>JAWZYU010000031.1:22194748-26994748 GCA_038380435.1 Ryuthela nishihirai | reverse complement strand
AGGAGGTCTAGAGATATGTATGCAATTGAAGGTGGAAATGGTGATCAGAGGTGAGTATGGAGAGGCATGCTTAGGGGAGCATTGTATTTCTGAGGGAATTGGGTAGTTTTACCTCAGTAGCACATTTTTACACACAATGGTCTAAATGGCCAGATCATAAGGACCCTTAAGGCTTAGAGAAAGTTGGGGAGGGGCCCAACTGGAACAGTGTTGGGAGACAGACGGTAACTACCCATCAAGGCCATTCAGCGTATTCTTTAACGTGCACAGGGTAGAGGGCCACAGCTTGCAGCAGCCAGAGACAGGGCCCCGCATATGGAGCCATGGCTAAACATCCCAACCGACAGACGATGACCTTTTCATGCCCATCGGTGTCCCCTACTGACTGGGCAGTGCAAGGAGTTTTGTGGAGATAACTCTCAATGCTGACCCAGCTGGGACTGAACCTGAGAACTGCAGATTATGAGCCTGGCATGCTACTGAATGAGCCACCCTCACCCCTTTCTGGGGGGTAAATGATATCCCCTAAGGATCAAATGCCAAGCTGGGGGAAGTGGGATGATATCTGTGTTGCAGAGCTCAGGAATAAGGATGTTTTCCTAGGACAGTGAGTTGGAGTGTGTGGCATTTTAATGGGGACTTTATATACCCATTTAATACCCAACTTAAAGGATACATCTTAAACTGCAAAAACTGTACTATCTCAAGTAATCACAAAAAAAAAACACCGATTTTTCACCCAGCAAAAAATCAGAATATTCCCCCTACCAAATTTCAGCTCACTGTCACAGAAAAACATCATTATTAACCTAAAGTTAACTGAACTCTGCAATACAGACATCGTTCCACCTTCCCCAGATTGGCATTTGATCCTTAGACGATAGCAGCCACCCCTCAGAGATACAGTGCTCCCCTAAACACACGTTTCCATACTCACCTCTGATCACCATTTCTACCTTCAATCATGCACATATCCCCAGACTTTCAAAAACTTAAATTATCACAAATTCATACTAGGAATCAGTGATTAGAAGATAATGATACCCCCCACTTCCTTCCTACCTCTACTGATATTATAATCAATCCTCTAGGATATACACATACATCCCACCAATATTAATGCTCTCATTTAATACTTAATTATAAATCCCACACAAAGTAACAATATGTTAGTCACATAATTATCACACTCATTATAATCCCAAAGCAATTGACAACAATGCAAATTTTTAGTTTATTCACAAAATTAAGCTTATACATAATGTTAAAGAATATTCTTTAGCTTTAAGAAATTGGATCATGATTTCAATGGTAAGACCACTAAAATATTTTTATGTTTATTTTAGATAATTATTAATGATTAAAATTGAGGATGATTCTACTTACAACAAAAATTTTTAATTTTTAAATGCAGTCACTTTAATAGTTATTTTGGAAATATAGATTCCAGTTTAGGCTATGTCCTTTCCCAGTTAATGGGCTCTGCTGCAATACTCTTCTGTAGCTGATTCACCATCCATATTATAAAAAACAGCATAAGGAAATAAAGTGTAATTCTGGGATTTTTTTTTTGTATAATGGCGTGAGTTGTATCTTAGAAATACAAAAATAGTAGGAATATAAAAAAAATGCTTTAGATGCTACCTGCTGATGGCAGCCAGTTTACATTTTTTTGTTACCTTCAATTTATACATTTTCAAAGTCCTCATTGATTTAAACAATTATCCGACTGCTTATCCCAGAAGAAATTAAATAATTTTTTTTATATAATGTGGCAGGCGATTTAGTTGGAAATCTAAATTGGTTCGAAGCCTATTAACTGAGAAAGGACGTAGCCTAAACCAGAACCTATAGTTTCCAAAGTAACCCAAAGTGCAAAATAACCCACTTTAACTATTAAAATTTTAGTGTTATTTATCCCACAGATGAGTATTAACTCAAGTGGGATATTGAATTTCTTAATGACAGAATTTTTATAAATGCAAATGTATTTTTTCAGCATGTAATAAACATAAAAAAAAGCTAAATAGTAAATGGATTTTGCAAATGATTATTTTTTTAAAAAAAAAGGATAAAGTAAAATAATCCCTTTACAGTGGTTTTAGAAACTAATAACTCACGATTTATTTCTTATACTTTCCTGTTAATGGAGTACAAAAGTCCAGTGATGCTCAGTCAAATTGGATGTTCCAACACTTTTGGAATTTGATAAGAATACAAATGTTGCTCATTTGTTAAGAAAGTTACAAATTTAAATGAAACTTGAAATATTTAAACAAATGCTTTACGACAAATGTTTAATCATGTTTCATGCTGTTAACCTGGGATTATTTGGTTGTTGTCCTTTTGGTTGGCCAAAGTGCGATTTTGATGGCCACAAATTAATTTTTTGGCATATGCATGTGTCCTCTTGTCTATCTATATGACCTTGGATGCATCTGCTACATGGTCATCAAAAGATTTTGCCATATGGTTTTGTTTTATTATTGAGAAGTAATTATTTTTCTTTATCCTTTATTAAAGAACACTGAGTTTTAACCAACTTTATTTCTTTTTAGATGATAAATTAGAGTCCAAGCAAGCATCAGTCAGAAAGGAAGTACAATATATTTCAAAAGAAGAAATACAACCAAATAAAAAACACATTTCAAATAAAAGAAAGCTATTTGATACTCAGCAGGCATATTCTTGTACTGCTCTAGAATCATCAGAAATGCAAGTTACTAAGTCTGTAAATAATTATGAAAATATAATTAGTGGAAAAGGTAGCAAAAACTGTACTCAAGTTGAGGATTTTAATAAACTTACTGTGGGAAGTCAGTGTGAAATACTTGATTCATGTATTAAATTAGATAAAGCTGAAAAGTGCAAGGGAAAAAAAGTAAAAAAGACAACTCATGGCAATTATGTTCATTGTAAAAAAAGTGTAAATGATGTTAATGTAACAGAAAATAAGAGTGGGTGTATTCAGAATGGTAACTTAGGCAAAGGTTTAAATTATAAAAATGGTTTTAACACAAGTGAAAATACTTTAAGCAAAATACCCGAGCATGTTAAAAGTTCTCGACATAGCACAGATGACTTTAAGGTTGATAAAAAAAAGAAAAATGTAGAAAGACCAATTGAATGGATAGAACTTTCTCATGAATCAGAAAAGGCCAATCTTTTACCTAGTTTGACTACCAAAGAGAACAATAATCAAGAAAGGAACCTCTTGAAAAATATTGTATTAACAAGTGTTAATCCAAGGTAAGATATTGTAATATATAATATTAAAACATTTTTGGTGAAAATACTACATATTCTGGGTAGAATTCACAGTGCATAATTAAGTAATAATACACACACTGAATTAGAACCCTTGATGCAGATGTACATATTGACCATATTTAAGACTGCTGTTCGCCAGTAATCAGTAGTGTTGATCACAATGGGAAAAACAAAGGATCTTTTGGGGTGCAATAAAGGGCTTATTGTGGGTGCTCATATGGCTGGAGTGACAATTTTAAAAATAGCAGAGCTGACTGGTTTCTCAAAAGGTGAGATATCTCAGGTTTTTAATCAGTGGAAAAATCACCCATATTCCTTGTCTAAGAAGTGTAAGTGTAACGCAACGACAGTCTGTCAGTAATGAGATCACCATCGTCCGAGAAGGTTTGTATGGAGAAACAGGACTTCCAGTGTGCAGCAATTGGCTGAGGCATTCAATGAAGACTTCTCCACCCATATCTCAGTAAACTATGAGCAGGAAATTGAAGAGGGTCGGTATTAGTAGTTGCATGCCTATATGGAAACCACTGATTTCTGCGAAGAACTGGAAAGTTCATCTACAATGGTGTCAGGAACATCATGACTGGACACTGGAAGACTGAAAAAAAGTTGTGGTCCAACGAGTTGCAGTACACCTTGTTTCGTACCGACAATAGGCAGAGAGTGGTGGGAGCCTCATGAAGCAATGGACCCAGCTTGCCTTGTAGACACAACTCAAGGTTCTAGAGTCAGTGTCATGGTGTGGGGCACGTTCTGTTGATATGGAAAGGGTCCCCTGATATTGCTGGAAGGTTAGGTGTCCTCCAAGGATTATCTGAACATTGTTGCTGATCAAGACCATTCTGTAATGTTGACTTTTTATCCAACAGGTGATGGCTGTTTCATGGACAACAATGCTACTGTCCATTGCGCAAGATGTGTTCAGCAGTGATTCAGCAAGTATGACAGTGACTTCCACCATTTTCCCTGGCCACCACAAAGCCTGGATCTGAATCCCATTGAGAATATATGGGACATGTTGGAAAAACAGATCTGGGAACAAAGTCCTCTTCCACCAAATCTGAGCCAGTTAAAGGACTGTCTGTTGAATGCCTGGTATTTTGGAGATGTAAAGGCACTCCAACACCTTATGGAATCTATACCAAACCGCATACGTGCTGTAATTTGGGCTGAAGGAGATCCAACTCAGTATTGAATAAAGGTTTCTAATTCAGTGGCCGATTGTGTGAATAAGACTATTAAAAAAAACTTAAAATCAAAAACAATAAACATGCTAATATATAAATGTTTTTTTTTTAAGGACTGCTTATTAAAAATTAAGCATGGATCACCAAATCCGAATAAAAAAATCATTGGAGTTGAAATTTTTTTTATATATTTGGGTAAATTAATGTGTAGTTTGGAAAAAATCAACATTTAAATATGTGAAACAAACCCTGTAAAAGAAGTACTTTTGTACATGTCAATCATTTAAAATTGAAATGTTATATTGGCAGTCTGGAATAACCGATTATATCTTAATGCTCCAAAGAAAACATTTAAATGACTTAAAATAATGGAGAGCTGTTGGAAGCTGGTCAAACAGTCAGAGTTTGCTATATTCTTTTGTACCTACAATTCTGTTAGCTGAAGGGCAGCATTTCATGACTTTTTCAAGGTATCTAAGGATTATAACCTGTGTTCCAACCTCATTTGCAGACACAGGAAGGCAGTTACATGTCTTAACTGACTAGACTTCAAAAGATGGCTATGCTGTCAGTTCACCATATGTGTTCCTTTAACCTCCAGACACAGACAGGACTGTTTGAAATGGTGTCACAATTGGTAGCTTGACCCTGATAACAATGGAGTCATATCCTGTTCACAGATGAATTTAGATTTTCTCTACCATCAGACATGTGCTGATCTGTAAAGGTGGGAACCCACCCCATAACACCATTTTGGAGAAGTGCATTTGGTTTTGGAGGTCTGACTGTGTGCGACAAGCTTTCATAGGAGTGACTGTACCAATCTCCATTAATTTGATGGTGATTCTGTGAATACTCAGATATCAGGTTGGGTTGTTTTACCTCTGAGCAGCACTTTTTTTGCACACAATGGGCTAAATGGCCTGGTCACAAGGGCTCACAGAAGGTTGCAGGGAGGAAAACCCACTGGACAGCTGTTAGGAGCTGGATGATAGTCTCCTGTCAAGGCCATCCAGCATGTTCTTTAGTGTGCACAGGGTATAGTTCTCCCATACACAGGGTCATGGCTTATATAAATCCTAATCAATGGATAGCAGACTATCCAAGCCCATCAGTGTCCCCTGCTGACTGAGGGCAGGGCAAGGAGTTTTGTGGAGATAAATCTCAAGCTGGGACTTGAACCTGGGAACTGCAGATTATGAGCCTGGTGAGTCATTCCCACCCCCTCGATATCAGGATGAGATCCTCAATCCCTATATAAAGTCTTATGCTTGTGTAGTAGGTGATAATTTCCTCCTAATAGGCAATAATGTCTATCCACACATAACAAGACTCTCTCTCTGGATTTCAAGTTGATATAACATCTATGGAATACTCTGGGGACATATTGCCATCTATCAACCCTCTTCCCAATACTCTCAGGACTTCAGGACCTCTCTTATTACTCAATGGACTTTAATTCCTTCCCATTCCCTGGATTCTTATTGAGGGCATGAAACAAGTTGTCAAGCCTGCATTATTCTAAAAGAGAGCACATCCCCTATTGACACTATATTTTGTTCTAAACCATCCCCACTTTTTGACATATTTTTTTAAGGGTATATGCAACTCTTTTGACCCAAATTTTCCCAACATATTAACATTATCTGTGTTTCCTGCAACATATAATTAAATTTGTCCAGATATATTTTGAAATGTGTGCATTTTATTGATCCATGTTTAACTTTTGACAATCAGTGTAGCTCTTATGCATATGTTTTATGATGGTAATTGGTATTAATTATAACAATATGGAGTTTTTTGTATGTATATTGTTTCTTGAAAATGAAGTCCTGAGTGAATAGGAACAAAAGAAAATTTTTTAAAATGGAAATGTTATTTTTTTAAATTTGGAAAAAATTTAATTCATTATTTATTATGACTCCCTTTGGTATTTATAACCATCATTACTGTTATTGGCATTGAATTCACAAGATTTTTCATACTTTTTTTTTTGTTGAATACATTTTTCACAGCAGAAAGCATCTATTTTAAAATCATTTTCGTAGCTTATTTTTGCAGTGGCCCAGAGATTTTAAATTGGATTAATCTCTGGTGAGTTTCAGGCCAATTCAAGCACTTAATTCTTCCATGTTCAGGGTTTTTTTTAAACTAATAAGTAAATTAATAACAGAAGTTGTTCATAATGTATATCAAAGAAAGCCTTTAATTCTGATCAATATAGGAAATTAAAGGGAAGAAAATGAATATAGCCTAAAAAGCATGTTAAAGGTCAAATTAGTTTTAAAATATTATGTATCTTTTGAGGACACAAATCTTATATATCCTTTTAAAAGGTTAATATATTCTGCAAAAAAAAACCCCAAATTGTATTTACATATATCAAAGAGCAAGATCCCCACTTCTAAATGGCATTTTCCTCCACGTTGTTTGTTTCCAGTTCTGCAAACATTCTTTGGCTAAAATTGAAGTATACAAATTACTGCTACTAATTCCATCAACAGGAAAAATAGCGATTGGAAACGTAATGGGAAAACAAAATCGAAAACTTTGGTGGGATGGATGATTAGTTGTTTGCTATAAGTGATTTGAAGACACTATCTGTCCTCCTCACATGATGATGAACTCTCAACTTTTATTGGGGGAAAAATCTCCTCCAGTGCAATCAAGTGACTTTTTTTAAATTCAATTGAAAGTTTGAGTCATTGAAACAAAATGTTGCTTTTTGATTAGTTTTCAGGCTCTTATCAGCTTCTGAAAGTCAAATGAACTCTTTAAGTCGTAACTAATCTCACAAGGGTTTGTTGACTCTTCTTCAGTTAAAAAGCCTATTACTTGAATATTTGCCTGTCTTCCATATTGAGATGAGACTGAATCCATTTCTTGTTTCAGCTTAATAATTTTATTCACAGCCACCAAGCTCACACTGCCCTTTTTATCTGTTTTCTGGATAACAGAGTATATTTCTTTTAGAGTAACAATTTTATTTTTTTTAAGGACTCAGTCTATTTTTCAAGTGAAAATGAAATCCTGTAAGAAATGACAGTATATCAGAAATTTATATATAACACCTAAAATCTTTAAATAATTCCTTTAAACTCACTTATGATTCAGTCAGACACCAAAATAAGTAAACAAAGGCAGCAATGGATGTTAACAGATTAACAAACTGAGAAGTACTAAAAAACTTTTGTTCACATTAAATCACGCAAGATTGTGTTTAGAAATAAAGTGAAAGTATAAGATTGAGCATACATTCTGCTATTATCTTTGATTACTTTAAATATTAAAAGACCTAATGGTGATAAATTGATACTCTAAATCTGAACAAAATTGTATTAATGGCCTTATTGTTTAAACATGTATAATTAATCATATAATAAATTTCATTCTTGGCAACATTCTTAATTTCATTTTTAATTTCATTTACCATTATATTTCCCATTATATTGTGTTATGAAATGCAGCATTCCAAAGTTCTGATCAAAAACTTTTTTTGCAGTGAGCAAGAATCCATATATTCTATTGTCAAAGCTCTAGGAGGATTTATTATTACTGACAGTGTTACAAAAAATACAACACATGTGATCTGTGGAAACAGGAAGAGAACACTTAATGTTTTGTTTGCCTTAGCACAAGGATGCTGGTTATTGTCACCTAAGTGGGTAAGCAAGCTTTGTGCTGACACGAGATCAAATGCCATTTATAAGCCACATTAAAAATATTTTTATGTAACCTTGATGCCATTTTTCTACTCTTGTTCCTTAAAAATATATATATATTTTAAATAGGTAAAGGAAATATTGTCAAACACTCATATAATTATATACTTAGTTGTATGTGATAGCCGTTCCATGGCCGAGTGGTTAGCGCACTTGGCTACTGATCTAAGGGACCTGGGTTCGAACCCCGGGTAAGGCATTGCTGTTCCCATGTGGTCTAGTGGTTAGGATACCTGGCTTTCACCCAGGAGGCCGGGTTCGATTCCCGGCATGGTAAGTGAATTTTTCTGCTGAGGCCCTGCCATCCTCTCAGACCTTGTACTATGGCATATAAACTGATAGGCTCCTGTCAGACCTCTGTGGCAAGCAGCTGCTTGAGGGGGTATTTATTTTATGTATGTGATATTAGTAAAATAATTACATTGGTCACTCAAATGAAAATTTGAAAAGTTAAATAAGAGATGTTTCACACAAAAAGCAAAATATATATTTGAAGTCTTCCAGCCAGATGATATATCTAACACATCCTCTAGTACTGAACCAATGAGTGTATTCCTCAAAGATTATTTGCATATGATTAGCAGTGACATCCTCTTGTTCCACTTTTAGTGACCAGAAAAAGTAAAAAATTCTTGGCAATAAGTGTTCTGAATATGAAAGGTCAAGTAACATTTCAAACTGAACTCTCTCCAGCATAAAACATCATGTTGCAGACACACCTGTGATTAGCAGACCTCAACATATACTGCTCACAAAAATTAGGGGATATTTTATCACTTCATATTCATTTTGAAATATCCCCTAATTTTTGTGAGCAGTATGTTTTGTGGACTTGCTGGCTTGATGATTCTGTATAATGCACTCGTCATGTCTTTTTATTTAGTATTTTAGAATTGCTCCTTTATTTTTCCAGAATATGGTTAGTAACATTTTTCGTGTTGATGCTTGGTTGTAGCATTTTTTTTCAAAGTATAGTTGATATTGTGCCATTTTGTGCAATGATGCATGAATGGCTCAGGGACCGATCAAAAGAATTCTCTCAAGGTTCAGTGCTGGAGTATGTAGAAAGTTTACATCGAACACTGAAATGTATACTTTGCCTATTTGTTTGATTGAAATCTCTTTTATTTCACTTTCATGGTTTCATTTGAATTATCTTTGCAATAGCAGTGTATTTGTGAGAATTTGTATTTTTAATGCTAATTATTTACTATTATTATTTTGATGGTTGTGATACAAGTTGTAATTAAAAGTAATTGTTGTTTAATCAATAAAAAGAAATTTTGAAAATGAATTTTTTTTTTGATAAAACATCACAATATGGAGATTTATTTATGTCAACCATGGGCCTTACTGTTATGTTTAATCTAATATTTTCTTAAATGTAAAATTATATTTTTCTTTAAAAAAGTCAGATTTCTGGCACAAATTTTTGAAAATTAATTTACTTTTAATGTTTTTAGTTTCTCAAGATTGACAAATGTTAATCCATGAGTTCTAATCTGTATGGTGCTTTTTAAAGTATTTTGTAATTAATCCCCCACCCCTATCCCATAAAAATTTTTTTCAAGTATTTTAAAAAAATCTGCTCTTAATATATATACGTTTAATAATTCATTTTATTTTCTATTTAATTTTTATGGTATTTTTATGTATTTATTTAGTATTTTACCTAAACATAAAAAAACTTGTATTGAAACTCACATATGGATGCAGTTTTAATGACCAGTATTATGTGTGTGAGAAAGCTAATGCTGTCAGTAGTACTAATGAAATGATAACCTTTGTAATCATTCTTGTTTTCTAGGTATATAAATCCCTAGAAGCAGGTTGCTGGTTAGAAGAAGAAGCATTTGAGTTATGTGACTATTTCCCAGCAGTACAGGTGAGTTCATAAATATTTTTTTTTTGTCTGTAATAATGAAAGTTAGTTAATATTTAAAAAAAAGTTTAATGTCCTTAATATTTTAAAATTATTTTCTATGAAAATATTTTTATTGATTAAAAACCAAATGACAATTACTTTTTGAAAAAATAATTCTAAGAGTTATTTGACAAGCACATCTTTCAAGGAAAAAACCCTCTACTTTGTGGAATGTTATGACCATTTTTATCCTCAGTGAAATATGCTTGACTTTGCAAAATTTAATTTGTCACTTGTCTTGAGCATCCTTTTCAAATAGTTGCTATGTTACATTTGTTCAGCTGAAATGAAATAGGGGTGGAGTAGGGAATCGCCCTGTTCACATTCACATACCATAATAACCCTTCTCATATCAATGAAATAGGGGTGGAGTAGGGAATCGCCCTGTTCACATTCACATACCATAATAACCCTTCTCATATCAATGAAATAGGGGTGGAGTAGGGAATCGCCCTATTCACATACCATAATAACCCTTCTCATATCAATGATAAAGGGGCAATATTTTAATTGTTTTTCATTGGAGGAAAGAAAATTAGCAGCCACTTTCTCTAACCACTACCTCAGAGCAATACTGTGTGTGTTAACAAACACACATAGTATTGCTCCCTAATCACTATTCCAGTTAAGCAGCATGAAATAATATTCTTTTCATGTAGGAGATAATTAGATTTCCAGTTTACAAAATTTGAAAAGCAAACCTTTGGACAATAACTTTTTAAATGCCATATAATTTAAGTTTTACTATGTGTGTGTGTTTGTGTGTATATATATATATACATAATATAAAGCTTTAGCTGTTTCCCAAATTTGATTATTGAATCTAGTATTTTAGTCAACTCCATAAGAGAGAAACAGCTTTGCAAATAATTTATTTACTGTTTCTTTTGGAATATGTTCTACTTGGTTAGTAATGATGTTTGACATACATAATTTTATTAAAATATTTTTTTTCAAAAACAGTATAATTATCTTTAAATTTTATTTTTATGCCAGATCTGTTGCATCAAGCGAACATCTCTTGGTACGAGTTCTAATTTATTTAGGGATTTAGGACCAATTTACATCTCCGATCACAGTGTTCCACCCAGAGAAAAATTAGCAGAGTTGGTGACAGTAGCTGGAGGCAAGGTAAGTTTTAATATAATAGAAAATTTACTATTTTTGGTTCCACTGCTGCATTTTATATGAAACAGTAAAGGAAAATAAACATGCATTTTTTAGCATCTCTTACTTTATTTCATATCCATATAATATGCCATAGTCTGGATATTGCTTAACCCTTCCCATGCTCAGGTTGTATGTATATGTTGACAAATTTGAAATGAGAGGCTGAAGATGTCTATCCGTTTTCAGTACTGCAAAAAAAATTCGGTTTTTTAAAAATAAAAATTGCCGTTTTAAAATTTTCTTATATATATATTTTATAAAAATGCATAATTAAAGCTTGAAAAATAATATTTCCTTTTTTCATTTGATGCATATTTTATTAAACTACAATATAAATTATTTGTTAAAGCTATCTGATTGCCATTTCTTAGAATGCTATATGGTATTTCCATTTTTTGTTCAAGTCTGTTTGCAGACGCAACTCACTGATTTAAGCTCACAAGTTTGATTTGAACTATTATCAATAAATTTTTGCTTAAAGTTTTAAAAATCGTAAAAATTAAAAAAAATGCTATTTTTAAAAGTGGAAGATTTTGGAATTAATTATGAAGATGTACCTCCTCCTTTTTTTTCTCCTGTTTTACACTCTTTTCTGTCTTAAACCTATTTTAATATTCCTAGAAATATTTTTATCATTTATCCCAGTATTCCATGTGTCTTTCCTACTCTTCAAGTCAAAATTATAAGTAAAAAAGTCTTTGCCAGAGCTCATTATTGTAATTGATTCCCATTGTAAATACTACCTGCAGTGTAATGTGCAGCACATGTCCTAACACATACTTAAGGACATGCCCTCTCTTGCATCATAGTAATCGTTGATCAATAACATCAATCGAAAGTCGGAGTTGCGTGTGCCTTTAGGAGCTCGGAAGAGAGAAAAGTGATAAGTCCAACTGAAGAATATCTCCAAAATGATAAATATAATGTAAACTGGTTAAGGAAAAGTGAAAGTGAATGGGTGGACCATCACACTCCCTGTCAAAATTACATAAAATTGTTTTTACATGTTTTTAAGTTTACATTGAACTGTTTTAAAACCTCCCCTCCCCAGTAGCTTGACTGTGCCACTTTGATGATATAGACGTTTTTTGTTATTGCTTTGCTGCACTAACTTTTTGCCACTTAGCCAAGCTCCCAAAAATTGAACATCCAAGAAAAAAAATTTATAATGTTTAGTAAAAAAAAATCAGCCAAGAAAGTGTTCCTCCATTTCATAAACAGGACAGAAAATCCCATTAATGTGAGCAATCCAAGTCACCTTGTATAACACTGGCTTGTATTTTAAAATATACCACATTGAAAAGAATCATTAAAAGAAATAAAAACCATGTTTCAAGTAAATATTATATTATTTGGGAAGAAATTTACTTTAAATTAATATATAATTTAATGTTTTTATTCATCATATTTTCCAACATTAAGCCTTAATTACATAGTCCAATCTATTTTTTTTCACTATATCACTATGAAAACGTCTTATTAAAATTAAGTAATGTTAAATTAACTAAATTAAGTAATGTTAAGTAAATTAAGTAATTCTTGCAGATTTGTTTACATTTTTTTGTTTTCATGAAATTCGTAATTATGTTTAATTTGGTGTATAACGAAATAAGGTGGGGGTGGCTCAGGCAGTAGTGTGCCAGGCTCGTGATCTGCAGTTTCCAGGTTTGAACCCCAGCTGGTCAGCAGTGAGATTTATCTCCCCTGTAATTTATCTACACTGGAAGGGTTAAAATGGTCTCAAGTTTCTTTATGTGTTCTTTGAGGGTAAACTAAAAAAAGGCATGGAAATTATAGCCATAAGGTTGACTTGGAATAACTTAAAGCAATTCAAGTAGAAGTTTCATTTCGACAGTATTCAAATGGATAGTTCAAATATGCAATTTCACTTTTAATTTCCAGTTGGATCAATATCCTGTATGAAATTTGATATAATAAGCTGAAAAAATTATGCTTTTGGAACATCTGTTTTAAAATTATATTTCCCAAAGTGTCAATAAGAAGAACATTAGCACTTCATTTATTTTAATGCCTTACATTTATTCAATGCTATCTTTACCTTAAAATGAAGTTCAATTATGCCATTAAATTATCATTATGAATGAAAGTCAATTTACCAGTCTGGAACACGCCATTGTACTGCAGTCTATTAAATTATTTAATGGATGCTACTAAAGATTAAGCTTATTGTCACTTAGTAATCTTTCTCAAGTGAAGATGATGTCATAAGCTGGGACTTGATGTGTTTTGATAAGCATTTTCTTGAAGTTTCACTGGCTCACATACGATTGTTCACAGAATAACACATTAAGTCATAGATATTGCAGCACTTGTCTATTGTTTTATGGTAACTTGTTCACTCGTATCCATAATACTAAATCAATACCAGTTCTTTAGTATCATTTTTGCTGGAAGGTAAGTACTGACAATTTTCGAACTTTGGTGACATGTACAGTTCCAGTAAGTGAACTTTCGTCAGATGTATATTTTATTGTGCATTGTACATCCAGCCACTTTCCAGACTTTAAAGAATTTTTTTTAAATCATCCATTAAAATCAGCAACTGCCACAGATACTGTTGTTTAAGCAAAGTGTTTCTAGTCTAGAAAGTGACTAGATGTACAGTGCACAATAAAATCTATATCTGTCAAAAGTGTGTTTATAGAACAGCATATGTCACTGAAGTTTAAAAATTATCAGTATCTACCTTCTAGTGGAAACAACACTAAAGAAAATGAGTAGTAATCATTTATTTAGTACTATGATATGAGTCAACAAAATACCTCCCAACAACAGATGAGTTCTGCAGTATCTAAGACTCAACATGTTGTTATGTGAACAATCTTATGTGAGCTAGTGAAACTTTGAGGAGATGCTTATTACATCTCCTCATGTAATTAAACTTAATTTTAAACTTAAAATGCTGTGAGTTTTCTGACTGTATTTTTACTTTTTGTAGTAAAGATAAAGTATGAAAAATTTTTTAATTTTAAAAAGTGCAATTTGCAATAAGTTGGAGATTAACAAGTTTTTTTTTTTCTATTTAAAATGACATTAAAATGAGAGATCTTTAAATATTTTTTTTTCCTTTTAGGTGACCAGCTGTTTTCGACAATGCTCCATAGCTGTAGGAATGTTACAGACAAGACATACAGATAGCATAAAAGTAGTGACGGAAAAATGGATCTTAGGTGTGCCTATTTCTTTATTGTGTAACAAAAAAGATGGAATTTCATAATTTTATGAAATTTTGCTCGCAAAATATTTTATGCTTATTCTTCTTTATCCCATACAGATTTACAATCCTAATACCAAAATATTTTTAAAGATTTGCTTAGCAAGCAAGTTTTCCTAATCCCCAGTTAAATGGTGTTTACAAAAGCGAATGATAAATCAAGCATATTATATTAAAAATAGATTTTATGAGAGACATTCAGACATAAATGAGAATTTGATTCAAAAAAGTTTATTCATAACAAAAGAGAAAATCATGTGTGCTACTTTTCAATGTAGTCTCCATTAACTGCAAAACACTTGTTCCAATGTTCTGGAAGCTTCTTAATTCCAGTTTCAAAGAAAATTTTTGGTTGTTTGTCAATCAAACTTTGCACAACTATGATGACCTCATCATTGTCTCGTAATCTCTTAAAAATAAAGAAATAAATACCTCCTCAAGCAGCTGCTTGCCACAGAGGTCTGTGGCAAGTAGCTGCTTGAGCTTTCAGCTGCTGTTGAAACATGCAAGTCTGACAGGAACCTGTCAGTTTATATGCCAGAGTAGAAGGTCTGTGAGGATGGCAGGAACTCAGCAGAAAAACAACACATACATCCATGTCTTACCCAGGGCTCGAACCCAGATCCCGTAGGTCAGTAGCCAAGATGCTCCTTAAAAATCCCATCAGCATTCCAAACAAATGGAAATTAAATGGTGCCTAGTCAGGACTATGGGGTGGATGTTGACCATGTCATTCATCCACTCTGAAGTAGAAAAGTTCCGTAGTAACACTTAAAATTGGCATCTGCATCAGATTTTTTCAGTGGTACAATTAAGGTTAAAAAATCTGTAAATGACATACTTTACTACATATGCAAAATTGGAAAAGTTGATTGAACAATTTTGCATACATTTCTTACACAAAACGAATAGTATATATTTATATTTCTTTACAAGCTTTTGATCTACAGATCATATGCAGCTCTTATGCAGTTGTAATTGGTAGTGTAATCTTGAGTCTGCTTTAAAAGTATCATGACAATCTTTTTTTTTAGTGTTTTTTCTATTTTATAGATGTATTTTAAATTTACAAATTACATCTCTAATCACAAAAATTCTTTTAAACATCTCTAAAACTTTTATCTCTATATGTGATATGTGCCATGAGTTTTATTATCTTCCAATTTTAATCATTAAATTCTGTACACTGTGTTTACTAAAATTTTCTTTTTCTGTCTTGTCATTGCATTCTAATAATATCTACTGTGATACATTGATTATAATTTTCCTGAAATCCAAAGTGAATGCACAGTATTCCCTGTTAAGAAACAATAATTAATAGATTCTGAAAAAATTCATCGCCGCCACGGCGGGAATCGAACCCGCATCTCTCCAGATTCATATTCTGAAAAGGTCATATTCTGAAAAGATTCGTTGTCCGACGCGTGGTGCAATGGTAGATGAATCTGGAGAGATGCGGGTTCGATTCCCGCCGTGGCGGCGATGAATTTTTTCAGAATCTATTAATTATTGTTTCTTAACAGGGAATACTGTGCATTCACTTTGGATTTCAATTATATATTTAACGCGGTAGCGTTAGCGACCTTCTCATTAACATCTGATAATCAAATGCAACGACTGTAAAACGTTGCATCTCCTTGAGTATAGATGGCGCTGTCTCAGTCACGTCTCAAGAAGAAAAACTTAAAAGGTCATATTCTGAAAAGATTCGTTGTCCGACGCGTGGTGCAATGGTAGCGCGCTCTGGCATGAATCTGGAGAGATGCGGGTTCGATTCCCGCCGTGGCGGCGATGAATTTTTTCAGAATCTATTAATATAATTTTCCTTTTGCAACAAGTTCTTCACAACATTCAGTAGCATTTTAAACTTTTTTGAATATATAAAAGTCTGTTCTTTTGATTTGCACTCATGATTCAGAATAACATCACATTAGCATACCGCCCTGCCCATGGTCAGTAGGGGACACCGATGGGCTTGGAAAGGCCGTTGCCCGTCGGATGGGACGTTAAGCCGTTGCCCTCTGTGCGGGAGAGACATACCCTGTGCATGTTAAAGAACACACTGGATGGCCTTGATGGGAGGCTACCATCTGTCTCCCAACAGCTGTTCCAGTCCTCCCCCAACCTTCTCTGAGCTTTCGGGGTCCTTGTGACCTGGTCATTCAGCCCACAGTTTGCAAAATAGTGCCACTCATAAAACAATCCAACCCACATTATCATAAATCTATTTGCTGTCAAGCAGTGAAGCTTGGATTTGTTAGTCTTATGCAATGTAGTTTCAATAATTAGGCAAAGGAATATTTTTTTCCCATGCACACCTAAAAAACAGTTTAAATCCATTTACTGCTGACAGCAGGCACATAACCAAAAAGGGGCGGGGGCTGGCTCAGTCGGTAGCGCGCCAGGCTCGTAATCTGTAGTTCCCAGGTTCGAGTCCCAGCTGGGTCAGCGTTGAGATTTATCTCCGCAAAATTCCCCGCTCTGCCCACGGTCAGTAGGGGACACCAATGGGCTTGGAAAGGCCGCTGTCCGTCGGATGGGACGTTAAGCTGTGGCCCCGTGTGCGAGAGAGCCATACCCTGTGCACGTTAAAGAACATGCTGGATGGCCTTGACGGGAGGCTACCATCTGTCTCCCAACAGCTGTTCCAGTGGGTCCCCTCCCCCAACCTTCTCTGAGCCTTCGGGGTCCTTGTGACCTGGCCATTTAGCCCATGGTGTGCAAAAAAAGTGCCGCTCAGAGGTAAAACAACCCAACCCATAACCAAAAATGATCTTCTGGTGGGAGAGGTGCGACCAGTAAGTTCAAAGCAAATATTTTTCTCATTTACTTCTAGTAAAATTGATAATTACACATAATAGAATAATAAAGTGGCTTAAAACAAATTACTGCACACAAAAATTCATTCTTGAACCATAATCTAAATTTTGCTTGTTAAGTGAAATATTGGAGGGTATCTCCCATCTGACTATGTGACTTGTAACAGCTACATTTTCACAAGAGCTTAGAGCATTTGACTGGTACTTTGACTTGCAGCTGTGCAAAGTTGACTTTGAGAAGTAAACTTGTTTTCAGTTCTCGCTTCATAAATGGGCAAATGAATACTACTGTTCATCCCATCATACTTCGTTGCTGGAATCATGACAAAACAGTGCTATAATATACTATAAGTGACTAAGCAGGATATGTGTATAGTAGTCACGTCAATTATTATTATTATTATTAGCAGTAGGAGCAAATAATGATAAGAATTGTCTGTTGAGTATCAAATGTTTATAAAACTAACCAGCCAGCTGCTCTGGCCTTTAAAGTTTTCTGTCATGGCTGGTTTGAAGCAAATAACATTAGAAAGGTAGTTACAATTTAATGTTTTTATATAATTTTTGGAGTTTTGATCTCAACTGTTTTTAAACTAATATTTAATAATTAGATGTAAATAAATTAAATTTTAGTAATCAATAAATTCAAATCTCTTACATTATGGATTAATGTATAGAAAACTGCTGTGGGAGGCTGCATTTGTATATTATGATGGCTTCTGATAGATATGTGTAATCTGCCAATATTTATACATTGCATATATTCATTGAAAGAGGTGACTTATTAAGTTCATGTTCAACAAAAAGTTTTATGGAAGGGTAGCTGCTGAAAAATTTAACAGTTCAGCCTTTCCCAAAAACATTCAGTTTTAAATGAGGAAGTTTTCATAGTTGTTCAATAAATGTTCATGTATGCAAGTTGAATTTGGATAGAATTCTACACCAGTTTTATATCAACTGGCTGACAATAGAAATGAGAATGAATGATTCAACATGCAATAACCAAAATTACATACTGAATTTTGTTATTTTCTATTTCATAGCTTATTTTAAATTTGCAAAAAGTTTCTTAGTATTTTTTCCCTACTTTTTTCTAGATTGCATCTCTAATCACAAGATTCTTCCATAATTTACTGCACCAGAGATGGGAAAGAAAGACAGAAGCATTGTGCAAGGAGAAGTATTTTCTACTTATATTAGTATTCTCAGATTCATAAGTATCATGAAACTTTGAGAGTTTCACACAAATGATTATTTTGGCAGTTTCTACATTTACTAACATTGGTAATGAGTACAAAGCGATTGGTATGCAACAGATGTAAAAGTGAGATATATAGATAACTATGCAAAAATAAATCTTTTGCCATTAAGGACTTCTTAATCCTTAAGAAATTATGACGTGCAAATTAGTTCATCTCACATTTTGTGCGCCTTTTGTAGGAATGACTTCTGTATATCCTACAGAAAAATATTCGTCTTCCTACTGTGTTGCCTGATAATCAGCATATGAAATATTTCAGTTCATTAATATGAAAAAGGGATAGTTTTCTATTTGAAATAATTTTAATTTGGTTTGCACTTTTAAAGTGTTGCTACCTTTATAAACATTATATGGTAAAAACTATTTATTAACAGTGACTAACAAAGTAACGGGTTTTAACACCAAAAATCAATATATGTTGATTTTTATGAGATTTAGTTCCTACTTGTATTGATTAATTCTACACAGTAATCTGTTATGGTAATCACTCATTGAATATATTAAGAATTGTGCAACTTTTGAGAAACATCCATATGATTAACTGAGGTGTGATAACACTGACTATGCTGTTACATTCCTCTCTGTACCTTTCAAATGGTGTTATCCATTAAAAAAGACAGTATGCACTCCACTGATCACATTGCAGCTATTCTTTTCCTTTGAATAATGGACACATAAATGTTTATTTTTAATAAATACTTTGAAGAATTATGGTATAATCTCAATTGTATGCAAAAAACAATATATCTTGATTTTGTGGGATTTAGTTCCCATTTGTATTTATAATCCCATTCAGTACTCCTTTATGATAGTCAACCAAGGAATTTGTTAAGAATCGATAACATTTCTCAAAAGGTGCACAACAGATGACCCACTTGGCTTATATCATTGACATATTTATTGGAGAATGCCTATATCACTTCTATACTGTTAGCAATGGCAAGCTAAAATTAAAACTGATAAGTCACTTTCCGTGTATTATACACTACCTGACAAATTAATTATTAAAAAATTGTTGTATGACAATGGAAAGCAAATTTTGAAATAACTTCAAAAATAAATTATTTATGGTGAAAATGATACTGATTATGATGCAACTGGTGTCCAACAGTTAGATATGATCCAGTGTTATGTCAATGGGAAGCAAAATTCGAAACTCTGTAATTTAAGTTTTTATGGAACAATGTGACTGAATATAAAGATCCCAGTCAAATGTAAATCTTTATTTTTAATAATGTCAGTTCAGTATTTGAAGAGTTATGGAAATTTGAATATTTAACAATAACAATGCCAGTCTTAAGAATTTACATCGGAGGTTAATTAAAACTTAAGTAGTATTATTTCAAACCATGTAATAAAATATTTTAGAACTTTGTATATATCTATTAAAACTGATGAAAAGTATTCATCAATTTTAAGTTTCATATGACTAGCATAACTATTAATATAAATGTAATGAATATTCCAACTTCCATAATTATGAAATGAATATCGTTATTAATTGAGAATTAGGTAAATTTGATTAAGAACATTAACTTTTTCAGCACATTTTCCCATAAGTTTTAGAAGTTATGGAGCTTCAAATTTCTCATTTTATTAACATAACGTGGCATTGTACCTTAAGTTGTGAGCACTAGTGTGTATTAATAATATAGATTTTATTTTTAACAATATCTATTTAATGTTTAAAATTATAGAAATTGGAATATTTAACAATAACCTTCATCCTAAAAAACAACCATGCCTTTGTTTGTCCACGTCTCTAATGGATAACTGCATTAGAACAACTGAAGGATAACAATCCAAAATAATTTTGGTAAAAGGAATCTGGCATGTAAAATTTATCAATGATCATGGTTTTCTTAGAAATTAAAATGAAATCAATTTATAATTTTCTGAGTCTGTATGTAAAAATATACAATGTGATACTTATATAAATGTGTATTGTTACTGCTCATTCCCATTTTGCTATGTATTTTTGTATTACATTGAAATTTATGACGAAACTGAAATCATGCGTATTATTTTCAGATAAATTGTGAAATGAGTTTTGTATAAACTGAAATAAAAGTATTTTGAAATGCGTACATGAAGTGTAAATAATTTCATTGCTAAACTTTTAGATTTTTCACTAAAGCAAATAAAATTGAAATATATTTTTGTATAGATTTATAATTTTTTATATTTGTTAAAAATTTTAAAACATTTTAAAGCCTATGGTAATAAGGAATTTTAAGTTTCACATTTCATTATAACGTGGTAGTTTCCTTTTGCATCATTGCTGCGGATTAAAAAACTTGAATAATTTCTTAAGTAAATTAGTACATTATCTATGGCAGAAGTGGCCAAACAGTCGATCGCATAGCTACCATAGGTGGTTATCAGCTTACACTAATGTGAACGACTAGTAACTGCCATTACAGTATCACAATTCAGTATTTGCAGCTAGATTTAACGGATTTTTTTAATAGTGTATAATTCTAGTATTTGTTATTTTATTAGTAGGTCAAGCAGTGTTAAATCATTATTATGACGTGTACTATGGTTGATCGCGAAAGATTTTCTGTCTTAAAAGTCGATCGCAGAGTCCAAAAGTTTGGCCCCTCCCTGCTGTGATATCGTTCAGTTCTTGATAACCTTTAACTAGTGAGGTAAAGTACGATAAGACCGTTCAAAATATATGCAGTTATTTTTGCTCATATTGAGTTTGCATTTTCAATACATTCGAGTTGACTAGGGTGATGGTTCTAGTAACAGTCGCAACACATTTTCAGAAATACAACAAATTTTTATGTTTCACAGTTGTCACTTCGCAGGTAATGTGTTTTTCCGCAGTTATGAGAAGACTCCATTTTATTACTCAATAATCCCTCTAAATTTCACTAAGCAAATTGTGTGATCTCCCCGACCAAACGTTCACAGATTTAATTCCAGTTTTCTAAGCAACATTCTATCAACCTTTTTAACTTTGTCAGCCATAACTTGGATAGATCACCAGTAATGCATTTTTCTTTTTAAAGTGAATTTTTCAAATAAGTTTTTCCATTATCTCAAGTAGTATTTTTCGTTCCTGCCGGTTATCGATAATGCATTAATGTTTGCCCATGTTCCTGCTATTCTCATCAAATCAACCATTTTATTCGCACTCCGCGTTAACATAAATTTCTTTACTGCGGTTTTATCCGCTATCAATATTAATCTTTTATCCTCAGAGCTTTTAGATGTGGATATCCGCACACGGCTCTAGTTAAATATTCTCGATAACATGTTATTGAGGTCTGTACGGTGGTTAGTGAGGAAAACCCCGAGAACTGTCGCCAAAGAAACGGTGATCCACTTAGAACTGTCGCCAAAGAAATGGTGATCCACTTGACCATCTACAATATCATCCGACACAATCTTGTTGCACGTATATAAGTCCCATGTTCACAAGTTGCTGCCTCTTGTGAGGATATCCTATCTCGGATATACGCAATATCTCCAGTGTATCTGCAGGGCATTTGAGACCAAACACATGATGCCTGCAACATCATTGACGTCATGTTGGATGTGGTCCGCTGGAATGTTGTGACGTCCCATAAGAGTGTGGCTGTTATCCCTCACTTATATTTCAGTTATTGGAATTAAAAACAAAGGTTTTTGTTAGTGTTTGATTACAGTACATTTAGTTATGGAAAGAACCTGATATACAGTGAAATACCAAAGACTTTGTGTTGGGGGGGGGGGGGTTAATTCTGTATTTGAATAGTGCTCTAGAGCAAAAATAACTTTCTAAATATAGGGAATTGGATGCTAGATTCAGGGGCAGCTAAAAGATTTTCTTAAAATTAAAAAACTTTTAGATATTTTTTCATATTTTAACTTCTTTACAAATATGAGAAACTGAAGGTAAATTTCCTCTAAATTCGGAAAATTTACGAGTTTTTTTTTTTCTAGAACATTGAGATCGTTTCATCAGTAAAAAGAATCATTCTTACTGATTTTTTTACAACTTTCTTAATGCTATTTATTTTTAATATGCTTCATGGGGGTTGGCTCAGCCAGCTTTGTAATCTGAAGTTAATAGGTTCGAGTCTGAGCTTTACCTCCTCTAAACTTCATCCCTGCTCTGTCAAAAAGGGGAACCAATGGGCTTGGAAAAGCTGCCATCAGTCAGATTGGACGTCAAGCAGTAGTTCCATGTGCACTTTAAAGAACACAATGGATGGCTTTGACAGTCGGCTTCCGTCTATTTCCTAACAGCTGTCCAATGGGTCTCCTAAACTTCCCTGAGCCCTTGTGACTTGGCTATTCATGTGCAAAAAAAAAGGAGTACCCTTCAGCATTCAACATGCTTTATGTATGTAAATTGATTTTACCACTCAGTTTTTGTCATACACAACAGCTTTCATTTTAGATATTCGGAAAATTCCTCCAATTTACCAAAAATATGTAATTAGGGCATTTTGATTTACTAAAAGTTATATTTTGAGGTCTTATTACTTTTTTTTTAAGCGACTTTGTAAAATCCAGGCGAGTTCTGAAAATTGGGGTTTTTTTTTTTTTGGAAAATTAAGGAGAGTTAGCAAAATTTAGGGTAGTTGTCAAAATCGAGGCAACTTGGTAAAATACAGGCGAGTTGTGAAAATTGTGACGAGTTTTGTGAAATTAAGGAAAGTTGAAAAATTCGAGATAACTTGGGGAGTTGGCAAAATTCAGCCGAGATGTAAAAGTGGGGTTTTCTGAAAAATTATGGCGAGTTGTCAAAATCGAGACAACTCGGAAAAATCTAGGGCAGTTGGCAGAATTCGAAGCCACTTTGTAAAATACAGGTGAGTTGTGAAAATTGGCTTTGGTTATGTAAAATTAAGATTTGGCAAAATTCAGGTGAGATGTAAAAATTGGGATTTTTTCCTGTAAAATTATGGTGAGTTGGCTAAATTCGAACCCACTTGGTAAAATATAGGCGAGTTGTAAAAAAATGGATTGGTTTTGGTGGAATTAAGGAGTTGGCAAAATTCGAAGTGACAGTAAAATGCAGGGAGATGTAAAAATTGTGATAAGTTGGCAAAATTCGAAGCCATTTGGTAAAATACCATCAAGATATGAAAAATTATCTTTGTGAAATTAAAGGAGAGTTGGCAAAATCGAGAAAAATTCGCAAAATCTTGTGGAGTTGCCACAATTCGAAGTGACATGGTAAAATTAAATTTTTTGTTGTAAAAATCATTGAGGCTGCGAAATCGAGACACTTGGCAAAATCTTTGAGAGCTGCCCCCCCCCCCCCCCAGAGCTAAATTCTGATTTTCTCAGTTGGCAAAATTTGATATCAGTTGGAAAATTTTTGTACCAACCCCCCCCCCCCCCAACAATAGTCCTCTTCGCTACGCCTCTGACAACCACCATTATTATTAAATTTTTACTGAACACACTGGACCCAGCAAATGTATTTTTCATAATTAGTAAGCTTGTAATTGATATCAAATTAACTACACGGACAGTAGAAATATTAGAACTTTTATCAATTTTCGTACTGTTCAATTACATGAAATAATTTATTTCCGAGATACTTTATTACAAAATTATTGAGCGAGTAACAAAAATTACATTGTTGAAGAAAACCGTTAGTATTTGATTTCGTGGTTATATTATGCCTGGCATGCTTCTGGGAGACGTGAGTTCGAATCCCACTCAGGATGAAACCAAATTTTTTTCAGGAAATTATTTCAAGTTTTTTTTATCAACAGGACATTTCTTGTGATACTTTATTACTGAAGTAATTAATTATATATTTACTTCATTGTGAAACATTACCATCAGGATTAACACTAAAGTAATTCATTTCCTTCAGCTCTGAACAGTGAAATAAATGTATAAGATACAACCAGAAGAAAAAAAAAACTGTAAATCAAACTTACTCAGGTTGGGTTTTACCTCTGAGCGGCACTTTTTGCACACCATGGGCTAAATGGCCAGGTCACAAGGACCTTGAAGGCTCAGAGAAGGTTGGGGGAGAGGACCCACTGGAACAGCTGTTGGGAGACATGGTAGCCTCCCAAGGCCATCCAGTGTGTTCTTTAACGTGCACAGGGTATGGCTCTCCTGCACATGGGGCCACGGCTTATCGTCTCATCCAACGAACGGCTGGCTGCCTTTCCGAGCCCATCGGTGTCCCCTACTGACCTTGGGCAGGGTGGGGAAATTTACTCAAGGCATCTTTATATAACACCCCAAAATTTAATCCTTGGTGTTACATTCCCCATAAGCACAGTTTTGCACTCTAAATGCAGTATACTGTCCATCTCTGTGTTGTGTGAATTAAAAGTTCCCCAACATTGAAAATAAGCTTTTTATGGGAAAATGTCACTAGAGACATACAGATCTGAATTTTTCTAAATCTCAATTTTCAATAATGTTTCACATTTGAGTTATGGAAGATGAAACAATTAAGAGCAGGTGTGCCTAGTCATAAGAATTTACTTGAAATGTTAAGTAAAAATATATGGTGGTTATAACAAATCATGTATTAAATACCATTTTAGAAACTTATACAATTCTTTTTTTTTTTCACATTTTTGAAGTGTTAAAGAAAAGCACTGCTGTTAAATGTTCTAGCTTTAAAAACTATTTAAATATTACACAATGTTGAAAGTCGAGATTTAGAGATATTCAACAGCAACATTTTCCCACAGAAACCGTAATTTCACTGATGAATGTTGCTTTCCATTCACATAACATGGAAGTGTCACAATACAAGCTGGAGAAAAGTGCATGTGCAAAACAACTATCCTTTTTATTTTGCCATATTTCATATTGAAAGGTTTTAGAGCCATTTCAGTTTTATCAATGGGGTTGTACAGGTCAGACTAATTGAAGTAAAAAGAAAAGTTCCACACGAAAAATACTATTTTAAAAAATTTGCAGTAATTTTACTCACTGCATATTAAAAAAAGAAAGCAATAAAAGATTAAAGCTACTTTAGCTTTTCCATAGTTATAATTAGTCCTGAACAGCATTAACATCCAAGTTTAACAAAAGCTTAACAAATGCAGCATTAGCATGCAAGTATTTGATTAAAAAATGTTTGGAAAGTGATACATCGAATATTTGCATACACTGCCATGTAAAAAAACAAAACAGGAAAGCCCTTAGGGGAAAATAATTCTGAAGGAATGGCCAGATTCAAATTGATGACTTTTTCTCGTGAGTCAAGATACAAATGCAGATCTAGTGCAGTCAGAAATTTTTATCAGAAAACTATAATAAAGACATAGTTATTAGAAGCAAAGAATTATTTACAGTTAACTTACTTATTATCCAGCGCCTGGTTTACTAAGTTTTAACCACTCTTACACTATTTAAGTATCATGATAATATTGATTCCTACATTTATTATAAAAAAGGATAGAACTATGATCCTTTCACCCATATTGGTACTGCCTTTGAAATCTGGCAAAGTGTAAAATACACGAAATAAAATGATAAATGCAAATGGATGAAACAAATGTATGCTTTATTTCATAATCCTAATGAACTGTACACTAGAGTTGAAAAACAGCACCAGTTCCACTAACAATACATTCTTGTTAATTATTATGAGTTAATTAATGAACACTGCAACAGAATATCATGTTTATGTAGATGATTTTACATGGTGAAAACAGAGGAACCTTCAGTATTGAAATAAGTCATTCACATATATATATACTCCCTTACACTTCCATTCTTACATTTACTTGTTTCTTACACTTTAAATTTTGATGAAACACAAATAACTGTCAAAGAAAAGCAACCATAGTTTATTTTTGATTGATAAATCATTTCATCCTACATTGATGATTGATGCATTGCCTTCCTTTGTTCAAGTGTCCTTGTGATTTTTGGAAACATATACTAGAATGTGTGCGACTTTCTAGACGATCCATGCCCTCTTCGAGAACCACCCCAACCACTAGGAGTCCCTCGGGGGAATCCACCAGAGCCTCGAAGGCGGATTCGTCGACCTCTCTGAGATCTGGTGCTTCTTTGACCAGTAGCCCGAGAGGGAGGGCTGGGAAATTGCTGTTGAGATGTAGTTGGACTAGGACTGTTGCTACCTGTGTCCCCTTCTTGCCATACAATTGGCTTTCTTTGTTGGACCTGGCCTTGTGGAAAGACACCTGAAAAAAAAAAAGTAACAGTTATTAAAGAACTTGATACCTATAATGTTATTAGAAAATTTATGTCTGAATAAAGAGGGTAAATGTTGGTTGTTTTACCTCTGAGTGGCACTTTTCCATATAATGGGAAAATGCTCAGGTCATAAGGATCCCAAGGTCCAGAGCTGGAAGAGGGTTATCTTTCAGTGGTGCTTTTTTTTTGCACACAATGGGCTAAAGGTCAGGTCAAAAGGGCTCAGAGAAGGTTGGGGGAAGGGTACCTACTGGACAGCTGTTAGGAAACAGATGGTAGCCTTCTGTTAAGGCTACCATCTGTATTTGACTTTCCTGCACATGGGACCACAGCTTTATGTCTAATCTGACAGACAGCAGCCTTTCAAAGCCCATCAGTGTCCTTTACTGGCCCTAGAACAGGGTGGGGGTTTAGCAGAGAAAAATCTCAACACTGTCACAGGTGGAACTCAAACTTGGGAAATGCTGATTATTAACCCATGCACTATTGACTGAGCCAACCCCCACCCAGTAGAGGAATTAGATACACTGAACAGCTATCAGAAGACAGATGAAATCCACAAGCCAAAGCCATCCAGCATATCTTTTAAGAGTCAAGTTTTTGAAAATCACTCACTGGTGGCCAAGTTAATTTTGAAGTGTTTTCCAAAAATAAAAAACAACTTTAGTAGCTGAGTAATTCTGAAGTAACTCAACTACACCAAAAAATACATCAAAAGAGAATTTTATTGCGATTTCTATAGGAAAGAAAAACCAACTAGATGAAGTTTTTCACATTTCTCTAAATTATTTCCTTATTAAAATATAAACAGTACATAATAATTTTATTATTAAACCTTTCTATAGCTTTGTTTTTCTGTTTAAATAACTTATGCAAATAAAGTATATTATATATGCTTAGAGGTTTGGTGATTGGCAATCTGTAAGATTAAGGACATAATATAACAAAAAATTTAATAAAACACACAAGTTTAAATAAAAACTGAAAACTATATAAAATGGGTCAGTGTTGAGATTAATCTCCGCAAAATTCCCCGCCCTGCTCACCGTCAGTAGGGGACACCGATGGGCTTGAAAAGGCCGCCGTCCGTCGGATGGGACGTTAAGCCGTGGCCCCGTGTGCGGGAGAGCCATACCCTGTGCACGTTAAAGAACACGCTGGATGGCCTTGACAGGAGGCTACCATCTGTCTCCCAACAGCTGTTCCAGTGGGTCCCCTCCCCCAACCTTCTCTGAGCCTTCGGGGTTCATGTGACCTGGCCATTTAGCCCATGGTGTGCAAAAAAGTGCCGCTCAGAGGTAAAACAACCCAACCCAACCTATGTAAAATGATAAAGAATTGTAGAAAAACAACAAAAATATAACAAAAAAATTGCAGCACCAGCATTTGTTGCCCAAGCTCTGTGTTATCCAGATGAAGACTAGATCAATGAGAAGTTACAGCAGATACTTCCACCATTCTAAACTAATTAGAAACATAGATCCTCCTGTCATATTACACTCTGCATTATCGAGTGCAATTAACAAACAAATCACATGCTGATCATTCACTACTTTTGTTACCTGCCACACTATTTCATCAATATTGACTGCAGTGAAGGTAGAAGAGAGTCAACTCTTATGCCAATAAGAGTGTGTGTAGTTTTCAGTGAAGGTCATCTTGTGTTCATCGGCAAAATGGGTGGATTCAAGTTTAGAGCTGCTTCACTCTGTATTCAATATTCAAGAATGCCATATTACATGAGGACTGTATTGTGGAATGCCATTAGTTAAACCAGCCATTTAGCTCTGGTCAGGGCCAAATTTACACTTCACATGTCCCTAGGCATAAGTGCTAATGCACTCTTATACACCATTGGTTTTCTTTTAATTCTCCATTTTCACAATAATTTGATTGAAAAGGAAGTGTGAATTTTTAATCAGATGATGGATTTATTACCAAATACAGCAAAAAATTAATGTAATAAATTAATATGCATAGGATATAATTTATAATATTTAACATGCATTAACATTTAAAAATCAAATTATTCATTTCATTCTCACATTTTTTTTTTGCTCTGGGAATGAGCAGAGTACAATAAATTATCAAAATATTATCAAAGTGTTGCTAGTTGTAAGAACTGACCTCAGACGTTATAAATCTTTTATCAAAAAAATATAATTTTAGAAGGTTACGCATTTTCTTTTTTCCCCCATCAGTTTTATAATGGTATTTAGGAAGAGTATAACAGCAGCATCTGCTGTAAATTATTTCAGCTTCAATAACTTTTAAAAGATTAAATAAATATTGTGAACTATCAAGATTTGGATAAATTTGATCGAGTTCTATATTTCTACTGTGACATTTTTCTATGGTTTTCCATCCACATAACATAGAAGTGTCCCAATACATTTTGTAATATGCTGCACATCCTCAAAATCCACATTCTACGAAAGTTTGCTTACGGTTGCCAGAAGAGAGTTTTTTTAATTGCTCTTGAATTGTGTATATTTGCAACTAGTTTAATTTTCTTCCAAGAAATGAAAAAGATCATTTTGTTGATATTTACTGAAAACTGGAGCTCATATTACCTTGGCTCCCTTAAAAAAGTGCTAATGTATCTTATTAAAAATCTGGCACACCTCAAGTCTTTGGTGAGAGTATCCTGACTGTCCACAAGTATGTCAAAATCATCCATTGACCCAGAATTATGGGGCAAGGAGGCTCCCATAATGTTAATAATTATAATGGAGAGGGGAATATATATGAGTATTTATTAAATCATTTTTTAACTATGACTAAGTTGGGTTGTTTTACCTCTGAGCGGCACTTTTTTGCACACCATGGGCTAAATGGCCAGGTCACATGGACCCCGAAGGCTCAGAGAAGGTTGGGGGAGGGGACCCACTGGAACAGCTGTTGGGCGAGAGATGTAGCCTCCCATCAAGGCCATCCAGCGTGTTCTTTAACGTGCACAGGGTATGGCTCTCCCGCACACGGGGCCATGGCTTAACGTCCCATCCGACGGACGGCGGCCTTTCCAAGCCCATCGGTGTCCCCTACTGACCGTGGGCATGGCGGGAAATTTTGCGGAGATAAATCTCAACGCTGACCCAGCTGGGACTCGAACCTGGGAACTACAGATTACAAGCCTGGCGCGCTACCGACTGAGCCATCTCGGCCCCTTAACTATGACTAAAGTAAATGAAATATATATATATGTACATATTGGAACATTATTCCTCATAATTCCAACTAAACACAGTCACTTGACATACATTTTCTTCTAGATCTTGGCCTGTATTGACACTGCCATACCACACAATGCTGTCTCCTTGATATCTTTTCCAGTACTCTGACAGTGCCAGATTAGAGGTTTTCAGCACTGTAGATGAAAAAAAAGTAACCATCTCCAGATTCTATAAGACTTTATCACCATGAATAAGTTATATCTATATCAATGTGTGCATTTTTATTATTAAACACACTTCTTTAAGTGTAAACTTGAAATCACATCTTTTTTCCTATCATTTCTAACAAAGCTGAGTTTGAGTCACTTGTATCATGAGGCCTATACAAAAAGGAAACCCTGACAATGTTAACCGACACTAAAATGAATCGCTTGTGTTATAGATATAAAAAGAAATTACTAATTCACATAGGCAATTTGGTATCTTCTTTTTTCAAAAGCAATTTAGATCAAAGCAGATGAAAAAGAATATTATTATAAATCACTGTTAAAAGCATTATATGAATTTAGCAAATATTTTAGTCCTGGAAAGTAATGTTTCCAAGTTTGCTCTATAATCATAGAGTTGATTTATTTAACAATAATTATACTAAATTTAACCCATTTGCATTTAACAAATTAAAAACTGTCGTATGTGTCAGCATAAAATGCATTTATTATAAATTTATGTTTGTGTCCTAACTATTTGTAGTGCTTGGAAACAATGGAACTTTCATGAATGAGTCCATAAAATCTGTAAAAACAAATAAACAATGTTATATTCTTTTTATGTCAGTGGAATCTTACCTTGAGACTGTTCTTTATCTCCTTCTGCTGTTTCATCATCCTGTTTAAAAGATGATGACCCATCCCCACTTGCAGGTGATTTCAGCTGAGTGGCAGAACTTTCATCTGCACCTAACGATATAAAAACAAATAACTCAAATTCTTGGGCATTACACTGCAAGCAATTATGTATAAGCAATTGTTTTGAAACCAGAATAAATTGCTCTTCAGATATCAGTTGCTATTCCAAAGTTAAAGATATGACAGCGTCTAGTCACAAATATTGCAGAAAACTTGGGAAAGGGTTTTGGTTTGTAGAATATATAATGAACACACTAGAAATATATAAAAAATTATAAACTTATGCTGTAATATGCTTTGCATCAGTGTATATAGAACTGGAGTAGTGTGAAACATCACATAATAATAAAGAAGATACTATACAATTAGAATAACACATCACCTTTGGTGAATATGGGATGCTAATTTTTAAAGAGAATGAAGCTTTATTTTCTTCCTTACACCTCAGTGAAAATTCCAACTAATGAATGAGTGAGAAAATGGGAAGAGTGATATTTTATTATCTATACAACACAAAAAGAATTTTTATTACTCTCTTAAAGTGAAAAGGTGAAATGATTTACTTCCCCCAGGGGAGTAAATCATTGCTGCCAATGTAAACCTCTTGATCATGACATTCTACCATCACAATTTCGAATTTCTTGTTTACAACTTTGGAATTTTCCACCTTCATAGGGTATATATATATAAAACTATTGGGAGATTTGTAAACTGTAATATTTCCATCATATACCCAAAAATAATATTTATCTCCAAAAACAAAATAAGTTGAATGTCTACAGATGGACAGACAAATGACAAAGTGAAAACATTATAGCACATATTTTTAAACAAGATAATAATGTATTCAAGATTGGTAGAACAGAAGACATCAAGTTCCAAAAGGGCTAAATTGTTGGTGCCTTACTTAAGATGAAATGATTTGGCAGACAGTGGCGATTAGTCTCAAACGCATATAATTTCTGAGAAACTAGTAAACATAGCACATTCAGGAAACAAAACTAATAGATATTGTTTCAGCAAAGGGATTGTCAACGCATTACCAGGAGTATACATAGAAACAAGCTCATGCTGTAAATTAATGTCACCTTTAATACTGATGGGGGGTAATTTCATATCAAATCATAACTATGTAGAAGGAACTGCAGTAGTTGGCACTCATCTAGAAACCTCTCAGCCAACAATAAAGACAAAAATGGCTGCAATGGTATAAATAAAACTGATGATAAAACTGAAAATAAGCTTTTTTATCCAGTGAATACTGCTTCATTTTATTCTGTACAGATGCTGCACAGTGAATATATGGTACTAATCCCATAATGCAATGGATCCAGGAACAGATTTTCCATAAAGCACTTGTAATAAAAGCCAATGATATAAGGGACCAGCATTGAAGTACTACATTATGTTTATTTAAATATCAGCAAAATTATTCCTTTTGAAGTCTTAGAGGAAAAAAAAATTATTTAAATATCCATGGTTTGAAAGCAGTTGAAAGAAGTCTCTCACATGCCAATGGAAAGTGATCTTTAAAAGGATATGGAATGTGAGTTGTTGGGTTATTTTACCTCTGAGCGGCACTTTTTTCACACCATGGGCTAAATGGCCAGGTCACATGGACCCCGAAGGCTCAGAGAAGGTTGGGGGAGGGGACCCACTGGAACAGCTGTTGGGAGACAGATGGTAGCCTCCCGTCAAGGCCATCCAGCATGTTCTTTAACGTGCACAGGGTATGGCTCTCCTGTACACGGGGCCACGCTTAACGTCCCATCCAACGGACGGCGGCCTTTCCAAGCCCATCGGTGTCTCCTACTGACCGTGGGCAGGGCGGGGAATTTTTGCGGAGATAAATCTCAACGCTGACCCAGCTAGGACTCGAACCTGGGAACTACAGATTATGAGCCTGGAGCGCTACTATGGAATGTGAGGATACAGAGCATATGACAAATGTATTGGGACACTTCCATGCTATGTGAATAGAAAAACACATTTTAAACTCCATAACTTTAAAAATAGGCTTTTAACAGAAAAATGCTGCAAGAGATAAATTATATTCTCTTAATTATAAATTATAGTTCTCATCACAATTTATCCAAAATTTTTTACAATTATTACACAAAGATTTTAAACAATATTCATTTAACATTTAAATGTGAAGCTGAAATATTTGGTAGGAGATGTTGATGTTACTCTCATCCTAAATATTGTTTCAATATTGAATGAAATGATTTATGCTCATCTACTTTAGGAAATGATTTGTTGTAACCTTTTGAAGTAAATTCTTATGACAAGCAACATTGCTAAGTGTTTAAGTTTCCAAAATTCTATATACAATACATGCTGTAAAAAAGTGTCTGGACACTTCCATGTTATGTGAATGGAAAGCCACTTTCAAAGCTCCCTAACATTGAAAATAAACCCTTTAACACAAAAGCTGTTATTGGTGATAAATTGTAGATGTCACTAAAATCTCTCTAAATATATTTCCCGTGATATTCGTTTAATATTTAAAAATGAATGGAAGCTGAAGCATTTACTTCAACTTTTGACACTTGTGAAAAAAATACTTCAATAGATAAAACACAACTCTTGTAACAATTTGTTCACTAAATAAATTAAACATCTGAAGTTTGTATGACGATTTTTTAAGATTTCATCAAATTGGAGGCAATGTGACAGTGTCAATTTTCAACAATCTTCAATCAATATTTAAAGGTCATTGAAGTGGGGCCATTTAACAGCAGACAACACTGTCACATTGCCTCCAAACTGATGAAATCTTAAAAATATCACCAAACTTCAGATATTTAATTTTTGTTAGTGAACAAATTGTTACAAGGATTGTGTTTTATCAATTGAAGTATTTTTTCACAAGTGTCAAAAGTTGAAGATAAATGCTTCAGCTTTCATTCATTCTTTAAATATTAAACGAATATTGCGGGAAATATATTTAGAGAGATTTGAGTGACATCTACAATTTATCGTCAATAACAGTTTTTGCGTAAAATGTTTATTTTCAATGTTAGGGAGCTTTGAAAGTGGCTTTCCATTCACATAACATGGCAGTATCTGGACACTTTTTTTTTCAACATAGTGTATTGCACGAATATTACTCAAAAACGAGATTAGAATATTTTAAATATTTTTAATTTATTTGCTGTGATATCCTACTACAAAATATTTATGCTTATTTCATAGCTAGGGAACTTTGAATATGGCTTTCCATTCCCACAACCTGGAAGTGTCTCAATATTTTAATAACAATCTTTTCATTACCAGAGCCAAAGAGAAAAAAAGATTTAAATCTGAAAATTAACAATTTGAATATAAAATGTTACTGCATACTAAATATTATGAATTAAATGCTATATGCAATATTAACTTATTAAATCAGTGTTTTTATAGTATTTGGTAACAAAGTTACATTATGATTAAAATTCTCACATTCATTTCAATTACATTATTTCCTTTTTTAATGGTTGTCAAAGTTTCAAATTATTATAATTTATTATTGAAAATAGAAAAAAAAAAGACCTTATGTAAGTGCATACTACTGCTTTTTGTGTTTAGAGTCACATGAGCTGTAAATCCAGCCCTGGATGGATCCCACATGCATCATTTATGAGTGAAAGAATATGGGGGTAAAATCATAGCATAGATATTCAATTGTCATGATATATGCTCATCTTTTAAAGAAAGATAAAATGCTGAGAATATTTGGAAATCTTGAAAGGCAATATGCACCCCATTGTTATCACTGTATGGAGGAAAAGTAATATGACACTTTCAGAACAACAATAGAAAAGGGCTGTATCTTCCATGACTTAATATTTTAACCTTTACTATAACAAACAAAATAGAGCTATACTAAAGGTCAAGTTAATATAAAATATAATTATTCTAACTTTTCTCAAACAAAAGTTTATACAAAAATCATTAAAGTTTACTGATATTTGTGAGGGGAGAAAAATCTTCCTTAAACACATGCATTTTACATCAAACACAATTTAACTATAACTTAGTCAAATCATATTTTAATCATGCTTGTGTCTAAAAATCTGATACCAACCTTCAGAGCTAACAGAGGTAATGACAGTTTGTGGCTGCTGTGTAGACTTCTCTACATCCTCAGAAACTTTGGGTTCTGACTCAACTTCTTGACTGATTTCAGTTGAAGGAACTGAGAGAGTACTTTTGGATGGGCAACTATAAAATGAGTATGGAATATATTTTAGTTTATCAATATAATCTTAACAGCATTTTACATAGAAAACCATATTTATTAACAAAACTTTGTTGAAACTTGAGCTTACAATTTATAAATCATTCTGTGTTTAAATAAGTGGAAATATGTAAAATATCAAAGTTGTAAAATAAAGCAAACAGACAGAGTTGGTCAGTGTTAATGCAAACCCACTGAGTTTGTAAATTCCACAAGATCTTCTATCTCTAAAGCAAGGGCTTTTCACAGTCAAAGCCTAAATTCACTAGACCAAGTTTATTGACAGGAATATATGGAAAGGGAAAGCAAATCATGAGACTTTATTGAAACTTGAATTATGTTGCATAATTTAATGATAAATCTAGAACTGAAATAAATTGTAGGGAAAACTCCACTCTCAGCATGCTAGGGACTGCATATCCTTTTCCTTCTATAAGTTGGAACAGATTCTACACATATAGGTCTATGTAAATTAATTTTTTAATGTAATATGTCCCAGCATGCAAACTTTGTGTATTGTGTTCTCTAACTGAGGTAGTGGTTAGCAGTGACTTCAGTCTTAGTATGGCATGTCCTTGTATGAGAAGGCCTGTAAAAACTAGTAGTTTCTAGAACCCTCTCAGCCTTATATGTTGCAAATCAATAAGCTTAATGGACTTGACTTTAATAATGAATGGAGATATGCACCTCAGTAAAAAAATGCAGTTGGAAAGGTATTTCCTGATAGTTTGAAAATATATATTAATATATTTTAACCCATTGGGTCACCAGTAATATTTTTATTACTGACTATATTACTATTATATATACTATTATGAATACTTTATATATTTGTCAAAAATGTCAAACTTCTATTTATTTTATAAAAACATTTTACTCATCACTGATATATTTAAGAAGCTGAAACTAAAACTCTATTTTAAATGATGTTTATTTAGGCAGCTCGGTATTAGGCAATTTATGCAATATGATCAGAGTGCTTTTGTGCGGCTCTAATGTAGCTACACATCTTCAGAGACATATCTTAAGGCAATTAAATATGCTAGTTAATATTTTGGTGATTCTATACTAACAACAATTAATTTGGAATCTATTATTACATATCACAGCATATGCATATAACTATTTTGAGTCTGGATCTTAAAGCTTTTTTCCTCTTTATTAATATGCATAACAAATGGAGTAAAAGGTTTCTTTTGATATTGTCTAGATATTTAATTTCAGCTTGGACAACTGAGTGTAGGGGTAAAGCTTGGGGATCAGTATGTCCATTTCACGGCCATACATTGGCTGCGGCTTGTTGTCGTTGAATTGGTGGTCACACTGCTATCACCTCCTTCGGGCAACTGTTTCTTGTTAATTATGGTTGCCACTTTATTTCATAAAATTAAAAAAAGTTCTTATTTGAGTTCTTTGGATCTTCCTTAGTCATCCACAAAATTATACAAATAGTCCTTATGCGAAGATTTCACTGTTCACTAATTCTGCTATTGTTGTGACTTGATAAGACTTTATTACGCATATATGCCAAGTGGTTTGGTGCTGGCATGCGAGCTGTTTGTTTATATGTGTTGGGTGGGGCTATTTCACTGTATAAGGGTTCTACGCTTCTTGCAGGATCAGCCGCTATGCTACTGGAGGGAGGGGTGCATTCATATTACATACAATTTCTTGATTCTGGTAATTGCCTGCAGGCTTCTTAAAAATTTTAAATGTTTGCAGTTGGGAAACATTCTGGAATGTGTAATGAAACAAGGCACTTTTCACATTACCAGTGTTTTTTCTTTTTTTTGTGTGCACTACACACAACATCTGTTTGGGTTGTTTTATCTCTGAGAAGCACTTTTTGCACACATTGGACTAAATAGTCAGGTCACAAGAGTTCCAAGAAGGTTGGGGAAGGTGACTCACTGGGCATCTGTTTGGAGAGAGATGAAAGTCTCCCATTTAGCACATTAAAGAGTATAGCATAGGTAGTCTCCCATCCAGCATATTCTTAAACATGTGTTGGGTGAGGCCCTCCAGCAGACAGAGCCATGGCTTAATATCCCATCTGATGGACAGTCTTTTCAAGCCCATCATTGTCCCCTTTCTAACCAAGGACACAGTGTTGGTTTAACGAAGATTAAATATCAGTGCTGACACAGATAGATGGTACTCAAATCTGAGAACTGCAGATTATGAGCCTGGTATGCTACTGAGTCAACCCCTACCGCATCTGCTTGGATTCCACTTCCGGATTTCGATGGGATAAACCTGGGGAAGTATGCAATATCTTGCATTTAAAAATCTGTGCAGTTTGCAGATATGGCTGCTATTAGCCATAACCAATAAGTAATATTTGCCATTCAAGGCTGAAAATAAATTGCCTGCAAAAACACAAAGATTGTTTTACAGATTTGACAAACTTAGCGAAATGTATTAATATCCAACAATTTCATTTCTGAAACATCCCATTGTTAATTACTGAAGGTGTTGCATTATACACACATACATATATATTTGTCTTCTTGCAATAAATAATATATCAAAGTTTTCACAATTATCTATGCATTACTATATGGTGCATTTGAACTAGCTGATGAATATGAAACTTATAATCAATTTATATGCAATATTTTATGTGTAAATGAATAACATGAATTCGAGTATAAAGAGTAAATCCAGTCTAGTTACAATAATAACATCAAACTCAGAAATATGATTATTATTGCAAAATAAAAGAAAATCATTTTGAGTTAATAAATACTTTAAAAATTACCTTGAATTGAAACTCAAATACATTTCATTGACTTGTATAGACTATGTACTTCATTCTAACATTTTTTTAACAAATTTAAAATATTTTAATAGAATAGCTCTTTGTTTGCAAAAGGCAAACTTTGTTCTTTTAATAATATTCATTTGAAAGATATGCTCACAGTAAACTGTATATTACTGGAATGAATTAGTACCTAAAAGTATGAATGCTGAATGCTTGAAGCATGATGCTTTCAAACAGAAAGAATATTATACCAAATAACTAGATATTTTAATAAAATACTTGGAATATCACATGCTATAAACAGGAGAAACTTATTAGAAAACTTTTAGTAGGAAAAACTTTGTTGCTGAGAAAATTATGACATCAAATACAGTAATATGGATTGGATTGTTTTATATCTGAGCAGCACTTTTTCACACAAAGGGCTAAATGGCCATGTCACAAGGGTTCAGAGAAGGTTGGGGGAAGCGGACCCACTGAAGAGTTGTTAGGAGTCAGATGGAAGCCTCCCATCAAGGCCATTCAATGGGTTCTTTAATGTGCACAGGGTGATGTCCCAGCTGATGGATGGATGCCTTTTCAAGTCCATTGTGTTTTCTTTCTGACTAAGGGCAGGGTGGGGGTTTAGTGCAGATGAATAACACTGGCATAGATAGAACTCAAACCTAGGAATGGTACATTATGAGGCTAGTGCACTACTGACTGAACAAACTCCTATAGTAATCTGGCAATGGCATAAATGATACAAACTAGTAAAAATGTTGGTTAAAGTTAACTCAGCTGTTTAACACAATGGCATTTCAGTTAGATATAGACTACAATGAGAAACTGCTTTGAAGTAGCTCCCTCAAGGAGATATTTATAAAACTAGTAACAAAATCCCAATATACTGAAAATAAGGCAACAAAATAGGATATAATAGTAAATTTCTGGCTTGAAATACCTTTATTGAAGAAGAATAACGAATTATTTAATGGTAAATAAATGTTATTTACTTTTATTACATAAATAATTTATTGTGATTATTAATAAATTAATATTAATAACTCAAATACATTTATGAACATTTGCCATTTTACTTACTTTAACATGTTAGCTTATTGGCAAGGAATCTAATTCTAAGGTTCAGTTTAAAAGGTTAATATATAGCCACTTGTGTGAAGTCGAGCCTAAAGCTAGGAGTGTAAGATATATTGTTGACTAGCAAAGCTATTGCATAGGGAGATGAGTTGTTCTCCCTGTGTAACAGAATATATGTACTGAATGAGTTGCTTCTCACTCTCTTTATCATATGGAGAGGGCACAACCCTATCTGAAAATAACTGCTATATTACCTTTTTTCTATCTGTTCTGGTACTTCAGGAATATTCAAAGTGAGTGTATCATCTTCAGCCTCTACTCTAATTATTGGTATTATCTGGATTGCAATAGAAGGGACACTGGCTTCACCAACAGAAGGGCTAGTAGGCTGTTCCATAGTTACAGTATCAGGAACTTCAGTACTTGATACCACTGCTAAAAATATAGTGCTAAGTTAATATATCACATAATTTCATCATAAAAATCTATATAAATCTCAAATTAGTTGTTATCTACAGTAATGTACCAAATATTCTGTAAAATGTAACTGCTTCTCTAGTAAGTACTATTATTACAAAGTCAACACAAAAGGTTTCTGATTATATAGATACGTAAGGCATTCAAAAAGTTCTTGACACATGACAATAGATTTCCACTTGTTCCTCTGAAGTTAATGAGTTACAACTTGTTTGAAAGTTTGCTTTTAACATGCATTGACAAGTTTAAACAAAGGCCATATCATCATTTCTCTCTTTGCTGATGGTGTGTAAAATTCGATATGCAAAATCTGTGTATTGTTGCTATGGAACCTACTGAAGATGGGGAAAGATTTAACATTTTGACAAGGATGCAGCTTGAAGAAGGACGGCAGAGCTTTGAAGACCTCCCTCATGTAGGAAGACAGGAAGCCTTGAACAAGAGAACCATCGTTGCTGTTCATGAATTCATTAAGAAAAACTCACACATCACCATTCAGTAATAAGTTTAGATGTCAGTGCATCAATTGGCAGTATGAAAACAATTATTTATCCACATTTAAAATTTCAAAAGATCTGTGCCAAATGGGTATCCAACAAACTGATAGAACAGCAAAAAACAGCTAGAGTTGATGGCAATGTTTGAACCTAATGGCCCCAAATGGTTAAAAGACACTGTCAAGAGTAATGAGATATGGTTTTATTATTATACAACTCCCAGAATCATCAACAGCTATGTTTGGGTTGCAGAAGATGAACCACATTCCCAAATCCCCTGGCAAAGATTTTCACTCAAGGAATAGGATAGGATGTTCACAATTTTTTCCCCCAGTTTCAAGGAGTGGTAACCGTGTACACCTTACCTGAATAAATGACTATAAATAGCCAATACACCACCACCATTGTTTTGCCCAAAATGTTAAAGAGATGAAGGAGGCAGCATCCAACAACAATCACATCAAGGTTCTCCTTCATGACAATGTTACTGCTCACAAAACCTGACAAGTTATCACCTATCTGGAGTAGGAAAAAATCAAACAGCTACCCCATCCTGCATACATGTGATATTTTGGTTGTCTCCAAAAATTAAAAAGCAACTTACTAAAAAAGCCTTATTCAAGGGCACAAGACCTTGCAAAGTGCATTCATGTCTGCAACTTTGCATAGATGATGAAAGGCAATACTTTAAAGGACAGTAAAGTTTTGTTGAGGTAAGTGCAATGGTTTTCGTTCTGCAGATGCATGCCAAGAACCTTTTGAATGCCTCTCGTAAGTCTGCACATCAGCCAAAAACTTTCATTACAACTGTTAGAACTGAAGATCAGGTATAATAAATTTTTAGATTATTGATTCAGATATACATTTATGCTTATATGGGGGGAAAAAGCTGAGTGCTAACTACTTTTTTTGTAGGTACTAATCAAAGGCTTTTCACCACATTCAGAAATAATTTACATTTCAGCATTTTGTTTATAGAAATTCCTCAAGAGAATTTTAGAAGTCTGACAAAACTTAATTTTCTGCTGAATTTTATTGGTGTATTTTGAGTGGTACTTTTTAACTATCTATTTTAACCAAATGATCAGGTCACAAAAATCTAAAACTCTGGACAATGTGGAGAAAAAGACACTTTGGACAGCTGTTAGGAGTGGGTGGGAATTTCTCATTTATCACTATTCATCATGCTCTTAAAAGGTACAGAATACAGCAGCAAAGATATTCAGATTCAGCATGCTCTTTAACAGATACAGGATACAATACTGCTGCCAATACAATGGATTATTTTACTTCTGATCAACACTTATTATTTGTTCAAAATGCATATATCCCGAGAAAATAAAGGATCAAAACAGATTTGGGAGTCTTTTTGCTGTGCATAGGTTAGGGTTTTCATTCACAAAAGGCAAAGATAACAATTCCATCTTTTGTCATCACAATACAACAGTCTTCTAAACATCATTAATATTTTTCTCGCCAAGGTTTAGGGTTCAGTCATGTGTAGAAAATCTCAATGCTTTGACATTTAGGATTGGGTGTTTTAGCTTTGGGCAGCACTTTTTTTTTACACACAACTGGTTAAATGGCTAGGTCATAAGGACCCCAAAGGCTTAGAGAAGGTTGGAAGAAGGGGACCATCGAAAGCTGTTAGGAGACAGATGATAGTGCCCCATCAAGGCCATCCAGCAAGTTTTTTAAGGTGCACAGGATATGGCTCTCCTGCACATAGGGCCATGGCTTTATGTCCCATCTGATGCATGGCAGCCTTTCAAAGCCCATTAGTGTTGTCTTTCTGACTGAGCACAAGGTGGAATCAAACCTGGGATCTACAGTTTATGAGCCTGGAGTGCTACCAACTGAGCAAATCCCATCCAACAGTTAGGGACTAAATATAAAAAAAAAAAACTCAGCTGTAAATTAGTGTATTTATGAACTGCAATGCCTTACAAACCTCACACACAAGAACATAATAATTTAATGCTTCATATAAGGACAGAAATATTTCTGTGCTTATCAGATCCTTTTCTCATCAAGAACAAGGGTGCAAACAAATGGTGAAAGCCTCAAGCTAAAAGTAGTGTATGGTGTTTGCCGAAGTTGATACTTCTTCAAATATTACACACTACTGACTGAGTTATCTATGCCACTATGGCTGTTTTCAATTAGATTTTTATATTATATTCAATGCATACGATTTCAGCAAAGTACTTTATATGGTCTCAAGTACTTTATATTTTACTTGGTATGGTGACTATCTTACTGCTACAGGGTAAACATGCACATCATCAGTATTGAATAGTGTTATGATAAAATAAATGTACATCTTTATCTTTCATTTTTTCATGTAAACATATAGTTTCCATAGAGTTTAAAAAATTCCATCCTTTTAATATGTAATTGCTTCCTGTAGCATGCTTTTATTATGTATAACTTCACATTACAAAAATGTTTAAAAATGAAGCTTTTTTTATAGTTAATTTTAATTTTAGTACTTATATCATTATATACACATTAATCACCATGATTAAAAATAATTTACTTTTGCATATTAGCTTTTATGTTCTTTCTGCTAATATATTAATATTTAAAAACTTGCATGTTATATTACAAGATTTTCTTTAAATACTGTAATCACAAATATGTAACACAGCACACACATTTATGTCCTACATGATGGCAAATCTCTCCAATAGTGATAAAGAACAAATAAAAGATGAAAATAAAAGCATAAAAGTTATATATTTTTCTACTTGCCAGGAGGAGAAACTTGTAGAGGAGTAGAAGGAACACTGCGACCACCACCTTCATCAAACTGAGACAGATCCATATTGGTATCATCCATACCCAGAGCTAAATGACAGAGGAAACAATTATATTTTTAATGACAACATATTTTAATCTAAAAATAATGCAAATCCTAATATTCTTCTTCTATTTATCAGAAAGATTTTTAGTAAAAGATTTGATTTCTCCATACCTAGTTTTAAAAGTCTGGTACATTTTCTATTTTCTCAACCAACAATTAAAAGTAATATAAATTAACAGTCTATTATTAGAAATGAGATGCAGTAAAGCCTTATCATATTCCTTAACATAATGTTTTCTAAAAGGTAATGGTTATTTTCCATTACACCAATCATAAGCACATATAAAATGATGTCTCAAAAACTTTAAAGACTGTCACTTTCTTTGATTTCTCAAAGTCTCACTGACCTCTTTCAACATAAGTGAAAAATAATATTGTTCAAAATGAACTACTGCACATAAGATATATCATCAATGAATTTTTGAAACAAATAACAATCTAACAACCTTTAACAGGCTAACACAAACTTTTAATGATTGCAGCTTATTAACTTGATTTTTCTTTTGTCCAGTTTCTGAAGTTAAACAAGCTTTGAGTGCAGTCAGTACTTGGTATGGTGACTACCTAAGATTAAATGCACTTGCATTTTTTTCCCTTCACACTCTCACTTCCCTTCACCCTATTATTTCAAGTGGTATAACAGTTTGTTAATATCAATAGCACTGCCAATGGGAATAACTAGGAATGCCAAGCTTTATTAAAAACTCAATATTTGGGTGGAAAGTTTGATATTGATATGAAAGCATACTACTCTTCAATATGCATTGAGGCACTTCTATTGAAAATCAATCCAAAGTGAATGCACAGTATTCCCTGTTAAGAACATTAATTAATAGATTCTGAAAAAAATTCATCGCCACCACGGCGGCGCTGAATTTTTTTTCAGAATCTATTAAAAGGCACTTCTATGTTATGCAAATGCAAAGCCACATGAATGATCCATCTATATATTTGGAACTCAACTCTTTTATGGAAAATTCACTCAAATCTTATATTTAAATTTTCAAAAGAAAGAAAAAAAAACTAGTTTAGCATTTAGAGTTACTAAAACATTTAACATGTTCATGTAACATTTATTAAACATTTAACATGTGTTACGCTCTTATGGCTATGCCTAAACACTTTTCTTCAAAATAGATGAAAAAAAACTACACACATTTCAGTCATAATTTGTATTTTAATTTACTTGTGATTGGCAATGCTGCTGTTAAATGTTTAACTTCTATAACTCTTCAAATAGTAACTGGATAATTGTTTGAAATTGAGATCTCACTACACATTTGATTAGGTTCTTCAAGTCAGTCAGTGTCATTTTTCTTTAAAGAGTCAAAGAGTTTTCAATGTAGGGAGCCTTGAATGTGGAACATGCAGCTGCATGATCTGTACATTTGCATCACCTGAATAACCAGCATGGACACTTGCATATCAGTGTGTACAGCACGAGTTTTGTCATTGGGTATATTCTAAGGAACACATGGGATACCTTCAGGCACAAAGTAGCCTTTCCTGGTTCCTACCGCACCATTTGCCAAACACCAAGCTGTTGAAGTGTCAGCAACTACACCAGATGACTTTTCATGATAGTTCTCACCTGTCATTAATCTGATTTCATTGATGGCAATGATGTATTTGTACATAATTGGCACTGCTATACAATTTTGTCATTGGAATTTTGGAGCTATTTGCAATATTTCTGAAATTAACATTACTAAGTTCCACACTTCCACATCAAAGGCACTGCAACTGTGCTAATTAGGAAGAGAACTCCCATTTTCCTATACTAATATTCCTTTCCTATAATGTCTATTGTTGTATTAGCCCAATGCAGAGGAAAAAAATTAAATAAAACATTTAATTTTATTCTGTGATGAAAAAAAAAAGCAGTGTTCATTAGATGCATGGCTATTAAAAAACAGTAAGTTATTATTGTTTAAATACTTTTATTACCATTACATTTTAGTCTTTATTATATGTGCTAAAAATATATACAGTCGAAAACACTTAGCAAGAACCCAGATAAGACAAAATATTGGTTAATGTGAAACTAAAGTTTGGTGTGTTATGACAGCGATGAAAATTTTCTATGGTCTGATGAATTAAATTCCATAAAAATTCTTCAGGTAGCATGAAATTTATAGAAGCACGAACCCAGATAAGACAAAATATTGTTAGAGTTAAACTAAAGTTTAGTCTGTCATGAAAACAATACTTTTACATGTAAACCCTTAACACGAAAAATTTTTATAGTCTGATGAAATTCCATAAAAACCTCTTCAGATAGCATGAAATTTATAGAAGATTAACAGATGTAATCCCAACCATTGTTTGATAAATTTTGACAGTTTTAAATTTCTTACATGCATCTAGGATCATAGCAGAGCAAATACATCCAGCAGAAAAATGGCAATGCATAAAACTCTTTCAACTAAATATCTTATAATACTATAATACACAATAATTTCAGTAAAAAAGAAAACATAAAATATATTGTAATACATTACCTGGTAGTAGATTTTGCATAAGCTCCAATAACTAGCCTCGTCTTTCATAAATTGGTAGCACAAGTCAGGAATTGGATAAGATGAGGTAACAGATAAGGTAAGCAGACCTCAGTAAGGTAATTTAGTCAGATCAAGTAGACCACCAACTTAGAACAGTTCTGTGAACCGACTTTATTAATAACAGAGCTACTGACCTTTTTGGTTAGCACTATCTGTGCACTTGAAATTAATCACTGAACTGTAAAAATATCAAATATGTAACAACTTGCCTTGCATGGCAGTTACATGTCCTACAAACCTCATATATTGTTTTCATCTCTCATAAAAAATTTTATTCTATAGAGATATAAGAATGTAAATTCTATTTCTAGGAGCTACCTCTGTACTTGAATATAGACAAATATGTCATTTGGCACCAATCTTGTAAATTTTGTTACCACAGATCCTGATATGCCATTGTTACCATTACTGTTTGATTATACCGTCTTACTTCTGCTGTGTTTCATTTATATATATCATATACAGTGCTACAGAGTTTTACTTAATTTTACAAAGTTGAAAATTTAACTGATTTCAGATACACACATCTGGAATCTCCATATGAATGACTTTTAAAATTGCTTACAATTCTTCATTGCATTTAAATATAAACATAATTTTTTTAAGATATGAGAAATCTGGCTTCAGATACAAATCATTTTAATAAAAACAGAAGATTTATATTTTTGCATATGACGAGCAGTTTGAATATTTTAAGTGCAGCAAAAGTATATTTTACCTCCTTGGGTAGCTAGTTGAGATAGACCCTGCTGTGAGTGGGAACTCTCTGAACTACTAAATAAAAATCTTCCTGGTGGGATATGAGGGGAACTACAATAGAAAAAAATGAACTATAGATTGAATAATATCTTTTGGGGGGAAAATACACTTATTAAATGACTAAACATAGATGTTTAATTCCCAAAATAATATAATTCCAAAAATGAACATCAGTTACAATTAACGTTTATATACTACAATTAACATAATATTGCATAATTAACATAATTCCTCAGTATATGAACTATCAGGTTATGAGTTTTTTCCCTTTTATGAGATGCACAAATACCTGTTTTCAATTTACAAGCTCCTTCCTCTTGCAAATTAATCAATGTTCCCAGCACATCTTTTTGGCTGTCACCAGTTCCTGAATCTTCTTGAATGTGCAGAATGTCACAACATCCCCGAATGGTATGTGCAGCAGAGTCAGCAGCATCTCTCACTGACATGTCTTTTAACCAATGGACCAGGGAACTACTGTGGTCTTAAAAGTTTATTATTTGCAGTTGATGTGATACATTTATCAAGTTTGGATTTCAATGATGATGCAAACATCAAACAGTTATGGAAGAATTATAACATCAAAATGGGCACAGAAAATATTGTTTTAGCTTGAGAAAATGTGATCCAACAATGCATGAATAAATATTGAAAAAATTTGTTGCCAAAAATGGTGTATCATTTTTGGTTTTAAAAACGTTATTGATGAAATTAAGGATAAGATTGTGCAACTCTCAAATAAAGCCAACTTTTGTGAGGTCAATAAAGATAATGTTGAGGATGTTTTAGCTTCCCATGGCAATGAATTAATAAATAAAGAACTTATTCAGCTATTGGAAGGGAGGCCAAAAAAGCTGGATGATGACAAAAATGAAATATCAAAAGTTAAAGAACATTGGCTGCAGTACACAAATTGGCAATTGTTGTACAATTTGTAACTTGTTGCATTATCCTGCAACAAACTGGTAACTTGTTGCAGGATAATGACCCTAACATGGAGAAAAGTTCTTCTTTCAAGGGCTTAAAAAGGCAGGTGTTAGGTGTTAAGCAGACAACACTTGATACATTTTTTTCAAACAAAATCAGCTGAACCTCAATCATCTGCTTCTGTGGATGTTGAAGTTATTTTTTGTGGTTTGGAGATCCTAATTTCAATGACCCACTACAACCTTCATTTTTTTAAAAAAGGAATTGAAGAATTTCCTTTTTTTAATATGTATTAAGCATTTGTTTGTGTTACATTCGTATTTATAAAAAGGATGGTACCTAATGTTTATGCATAGATTAATGATTAAGAATGTCATTTAAATACAGTAATTGACCATTTGTGTTATTGTTTACATACTTAGATACACCATTCTGTGTTGTATTAAGGTGCACTTTGTATGTTTGGGAGAGATTTCTTACCTCTGGAATCAACTAAAATTTATAATGTGGGAAAGTAATGGGGAAATTAATTTTCGTTTTATGAGTAGTTTTGGAGAAAAGAATTAAGTGTAAACTGTGAGATTACTGTACTAATGTTCATATTCACACAATATAAAATGTAATCTTTCTCACCTTATACGATTTCTTATATATTTGAATTGAAATAAAGTAAAATTAGACATAATTACTATATACACACCAGAAATTTTCTTATGCTCTATCCTATTTTATCTGAATTTAAAAGGTCACCTTCCAACTACAAGTTATCTCCGCAAAATTCCCCACCCTGCCCACGGTCAGTAGGGGACACTGATGGGCTTAGAAAGGCTGTCGCCCATCAGATGGGATGTTAAGCCGTGGTCCTGTGTGCAGGAGAGCCATACCCTGTGCACGTTAAAGAACACGCTGGATGGCCTTGACGGGAGGCTACCATCTGTCTCCCAACAGCTGTTCCAGTGGGTCCCCTCCCCCAACTTCGGGGTTTCTGTGACCTGGTCATTTAGCCCATGGTGTGCAAAAAAGTGCCGCTCAGAGGTAAAACAACCCAACCCAATCCAACTACAAGATTTTATGCACAAACTTTCAAATACCTGATTACCTTAATCAAGAATATTATCAAGTGCAGTTGAGGGAAGATTATTAAATTATATCATGTGTCAGAGACAAAGCCACAGGATATAACTGTAAAATTTGAAGTATAGAGAATTCATAAGAATTAATGTCTATTGCAATCCCCCCCCCCCCAGGAATAAACTTTCTAGTGCTTTATTTTGAGAAACCATAAATGTTGACTTGCACAGAAAAACATTATAAAGTGCCTTCATTCCATTTCTTTGTTTGACTTGGATAACATACTTCACAATTCTACATAATGTCATTAAATAAATATACAATAAGGAATTATAGAAGAATTACCAGATTACAGAAGAAGTGGGGATTTTTTTTTTCTAATTGAAGGTAATCAGACAATTGAAGGTGATGCTGTTATGCAACCACAGAATGATTATTTCTACAATGTTTCTAATAATATTGGAAGTTATACAATTTGACTTATGGTTGTTTGAAGACTATATGTAAATATAGATTAGTAAAATATAGCAAATTATTAGATTATCATAGCAAAAATAGATTATAGATAAGGGGAAGCGTGCATGACAGCATTTAATTTTCAGTTTGCGGCTTTTATCCTTACCTTACTATTTCTGCAAAGCCATCTGCTCGTCGAGGTACAAACAAGGTTGGAGTAGAAGGGACTATGCTGTCATCTTCCTCAAAAGCTGAACCTTGACCCTATGGATAAAAAGTAAATTACTAAACGATATATATATATATGGTAAATGATTTAATTACAATTAAACACTAAGTTGAATTTTTTAACATCCACAGAATAAAATTTTTTGTGTGAAATAATTGTTTAGTTCCTTATCTTGCATAATAATATGCTATCTCTGGCAGTGTGTAACAGTCTGCTACATTAGCTGATGTCATGCCTGTGTGAGGCTCAGTCTGTAGCTTTACCTACATATTAACCTTTAAAATGATATTTAAGTAAAAATTGATAGCAAACTTTTTTTTAATGTTATTTTATATGGTTATTTATTCTTTAGTCTATTGTCAAAGGAAATTGTCTATGTTTTTACTAGATTATCAAATTAATTTTCATTGAATAGCAACTTGACTGCATCATCACAGTAAACAATTTGTAATTACATTCTGATAGTTCTAACTGAGTAAAGAGATTTAAATATTTATACCCCAGAAAGATTAAAGCTTTAAGAGTTATAGTTTCCCTAATGTTTTTATTATTATTATACAGCAAGAAGATACAGCAATCATGTATTCAATATTTCAGTAAGCACTACCATCACTGAGAAGCTTCTGCAGAACATTTATGAACTACACATTAATCATTGAGAGCTGTTTCACTCCAGAGATGGTTTTGTTACACTAGCATAAAACGTTTTCAAAGTGGATTGCATACTCAATGGTAATATTAACCCTTTAACGTCAAGATTTTAAATTGACTCATCCAAATAGTACCATTCCTCACTGTTTACAAGCCATTCAAGTGTTTAGCAGCATAGGGAAGCTTCCTACTAATGTAATCCAGCATACAGGTGAATCCCAATTTATAAATGCAATGCACACCACAAAATGTGCCAGTAGGTTGAATTGATTTTCCCATAAGAAATGTTAAATCTGTTAATCCTTTCCTTTATCACTATCAAAAATAAACTTTCTCATACAAAGGGAATAAAGAAGTGTACACTTAGAATAAAGTCTTCAGCTTTTAATATTATAAATAAGTTACACATAGCAGTTGTATGGTATTTCATAGATAAAATTAAAATGTAAAACTTTAACATATATATATATGTGATGCTTTTTTTAATCAATAATATATTGTCCATCTGCACCATTCCCTTTTTGAAAAAATTTGGAGATTTTGATTTAAAAAAAAATGCCTCTATATGCTTTTTTATATCCTCAAAAATGTAAAATATTTTCCCTTTAGCAAATTTTTAAGTACCTGAATAGATAGTAGTCAGGAGCAATATCTGGGGAATAAGAATGACGACTTGTAGTTCCCAGTTCTAATTTTTGCTGTGTCCTGATTGCAATATGGGAAGGTGAGCATTGTTTTGGTGAAAAATTACAACTTTTTGGTTTGCTACGGATGGACATTTTATATATTTCTTATTTCAAATTGTCTAACTGAATATGATATTTCTCTGCATCAGTGGTTTTATCTGGTTGTAGCAGTTCAAAATAAATAATTCCTTTATATAGCATCATTTTTTTGGATGCAATCTGGATTTAGCTGCCAGAAGAATTATTTAACCTTGCATTGACCATTGCCATTTTCTCTCTACATTATTGTATAGAATCTATTTCTCATTTCCCATTATAATTATCTCCAAAACGGTCAGTTGTCATGCAGCTGGGCAGCAAAACACAAATTAACTCAATCATTTTAACCTTTCTATCAAAAGATGAGGAACCCATATATCACACTTGCTGACCATTCCAACAGATTTGACTAATCAACATGGTTGTTTTGATAATGTGAAACATTTCTGCAAGTTCTTGTATAGTCAACTTTGGTTTATTCTGGACCACTGTATGAATTTCATCATCATCAACACCAGAAGGTGATCTTCTTAGCTGAAATTACCTTCCCAAAATTTTTTGAATGATTTTTAACATGCTTGAATGGTGATAGTACCATCTTCATTCGTATCACAAATATTTTTATTGCTTAAATTGTGGTACATCTTTTTTTATACTCGTATAATATTACATGTCATATATGCACTTTGTTTCTATCCATTTTGCCCTTCAAAAGTTTGATAATAAAATAATGTTTTCACTCAATAAACAACAAGTGTGTCTCTGGTGCAACGTCCAAGCAATTAATGCCAAGGGACTCGGCACTTCTGTGAAAGTGGCAATATATCAAGTAGTAATTTCCATGATAAAGCAATGAACCTTCTGAACAACTCAATACATGGTAAATACAGTGTTTTTAGACACAACTTTTCATACATTACAATTTGAAAAAATTTGGGAAACTTTGAATTTAGCAAAGATATTTGCTAATATACATAGAAATCCCTAAATTTATTGAAATTTTTACCAAGGTTGGCATAACTGGGAAGCATAGGTGACAATCACAGTATTACCTGGGTGACATTTTAATGTCAACATATCAATAAATATTTTGTGGAAAATTTTCGCCAGCATACGGGACTTGAACCTGCATATCTCCAGAAACATGCCAGAGTGTTCTTTGCTGATTGAACTAATGCTGGTTCAGCAAAATTTTTCCACAAAATATTTATTGATAACTGGGAAGCTTTTCATTAACTTACATCATCAGAATATCACTCACAGCTCTTTAGTATATAGAATGCTCATAAAGTATGAATTATTAGCAACATGAATGTTCATATGCTGAAGTTCATTTGTATTCTTTAATGTGCAGAGAATCTAGCTTTCCCATACAGAGAACCAATGACATACCATCTCAGAGACAATGGCTTTTACAAACCTAATGTTTTCTATTTTAACAATGAATAGAAAGTGCAGACAATTTTAGTGCTGGTAAGGTTGGAAATCAAATTAATGAATCTTATTACAGCTTGGAAACAACAACTGAGTTGAGTTAGATTCATCCTGTCAATAATGGATATTAACATTTTTGATAACTGAGCTGCAAAATTAAGATATTAATGGATTTAATTTCACCCAAGATCACAATCGCATCCAAAATGGAGAGCTTAATGAAAATTCTTAATGAATGCTTCACAACCTATACATTGTGCTCAAGAATTATAATGGAGATAATATGGCATAAGAAGAAGAAACCTTACTTGAATTGTAACACTAGGTAGAGACTGTCTCCCAACTGAAGGCAGACGCTCCTGACGGGGCAAAATACGAGGCAGAAGAGGTGGTCTTTGGCTTGATCCTGAAGAACTCTGAATTCCTTCAGTCAGAGATGTACTATGACTTCCTTCTGTACGCACTGATTCCTGTGGTACTGGATGTGCTGGAGGAGCCATACAATGGTCAGATGGAGGAGCTTGTTGACTACTACTATCTGCATCCATTGGATTTTCATCACTGTCACCAACATCTGCATAAAATACAACAGAAATCAAACATTCATGTATTTTACATAAAATTATTGTATGCACAGTAAAAGAAAAAAAAAAAGCTGCATGGAAATGTACAGTTGCATATCAGTCTTCATATTCTCTAGTAGTAATTAAAAGAAATTATGGTTTTGTAAGTCTTCTGCACTATTTGGGGATGCACTTGCTTGCTACAGAATGTATGATCCAGAGTTAATGTCATTAAATTTTTACCATTGCTATAACCATATCCTGCATTGAAATGTTTTTAGTGAGAACTTACTACTTGGAAAACATGTATCATAGTCATACCAGCTACAATATGCATTCACAAGCAGACCCTAACTTATGAACATAGCGCATACCTTGAAATGTATTTGTAGGCTGAACTGATTCTTCCCATGAGAACTAATATTAAAGTGGTTAATGATTTCCTTCATCACTTCCAAAAACTGACTTTTATCATACAAAGATGTAAAGAAGTAAACACCTAAAATAAGTTCTGAAAATTTTCAATAAATATAAATCAATTACACTAATAGTCATATAAAGTGCATATAGTGCTTTTGGAGGCATCTTTTCATGCATTACTGTTTGGAAGAATTAGGATATTTCATTAATTGAAAAAGGAATCGCAATTCTTCAGTCTGTATAATGTTTGTAAGTACAAATTGTTCAGAGTTTGAATGTTCATAAGTTGAGGTTCCCCTGTATACTGAAAGCATTATAGCTATCCATTCACTTAAAAGTTTGTTTTTTTTAAAGAAACATTGTTTTCTTTGCTGTTCCATAATATTCTCTTTGTGTGTGCAAAGTTTACAAAAATATTAATTGCATTTTCATTATGAATATACCTGATTTAAACTATAAAATATGCTACAAATGTTGAATATGTTTAAAAAGTTCCCATTACAGAATTATGTTTTAATACAGGATATACTGTACATCTACAATGCAGTGAATATCAGCCTGGAAAATAGCTATGTTCAACAGCAAACAAACACATTATAAATTAATGTAAAAGACAAACATGCTAGAGGCAAATAATTTTACCACTGCAAGTCTATGATGCACAGCCATAAGTCTTCAATTCAAACCTTTTGGAGTTAAGGTTATGAATATTTTTCATATTGCATTATGCATTATTGTGCAGCAAAAAGGACAAAAATCCCATATCCTGAAAATCTAACATTTCTGATTTATGCCCTTATAGAAGGGTACAGGTAGGGAAGAAGGCAATCCCCTACACAATGGATATAGCTTAGAAGCTCTATCAAGCTTGTACTATTTTCTCATACAATATACAAATACATGAACACACAGCCATGCCATCCTGGGACTTGAACTCAGATCTTGGAAGTGTCAACACAAGCCAGCATGATATCACTGGGTCAGCAAGGTGGCAATACCTTTGAACATAAAATAAATCCTTATAGCTAAAATATTAGGATTCTCATTGCATCCATACTTAAACATAAAGTATTTACCAATTTCAAGTTCATTATCAGATGGTTGGTCTTCCATTTCTTCTCTGTCTTCAACTGAATCTTCAGGCATATCTTCATCATCACCCGTTCGCTGAAAAATAGGTGTAATATCAATTCATTTTGAAAATTTAGTATGTTAAATATAAGAGTATCTGTGTCACATTAGTAACAAATTAGTGAAATATTTATGACTGATATAATTTATAATCTGTAGCTCATACCTGGTCTAGTGGTTAGCATACCTGACTTCTAAACCAGCGGGTATGTATCTGTGTACAAGGTTTGCATGTTGCATGAGAAATCAGGACAAGCCCAATATAGTTTGTAGGTTATCTCTGCCTTTTATGTAGGGGGAGTACCTCCTTCCCTTTTAAAAAAAAAATAAATACAAATTTCTAGCATAAATATATTGCTTGCAATATTCATTTAAAAGTTTGCAATTTTCAAAAATTTCTGCCATTAGGGGGCACAATTTACACTTTTGGGAGAACAGGAAGGGTGAATCATCATATTTCATCAATACTTATCCAACCCAAAACAAATTTTCAATTTATCTCTAAGAAGAAACAGTTATCTCTTTAAAAAAAAAAGTAGCATTTTCCCATCCACCTTGGGAGTAAGGGATCAACTCATTGTTGCCAATGCAAACCTCATGACCTTCACATTCCACCATAAATACATAGTTTCCAATATTCATTTAAAATTTTGCAATTTTCAACTTTTTCCACCATTAGAGGGTGCAACTGGGAGATTTAGAAAGTGAAAATTCATCAATATCAACACAAAAAGAAACTTTATCTCTAAAACAAAAATAATTCATTGTCCACAGATGGACAAATAGATAAAACACCGCAAAGTAAAAACATTAACTCGTTCCTTTTTTTTTTTTGAAGACAAAATGACTTCTTGTCAAAAGTGAGAAAATCATAATAAAACAATAAATTGAAATATAATCAAGGTTTCTAATCAAGAAGTGAAAATTTCCGCATTAAGGCAATACATTATTTTTTCTCATCAAAAGTGAACAAATCACACAGAAATAGCATTCAGAATTTTAAGTTCTGTCAAAAGTGAAAAATTCCATTTTAAGTTTTTGATATGTAGTTCCTACACAGAGCTGGTAGACAGTATAAGGACCACCACTCTAACAGTACAAGTGCAGCTAAAATGGAAGAGGTTAAGGAGCTGCTCGACATTTTCTGGTGGCAGGGACATTTTCTGATGTCAGAACTGTCATGGTTGGGCAATTCTATCTTTGAGCAGCACTTTTTTTTCACACATGAGATAAATGAGCAAGTCACAAGGACTCCAATGGCTCAGAGAAGGTTGGGGTAACGGGACTCAATGGACAGCTGTTATAGGAGACAGATGGTAGCCTCCTGTCAAGGCCATCCAGTGTGTTCTTTAACATGCATAGGGTAGTCTCTCCTACACACAAGACTATGGCTTTATGTCCAATCCGTAGGATGATGGCCTTTCCAAACCCACTGGTGTTCTCTACTGCTTGAGGACATGGTGGGGTTTAGTGGAGATAAATTTCAATTCTGGTACATGTGGAACTCGAATCTGGGTATTAGAGATTACAAGTCTGGCCAGCTAATGAGACAATACCCTCCCCTACTGTCATGGTATGTTAGACTGTTTATAGAAGATAATGAACAGGAAACTAAAGAAACTGGGTTGGATGAATGCACTGTTCACCATTTAAGCATTTTTTATTTTTTTTTAAAGTCTCATTGTAATCTTTCACAAGAAAAATATTTCATTCAAAATATAACTAACCTTTTTTTCAATCTTTCAAAATGGAACATCTACAAACTTTTCAATCTAAATACACTATCTTCAAACTTTCTTGCCTGTAGTTTTCACATTAAATTTTTTTTTTCTGTACATTGAGTTACCTAACAGATATATTGAGATCTACAAATTGCTAGACTTCCTGCCTATCATTACATATGGCTCAGTCTGGGATCTTAGTGGAATCAGCCATGGTCTGCTGTGATGCTATCATAATGAACCCGACTCCATCAGAGTGCCTTCACTTCACCAGAGTTGCACATTATCATTCATGATCAGATCACACTGCACTTAAGCATCATCATTGGTGTGTGCTTTACAGGCCAGTTAGCTACAGCCTTTGATTTTGGTGAGGCCACACCCTCACTGTTTAGTTTAAAATTTGCCAACAGTTCCATCATCTGTTCACCACCTTTCCCCATCAAGTTCTGTTGAATGCCTGGTCATAACAGCATCTGTGGCAATGACTTGGCAATGCTGTTATCAAGTTAGCTTTACCCCTATGTGGCACTCTTCTACCAGTTCTTTACATGGATTTTTGGCAATATTTTACTACCGAGTTCTGGGTGCAGTGAGAAAAATATTGGACAGGACATATTAACAACAAATAATTTTAGATTAAATTGTTGCTAAGCCATGGCAATCTTGTATTTGCAACAATTGCAAAAGATAGCGGTATTTATTCAGTTTTGCATGGATTCTACAGCATTTCCTTCTTCTTTAGGCAGACGCTCATCTATGTGAAAGTTTTGCAACATCATTCCAACTGCTAATGAAACTTATCTTAATCAAATATACTGCTATTAATTTAGAATGATGCATATTTCTTACGTCTCATCATTTGCCATCCTTACAATTTGGTGTCTTTTAGCTAATGACTCATTTTTAGAATTTGGTACTTTTTAAACCTTTTTAGATATTTTAATTGCATAAAGATTTCTACATTCATTTTATGATTATTGAATTTTGCTTTTTACATGAGACCTCTACTCCCATGGTTGTTTTTCATTACTGCCATTGTTTTTATCAATATTCCTGCTTTTTAAGTCTTTTGTGTTTTAATTTTGATTATGGGTTTGTGACTTTTATCTTTTTTCTTATGTTTGATATAATGTAGTCTTAGATGCTCTTGCACCATAAAGCCCAAAATGACTCAATGAATTGTTCACACGTTTTTACCATTATTTCCATTTGGGGTTCATGAGTTATTTCCTTCTTCTGAAGGGGGGGGGGGGGGGGAACACCTCCCAATTTAAAATTAAGGAAGATATTCTGAATTTAACATTGATCAATTTTAGAGGAAAAATTTTCTTGAGCTAGGTGGGATATGAACCCATGGCCTCTGGATAATATGTCAGGTGCTCTGGGACACTGAGCTACTGGCTGCTGATCAAGATTTCTTCTAATTGATGCTATGAACTTTCTACCTACAGTACACAATTCTCCATGTCTCATAAAATTTAATCTCTTCAATCCCAATTTAAAAATTATTAAAATTTAAATCTGTCTCTACTCCAACATAATTATAGAAGTGCCTAAACAATTTTGATATGTGAATTTGGAAGTAAAGAAAATGCTTAAATACAGATACATGAATGTTTAACTAGAATACAAAATTAGTTTCTCATGCCATGTCTGTTCTAATACCACTATATTCAGCTTTTATGGTCTAATTTTAATAAGGTTACACTTAATATTGTTAGTGCAGCTAATTTGTAGTTGTTTCCTTTTCATTTTACATACTTTCTCAATAATCTTTAGACTCCTTTTACATAACAAGCTGTTCATATTTTTGCTATGTTGTCAAAGAAATATAATCTCCTTAGGTAAAATGCTGTTTTGAAGCATTTGGATATTCACTTGAAAAACATCTTACAGAGTCAAACACATAAACACTGTCAGATGACTTACTGATGAACAGGTGACTACTTGCATCTGCTCTACATCTTCAAATTCACGATCTGCATCTTCCACTTCTTCCATTCCTTCCTCTTCGAAATCTACCTTTGGCCCCCTTTCTTGAATTTCACTCTATCACCAGAAGCACAAATTAGTAGAGACTTTAACCAATTGCTTTTAAATGTTAAAAGGAAATACTTAAAAAAATAATAATTGCTTTTAAACAATGCAAAAAAATATAAAATTAAACTTCTGTAGAGAAATATACAGATGGCTGATGAGAATTTCTTTCAGTAAGATAGGTATTATTACATCACACACATTATGTAGGTTAACAAATTTATAAATCCTAGCCTGTTAAATAATTTTATCTAGCCTGACACCAAATTTTATGCTTTTTACCATATTAAGATTAAACTAGTATAATGATTAGGGAATTTGACTACTGTCCCAAGATACAAATCTTGTGCAAATATTTTTGTTGAAAACATAGACTTACACCTTTTTCTTAATTTTCTGTACACCGAGTTATCTGATAGTTTAGAGACCTATGAATTGTTAAATTTCCTGCCTATTATCACAGATGGCTAAGTCTGGGGGCTTAGTGGGATCAGCCGGGGTTTCCTGTGATGCCACCACAATGGACTAAACTCCATCCGAGTGCCCCACCTTCATCACAAGAGTTGGACAGTATCATTTTTCATGCATCAGATCACATTGCACCTAATCACCAAAAAAACTAGGTCATGCATATTCTCATCAAGGAATAGGAAACTTGACAATTTGTCATTCACAGCAGTTTTAATCCTTTTTCATAAAAGCTGGTCTATGAATCTTCTTCTATAGTTGAGGTACTGTATAGTTAAGGTACTGTACTGTATATTCATTCTTTAGTAATTCAACTGAAAACATAGTATTAATATAATCCTAACATTAGAACAGAGGTTCATACCTTTTCTCAGGTGTGAAACCATACCAATATCTGCTACCAAGACTGTTCTGACCTATACCATCTGTCAACCTGGATTTTGAAAATTCAACCAATTGATTTAATCATTATAGTCTAGTTTTTCATTTAGCTTTAAATATTAAAAGAGCATTCCTAAGAAAACAGCATTCTCCTCCAGTAGTAGAAATTATTACCATTAGTTTCAAGTACCATGAAAATGACGTTGAGTTAAATATGTTTTGTCATCCAGTTCATATAAAAGTGTAATTACCAATACTTTTTATAATGCAACACTTTTGTCCAAAATAATTAATAAATGGAGACTATTGCTTTACAATGTAGAATTTTACACAAATTTAAAAGCTTGGTTAAGTAAAACATAACATTTTTTAAAGCAATTCCATCCTGAATGTATCAGAACCATACGCTATCACTCCAAGGTTGAGCCACTGCATTAAAGAAATAGTTTTGATCAAAAAACTTTAAAAAAACTTCTGTTAAATACAATAATCTTTTCTGTGATGGTACAAGCACATTGAATTTTTACATCTATTGCAATAAACAGAATGGTGATATATTCTGCACTTGATTTAGTGCTTTTTGGACTATGACCTTAAACACGGTATTTTTGAGTTGTTCAGATAGAAAACAAATACTGTGACCTAGGAAAAAGGAACTAGGTCACACCATCATCATATCAATCATTAAAATAAATACACATGAAGTTTTGAAGTGTTCCCATATGGTAGATATAAAGTGGGTACTGAGGATCTCACCCATACTAAAGAAAAGTTAGCTGAAGCAATTGAACTGAACTTTCAAGTTTTGTTTGTTATTTTCTTGACATGCACCCTTGATAATGTATATATATATATGGATAATATTCCATGTTTGAGTTTATTCAGGTTTCATAGTTAAACCTTTCTAACACTGGTGTAAAGTTTCCTACTAAAACAATCAAAATAAAAACAAAAACTGAGATAATGTATTACTGGCCAAAATAAGTGGGTGTTAAAGGGTTAATAACTGTGGTAGGTAGACAATACATGGCTATTTAGTTAGATCTTGCCCATTAGTAACTTTTTACCATTTTCAATGACTCACCAATGCCTTAACGTCATTAACGTTAATGTCATTGGCTCAAGTGAGAGCTAAAAATGCTGCATACAGATACTAGGTTATATATGGAGCAACGTAGCACATGCATGGGTGTTTTAGAAATAATTTCAAGACAGAATTTTCAATTCCTTATTAAAAATAAAGACAAACACTAGAAATGAAGAAAGTCAGATGCAAATTTACTGGAACATTTCAAAATCATTCACACGTTTTACTTACTACATAAAAACAAAGTTTCCTAATTTAAAAGATCAGTTTCACATTTCCTCTTTTTGTACTTCATATCTAATGTAGATATTTTAATAAAATATTATTAAATTTATGTACATATTCTTAATATTATCAATAAAGAACTCTTTAGAAATACTTACTGCTGCATTATCTACTTCACTGTCTTCAACTTCTACAATGAGAGACTCCCTTTCCTTATCCACAGTAGTTTCAGATGCTTCTATTCATGCAAGAAACAGAATTTTAATGGTACTTAAAAAATAATATATCCTTCAATGCCAAAATACAATTACTATACATAAATCAATAACTTCACTACCTTAGAAGGATTAATCTACCATGAGAGTTAACTTTTTACCAAATACTATAACAAATGCTCCTCTAAAGCACAGCTTATCAGTACACCTTTCAACCTCTTCTAAATAGTTTCTTAGTGAAGGCACTGTCATAATCTCATTATCATAAGTCACATTAATCCACCATTCAGTATCACTGCTATTCTTAATGATCAATAATGGCTATGTGTTCACTGAACACAAAGAACCATACTGTTTACAATTATGTGCAATGAAAAAAAATCAGTCAGCTGTGGTGGTGAAAGCTAAAAGAAAATCTATCAAATTTAACAAAACACCATATCTTCATTTGCCAAGTGGCAATGAATGAATGACTTCAATGTTTGTGTTATTCCAGTCAGCTGAGCATAACATGTTAGAATGTCTGTTCAATATTATAGAAAATGATGGATGCTGAATGGTGGTGCAGGTAGGGAATTATACACTGAAGTGCCATTGAATTAAGGATAGATGTTCTCCAAACTCAGTACCACAAGTCCTGCATTTGCACGCATGCATGACTGAACTCTGGTCATATATAGCTGTCAGCTTTGGCTTCCCCAAGTATTCATCATGAGAAGCGTAATGGGTAAGGTGTGGGATTTAGATGCATTTGATAGATTGCAGATCGTAGGTGCCTGACAGATGGGACACTTGATCTCTGAAATTGTCAAAGAACTTGGATTTTCCTGTACGACAGTTTCAAGAGTGATCCAAGAATATGAAAATTCCAGCAAAAAACAAACTGCAAAGGACAACCAGCCTTGAATGATCATGGGCTTTGCAGTCAGACCCACATCATATGGACTGATACGGGCCAGACATTATCTGAAATCACCTCCCATCTGAACGCAGGTTTCAGCTGGAAAGTCAGTGCATGGACTGTGCTTCATCTCGGCTTTGGAAGCCGCCGACCTACGAGAGTCCCACTTCTAATGGCACAACACTGGGCTCAATGCATTCTGGTGCATAGAACTCAAGGCTGACCATTTACACCCATTTATGGCCATTATGCATCCCAATGGAGATGGTGTCTACCAACAAGACAACTGTTCATCTCACAGGTCTAGGTTGGCTACTGCATGGTTGCAGGAGCATTTTGCTGACTTTGAAATAATGAATTGGCCACCTAGAAGCCCAGATTTAAATCACATTGAAAATCTTTGGGATACGGTCGAGCAGAGTGTTCGTGCCCATGTCCCATCAGCGATGACCTTGAGAGAATTGTGAACAGCTCTGGAGGATGCATGGGTTGCCATACCTGTGGAACATTTATGCAAGCTTGTGGAGTCCTTGCCTCATCATGCGGAGGCTGTTATCAGGGCTAGAGGGGGGTCCAACACGTTACTAGGTTGCTATCCCTAATTCAATGGTACTTCAGTGTACATTGATAAGATTATTCCTTTGCTATAATTAGAATGAATACTAATCAATTTCTACACCGATGTTGCATAACTGCAAAAAAAATCAATAATGATCAATTGACCAAAAGATCTGTAAATTATAGAAATATAATAAATCTATAAAAATGAAAAAAGGTTTAAATAAAGAAGTATAAATACTAACTGGGTGCATGGTGATGTTTATCCAATGTCTAAGAACAATGCTCAGTGTAAACAATCCACTATATAGCCATTTGACTTGCACATGTCCCAGCAATTAACTAGGCCACACACCTGCTCTGCAGTGATGTAGTTTACGCTGCAGGCAGTCTTCACAGTCTCTTACCTTTCTCTGGCTAAGAAGCTTCTTTTTTACTTATAGTTTTAGTTTTGATTTGAAGTGTGAGAAAGATGCATATAATGCTGGAATAATAAATGATAAAAATAATTCTAGGAATACTGAAATAGTTTTAAGGCAAAAAAGAGCACAAAATGGGGGAAAAAATGAGGTATGTACTTTGCAATTACTTTCAAAATCTTCCATTTTGAAAAATAGCAGTTTTTGTTTATTACTTTTCAGATTTTCAAAACTTAAGGAAAAATTTGTTCATAATAGTTCAAATCAAAATTCTGAGCTTAAATCAGGGTGTTGCTTCAGCATAGTGTAAAATTAACAAATAAGTCAGCAATACTATATATCAGGTCTAACAAATGGCTTTAACAAATTATTTATATTCTAGTTAAATCAAATATGCATGGAATGAAAAAAGTTATTTTTTTAAGACTAAAATAATGTATTTTTAAAGAATTAATTTTTTTTGCTGTACTAAAAATGGATACAGACATCCTTAGCCTTTCATTCCAAATTCTGTCAATGTATTCAAATGACCTGGACATGGGAAGGGTCAATGCCATTTCATAGCAATTACTCAGTCCTTTAGCTCAAACATATGTTTATATTTTATTTTTTTAAACTGGTATTTGTATTTATGTTAAAGGATAAAAACGTTACTAACGCAACATCAAAAAGTTTTTTTTTTTGCAAGGGAAGTGGATGAGTGGGGCTATGGGGCATATGCCCAGTGGTACTCCATGTAATAAAAAAAAAAATATATATATATATACTGTTTTCCTGGAATTATTTATTTTCCAGAGGTAGATAAAAGCTTTTTTGGGAAAACAGTAAAAGTGTTTAGGAGATAACAGCTAATATTCTAGTCACAGAAGATTATGCAGTTGTATTTCATACACTGTGGTAAACAATTCCACATTATAGCTGAAACATTTTGTACTCAGAGATACTGCACTGATACGTTAACATCTCTGCTGTAAACTGTAAGACGTTATTTAAACTATGATTCTACAGCAAGTGTTTGGACTTACTCACCTGTTACTTTACCAGATTTAAATCTTCAACGTATTTTTAAATAGAATTAAAATGCATAAACACAGCAACTGCACAATTTATAACTAGTGTACACAATAAAAGTAAAACATATACATTGCTGTAATGATTTATGTAAGTTTTAATCTGGACTCTTACTGTATATAATAATACCAAATTGCCAACCTTAACCTTTTAAAAATTCTGTCCAGATTAATAATTTTACTTTAAAAATAATGTACCTATATTTTACAAGAGCAACAAGGTAATTTATATTAAAAACAATTTTTAATATACCATTAAATCTGCATTTCATTAAAGATGTTAACTAGTACATTAATATTACCTTCTGGTATTGTTTGAGCTTCACTATGTGATGCAACTGGTGCATCAGTTTCAATAAGGTGTTTGTCCTCTGCAGATGCAGTCTGACTGGGAGGCATAACAGTACTTGTTTCTAGTACAGCAGTTTCTTCTGACTGTCCCTCTCTGCTTACTACTGTAGCTGCAGAAACTACAGCAACATTAGATGGAGGTGCATTGGTCACAGTTAATTGTTGGTTTGTTTGACTACCTTCTGATACCATTCTCACTTTCTTTGGAATGGAACTAGTACCCTCTTGACTGTCTGAAGAACTAGAATAGATGAAACACAATCTTAAATGAAATATTCAATTTAACATTATTTTAATGCCTTTTTCTTTTCAGTAAAGTATATTAACACTTGACAGATGTAAAAAAAATGTTCAGACTTAGCAATTTAATTTGCCATCAGTAATGGAAAAACTTTCGCATTCATACTAAACTTTACCACAGTTTAACATGGATCAAATATATATCATGTGGGCAAAAACATTAATTCTAAAGAAATTTTGAAATTTTTGCAGTTAAACATTTCATTTTTTAGTTTTAAGGAATTTTTTTGTGTCACAAAAGATACTGAATTATAATATCTTTCAAAAACTATGTTACATGCTGCAACTCAATTTTATTAATTTTTCTCTCATTGGTCATTGCAGTTAATTACGACTTTTTTTAGATATATTCAAAAACTTTTGAAATTTTGGATATATGTATGAATTGGCAATTATTTACTATTTTGCAAATTTAACATTACTCCAATTGGAGTGTTGAATAAGCCAATTTTACAAATCCTGTATAAATACATTTGGAACTTCATTATGTCGTAAGTAGTGTGTGAGTGACTCATTGCTAATTGGCAATTCCTACTTCATAGTCATTGTAACCTGAGTGTGTTACATAGGGATTCTGAAGGAGGGTATAGCAAACACTACTTCTAGTTTTGGGTTGAGTTGTTTTACCTCTGAGGAGCACTTTTTTTGCATACAATGGGCTAAGTGGCCAAGTCACAAAGATCATGGGGCTCAGAGAAAGTTGGGGGAGGGACCCCACTGGACAGCTGTTGAGACAGTGGCAGCCTCCTGTCAAGGCCATTCAATGTGTTTTTTAATGTGCACAGGATATGGCTCTCCTGCACATGGGGCTACACAATACACATTGTGTGAACACAATGTACTTTCCAAGCCCATCAATGTCCCCTACTGACCAAGGGCAGGGCAGACTTCTAGTTATGATTAATGTATTATAATATTAAAGTACGATATTATGAATTATATTATAATTGAGTGATTATAATATCTATATATAAATGATTATAATATAATACATATAAATAAATGATTATAATATAATAATTAATGATATAATAAAGGAATGAAAAAAAGTGGTGGAATTTGTTGATTGTTTTATTTCTGAGATGCACTTTTGAGCACATGATGGACTAAATGGTCAGGTCACAGGGACCACAAAAGCTTAGAGAGTAGAAGTTTGAATGTTTTACCTCTAAATTGCATTTTTCACATATAATAAACCTAGTGATAGGTCCCAAGACCATAATAGCTCAGAGAAGATTGGAGAAGAATGCATGCTATGGACTTATGTTGTGCACCTGCTGAGAGAGCCACTGTTATTGTAATCTTTTGTGACCTGGTGAACAATTGTGCTCAATCTGTTACGGTTGAAACAAAATAGGTCATCCCATTCAACAATCAGAGTTTAGCAACGTGATGACCATTTTACATCACTCAATAACTGATTACACAAGAGTCTGCAATGGTTTTATGTCTTAAAACATTTATCTGTTTTATAGGAACTCCTGTGTATGCTGATTCTAAAACTTTTATCCAATTTTCATCATTAAATAACAAATTTTCACAAAATGCCATGTTTATTTTTAAACAAGTCTGTCATTTTCATCAGATCATATTTTATTGTGCATTGATGTTGAAAGACAAATATATTTCTGAAGAACAACTGCAACAGAGTAATGTTCTTGATTATTTCATGGTTTTTTACCAATCTGATGTGATAGGGAATCAAGGCTTGTATTGGATTCATGCACAATCACTGAATGAGACCATTTCCTTTCTCCCAATTAATCATGCGATAGAAACAGAAAACATTATTTTTGAAATTAGTATATTTAAATTGTGGAAAGTCACTTATTAGGATAAAAAATAACTTTTAAAAAGTTGATACTCCTAAGCCTAGGTTATGAACTAAATTTCCCATTTAAATAACAAGGAGACCACATTTGTTTATTTACATTTTCACAGTATAGAAGTTTGTGGCATGTACACTTTTCGATATTGACCAAATTTAACTTAATCTTGCTAATAATTACTATGCAGTCATCATTCAATGATTAATAATAAAGATAAATAGTATGAGTTTGAGCCCTGGGTAAGGCATGGCTGAATTGCTTTTCTGCCGAGTTCCTGCCATCCTCACAGACCTTTTACTATGGTGTATAAACTGACAGACATCTGTGGCAAGCAGCTGCTTGAGAAGGTATATACATATATAAATGATACATTGCAAAAATTGGCATTACAACAGAGAGGGAATAACAGTGAATACCATTGCACCTCTTTCTCCCAGTGATTTGTTTCAGAACATGCTTTAGACTGCTGGCAGCAGCAACCATTACCCAAATGCATGGCACCTTTTAACATAAATAAACTGAATTGCTAATAATCAATATGAAGACACTTGTTGATTAACAATCAATTAATAGATATATTACATCAAGGTTGGGTTGGGTTGTTTTACCTCTGAGCGGCACTTTTTTGCACACCATGGGCTAAATGGCCAGGTCACAAAGACCCCGAAGGCTCAGAGAAGGTTGGGGGAGGGGACCCACTGGAACAGCTGTTGGGAGACAGATGGTAGCCTCCCGTCAAGGCCATCCAGCGTGTTCTTTAACGTGCACAGGGTATGGCTCTCCCACACACGGGGCCACAGCTTAACGTCCCATCCGACGGACGGCGGCCTTTCCAATACATCAAGGTTCAAGGTGTTGTAAGTTCATAGGGAAATTAAATGAACAAAAACTGCACGATTTGCAGATAATGATATAGATGCACGTGATTCATTCTTGTTGCAATGCCAAGCATAACTCACAGCGCCTTGCCCTCAGTCAGTTGGGGGACACATCTGGGCTTGGAAAGGTTGTCATCCGTCAAATGGGATGTTAGGCAGTGGTTCCATGTGCAGGAGAGCCATACCCTGTGCATATTAAAGAACATCTGGATGGCTTTGAAGGGAAGTTACCATCTGTCTACTAAGAACTGTTTAGCAGATCCCCTCCCCCAGCCTTCCCTGAGCCCTTGGAGTCCTTGTGACCTTGCAATTTAGCCCACTGTGTGCAAAAAAGTGCCACTCAGAGGTAAAACAACCTAACCCATAACTCACAGATCAGGGAAGTTCCCTAATCTGAAAGTATGACCTCCCTCACCCTGAAGCTTCACAGTATGGGGTTCCAAGCAATCCTATTTTAGATTAGTTGTCTAGAGCAGGGAAAAAAAAGGGATAAGTTCAAATTGTATATGCTCATTTAGATGCAATCTATCGAGCATATACAATGTATGGTTGATATTATATGCTCGATATGGAATGTAATATGGTTTTCAACTCTGAAAGAGGATTTAGGTGTGACTTTTGCCCAGTGTCCTTTCTGGAAATGGTCAGCTGAAGTTCTATAGACTCCCTCTGACCTGTAGGGCATTAGTGTGTAGGTGAGTCTGCAGTCAGCATAGATTAATAAGCAGGGGCTGAGAAGCAACTTTTAGTGCAATGAGATAAAATGGAAACAATATTTCCCTTTTATTACTATTAAAAAAATGTGAAACTTTAAAGTACATTTTCTTGAAAAGGGCAAAATTCGGATTTTCAATGACCCATTCAGATTTCACATCAAAATTCAAATAAATCCAAAAACATTGGAGCAGTAGGCAGCTCTGCAGGACTATTGCCTCTGATTTTATTATTTAACATACTAATAATATGTGACAAAAGTCTGGCAACAGTAACATTTTATCTGATCACAATAAAAATCAGGAAGGCAAAATAATGTAACAAACTAAACACCAAATGGTAACTGTGGTGGCAAATATATTGTCTAAAACTTATGAGGCACAATGCTCAAAGTGACTACCACCATGCTCATTTCATGCTTGTGCCAAGCTCCATTGACTGCAATTCAAGTTTCTTCAGCATAATTGGTTACTTCCACGGTAATGGCATCCTTTAAATACTGATTGACTGAAAGGAATTCTGATAAATACTAGAATTTAGATGTCCCCTTAGGAAGAAATCTAATGGTATCATATTGGACGAGTGAAGTGGCCACTCAATGGGACCTATCCTTCCAATCAACCTACAGGGAAGGTGATGATCTAACCGGTGCAAATATTTGAAAATAAAAGAGAAGATTCCCCATCCTGTTGAAAATAAGTACTAGAGAGAACAGAGCCAATTCATCAAAATAAGGAGAATGGACATTTTCCAAAACATCCAGGTAGGTCTGCAAATTCACATTTCTTTTCAAAGAAGTGGTGCCCAATTATTTGATCTTGATTGAAAGATATAAAAATAAAAAGGTATGGTTACCTTGGCTCATGGAATCTTGAAAAGGTTGTCCCTATGTCCAATGGGGATAGTGTATCAAAGCTATACTTAAAGGTTTGATAGCTAATGTTAGTCAGAGAGATGGAAAATTGCCTTGTCTGCGAAGATGATCTTTTTGCCTACATTGTCTCCATGATGCAGCACCCATTCACAAAACTCCATCCTGAAGTCATAATTTTTTTTTCAATTTGTGATCAGACCTGCAAAGTTACTAGCTTATCTGCAGGTAATAACAAAACAAACAACCATGCCATCACTGGGACTTGAACCTCAACAGTTGCAGCATCATTGTGAACCAATGCACGATACCACACCACCAAGGCAGCTGATTGTCGGGGTGGAGTTGTTGCACAAATTGAGTCCTGTAAATATGGAATTCAAATGCAAAGCACAGATTTCTGGCTGATTTGACAATCCTGTGCCAGCTTCCATTTGGTTGTTTGAGGATTTCATGATGCAATAGTAGAAAAGGCTATAATGCACTAAACAAGGTGAAAAGGGAGATAAAAGATGATTAACCCACAACCAAAGCTAAAAGCAAAAGATATAAAAATAAACACAAGAAAACAGCAATCACGGTAAAAGACAAAAATAACAATGGATACATAAAGGACCCATGTAAACAACAAGTGGAAAACATAAAATATAAAGGAAAACTCTACCTGTTAATGTGGTAATGATGGTAAATAACCTAGATACATTAAAAATGCAAAAACTAGGGCTAAACCAGAATTATCAGATAAAAGATGTCTGAGTGTAAGGGCTTAGAAGGTAAATGGTTAGAACTAAAATACCTATGAGATTCAGTTAAAAGCTTGACAGTGGAGTAAGTCACTTTCATGAAGACCTCTTGGGATTCACCACTATGGCAGCAAGACATATGATAGTAGTCTCATCTGTTGCAGAAATAACACAGCCATTTCATTGATGATCATTTACACTTCCTGTTTCTTCAAAGAAGTTTACAATGTTTTTCACTATTGCTGGCATACTCTGTTTACACTCTTTAAAACGAACTTTTGTCAACAGAGTGGCATTTAAAGCACTTGACTGAGCTCCGGGTGGTGGTGGCAAATTTGCATGAAGTCAAGTCTCTCTCAAGTGCAGTAGTTTGCATAGCAACAAAAGACTTTTGTGTTCTGGAGTTGATATTATGTATGTGTATCCAATCTTGTTAACTTTGGTGTCATTGGCAGACTTAGAACACATATGGTACATAATTCTTATTTATGAATATTTTACAGATTGTTTACTTTATTACTAATAATTAAAATTCCCTATTATTACCATTTCTATTAACTTGAAAATTAATACATACCTATGAGTATCTAATTCATCTCTTTTTCTCTTTACAGTAGGCGTAACAACCTGTGTTTGAGTTGCAGGAGGTGATACTATAACAGATGTAGTTGGTGCTGGAGCCTCTGGAACTATTTCAGTTGTACCATCTATACAAGAATTTACATGTTTTAGTAATAATAAAATATTCTAAACCAATGATTTTAATACAGTCAACATGAGCATCATGAAATATTGCTGAAAAAATTGGTTTTGCTGTGAGTGGTACAAATCGTGGGTTCAAATGCCACCCATGGCAAAACAAATTTTTTTCAGCTGAATATTTCACAAGTTCAATGTCTACAGGACATCTGTGATACTTACTACTAAATTACTGATTTAACACCATGAGCGTGAGTGACAACCATTAGATTCCATCAATGAAGCAACTTGGTTTTCTGTTTCCTGACACAGATGGTGCCATGCGTGAATCAAATAAAAAATTCGGGAAAGTTTATAAGTCCCAATAAATGAAGTAAAAATGTCAGCCATTGAAAAAAAATGCTAGCATACTGCATGTTACTGGGAGATATAAGTTCGAATCCTATTCACAGTAGAAAAAAAATATTTTCAGTTGAATATTTCATCAGTCTCATGTCTACAGGACATATGTGATCCTTTACTACCAAAGAGTTAATGTGACCTTAAATTTTAGTTTTCATTGCACTGCTAGAATACTGATCTAGAGGGAGAGGAAGAACAGTACAAATTTAAACCACTTTTTTAAATTAAAGAATATTACCAAAAATGTCATTTTTAACCTTTAATATGTACTTATATGTTTTATATGAACTTATTTGTTCAGTCTCAGAAACTTACGTTTCTGAGACTGAACTTTTCCTGAAGTCAAGTTAATTTTTATATGTTTTCATTGAAGAGAAACAGAAATTGGAACCTATTTTGAAGAAGTGAGAAGCAGAAATAGGTCATGATATATCCTATAAGAAAGAGCATATAATTCTGAACAATAATAAAAATTCAAAGAAAATAAAAGATAAATGAACTTTTCCAGCTATTTTTTCCTGATAAACCAAAATTTATGCATTTTTTTTTCCATTTTCATTTCAGCATAAAAATGCTTTAAATTTTGACATTTTTTCAAATTATTTCATTACTCTAATATAAATATTACATACTTCCATTTTTATGTAAATCTTTCATTTATTTTTTCATTTTTACTTCAAGTATGACATGAATACATTGAATTTTTCCTGAAATAGTGGCTAGTGGGCTAAAACTATTTAATGTTAAACTGAAAAGTTTCCTTTAAAAAGCAATCCCCCCCCCCCTCCACTAAAATTACAAACACATATTGAAAAAGAGATAAGGAACTAGAAAAAATATTGTTCCACAGTATAACCAAAGAACTGAAACTGAAATCAAAACTAGTTCTGGATCAAGTTTGTATTACACTAACATTTATCTCAAAAATCATGATTTTTTTATTTGAATTAATAAGATGAAACAAAAATCATCAAGATTAATCCTATCATTCAAAAATGAAACTTTCTCTTTTAGTGGGAAAACTGATATTAATTAATAACTAAACTATTGGTGGCATCTGCATCTTCTATTGTTTGCACTGGTTCAATTGAATCAGTTGTTAAATTAAAAACTATCATACCAATATCATTAAAAAGCTAAAACACCAAATTTGAGCTTATATGGTAGTGAATAGGTTCTATTGCACAATGAACGACACACATACCAATATACTTTCGGCAGCATTAGTATTAGTTTGCATTAACGGTGAGAAACTTGACTGATTGGAAGAAGAAACACAATTCTTTCCGCCGAAAAAGGGTAAGGAAAAGGGAGTCGATGTTTACACATCATGTATCAAATGAAAGTTCTCAAAAATAAGTATTTATAGATTTAATTTTTTTTCCTGAAGATAGGCATTTTGCTAAAAAAAAAATACCTGCCTTCCTATTACACTCTAAAACACAAAAATAAAATTTAATCATACTGGTGATGTAATTAGTCATTGAATTCATATTCATTTCAAATATAAAGTGCTAGCAATTCTTGTTGAGTAGGTAAATCAATGCTTTCTCTGACAAAAACGAGAGAGCCACTATTTTCAGGTAGTCATCTAAAACTGGATCTGAAACATACAAGTGCCAAGACATAGTTTAACAATCATCACCTTATGCTATTGCTATATAAGTCTGAATGAGGTCAGCTGCTATTTGAAACAGAGTAATTGCAGAGAATTGCAGTAATATCATTCTATGCAGTTATAATTTCCAAGAAAATCTTTTAATTTCTGATGGTGGAGATGTTGCAGAACACTGTATTAGATGATACTTTTGAGTTAGTTGGTAAAGAGCCAGTATTATCTCAAGGTAGTACATATGAGATCCATATGCAACAGGTCTGGGATTAAAATTGATATAACTAATATCTTGAAAAATAAAAGTTATATTCTAGGCTGTGGAAACACATTTTGCACTGTCATTTTTAACTTAACCAACTACAACTGTGCTGAAATTCATTAATTTGAACTAGTTGTTAAAACAATGAAATAACAATTAATGATGTGGGCAATTACTGACACAAATATATATTTAGAAAATTGTGGTTGCTCCTTCTTTTACTGATCTTAAATAGGTGAATCTATGTGTGTTTTGTATTGTTATATGTTAATCATAATAGCAAATGTAATTGTGATGAACCACTAAACAGAACAAGTGATTTTTATAGATAGCAGATGTGCACAAAAAGATCTTTTTTAACAATGCAAACATTTGGTTTGTCTTTTAGTTCAAGCTTGCATTCATGTGGTTGGAAGCTTCATTTGCTCAATTAGGAACTATGCCTGGAGGAATATAGGTGAGTTTTAGTAATAAATATAGAGTTTCAATAAAAATATGCAAGTTTAAGAAGTGAGAAACCCCTGTTCATGTTATATCATGTGATGCTATCCATTCATTTACAGAACTTACATGTTCCATGATGAATCTATCAAAAATTTTGAATAGAATCAGTAGACAAATGCTTCTAATGTTCCATTTTCTTCATCTCTACAGTTGTACTGAAATAAAACTGTACTTTAAATTGTCATTTTCAAGCCTTTAATTTATTGACCATAAAATCTACATATAGTTTCGGAAGGTTTGGAATCATGTTAAAAAATGAGCTCTTGAAAACTGCACTATTTGCTAGAGGACGACAGACTAGCTTCATAAAAAAAAACATCCTAATCAATGCCATTCTTAGGTTTCAAACAATTTTTTTTCTTAGTAATAACCCTCAACCAGGTATTATTCCTTTAATTATTGTTCAGTAATAAATAGGCACTTTGACGTTGATTTCAATTTTAGAGGAAAAATTGTTTTGAGCCGGGTGGGATACAAACCCACAACCTCCTGATAACATGTCATGACAAGACAATTTTCCCTCTAAAATTGAAATCGACGTCAAAGTGCCTATTTATTACTGGATGTTGAACCGTCGAGTTTATCTGAGCTTATCTCAATATTTATTATCATTAGCATACTTGTAAGACATGCTTTCCATCTATTGGCAAATAAAAAGCCGCTAGGACTAAAAATTGCCTAAAATAACGCCTATATGTGACATAAAGGGAATGTTCATAGAGTTAATTAGAGGAGATCCTGATCGGTGGACAGTAGTTCAGTGGTCCAGAGCACCTGACATGTTATCAGGAGGTTGTGGGTTCGTATCCCACCTGGCTCAAGACAATTTTTCCTCTAAAATTGAAATTGACGTCAAAGTGCCTATTTATTACTGGATGTTGAACCATCGAGTTTATCTGAGTTTATCTCAATATTTATTATAATTATTGTTATATATCAAATGGCTGATTTCACAAATGCATGAAGTTTTCAATGTTTCAAGGGCTGAAAATGCTACAAGATGGCTCTTGCGACTGTATTGTTATATTAAATCATGAAACCTGCTTACGATAATACAGTGGTCATTTTGCCAGTAGATTTCTTCATTAGTGGATTGTAAGAGCTTAAAAGGAATAAGGGATCAGAATCAAATTCATGTTCTTATACGAGTTTAAAAACTGGGGACACAACATTATGGAAGCAACTCATAATATCAATCCACAGCTAGTAAACAGGCAACACGAGGCTGGTTTGAAAAATTTTAATCGGGCAACATCACCCTTGAAAATAAGTCATATGGTTGACCTGAAGAAGCAATAGATAACGATTGATTGAAGGCTTTAATTGAATCTGATACATGCCAAACTATATGGGACATTGCAGGCAAATCAGGACATTATCATGCATCACTGCATTATTTAACAGTTTCCCAGCACATGGAAACCATTGGAGAATTAAAGAATTATGTTATGATGAAGATTATGGTGACTGTTTGGTGTCAGCAGCTAGTGTTATCCATTATTCATTCCTAAAATCAGGCAAAACAATACATGCAGAGAAACATTGTGCAGAACTCCAAAAAATGCATGACAAATTATGCAAGAAGCAGCCTGCATTGTCCAATAGACATGGTGTCTTATTGCTCCACTTGATCTCACATCTCACAAACTCCATCAGTTGAAGTATGAGACTTGCTCATCCAGAGTATTCACCACACTGAACGCTAACTGACTACCACTTCTTCAAGCATCTTTATCACTTCTTAATGGAGAAAACATTCAGCAATGAAATAGCAGTTAAAAATGCCTTCGAAGAATTCATCGCTTCCAGGAAATCCGATTTTTTTACTAACGGCATAAATGCACTTGTTTTGCAGTGGAAGAAGTGTATTGAATCTGTTGGTGCGTATTTTGATTAAGCTATTTTTAACAAAGTTATAGTTGTTGAATGTTTCATTAACAATTCAGCCATTTCATTTGCAATTTTGCCTAATAGCTTATTATCTGTCAATACATTGTTAAAATGCTTTTTCTCGAAAATTTTCTACTTGAATTTCTCAAGTTTCAGGGAGAGTGGCAAGATAAGCCAACTAAGCAATTTGTAATTATAAAATAAATAAATACCCACTCAAGCAGTTGCTTGCCACAAAGGTCTGACAGAAACCCGTCAGTTCATACACCATAGTAGAGTCTGTGAGGATGGCAGGATGTCATCAGAAAGACAACATGAACATCCAATTGGGAAATATCAAACCCTTTCATGTCCTCAATCTGAATATACAAAACTTCCTTTCTTCTAAAGCAGTATTAGAGCCAATAAACCTTTAAAATCTTATTAATTATTGTTTGCAAATATTACAAGAAATACAAAAGTTATGTGTGACCAACACATAATAAACTTGTATTTAATTCTGATGTATGAACTTAAAATTTTAGCTGTAAGCTTACATTTGAGTTCTTGCAACCTAAAATATGAAGTATAAATAATAAATATACACATAGTTTCAATAATAAATTTAAGTTCATCAGTATAGTGAGAAAAGCAAAAATAAGTAAAAGGATGCTTCCACTATCAAAATTTAAATATACATAATAGCTACCTGAACCTTCAATTCTTGGACTGACCAAGGCAGTGGCAGGTGCAGCTATATTAGAACCTGCAGATGAAATAAGATGACTTTGAACTGGTTCCCCTGGTGTTGGAATTACTTCAACTTGTACTTCTCCAACAGCTGAAACCACTAAAAATAGATACAAATATTTTACACATATAGCAATAATTTTTGTCCTTTCTACAAATCAGTACATCTTATTATCTGGCCCATTCACAAACTAGCAAAAATATATATATATATAAATAAATTAAAAACTTTTAAAAATACCTATCTTCTTATAGGGCCCTAAAAAGTAGAAAACACAGCTAAAGCATATTAATGGTTCAATCAGTCACTGAGTTCGTATTCATTTCAAAGGAAGATAGGGCAATCTTGCTGAGTAGGTAAATCAACACCCTATCTTCCTTTGAAGTGAATACGAACTGAGTGACTGATTGCACCATCAATATGCTCTAGGTGTATTTTCTACTTTTCAGGGACCTATAGGAAGATAGGTACGTTTTAAAATTTTATTTCTTTTTTGTCACTGAAAACACCTACCTTCAAAAACTTTCATTTGATATGACTCGTACTTGTTAAAGTCAAACCCCGCAAAAATCTGCCACCCCTTTTTTATCAGGGAGGAATAGTTGTAGCAAAATTCAAAATAGTTTACAACAGTCATTATAGGATCTTTCATTTGACACTTAACTCGTAACTGTAGGCCCTCACTATTCCTGTGTGTGAAAGGTATAGTAGAATGACTTTCACATTTACTTTTTTTTTTGGGGGGGGGGGGGAAAGAAAACATGGGGTCAATTTTTATAGCCTATGACATTCCCAGTGTCAAAGCTTTCATTTGATATATAGCTTGTTACTTTCCTCATTGCATTCAGGAGACATAGAGGAACAATAATTTTCATATTTTCCCCCTTTTTAGGGGGGGGAAGAAAACACAGGGGGTTAATTTTTCATAACCTAAAACTATATATCTACAACATTCCCAGTGTTAGAAGCTTTCATTTGGCACATAAATATTTAAGTTTCTCCATCATGTTCAAAAGATATGGTGGACCATTTTATCAAATCCACAAACCGACCAACTAACAAATGTCAAAGCCAAAAGCAAGAAGAAGATAGATAATAAAATTAGAACCATGCATTTGGTTTTAAATTTTTTTCTCAAACTGAAATTGTAAACAGAAGGAATAGCAAAATGTTGTAGCTTATTTCATGAAATGGAGATGGAATCTTTAGGATGTGATGTAAAAAGCCTACCAAAAATTAAACAAATTGTCATTATTTATAGAAACTATTTTTTTTATACAAAACAAATTAGTATAAACATCTGATAAGAATTCCAGAACATGAGAAAAAACGAGTGCTACCAGGCAATGCTACCTATATTAGTGAGAGTGGGAATTAGCTTCTCAAAATAAGAGTGATATCAATTCTGAGTCTCATTTTCCAATAGATATTATAAATATTCAAAATGTTTAAACTGATATTCTTAGAGCAGGAATCCAGTACCAAACATATGGAAGTATCATTGGAAATCCCCAGTAATGCTCAGTTGCAACTTTATTACAAAGCTGAATGAAATTTTATCAGTAGCATGTAATGTCAGAAGCTCCCATTTAAAGACCTTTTTTGAATTAAGGCTTTGTTTAACATTTACAATTTATTACAAATATGTATTTTTTTTTAAACTGTATCTAGTCAATATATTGTGACTTCTACAAATAAAATTTTATTACTTTTTTTGGTGTTCAACTAGCTGACATACCCATATGTTAGTCTTGTAATAATGCATGCATGTAGTAGAGATTGGCCATTCTAACCTTAAAGACTACTAGGACTATCAGTGTCATAAGGCTTCCATAGCTTGGATTCAGTTAATACCAGAAAACATTTACATATTTTCAAAATATGCATTTGTTATATTGTGCAAAAGGGTAAGATAATTTTTACATATTTAACCCTTAAAGTGTCAGGTTTCTCACAATATACACAAGTGTGGCCAAAATAATTTTTAGCTTTCTTCAGAAGAGAAACAACAGAGATTTAGAACTTCATCCTGCAGAGACAAACAGATATATATATATAGGTCTTGTTACATATGAAATAAGAGAACATTTCATGCTGAATAATAAATTAATAGAAATTCAAATTAAAATGAAGGCTATTTAAGACCAAATTTAAAAAGCAGTTAACCCTCTTTGGACACATTAAGAGTTAAGAAGCAATTCATATGTCAATTTTATATGCAAGGTATGCTTTTCACCAACAACTGATGTTAAAAGCAATCACATTAAGTAGTACAATGGGAACTGATGTTTTATACATAGCTTGTCATAATGCCCTCTGATCATTGGAAGCAATTAAAAATAATTCCTGAAAATAGGCAATAGAAGGTTAAATATTACACTCCAGATATATATATAAAAAATTCTGGTTTAGATAACATTTACATGATGCATTACATTAACTTACCTGCTGTTGGAGGCACTTCAGAAATAACAGGTGTATGACTAGAAGGTGTGACTGTAGCAGCTACTGTGGTAGGTGCTACAGTAGCTGTAGCAGTAGGAGTAGCTGGTGTGGGTTGAACTGTAGCTTGAGGAACTGCTGGAGGTTGGCTGGAGCAAGGCACTGGCAAAATATCTACAAACATAGGCATAATCAAAACATATTAACTACTACAAACTATTATTCATTAAAAACATCATAAAACATAATTCATCCTTGAATGAATATGGCTAACTTAATCACAAAACATCACCATGGTTCAAGTTCTTAATATTTTATCAAATACTTTTATGTGCATATAGAATTACAATTTATTACACATGGGAGATGGATGTCAATTGTAGGAAAATGTAGAACTGGTAACTAGTCAAATGCAGTAGGCCCATGATAGCTACAGTTGAAAGATATAGGTATCGCAGAAGAGAAAATAATGTTTTTTCCATGAGGAGAAACTAAGAATGTACCAAAACTGATTAATTGCAACTGAGCATGTTCTAAGAAAATCCTAAGGAAACTTTATATAAAAGATGGTAGTTATCACCTCTCTATGGAAAAAAAAAATCTCCCTCAACAAAAGGTGACAGAGATATTATTGTGAGTTTGAAGCTCGTGTATATTTTTATATAGTTCTTTTGTTTAAAACACAGGACTAAAAATGAAAAATATTTCTTCATTTTTGGTTAGAATGAAAACAAAATATTTTGTCTGCATTCGTTTCATTCAAAAACAAAATATTCCGTTGCTGTGAGCTAAAACAAAAAACCCCAGTTAAAACAGGTTTTTATTTTCTAATGAAATCAAAAAACATTAAACACAGATATATATATACAACTTTAAATTATGTACCTTAAATTTATTATATAAATACTATATGATGTTTGTTCAACATTCACTCTCATCACTGGAAGCATAATATTTATTGTAATGCTGTGAAGCTTCTTCACAGAATGTTCTTTAGTTGCCCAATTTTAAATGCAAGAATCACGTTTTTGACGAAGTTTTTCATATGCGTTCACTAATATGGAAAAGCATTTAATTCTTTTAAATTATCACATATTCTATCTTTGTCTCGCTGTTTTAAAAAGTTTGCAATTTCATCTTTTGCGTGGATGTAGAAGACTCAGTTTCTCATGATATTTATATCTTAACATTTTCATGATTTATATTTTAGGACATATCAAGAAGGACTGATATATTTCTTTGCAGTTTCTGCTTGCTTGAGATTCTGTTAATACAACTTTGAAAAATAAAGATCTAAAAAAAAAATCACCAGTGTTTTTCTTAAGTGTAATAATGAAATAATGGCTAGAACTAGTAACCAAAATTATTCATTTCGTATTCAATCTGGAATAAAAAAAAAGTCATTTCATTTCCATTTTCATTCTCATAATAATTTTAGTTAATATCATCATTTTTCATTTCTTTTTCATTTTAAGTTCCTATTTAAAACTCTATCACCAAATATATTTTATACTTTTAACAGTGGCTCCAGAACTCTTATTTGAAGGTGTATAAATTTAGCTAGTCTATAACTAAAATACTCATAATTTTGTTAAAATTTGTAATGTATTTGCATTTTACAAAAATAAGGCTGTTTTATTGAATTGTGACATCTAATTCTAAAACTCACTAGTTGGTATGTTGTGAATAAATGGTAGAAACGTGGAATTTAATATCAGAGAAATAAGGTAGTACAGCAAATGATTCTCAGATCTTTTATTATTCTATTTTTATATAAATTTTAACCATTCAGTTTGTTCCTAAAATCGAAGTGAAAATTTTAAGTTCCTTAAAAAATGTTCAGAAACACATGAACTGTATAGCAAGAAGAATCTGTTCCAAGTCACATATATTTCTTTTACTGAACATTTGTGAGCAGTGAACATCAGCTTCAGTTATAAAATATTCTGTTATATAAAATAACATGGGTAGTCTGCTTTCATGGAAACTATTAAAAATAATTATTCATAAAACCTATTTTTGAAAGAAACATAAAACAGGAAAATAAACACATTTCTGAATACATATTCATAAAATATCACACTGCTATTCCCAAACATACACAATATCAATTACCATATATACAGGGTGATTCTAAAAGAATTGAACACTTCTGAGTAATAAATTTTTTAGTATTCAATTCTTTTTGAATTACCCTGTACATATATAGTCTACTGCAGTACAATACAAATGTCTTAAAACATAAAACTGTGCTTTTACTATATCTTACAATTTCAAAAATTTCACTTTCTTACCCTCATCAGCTGAAACTGTGATAGTAGCAGTGGTAGGAAGAACAGCTGCCATGCGAGTTTGTGAACTTGCAGCAGCTGCTGCAGATGATGATGATGATGCAACAGTGCCTATTGCCATTGGTCTAATGCTAGCTGTTGGGGTGCTACGAGCTGATGGAACAGCAGCATGGGGATGTGATGTATGTCTAAGCCCAACACCAGTTCCAGAGGCTTGAGCAGGTGTAGCTAATGGTTTAATATTTGCTGTCAAAGGCTCTGAGCTGCTAACACTGAAAATTTATAAAAATAAATTTATAAAACACAAACAAACAATATATATAATTCATTCAAATAGATATATAATAGTCATTCAAATAGAGTACATAACCTCTGTATCGGGTAATGGACTGAATGATTGTTGTGCCCTCACACTGGGAAATGGATATACATAGAAGAAACTCAACAACACTAGAATCAGTGGCAAGTATTGGCTTAAACATGACAGATGCTGTGTGAATTCAAGACAAAACACTGCATGGAAACATCTAAAGTTGAAAAATGTATGGTGTGATGGCATTTTAATTTGACTATAAGGGTCTACTATTGATCGAGTTTCTGGATGTGTGGTACCATCAACTCACAATGATATTGTAAAACTATGGGCATTTGAAGACAAGCAATAAAGGTAAAAGTACCAAGATTTTTGTGTAAGAAGGTCGAGATGTGTGTACGATTTGTGTACGATGTACCCCGTTAAAAAAAAAAAACTGACTCATCTGACCAGATCACATGCTTCCAAGAGTCGACAGTCCAGTCTTTGTGGCACCGCACCCACTGTAGCCATGCAGCCTTGAGCACGGCTACAATGAGTGCAGCAACATGGGTCTCTTCCATGGTACTCTGCTCCAGATGCAGTTCCCTTCAGAGTGTTCATTCGGAAACAGCTTGTTATAGGCTTGCATTGACCGAGTGGATCAATTCCTGCCTCACTGCAGAGTGGTTTGCCCTAACAGTGCATGACACACTGCGGTGGTCCCTATTGGTGAGAACAGTCTTTCTGCCAGTTCTGGCGACGAGTAACGGTGGACTGTGATGTACGCCACTGCTGGAAGATCCTTTGGACAGTACATTTTGACACACCTGCAAAGGCAGCAACTTCTTGTACACTATGCCCTTTGGCTTGGCCAAATACAATAACACCTTTTTGCCACTCATTCATATCTTTCGCATGACCCATATTTCACAGAGCAACTAACACACACATGGCACACAACCACTTCTTGTCACTGTATGAACCCTGTTAGTGCACGGCACAGTTATTTGTAGGAAGCATTTATTACTGGTGTGCCCTCTGTTGCTGTCAAACAGATGTAACACTCTTACAGTGGGAGATGACTAATTTTTTGTCCGGTGAGCTTATATTATTAGCCCTATACAAAGCAAAAAGCCTATCTTATTGATCTCTTAAAATGAAAAAGCGGGATTTTCTTATTGCCAAGGGTTAAGGGGCAAATCAGTTAGTACACATAAAATGAATCTTTATTTATCATTATACTATATTGAAATATTATTGAAAATTTTATTTACGATTAAAGACTAACTTTATAAAGATAAGGAGCAGCCAGTAGAATTTTAACCAACAGTAATTAAATTAAAATACACATGAATATAAATTACTGTTAGTAAGTTCTCTGGGCATCTGTTCCTAATCAACAAATTCTACAACCAAAATTTCTAGCATTAATATATTGTTTGCAATATTACTTCAAGTAATAACATTTTGTACACTTAGTGCCCTGTAATGATGTAAATTAAAGCCTTTACTATGAATCATCATATTTCGTTAGCACCTATTTGAATCAAAAAGAATTTTTCATTTATCTCTTAAAACAAAAAGTTTTTTTCCACATCCAAAGGAGTATATGAACAAATTGTTGTTGTCAATGTGAACCCTTTGATCTCATACTCTACGACTAAAATATAAATTTTTTTGTACAAATAGATCATTTGCAATATTTGTTTAAAACTTTCCCCCATCAGAGGGAGCAATTAAAACTCCTGGGAGATTCAAAAAGTGTGAATTGTAATAGTTTACCAATACTCATCCAATACAAAAGGAATTTTTCATTTATCTCTAAAAACAAACAATTATCTCTTTAAAAAAAATGCATTTCCTTCCATCCCTAGGGGTAAAAGTGAAAAACCAATGCAAACTTTGTTACCTTCGTATTTCATCACCAAAATTTCAAATTTGTAACATAATTACATTGCTTGCAATATTCATTTAAAATGTTAGCCATTTTCAACTTTTTCCAATACTAGAAGATGCAATTATAGCTATTGGGAGATTCTGAAAGTGCAAGTTGTAATATTTCATCAATTTCTATCGAATCCAAAAAGAATTTTTATCTCTAAAAACAAAGATGAATGTCTATAGACAGACAGACTGAAGCTACAAATTTTTCACAAAGAAATTCTCAATTATCTGGCTGAATTATACACAGAATCCATTGTTCCCCATTTAGCTGACTACCATGACCTTATGGTGATATGCTATAGCTATTGACATCAGGGCAGAGAAGGGGCATTTAAAATGTCCTTGATGAAACTGCATCATCAGCCCCCTCACAAGTGTAGTTTTTGCTTCCATATCCAAGACCTCATTCTTGGGAAATAATAAAAAAAAACAAAGTTTTGATTGGAAAACCAATATAATAATATTAAAATAATTAACAACAGACATAACATAAAATAAATAAAACATCATAAAAAATTAATAAACAATCTAGCAATGCTAGAAAAAATATCAAATATCATTTTCTGATAACAAGTTGTAAGACTTCCTCATCAGAAAAAAGTGGCAAAGGTGTAGTATAATTCCAAAAGATCAATAATGATATATAAATTTCAGGAAATAAAATCAAAATAAATTTATGGAAATAAAAATAAAAGTTAAATGAAAAGAATAAAGTACTAACTGAACAAATGAAGATAATAGCTATGGTTTATTGAAGGCAGTCTCACATGTATCAAATTAGTAACATATGAATATTGTGCTTTGCTTCCACTCCAATTGAAATGGTATATTCCTGGAGCCTAATGGTTTGGTTTCAATCTTGGGAAATAACATTATGAATGATGTGATGAATATAAAACAAATAGTTCTTGAAAGTTTGAAATAAGTTTAAACCAGAAAGAAGAGAGTAAAATGAAAAAAAAATAAGTACTTACTTAGTAATTGCTTCCAAAATTCTCTAATTTAAAAGCATTGTATTAAAATTCAAAAAAATTTCCCTGACTTCATGCGAAAATGTGTTGGCAACAGTTCATATAAAATCTGTGAGCTCAAATCAGAGGCATGATTAAATGGAAGTTTTTGTGAAGTAATGAGAAGATAATGCCCAATTTGGATACTAAGAAATAGTAATCAGGAAGCCAGCAAAGATAATTTATTTTATAGCACATCAAAATTTGAGCACGTAAATATTTTAAAGCTTGAATTACATATATTTATAAGATCCATGTAAAAAAATAAAATGGGAATTTTTATCTTTTAAAAAACTGAAGTTTCATTTGTTGTGTGAGTAACATTGACCAGCACCTATGCTCCTGAGCTGCATAAATTTGACATGTGATACAATGATGATGACCCTGGAAGATTAAACACCTAAAATCTTCCAAGCATCACATGATTGGGCCAATAAATCCAATATTGGCCAATGATTCAACAGGTATGAAAAAAAAACATCAATCTGCCTCACATATTTAAACAAGGGATCTTCTGGTTAAGTGCCAGTTGCTCTACCAGTTGAGTTAAAGGTGAGGATTCACACTTGCTTAATATGAAAAGTGTTGAAGTTGTTGTTTGATTGTTTGGGGTTTATGGTGCATTGGCAGCTAAGGTCATAATGCATCAGTGTTCAAGTTGTTGAAGTGCATTCATTCATATAGTTTTTTGTTTATCATAATTTTTCTGAGTTTTCCTTAATTTATGGAAACTAGTGTATTTGTACTGATTTAGAATTAAATTTTATTATAGCTGTTGTATGCTGTTCAGTTGAGTATTGCTGCAATTTCTTTCCTACCTGTGGAACCAGTTTGTCTTCAAACTTGAAATATGTTTACTTAAACAATCGATGTAAGAAAAATAAAAACCAAGGGAAGCATTTGAGTTACTGGAGCATAAAAGCACACCCATACTCAAACAGGACTGTGAAGAGTCCAAAAGAATAAAAGACCCTTAACTTCATTGAAAAAAAATTCATATAAAATAAGAAATAATCTTAAATTAATAAATGCCTACTTATGTCAGTATTGTACTAAAGTTGAGAAACTGGCAGAATAGGTCAATTATGGTTCTTCATAGCTAGATCAAAAGTTGAGAGAACCCAGGTTATACCTTGAAGACAAAGAACTCAGAGAACTAATGTCAGAATTAATAAAATGCAAAAGAATCCTTCTTGACCAATTAATTCAATTACTGGTTGTTATAATTTGGCCACCAGAAACAATCTACAATTAATATATGGTAATATGCATCCCAATGGACAAATGGTTTGAGTAATTAGCTAAAGAGCAAAGGAGCCTGTTGTTTAACCCTCATCATGGCATGGATAGTTCATGTCTTGCTTTCCTCACAGATCTCCACTATAGTGTATTATACTGGCAGGCTCCTATCAGACCTCTATAGCAAGCAGCTGATTATGTAGATAAGAAAAATTACTATTCAAAGTTTTCAGTGCATTTATTGCATAATTTGACATGTTGATATTAAGATGTATTGGGTTATAATTTAGTGTACATATATGCTAGCAAGATTCACCAAAGAAGCCTTATTTAACAATCTAGGTACTCAATATATTTCAAAACAAAATTAAGTAATAACTAACCTTCCTCTATCAACCAATCCACCAGCAGCAGTTGGTTTAGTTGATTGCTTCTGTTGAACTATCTAGAAGAGAAAAACCATTATACTGTTTACTCAAAAAGTTATATATGTGTGTGTGTGAAAATATAGTGAAACAAAAGCAAAGGTTGTTGTACTGCAAGGAATATATAATACTAAAAAATATGTAAAATACATTGAATAATGATGCAGTGCCAGAAAACGAATAACAAAATTTTTTAAACATATGGTACAAAAAAAGAAGGTTTAGTTGCAGATTAATTACTTTTCAAATTTCATCCACTTATCTGTACTACACTGCTGATATGAAAAGGACATACAAATGGGTTTTGCTGATTGGTGTTACATGGAGCTAGAATTTTATTGTGCCTGAAAGTAAACAACTTTAAGCACTGTCTGCACATGTTGAATCTAGCTACTACAAAATTAAACCTGTATGCTCTGCCTGAAAATTAGAATCCTTGAATAATTGCTTTTTAAAACCCCTTGTACAGGGTATCTGTAACATCATTGTGCATCTCTATAAATGCAATGTGCTCCTACATAACTTTCTTTTAAATATATGAGAGAAAAAAAGAGATATGTAACATATCAAACTTAAAAAAAAATGTTGAAAATGGTGCCACGTGTATGCAAACAGGTGTCCATGTGACCTTGCATATTTGCAAAGATATGAAGCAATCAATTCTACCAGATCTTGAAGGTTGTGGGGATTATCAATATAAATAATATTTTTCATTGTTCCCAAGAGTAAAAAGTTTAGAGGGTTGAGTTGTTTTACCTCTGATTTGCACATTTCGCACACAATGGGCTAAATGACCATTCACAAGGATCACAAGGGCTCAGAATAGCCTCCCATCAAGTGTATTCTTTAATGTGCACATGGTACGGCTCTCCTGCACATGGGGATGGTTTAATGTTCCATCTGATGGATGGTGGCCTTTGCAAGACCATTGGTGTCTCCTACTGATTGAAGGCATGGTGGGGAATTTTACAGAGATAAATCTCAAAACTGGCCCAGGTGGGACTCAAACCTGGGAACTGCAGATTACAAGCCTGGCATGCTACAGATTGAGCTACCCCTGTCCCTAAAAGATTCAGAGATGTGAGATCAGGGGAAGGAGGGGAACAAATGGTGCTTCAAATGCATGTCAGCAAATACATCATAGAGTAGTCATATGGAGACATTAGCAGTATGCAAAGTGGCATTGTCTTGTTGGAAATACAACTTCATCTTTAACCATTTGAAGGGATAAAAAAATTAACATTCTACATTCATTGTATCTTGAAACAATTTTGGGCCACTTATCTACCTGTGTGACATGATGCACCATATATGAATTTTCAGATTGTATAGTGATGTCTCTCCATTCATGTGTATTTTTGGATGACTAAATGTGGTTATTCCAGCTACTACAAAGGGCATTAAAAAAGTTCTTGACATGCATCTGCAGAACAAAATGCATTGCATTTACCTAAACGAATTTTTTACTATCCTTCAAAGTACTCCCCTCCAGCATCTATGCAAAGTAGCAGATGACTATGCCAATTCCAGAATACTTGGTGATACTCTTGTTGGGAAATACTCTGCAACTCTGAATGAACGCATGAAAAAGGCTTTCCCAGCAAGTCCCTTTTCAATTTTTGGAAACAGTCAAAAATTGCATGTGCAAGATTAGGTAAATATGCAGGAGGGGTAGCTGTTTGATTTTTTCCTGCTCCAGATAGGCTGTAACTTGTCAGGTTTTGTGAGCACTAGAATCATCATGAAGAAGAACCCTTAACACACATGTTGTTGGATGATGCTCCTTCATCTCCTTAAACATTATGGGGAAAAAAAGATTGGTGTAGCATTGGCCATTTATAGTCATTTTTTCAGGTAAGGTGTCCATGGCTCCTTGGGAACTGAAAAAACTTATGAACATTTTCTTCTTGAGTGAAAGTTTTGTATGAGGATTTAGGGGTATGGTTCATTTTCCACAACCCTAACATAATTGTCAATATTTCTGTGAGTTGTATAGTAATCATCTCTCATCACCTGTGACAATGTCTGTTAATCATTTTGGCCACTACTTCAAACATTGCCAATATCTCCTTGCACAAGTCCTTTTTTACTATTCTGTCAGTTTGTGGGGTTTAACACATGGCACAGATCTTTCAGAATTTTAAATGTTGATGAATAGTTTCCACATTACCAATTGCTACATTGCCATCTAAACTTATTACCTGAATGGTGATATGTGGGTCTTCCTTAATGAGTTCACGGACAGCAAAAATAGTTTCCCATTTGCAGCCTCCTTCTGTCTTCCTGCACATGGGAGGTCTTTGAAGCTCTGCCATCCTTCTCTGAATTTGTGCATCCATCTGTAACAGTGTCACATGAACAGGTACGATTCCCATAACTTGTGATAAATCAGCATGAATATTTTTGCTATGTCCCTAAGCTGCATCTTTGTGAAAATGTAACCCCCCCCCTTTTTTTTTAATAGGCTCCATAGCAACAATGCACAGATTTCACAGACCAACTTTGCATGACACCAGGGAAGAGAGAAATTATGATATGGACTTTGTTTTTAACACATGATGAATGACACATTTTGAATGCCTCCATGAATAGATCATTGGTCTGTGAGACCTTGCATCATCATGAACAGAACTTGTTGTATGGAACTTTGTTATTAACTGCCTTACACAGATATGATGTGGAATATATTAACTTTCATGGTAACATGCAATTTCTAGTGGTGCAAAATTTTTTTATGGACATGCAAATAACTTAAGTATCTCTTAAATCATTTGAATTTGTTCTAGAATGAAAACATACTTTAGGGAATCAGATTTTCATTAAGCCTAATTTCCCTAATAATTCAAGTTAAGGTAAAAGAGTTAAAAATGGGTAAATGATAAAAAAAAAGGCAAAAAACTTTTTACTTACTGATAATGCTCTAGTTCACCATGCAAAGAAAAATATTTCAAAAGTGCAGCATATAAACTAATAACACAAAATAAATTTCTAAAATCTGAATAAGACATAAATAACATAAAATAATTGCCTTGTGTGAAAATTAAATTTTTGTGCACTTGCAAATAATAATTCATAAAGACTACAAGGTAACAGAAAACAATAAATTTTCAAGTTAAATGACATAGTTTAATTCTCTACCTTCTGATTTAATTCCTGATTTTGTTTTTCTAATCTTTCCACCGTCTCCTTTGCTGTTTTCAGTTCCTTCTCAAAACGAGATAATTTTGTTTCATATTGAGTCTTTAATGTACTATGTCTCAAGTTTGCTTCCTCTGAAACAAAACAGTTTACAAAGTTACCATCAAATGAACTAATCATTTTAAATGTTCTACCCACAAACAAGAAATAACTAAAAAAATCTGTATGTGGTGAAAACTATATTTATACCATAAATTTTACATTATTTTGTTTGCTATCAATATAAATGTATTTGATGAAAACCTAAAATACTCAACTTATAAGTCTTTTATCAAATGGATAGTATCCATAGAGTTACATGTTGACTTTGAAGGCATCATCATTCTCAAGCAGCCATGAGCTAAGGAGGTCAAACCAGACCATGCAATTTAGTTCTCCAAGCCTATCTACTGCATCTGGCCACTGCACACCAATTCTAACAAGGTCCTGTTTCACATTCACTACCCACCACATCCTAAGTCTCTCCCTCTTCCTGAGGCCTTTAGGCACACTATTCATAACCCTATTCGCTAATCTATAATTATCCATACAGGCAACATGGCAAAACCAACGGAGTCTCTCTCTGCACAATATGCTGCTTAAAGGAGGTTGCAAACTCCTTTGCCTAACCTCATCATTACTCACAAAGTTGAACCACCTAATGCCCAAGATACTGCGTAAGCATCTGGAATCAAGAGCATCTAGCTTCCTGTTATCTTGTTTACAAAGTGTCCAAGTTTCACTACCATAACTAATCCTAGAAAGAACCAAACAATTATACAGTCTAATTTTAGTCTTTAGGTGTACATGCCTATTTCTCCACAATCTCCATAGATTCTTAAAAGTCCTAGCAGCAATCCCTATTTGTCTGTTAATCTCATGCTGGACATCACCAGTATCTGTTACATAGCTCCGAAGGTAATTAAACTGAGACACCTTCTCAAGAGTCCAGCCATTCGGAATAACTGAACCACAGCCTGCCTGACCAATTTTCATCACTTTAGTTTTCTCTCTGTTTATAACCAACCTACTCTACTACCAGTCTCATCAACAGTTCGAATGAAAGAGTTCATCTCATCAACATTGTTTGCCAAAAGGGCTAAATCATCAGCATAACCTAAATCAGAAATTTTCGCATCTCCAGTCCATTTAAGGCCAAAATCTTTCCTTTGCAGTGAATTTTGCATAACATAATCAATAACCAAGCTAAAGAGAAAAGGAGACAAAATGCACTCTTGTTGAACACCAGAAGTAATGCTAAACCAATTGCTACAAGCCTTACTAACTCTCACACATGATTCAGTGTTATTATAGAGAGCTTTCATTATGTTAACTAACTTGTCTGGTATACCATATGATCTCCCAATCAACCACAAATTATGACAATCAACAGAGTCGAAAGCCTTTTTGAAATCAACAAAGTTAGCAACCAAATGTTTCTGAAACTCTAAACATTTCTCAAGAATCTGCCTAAGAGAAAATATCTGATCCACACATCCCCTACCACTTCTGAATCCACATTGCTCATCACGCAATTGACTGTCAACCAGATTCTTAATTTTAATTCTATTAAGCACAATCATGGAAAGAACTTTACCTGGAACAGAGAGTAGGCTGATATCCCTATAGTTATCACACTGCGATCACCTTTTTTGGAAATAGGGATAACAATAGCTCTGGTAAAATCCTTAGGAACCATGCCTTTATCATAAAAGATATTCAAAATTTCAGTCATCCAAGTGGTAACCGAAACATTCCCAGCTCTAAGCATTTCCGTAGTAATTTCATCTACCCCTGGGGATTTATGAAGTTTAAGTTTAGCCAAACTAACTTCAGATTGCGTTATAGGGCTAACATTAAATCCACCAATGCATCTATGATCATTACAAACAATGGGAGTAGAACTAACCACATTGTTTAGAACATCGTGAAATGCTCAACCCTGGCCACGACAGAAAACCAAACTGGCCACGACAGAATACTCACCTTCTAACTTACCTTGTTTATCCTTCAATAGCTGTACTCTCTATTGTTGTGCTGTCTAACTGCTTCCTCGGTTTTGTCAGCCAAGCCATCAAGCCAAAGATTCTTATCAGCAGCTAACTGATCCTTTACACGTTTATTAAGTTCACTGTAATGCTTTCTATTAGGACTAGTAGGGTATTGATTAAGGACATTCCTGCAGTTATTTCTTTCTGAAATAAGCTCAAGTGCCTTATCACTCAGAAAATTCTGCCTCCTCTGCTCCTTTTTTCCTAAAAGAGTACTGTTAGTGTCCAAAAAAGCCTGTTTAAAATGATCCCATTCTTCCTCAACTTCAGTAGTAAGCATACCATGACTGTCATAATGACTAAGTAACCTATCATGGTAAGCTTTGGCTATAACTGGGTCTTTCAGAGCTTCAGTATTAAAAGTAAATTTTTTAACCCTAGCACAACACTTTTTAAGTTTAAGTTGCAAGACACTTTTAACAAGGTAATGGTCAGATCCAATTTCAGCTCTCCTATATGACCTGGTGTTCCTAACAGAACTAGCCCATTTGCTGTTAATTAATATATAATCAATCATATTCTTATGCAGCCCATCGGGTGAAACCCATGAGTACTTATTTATTTCACGGTGTTTGTAATAACTGTTAGTTATTCTGAATCCATTGAGTTTACTTACCTGTAGGAGATATTACCCATTGCCATTGCAGCAACCAATATCAAAAGGTACTATCACCACTCCCAGAGGTCAGAGTCAATAGCAACTTTGGCATTGAAGTCACCTAGAACAAGGGTAATATCTCTTTTTTTTTTCCTTCAGTATATTTTGAATTCTGCCAAAAAAGGAGATATTACTTTGAAGTCAATAAATCAAAAAAATAGTTTTGCAGAAATTTTTTTCCCAATATATTAATGTTATGAGTCACATTAATGGAAAAAAGATGAAGCCGGCATAAGTTTAGTGGTTTTAGAACACTCTTACATGTATCTGCAGAGACGTGGGTTTGAATCCCACAAGTTGGGAAAACTTTTTTTTAACAGAACTATTTATTTTATCAAATAGTTCTAAATATTTATTTAAAAAGTGAATATTGAAATTTTTTAAGTTTATTACTAAACAATATTTTAGTTTTACTACTATACAACTTACAGAAATATTGACAACTATTTTAGGGTTGTGAAAGATGAACCACACCCCCAAATCCTCACACAAGACTTTCACTCCTCAAGGAAGAGGATGTTCATATTTTTTTTCAATTCCCAAGGAGTGGTAGTTGTGGATACATTACCTGAAAAATTGATTATAGATAGCCGGTTTGGTGGATAATCCTGAGCAGAGGTCATCGCAGGCACCTGAACTCTTTGCTTCTATTGGCATCGTCAAATTCTACATTGGAGGAAGTCTTCCAGTGTAGATGGCTTCAGCCTTTAGTGGTGGGGAACGGGTCTTTGCCCCATGTCTGCGATTAGGGGGCTGTTTGATATTGTCAGCATTCCCTCTCTCAATAAACATAGTTTCTTTAAACATCCCACTAACCATTTTCTCTCCATAGGTAGTTGGAATGTGAGGACTCTGCACAGAGCTTTTTCTCTTGATGTCCTCACACAAAAATTCCACCATTATAATTTAGGTATTCTCGACTTGCAAGAGACCAGATGAACAAATAAAGGTCAGATTCTTAAAAATAAATCTTAAATTTCTCTTTTCAGGGAGGAACTATAACACACATCACCAAGGCGTGGGTCTGCTTCTTAGCAGACACGCTAGTGATGCTCTTCTAGGATATGAGTGCATTAATGAAAGGTTTCTTACAGCAAAATTTCAGACAAGTGTTAAAGACTTGAATGTTATCTGCTGTTATGCCCCCACTGAGGATGCTGATGAGGATGAGAAGGATAGGTTTTATGGACAACTTCAGGATATTTTGAATTCTGTCAAGAAAGGAGATATTACCCTTGTTCTTGGTGACTTCAATGCCAAAGTTGGTACTGACTCTGACCTTTGGGGAGGAGTAATAGGCCCTTTTGGTATTGGTAGCTGCAATGGCAATGGGCAGCGTCTCCTACAGGTAAGTAAACTCAATGGATTCAGAATAACTAACACTTATTACAAACACCGTGAAATATATAAGTACACATGGGTTTCACCCGATGGGCTGCATAAGAATATGATTGATTATATATTAATTAACAGCAAATGGGCTAGTTCTGTTAGGAATACCAGGTCATATAGGAGAGCTGAAATTGGATCTGACCATTACCTTGTTAAAAGTGTCTTGCAACTTAAACTTAAAAGTGTTGTGCTAGGGTTAAAAATTTTACTTTTAATACTGAAGCTCTGAAAGACCCAGTTATAGCTAAAGCTTACCATGATAGGTTACTTAGTCATTATGACAGTCATGGTATGCTTACTACTGAAGTTGAGGAAGAATGGGATCATTTTAAACAGGTTTTTTTGGACACTAACAGTACTCTTTTAGGAAAAAAGGAGCAGAAGAGACAGAATTATCTGAGTGATAAGGCACTTGAGCTTATTTTAGAAAGAAAGAACTGCAGGAATGTCCTTAATAAATACCCTACTAGTCCTAATAAAAAGCATTACATAGAACTTAATAAACGTGTAAAGGATCAGTTAGCTGCTGATAAGAATCTTTGGCTCAATGGCTTGGCTGACAAAGCCGAGGAAGCAGTTAGACAGCACAACAGCAGAGAACTGTACCAGATAGTTAATGTTTTGTGTGGTAGAAAACGAACAGGTATACAGGGAATGAAGGATAAACAAGGTAAGGTTATAGAAGGTGAGGATTCTGTCATGGCTAGGTGGGCTGAGGATTTCAGTGATGTTATAAACAATGTGGTTAGTTCTACTCCCATTGTTTGCAATGATGATAGATGCATTGGTGGCTTTAATGTTCACTCTATAACACAATCTGAAGTTATTTTGGCTGTTTCTAAACTTAAACTACATAAGTTTTCAAACTTAAACTACATCAAACCCCAGGGGTAGATGAAATTACTACGGAAATGCTTAGAGCTGGGAATGTTTCGGTTACCACTTGGATGACTGAAATTCTGAATATCTTTTATGATAAAGGCATGGTTCCTAAGGATTTTACCAGAACTATTGTTATCCCTATTTTCAAAAAAGGTGATCGCAGTTCTTGTGATAACTATAGGGATATCAGCCTACTCTCTGTTCCAGGTAAAGTTCTTTCCATGAGTGTGCTTAATAGAATTAAGAATCTGGTTGACAGTCAATTGTGTGATGAGCAATGTGGATTCAGAAATGGTAGGGGATGTGTGGATCAGATATTTTCACTTAGGCAGATTCTTAAGAAATGTTTAGTTTCAGAAACATTTGGTTGCTAACTTTGTTGATTTCAAAAAGGCTTTCGACTCTGTTGATCATCATAATTTGTGGTTGATTGTGAAATCATATGGTATACCAGAAAAGTTAGTTAACATAATGAAAGCTCTCTATAATAACACCGAGTCATGTGTGAGAGTTGGTAAGGCTTGTAGCAATTGGTTTAGCATTACTTCTGGTGTTCAACAAGAGTGCATTTTGTCTCCTTTTCCCTTTAGCTTGGTTATTGATTATGTTATGCAAAATTCACTGCAAGGGAAAGATTTTGGCCTTAAATGGACTGAAGATACGAAAATTTCTGATTTAGGTTATGCTGATTATTTAGCCCTTTTGGCAAATGATGTTGATGAGATGAACTCCTTCATTCAAGCTGTTGATGAGACTGGTAGTAGAGTAGGTTTGGTTATAAACAGAGAGAAAACTAAAGTGATGAAAATTGGTCAGGCAGGCTGTGGTTCAGTTATTCCAAATGGCTGGACTCTTGAGAAGGTGTCTCAGTTTAATTACCTTCGGAGCTATGTAACAGATACTGGTGATGTGCAGAGATTAACAGACAAATAGGGATTGCTGCTAGGACTTTTAAGAATCTATGGAGATTGTGGAGAAATAGGCATATACACCTAAAGACTAAAATTAGACTGTATAATTGTTTGGTTCTTTCTAGGGTTAGTTATGGTAGTGAAACTTGGACACTTTGTAAACAAGATAACAGGAAGCTAGATGCTCTTGATTCCAGATGCTTACACAGTATCTTGGGCATTAGGTGGTTGAACTTTGTGAGTAATGATGAGGTTAGGCAAAGGAGTTTGCAACCTCCTTTAAGCAGCATATTGTGCAGAGAGAGACTCAGTTGGTTTGGCCATGTTGCCCGTATGGATAATTATAGATTGGCAAATAGGGTTATGAACAGTGTGCCTAAAGGTCTCAGAAAAAGGGGGAGACCTAGGATGTGGTGAGCAGACAATGTCAAACAGGACCTTATTAGAATTGGTGTGCAGTGGCCAGATGCAGTAGATGTAGCTCAGGACAGACTTGCTTGGAGAACTAAATTGCACGGTCTGGTTGGACCTTTGTAGCCCATGGCTACTTAAGGATGGTGATGATGATGATGAATACTACACAAATATTGTTTTGCCCAAAATGTTTAAAGAGAGGAAAGAGCAGCATCCAGCAACAGGTTTGTTAAGGGTTCTCCATCATGACAATGCTGGTGTTCACAAAACCCAGCAGGTTACACCTGTCTGAAGCAGGAAAAAAAATGAAACAGCTACCCCATCTTGTATATTTACCCGATCTTGCACCATGTGTTTTTTGATTATTTCCAAAAATTAAAGAGGAATTGAATAAGGTTTCCAACACAGCAATATTAGGTTATTTATTAATATTAAATTAATTTTCACCATTATACTGTAGTTCAATATTGACATTGAATAAGGTTCCACCAAGTACCACCAAGCATTCTAGAATTGCATGGACATCTTCAACTTTGCATAGATACTGGAGGGCAGTACTTTGAAGGACAGTAAAAGTTTTGTTGAGGTAAGTGGAATGGTTTTCATTCTGCAGATGCATGTCAAGAACGTTTTGAAAGCCCTTTGTTTAACCCTCTTTCATGAAGTCAATGGGATAGAGTTACTCTGAATACTGTCCTTCTGTGGCAGCTGACAGCTCTGATGCAAGTTGGTACACTGACATCATTCTATTGTGCTTTGCAGTTAGGGACAGAAAACGAGTATCTTGAACTATTGTTAATCTGGACCTATCCTGGTTTGTTCTTTTAGAGCCATGTTCCAGTGTCTTGAGAATAATTACAGAGTTTGGAAATTACACTTTCAAACACATTATGAATCTGGCACTTCTCTATATGACTGTCTTTCCATTTGATGGCTCCCCACTTCTGACCATCATCCAAATGGTTCCTCCTTTGCATTTTAACAAAACTGGAATCAAAAATGGTCAACAAAGCCGCTCTTAATCCAAAATGAGAAGCACCTATCCCTGAAGCTGCTTTTCTCACCAGCTTAATTTGCATACTGCAGTCTTTTTCATTGAGAATAGCTGATAAATGTGACCCATATCATGCTAAATATCGTTTGAAACTTTTGTTAAATTCCAAAAGGGATTTATTAAGATATTTGCAATTTTGTTCAACTTCCTTAAGTATGCACAGCAGTGTATAGCTTAGACTATAAATATTGTTCACATTTTCAATTTGGTGTGAATTTTGATGTGTAATATCCATTCTGCAGTTGTGATCATTTCTAAATACTGATTTGCAAATCATTGCTATATTTACTTATTTAATACCACAATCTATCAAACCCTCAATTTATACTAATGAATTTGATCTCCATGGTTGCCAATAGATTTTCCCTCCTTTAAATTTTGAAATGCTTCTAAAAATTAGCAAAACACATTTTTTTTTTCTAAATTGAATAAAATCAGAGGATTTGGATTGGGTTGTTTTACCTCTGAGTGGCAACTTTTTTGCATATCATGGACTAAATGGCCAGGTCACATGGACCCCGAAGGCTCAGAGAAGGTTGGGGGAGGGACCCACTGGAACAGCTGCTGAGAGACAGATGGTAGCCTCCCATCAAGGCCATCCAACGTGTTCTTTAATGTGCACAGGGTATGGTTCTCCCGCACATGGGGCCACGGCTTAATGTCTCACCTGACGGACGGCAGCTTTTCCAAGCCCTTCGGTGTCCCCTACTGACTGTGGGCAAGGGCAGGGAATTTTGCGGAGCTAAATCTCAACACTGCTCCAGCTGGGACTCGAATCTGGGAACTGCAGATTGAGCCTGACACTACCAACTGAGCCACTCCCACCCCTCAGAGGATTTGAAAGCAGTTACAAAGTAAGTACCTCACGTTTTTTTTTTAAATTTTAACCCCTGAGAAATTGGAGGATGACTATTGAATTTTGTCAATGGGGACCACTCTGCTGGGGGAAGGTGACATTCCACCCCAGCAAAATTTTATTTAAAAAAAAGATTAGTTCAAAAGTTTACATTGATTGTTTAAAATAAGTTTCAATACTTCCCACCACCCAAAGAATTGGCTATGTCATTCTGAGGATATTACAAATTTTCTAGCCTTGGTACACCTAACTTGTAGGCACTTGCTAGGATGATGTTCAAACTGCAACAACCAAACAGAAAATGTGTGGTAGTCATTGCAAAAAGAAGACACCATCCAGAAGAATTGTGCAGTTGTTTAGATTAGGATAATAGTTGTCTTATTTTAACTGTACACAGAGAAATAATACAAAAAAAAAATGTCTTCTGGTCCCAGGCTTATTTTTCATATTATTAAGAAAGAAATTTTCTTTCCATTGATACATGTCTATTTTTGTTCCTTAGGTTTTTCATAATTAAGCTTTAATAGTCTTGCCAAATCCTTGCTATATCACTCTGAAAAAAATGTTAATATATTTGACAATTTATTTAATTTGATAAAATTGAGTAATACTCTTTAATTTGTTATATAACATGATCTATTTCTGTCAGTGGGTCATTTTCCTAAAAATTCCAGTTAACTTTTTGACTGTGTAAAATTGACAAAAAAAAAAAATCACAAAAAAAAAATTATTTCTTGTTTTCAGTAAAAATTTAACTTCCTGTTATTCAGAAAGAAATATCCTTTCTATTCTTATGTATTCTTATTATTTTGGTCCATTATTTTTCATACAAATTTTTATTTGCCTTGTCAAATCCTTTTTCTTTAAATATATCACCCTGACAAAAAAAGAGTCTTATTAAAATGAATACTTTTCTCAGTTTTGTAATAAATTTTATTTTCATAATATCAAGAATTAAATGCTGTTAAAATTTAATATATAACATGGCCTATTTCTGTTCATTACTTATTTGGCAAAAAAAAGTTCTAAAGCATGTTTTTTGCATGAGCACAGTGAAAAATAGTTGAAACTGTGGTTTCATTTGTCTTTAACACTGGACCATGGGTTAAACCACAGTCCACATAATACTATTCCGTATTAAAAATTGTAGTTTGTGAATAAGCTGAAAATTGCATTTCTAAGGCATTGACTGTTCTGACAACTGTTTCTAGATATTTTTCCACCTTAAGCTAAAGTTCAAACAATAAAAAATAGTAACACAGTAAGCTAATATTTTTTTTTACAAACTGAGGCCCTTAACCAGTACAAAGAGCATTTCCACATTCTAGTAACTTACTCACCTTTAGAACTTCGAAGAATATTTAAATCCATGCTGCGATCATTAAAAAATGTAACATAAGAAAAAACATTTACTATATAGTGCATTTAAATACTTGATTAGGAATTAACCAATAACTATTATGCAATAATTATAATTATTGCCACAAGATAAATGTTTAATACCATGCTGCATTTTGGCATAAATGGATAATATTTTCCTGATATCTTACCTTTATCTTTTTTTAAATTAGTTATTTGTGAAGTCTGTTCATCGTTTTGCTTTAACAATGAATGATTTTCTTTTACTAAAGTATCCTTGTGGTCTGAAAACAGAAATATAAACCAGTTTAAAAAAATTACGACCTTGCAAACACGTAAATATACAGTACACAACTAACTTTTATGCATTGAAGCAGAACTGTACTGTATCAATTCAGTACATTGTCTCAGTCATGAAGAGCATAACTTTTTCAAAGTTCATGTGAAATGGGTATCATCCAAATCATGACAAAAGTAGATGAAAACATACAAAAACCATCTGAAAAAAGTTTTGAATAGTTTTCATGAACATTTCATTTCCTTCATGAGTAAGGAAAATGCTGCTTTGCATAAAACTGTTGCTGAAGGCCATAATGAACCTGGGAGTAAGATATAAATCATACAGTGTCCCATGCTGGCTTCCCATTGCAGAAGAATTCAAAGTACAGTCTTATGCCACTGGACTACTGAAGAATTTTAGGACTCACAAAGTATATTCCATTATGAATGCTTATCTAGAGGTGAAATAATCATTTTCCTGCTAGGAGATTGCAGTAAGTAAAAAAAAAGCTCTAATACAGGAAGGAATGATTCTCCAGATTACCAATATGCATTTCACACTGCCAAAGCAACAATACATCTCTTGGTCAAATGTGGATGTATTACATAATCACATGCAATCTAGACATGGCAGTTTCCTCAGCTTTATCCCCTGAAGTGATCCCTGAAAAGAACACAATTTGACTGTGGCTCTGAACTGAAAAGAAATTTCAGTATTACTTGGCAAAGGCAGGGTAAACAGCTTTAAATAGTTGGTTTTGGTCAAGTTTATACTTTCCTTTTTTTCCTGATACAACAAGATAAATAGCCAGGTCACAAGATCTATGTTTAAGATTGGCTTTACTGATGAAGACTACAGCAAGAACATCCCTTATAATTTTGCTTTGCAAGTTGAAAATACTTTTTTATGGGCAAGAATAATTTTAGTTCAAATCCATTTATAAATATGGAAACATGATGAATAATTTTCCTTACAACTCAATTTAACAATATATGGTGTTTTCTATTAAGGCTTCATCCTTAGAGAATAATAATTTCCAATGAATGAGACATCCAAAGGATTGCATTTTGAGTTCAACTAAAATTTTGTTTAAGTTGTTAAAGTCAAAGGATAAACTGTAACTGACTACAATAAACAGTAATTTTTACAATTTAGCAACAGTCTACCAGACTACATAACAATATACACCGAAGAGCCAAAATATTATGACCAGCGCATCTTTATGCAAATCGAAGCAACTGCAGGTAAACAATGGCATGTGTGAAGGTCATGAAACAATATAAATAACCCAATACTGAACTCTGTTAATCAGTGTTATTCTTGTTCTTCAGATGGGAAAGGCAGTGAACTTGAGCAAGTTTGATAAAGGCAAATTGTAATGGCCAGATGACTAGGTCAGGGCATTACTGAGACGGCAAGGCTTGTGGGGTGCTCACGATCAGCCGTGGTACCTTCAAAAAGTGGTCCAAGGAGGGAAAAACCATGCCTCATCGATGCTAGAGGTGAGCAAAGGCTATCCTGTATAGGTATGGTATGAGCCAACAGAAGGGATACTGTGTTGCAACTCTCCCGTAATTTCAATGCTGGTGATGGGAGTAATGTGTCACAACACAGTACATCTAACCCTGCTGAAAATGGGGCTGCGTAGCCACAGGTCACTCTCAGTGTCCATGCTAACCTTGGTTTACCGTTGAAAATGCCTTCAATGGGCATGCAAGCATCAAAACTGGACATTGAGTGATTGGAAGAAGGTTGTCTGGTGAGATGAATCTCATTTCCTGTTACACCATGTGAACAGCCAGGTACTTGTGCATCATTTACTTGGAGAAATACTGGCATCAGGATGCACTGTGGGATGAAAACAAGCCAGTGGAGGAAGTGTAATGCTTTGGGCCATGTTCTGCTGGGAAACCCTGGGACCAGTCATTCACATGCAGGAAACTATGATGTCTACCACCTATCTAAACATCATTGCAGACCAGGTACATTCTTTCATAGTAACGGCATTCCCCTCTAGTAATGCCTTCTTTCAGCAGGGCCACACTGCCCAGATTGTTCGAGAACAGTTCGCGGAACATGACGAAGACTTCCAGGTATTGCCCTGGCCTCTAATTTCCCCAGTCATAAATCCAACCCAGCATCTGTGGTTTGTGTTGGAATAGCATATCTGATCTGTGGTGGCTCAACCATGTAACTTACGAGAGTCAGAGGATCTGCTAGTAATGTGCTGGTATCAGATACCACAAGACACCTTTAGAAATCTTGTAGCTTTCATGCCTCACCAGGTAAGAGCTGTTTGGGCAGTACATGGAGGACCAATATCATATTAGGCAGGTGGTCATAATGTTTTGGCTCTTTGGTGTATATATATGTGAATGTATATATATATAACAAATTTCAGCAGTAAGTACTATGATTTATTATGCTCACATTGTTCATACAAAATAAAATTCAAATATTTTGACATGATTTTAGTATATCATGGCAAATAAAAAGTACATAAACTTACTGTTGAGTTGTGATAGCTTCTGTCGTACATGGGCCATCAATTTTCGAGCACGCTCTTCTTTTTCTGTAGCTTGATTTCTTACAGTTTCCTCATCTTTTGTAACTTTGGCAACTTGCTGAAATACATAGAATAGTTTCATATTTAGATATAAATCTTTTGATTTACACCAATGAAACCATAGCTCATCATTGATTTACCTAAGCATTTAATCACTGTTTTGAACATTTGAAAGTCAATGATGAAATGAGTTACTTTTAAATACCCTTTAAAATTATTTTAATGAGATTCTGTTCAATTCAGCAATAGTCAGTGATTACTTTGATGAGCTCCTTAGCATCTACACACTTCTTATATTGAAGACAGTCTATAATAATACGTTATTAAAAACTTGAAAGCCATAAAATAGTTAATCAGAGACAAATGTTTGATGTTTCTTACTAAACAGTATCTTCCTTTCAAATAGATAATGGAAGATAAATTTGATATATTTAATTAACAATTTCACTGTAAAATTAATAATTAAGGAACAATTTTATTATTAAAAGGACTGTCAGAGCTTGCTAAAAGTTTGGCATGAAATTTCTCCTCTGGAGAGGAAAAATATGTCCTAAAAGTTTTGATGAATATAATAAGAAGAAACTGTCAGGCTTTACTGACAAAGCCAAATTCCACATTTACAAAGGCATCTGAAGTAATATCCTTACCTGTAATGGAACAGGCTGTAATTCTGTCCCATTACAGGTAAGGACCTGATTTTTTTAACCCAACATGGAGGAGGGGTAATCATACTGGGTACAAATTTGAGACCATTCAGTAGAATATCCGAGTAATTACAGGCAACCAAAATCTGACAAGACACAGATTTGCAATAGTTTGCATAGTAATGAAGCCATTGGCAACAATGAGAGCATGCACTGACATTAGCATGCTATAGGAGAAACATGCTTTCTCTATCAGTATCTGTTCATCGTGCCTGGATACCGCTATTATTTATTATGATGATGATTCTAATGTATCATTATGCACATATGAGTACATACAATATCACTATTGAGGATAATATTATCATTTAAAATTAATAAAAGAAGACATTGCCCTTAATGCTTAGTTACCATTCAGAAGTTTATTCACTAAATTGCTATACGTGTAAATAATAATGCCATATAAGTACAGCTATAAGAATCTTGTACAGATCGGCAATGTGATGTTCAAAACTCTCGTAATAGGTTGATACCATCAAACATCAATGGTATCAACCTTTGCAGAGAGCAGTTCCTATAAGATACCAAGTGCTTTGGAGCAGTTCATGGAAGATTCCAGCTGCAGTGCTGCATTAGTATTAAATCGCTACAGGAACATGGAGCTGGTTGGTAATCAAATAGGTTCAGGAGCATTAAAACTTCTTTTGAAGGTATTATTACCATATATTTTTAAATAACATGTTAAGTGCAATATGAACTTCAAAATATAATTATGTTAAAAGATGGTTAAAATAATTTTTTAAAAAAGGTTGGTGCCCATGATACAAAACATTTAGCTGTATATTATGTGATGATGTCACCAGCAAAAGAAGTTTAATGCACCTAGACTTAACATTATATCTCAAGTAAAAGAAGCATTTAAATATAAAACACAAAGGCAAAAAAATAATGAAATACTGAAAATACCCTACATATGAAAGCAGGGACCAGCAGTACACAACAAAAGCAATAATTGGATTGAAGAGATATAAATGTTTATAAATATAAAACTCATTGTCAAAAATCAAACAGCTGAAGTTAATAGAATTTATATATATATAACCAAAAAAAAAAAACATTTTTAAATTTAACTTTAATATTCTAAGCCAGAATGAAATGAAGCAAATTTGATAAATTAAGAATGCAATAACCAACTGTTTCACAAACCATTTAAATTAGAAGTTGTTCTATAAAAACATTGATTTCATTCTGTATTTTATGGTTTACCTCTTTAAGTTTCTCTACTTCATCCATCAACTCCTTAATTCGTTTCTCTCCTTCCTGGAATTTCTTTTGTGCTTCTGCTTGCTTTTCTTGAACCTGTTCCTGAGCAACTCCTTCCGAAGACATTGCAGTAGCTTTTACTCTCAGCTCATCATGAAGAACTTTGAGCTCATCATATTGAGTCTTATATTTTCTTGCTATCTTCTTAACCTTAAAAAAATATACATTTTAAGGAATAATAATAAAATCGGTATTTCATAACTTTTGCTTGAAATAAGTATTAAAGGAAGAGGTACAGTGAAAAGTTCAACAATAAAATAGCTCATAGGAAACCTTCAGGTCTAAATTTTGAAATAGCAACCCTTTAAAAAATGCCAAAGAAAGGTAATTAAAAAATGAGAATGTTAATTAAATTATGTTTCACTGAAGTGAATGAGTCATTCTAATCATGTGGACAAAGGAATAAAAAATGAATATAAATTCAAAACAAAATAAAGATAACTAATCACAGAAATGTATACATACTGGTATGACTCTAATTGACTTAGTTTTCACAATTATAGTTTCTAAATCATAGCTACAATTCTTTAATAGTTGGTAGGAATGATGAGGCTAACAACTGAATGAAAAAAATTTACTTAGAGTTGTGTAATAATATAAATTGCATTAAAATTTCTAAACATTCTTTATTTAGAGAATGTGGTGGTAAATCGATAAATGATTTCAAGGCATCATCATTAACTCATAAGAATGGATAATGCTTTAGTTGCTGGTTAGATTTATTTACACAAGTACTGAAATGTGCTATTTACATGCTTGTAAGGTCTGTACTTATACCACAGAAGTAAAATGCACAAATAATATTTACCTGTAAAATTGTTTTCTGACGCTCTAAATTATCATCATTTACTTTTCCCATTTCTTGCTTTGCTTTTTCCAATTCCAATTTATTGGCTCCAATTTCATTCCTTGCACTCTCCAAGTCTTTCCTCATTGCAGCAAGACTAGCATTGAGCTGAGAAACATCAGTTTGTTTTTTCTGCAGCTCCTCTGCTAACATTACTTTTTGTCGTTTCAGTTCCTCAATTTCTTTCCTAATTCCAAATCAAGATTATTGTTGATAATTAATTATCCAATTTTTACTGATTTCAGCAATTAATGTCAATAGAAAAAATTTCCTAACTTTATAATAAGAAATAAAATTACAATTTGTAAAGTAGTTACTGAAGACATGTTTATTGCAATGACTTGTGGCCTACAAATTAACAAGGGTAAAAGAACTATGTAATAAAAAAATAAATAAATACCCCCTCAAGCAGCTGCTTGCCACAGAGGTCTGACAGGAGCCTGTCAGTTTGAAGGAGCAGTGTCCAACAACAGGCATGTCAAGGATTCTTCTTCTGTGACAATGCCAGTGTTCACAAAATCCAATAAGTTATGGCCTATCTAAATCAGGAAAAATCAAGATGCTACCCCATTCTGCATATTCACCCAATCTTGCACCATGTGATTTTTAGTTATTTCCAAAAAAAGGGAACTTGCTGGGAAGCCTTTTTCAAGAATGCAAGACCTTGAAAAATGCTTTCACCCAGAGTTGTGGAGTATTCCCTAACAGGAGTATCACCAAGCATTCCAGAATTGATGTAGACATCTGCAGCTTTGCAAAGATGCTGGAGGAGAGTTGGTTGGTTGTTTTTACCTCTGAATGGCACTTTTTTTTTGCAAACAGTGGGCTAAATGGCCAGGTCACAGGGACCCCAAAGGCTCAGAGAAGGTTGGAAGGGGGCCCACTGGAACAGCTGTTGGGAAACAGATGATAGCCTCTTTTGCACATGGGCCATGGCTTAACATCCCATCTGATGGATGGCAGCCTTTCCAAGTCCATCAATGTCCCCTACCGACCACGGGTAGGAAGTTTTTACAGAGATAAATCTCAATGTTAGACCAGCTGGAACTTGAACCAGGGAACTGAAGATTACAAGTCTGGCACACTACCAATTGAGCAACCCCCGCCCCTACTGGAGGGAATACTTTGAAGGACAGTAAATGTTTTGTTAAGATACGTGCAATGGTTTTTATTCTGCAGATACATGCAAGAATATTTTGACATCCCTCGTATTTGTGGGTTGCCAACAGCAAGTGATAATACATAGGCACTTGTATAAAGTGGTATCTGTTCCTGATCAGATGCCATTGCAGATACTTTAACCCTTACTTTTAGGAGCTCAGTGACTCTAACCTTGAGTTACATATCTCAGAAAGGCCAGCTTCACTGGTGCTTGAAAGAGACCACCCGAGTGTCTAATGTTCCTATTAGCAAGGTGGTTTAATAAATTGGGAAACGGATTTTAAAAAAATCACAGCAACATTCTATGAAACATCAGTTAAAATCTTCTGGTGAGGGAGAATGAAAGAGCATAGATAAAGTAATGTGCTGCAGTTAAGTACTTAGGATAAAATACTATTAATGCTAAAGTAATCAAGCAGTAATGATCACTGATAGCTTAATACCAGACATACTCAGTAAAAAATAAATCATTTGTGCAGCCACACAAAAGTAGATACTTAAAATTGCTACAGTCCATTTAGTCCTTAATGCCAAATGAAGAAATATGATATTATCATTTTAAGTACTGGTGATAGTACACAAGTGATCAAGGTCTTAGATGATGGAGAGTGTGCTATAGGTGAGCACTGCATGACACTGCAGAACTTCAAAAGAGGCAGTTGTGTTGGGTTATTTCTGAGTGACACTTTTTGTATATGATGGGCTAACCAAAGGGCTCAGAGAAGATTGGTGGAAGGATACCCACTGGATAACTATTAGGAGAGATGAAATTATCCCATCAAAGCTATACAGTGTTTCCTTTAACATGCACAGGTACGACTCTCCTGCACATGGGGATATGGCTTTCCATCCCATCTGAGGAACAGTTGCCTTTCCAAGAACACTGGTGCCACCTTTCTGGTGGAGATCAAGGTAAGTGGTGGTTTAGTGGAGATAAAGCTCAGTGCTGGCACAGGTGGGATTCAAACCTGGGAACTGCAAATAATAATATCTTATAAATGTTTTGGAGCAAACCTATCAGTTTAATTACCATGAGAATTGTGTGGCAGATACTGCCAATATATGTTATACAGATGATTCCAAGTTTCATTGCTTGCTTGCAATGACAACTCATCTAAAGCTGTTGTAGCAAAATAACAGACAAAGAAGTCTCTTAAAATAACAACTCTTATGAAAAAACAATTTTTAGTTCAAATTAAATGCATGTCATAAAACAAAGAGTAAATAAACTCTTCTATTAGAGATTAGAAGTAGATAGCTTTTTATAATTATTTAGTATACTAAATTAGCAAAAATTCTTTACTTTAGGAATGCCATTTAAACCTTTTATTACCATACCAGCTCAAAACAACCAAGATTTTAAATGTACTCATCCAATCATTGCTATTCCTTTCTCTTCATTACTTCCTATCTGCAGTTTGTTCCATTTGGGGTTGATATGGTAATGAAAGGGTTAAAGCATCTAACAATATTAGCGACTAGCAAACAAGGGAATGAATAACACGTTTTAATTATCATACACATATACCAGTTAAAAAAAAAAAACCTGCATTTGCAAATAATCAATTTTAAAGAGATCAAACTTAACATTCAACAATTCATCTATAGCTCAATGTTGTCAAAGCAATAATAACAAAATGATCACCACATGAAACAAGAGTATTACCAATTAAGCAGTTTTAATTTGCAAATACATTTTTTTTTTCATTTTGTGCTATAAAATTGAGTGCATTATAATATACATAATAAAGTAATACTGAGATTAACTCCTCCCAAATTCTACCCATATTAACTATCTTTCATAGATAAAGTAGGGCAGTGTTCATAGAATGGGTAAATGATAATGCTCGATATCTATTACATTCTAATTATATATGATGCACGATATATTAATAAAAAATATAGTCTTACGTTAAATTCTTGTACTCTTGTGGTCCTATTTTGTGAGACTGTTCTAACAGCTGATTTGTTCTTGATTGCCAACTTTTGACTTCACCCCTTAATGCAAGATTTTCAGTACTATAAACTTCAACTTGTGAGCTCATCTCCTTGTTTGCTTCTTGAAGTGGTTGTAGCTGTTTTTCCAACTCCAATATCTGTTTTAAAAAAATGAAAAAGTTTCTTCAAATAAACATATACATATAGTAAAAGTGTATGTCAAAGTAGTGTGTCAAGTTTATGCCTACTTCTATTGCATAAAAATTATTTAAACACTTCCACTCAACTTTTGTTCCCAGAATGCTAAATCCTTAAATAGTTTTTCACAGTATGTCTATTAATCCTACTTTCAAGTTACTTATTTTTCTATGGAGATCACAAAAACAGCTGAGATATTGCTTTTAATCCTTCCACGCCAAGTTTTCTCGAATTTCTGTTCCAAAACAACATATTTCTTATTGCATATTTCAAACTATTAGCCATCCAATAAAGCCCTTTGATGATAAAAAAAATTAGGTGGTTTTTAGCATGTAATATTTTTTTTACACTATCATTCAAAAAAATGATGTTAATGAATTCCAATATTTTAATGAAAAAGTATTATAAGAAAATATCCATACTTACAAATTGTACTGTAATGCAAACTAATATATAATGTTTACATATATTATATATAACGAAAAAACAATAAGCCATAAAAATTTCATTATTGAGCCTATATTGATTGAACACTGCATATGGTATGCTTTTGAAGCATGATATTACACAGTCTGCCATTAGTCATTGCAACAAATCTTATCTTTTCCATTTTCTCTCCACTTAGAGCAGAACGGCACACTTATAGACAAATGCAAGCTTTCTTCATCATCACTGTACAAATCCATATTAGTCTAAAACAATGGACAAAAAAACTGGAAAATAACACCAGTTAAACTGCACTGATTTTATTTGTCAACTACATAAGAAACAAACATAAACAACCTCTACAAGGTCGTGAAATTATTTAGAAACACTACAATATGGTTCTGTCATCAAGTGAGGAGCTTTGAGCCTAAAAGTTTCTTCACGTTCTCAAAACCGTATGAAGTGTCACTCAGGCATGGAAATGCAGTTTTGGAAAAAAATTATTGTCTGAGCTGGGTTTGAACAAAGACAGAAAAATTAATTAAAATTTTAATTTTAATTAATTTTAATAGGTTTAATTAATTTTTTTTCCTTTTATGGCAAATTTGTATTATTTCTACACAACTAACAATGCATATCAATATTTTACTAGCTATTTAATTATGAACTGCCAAGTTTGTTCTTTTGCAACTTTTTCCTTCTAAATCATGTGGAAAAGACTGAAATTAAACTCCCCCTTAATTCACAAAAATATATTTAGGCAGAATTGAGCTGGACTTATAACATTTTCCTTTTATATATATATAGGTTAAGCATTTGACTTTCAATTTACAGTACTTAGATACCTTTTTCACGGCACAACATACCTTTTTTTTTTTCAAAAATATTTACATTTAATTACATTCAACAGTTAATGCAACAAACACAAAAGTAAAAAAATTACCTTTGCTTCATGCTGCTCTTTAATTTCTAACAAACTATCTTTCTCACTGCGCAATTGTCTATTACTTTCTGTCAACATGTTTAACATCTCAATTTTTCGAAGCAGTTCTGAGTGCTGAGCATCACTTGCTGCTTTCGTCTAAAAAAAAAAGAAAAATTTTATACATATAAAAAGAATTAATGTAATGCATGTTATGTTCTTTAATAAAGTGTGCTATTAATGTTAAAAACATTTGTTTTATAACATCAGATGTACAAGAACTTAACAATAATGAAGATTACCTGAGAATTCTCCTCCAGATCTTTCAATTCAGATTTTGCTTCATTTAGTTGATTGGTCACTTGATCTAATTTCATTTTCAGCCTTATATTTTCAGATTGGGCAGCATCATATTGTGTAGAAGCAATTTCTTTCTCTCTTTTGAGAAATCTATCAATTAAAAAATTCAACTACTAATAAAAATGATAATACAATTGCAATTAGATAATTAAAAATTCAAGTGAAACACTCATTGCTTAGTTGTTTGGGCTTGTAAGGGAACCATAAACTACTCATTATGAGTAAAAAAAAATCAGAATAGTATACATGCACATATTGTTTAGTGACAGAATTAGGCTTCCCAAAATTGTCTTGAAATGTTATCTGAGGGTATGAATGGTAATTTCTGATAAGAATCATATGACATAATGCAATTCCTGAAGAAAATAAAAATCTGTACTATATTTAGATTAAACAAAAAGTTTTTACAATGTCTTTTATTAATTATAATTTTTTTATTATTAATCTTCTGTGGCAACTTTAAATGGTTGAGGTTATTTTAAGAAATAATTCTATCAAAATTTGCATACTAATTTTCTTTTTCACTGATATCACTTTTGATTTCTTAGATCAGGTCTTAAAATTTTCTTCTTTTTGGAATGAGAAAAATCAAGTTCACGAAAAAAATATATGAAGTTTTACTTATTTCTTTACTGAAATAATACATTGTGGATGAAGTCACAGTTTCATATATGCCATCCAAGTTCATTGAAAAATCAAATAAGCATGCAAACACTTTTTTTTTACAAAGTCAAACAAGATAGGATGTCAAACTGAATCAATGTTGGAATTTTTGAGTGTTGCTAAAACAAAATATTAAATAAAGCATGCTAGTAAACATAAATAACTCAATTAGAGGGGAATAACATATCTCTGGTGAATATAAAATGCTAATTTTCAAATAAAATTAAGCTTTTTATTTTCCACCTTCAGAATCCTCAAATAGTGGAAATTTGGACTGATGACTGGGAAAATGCAAACAGTAATAAAATCATTTAATTTCAACAAGATAATGATGCAATAGCATTAAAAACTCTTGGGCAATTATAGCTTATATGTTTACCAATTCTTATTGCCTCTTATGCAATGGTAGTAATTCTAACCTAGCATTGGGTAAAACTTAAAGAAGCTTTTATCTTGCTAAAGTTCCTAAGTTTTTAAAGATGGAGTATAAAGCAGTCTACTTCCATTATGCTGAGTGTTCGATGGCTGACTCAGACAAGACTTGCTCTGTCATTCGTTGATGATCATTTGTTGTTTTATTCAACGCTGGCATGCTGGTTGTAGCTGTCACTGACTGATGTTAATATTGTCAATTGTTGTCAGATTATAATGAGTCTGCATACCAGTCCATTTAAGAAGTGTGGCAAGCGTGGAGTTTGAAGGTGATTGTTATCGTGCCAATGCTATCCATTCGCATACGGGAGAATGAAGTTATACTTTTGCTGTTGGCTGTTAGATCTGCAAAATGAGTTGAGTATATTCTGTTCTGACATGCTGAATTGCTATATATCATTGCTCAAGCAGCTTTAACTTTCAACCAAAGCTAGGGTAAACATTTAACAAACCAAAGCTTAATAAAGACAATGCGTTTTGCCCTAAACTCTTATGGGGCTTCATCTGGCAATTAACTCTGTGATAGCAATGTATATATAAAAATCTCCCCCTGGTGTTAATTCCCCTTATTATGGCTTTGCTCATGCAAGAAAAGATTCCACACTGCTGGAAGGGGTGGTATCTCAGTGTTGCAAATATTTTCCTTTTGTATGTTAATCATGATGCTTTACATGCATTGCAATTGAACTTGGTTGGATGGGCTGCTAATGCATTAAATATTAAATTATTTGCATTAAATTGATTTTCAATAACTATTTGGGAAAATGCTGTGTAAGGTTTGTCAATGAATTGAAAAGAGGGGAATGGTTTTTGTCAATGGTTTCTGGAACTGTCCCGAGTAGCATGGGTTGGGTTGTTTTACCTCTGAGCGGCACTTTTTTTTTGCACACCATGGGCTAAATGGCCAGGTCACAAGGACCCTGAAGGCTCAGAGAAGATTGGGGGAGGGGATCCACTGGAACAGCTGTTGGGAGACAGATGGTAGCCTCCCATCAAGGCCATCCAGCGTGTTCTTTAACTTGCACAGGGTATGGCTCTCCTGCACACGGGGACACAGCTTAACGTCCCATTCGATGGACAGCGGCCTTTCCAAGCCCATCAGTGTCCCCTACTGACCGTGGGCAGAGCAAGGAGTTTTGCAGAGATAAGTCTCAACGCTGACCCAGCTGGGACTCGAACCTAGGAACTGCAGATTATGAGCCAGGCGCGCTACCGACTGAGCTACCCCCACTCCCTGAGTAGCATGTGACACTTGTTTAACATATGTGGCACAATGCAGAAAACGGTTGGCCACCTCTAAGCTACAGGTAAGAAATTGAAACTGTTAATTATTTTGTTCTAAGAAACACTTTTGACACTTTTGCATTAATTTTAACAACTCTCCAAAAGCAACTGGCTACCTACAAAGAAATTAGAATTGTTGATTCAAAAATGTTTTATTGCAACTTATAAAAATATGCCACGTTACCATGGCACTACTGTAAGAATTACTCATCTTAACCATCCCACAGCTCTATGCAAACAAATATTTATTCTTGATTGGGCTGTAAGGTTAAGTAATTAAAATCTCCTTAAAAACAACAATCTGCATATAATTTAAAACAATAACAATATCCGAATGCATACAATAGATATAGCATAGTATTTGGTTAGCAACACATATACATGACAAGAGTAGCTATATAATTTTTTCTCATGTGGCTAAATGAAAATTTTTAACTTTCGAAAAACACAATTTTGTTTTGTAATATAATCATCACTTTACTCCTACTAGAAGTTTGAAATAATATTAGATTATTTGCAACTAGGAACACCAAGATGAAAGGTGAATTACCTGTTTTAAATAAAATATTTATAGTTTCCATGTATTTCCATACAATACCACACATATCTATATTAATCTTAGTTATGTGAAATATGAAATAATTTCCTGATAAAAATCCCCCAGACACATAGCCACTAGCAGATAGCATAGCCACTATACAGATCTCCAATAACAAGGACAAAAGGAATCAAATGATAGAAGCATCACATAGCTTACATATAGCTCAGGAATTACATTTAATATCAATCAGGAAGATGGCTATTTTTATAGCCACTCTGCTGATTATATTCATAGCCTTAATGGTGAAATTCATAATAAAAGATAATGTAAATCTTTAGTACAGAGAAATATTGTTTTCAGCTGGGTGGGATAGGAACTCGTGATTTTCTGATATGTTTACTTGCTGAGCTACCCAGTTACCAATCAGCCCTTCTATTAAGCAGCTAAAAGCATATTAAATAATCAGTCTGTAGGAAATGCATATTTGACTGGAAGTGAAGTACATAAAGCTTACAGTCACTAATAGAGGAAGTATTGTTTGATGGCCAACAGCTCAGTACAAAGCAATATCCAGGTTTTTTAGGGGGGTGCAGAACCTAAGGTTTCTTTCAGATAGTCTTGAAAACAATCTTGGCATGCCACCCACATACAGTAGTGTGCTCAATAATTTGTTATTAGGGAGGTGGGGGAGGGGGTTGTATATATGTATTTGAAACAGTTAATGTAGAAGAAACATGTTCTCCTCTTTTATCCACAAAAAGTTGTTTTGTTGAAAATAATGCTATTCTGTACTGGTGGGTCAGAAACAAAATATTCTTGAATTCACTAATAATTTCATCATTTACTGATTAGTGTATTATTTCATGTTTATTCTTTTGTAGTTGCAGATTAAAAATAAGAGGTAGGAAATCCCTAATTTCTATACCCTAGCAAACTACAACTACTTTAGTATCATTTTTACTCAATTTCAGTTAACACAGCATTTCTCTCAAACCCTTGAGTTGGATCTGTGAATAGTTTTATCATTCTCCAATTCAGAGCTTTCAAAAATTTAAGAGGGTGCTTTAGCACCTAAGCATCCTGATTACCTAAAATTAAGTTGATTAAAATATTTATGTATCTTTAACAAATTTTATAAATATATATTTAATGCTCAAGGTATTAAGAATATATGAAGCATTTTACTCACTGAATAACTTGAAGAAAATGATGTGTATCTTTAGTACTACTCTCTGAAGATGACACAGGATCTTCATTCCATTTTTTGGGCTGAAGAGCTGCCATTTGTGAGCCCATCTGAAAATATATTAGAGATAATAATCTCCAGCTTCAGATCTCCATGTTTTCATATACAAACAACTGTTCATACTACACATTTCATATTTAATAAATATCTTGTTCCACAAACTGTTATGATTTAGCTCTTCTCTGTATCTAATAAGCAATTAAACACTATGAAAACAGAAAAAAATTGTGGATGGCATTTTTTTTTTAAATTGTAACTTATGTTTATGCAATTCAGTTTTATTTAAAATTCTAGTTCATAAAGACTACAAAAAGAAACATTAAACACTGACCATATATGAAACAAAGAAATTCTCATTTAGTGATAGTCATAAGAGACCTTTTAGTTTTCAACTATTTAGGCAAGTGTGAAAGATAAAAAAAAAAAAACAATATGCTTGTTACTTTGAACAAAAGATTTTCTGGTTATGCACCAATTTCTACCAACTAAGACAGGAATGATTTACACTTGCCTAAGGTTATAGATGAAGACAGTTCAACTGTTGAGGTGCTCTCACTATTTAATCTGATGATGGATTGAGCATCTAAATAACCTACATCCAACCTCATTTAATCAAGTGTGAAATGCAACCTTCATTCAAATAGTAGAGAAATTGGTGTGTAATGAGCAAATCCTGCTTGAATATGGCAGGCAAATTGGGCTTTTTTTCACACTTGCCTAGTTGTTGAAAACTTATTACATTAATATTATAATGGAAAACTAAATAAAAAATTATATATTTGTTTTATGAACAGTTAGCATTAAAATGGAGCTTTGCTCGAGTGGGATACAAATCCATGTCCTTCCTGTTAACATGTCAGTGTTATTGAAGTTAGCTAATTTTTTTGTTAATTGTGACTATAAACTTTCCCAATAGTCACTCATGGTGCCTTCTATGGTTGATATAAATATTTACAAAAATTATATGTTAATAATATTCATATTAATAATAATATTCATATTAATAATAATATTCATATATAATAAAATTATATATTAATATAAATATTCATAGAAATAATTTGTTCAACATCACATGGCAGATTGGATGTCCCTTTTCAAATCCTAGATGACACTACCAGAGACAACATTGGGAAAGTTTATGGTCACAATTAGCTACTTTCAGTAGCTCAGTGGTCAGAGCACTTAGCATATTATCAGGAGGATTCATATTCCACTTGAAACAAAACTCAATTATTTTGCTAATTATTCATAAATTTCATATTAACAGGAAATTTCCTGTAATTTCTCTCCTATTGAAATAAGTGTTTTATTGAATAACAAAAATGTAAATAATGTCAAATAATTAAAGTTTAATTTCTAATCTAAAAACTTTCAAACAGTCTTTATGAATAACAAGACTAAAATAGGAATGCTGAATTACATTTTCAAGTATACCAGTTTTTCCTATTGTTTGAATTTCAGATCATGTTGTGAGCTAGAGGTGGCAATTAAAAAAAAACACTGCTGATCAGTGGTGTTCACAAAAATGTATACAATTATTTTCACGCAGCATAATTCATATTTTTCACACAATTGTTTGTTTCTAATTTTCATTTCATTCAGCCCACAGGCTGCCCTTTTAAGTAGTTTCATGCATAAAAAGAATATAAAAAACAGTTGTGAATGAATTTTTGATAAGTTTGTTGGGAAGGAAAGTTCCTTTGTCTGCCACCATCTTGGTGCATTTTTGCAAAGTCTTTTTTCAAGTCTTTAAGAACCACAGGAGGACACTCAAATGCAAAGAGCATTCAAAACCTTTCATCCTAGTATGGAATTTTTGGACCTTATGAGAAAATTGTTTGAAAATATGGCAATTTTGAAGTTGAAACTGCTCAAATTCTAGAAATCTCATAGATTATGATTATGTAGGGAAAAATCTTCTTACTTTTATTTAAAAAAAATATTTAATTTATCAGCAAATCACTCACAGTTATCCTGCTCAAATCTGATGAAGCTGCTGCTAAAATCCTAGAATGGAAATCAAAAAATTTATGGACACAAAATTGAAATTAATCGAGTGGGAAAGTTTATCAAATTGATCAAAACTGCTGAATTGCCTATCTACATAACAAACAGACATTTCAAAAGTGCTTGAAGAATTTGGAGAAATTATGGCCATCAAAGATGAACTATACCATACACAGGAAACAGAAAATATAAAAACTGGAAGTAGAACTGCAAGAATGAAAATCAAATCCAACATCCTTAATTTCATTAGAGTATGCTCATTTACAGCTACTATTGATTACAGAAGGGTTATTCACCTCTGCTGAAGATGTAAAAAAGCCGTCACTTTGCTGCCAATTGTCCCTATGGGAAAAAAAAGAAATAACGAAATGCAAGAAAAAACAACCTTTGTGGAAGTAGTAAATAAGGCATTAATGGAAGCTGTTAAAAATTCACTGTCAGAAGAAATAAAAAATCCAGTAATGAAATAAGAAGCAAAAACAATGAAAATGATAAAACTACATGAATAAAAACCACAAGAAATTAAAAATAAAATGATGCCAATATCAATACACCTGAACCTTCAGGCAACAAAATATGAATGTTTTGATAGAATCATCACTGGACAATTTGCAGACAGATCTGGATCGTGACAATGAAAAAGAACAAACACAGGACAATAGTGAAAGCTCTGAAGAACAAAGCACATATAAAAATGGCATAAAGGCTACAGGTACAAATAAATTATATATATATAGATGTATTGAGGATTGCTTCTAAAGACTGATATGACTCATTGACAAATATACTGATGATTACTTGATATTTACCAGCAAAGACCCATGGGAAAAAAAAACAATTCAATTCATAGAAATGAACAATATAAGAAAGCTATTGCCTTTTTGCTTGATCATCAAGGCAGAATTCACCAAAGATTTAGAAAACTCTTCAATGGGAAAGAAAACCTAAGCAAAGTGGCCCTTCAGTGCATAATGAATTGAATACACTTTGCAGTCTGAATGAGAGAGAAATTTAGATCAAGTCTTTGTGCTTCCTGGAGAGCGTCTGCTTTTTTTTATTTGTGACATATAGGACAGAGAAGCCTAGAAGCTACTCCTAGCTTTTATAGGCCTTCTCATATAAGGACATGCCCTACTAAGATTGAAATCACTGCTAACCACTTTTCAGTTAGAGCTAACACAGCACACAAAGTTTGCCTATCTGATCAGTGGCTAGCTCCCTAACCACTATCCCAGTTAAGGCTTAAACAACCAAACAACAGTAAGGAAGAGGTTGCTGGATGAGGTTTGCTATCTCTTTCGCTTTGCCGCTTAGCCTCAGCTAGTCTTGTTTGTTTTGCTAAAAAACTGTTCAAAAAATTCCTACTACCCCTCTATCCTCTTTAGGACTACAAAACTACTTTATATGATATTAGTCCCTTCCCTTGTATTACATTACACTGCATATAGCTTGCGATGTATCATGCCTGCATTACACTATGAATTTTTTAAAAATTATTAATGTATGATTTTGATCACTTTGGATATATCACTGACCCATTCCTTACTATTGTTCAATAACAAGGGAGCTCAGCACACCAAAATTTTCTTTATTTTTTACTTTCATTCATTCAATCAAGTTGTGAACCACAGGAAATTTTTTTTTTTCTTTTTGCACAAACAAGAATTAATTTTTCTAAAGTTACTTACAATTTCTAATTGTTGATGAAGGCTTTCATTCTGTGTTTGGAGATCTTTATTTCTATTCTCAACAGATTTCTTTTCTTCAAGTAGCAGCTGTTCTCTTGCCACCCAAGAAGTTTTGTTATCAGTCAGTTCTTGCTCTGCATGTCGAGTAGTTTGTGTCAATTGCTCCAGCTTTTCTGCATACTGTTGTTGCTAAAAAAATCATAACACTTTAATTAAAATGCTTTAACTACAGCTGAAAGCTACATTTTGTTAAACTTAAGCAGTAAACCCAATTAACATTATTCCTTTAAAAGATATCTTTGATATGAACACATAAGATAAAATTTTCTATTAAATCCTCCTGTTTCTTTTATGTATGCTCCTTATATTGACAGATTTCTCAAGGAAGTGTTCATCTTTAATGGGTTGGACAGCTATTAGGAGACAGATGGTAACCTCCCATCAAGACTATCCAGCGTGTTCTTTAATGTCCACAAGGTAGTCCTCCTGTACATGGGGTTACAGCTTTATGACCTGTCTGGCAGATGGCAGCCTTTCCAAGCCCTTCGGTGTTCTCTTTCTGACTGAGGATAGAGTGGGGGATTTGCAGAGCTAAATCTCAATGCTGGCCCAGGTGAGAATTTTACCTGTGAACTGCAGGCATGCTACTGAATGAGCCAACCTTCACCTCATTATTTTAGGCAAAAAGTTAAAACTAAGAAGAAGCAGTATCCTACTCCTCTTCTTTTTTCACCATGTTAATGGATGAAATCTTAAAAATGGTGGATGGTTTTGATATGTAGCTATAAATACAAGAAATTATCTTATTTGCATATAAGGCTACATGGGTAGGGGATGAAGTCCAGAAATAGAAAGCATGATCAAGACAACTGAAAAGTTTAGAATGAAGAATTTTTTTAATTCGAAAATAAAGTAAATGTTTATATGATTAAAAGTTAATTATAAAAGATACAAAATAAGGAAATAAAAAGTAGAAAAACTGTATGTGCAAAGAAGTGCTGTATAAGGCATATTGTTTATTAATTTTGACATGTGCTACAACTATATGGATAATACCAGAATTGATATAAGTTCTTGAGGAATACAAGCAAGCAAGTCCAGAAAAGAAAGGGGTGAGAGTTGCCTCAGTTGATAGCATGCCAGGCTCAAAACCCAATGTTTCAGGTTTCTATTGTACCTGCATTGAAATTTACTCTGGCCTCAGTGAGAAGGGGACACTGATGAGGTTGAAAAAGCTGCTGTTCATTGGATAGGGCATTAAACCATGGCCTTGTGTGCAGGAGAGCTACCCTCTGCATGTTAAAAGAAATTTCTGGATAGTTGGGTTGTTTTACCTCTTAGTGGCATTTTTTCCACACAATGGGCTAAATGGTCAGGTCGCAAGGACCCTGAGGGCTCAGAGAAGGTTGGGAGAGGGGACACGCTGGATAGCTATTGAGACATGTGGTAGTCTCCCATCGAGGTCATCCAGAGTGATGACCTCGATGGGAGACTTCACAGGGTACGACTCTCCCAGATAAGGGGCCACAGCTGAACATCCCATCCGACAGACAGTGGCCTTTCCAAGCCCACTGGTTCCCCTACTGACAAAGGGCAGGATAGAGAGCTCTACGGAGACAAATCTCAATCCTGGCCCAGATGGAACTCAAACCTGGGAACTGCAGATTACAAGCCTGGTGCATTGCCAACTGAGCCATCCCTGCCCCAAACTGTTGGATGCACTTGTTAAGAGGCTTCTGTCTGACTCCTAACAGTTATACACCAGATCCTCTTCTATGCCACTCCGAACCTTTTGATTCTTTATGGCTTGGCTATTTAACTCGCTGCGAGTATAAAAGTGCTGCTCAGAGGTAAAACAAGCCAATTTGATAGGAATAAGAAATGTATATAAAGGGAAGATATGAGTAAACAAATCACAGAATCATTTATTGAAGTGGTTCTGATATATGAAGAGAATGAGTCATTAAAAAAATAGTTTTTCAATATGGAAGGCAGAGACACAGAGAAGATGAAAGAGATGTGGCATGATCAAAGTAGAGATGAAAGGTTGTTCAACAAGTATGAATAGGAACAGTTAAAGTAGAGATAGAGATGGATAGTCTTGATACACCACAGTTGAAGAGCAGCTGTGAAGGGAAAAGAAAATATGTCACATGCTCCTAGAGGTTTGGTCACATGGGACTCTAGGCCAAGGTATGATCAAAAATGGGTTGCTTCTGTATCTCTATACTACTCACCAAGAATTTATGGCTGCTCTATAGAGCCAGTGTGAAGAACATGTAACTGTGGAGACCATGGCTGAAAGTCCCTCTTTCTCACACACAATTATATTCCACCAGTTAACCTGGGCACGAATGATAATGATAAAAATATTCTTAATCTTTAAATTATTACTGTCTAAAAATAAAATGATAAAGCCAAGAATTGTCATAACTGTGAAATGATTTCCAGTCAAGGAACAGTCAATTAGGCTTGAACATGATGGTTAACAGAGAGCATCAAGGCTGACTATATGACTGTCTCTTGCACAATATAAGAACAAAATTCTTGTGGTTGAACCTTTTTTTCACTATACATTGCCAAATTCATCATAGGAAAGGCCTGCTCTATCAGGCCGATGAGGTCACGGGTTTTTCCTGTACCTAATATCCTGTTTTGATATTCTCTTCGCCCACTCCTTGGGGGGGGGGGGGGGGGGGGGGCATAGGGCTGATTCTCCATGCCTCATCAGTTCTGTAGAGCAACTCATTTCGAGAGTCATAAAACACTTGTTAGGTTGAAGCTATCAAGTGTGTGGGCTTGAGACCATTGTTTCCTCTATCTGCTTATTCTAAATTTAGCATCTTGCATCCAGTGTTACTCTATTATATTTCCCCACAAAGTTCACTTTAGTTCCACTAATATTCTTATCCTGTTATTTTGGAAGTTCCACTTGTTTTACTTAGGTCCGTTCAATAACAACTCGTTTTGTTTGTTGGAAATGTTTGCAGTTATGTTGGCAGCTGCTGCTGCTTTCATTGATATGGCTGGCTATGTGACTCGACCAACTATGAAAATGGCGATGGGTAGAAGAGAAGGCAAAAATGGTGACAATCTTGGATAGGGAATTGTATGCTGTGCTCAAGTTGCATGAGGATGCAAATTGGAATGCAACAAATAAATGTAAATTTTCACTTAAGATTGTAAAAGAACAGTTATTGAACTGTTTAATACAACTATTAGTGTTTAATGAAATTTAAAACATTTAACTAACTTGCAAATTTTAAATCTGAAGTCTCAGGAGGCAACAGATAAGAAATCTGCCCTCTCCTTAAAAAAAATATTCAAGGTCAACTGCAGTTTTTTTTTTTTCTTTAATTTCTTACATATTTTCAGTTTCAATTAAGAGGGTAGCATTTTTTTACTGTTATTTTTAACATATCCATTTATTAATTTCTAAAACCATATATTTATGAAGAAAATTAATTTTGGTATCAAACTTTATTCACATAAATGATTAGTTAACATACTGAAATAAGTTTTAAACCTGCTTCATTAATATTATCATTCATTTTCATTATGAAATCTTGGTTATCTTGTTTGCTGTCATACCTTATTACAATACTACTTAATAAAGTTCCCTTACACATAAGTGATTTTTCTCTATCAAGTATATCTATCATTTGAATACTTACTTCCTCTTTTAAAGAAGTTAATAATTTTACATCTTCTGCATGTAGCATTAGTTCTCTCTCATATTTATCTTGGGCCTGAAACATATAAAGTAATAAATTGCACATTACTAGGTTAAAAAATTATATATATATATATTGCTTCGTAAGGTCAAGTGTTTAATAAAATTATTAAGTGCAAGTAAAATGTAAACTGTAAAATTTGCTTTCACAGGAGTTGAGTATGATCCAGAACCTACTGATAACATGTCAAGTATTCTTGTCATCCAAATTTTCCCCTTATTGCTGAGCTTTCAACCATTCCCATCAAAATTCAATTTTTCAGATAGCACTTCACTATTTTTAACTTCTACAGGATAGCCTAAATATTAGGTACTTATTAACTGCAAAAATATTTAACATTCCTTATAAAATGTATAAATCATCGCTTCTTTGATGAATATATATCCAAATTAAAGAAGAAGCACATACAAAATACAAACCAAACTAAGGAGGTCAACTCCTGAATATAACTTTTGTTAAATATAACATGAACAAAAAATGACATCCAGTCCCACAAGAAACAATATATGGCAATAATATAAATGACATTGCTGTTATTAATTAAAGGCATAATGTTAAAAATATTCCAGCTACATAAAAAGGATGTGGGCTAAATAAATAGGTATCTAAAGAATAATCTGAATAATAAACTAACTCGAGTATCAGCAGCTTTTACCACAAGCCAAAGCAACAATGTGGAGGGCAAAACTTTTGATGCTGTGGTATTTAAAAAAAAATATAAAAAAAAGAGCATTAACAAAAATTAATGATAAAAGTTGATGTTCTTTCCCCTGGAAATATTTTACTGTTGTAATTTTCTGTAGCTCTGAAAGCAACAAGCTACACCAAAATATTTATTCACCATTGCTGAGTAGATTTCCACAGCTCTGATTATCACTGATCTAAACATATATTAAACATCATATTAATCAACAGTTTTCACGACTGAAGGTATTAGCAACATATTCTGCATAGGTTTGCAAGGTTTACAAAACTGGAAACAGAGTCATTCAACTAATGTTTTGGTTTCACATAAGTAAATATCCAGGAAATTCCAGGATAATATTCCAGACATAGAAGTGAATGAAAACACCGAGGTATTCCAAACTGTTAGCCACTTTTAGGATATAAACTTAATAAATGTTAAAAAAAAATTCTTTTCAGCACAGCCATAATAAGTTTCTTTACCTTTGCATTCCTTTATGTGTACAATATTCCTTATATGTAGGTCATTTTGCAAAATGTCTTTGTGCAAACATGTTATAAATCCAATACAAGCAATATTAGGAATAAAGTGATACCTGGAAGTCTTGCAGACCTAAATTTATATATAAACGACATCTGAATAGTAAATTAAAAATAGTAGACACATTTCAAATAATAACATGTCTAATGCTATAAAAATTGTTAATAATAGGTACCACACTGTATGTTTCTTGCAAGCACATGCATATGGGCTCATATGCCCGAAGGTGAACCTAGATGTCATCAATATTCCTCTGGAAGCCACAATTCCATTGTAGGAGCGTGGTCCTCTTAGGACTTAGAAGAGGGCAGATGATGAATTCCTATTCAATTTAACCACTGTAGTGGATGGTTTTATAAATAGGGGGCATTCTGTATCCATGTCCTCAGAATCGTCCAAGGGACAGAGATCAATGACTGCCTTTTGAGGATGGGGTTGTATTTTCTTCTTAGCCCCAGTGGGGGCCAAAGAAGTGTGCCCTTTGACTTGTAAGGTCTGTCTGTCTGGGTACAAGGAAAGTGGTGGAAGTGGAAGGCTGTGTACCATGTATGGAAACTGGTATTGATGTCAAGGTCAACACAAATTTTGGCTTTGCCTGCATAACGAGGTACTTAGCTGAAAGAAAGATTCAGTAGGTGGTACACTGATACATACTTCTGACACTGGAAGCAGCGCTGAGGATTAGTTATAAATATGGCCTTACCTAGTAGTGAAGATATCCTGCCTTGATAGAAGTTGGCAAGCACGGCATGTTGAATGTCAAATTCAGTACCCGAGTGGGTAGCAATTTTTCATCATGACATGTCGAGACCCAATGGACCGCTGTCACTCCTTGGATGGAGAACTCTGAAAGAATTTCCTCCTCAGTGACTTTGAGAAGTCCCCACTCAGAGATTACACCCCACGAGGAATTCAACGATTTGTGGGGTGTAACAGTGAGATCCACACCACTAATCGCCATAACCTTAAGGAGCAGTTCTGAGTGTTTTGAACAAGCAAATCGTCAGATCATAGGTGCTTGACAGATTTCAGTGAACCCACAAGATCTTCCAAATCTTTGTTTGTGAAAAATGGAGATATGTCCCCAATTACCTGATCACCCATAGAATGCATGATCAGGAACCAAGGAACAGAAGAAGCAGACAGAGAAGATGAAGATTCAAGATTCAAGATGAAGAAAAGGATAAATCCTCAGAATGAAACCTCTTTGCAGATGAGGCAGAATTTAATGTAGTAACTGATCTCATGTTTGTCTGGTTCAGTGCTCATCGTCTCCTCCCCCATGGAGCCCACAACATAGAAATGCCCAATTGGGAGCCAGGGCTACACAAGCACTATAACCACACAGTGAGCCAAGCCCTCACAAATAAATAAAAGGAAAAATTACAAAGAAGAGTGAGGAACTAAAGTCTCCTCACAAAATGAAATAAGCAAAAAAATAAAAGTGTGAAGAACCAAACTAGCCTCACAGAATAAAGATAACAATAAAAGTATAAATTGTGTAAGGAAACTTGCCAACCTGTACCAGGACATGGGCAAGGCATTCACTGTACTGCATAGTTGGCCCTAGCAGGTAAAGCCTACCAACTGATTGGTCCTGAGAGGGCCACCCCAAGAGCTCCAGTTTATCTGAAGCAAAAGCCAAAGAGGTGTGAAGCAGCAGTCCTCGAAATTGCTCCCCAGCTATGCGACAAACAGGCTCCTCAATGGCAAGATGGGCCAAAGGACAGCTAGCCATGAGCTGAGGAGAGCAGAAGAGGAGCCCCAAGCAACTACCAGGAACCTGCTTTCCAGGGACACAGGTTACAGTGAATGGCCAACACACAGGCAAGCATTCAGGATCCTGTGAAGGTACTCACTCAAACCAGCAGAACTTTCACATGGTAGTACCTTCACCATGGACAAGCTGACACTGGGAGGCATCATAAGCTTGGAGAGATAAAACATATTCAGCAACAAGACACAAGGCTGATAATTAAATTCATAACATGGTGGCACAAGCAGTATCATGGGCACAATAAATAATTGAATGAAACTGGCTTTCATGCACAGTGTCCAAAGCCACTCACAACTACCCCCATTGACAGCATATGCTATGGTTACAAGAGAAAGTACAGTAGTGCGATGAATGGTATCGTATGATATTTAGTGGCAAACCCCATTTCTGTTGGGGTGTCAATAATGAATGGCTACCCATCTGGAAGTCAGCTGGTGAACGATCCCATTCTCTATTCAGGAATGCCATACTGCACATGTAGTGCCATCAATTATTATGGCTCAATGTTTCTGTGCTCTTTGATGGTACCCTGACCACCACTGGTACATAGATAGCATCATTGAGCAGCTACTGATCCCATACCATATCCTTCAAACAAGCAATTAACAACTAATTTGTCACCTTTATAGTTATGTATTAGATTGGAATAATGCAAAAATAATATGGCATTTCCACTGCTTCAAACAAACAGCTTTGAACAATTATTTTTCTGAGTAAAAACAATTATTTATTATCAATAATATTCCAGCTGCTTGAGGGGTATTTATTTATTTTTTATTTATTTCCTTATTACTTGCTTACCTCCTGCATCAACTTCAGCTGAGTTTGACAGTCCTCTCGGGCTTGAGAAGATACTTTTATATTTTCTTCTGTTTGATTTTTTGCTGTTTCCAGTTGCTTCTCTAAAGATGTTATTTGCTTTTGAAGTTCCTGGAACTAAGAAAAAGGATACACTGGAGTTATTTTTGTGGTACAATGATAATAGTAATAAAACAGTACCCATTCATAAACAAGATCAAGCAAACTGAAGGTTCAACATAATACTCATGACACATTTAAAACTTTCAGCTGATATTATGAAGGGAGACAGTGGCTAAAGAATTGTTACATATAACAGCATATATCACTGAAATCTTTTCCAGGATAAACAGGAAAAATATAAACCCAGCAATAAAAAAAGATTGATAAAGAAAGAAACGAAAATAAACTCCTAAAAGTTCAGATAATTATTTGTCAAATATAAAATCTAGCTTGTAAAATGTTTTCTAAAAATTTCAAACCAAGGATAAAGAATAGGACTTTAACATGTTTTTACAATTTTTCAATAGTCTTTATATTCCATTTGCTTATTTTTCTCACAATGGCAAAACAGTAAACTTGGCTATATATTTCACAATAAAACATTACAGTAATCACTTGGTTTACAAGCTTCTTTCCTCCAAAACTACTCATAAGGAAAAAAATTCATGAAACAAAAATTAATTTTCCAATTACTTCCCTCGTTTACAAATTTAAATTGGTTCCAGAGGTCAAAAACATCTCCCCAAATATAAAAAGTTCATTTTAATATAAAACAGAAAGGCACCTATGAAGAAAAATGACACCAATGGTCAATTACTGTATTTAAATGATATTCTTGGTCCTTACTCCATGCATAAACAAAAGTCACATCATTCAAGTTTTATGGAAAATAAGTAAATGTTAAGTACCATCCGTATTATAAATATGAATTTAACACAAATACTTATTACATATTAAAATGATTACTGTGATGCATTCTGTTCAACAAATGTGTAAGATATGCATGACTGTTCTAAACTAGTGTATTTATTTGCATTTATTTGACTGACATTGTAAAATGTTTGCTTTTTCTTGGTTTATTTCTCTTTCTTGCTTATTTCAAAAACATTTTAATGCCATGTGATATATATAATATGAAATAGGTAAGGGCACTAGCCTGGTACTATGGCTTGTCAATACTCTCTAATACTTCACAATCTCACAACCTCATCTCTAACTGTCAACAATGTGACTCAACTATCTGACTCTGTCTGACAATGTGACATAATGCCACTTAGTTATAATCCGTGTGTACAAGTCCGGCAGGTGGCTATTGCATGCCAGGAAAGACATTTCCATAATCTGACGATTGGCTAGCTATTGTGCAAAAGAGAGGTCATGTCCTTTAGCGGTTGTCAATCAAAAGATCAGAGTTGCGCATAAGCAACTACTACGCTCTTGGAAACGAGAGCTACAATGTCCAAAAAATGAAATTAAATCCCCAAACTGATAAATATAACATAAATAAAGCAAAACTGGTTAAGGAAAAGTAAAAGTGAATGGGTGGACATCACAATATGAACTCTTTTTTCCTGGTAAATTTAATCATTATTCAAAATTGTTAATTAATCATTTTTATTAAAAAAAGGATTAATTAATAAGTAGATAAAACATACTAATTAGATAGCACAAGATGACACATGTTAAAGCAATTGCATTAACACATTATTTGGGAAGTTTCCCCTAAAGGTAGATGGGATAAAAATTAATTCACATTATTTTTACTTACTTTATTCAGGGGCTACCTGTACTACTAGGTAGCTAAAAACTTACTTTAGAACTCTGGTCTTGGGATAAATGCATATTTTCTTCTGTAACTTTTCGATTTGTTTTTTCCATCTCTTCTAAATTTTTCTCCAAATCAGCACGAGCTACACACACAAAAAATTACCATTTTATCTCTCACTACAAAAATTGAAAATCAAAAAATACAGTGCATATTATTGATTGCATTTCCATAAGAAAAATTTAAACATGCTTTCAGTCACTCAAAAGTATTCATTCAAAGAGCCAATATAACATTTAAAATACCATTTTTCACATTAAAAAAAATTTTTTTCAGTGCTAAAGTGTGCAATCAGAGAGCATCAATGCAACATTTAAAGGCTCATTTCTCATTGAAAAAATATGTTTGCATTTTAGCAAAAAGATTATTTTAAAATGCTGCATTACAGGATATATCACTTGCATATGTTGTCTTATAGAAATATGTTTTGAAAGATATTCTTCATATGTTGACACATTTCAAAAAGTAGAATTTAACAGACTGAAAAGATTAGTCATTCAGTATCAAACTGAAAAGATTAGTCATTCAGTATCAAACTGAAAAGCCAGTATGACAATTGGCAGTTAAGGGGTCAACTAAAAAATTCAAAACAATTGGCACAGTTTCCAAAATGAAACAACTTTTCCTTATTATTTGTAAATAAAATCATATAAAAGCTGATGGAATCTGCTATACTGAGAACAACTAATAATTCAGACGCTATACTGTCACAAATTTTACAAACAACAATTTGGAAACTCAGACCCTCCCCCCTCCCCCCCCCAAAAAAAAGTATATATATTTTTTGCTTAAATTTAACAAACATTAAGCTTAAAATATGATACAAATTATCAAATATTAAAAAAGAAAGTATTTTATTTTGAATTGAGTTTTTTTTGTATTTGTGAGATCAAGCTCATATTGTATTCTTCTGTCTGCATTATTTTCTCTTCCTCCTTCATAGCTATTTGTAGCATTATTTCTTAAATGTGAAAAAAAAAGTGCATTACATAAAAAAAATGTAATAAGCAAACTGCATAAAATTCTTTTATGTTAATCTTGTTAGTTCGAAAACAAAAGATTTTGATTAGCACTGTCTACATCAGTGGTTCCCAACCCATGGGTCGCGACCCCAAATGGGGTCACCGAGCAGTGGTGAGCTATGAAAATTTTAAAAGGGAAAACAAAAAATCACATCATTGTGTCCTGCACAGAGATTTGTTTGCGTAAATGTGTAACGATCTTTCATTCATTGGGTTAGCTTGTTGCGAGGTCCAGGTTCATGCGCAGTTCAGTGATTGGCTCTACGGAATGCGGGAATAAAGAATAAACAGAATAAATGTAGAGAATGATATAAGGTTGGCATTAACGAAAACTCAACCGTGAATTTTTAAGCTTGTTAATGAGTTACAATTTCAATCATTGCATTAAATATGTCATAAATTAACATTATTTTGAATTATACTGAAAAATCTATTTTTGATGTGTTTTCATTTACCCTATTAAAAAGCCTATTTTTAATGTATCAGGGTAGCGACTCGAAAAAGGTTGGGAACTGCTGGTCTACATGTTTACAACAATTTTTAAGTGCCAGTTTTTGCCAGAAATATATAATGATTAGGTTTCAAAGACTAGTGTCCAACTACATGTTTTCTTTGATGTTCATTATTCACATAATTCATGGGTTGGTTGTTTTACCCCTGAGTAGCACTTTTTTTTGCACACAATGGGCTAAATGGCCAAGTCAAAAACACCCGGAGGGCTCAGAGAAGGTTGGGGAGAGGGGACCCACTGGATAGCTGTTGGGAGACAGATGGTAGCCTCCTGTCAAGGCCATCCAGTCTGTTCTTTAAAGTACATAAGGTATGGTTCTCAAGCAAAAGGACCATGGCTTAACGTCCCATCAGGACAGGCGTCGGTCTTTACAAGCCTATCAGTGTTCTTTGCTGACGGAGAGTGGGGGGGGGGGGAAGTTTTGCAGATATAATCTCAACATTGGCCTAGGCGGGACTCAAACCTGGAAACTGCAGATTACAAGCCTGGCACGATACTGTCTGAGCCACCCCTGCCCATAGTAATTCATGAATGAATATTTAACCCTTCAGCATGCTATGTGGCCACTAACATTAAGATTATTTTTAACCAATACACAAGCATTAAATACAATATTTCATATTCATTATGAGAAGTTGGTTGGTTGTTTTACCTCTGAGTGGCACTTTTTTGCACACCATGGGCTAAATGGCCAAGTCACGAGGACCCTGAAGGCTCAGAGAAGATTGGGGGAGGGGACCCAGCTGTTGGAATAGCTGTTGGGAGACAGATGATAGCCTTCCGTCAAGGCCATCTAGCGTGTTCTTTAACGTGCAGAGGGTATGGCTCTCTCCCGTACACGGGGTTATGGCTTAAAGTCCCATCCGACGGACGGCGGCCTTTACAAGCCCATCGGTGTCCCCTACTGACCGTGGGCAGAATGGGGAATTTTACGGAGATAAATCTCAATGCTGACCAAGCTGGGACTTGAATCTAGGAACTGCAGATTACAAGCCTGGCACACTACCCACTGAGCAACCCTCCATTATGAGAAGTACAATATGTTTATGATTTTGAAAAATAGTATTTTATTTCATGTTATTTGCAAAAGATGCTGGTTTGAATGCATATAACAGATATATGTTTCAAGCTTGCTAGATCAGTCAATTTGTAACTGCAAGTTTCAGATAGTCAAAAATGATGCACAGAGCTGTTCAAGTCTTACAACAGCTCTGTGCATCATTTTTGATTCTAAATTAAGGACTCTTTTTACCTTTATTACTCTGTTGCAATGTTTTCTCCATAGTATCCTTGAGTTGCTGATTAATCTGAAAAAAATTAAATACTTCAGTTATACATAAATACAGTACATATTTATAGCAATATATTACACCTAACTACAAGTTCATTATGAAATTAAAGGGGCTGTGAAAAAAAAAGTTCTCTCTAATGAGTATTTCATTAGAAAGAGTAGGTTCTTTATTTTCACTTATGTAGATAAAAATATGAAAAAAATAAACAGTTTAATAAATCATAAAGTGAGTCTTTTGAATTTCTATTGATGATCAATAAATAATTTATTAAAATAAAGACATGTAAGTATAGGTTGTAAGGATATTTAAAAACAATGGGTGGTGGTTAGCACATGAAGGTAAAAATGAAAGGAAAGAAATTAAGAGAGTGAAGGAAAGAAGGGGGAGGGGAGAGAGGATCTGACCTTACAACCACATTTCTTCTCCTGTATTATCTGCCCCTCATACTGCTATGTAGTCGTACCATAACAGAGGAGTGAAAAAACTGCAACTTCTTAGTTTGCTTAGTAGGTATTTTACAACTGCAGAGTTCATTTGCAACATATAGAATAGAGAAGAATCCTAGAAGCTACTCCTAGCTTTTACAGGTCTTCTCATACAAGGACATGCCCTACTAAGAACCAAGTCACTGCTGACCAATGTGCCTCAGAACTAACACAACACACAAAGTTTGCCTTGCTGGAACAGTAGCTAGCTCCCTAACCACTATGCCAGTTAATGCAATGGAGATATCTACTGAGCAATCTGTGTTAATACTGTAATACATATGCATCAGAAATTTCTTTATTACTTTTATTAAGGGGAAAAAAAACTTGCCTCGTCTTGTTCTTTTACTCGCAGTTCCAAATCAGTTGCCATGCTCAAATAATGCTCTGAGCTTTTTTGGGTCAAATCCAACTTTTCTTGAAGACCTAGTATTCATAAAAAGTACAGTTCATAGGGCAAATATTACAGGGCTGGTGATAATATAATAAAATAATTAAATACAGATAAACACACACACACACACTGATCTATTTAGAATGATATATATTAAAAAATTATCATCTAAAAGTTATGTGAACTGCTATTGATTGAAAATTTCTTTACTCAAAACTATTACATAACATATAAAAATGAAAGGTAGGACTTGTGTTTTTTATTGAAAGAAGACTAAAATATTTAAAACATAATTTAAAATTCAGTTCTATCAATGATATACTTGTGAATGCTAGAATACCTGTTAATGTTAAGATCCTATAATTTTTGCTACTTATAATACTCTTTATCTATACAGAGTGTACCATTTAAAATGCAACTCAAATAACAATCACAACCTACAGTAAGAAATTAATTCAGACACAATTTTCCCCTGTGTAACAGACTATCTCTACTTTCTCATGATATTTTCAAATCACCATTCTGGTTGTTAGGCTGCTGCTGACACCAGATGAAAAACAGTTCTGCAGATGTAAGTGTGCTGAATTCATAAGAAGAACACATGTTCATTCTTGAACATTCCTTTGCATGAAAATATTTTGCTACTTTTCAGTCTTCAACAATGCATATTCTGATAATAAATAATAATAAATACCCCCTCAAGCAGCTGCTTGCCACAGAGGTCTGACAGGAGCCTGTCAGTTTATATGCCACAGTAGGAGATCTGAGAGGATGGCAGGACCTCAGCAGAAAAACGACACACACATCCATGCCTAATCCGGGGCTCGAACCCAGGTCCCTTGGAAGTATCAAAAAAAAAAAAATACATAAGTTGGTAATAAAATTTTAGGACACAGGAAGTGTTTAGTGGCATGAAACATGTCCAGCACATCAGACATTTTTGACTTTTTTTTTAGTTTTGGTACTCTTTGCAACACTGTAGAAATGCTACTGCAATCAATCACTGTGGAAATATTTGTAAATATTGTCATAGAAAACTGTATTTTCTCTAAAAAATGTTTGAGTGACCAAAATGTTGATATTATGGCTTTACTAATTTCAAACAATATCAGTTGCAATGACAGGATAAAGCTGCAAGAATTCGGGATTACCATTTGTTTCCTCATTTGTCTATGAAGCAGCTCTGACACTGGATAATTTTTTTTAGATGAAGCATGGTTCTCATTTGAATGGTTACAGTCAAAACAGCTAAATGTGGAGTGTTGAAAATTAATATGTAGTGCATGAAAATCTTCTGCTCTTATTGACGACTGGTGTGCAATGTCTCAAAAGTGAATTATAGGACCACTGTTTTTTTTTTTTGTTTTTTTTCAAAGAGAAAATTAACATGGAATGTTATCCAAGTTTTCTCATTCAATTCATTTCTCTGATGGAAGAAAATGAAAGGAATGGCTGATTTCAGCATAACAGAGCAACTGTCACACTGTGAATACAACTGATTTTTTGCAAGAGTTGTTCTTTGTTGAGTGCAATCTTGGATGTGGCCTTTGACCACCCCTGATCACCATAACTCACATGACTTCCTTTTGTGGTTGATTTTGCAGTCTTAAAAAAAAACTCATGCCTGGAGGAACTGAAAAGGCTTTTTAAAAGCATTTATCCAGAAACAATTCATAAAGTCATGTAAAATACCCTACAATGGGTGGCTACTAGTCTTCAAGTAGGTGGTGAAAATTTTGAGCATCTGTTGTAAAGCTGTTATGCAATTTTATGCAGCAATATTAGTAACAAATAAAATTAAACAAATAACTCCTTTGTCTTGTTATACTGATGTTACCTATAAACATTCAAACACTATTATACTTTGGATTGCATTTTTAATGATATATATACCTCTATATTGCATATTTTATATACATGTAACTTGGTTTTAAATAGCAGAACAATATATTCTATCAAAATTAATTATAATATTTAGTGTAATATTTTTTCTTTTTTCATTAATAAACAGTAAACTACACTGCCCTGCCAAAATATTAGAGAATTTCCATGTTTATGTCAATGGGAATCTAACTTTGAAGCTTTGTACCTTCTAAAATTTACATTTAATGGAAAAATGTGAGCAAGATAAAGATCATAATCAAATCTATTTAAATCTCAATTTTCAACAATATTTGTTCAGTACTTAAGAGTTATGGAAGTTGGAATGTTTCCCACCAGTGATGTATCATTAAGAATTTACCTCAGGAATTAAAACTTAAATAATATTAAGCAATGTTTTATAAGTCGTCCCATGGCCGAGTGGTTAGCACGCTTGGCTACTGATCTAAGGGACCTAGGTTCGAGCCCCGGGTAAGGCATGGATATTCGTGTTGTTTTTCTGCAGAGGTCCTGCCATTCTCTCAGACCTTCTACTATGGCATATAAACTGACAGGCTCCTGTCAGAGATCTGTGGCAAGCAGCTGCTTGAGGGGGTATTTATTTTATTTTTATTGTTTCAAATAATTTAATAAATAAAATATACATTTTAAGTTTGCATATTGATTATTTCAATATTAGACAATTATGAATGATATTTATAAAAGATAATTTATTGTTAAATATTCCAACAATATTTCAACAAGCAACTGCTTGTTGAAAAATCAATATTTAAATAGATTTGATAATGATCCTTATTTTATCTCCAATCACATTTTCCCATCAAATGCATATTTTAGAAGTTACAGAGTTTCAAAGTTAGATTCCCATTGACATAACATGGAAATTCTCTAATATTTTGATAAGGGAGTGCATTTTAGCTTTATATTATACTAAAAGTGTAAATTATTCTATATGGTAACATCTACTAAATCTGACTTATTTGGTTTGAAAATGGGTGTTATTTGTTACATAACTCCCACGATATTAACACACAGAAGAAACTCAACCTCACAAAGCCAGAATATTAGTCAAAGATAGACAAGCTTTAAAAAAAAACACCATCTGCTTCTTGGACTCAAAACTCAGGACCTCCTGATTACATGCTAGGAGCTCCCAATTGCAACACAAAAACAACTGCCAGTTCTCTGTTGGTTTAAATAGCGAATGGTGCACCCTGATCACATGAACCACGTGGAAGACAGTCTACCACCACTTCCTTCATAACCTTACTTAGGCAAGCATGAAATTACCACCACTTTAAATGGTGGCTTTAATGAAATTGCTTAACTTGTAGAGCCTGGTACATAACCAGGAGGTCCTGAATTCAAGAGGTGGCTGAGTTGTTTATTTTTTTCAAGCTTGTCTATTTTTGACGAGATAATTAAACTAAGAAACTTGCAAAAAGCATAGGCTTTCAAAAGAACTGCAACACCAACATCCACTTGACCAATTTTCATCACTTTAGTTTTCTCTTTATTTACCACCAAATCTATCAATCCTATTATCAGTCTCATCAATTATATAATCTTAAAATTACCACAAGATAATTAAACTAAGAAACTTGCCAAAAAGCATATGCTTTCAAAAGAACTGCAATACCACCACCTAACCAATCTTCATCACTTTAGTTTTTTCTTTATTTACCACCAAATCTATCAATCCTATTATCAGTCTCATCAATAGTTTTAATGAAAGAGTTCATCTCATCAATATCATGTCCCAAAAGGACCAAATCATCAGAATAATCTAAGTGAGATATTTTCAAATCTCTTGACCATCTAAAGCCTATTTTCCTCTGGTGATGAATTCCTCATCAATAATCAACAACCTGTACTTGCTTCGGCAGTACATATACTAAAATTGGAATGATACACAGAAGATTAGCATGGCCCCTACGCAAGGATGATATACAAAATTGTGAAGCTTTCCACATTTTTCACCGTCCCGTAGCTGAGCTCACTCACATAACTATCTCCTAATTTACATTTATCTAAAATATTACTGTTAGCTTCAAGAACAGACTATTTAAAATTATCTCATTTCATTCTCAACTTCAGTTGTAAACAAACCATGATGTCATAATGATTAAATGATCTATCACAGTACGATTTGGCTCTTTGAAGGTCTTTTGGAGTATTGATGGTCAAGTAATTACCAAGCAAAATAAGCAAAGATTAATTAAAAAATAAACTCTACAATTTCAATAAAACTATCTTCGATATGGAATGTTCATTTTCACAGAGAATGAAGTTTTGTCAATTTTCCATCTTTGGTGGAAATTTCAACGAATGGATCAAAAACAAAAACGAAAATGGATTAATTCAGTTCATAGCACAACATTTCTTAAGCTTCAACTGCATGACACTTAACAAATAATAGTCAGACTCTGATACCCTGTGGGACCTTGTGTTCCTAACACAGTTAACTCATTACTGTTAATATCTAATCATAGTTTTATGCAACCATTAGGTGAAACCTATATTTAGAAATAGCCCAGTGTAAGTCAGTCAGCTATTCTAAAACTATTAAGTTTACTTGTAGATGTTGACATTACAATTACCATTTCCATTTCTTTTCACTCCTTATGAAAGGTCAGAATCAGTTACACTTTGGTAAAGTCACCCAGCACAAGACCAATATAACCTTTTTTTTGACAGAATTCAAACATTTTTCAAAAACAGATGATTTAACAATGATCATGAAATATTAATAAATCTCTTAAATGGTTTTAATTTAGAAAATATTCTACAACTCATTACCTTTGATTTTGTTTTTAGCTTCATTAACTTGATCCTTCAGATTCTTCACTTCCGATGGGGTAGCAGTTGGTACAGCAGTTTTCCCAGCTGTATGGAAGATTATTTAAAATATACTACATCTTTCAGTATGCATAAAATATTCACCTTTGCACTACATTTAAAAAGATAATTTACACATGTATACTCATCCCTAGATTTATAGAGTGTATGGATGCAGAAAAACAACAAGTAAATCAAGACCACGAACTTAAGAAAAATAAGGAATTAGGAAAATTAAAGGTTTATATATAAGTTATTTTAAGTATTACATTTTATTTTTATACATATGTATTACATGTTATAATGCAAAATATGTGTATATCTTTGTCACACTTTGTCATTGTGTATTTTTATCAAATTCAAGTGAATCGAATTTCTAGACTAATACTTTTATTACCTTTCTAAAACTTTATTAATAGTGTGTATCCTCACTCTTTATAGAGTTTTAAGGTAATAAATATATTACAATTTATTATTTTAATGTATAAAGTTTCACAGAAAGTACATTACGTCCATCATTTGATTTCTTTATTACTTCTTCACCAGAGCTTAGAGGCAATCTAATAGTCTCAGTAGACAATGCTTCTCTCGTTACGATTTAAAAATCTGAATGCAAGAATAGGTAATAGTATTAGAGTGATTCATAAATCTGTGCATTTTATCATCTACTTGAGAAATGATTATTAAAATATGAATAACAAACTTTACTCAACAAAATTTAAACCATCATTTTCAATAGTTCATAGCAATCTGTTGGCAAGTTATTCGATTCCTCTTTGATACCATGCTTAGTCCTTGGAGGTGAAATCTTTGAAACTGCCTACCTTGAGGAAAATGATCCATAGAGTGAAATGAATTTGAAAGGGCAACTGAAAAACTTTATTATATAAGTAAATTTATTATAAGAAATATCAATCAAAAAGTCATCTAAGATAATATATTTATGTTTTGGTTTAGCTGTTGGGAGACAGATGGCAGACTCCATCAAGGCCATCCAGCATGTTCTTGGGGCATGTTGTTGGGAGACAGATGGCAGACTCCATCAAGGCCATCCAGCATGTTCTTTAATGTGTACAGGATATGGCTCTCCTGCACGTGGGGCATTGCTTAATATCCCATCCAACAAACAGCAGCCTTTCCTAGCCCATCAGTATCCCCTACTGATGGGGACATCTACCAAGGGCAAAACAGGAAGTTTTGCAGAGATAAATCTCAATACTGGCGCAGCTGGGACTCAAACTTAGGAACTGCATATTACAAGCCTAGTGCACTACTGACTGAACCACCCCTGCCCCAAAGCCTTAATTGCATAGTCTGATTTATTTTTTCACTATATCACTGTGAAAAAATCTTATTAAAATTAATATGCTTGTAAATTTTTTGAAAATTTTTATTTTCATAGTTTGGAGTTAAATTCTGTTTAATTTGGTATATAACATGGCCTATTTCTGCAGTTTTTTTTTTCTAAATTTCTAAAGTTGGTTGTTTACCTGACTCAATACAATTGGTGAAAAGCCTGGACTTTTTTCAAAGTATGGTATTGAGAAAAAAATTATAAAAAAGGAGTAATTTTCCTTGCTTCGAGTAAATATTTATTTTTCTTTATTCTGAAATAAAGTCTTTCTATTCATGTGCATTATAATTATTTGTCTATTAGTTTGTTTTTAAATAAATTTTTCTTTTTTGTGTTGCCAGATGCATTTTTTACTACATGATTCTAAAAAGGCCCTATTAAAATAAAACTAATCATCTTTTAGTAAAATATTTTATTTTCAGAAAATCCAGAATTAAATGTGAATTAATTTGCAATATAACATGCCATAATTTCTTTCATCACTTATTTGGTAAAAAATTTCTAAATTTAATTTTTTTTGGCTGATCATAGTAAAAAAATAGCTGGGCCTCTGGATGTAAACTTTCAGGAAGGATCCTGGAAGGGTTAAGAAAAGGTTCATCATATCAGTAAAAAACAGAAAAAGTATTCATAATAAAAAGTGCAATAACAGTTTTAAAATTCAAATTGAAAGGGAATGGGCTTTAATTTGTTACAGCTGTAATTTCTATATTGCCAACTTCATTATAAGTGAGTTTGACTGCATATAACTTTGAAATCTTATTAAAATTAATACTGTCCTCATTTTTAATAAATATTTATTTTCTTAAAATCCAGAATTAATGGCTGTTTAATTTGGTGTATAATACAACCCATTTCTGTTCATTAGATATTTGGCAAAAAAAAAATGTTCTGAATATTTTTTTTTGGCTGACCATTGTGAAATTTACAAAAGTGAATTAACAAAATCCACTGGGTTATTCTCTAACGTAAGAGTACTATTTTTATCTGAAATCAGTTTTGGTGAAATATTAAGTTTTCCTTTTCTACCACACATTTCGTTAATTGCATCCAATTTTTTTTGTATTTTTCCCATTTTTAAAAACGTTTGTAATAATCATTCTTTGTTTACATATATTTGTTAATTTTTTTACATTTTTACAAATATTAAAGTGTTTCATGATAAATGTTGAGAGAAAAAAAAAGCATTTTCAGCTCAAGTTTTGAAGCTTCATGTTAACAGTAACAAATGTTTTATGTCTCTTGAATGGAATGTTAAACTGGATGCTTGTGTGCAGGAGAGCCATACCATATGCACATTAAAAAACAGGCTGGATGTCCTCAATATAGATAGGCTTCCATCTATTTAACAGTTGTCCAGAGGATTTCATTCCCCTATCCAGCTATGAGCTTTTAAGAGCCCTTGTAGCCTGGCCATTTAGTTTATTATATGCAAAAACAGAGTGCCTCTCAGTGATAAAAAATCCAACCCATGAGATGCTCATTCAGCCTTTATAAGGTGGGGCTTACACTTGTCTTGATGATTTGAAGGATTAACATGCCATGCTAAAGTAAATAGCTTAGCAAGTAAAATTATAAAGGATGCTTACTGGATTCTGTAACAATTTTCTTTTCAATTTGTGCTTCAGTTGAAATTACTTTGGCTCTTGCAGATGAGATCTATAGAGAATAAAGAGCCAACAGATAACAAAAACGTGTTACTGTAAATTACATAAAAAGTATACATACTTAATTATAACAACAAATAAAATTTAAATGAAGAGTGTAACATTTGAAACAGATAAGTTGTAACATTTGAAACAGAATAAGTTTAACTAAAATGCTAATAAAAAAATTAAGACTCTGCAGCAAGCCTTTTGTACATTGATACAGTACCTGCAAAAATGTAGTAATTTAAAATTATGATATGGAATACAGCACTCTCATTTATTACTGATTATAAATAAATAAATACCCCCTCAAGCAGCTGCTTGTCACAGAGGTCTGACAGGAGCCTGTCAGTTTATATGCCATAGTAAAAGGTCTGTGTTGTTTATATGCCATAGTAGAAGGTCACATTGTTACTAAATATATGCAAAAATGCTTTAAAATCAAAATTTAAAAATCTTTCTCCTATGTTAACATGGATAATTGAGAGTACACTATAAAAATACAAAATGACATGTATGATGCTCAACTGATCTATGCCTTTCAACAACATTATTAAAAGTTTATGACTGAGGATCACTTTCAGACTCAACCAAAAATATATTTATGATACTATAAATATCTCTTTGAAGGAAAACTTTATAAATTTCAAGTAGTGCATGGAAGATATGTCACTTACTGCCAAAATTGAGTTTTTGCATATCATTTCGTGAAACTTGATGTCAATCAAAAGCAAGTGAGGGAATACACAAATCCTAAAATCTAAATTACCTAAGGGTTGAACAGTTTTGGAGCACATTTTAGTAAATATTGAAGAACTAATGATTGAACTTGTTTACATCTGTAAACAATTAATAATGACTAAAACACAGTAGTTACAAATGAAAATAACAGTTCAATTTGTTAAATTTAAACAATTGACAATAAACAGTTGCAGCAAATGTTGTCATGTACTGAAATGCTAATTTTAAAAACACGCCTAACACTCACTAGTTGAATTCACCTGATGGACTTCACTTAGTTGACTGTAGAGAAGCAGGAGGTCAGTTTAAAAGTATTCAAATGTAAACTAACAGTTTCATGCTCTGAAAAAAAGTTTACACTTCAACATTTTGGCAGTGCAAAAACTTCAGTAATTGTTCTTTCTGTTCCTTTATGTCATTTAATGTTGACAATCCAATATTGCATTTCTGCATAAGTTTGCTGTTTCCTTCTCCACTTTCTAGCCTTTTTATAATTTCCAATCTTTTAGCCAAGTGAATGTAACATGCTTTTTCTTCTGCCCTCTCTGTCTTGAATTTTACTAACCATAGTTGAAGGATGGGGTAGATTTTTTGCAATAAAATAGCACAAGTAAATCAAATACTTCAGTAATGGCCAACAATAATTGTTTATATCTGACAGCGCCAATGTTTGGTAGTGGTAAGGCATGGATGTGTGTGTTGTTTTTCTGCTGAGGTCCTGCCATCCTCTCAGATCTTTTACTTTGGCATATAAACTGACAGGCTCCTGTCAGACCTCTGTGGCAAGCAGCTGCTTGAGGGAGTATTTATTTATTATTTTTTATAAAAGTGGAAAATTCTTGAAGACAAATGTGATCACAGATACAAATGTTGGATTGTTTTCTTACTATTTCTGGATTATAAAATGCTTTTTTTTTTGCAAAATGTGCAAAGTTTTAAAGAATTCTAAATTATAAAGTGTTGGATTATACAGTTTCCTATATATCAGTCTAACTATAATATGTAGAAAATGTTTGGATTAGTCAGAACAAAAAAAGTGTACTGGTTTTATGCATGCATTACACTGAATGCAAGAGTGCAATATAGTATATATAAAATTACCTCTTTGGCATTGAGAAGACAGAAGTAATAATGTAATTTTGATGAATAAAATTTATTGTATACCATTTCCCAAAGTAGACAAGTCTCCGATATGAAACACAAGAGTCCTACAATGTACATTTTGCTGATAAAATGTCTAGTTATCAAATATGTACTACTGAAGTGTTTGATTTTGTGGGATGAGGATGGAATCGAAATTTTATAATCCATAACTATTTTAGAAGCTATTTTTTATCATTAGGCAGTTATTAATGTTAATTGTCTGAACCCAAGCTATATAATGTACAACACACATTCAACGTTCTAGCATTATGGGTAGGTTGTTTGCTAATTTGCAGTTTTATGGTAAATGGATGGGTGCAATATGAATTGTAATGATGAATTTATTTATGGGTTGGGTTGTTTTACCTCTGAGCGGCACTTTTTTGCACACCATGGGCTAAATGGCCAGGTCACATGGACCCCGAAGGCTCAGAGAAGGTTGGGGGAGGGGACCCACTGGAACAGCTATTGGGAGACAGATGGTAGCCTCCCGTCAAGGCCATCCAGCGTGTTCTTTAACGTGCACAGGGTATGGCTCTCCCGCACACGGGGCCACGACTTAACGTCCCATCCGACGGACGGCGGCCTTTCCAAGCCCATCGGTGTCCCCTACTGACCGTGGGCAGGGCGGGGAATTTTGCGGAGATAAATCTCAACGCTTACCCAGCTGGGACTCGAACCTGGGAACTACAGATTACGAGCCTGGCGCGCTACCGACTGAGCCACCCCCGCCCCGAATTTATTTATGTAGAATACATAAGTTAAAAATAATTTCTAGGCTAATGAAGAATTTATATGCATAATTCATGAATACAGCATGGCTGTACTCATGAATTATATATTGCAATTATACACATAATTTTTCCTTGGAACTTAAGCTGAAAAGTAGTACAGAGTGTACAAACTACTTTGAAACTAGGATATTGTTTTCAATGAAGTCAGTTCAATCTATTTGCTTAATTAATGTTCAATAAATTAAAATACATTATCTATATTTGAATTAAAATATTAGATGTCATTATATCGGTAATCAAATTTAGACCTCAAAGCAAGTTATGTGTCCCAAGTATTACTTGATTTATGCTTTCCAGTGCCATTTGAATTACATATTTGTATTTTTATTCCTTCAGTCACTAATATCTGAATGATGGCTCTTATGTTAAAATTTAAACTTGGAAATGCATCAGAATATATTAAAAATACAATTATAATTCTCACCTCCTGTTTCAGTTCATGAACCTGTGCATAAGCATCCACAAGATCTTCATGCAATTTTCTGTTTCTTTCTATTTCTTTATCTGCTTTTTGTTGAAGATCCTGTGTTTGTTTCTGAAATGCAAAGAATTTCACATTAATTCATTTTTAATGCACACAGATATTTTCAAAAAATAAAATTTTTTGACAGCTATAGGCAATCAAGAAATAAAATATTTGATATTACAGTTCTGAATTATGGCAACATTAACAATAAGACAGAACAACAGTATAAAAGTGCTTAATCTTGAACAAAATGTAAAGAAATACAGTATGATTATGAAGAAGTAGTAAAAAAAAAAATCTAAAAATATATCATTATTTTTTATTTTATTCTGCTTTATATGAACATCAAAAATTTTATGTGCACCACACCAGTTTGGTAAGAATTAACAAATGACCTAGTATAGGAAGTGAAATGTAATTTAATTATATCAGCAAAATTTACTAAAGTAATAAGAATTCTTGTGTGACTAGGCCATATATTCTACCATGCCTAACAAGCTACAACAGCAATGAAAATAAGCCTGCTACCATTTTGAACTTAAAATTCTCTTTTTTCGAACAGCATTTGCCATTTCTAATAATATTGAGTGGTAAATTGCTCTTTACAATTACAAAAATATGACTATAACATGTATTGCTACATTCTAAATGATGCAAGTCACTGAATTACTTACTTCCCAAATTTTCACAGCAGAGCGATATTCTTCATTTTCATTTTCCAGTTTTGCCCTTAACATTGCACATTCTTTTTCAAACTTTTCCACTTGATACTGCAAGCTTCGTTGTCTTTCTGATTCTATTCTATCTAAATTATTCTACAAAAGAAACCCACTTAGCATAAAATTTAAGGACATAGTGCTAATTTTAATTAAAATTTACTTCACAAATTCACTGTAAAAGTTTAAAAACAATCTCTCAGAATGCGATCACTACAAAAGTAGCTTCAAGACAATTTTTGCAGTCCGGCAAAAGTTCCGAGCTTTTTTCTTGTAACTTTCTATTTTAAGTGTGCACTTATTAGCTATAAATAAGCAATATCTTACCATAACTGTTGTCCTACTTGATTGAAAAATGGTGGTGCACTGCGCTAATGTACTATCGCTTAGCATTCGGTTGTTTGCTGCTATCAGCTGTTATGTCACTTTTGTCTGATGGTACTTTCAATTCTTTTATTATATTGGAGATATCAATCCTTGTTGTTATTCTTTGCTATTGGTGGTCAGCTCGGTAACAAATTCTTATTCTTGGTAGCTACCAAGCTGACCACTAACAGTAATTGGTCGTTATATACTAAAATAGCCTTAATTCTATGCAATAAAATAACAAATTCTTAAGAATATGTCTTTTATTTCTTAATAAAAATGATTAATTTTACCATATTTCTCACTTTAACTTCAACAAAAAATTTAATTTTTCTGGGTTTAAGAATTAATTTTAGTATTTTAATATAAATATTTCATAATATTTCTACTATTTAAATTTCCCTTTTTTGCAAACATGTATTTATCACATGGCCTATAAATCATAATTTACTCATGTTGTTAGGTATCAGGGGTTGGATCAGTCAGTAGTTTGCCAAGTTAATAATCTACAGTTCTCAGGTTCTAGTCTCAACTGTACTTGCATTGAGAATTTTCTCTGCAACTCCAGTTCTACTCTTCATGAACAAGGAGACACCATTGGACTTGGACAGGCTGTGGTTCTGTGTGCAGGAGTCATACCCTGTTGATGCTAAATAACACACTGTATGGGCTTTGACAGGATGCTTCCACTTGTCTCCTAGCAGCTGCTCTGTGGATTTTCCAACAAGGGTAAAAGAGCTAAAAAATTATGAAATCGATTTAAATTTAATGCATTTTTAAGAAATTTTTTAAGAATTGTAAAACAGAGGGTGAAATGTTATACGACATTGGAAATCCAGTCTCTTGGCCCCCACTTTTACATTTTTCTGGCTCAATTGTGTTTCTTGCTTTCCCCCAAATTTTTTTCTAGCTCTGGACCTGCTGGTAAGGTCTATGTTTATAGCTTCGAGGAGGATAAGATTATGAAAGTTTTTAGTAATGCACATGATATATATATATATTTTTGACTTAAGTGTTAGAAATGTATGAGTCCCAGAATCTCACTGCCAGGTTGCATGGTTGCTGGTACTTCGTTTTGTATGGTTTTGGGTTCAGTTCCTTCTGGGAGGTGTTTACAAAATTTGTTCTCTAATTTTTTTATATTCCAAATTTTTTGCTCTTTAATATTGCTGGTATTTTTAATAAAAGTCTCTTCCATAATTTTTGCCATTTTACTCATAAAGCTGATATTTTTTGCCTTGCAGAAACATGACATCGAACTGGTTTTGTTTTACCAGCTTCATTTAGCAACTTTGACTCAATTCAGAGTGAGGCTTTCACCGAAATGGGATTTCGAAGACCCAGTGAAGGATTAATTTTTGGGTATGATTCTGGGAAATTACATAACGTTAAGTTAATCAGTAAAAGTAAATTTTGGGTTATTGTTAATGCAGACTATATTGATATTAAAAGTGTGTTGATTTTAATGTGTTATTTCCTTCCTGGCTGTAAATCTGATGATGACTTTAGTTACTTCTTGCATTTAATTTCTGATTATTGTACTTACTATTATAATGTTATCTTAGGTGGTGTTCTAATGCCCACATGTGTGGTAAACATTGTTCTTATTTAGAGTAGATTATGATACTTTTTTAGATGCAGATATTATTTTTTGTAGTTCAAAAGGTCAAAAATCTAACGGGCAATCTCTTGTACAAGTTTTGTCGTGATAAATGATTTCATTTGTTTAAATGGAACTTGGTGATTGTGAAGGAAACTTTACATTTTTTAATAACAATGAGGTAGGCATTTTAGATTTAATTTTCATTTTAAGGTCAGTTTATTGTTCATTTGTTACTGATATTGATATTTTACTAGAACTGGGTTCAGACCATTTGCCTGTTGTTGCTAGTTTTGGATTTCCTATTTGCTCTGGTTATGTTGCTCCTGATGACAGGATTACATGAACAATCATTAAATGATATTTTTGGAAAACTGAAGCTGGACTGGCCATTGTGAGTTTTTAGTTAGGACATTTGTCTCTTTACTAGGAGAAAATACTCTTTCCTGAGAGAATCTGCTCAAATCTTTTTCTTTGGCAGCTAGTCTGTCAGGTTTGATTTGCGAGGGTGGAGGTGGTACTCTACATCAGTTGTGAGAAATTCTTCGACTTCTGATCAATGGTTTGAAAATGAATGTTTTCTCTTTAAAAGAAAATCTGTGGAGATCATTTAAAAAGTTATTGAAAAATTACAGTGACTAATATTAATGTATACACTGCTTTGAGAAGAGATTATAAATCTTTCTACAGAGCTAAAAAGTGGGCATTTGTTGAGAAAATTAGAGCTACGTTATTTAATCTGTAAGGACTCTAGATCTTTCTGGTCTTTTTATTGGAAAGTTTAGGAGAAAAAATAAAAAAAATAAATACCCCCTTCAAGCAGCTGCTTGCCACAGAGGTCTGACAGGAGCCTGTCAGTTTATATTCCACTTGAGTCATGGTATGATTCTTACTATGGTGTTTATGTCATACCCAGAGACATATTCTGTGCCATCCCCAATTAGTTGTTTTCTGATGGATTGTTTTCTTCTGACAAGATTTGGACCGTATTTTGGATGCAGATATTTCAATTGATGAATTAAAACTGACAATTAATAAATTGAAATCTAAAAAATCACCAGGTGCTGATTTTAATTAGACCTGAATCTTTTAATTGTTTATCTGTGGTTTCCCAAACTATGATTCTGGATGTGTTTAATAAGATACTTAGAATTACTATCTATACTATTAGATTGAAATTTTGATTTTTCTTCTTTATAAGAAAGTTGTTCCTCTCTTATCTGCTAATTATAGGCCTATTTCCTTTATTTCTGTACTTGGTAAGCTATTTATGTCGCTATTGAACAGCAGACTGTATTGCTGAATTGAAAATAAAAATGTTTTATTAGAAGAACAAGTGGGTTTCCACCAAGGTTACAGCTGCAGTGATCAGACTTTTGTTTTTTCAGCTTTAATTCAGGATAAATTGTATATAAAAAGAAGTAAGCTCTTTGCATTATTTGTCGATTTCAAAAGTGCTTCCGACAGCATTAATTATGAGTTATTGTAGTCAGTTTTAAGACAATGTGATGCGAGTTTTTATTTTGTGAAACTGATTCAAGACATGTGTGATAAGGCTACAGCTAAAGTTAGAATAGGGTAGAATATATTTAGAAATAAGTTAGAAAAATAGGGATCAGTTCAGATGTGTCTATGCATACTTTACAATATGCTGATGGCACAGTTATTTTTGGCTGGGTTGGGTTGTTTTACCTCTGAGTGGCACTTTTTTGCCCACCATGGGCTAAATGGCCAGGCCACATGGACCCCCGAAGGCTCAGAGAAGGTTGGGGGAGGGGACCCACTGGAGCAGCTGTTGGGAGACAGATAGTAGCCTCCCGTCAAGGCCATCCAGCGTGTTCTTTAACGTGTACAGGGTATGGCTCTCCTGCACACGGGGCCACGGCTTAACATCCCATCCGACAGACGGTGGCCTTTCCAAGCCCATCAGTGTCCCCTACTGACCATGGGCAGGGTGGGGAATTTTGCAGAGAAAATCTCAACACTGACCCAGCTGGAACTCGAACTTGGAAACTGCAGATTATGAGCCTGGCGCGCTACCGACTGAGCCACCCCCGCCCCTATTTTTGGCTGACTCTCCTATTGGTTTGCAGAAAAAAATATATATTTTGGGAAGATATTTGGCATTTCAGTTTGCAGTGTCTTTATGTTGTACCAACTTACATTTATTTGAGTATACCTTTTTCCTGTTCCAGGATTTCACATTATGGCTAAAAACTATTTTCTCTCAAAAGCTAAAGCTGCTTTGACTGCATCATGGTCAATGTATACTGGAGCTAAATTAAATTCCTTATATACTTGTATTAAATAATTGATAATTAATATACTTTCAGTTTTGTCTTATGGTTCACCAGTGTGATCAATTCATTATCTTGTGATCTCATTATCTGTGAAATGCTTCTGCACATTTGTGCAGAAATTGCTGACAGTCTCACGTAGCATTCCCAGTTATATGTTGAGATTGGAGTTGGATTATTATAGGATATCTTTGGTTTTCATTAGACTAAATCTTAAAATACTGGATTAAGCTTTTGGAGATGAATGATGACAGATTTCTTAGGTTAAGTTACTTGAAGCTTTATTCAAGATCTTTCCTTTTCAAATATTCTAGATTTAACTGGGTAGCTGCAGTTAGAGAAATAGTTGAGACTAGTGCTTTTAATTTTATTTGAATTTCTCAGGACCCATATATGGTTAGACGATATCTGCCTTTTATCTTGAATGTATTTCATGATAAAGGAATTCCAGAATGAGCTTTTCTCAATGAAAAATAGTCATTTCTTCTCTTCCTATAAATATGTTAAAAATGATGATTTTATTGAAAATTATCTTGATTCAGGAATTGGAATGTATGCAAAAAGATTACTAAAACAGCTATTTTAATCAAAACAAAATATTTGTAAATAGCAAGTATAATATAAATATTCAGTAATTTATATTGAAAGAAATGTTAGAATGGCCTTGTTTTAATGCCGTTTCCCATTTATTAACATTTACTGTTTGATGTTTTTTCCTCAAAACTGTGTCTAAGTTGCTTTTTTTGTGTGTGTTCTCCCCACTTGTATTAGGGGCCATAGTCTGATATACAAATAAATATTCTATTCCATCTAATGTAATTTTCACTGACTTTTTTCCTTCACAAAAACACATGCCACTGGAACTTGCTTTTGCACTGTCAGCTATTATGCAGACAACTTTCTTTTAAATATTCTCAGGATAGAAGTTTTTACAAGACAGCATGGTAGTGTTTTGTGTTCACAAGAGATGGTAGCTTATAGCCAAGTATTTCAAAGTTTGTTATATGTGTTAAAAAACCTAATAATTTTAATTAGGTAAAGTAGTAAATTCAACATTTGTTCACATTCTCTTTGCTCCATCAAATAAAATTTTTAAATGAAAAATTAAATTTTATAAAACTGAACTACTAAATATGATTAATATAATTAAAAAAATTATTACCAATCATAACTCACAAAAATGTGATCTTAAACATAAGAAATTCTGATCAAGAAGTGATAACACAGGTTTTGGTAGAAACTATGAGATATGTTACAGCTGGGTTCATATATAACTTAAAATTTAGCTTTTTGAAATAATTAATCTAATAAATAATAAAAAAAATTTTAAATCTGAGTGGTAAAATAGAAAGCAAGAACTGCAGTACTCCCTTGTTGAATGCTTTCACTAATTAGTGACAGAAGAAAAATTTTTTTTTTTAAAAATCAATAGGTATTACTACTTTTTACCCACCTGGACAGCTTGTAAATTAGCTAATACTCGAGACTGGTGTTGCTGCTCTCTTAAAACAGATTCTTTTTCCTGAAGTAATCTGGTTTCTACACTTTTCAATAAATCTCTTTCAGCCTTCATATTTTCTACTCCAACCTCAGCTTTGGCCAGTTTTTCATGAGTAACCATTATATCCTAAAAATAATTATTTTTATTATTAACTACTTAAATTATAGTGAAAAATCTGAATATAAAAAATCAATGGGGGAAAGGGGGGATATTTAATAGTTTTAACCAAAGTTAATTATAAAGTATTAGGTGTCTCTTTATGTATGGCTGATAGAGATTATTACTCCAGCCATATCATACAGTAGAGGTGAAAGCATTTCATCTAAAACGAATTCACGGATCATTGATTTACTATCTATCCACTATCAAACTGTTTTTTATGTAACAGAATGAAGATGGGTGTAGATAAAAAATTGTATTGAGCTGAGTGGGATCTGAACCCAACCTCCTGATGACATCAGGTGCTCTGATCACTGAGCTACTGCCCACTTACCAATCTCTACTCCACTGCTGATATTATGTTATATACCATCTGGTCAACAATCACTTCTTTTGAGTACATTTGGGGACTTATATCTTCAGATCCTAGATATGTGCCCACAACCCACCATGCCACAAGAGCCTCTTGGCTGATACATTTTTGTAAACAAATTGGAATCTATGTCACTCTGGTATAATCAGTAGTACTTTGTATTTAGGCAACATTGTTATTATTGCCTAAATACAAGGTACTACTAATTATACCAGAGGTGACGCATATTTCAATTTGCTCACAAAAAATATCCGAAGAGGCTCTTGGAGCATGCCTGGTCGTGTGTACATATCTGGGATGGCTCTGAAGAATAGAGTCCCCAAATGCATTCAAAAGACAGTGATGATCAGATAATGTATAACATAACATCAGCAGTGTAGGAGAGATTGATCAGCGGCTGGTAGCTCAGTGGTCAGAGCACCTGACATGTCATCAGGAGGTTGTGGATTCAGATTCCACCTGCTCAAGACAATTTTTCCTATATACCCTGTTACATAAAAAACAGTTCAATAGTGGATAGATACTGAGTAAAACATTTTATCTACACTAGAAGTATGACTCGATACAATCTCTGACAACATCAGAGACATCTAATACTGTACAAGACACCATATCAACATAAATCATCAAATTTGGAAAATAGCTTTATTATTTTAATGGCTAAATATTCTTTTAATATAAAGCAGACTAAACACAAATTAAAAATTCTAATAGAATTTTTTTTTCTTTTATTTATCACAATATGCATATATTCTTATTGAAATAGGAATAATTTGTAGGTAATATAATTGTAATTGAAATAGGAATAATATAAAGTATTTTGATCTCAGATGAGCTTGTGGTTTGAAACTTTCGCATTATATTTTATTTTAATGAACACAGTAACTATGCATATAAATTTGTGGAAATAAAATTGTATTTTTTTACATATTTAATGAAGTGAAAATAAAAATTGCTACATCCACTAGTAGAACTATTTCATTATAAATAGGATGTCAAATTCACATGCCAGGAACCATGTCAAGCAATTTGCTTTTTATTTTTCAAATGATATGAATCTGTTATGAATAGCAGCAAAATGGCAATTTAAAAGGTCACAAAATACAAAGACAACTCACTTATACTGTTAATAACATGTTTGAGGAAAGAGCACAAAATAAAAGCAACCCTAATTACAAAAATTAAAGAAATCTGTTAACTTTTATAAATTGCATAATCTGAAGTAACATCATTAGAAGAAAAAAAAAATGCTTCCCTAAACATAAAACTTCCTATTTGAGAACCAGATTCCAAGAGTGAAAAAACCTATTTTGTATTTACTGATAATAATAAGACAATTATTATTATTTAATATAAAATCTAGTATTAGATTACTACTGAAGTGATTTACACAATTTTACAACATAAGAAATCTGCAGATTGCTACATTTAGTTTTTTGTTGTTGTTTTTTTTTTGTAGCAAAACAATTACATTTAATCTTTCTCAATTATATAGTAATCGATCTAAAGTTGGTCTCTGATAGATCAAATTGTTTAAACATTACTATTAAAAAATACAATTTTTTTAATGTTTCATTGAATTCAAAGTTTTAAATAAAAAAACAATATTTTTCACAGATATTAATGCAAAATTCAGATCAGGAACTGAGTATCAAGTGAATTCTTGGAAATTAATGGTTTTCAGAATGAAACAATACTGAAAAAATTCACTCTCTCTCAACAAAAATATTTTTTGTCACATTTTATCTTTCTCAGTTATATAGCTTCAATATTATGATTAGAAGATACACATTAAGCAAAGGAACAAAAATTTACTAAGTCTTCAGACATTAGTTCCAATAATTAGGCAAGTGTGAAAAAATATTTCGTGTATTTGCTGACTTTCTTTTCATAACTTTTAAATACACTTGTTTAATAAACCTTACTGTAGTAATGTGGTCTTCATTATAATTGTTTTTACCTGTCTTAATGTGTTAATTGTTTGCTGATGTTGGGTTATCATCAATGTATGCTTCTGATTCTTTTCTCGTAATGCATTAGCTTCTCTTTTATAATTCTCCATGTTTGACTGAAGAAGGTTGAACCGTTCTTCAGAGTATTCTAACTATAAAGATAACAATTATCATAGAATGAAATAAATCAGTAGAAAAATTCTTTTTAAACAAAGTATAAAATTCTAATCACAGAATGAAAGTGCTCAGATATATCTATACATTAATCAAGTAGTTCTTAAGCTTTAGCCCCCATCTTTAGTTGATAAACATGACAAAGCAGACCCTTATTTCTAGTCAGTAAACAAGGTGAGCACCCAAGCATATTGAAACTGTTTATGTTTAGGGTACTTAGAAGCACTGCAAAATTATTATACAAGATTTCTGGCTAACACCTTTAAATGCTTATATATATATCCATATGCTTCTAAAAGCTTTTTTTGCAATGTCAGAGTGACATATCATGCATAGTGTTGAAAACAAATAATTTGAAGGTGTGGTGCATTTAACTAAATAATTCAAAAATTTTAAAGTAACAGATACAAAATGTTCAACTAACTTCTGTAATCTGCTATGAGACAAAAAAAGTCACAAAAATTTTGCAGTACATGAATTGTGCAGAAATGAATTGCATCTGGAGCCCAAGTTTTTTTCCATTAGTGTTCAGTCCAAAAAAAGTGAACTTTAGAATTTTTTTTGCCAAAAAACTAATGGAAGAAATAGGGCATGCTATAAACAGGGTGTCTCAAAAATATAGGTACAAACTTTTAGGGGAAGTAGATAACATCTAAAGGAATGAGAATTGCATAGGAACCCATAACCGAAAACGTCATGGGAAAGTGGTAGCAGAGGTACAAGATCTGAAAGGACACACGACAGTGATTAATGGGAAAACATTTATTGGACATAATTATTACAAATGGCATACTAGATGATACATTTCATAATGTTACAGCAGATGCTCGAAGTTTCCACCATGAGACGCACAAATTTTGATGCACACACGCAAACAAACGGTGGCCTGGTACATGTCTGTGTGGGAAGCTTTCTTGATACATTCATTGAGTTGTCTGTTGCCCACAGCTATTTCATACACTAAGTGCATGTCTGCCAGCTCCCTGTTTGAATACCTTTGCATGCTCTTCATCAGCCGACTACCGCTCGAATGAGGAAATCTGAAATTTCCCCTCTAGCGTATTGATGAAAAGTGCCGCCTATTGACTTACGGTGACGTTTCCAGTTACGGATTCCTATGAAATTCTCATTCCTTTAAATGTTATCTACCTCCCCTAAAAGTTTGTACCTATATTTTTGAGACACCCTGTATATATATATATACCCAGTTAAACAACATTTAATTCTGGATTTTGTAAAAAAAATATTTAACAGAAATGGTAATTAAATTTTTTTTTTCAAATTTTTTTACAACTTTAGATTAATATTTTTAGTTATTTATGAAATTTGGTGATTGGCAGGCTCAAAGACAGTATTAGTGTCACAAAAATATTTTGTTTTAAAAACAAGATAATTTAATTAAAACCAAAACATATATAACTAAATTACTCGGTATAATTAGAAATAGCTCTTAAATAAGCCCTACCTTTTAAAAATTGAGTTTTCCAATATTTTCTGAGGCAGCAACTATTTAAGGTTAGATATACTTACTAGTTCCATTTTTGGTCAAGTTTAAAATTAATTATTATTTCTAATCACAATATATATTTGAGGAGCAATAAAAATAATTCTAGAAGAATTTATGTAACTAACATTATGGTCTATTTGGAATTGATATCCCACTTCCAATTCAGGGAAACCTAAATATTTGCCTGATTCACTGTCGGAATTGACAAAACATTTCTGAACCAACTTTATCTGAAATATCTGTCAAAGGATTTTGCAAACATATAATTTTTTTTATTATTTTTAATAAATATGAAATTAATAAAAAAGCAAAATCAAAAAATAATAAATTAATACTTGTGCTATACTCTACAAAGCATCTAGTGAACATCACACAGCACTAATGATTTCAAATTAAAACCAACATCACTATCACATGGCCAATCACATAATAATGATGGAGGTGTGAAAAAAAAAAACGATTTATCTCTTTGCATTCCATTTATAAAATATATCCAATAAATGATAACGATATATTAGAAACACTGATATATAATAATATATACCTCCTCAAGCAGCTGCTTGCCACAGAGGTCTGGCAGGAGCCTGTCAGTTTATATGCCACAGTAGAAGGTCTGAGAGGATGGCAGGACCTCAGCAGAAAAACGACACAAACATCCATGCCTTACTGAAGCAAACCACAAAATATACCAAAATAATAAAAAAAAAAACGTATGTAACTGCACTTTTATAATAGTGACCCAGAACTTCCAAAAAAAAAATTTTACTTTGGCAGACCTTCCTCATGCCTAACTGAAAACATGCCACAGGTGAATCTAATGCAAACAAGTCAACTCTCTGCTAAAAATAGAACACTGGCTGCAAAATATCACATCATCTGGACTCTGTTAATGGCAGTTTGAAGGATTGCAAATGTTCATTACTTTCTGATGCATCAAGTTGAGGAAAAAATTGAAAAGATTAGCATTTTCTATATATCTAGGAGCTATGAAATGCTATTTTTAATACAAATAAAATTAGCTCAAAATTCTCGATTTTTAAACAAATTTCATTTATTATTTTCATATTTATTTTTGTTGTATTAATTTGTCTAGTTTTCAGCCATACATGCAGGTTTTATGAACCTCGTCTGAATGGCTTACGCAGCATAAGAGTTAAAATTTCACATTAGTCATTTCTTTTTAGTTTGATGCATGAAATGACATCAGTTTTACATAAAAAAATTCAATTCAATGTGTGACAACATATCCTTAATATTGTATATACATAAATGAGCAAGTTTATATGAAGTTAGTTCCCAACACTCACTGGATTATGTGCTAACGTACGTTGTTTGAGCAATATTTCTTGAAATATAAAAATTCCTATGCTCATAACACAAGTTACATATAACACATTCTGTCGATAAGAGACGATAATTTATTGGTTATTTCTCACATATTTATGGTTTTCAATTCATTTTTTTAAAGAAGAAAATTTTCAGTAAAAATTTCTTTATGAGTTTGCATTTAAAAAAAATTATATATCAAAAAAATAATTATGACACAGAATGAGTTTCCAGCATACATGTGGAAGATATCAATATATAAATTTTAGTCCTTTTTATGTGAGCTATCACATGTGCTGATAAGCTGCTTTAATTTGTCTAGTGTAACTTTACACTAGAGAATTTAAAATTACTGATGCTCAGTAATTTTAAATTCTCTAATGTAAAGTTTTATGCAAATTATACATATTATAATAATTTAATTGCTTATGATAAGTGGTGGGATTGCAATAATCATATTATATATATATAAAGCCTCATATCTAGCTTGTAATTTTAAATTTTCTAGTGTAAAGTTTTATGCAATATTATGTTACTACAATGCCCATTTAATATACATATATATACACACCAAAGAGCCAAAACATTATGACCAGTGCACCTTTATGAAAATCGAAGCAATTGCAGGTAAATGATGGCGCATGTGAAGGTCATGAAATGGTATAACACTTGATACTGAGCTCGGTTAATCTTGTTCTTCAGAGGGGAAAGGCAGCAGACTTAAGTGAGTTTGACAAAGGCCAAATTATAATGGCCAAACAACTGGGTCAGAAGATTTCTGAGATGGCAAGGCTTATGGGGTGCTCACGATCAGCAGTGGTTAGTACCTTCAAAAAGTAATCTGAGGAGGGAAAAACCACAAACTGCCCGCAAAGTGTGGGCCAACCACAGCTCAACGATGCTAGAGGTGAGTGAAAGCTATTCCATATGGTAAGAGCCAACAGAAGGGATACTGAGGTGCAACTTGCCCGTAATTTGAATGCTGGTGACAGGAGTAATGTGTCACAACACACAGTACATCGAACCCTGCTGAAAATGGGGCTGCGTAGCCACAGGCCGCTACAAGTGCCCCTGCTAAACTCGGTTCACCATCGAAAGCACCTACAATTTCTTCAGATGGGAAAGGCAGAAGACTTAAGTGAGTTTGACAAAGGCCAAATTATAATGGCCAAACAACTGGGTCAGAAGATTTCTGAGATGGCAAGGCTTAGGGGTGCCGCTACAAGTGCCCATGCTAAACTTGGTTCACCATCGAAAGCACCTACAATGGGGACACAAGCATCAAAACTGGACCTTGAATGATTGGAAGGTCATCTGGTCCGATGAATCTCATTTCCTGTTGCATCATGTGGACAGCCAGGTATGTATGCATCATTTACCTGGGGAAGTGATGGCACCAGGATGCACCATGGGACAAAAACAAGCCAGTGGTGGAAGTGTAATGCTTTGGACAATGTTCTGCTGGGAAACTCTGGGTCCAGTCATTCATGTGCAGGAAACTGACATCTACCAACTACCTAAACATAATTGCCGACCAGGTACCTCCTTTCATGATAATGGTATTCCCCTCTAATAGTGCCTTCTTTCAGGAGGATAATGCACCATGCAACATTGTCCGTGATGGCTCAACCACATAACTTACAAGAGTTAAAGGATCTGCTGGTAACATTTTGGTGCCAGATACCACAAGACACCTTTAGAAATCTTGCAGCATCCATGCGTTGATGGATAAGAGTTGTTTTGGCGGCACGTGGAGTACCAACATTATATTAGACAGGTGGTCATAATGTTTTGGCTCTTCAGTGTATATAGAAAAAAAAAAAACAACTTTCATAAGATTTTTCAATTGGATGGAAAATGACTTAATTTTATGTTTTCGGTTAAAAGTTACCTGTGATGATAATTTTGCATTTTGAATTCTCAGATCAGATACTTCATCTCTCATTTTCTCAAGCTGTTCATTCAACATCCTAGAAAATATACATATTATTAAATATCACTAATATTTTTAAGAATTACTTTGTTTGTTTGGTTATGTTGATAAATACAGCATATAATACCTACAAGATAAACCAGAAGTGCAGCATAATACAAAAACTTTCTGAAATACTAAGGTGTGAACTAACAGAAAATACTGTCTAGGTCAAATTTTTGCTAAGCCAACAAAACTGTAGGTTCAGTAATAACTAATCATGGCATACAATATAATTTTAGAAACAGTCTGTTCAGTAATGTTTGAGACTGTAGCAAACTCCAATGAAAATCATTTTAAAAAAATCACTCTATGGCAAGTATCCTAATTATAAACACTATGGGGCAATATTTACAGGGACACAGTTCAGATTCATATTATTTTAAAATATTTCTTAACTGTGTAATTTACTGAATACATTAACATTTTATGGTGTTGTAGTAGAAGGCAAATTTACTATAACAAATAATATTGCCATGTATGAATCGAACTGTCTTACTATTATTATCCTTCCTGTGATATTAGAGCACAATTTTTTGGGGAGTTTTACTCAATTTAAACAATTATTTGTATATCAGGCTTAATTCCACTGCTCTCATTTAATGACAGTGTAAGCTGTAGAATTTATGAACAATAATTTTTTACTTTGTTTTGCTTCTTGCTTCTTCAGGTGTGACAGCCCCCGTCGTATCCGGATTTTTACAATTAGTGAATAACAGGGGGGATAAGTCAGGTAGCATAGCTGATTTTTTCTCCCACTTGGAGGAAGTAGGCCAATTAGGTGGGTGGCTGGAATCACACATGCTTTAAATCACCAAGACAAAATTCAAAGGGGCAGCAGTAGACTTTTTAAACGATTCTCAAAAGCTGAGATTTGAGAGAGACTACGGAATTTTTAAAGGGTAATCAGTAGGTTTGATAGCGACGAACCTTTAGCAGTCAGGCTGCAGAAGTTTGTAAACTGTAGGCAGGAGAGAGGGGAAAGCACTAGGGAACATGCTGCCAGAGTTAGGTCATTAACCTGCCGATATTTAATGGGGAAATGAAGGGACACTGGTCAACTTTCAGCAATACAAGACCAGGTTAGATTGTCTCAATTTGTTGCTGGATTGTTGCCTAATTTGAAGAGATTTGTGCTTTCACACATTCCGAAAACTTTTAGTGAGGCTGTAGATAGAGCCAATTTGGAAAAGAGCAATGAGTGCTTGGCCAAAAATTCTGCTCCCATTCGGTCATTCAACCTGACCCTACAGTAGTGGAACCAACCTCTCTGAATATCCCTCATCATAACCCCATGGAGGAGGTGTTAGAATTATTTAAACAGCAAGCTCAGAGTCATGAGATTAGGATGGAACAAATGTCTGTAGAGCTCCGCCAATTGACAGATAAGGTACGGGGAGTTCAACTGTCAGCCAATGCTGCCCCTGCCCCATGATTTAGCCCCCCCCCCCCCTCCCCCATTTACTCAACAGCAGCAGCTTACTTTGCTTGCGGGCAGGTGGGTCACTATGCATACAATTATGAGGCCAATTACCAAAGGCAGCATGCTAATCAGCAGGTAGCACCACCCACTCAGGTTAGGTTTCCGATTCACGAGGCAGTTCGAGGGAATGGCAGACAAAATGGGAGAGATCAGCCTTTATCCCAGGGAACCCCAAACAACCCTACTAAGGTGCCAGTTCCCACAGAGACATAGCCAGGGTAGTCGAACAAGGGGTCTTTTAAACTTTTAAGGCAGAGTCCAGAGAAGTGCAGGACTCGACCCACCACAAATGAGAAAGGGACTAACTAAGATAACCTCTACACCAAGCATGTTCAACCCGCGGCCCTGGACAGCTGGTAATGCGGCCCACAAAATTGTAAAGTTTACTGTTTACAACATAAGCTTTCAACATGATTATGTGATTTTCAGCGAGTTTTTGATATCCCACTAGTTTTATATTGCCCTTTTTTTAATTTTATAATAAAAAACATAAGAAAATAAATGAAGTTTTATTATTCATATACATTAACTATATTATATATTTTATGTGCAGCCCAAAACAATTCATCTTCACTCAATGTGACCCAGGGAAGTCAAAAGGTTGGACACGCCTGCTCTACACTGTAGTTGATGATGATGTGTGTGCACCCCTGTGATTAGTGGGAAAATTGGAGATAAAAGATGTGCCATTTTATTGGACACAGATGCAACTGTTTCTCTCATTGCATTGAGAGCCTTTAATAAAATAAACCCGAAATGTGTATCGTGACTTAAAATGGAAATAGCACTGTAAATAATATATCTGTCTTTTATTGAAAAACCATTACCCGCCATTGTTTACTCCTTTTTGTGTGGGAGAATATCTCTTTTTCCCAGTATAATACTGAGCTCTAAGTATTTGAAACGGTACAACATAATGTATTAAAAATCGATCAGGTTTAAAATAACTACAGAAGGGGAGGATATATAAAGTTCTGAGTTCCCTGAGTCCCATGGGCTCACCCCCTTTCTGGCATCCTGTCTGAGATCATCCTTCAAGAACTTGAAAATTATTCAACTCAGCAGAAAGTTTACCTGTCTTCTGGTGTCGCTATGTTGATGATATATTTTTAATTTAGAATGGCAGCAATGAGCAATTAAACTGCCTCATTAATTCTGCCAACAATATCTACCCTACGATATGTTTTATGAAGGAGGAGGAAAATAGCAGTGCCATACCCTATTTAGATATTTTCATCCAAAAAGATGATGCAGGAACCTTGATGACGTCAATATGTAGAATGTCCCCTCTGTCACATGCACAGACTCATGCACCCCATGGGTGTACATAGGTGCAGCCTTCCGTTCCCTCACCCTTAGGGCCTTCACTGTATCTTCAAATGAGCAGTTGCTTAAAAAAGAAATTCAAAATCCATTCCATTGCTGCATCCCAACAATAGAAAAGCTAATCAATAAATATAGAAACGAAAACAGAACAGATTTGGCTCTCCTCCCAATCACAGACTTTGAACGTGCAACCTTTACTGGACCTATATCTTATGTTCCTGGCCTATGCGAATCTGTCTGCAAGTTACTCAGAGCCCAAAAGATCAAATTTGTTTTCAGCCTAGCTCCAAATCTGAGGAAAATTATCAAAAGGGACAGAGACAAATTTAGCCTACTTCAAAAATCAGATGTATACCGATTTCCCTTACATTTGCCAGATAATTCCATTGTCTACTACATCAGAAAAACCATACGTTCTTTACAAGAGAGGTTTGCAGAGCATCAAACAGATGTCAGCCAAAACAAGCTAACAATGGCCACTCCTGAGCAAGCAGTACAACATGTGGCAACAAGACTGGGAGCACACTACATTGCTTGTGAGTGATTCCACTTTACACAGAACCATAGTCCACGAGGCTATTGCAATAATGACCTCGACCATACCCACCTGCAACTGCGATACTCTCGTCGATACCTGTTCGTGATGGAATCACCCTTCACAACATGTGGGAAGAAGCTCTAGAGTCTTAACGTCACCACATCCTGAATGTCACTTCACTGAAGACAGAGCACTGTCCTTGCTCCAAAAAGTTTGTTTTCTCCTAAAAACTTTTAACATGCAAATAGTTTGAAGAATAAACTTTAAAATTTTATTGTTCAACAACAGAGAATTTTAAGTTATTTTTTAAAAAATTCCATTTTAAAAATAGTTTTTGGTTAATTTTCAGATTTTTGTAACTTTAAGGAAAAATTTGTTGATAATAGTTCAATCAATCTTGTGAGCTTAAATCAGGTTCAGCATAGAGTTGCTTTGCTTCAGCATAGAGTAAACAAACAAATTACCATTTCTTAGAAGCAATATAAGGTATTGCAAATCAGATGGCTTTAACAAATTATTTTTTATCATAGTTTAATAAAATATGCATCAAATGAAAAAAGAAATTATTTGTCAAGCATTAATAATCTATTTTCATTACATATATGTAAGAAATTTAAAAAAAAATTCATTTGCTGTTTGAAAATTAAGTTTCATTTGTTGACTAAAAATTGATATAGGTATCTTTGGTCTCATTTTGGATTCTGTCAACTTGTATACAAGACATGAGCCCTGGAAGTGTTAAGGACTTCAGCACCTTTTATTACCAGATCTGATGTCCCTCATTGGAAGCTAATTTCACCATGTTCTTACAACTCCTTGAACCTTATTACCAGATGATAAAGCAGAATTTATTTAGCTTTACAGTTTGAATTTATTACAAAATACAGCTCAAAAACTGGATGTCAATTTTTTATATGAAATTAAAAATGCTTTTGACATAAAAAGTATAAAATTTAACTAAATATGAAGTTGTTTACAGTATTAAAAGTATCTATATCAAATAACTCACTTGGTGTTTTCAGCTTTTTCTTTTTTATATGAATCAAATTCATGCTGAAGCTGCTTCAGAGCATTCTTGGTTTCATGCAGCCTAGAATCTCCAGGAGATAAGGATCCTTGCAATCCAGGTAGTGGTGTGGATGAAGTTGGGGGACTCCCTAACAATGACTGAGAGGAAAATCTGACTTACTGTTAATATGACTTTAAATCATTATGCAAAACCAAGGTAAGTAGTGTTTAAAAATATAAATTTAACAGGATGCATAATCTGAGAAAACTTTGAAAGTATATACAGAGTGAATATTATATTTCACAGAGATGCCACAGAATAAAGAGATTTCTTAAGGTTAGCAAAGGTATTTCTTCAGTCACATCTTGGACTAAGACAATTACACTAGTATGGCCCTATTTCCTATATGCCCATAATTTAACAAATTAGATTAAATTATCCCTCAAACAGTTGCTTGTCACAGGTCTTACGGGAGCCTGTCAGTATAATGTCGTAGCAGATCTGTGAGGAAACCAAAACCCCAGCAGAAAGACAACCAAAACATCCATGCCTTTATATACCAATGTCTAGAACTAAGGTCCCTGTGATCAGTAGACAAGAGCTTTAACCACTCAACCACTTTACTAAACAAAAATTATGGGAACTGCTCTTGAAGAAATGATAAAGTGAATGACAGTTTTAAGCAGAATCACATCATTTGTTCCAATGGCAGAACATGCAGGTATTTCTCAGATAACCAGTTTCTTTGCCATCCCATTTAATAAAGCTGATTATTTTGAAACTTTTAATAGTTTAAAATAAAAAAATTCTAAAATTATTTGTATTATGTGCAATTTAAAAATGTAAAACTGACATAAAGATATAAGGTAATACTTTTTAAAAAACCAGGTTTAAATGTCCTACCATTAACCTGCTATAAAGCCAGGTTACTGCAAATAACCCAATTCTGGTTTTATGTACAGTAGATAGATTCCTGAAAAAACCATGCAAAAAAAAAACATGTAAAAAAAAATACAGTGCATATTAAAATATAGAAGATTGGTTCCAGACATGAAAACGCAGTACAAATAATTTGTTTTCAAACAAATCATATCAAAATCTTTATTTGATTTTTATTCATTTAAACACATTTTTTATTTTATAAATTTGTGAAGATCATTATATGTACATATATAAAGTAAATTATCCTTCATAAAGTTCCATTTCTTGTATCTGCTTATATATTTGTAATGCCATCTGTTTGATGGCATTTCCGTCTGGAGGTATTCTTTTTTGCAAGTTATCTTCTATCCACATTACTAGTGCCATTTCCATCTTCTTTCTCTTGTGTATGATGATGACTTAGCACTCAATTTTGTTCCAGAAAGCACAGATTTTCTAATAGCTTCTTCATTTTTCTTGATGGTTCTTAAGATAGTTTCGTTCAAACCAAAATATTACCTACGGATGTTGAACCTTCTCCAGTTGCAAGACGATCTAAAATTTGGATCTTAGCATCCAAAGAGATAGCTTTCCTTTTCTGCTTTTGTATAGTTGAATTACCTGACATTGTGGTAAGGCTTACGAAAAATATTTGAATTGTAGTTAATAAATTATACGATGAAAAATTGTAAATTACTTATCAGCAAAATTTAATAAATTTATATTACGCACACAAAACTTTAAAAAACAAAACATAACATTTTTCAATTTCTTCTATTAAACATCTAAACACTTGTAACTTTAAACAAGAAATGAGAGACCAAGACTAACATATGTATTGAAGATAAAATTGAGGGTAATTCTCAGAACTCAATGTTGCCACTTTATTCCGAATGAAGTAGGTTTTGTACAATTTTTCCATAAAATAGAGAATAAAATAGAGAAAACTTGCTGTGTAGTTATGTTAGTGTAGTTTTTGTTTTGGGGATTTTAGTGCACAAAATGTATATCTATAGTACATTTTCAAAGTTAAAACTACTTCAAAAAATGTGACCATAAAAGCGGCATTTTTGTTATAAATGTAAATTCTGGGAATTTTTTTCTTGAATAGGAATATTTTTTCAGAATTAAATTCAAATGGAGTTTTTTAAAAAGGCACCTTTTGAACTGTGTCAGATCAAAATAAATCATGTAAAAAGAGAATTGGATTTTTTTTCCAAACTGTATTAAATCAAAATCGTGTAAAAAAAAACAGTGTAAAAACAGAATTGGGTGTACTTTTAAATCTTTATTCCCAAAAATTAATAGTGTTTAAAATTTCACCTGGCATAAAGAAGCCCACATCAACTTACAGCATAATAATTACCCAAGTTGCAGAAATTTCAAACAATATATACACATCAACAGCACTGAAAGTTAATCATGGCTCAATCATGAGGAGTAACAATAACATTTAAAAGGTTAATTATCTGAGTATATATATTATTACAAATTACATCATATAAAAATAAATATACAGTAATTGTACTATTACAAAATATATATTTTTTTAAATCACAGCTGCATTAACAAGTAAATTTGATTACTGGTTTCATTGCACATTATTTTCCTTTTTTCTTTTCAGCCCACCTATCTAAAGAAGCATCTAAATTCAAATCTTGTTATAAAACTATATTCTATATAGAATCTAAGTGTGATTTTAAAAACATTAAAATCTCCACATTAGGTAATCATGCACATTATTTTACCAAAAAAAATTAATTTTCACTTTGACATTGTTTTCCAAATATTTACTACAAAGAATCCAAATAAATATTCACATTATCAGTTTTATCAAAATTTATAATCATATAACCATTCTCTAATTCAGGCTTTCCAATATTATGTAAAATGTAAATAAACAACATTCTCTAAAGCAAAATACTCAATAAAAACCATTAGAAATAAAAATGCTGAATACATACTGGGGAAAACCCTTGGTTTGCAAGTAATACTCTGTACATGTCTCTTTGTCGAACAATAGTTTCTACCATTTCTGCTTGTTTTACTCTATCTCTTCGAAGCTCATCTAACTGAGATTGTGAAATTTCAAGCTCCTTCTGCAACTCAGCTGTCCTAAATTAATAAAAATAAGTTTATAATGTTTCGTTGTGGAAAATTTGTGATACACAATATAACAAAAAATTAAACTCAACGTATCAGTCATTATATTGTACTCTACAATAAAAGATCAACATTTTATGCAGAGCTAAAAGTTACATAATTCCAATGAGCTATATCCTTGTTGCTAGATATTAAAACTAATAAAAAATAAATAAAATAAATACCCCCTCAAGCAGCTGCTTGCCACAGAGGTCTGACAGGAGCCAGTCAATTTATATGCCATAGTAGGTCTGTGAGGATGCAGGACCTCAGCAGAAAAACCACATATCATTAAAACTTTTAAACTATAAAAATAAAACTCACTTTTCTTGTGTAGCCTTCTTTTCCTGTTCTTCTTGCTGCTCACTGAGTTCTCTTACTACTGTTAAAAGTTGCTGATTTTTGGCTTGTATTTCTTCAATATCCCTATATATTAAAAAAATTGCATTTTTTAAGTGGGGCATAAAAGCAAGTTTACAAATATATTAACCAATGCTATACAATTAGTTCTTAAAATTTAAAAAATCTGTCACTATTTTATAGAATTGCAGTCTATTTGAGAAATGTCCACTTTCTATAATCAATAATTTATTGGAGATTTTACAATCTAACAAGGAGATAACGAAAACTAGTTCAAAAATTTTCCTGAAAAGGTTTATTAAAATAATAACCATATTTACAACAAATCTAACACTATTTTATTCATTGTTAGAAACAAAAGAAAATGGGAGGGGCAATTATCAGTAAACTATGAAAATTCCTGATATTACTTTTATAATTGGTCTCTGATGCTCATTTGGACAAAGTCATAGGATTTCTCAGACTCTATATCTGAAATACTCTATATTCTCCAACAAAGATGCAGAAGATTGGTCAGACACAAAATAATTAGCCACATAATCAACAGCCACACTGACTTTGAACTTGATCAGAGGGCAGACCTACTCAGGAAGACAGAAAATATGCAGTTGCAGACACCTCACTTTGTAGTTTAGATATGTAGTGATGGAAACAAATGCAAAAGTTCCACCAATGTCTTACAGTAAAAATACAGTGAATATAAGCTTTTCAAATTCTGTGGTTAAGAAATCAGCATTATTTGACACTAACCACTTATCACTCATAAACTTCAAACGTAATATACCCAACAATGTATTTTTGAAAATAATATTTATCATTACCAACTTGTGCTCTTTTGGCAGTTTCTACAGCCAAAAGATTGTGCAGAATATTACTTCTATTAAATAAATACTTGATGTTGATACTATTAAATTTAATTATTAGCTATAAAATGCTTTTGCTGTGTAAGTAATATATCACCAAATATTTAATAGCTCATGAGATATACTTGCTAAGCAATGAGATGCCCTTATTTCCTTTTCTTAAAGCTTATGGCTAAGTTTGCCAGCAATGCACTGTCATCACTTCTCTGTAATCCCTTTGCAAACTCTCTGAGGACTCCATTGTTCTTTGATGACCTTGAACTGGGATCCTTAACTACTAACCCTCTTCAACATACTCACCATCATTTAATTTCATTTTAAATAATGTTGCATATCATATGCACTTAAAACCCCTTCCCTTTGAAGGTTTTGTGTAAACTGATATATACACTGAAATAGATAATACACTCTCAGGCTGTACAGCAGGGTTTCTCAAACTTTCCTGGATTGCAGGCCCCTTTATATTTTTCAAGATTTTTCAATGGCCCCCACATAGAAAAACTGGATATATATGACAATTATTGAATAAAGAAATTTAAATTTTATTACAATTATCTGATGAAATTGTAAAAGAAAACCTATTTTGCTATTTATGCTATGATAAAGATTCAAATTTTAAATGGTAGTACAACTGATGCCCTACTGAACTACTAAGAAGTTCACTAATTACTGAACTACACTGATTTCCATAAATTAAGGAAAATGCCTATGTTAAGTAAATGGGAAGCTAATGTCAAAGCTCTATAACTTCTAAAATAAGTTTTTTGTTTTGAAAATGTGATTGCAGATAAAGAACTCAATCAAATAAATCAATATCTCGATTTTCAACAATATTCAGTAGTATTTAATGAGTTATAGAAGTTTGAATATTTAACAACAGCATTGCCAGTCTTAAGAAACTTAAACAAAACTGAATAGTGAAAGAATTCTTCATGCAAAGTTCTAAAATACAAATTATTTTATTAAACACTTTGATACAATACTTATTACTAAGTTTTAATTAACTTCTGAAGTCAATTTTTGTGGCAGGCATTGTTATCACTAAATATTCAAACTTCCATAACTCATTAAATACTGAACAAAATTGCTGAAAATCGAGATACTGATTCATTTGATTGAGATCTTTATCTGAAATCACATTTTTCAAAACAAAAAAACTTATTTTAGAAGTTATAGAGCTTTGAGGTTAGCTTCCCATTGACTTAACATGGGTATTTTTCTTAATTTATGGAAACCAGTGTACTAAGAAGCAAAGAAGTATATGCACTCAAAGTAAAAGTGCTCAAAGCAAAACAAGTAGTAATTTATTTAAAAACATTTCCCCCAAAAATACAATCAAAATAAAAAAAATAGGTATTGCTCTGTACGTGTGCATTTTTAGAAAAGTGAAATATTCACTTTTAAAATGATTCTTGCTATAAAAATAATCCATATTCAATGTATAAAATATATTGTGGACCTTTGAAAAATACTGGAGGGAATATAACCCTCTGTGACTGATAAGGGCCTATATTTCATAAAATCTCGCAACAAATTTACACTCACCAATAGAGAAGAAACACAAAATGAAAATAAATAAAACAATCATTACTAAAAAGTCAGACAACCATTGTGCTGAAGATTTGCTCACCTAAAAGTAACTAAGTGTCGTGATATCACCTTACTAGCTGTTATTTCATCACTAGATGACACTTCTTGGTCTTCTTTTCTCCTGCTTCCCAGTCTGACATGACCACCTCTGGCTTCTTCAACTTCCTTCAATAGAACTCTAACCTATAAGTTTCAACAATCAAAATTACTTTTTTGTGTAAAACTGAAGATTATAAACATTTTCTAGAAAGTATCTCTAATTCAATTCATTGGTGAAATTTGACACGCGATTAGAGTATAATTAATTTTGCATCCAAAATATTAGTTCTTTGCTAAATATTATCAAAACTGAACTTTGCAAATAAATTACTTTACTAAAAATAGAACATAAGTAACCAAAATCAGAATATATATTTTCTTCTGTCCATAATACAGTCCAACTATTTAAAAAGATTAGGAAAAAAAAAGTCTGCACTCTATACAACTCATACAATTTCCCTTTTATGAGTATTACTTACTTTAATGTAAGCTTACATAAAATTGAGCTTACAAGTAAACAAGCATCCAATTTTCAAATTATTTTGGAACCAAGAACTGAGGGATTGACATAACCTGAAAGTACTATTCCACTAAGTTAATATTAAAGTAAAGCCTGCATGCTTTAATAGCTGTTTACGATGAAAATGACGTAGCATTTCTCTGTCACGTTCTTATCAATGACAGAGAAATTATTAACCAAATTAATAATTTCAGTTAACATTTATATTAATACTCATTTGAATTCTTCCTCTGCAAGTGCACAGCATGTTTGTTGTCTGCACTTTTTACAGGCTTGAGACTATTTCTAACATTGATGATGAAGGAGTGAACACAAACCAAAAACTGTCACCTACACTTATGATGAACTTAAAGGAAGCAGATGAAAATTTTGATATCTCTGTAAATTCATTATATGAAATACTGGTGGATAAAGTATAAAATGGAAGTGTGTTGATTGCTTTGAATCAAGTCATTTATTAAACTGTCAAGTATCCAATGCACAATTTTTGGGTGTTTTCTGAGCATGACAATGGGTTTTCTTATAAAATTCATCTTCTCAGCTACACTATGTTATAAGGCAGATGCTGGTAGGAAGGCCTGACGACAGCAGCTGTTAGTATATTTCACCATTTAGAAGATAAGAAAAATATATCATGCCTTATCTGGAATATAAACAGCAAGATTCAAAACACCTGCAGATGATACTGCTATACAACAAATGATGACTCAATATACAGACGTAACACCAACTTAGTGGTATCCCCTACAAAAAATTAAAACTAGAATTATTTTTGACTTATTTTCTTGTATATAAACTGTATTTATGGCAGAAACATCTATTTTTTAACCTAACTTCAGCATATTGAGTCATTTGTTGTGCAGCACCCATATATTGAACCATCTACCATGAAATTTGTGCCATTACATTTCAAATCTGAAAGCCAAAAAGCTTGGTATGAAAAAGTCATATTTTTCATGCTTTAGTATGCAACAAAGTAATACAATGGCATAAAGTTTTAGTTTAAAAAAATAAGAATCAACATATCAGAAACAGGACACTGGTTGTTGGTTGTTTTGTTTCTGAGCAGCAGTTTTTTTCACACAATGGGCTAAATGGCCAGGTCACAAGGACCCTGAGAATTCAGAGAAGGTTGGAGGAGGGGATTCACTGGACAGCTATTAGAAGACAGATGGTAATTCCCTCTCAAGGCCATGCATGCATAGCATATGGCTCTCCCATGCAAGGGGGCCACAGCTTAATATCCCATCACACAAATTCAGCCTTCCCAAGCCCATCGGTGTTCCCTACTGACCAAGGGCAGGGAGTTTTGTGGAGATAAATCTCAAAGCTGGCCCAGTGGGACTTGAACATGGGAACTGCAGAGGATATTGGGCAAATTAATCTTTTATGATCACACCTATCTATTTTATTATGTACTGAAGAGTCTACATTAAAATAACAAAAAACTTAGGTCTTAAAATAAGCATATTAAACCATCAAAACTAATTACAATTTAATATTTGTATATCTATATTTTAAGAGCATTAAGTCAGATCAATCAATCAGAGTTTTTGCAATGACAACTGCTTGAAAGTGATTTTCTAAGGAACTCCAATGCATAAAATGTTTTCCTTCATTCATATCAATGTTTCCCTCAGGCTTCAGAGCAAATGTTTCCTGCCTCAACTGAATAAACTTTACTAAAAATGGGAAATTATGCTCCTAGGGAAGATGTAGTACTAAAAAAAACTTTTGATATTGGTAGTCTATATTGTGCTAATACAATGCCAATATTTTTAGCTCATTTCAGAAAAAATGAGCTACTTTTAGTCATCTGTCTTGTCTGTAAACATTTCATTTTTTTTTAAGAGATAAAAGAATAATTCTTTCAGGCTGGATAAGTACTAATGAAATACTGAGATCCAAATCTACCAATAGTTAAAATTTTCACTGGTCTTAAAGTTGGAAAATGATAAAATTTTAAATAAATACTATAAACTGCTTATTTATGCTAAAATTTTTAAATTCTTATGGTTGAGTATGGTGGTAAATTCACATTGTAAGCAATGAGTAACTTCACATTGTAAGTAATGAGCTTAAAATGTGAAGAGAACAAATCACAATTAGTTATTTCTTGGTTGGGTTTGTTTTACCTCTAAAAATGAAACATCTCTAAGCAGCACTTGTGTGCACATAATGGGCTAAATGGCCAGGTCACAAGGACCCCAATGGCTTAGAGAAGGTTGGAGGAAAAGAACCCACTGGACAACTGTTAGGAGACAGATGGTAGCCTCTTATTAAGGCCTTCCATTGTGTCTTTTAATGTGTGCAAAGTATGGCTCTTCTGTATATGTATCCATGGTGCACATTTTCTTCTTTTTAGGATGCATATAGAAGTATGTTTTTAAATATTTTTCATTTATATTTTTTCTCTGTCACTAAAAACACTTTTCTTCAGAAACTTGAATTTTATATATTACTCAAACATTGACCACATTTCTTGTCCCACTTTTTTTTTTGAAGTTATATTTAAGGTAACCCATGACATTCGAATGTCACAAGCTATAATTTGAAACATCTCCTTAGGGTTGACCCCATGTGAAATTTCTGCCCTCTTTTGTGGGGAGGGGCAAGTGGTGATGGTGATAATTCAACGTTGTCTATGACAGTCCTCATATGAGCTCCCATTTGACACCTAACTTGTAACTGTGAACCCTCACATTTGGAAGTGTCCACTTTCCCCCTTTTTAGGTGGGGGAAGCAAGGGGTATATTTTTATTGCCCACAACATCCTCTATGTCACAAGCTTTCACTTTACATACCAACTGTTACATTTCACCCTGACATTTGAAAAGACATAACAATCCTTCACACACTGTGCAATTTTTTTTTTGTGGTGGGGGAGAAGGCATGGGGGGAATTTTCATAACCTGCGGCACTCTCAATGCCACAGGCTTTCATTTGATGCATAGTCAGTTTTTTTTTTTTGGCTCTCACACTATGAAGATATAGTGTAACAATAGTTTTCATATTTTTCCTTTCTTTAGATGTGGAAGAAAGCATTGGGGGGAGGGATAAACACAGAGCTGCCAACCTTGCATAGTGAAAATTGTGATTTGGAAGAATGAAAAATCAGAGGAAATCGCAGCACTACAGATCTATGAATTTTTTAATGCATTGCATCATGTTGGAATGCTCGACTTCTGGACTCCTAAAGGCAACTGATGGAGATGAAAAAATTCAAATTTTTTTCAGAATTAAACCAAGTTTCTTAAAATTACTTCTGTAAAAAAAAATACCACTAAATATGTGATTTAAGCTAATTAAAAACATGTTTCAATATCATAGTATAAAGAACAGTCAACTTTTTGCAAAGTTCTACAAATAATAACCTATACAGTTGTATTACTAGTAGTGAAGAGTACATATAATGAGAATATATTGAGTAAAGAATATAATGATAAACACTATTCCTAAGCATACAATTTTGTTTCCATAAATAAAAGAAAACCATCAGAAGTAATAGTATCCAAGGCATATTTTCCTAACTGCACATATCATTATACAATGAATGTCAGTGAGTACCATCAGAGGCTACTTGTTTCAAGAGCCTATTATCACTAACAAACAACATTCATTCAGTAATTTAAATCCCCCTCCAAAAACCAATGATCTCATCAGAGATGGCTATTCTAACAAGCATGTAACACTAAACAATGAATTGCCATTCCACAATTTAAGAAAACCACAGAACAAAATTATTGGAGACAATCATTTTAACCTGAACATACTGCTAAACAAGAACAACCATTCCATCCTTTTTACCCACCTCCTAAGAACAAATCAATATTATAACAAGCTTAAAAAACAAAATTGTAAACAACTCGCCAATGATCCACAGTATAAAAAGTCTCCAGAACTAAATAATCTTATCAGTGGAAACAAGCCTAAAAAACATGAACATTCACCCCTGATAAGCAGTATAAAAATGGCTCCAGAACTAAATAATCCCCTTAAAGATAACAGGCCTAAAAAACATGAATTGTCCTTAACCAATGCACCACCATCCACATTATTAAAAAAAACAAAAAGATAATCTCATTGGAGACAACGATTTTAAACAGAGTATATTGCTAAAGAAGAAGAAATCCCATTTCCCGCTTAACTTAATAATAGGGAATATGCATCAACTAAATATCATAAATCATCTACAACTTTCAGTACCTTCCTAAGACAAAATTTATAACTTTATGCTATACACAGCTGTATCAGAATAATATGACCACCTACCTAATAATATGAATGGTAGGTGGTCATATTATTCTGATATGACTGTGTATATATATATATGGGAATAAAATCCATATTGCTTAAAAAGTACAATTATATGAATAGCCAGCTTTTCCTGTTAAATTAACTTCTAACTTTTATTCACCTTAGAAGGTTTAACCTGAAAAAAAAAAAAAAAAAAAAAAAAACCAGAGGTCACACAAAACATACCAACAGACAATCCAATAAATCGTTGAATACAATGAAAAGCTATTACACTGTATTTATTCACTTACATTACTTTACACACCATAAAAAACATTCAATTACCACTTGTGGTACCATCTAGTGAGCTGAGAGCCATAAACTGCAGGTTACCAACATAATGATTATTAGTTAGTTATTGTGACCATATTCGAAATATATGGTGGAACAACTGTTTTGACAAACACATGAACAACAAATGGCAAGCGAAAAGCAATGGGAATATACGTAAAAAATATTCAAGTGAAAAATAATATTCACGTGTAAAAAATATTCAATTTATTACATGTAAAAAAAGAACCAGAAAAAGCGAAGTTTGTGAAAAAATAAAATATCACAATCACGATTGGAATCGAACCTAATCTTTCAAACACAGGCCAAAAAATGAAACTGCAGGGGCCAATCTTTGTTTACAATAGAAAGCATTAAAATAACACTGGCATTTTAGCACAGGACAAATATCTAATACCTTCCTGTAATATTTCCACACTGATTTTGCTTCATAATGTACACTGAATGGACAAATTATTATACAAATACCTAAAAAACTGCCACCCTACCTTTTGCCCTCACAACAGCAACCAGACTTCTTGGTAAAGACTCAATGAGGTGTTGAAAACAAGGAGGTAGGACTGCCACCCATGAAGTGAGGATCACCTGCGTAGAACATCCACAGTTGCCAGTGAGGGTTGAGGGGCTCAAACAGATCTTTCCAATTAGTCCCATAAATTCTCAATGGGGTTGAGGTCTGGCGATCAAGTGTAGTACTCACTTGAATGTTTCTTGAGCCATTGGTTGCCTCTCAGGAAGTATACAGTGTGGCTTTGTTCTGTTGAAAGATGGCGTCATAATGTGGAAAGAGAATTGTTACAAATGGGTGTAGATGGTCAGCGAGGACATTCACATACCTTGTGTTGGTGATAAAGATTTCGACAGGTATGAGGGACTGCAAAGGAAACCCCCATGTAAATGCACCCCAAACTGTTACATCACCTCCACCTGCCTGTATGGTCCCAACTTGGCAAGCTGGGTCCATTGCTTTGTGTGTTTACGCCACATATGCATACTCCTATTGTCATGATAGAGTTGAAACCATGATTCGTGAGACCAGATGACAAGTTTCCAGTCCTCTGCACTTCAGTTGCAATAAGCCTTTGCAAACTGCAGTCTAATCTTTCAGTCCCTTGCATTCAACAAGGGACACAATGTGGATGTCGATTGCCATAGCTTATTTTTTCTCTGGTATGATGGTTAGTCTTTGTGCATAAGCTTGTGGATGCGCCCTAGTTGAATTCCAATGTTATCTGCTCCACGGTAATTGTGAGATTCCTTGTAACAATGTGGAAACCTCGCTCACCTTAAGAATCAATTCCACGTTTACGTCCACATTTCTCCTGCTGGTTGGAAGTTTTGCTGTATTTTACACAGTCTTGGTATACACATGCAACAGTCTGATGGGGAAATCCCAACAGTTCAGCAGTTGCAGTGATTGAACAGCCGGCCTTCCTCACACCTATTATCTGACTACAGTTAAACTCGTCACTGCCATTACCTATGATTACTTTTCTGTGACTGGTTTCCAATGTGTAGAGACCTGCTGTATTTATAGGCACTGTCAGTTTTAGCATACCACATGACTGGATGCAATACTTCTGCTTTGCATATTGTTATAATTTGCCATTCAGTGTAGTAAGATACTTATTATGTGAAAAAGTCAAAAAAATTATAATAAAACTGATAAATCAATTTCATTTTCTGCTATTTCGCTATTTCAACACTTCACAGCATCTCAACACTATTGTAGCTTTTTTATCTCCTGAAGAAACAAAAATTCAAACTGTGGTTTCCAACTGATTATACTTTCAGAACATTCACTTCCAAAAGATTACATCACATTTAATAATTTTAAACAATATTGCATCACCTGATGATTCAAATCTTCAGTCTGCCGTCTTAATCTGTTGTTCTCTCGTTCTAGCTGTCCACATAATCTTTTAGCATCATCTCGCTCAGACTGGAGGCGTTCCTGGTCCTTGATATTGATACAAGTATACATTAGAGTATTATATTTGTGTTTACATAATAATGACATCAATTTTATATCTATATATACCACCAATAATTATTATGCAAAGGTAATGTTGGCCTTGTGAGAATTTTCATATAAATTTAAAAATGAACCAAAAATACTGGGATCAAGAAGACAAAGAAAAAAAACTTCCATTTTCAGCACTATATCCACATTTATTAACTTGAAAAGTTACTTTTTTAAGCACTAGACTGCAATAGCCACTTCCACAAAATTAACATTAAATAACTGGACAATAGCATTTGCAACATTTTGTACATATCACTAAGAAATATCAAAGCAAATGCAATAACATCTTCAAATATCAGTAAAAATTTTTCTTCTCTTCTCTTTCACACCATAAGATATAATGAACAAAAATTATCTTGTTAAATGCCTTAAAAATAAAAACAATTATTAAAGTATACATTGCATTTTTCAAATATTGCACAAAACACCTGTACTTCTTCATACTATACCCACATAGTAAAATCAGTAAAACTATTCAAGAACCTAGATACCTAGATTCAAGCCCTGGGTAAGTCATGGATGGATGCTTATTTGTTTCATCTTTCTGCTGAGGTCCCACCTTCCTCACAGCTCTATGATCCTTGGTATCTGATCAATTAGTTTTGTACAACAAAAAAAAAAGTCATTTTAAATTAATCTAAATTAACCAAATTTCTTTGGGATAAAAACAAGTTAAATCTCCCTTTCAGTAGATAACAAAAATAATGCTCAAAACATTAAGTATTTTAAAGTTTTACAGCACAAAAATTCAAATTCAAAAGCAATTTATGTAGGTTATTACTGTACCCAAAACTGCTAATTATTAAACAACTTCAGTTGATGACAGAAAACTAATAAGCTGTTTTGAACATCAGGTAGCATTTTGTAAAAATTTATATTTGCACTATGTGAAATGTAAATTCATTATCCTAAAAAAATACATATCAACTTACTGTAAGAGCACCAGCCAACTGGCTTCGCAAACAAGAAATTGTTTCAATGGATTTATGATACTCTTGCATTCTTTGAGTTATCACAGGTGTATTATCCTCTATTTCCTGCAATTATATGAAAAATATATTTTAAAAGTTTAATGAATAAAAAATTCATTGCAAAATAATAGCATTTTTTTTTATAGAGTACACTATTCTAAGCTAAAATTTAAACATTAATGTTAAAATGCAACCCTTATGAACATGGGAAAGGTTGATTCAAGCATTTCAAGAAAATCTAAAGAGATAGTATTTGTTAAATATGCTTTTAGTGAAATGCTCAAATGTTTACTAACACATACGTACTGGACAGAAAAATGGAACAGTTCTATGTTATACCAACAGAAAATCACATTCAGAGCTCAATAACTCCTTTGATGTAATCTTTTTAATGAAAAATATGTCTAAAGATAAATTAAAGATCTCAATCAAATCTATCTAAATGTTGATTTTTAAACAATATTTGTTCAGTATTCAAAGAGTTAGGAATGTTGGAATATTTAACAGACTATTAAAAAAAACAAATTTTAATAAAACATTAAACAGGTTAAAAGATCAGTAACCAGGTGCAGTGCACCCAGTATTCTACTAGAGTCAACTATGATCATTGATCTCTTAACATATTTTAATGTTTGATTAAATTTTTGTCAATTTTTCAGGTCAATTTGTCCAATAAATATTGTTTAAAATCTAGATAGAATTGATAGATTTTTATCTTTAGGCATATTTTTCATTAAAAATAACATTCAAGAAGCTATTGAGCTCTGAATGTGATTTTCTATTGAGATAACATGGAACTTTTTCTGTCCAATACCTGCATATCCTTTGCTGAAAATTAAAAAAAGTTCTTTAAATGATTATACACTAATAAAAAATTACCTCCAAATAGCTACACAAGAGTTGCTTAATTGTTTAATTAATTGCTATTTTTTTAATAATGCTACTTTTAATAATACTTTACTCCTCAATAATTTCACATGTATACAGTAGATAACAGCAACATATGTGTGCTTGGACAAATTGGAAATCATTTTTAAGAGGGAGTTATTTGCTTTTATACTGAGGAAGAACTGTGTTTAAGCCATTTAAATGAATTTAAACATGAATGCAACCAAATTTGTCATTTTTATCAAAATATGGGATATCTATGCTTAAATACTCCATTAAAACAAAGAAAAACACTCCATAGTCTTGTGTAAAGCTGGCAGGTCTAATTGTATATTAATAAAGATTAAAACTCAGAAAACAATAGCTGCTTGAAAATAAAATTTGCGACGTACACAGCATTGTTATATCACAAAACAAGAGATAACATGAAAATATTCAGTTCATACAGCTATCTAGGAAAAGGGAAAAAAAATTTTTTTTTTTTGAACAGCTTAAATTAAGATTAACATAAAATTCAATACTAATTTACAAGAAATTTTACTTTTCTTGAGTAGCATATTCATCTGGTCTAGCAGGATCATAACATTACAGCCAGTGAAAGAAGTTAAAAGATATAGGCTGAGTCCTGTGAAGTTTACAAATCTCAAACAGAAAACAATACATACAGTCCAATATCTTACACAAGATTCCCTCCATTTTGAAAATATCAATATAGTGTGTAGTATCAGTAAAGAATTGTAGGATCCTTGTGTTCCTCTGAAACATTGAATGATATGCTGGAATTAGCAAATGTTTGTCTCTCTACTGGAATAAATTAAAGAAACTGCTGGATTCAACAGGATGGCATCACAGCACTAAACTGATTTTGGGTTGTTTTAAATCTGAGCGGCACTTTTTTGCACACCATGGGCTAAATGGCCAGGTCACAAGGACCCCGAAGGCTCAGAGAAGGTTGGGGGAGGGGACCCACTGGAACAGCTGTTGGGAGACAGATGGTAGCCTCCCGTCAAGGCCATCCAGCGTGTTCTTTAACCAGTACTAAACTGAACATGCAATTCTACTTCTTCAGATAATGTATCTCAAATAAGATCTGACTACCCAGATACCAAAATTATTTCTTTTTGCAACTTGAAGAAAAATGTGTCAAAGCAACCTTTGTATTCTAAAAAGCTTGTGAGTTAATACTGAAAGGAAAATTAAACACTATTTAAACTCTACCCAGCAACTATACAGCAATGACACCTATCTTTAGCTAGGTAAGTGGTCAGCACTTTCAACATTCTCTTGTAACTGGCTGTCATTGGCTGTACCCAGTCATGTGCTGCAAGTGGTTAAAAAATTTGAAGATTGGTGAACCAGTTGTTAAAATTTTTGATGGTATGTGAGCCACTTGAATATAAACTAGAGTTGATCAAAAAGAGCAAAAGATATAAGATATACATATTCCATATGGTTTATGTATTAATCAATAAACCATATGGAATATGTATTTATATAGGACATTCAAATATCAATGAGAATTTAGTTATCATGTGAACAGGTATTGATGACAAGTTCAAACTTACAAACAGCACTAGTCAGTCCCTCTTGACATCACCAATCAACTGTAATCAAGATGTCGGACCAAGAAGTACCCAGCAGTATTGTGCAGTGCATAATTATCAAACTTTTCATGAAGGAAGGTGTCATTCTTTCCGAAATTTTTAACAGGTTTCAAGCCTAGTTTAGGAAAGATTGTACAGTTCAGCCAAATCACTTAGAGAAAGAACAGACAATGTTGAAAATAAACTTTCAGCTTGGAGACCAAGAACTGTCACTCCCAACAATGTTGTCAGAATTGAGGAACTTATCCTAGACAATCATTTGATAATGTTCATGAACTCTCACAGGAAACTGGAATTAGTCTAGAGTATATTGAAGAAATTGGGCACAATGAGCTAAAATTCAATAAAGTGAACACACACTGGCACAAGGAAAGACATTTAGTGGCTGTTACTCAACTTTTGCAGCATTATGAAAAAGAAGATGTAAAATTTTTATATTCTATTGTGACTTGTGATGAGATTTGGGTCCACTACTTCACTCCTGAGTGAAAACAAAAAACTAGTATGCAGTGGAAACACCATTCACCTTCAAGAAAAGCAAAACAATTTTTCCACCTGAGAAGATTATGGCTAGCATTTTCTGGAATTCAAAGGTAATCATTTAAGTGTCAAAAAACTTTTTGCCTGACTGAAAAAGTGAAGCTAGCAATCCACTCAAAATAAAAAAAAACACAGGATTCAGTTTGCTTCCTCCAAGGTAACGCTCATCTTCACACTGCCACTTTAACAGTGGAGACTATAGAAACTGAAGTGGTACCTTATCCACTGTATAGTCCTGACTTGGCTCCATCCGATTTCCATTTGTTTGGAGACCACTGAATGATTTTTAGGGGGCAAGAGATTCCGAGACAACGATGAGGTCATTGCAGCTGTGCAAAGTTGGACTGACAACCAACCAAAACCTTCTTTGAAACTGGAATTAAGAAGCTTCCAGAACAATGGAACAAGTGTAATGCAGTTAATGGGGACTACGTTAAAAAGTAGTATATGCGATTTTTCTATTTTGTTGGAATAAATTTTTTAGAATCAAATTCTCCTTTACATTTGAGACATTATTATAATTACCTATACATTTCATGCAACCATTAATTAGATACAAAATGTGACATGTAAAAAGATTCATAACAAAAATATGCAATTTGCAATTTAATCTTTTTTATGTTATTCAGATTTTCTTAGTAGTGAGCCAATTGTTAAAGATTTGGCAGCAAAAACCTGCCTGAGTATGAAAATGAATAGAACTTTACTACCAGTGACCAAATTGGCAGCACTTATACTTCTTAAAATCTTCCCAATAAAAATACAAAAGAATAAACAGTTCAGAAACTTTAAAATCATTTTGTGCAATGTAAATGTATTAGCATGATTGTCACCAATTTCAATTTTTTTATTATTATTACTTAGATAAGTAGTAGTATTCTATGAAAGCAGTTCTGTTGCCTGCAGATGTGTGAAAAACACAAAAACAATGTAATTATTTTCACAAACATATATGAAAACATATGAGTGAAAGATAAAACATGATTTTAATTGTGGGGTAATTTTTCTTTACCTGTGGACCATTTAACCCCCCCCCCCCCACACACACACACACACACACAAAAAAAAAACATTGAAAAATGTCATTTAGCAGCTCTGGCCTACATGAAAAATTACTTTTCAAACTTATAACATTATATAACTACTTACAGCAACTATCTGTTGTAGTTGTTGATTAAGCCGAATATTTTCATTTTTCTCTACTTGCAATTCCTCTTGTGATTTTATATACTCTGAGTACATCTGGGTAAGAGTCATGCCAGATCTCAGCACTTTACTTGTGGCTGCCGCAGTAGGGAACATTGTTTCAAGTCGTTCTGGACTTAAGCCTGAAAAGTCAAAACAAAAAAAGCCTAAAATCCTAAAAATTAAAAGCTATGTACAGCAAATTTAGACATATAAATTTAAATAAAATGTTTAGAAAACCAAAGAAAACTTTAATTTCATTAACTATTTTTAGATATCAAAATTGTTTTGAAATAATTGTACACAATAAATCATCATTAAAACAAACAGAAGGCTATAGAAACTATAAATAAAGAGTAATTAAATGTAGTGTAAGTGAAATCTTCTCTAATACTGGTTAAGAGTAATTTATCAAAATCTTTTATAAAAAATGCATACTAAAAGTCAATGTTCTCGAAAAGAATTTGTCAAACTTAAAGTATTTTTCCGGTATTAAAAACTTCATAAAAATTTAATGTGCTTAGGTGAAAGTAATGAAAGATACTAGGGTTGTTCAGAAACGCTTTTATATATTTCAGTTGATGGAAATCACCTGTTCCTGAGATACTTTTTTTCCATCTGGAAAAAGCCGAAAGTCAAATTGTGCTAAATATGGGCTGTGAGGAGGGGTGTGATACATTCCGATTATATTTCTTGCAGAAAATTACAAAGTGTGACACGTGAATGTGTATTACTGAGATGGAGAATATCTGCTGGTTGTTTTTATCCGAAATGTTGCAGTGTTGTGTGCAAAATATTTATTAGTTAGCACTATATGGTTTGACTGTGGAATATTGTTGACATATTGACTGTGGAAGTGGAGTCAATTGACTGTGGAATATTGTGGCACTGCACATTGGTACGCAAGTTCAGAAACCTTTGGGAAATGATTTTTGTGATCAATAACAACTGCTATGTTCACCAAAATTTAGTTTTGGAAGATTGAAGATAATCCCTTTTGATGCTCATTCAATATGAATTTTGTGGTTTAAGAAAATGCTTTATGCCAATGGGAAATACTAACATGTTTCATGCATTCTTCACCATAAACTTCTTGCACATTATGGAAAGTTTCTGCAGCTGTTTTCTTCACGTAAACACAAAAGCTGATCATATACTGTTGTTCTATAGCTGATTGCATTTGTACTCGCATTTTAATTCAACATTTCTGCACTCTACTAATTTACACAATTGATGATACTGATGAACCTCATTCATGCAGCCTCCTGTATACATCCCTGTGGCTGCTGACAGCTCACAAGACAGTGTGCATACCTGCCATTTCCCTATATCATCTGGCTGTTAAAAATAGATAACAGTCATCCTGAACAGCTGTGGCCCTGGGATGACCTTATCCTGATCTATGACTACTTCTCCAGTTTTCTGAAATTTACCTAAAGTTGAGAGGAAATTTTGTGCTACATTTTAAGGTCCTAGATACCTTAGGAGAGAAGTGGGTCAATCTCAGGCTACCTATTGCTCTCTATCATATACAATCAACAATCACTATCTTTGTGACATGGTGAAATCAAATTGCTATCAAAGTTAACATGACGTTGGAATAGAAATGAGTGGAAACTGCAGCCACATGCTCTTTTGCATGCTTGAGGTCACATCAGTTAAATGTGAATGTATTTTCTTTTGCACTGCAAATCTACATGTATACCATATTTCATGTCATTCCCTTAAATACTTTTGAGTAGGGCATTATTCCTTAATTTTTAGCACCAATGTATGTAGTAATATGCATATAATGCATAAAATCACTGATAATTAATTTTTTGCTCCATGCCACAAGGAGGAATTTATCATTTTAACATCAGTATTAAAATTTATTAAATTTTTAAGCACAATAATTTTATTCACAACTTAGAAAAATGAAAATTTATAAGAAATGGAACTTAAATTCATAGGATGCAATGGAAAATCTTAATTTCACATAGCTCCATGATTTGTGACATTTGTAACTGAATATTCGACAATTACTTTATGAACCAAGCACAATTTTCAATGATTAAGTGAGAAAAAAATTCAATTAGAGAGGTGAACTGGTGGGTTTTTTCCCCACTTGACTAATTGCTGAAACTAAATATGTCTTATGATTATCACTAATATGAGTAATAAGAGTTTAGTGATAGCCATAATATACATTTAATTTCAACAATTAGGAATTTGAAAAATCCACCTCTTTGCCTTCTGGATCAATTGCAAAATCAATTACAAGCCAGTAAGGTTTTCAGGTCATGCTTTAGGGACAGGATCATGAAAAATAATTGTATTCATGTCCAATCAGTTACTGAATGGTTGCAGTGTATGACTACAGAGGCAAGGAAAAACTATTTAGTTTTGATTTCAAGCTGAAATATTTAGCTTAGAAATTTTAAATTTTTCTCACTCCTATGTTAGTTTGCATATCATGTGAAATCTGGAATTTTCATAATATAGATTTAAACTGTTTGTTCTATTCAAAAATATTTATTTATCCAGTCATTTGTGATAATTCCAATGATTTATTATTACACAGATTATAAATGATGAATCCATTAATAAAAGCATACATATTAAAATAACAGTTAATATAATTGAAATTTCATTCAAATGTTAAACAGCAAAAACTATGATAAAATATATATATGGGCAGGTTTTAAGATAATTTTTTTGTTTAAATAATGACAATTTGTATTTAAAAGCAAATGGTACCTAATAACTTTGAAGAAATGCTAAAATTTTAAAATATTATGAACTAAAAAAAATTGTACATTAGAGTGCAAATTCATGATTACTTTTGATGAAAATAAACCAAGAAAATTCTTTTAGACAATTTATGTGAAAATGCCTATTAAAATGAAATTCAAAGCAAAAAATTCACTGCAGACATGTGGCTGGGATTGATACCGTGTTCACAGCACATAAAAAACTCATGCACTGATTACTATCTGCCCAATACTGTAGGACATTTTCCTCATAATTTACTGCAATTCTTCAATGATAAAATTATCCATGAAGTTTACACAAAACTCAGAATTTTCAAGTAGTCTTGCTTGAAACTATTATTTCAGTAGTTTTGTCATTAATGATGAATAAAACTATTGTCAGATATCAGTGTTCTAAATTATGATATTTAATTTCTGTTTTCATATTGTAATATTAGTCTGTTCTCATTAGCTCAGAATTGGTGGTTCTCATTATCCAAAAATATTTTTTCACTTTTAACCCATTTAGTGGGTTTGAATTTTAATTACACAGACACTAACATGATTCATGCATTCAATGTTGTCTTCTCCAACAATGAATTAATACCTGATTTAAAACTTAAAATATTTTAAGCCTGCGTAATTTTTTTGCAGTTTTTATTATTTTATGAATTATTACATATAGATAAAACAGGAATTTTGATTTCATAAAAGTAATTTTCATACACATCTTACCATTTATTCTTATACAGTAGAATAGTCAGGATTTTAGAAGTGGATAAGGTTTTAAAAATTTTCTAAGCATTTTTGTTAATGTCACTTGATGAAATAATAAGAAATATTACACAAGGAGATGCTTTAACCCTCCAGGTGGCTGGAACATGTTCTCCCCGCTACAACTAAGTGGTCCTCTAGTGGTAGTGACGTGGCAGCCCCACCACACAACCATTGTTTAAGCCTTACTTTGGTGCTTACAAAGCATACAGAAGGATAAATGGTAACACCAGGAGGGTTAAATCTTGAATTGCCCCCATTTTCCTTGGATATTCCACTGTTCTTATGTAATGCAGTTTTTCTCTATAACATTATCATCTATATTATTTATAATCTAAATATATAATATTGAATGGCTGTCAAATCTGCAACTTTTTTTTAAATGGCTTGAAGTTGACATAAACTAATCTCACAGATTTTCATTGGTGTTATCAGTAATATCAATTACATTTCAGCTAAAGAGAAACTACTACACTTTAGCTTTTACATAGATTTAAATTTTTAAGAATTCATAACTAGGTAAATGGTAAAATGAAATTTACCTTTGTTCTGAGATAGGAGATCATTCACATTTTTAAGCTCTTCTCTTAATTTAGTTATTTCTTTATCCTTGTTACCCATGAGAGTTTTCCATTGATTTTCTGATTCAGAGAGTCTTTCCTCAAATTTATTTTGAGACTCTGTAGCTTCGTGAAGTAATTTTTGCATCTCTTCAACAGCTCTAACCATTTCTTGAACTCTCTCTTGAGCATCTTCACTTGAACGCTTAAAGATCAATCAATAAAACAAAAGCATGAATAAAAGCTATAACGTAACATGGACAATGTTGGTACTCTAAAGGTCTGGCAGATGCTGATGGGAAGAGCTACATAAGTTGCCCAAGTTCCTATCAATGTAGTGGTTTTCAGCTTCTAGCAGGTGGAAACAGGTACTTTCCCATTCTTGCAATTAGATGGGCAGTTTAATAATGGTTGTACCTCTTTCAATAAGCACAGTTCCTAAAAAAATAAATACTAACAATTTTCTTTCCACAGTTACCTGGACATGAAGAGACTACAGATTATTATTTGGGTGTTCAAAAAGAATTCTAGCAACAAAACTTGGGACATTTTAGGCTTACAAGTGACCAGATGGACAGGTTAGTCAGATACTTAGCATAAGCTTAAATTCCAATTACTATCAATTAATTATTATTCAATTTCAATAAAGTGAAAAAATAGATGTATAATCTAAAGACTAAAATTAGAGAATACAATAGTTTAGTCTTAAGTTTGCTATGGTAGCAAAACTTGGACCCTTTGTAAGTAAGATTACAGGAAACTTAATGCTTTTGATTCTAGACGATTACATTGCACCTAGGATATTAGTTGGTTTAAATATTCAAAAAATGACAAGGTAGATGAAGGCTGCATTAGTTTAGCCATGTTGCCTGTGTGATATATAGATTAGTGAATCTAGTTATGAAGTGTACCTAAAGATACCAGAAAAGGGAGACTTAAAATGTAGTGGACAGATAATGTCAAACAGGATCCTTGCTAGAACTGGACTGCAGTAGCTCATGATAGATGTATATAGAAAACTGCACTGCATAGTCTGTCTTTCTGTGTGCATTTATGCCAAGTATGTTGAAATATATTATACATTTTCAACTTATATGATAGATATTTTGTTGTTAGACTTTGAATCATTCCATCAAAGTAAATATTCTACAATTAATGCTCCAAATCAAAAACAAATTAGTTTATTAAAGCATTTTGGATTTATTTAATGCTTCATCGCAAAGTAAAAATCAATCAATTGCAAAATGGACCTTTTATTGCAATTAGTATTTCAAAGTAACAGATTTTTACCATAACTAATATGGCTGGTCAGTCTAATAAACAATTCAGCTGATAATTTGAATACATTTTTTAAAATGTTTATTTTTGACAATACTTGACAATCTATTCTGAAAATAATACATTATTATTACAAAATAACATTGTCAAATTTTATTAAACTGAACAATATAGTAATGAAAAAAAATTCAAATTTCTCTTATATAATAAATAATTCCATGGTGATGCAATGCTGAAGGCATCATCTATTGATCAGGAATTTAAAAAAAGTGTTCTTAAAAAGACATCCCTTTTATAGTCAAAAGTGCAAATTAAGCACAATTAGTGAAAAAATTATAGTAATCCAAGTAAGTGACTTTAAAACTTGGAACATGTAAAGAATTAATTAAAACTATTTAGCTTCCTATTCCATTTTCTTGTAATTTATACTATAGGTTCAAAAGTGATTAATTTTATTCCCATTTTGTAGGTGAAAGAAAAACTGATAGGTGAATTTGTAAAAAACAAAACAGAGCTTAACTGAAAGAATGCAGTTGTATTCAGATGAACTGACCATGTTTAACAGGTGAAAAATGCTAAATAGTAGAAAATTTGGAATTATATTAGACTGAGAGCCACTCTGGATCAGTTTAATTTATTAGGTATAATTTATGACACATATTTCATCCCTTTCCTTTTTTTTTAAAGCCCTTTAGCAGGTCTGATATAGAATTCCTTATCAATTAATTTGGTCCATTATGAATAATTGCTCTTCCCATCAAATGGTTAAATTTTCCTTTTTTGAATTAAAAAATTAACTGAAATATTTAGGAAAATTTTTAGCATGGATATTTTTATAGTTTTAATCATAATTTATAAAATTATTTTTACTTATTTCTTGCATTTTAAATTATCCATTAATTTAAATGTAATTAATTTTTTTTTCAAGGGGAAAAAGGAAGATGTAAAATTATTTACCTTATATAAGTCAACTAGTTTAGTTTGTGCACGTAACTCCAGTTGATATTGCTCTTCTGCTTCACTCTGTGACTGATTCATTCCTCTTATTCTTTCAGCTAAAGCTTCAATTCGTCTATCCTTTTCTTCAATAGCTTTCTTCATATCGGTAACCTGGCTTTGAACTAAATGAAGCTGAAAAAATAACTTTATTAATTACTAGTACCTACTTTGAGGTCTATTCTACAGGGTGTTCAGGCCAAAACGAAAATATATCAATAAAAAAAGTAACACAATTCACTGTTTAATACAGTGACAAACATGAAGCTTGCAGCAAAAGATAAATACCCAAGTTTAGTTGATAGAAGTGTGGCATTACTGTCCTGCATGCTGGGCACATGGCATAAATCACAGCTTTTGCAAAATGACACTACTCACAGTGAAGCAGAAAGTGAAGTGCTATTGTTGACTTGCTGAATTAAAATTTCTAGTGACAATGCAGAGGAAAATCAAACAAAAATAACAACAAGAACCACCTGAGACACACAATAACAACTTGCACAAAAAAGCTGCTTGAAACAGGCTCACTCATAAGGAAAAGCACGAGTGGTAAGAAAGTGTCTGACCAACAAGTTGATAACATTCGTGAAGTATTCCAGCAAGAACAAGGAATGTTAAATCTTCTAAAGTTTTCAACAAGTTGATAACATTCATGAAATATTCCAGCAAGTACAAGGAATGCTAAATCTTCTAAAGTTTTAAAGTGGAAAGGATAGGATCTTTAAGTAATGGTGTACATTTTAAATCTTCTAAAGTTTTCTTAATGTGATTATCATATTATATATGATAATCACATTAAGAAATATTATACATATTTCTTAATATTTCAGCACATTTTTTCACACACTGGGCTAAATGGCCAGGTCACAAGGATTTCCTTGCCAGATTTTTTTTACTACATCACTCTTCAAGTCTTATTAAAATTAATATATTTCTCATTTTTCTTAAATATATTATTTTCATAAAATCCAGAATTAAAAGCTACTTAATTAGTAAATAACACAACATACTTCTGTTCAACAGTTATTTTGCAAAAATGTTCTAATTTTTTTGGCTGAGCACAGTCTAAAATAGCTTGGTTTGTGGTTTTATTCCAGTTTTTTCTGGTTGGACACCAAAATAGTTAAGAAAAAGAAAACTTTACAATTACAGAGTAATAAAAAAAAACTCACCTCTTCAATACGGTGCTCTAACTGTGTTTGCAACTCTAAAACATTGGTAGACTTTTCTCTTTTTAAAGTATGTATTTCATGGTTTTTTTGTGACACTTCAATATTAAGGTCATCTATCTGTTTATTTAGCAGCTCTTTTTCTTGTTCCAAGCGTTTTACCTGATGCTAAAATGAAATATTATTCTAAATAATATGAAAATATGTTTAAAAGATTATGTTTAAAGCACTCACTATAAATATAGTGATGACAAAATTCCTGAACACACCTGCATACTCAAATGTTTTTTGTGCTCCAGGCAATTTCTACCCATTAAATTATCAACTTTATGTAACTTTTATTATTTATCCTGAAGTCTTTTTGTACACTGATTTCAAATCTTTTAAATAGAACTTCAGGTATTTAAAAAAATAACAATAATAAAAATAAAAAACATATACTACAAATACAAGGTAATACAAGGGACATTCAAAAAGTTCTTGACATGCATCTGCAGAACAATTAACATTGCACTTACCACAACAAAATGTTTACTGTCCTTCAAAGTACTCCCCTCCAGCATCTATGCAGAGTTGCAGATGTTTATGCCAATTCTAGAATGCTTTGTGGTACTGCTGTTGGGGAATACTCTGCAGCTCTGAATGAACACATTTTGCAAGGTCTTGCACCCTTGAAAAAGGCTTCCCAGCAAGTTCCTTTTTAATTTTTGGAAGTAACCAAAAACCACATGGTGCAAGATAGGGTGAATATGAAGGATGGGAGCTGTTTGATTTATTTACTGCTCCAGATAGGCCATAAATCATCAGGTTTTCTGAGCACTGGCATTGTCATGAAGGAGAACCTTTGACACGCATGTTGTTAGACACTGCTCTTCATCTCCTCAACCATTTTGGGCAAAACAATGTTGGTGTAGTACTGGGCATTTATAGTCATTTTTTCAGGTAAGGTGTCCATGGCAACTACTCTTTGGGAATTGAAAAAAATTGTGAACATCCTCTTCCTTGAGCAAAAGTTTTGTCGGAGGATTTGGGCACACAGTTCATCTTCCACAACCCAAACAGAGTTGTCGATCTTTCTGAGAGTTGTATATCAATAAAATCACATCACTGTGATACTGCCTGTTAACCATTTGGGGCCACTTGGTTCAAACATTGCCAGCATCTCTTAGCACAAGTTGACTAACCCTTTTTTCTTGTTCTGTCAAGAGAAAGAGTAGCACAGATCTTTTGGAACTTTAAATGTTGATGAATAATTGTTTCCACACTGCCAACTGATACACTGACATCTAAACTTATTACCTGAATGGTGATGTGTGGGTTTTCCTTAACGAGTTCACGAACATCAGTGATGGTTCTCTCGTTCATGGGGCAGTTGCATATTGCATTCAACATTCTGTGCAGTGTTAATTAAGAACAGTTAAGGGGAGGTCTTCATTTTTGCTCATAATCAGAGATATAAAATAATAAATATAAAGGTTATTCTTTGCATTAAATCACTGCTGAAATGTCACATGGACTTTCTACTGTTTTGAGAACAATGGAGAGAAATTCTGAAACTAGATCTGTTGCCAACAGAGAAAGAGCTGGGTGACCTAGGAAAACAACTTTGCATGTTGACACGATACTGCACAGGACTGCACTTTCCAACAAAAAGCTCAATTCACCCCAACTTTTGAAATAATGATCATTGGGTGGAAATTGTTAACGTGTGTTAAAGAATTGTATGAGGAAGACTTAGAAATTCCAGAAGCTCATCCAAAGCCTTTACTCAGATTTTCAGCACAAAACAATTAAAATGGGAAAAGAAACATGCACTGTGGACTGATGAAGACTGGAAAAAAACAATTTTTCGTGATGAAAATAAGTTTTATCTCACTAGAAATCAGAGTAGTGCTATGCAAGAAGACAGACTCATGAGGAATTTAGCCTTCAATGTCTTAGAAGCTACTGTGAAATATCTAACCCAAGATATGGGGTTGCATGTCCTGTTGGGGGATTGGGAGGCTATATAAATAAATATTTGGGAGGTAAAGTGAAAGCTAAGGACCACATCAAAATATTGAAAATGAAATTGTTTCCAAAAGACATCTTTTTGGGGGATGAATCTTGGAAAATAATGCATTAGGTTGTTTAAAAGTTTCTGACATCAACAATTACACTGTTTTTAAAAAAAAACACTTACTCACAAACTTAAAAATGCAGTTACCATTCAAATAGTATGTGATTGCTTCTACATCCATTATTTAGGAAAAGAATTCCAAATCATTACTCATGGCAATGAAGGGTTTTTTTGGACCTGTGGTGTGTTGTTAAGACTTTCATGGTTAACTTTAGAAAGGTTACAGAAGTTTAAATTTCTCCATGATGTGAAGTACAAAAAACTGCAATTTCTTTAGCAACAGTTTGATTTAATAAAATCATTCTGTAGTTTGATATATTTTTGCACTTCCCACCACAGAGAAATTTACACTTCTGGAAAGTTTCTAAAATAAAGTTAACCAGGAAAGTCTTAATGATGAACAGGTGTCCAAGAAAGCTTCATGCCATGAATAATGGCTTAGAATTCTTATACTAATAATGAATGTAGATGTAATCCATGCCATGCAAATAATTGCAGTTTTAAGTTAATGGTAAATATTTTTTACAACAGCGTAATTGATGATATTAGAATATTTGATACACCTATCCCTTGCTTTAAACTTAATTTTGTTTAATAGCAGATAGATCCATTAAAAGGATGAAATGACTTAGAAAATCTTCAGGCCTTAATCCTATCAAGAACTTATGGTACAAATAAGTTATATGAGAGAGGTGCTAAAGTAAGTGTGAGTTTATCAAGGCTTCATTGTTTTCTTTCAACCATATTGCTAAAAAAGAACCGCTTCTGAATTCAATGCTAAAAAAGATGTAAGTGGTCATTAAGGCAATGGCTGCTCTATAAAATAATGATTTTATAACATTTAATATTCTCATTAACATGTGTGACAACTGCTGTATAATAACTAGAATAAGAATAAAATAAATATTTCATGAAAGTTAAGTTTCTGTTAATTCATATGTATGCAATACCTTATTAAAATTTTTACTCAATTGCATTCCAGTAATTATATCTCGGAGAACATAAAAGCAGTTCATACCAACATAAATACATGTTTAATAATTCCTGGCTAGAAATCGGTATGAACAAAAGAAACTTGCAAAAACACAGGTGTTCAGGACTTTTTTGCCATCAATGCATATAATTTACAAATCTTATTATTTAGCATTTTCTATTTTAAGAAAAATAATTTTCATTTGTTACAGCTAATGAGAAGTCATTTTTTGCTTTAACTGTCTTATATATATATATAAGAAAAATAAATTGGATTTTGATATTATAGTACCCGATACAATAAAAGTTTAGTAATACTGAGGCACATGATCATGACTAAGATCAGATTTACAAAAAAAATATAAATAAATTAAAAAATACCTATCTTCCTATATGAGCCCTAAAAAGTAGAAAATAAACCTAAGGCATATCAATGGTGCAAGCAGTCACTGAGTTTGTATTCACTTCAAAGGAAGATAGGGCATCGATTTACCTACTCAACAAGATTGCTGGGCCCTATCTTTCTTTGAAGTGAATATGAACTCAGTGATTGACTGCATCATCAATATACTTTAGGTTTATTTCCTACTTTTTAGGGCCCATATAAGATAGATATTTTATAATTCTTTTATTTATATTTTTTTCTTTGTCACTAAAAACACCTACCTTCAAAAACATGCATTTGATATATGACTCATAAACATCAACCACATTTTTCCTCCCTTTTGGAGTCATATTTGAGGTAGTTTACATGACACGTTAAAGACATCACAAGATTTAATTTGAGATATGACTAGTTAAAGTCAAACCCTGCAAAAATTCGGCCCTCTTTTTATCAGGGGGAAATAGTGGGGACAAAATTCGAAATAGTTTACAACAGTCATTATACAAGCTTTCATTTGGCACCTAAATCTTTTTTAGGGGAGAAAAGAATGGGGGTAAATTTTTTAGTCTATGACATTCTGTGCATCAGAAGTTTTCATTTGACGTATAATTTGTTACTTTCAGCATTTGCATTCTGGAGATATATGGGAACAATCATTTTATATTTCACCCCTTTTTTTTTTAGGCGGGAAGAAAACATGGGAGGTTAATGTTTTATAACTTATGACACTCCCATTGTCACAAACTTTCATTTGACATTTGCTGGTTACATTTGGCATTCACATTCTGGAGATAGAGCAGATGAATATTTTTCACATTTCCCCTTTTTTAAGGGAAAGAAAGCATGGGGATCAATTTTTATAGCCTATGACACTCCCTGTGTCACAAGCTTTTACTCCCCATAAATCATTACATTTCTCCATTGTTTGAAAGATATGGTGGACAACTGTTTTGGCAAATCCACAAACCAACAAATGCCAAGAAAAAAGCAATAGGAAGATAGGTAAAAAATATAGGGGGCAAGATTGAGATGGAATGCCTTTCTACAATAAATTTTTCTATTTGTTTCAATGGTCTTTAAAAATTACCTGAAAATTAAATTCTGTGTAATATATATATAATATTTCTTTCTCTTCCATTCTGGTCATCAGTATTCTCAAGGGGGATCCCCATATCATCCCCCAATCTGATTTTGGTCATGACAGAGTAAAAGTTAGAGCACTACGGTTTCCTGAGGAATGAAAGTTGGGTATTTTACTTCTGACTGGTATTTTTTTGCACACACTGGGCTATATGGACAAGCCACAAGGTATCGGAGAAAAGGACCCACTGGGCAGCTATTAGGAGACAGATAGTAATCTCTGTCAAGGCCATCCAGTGTGTTTTTAATGTTCAAATTAAACCCTAGGGTGGCTAAAATGATTTTTTTCCCTAACACACCAATCTGTTCCAATAGTGCTACTGATGTGACAGCACCATCAGACAAACAGCACTTACGACTTCCTCAAGGGATTATGAAACAAAGGAAAAGGGATAACAGTGTAATATCTGAAAAGTTAATATAACTGCACAGTTGCATTTCAGAATTTTGTAATAATATAACAATTGTCACCAACCTGTAAATTAGACTCCTTCATTTGGGCTTCTTCAGCTTTGGCAAGAGCTTCATACTTTTCTTCATTTGAAGTCGTGACTTTCTTCAACAAGGTCTTCAGTTCATCTAATAAGAAAAACAATAATGAATACAAACAATTCATCTCATAACACAGATTATTTTTCTTTTCTTTTGACAAAATTAACACTGTAAAATTTCACCAAAATATCAGTAAAGCTTTCCCTCTTCAAATAACCATTTCATTTTTATTTAAATTATCTACATGAAATAAAATTTTATCATTATGACAAGGATAGATTTCAGCAAAAACATTACACAAATACCTAATCCTTAGATATCAATGCATGCTAATCATATACAAGATCCAGCTACACTAAAACTGTATTTAAGTACTATACAGTCATATCAGAATAATATGACCACCTATCATAGTATATGTATGGTAGGTGATCATATTATTCTGATACGACTGTGTGTATCATTATATGTGTGTGTATATATATACTGCTCACAAAAATTAGGGGATATTTTTATCGCTTCATATTCATTATGAAATATCCCCTAATTTTTGTGAGCAGTATACAGGGTGAATCTGAAAAAGTGGGCAAAACTTTACGGAGTGGTAGAACGCAGCTATACGAGCAATATTCGTCATAGAATGTATGGTCGGAACGCAAGCGGTGAGAAGTTAAAAGGTAGTTTTCCACTGTCACATTTAAAGAATGAACACAAGAAGGAGAGGAGATATTTCAGAAAACATTTTATTAACAGGAATGTAATTGAGGTACATGCTCAAAGAAATTGCTCAAAAGAGCCATTTCGTAGTTAGTATAACCAGCCATCCTCTCGACAATCCACGGTAGAAATGCCGTTGGGTGCGAGGACCGACCCTTTTATACCATTTCCAAAGCCACCTAGCGGCTCGCCGTTTGCATTCCGCCCATACTTTCTATGACGAATATTGCTCGCATAGCTGCGTTCTACCACCCCGTAAAGTTTTGCCCACTTTTTCAGATTCACCCTGTATATATATATATATCATTTATATGTGTAAATCATTTGTGACAGGGGTCAGCAACATGTGACCTATGTAACCTTTTAAGTGGCCTATTATTATTTTCATTTTTTAATGTAAAATTGTCTTGTCAGCAATGCCTGAAAAAAATAAATTTTTAAACAACAATGTGAAATAATTTTATTTTTTAACAAATTTGATTTGAAAATGAACAACATATTGAGTCATTTATCTGTACAGCTAGTGCAATTTTATTCAGGATTTTAAAATTTTACATTTCCTCTTCTCAAAGGATTCTTAGCTGGAATGATAACTGTGTTTCACCTAGCACCTATATTTGAAAATATTTTCTTGAATTAATTTTAATTTTATCAAAAGCAAATTTCAGTCACAAATGGCAGAAGAACATTTGCATTCAACACCAGAGCTCTTAAGTTGATTTTATTAAATTGGCAAAAATATTAATATAAAGCCTCTCATTAATAGTTTTCAGATAAAATTTTCTTTTCATTTGCACATATGTAAGAGTTTTTGGTATTTTTTCCATTTATTCAAATATTATTTTTGGGATAATAAAGATATGCATATAATTATGAATATTTTTGCAATAATAAATACACAAAAAACAAAATAAAGCATTTAGTTTTGTACATATTGTATCCTCTCCTAATTTCTAGTGTATCTTGCTTACAAATTCCACAATTCTAATGTGGTCCATGTTAACGAAAAGGTTGCCGACTCCTGCTTTATGATCAAAACAGTTCCAATCAAAAAAGTTTTCCATCGAAACAGTAGAGAATTATACAAAAAAAAATTCAACTGCAATATATTTTATACCACATGCTGTTAAGGTATCTTGTAAATGCAAAATGAGCTGTTATGAATAAGAGAATTATGAAGTTTAGCCATTCAAACTGAAAATACAAAAGTTGCATATAAAAATTAATTTATGTTAGTTTGAAAACAATCTTAGGTTACTATCTGCAATTGTTGCTAACCTGAATAGTTTTTTTTTGTCACTAAAGTACAATTTTAGTCAAGCTCATTGGCAATAACAGTACTTATTAATAAAGCCTACCTGCTATAATGGTTAGCATATCTAACTATCAAGCCAGAGTGCATATCATTGTATGAAAAACTGGGACAAGTGTGATATGGCTTCTAGATTCTCTGTTCTTTGTGTAGAGGGGTATTGGACAAAATACTGGTATTTGGCTACACAAATGAATCTTGACACTTTTTTAGTGGTTTTCTGAGATTAGGGGTTTCAAATAATTCTATCCTGAACTAAAAAATTATCACATATATTCAATATCAATATAGTTAATATGCTATGCATAATTATCTTTATCACAAGTTCTATTTTGTAAAAATCATATTTTTTTGTACACTTACCATTCAACTTCTCAATGTCATTTCTTCTCTTTTCTAACTGTTCCGCCAAATCCTTCTTCTCTTGTGAAAGCAATTCATTATTTCTTTTAGTAGTCTGCTGCATATGAAAAGGAATAAAACCAGTTAATGGTGAGAAAACACAACAAAACACATCAATCTGAAGCTAACAGATACCACACCAGCTGCTTATTTCTATACAACCAATCTATGTAAACAACAATACTGGTCAGTTATTACTTGAGACATATCCTTTTGAGTTCCACAACAAAGCACATGACTTGGCACTTTTCCACCATGCCTATGAGTCCAATCCCAATTTTGGCACAGTGGTTTCCCCTGTGCCACACACATTGCATTAAAAAAATCAACCCTATCCCTGAGAGAATTTGAGTCTGACTACAAAACTACTTTTATTTTTCTACTTCAAGAACCTGTGAATTTCAACAGGAAATTTGCTAGGTAAATTAAATTATTGTGGATGATTTTAATATCGCATAGTAATATCTGATAGTAACTTATTAAACAAATCCAAGACTAATCACTACATTAACATATTTTTAGTTATGGCTCACAACATTTTAACCATAAAAGATTAAAGCCATCAATGATTGATATTATGGGAAGAACACCTATAACACAAACATAATTTCATAGTAGTTTGTAAGAATTAAGGCATCAAAAAACTAGCAAAACTGTACTTAATAGTTCAAAAACAATATGAGCAGTATACAATGGTACTGAATGCTTTAAATGAATTAAATGGAAAGTGTTAAATTCATTAATGACTTGAATTCATTAACATTAACAAACATAAAAGCTTATTAACATTAAAAAAATTAATAAAACATTAACAAACTTACCAACTCAAGTAACACTGTATCATGAGTCCGCTGCAAATCTCTCCACTTTTGCTGCAGAGAATTCAACTGAGTCTCTGAAAATATATAATTTTTACTCTTTAAAAATTTTTAAATTCTACTACTCATAAAGCTAAAACCTAGTTATAGCTTTTAGTGAAAAATATAAATTCTTGACTATTAATGCTAAATCAAAGCCATTAATATTTTCATACATTTAAAAATTTGAAAATTAATAGTATAAGCTGAAAAAAGGAGATTTCCATTCATTCTTAACATCATCCAGATTATATTGCAAGCAATAAAATTTTATTCTCCGCCCCCCCCCCCCCCCCCCCCCCCCAACCTTTTTTTCCCTTATTATACAACAATGAAATTAAAGCAACTGTTTTCATTTACAGAGAATGTGTATGGACATCACTAGCTAATTTCATGACTCTTCCAGGAACTTCATTAGCTGTGTCATTAAGAACCTGTTCTTTCATTCTGCTTGCCATTCTGAGCCCAATATGCACAATTGCTAAGTTCCTTCTTCATATTAACGCAAAGTTTCTCTGCCACTAATTTTTTGGTTATTATCTTGATCTCAACTGTTGGGAACTCATTTTTCCACAAATTTTTGAAATGTTCTTGAAAATTAACCAAAAATGTTTTAATAGAAAGATTTTGGAAAATATTACCAATTACTTTTTTATTTTATACTCTCTCTTTTCTGGTGTAACTTTATTTCAGTATTCCTAGAATTATTTTAATCATTCATCTTCTATTCAACAGGTAACTTTCCAAGACTGAAACAAAAATGACTTAGTTTCAGGAATATATTGTTCAGTAGGCAAGGGGCTGCTTACTGAACAATATATTCCTGAATGTATGTCAACTGGATACATGTATGGCAGCTTGTGTTTGCAGCATTGGCCTGCCTTCCATAAACATCATCTTTTTTTTGCATTTAATACTTTATCTTTTATTAAACTTTCAATATTATTTCCATAGATATATTTTGATTTTATTTTCTTAGCTTTATACATCATTATTTGATCTTTTGGATTATGCTAAATTTTTTATTATTTCTTGGTTTTCCAATCAAAAAATGTTAAGCTTTTATTGTTTCCTGAGAATGAATGAGATCTTGGAGCATAAAGAATTTTGCTGGCTTCAAAATTAGCTCTGCTACAGTTGGTAAGGGGACAAAGACACAAATACAAACACACACTTGGGCAACATTTTACACTGAAGCACCATTGAATTAGGAATAGCAATCTAGTATCATACTTAACCCCCTCTGGCCCTGATAAAAGATGCCACATTATGAAGCAAGGACTTCACAAGTTTGCATAAATGTTCCACAGGTATGGTGACACATGCATCCTCCAGAGCTGTCCACAATTCTCTCAAGGTCACCGTTAACGGGACACTGGCCCAAACACTATGCTCGATGGTACCCAAAGATATTCGATGGGATTTAAATCTGGGCTTCTAGGTGGCCAATTCATTATTTCAAAGTCAGCAGAATGCTCCTGCACCCATGCAGTAGCCAACCTGGACCTGTGAGAGGAACAGCTGCCTTGCTGGTAGATGCCATCTCCATTGGGATGCAAGATGGCCATAAATGGATGTAAATGGTCAGCCATGAGTTCTATATACCAGGATGCATTAAGAGTCATTGGTACACATCAAAAGGTCCCACAGACATTCAATTGAAGACACCCTAGGCCATCACTGAACCACCACCAGCTTGTACTGTTCTGACCTACCATGCAGGATCCATGGCTTCATGGCCATACCCTCAGTCTCTCATTGTCCTGATGAAGTTTAAATCTGGATTCATCACTCCAGGCTATCTGTTGCCAATTTTCAATGGTCCAGTTTAGATGTTCTTTAGCCCAGGCAAGGTGTTGAGCATGGTGGCATGCCGTTAGAAGTGGGACTCTTGTAGGTCGGTGGCTCCTGAAGTCAAGATGATGAAGTAAGTATTGCACGGTCCATGCACTGACTTCCTGGCTGGAACCTGCATTCAGATGGAAGGTGATTTCAGATAATGTCTGGCCCCTATTGATCCATACGATGTGGGCCAGATGGCAAAGCCCACAATCATTCAAGGCTAGTTGTCCTTTGCAGTTTGTCTGCATGCTTGTTTTTTTTTGTGGAATTTTCATATTCCGGGAACAATCTTGAAACTATCGTATGAGAAAATCCAAGTTTGTTGACAATTTCAGAATCAAGTGTCCCATCCATCAGGCACCTACGATCTTCCCTTTGTCTAAATCCCTCGCCTTTCCCATTGCACTTCTCATGACGAATGCTTGGGGAAGCCAAAGCTGACAGCTATATATGACCAGAGTTTGAGACACACATGCGCGCAAATGCGGGCTTGAAGTTCTGAATTTGGTAATGTCTCCTATCCCTAATTCAATGGCACTTCAGTGTATTTTAAGAAATTATTAGTTTATGAGTATATATTGAATTGTTTAAAAAAGTTAACCTCCTTTCTCCATCACAAAGTCTTTGCGAAAAATAAAAAACTAGCTAAGAAAGTGTTCTTATACTATAACTAGGAGAGAAAAAATCTCATAAGTGTTAATAGTGCAAAGCCACCTCATATAATTTTGGCCCATGTTTTCAAGTCTTGATCAAAAAAGTTATTTCAGGCAATTTTTTTTAATTATTCAGAAAGAAATTTTCTTTTCATTGATATATATATAACATAACTATTTTCATTCATCAGGTTTTCCAGATTCTTTTCCCCACTACATCACTCTGAATAAGTCTTATTAAAATTAATATGTAGTTTTATTTAAATATTGCATTTTCATAAAATTCAGAATTAAATGCTGCTTAATTTGGCATAGAATATGACCTATTTCTGTTGAATGGTTATTTGGCAAAAAAAATTAAAGCTCATTCCTTATTTGATTAAGCGCAGTTAACAAAAAAAACTGGCCCTTTCTCAAAACGTGACTGAGAAATTACAGAAAAAAAAGAGAAATTTTTTCTGTTTTTTTTTTCTGTAATTCTATGTATGTATGTTTCTGTAATTCTATGTATTTTTCTGTCTATGTATCATTCAAGTTATGAAAAAAACTATATGGCACATAAATGTTTTTCAAGCTTATGCAGATTTACAAGATAAAGCTTACGTTTTAGGAAACTAATGAATTGTTGGTTAAGCACAAAATGAAACTTATTCAGATTTTTCTATTTTTACAGAATGAATGTGTTGCAATATTTTTTAAGATTTCAAAAACATTCTAAATTGAAAAATGCAAAATCATTATTCAAAAGAAGCTTAAAGGCACTGAAAGTACAGTTCCTAAGCACCTGAACTGTAAAGGTGAAATGGATGTTTAAGTACTCTAGGAAACAAAAATTATGAGGTTTCAAGAAGTTTAGCATAATCCTTAAATGCCTATGACAGCCCAAAAATAGAGTAGTAAGAAAAAAGAATGTAACTATTTTAACTATCTCATTTAAAATTGCAGTGATTTTGGGTTACTATAAGTTATAAAGTGTTAAATGGGTATGGCTGGTATATAGCATTACTTGTATGAAGATTTTAGTGTAATTTTACTTCTATTCATAAAAAAGATTATAAACACATAAGAATATGAGGGAAAAGATTAGACTTACCTTGATCAACTACTTGGCTTTTGAGTTTCACACACGATTCAGTACTCTCTTTCAATCGTGCTTGATTTTCAAATATTTCTTTCTCAAACTGAAACTGCTGTCTCTCTAAAATAGACAAGAATTCTAGCATTATAACCTAGGTATTATGGGCTTGCAAGAGACCAGATGGACAGTTAAAGGTCAAATACTTAGAAATAATTTTCAATTTCTCTTTTCAGAGAGGGAGAATGGAAAGCATCTTCAAGGCATAGGTTTGCTTCTCAACAGATATGCTAGTACTGCTCCTCTAGGATATGATCGCATTAATGAAAGGTTTCTTACAGCTAAATTTAAAACTAGGACTAGACTTGAATGTTATCTATTGTTATGTCCCCACCAAGGACTCCAATGAGAAAGACAGGTTTTATGGACAATTTCAAAATATTTTGAATTTGGTCAAGAAAGAAAATATTATCCTTGTTCTAGGTGACTTCATTGCTAACACTGGTACTAACTCTGATCATTGGGAAGGGTAAATGCACCCTTTGGTATTGGCAGTTGCAATGGTAATGGGGAATGTCTCCTACAGGTACTAGCTTGAGAATAACATTCATTACAACACTGTAACATATGGGGAACATCTACCACAGGTAATAGCTTGAGAATAACATTCATTACAACACTGTGACATATATTCATTACACTGTGACATATATCATATTACAAATACCTGCGAGACAATTATCACGGGTTCACATCCCACCCCGCTCAAGACAATTTTTCTTCTACACCCATCTTTATCCTGTTACTTAATACAGCTTAATGGTGGTTAAATACTCAGTGATTACATGTGGGATTCACTAGATGGTTGCATAAGAATATGACTGATTATACATTAACAGCATATGGGATAGTTCCGTTAGGAATACCAGGTCATATAGGGGAGCTGAAATTGGATCTGACTATTACCTTGTTAAAAGTGACCTAAAACTTAAAACTTAAGGAGTATTATGCTAAGGTTAACAAAAAGTTATCTTTAATACTGAAGCTGTGAAAGAACAAGATATAGCCAAAGCTTGCTGTGATAGATTGCTTAGTCATTACAACCTTCGTGGTTTGCTTACTATTGAAGTGGAGGAAGAATGGAACCATTTTAAATAGGTTTTTCTTGACACTAATAGCACTCTTTTTCATAAAAAGGAGCAGAAGAGAAAGTATTTTGAGTGATAAGGCACAGAAGTTTATTTTTGAAAGAAGGAACTGCAGGATTTGGGTTGTTTTACCTCTGAGTGGCACTTTTTTGCACACCATGGGCTAAATGATCAGGTCACAAGGACCCCAAAGGCTCAGAGAAGGTTGGGGGAGGGGACCCACTGGAACAGCTGTTAGGAGACAGATGGCAGCCTCCCGTCAAGGCCATCCAGTGTGTTCTTTAACGTGAATAAGATCTGGCTCTCCCGCACACAGGGCCACAGCTTAACGTTCCATCCAACAGACGGCGGCCTTTCCAAGCCCATCAGTGTCCCCTACTGACCATGGGCAGGGTGGGGAGTTTTACGGAGATAAATCTCAACGCTGACCCAGCTGGGACTCGAACCTGGAAACTGCAGATTACGAGCCTGGTGTGCTACTGACTAAGCCACCCCTGAGTGGTGCTTTTTTGCACACAATGGAATAAATGGCCAGGTCACAAGGACCCCAAAGGCTCAGAGAAGGTTGGGGAGGGAACCCAATGGAACAGCTCTTGGGAGACAGATGGAACAGCTGTTAGAAGACAGATGGCAGCCTCCCGTCAAGGATGTCCTCGTGTCAAGGTCATCCATTGTGTTTTTTAACATGCACGGGGTATGGTTCTCCGACACACGGGGTCATGGCTTAATGTCCCATCCAACACACGGTGGTCTTTCCAAGCTCATCAGTGTCCCCTACTGATAGAGGGCAGGGTGAGGAGTTTTGCGGAGATAAATCTCAATGCTGATCCAGCTGGGGGAACTGTAGGAATAATTTTAATTAATACCCTACTAGTCCTGACAGATGTCATTACAGAGCTTAATAAATGTGTAAATGATCAGTTGAAGGCTGATATGAATTTTTGGCTTGATAACTTTGCTGACAAAGCTAAAGAAGCAGCTATACAGTGTAACAACACAGAGCTCCATCTGTATCTTAATGTGAGTTTCTGTGGGAAGAAACAGACATACACAGGGATTAAGGGAAAAACATAGTAAGGTTATTGAAAGTTAGGATTCTATTATGGCTAAGTGACTGAGAATTTCAGGTCATGCAAGCCAATTGTTAAAAATTTTGGATCTCAGTGAGAGTCGGCATTAAAATGTTTGAAGATAGGTGAGCTGGTGGAAAAGAAACTAGAGTAATTTGTCGAAGAACAGAGAAATACATATTTTTTTAACCAACAAGCCATGTACAATTTGTATTAAATCATCATCATCCTCAAGCAACCATGGGCTATGGAGGTCCAACCAGATGGTGCAATTTAGTTCTCCAAACATATCTGTCCTGATCTGCATGTGCTGCATCTGGCCTCTACACAAATTCTAACAAGGTCTGGCTTGGCATTGTCTGCCCACCACATCTTAGGTCTCCCCCCCCCCTTTCTGAGGCCTTTAGGCACACTGTTCATAATTCCATTCACTAATCTATAATTATGCCTACGGGCAACATGGCCATATGCATAATTATCAACAGTCTCTCTCTGCACAATATGCTGCTGAAAGAAGGTTGTCAACTCCTTTGCCTAACCTCATCATTACTTACAAAGCTGACCCATCTAATGCCCAAGATCTGCTTAAGCATCTAGAATTTCGGGGAAAAGTTTTGCTAACGTGCAGGATTCGAACCCACATCTCTCCAGAAACACGCCAGTGTTCTAAGACTACTAAAGTCAACTCTGTCTTTTCTCCACTAATATGACTTATCACTATCGATTATTATATTGTAGAATTATTATAATTACCTATATATTTAAAAAAAAAGATTCATAATAAAGAGAGTGCAATATTTCTAATTTAATTTTTTCCCCATCATTCAGATTTTTTCAGTAGAGCAAGCCAGTTGTTGAACATCTTACATCACATCCCTACTTGTAACTAAATTAACAATAATTGAGAATAAATTAAAAATAACACTAAAAATTAATTTATTAGACTAAATTTAAAATAACTACATAACAAAATTACCAAATATGAACTTAATACTCAGAAATAAAAAAATGTTCAATAACATCTATGTTATTGTTTAATGGAAAACCAGATTTGAAGTTCCATAACATTAATGCAATAGAAATTAGTTAAAGATGTCAATCAAACCTATGTAAAATCATAGTTCGCAGCAACAGTATTTTAGTACTTAAAGAGTTATAGAAATCAGAACATAGCACCATCATACATTCTAAAAGCTTTCTTCAAAACTGATAAAAAATTAAGACAATCATTATGCAAAACTTCTAAAATACACTAGTGTAAGTCATTAATGTTTCAGTAATCAACAAATTTTTATGGACATTATATATCATTTCTACAAGTTTTTTTTTTTTGCTTATTTCATAAAAAAATTAGTTATTGTTTTCAGTTTGTTCTCCATCTGTAGACTTTTTTTAGATAAATAAAAAATTCATTTCATGTTGGATAGGTACTAACAAAACACAGGATTACCATAAATTGAACTATCACTTTGATGTTTGCCATATCAAGAGTAATCCACACATCAAACACTTGACATGATCTACTAGACAATGTTTCAACTTCCTGCAATCCTCCTTACATTACCTAGTAAAATTGGAAAGGAATTTATGAATAACCCTGTATTAATATTTTTCCAAATATCCAAATAGTTTATATTTTTGCTGTTACAGGGCACTGGATTTTTGAAAATGACAAAACTTTACACAAACACTGTAAATGATCTGTTCATACTAGAAATTTGGTCAGTAAAGTGTGTAGCCAAATTATTTTTATTGAAAGTAGTGATTTGATTCCTAAATTGCCACCCTAACCTCTGAGGGGTATGAAAAAAAGCAACTGTTTTAAGAGATAAATGCAATATTTTTCTTGAGTTGATATTAATAAATTACTATAATTCATATTTTTTACATATCCATTAACTTGAATTTTTGCTGTTATACATTGAGTTGCCTCTGAGCGGTTTTTTTTTTTGCACACTTTGAGTGAAATGGCTTGGCCACGAAGACTAAGGCTACCTTCACACTTACCGTTCACTGCGTCACAAACGCACTGTGACGTCACTTGCCGCTCTGCGCTGCTCCGCAAGCGACGATTGTAGCCTTCACACTTAAATGCGTGGTCTGCAACAAAGAACTAAGCTCATTGGTTCTCGCTGCAAACAACCTGGAACACATGCTTTGTTGTCTCTGCGAGATCTACCGTGCTTTCTGGCATTTTTTTCAATCTATAGCAAACATTATGTCCAGCAAAAAGAAGTTTACTCTTTCGTAAACGGTTATTTTCACTTGCCTTGGCTAATCATATTCGTAGTAATAAAAAAATATTGCATTAAATGGGTCACGAGATTTTTAATGAGAGACAAAGATTAGCCGATTTTTACAATTTAATACTTAATATTCAAGAGGTTGACACTGTTACAAAAAAACTTTTTTTGTGTATGACACCTGCAGAATTTAAAGAGATTTTGGCTATTGTTTTCTGTTGTTTATCTAAAGAAGTTTTGACAATTTAGAAAAAAGGACACAAAATTGTGGAAATCAATTTCTGCAGCTGAAAGATTGGTGCTAACAATAAGGCAAGATGCATTTAGAATTGTTCTTGAGCTTTTTTTCCAAAATAGCTTGTGACCTGTCTGTAGACAGTCAACTGTTTTTGTTTGTAGAGGTAAATTAAAAATTCCTTTTGGGTTTGACAAGATTGATGAACTATTACAATGATTCGCACTTTTTTAACTCATCCAAAAATTTTAATGGCACTCTCTAATAAACAATGGAAATTTTTCAAAACTGCAAAATTTTAAATGAATATGTAATAGGCTGGCAATTTTGGTGGAGGAATATCAATGCCATGAGGTTGAATTAATAGAACTGATAACAATGAGTTGATTATTGGGGGAGGGGGGGGGTTGCTTTAAAGGATAATTAGAAAAAAATTGTTCGATAATTATTGATGAAATATTATGATTCATGTTTTCAAATACTCAAATAGTATTTTGATGTTTAGACAATGTTAAATCTGCAAAATGCAAAACTTTAAATGAATATTGTAAGCAACCTCTTTATGTATAAATTCGAAATTTCGGCTGTAGAGTGTCAAAAGATATTGCACTAACAACGACTGACAACTTGAGATTCCATCAGATTGTTTGGAAAAAAATAATTGAAGGGTAAAGATGAAACAAGAACAACTGTTCTATTTTCATAAAATTATTATGTAGCACTTTCTCCTCCATATTATTTTTAATGGAATTTTAAATGGAATTACTGTAATATAATATAGGTAAAATATTTTCTTTTCAAAGTTTTCTACAATCCAGGTCCTAATGTGTTGCATATTATTTGTTACACTAAAATTTAATGTCTTGACAGAATGGGAATCATAGGCATATATACGTAATGTAGTACGGCATTATTTGGACCATCTCAGCTTGTAATTTCATAAATATTTATAAATCTATTTCAAGTTTCAGATATTAAGCATAGGTAATCAGAGAAACATACTGCTCACACACAGAGTCAGCAGTAATTTAATAATGCACGATAATAAATTAAAATCGTCATATCAAAATATTACTCAAATACGATATTATTGAATGCATTGTCTTCCGTTTCATTCCTTTGTATAAATAATCAATCTCCTTATCATCAATTGAAACAGCTAAAATGAAAAAATTCGCTTTATGCTCGGCAGGGTGGTTAAAAGTGAAGGGGGGAGAATCGCCCAAAATGCATACATTTTAAATGTTATGTGTATTTTTGCAATTTTTTAGTTACTCCTAGTAAAAATCCTACTCCCAAATATATTTCAAAAACTATATGTGTGGCTACAAGAGAAAAACTCGCTTAATGTTAAAGATTTATAAAAGAAGATATTTCGTTAGTGAAATATCTCCAAATGCTCACTATCAACTTTTGACCAGCAGCCGGCTGTTGTACCAACGTCATTCCTCAGCGGCTATTTGATTGGCTCTTGCTTGCGGTCGCTTGCATACCGCGCGGCGAAAGTAGAAATAGAACCGATTCCAGCTGCGGTTGTGCGGTGGCTAGCGTAGAGGAAGTGATGCCTTGCTATCGACTCCACAAAATGCGCAGTCTTCGAAAACTCATTCTTGCAGTGCGGCGCAGTAAGTGTGAAGGCGGCCTTAGAGACAATTGGGAGAAGGGAACTACTGGACAGCTATTAGGAGACTGATGGCAGCCTTCCATCAAGGCCATCTAGTGTGTTCTTTAATATGTACATGGAGCCATGGCTTAGCATCCCATCCAACAGACATTGTTGTTACAGAGTATATAGTTGGAAAATGATAACTGCATTCTCTTTGAAAATGAGCATTACATATTTGCTAGAGACAATTGTTATTCTAGTTTTTAATACCTTTTTAAATTTTTACACTAGAGTTTCACAGTGCAGTAATTAAAATTAAATTAATATCTTTAGTAATCTATGACACTGTTAAATGTTTTAAAGCCCTTCAACAAAATTCAATGCAAACTTTGGAAAAAAATTTCCCTGTAAGCAACCAAATCATGAACATACCACATCACTTTCTCCATTACAAACCAGCTGTGACTCATTATTTGCTGGCAAAACCTCTATAAAATGAACTTGTCACTCGCTATCAACTTTCATCAATGAAGTTCCTCTCACCTCTAAGGTAAGGAAAATCTTATTCATTACTTTTGATACTAGGTAGCATAGAATTTTTTTGAAGTGCTTTAAAACATTTAATAGTGTCAGAGTATGAAAAATATTAATTTTACATTTTTCCTTCCTCAGTATGAAAATACATAAATTTTTGATCAGCATTTATTTCCACGTTTTGTAAATTTTATTTGTAAATTTTAGCAGTTTCTCAATATTTATCGCTTGAAAATAAAAACACAAAGAATAAACAACTATTCTTGAATATATATATATACCATGCTGTAAGATGTCTGACTAGTTAAAAAAATGTACTAAACAGAAAATTTTCTGTGAGGGTGAAACATTGTTTTAATGGCAAGAGGCAACAAAAAAAATCAACTTAAGAGCAGAAAATTATCTTTAATAATTGTTTATGGTATTGCTGCTCAAAATCACTGTTAATAAAAATTTTGAACAGTTGCTTTCCATTTGTTGCAGATTCATCATGATCATCCTCAAGCAGCCATGGGCTACAGAGGTCCAACCAGACTGTAAAATTTAGTTTTCCAAGCATATCTGCCCTGAGCTACATCTGCTGCATTTGGCCACTGAACACCAATTCCAACAAGCTTCCCCTCTTTCTGAGGCCTTTAGGCACTGTTCATAACACTATTCGCCAATCTATAATTATCCATATGGGCAACATGGCCAAACCAATAGTCTCTCTCTCTGCATAACATGCTGCTCAAAGGAGGTTGCCGACTCCTTTGCCTAATATCATGATTACTTACAAAGTTGAACCTCCTAATGTCAAAGATACTGCATCTAGAATCAAAAGCATCAACCTCTGAGCGGCACTTTTTTGCACACCATGGGCTAAATTGGCCAGGTCACATGGACCCCGAAGGCTCAGAGAAGGTTGGGGGAGGGGACTCATTGGAACAGCTGTTGGGAGACAGATGGTAGCCTCCCGTCAAGGCCATCTAGTGTGTTCTTTAACGTGCATGGGGTACGGCTCTCCCGCACACTGAGCCATGGCTTGTCCCATCCAACAGACGGTGGCCTTTCCAAGTCTATCAGTGTCCCCTACTGACCGTGGGCAGGGCAGGAGGAAGGGAGGGAGGTGGTCATGCCCCTTCCTCCACTGATCATATACCATGCAATAAGTAATATGGAGTGTAACTCCTCATTCAGCTTAATATTCCTTGTAATATGGGTCGTTTGAAATCCCAGTAACCCATGATACATTTTTTTTGTTTTGCCCCAAATAATCAGTAAGCTTTACAATATACTGCATCAATCCCTACAGCAGGCATGTCCAACCCACGGCCTGCATGCGGCCCACAAAATCGTAAAGTTTACGTGTTTATGACATAAACTTTCAACATGATTATGCTATTTTCAACGAGTTTTTGATATCCCACTAGTTTTATGTTACCCTTTTTTTAATTTTATAATAAAAAACATAATAAAATAAATTAAATTTTATTATTCATATACATTATCTATATTAGCACGCTTGGCTACTGATCTAAGGGACCTGGGTTCGAGTCCCGGATTAGGCATGGATGTGTGTGTCTTTTTCTGCTGAGGTCCTGCCATCCTCTCAGATCTCCTACTGTGGCATATAAACTGACAGGCTCCTGTCAGACCTCTGTGGCAAGCAGCTGCTTGAGGGGGTATTTATTTTTTTTTTCATTATATTATATATTTTATGTGCGGCCCAAAACATTTCATCTTCACTCAATGCGGCCAGGGAAGTCAAATCTTCACTCAAAGTGGCCCAGAGAAGTCAAAAGGTTGGGCACGCCTGACCTACAGAGTAACAGAGCCACGTGCATTTTATTCATACTACAGCTTTATTCACCAAATAATAGGCTTCTGAAAAGCACTGTTCTGGTTTGGATCTTTAGGAAATTGGAAAACAGGTTGGTATTTCACATTACTAGCGAGCGGATCTTCAAAATTAATTTTTTAATAATAATAATAACTTTATTATGCCTTAGTATGGTTATATACATAGATTACCCTGCTAAGCCTTATGGCTTGTCAGCAGGATTCCTTTCAATCACATGACAGGTTAATTAAAGAATAAGACTTGTATAATGGAAATAAACACATAATTAAAATTTTTATGTTTTTTTTTAAATTATCTGTTATCAGATGTATAAATGAACCTCTAAGATTATCTTTGTCTGTATTCCATTTATAAAATATGAAGTTAATCTTGGAAGAAAAGTTGTCTCATAGCTGGTGCATAGACTAATATTTGTGGTGAATGTTGGGAAATCATAAGTTCATTTGATCTAATATTGATGTGTATTTTTTGCTATCTTTATGATCCATTGCACTTGAACCATTTTTTTTCCAACTGTTTAACCAGTATTTTCATTGTCCTTTTTTGAAACGTTTGTTCTTAGTACTGTCTGTACGAGTAATCATAGCAGTATCATATGCAGCTGATATTAATTCGTTCATTAAGCTTCTTTCGATTGGTCACAAGCATTTAAATAAGATAAAATAAAATAAAAAATACCCCCTCAAGCAGCTGCTTGCCACAGAGGTCTGACAGGAGCCTGTCAGTTTATATGCCATAGTACGTCTGAGAGGATGGCAAGACCTTAGAAGAAAAACAACACAACATCCATCCCTCATCTGGGGCTCGAACCCTTAGATCAGTAGTTAAGCACGCTAACCACTCAGCCATGGGACTTCATCGTTATTGTTTTCTACAATCTGCTCAGTTTCCTCTATTTTAAAATTAAATTAAAATCTTTAATTCTCTCTATGACACTGTTAAATGTTTTTAAGCACATCAACCAATGTGCTATGCTATCAAGTATCAAAAGTTATTAAGAAGAAACTTACGTACCTATCAAAGAGGATGGGTAGTAAGAGGAACTTCTGGAATGCTTGTGACAAGTTTAAGCTTCAACGTTCTTGTGGGCAAGTGATGCCTCAGTAGAGTTTGAAAAGGCAATGAGGGATGCTGATAATTTATTTGCTTAAGGTTTAGTGAAAGAAATAACCAATAATACTTTTGGTAGCATGGAATGCTTAAAAAACTTTGAGTTCCACGATGCACATTTTGCACCCTTACGTTGGGCGCATCATCAGTTGGAAAATCAGCAGCTTTAGATATTGTATGAGTCAGCATTCATATCTCAGTCACATCTTTTTAACATTATCTTTATATTTATTGATGTCAATTCAAATTTTAGAGGAAGAATTGTCTTGAGCCAGGTGGGATACGAATCCACGACCTCCTGATAACATGATCGTGGGTTCATATCCCACCTAGCTCAAGATAATTTTTTCTCTAAAATTTGAATCCACGTCAAAGTGCTGATTTATTGGTAGATATTGAATAGTCGAGTTTATTTCATTATTTATCACTAGCATACTTGTAAGACTGCTTTCCATCTTAATGACAAATAGAAAGCCGCTTGTGGCTAAAATTGCCTGAATAGTGTCTATATGTGACATAATAGAAATGTTCATAGCGTTAATTAGAGGAGATCTTGATCGGCGGCCGGTAGCTCAGTGAACAGAGCACCTGACATGTTATCAGGAGGTTGTGGTTCCACCTGGCTCAAGACAATTTTTCCTCCAAAATTTGAATCGACTTCAAAGTGCCGATTTATTAACAGTAAAAAATACCCCCTCAAGCAGCTGCTTGCCACAGAGGTCTGACAGGAGCCTGTCAGTTTATATGCCATAGTAGAAAGGTAAACAAAAAATTCGCAGAACTCTCAATCCAATTTAAAAGGAACAAAACAATAAAGAACACAACAAAAATGAAAGCCTATAAGCAATAATGATGTTTAAAAAGAACCATGGTAAAATATAAACAAATGTAAACCAGAAAATTCAACAACAGGTGTATAGGACCTATAAAAACATTGAGTGTAAAAACATCAAAGACGAGTAAAAAAAAGTGGTATAATGTAAAAATTTCAACACAGATGTTAAAAAAAAAGAATCATAAGATATAAGGTGACTGAGTGTAAGGGGCTCGGCCATAAAATCATGAAAGCTAAAATAAGACTAATGTTAAAGATTAAAAGCTGTACACAATCCATTAAAATGTGTTTGTTAAAATGGTGTCACAAAATTCGCACTTAGGTTTGTCATCTGCCCTTAGAAGAAAAGAATATGAGAAACCAATGATCTTAGCAGAGCCTATTAGTGGGAAGCTTTGTGTGCCTAACAGCATTGAAAAACCTCATTTTGCAGAGCTTTGTTTGCTTTCAACAAATTATGTTGCCATTTGTAATATGAAATAGTATTTTTTCCACATTTTCAGAAGCACATTAAAATTATTCGGTAAATTTTTTATCTTTCCTTAACAAACTATTACAGTACATGAAATATCATTATAAAATGCAATATTAAACCAATATATGCTCGGATATTTTGTCTCCATTGTTCAGAATCGAAGCTATACCCTGGGGCTGCCACAAAATTCAAAAATATTGTCCTTTTATTTCAGTACTTTACGTTTTTTTTTCTGGAAGAAAAATGTAGTTTTTCTTTTAATAACACATATTTCGCAAATCAGGAAATATTTTTAGTAATTTCAAATTAAAAAGGGTACTGCACACTTGTTGCTACAACCCCTCCTCCTCTGTGACGGACCCCACTTGTCTTTATCAGATGTCATTTTGTTGTAGGGCACAAATACTTCTAGGGCTAACGAAACATGGAAAAATTTTATGTTATCCATCGTTAGTTCAGGTTTGAAAAATACTAACTTTTAAGTAGCGTACGTTACAATCCCAATAACATTTTTTGCAATTCTACATTTTTAAACAGTTTCTCCAGATTATTAAATATATCATATTTCCTTACCTGACACTGCCTGTAGCTCAGAGTTTTGATTTTTTAATTCTTCTTGAAACTGATAATTACGTGTTAAATAATCTTCGATTTTGTTCCTAACACCCTCTGCTAAAGATTTTATTTCATTTTCTCCTAAAATATTTTCTAATTTCGCGCAAGCCGCCATTTTTTGATGCTAATGTCCCAAAACTTTACAATCGTAGTCTAGGATTTGACCAAAACTTGCGGATACAGTTACGGCTTCAATAAGTAAACTAAGCACTTTGACTGAGGAGACTACTGTAATGCATTGCCGGTATAAAGAAGGCAAAACAGGTCTGCTCTACGTGTTAACCTACGTAAAACGTTATTTCTAGTAAAATTTAATTATGAGAGATTTTGTTGATTTCGACTCTACCAATCATTGCGAAAAAGACTGTGAATTAATAATATTTCGCAGGTAATCAAAAAAAATTTTTTTCAATAAGGAAATATGTCAATGTTAGCCAAAATGATATTCACAGAAGTGTTACAAATAAGATAGGATTTTAAAAAACGACATAAAGTCTTGATTTATTAAGAATATAAATCTAGATTTTTTATTTTTGGTTCAAAATATTTATTAACAGCGAAACATTATTTCGAAATCCTACGGTTTCCAACTGCGAAAATACATTGAGTCTTATACTTAACTGTATGAAATTATAGGAACATACTATACTGCTGGACATTAAAAGTGCAACACCAGGAACACTTATTGAAGCCGTAACTGTATCATCAGAACATGTAAATGATTCAAAGCGCAGCACATACGCACATCAGGTGTGACAGTAACGCCCCCTGGAAGTGGTATAAGAGGAAATTGAAAAGAGCCAGTGTAAAGCACTGGAATTGTGTTTGCTCGCAATTCTTGTGCACTAAAGGATCAAGTATGCCCCGTCGAAGAATACGACATCCATACGACCAGGTTTCCGACTTCGATCGAGGGAGAATTGTGCGATTATGGGAAGGCGGATTATCGTACCGAGACATCGGTGCTCAGTGTTGGACGGAATGCTGTCAGAGTGATGAGAATATGACCTCAGTGGGTAGAGGATGAACGAACTTACCGACGTGAGGGATATCAACGGCCCTGTCACACAAATGAACGAGAGGACAGATATCTCATGCGCATGGCTATGAATGATCGTACAGCCATATCAAACACCTTAGCTCAACAGTTAGGGTGTGTTGCACATTAACCAGTGTCCGCACGTACGGTTCTACATCGTCTGCAGAATCAGGGCATCTTTGCTAGGCGGTCATTGCTTTGGATTCCATTTGACTCTAAAACACAAGAGTATGCGACTGCAATGGTACCAAGAACGTCGCGCATGAATGTGCGAATGGTATCGCATTGTCTTTTCAGGCGAATCCTGCTTCAGTATGCAGCACCATGATGGATGAATCCACATCTGGCGGTACCGCGGTGACAGGCTAAATGAGAAATGCATGATGCAGCGCCATACAGGTCCGGCACCTGGTGTTATGGTATGCCATCCACTCACGCACGCACCTCGTACACATTACTGGTACTTTGAACAGCCAGTGTTACATCACCGATGTGTTGGAGTCTGTGGTCGTACCTTATCTTCAGGGGCTCTCTGGTGCCATTTACCAACAGGACAATGCCCGACCACATGTGGGACACATCGTCCAACAATTCTTGTATAGCCATCATGTGACAGTTCTGCCTTAGCCTGCGCGTTCACTGGATCTGTTCCCAATTGAACATGTTTGGTCCATGATCTCACGACGACCAGCAGCTACTAAAACAGATGAACATTGGCTATGTATCGAAACTGCATGGACTGACATTCCCCAAACACACTTACGACGTCTCACCCTCTCAATGCCGGACCGTGTAGCAGCGGTTATTGCCGCTCATGGTGGCTACACAAGATACTGATTTCTTTGTATTCCACAAGTCTAACCGGTTGTATTTGTAATCATTTGATCCTTGTAATATAATCTAGTATTCACTAAATATGGCTTTGATATCTCTTGTCTTTCCTGCTGTTGCACTTTTAATGACAAGAAGTTTTTAAAGCAATAAATTATAATGTCTTCATAAAATTAAATTTTTTTACTATATTTAAAATTCATAAAATTGTTTTAAAAAATGATATTAGGTGATTTTTGATTAAATTGATTCATTTAATTAGGGATTAAAGTTCAACGTTAGTCAAATAGAAACAAAATATTTGTTATAAAAAAATTCTTTTATAAAATATGAAAAAAAAATCATTAGAATGAATCGAGAAAATTGTTAATAACAAAAAAAAAGCCTTCAGATGAAAAAGACAATAAAAGTACATAAAATTAACTTTTCAAAAAGTATAAATATTTGTCTTTAATATTTTGATTTCTCACAAAAAAAAATGCCTATTTTACTGGTAGTTCATGCTTTGAAAACTTTGAAGCAGTTTCATCTATTCAGCGTTTATGACTGATCCTAGATCTGAAAATATAGCATTATTTGATTGCGGAAAAAAAATTTAAATATTTCTTTTAGGTAAAATACTTTTGAAGGTCTACCTTATTCATGCAGCCAATGGAAACACGAAAGAAAGCCTTTATGATTTATTATTTTTCTGATTAAATTCTGAGTTTTCCTATAGGTTATCATTAAGGTACGTCACTTTTATCATCTGGACTAGGAAAACGTAATCGATAAACGATCTCACTCATTCTCCGTAAAGCAATCCCTTCAGTTCTCTATATAGCTCAATTACTAAGCATGACGATCATTGAACTATTGAACGCTCAATATTCAAAGCTGTGTTTTCATGTGATTGCTGCAAAGAGAGCATTATGGTCTGAATGCTTACAATTCGTAATTACATTTCAAAATGAATAAAGCTACTTTATTTTAGATTATTATGTAAAAATGTATCAACACAAAAACTGAAAATAATGAAATTATTTTTCCGTTATTCTTTGTTTTATCGTTAAAATTTTGAAATTCCATTAACGTTATTCAAAAAAATCACTTCCTTACGTTATACGTAAGGTAATCATTGGAAGCAGAGTTATGCACAAATCCCCTGTGATGACTTATCAGAATGCATGTCAAGCAAGGACAGGTTTTACTCAGTCATAGACTCCTATAACGGGGGCAGAGGATATGGCAGAGTCGGTCACACACCAACTAAAACGCATTTTCTTCACAAAAAATTACAGGAAATTTGGATTCAACTGTAATTTCTTCCAAATTAAAACAGGAGTCCAATAAGACAGCACAGAATAAAGTTCTGGCCAAGAAACCCATCTCTTTTAAAACTGTAAAATGACCAAATTTTGAAAGGACTTTTCAACGTCCCCCCCAAAATAAACGAATGGTTAGTCTTGCAAATTATTAAATTCAAGGTTATTCATTAAAATCTCTCGATGCTCTTGATAGTGTGGACAAATAATACACGTTCTGATATTTTCGATTTGGTTGCAAATAAGATAGTGAGATAGGGGTTGGGATTCTTTACCACTGAGCAGGTTTTTTGCGTATAATGGGGTAAGAGGCGAAGTCACAAGGACAGAGGTTGGGGGACTCATTGGACAGCTGGAAGTCTCTTGTCAACATCATCCAGTGTGTTCTTTAACATGAATAGGGTATTCTTTGTAGGGTCACTCTGCCATCCAAAATGGCCTACAGGAAACTGCACAAACTCGCAGAACAGTTGGGTTGTTTTACCTCTGAATGTCACTTCTTTTCTCACAATGGGCTGTGGCCAGCTCACAAGGATACCTAGATTAATTGAAGGCGACCCACTGGACAGTTATTAGGAGACCATTCAGCATGTTCTTTAAAGTAGAGTAGGCACAGGGAATGGCTCTCTCATACACAGGTCCACTGCTTTATGTTCCATCCGATGGACAGTGGCCTTTCCAAGCCCCTTAGTGTTTCTTACTGACCAAAGGCAAGGCTAGGAGTTTTGAGGAAATAAATCTCGAATCATTTGCAGATTTATCAAAATGGTTGTCCCACTGTATCTTTCGAAAGCAACGGCAAAATTTATGTGTCATATGAAAGCATGTGATATAAGGAACGTTGCAGTGTATAAAAATTACGCGATTTCTCCTCCCCCAAAAGGAGACAGAAATTTTGGTGGGGTCGACTTTGAGTTATAGCTCAAAGTATGTGACGTCTACATTGCCATCGGCTACCTCGAACATGACTCCAAAAAGGGGGAGGGAAAATGTTTATGACATATATTAAATATGTTTCTGAGGGTGCTTTTAGTGACAAAGAAAAAATATGTAAATAAATTAAAAATACCTAACTTTATATATACAGCCTGAATAGTAGAAAATTCACCTAAAACATAACGATGGTGCAATCAGTGACTGAATTCATATTTACTTCAAGATTATAGGGCGCTGTTTACGTATTATACTAGATTGCCAGTGCTTTCCTTTGAAGTGAATACGAATTTAATGACTGGTTTTTTGCACAGAATTTCAGATTCACCACCAAATATTTTGCCATTTGCAAAATAATTTGTCTAGTGTATGACCAGCCTTACCACACAAAATAAAACAAATTTTACCCGTAATTTCTGAAAGGAGGCCAAAGAACACAAAAGCATTCTAACGAAAAAATATAATAGAAAATGAACTTTATATGGTTGCTTCTTAATATTCGAAGGTTTGGCAGGAAGGTCAAACCGATCGTTTCGACTGCCATCAAGGTTAATGGCCCTTTCTTCTAATTCTCAATCCTATACACAAATACCCCTTATATAGTTCCCTTTCCAAGTGCTTAAGTGTATCACAGGAAATTGTTATATCCGAGATTATCGCCATATTGAAATTTTCCTTCTGCAAGAATGGACACTCAACTTTTCCAGCATTTATCTATCATAAATCCTTTCCTCTGAACACTAATTACTAAGGTTTACAAGTGTTTCTCATATAACAGAAAATTCTGAAATGTATCAACACAAACTGAAAACGAAATTATTTTTCCGTTATTCGTCGTTATACGTAAGGTAGTCATTGGAAGCAGAGTTATGCACCAATTCCCTGTGATGACTTATCAGAATGCATGTCAAGCAAGGACAGGTTTTACTCAAGTTTATTCGTCCAAACTTCGCATGAATGCCAACAATTAAGTTCGCTCAGTGCTGCTCGCCGAGAACTTGCATGTCTTGTGTTCACGATAAAACTTGTTCTTGTTATTAACGCGAAATTTGGAGTGGAGTAAAACCTGTCCTTGACTTAACATGCATTCTGATAAGTGGATGGAACCCTTAATAACGGGCCATCTCTTGTGAAAGGGGAGGGCTACCAGTTCAGTGTAGCCTACTGATCTGGACTACTATTAATACTTTTTTTTTCTACCAAGCTCAGGAATGGTCATCAAAGGGTCCTGGTGTTGGCCATTAACACCAACCAGCACTGAATGACTCTGAGCTTGCTTATGGATCCTGAATTTGCTGTACTGGTGGGCTTTAGGTAAATTGTCGAAAATCAGTTTGCGAAAGTAAATTGTTCGAAAATCAGTTCTTCAAAATTCAATTTTTCGAATAACAACTTTTTTTAACGAAACTGTTCCGAATGACGAATTTCTCAAAAACGAAGTGTTTTTTTCGAAAAACAAGGGCCCGTCTACTTATTGCGTCAGAGACTTATTTTTTGTTGTTAGAGATAAATCATAAATTATTTTTGGGTTGGATAGTTATTGAAGAAATATGTTCATTCGCATTTTCAAAAGTTCCCAATAGCTTCAATTGCGCAAACGGTGGTATTTTTTTAAAATGACAAAATTTTAAAGAAATATACTATGGAAATTTGAAATGTTGGGTTGGTAGTGGAGTATCATGCTCAAGGTATTTCACACACAGCATTGCTTCGGCTCCTTACACGGGGAGGGGGGAGGGGGGGAGAAAGCAACTTTTTTTTAAGACATAAATGAAAAATTCTTTCTCTCTCGTTTACCAATAGGGTCGAATATAGAAAAAGATAAGGTGGTTGGTTAAGTAATCCGAGTTAGGGGGAGGGGGGCAACATCTAGGCCATGTTGCCCTTTTTAATTTAATTGTCTATTTATTTCTATTTTAATTGTCTGCACAATCGTTCTTGAAAAATAAGTTAAACAAACATTTATAATTTTTTTGCCACTGATTCGATTAATATTCACAAAAGGAACGGTATTGACCCTTCCCCCCTACTTTAGATCTGGCCATAGGTACTATTACTATTTTCATTTTCCCAATTATCCATTAGTTCAAATTTCCATTGTTAGAGAGTGCTAAAAACTGAAAATAAAACTTTCGTTAGCTTCCTCTAATAGTGGGAGCTTGAGGATGATGATGAACGTTCCCAAATTGATATTTCAACATTTAATATATAGCCGTGACTTTCTGGTGATAAGAGGATTACGCTATGATGCAGAGTAGTATCACTCTGAAGTTTGCACCTAGGGGTTGGGTTGTTTTACCTCTGAGCGGCACTTTTTTGCACACCATGGGCTAAATGGCCAGGTCACATGGACCGCAAAGGCTCAGAGGTTGCGAGAGGGGACTCACTGGAAGCTGTTGGGAAACAGATGGTAGCCTCCCGTCAAGACCATCCGTGTTCTTTAAGGTGCACAGGGTATGGCTCTCCCACACACGGGGCCACGACTTTACATCCCATCCAAAGGACGGCGGCCTTTCCAAGCCCATCGGTGTCCCCTACTGACCGTGGGCAGGGTGGGGAATTTTGCACTTATAAATCTCAATGCTGACCAAGCTGGGACTCGAACCTGGGAACTACAGATTACGAGCCTGGTGCGCTACCGACTGAACCACCCCTAGGGGTAATTCGGGTCGTAGATCTCGGGAAAAATCCGAAATCTGTCCTCTAAGGTCAAACAACGATGTATGAGTGCTAGCGCAAAACGTGAAAAATTGGTGCTGGGAATGTTTTGGATTTTAGTTGTCGAAAACGTTACGAAATTCCTGATACAGATGGTCATTCGAGGTCAAATTTAGACGTACCAGTACTAGAATGCTGAGTATTTATTTCTGGTGATATTTTGAGTCCTAGATCTCAGGAATGTTAAATTTTAGATGCGATGGGTCCTTCAAGGTCAAACATAGATCTAACTGCAGTTAGAAGGCTAAAAATTGGTGCCTGGGAGTATTCTAAAATTGTAAATTTCAAAATATGCTAAATTTTGGATGTGATGGATCCTTCAAGATCAAATTAAAATATACTGCAGGTTTTGCAGAGCTTAAAACTGGAATAGGGTTATTTCAGGCAGTAGAACTCTGAAGTAAGAAAATTTCCAGATTCTGTGTCGCATTCAAGGTCAAATAGGAGTCGAAGTGACGGTTAGAAATCAAGAGGTGCCGGATTGATTTCTAGTTGGTAAATAATAATGACCTGCACCCCAACCACCCAGCTTGTTAGGCAGTCTATGATTTCTCTTTTAGATTGCATACCCACGAAAATATAGGAATAGCAACAACAAAGCTCACTGTAACAAAATTCAGTAAGTCATGTGCTTTCACATGTTTATTTCTCACAATATAAATATCAATTTCAAAATACACAAAGCAAACAATAGAGCAGTAACAAAAAACCTACTAGACAACATCCGACAGAATCCTGCAAAAACATTTGCAGATGACTCTGTTATGACAACAAAAATTGTCCATCACAACATAAACATCTGGTAGGTAGTAATAAAAGAATGATCACAATATCCCGGCAAAGAATGGCCTAGTAACAGATGACCATGCAGAACATGGCAGTGCAACCCACCACCTAAGATTAAAGCATCTTCTTGTAATACACAGACTTGGCAGATCACAGTGTAAGCGGTAAGATGTCCTTTGATACCATGAACAGTGGAAATGTGAATGATGTGAAGTATACATAAATCCATACACTGGTCAGTGAACAGGTGGCTTAACATTGAAAACATTGTTCCCTTTTGTTTTAAAAAAATTAGCTCTATTTCAAAGATGAGATTTATAAACAGCCCAGATCAAGTTCTACGATGGCACATTTGTTAATCTTTATTGAGTGGCATGGTAGTCTTCAACATCATACATAATTATAAGCGACAAAAAATACTCAAGTGATGAAATGTAAGTTGCTTTTAACTGTACTCCAATAACAATTATCACAACAATAAATACCACAACAGTTCGTGACTAGGCTCTTACTACAACTAGGAATGGATCAATTAATCAAATCTTTCTATATATACACACACATCTCTGTACATGAACTGAAGTGATATTTTTTTAATATATTTTTACATAAAAAAACTTCTCACGTACAAAAAGAAACGAGCCAACCAAGACTCAAGTGTACATAACTGAATAACCTACAATTGCCACCTTTGGCAATATAATGAGAACTATACATATATATACTTTTTTTTTTTAATGAAAACATATGGAATCTCATTTCATATATATGGAATACATAATCACTGGGCATACAGGTTTGAATTTTCAATTCGGATATGCCTCATATTTCTTCTTGAAAGCACATTTTGGGTCATAAAACATAGCTATAGTTTTTTTTTATTGCGAAATATGACATTAAGCACCTATATATATAAATGTTAGATAAACGAAGCATAAATAATACTTAATACATTGTTTACTCTTAAAAATAAAGCGAACAGATTAACAAAATACAGCATTCATTACCGGGTACAAATATATACATAACTAGACATAAATGTAGTTGCTTACCTTGGTATATATGCAGATATAAAATCTTACATCAATAAAACAGTGAAAATAATTTTTATTTACAATAAAACATAATAAATTCTTTTAGTACTTTTAATAACGCAGTGTTAACTCCGTGATCTTTTATTTTGCTCTATCACGCTTCAAAAAATATTTACTTTCAGTGTCTTATTCAAAAATATCCTTTAGAAACATGAAAATAGAATAAAAGCTCCTTATGCAGAAGTTACCACTGACTGTTGGGAATATGGAAACGATTTCCACATAGGTTACGTTTCACCGGGACGAATTGGCCAAAAATATGCAACAACAATATGTCAACATGATTACAGCATTTGTTACAGTGCAGTTTTCGATATTCAACAAAAAATCTTATATGTACTAATTTTATTCACCGATTAAATCACTAATTTAGGATATTCAACAAAAAATCTTATATGTACTAATTTTATTCACCGATTAAATCACTAAATGCAGAACTTAAAATAATTTTCAGCTTGCCTAAAGAAATTTATTGCTTTTGCCTCCTCCAACTTCTAGAAGTATCTATAAATTTCTCTGTATGTCATGAATTCTTCCGATATTCTCTAAATTTAACGCTTCTCTTTGTGGAAGATTGTGTTCGCAGATGCAATTCTACTATAGTCTGGATATTATGCAGGATACTTCAATTGGAATTTGTGGAACGATCTTTCCGATGTTTTGAAAGAATTTAGGCTCTGAATCACCTCGGAAAATGTCTGCACAGAAATCATCATATAGACATGAAGAATAATATCATTCAATAGAACTTTCATTCACTTTCAATTCAAATTCAATAGAACTTTCTTCGGGTTTATCCATACTCAATGCATTTTTTCCTATGCACGATTCCCCATTTTAGTAGCTTTTAATATTTCTGAAGAACTAGCAGCTATATATTTTACCTGTTGCTCAGATTGATGGATTCAGTGGCATACCTAAGGGGGATAAATATGGGTCAACAACCTCCCCCCTCCATCCTGAGAACTTAAGTATCATTTATTTTCTAAGGTAGGCTCTGAAAAACAGACACTCGAGCATGGCAAACTCTCATTAATTTTCTGAATACGCCAGTGGCACTAAATGGGCTACTTGTTAACTTCGTAATAGCCGCCAACAGAGAACTCAAATCTACTATGCTGTTGCCATCTCGTATTTGGATTTTCTCCTTAAATTCCCCTCTTCACTCTTTTAGCAATTGATACAGGTTGTTGGATTTCCCGGTGTTTTGAAGCCACTAAATCAGGTCTATTCAACCCGTAGCTCATGAACCGCATTCGGCCCATCGCAAAAAAACTTGAAATCGCAAAAAAAAAATTCTAAACTCTGAATCTGGCCATTGCTTTCAATTATTTGACCAAGCATTTTTGGTTTCAGGTGCATAACTAAACGATTTTGATAATTCATTGTACTCGTTGAAAAGGTATTTTTTTAAAATCAAGACAATTTCTTAATTTCTTAAAAACAAGTTTTTCTTTTCGCTTTTAAGTAGAGGAACTATTCCTCTGGCTCTTTAAAATCATATTTTTCCTAGCGGATCTTCACTAAGCTTGGGTTGGACAGCTCTGCTCTAAACAGATAATAAACCAAGTGTTAAATCCAAAAGGATATGATCCTCCAGAAATAACTATGAAATGTGTTCAATGCCCACGAAAACGAAATATGTATACACGGGAGGTTGCCATGACTCTGGAGCTTTTACTGCATATTAAACCAGGCAAGTTTTATATAAGTATTTTATTATATAAGCTATAATAAAGCTGAAAGCAAAACAACAGGATAAAACTAGTTGTGGAATTTAAGTCCACACTATATAGCTCTACTAATAGTCAAACCAAACTACACAATTTATGTGGAAAAAAAAATCAGCAAAACATGTACTGGTGATATTAGGGCCGTTTCGTTACCAAGGCTCAATGCTAAGCACATCACCATAGTAGAAGCAATGAAAACTGAATATATTCCAAGACCGTAATGAGCACCTTCTTTGCAGGTTAGTGTCGTCAAATACGAGAAATGGAGATGCTTTATTTTGAAGCTTCAAGATAGAACTTGGAATTTTTTTGGTCTATTATTTTTGGGTGTTTTGGTTTTTTGGAGGAAAATTTAGATACTTCCTTTACTAGTTTTTTTTTTGAAGAATTGTACGAACTTGTGAAAAAATCTTCTAATTACATGAAATTTGTAATTTTAACATATCTAAAAAAATGCACTGTGAAAAACAAGTGATAGAATAAATCACCCATTCAACCAACATAACAAATGTTTTCTGTGGTGCTCTGGCCACTGCTTGGTAAATTAAACAAAAACCGTAAAGAACTATGGACGAGAATTTTGGTATTTTAAATACATAAATCTGTTATGACCTATAAAAGCATGCTGTATTGAAATAACTATATGTTGGAAATAAAAAAAAATAGTAATACATATATAGCTTACTATTACCTCTTACTGTTTAGAAAAAACTGCATTATACATATCACTGAGTTATTTTGGTACATTTCATTAAAACTGCAGTGAAATTAACGATTTTAAAAAACGGATATGCATATTAAAATTACTTTTCTAATGATGCACTTGTTAGGACTGAAAAAATTATCTGGGATAAATAATACTTCCCTTTGCTACAATTTCTGCAAGTTGTGCTATCAACCATCCCCATTCCTTCACACAAACATATATGAACTACAATCAGATCGAGGAGGAGGAGACTATATTTTTTCGTTAGATTTTAAGAACTGGAATAGAGGCCTATTCCATTCCGGTTCAATAGTCACCCCCAAACTAAAAATATTTCCTTGATCTGGACCTGAAATGAACTAATAAAATCTTATACTGAAACACAATTCCCCTTCCTATAAATATTGAGGATGGGCTAATCAAAGATTTGAGGTTCAGTCAAAATTAAGTTATGCACTGGGCTTATCCGTGTTTAAATATTTGCATAATAAACTAAAACAAGATTCTAAGTTTTCTGTTCTTTTCTCTAAGTTTAATTTTTTTCTGAAAGATTTTCATTTAGAATAAAATTAGCTTCCAATGAATAAGAAATATTTTTATATGTTACATTTCCCAGTTGCAGGGCATATGAAATATCTTACTTTCAAGCTCAGCTCAAAGTCCTCTCAAGTGTGTGTGAACTCTAAAAGTTCAAATTTCCAATATTTTTGTTTAAAATATGCTCACCTAGTGAGCACCAAGCTGCTACAGTATGCATGCACAAAAAACGCATCACAGGTTTTGCTTATCCGCTAATACTGTCAGAAGAAGAAATAATCAGACATTGATAGCTGTGTTTACTATTAATAGATATCACAAAACATAATACTAAACAGAGAAATGATTTACGCTATTTATTACATTAAATAAAAAAAAAAAAATAAATATCCCCTCAAGCAGCTGCTGGCCACAGAGGTCTGACAGGAGCCTGTCAGTTTATATGCCACAGTAGGAGATCTGAGAGGATGGCATGACCTCAGCAGAAAAACGACACACACATCCATGCCTAATCCGGGGCTCGAATCCAGGTCCCTTAGATCAGTACTGTACTACTAAAACTACATACATATGCACCTCAGTTTTTCTCAGTATAGTGTTGTCTTCTGAATATTATTACAAATAAATAGTACAGACACAAACGGTTCTTTGCAGCAAATACTTTAGAAATAATAATAGCATTATGACAGAAATTTAAATTACATATTAGGTGACGGGGGAGAGGGAGGTAGTTTTTATAATTGGGGGAAATGTACCACCTAGATTATTGGTTCTCATAGGGCGTGAAGCGAAACTTCGGATGAAATTGCAGATAAAAGGAAATTTATAAACAAAGAAATAATTTTATAGAAAAGAAAAAAAAACGATTCGCCAATAAGTGGAATTTGAACCCACACCTCCCAGTTATAGGCTCGTACCCATGGATATCCCCCCCCCCCCCGTACGTCGCTGATACTAACCTCAATACACGTCAGAACTGAACAGAATAGCTCTACGTTTACAAACGACTCCATAAAAATGGCTATTACTGAAGGCAAACAGCGCGTGTGTGACATTCGTCTTGTTGCCAACTTAAAATTTTAGTGTGCATGAGCAATTCACAACGAATGTGTGCCACGAGAAAAAAGTTTATATATAACTGATCTAGAAAAAGCTGCTTTTTTCTTATACTAAAAGCCTGTTCACAAAACTTTTGCATCTGATAATCGAAACCTCATTTTTGGCATCATATATTGGTATTAAAAAAAAAAGGGGGGGGGGGGGGAGAATAACTCTTTTCCAGCTGACAGTCTTTGATATTGCTCAGATATTTCACAAATAAGGTTAAAAAGGCTACTTAAATAATTTTAATTTTCTAAAAGTTAAAAAAATCATAATGCTGTAAAAATATTTTTTTTATTTAAAGGGTAAAAAACAAAGATAAAGATAAGTACAAACCCCCTTAATAACTTGTCCATGCACAGAAAACAAAACTTATTTAGTGAAACGAGTAACCTAGACATAATGTACCACCTTTCAAGGGGTAAATTGTTTACTTTTACTTAATATACACTTTAGACTGATGCTTCACTTTGATATATCTTTTATGGTTTAGGAGGAAAGTTCAAGGTTCTGTGTGTGTGCGGGGGGGGGGGAGATGATATAGAAGAAAGCGAAACCTGAGGTTATTTCAAAATCATTTACGTTTACTAATACAAAACATGCTACCTAAAACAATATTCATAACCAGCCCCCCCCCCCATTTCTCTTTCCAAACCTTTTACCTGCATCCATCTTTTCCTCTTTGTGGTGTTACACGTCTTTATCTTTTTCAGCTATGTCCTCTCATTCGTTTTATAATATATTATAGTTTTATTTATACTTATGAATTCATTTATAATAATACATATGTCCATATTTATAAAAATCAAATCATCCTTACTGTCTGCAATTCTACAGCTGCTAGTTGGTTGGCATAGCATTTTCTATCATAATTTAAAGACTCCATTTTGAGTCCTGAAAAATCATAGCGTCATCACTGGATATGGATAATATTCCACCAATGAAAGAAATTATATAACTAACGTTTGACTTTTCTAAAATTTGCTAATAAAACTTTTTCGTCTAACTTACTATCTATATTAAAGCAGACAAAAACAAATAATAGCAAACATTTAGAACTCTACAACTTTTGGGAACTGCACAAATTATTTGGTTTTTAAAAATTATACAATAATGGCATATAGACAAATATTCCGATTCACCGTGAAAAAGGTTTGAGAAATCAATGACTAGTTTCAAATCAATTTTACTGTACTGATATACGAACATTAACTCTGGGCTCGTAAGTAAAAAAGCTGATTGTTTTCTTATAAATACTTTCTCCAGACTGTTTGTTGAGGGGCAAGATTTGAACTACATTTTGCTGATGCAAAGCTAATTTAACCTTGAACTCTAACAATGAATGCATTTATGGCCAAATTAATTTCAACATTTTTCAGCAGGGAGGGTTAACTAACATCTTATCTTAAAATAATTAACAGGCATATGCTATGAACACCAAATGGAAGAACATTTAATTCTGATATCAAAGCAATAATAAATACAAAGGAATGTAGTTGTCAAATTCTGAAAAATATGTTTCCAGGTTTCCATCACTTTAAGGATTAACACAAAAGTAAACGTGTTATTCAGCTTATCTATTGAAGTCATAGTACTTGTATTTCTGTCAAAGTCTACACTTTGTGAGTTGAAAATTTAAAACTTGTGCATGTGAATAAATTCCGAATTCATATATAAAAAACAATATTCTACAGGCTTTTTCTACTGAGCTTTTAAGTAAATAACTTGGGTTGTTTTACACTATCAAGAACTTTTTACTTTTTTTTTTGCTACAAAGGGACTAAATAGGTCAGAAGGATCTGAAGGTTCATGTAATGGTCAGGAAAAGAAATCCACTTAACAACTTTAGAGACCAATTGGAACACTTTAAGGCTATCCAGCATTCTCATGGTTCTGCTGCTCACAAAACTAATGCCTATTGTACCATCATTTAAGGTGGTATCTGTAAACCAAGATGGTAGATATGCAGAAAAATCATAATACTGAATTAATATCATTTAAAACATTTGAAATCGAAGCATGAAGCATTTGCTATTTATTTTAAAGAGCGTCTTCACGTATATTTTTTTTGTATGTTTAAATTTAGCAGTACATCAGGATTTTAGTATAAAAGTGTCTCCGGAAGGATTTAGGGTCAACTGTGATCTAAAATTTTTGTAATGCTTGAAGGAGATCTGAGATTGTGGTTGAATACCAGATGAATTAATCAGATCAAAAAGAATCCATGGAGCTGAAAGCAAGATCAGTCAACGAATTATTTCTTAGGTAGGAACATTTTGCTTCTCTTACTTAGAAAGTCAACAAGAAATTATATTTTGCCTCATATAATCATGCTATGGACGTCTACAAAAGAATCAAATCAATAAATAGTCACACATAAGGCAAGTAACAAATATTTCTCAAAAGGAAAATTTACTCCTGACTGGAATTTTTTTGCTGTACAATAGGCTAAATTAATGAACAAGCCACAAGGACCCCCCTTTGTTCCGAACAGGATTGGAAAGACTTAACAAAACCTCAAAGTCAAAAATGACCTGCTTGAATGCAACTATATAGCCTTGATATAGACAAAGATATTCAAACTGTGCCCTCTTACTTTCTAATATTTCATCATAAAATCATATAAACGTACATTTACATATTTAACTCAGAAAATCTTACTAGATTGAAAGCATTTCTGGTTATATTTCATCAAGATACTCTTATAAAAAACCTGGTTCAATTTTTTTGACAGCAATGCTATAAATTGTCAGCTGTAATGTTTTTAATATATCTACTAATAATTATATTTGAGTGAAAGCATAAAAATCATGTTTTACATACAACAATTAAAATTGTAACAAAGGAATTCAACTAAAAGTTGCTAAGGATGGAATAATGGTAAATTTTGTTTATAATTTTAACCTTGAAACTAAAAAAACTATTTCCACAAAGAAAATATTTTCTTAAACCTTGTTTTGTTTTGAAGTCATGCATTTCTGTTGTACGAACATTACAAACTTCAGAAAGTGAATATAGTGATTTGTGAAACATGTGCAATTTATTTGACTGAACCAAAACCCTCCAACATATATATATATTTTCCTGAACAAATGAAACGTTTTTCACCTTTGTTTTACATATTATACATATTATATAGATATATGGAGAAAGGGTCCATTTTCATTCAAATGGAATGAACCTTACAGTAAATTCTGTACAAGTGAAATGATAATGTTTATATGAATACTCTTAGTCACTCTTAAAGTAAATTAAAAATTCTTAAAAATATGGATTATCCATTTAAAAAAAAGAACAATAAGATATAATGGAATGTTTTTAGTCTTCATACCATGCCACTCAATAAAATATGAATTCGATGTCATTCTAGGAAATAATGGTTTCTAAAATTGTTTAAAAATCTACAAAAACTGATCCTGCAAGTTGAACATAGTTTAAGCATTACACTAATTTTATGGAATGAAGAAAAAAGAATATATAACAATAACAGAAAAATATAAAATACAAAACAAATTATATCAAATACAAAAATATTTATGGAAATATTTTGATTGAAGTCTGTAAGATCAAGTTAAAGAAAATGTTTAATTCTAAAATGTCATTTGTTCACATAGCTTCAGCTTGATAAATTAACAATTTCTTCAGCAAGGAGGACAATTATTAGGGACAAGTGGGGGGGGGGGCTCTCTTCAAGGTCATCCATTTTTTTTCATAGCTGCAGAATGTAGTTTTCCTGCATGCAGGGCCAAGGTGTAAGGCCCCATGAAAGAGATAATAGCATTCCCAGTTCAATGACATTACTGAAGGCAGAGTGCAGGCAAGCAGAGAACTGTAAGTGAAGGAACAGTTTGGACTGAACCTGGGAGTCTATTAATATGAGTTGGTATAATATTACCATTTTTACAAGGTTACTCTAGCTGGACAAAATGCAAAGTTTGAAATTACTCTGCTAAACATAATAATAAAAATTATTTACAAGCATTTGACACCAACACAGAGTAAGCTGTCTCTTGTCATTGCAGCAGAGGTAACTGCATTTATATAGTCAGTTTTTCTGTAATAATATTGCAGTACACACATAGTACTTTGAATCTGGATTATTTAATTCTATTAACAAAAGTTAATCCAGTTTCACTTGGAAAATGATCAATATAACACTCATTTCACTATGCTTAAATTGCATGAACTATTCGATTTTCCTAAACTCTTATTTAGCAAACTAGATTTTTCAGTTTATAATGCACCATCTATTTCTAATTACATATTAAGATTTCATTCTGATTATATACTAGTCTATACCATAAAATCTCAAAACACTATAATCAGTGAAAAAAAAAAACCCATCAAATCATCAACAAAACAAATATATCTAAAACTGTGTTCAATTCTTAATTTGGACTAGAATTCTATTTCACACTTATTTAGAATAAGTGACAGTGTTGTTAAATATTTAAACTTTCATAACTGATTAATACTGAATGATTACTGCTGAAAAACAATATTAGATTTATTTTAGATCTTAAATTTATTTTTAATCCCATTTTATTTCAAAATAATCCATAATTTATTTCAAAAGCTAAGAAGGCATTTTTCAAGAAGCTACAGTGATGTACAAAACATTCAGAGCAAAATTAGACTGATATATTCTATCTTATTAAAATTACTATTGACATGCCTCCAACAGTGATTATATACCACAGATGCAGTTGCACTTGAGCCCATGTCGTCCAAGAGCTCATTAACTGCAAAAACGAAAAAAAAAAAATCACAAAATTTACTTGCCCAGGCCAAATTACAAAGGGACTCAACCTTTTACCTTGAACACCAAGGCACCTATTAAGTCCTGAATACGCTACTAACCTCCATACCATCAGTAGGAAAACAAATTTGAAGCTCAAAGCTTAAAATAGTCTTTGTATGCCAAAACGAGTGCAAAGTTTTAGATTTGATTTAGATCTTTATTTTAATATCTAGTAGATTAACTTGTGGAAAATTGAATATTTAAAAGCAACACTATCATAAGAGCTAATTATAATTATAAATAACAACTGTAACGTAACACCATTTGGTAATGTAGGGATATTTTTAGACGATTGCATAATGATTCAACTTTTGCAAATTTTGAAGTAAATTTAAACCAAGTTGCACTGTCAAATACTTCAGCTTTCATAACTCATTAATACTGAATAAGTATTGATGAAAAACAGTATTATATTTTATTCAGATCCTAAATATATTTTTTTGTCTTATTTTTCCCACATTTACCTTATTTCAAAAGCTAAGAGCTGAATATGATTTTCTACTGATATAACACAGGGATATATGAACAATTTAGCAGGAAAAAGTAAAATGCATTCTGAGCATTTTCCCAGATGCGTCCTAAAACACCAATAATATACAGTTGGAGATCAAACTTATTCATAAACTCTTGCATCAACTTAATTTTTTGGGGAGAGCACCTGAAAATGCTGCCAACTACAAGCAGTAGAAACAAAGTCAAGATAAACGAATTATATCATGCAACAAAATTTGCCGTATAAATCTAAAAGACTGAGAAAAATTCTTTGTTGACATACACATATAGCATGTGAATTATTTATGTATGATGCAGATGAGAAATGTTGAAATGAAATGCTATGCAATATCATAAAAAAAAGGTAATATTGACATTTTACAGATTACAGCCATGTATACTACAGAAATACACTTTACAATGCATTTCACAAAACTAAAAATATTTCTCTCAAAATATCTGTATAACTGTTAAAAAAGCAACATTTTTATACTAAAACAGCTAATATTTAATTACCATTCAAAAATTAAGTTATGTTTAAAATTTAATCCTTAGCAAGGATATCAGGGGTTATCTATCTACAGCTCATGCTCCCTCTACAAACAAATAACAATTATGAGCTCTTAGATCGGAAAGTACATTTAATTACTGCATAATGCAGTATAAATTCCTTTCCAATTTTATTTATGCAACTGCGAAGTTTCAAATTATAAAAGTCTATTCGAGTTAATCCCAAGTTATATGGCAACAATAAACAAATTTTAAGTGCCACAGAAAAATTAGAAGTAATAAGGGAATCTTTATAAATATTTTCCTTTTATTTAAACCCATTCATATGATAGTGACGAAAACATAGCACGAACTGTAGCATAAACAAGAAGCAATAAATCCACATTTTTTCATGAATAAATAAATAGAAACATATTAATATTTATAAGCAACACTTGAACAAAGTGCCTTTTTTTATTACATGACAATAAAATGTCTAAAATTGTAAAACCGAACTAATTCTCTCCAGACTAGGAGGATTTCCTAGCAACTCATCACCAACTGATGTGCTACAAAGATAACATTGAGTTAAAGTGAAGGAGATCCCTAGTTAAAATCTAGGAGATAGATTAGTCATTTTTCACATATTTAATAATTTCCTAGGATAAAAAAGGTTAATTTAACTTTAGTCAGTTTATTTTTAATTTAGCTTCAAGCTAAAGATGAAATCAGGAACCCATTCCTATGTCAATTTACATTAACCTAAATTTTGTACAATAATGCAACCATACTTTCATTTTGTCAAAGATGCAACTAAATGTAGCTTATTAATAATGCAATGATTTCATAATTTAATCTTTTTTTAATGTCACTTCTGAGTTGAAATATATATCTTATACACTTGGTAAGCCAAGATTTTTTGAGAAACACTTAAGTTTAAAAAAAAATAGGAGTCAGCTTATCAGTGGATCAAGTCTGGAAATCACAACCTTCATTATATACTGCAGTGACATTGTGAATTGATGACATTGTTCTAGCAAGTGTGAGTAACATACTGATCATCAGCTGCATGCAGGCATTAAACATTTAGTGTTGTGGTTGAGCAGTTAGCATGTTAAAGGACTTGTATAAAGAAAGGATTTTTTTTCTGTGTGTTGTTTCTTTCTGCTGAGGTCCTCTTTCCTTCCTTACATTTTTTCATTAGCAATACCATGGATTGTTTCAAATGTCTTTCAAAACAAGGAATTTAATAACAATATTGAGGGCAATGATTAAAAAAATGGTGCCAATGTCTATGAAGACAATCTGTAATAATGAAGGAGGAATTACATCAACTCTTAGGAGAATCAGAAATGGAGGCAAACTTTGAAGGCTTCTAAACTTTAACTTTTCCTTTAGTGTCTGAATACTTCTTTGCAAGTTTCAAGCAGCTGCTTGAGAGGTTTATTTTTTTAGGACTGAATTTTTTATAACAATTATTTCTGTAACTTAAGGTAATTTATCAAGTTGTTGCCCCCCAGTGGGTATGCCTTAGAAACGGATGTTAGTAGATATGCAGAGTACTGTTGTGATTCATCTTTTTTTTTCGTGCATTTTATCTGAAGCATTTAAAAATTACTTTGAGTTATACACAGTAATATCAGAATAAGACCACCCACAGAATCACAGTGTACCGCCCAGGTGCGTCACAGAATGCATATGACAAGGTCAACCACACCGAGATATAAGCGGCCGGCCAGGACAGATAATGTGTAATGTGAGTAATATAGTGTGTAATGTGAGCACAATGGACAGAGGTATTGATTTGACGAACGTTCAAAAAGAAATGATCATCGGCTACTGTGCCAAGGGTTGAAGCATCTCGTAAACAGCAGACTTCGTGAGCTGTTGGCAAAGTGCTGCAGTAAGGGTGTACCAAGAATGGACTGATGGCACACTGAGTACTTCCAGATGTCATAACTGTGGAGCCCCCAAAGGTCATCAACCTCAGAGAAGAATGTCGCCTCTGTCGACTGGTAAGGCCAATTGACGCACAACAGTGCAGCAATTGACCACTCAAATGAACGCTGGGACACCCAGGTACGTGTCCCCGATAACAGTAGAGGAACCCTGTTGTGCATGGGTCTCTGCAGTCAACGCTGTGTAAAGCCGCCCATGTTAACCAAGGTCCATTGGCAATGACGCCTGCAGTTCGCATGGGACTACTGTCATTGGACAGTGGAAAAAAGTTGCCTTCTCCAACGAATCGAGGTTTCTACTCCACAGAAGCGACAGGTGGTGGTGGTGGATACGGTGTTAGACACTCAAAAACTAACACCTGAACACGCTTGTCGATCAAGTACAGGCCAGCGGTGGCAGTGTGCATATCTGGGGGATGTTTTCCTGGTATGACCTGGGACCGCTGGCACCACTGGATGGGTCTCTGAATGCCAATGGCTACCTGCCCATCCACGCTGACCACATGCATCCCTTCATGTTGGATGCTTATCCTGATGGTGTCTACCAACAGGACAATGTACCCTGCCATGTCGCCAAGGTGGTGCATGACTGGTTCCAGGAACACGACAACAATGTCTCCATTCTCCTTGGCTGGCGAAATCGTCCGACCTCAATCCGATAGAGCACTTGTAGGACCATTTGGATTGACAGGTTCGCCGTGTGGACCCATAATTACGTCATCTCCGGAACCTCTGTGCTCTGCTGGAGTGGGCACGTGTGCCTCTGGCAAAATTCTAGGGCCTCACTGCATCCATGCCATGTCATCTCGCCAATGTCATCCGGGCCAAGGGTGGTTATTCCCATTATTAGGTAGGTGCTCATATTGTTTTGATACGACTGTGCATATTGTATCCATAATAAAGGCAATAAAAATTATCAGATTCATGATAAGAACAAAATATAAAAATTTGACAAACTTAATGCAAAATAACTATATCTTAAAATTAATTAGATTCCCTACTTTCATCTCATATCAACTTCCTTTGAAGTCTAAACATACAGTGTCTATTCTATATGTTTAGGGCACAATTATTTAAACATTTGTAACAAGATTTTGTAGATTTATTTCTGGTTCTTATAACACATTGACTGACAAGTCTTTTCCATCTGGTTCACTGTGAGAATTCAACTTGCTGAATATCAAATCAAGTACTATACATCGCCATATAATTTCTGCTGGAATTAATGTTTTCGTTACTTGTTTGGTTATTTGAGGTTTCACAAAATCCAATTGCTGATATCTTCAGGATTTTATAATCAATACATAACACAATAAAATGTATTAAGCAGCTGAAGGTCACACTGTAAACTGATTCAAATTACTGACAGAATTTGTAATGTTGACATACAATAGCATTCAGCATGTTATTTGAGGGTAAAATTTCAGTGTTATTGTTGAGTGAAATATACACTGAGACCTGCAGTCCCACAGATTTCCACTGAATTACAAGCTTGACCTTACCACATTTACAAATTGGTGACTATAAAGGATATTTTCAGAAATAACTCATCAATTCTTTGTCTTAAATTGGGCCAATGTCAAAATTTTCAAAGCATGATATCTGCTATAATTTTAACACAAACATCCTTTGCAGAAAAAAAATTAAAAAGGAAAAAAAAAGGCTATTACAAAAATTTTACATGAAGGAACTGGAACTTGTATTTAGTGATTATTTTAAGAGACAGTTTCTAACTAGGTAAAAGTAATCCCCCCCCACACACACAATTTTCAACATAGGATCTCCTGGTTGCACACCAGTTGTTCTATTAGTTGAGCTTTTGGTAAAGAGGATTCATACTTGCTTAAGTAAGGCTAGATATGAAAGGAGCTGAAGACGTTGGGGTGCCCTTGTGCTATTTAAACTGGCGATGAATTGGGTATTTGAAATGATCAATAAGTCAAAGCTGGCATTAATCACTTTACATTTTATAATCCTGAATTTGCACTTGCTTAGTTGCTGAAAACTGTCATAACTATTACTAAATGTGAACTTTCATGATTCATATCAAATGGCTGCAACCTTAGACGGTTATAAAAAACATTGTGATCAATGTTAACTGCATCAGAATAATTCATTGGTTATTTGAAATGCTCAGTTCATCATCAGTTTAAATAGCATGAGGTCACCCAAACACATCTCCATCTATTACCTTACTTGAATAAATGTGAATTGCCATCACAGCTCAACTGGTAGAGCAACTGCCATATAACCAGTGTTGGAATCTGAAGGTAGTTTCATAGGTTGCTTTCATACCTAGTTGTTGAAAAGTAAATGTCTCTTATAATCATTACTAAAGGCTTCATATCAATGGTTGCCAGCTAAGGCTGATCAAGTTAAAAAACATCAAATAACGTGATACTAGTTGCATCAGAATAATCAATTAGTTACTTAAAATACTCAGTTCACCATCATTTTAAGTATTAAGAACTTTAACTCCCTTCATCTCTAACTTTACTTAAGCAAATGGGAATTGCAACTGCCTTTACTCAACTCCTTACAATGTTGAAATTTCTTTAAACCCATTCTCTTTGAGTTATTATGCAATTAAGGTTTCACAAATTGATGCATCACTAAATATCTTAATACTAATAATTTTGAAAGATCAGTTATTTTGTAATCAAAATAATTAAAATCAAGGCCTTTAACTTTTTGATAATAATCCAAGATATTATAGTGTCTGATAAAAAGCTATCTGGGAATGAATAATCATTTGTTAATGCACTATCCCAAAGCAATTGTGAAATAGTATACTTAAAGGTTACTATCAAAATTTTCAATTACCTACTAATTTTTTTTTAAAATACATATTATTGTACCAGGAATTAAACAGCAAAGCACAAAATATAAAACTTAATTACAACTTGCTTTCCCACTAAATTAACTATAAGAATTAATATCCAATACAAAATTTTTTTGACACACAAAAAAATTAAATGCAAACATTTAATATGGCTAATAGCTTTATGGCAAATAACAAATATAATCAAAATATATTTAAGAAGCAAATAGAAGTATATTACTAATATCATTTAAAATGTTCCCTTCTTTAACATATACTTTCATAAAAATATATATACATATAAAACATTAATGGGATAACTGAAAAGCAGATTATGCTCATGTGAAAATTACAGTAACCAAAAATTTTAAACGCAAATGTGCCATCTTACAGAACTTGATAATTTATAATACTGTATTTTTCAGTCTAACTGTTCAGCTCATAGAAATCTATCTGCCCAAAATAACACATCTTTGTAAAGAATGACTCTTGATTATCACAATTAAAAAAATAACATACATGATTTATGAAAGCTTGAAAATAAAAGTTCTAATAACAATAACAATTAACTATTTCAATGTTTTTGTCTAATGATTAAAATACATAATGCAATAAACATACAACATTCAAATGTACAACATAATTTTTTTACAATTAAAAATATCTGTTTAGAAAGCAAAATCAACATACTTGATAAGTAAAATTTTTAAAGTTTCACAGATGGTACAAAAATTTAAAATATGCTGTTTCAGTTTTTGGCATTCAGACGATATGTTTTTCCTCTGTTCTTGATGCTCTTAATCTTCGCAATGTTATTCTATGCACACAAGAAACAGAAATCTGAAGGGACAAAACACTTTGATAGAGCTGCAACATGTTGTGGCTTATTTAGTCTTAAAAGAGCTATAGAAGCAGCCCCAACTTGTAGCGCTCATCAACAACACTAATCCCATACTGTACAGACATTTTCACTTTTTTTTTCTTGTACTATTGATCTATTGCACCTTATACTACAACTATGACATACACACACCAACAGTAGTTTAAAGGTAGCAACAGACTCTTTTAAAAAATTAAGGTAAAACATGGGAATATGTCCTGAATTTCTGTCAATGTTTCTCCAAAATAGATTAACTCCTAATTTCAAAGTTTTACCACAATAGAGATACATACATTCTGTACTGTTTCTAAATGCTCTAGTTTTGAACTGCCTAAAAGACAGCTCATTAATGGACAATCACCCTGTTGGAACAGCAGCTTGGCTTATTAGTTCAAACTAAACATTTCTTTAAAACCCTTCCTAAACACTGATTGTAAGCCATTTAAAATTCGATGCACAGTTACTTGAAGGTATACCAATGACATTCCAGCAAAGGATGGCTTACAACTCTCATGCCAGAAAAACCACTTTGGTACCACTAAGGCCCCCTATTTCAATGGCAGAGTCTAATGAGGATTTTTTTATAATTTGGTCAGAATAAAGACTTATACAGAGAACTTATGTATGAAAAGTATTATACCTTTAATAATTGAAATAAAAACTTAATAATGACTAAGCTATTCTGCTGAAGCATATGGGTGTGTGTATATATATTTATATGTACCAAAGCACAAACTATTATTAGCAGGAATATAAAATTCCATTAATGATTAAATCATTAATATCTAATTATGAAAGCTGAAAATATTCAGAGATCTCTGGTAAATATTAAAATTAGATATGACACTTCCTATATAATGGACCCAGCTTGTGTGCTTTTTTTTTATATGTATAGCTATATACAAACATTGTGTTATGACAGAAACAAACCCAAGGAAATCCCACTAACAATGAAAGGGATATATATATTAACAAATGTATGATTTTAGTTTAGCATTCTAATGCCTGCTTTAAATGGCTTTAGGATTTTCTTAAGATTATTACTGGGATGACAGTGCATGATCAAAATATGATTCTACAAAGGGGAGGGAGACATGGAACTAAAGAATACCGTCTTTATACATATATGTTACAACTTCCACAAAGGCAGCTATGATTTGTATTCGACCAGTCACTGAAAATGTTCTGTCAACAGCCTCAGTTATAGAAGTGAAAATACAAAATGTCATTTCTCTCAGTGTAAAAAGAACTACCAATAAGAAAAATACTGTACCTTCTGAACAAAATGAACAACCATACAATTGCCTTAAAGGCTCACTGACTACATCTGTAATAAGTCAGAGTATTAATATCAAGCCAGCATACATGGTATACCACTATAAAATGGAACTCACTAGCTGTCACTCCATCTCTTGTCTTTAAACTATGTACAACCATTTTATAAGATAAAATCTGAGATCCAGAAGTTACTGCAGCTCTTGAAAAAAAGAAAACAACAACTAATAATTGACTTTTACTATCATAAATAAACTATTTGAAACATTCTTTGATAGTAGCATATAATTAATATTTTTTGTTCAAATACTCTGTTAGCCTGATGAATTTTTTAAATACTATATTGTTTATCTTAATTTCTTGACTCATCTTGATACCTCTTCTGAGAAGACCAGTAACCATGTTTCCTAGAACTGTTCAGTTTCTTTTTTAGATCACAGCAATAAAAGACTAGCTTTCTTTTTGGACATTCCTGACCATGACACATCCTGCCTACATTAAAGGCACCCTGTTTGGTTACAGAGGGAAAACCATTAGAATTTTTTCCACTGCACACTGTTTAGAGTGCTTTTCTTAAAAGCACTGCATGTAGCCTCGGCTCTGTTGCAACTTTGGTAATGCACAGCTGATCATTTATCAGGTGCAGTTTCACTGCTTTGTTTTTCAGACAAAGCAGGAACAGATTCTGCTGATAAGAGAAGTGATGTTTTACTCTCTGGTGATATAGACCTGTCTAAAGTTGACTTTATTAAGCTTTCTAATATTCCCAGTTCCTGATTTTTTCTCTTCATCTGAGTTTCTTCATGGAGACGAGCATTTTCTTGAAGCTTTCGCATCATCTGTGATGCAAAGAAGTTATTGGAACCTAACTGTGAAAAATCCAAAGAGAAAAATGGCAAACTCTGCCATAAGGACAGGTGGGACGGGAACGAGCCCATTGATGGACGGTGATTCTGCTCTGTGTCAGTCTTTAACCCATTTGGTTGTTCACTGCTCAGAGTCACATTATTTTTCTGATTTTTACAATTAACCTTAGTACTAACACTATTTGGAACTGCAGAAGTATGATGATGAGGCTTTGATGCTGCTTCTGATGTATCTGTGACTGAACTATTGAGAGTGTCCCTTTTCCTGGGTCGAAGCAGATGGCGCTCCTTAACTTTATATTCCAGAGTAGAATGAGGAACCCCATAAAAGGTTCCAGCTCTATGAACACTCATTTCTCCTCTCTGAACAGCACGCACAGCTCGAGCTAAATTATCACGATCATAATTACGATAGCGTCCCCTCTTAGGACGTGTGCGCTTTTCAGATTTCGAACTGTCAGATGAATTTGATGAATTAGTGTTATTAGTTGATGAATTACTTTCCTTTGGAGGATTCTTCATATTGCTTCCCGTTTCCCACGATGTACAATTTGAAGGATTGTTAACATCAGATGATAAATGAGGACGCTTCACAGGAGGCTCTTCTGAAACAGACTTTCCATGAAGGTGGCTGTTCACCTTCTGACTGATGCTCCTTGCAATAAGTTCCTTCAGTGATACTGTGATCCCTTTGTTCCCTGAGAGTGTATGACTAGATGATGAGGTCCCTGGCAACGATGATGAGGAAAGTATTACAGGGAGGCTGGGATCTGTAGGTTCACTGTTCACAGGCGGAGACTTGGCTGGTTTATAGGACGGAACTTTCAGTATCACATTGGACAACGGTGCAGCTTTATCAGTCTCTTCTGACAACTTTTCCTGGTCAGTGGATTCAGAATCCTTATGACGATCCCTTTCTATCTCTAATCTCTCTTCTGCCAAACGGCGAATTAAATCAGGCAAAAGAGGCAACTTTAGGTCATCTTTTAAGGCAGACAGTGATTGGCTGGGAGAATTATGATTTTCTTTGCATTTCGCTAGTGCTAAGTGTTGTATATCAGCAAATACCTGTAACAGTGGAAAAAAATATACAATGTTATCATAACTTTAAGTTTAACACACAAACATAAATACTACTTTTATCAAATTTCAACAATAACCAGTCATATTTTAAGAGAAAAAGTACTGACTGGTATAAATTACATACAGCTTTCCTGCAATAAACACTTACTTATTCTCTCTACACTTATTCTAATATTTAATGTGAATAGAAAATGGACATTAATATTCAAATTTCTTTAATTTTTAAAAAATGATTGTTTGACACTTATTTTAGTTCATAATATACAACCCCATGACAGAAGAATTTAATCAGAAAGTACAGCAAGCAAAATGAGAGATGAAAAACAGAAGTAAAAAAGCCAACTCATAAGAGAACCATGGGAAAATACAGACCTCTACTTAGTCAATAAGGAACTCTTTTAGTAAGAGTATAAGATACAGAAAATTTCAAACAAAATTACTGTAAAATATGATTATTATTAATTCAACCTCTATATCATGCAGGAAAAGGTATTTCATCACGGCAATTTCACTCCCCCCCCCCCCTCCCCATCTGTCCTGCATGTTCAGACATTGAGGGAAATGTTTTTGTTGGAGGCTTTTGAATACAGCCATGTTTTATAAGAGTATTATAAGGTTTCATAGGGGAACTCACTCATTAACAACATCTAACATTAGTGAGTCAATATGAACCCTATATAAAATATTTGGCATGAGGTCAAAGACAAAGGTTTTAAACAAATACTGCTATTTCACAAGAGGGGCTTGATTCTTTGAATTATACTAGAAAACTGAATTCCAAGCATATGCATCAAAACTTAGCTTTGCATGGAAATATATCCCTTTAATCGGTTAGGCATACAATATATATGATGCAATTTAATATTATATTTATGAAAGCCTGAAAAAACACCTCAAGATATTTCATAAATGAAAATGTGCATGTGTTCTTAGTAGCAAAAATCTGTTTTGTATACCAAAGTAACTAATTCACTTTTTCTTCACAAGTATTAATCCCAAAACAAAGAATATGAATTATAGCCATCACCACTACTGAAAACTGTTAAGAACAGCAATGTCCCCAGTATCTAATATAACCGTACACACTTAGAAAGACTACTGATTTTTAGCCGCCCATCATGGGAAACTATCATGATATCACACATAAAAAAGGGCAATCTTCACCAAGGTCAGATTTTGGAAATATACTGAAGGGAGTAATTTTTTGTACTTGAGAAAATAAATTTTTTTATTGGTCAAAATAACTAAAACTATTTAAACAAGGCAAGATAATATAAATAAGTTTTAATTTTTATTATGCTTTCTCAAATTTTTATTTGCTTTTCTCTTTCATTTTGAAAGAAGATTTAACCTTTTTGCCTTTACCCTAGATTTGGCCCTGATTATCAAACTTAAATTATTAGAACACAGGGAAAAATTTTACTAAGGCATGCAGTGTATATCTCGTAAAATTAAGACACGCTACTGCTGATTCCTCAATTTGTGTAACTTGGAACTTCTCTTTCCTTGAAGTTCTTCGAATTTTAGTGTAACTATAATAATCTTAGTTGATACATTAAAAAGTTTTGAACAGAAAATGAAATCTTAGAATGAATACACTAATAATTAAATTTTAGATAACAATAATACATAAATGCATAACATTCATTCTAAATTTGAATTTATTTAGGAAAAATTCAATAATAATCAAGAAATAAGTGTAGTTATTTCTAGGGTTCAAACTATGCATTGTTTGTAACTAAGCAAATTTATATTTCTAAAAACTACTTATTTGTTTTTATATACTTTATGTTGAATTGTATGATTAAAGATGATATAATGAATACACAGTTAATAATATACTTCTGAATATAAGACTCTAAGCACTGCTGGGGAGAAATAAATATTCATATTGCTAATTAATATGCAGTCAATTTGAAGATTTAAGTAACCTCAAGCAGCTGCTTGCCACAGAGGTCTGACAGAAGCCTGTCAGTTAATGCACCATAGTAGGTCTGTGAGGCTAGCAGGACCTCAGCAGAAAAACAACATATACATCCATGTCTTACCTGGGGCTCGAACCCAGGTCCCTATAATCAGTAGCTAAGCATGCTAACCACTCAGCCACGGGACGGCTTGTAGTCAATACACATTAGATAACAAACATTTAGGCCAGAAACGAACTGAAAAGGCGTTTTAATAAAATTAGTATAAAATTTTTGTCTAAAGATCAGAATACAGTATATAGTCAGAATCTGTTGATCACTGTGGATGCATTCCTGAAAACCAAAGTGTAAAGGAAATCAGTGTTAAATGGGACCGATTCTGTATGGTGCTTATGGAGATGCATTCCTAAAAATGGTAATTTATTACTAAAACACAAATAGACAAATATAGTTAAAATTCTTAATTTATTTGATATTTGATAAAAAAAATACATATAAAGACTGACTTTACATACAGATAGATGGGCCTGGTTTTGCCACACTGTAGACAGATATTGGTCCCCCCCCCCCTGTATGCGAGGTTTTAATCTCTGGGTACTTTTCACTTTCTAATGTCAGGATGGCATTACTCATTTTCTTAAAACACTAGACTCTACTCATATTCTATATACATTTTATTTACATCTGAATTAAATACAGTGCACAGACGAATACATTCACAAGGAACAGCAACTGTCACCCAGCAAGTCACTAAATACAGGAGAGCAGGATTCCCAGTTTTATTACAAGGTTATTATAAAGCCTTCAGGTGTTCCCAACACTTACACAAAGTATGCAGCTAAATACCAACAGGACAATAGTATCAGTACTGTCTCCTACAAGAGTCCAGACATGACTATTTTAAATTTCTCTTCCTTTGTTTGAAAGACTGCTGGTGCAGTCACATAATATATTTCACTTGGTTCAATTGACCCAATCAGGTTCACTTGACCCATCAGGTAAATTCACATTCCAAGCTAGTGGGGACCTTTCTAGAATGCAACTCAGAGTGCAGGACTTAATTAAACACGTTATTTTTCACCCAGCCATCTCGTGGCCGAGTGGTTACCGCGCTTGGCTGCTGATCTAAGGGACCTAGGTTTGAGCCCCAGGTAAGGCATGGATGTTCGCGTTGTTTTCTGCTGAGGTCCTGCCATCCTCTCAGACCTTCTACTGTGGCATATAAACTGACAGCTCCTGTCAGACCTCTGTGGCAAGCAGATGCTTGAGGGAGTATTTTTTTTTTTATTTTTCACCCAGCCCAGAGCTACCCTTCTTGTTGCTAGGCAAAGCTCTAGTGAAAAATGGTGCTCTTGGCTCACTCATGACCCAACCCAATCAAGTTCCTATACACATCTTCCAAATAATTATCAGCTTTCTTCTTGAAACGACAGCATGAGTTGATTGCTCTAACACTTTTTTTATCGCTCAATTTTTTTGCAGCAGGATAATATAGGAAAAATGCCATTCTTCATTACAGCACTGCATTCAAAATTTGGGCAATTTTCTTACAATATTTGTGGCATCATTGATCTTATTAATAAAATTTGCCAATAAACTTGTCATTAATTTTCATTTTTACAACAATATCTGTTTTAGTGTCCTCAATATTCTCAACAGTGGAATTTTGCTGTTTGAGTGCTGTCATTTTTTCATGCCAAATAAGATTGTACTAACTCTTGCACAATATCATTAACAATTAGAGTTCCGTTTTCTTATAAATTGTAGGAATCATTATAAGCCTCAAGCCATACATTCCTCCATAACCTTTTCATGCAACTATTGGACGCTTCATCCCAAGATGGGCTGATATTTCGAATGACTTCAAAACATCATTTCCAAAATTCCCTGACTGTTTGATTATCAGTTCCTTGAAGGTGCAGTGCAAATAGGAAAGCTTAAAGGTACATAGCCCAGCTGAGTGAAGCATCACTTGACGACCATCAAACAATAATTTCGTACAGTGGCAGCAACTCATTTTTTTTCCTGATAAAAGTTTATCCTAGATTAAACAGTTATAATGAATCAGAGTTGTAGGGACAGCATTAAATGGGATTTAACTGTACCTCACAATTATCTGGTGTAAAACATGGTAAAGGATTGTACAGTCATATCAGAATAATATGACCACCTACCATAATACATGCATGGTAGGTGGTCATATTATTCTGATATGACTGTGTATGTATAATGCAAAACACAGATAATACTAAACATAAAAAAAGCTTATGTGTCTAAAATATAATTGAAATGTTCAGAAATGTGTTCTTATGCATAACACACAACATGCTAAAGCTTTATTAAAACCCTTTAATGCCCAGGAAATTGCAGAAAAGGGTAGAGGGTATTAAAGACGAAGGAATTGTGCTATTTGAGCAAGTCCATTTCAAAATTTTGGCCGTTTTGGGCCATTATGGGCATTAAAGGGTTAATAATTAAAAAATATCTTTTTAACATTTTTAGAGTTTATTTGCCTTTAGGATTTCTGAGATCGCATACATCCCTTCTACTTTCCGAGACTTTAGGCATGATGTTCATAACTTACTAATTTGTAGTTCTGCATATATGCATCCATCCGCATTACCCGTCAAGCAGTTGCTTGCCAGAGATCTGACAGGAGCTAGTCAGTATAGGATTTGGTTATCTTCGAATGGCACTTTTTGCATATGATGGGCTAAATGGCCAGGTCACAATGCCCACAAGGGCTCAGAGAAGATTGGGGGAGGGGCCCCACTGGACAGCTGTTAGGAGACAGATGGTAGCCTCCTATCAAGGCCATCCAGGGTGTTCTTTAACCCTTTAAAACCCATAACAGCCCAAAACGGCCAAAATTTGAAAGGGACTCGTCCAAATAGTGCTACTCCTTTGTGTTTAATACCCTCCACCCTTTCTGTAATTTCCCTGGGTATGGGGTATGACTCACCCACACATAGAGCCACAGCTTAAAGTCCCATCTGATAGATGGTGGCCTTTCCAAGCCCATCAATGTCCCCTACTGACTGAGGGTAGGGTGAGTAGTTTTGCAAAGAGAAATCTCAAGGCTAGCCCAAGTGAGATTTGAACCTGGGAAATGCAGATTACAAGCCACCTCTGTCCTGCTAGTCAGTATAATATACCATAGAAAAGGCTGGTGAGGAAGTTGAGAACACAGCAGAAAAACAACACAAGAACTTATTCAGGGCTTGAACCCAGGGTCCTTTAATCCAGCACAAGTGACCCCAGAGGAAAAATTTCATAAATGCTCAACAAGTCTTCAGAATCATCTTGGCTTCTTCCCAAGTTATATACATATATATGCAGCCATGTACACTAACCACTCGGCCACTGGTATATTTATCCATAATCCTCAAGCAGTCACAGGATAGAGATCAACAAGACGGTAATTAAGCCCTCCAAACACATATATCCTATAGTACTGCATGCAAACAGCCATTTCATTTAGTCACTGCAGGTCAATTCTAACTAAGTCCTGTTTAATAGTATCTGCCCACCACATCCTAGGTCTTTTTTTTTGTGGCCTTTACATGCACACTGCTCATAACCCTCTAATCTGTATGTAGTTCTGCATGCAATCAGCATGGCCAAACCAATCTCTTTGCACAAGATACTGCTTAAAGTTGCAGACTTCTTTTCCTAACCTTATTATTACTTACATAGTCAAACCACCTAATACTCAAGACTCTGCATTAGCATCTAGAAACAAAAGCATCATGTTTCTGTTACCTAGGTTACAAATGGTGTAAGTTTCACTATCTTAGGTAACTTGAGAAAGGATCAATCTATTACAGAGACAAATTTTAGTCTTCAGGCATATACAACTATTTTTTTCACCCCAAAATCTTCACAGATTCTTAAGTCTCAATATCGCTGCCTATTCTATTTATCTTGTGCTACATATCACTAGTATCTGTAACACAACTCCTAAGACAATTATTTCCTCCAATTACACAGCACAGTAAATCTGCAAACTGATAATTAAGAATTTACTGTATACAAGAACTATTAAATTTACCTTTTTGATACAATGATAACTAGCTCATGGGATCTGTGGTTTTTTCTTGAAAGCAGCCACTGTGAAAACTACTTTGTTGTGTAAAGTTTTTTTTGTTATAATGTTCATTCTGATATTACAATTTGACTTTCCAGTTAGATTTTAATATGAATCAGCCTGTCTCAGTAACTCATTGAAACATCGTTCCTTCCCCTTGCACAAATTTCTCTTACCTTTGAAGTTTTCTCACTGATGTGCGAGTACAGTGCAATAACTCCTAAGGTAAAATTTTGCAACCATTTTACTGAAGAGAATTTTTGTATCTCACACCTGCAGATACTGCTGAATGAAGTATGGAAGGATGCATTGCTGAACTGGGAGACTTCTCAGACCTTATCTATATTTCAAAATGATTACTGATGGATTTTCTGTACTACTTTGGTATATGAAAAAAAAAATGATCATGATATTTCTCACTAACGGCTTAGAATTTGTACAAATTTGGCGATACAAAGCCCATTAAAATAGAAACAATCTTTGCCTTGACCAGCAAAACTCCTCCCTCATTTTGTTCCACTCTGACTTTTAGAATAAAAATCTCTTCCTTTGGATAAAAAAAATTTGCTCCTCTGGCAAGATGTGAAATTAAGTGTATGTATCAAATCAGAGGAGCAAGATTTTTGATCCAAAGGAATAGATTTTAAAAAAGCATATTACATTAGCTAAAGCATTTTGCATCAGCTACACTTACATTAGCTACATTTACATTAGCTAAGGCATTTTGCATCCTATAACTTACAATTGCCTATTGTTCTCTCTAATCACTGAGAGTGTGTTCCACCTCATGAGAACAGCACAAATGATCAAATTCCAAAGAGTGGTCCAGAGGAGAAATTTCAAATATTTAACAACTCTTCAGAATCACCTTAGCCTCTTTCTTGGGTATATCACTGACCAGCTTTTCTCCTATGTTGAACAAAATGATATGAAACACCACATACTTCATTACATAATAAATTGTTTGGAGCAGATTTCGAACTAATTTTTACAAATATTAACATAAATTTTAGATATGGATAATTTTCTCTGAGTAATGTGCAGAAACACATAACCCATTAAGGTCATGCTGCAAAATCACACTCAACAAATGAAGTCTGATGACTTTTTTTTTATTTATAGTGCCTACTTATTGCAATATTATTTAGAACTAGAAATATACTGACTGATTATTAACATCTCTGTAACTGCTAGAGATAAAAACTGATTATTAACATCTCTAACTGCTAGAGATAAAAACCAAACGAACAAATTTCAAAATTTATGCAAACTTTAATAATCCCCCCCCCCCCATACTAAAATTTAAAAGTATTGTTCAGATTTGAGCAAGAAGCCAGATTATACTAGGTAGTTATAAACTTCATTACTGCAAAGTTAAAATACTATTCTTTCTTGTCCAACCTTACTCTTGTTGCATCCCATAAAATAGTCAGAGGCAATAATTATAAAAATTACCAGAGTTAAAATACTAACTTACATGTGAAAGTACTGGAGCTAGTGCTTGACTGTACTCCAAAGTCCCAAACATCTGAAGGGCAGCCATTGCCTCTGAACTGTAAAACTGGTTAAGTTTTTCATCTTGATGATTTTGTTTATTTTCACTAATTTTTGCTAAACTCTGTGCCTTTTGGGTGATAGTATGTTTCAAAAGTTGGCGGAGAGACTCGCTTGCTGAAGCTGCACTAGAGTTCAGTTTTGAATTATTAGCACCTACAAATGTTGGTACATCTATGTTGGCAGAATTTAATTTCAAATTTTCATCCTTATCCTTTTCCACAGCTGTACTGCTGGCATTATTAGACACACGACAGTGCGCACGACTTTTAGATTCATTGGCCAGCTTATATACTTTGTTCCGCAACGTGGAGCGTGGGATTCCATATATAACTGCAGCTCGTCTTGTACCAAGCTTCCCACTTTGAATATCTCTCAATGCAGCTTGCAATTCTTCCTCTGTGTATGAACGTTTGGAGTTCCCATCTAGTCTTTTTCTGTGCCTAATAATAAACGAAACAAACTTTTTATCTACTTTAAAAATGTTAGCAAAGCATATTACATTAGCTAAAGATTAAAATAAACAAAATTAATAAAAAGTTTAAAATATGTCCCAGCTTGCATGGGTTTGAAGTTACATGGATATATGCATATTTTTTTAAACAGTTTGGGTACTTGAATTTCTATGGTCATTAGTACTGAATATACAGGGTTTATATTATAATATGTTATAATATATAATATATAATATTACATATTATATATTATAACATACCTGTTATAATGTATTATAATATACCATACAATACATTTTTATTGTATACTTATAGGATATATCACAGAGAAAAGATCCAATGCCATCAACATCTACTGAATCTGAGTGAAAAATGACTAAACAGTAAATACATATTAGTTTCCTTACTTTGTTTTATTTACATACTGTACATACAGGGGTTTATCAAAATAATGGAAACACGTACTGTTTGTGGAGAACATTTTATTAATAAGCTGTAGCTGCTTGAGAGGTATTTATCTTTATTATTAGGCCCACCTTGGGTGTTCAGAACAGATGCAATTCAACATGGAATAGACTTAAACAAGTCATGCACATACGGCAATGGAATGTGGAACCATTCTTCCTGTAAAATATGGCCCCATAACAGTGATGCTGAAGTGGAAAGCGTGATCTGGACTTGAGCTACAGATATTCCCACAAATGTTCAATAATATTGAGGTCTGGAGATTGAGTTGGCCAGGGTAGCTACTATGCCTCATCCTCTTCAAACCACAACTTGACACATTTTGCACAATGCATGGTGCATTATCTGCTTAAACCAGGGACGGTCATTAAGGAACAGTGTCTGCAACATTGGGTGCAGGTGATCCCCGAGAATGGATTCATATGTTGCAGATGTGACATGACCCTGCAAAATAACTAATGGCCCTAAGCAATGTCATATGTCACCCCACAACATCAGGGATCCACCTCCATACTACACATTTGTAACCAAACAGTCAGGATGGTATGCTTCTGCAGGTTTTCGTCAGATGCACACTTTACTAGTGGTGGGAAACAATGTATAGCACGATTCATCAGATCAGATGACATGTTGCCAGTCTTTAGCATCCCAGTTTTTATGTGCTCTTTGCACCACCTTACACGGTTTGTTACATTTATGTCAGTAATCAGGGGTTTGTGGATTGCAGCATGGCCATAAATACCAACACGATGAATTCCCAATTAACTGTTATGATTTAAACAGGATCATTCTAACTGGTGTTCAACTCTACAGCTATTTGTAGTGCCGTGGTCTTGTGCTTCCAATGTACAATCCGTGCCAACATTCGCCTATCCCTATCTGACAACTTTGCATGACATCCACAATTTGCACATTTGAAGAAAATGCCTAGTCCTTTTTGATAGGTAATCATAATCTTCAATACAGTTCCTCATGTTACATCTACTATTTCCACCATTCTGGCTACTGAAGCTCCTGAAAGATGCGCATCAATGATCATACCTTTTTGGAGTTCACCGAGATCTGACATTGTCGACAATTAGACCACAATAGTTGTTTCATCTGCGCCAGTGGCATTCTTACATGATAGCCATCACACTTCTCCCCTTTATATACCTCACATTGTGGGTGATGCCATCCCTGTGATACGCATACGATGCATAGCATGTACTCCAGTGGTGTCAGCGTTTCCATTATTTGGATAAACCCCTGTACATACATACTGAATAATATTTTAATTTTCTTAACAATTTTTTTTTATAAGCACTACTTTTTTAGCTTTAACTATCCACTAAAGTGAACATCTATGTCAAAAAATATATTGTATTTTAACTGCACAGTTTTCAACTTACATGGAAATCTTTGAATTAAACTGTGTAATAAATATTTAGCGGAAAAAAATTTCGCCAATATATGGGAATCGAACCCGCATCTCTCCAGAAACACGCCAGAGTGTTCTTACCAGTTGGACTAATGCTAGTTCATCTTTTTTCCGCATATTTTAACACTATACTCTATCACCGAGAAATGAGGGCCAACCATTGGCGCCATCTGTGGTCTTGGGTGGCAACTATTACCTTTATATTGCACAGAGTGAGATGGAAATAAATAATAGTCTCATCACGCTATTTAGCATTATTAATGATTCAAACATAGATGATAATCGCAGCATGACCTGATGCTCTTTTGGCATTGATAAATCAATAAATATTTAATGGAAAAAAATTTTGCCAACATAAGGGAATCAAACCCACATCTCTCCAGAAACATGCCAGAGTGTTCTTACCAGTTGAACTAATGCCAGCTCGTCTTTTTTCCACTTAGTTTAAGACTATACTCTATCACCGAGAAATGCGGGCCAACCATTGGTGCAATCTGTGGTCTCGGGTGGCAACTATTACCTTTATATTGCACATCTTAAAATAATTGGAAAAAAGACGAGCTGGCATTAGTTCAACTGGTAAGAACACTCTCGCATGTTTCTGGAGAGATGCGGGTTCGATTCCTGTATGTCAGCAAAAAAAATTTTCCACTAAATATTTATTGATTTATCAATGTCAAAAGAGCATCAGGTCATACTGCGATTATCATCTATGTTAAAATCATTAATAATGCTAAATAGCGTGATGAGACTATTATTTATTTCCGTCTCACTCTGTGCAATATAAAGGTAATAATTGCCACCCGAGACTACAGATGGCGCCAATGGTTGGCCCACATTTCTCGGTGATAGAATATAGTCTTAAAATAAGCGGAAAAAAGACAAGCTGGCATTAGCTCAACTGGTAAGAACACTCTGGCATGTTTCTGGAGAGATGCGGGTTTGATTACCGTACGTCGGTGAAAATTTTTTCCACTAAATATTTATTGATTTATCAATGCCAAAAGAGCACCAGGTCATGCTGCGATATCATCTATGTTTAAATCATTAATAACGCTAAATAGCGTGATGAGACTATTTATTTCCATCTCACTCTGTGCAATATAAAGGTAATAGTTGCCACCCAAGACCACAGAATGCGCCTATTGAATGATTTTTTTTTTCATAATGAGCAAGATATTGTTAAACATTCCAACTTTTATAACTCGTTAAACAACAATGAATAAATTTGCTGAAAAAAATCAGGTTTATATTATTTGATTAAAATCTTGAATTTATCTTCAGATCTTAAAACTCAGTTCATAGATCTTAAATTTATCTTCTGTTACATTTTTTTTTCATAAAAAACATATTTAAGAAGTTACTGATCCTGAATCCAATTCCCTCTTGACATAACTGGAGTTGTTTAGTATACAATCACAGAAAATACAAAAATTCATAAATTTATTCCAATAGTAAAATATTTAACACAAACACCAATAACCTAATTATTTTAGAATATATATATGTACCCAGGTTTCATAGGAATCTGTGGTACTTTCAGTACAGAATTGCCACGAGGAGAATCATCGTCTACATTTTTTGCTAGGCCAGAAACTACTTGCAAGGACTTTCCAGAAGGGTAGGCCCTCTGCTCCTCCGTAGGTCTTCTTGTAGAATTGATGCTTAAATCTAAAGGCTGATCAAGTGGTGGTGGTGAGCTAGAGACGCCATGAGAAGATAAGGCAGAGGCATACCAAGGCGACAAGGCAGAAGAGCAAGAGGTGAAGGAACCTGAAATACAAGCATATTAAATCTAAACAGAAGCTGCTGCAGATAAACATTTACAGTATGTCAACAAAAGGGAAGTCATTAAAAAGTTTTACAGCTACATAGTAGAATTCTTTAAAGTGTTACATGAAAGATGATATATATTCCTGCCATCAAAAGTTAAGCATAGATCAATAAAATGTGCATCACAAAATATAATTAGAGAAATTTAATAAAATTTCACAGGAAGATAATGTTGTGATAAGTCATGAAAATTTGGGCCAAAACAAATTACATATACCCTTAAAAATCACTACGGAAAATGTGTGAAAAAACTGGGAATGGTTTCAAATATAAAATGTGTAGGTAATAGAAGGCCCCTTGAGCACTAATGAAGGACTTACAATGTCATTTCATGTCCTCAATACGATAATCTAGAGAATCAGATGGCAGTAAGTCCACTGAGCAATAATGGCAGTCCTAAGGTCCTGGAGAGTGGGTTGGAGAGTGACAATATACCTTCCCTTTGAGCATTCTATAGATGCTCTGTTGGATTGAGATATGGAGAGAATGCAAGCTTATTCCTTGGATACTTTCTTCCTCAAGATATTGTTTGGTCAGATGTGTTCTGTGTGGACAGCATTATGATTTATTAAGAGGAAATTGTCACCTACTGCAGAATCCACACCCAACTTCACCCATAGGGCATGACATAGGGATCAAGGATCTCATCTCGATATCTCAGAGCATTAATAGAACCTACAGAACCTCAATCAAACACATGGAGGTTGGTGCAGCCACCCTATAAAAACCTGTCCACACAGACCTCCACCACCAAATGCATTTCTCTCAACATTGTTATGGGGGGTTGGTTGCATGTTCCCATCTCTCTCCAGATCTCTACATGTGTGCTGTTGGTTTCTGCAGAACATCTAGACTCGTACATGAACCATGAACCCATTATTTTTAAGTCCAGGCTATATGATTGTGACACCATTTCAAGCAGGCCTTTCTGTGTCTGGAGGTTAAAGGGACACATACAGTGGATCAATGGGTACAGAATCCGACCTTTTGAAACCTTCTGTTCACAGTATGTGGCTGTGAGGTCTTATTGTAGATATGCCATTGCACTCCTGTTCCATCAGGACAGCAGTCCAATATAACAATCATCCTGAGAGGTAAGGTTGTAACCCTAGGATGCCTTTGAACAGGTCTTTTGATAACTGTTTGGATTGTTTGGAATTGCTGCCCTAGCCTTGAGATAACAGAATGGCTGATATCAAAGAATATGGCCATCCCCTTGATTGCTTGACCAGCCTCCAAAGGATCATCATTTAAGTTATCCAAATGTTTTAAGGTATCATGAAGCAATCAGCTATTCTAGACTGGCAACATAGTTTCAATTTGAAATGATCAGAAATCCGTGAAAGTACTCCTTTTATACAGTATCTGTTTTACATATTCTGCAAAGTTATACAGGATTTATATGTTTATTTTTTCCAACATATAAATCCTGTATTTTTTATTTATTTATAATGGCTTTTATGTTTAGTCATCCATGCTTGATTTTTGATGAGCAGTATATTATTATCTATTAAAATATGCTTTGAATTAATTATTATGTGAAAGAAAATTATCTATCAATACCTTCAACTATTTAAAATTAACCTAAAAATCGATACAGAAAAGTGTGTGAAGAGTGGGGAGTTCGAATATAAAATGTGTAGTCAATAGGAGATGGGGTCCCCTCGAGCACTAACGCAGGACTGGCAATGTTATTTCAAGTCCTCAATAAGATTCAATAATCATCAACTTACAGCACCAATAATGGCTGTCATTTTTGCATTTAATTATTAGTTCCAGTGGCAAAGTGGTTAGTGCACTTGGCTACTTGATCAAAGGGCCTTGGTTCAAGCCCTGGATAAGACATGGATGTTTGTGTCATTTTTCTGCTGTCTTGCCTTCCTCACAGACCCGATTCTATGGCACATAAACTGACACAGGTTCCTGTCAGACGTATGTGGAAAGCAGCTGTTTGAGGGAGTTTTTTTTTTTTCAGCTTCATGTTGAGTTGGATATTTTTTCACTTGTTTTATTACAGATAACCTAGGAAGCAATGTTAATTCCCTCCTGTTTACATAATTATAGACAATGGGAAGCAGCTGCTTGAGATAGAGGGGTACTATATATATACAAGCCTAATGTTTGTACTTCTCTGGATAATTAAAAAGAACACAAGCCAATGATTTGTTTTAAAAGCAATGATTGGGATTTCAGCAAGAATTTTTCTTTATTTAATGCACTCTTTATTCAATTATTTTATTTCATTTTTGGGTGGTGTTTAGATTCTTAAAAACTAGGCTCTTTTGGCTGTACAATGAGATATAGGCCAGACCTCAAGGATCCCAAAGCTGAAGACACAACAGATGGTGATTCATTGTCCTGTCTTCAGAGATATCAAAGGTAAATGGAAGATTTCCACTAAGGCCATCCATGTTCTTTGGTGTGAAAAATATATGACACCCATGAAAATAGTACCATTCTGAACATCCTACGATATATAGAAGGGACGACTTTGTAAGGCTCATCATTGTCACTCTTTCATCAAAGCAATGAAAAGTCAATTTTACCAAGTCAAATTACTAACCAGTTATTCATGTCTCATGGATGATAGCAGTAGCATGGAAGGTCAAATCAAAATATGAAATTTCTGTTTTTCTATGACAAACACATGCTATTGCAATTTTTGTTACACTATTGGATTTCTTGAACTTTGGCTATTATAACTCCCATTGATATATGTATTGAATGATTCAAAATATACATATCAGTACTGCCTTGGGCAACAGTGTAGCAGATAGTCTGAATCCCTGTCTTTTTTTTTGCTGTTGTTTCTTTGGGAATTTGTTCAGAAATCTACCAGATGGCACTTCATAATCCTCTGGGACCTTGTTAAACTCTTAATACAGTTAGTTACCAGAAGTTTTATGCTTAACCCAGCTACAGCATTTTTATTATAAAACATTCAGTATAGTACATATCTTACACACTTTTAAGGACAGAAAATGAATATATACAGAAAATTTATACCTGGAGCAGTGCCCTGATCAGATGATGTAGAATGTTCATCTGTATCAATTCTTAAAGAATTATAGCCATCAACAATAGGAATTATTCCACTGGCGGGATCCTGTATTGAATTTTTTTAATAATGAGTACAAAGCAACATTTACTCCCGTCAAATATAAATTAGATACTATTGCAACTTTTATTACTAAAACAAAATAAAAATCTAAAACTTGCTAGAGACATCAATACTGTTTACATAGTTCCAAATAACGCCACTCCATCTACATTTTCTGTACAAATGTTCATCTACTACAGTATTAATAATGTCTCTGCAATCAATTACTGTCTTATACAACTTACTATTATCTTGGATTTTCAGATACACATGATCACAAGTTGATAGTTTGCAGTTTAACACTACAATGCAGAGTTTCTACTAGTAAACTCTGATTGCAAGACTTACTGTCTTTGTATTGAACATCCAGCTGATGTTAAAATTGTTTTACTTCAGCTGGATGGGATACAAAACTATTAAACCAATGATTTCCAGTCTAAGGGTTGAAGAATGATTCCGATGAAGCCACAATAGAATTGTTAAGTACTAATATTTGAAATACTTGTCAGATACTGTTGTTTGGTGAAGATGTATGTATATATTTCTATACAGAGGGTCTGTAAAAAATTCTTTACTCATTTTGTCTGTAGATTTGCACTCATTCTCCAAAGTTAATGAGTTATGACTAGTGTGTGAAAGCTTATCTAAACTTTCAATAAGTGTTAAAAATGAAGGCCATATCATCATTTCTCTCATCGTTCAAAGAGTGTAAATTTTGGTCTACGAAATCTGTGTGTTGCTATGGAGCCTACTGAAGACAGAGAAAGATTTTACATTTTCACAGGGATACAGCTTAGAGACAGAAACGAAAAAATTCCATGCTGATTTATCACAAGTATATGGTGATCATGCCTGTTCATATGGCACTGTTATTGGATGAATGTGCAAATTCAGAGGAGAGCAACTTCGAAGAGATTCAGAGCTTTGAAGACCTCAGGAGGCCATGAATGAGAGAACCATCACTGCTGTTGGTGAACCCATTAAGAAAAACATCACTGTTCAGGTTATAAGTTTAGAAGTCAATGTATTGATTGGCAGTGTGGAAACAATTACTCATCAACATTTAAAGTTACCCCCACAAACTGATAGAAGAGCAAAAAAGGGCTAGAGTCAACTCATGCAAGGAGATGCTGGCAATGTTTGAACCTAGTGGCCCCAAACAGTTAACAGACATTGTCACATGTGATGCGACACGATTTTATTACAACTCCCAGAAAGATCAACAACTATGTTTAGATTGCAGAGATGAACTGTGTTCCCAAATCCAATTTTCATATTTTTTTTTCAATTCCCAAGGTGGAGGTAGCTGTGGACACCTTACCTGAAGAAAAAATCATTATAAATGATCAATACTACACCAATATTGTTTTTCCCAAAATGGCTGAGATGAAGGAGCAGTGCATCTAACAACAGGCATGTCCGAGGTTCTCCTTCTTCATGACAGTGCCAGTGCTAACAAAACCTGACAAGTTATGGCCTATCTGCAGCAGGAAAAAATCAAACAGCTACCCCATTCTGCATATTCACTCGAATCTTGCACCATGTGATTTTTGGTTGTTTCCAAAAAATATAGAGGAACTTGCTGGGAAGTCTTTTTAAAGGGTGCAAGACCTTGCAAAATGCATTCATTCAGAGTTGCAGAGCATTCCCTAACAGGAACACCACCAAGCATTTCAGAATTGGCATATACACTGATCAGCAAATACATTAAAACCACCACTGCGTTATGCAAAGAAGCACAGGTGCATCAGTGTCGTGTGCTAAGGTCACAAATGACATATATAATACCTGGGTTAGAGCTCTTGCAGACAGTATTTCATTTCATCTCAACATGGGAAAATCAAAGGATTTATCTAATTTCGACAAAGGTCAGATCGTTAAGGTAAGATGCCTTGCCTTGGTAATAGCATCTCCAAAACAGCAACGCTGGTAGGCTGCTAACATTAGACAATATTTAGTACCTATCAAAGGTGGTCCGAAACAGGCAACACTTCGAGCCATGACAAAGCATGGGCCGGCCATGCCTCATTGATGCCAGAAGTCAGCGTAGGCTATCTAGTATTGTCTGCAGCAACAGGAGAGCTACTGTGGCTGACATTACCCATAATTTCAATTGTGGTAAAGGGCCCAATGTGTCCAAACACACAGTTCATCATAAGTTCTTGGATATGGGTCTCTGCAGCCACATATGTGTCTATGGTCACAGTCATTCACCGTCATCAACGCTTGCAGTGGACACGCAATCATTGACAATGGACCATAGAACACTGGAAGAGGGTCGCATGGTCAGACAAATCCTTTTTTCTGTTACATCATGTGGATGGATGAGCTCCTGTGCGATGTTTACCCATGGAAGCCTTCTCACCTGGATGTATTGTGGGACGGAGTGTGATGGTCTGGGCAATATTTTCTTGGGGAACACTTGGACCAATTATCCCCGTAGAGCAAACTCTGACAGCTGTCACCTACCTGAACATCGTGGTTGACAAAGTACACCCCTTCATGGTGACTATTCTCTGAAGATGGCGTTTTTCAATGAGACAATGCCCCATGTCACACTGCAAAGAAGGTTCAGAAATGGTTCCTAGAACATGATGAAGAATTCCATTTATTGTCATGGACCCAAATTCACCAGACATAAATCCTATTGAGCATTTCTGGTTTGAGTTGGAGAAATGGGTACAAGCAGCATCACCCCAACCACCTAATTATGGGAACTGGATCTTCTGTTGCAGTCATTGTACCAAATATCAAGTGACACCTACCAACATCTTGTTGAATCTATGCCTCATCGGACGAGAGTTCTTTTGGCAGCGAGAGGAGAACCTACATCATATTAGGTCGGTGGTTTTAATGTTTTGGCTGATCAGTGTATATCTCCAACTTTGCATGGATGTTGGCAGAGAGTACTTTGAAGGACAGTAAAAAATTTTTGTTCTGCAGATGCATGTCAAGAACTTTTTGAATGCCCTCATAATATAGAGCATTGGATAATCATTAATTTTTTATTAACATAATCTAGTTATGTAGCAATTACACAATTCCCAAAACTTATCAAGACTGGGACAACAAACAGATTGAATCAACGCTTTACAGTGTCTGAAATTAAATGTGATTAATACTTTGTCATGATGAGGGAAAAATAGTTTGTTACCAAAGGTCTGGATAAATTCAAAGCCAAACAAGTGGAAACTATCACAATGAATGCTCAAAAAATAAGGGGGAAGAAAGGGATATCATAGAAGTCTCAGATAGGTACTGGAGTCAGAAGCTGGAAATGGTTGGATACCATTGCATAAACCTAAAACAATTATTAAAGGTAACAAAAACATTGGAAAAGGACATCCAAACAAAGGAACTTTTTTAATTTGCAATCTTGTATACTACAGACTACAAAAATGGATGCTTTGCCGAATTTCCTATCTAGAACAGGAAATTAACAAAGAGAATGAGAAAAAATCAGTCATAATGTTAAGCAATTCTACTAGTTTATTTTTAACTATAATTTTGCATGTCAAGAGATTTCTATTGCCTTAAATTTAAGTATCAAAAATAATTTGAACTACATAAAAAATTACCCCTTTTATGCAGTTTGTCTAATACAGGGGAGCACAAACTTTTTTTGCCATCGGGGGCCAAACAGAAAAATATTATGTATGCTGTGGGCAATAGTTAGAGGGGTTGCAATAAGAACGGAAAAAAATTTAAAGACTTTGTTTCTTACATTTTATACTTATAGTTATATAGTTTATTAGGTACAAAATAATAATAAAAAAATTCATATTAATATAAAGTTCATTTAATGTTAAAACTGAAGTTGGCTTAAAGAAGCAGTATGTGAAGTATGGGACTGGATTCCAGAAATGAGTTGAACACTCAGCTTCAATGACATTGCAGTTAGTTGCATTATGCTATTCAAAAGTTCATCATCTTTCATCTCACTAAAACACTATTCACTTTAGTAGAGCCAGATAAAAAAAAATATTTTATATTATCCAATTTGCATGTGGGCTGGATAAAATTGTTAAATGAACCAGAGTTTGGGCATGCATGGTGTAATAAAGTCTTTCAACTTTCATGTTTAATGAGAAAAACAACTGCTAAGATTTTATTTACACTCTTGTAGGGTTTTTATATTGCAGAGGCAGTTATTTGTACACAATATTATGATAGCTTATACAAAGAAAAATTCACTTACATATGGTGGAAGTTTCTTTGCATTACAAAAATAGCATGTATCTTCTGGTGACCAATCTGTTGGTTTTTCACTTTCTAAATCTAAAAGGAAATTTAACATTTGATCAATAATAAATAGCTATAATATTATGCAATAATATTGTTGTACCTTATATATCACTGACAGCTTTATATGGAGTAAATTATAGATGAATTGCAAAAGATGAGTAATCAAACTTAGAAACTACAACTAAGGTAGGCCTTTACTTTTACAATTTTGGATATTCACAGGTAATTTTTTGAAGCACTATTTATGGTCTGCATAGATTAGTTTTTTACTCTCTATGGTGTGATTTAAAGCATTTGTTCAGTCATAACCAACCATAACTGGGATTGCTTAGCAGGCTGTACATTAATGCTTGTTGAAATGTTTTAAGTACTTTGCCCTGTGTTATGCCTTTCCCCCCATCTGAAATGTAGTTTTCATACAAATGCATTGTTGAATATCAAGCAGCATTTTGAGTTGTCTCGAAGCTAATTGCTAGTTTTTACAAAATATTGTCTTTTGCATTTATACAGATTGTTAGATAGTTGGCACATTACAGAGCTAACCCAAATAACATGAATTCCACAATGATTTTGGGTTCGTATGTTAGGGTTGTTAAATATCTCTTTTTTTTTGTTTGTTACTTCTCAATTGCTATCTTTTATCAGATAACACAGGAATGTTCCTGGATAAAATTAATGTTTTAGGTTTGTAAATACAGTAAATTCTTTACATCCAGCCTTCTTACGGATTGAGAGGTGCCAGATTTCAGAGAGTTACAAGTGGTTGAGTAGTTTTGGAAAAGCATATTTCAATGAATACTAAGCACTAACAATTGAACTTGTTTACATCGGTAAACATTTAAAATGACTAAAACTACTAAAGTGCTAGTGGTTACAAATGTAATCAACAGTTCATTATGTTAAATGTAAACAAAAGATAATAAACAAAGTCACAGCAAATGTTGTCATTTACTGTAATATTAATTTTAAAAGCATGCTTGTTACCCACTAGTTGTATTCACTAGTGGTTTGGTTGTTTGGGGTTTTATGGTGCAATGGCAACTATTCACCTACTAAACTTCATCTAGTTGATAGTAGAGAAGCTGGAGGACAGTTAAAAAAAATATTTAAATATAATAATACATTAACTAACTGTTCTTTCTGATTCAGAAACTGTTTATCTGATATTGTATTCCTGCATAAGCTTGCTCCTTCCTTCTCTGTTTTCTAGCCTTTCATAATTTGCGATTTTTTTTAGTAAAGTGTAGCAGGCTCTCTTCTGCCCTTTGTTTCCATCTTGATTTTTGCCCTCCATAGCTGAAGGATGGGATAGAAATTTCTTTATAAATTAGCACAAGTGATTACTTCGGTAAAAGCTGATGATGACTGTTTATATCCAACAGCACCAATGTTGATAGTGATGAAAGTGAAAAATTCTTAAACACAAATGAGATCATAGATGTGAGTGCTAGACTGCTTCCTTAATATTTACAGATTGTAATATGGTGATATTTTTTCTAAAACGTGCCAAATTTTGAAGAATTCCAAACTGTAAAGTGCCAGATTTTAAACAGGTTATTGTATAAGCAAAGATATTTGATTCATCATCCTTAAATATAAGTTCTTTAAAGGACTTAAAATACACCCAATTCTGTTTTTATACAATTTTAATTTAACACGGATTATAAAAAAAATTCCAATTTTCTTTTTACACGATTTATTTTGATCTAATACAGTTCAAACGGTGCCTTTTTAAAAATCTCCATTTGAATTTAATTCTGAAAAAATATTCCTATTCAAGAAAAAATTCCCAGAATTTACATTTATAACAAAGATGCAGCTTTTATGGTCACATTTTTCGAAGTAGTTTGACTTTGAAAATGTACTATAAATACACATTTTGTGCACTAAAATCCCCAAAACAAAAACTACACTAACATAACTACACAACAAGCTTTCTCTATTTTATTCTCCATTTTATGGAAAAATTGTACAAAACCTACTTTATTTGGAATAAAGTGGCAACATTGAGTTTTGGGAATTCTCAATTTTATCTTCAATACATATGTTAGTCTTGGTTTCTCATTTCTTGTTTAGTGTTAGAAGTGTTTAGATGTTTAACAGAAGATGTTTTATGAAGTTTTGTGTGCGTAATATAAATTTATTAAATTTTGCTGATACGTAATTTACAATTTTTCATCATCTGATTTATTAACTACAATTCAAATATTTTTCATAAGCCTTACCACGATGTTGGATAATTCAACTATACAAAAGCAGAGAAGGAAAGCTATCTCTTTGGATACTAAGATAATAAATTTTAGATCATCTTGCAAATGGAGAAGGTTCGACATCCACACAAAAATATTTTGGTTTGAACAAAGCTACCATAAGAACCATCAAGAAAAATGAAGATGCTATTAGAAAATCTGTGCTTTCTGGAACAAAATTGAGTGCTAAGTCATCATTGTACATGAGAGATATTGTAAAAGTGAAGATGGAAAAAGCACTACTAATGTGGATACCTCTAGACTGTAGAATACCTCAAGATGGAAATACCATCAAACAGATGGCATTACGAATATATAAGTAGATACAAGAAATGGAACCAACCACATCAGCTCAGTTAAACAAAAATTATGAATTTTGTGCAAGCACAGGTTGGCTTGCAGGATTTCTTCAAAGATACACATTTCATGATGTAAAAATAAAAGGTAAAGTTGCATCTGCAGATGAGCTGGTGGCTAAAGAATTTTGTCCGAAATTGGCCCAAATCATTGAAGATGATGGATACACTCCTGATCAAGTTTGGAATGCAGATGAAACTGGTCTTTTTCGGAAAAAAATGCCAAGTAGAACGTACATAGTAAAATCACAAAAAACTGTTGGTGGCTTTAAAGCAGCTAAGGATCGTGTACCTTTCTATTTTGCAGCAATGCTTCAGGAGATCGTATGTTAAAACCACTGCTCATCAATCAAGACCACAGTCAATGAAAGGTGTAGATTTGAATAAATTGCCAGTGTATTGGATGAAAAAAACAAAAAAGCCTGGGCTACAAAAGAAATTTTTAATGAATGGTTCCATAAATGTTTTGTTCTAGAAGTTAAACACTATTTGAAGGAAAAAAATCTCGAATTTCAAGTCTATTGATTATAGACAATACACCTAGTCATCCTGTTTTGGAACACCCAAATGTGCAATTTTGTTTTCCGCTGCCTAATATGACATCCTTAATACAACCACTAGACTAGGGTATAATTGCCACATTTAAAACTTACTATGTAAGATGGACATTTCAATACATTTTGGATAAACCAGATAAGGATAAAAACACTAACTGTTATTGATGTGTGGAAGAAATTTTCTATTTTAGATTGCATCAGACATGCTGGAGTGACATTATCAGAATTAAAACCATCAACTTTAAATGCATGCTGGAAAGCTATTGGCCAGAATGTGTAAAAAGCAAAGATCCTGTACCCCCAAATATGACTGAATATCCTAATATCATCACTTTAGCACATGCAGTTGGTGGAGAAGGATTTGGTGATTTATTGTTTGCAGATATTGATGAATTTGTTGGTTGACAAAGATCTTAGCAAAGATGAAATAATAGAAGTTGTCCTTGAGACTCCTGATGAAAAAGAAAAAAGTGATGGTGATGAAGAGGTTCCACTCAAGTTTAATTAAAGAAGGGCTTCAAATGGCTAGTAAATTAGAAAGTCATTTTCTTACACGTGATCCCATTATCGAACAAGCAGAGCAGTTTATAAGTGAACTGACGTCATGTATGGCGCGTTATCAAAAATTATATAAAGATCTAGTCAAATCAGGACCTCAATGATTGATTACAGAGTTCGTTGTCAAAACTAATCAAATTTCAGAATCATTGGAAACAAGTGATAATTTGGTTCCCCATGCCACAGAGAGCATTCCACTATTGGAGTATGAACACGACGGATAAAATGTTTCAAGCGATGAAAGTGATTTAATTCCAGTCTTATGCATACAATGCATCTATTGTCAGAAAATGACAATGAATAAAATCTAGTTAATAAGCATATGTAAGTCATATTGTTTTGCACTTTTGCATTCTTGAATTAGTGACATATTATTCTCTTTATGAAGGATAATTTATTTTATATATGTATATATAATTATCTTTATAAGTTTATAAAATAAAAAATGTGTTTAAATGAATAAAAATCAAAAGATTTAATTAAAGATTTTAATACGATCTGTTTGAAAACAACTTATTATTTGTACTGGGTTTTCATGTCTGGAACCAATCTTCTATTTTTTCATATGCACTGTATTTTTTTTTACACAGTTGTTTTTCGGGAACCTATCTACTGTGTAAAAACAAAACTGGGTGTATTTTCTTACTTAGCATATATATTTACTGCATTTGCACTAAACTTAATTCTGCAGTAAAAAAAACCTCCCTTTTGCAGGAAGACTGAAGGAGGTCGAGAATGAGAGAACCATCGCTGCTGTTATTGAACTCATTAAGGAAAACCCACACATCACTGTTCAGGTAAAAAGTTTTAAATGTCAGTCCATCCACAGTAAATATATAGATTACCTGCAGATATAGAATTCAATAATTACTCACGAGAAAAAAAATTATTAACAACTTGGCAAGAATTGAACCTGCAACTCTCCAGATTCTCTCAATTTCCGCCGCCTCAGCAATAATTTTTTTCACGAGTAATTATTAAATTTTATATCTACAAGCAAGCAGTGTATATACTATGGATGGGTTTTTCATAATAACACTTAAGCATGACTGACCTCCTCATTAACATCTGAATCATTAGCAATTGGGAAAATAAGTTGCCTCCTCTCCTGAAGTATAGATGACGCAAGGTCTGCCACATTTCAAAGATTTATAGGTTGCATTGTGGAAACAAATTATCGTCCAATGTGTAGTTTAATGTAGTAGAGTGCTCTGGTATGTATCTGGAGAGTTGTGAGTTTCATTCCTGCCACGTCAGCAATAAATTTTTTTTTCACGAGTAATTATTGAATTACATGTCAGTGTGGTACATCCTCTCCTGAAGTTTAGATGACGCAAGGTCTGCCACATTTCAGTGAAAGATTTATAGGTTGCATTGTGGAAGCAAATTATCGTCCAATGTGTGGTTTAATATAGTAGAGTGGCTCTGGCATGTATCTGGAGAGTTGTGGGTTTTATTCCTGCCATGTCAGCAATAATTTTTTTCACGAGTAATTATTGAATTACATGTCAGTGTGGAAACAATTATTCAACAACATTTAAAGTTCTGAAAAATCTTTGCCAAGTGAGAACCCCATAAACTGACAGAACAGCAAAAAAGGGCTAGTCGACTCGTGCAAAGAGATGTTGGCAAAGTTTCAACTTAGTGGCTCTAAACAGTTAACAGACATTGTCACAGGTGATGAGACATGGTTTTATTACCATATCTCTCTCCAGAAAGTTACTATATAACTCCATGGTTTTATTACTATATACTTCCTCTTTCTGGGAGTTATATCGACAACTATGATTGGGTTGCGGAAGATGAACTGCATCCCCAAATCATTCGACAAGACTTTTGCTCAAGGAAGAGAATGTTCACAATTTTTAATTCCCAAGAAGTGGTAGCTGTGGACACCTTATTTGACAAAATGACTATAAATGGCCAATACCACAATAACACATTTTGCACAAATTCCAAGCTGGGGGGGGGGGGGGAAACTTGTGTACTTTCAGTATTACAAATTTTATCTTTATTAAGATTTATACATAAATTTTCCATAAAATGCAATTGGAATTGGTCTTTAGATAAATGATTTTCTATTATGGTTTGTATTAAAGCTATTTTTACTAGATTTTTATCTAAATTTTCCATATGCTCTTGTACTCATTTGCTCATGGCAAGCAACAACATCAAAAGTTATCATTGCAAAGAATTACACTTGTCTCGCTAAAACACAGACTGGTATCTATGTTTGAACATACTGGCTCAGTATGTCAATATTGCCAACCAACAACCTGGCTGTTAACAAGGTGGACCTTACCACCCAAGAGCAACATGAGTGAGCCAGCAACGAGCAAGAGCAGAACATTGCTGCATAGCAATATCACCTGAAAGCTTGAGTATGACTGAATGATGCCATCTGACATTCCACTATACAGGACAGTACTACATCTGATGGATGGCACCACAAGTCACCTTCACGTGCTGATTGAGGCCTAAAAAAAACTGACATTAAAGCTGCAAAGCAGCGGGGAAGGTACTGAAAACATGTTGCAACAAAATCTGCTAACTTCAGTGCCTTCGATTGGGCAAAGATGAATTATAGGTTTTACAATTTTCTCTCACATGCCACTGAGTTGTTCTCATTGTAATAAGCAACAGAAAATAATTATTGTGCAAATCCCATACTGTCATCTATGTTCTGGAAATTTTCTTTCTACATTTAGAGTGAATTATCAAAAATTAATTTAAACAACTAACACTGTGATAATAATTTCTTTTAAAAAGTATTCAGAGTAAAAACTATATATAACAGTTTTAAAATTCATATTAAAGGGCAGCTAGCTTTGCTTTTCACTATATCCATAATTTTATTAGACTTTATTATAAATGGGTTTTGTTGCATAACCAAATAATTTCCTGTGTTATTTTTTCGAGCACCATATCATTATCCTTAGTATCACATTAAAATTTTTTACGAAAAAAGTTCTCATTTCTCCAAGAATTAGTTTTCTTAAGAAATCTCTAGCTGATCTACTTTCATATTAAGATATTTAAGGTTTTCTCAGCTAATACTTAGAGTGAATAAAGCTTTTTTAAGCCTTAGTAGAAAATTTCATAGTATATCTCAATCTACTTTTGTCTACAATAATGGAGAATTGCAATAAATATTACAGTAATGTATTTACAGTAAACAAAATTTACATGAGAGTCAGTGACAGATTTATCTGAAAATAACATAGCATTTAAAAAAATTATACTACATACCTGTAAAAGGCTGTATTAGGATCCTCCATTTCCGTGCTCCCATAAGCTCTTCGGCTAGTCGTTCTAAACCTGTAAAAATGCTATTCAGATTAAGCGTTCTTGCACTGAATTAAAATTTGTCATTATAGATCTTAATATAGTAGTTCTTAATCTTTAACCCTTCCTGGATCAAGGATGTCTATAGACATTTTTTGTACAACACATGAAACTACCATTTAAAAAAAATTGCCGTTTGAAAATTTTCTTACATATATCTTTTAAAAATACGTAACCCATGCTTGAAAAATAATATTTTCTTTTTCATTTGATGCATATTTTATTAAACTACAATATAAATAATTCTATAAAGCCATCTGATTGCCCTATTTTAGAAGTGCTATATAGCATTGCCGATTTGTTTGTTAACATTATTCTGTATTGAAGCAATCTAAGATAACAAATTTGATTTATCTAAGATAACAAGTTTGATTTGAACTATTATCAGCATATTTTTCCTTAAATTTTCGAAAATCTAAAAAATTAACAAAAATCTGTTCTTTTTTAAAAACAGAAGATTTTGGAAGTAATTATGAAATATGTATTTTTTTGGGTATACCACTGTAAAAAGTGTTATTAAAATTAATATGTTACTACAATGTTCATATTTTTTACTTCAATAAAATTCAAAATTAAATTTTCTTTAATTTGGTATATAACATGACCTATTTCTGTTGATTAGTTATTTATTAAAATTATTCTAAAGTTGTCTTGTTTATTTGACTCAGCAATACTTTGGAAGAAGACCTGAACTTTTCTCAAAGTATGGTATGGAGAAAAAAAAAATTACAAAACAGAAGAAATGTTTACTTTAAACAAGAAATTTTGTTGTTATTCAGAAATAAATAGCCTTTCTATTCATGTGCATATAATCATTTCTATTAGTATTTTTTTTATTTATTTATTTGTGTTGCCAGATGCATTTTTTTACTACACGACTCTGAAAAAGTCCTATTAAAATAAAATTAGTAATCTTTTTCATTAAATATTTTATTTTCAAAAAATCCAGAATGAAATGCTGATTAATTTGGCATATAGCATACCATATTTGGTAATTTCTTGCCTGATCAGAGTGAAAAAATAGCTGGACCTGGGAAGAGTTAAACCTTTTTAATAGGCATTAAAATCACTGCAACCCAGATATAGAGGAAACTACTCAAGCTCCATCTTCAGTGAGCACTGTCCTTGCTCCAAAAAGCTTCCGAGTTTTCTTCTAAAAACTTATCCTTCAAACTATTTGCATGTTAAAACTTAGAAATTTTATTACTCAATGACAGATAATTTTAAGTTACTTTAATTTATACCTCAGTTCCAACTTGTCCATTTATTGATTTGAAAACCCTTATATAACTAGAATAGAAGATGCTCATATCACACATACATTCTTGATTTTTTAGCATGAGCATCCTATAAGGGTTCATGACTACTGCTCAGAGCTAGAAATGGGGAAGAAGTGGGTGGATGCCATTCCTCTAATTCCAACAGGTTTCTTTTATGATGTATATTTAACGACAGGAAATAGATCCATGTATGCATATCTATTCCTTCATAATATTTGTGGTCATAACTACTGGGCTTTTAAGCAGATTTTCTATGCATTGCTTAATATCACCACGTAAGCTACGTAGTCTATTTTAACTGATTCTGGAGTGTCCGACTAGTTCTGAAAACCCATTTCCAACCCTGCTTCCTATAATAACAGTTTAAGTTTTCAATCACATGTAACAAGTTACTGATGGCTTACCTGATTTTTATACAAACCAAGCTGAACAACCTTTTACTCTAGCCTTAATTTTTTTTAGAATTAGATCCTATAACAATGCATTTGAACCTGTCTTCAGTGGAATAGTGCTTAACAAACACATGGCACACTTTATTTGGTATCATAAATTCTCTTATGAAGGCCCCCTTTCAGCTTTTAACATATTCTAATTGAATTTTTTATAGGTCACAGATCCTTTTAATGACAATGCTATCACAGAACAAGTGCTTAATAAGCATAACTGTGCACCTTCAGTCTTTCAGTGCCATTCTGAGATAATAATTACTGTACCATAATGTTCACTACAATTGTTATTTCTGAAACACAGTTGCAACTTGGGTGACAACACAAATGGATACCTGTTTGTCCAACTGTGAGTTCACATAGTACCAATCTATAAGCTTGCATATATAGTTTTCGCCGCTTTTTTAATTGTGTGATCTTGCATGACCTACTTTAGCATATAGATCAATTCATGTTCGATCACATAATTATACATACATAGGTAAGTCATGTTTAAAAATTTCATAAAAAAAAAGAAAACAGAAGTTTGCATAACAATAAAAGTCTAACTCCAAAAATTTGGAGTTGAGAACTCAACAGGAACTCCTGGAAGGCCTGTTGAAATTGCCAATAGGGTGGAATACATGTTTTTACAAAATTAAATATCACTATCTGTGGCCGAAGATTAGTGCACTTGGCTAATGTTCAAAAGGACCTGTGTTTGAGCCCTGGGAAAGGTGTGGATGTTTGTATTGTCTTTCTGCTGAGGTCTCACCTTCTTCACAGACCTGCTATGATGTATAAACTGATAGGCTCCTGTCAGACCTCTTTGGCAAGGAGCTGCTTGAGAGGTTATTTATTTATTTTTAATACTAAAGGCACTACTTTGATACTTTTTGTTGCAAACTGTTATGCATTTCAAACAAAAGAAATTGAGCATCAAAGTCCATAAAAAATAAAAATCCCTCAAATTGGCCACAGAGTTACCTGTTGACTTTAAAGTCAACAGGTAACTCTGTGGATATCATTTTTGATTAAATCATCAATAATGCTAAGAGCATGAAGTGGCTTATTTATTTACATCTTACTCAGTGCAACATAAAAAAGAAATAGTTGTCGTCCCAGATCATAGATGGTGTCAAGCCCACGTGCAGAAATCATGGGAGAAGTGATAAGTAATATTAGTGGAGAAAAGACAGAGCTGACAATAGTTTAATGGTCTTAAAACATTCTGGAATGTTTCTGGAGAAATGTGGGTTTGAATCTGGAATGTTGGCAAAACTTTCTTCCACAAAACCATTTATATGAATATGATATGTTCAATTCTGTTTATACTCAACAATGGTTATTTAGTAGAACAGGTTAAGTTAATGCTTAATATGCAGAATTATTATTTTATGCAATTGTTTCAGTACCAGGTACGTGATCATCTGACCATGATTATTATTATCATTACCTTTTTTTTTAATAGATCAGATGATGATAATAAGCACAGGTCCACAGCTAGTTTAAAAAAGTTTCATCCTGTTCATTTGGGCACAGTAACAATTGGATATGTACTAATCAGTCTGCAGACCCACAGCTCGGTAATCAGTGTTTTCAATAAGTGATTTGTTGGGCATTGTAGGGATAGATTTTGGGGTTTCTTTAAAAACTTCGAGAGCCTTACAAAGGCAAAAGTCCAAAACCAGATTTAGTTAAATATAAATTCTGATGCCATTGGTAAAATTACAGTGGGCCTTTTTTAATGTAAAAGTTTTCTTAAAATACCTGCTACACTATCAGTATGCTTGGACACTGATTACTTTCATGTTTTACCTTAGGGAAGTTCTGTTTTTAGAGATGGCTGCCTCTATTCTTTCTATAGATAGATAGATAAATACCCCCTCAAGCAGCTGCTTGCCACAGAGGTCTGACAGGAGCCTGTCAGTTTATATGTCACAGTAGAAGGTCTGAGAGGATGGCAGGACCTCAGCAGAAAAACGACACATACATCCATGCCTTACCCGGGACTCAAACCCTGGTCCCTTAGATCAGTAGCCAAGAGCGATAACCACTCGACCACGGGACGGCATTCTTTCTATACTGCTGGTAAAATCTTGGGGCATGGGGTGCACACTACTTTACCCCTATTGATATAAGTCATTTACAAATTTCTAGAGTAAATAAAATTACCTGTGAAATTCAGCAGTTATGATGGTAACTATGAAACATTAAGATGTTAATGCAATCAGTTTTACAACTAGTGATTAACAGGTGTTCTAAGACTGCGAATTCCAGTGGTACAGATACATGGACTGAAAATTTCTCTAATGATTCCTTCTTCAGGAATAACATTCAATGGTCAAACCAACCAGATATACAGACATATTCTCTGGAGGATGTTCCAGAAGATTTTCTGTCCTTTTCATTGGAAAACAGAGGTCGACTTCTAAGTGCAATATTTTTTTCTTCCTTGTTTTAATAAGGCAATTTCTTTTAAAATAAAAAAGTCTATCATTGTGTTTAATGAAATGCATTTTTTCTTGAAATAATGGCATTCTGTCTGAGCCACAAGCTTACACTGTATACTGAAAGCTAAGTTTTAAGGGAAATTTTAATAATTCATATAAGCATTCATTTCTGTATCTTGACTCTTGTGATATTTATTTTTACACAGCTTTAAGTATAACATGAATAGCAATATTAATGTGAATATGGTTTCAAACACAAGATACAATATATCAGATTGCCTAACTTTTGGAATTTTATGATTTTTAAATACTGAATTTTTTTACTTAAAACACAATTGTTAACAATTTGCAACAGAAAATAGTAAAGCTCTTTTTGGAAAACAAATACTTTTTGTAATTATGTTTCAAAAGGGAAGAAAAAAATTTCAACATGCTATTTTATGTCAGCTTCAGTTTACTTTTCGCATCCTAATAAATTACCCAGGGGAATCCACATTTCGACACCTTTGAAATAATGTACAGATCACCATACTCTGCTAATTATTTATAGCAATAATTAATTTTCAAAAAGTTGTGTATTTAATCCTGATGCCACTTCAAACAGGCTTTAACAGAACACCTATTGGGTTCTCAGCTGCAAATTTTTGTGTTACACTTTAATTGTTATACAGACTTCCAAACTTTTTCATGAAATTTTGGAACATGACAGTCACTAACATTGCATTTTAATAAGGACTGATCCATCTATATAAATAGAAAGCTTTCTGATGATGAATTGTTTACTCCATTAGTTTGCATGTAATGCAGCAGCTAGTATCTCACATCTTACTTGGTTTCTAACCCTTCCCAGGTCGAGCTAGTTTTTCTCTCTGATCACATAAAAAAAAATTAATTTTAGAACTTTTTTGCCAAATAACCAATGAAAGGAATTGTGGCATGTTATATGCCAAATTAATCAGCATTTAATTTTCTGAAAATAAAATATTTAATGAAAAAGATTACTAGGTTTATTTTAATAGGACTTTTTCAGAGTCATGTAGTAAAAAAAATCCATCTGGCAACACAAAAATTTATTTTAAAAATATTAATAAAAATAATTATAATGCACATGGAAAGGCTATTTCTGAACAACAAAAAAATTTTCTTCTTTAAAGTAAACATTTCTTCCATTTTGTATTTTTTTTTCTCCATACCATATTTTGAGAAAAGTCCAGGATTGTTGCAGAGTTCAATAAACAAGTCAACTTTAGAATAATTTTAATAAATAACTAATCAACAGAAATAGGTCATGTTATATACCAAATTAAAGAGAATTTAATTTTGAATTTTATTGAAGTAAAAAATATGAACATTATAGTAACATATTAATTTTAATAACACTTTTTACAGTGGTATACCAAAAAATAGGTTCATATTTCATAATTACTTCCAAAATCTTCTGTTTTTAAAAATAGCAGATTTTTGTAAATTTTTTAGATTTTCAAAAATTTAAGAAAAAATATGCTGATAATTGTTCAAATCAAACCCGTTATCTTAAATAAGGTGATTGCTTCAATACAGAATAATGTTAACAAACAAATCGGCAATACTGTATAGCACTTCTAAAATAGAGCAATCACATGGCTTTTTATCGAATTATTTATTGTAGTTTTACAAAAAAAATTATTTGTAGTTTAATAAAATATGCATCAAATGAAAAAAGAAAATATTATTTTTCAACCTTGAATTACGCTACGCATTTTTAAAAGATATACGTAAGAAAATTTTCAAAAAAAAAATCAAAGTTTCATGTGTTGTACAAAAAACATTTATAAAATCTTTGACCCAGGAAGGGTTAATATGCTTTTTAAGATAAACCTTAGGCTTTTATCAAATACCCAAATTATTTTGAACCAGTAACTTTGCATTTAAAGCACAACTTTAAGCAAATAAAATTAGAGTTACTATAAATGTGAGGTTTTTTTTTTCATTCTTGTAGCTGTCAGGAAATCTAAAAAAAATGCAAATGTAAATAAAAAAATTCAATGTACATTAGTAGACAAAAAGCATTGCAATCCAGATTCAGGTTTATTCATCACTTAGCAAATGATAGTTCAGAAAAAATCACGAAATCCAGAGGCACTTGTCGAAACAGGATATCAAATCAGTTTTTCAAAGTTATATACTTTATTTTGCCTTAGTTGAGACCTGAGTGTAAATAAACAACTCTTTTGTCTATTGACTAAAAATCTCATCACTATTTATAAGTGTAACTAAAAAAAAGTATGTGGAGTTTTTCCTGATATATTGGTTTTAACAAAGCAATAGTCAGGAAAAATAAATTTAATCTACTTTATTTGGTTGCTAGATGATGTGCTCCAACTTTATTAGCACTTAATTCTAATAATCAGGAGATTTATGAATTTGAACATTAAATAAGAACCTAAAACCACCAATTCTGGAAGGAAACAAAATGTCGTCAGTGGCATATTTGTGTGCAGAGTGCAAATGGCACAGGCAAGGGGAGCTGCTTATGAGATTTATGTAATGCTTAAAATCAAATGTTGAGATATCATGTAGAAAAGGCAACTGCAAGTGAAATTTCTAAAAGAATCAGTGATTCAAGTAGGATATTCCATACTCCAGATTAGCAACGGTAAGCAATGAAACAGTTATAAGAATAATCAATTTACCTTGACAGTTTTCAGGATAAAAGTTTGAGAATTCATCATCAAATATTAACTGCTGAATTTAAACAAAATATACTTTAGATTTTCCACTAGCAAACATGAAGATGCTTTAATTGAACAAGATGATATAATAATATAGAGATAAAATTATCTATGGTAAATTAAAGTATATAATAGAAAATTTATTATTTAGAAGAAACTTGTGTAAATTCAAGCCACAGTTTCTTTCCTTGACACACAGGAGCCCAATGTGAAAGCGCAGTTATAGTATATGCTGTATATAGTATCAACACCAATAATGGTCAAAAGTCAGCATAATGAGTGGGGAGTGTGAGGCAATCAGGGAGGATTAAATTGCAGATTGATGATTCAAAGTGCTAGGTTAATGTGTTTGAGTCCACAGAGTTGGAGAGTGGAAGCTGAAAAGAGGAAAGGATGAGAGAGGAGAATGAGGAACTCTGAGACAGCGAGATTGTCAGTTTAAGTCATCTGGAGTGAGTGTGGCGATGAAGATGGTTTTGAGTCCTAACAGCATCAGGGACTCACCTTGGATTTCTCCCTTTGAAAACTGAAGGGGGAGATCCAAACATATTCATATGGTTTATGTGACCTCTACGGCTAGTAGAGTATAAATTGATTAGTCATTAATCTTCATGTAGATTGCCAGACAGCCCAGTATTCCATTGTATTGATATTCACAATAAAGTTTCTTTTCCACCTCTTCTCCAGAGCATTGATAACCACAGACAACAGTCTATAAGACAGGATAAGAACTAATAGGAATATTACAACTGTAGAGACAAGACAAATTCTGACCTTTTACACACTGATACAATGGTGTCTCTCAGAGAACATGCACCTGATAAATCACTGTATTAAAATTCAGTATCTGACAAAATGCCATCCTGTGACCAAGTGGTTAGTGTGCTTGGCTATTGATCAAAGGGACCTAGATTCAAGCTCTGGGTAATGTATGGATGTTTGCGTTGTTTTTCTGCTGAGGTCGCACCATCCTCACAAGCCTTATTCCAGTGGCCGAGTGGTTAGCACGCTTGGCTACTGATCTAAGGGACCTGGGTTCGAGCCCCGGATTTAGGCATGGATGTGTGTGTCGTTTTTCTGCTGAGGTCCTGCCATCTTCTCAGATCTCCTACTGTGGCATATAAACTGACAGGTTCCTGTCAGACCTCTGTGGCAAGCAGCTGCTTGAGGGGGTATTTATTTTTATTATTATTTATAATCTGACAGGCTCCTGTCAGACCTCTGTGGCAAGCAGCTGCTTGAGGGGATATTTATTTTTATTTATTTTTATCTGAAAATATAATCTACTTTTATCAAATATTTTCTTAGAAACATCTTAAAATTTCCCATATATGTACTTCTCACACTGTAAGACACATAAAAAATATTACACTTACATATTAACTTTTTTGTCATCATGCTCGAGTATACTTGGGCTGTTGGAAAATCATGTGCTTTCTCAGGTGACATGTTTCCTATTGTCTGGAAAATTAACTGCTGCTTTCAGCACTTTGAAAGCCTTAGGATTTGTTACAACATCCATTAGTAGAATTAGAAGGCAACTGTTGAAGTCATTTTTTGCTTTCTTTTAACATGGCCGAGTGGTTAGCGCGCTTGGTTACTGATCTACAGGACCTGGGTTCGAGCCCTGGATAACTCACCTGCCATCCTCTCAGATCTTCTACTATGGCGTATAAACTCACAGGCTCCTGTCAGACCTCTGTGGCAAGCAGCTGCTTGAGGGGGTATTTATTTTTCATTTTTTCTTTACTCAAAAGACTAAGCTCATTACAAAAACATATTTAACATTAGCTAAAAATATATGACAATGTTACAAACTACAGTGGAAGTTTGTATTAAAGTGGTGCATGCTCAGATATTTTCACTTAGGCAGATTCTTGAGAAATGTTTAGAGTTTCAGAAGCCTTTGGTTGCTAGCTTCATTGATTTCAACAAGGCTTTCGACTCTGTTGATCGTCATAATTTCTGGTTGATTGTAAAATCATATGTATACCAGACAAGTTAGTTAACATAATGAAAGCTCTCTATAAAAACACTGAGTCATGTGTGAGAGTTGGTAAGTCTTGTAGCAATTGGTTTAGCATTACTTCTGGTGTTCGACAAGGGTGCAATTTGTCTCCTTTTCTCTTTAGTTTGGTTGTTGATTATGTTATGCGAAATTCACTTCAAGGGAAAGATTTTGGCCTTAAATGGGCTGGAGATACGAAAATTTCTGATTTAGATTATGCTGATGATTTAGCCCTTTTGGCAAATGATGTTGATGAGATGAACTCTTTCATTCGAGCTGTTGATGAGACTGGTAGTAGAGTAGGTTTGGTTATAAACAGAGAGAAAACTAAAGTGATGAAAATTGGTCAGGCAGGTTGTGATTCAGTTAATCTGAATAGTTGCAGTCTTGAGCAGGTGTCGCAGTTTAATTACCTGGGGAGCTATGTAACAGATACTGGTGATGTGCGGCATGAGATTAATAGACGAATAGGTATTGCTGCCGGGACTTTTAAGAATCTGTGGAGATTGTGGAGAAATAGGCGTATACATCTAAAGACTAAAATTAGACTGTATAATAGTTTGGTTCTTTCTAGGGTTAGTTATGGTAGTGAAACTTGGACACTGTGTAAACAAGATAGCAGGAAACTAGATGCTTACGCAGTATCTTGGGGATTAGGTGGTTTAACTTTGTAACTAATGATGAGGTTAGGCAAAGGAGTCTGCAACCTCCTTTAAGCAGCATATTGTGCAGAGAGAGACTCCGCTGGTTTGGCCATGTTGCCCGTATGGATAATTATAGATTGGCGAATAGGGTTATGAACAGTGTGCCTAGAGGCCTCAGAAGGAGGGGGAGACCTAGGATGCGGTGGGCAGACAATGTCAAACAGGACCTTGTTAGAATTGGTGTACAGTGGCCGGATGCAGCAGATGTAGCTCAGGACAGACTTGCTTGGAGAATTAAACTGTGCTGTCTGGTTGGACCTCCGTAGCCCATGGCTGCTTGAGGATGATGATGATGATGCTCAGGGATCTCTCATTAACACTTCCGATATCCAGGTTCTTTTTTTTTTTTGGAAAAAAATCACCCATATTTATTCATAAATAACTAATGGACAGAACATGGTTGTGTTGCATACCAAAAGTGCATTTAATTCTAAATAATAAAATATGAAAAATCGAAAGGAATAAAAAGGAAATGTAAGTAATGAAAACATGTTGAATACTAATTTACAGTAATTTTAAAAATGGGGTATCTTGTGGTGCATGAGAAGGATCCATGAACAGTAACAATGGTAATAAATATTTGGTATCATAAAAAGTTATTGCTTGTAATCCCATAAATTGGGAAAAAACAAATAACAGTAACCTTTAACACCTTGCTAAATTCTTACTCTTGTGTAAAATGCATTCTTATCAGGTATAAACCATGAAATGAAATTATATCCCATGGCTGTCAACAATATTTTTTTACCATAATTCATTAAAAAAAATAAAATTAATAAACCTAGCATTTTTTACCAAGTTTATTTTTTTCTTTTTTAAAAAAGTAGCAAATTGTGATTACTCATAACTGAACATACACCAACACCAAATACGTTACTGAAATATGATTCACGTAAAACTTAATACTACACAATTCAAATATTACATTAATATTTCCCCTAAAAATAGAGTATTTTTTTCATGTCATTCATGAATGTCCTGTTCAGAATAAAAATATTTCAGGTTTTCATTTGTTTTTGGATTGATATTCTCACAAAATTTTATATTTAGCAATATCCTTTAATAGCTGAAGAATTTTGTCTCCGTGTACGGTTAAGTTGATAATTCGATATCATAAGTTATTAGGTCATTGGCGGCCATCTTGAGACGACAGGTTTGGGAAAGGGCAAAGTGCCGTTTCGTCAGGCCCGTTAATACAGTATCATTTCTCATTCACGCGATCTTGAACACGGAAGTAACACAAAGTCAATTTTCCTTGGCATAATATCCTTCACTGCCACAGAAAATGACAATTATTAAATGCTGAAGATGCTTAAAAACTGCAAACCATATTTTTTCCATATTAATAAATCCATAATTAAAAATGCACTTTATAAATTCATAATGGCGCTTGTTCTTGCTTCGCTCAGTGCCAAATTTTCGGCCACTGACTTCCAAATACAGTCATAATCATACGATTCGCATGGAACAAATACCAGATATAAGCTGAATACGTATACAGACTAATGAAATATCACATTATGACGTTTTGCACTCTACAGTTTTTCTCTGTAACAGCACAATATGGTTAGCAACGACTGATTTTCGGGGGTGGCGATGACCACTACGGTGGCCAAAACACCATGTATCAGTATCGAATTTTTGAGAACCGCTATATTTAAGTAAACATTATTTTTATATTGATGCCGAATTTATCAGAAGATATCAAAACTTACCAATACAGAGTATATGTCAAGAGACTTACCTATAACATATAAAATTTCTTTGCTCCATTTTTGTAGTTCTTTTCGAAATATACGTCGCTCTTGGGAGCAGCGGGCGATGGAGCACTCCGCCATTTTTCGCCTTCACCCTAACCATGACGTCACGAGGAACCGGAAGAAACTCCAAGGCCCACACGTCATTACATTCGGAAAAGACCCGTACCGAGGATTCGCAAGAAAGTTCAGTATCGCTCGTTTCATATATTAAGTGTATTTGTATGTTCCTGGTATTGAGTTTGTGAGAAGGGATACGCATTAATTATGCTAAAGCATTGTTCTGTATAATTGTGCATCGGTATATTTATATTCTGTTGCTGAAGTAACTGTTTTCCACATTGTCATTCTCAATATGTGACCAATACATCATATCGGTATGACTGGATATTAATAACTCGTGTTTGTAAGTAGTTAATCGATTTGATGTGGGGGTGTGCGACTGAGTGATTGTTTACGCTTGTAGCCTTATTTTGACTGTCAGGCACTAGTCATTGATGCGTTTCCAAGGTGTTAATTTAATTGCTAGTGTATTATATATGTTAAAACATATTAACGTTTTGCTATATTACATGAAGTAAACAAATTTCAGTTGATATATTTTAAATGATTTGTAGCGTTCTTGTATTTGATGAATTATGTAAGATTTAATCAGTTAAATAAACGAAGTTTTCTATAGTTATAAAATTTTACTGTTAAGTATGTAAAATGGTAAAACATAGAGTAAAGCATACTATAACAAATGTAAAATATGCTTAGTGTTAGTTCTAGGCTTAAAATTGCTAACTATGAAATTGTTAAATTTTGATTAATACCTATCATTATGAAAAGAATGAGAGAGTTGAAATAATGATCCAATTTTTTTTAAAAAGGTTTTTTTTTTTATGGTTCCCTTTCTGCAAGGTTATTGGTCAGTATTGGTTCGGTCTTTTAATGAAAGAATCCTTCCCCCGATTTGTGGTGTCAGTTAAAATGTTTTTGTTTTTTGATACATTATATTTTGAAAAAAATATACAAATATAAATTTCAAATTTTGGTAAAAGTATAGAGAAAGAACATTTAAGAAATTAATACTTTTTTTATTATGCAATACTTAATACGGATTTTGCATCCACAATTTGCCAAAACATGCTTTGATTATTCATCCACAAGAATAAATATTCTAATGGAAAAACATATACCAAAAAGGTATTGAAAAATGGCAAACATATATTATCACTTTGTGGCTCTTTGGACTGTGCATGAACTTCTCACACTGCTACAATGACAGTGAGATGTGTTGTTCAAATGGTAATATCTTTTATATCTATGTATCATGAACATTTAAAGCCAGTTAAGAGAGTGAACACTTGCAGATAATGAAAATAATATATAATTTATGGGTTTCAAAAATGCATGTGGTTTGGTCCAAAACACTAATATGTGACTATGCTTGGCTTAAATGCTGTTTATTTAGAAGTTGCATAACTGATTTTTGAAGACTAATTTTTACTATGCATTTCATTTCGATGAAAATTTTTTACAAAAACAAGTTGCAGTTAAAACATTTTATAAAGTTTTGCATTTGTGTGATAAAAATATTAGAAACAAAATAGGAGATTTAAAGGAACCTGTATTGAAATAATTATGAAAAATATAATACTCAGAAATGTGTGTATTACATTTACGCATACAATAGTTTAAAGAAATCCACAAAATAATGTATAACTCAGAAACTTACATGTAAATGAATCATAAATACAAAAAAGGTAGGAAAAACATGTCTTTCAGAAAAATATTTCATCGAATATGTTTATAATTTTGTTTTAAATGTAATGATTAGGCATAATGATTTTTGATAAGCTTTAAATTGTTCTAAAAAATATGAAATTTATATTCAAAATTTTAAAAATGTAGAAAATGTTCAATTTGAATAGTTGCAGGATTAACATTTATATAGTTTGAGAATTTTTGCATTCTGTTAAAAGTTGCTATTTTTTCCACTTTACCCCCTCAAGCAGCTGCTTGCCACAGAGGTCTGACAGGAGCCTTACAAAACTAGAAATACATAACTTTCCATGACACCAAATATTTACAATGCTGCCATTTTTTATGCAATGTAATGATACATTCCATTTTGACTACATAGATTAGGTCCCTAGGAGAAACAAAAAAATTTTTCTTCTTCAATAAGACATAAAAATATCCTCCCTAAATTACTGCTGTAAAAAAAATTAATGCTAAATACACAACAGAATGAAACAAAGCATAGCAATTGCATATTATAAAGAATAAACAACTAAATTCTATTTATAACAGTCTAAAACTAAAATAGCTAATGAAGGCACCATAAATCAAGGCTATGCCAAAAAATATGATAATACATTTATTTTTAAACAAAAAAAATTTTAGTATATAAAATACCAGCAGAAATAACTGCATCAGGGCAGTTTTTTCTTAACTGAGTATATTGTTAAACAATGGACATCACTTAAGCACTTGAACAAATGCCAAAAGAAGCCATTTCTTTCATCAACATATATCCTAACCAAAAGCCTCTAAAAATACATAATATTGGACATGACTATTTTTGACTTCAGCATATTGCTAAACAACAGATTTTCAATAAATATTTTGCTGAAAAAATTTCACCAACATACGGGACTCGAACCCACATCTCTCCAGAAATGTGCCAGAATATTCTTACCGGTTGAACTAATGCCGGCTCATCTTTTTTCCACTAATTTAAGATTTTAATCTTTCACCAATGATTTTTGGCACCAACCATTGGCGCCATCTATGATCAATGGGTGGCACTTTGTGGAGAGATATGGGTTCAAGTCCCGTATGTCGGCAGAATTTTTCCACAAAATATTTATTGATATATTGATGTTTAAAATGTCACCCAGGTAATGCTGTGATTGACACCAATGTTTAAAACGGATTTTCATTCTGCACTTGAAAAAATCCCCAAAATATAATTTCATTGGACACAGTTTTAGGGTTGGGTTGTTTTACCTCTGAGCGGCACTTTTTTGCACACCATGGGCTAAATGGCCAGGTCACATGGACCCCGAAGGCTCAGAGAAGGTTGGGAGAGGGGACCCACTGGAACAGCTGTTGGGAGACAGATGGTAATCTCCGTCAAGATCATCCAGCGTGTTCTTTAACATGCACAGGGTATGACTCTCCCGCACACGGGGCCACGGCTTAACGTCCCATCCGATGGACGGCGGCCTTTCCAAGCCCATTGGTGTCCCCTACTGACCATGGGCAGGAAGGGAAATTTTGCTGAGATAAATCTCAACGCTGACCCAGCTGGGACTCGAACCTGGGAACTACAGATTACGAGCCTGGCGCGCTACCGACTGAGCCACCCCCGCCCTGGACACAGTTTTAACCAGAACTTATCACTATACGACAGATTTCCATTCTGCACTTAAGAAAGCCCCCCAAAATAATCTCATCAGAGATGATTATTTTAACCAGAGCTTGTCTCTAAATGACAAATTTGGTTTTGTACTTGAAAAAAAAAATATTTGCATTGGAGAAAATTATTTCAAACAGCATATCGCTAAATAATAAGAGGCAGGAAAAAAAAGGTAAAACCAAAAGATAAACACACAAAAATAACTTACCTATGAAGGCCTAAAAATCCAAGAATTTTTGGTTGGTAGGGGTCTGACTATGTAGTCTGCATTACTAAAAGCATTTGTAATTTGCAGCATTCATAAAATACACAGGTTTGATCCCCCCCCCCCCCCCACACACACACAAACACACACAATAGTTTAAAGAAATCCACAAATATATATTTCATGCCCAAGACATAAACCTAAAAAATAGCAAAACGCAGTATTCAGAGACCACTGAAAAACTCGGCAACAGATGACAAGTTTGTCGTTCAATTCTGCAGAAACCCCCAACCATTGTATCATACACAGGGTAGGACTTTTAGCTTCTGTGACGGGGCGGGGTGGCTCAGTCGATAGCGCGCCAGGCTCGTAGTCTATAGTTCCCAGGTTCGAGTCCCAGCTGGGTCAGTGTTGAGATTTATCTCCGCAAAATTCCCCTCCCTGCCCACGGTCAGTAGGGGACACCGATGGGCTTGGAAAGGCCGCCGTCCGTCGGATGGGACGTTAAGCCATGGCCCCGTGTGCGGGAGAGCCATACCCTGTGCACGTTAAAGAACACTCTAGATGGCCTTGACGGGAAGCTACCATCTGTCTCCCAACAGCTGTTCCAGTGGGTCCCCTCCCCCAACCCTCTCTGAGCCTTCGGGGTCCATGTGACCTAGCCATTTAGCCCATGGTGTGCAAAAAAGTGCCGCTCAGAGGTAAAACAACCCAAACCAACCTTCTGCGACCTTAAGCTATGTCAAGTTTAAGAGGCCCCAAAAATTAAAAAGTTGAATTTTTTTTTTGACTGAAGGGAACATTAAAAATAAACAGGAAACTGATGTGATGAAAATATTCATTGTATTTTATAATTATGAAATTTATTTATTACTATCAAACTGACAGTCTCCTGTCAGACCTCTGTGGCGAGCAGCTGCTTGAGTGGGTATTTATTTATTTTTTATTTATCAATACAGACTCATAGCTGATATGCAGTAAAATTTGAAATTCATATTTTTTTTGAAACTTGAATACTATGAGGCCTTAAGCTGTAAGCTTAATTAGCTTATGCTCAAGTCCAGTTCTGATAATATGTTATGCCCTTGTGTTGCATATATTCATGTATTCTCTTCTTACATTCCAATTATTCATATGTAATAATAATTATCATATGTAAGTAGAAGGTATTCTACTTACATTTTTTCATACCATATTGCAATCGTGCACCGTAAGCTAACCCAAGTATTTAGGTAATTTATTTCATTGTGATAATATTGCAAGATTTCAATTAATTTTTTCTCAGTTAAATTATTCAAATTCAATATACATTTGCTTGATATAGGTTTTAAAAAATTCAACACTTGTATTAATAACTGGTTAAGTTGCATTGTCTGCTCAGTAGTTGATTACATAGTAGACAATGTAGTTTCACTGCATTCTTAATTATAATTTTTTAATAGCAAAAACGATTTTAAATCAAAATTGTTCATATATGAACTGCCTGATGAAATTATTATGAACACTATCATGATATAGTTCCCAAATTACAAAGTTTTCAATTCTCTTCATATAGTTCTCATTGAAAAGGGTTATAAAGTATTGCTGAAAATCATATATCTCTCAGATGATGAACTGTAGCAGCTCTGTTTTGTCATACAGTTTGTGTCAACAAACACCCATCAGAACCTTTTTCCTCCTGCATTTGCCATGATGACTTTGAGACTGTTGCCATTTCTCCATACACTTGGAATATTGTGTCCCGTGATTCCATCACCTTCATTACAGATCTCCCACCTATCGTGCTCCAATGATGAGCCCCTTTCAAAGATCAGCCTTTTTACTCGTGTTGTACTTTGCTTTCCACGCCTTTACAGCTTTTATAAGACTTTGTAGTGATGGAGAATACTAATGTCAGTAAGAAATATAGCATATATTGACATGTTTCATGGTATTTTGTGCAGGATAGACTGTTCATAATAATTATTTGGCCAGGAGGTGTATTTTGATACAGTAGTCTGTACCAGGGATCTTAACAGTGTAATGAAATCAAGCATTCTACTTGTTTTTATCATAAATTCTAGATTCCAAATGTCAATATTGTTATCTTTATATATCAAAGTATAAAGGAAAATGCTTTATTTTGTGATTTAGGTTTATTAACAGCAGATGATTAACAGGTAAGGCATTAGTATGTGCTTAACAGAACATGGAATAAGCTTCCTTGATATGCATTGATTGCAGTGAAATCATTCATCGATTTACCACTTCCTATTTCTTTCTGTTTATTAAATAAATAAATAATATGTAAATATTTTTAGTTCTTGATATTTGAAATTCTTAATTGTAATTTCACTATTAGCATAGTAGAAATAAATGCTCTCCAAATTACAGTTAGCAAGATAATGAATAATAAAAGTAACAGACATGCATAATCCTCAAGGAGCCATAAGATGGAAGTCCAACTAGCCTGTATAATCTTCATACACATTATCTTGAGCAACAGCTACTGCATTTGGCCACTGCAGCAAATTCTAATAAGATCTTGTCTATTCATCTAATTCTGTATCTCCCAAAATAATAAAGGTATAGCTCTATACAATCGGTACTTAGATATAAAAGTAGTGCATTTAACATTATTGGTAAAAAAAATTATATTAGGGTTTGTGAATAAATTATAGAGAACCTTGAATTGGGGACAGTAATTGTGTCATAGGAGGTTCCCCTTCTATAAGTCTAACATTCTTAACAGCTTATGAAAAGGAAAATTAATTCTTAGACTTTATAGTAACTTGTTCAGATTTATCAATTTATATTGGGGTTTATAAATTTATTGTTGCTAAAAAGGAAGTTATCCCTCTTAGCTGAATTTCAGTATTAAATTTAGAAGAAAAATTGTCTTGAGCTGTGTGGGATACAAACATGACCTGATAACTGTCTGGTGCTCTGACCATTGAGCTACTGGCCGTTGATCAAGATCTCTATTTGATGATTTGATCAACAGATGGTAGCTTGGTACTCGGAGCACTTGACATGTTATCAGGAAGCTGTGGGTTTGTATCCCACCCAGTTGAAGACAATTTTTCCTCTAAATTTGATATTAATGCTAAACTATGAGTGATAATTTCTATTTCAGTTGAAATAAACATCAAAATTTACTAAATGATTGAACTGTATTGTATACTCGTGACATACATTGCCATCTTCAAGATACACAAATAATTGTGTACTGAAAGTAGGAAAGTTTGATTGATGGCCAGTAGTTCAGAAGTCAGAGCATGTAACATGTTATCAGATGAGGGTTCATATCCCATCTGACTCTAGACAATTTTTTCTCTGAATTTTATATCAACATTAAACTAAGAGTAATGACTCTTCTTCTTCAGTTGAAATAAACATTAAGAAAAATATGTTGTATAAGTTTGGAAATGTATTAATTTTCATTTAAAATTATACTATATATAGCCCACCAAAGGAGTGATCCTCCCTCTTATTTGAGACCAAGGGCTTGCCCCCCCCCCCCCCTCATATTTTCTCCTACCTTAATCTGGCCCATGGAATACAAAAAAAATACACTTTAAACCTCTGGCTGGGATCTGCATGTCTACTATTCTTCCCTGGGATATCATTACAATAAGACCACATAAAAAAAATCAGTATAATGGCAAATTAGCATATATTACTACAAACATTCAATCTGTTGTGAGGTTTATAAAGGAGTAATAAAAAAGAATGATTTATGTTGATATGATATAGATTAATCGATGCCATTAGCTCTGTACCTTTTTTTTCACTAGTGGTCTTCAAATGTTTAAAAAAGCATACATGGTGGTTATAAAATACATTTCCCTATTCCAGAGTCTCTGAAGTGGTGATGAATGGAGATAGTGCCATTAAAATTGGTAGGTAGCTAAATGAAAATATTAAGAAGTAATTTAGTGAAGAAAATATTAGTTTCAACGGGCACTTCAGATATGCTAATCACATTCATTTGCGTAATAACACGTTTCTGACACAAAAGGCGTGCAAAAGTGGGAACACCCACACTGCAAATAAATAGTCATGTGGCTCTCATGAAGAAGGTATGTGCACAGCTAATCAACCAGAATCAGAGCAATGCAAATGCTGCACTGCAAGAGTATCAGCATTTGCTGAGAGGACTTCTTATGTCAGTGTCATTAAGGAAGATGGTGAAAATGTTTGAGGCAACTGGTGATTTGGGAGTGGCACCAGGAAGAAGACAGCTGCCTTTTGCAGCAGATGTGGTGGTTGAGGTGACAGTTGCCATGATAGCCCATGCCAGAAGTTACATACTTCAGTCAGCAGTGCTAGAGCAGTGTCACAACAGTTGGACCTTCTGTGGGAAACAATCTGCAAATGCTACAGTGTGTTCTGCGATGGTACCTATACAAGATCCATATGGTGCAGGAACTGCGACCACAACTTGCAACATCACACCGACTGTGCTCCCCAATTTCTGAGGTGGATGATACATGGAAGGCATTCCTGTGAACTGATGAGGAGCACATCACCCTCACTGGTGCTATCAACACACAAAACTGCTGTGTATGGGGAGCGTCACCTTAGTCTGCTTTGTATGAACAGCCTCGCCAGCCTCCGTACAATAGTGTGGTGTGGCTTCAGTGCCAACTTCATCATTGGGTCATTCACCTTTGAGGCGATACCTAATGGGCTGGTGCAGTGTACCATAACAGGTGCCATTACTGTACTCTTCTCCAGAATTGTGTGATTCCCACCCTCTAGTGTCAATGCAAGATGGTGCACTCCCACCTGTTAGTTGGCAGATAAAGCAATTGCTACACACAACCTTTGGTGATGACTGCTTAGTTTCTCAAGATTTTCCTCAGGCTTGGCCACCACACTCACTGAACTCAAATCCTTATGATTTCTGGTTCTGGGGCTATCACCAGGACTAGGTTTATCATGGCAGCATGCAATTACTTGCTGATCTGAAGGCCAGCATTACACAGGAAGTGACCAATAACCACAGCAAAGTGCCAAGCAATCATTGTACATGCAGTCCTTCACTTCCAGCACATCCTCTGTACTTATGGAGAGCATATCAAGCAGTTTCTATAACAGACGTGTTTGAAACCAATAAACATCATTTTCTCACCAGTGCCTTTCTCGTGTTTGCAGCCCCCACTTTCCCCCTGGTGTCGGCAGTTGGAACTATTTTTCCTTCCTTAAATTGCTTTCGCATGTTCTCATTAAGCTACCTACCAATTTTCATGGCACTATTTATATTCATCAGCCCTCCAGAGACTCTGGAATAGAAAAACTTTAATAATCACCCTCTATATCTTAATTGCCTCCAGTTCAAACTGAATTGTATCAAGTGGCGTCAGCCAGTTGTTACAAACAGTTGATCACTGCACCAGTTAAAAATTTTTTAAATAAATAATTTAAAGTTGTGAATAAAATTAATGAAATATATAACAAAAACTATTGTAGTTGATCTCTCCTCCACTGACTCCTAAAAAGGCAGTTCCCATAAATGTTTCATATTGTTGCATGATAAAAATAAAAACAGTTGAAGAGACACCACCAGTATGTATTTTTCTTTATAAATGAATATTATCTCTTTGGTATATTTGAGAGATATGGAACAAAATTTAAATATTTTCATTTACCCTTATACTGCTGCTTGCCACAGAAGTGTGATAGGAGCCTATCAGTGTAATACACTTTTAAAGGTCTTTGAGAAGGGGATCTCAGCAGAAAGACAACACAAGAAACTTCATACTAGTAAACTGAATGAGCTGGTTATGACATCTGCAATCATATAGATTTTAAAACAGAAGTCACCAGCCTAGCATTCATGGGAACTATGTTGTGTGGCTCATGCCACAAGGTTTGAAAATTGGAAAAAATGTTTTTCATTAGATAATTTTAAAATTTCTATGATTTTATTACACTTTTTATATTACTCATGCCACTCATTGAGTGAAACTTGTTTATTCTGCAAAAGTATTTCTTTGATTCTATGCCAACAGCTAATTTGTGCATTTACTAATGATTAATTATACATTTGGCAATTTGACATTTCTTAAAAATAAAAAGCTCAGAGTTTTTGCCTCAGGTAGTTTAACCATTAACGTCGTAAAAGGCTGTAATGACTGCATGAGATTTTCCTTCCACTGTAACTTCAAAGAATAATTTCTGATATCTTTCGGTTTTTTTGCGTTCTAATTTTTTATTGCATTAAAGTTAGTAGTGTATTTGTTATGTTCCATAGTTGATAGCAAAGTTCTGTATGAGTCCTGGATCTAGGAAGAAGTTGAGGGGGGGGGGGGGGAATGATCAAGAAACGCAATCGAGCCGGAAAAAAGAGGGAGGTCAGGATATTGTGTATAGCATCCCACCCTTCGTTTTAGTTTTTAAACAAAAATAACTTGAAAACTGCATTAAATATAAATAAGTTGAATAATTTTTTTTTTTTCCAGAATGCAACTAGCATTCTGAAATGGGGGAATCTGTTTGGATGGGTGGTTGGTGCATGCTTCCAACCAGTCATCCAGATCTAGCCCTATACTCTATAAATGTCATTGATCAATACAAAACTCTCATTTTAAATGATTAAATTAAAAAATACCTATCTTCCATATGCATCCTAAAAAGTAGTAAACAGATTAAAGCGTATCGATGGTGCAATCGGTCACTGAACTCGTATTCACTTCAAATGAATATAGAGCGCTGCCAATCTTGTTGAGTAGGTAAATCGTGCCCTATCTTCCTTTGAAGCAAATACAAATTCAGTGACTGATTGACATGCTTTAGTTTTCTATTTTTTAGGGTGCATATCGGGAGATAGGTTTGTTTTCATCATCATTATCATCAAGCAGCTATGGGCTACGGAGGTCCAACCAGACCGCACAGTTTAATTCTCCAAGCATATCTGTCCCGAGCTACATCTGCTGCATCCGGCCACTGTACACCAATTCTGACAAGGTCCTGTTTGACATTGTCTGCCCACCGCATCCTAGGTCTCCCCCTCCTTCTGAGGCCTCTAGGCACACTCTTCATAACCCTATTCGCCAATCTATAATTATCCATACGGGCAACATTGCCAAACCAGCGGAGTCTCTCTCTGCACAATATGCTGCTTAAAGGAGGTTGCAGACTCCTTTGCCTAACCTCATCATTAGTTACAAAGTTAAACCACCTAATACCCAAGATACTGCGTAAGCATCTAGAATCAAAAGCATCTAGTTTCCTGTTATCTTGTTTACACAGCTTCCAAGTTTCACTACCATAACTAACCCTAGAAAGAACCAAACTATTATACAGTCTAATTTTAGTCTTTAGGTGTATACGCCTATTTCTCCATAGATTCTTAAAAGTCCCGGCAGCAATACCTATTCGTCTGTTAATCTCATGCCGCACATCACCAGTATCAGTTACGTAGCTCCCGAGGTAATTAAACTGTGACACCTGCTCAAGACTGCAACCATTCAGATTAACTGAATCACAACCTGCCTGACCAATTTTCATCACTTTAGTTTTCTCTCTGTTTATAACCAAACCTACTCTACTACCAATTTCATCAACAGCAAGAATGAAAGAGTTCATCTCATCAACATCATTTGCCAAAAGGGCTAAATCATCAGCATAGTCTAAATCAGAAATTTTCGTATCTCCAGCCCATTTAAGGCCAAAATCTTTCCCTTGAAGTGAATTTCGCATAACATAATCAACAACCAAACTAAAGAGAAAAGGAGACAAAATGCACCCTTGTCGAACACCAGAAGTAATGCTAAACCAATTGCTACAAGACTTACCAACTCTCACACATGACTCAGTGTTATTATAGAGAGCTTTCATTATGTTAACTAACTTGTCTGGTGTACCATATGATTTTACAATCAACCACAAATTATGACGATCAACAGAGTCGAAAGCCTTTTTGAAATCAACAAAGCTAGCAACCAAAGGTTTCTGAAACTCTAAACATTTCTCAAGAATCTGCCTAAGTGAAAATATCTGATCTACACATCCCCTACCACTTCTGAATCCACATTGCTCATCACGCAATTGCCTGTCAACCAGATTCTTAATTCTATTAAGCACAATCATGGAAAGAACTTTACCTGGAACAGAGAGTAGGCTGATACCCCTATAGTTATCACAAGAACTGCAATCACCTTTTTTGAAAATAGGGATAATAATAGCTCTGGTAAAAGCTTTAGGAACCATGCCTTTATCATAAAAGTTATTCAAAATTTCAGTCATCCAAATGGTAACTGAAACATTCCCAGCTCTAAGCATTTCCGTAGTAATTTCACCCACCCCTGGGGATTTATGAAGTTTAAGTTTAGAAATAGCCAAACTAACTTCAGATTGTGTTATAGGGCCAACATTAAAGCCAACAATGCATCTATCATCATTGGAAACAATGGGAGTAGAATTAACCACATTGTTTAGAACATCGCTGAAATGCTCAGCCCACCTAACCATGACAGAATCCTCACCTTCTATAACCTTACCTTGTTTATCCTTCAATCCCTGTATACCTGTTCGTTTTCTACCACACAAAACATTAACTATCTGGTACAGCTCTCTGCTGTTGTGCTGTCTAACTGCTTCCTCAGCTTTGTCAGCCAGGCCATCAAGCCAAAGATTCTTATCAGTAGCTAACTGATTCTTTACACGTTTATTAAGTTCTTTGTAATGCTTTCTATTAGGACTATTGCCTCATCACTTAATAATTCTGCCTCCTCTGCTCCTTTTTCCCTAAAAGAGTACTGTTAGTTTCCAAAAAAGCCTGTTTAAAATGGCCCCATTCTTCCTCAACTTCAGTATTAAGCAAACCATGACTGTCATAATGACCAAGTAACCTATCATGGTAAGCTTTAGCTATAACTGGGTCTTTCAGAGCTTCAGTATTAAAGGTAAATTTTTAAACCCTAGCACAACACTTTTTAAGTTTAAGTTGCAAGACACTTTTAACAAGGTAATGGTCAGATCCAATTGCAGCTCCCCTATATGCCATCGTATTTCTAACAGAACTAGCCCATTTGCTGTTAATTAATATATAATCAGTCATATTCTTATGCAGCCCATCAGGTGAAACCCATGTGTATTTATGTATGTCGCGGTGTTTGTAATATGTGTTAGTTATTCTGAAACCATTGACCTGAACCCTTTGACTGAATACCAAAAGGGCCTATTACTCCTCCCCAAAGGTCAGAGTCGGTACCAACTGTGGCATTGAAGTCACCAAGAACAAGGGTAATATTTCCTTTCTTGACAGAATTCAAAATATCCTGAAGTTGTCCGTAAAACCTATCCTTCTCATCCTCATCAGAATCCTCAGTGGGGGCATAACAGCAGATAACATTCAAGTCTTTAATGCTTGTCTGAAATTTTGCTGTAAGAAACCTTTCATTAATGCACTCATATCCTAGAAGAGCATCACTAGCATGTCTGCTGAGCATCAGACCCACGCCTTGGTGATGCTTTCCATCCTCCCTCCCTGTAAAAAGGAATTTAAAGTTATTTTTAAGTATCTCACCTTTACCTGTCCATTTGGTCTCTTGCAAGCCTAGAATATCTAGGTTATAGCGCTGGAATTCCTGCATGAGGACATCATGAGAATAATCTCTATGTAATGTCCTCACGTTCCTGCAGAGAGAAAATGATTAGTAGGATTTTTAAAGAAATTAGGTTTATTGAGATTGGTAGGGCCAACAATATCAAACAGCCCCTTAATCGCAGGCATGGGGCAAAGACCTGTTCCTCCTCCGCTAAAGGCTGAAGTCACCGATGCTGGTAGGAACTTCAGGCACCACCTTTTCAAGTGGACTTTTTCAAGAACCATATGGCCTGCCTGAGACACATTACTCCAGTTTAGGCTTGACGATGCCCAACTAGCTAAGTAAGGTTCAGGTACCTGCGATGGCCTCTGATTAGGATTATCCACCAGCTGATATAAGGTATCCCATGCCTCTGTTCACTTAGAGCTGGCAACCCAGAAGCAAACAGAAAACACAGCAGCAGACTCTCCCTCAACAGAGGCCCACCAGTGCAACAAGTCCAGTCTAGTAGGTATAAATGGTCAGCACCAGAACCCTGTGAAGTTGACCACTCCTCAGCAGGGTCCTTCAGAAACTTTTGTATGATATACGACTTAAACATCGACCACAATTTTCCTCCCCGTTTCTGGAATCGCATTTAAAGTAGCCCATGATATTGGAGACGTCACAAGCTTTAGTTTGAAATATAACCCGTTAAGGTTCACCCCCACGAGAATGGGGTGGGAACAAATTCGAAATAGTCTACGACGGTATTCGTATGAGCTTTCACTTTATACCTAACTCGTAATTGTAGATCCTCGCGTTCAAAAGATATAGTGGAACAATGGTTTTCATATTTCTTCTTTTTTAAAGGGGGTAAAAAGCATGGGTGTCAATTTTTTTTAATAGCCAACGATATTCTCCGCTTCACAAGTTTTCATTTGATAAATAATTTGTTACTTTCGGATGTCATCTTCTAAAGATATAGCGGAACAATCGTTATATTCCCCTATTTCGAGAGAAGTATGGGGGTCAATTTTTAATAGCCTATGGCACTCTCCACTTCATAAGCTTTGATTTAACATATAAATCTTCAAGTTTGACCATCGCGTTCGAAAGATATGGTGGCACAACTGTTTTGCCAAACAAACCAACAAATGACGAGCAAAAAAAATTGGGAAGATAGGTAAAAAGGTTTCGACGTAAATTATATGTATATATTCAATATGTGTTACTGCTTTATGGACTAAATATTTTTCTTCATTAGGTATCACCATCCTAATGTTTCAATACATACTATATTAATTGAGACGCTGCCCAAATACTAATGGGAATAAACCTGATTAGGTTGTGTTTAGCTTTCAGTGGAACCTTTTTACTCCCACTGAGTTAAACGGTTAGGTCACAGACTCCAAGGACTCGGTAGGGAAATAGACAACTGTAGTGAGATGAAAATTTGTTTTCAATGGAATTTGTTCTTTAACGTACACAGAATATGACTCTCTCATACACAGAGTGGAAGTACCTAATATCCATTCGATGGACGATGGCTTTACTAAGATCATCATACCCCCTTTCTTACTGATGGCTAGAAAACTGGCAGGCACAGTGGAGACTCAAACCGTGGACCATCAAATTATGAGGCTGCAGTGGTACCAGTTGAACCAACTTCCAGAATATACTAAAATCCATTGTGTAAAATTAAATAATTTAAAAGAAATTACTATGTCACACTAAAAACCCCGCCCCCCCAAAAAAGTCACTGATTTTTTACGAAATTTCAAACTATCTACCTGCTTTGATTTTCAAAACAGTTGTCTTTGCATAGTTTCATTTTAGCCTTGTAGCTTACACCTACCTATCAGCGTATTGCATCTGCTTTGGCCTTCAGAACATCTCGAATTCGTCAAGACATGGAACTTAAAAGTTTCTGGATACTTTGTGCAGGAATATTTTACTATGCAAAAATGATTGCGTTGCGCAGTTGCTATAAATTGGACTGCGGCACAGTCTGGCTGTGAACAGCCCTTACCACCTCATCCCAAAGATGGTCGATAGGGTTTAGATCTAGGGACTGTGCAGGCCAATGAAAGAAACTCATTGGCATGTTCCTGGAACCATTTGGTGACGATACGTGTAGACACATAATCATGTTGAACGTGTCCATCTGAATGAGGATAAACTGTGGTTATGAACTTGGTCATCAACAATGTTCAAATACGCTATGGCGTTCAGATGTCCTTCCATGGGTATCAGTGGACTTAATGTGTGCCAGGAAAACATTCCCCACACGACCGCTGACCTGTACTGTTGACACCAGACAAGATGGCTGCTTGCACGAAATTCTGATCTATCAGTATGATGCAAATGAACCTCGATTTTTCCGACCAGACTACCCTTTTCCAGGCCTCAAAGGTCCAGTGTCGATGCTGCTGCACATACTCTGGAGAAGCACTTTCATATCCTTCACTGACAACATCGATGCTCGACGTGGTCAGTGCCTGTTCTAGCCCATTTGTAATGAAGTCTGATATATAATGTGTTCAGAGATGCCTTCTGCACACCAATGATTAATTCTGCCGTGATTTGTGTGGTTGTGGCCCATCGTGTTCCATGATTATCGTGTCCTCTTTGAGACCTCTGATCCATAAGCTGTTTTCGTCCACAGGATTTATCACTGGTAGTTTTTTGCTTTTCGCACCATTCTCGGTAAACCTTTGAAACTGTTGTGTATAGAAAGTCCAGGAGGTTGACCGTTTGAGAGATGCTAGAGCCAGCATCTCCCAAACCATCGTGCCACATTCAAAATCGCTCGATCAAATTCTAACAGATGCCTGATTTATACCGCAGTCATGTGAAGTATTACGTGTTGGAATGAATAATTTACGTGACGAGTGGTGGTGTACCTAATAAACTGGCGTCTCAATGTATGTCCAACAATAAAAACGTCTATAAAAGTTTTTCTAATTTTTAAAATTTTTTTAAAATTTAAAGCATATTTTAAAAAAATCGCTTTAACCTTTCCTTTTTTTGTGGAATATTTTAATACCGTATTTCTTTTTAGACGTACTTTTTTGCCCATATAAACGTCTCTAAAAACGGGGTGCGTCTTGGAATCGATGACGTCTTAGATTCGCATTTTTTTTTTTAAATATTACCCGCGCTTTGCAAACGGCACCAAACGTTTTGTTTTTACGCGGAAGCCCTGCCTCCAAGTTTAACGTTATCGCATTCTCCCATTCCATTGGAGAATAAAGTGGCGTGGGTATTTTCCCGCGCTTTCCAAATGTGAAGTCACCGTTATTTCATTATAGTGGAGCTCTGCGAGTGAATTATAGTGAGCTTGGAACCTGCTGTTGACTGACAACCTTCCGGAAAAATTAAGAAAGCGTCGACATCAAAATTGGCGGAATGGGTATCGACAGCTTGGAAGCTAATCCCAGAAAGAATAGTGCAGTACTCGTTTAAAAAATGTTGCTTCACCAACGCTCTCGATGGCTCAGAAGACGATATATTATGGGATAATGGAAATAAAGATGGCTCAGAAGAATCTGACTCTGATATTGATTCAGAAGGAAGTGATCAATAACATATCTACTGATAAATAGGTACTATTGTTGTTAGTAAATTAAATTCTATTATAATAAAAATATTTGTTAGATATATTTTAGCGTTTTTTTTAGAATCAAAGCTTTTTTTTTTCTGCTAGTAGTATTGAAATTAAAATGCATCTTACAATCGAAGAAATAAGGTAATTCGGAACCCCCCTCCCCCCAACTAAATTCTGAGTACGTGCCTGAATCATGGAGGTATGGCCTGAATGGCTGCTTCAGCTTCAATAATTACAACCGTAGAATTTTGGGATCATAAGCGGATGATTTTGAGTTTTGACTACTGCATGACCGTCTACTAGTAGTCCAAACGTATTTTTAACGTCCAAACGTTATTTTTTGTAGTCTCATTGTAGGCTATTTTCACCATGAACTTCCAACACCTTGAACCATTACTTCGGGAGTTTACATAAGTTCTATTAGAACCAGGCCCGAATCTAGAAAAACAATTGAAAGGGACAAGAATTACAATCGAACCCCAGAAAAATGGAAAGAGGGAGGGGAAGAGATAACATTTCCCCCTGCATTTTATAGGTCTTAAATTTTTTTTCTTGAAATGTAATTTTTTTGCCTTTATTATCCTTACATTCTCCCCCCCCCCCCCCCCACTAGATAGTGCCCTGGTTAGAATAGTTTATTTTCCGTAAAGTTGACATTGGAATAGAAAAATATAATGTAAACCCAACAAATTTAGCCATGCTTCATTTCAATCTGCTGTTTTGTTCTAAATACTAGGTATCTAAATCAGTGGATCAAAAACCTGCGCACCAGGACGTCGCGATCTAACACTAGTTAAATTTTTCGAGGGTCATGGTCTATGCCGACAAATAAAAAGTCTTGATTGGACCACCTGCAACAGACTTGCTAAACATTTAGCAATAATCACGTCAGATATGCTGCACCTTACTTGTAGGGCAACGGAGTACAGCCGACCTAGGTCGTTGAGTACAGCTTAGATGTTTGTAGAGTTACAAATGGTACTCATGTTGAAACCTTCTTAAGATAGGATAATAAATTTTGAATTTCTGAACATTTTCTAAAAAAAAAATACGAGTTTCGTTCTGCATTTAAAAAGAGACCTTTCAATTTTTTAAAGAGAATAATTTTAAATTGAAAATTTTTTGGTTTGGAAGATATCTTTTCTGCAGTAAAAAGTACAGTATTACAACTGGAATACGTGCGACATTTAATGGTACAGTATCTAGGTTTGGAGGAAGACTAGGTGTTCAACCTTTCCTTAGGAGAACTAGGTAATGGTATTAATGACGGAACTTCATCATGATGCCCATCCTCGTCATCAGCGGCAGAACACCGCCATTTTCTTCCAATAATGATTTCGAAGGAAATTTTGTTGACAGTTGTAGATGAAAAAACAGTCAACTCCAAACTTTCTCAGCTTGGTTCCTTCATGAAGAAAAACATTACAGAAAACTGTTTTCTTCTTTTCACGCATTATTAGATAATAAGACTACCAAAAGAGTCTCTTTAGATCTCTTGTTTTTCTATTTCTTTCTGTACTTGGGCCTCCATCTACCTCATTTAGAGGTGCATTTTCGACCATATTAATGGATCATTAAAGAACTGAAAGGTTGAGTGCTTTAATTAGTTTTTGCGCGTTTTCACCTTCGTCTGGAGGGTTCTCAATAAGCTTCAGCTCTTTGTGAAGCTGATTGTTCACAAGCCTCGTTGATCATCTCCTTATTGGACAGGATTAAGAGGGGTTGGGTTGTTTTACCTCTGAGCGGCACTTTTTTGCACACCATGGGCTAAATGGCCAGGTCACATGGACCCCGAAGGCTCAGAGAAGGTTGGGGGAGGGGACCCACTGGAACAGCTGTTGGGAGACAGATGGTAGCCTCCCGTCAAGGCCATCCAGCGTGTTCTTTAACGTGCACAGGGTATGGCTCTCCCGCACACGGGGCCACGGCTTAACGTCCCATCCGACGGACGGCGGCCTTTCCAAGCCCATCGGTGTCCCCTACTGACCGTGGGCAGGGCGGGGAATTTTGCGGAGATAAATCTCAACGCTGACCCAGCTGGGACTCGAACCTGGGAACTACAGATTACGAGCCTGGCGCGCTACAGACTGAGCCACCCCCGCCCCGATTAAGAGGGGCCCAAGCATGATGGAGAGGGGGGACATTAGCTGCTAAGGACTAATGAAATTTTAAATAAAAATTAATATATTTTTTAATTTATGCAACCTTTGGAATTAGTAACAAAGTTTATGAAATCGTTATAAATTAATGAATCTAAAAGCCATATAACCTACGAATAATTTTTCTGTCAGTTCACTATTAAGAGTATTAAATGACGTCTTAAAAAGGGTGGTACAAATAAAAAACAAAGTTCACTAATGGTTTTACCTCTGAGCTACTTTTTCGCATGCAATAGGCTAAATGACCATTTACAAGGGCTCAGATGAAGTTTGGAGGGGGGGGGGGGAATCCACTGGACAACTGTTGGGAACCATATGGAAGCTTTCCAGTGTATTCAACATGCAAGGACATGGCTCTGATGCACACGGCACCATGGTTTAACATCCATCCAGCAGACGATGGCCTTTGGAAGCCCATTAGTGTCCCTTTTCTCACTAAGGACAGGGGCGATGAGGATTTAGCAACGTTGTAAACCTACTTTTGAAAATATTTAATATACTAGTTGTTTGAAACAACTGGTATATTTAATATTTTTTTCCCTAGTTAGTGTAGTTCCCTAGTTTGTAGTTCCAGTTACTAGTCGCATTATGACAATTATGGGTTAAACTTAATTATGAAGATATTCAGATTCGAAAGTGCATTTTTTTATATGGATTTTTACAGTAGATTAAATTTAACAAAAGAACTTTTATATCTTTAGGGTTTTTTTTCACACAATAGACTAAATCAGTGGTTCCCAACGGGGCTTTTTTCTTAAATTCTTGCTAAAAAGGGTAGGTACCACTTGGCTAAATGATCAGGTCACAAGACCCCCTCAGGAGCTCTCTTGTTCACAGAATATGGCTTAATAATAATTTATTCCATGCAGGGGGTTACAGTAAAGCCAAGGTTTTAATGTCGCATCCGACAGAATGCTGCCTTCCCCTTTTCTTAATGAGGGCTGAGCAGCGGTTAACGGAAATCATCTTGATGCAGGTACAAGGAGGGTGAAGCAATTTGAAGGATGATGGAGAGACTAAGTGTTGACAGTGGGGACGGTGGTAACTTTCTTACAACAGGTGTCAGATGGTAAAGAACTAATTTAAAGACTTTATAGCTTCTAATCCCACAACTTTCATTTTATTTATAACTTTTAAACGACAATATATCACAGTTCACTGAAATGAAAAAAGTTTTGAAAAGCAAAATGTAATTCACAGCATATAAAAAATACAAACCATTACAAAATAATTTTTTTTATTTGAATACAACTTATTGTGAAACATTCTTACATGATGAGCACAAACTATATAACAAAAACATTAAAACAAAATATGCATTTTATATAACACTGTTGTCATATATGGATCGAGCAAATGAAAAGTGGAAAACTATCTGGTGATAAATTGTGTAATCTTTGTGTCTTCACATATACACACACAAAAAAAAAATGGCAGACGTAGAAGGAACTCATCACCACCAGAATCAATGGAAAGTATCGACTTGAACGTAACTAGATGCGTAAATTTCACACGAACCCCGCATGGAAACACAATGTGCAAGTATGATACGTTTTAATTTGATTATCAGGGTCCGCTATTAAGTAGGATTAATCTAGATCAAGGTAACACCATCAACTTGCAACGTTATGAAACTATAGCATTTGAAAGCAGACATAAAGTCGAAGTGCCAAAGACTTTTGAGTAAAACTCGTTTTGTTGCATGATTCGCTCCCATACTGCCCAAGTAACAATAACAAGGTTGAACAGGTATGGTTGGGAATGCCTGGACCCTCTCTAGTCCTGGCATATCCCATCAGATTTTCAGATTTCTGGACCTCTAAAACACGCCATGAAAGACGAAAATTAAAGTCGCACGAAGAAGTGGAATGCATTGTCACAGAATTCCTCATGCAAGAACCCAAGTCTCTCTAGGAAAGGGGATTTCGTATTGTTAATTTCATGTTGGAACAAATATCTCTATAGGCATAGCGAATTTGAAGAAAATCAAAAAATGGTTTCCGACTTATCCACTTCTCATTTGATTGACCTTTATATCATTAAACATAATATATAAAATATTATATAAAACAAAACATATATTCTCTTTTCTCACTTTTTGAACATTGGTTCAAAAGTGATAAAAACTAATTTTCTAACAAAGTTCAGTACCATTTTATCAACATTCAAATCTTTTTTCTAAAGATGATACTAGTATCAAAACAGTGTGTATAAACATTTCCATTCCCAAAGATACTCTTTTATCCAAGTCTGTCAACTAGTATCAAACTATAAAAAATAAATATCAAATTTCTTAACAATTCAAAATAATATTGTTACCACATATTTTTATTTCTTGATTTCCCACCTAATCAACAACTGTGGCATGCTTAAGTAAGATGCTGTTATTTTACTGTGCTCAGGAAAGAAATTTATCATTAATATTATCTTTGTGCGAAGTAAATTTTCAGAAGAAAAACTAAAAACAAAATAGTAATATTAACATGCCCGCCAGAGAAAACAGCATTATATTTTGACAACTTTGAGCGTTTATGCCCTTATCTTCAAAGATGAGAATAAAGGAGCGTATACCTCTTGGAATTTCAAAAATTCCTTTTTTTTAGTATACAGGGTAATTGCAGAGTAACTTTTCAACTTCAAATCATAGGCGCGTACAACTTATTTCATTACGATGCGAACCCAGGGAATTAAAAATTTTTTTTAAAGCGAACATTTATTGAATATTTAATCATTAAGATCAATATTTTTATTCATCAAACTAAATAAATTTACTATTTTTTTTAATTAACAAATAAACTTTCCTTAAAAATTGAGACACAAAATACCAATTTTTTCTGTAGTGTTTACCAGGTGCATACAAGGATACAATCAATTTTCACGTTTTTTATTTTTAACCAGATAATGAGCTAACTCAAATTGACCAAAACAGATTAAAGTTTCTTCATATTCCTGTCCTATAGAATAAGACCACTCTTTTTTTTTTGAGACAGGATATGCCTGGGCACACTCCATATGCTTCAGACATAACCATTTTGTCTCAGAAAAGCAAATCACAATAAAGAGAAATACATCAGCTTTACAGATGCTGAATATGGGTGCCGGAGGCGATGTTTCCCCCTCACACTCTATAGAGCATATCAGGAGTTACTTGGGCATTGATAATAGTAATCCTATCTTTCAGTTTATTGATGGTCTGTGGTAATGGTGGCTGATAAACTGCATCTTTGATGAAACCTTAAGAATGAAATCCAATGGAGTTAAGTTGTGTGAATGAGAAAGCACTTAAGTGGAATGCCACGACTGATTTAGACACTCTTACTAGCAGCAACTAATAGGAAGGCCATCTCGTTAAAAACTAGTTTTCCTTCTGGGTCATCATGATTTGTCATATATAAACAAGTTCTGAAGCACATCCAGGTACACAAATACTGTAACTCTCTTTTCATGAAACAAAGATCTGTAAACTTTAGAAATTAAAAAAAAAAACACTCCATTTCTTTTCATTGCTATGTCATTTACCTTTTGTGTCATAAATTTTTGTTTGCAGTTGTTACTTTTTAATTACCAAGTAAATAAAAATCATATGCTGTATATTGAATATAGAGTGCTTTTGCACTCATCCCCTGAAACAAAATCCTACAAACATCCATAGTTCTGTCAAAGCCTAGGAAAAGATTATATTGAGGTGTGGGTGAGAACATGATGGTGAGAGTGATTGTATTGAACCAGAATGATGCTCTATTATATAGCCTCATCTGTGTAATGGCAATTGGTGAAGTAATTGCAGTTACGATTTGAGCATAGCAGCAGACTTCACTACTTTTAATGACAAGAAAATTGAATAAAATACATGCAGATTCTGTAAACAAAGACTGAGAGTAAAGATAATCTATCAAGAATTTACAGTGCCACAGTAAACTATCAGAATATGATAGTTACAACTGTTAAAATGAAATATTAAATGTTGTTTCACTGGGAAGTTTCATGTAGAAGCATAACTAAGAGCATAAATATCAAAATACTAGGGGGGCTTCACCCATGTGGCCTAAGCCGCCAACCCAGCCAAAGAGACCCTCCCCCTCCCCCTTGGCTCACTTCGCTCGCTCTTTCCAGAGAAGTGACTCATCAAAATAAACCCATATTAAAATTTGTATTTATGGATGATGTAATAAAGGGCCAAGCTGCTTATGTAGCCAGCCAATAGAGTGCATGCATTGATTCGCAAATCTAAAAAAAATTGCATAACAGGAGATAAAATTGCATACATTACATAATTGCTATATCGTTTGCATAATAATCATAAATACATTGGGAAAACTAAAACTCTTAAAGCTTTAATCATTTTGGGGTATAAACATTTAAAGCACTTCACTCGATTAGCACATTAGAACTTAACATATGAGCTGATGACTGTGATGATGCAGTCAAGCTGCCATTCAATGAAGACCAATCTTCTAATAATTTAGTAAAATACATTTCGACTTATAATCAACTGATAATTTCCTTTGACGACAGACAATAAATAACTATATAAAATTACGTCAAACTTTCATTACTCATTTTTTACTTAAATATAATTTTAAAGGTTAATATGTATGGAACGCTATAGACAGCCTCACACAAGCATGATATCAGCTGATGTATCTCATTTCTCTTCTGGCAACCAGACTCTATTACACACAAACAGAGATAGTGTAATATTATACAGGATACCAATAATATATATGGAATAGTTAGCCAAGATATACACATTACTTGCTGTACAATCTTGTCATAACAGGTCAAGTCACATGGATCCCAAGGTACAGAATAAGGTGGTCCATTAGCAACTATCACAAGCATTAGATGACTTCCCATTAAGGCCATCTATCATTTTTTTTAAGATGCACACGTAAGCATCTGCTGCACACAAGATAATGACCTAGTCTTTTGATATAGGTTTAAGCAGTTAAGAGCCATCTATTTCAATGAAGTGAAAAATGTAACTAAATGAAGAAAATCCCAAATCTGGCATATTTGTGAATCGACTTTCAGAATGTTGGTTTGGTGATCTTCATTTTCTATTGTACAGTGGCAAAGAAAGGCTGCTAAAATGTTTTGGTCACGAAATATTCTGTTAACATCAATGGTTAGGGCGATTATGTCATATTAAGTTGAAATTATTTTAAAGCGTTTTTTATATAGAAACATTACAATAATACTGAAATGACTGATTATAGTATGTGGCTTCGTGATCTTTGGCTTTAATAAATATTACTTTAATGGCATTTATTCACAATTCCCTCTGATGATGCACAGGCTGGTAAGTCAAAGCCAGACCCTGACTTCTTGTGGTGCAGATTATTAATACCTTCAAAGATGATATTCTCTCTTCTAAAGATTAGAAGAGTTTGGACTTATATTGCTAGTTTTTGCCGAGAAGTGATCCACTTCAAATGGATCACAATACTGAGCATTTAAAACGCCAAGATTAATGCAGTTATGCATGATTAAGGATACTGGGGTTGTAGCACAGGTGGGCCACTGTTGAGGGAAAATCAACCACCGTGTTTTCTATTAATATGGGGGAGGGTGTTTACTCTTTAGATTTGGCTGCGGGCCAAAAAATTGTTAATCCAGCACTGTTATCAATGTACCAGTAAAACAATATAGTGGTCAAAGCAGATTAAAAAAAATTATTCTCTATATTAAATATAATTTACATAAGAAACTTTCACACACTTTTTTTTACAAAGATTTACTCTTTGAAGGTAGGATATAAGAATTTCATGAAACACTAGGATTCAAGAAAAAAACAGTTATTACCATGGCTGATATAATAATCTATGGTAATGCTGTCATATAGGTAAGATAAACCAAATTATGGATTCATCATCAATTTCAAATTATAGAATCAGAGAAATTTGTAATGCAAAGTTAATGTGAAGGAAAAGATGTGATGACCGAGAATTGTAGAGGTGATCAGCAGTCATCATACATTGATATAGCAGAGATAAATAGATAATAGGATGAGTTTAGGGATACAATGGATGAATTACAAAATGTCTTTCATAGAATGTAGTATTCACAGCTATGTACAAAATTTTTTTAGTGTGCATATATAATAAATTATATATCAATGAAAGAGAACTTTGATTATAAAAACCAGTTAGTATATTGGGTTGGGTTGTTTTACCTCTGAGCGGCACTTTTTTGCACACCATGGGCTAAATGGCCAGGTCACATGGACCCCGAAGGCTCAGAGAAGGTTGGGGGAGGGGACCCACTGGAATAGCTGTTGGGAGACAGATGGTAGCCTCCCGTCAAGGCCATCCAGCGTGTTCTTTAACGTGCACAGGGTATGGCTCTCCCGCACACGGGGCACACGGCTTAACGTCCCATCCGACGGACGGCGGCCTTTCCAAGCCCATCGGTGTCCCCTACTGACTGTGGGCAAGGTGGGGAATTTTGCGGAGATAAATCTCAACGCTGACCCAGCTGGGACTCGAACCTGGGAACTACAGATTACGAGCCTGGCGCGCTACCGACTGAGCCACCCCCGCCCCCAGTTAGTATATTGTATGTATATTAATTACAACTGGCTCATTACTACTCCTGCTCTTTGTTGCACATTGCCAGAACTGATTAGTTGCTGAATTCATGGTATTATATTAACAACATTCATGTTATTTATTTTCAGCCATTATACAACCAACATAATGTTATAAATTACCAACAATATAATATAAATTACCATAAATTACCAATGTTTATGTTATTTATTTTCAGCCATTATAACTTTGACTGAAAGTGAAAACTATAAATATAAAAAAATTTTTTTAAGTAATATTTCAGAGAATAAGTACCATCAACATTTGATTATATAAAAAAATTTATGAACCAGGCTTGTTCTTTGTAATAAAAAGTAACCAATTATGTTTCTCCCGTTATTGCTAATGTATTTCATTATGTATTTACTTCACATCATCAAAACTTACACGTGCTATACACTGAGATGCCAATTTATTAAGTACACTACCTCATGTCACATGGTTCATTCCAACATGCAATACATCACGTAACCGTGGTGTGAGGTATAAATCAGGCAAATCAGCTTTTTGAACATCAGTTAGAGTTTAAATGAGCATCAGAAAGGGCAAAATGAGTGACCTGAGCGACTTTGAATGTGTATGATAGTTGGTGATAGGCATACCAGTTATAGCATCTCCCAAACGGCCACCCTCCTGGGCTTTTCATGCACAACCATTTCAAGGGTTTACCAAAAATGGTGTGAAAAGGAAAAAACTACTAGTGATTGGTGATCCTGTGGACGAAAACAGTTTGTGGATCAGAGGAGCTGGCAAGAATTGTGCAAGCAAATAGATGGGCAACAACCAGGCAAATCACAGCAGAATTAAACATTGGCGTGCAGAAGGTCATCTCCAAAAGACCACGTATGGGGACTTGATGCAAGCCGATGTTGTCAGTGAGGAACATGAATGCACATCTCCTGTGGGTGCAGGAGTATTGACACTGAATTGCTGAGGACTGGAAAAAGGTAGCCTGGTTGGACGAATCAAGGTTCCTTTTGCATCATGCTGATGGATCAGAATTTGGTGCAAGCAACATGAGGCCATGGAGACATCTTGTCTGGTGTCAACAATACAGGCTGGTGATAGCAGTGTGATGATGTGGGGAAATGTTTTCCTGATGTAGTTGCATGTGGAGGTCACACACATAAATATGGTTTGTCATACATAAAATATCTGTAAGAACCAAAATTATTATACCTGGAGTTTCAAATTGAGTGTGTGATAATCTGCAGTTCCACAATGATGGAACAAGCTGCATCACATGCATATCCAATTTGAGCTGATAGTGAGATTTGTGATGATATGACTTGACCCTAATTTTAGTTTAAAAAAAATTACATTAATCCTTTCATATTACATTACTTAAATTCCCCAATATTTTACTTTTTTAATTTACATGAAAAAGTGTCAAAATGAGGAAAGTTAATTAAAAAAAGACTGCTAATCAATGTGTTTAGGTCAAAATTATGTGTGAAATAAAGCAGTTCTAACTAGCTAAGGGGCACCAATTTTAATTCAGTTCATAAAGTTGATCAAAATGCTAGAAAACAACAGCCATAGAAAATATAAATTTAACTACATGTTTCAGCATTTTTAAATGTAACCCCTTCATGCACAATTTTTGAATTTCTCAGAATTTTTGCATGCTCATAAAGTGTTGTCAGGATTTTTGTTGAACTACATTGTTTAATGCATTACATTAGCAGTTGAACTTTGTAAGATAGAAGTTCAACTGCTAATGTAAGCTAAAAACAAAAATTTAAAAGCTGTCCAGAAAGTACCACAATACTTGTAATTTTAAAAAATAATTCAAAGATTTAAAAATTTTCTAACATCAGAAGTGTTTATATGAACATTAAAAATTTTCTTTTAATATCTATACATTATGGATAGCACATACATTTTTTTTCAAATGGCTTACATTTGCTAAATTTACTATCTAACTTGTAACAACTGTTTCATCAAACATTTGATAACTGAATTGCTGTGAATAATAAATTAGTAAAAATATATGTTAATAATACAAATAATTCCTTACTATAAAATACAAAACGATAGTGTCAACAGCTTTAAGGATTTTTTTTTCTATATATTAGACTTCTCTTATTTAATAGAAATAGTTCTAGTAACCAATTAATGTCCTAAATTATCATACATTTTACATACATGCTACAATAAAAATCTAAAAAATATTTAAAAATGTAATTCCTATAATTACCTAAATACTTACAAATTAGTAGATATTAACTCTTCCATAGTGGTAGCTTTGAATGTTATCATTTTAACATGATCAGAATTTTATTAAATAGTTTAGAAACTACCAATTAACTTGTACATACTTCTTTTTCTTAATTTTTGCTCACAGAAAAGTTTTTCATTGTAAAAGTGTATATTGGAAGACTAAATAAATTGATAGAAAACTAATCAATGATTTTACTGTAATTTGCACAATTTGAAAACAATATATGAATGGAATCCTATTGTACAAAGATCTCTCATTGCCCTGTATATTATTCATTTATTCACATAACAAGACACTGAAAAATAATACTGCAAGAATACCCAGTTTTGAACTGCAAAAGAAAGAATATGCAGGCCTATGACTAAGGCATTGACCAATAATAAAAACTGATGCATATTCTTTTTCACTATCCTACACATTTAGGCCTTTGTTAGCTTTATCATGTTGACTATTGACCTTGCTATCAAGGAATGCAATTTTACAGTAAAAGGTCAGCAACAAAAGTCATTTTCAGAATGAGAGGTGTATTAATTCTATGAATGGGTATTAAGTGGTGTGGTATTACTTTATAGAACAAATGTACTAAAATTGACAAATTATTTTCTCTCAAATATTTGGTAAAACATTGAGTAAATATATGTAAAAAAATAAGATAGGTGGGAGTCATATGCATGTGGAAAATCCTATTGTACAAGAATCAATACACTACATAAATTAACTGCATATATAAAATATTATGTCCCAGCTCTACTAGATTATTCTAGCTATAATTTCAAAAACTTGGGACATTCAAAATTGATAACTGAACATATTAAACAGTTAACATGAAAATATTATTGTATGTAATACAATAGTCCTCATTAACATATAAACATAAATTGTAATAGAAGATTTAAAAATATATATATATTATGATTTAGAAACAAATATATTTACTGATCGGAGGAATTCATCATTAATAAGCTACAATCAACTTATAAAACAAATGATGTGAAACTAGCAGAAAGATTGCTTTTGCCAGATGGAATACAAACACCTCACCTTCTATTAATATATTAGGCAACAATGGGCCTGGGAACAAATACCAGGGCTGGATCTAGAGAAGAGGATGGGGGAGGGGGGGATACATCCCTCATTGGAGAATGTTAGTAACTATAATGGAGGTTAAGAAAATTAAACAAAAAAATTTGAACTATTAAGATGGAGAGGGAAATTTTATAACTGGAATGACAGCAATCAGTACCTATTCCACTGACCCCCTTCATTCATTTACCTCTCCATTTTTTCTAGATGATGGGGGGGGGGGGGCAAAATTGCAAAATAACTGAAAACATCTGATAGCTTTCAGGTAGTTGTGAGTTGATATATCACTCAACAAAAGATAATATTTTGGATAACTTGATTGATTTGAATAATTTATGTATTAAATTTTATGACAGTTTATATATTTATGTAAGATATAAATAAATTAGTGCTTATGATGTTTATCTTGTGACCACATAACTGACTAAGTTGCTTAAAACAGTATTTTTCAACAAAGATACCCAATCCTTTTTACATGAAAATTAACAAAATAACAAAGGTCAGTGTTACAATTTACTACAAGTTCAGATAACAAAGGATTTTCTTGAGTTTATCAAAAACATGGTATTTTTGTTTTTATAAAAATCAGACCTGCTCATTGATAAATTCAATATTGTGACTGTACTAAGGTAGCATAGTCATTTGCCCTTTAAATAGGGTCTAGAATAAAAGTCTGATGAGGTAAAATATGTTTTAATTTTTTTATTACTTTAATTAATAAGCCCTACCTGACTACTCCAGCATGCATGTCCTTGTGTAAGTGTTTGTATGCTGTATGAGAGACCAGGTCAAACCTAATATGGCTTCTAGTTTTCTCCGTCCTTTGTATAGGGAAGTGCCTTCATTCTTTAAAAAAACAGCAAACAGGCTAAGGGTTGATAATAGTGGATAAGCTATGCAAAAAATTGCAACAAAATAACACTAATTCCTTAGAGTGCATATGTAGGTGTATATGTAAGATGAGCAGCATTAAAATTATATTTATTGCTACAAAAAAGTTTTTTGTCAAGCTAAATCTAGCTTAATATAAATAAATCATGCAATAGTCAACCTATAAAATAATGCTACAATTCTGCTGGCCTGAGCAGAGATACCTATAGTAAGAGCCCCTCCCTACATTTTATAAAAATATTTTCATTCTAAAGTTGATTTTTCACTTTGCTATAAAAAGACACCTTAAATTACAAAGCTGGTCCTTCAAATGCATATGTATATATATTTTGCCCACCTCCCCAGGAAAATTTTCTATAGTCATGAGTCCAAGTTGTCAGCAAAAGCTATACAACTAATGACAAAAATTATCATGTTTAAATGACAGAACTTCAAAACTATCATGTAATATAAAAAAAAACAAGATTTCAGTATAATGAAGCATTATTTTTGTTATTTTTCCTTTTTTTTAATTAATTATGATAGTAATATGCATAACTATTAATAAATGAAATATATGTCTGCAAATTCACACATTGAGAAGATAAAGTTTTTTTAAAAAGGTTTCAAATATAGAAACAAATATAAAAATAATAAATTACTGCACAAACAGCCCATTTATTATAGAGGCCTGACAGAAGATTATCAGTATGTAATTGAGATCTGTGAGGAAGATAGGACCTTAGCTGAAGGACAACATCCATGCCTTCTCTGGGATTCAAATCTAAATCTCTTTGTTCTGGAATTAAATATACTAATAGTTCAGCCACTGGGACAGACATAGAAATATGAAAAGTGTACAAATGTTATGTAATATTGTGATTATATAAATACATGCAACTCACATAAATTGAATACACAAGTAATTTCTATTTAAGAGCATATCTTATTGTCAAATATAAATATTTACTACCACTATATTTCCAATTCAGTTAATCACTTTATGTTCCACACATTTCATTTATAAGATACAAGGGAAGAAAACATGTTCAGTGTACACAAAATGTGTATAAAAATGTACTGGGTCGGTACCTTATAACAGTCACTTTTCCAGTTTCACACTAATTCCCATGAAGTTTTGACACCAATCCAAACTGTCTAGTCAAGGCTGTTTACTTTTATTACGCAAACCAGCATAAAAAATATTACTATGAAATACACGAAAATGAGAAAGTAAGAAACACATTTTAATAAATTATTAAATTAAATGCAAAGGTTGCATTTCATTTTATGCAATGAATAATATAAGACATAAAAAAAATTATCCTTCAAAACATTTAAATGCTGTTGCACTACATATGAGCACCAGTGAAACTATTAATAGTATGTGTGCTATGGAGTCCTATGAGTAGCTGCTAATGAAACAGGGCTTTATCCTCTTTACAAGAAAAATAATTTGCTTACAATGCTGGAGGCATGCTTTATATTATGCAATGAGAAATTTTTAACATTTAATTAAATGCCCTTTTTTGACACATTCATACCTAATCTTCAAAATACCTTAACTAAAAGTGCTCAGAGTGTTGAATTTTGTGGTCACTCAGTTCCTCTTCCTGGGCTGCGTGAAGAGGTTTTACATGCTGCGTTTGACATAGAAATTGAATCTGATACTTGAAGCTTGGAAAACCCTGGTCTAGATTATTTAGTGGTAACCCATATGCATTTCTGAAGTTTCTCTGAAGCAATATACAAGCTTTCAACTTGATTCACAAAAAAACAAATTTGCTTGTTAGGAAGTCACTTTTAAATTATATTGCACATGTTCACTGGAAATACTTGTGCATGATAACAAAACTTTAAAATATGCTCTTTAACATGCAAGTAATTATAACCTTGTGCCTTTTAATTCCTTTTATTAAGTTTCAAAACTGCAGAAGTAATTCTCAAACACCTTGCATTTTGAAAATATAATTTTATTTGTGAGGTCTGATCATCTGGTGTTTTTATGAGGGGAACAAAGTTTATTCACAGGGGGAATACTTCAAAAAGATGGTTATTACAGGTTACCTCTGAGTGGCACTTTTTTTGCACACAATATGCTAAATAGTCAGGTCACAAGGATCCTAAAAGCTCAGAGGAGGTTGGGGGAGGGGACCCACTAGAACAGCTGTTGGGAGACAGATAGTAGCCTCCTGCCAAGGCCATCCAGTGTGTTCTTTAACGTGCAAAGATACGGCTGTCCTGCACATGAGGTCATGGCTTAACATCCCATCTAATGGATAGCGACCTTTACCAAGCCCATTGGTGACCCCTACTGAGTGTGGGCAGGGCGGGGAATTTTGCAGAGATAAATCTCAACACTGACCCAGCTGGGACTCGAACCTGGGAACTGCAGATTATGAGCCTGGCGCACTACCAACTGAACCACCTCTGCCCGTTACTACAGGTTTACTGATTATGAAGATATAAAGAGTAACCATAAATATACTCCATTACCACTACTGAAATATTTCATTACATCATTTCATAGGTGTGGAGCAAATACAGAAATTATAAACAATTTAGTGTATTTCTGCTGCTTATTCATCAAGTATATTTATTATATTATTTTCAACAAGTATATTTAGGGCATTTTGACTTATAGATTTTAATACACAAAATACTTTAAGGAATTCATCTTATTTCTTCATTTTTATGGAAAATAAAACTGTTTCACACTATTCAGATTTTTAATTTACACATAAGATAGAATTACCAGCAGTAAATGGTCACAACACTAAACCTTTGATGAGTTAGTTGAAAAAAACTGGATTTTAGTAGGTATGGTAACAATAGTAACTTACAGGTACCTCATATTACCTGAGTTACTATTATTGACTACATGTTTGATTATAAAAATAATATACTTTTGTGGACAGTTGCTCTGCCTCATTACCATCAATTAGATGGTACCAAGATCATGGAATCAAAGTTTATAGTTGCTTGTTAGCTAGATTTGAACTAGGCTTGGAATATATTGCTCAACAGGAAGACCACCTGACATGTTTTCAGAGATAATGGGTTTGGTTTCCACTTCAGCTGAAACTCAATTCTTTCAGCTAACTCTTCAATTGTTACAAGCTCAAAGGACATTCATTACCTGAGAGTTACTATTGTTAAACAATTAACCTTTTCTTTAATTTATTGTTGACCTTTAGTAACAGTAATAATTTAACTATTGCAATTTTCTATAGAAATTATAAAAAAAAATTATGTTCTTTGATTTTCCTTACTTTTAATAGTAAACAGATTTTACATCTACAGTAAGTGGCCATTTCGTTTGGTATTTCCATGTTATGTCAATGGAGAATCAAAGTAGACATTCTGTAATTTCCTAAATAAGCTTTTTCATGGAAAATTCTAAGTGAAGATAAATTAATCAGCTTAATCAAATCTATCTAAATCTTGTTTTTCCAAAATACTATTCAGCATTTAGAGTTATGGAATATTAAATAATTAACATTAGCAATAAAAAAGGTTCAAAAATTAATGATACTGTAAATTATTTACACAAACTTATAAAATACAGCTTATTTTATCAATTAGTTTGAAGCCATCCTGATGGCTGTGCAATTAATGTGCTTAGCTATGGTGCAAAGGGACCTAGTTTTGAACCCTAAATAGGCATGGTAGTTTTTTTTCTTGCACTGTCGTTCTGCTGAAATCTTGCATTGTCATAGACTTTCTCTATGATCTATTATACTGACAAATTCTTATCAGATCTCTTTGCCAAGAAGTTGCTTGAGGAGTTATAACAATAATTTCCATTTTAATTAACTTCTGAGATAAATTCTTATGACAGAGTGGAATTGCCGGGGGCACACTCAAGACTTGGGGACATTGGGTTTCAGACTCTCCCCATAAATCAAAATAAAGAAAAAAAATAAGTAAATAAAACAATTACCATATTTTATGATATATAAATTGCATGGGAATATAAGACACCTCCCATTTAAGCAGGGAATATTTAGGGAAATCTTTTCATTTTCCTAAATAATTAATTTTTAAACTTTTGGGCATTTTTATTTTTTTTTTGGCAACATATTTTTGAAAAACTTATGAACCCCCTTCTAACTTTTTTTCAGTTTGAAAACTGAAATTTATATCAATTAAAGATCTCAATCAAATCTATTTTTAGAAATATTTTACCATAAAAACCTTATTTAGGAAGTTATGGAGCTTTGTCTTGATTCTCACTGACATAATATGGGAACAGTTGTAAAGTGGCACTAAGTATATAAGCTGCATACCCCTAATCAAAGTTACAAATCATTTAAAAATATAACTACAATTCTCTTGGATGTAAAAAATTTTAACATATGTGCAAGTGTAAAGCAAAACATTGCATTTTAAGAATTTTTACATCAACCATACACTAAATAAAATACAGATATAACAAATCAAATTTTGAAATGATTAATAACTATACAGACTAAAATTATTGCAGTATATGCAACAACACCAACATAACACTGTTTTCCATCATCAAAATGGCAAATATAAAAAATATGTTTTGTAAAAAAAAAATAAAAAAATACATATTTTTGTATGTGTGTGCATCAGTTTCGCTGCCTACGTAACAGTTTATAATTTGCATATCTTGTTTTCTCTCTGTTCCTGATTTTTAATGCACTACACACGATCTTTGTGACAACTTTTGCAACATCTTCAGCACCAATTTTAGTGTTTGCTAGTTTATACCAGTCTTCTTCTGAAACACCACATGGAACCTGCAATAGCAATTAATGTATATTTACATAAATATAAATAATAATGTCTTTTTTTATATAAATATCTTTGATTATTTGAAAATTATAAATAACTACCTTTTTTAAATAAATATTTTTGATTATAATCAAAGATATGAATGATAATTATCATTCATTTTTACCAAATGAATTTCTCTTTGCCATATTTTCCATATCTCCTTTTTGAATACTGCTACTACACTGAGAGGGTCATGGGAATAGCAGTTAAAGTAGAACTAGCGCACTGTACTCATAACTGATGCATTGGACGTCAACCGCAGAATGGTGCTGCAGTAGCCTACAAATCCAACATTCGTTTCAGAGTAGTTGTTAATTCAGCATGTCATGAGTTGTCTGACTTTGAATGTGGCTTGATCGTCGGTGCCGGAAGGATGGGTCATGCAATATCAGAAATCATGCAAGAATTCAGTTTTCCCAGGTCTACGGTGTCAAGAATTTATCATCAGTATTCTATTGATGGCATTTCCACACACGTAAACCAGCAAATGAGACAACCATATGCAACTGACGAATGGAACTCGCATTGGCTGTCATGAATGATAATGACCAACAGAAGAGCTACAATGCATAAAATCACTGCCAATTTGAATGCGGGTCAAACACAAAACGTTTCTGAAAGGACTGCCTGTCACCACCTGCACTCCATCGGATTTGGTAGCTAAAGACCCACTTGTGTCACATTGCTTAACATCATCACAGAGCTCAAGGACTGGAATGGGCCCAAAGACATTGAAATTGGACAGTAGAACAGTGGCGTCAGGTAGCATGGTTCAATGAATCAAGGTTCCAGTTGTTTCATGTTGATGGGCACATTAGAGTGTGGTGTAGGCCCCATGAAGCCATGGACCCTTCCTGTCTGCAACGTACTGTTCAGGCTGGAGGCAGCTCTATGATGGTGTGGAAGTGTTCACGTGGTCTATATTGGACTCTCTCATCTGTTTGGAGCAATTGCTGACAGGTATGAGATATGTGGATATTCTCACAGATCACCTGCACCCCTTCATGACTCTTGAGCACCCTGATGATGAAGGAGTATTCCAACAGGATAATGCAACATGTCACCAGTCTTTGGTTGCTAGGAGGTGGATCAAGGAACACTCCATGGACTTTACCACCAAGAATTGGTCCCCACAGTCCCCCGATATGAATCCTTTGGAGCATCTGTGGGACACAACGGAAACAAGCTTACGATCCATGAATCCAACACCATCCAATCCAACACAATTATGGTCTACACTGCAGGATGTGTGGGCTGCCATCCCTGCAGAATGGTACTGGCAACTCGTTGACTCCATGCCTCGACATGTGTCTGCACTGCTGAGGGTTTGAGGAGGGCCAACTTGTTGTTAGACAAGTATCCCATGACTTTTGGCCTCTCAGTGTATATTTTAATGTTTCACCAAAATTCATGCTTATTCAAAATAAAGATAATTATGCTGATTAACACTATGAAGGCAAGTGAATCTAAGGAAAATGCTGAAGTTACATGCCCATGTGCCAATTAATAGTTCTTTACTTTTCCTGCTCATGTTAATTTTTATGTTTTCTTAAAGCAACACTTTTATGATGCCCATCAATTTATTCAAAATTTTAAGACAAGTTTACTGCACAAACTTACCCACATACCCATTTACATATACAAACACACTAAAATTCTTAAGAAATTATCATTAGTGTTCAAATAGTAGCCCAGGCTACACTTTTTTTTACCTGTGTCTGACTACAGTTTGAGCCCAGGTTGCAAATTAAATTAAAACTACCTCAGATCCACACAATTATATATGGAAATTTTTCAATTAATTTATGAACATGTGATTACATAATAAAATAAAATAAATAAATACTCCCTCAAGCAGCTGCTTGTCACAGAGCTCTGACAGGAGCATAACTAGGAGAATAACACATTGCCTCTAGAAAATTTTCAAAGAAAATGAAGTTTTTCATTTTTTAAATTTTGCACCCTTTAACAGTAGTAATTTATACTAATGAGTGATTGGAAAATGTAAATAGTAATACATCTTTAGTCCTACACAGTACTAAAAGAAGTTCTCATTTACCCCTTAAAGTGAAAAAGTTGCATTTTTTCATCTCCTAAGGTTAAGGGGGTAAATCAGTCTGTGTATATAAAATAATTTAGTTATTACTGTTAAATTTAAAATATTGTTGAAAATTTTAAAATTAAGTACTAACTTTTTAAAAAATAAAGAGCAATCAATCAAATTTTAATCAATAGTAATTTAATTAAAACATATGAATATAAATTATACTTCTTTTAGTAAGTTATCTGGGTCTCTGTTCTTGATCAACACACTCTACCACCAGAATTTCTAATTTCTAGCATAAATATATTGTTTGCAATATTATTAAAAATTCCCTTTTTCTACATTTATTGTCCTCTAACAATGTAAATTAAAGCCTTTCGAAGAATATGAAAACTATGAATCAATGCATTTAGCACTTATTTAACTCAAATAGAATTTTTCATTAATCTTTTAAAATATAAAGTTGCATTTTTCCACTCTCTTGGGGGTGAAGAGACAAATTACTGCTGCCAATATAAAGCCCTTGATCATCAACTCCACCACTAAAATATCAAATTTCTGACTCAAATAGATTGTTTGCTATATTCATTTAAAGTTTTGAAATTTTCAACTATTTCCACCATCAGAAGGTGCAATTACAGTTTTTGGGCGATGCTGAAAGGCAAATAATAATATTTCATCAATACCTATCCAACCCCAAAAAAACTTTCAATATATCTCTAAAATCTAACAATTTTTTTTAAAGCAAAACCAGCTGCATTTTTTTTTCATCCTCCTCGGGGTAAGGGGGAACTCATTGCTGCCAAAGTAAACCTTGTAACCTTCACATTCCACCACCAAATTTAAAATTTCTAGCATAAATATTTGTAATATTCTTTTAAAAGTTTGCAATTTTAAACTTTTCCTATTGTTAATAGGAACAAATTAAAACTTTTAGGAGATTTTGAAAGTGCAAATCATAGTTTATCAATACCTCTCCAACCCAAAAAAGAATTTTTATCTCTATAAACAAAGAAGTTGAATGTTTACTAATGGACAGACAGACAAACAACAAAATGTCAATGAGCTAAAAATATAGGCAAGAAAGTAATTTTGTGGAAAAGGCGAGTTTTTCTGATGTGCGGAATTCACACCCACATCTCTCCACTTCAAAATGCCAGTGTGTTCTAAGACCTACTAAACTAATGCTGACTCCTCCACTAATGTAACTTATCAATCTAACCATCTTTGTCACTCCTGGTGCCATCTATGATTAGGGAAGGCAACTTTACTTTTTCAGTGTTGCACTGAGTAAGATGTTTAATATAAAATACACAGTTGTATCAGAATAATATGACCACCTACCATACATATACTATGGTATGTGGTCATATGATTCTGATATAACTGTGTATAAATTCTGATATAACTGTGTATAAATTTATTGACTTCAAAGTCAATGGTAACTCTGTGATTTTCTACTGAATCTATACAAAACTGTTTTTCTATATAACATTTTAGAAATCTTTCCATGTCAAAATCAAACACTTTCCTAAAGTAGCTGTACAATTCTGTTTTCATGAAAAGGGAATCTACACCCAAACAAACATCTGGCATCCCTCAGAGATGGTGGGTACCCTCCCCACAACTATCTCTGAGCCCTCAGGGTCCTTGTGACCTGGCCATTCAGCCCATTGCATGCAAAAATGTGCCATTCAGAGATTAAACAACCTAACTTTCAAAACGTTCCAGTTTATGATCTGTCTAAGCATTAAGCACTGGTTTTTCCATCAAAAAGTCATAACAGTTAGCTATATATACTATAGGTCAGTTGTTCCCAACCTGTGTGCCAAAGAGTAAGTGAAGGGGGTCTGCTAATCCATGTGTGCACCAAACACAGCCATTTTGATCTTTATTATTAGCTCTTAACTTATTTTGATCCTATTTTAGCTCAAATCATTTAACACAAATAAGGATTGTCTGTCTATGGTTTTATACTATCAATGCTTAATTTGTGCATAATACAAAAAAAAATTCTGGCCTTTCAGAATGAAATATGACTTTTTCTTTTTCCAAGATGCAGGTATCAAATTTGCTTTCTTATTGATAGCATTGTTTTAGTATTGAATGACAATATTCTTTTACATCTTCACCAATTTTTAATATTTTTTACAATAAAGTTAGGGATATGCTGTTACGTTTGGAGAATAGTAGCTTGTAAAGTTTGAGATTTTGACATGAAGTGTATTTGGAGACTTGATTTAATATTGAAAGTGAATTCTGGATGCTTTATTTACTTAGGGTAGGATACCACCAATTTTCAAGATGCATTCTGGCAGAAAAATCCAAAAGAATAATTGGAATATTCCAGAATTATTGTTGGGATTCCAGTGATCTTGAACAAGCATATATCCACTTCAATAAGTTGAGACCTAACATAAATGAACCATATGACATAGGCAAGCCTTTCCTAATATCATTATACACTATATTGCAAAAAGTGTCCAGACACTTTCATGTTAAGTGAACGAATAGCCACATTCAAATCTACCTAACTTTGAAAATAAGCTTTTTACGGAAAAAAAGCACTAGACAGATCTCAGTCAGAACTCTCTAAATCTATTTTCTATATTAATCTAATATTTAGAGTTATGGAAGCTATAATATTTAACAACAGACGTTATCACACACCACACTTCCAAAACATTTCCCCCCTCAAATTGATGAAAACTTCAAAAATCCTTACACAAAATTCAAATATCACATTTATATTGTGAACAACTTGTTAGTTTACTTACTGTAAACTCTGTAAACTAACAGTTGCGATTCAACTTTTTGAAGTAAATTTTCAAAACTAGCAAAAGTTTCACTAAAATGTTTCAGCTTCCATAACTTTTTAAATATTCAATTAATATTATAGAAAATAGAGATTTAAAGAGCTCTGGCTGAGATCTTTAATTTGTGTCTAGTGACTTTTTTCTGTAAACAGCTTATTTTCAAAGTTAGGTAGATTTGAAAGTGGCCATTCGTTCACTTAACATGAAAGTGTCCGAACACTTTTTTTTTTTGCAATATGGTATATACAGAATGACTGCCTTCACAGGGGGCCCTCAGAAAGAGTTAGACTTTATACAGAATCCATGAGAAAGAGAGACTTCATAAGGGGTCTATGGTGCAGAAAAGGTTGGGAACCACTGCTATATATTACTGGTTTATCCATCATGTTGGTGAATGCTTATATTTTGAATGAAATTTTGTTACTACATTAAGTGAGAAAAAATAGCAGCTGTTTCCTATTGATTAAATATTTCTGAAACACTTTAGTAACAAATTTTTGAATAAACAAAAGTTGATATTGGGTATTGTTAAGAAAATGAAGCTGGTTTTTAATTACTGATAATAAAAATTAATGTTAACCTCCAATATCCTTTGTGATAGGTTAAAGTCCCCTGAAGCAGCTCGTCCTGTGCTGATGACAGGAATGATAATACAGTCATTCCACATAAACTTTTCTGCTAAACGGGCTGTCCTTTTCCCACCTAGGATAAAGTTATATTAGCATGAAAGTAAAAACATTTTACATATATTAGTATTAAAAAAAAAACATTTTACAAGTGACAATTTAACAAAATTATTTTTTAATTAAATACCATATCAGGCAGCTGCTTGCCACAGAGGTCTGATATGAGCCTGTCAGTTATATGCCATAGTAAGTCTGTGAGGATGGCAGGACCACAGCAAAAAGACAACACAAACATCTATTCCTTACCCAGGGCTCAAACCCAGGTCCCTTTGATCGGTAGCCAAGCATGCTAACCATTTGGTCACAAGATAGCATGCCATCCTGTGGCCGAGGGCTAATTTTCAACAATCACCATAAAAGATGATCTTTTGCAAATTGCAAGTATCAAAACGTTCTTGACAAGCATCTGCAGAACAAAAACCATTATACTTACCTCAACAAAACTTTTAGCGTCCTTTAAAGTACTTCCCTCCAGCATCTATGCAAAGTTTCAGACTTCTACTCCAATTCCGGAATGCTTGGTGCAGGGGTGTAGCCATGGGGGGGATGGGGGGAGGCTCCCCCCAAAAGTAACTCGAAGTTGGCAAAATTCGAAGCGACTTCATAAAATCTAGGTGAGTGTGAGTTTTTTTCTAGGCTGTTTGTTTTTTTTTGGAAAATTAAGAGGATTTGTCAAAATTGAGGCAACTTGACAAATCTAAGGCAGTTTGGAAAATGGAGAGATGGCAAAATTCGAAGCCACTTAGTAAAATACAGGTGAGTTGGCAAAATCGGGACAACTTGGCAAAATTCGGGGTGACTTGACAAAATCTTGGGGAGTTGGCAAAATTTGGAGTGACTTGGCAAAATCGTGGGGAGTTGGCAAAATTCAGGTGAGATGTAAAAATTTGGATTTTTTTCTGCAAAATTATGGCGAGTTGGCAAAATCTAGGAGAGTTGGCAAAACTTAGGGAGTTGGCAAAATCTAGAGGCAGTTGGCAGAAAACTAGGGGCAGTTGGCAAAATCTAGGGGTAGTTGGAAAAACTAGGGGCAGTTGGCAAAATCTAGGGGTAGTTGGAAAAACCAGGGGCAGTTGGCAAAATTCAGAGTGACTTGGCAAAATCGTGGAGAGTTGACAAAATTCAGGTAAGATGTAAAAATTACAATCTTTTTCTGGTAAAATTATGGCATGTTGGCAAAATCGAGGTAACTTTGCAACATCTAGGAGAGTTGGCAAATCTTGGGGGAGTTGGCAAAATTCAGAGTGACTGCAAAAATCAGGTGTGATGTAAAATTGGGATTTTTTTTCTGTAAAATTGTGGTGAGATGGCAAAATCGAGTAAACTTGGCAAATCTAGGGCAGTTGGCAAAATTCGAATCCACTTGGTAAAATACAGGCGATTTGTGAAAATTGGGATTGTTTTTGTGAAATTAAGGAGAGTTGGCAAAATCGAGAAAACTTGGCAAAATCTAGGGAAGTTGGTCAAACTGGAAACCACTTGGTAAAGTACAGATGAGTTGTAAAAATTGGGATTGGTTTTGTGAAATTAAGGAGAGTTGGAAAAACCAAGAACTCTTGGCAAAATTCTAAGCCACTTGGTAAAATACAGGGGAGTTGTGAAAATTGTGCCTTTCTTGTGTAATTAAGGAGAGTTGATAAAGTTCAAAGTGACTTGGCAAATTCAGGGAAGATGTAAAAATTGCGAATTTTTCTGTAAACTTATGCCGAGTTGGCAAAATCTAAAGCAGTTGACAAAATTCAAATCCACTTGGTAAAATACAGGCGAATTATGAAAATTGAGATTTGTTTTGTGAAATTAAGGAGTGTTGGACAAATTGAGGAAACTGAATATAATGTACGGCAGTTGGCAAAATTTGAATCCACTTGGAAAATACAGGCAACTTCCCTAGATTTTGCCAAGTTTTCTCGATTTTGCCAACCCATGGTCCCGATTTATTGCCATGGTTTATTGCCATGGTTGCGAGTTGTGATAATTGGGATTGGGTTTGTTAAATGAAGGAGAGTTGACAAAATCGAGAAAACTTGGCCAAATCTTGGGGAGTTGAAAATTTTGAAGTGATTTGGGAAATTTAGGAGAGATGTAAAGATGGTTTTTGTGAAATTAAGGAGAGCATAAGAAATTAAATAGAGCCTCTGCATTATGCAAAGAAGTGCACGGCCAACCAGCGTCACGTGCCAAGGTCGCGAATGATATATATATATATAATACCTGGGTCGAAGATCTCACAGGCAGTATTTTGTTTCATCTCAACATGGGAAAAGCAAAGGATTTATCTGATTTTGACAAAGGCCAGATCGTTATGGCAAGATGCCTTGGTAAGAGCATCTCTGAAACAGTGACACTGTAGGCTGCTCATGCTATGCAGTAGTTAGTACCTATCAAAGATGGTCTGAAACAGGCGACACTTCAAGCTGTTGACTAGGCATGGGCCGGCCACGCCTCGTTGATGCCAGAGGTCAGCGCAGGCTATCTCGTCTTGTCTGCAGCAACAGGAGGGCTATTGTGACTGACATTACCCATAATTTCAATTGTGGTAAAGGGTCCAGTGTGTTCAAACACACAGTTCATTGTAAGCTCTTGGATATGTGTCTCCGCAGCCGCAAACCTATTCATGTGCCTATGCTCACAGCCATTCACCATCGTCAATGCTTGCAGTGGGCACATAATCATTGATATTGGGCCATAGAACACTGGAAGAGGGTCACATGGTCAGATGAATCCCTTTTTCTGTTACATCATATGGATGGATGAGCTCCTGTGCAACGTTTATCCATGGAAGCCTTCTCACCTGGATGCACTGTGGGACGGATCCAGGTAGCTGGAGGGAGTGTGATGGTCTGGGCAATATTTTCTTGGGGAACACTTGGACCAATTATCCCTGTAGAGCAAACTCTGACAGCTGTCACCTACCTAAACATCGTGGTTGACCAAGTATACCCCTTTATGGCAACTGTATTCCCTGGCAGAGATGGCGTCTTTCAAAGAGACAATGCCCCATGTCACACCCATGTCAAAAATCTTCCAAGGACAAATCACCCAACACAAGATTAATGCAAAGAAGGTTCAGGAGTGGTTCCTAGAACATGATGAGGAATTCCATTTATTGCCATGGTCCCCAAATTTGCCGGACATAAATCCTATCGAGTATTTGTGGTTTGAGTTGGAGAAATGGGTACGAGCATCATCATCCCAACCACATAACTTATGGGAACTGCGGGATCTTCTGTTCCAGTCATGGTACCAAATATCAAGTGACACCTACCAACATCTTGTTGAATCTATGCCTCATCGGGTGAGAGCTCTTTTGGTGATGGGAGGAGGACCTACATCATATTAGGTAATTGGTTTTAATGTTTTGGCTGATCAGTGTATATACTAGAGGTATTTTTAAGGATTTTTACTAAAGTTATAATCATTCTTATTTTCAGAAAAGGTGATCACAGTTCTAATAACTACTGAGGCATCTGCTACTTTCTGTTTCTGATAAGGTTGGAATCACTATGCTAGACCCTCTAAGGCTGTAATCGTTCTTGCAAAGTTTTACTATCTATCACCAAACTAAAGAGAAAATGGTAAATTTGTTTAAGTCTAGTTATAATATTAAACCAGTCAAAATTGTCCATCAACCAAATGATAAATCATTTGGTTGATGGACAATTTTGAAATTTTGAGATGAACAATGTGACACTGGAAGTGGCAGAGGCTGCACTGGTCAATTTTCACTTGGAAATATAATTGACAAATGTTTAGAGTTTAAAAACTTGTGATTATTAACTTTATACAGTTCCATAAAACTTCAAACTCTCTTGATCATCATAGTTTTTGATTAATTATGAGATCTTATGGAATACCTGAAAAGTTAGCATAAGGATTGCTCTTTATAATAACATTAAGTGATGTGTAAGAATTGATAGAGCCTGCAGTGACTGGTTTAATATTATAACTAGACTTAAACAAATTTACCACTTTCTCTTTAGTTTGGTGATAGATAGTAAAACTTTGCAAGAACGATTGCAGCCTTAGAGGGTCTAGCATAGTGATTCCCAACCTATGAGGTACTATAATTGTCAGCTTTTAAGGATGAGGAATAATGCTACTGGTGTTGTACAGTGTTTAAAAGCAAATTTAATGCTACATAAATTATATTTCAAGCCAGGGATGGATAATCTTTTCTCATCAGTGGGCCAAATTAGGATTTTTTCAGAGTAGCACAAGACAGAATCTGTTATTGCATAAAATGATCTAGCCACACACCCCTCCCCTACACACACGTACTAATCAAATGCCCCGAGAAGATCATATATTTTTATAACACAAGAAATTAAAAATAAATAACATAATTAAGATAAAAAAAAATCTCATTGTGACTTTTGCAACAAAACATTTTTTATAAGATCATAAATGTTTGCTAAAATGTTTGTAGTTAACCACAGCAAAATGACATCAGAAAATGAAGTTCATGACTGGCTCTTTCATTGTATACAGCAGTGCATTATGCATCCACTACCTTTTGAAGGAAAAAATATTGATTTTCACAAATTACTTTCAGAATCTAAATAAACAAATTGGAGAATAAATTACATGATAAATAGCTACAAGCAATTTGAAAACTGAAAGCAGGCCAGATCTGGCTTACAGATCATGGGTTGGCCATAACTGTTCCATGCAATATTTAAAGCAATTTTTATTTCTATATATAAATTATATAACATTGAATACAAAAAATTTTTGATTAGAAACCCAGCAATTTTTTATTCCTTTTAATGATTATTACAGTAAAAAAACAAAAGCTAAATATTTTATCAGTTCATATAGTATCATACATATTTTATCAGTTCATACCACTACAAATGCTAGATCATATAATTTTATATAAATGTTTTAAAATTTATTCTTACCTTCAATCAATATGCAGATTTTGAAGAGAGAAGAAACTATAGCATCTCTCTCAGATACAGATCTTCCACAATAAATGGTCTGACCATAGGGTACCTTTTCAAATTTTCCATCCTCATTTTGCCTTGCTTTATTACTAAAATCCTAAAATTAAGTGCATATATTTAAATTCAGAAACTAATTTCTGAAAAATAAATTACACTAAAAAAAATCCTTTCTATAGGTTTCAATAAGATACTCCTAAAAATGAGCCTTATGCACGCATAAAACCAGGCATATTTTATAGAAAGTTCACAATAATATGATCTCTAGAAAAATTAAATCTCATATGTTCAACCTATTCACATTTCTGTGTGATACTGTAATAAAGAAGTAGATTTTTTTTTGTTATCCTACATATAGTAATCGTTCATTTAATGTGTTTTCATACAGTGTGTTTTTGTTATAAAATGATTAATCAGGAAACACTTCACATTCTTGATCTATCTTTATTATAACAAATAATATAGTTTGGAAGTTATTTGTCATTTGCACAATCTTTCTTTTTCAGTTTGTAAATCCCCTGGTATATTGGAAACTTTAGTTATTACATCTTTTTTAAGAATAGAATAGTAAGACCAAATATGAACCAATATCTATTTTATGAGTATTTTTCATGATTGAACAAAAATTATTTAAAAATGAGTGTAGAATTAATTTTTTTTGAAAAATTATGAAATTTTGGACAATTTGGTTTCATTGGAAAAAAAAAAGTGTGTGTTGGGGGGAGTATTAGATTCTTGTGTGTTTCTAACAGACAGTATTCATACAGCATTAAATGTTAATAAGTATTAACTATTTTTCTTTAACGTTTTAAAAAGTATTTGATTTAATATACTTGAGGAACTGAAAATTCTGTTTTTGAGAAAATTATATATGCATAGAGTATTAATTTTTTAAACATTTTACTGAGTTTGTTCAGTTGACAGATTATTGGGTTAAAGATAATCTTTCAAAGCTAGCAATACCTAAGATTTCTAAATAAAATTTTAGGCAGAATATGAGGTATATTGTGGTTTTAAATTGTTCAATTAGCTGAGTAGTGAAGTTAGAATATTAAAGAATGGTATTGTTTAAAAAGTGATTTAAAATTGATTGTTCTATTCTCATTGTGTAGTTTCATTGATAAATTAAGCCATGTTACTATAAAGATTTCTTCTTTTCAATTATTGCCACAATTGTTTTTCCTTTTTGTTTTTCAACTGCAAATAAGTTTTCCTACATGGTTCAAACATTTATATTGATACATTGTATTAAGGTTAGTTATGAACAATAAAGTCTGAATTTTTTTAATAAATATGGCTTGTGAAAAGTTAAGCATAGATCGCCAAAAAGGGAATAAAATAATGACTATTAGAGAAATATAAATTTTTAATACACCCAAGCAATTTATTGTGCAATTTAGAAATATCAACATATAAAGCTCCACAGAATATCACAGAATATGTAAAACAAGAATCCTCTAAAAGGAGTACTTTTGTAGATGCTAAATCATTTCAAATTGAAATGCTGCATTGTTGGTCTGGATTAGCTGATTACTTCATAATGAACAAAGAAAAATGACAGACAGTTGTTGAAGGCTGAAGGTTGGTAAAACAATCAGACAGGTGGTCATATTCTATGGTGTCCAACATTTCATTATCTCATGGCTATGACAGCAATTCCAAGCAACTCAAACAGTTATCAGAAGATCAGTTCATGGATGACTAAGGGTTAAACCCCTCAAGCTGACTGATATATTGGACTACTATCTCTACAGGAGAGAAACAGCATCATCTCTACATTCAGACTTGATTTCAGCTAGAGGAATGCAGGCATCTGTCTCAAATGTAACCAGAAGGCATCACAAGGTCTGGCTCTATTCCTATCAACCTGTTGTATGTGTTCCTTTACCTTCAAATTGGTCTGAGAGATATCAGGATATCATTGATACCTATGTCAAGCCATATGCTGATACAGTAGGTGACAGTTCCCTCTTAATGGATAATAATGCCTATCCACACAAAGTAAGATGGAACAATATCTTAAGAAAGAAGGTACCCAATGAATGTGGGTAGTGGCCTGCATTCTCTCTGGAATCTCAATCTCATCGAACATCTTTGACAGTGGCATAACTACCATTTGGGATGCCAAGCAGTATTTATTTAGCTAAAAATCATTACAGCTTAATAAATGACAAAAGAAATTATTTTCAGTTGACTAAAAACCAATAATGTTATTTTACATTTCATGACAATTACAGAGCTATGTTAGAAAAGGAGATAACTGAACTTACTTTCTCATCTTCCATTGGAATAATATGATAAATTTTACTGGGCTTTCCCTTTTCCAATATCTCACGCTCTTCACAAAAACTCCGCCCCAGTGCATCACTAACTCCATAAAAACCTTCTGTTGCAAGTGATAGACACAGTATTTTAGCCAATTCTGGGCCCAATGCACTGAAAAATAAATAAGTATTCTTAGACACTTTTAGCACTAACATAAGAATACTAAACAAATTTTGAAAGTTGTAGAAACACACACAAAAAATCAGTTAAAATCAAAGCTACAGATAGTTGATTCAGTTGGTTGGGGTTTTATGGCACAATAGTAACAAAGGTTTTGTTGTGCCAAACAAGGTAGTTGACTCAGAAATTCATTAATCATTCTCAATAGTATGCAGTATAGTTTACATAAATGACAAGAGCCTGTATTTCTGGAAGTGTAATTTTGTTAATTTTTTTGATAAATTAGTGAATTAATGATTTCTTAAATAAAAAATTTTCTAAAGGAGAATGGTTAACCTCCCTTCTCTTGGCCAGATCACTGGTTTACAGCATTCTACTGATTAATTTGCATACACTTTTGAAGTATTTCTGGCTGATAATTTTAGCAGAGATAGAGGGGTTTATCAAAATAATGGAAACACGTACTGTTTGTGGAGAACATTTTTATAAACAAGCTGTAGGCCCACCTCGGACATTCAGAACAGATGGAATTCAATATGGAATAGACTTATGCAAGTCATACACATATGGTAATGGAATGTGGGACCATTCTTCCTGTAAAATATGGCCCAACTGTAACAGTGATGCTGGAAGTGGAAAGTGTGATCTGATCTTGAGCTCCAGATATTCCCACAAATGTTCAATAATATTGAGGTGGTCAGGGTAGCTGCTGTACCGCATCCTCATAACTACAACTTACCTGCAAACCACAACTTAACATGTTTCACACAATGCAGGGTGCATTATCCACTTGAAACCAGGTACAGTCATTAGGGAACAATGCTCGCAATGTTGGGTGCAGGTGGTCCCTGAGAAGGATTCATATGTTGCAGATGTGACATGACCCTGCAGAATAACTAATGGCCCTAAGGAATGCCATTGATATGGCACCCCACAGAATCAGGGATCCACCTCCATGCTTCACAGTCAGGGTGGTACGCTTCTGCAGGTTTTCGCCAGACATACTCTCTACCAGAGGTGGGAAACAATGTGTAGTACGATTCATCAGACCAGATGACACATTGCCAGTCTTTAGCATCCCAGTTTTTATGTGCTTTACATCACCTTACACATTTTGCTGCATTGACATTGGCAATCAGAGGTTTGTGGATTGTAGAATGGCCATAAATACCGGCATGAAGTTCCCAATGAACTGTTATGACAGAAATGGGATTATTCCGACCTGTAGCACAACTCTGATGCTATTTGCGGTGCCATGGACTTGTGCTTCTGTTGTACAATCCGTACCACATTCATCTATCCCTATCTGACAACTTCGTATGGTGTACACAATTTACACATTTGGGGGCAACACCCTGTCCTTTTCGATAGGCAGTCATTATCTTCGATACAGTTCCTCATGTTACACCTACTATTTCCTCTATTCTGTTTCTGAAGCTCCTGCAAGACATGCACCAATTGATCACGCCTTTTTGAAAACATTGTCGACAATTACACCACAATAGCTGTTTCACCTAAGCCTGTGGCACTGCTATGTGATAGCCAACATCATACTTCTCCCCTTTATATACCTCACATCGTGGGTGATGTCGTTCCTGTGATATGCATATGGCACATTGCGTGTACTCCAGTCACTATTTCCATTATTTTGATAAATCCCTGTAAATCACAGTTGGTACTTGAACCTGGGAACATCAAATTGTGAATTTAGTATGCTACAAAGTGTGTTAATCCCTTGGGGTTGGGTTGTTTTACTTCTGAGTTGGACCTTACACTGGAGTGTAATGACTATTGGAACTGTCAGGTCAAAGTTTGAATCCTGAATTTGGTTACAGTTTTATAGAGACCCTCTGGCGATTTTGGTGAACTATCCAATATCTCACACTCTATCCAATTGTGATAAGTAAAATAATTCTCCCCTTTATATACCTCACATTGTGAGTGATGTCATCCCTGTGATATGCATACAGCGCATTGCGTGTACTCTATTGCGCATCATGTGCACTATTGCATGTGTGATATTGGATAGAGCGTGAGATATTGGATAGTTCACCAAAATTTGAACTGTTCTAAATTTTGGGATATAGTTTTTTTTTTCTATTGCTGATTTAGCTAACGACGTTATTGTTTTTGTCTTTATGTTCCTTTGATGTTCTTTATTTCTCAGTTCCGCACTTCTTCCTGTTGAAATGTTTTGAGAAAGAACATCAAAGGGACATAAAAAAACACCTTTAGCTAAAGCAGAAATAGAGAAAACTATATCTCAAAGTTTGAGGGGAAAATATTAGTGGCACCAGCTATGGTATTCCAATTAACCATAGCAGAGCAATACCATATTTGCAAAGAAATGGCAAGTATGCATTAATGAAGACACAGCAGAACCCCCATTGCAATGGAAATTATTACTTTAAGAAGGAGCAAGAAAAAACTGACATTGGTTTAGATCAGTGGTTCTCAACCTTTTATGCTTCACGTACCACCTGGAAATGTGTATGTAACTGGCGTACCCCTTGTATAGATATATAAAACTATAGTTATAGTATAATAATTTGAATAAAACTTTGTTACTAGATCGAGCGACTTTTGAGCTCTTGCGGCGTACCCCAAAAACTTTTACCGTGTACCCCCAGTTTGAATCCTTAGTTTAGATGATAGCTATGTGACAGCACGTTACCTAATGGCCAGCTCACAAGGAATTCAATGCTCAAGAGAGAGAGAGGAATGACTTATTGGACAGCTGCTAGAAGAAATCTAGAAAATCTCTTATAGAACAGTCCTACTTTTTTAATCCTATGGTCTAAATGAGAAAGAGTCACAGTGTTCACAGGATAGGACTCTTTTGCATGTTAATATGATGAAAGAGTAAGACTGTCTGACACATAGACAGGAGCTTAAATGTCCCATTGTACAAATGACAGCTTTTACAAAACACAATTCTCTTTTTGAATAAAGGCATGAAATTTTATTTGAAGTGTTTAAAAATACTTTAATGATAAGAAAATCTCTTTTAATGGAACAAATACTTACTGACAAACAGATTCACTTCTTTTATTTATACATCTTGTCCCTCCTATTATGTACACACAGTTGTTACTTGCAATTTTCTCTTTTAACATACATATCTAATAAAAAAAAAAGTATACTTAAAGGAAAACTCTTTTATGGGTAAATATTAAATAATAACAAATATAGTTAAGAACATTGAATAATAAGGTATTTTTCTCTTCTATTATCCCAGAAACTTGCATGAATCATGCAAAAATTCAATAAAAATACTTTCTCCTATTCAGTTAAATGGAGTCATAACAATAAGTAGTGAACAATCTAAAAATGCTAGAGAGCAACAAAAACAGATTCTTTAATAGAACTTTTTATTAATTTTGTTAACAAAATGTATTTAGCAAATTATGATGAAAAAAAAGTTACTAATAGCAAGGAAAAGCAAACTGAAACTTAAGCATGTTCAAAAAATTGTTACTATGAAGTGCTGTGATATAAAATGTTACTAATGTAACAGATAATGTATACTAGATATAACAGAGACACCTAAGAACTGTGCATGAGAATTGAGGATAACTAAAAGAAATGCCAGTCAGTTGCCCCATGGAGTGCAGCTTGTCATGGGCCAGAGCCTGGGTTTGCAATAAAAGATCCTCAACTTGCAGTTATAAGGCAGCTACCAGTGGCTGATTCTACAATGATGGGGTTTAACATCCACAACAGAGGATAACTGATCGTCAGCCAGTAACTAAGCAGTCAAAGTACCTGACATGTCATTGGGAGAACATGGGTTCAGATTCCACCTGGCTCAAGACAATTTTCCTTTAAACCTACATTGGCCTACAGCATAATGGTGTTCAAAAATTGTTACTATGAAGTGCAGCGATGTAAAATGTTACTAATGTAACAGATAATGCATACGATTGAAAACTGAAAGTAGGTAGTAGTAATTATGTTTATAGTTTTTTTTTATACTGATTATGATTATTGTAATATTTTCCTATCACTCACATTTTTTAAGACTAGTGGAAAGAAAACCATACATAACAATCTACCAAATGTCAATATCTTTATTGTAATATTATAAAAACGATATTTTAAAATCCCTTTTTTTAAAATATTTTACATTTGTAAGCAACATTTGGAGCTTACATAAATGGTCAACAGCAATTGGCCAGAACTTGAACTCCTGTGTTGCTATAATTTCTATTTATTGGAAATGCTTGGAGGAATCTTTATCTCACGCTCATCATAAATTTCAAAATTCAGCTTGAAGATGATTATTATATATTATCATTCTTTAAAATTTAAGGTCATTATATGACCAAAAAAGAATTTATTTATATGGTGCGTAAATAAACTATGTTAACAAAGTCAGCATTTTTTGTTCTAATTTAAAAAAAATACAGCTTTAATGTAATTTAGTTACAAGGAGTAAAGGTACCAAGTTAGTGGTAGCGCTTAGGTCTATAACAATGGTCTTCACCATAAAATAGTGTGTCAAAATATTTTATACTTTTATAAATAAGCTAGGCATTTTATATAAATTTAATAAATGCATCTTGCTAAAGCAAATAATATATATGTTTCTAATATAGGAGTAAAAGAGTATCAGAAAATACCTGTGGTTGAATGCTTTCTTCATATGATGTCATATCAACCTTCATGTTTATTGGGCGAAGTTTCAAATTTACATGTTTCTTTAAATCTTTAAAAAACTCTTCACTTTCATTGCCCTTTAAAAATAGAAGAAAAATTACTGGAAAAATTATTTATCAAACATTAAAAAAATTAGCCTAAAATAAAGTCTACAAAAATAAAGCTTTTGATAATCCACGGAGTTTAGAAAAGAACTGTAACGAAAATATCAGTTTCAGTAATTAATATAATCTAATCAGATTTCAGTATTTAGTTATTTGATAATTATGCATTATGTATAAATTAAATATGCAGTTTTATATATAAATTAAATAAATAAATACCCCCTCAAGCAGCTGCTTGCCACAGAGGTCTGACAGGAGCCTGTCAGTTTATATGCCATAGTAGGTCTGTGAGGATGGCAGGACCTCAGCAGAAAAAAAACACGAACATCCCTACCTTATCTGGGGCTCGAACCCAGGTCCCTTAGATCAGTAGCCAAGCATGCTAACCACTTGGCCATATATATGTGTTTTAAATACACTAATTGATTTATTTTGCAACTTCATGCAATAATTTTAGATATGTACTAGATATGAAACTATTTGTATACATCCATCCACAGTTGGTTGTTTTAAACCCTAAACAGTATATTTTGTTGAGCAATGGGTTCTTAATAGAATTTTTTGTGCAAGGAATTATTAACAGAAACTATACATCATGTTTGTTAATAATTATGTTTTAACCATCTTTTATGGTCTCATCAGTTACATACTATTTTGGTACATCTTAACTATTCAGCAAATATGTTTCCTTTTAGTATTTTGTATTTCTTTATTGAGAGTGTAATACTTTGTGATATAACAGAAAATACTAAATTAAATGACTACAAAAAGAATTAATAAAATCTTACCAAATATAGAACTGCAATTACCCAAACTAGCTCTAAGGATGTCAAAATAACCAAAAATCCAGAGAGTTCAGGGGATGGAATTGGTTCAGTCAATAGTGTGGCAGACGTGTAATGTGTAGTTCCCAATAAGTCCCAACTGTGCCAGCATTGAGATTTATCCCCACCCAGCTCTCAGTAAAGGAACACAAACGAGCTAAGACTGTCATCCATCAGATGGGATGTAAAAGCCATGGCTGCATGTGCAGGAAACCCACACCATGTGCATGCTAAAGATCACGCTGGATGGTCATAATGGTAAGCTTCCACCTGTCTCCTAACAGCTGTCCAGTGGGTTCCTTATGACCTAGCTATTAAGACCATTGTGTGCAAAAAATCACTCAGAGTTGAAATAACAACCCAGATAGTTGATAAAAATTATAAAATTGTATATACGGTAACGAATAAGTATATATTTCCATTACTTATTTCAAAATATACATTTAATACATTAATTATCAAAAATGTATAATATTAATTCAGCAATCAACAAAATATTATTGAGTTTCTTGCTCTTTTGCGATTTTCTTGATAATCATTCAGAGGAGGAAAGCAATATATCACATATTCAGGACAGGATTTCCCTTGACACACTATGCACTTTCCTAATGGCACCAACATAATATGAGTGCCAGCATTCAGGTGTTATATTTTATTTACTTAAGTATCAACAAAATTGTCCTTTCTAATTATTTGAAGGTATAAAATACTAGTTGAAAATATTCATGGTTCAAAGAAGTTTCTCTGGTAATAAGAAGTGAATTTTTAAAGTGTGAAATGTAAAATTGACCTTTATGATGATATACAGCATATTAGCAAATGCACTGAAACACTTCCATGTTATATGAATAGAAAACCACATTTAAAGTTCCATAACTTTAAAAAGATAATTTTTACAGAAAAATGAACAAAATATTCATTATAAATCTCTATTTTATCCAAATCTTGATTTTATATAATATTCATTTAATATTTAAGCAATGACCATGTAATGGGAATGCCTGCTGATTTCCTTGATTCTCCATGTTAGCAAGCGCGCACCATGAGGGCAGCACCGTTCCACAGTAAGCTAGCCTACGCCAATGGTAAGTATATAACACTCTGGTCGAAGTCATATGGTAAATCCAAGGACAAGTCGAGAGAAAGAAAGAATCAGACAGATGGCTAATCAAGTAGAATAAACTAGAATCTTTCTCAGAGATACAAATGGGAATAATGAATCCTTAAATACTAGACAAATGCTGTTGAAAATTGAGATTTAAATAGATAAAATTATAATCTTGAATTTATAGTAAGATTCCCATTCACATAACACAGAAATTCTCTAATATTTTGTTAGGGCAATGTAACTCAGTTCCATATATTGTAAAGGTTTCTGCAATTCCAAAATATTATTTATTCAAAAGTGATCTCAGAAATTTTTTCCAATTACTAATGTCATCGTTATGTTACCAACATATTGATGCAGCCACCTGTCTTGCAGATCCAGTTTGGAATAGATTCGATAGAAACTGAGTTTCGCTTCTGCAAAACATCACACAATACTGCATCATTGTTAAGACTTGTAGTTAAAAACAGCAGAAAGTAGACAGAATAGTAAATAATTACTTATGAATAAATCCATATCAGAATCCAATTTTGAAGCAAGCGGCAAACAGCGTAATAATCTATACTGCTATGAAGCAAGTAACAAGCAAAACAGTGGATCGCCAGCACCAAGTGGACAAAAATGTAACTAGCACTGCTGTCACTTCACGTCTTGAAATCGGCAGGCATTCCCATTACGTAGGCACCGATTTAAGTTAAAGAATAACTTAAGAGTTATTATAAAGTGTAAATCCAGCCTTGCACATACAAAACTCTTCCATATCAGCTTAATTGGTACCTGAAACCGACTTATATCTAAAGAATTAATTTTCAGTTGGGTTGTTTTACCTCTGAGCAGCACTGTTTTGCACACAATGGGCTAATGGCCTGTCACATGGACTTAGAGAAAGTTGGAGGGACGGGACCCACTGGACAGCTGTTAGAGGATAGTAGCTTCCTGTCAAGGCCATCCAACATATCTTTTAACATGCACAGGGTATGGCTCTCCTGCACACAGAACCATGGTTTTACATTCCATCCAATGGATGGTTGCTTTTTGAAGTCCATCAGTGTCCCCTACTGACTGAGAGCAGGCTGAGGTTTTGCAGAGATAAATTTCAATGCTGGCCCAAGTGGGACACAAACTTGGGAACTGCAAATTATGAGCCTGGCATGCTACCGACTGAGCCACTCCTGTCCCTCCATAGAATTAATATAAGGAAACAAAAAGCACTCCTATGTTATAATACAGACTAAAGCTGCAGAAGCATGTGAATAATAAATACACAGAACAAACAAAAAACAGCATTTGGAGACAATGCTCAGCATATGAAGAGAGCAAGGCAGCTAAATATTACTTTTTTTAAGGAAATACATCACAGATGAGTCTACAAAAAAAATGGCTGATAGAAAGTCAATGCATAATAAGTCGAGAAGGAAGATTAGCCTTTGGACTCTAAATTTCATCTAATTGATGCTCTACTTTATATCAAAACAGTTTAAGTCTTTTAGGTACAATTTGAAACAATATTCATTAATTATCATTACTCCAAATGGATATTATATTATGAAAAATTAACTTTCATTTTAAGTTTAATAAACATTATCAATTTTATTGAAAAACAAAATTATTCACATAAATAACTTACTTTTAGCATATCTTGTTCTTGATACAAATTGAATATTGTACACTGAAGATTAAAATTTCCAAATTTGATAGCTATGACTTTTTTTCTTTGTTCACAATAAAATGCCTAAAAGAAACATAATAAGAATTGAGGGAAATGTCTAACAGTAATCTAATGAATCTGAAACAAAATTTGTTGCCTAACTGAATGAGTTTTAAATCATCTCTTGATGTCTATTTACTTATAATATAAATATGAAAGAAAATGTTTTAATACTTTGCCTCAGTTTTTAATTTCTTCCTAACATTATTAATGAATTTTTCAAGTGAATAATTGGGCTTAAAAATATATAAAAGTGTGATAATTGTAATGGAACTAATAACAATAACATTAATAGATTCTGAAAAAAATTCATCGCCGCCACGGCGGGAATCGAACCCGCATCTCTCCAGATTCATGCCAGAGCGCGCTACCATTGCACCACGTGTCGGACAACGAATATTTTCAGAATATGACCTTTTAAGTTTTTCTTCTTGAGACGTGACTGAGACAGCGCCATCTATTCTCAAGGAGATGCAACGTTTTACAGTCGTTGCATTTGATTATCAGATGTTAATGAGAAGGTCGCTAACGCTACCGCGTTAAATATATAATTGAAATCCAAAGTGAATGCACAGTATTCCCTGTTAAGAAACAATAATTAATAGATTCTGAAAAAAATTCATCGCCACCACGGCGGGAATCGAACACGCATCTCTCCAGATTCATGCCAGAGCGCGCTACCATTGCACCACGCGTCGGACAACGAATATTTTCAGAATATGACCTTTTAAGTTTTTCTTCTTGAGACGTGACTGAGACAGCGCCATCTATTCTCAAGGAGATGCAACGTTTTACAGTCGTTGCATTTGATTATCAGATGTTAATGAGAAGGTCGCTAACGCTACCGCGTTAAATATATAATTGAAATCCAAAGTGAATGCACAGTATTCCTTGTTAAGAAACAATAATTAATAGATTCTGAAAAAAATTCATCGCCACCATGGCGGGAATCGAACCCGCATCTCTCCAGATTCATGCCAGAGCGCGCTACCATTGCACCACGCGTCGGACAACGAATATTTTCAGAATATGACCTTTTAAGTTTTTCTTCTTGAGACATGTCTGAGACAGCGCCATCTATTCTCAAGGAGATGCAACATTTTACAGTCGTTGCATTTGATTATCAGATGTTAATGAGAAGGTCGCTAACGCTACCACGTTAAATATATAATTGAAATCCAAAGTGAATGCACAGTATTCCCTGTTAAGAAACAATAATTAGTGGCGGTGATGAATTTTTTTCAGAATCTATTAATTATTGTTTCTTAACAGGGAATACTGTGCATTCACTTTGGATTTCAACAATAACACTTAAGGGATAAGAATTTCTAATTTACTCCTTATATTTTTATTTATCCCTTTTTTAAATCATGCTTAAATAATATTTATTTTATATCAAATAATAAACTTCATATAACAGAACCTCATTAATTCATCACCTGCTTGTCACTTTGCTACATTCTTCATATTTCTATAATCCCAGAAATAATCCTGCTTAATTCTTTCAGCCTATTTAGCTATTTTTCAGCCCACCCTATTGTGCACATCATGCAGCTTTTGAAACTTCTGAAATATTATATGCAGTTTGCACTGTAGTTTCTTCAAAGTTATTTTGTTTTATCAGTATGACTCAATTAGCAGAATTGAAATTGCAAAATAGTTAAAATTGATGAAAAGTAAACTTTAAAGTAGTTTGGCATTTTATAGAATAATAAAAGGACAGTAGGTTTAAACATAAATGTGGAAAAAAGACAGAGCTGGCATTAGTTTAATGGCAGAATACTCTGGCATGTTCCTGGAGAGGAGGGAGGGTTCAAAGTCCCATATGTCACCAAAATGTTTTCTACAAAACATTTATTGAGGACAGTGGGTGTTAGAAGTGAAGAAAATGCTGAAAATGTAATTGTCACTGAAATTAACCTGGCATACACACTGTTCTATTAAAAGACACTAATAAATATTTTTCTAGATATCACTATATTAAATCATTTATGCTATGAATATATATATAACTTAATTATAAATATATATATAATTAACATATACCTAATTTAATAATAATAATACAAAACCATTAAATGTCACTATAATCAAATCATTTAATTAGGCAGTGTAGTTATAATCTTGGTGAAATCAGTATTAAAGTGTGAGGTATGCAGCATATTCATTAATCAATAAAAAAATCATAAATAATACCTGCTGTTTGCTAGTGCATGATTCACAATAATCTTCAGACAGTATCAGTATCACCAACTGTGCTCGCTTGGCTTTACATCGAAAGAGCTTCATTTTATTAATGTCACAATCACTTGGAGTGTCAGGTGTTAATGTTTCTTGACTAAAGAGGCTTTCTTGAGAAAAGTGATTAACTGTAAATAATAAGTACATATGAAATGTAAACAATTATAATTTCACAGTGTATGTATTATGCCTTATTAAAATCTCTATGGTACTGTATATGTTTAAAAACACAGCGGAACAAAACAGTCAAATTTAACAGATTTGATAACACTTAAATATCATCTCTCAAGTAGACATTTTGATTTAACATGGATGCCTACATCCTATAAGGCCTACCATTTTATGCATCAGATATGATATTATCTTACATAAAAATTAAAAAATTTATCAAATTCATAATATAGGTTATAATTACTTATAGGAGATTATTTGTAGTAAAATTAACATCAATATTTGTGGTAGGTAGGTATTTGCCATGCAAGGCAGAAGATTACAAATTTATATCTGCACTTTATACTACATTACTCAAAGATTGTACAGTAAAGTGTTGTTACATAATTGTATGTAAGAGGCAGTTTCGCCGTGCAAAACGAATTGTGCTATGAATATACTGTCATATCAGTCCAAAGGACTAAATCATGCTAAGAATTCACTATCACAAAACAGATTTGTGCACAATTTAAATGAGTTGGTCTACATTACCTGACATATTACTTTACCTTATGGATGTTCTTTTACATGCCTTGTTAGTTGTAAAATACTAACAAATGATTGAGCCTATCGATATCAAGTAATGCAATAGTTATAGCTGCTATTTAATTGTAAGGTAATTCGAGTTACTACATTTAATATTTGAATTTTCTACTTTCAAATTTAGATATTGTAAGAAATCTTATTTATGACACTTAGTTTAAAAAGATAATAAACATTACCATTCTCGTCGGTTGCTGCTGCTCCACCATGGGCCAATGCGTTTCATGACCTGAGAGTTTGGCCACATTTTCAAGACACGTGAAAGAGAATTGTCATCCACACTTTATAGGGTTGACACTCACCTAATTTTCATGTTTACATGGATCAGTCTCTCATATATTTTCTCGAAAAGGCTCTTTTAAAATTTTTTAGTCCCTATTTCCCTCTCAATCAGATTTCCATAAAATCCGAAACAGACTTAATTCTTACACTTAGAGATATTCCTATTAAACCAGAATATACTTTGCATTCTTCAGATGTTGTATCCCTTTACCCTAACACCCCTGTTTTTAAAGCCTCCATGTTACTTAAACACAAATGGTTGGAGATGGCCAGGCCCACCACTCAGGAGTATTTTAGTATTCACGAAGCACTGGACCTGGCCACCAACAACAATTGGTTTTCTACAAACAACCAATTATATATTCAGAAAGAAGGTGTACCAATGAGTTCACTACTATCTGGTTTATTAGCAGATGTCATAATGAGACAGATAGAATCTAATGTTCTAAAAAACTGTCCACTCAAACCCATATTGTATTGCTGTTACATCGATATTTTTTTAATTTGGCTGCACAGCCCTAACCTTAATCATTTAATACAAATGTTTAATAATTTTTTTCCTTCTATTAATTTTACACACAAAGTGGTAATTAATACCATATCATATTTAGATTTTAATACATCATTTCCCTACTTATATCATTACCGAGGTATTTAGAAAACCCACTTACCTACCGACATTAATTCCTTTTACCTCTGCTCACCCATATAAATACAAGTTATCATCCTTTAACTCTTATTTTCATAGAGCATTAAATTATTGTAATCAAAAATATCTGTTAATCAAGAACTAAATTATATATATATCAAATTGGCTTAGATGCTGGATATCCTCTCCATTTAATCAGAAAACAATATTTTAAACTTAAGCATCAATTGAATGCAACCTCACAACCACCCCCAAATCAATTAGCGACCATTAATTCTAATATAAAATACACTATCTCTTTTCCCTATACATCTATGCTTACTCCTGCCTTGAATAATATAATGTCCGTATACAGATACACTATTCCTACCACAATGAAGCATACTATATTTTATATCATACGTAAAGATCGCAATAACATTCCTCCTTTGGGAGGTATATATATATATATACTATATTAAAATATCCGACCCTCAGAAGATAATCTCCCCATGCACTGGATATGTAGGAAAAACCTATAGACCATTTGCACTTTGACTTAAAGAACATAACACCGATATAAAAAACGAAAACCAACTACCGCATTAGCACAAACTATCACTGATCATAAATTACCTACTACAATAGACACACAAATAATTATTTCCCCACCCACCAAATTCCAGTTAGCCTATATCGGAAATTTGATTATTAATATCAATCAACACATATTATGTAATACTGAGATTTCCCCCTTGCTGTCACCATGGAAACTATATAAAGACTATTAGCACCATATAAAGACTATTAGCTCCCACTGGAGACTGATCCATGTAAATGCAAATTAGGAGAGTGCCAACCCTATAAAGAGTGGATGACAATCCTCTTTCACTTGCCTTGAAAATGTGATCAAACTCTCGGGTCATGAAACATGTTGGCCCATGGTGGAGCAGCAGCGTCCGACAAGAATGGTAATGTTTATTATTATTTATAAACTAAGTGTCATAAATAAGATTTCTTACAATATCGAAATTTGAAAATGGAAAATTCTAATATTAAACGTAGTAACTCGAATTACCTTACAATTGAATAGCACCTTTAACTATTGCATTACTTGATATCGATAGGTTCAATCACGTTAGTATTTTACACCTAATAAGGCATGTAAAGTTTTTTCTCTGTAGTGTAATTATATTGACAAGTTCATATCAGACTCCACAAAGAACTATAGAATTTTATATTTGATTACACAACAAACCTTATAGCAGTTTTCATATCTTGGGCAGAGATTATTTTGTTAATGAAGGGTTATAGCACATCATTTATAAAATTCTAATAAGCACGAGTTATTTCATTTAGTTTTATACATATGTGACATTGTTGAATTTCTCACTGATAACAATGGATCTGTGTTTGACTACAAAAATAATTGATGTAACATACCACCAAATTCAGTGCTAAACTGAAAAGACAGGCTGGGTCTCTTGCTCCATCCATTGCCAAAGTCTTGGCTATTTGAAGAAGCTGTACAAGAATTATTGCCTGCTGGTTGTGATGATGACACTGCTGGAGCTGCAGGAGCTATAGGTGACAAAAGAGACTCACTATGACCACTTGCAACATCTTCTGGTATTGCAGGCACAAAGTTCAGCATATCTGTAGAGCACCACACATTGTAATTTTCAGCTTCCAGTTCTTTTCTAATGTTTTCTGCCTGGGAAGAGAGAAAACATTAGAATCAGCATCTTAATAACATTTTTCTACACACTGCAACAAATTAAAGGACCAAGCATTGCAGCAGCAAAAGCTTTGAATCTACAAAGCCTTTAAAATATACGCCATAAAAGAACAGGATATTAAACAAAATACAAGTGTAATATTGCAAATGTGCAAATGTTGACTACACTAAACACAATGTGCAAATGTTGACTGCACTTATTTTTGATATCATAAAAAAATATCAAAAATAAGTGTAGTCAACATTTGATATTAATGGGCCGAAAATTCAGGACACAAATTAACCTTCAGATGTTATGGTGCCAATATTTCCTTTAACTGGTGTGGGCAGTTAATAGCACCACTGTTATTTCAAGTTTAAAATTATTCATTTTTTCTGCTATAACTTAGTTTTCTTTCATTTATGCAAAACTATATTACACAAAAATATTTCCTTCATGATTGGAAAAAATTTTCTTTACAAATTTGGAACACAAATTTTATTAAATAGAATTAGTCTTCTATATTTTGAGAATAAATTTTTCAATTTTTTTTCTACAAGCATGTAACAAATTGGATGTTGATAGATGAAGAAAAAGCATTTTGTCTTCCTTTCCAATGTTGATGGACATAGGTTGCAGGTCTTACTTTTTTTTTTTTAAATAGCTCCTATCAAGCTTCCTATCACTGCATTTCTTCATTGAGGATTCCAAAGATTCTTTGAATGCTTAGTGTAGGTAACTATCTATATCTTGTCAGGATGTTGATACTACTTAGGTGACTGATAAACACAAAACTCAGGTGTACTATGGATATGTACACCTTATTTACACAATATTACATTTATATTATATATACATAAAAATGAGTGCTGCCCACCTGGAACAATCACTCATCAAGCACAGGCTACAAGGAGCCTCAGCGGTCCCACTGCTAGATGACGGAACAAAAGGCTGATCAAGCCACAGGCAATCTGCCTGACATACAGAATGTTTCGTTGTCTGCACGCAAGTCCTAGTTCTCTCATCCTTCAGTTTGAACAAACCACTAGAAGGGTCATGTGGTGTTTCTCGGGGATGTTAGGGTCTCTTGGACAATGGGACATGGACAGGATTCATTGTGCTAGTCTACTTTCATCTCCATGTAAGGGGGCACTGGGACTCTAACCAAACACACATGTGGCATTTCTTCACCCAGCCCCCCAAACTGGATCCATTGCTGGCATTCTGTTGCTAGGCAGAAAGGCCCCTGCTACCAAAATGGCGATTCTGGCTCTCTCCCTTTCCACTCTGGCTGACTGAGTCCCTACACTTAACTTAGTTTTTTTTGTAAATATTTGTGTTGACAATTCTATATATCTGATGTTTGTTAAGGATTTGTTTTCAAAAAGAATGAAGTTAATCATTTTCTGATTTTATCATCCTCTAATGGTGGAAATTTAAACTAAGTGATGATACAAAAACCGAATAGCAATATTTCATTAGCACACAAAATTCATACATCTCTTAAAACTAAAGAGTTATTTTCTCATCCCTGCTCCCAGAATAAGGGAGCAAATTGTTACTGTCAATATAAACCCCTTGATCACTACACTACCACCAAAATTTCAATTATTTAGCACATGAACAGAATATTTGCACTATTTATTTAAACTGAATGAAACTTTTAAATTTTCTAATTTTAGGGACCTCTAATGGTGGAAATTTAAATTATTGAAAGTTTTGAGATATATAAATCATATCTATCAGTACTTATTAACAAGGAGTGGGGGGTGGCTCAGTCGGTAGCATGCTAGGCTCGTAATCTGTAGTACCAGGTTCAAGTCCCAGCTGGGTCAGCATTGAGATTTATCTCCGCAAAATTTCCCGCCCTGCCCACAGTCAGTAGGGGACACCGATGGGCTTGGAAAGGCTGCTGTCCATTGAATGTGACGTTAAGCCATGGTCCCATGTGTGGGAGAGCCATACCCTGTGCACGATAAAGAACACACTGGATGGCCTTGATGGGAGGCTACCATCTGTCTCCCAACAGCTGTTCCAGTGGGTCCCCTCCCCCAACCTTCTCTGAGCCTTCAGGGTCCATGTGACCTGGCCATTAGCCCATGGTGTGCAAAAAATTGCTGCTCAGAGGTAAAACAATCCAACCCAACTTATTAACATGTTTTTCTTTCATTTATCTATTAAAAAAAGAAAGGTGAATGTTTACAGACAGATGAGACCCAGAAATTTCTCAGCTCCAGCATAATATCACAAAAGAAAAACACATTAAAAACAAATGAAATCAAAAATGAAAATCAAAGATGAATCAGAAGAAACATTCACCAAAAAAAAAAACAGCATTAAGAAACTCAATTCAAGAGCTTAATAGGTATACTGCAGTTAAAGAGATCACTATCAAACTTTAAAGACTTATGAGAAATAAATGAAGATTGCTATGAAATCAGTTTCATAAAGATGCTACTAATCAATTAGTAAGTAGGTAAAGGCAAAATGACTATGAATGGCATGGACATAGTAAATGCAAAAGGTGGGTTGAAAGCTGGCAGTCTCAGATAACTGAACTGTACCAGTTGAGGGTTAAATTTTTAGGCTTTCATTAGGGTTGAGCTATAATCTTTTCTGCAAAACTATAAGACTTATCTTACACAAGAAATTACTTAATCAAGAATCTTACAGAGTACAATAAAAAATGTTTATAACATTACATAATAATATTAATATATTTAACACTAACAATTCCACTATATTAGAGAAATATGGGGTTTTAAAGGTTTTATTACAAATAGGGTTTGCAATGCAAGCAATTTTTTCATTTCAAGTTTAGAAGTCAAATTTAGATGAAAAGAACTGGCACATATTTTCAAATAATGAGAAATATTCGAAAGTATAATTAAATTAAGTATACATACCTGGATTTATTACTTCCAAATGCTAAAACATAAACCACAAGATCCCTACATTCAACACTTCAAAAAAAGGCTGCAACTAGTTGATAGCAAAATTTAAATTCAGATATGGCTGTTGAATTTTCTTTAGTGTTTTGAATTGGTTTCAGTCTTAGTATCTATGTTGCATGAAGTTAACATAATGTGATATTTATGTTAAGTGTGTGACTATAAGCAGTGGTTTACCCATATCTGGCTGCAAAGCAATATCCAATACGAGACAAGCTGAGTCCATGTATACTATTCCAGAACAACTATGGATGTGAGGTTCTAAACTCCAACTATGGATTGTTTGTTATTTTTGCCACACTCATTCTGTGGCTACTTCACATATTAGCATTCACCATAGTCTTATAGAATGTAAACCATTAGGCATGCATTAAAGATGCCACTTAAAAATGTCTTGACTGCAATTTAAAATGGGGTAAAATGAATATTTAAACATTTTTGAATACTTAACAGAATATTGAAACAGTTTATCTGTGAAGGAATATTTAAACAGTAGTATAATAAAATTAATATTTAACATTAGAAATAATATTTTCATTTTTATAATATGATGCGTTGTACATGATTGAGACTATTTATCTAAACACTAAGTTATTTTGACTCATAGTAACCTAATTCTATTCTCTTGACTGCTAGGGAAAAGTAGAGGGTATAATTTGTTCCCCCAAGATTAATAAATAAGTAGTAAATCCACAGAGTTACCTGTTGACTTTGAAGTCAATAAATCAATAAATAGTTTTGTGGAAAAAATGAGTTTTGCCAATGTGCAGGATTTGAACTCATGTCACTCCAGATTCATGTTACAGTGTTCTAAACTCCATCATTTATCCACTAATGTGACAATGGATGGATTTGAATTGGACAACAAAGACAGAAATTGATAAGTCATATGGGTGGATGAAAGATGAAGCAGCATTAATTTAGTGGTATTAGAACACTCTGGAATGAATCTGGAGAGATGTGGGTTCAAATCCTGCACATCGGCAAAATTCATTTTTTCCATAAAACTATTCCTCCCCCCCCCCCCAAGATATTGCTGATAATATTAAAAAATACACCTAGTGACAGAAGGTTCTTCCTGCTAGGAATAGAGAAAATAACTAAATTGCCATCCTCTCGCTGCTACATATTTATGCACCTGAAACGTAGGGGACACCAATAAGCTTGGAAAGGCTGCCATCCATCAGATGGGATGTAAAGCCATGGCCCCATAATGCGGGAGAGACATACCCTGTGCACATTAAAGAACACACTGAATCCTAAACAGCAATCCAATGGGTCCCCTCCACCCAACCTGCACCACCAACCTTCTCTGAGCCCTCGGGATTCTTGTGATCTGGACAGTTAGCCCATTGTGTGCAAAAAAGTACTGCTCAGAGGGAAAACAACCCAAACTGAAATGTAACTGTTGATATTATTGCCTATTCTAAGGATATTAGCTAAACATATCTTCATGCCTTCTTTTTCATTATTGCTTTGTATGCATTTAAATCCATTTTTAATACTGAAAGGACAAACTTAAAATTATTTTGATCATTTAATAATGAATTAGTCTGAAATGTAAGTTTAGGAAAAACAGGGTCAAATTCAAAATTTATAGCACTCTCTGTCCTAATTATAAATATATTTTAACATATTAATGCATGAACAACACAGCAGTATTACATATAGAATCCTTATGGTTACTTACAAAATGTTGTTGTTTTGGATGTACACTAATAATTATTATTGCATTGTTTTCAGTTTCAACATAATCAGTAACAAAACCTTCAGAGATTTGTGAGTTATAACGTAAATCTGATGAGAGTGATTCAAGAGAAGGCTGAAAAAGTAAAGAAAAAATAATAATTAAAAATTAAATTTTATCATCATAGGGATAGCAAACTTTTACATATGCAAAAAAAATTAACTTACAAAATTGCAGGAGTGTACTCCGCTTGCTAAAATTTAAGCACTGGTTGCAAAAATTGTGATTTCTTACAAATCATTGGAGTTTTAAATATAATTTGGAGTAATGGTAGGTCATCAGTCAATATAAAAAATGCAATAAAAATTTAATTCGAAGGGTTTTATTAAATACATTAAAAATCATTTACAACAAAAATCTCCAAGATAAAAATGGAATATGGTAATGGTGAAATTTAATTAAAAAGGGGATAATGGCCTCTTTAACAGCATGCAGAGGCCTCACAATGTCAATTCATACTATCAATTAGAGTATCCAAAAGACACATTGTGAAGAGTAACTAGTGATCAACAGGGCAACCTAAAACTTGTGTTGAATCTGGAAAGAAGAAATGAAGGTCAGAAATATGCCTTGCAAAAGCATTACAAATACGCTCAATAGGATTTAGATGTGGACTACACAGTTGCTCTGTATGAATGATAGGGTGTTGTTCAAGATATTGTGGTACCAACCTTGCTCTACGTAACAGGGCATTATTTTCTTTAGGAGAGTTTCACCAACTGGAGCACAAAAGGTCTGTACATACATAGATATGATCAAGAATTATATTTTTGTTTCTGAGCACATTTAAAAAATCCTTTGTTGTAACATATGGAGGTCTGTATGTATACATAAGAATATCCTTCCTGACTAACATATGTCCTTCCCCTAAGAAGCATTTGCTTTAATGCTAGTGTACATAGCAGGTCTGCACTTCTCTACACATCAGAATTAATCTTGAATATGCTGCAGAATCAGGACTCATCTGCAAAACGTATAAACTCCGACTCAAAAATACTTCCAAACTGACATTCTGTCAACACCAATTCACTCAGAACTATCTATTGATATCAATGAGAGATATATAAGTCAAATCCTTGCTAAAATACTCTATTACATACAGTAATCTGAATTTTTTTTTTCCGATTTGATTTTATTACTTTTTCAATATCAGTTCTTTATGCAATTTTTCAGAATTTAAGCGACTACCAGTTCATCTTAATTTTTAGTTGTTTATCCAAATTAATTTTTGATTTGCCGTGACAGCTGTAAATATTATTAATTAGCAATTCATGATCAATACAGTTAAAAAATTCATCCCCTAAATATCTTGTAAAAGCACATGCTTACACAGAGCTTCGACACTTCAGATAGCTATATCACATAAGTGTATAATGATAATGCATTTGAAATAGTTCTGAATATTTAATTAGATACGTTTAAATAAAACACACAAAATGACTTACTTGTATAAAATGTGAACTACTTGGCCCATCTGGAGTTGAGATATCACGTCGAGCACATAATTTAATAATCTCTTTTGCAACTCTATGGACACAACACTGGTCCCAATACCTCAGGTCTCTGATTCTATCACCTTCACCTTGCTCTTCAGCTGAAATAGAGGGATTTAAAGAAGCAGAACAAAAAAAAAATATTATGAATGTGTTAGTAACATGAATTAAATATTAACATGTCGAAAAAATTTAAAATAAATGAAGCTCAATTGTTCTCTATTATAGAAGAATTGATTATGAAAACCCAAATAAAAATTGTCTATGTCTTTTTTGCTCATCCATTATTTCATTGTTATTTCCACATCATCATCACTTTGAAGCCTGTGGCCTCCAAGGTGTTCCTTCACTTCCTACTATCCTCATCATCATCCTCCGTAGACATGGGCTACGGAGGTCCAACCACACGGTGCAATTTAGTTCTCCAAGCAAGTCTATCCTGAGCTACATCTACTGCATCTGGCCACTGCACACCAATTCTAACAAGGTCCTGTTTGACATTATCTGCCCACCACATTCTAGGTATCCCCTTCCTTCTGAGGCCTCTAGGCACACTGTTCATAATCCTATTCGCCAATCTATAATTATCCATACGGGCAACATGGCCAAACCAGCGGAGTCTCTCTCTGCACAATATGCTGCTCAAAGGAGGTTGCAAACTCCTTTGCCTAACCTCATCATTAGTTACAAAGTTGAACACTTAATGCCCAAGATACTGCGTAAGCATCTGGAATCAAAAGCATTTGGTTTCCTGTTATCTTGTTTACAAAGTGTCCAAGTTTCACTACCATAACTAACCCTAGAAAGAACCAAACTATTATACAGTCTAATTTTAGTCTTTAGGTGTATACGCCTATTTCTCCACACTCTCCATAGATTCTTAAAAGTCCCAGCAGCAATCCCTATTCGTCTGTTAATCTCATGCCGCACATCACCATTATCTGTTACATAGCTCCCAAGATAATTAAACTGTGACATCTGCTCAAGACTGCAACCATTTAGATTAACTGAATCACAGCCTGCCTGACCAATTTTCATCACTTTAGTTTTCTCTCTGTTTATAACCAAACCTACTCTACTACCAGTCTCATCAACAGCTCGAATGAAAGAGTTCATCTCATCAACATCATTTGCCAAAAGGGCTAAATCATCAGCATAATCTAAATCAGAAATTTTTCGTATCTCCAGTCCATTTAAGGCCAAAATCTTTCCCTTGAAGTGAATTTCGCATAACATAATCAATAACCAAGCTAAAGAGAAAAGGAGACAAAACGCACCCTTGTCGAACACCAGAAGTAATGCTAAACCAATTGCTACAAGCCTTACCAACTCTCACACGACTCAGTGTTATTATAGAGAGCTTTCATTATGTTAACTAACTTGTCTGGTATACCATATGATTTCACAATCAACCACAAATTATGACGATCAACAGAGTCGAAAGCCTTTTTGAAATCAACAAAGCTAGCAACCAAAGGTTTCTGAAACTCTAAACATTTCTCAAGAATCTGCCTAAGTGAAAATATCTGATCCACACATCCCCTACCACTTCTGAATCCACATTGCTCATCATGCAATTGACTGTCATCCAGATTCTTAATTCTATTAAGCACAATCATGGAAATAACTTTACCTGGAACTGAGAGTAGGCTGATACCCCTATAGTTATCACAAGAACTGTGATCACTTTTTTTGAAAATAAGGATAACAATAGCTCTGGTAAAATCCTTAGGAACCATGCCTTTATCATAAAAGATATTCAGAATTTCAGTCATCCAAGTGGTAACCGAAACATTCCCAGCTCTAAGCATTTCTGTAGTAATTTCATCTACCCCTTGGGATTTATGAAGTTTAAGTTTAGAAACAGCCAAAATAACTTCAGATTGTGTTATAGGGCCAACATTAAAGCCACCAATGCATCTATTATCATTGCAAACAATGGGAGTAGAACTAACCACATTGTTTAGAACATCACTGAAATGCTCAGCCCACCTAGCCATGACAGAATCCTCACCTTCTATAACCTTACCTTGTTTATCCTTCAATCCCTGTATACCTGTTCGTTTTCTACCACACAAAACATTAACCATCTGGTACAGCTCTCTGCTGTTGTGCTGTCTAACTGCTTCCTCGGCTTTGTCAGCCAAACCATCAAGCCGAAGATTCTTATCAGCAGCTAACTGATCTTTTACATGTTTATTAAGTTCTCTCTGTAATGCTTTCTATTAGGACTAGTAGGGTATTGATTGAAACCCATGTGTACTTATGTATGTCGCAGTGTTTGTAATAAGTGTTAGTTATTCTGAATCCATTGAGTTTACTTACCTGTAGGAGACGTTGCCCATTGCCATTGCAGCTACCAATACCAAAAGGGCCTATTACTCTTTCCCAAAGGTCAGAGTCAGTACCAACTTTGGCACTGAAGTCACCAAGAACAAGGGTAATATCTCCTTTCTTGACAGAATTCAAAATATCCTGAAGTTGTTCATAAAACCTATCCTTCTCATCCTCATCGGCATCCTCAGTGGGGGCATAACAGCAGATAACATTCAAGTCTTTAACACTTGTCTGAAATTTTGCTGTAAGAAACCTTTCATTAATGCACTCATATCCTAGAAGAGCATCACTAGCGTGTCTGCTGAGAAGCAGACTCACGCCTTGGTGATGCTTATTGTCGTCCTCCCTGAAAAGAGAAATTTAAGATTATTTTTAAGAATCTGACCTTTATCTGTCCATCTGGTCTCTTGCAAGCCGAGAATATCCAAATTATAATGGTGGAATTCTTGTGTGAGGACATCAAGAGAAAAAGCTCTGTGCAGAGTCCTCACATTCCAACTACCTATGGAGAGAAAATGGTTAGTGGGATGTTTAAAGAAACTATGTTTATTGAGAGAGGGAATGCTGACAATATCAAACAGCCCCCTAATCGCAGACATGGGGCAAAGACCCGTTCCCCCACCACTAAAGGCTGAAGCCATCTACACTGGAAGACTTCCTCCAATGTAGAATTTGACGATGCCAATAGAAGCAAAGAGTTCAGGTGCCTGCGATGACCTCTGCTCAGGATTATCCACCAGCTGATAAACATATCCTGTGAATCTATTCACTTGGGGCTGTCAACCGACAAACAAACAGAAAACACAGCGGAAGATTTTCCCTCCACAGAAGCCACCTTCGCAGCAAAAAAGTGCAGCAAAGTGCAGCAAATTCAGGATCCATAATCAAGCTCAGAGCCTTATATCAGTCCAGTCCGGTAGGTTTATATGGTCAGCACCATGACATTGTGTGGTTGACCACTCCTCAGCAGGGTAGAAAATAAAATAGCCATAGTTATCCAGATCAGTAGGCCACATTAATCGGGCAGCCCTTCCCTTCCGTTCACTTCCACAAGAGAGTATCTCTTTTGATTGCTGTTGTGTCTGTCATTCCTTTCAGAACCATCTGTACTGACTCTTCTACCATAAAATTCCCACACCATTTTGCTATACTCTGCTGACTCATAACTTTGCTATAAACTACTATGAGTTGTTGATGAATTTCTACCAGTAAAACATTTCTTGCATTTAAAAACTGAATTCCATTCGAGTTTCTACATTATTAAATTAAATGATATATTAGATACATATTTAGGAATTATATCCTAACTGAATGATACAGAAGATATAGAAATGGCTAAAAACTGTCATAACCAGTATATAACCAGGGGAACCCAAGTTTGAATCTAGGAGATGGCTGAAGAATGTTTTCCCACACCTAATATGCAACTTATTAGGAATTGTCCCACCCTTTGACTAGTAGGAGTTTGACACAAGTTTGTATAGTGCAGCTACTAGTTGCTACAAAACAGGTTTAATTAATAGATTTGGTTTCCTTGATATTTTTTTGTGCCAGGGACTTTTGTAACACCATTATATCTTAAGAGTATAATCTAAAATGAAAAATTCAATTCTTTCAAAAATAAACTTGAGCAAAAACCTGCCTAATATATGACTTTACATGAAACAGCATTTTATTTTTTTTACCTGCTAATCACGGACAGACTTTAAGGCTAAATATATAATATGAGGATTTACACAAGTCCAGTAGTTGATGGAATGCCCTTCCCCCCCCAAAAAAAAATAAAAATAAAAAATACTTCCATTACCCTATTGTTACACTCATGTCTGAAATTGTACCAGTATATGATGTACTTGCAACTCACCAGTTCTGATTTCTTCACATGTTTTCCATGGAATGTACTGAAGTGACAAAAATTGAATAGCTAATTGATCTGGTGGCCACTTATCAAGAAAACTAATGGGAATAATATGTTTTTCTTTCTCATCAGCAAATTTTGCCTAAACAAAAGATTCAGAAGCACATTAAATTTTTGAAAACAGCCATTTTACATTTATAAAACACTGTTTAACATTTTCCATCACTAACTTATTTAAAAGAAATGCATTAACATTACAGATATGCTAAACAACATAATAAGTGGTACAACAACATAATAAGTGATATTTAGGCCATAATGCTTTTTTTCCTGTCATGGTTCAAGTTACAACAGCATATATCCTTCCTTTAGGGACTTACACATTATAAAGGCTATAAATTATTAAATTCAGTTTTTTCCAGAGTAACTACATATTATAGTATGGTGTTAATGTGAAAAATGTGGCCATTTATTTAGTTTAAAAAAAAATATTTTTTTTTGCTGAAAGCATCATGAAGCATATAAGAGAACTGATTCTGCTATTGTACCATCTTTCTTGAAATAATCATAAGATACTATGATTTTACACCCATTGATCCACTAAAGGTTTAATTATGTCATTAATATAGCAAGAATAATTTATGGTAGCTCTGAAAAATGTGTCTCACAATATACAAATCTCACACTACCTATCATTTTTTTAGTATGCAAGGATTCATTCCTAAGAATCTTTATTAGATAAGCACATTCTACACATTATCATAACCATTAAGGTAGAGACTATGACTCACCTTACATGGTGACTTATTTAGATCATGCTACCCATTTGCAATTTTGTTTATATTACTTTTAATATCATCTTACTCAAAACAGATGCTTTAATCCCTGTAAAATAATTTTGCTAGGTGTCATGGTATTCTCTTCAAAATCATTAATAATGGAAATTCCATTACAAGGTATTTAGCCACTATTGTGCTGTTGAACAGCATGAGAGTGACTCAATACCTTTTAATTGAAGAGTGTTGTGGATTAAAAAATGGAAATTCCAATTACAAAATCTCATCTGTTGAAACAGACATATACACATCAATCCCAATAAATACCAAATGTCAAATATTATGAAATTGCTTATAAAGTGATATTAAAAAAATTGCTATCAATTGAGACACTATTATAATTACATATTTATGTAAGGTATATTTTACTTTGAAATAGGATAATATTAGAAAGAAAGATATATAAAAATTTGGCTGAAAACAAATTTTATTTAAAAAACAAGAAACAAAACTTTAAAGGTAACAATTTAATCAGATTTTAAATCATATCACAGAGCTGTAAGAAATTAAAATTCATGCAAATCTAGACCACTTAAAAGCCTTTAAAATCTTATTAAGTTTATGGTTGTTCCAGGAATTACTGAATTAATATTTCAATAGAAATTATTTTTAACCAAATACATTCTAGAGATGGGAATCATTCTATTAGTTACATTCAATTATTATTAGTTACTGTTTCCTCATCATTGAATTAATTTTCAAACATATTTATACATTAAAATTTCAGTATTTCCTAATATTATATAATTTACAAAACTCATAATTATGCAACATTTAACTACTCATATAAACTTATCCTGTTAACAAAGATATGCTATTTGAAATTACAAGATAAATTTATCATTTCTAATAAGTTGAATGTAAGTTAAATGTTAAACTGCTCATGTGGAAATAAGAATAAAAGTAGATAAAATGAAGTATACGTTCTCTGTTGTTCTACAACAGAAATGCATACAATCAAAAATTATATTTAATAATAATATATTTAATAATTTTTAAAAAAAGCCATTTTAATATTTAATAGGCACAACAGTGATGTAACTGATGTTGGATTTGATCATTATGTATTTTAAGTGAAACTGGAGTGAGCGAATGAGTGAGAATTGATTAAAATCTGAGTAAAAAGTAAGCAAGAAAGAATATGATTTAGTGATATTTACAAAAACATTTACAATACAAAAATTCATATTTTTTGGACACAAATCTTAACATACAAAATAGTTTCCACTTAATGTAGTTACAATAGCTTAGCTGCAATTCTGTACTGCTGATCATAATATCATTATTACAAATATGAAAAGAAGGCATCAAATGAAATGCTTTATGAATAAGAATTTTAAAACAATAAAATTTACAAAACTAAAAGCATATAATAAGTAAAGTAAATGGGAATATTTTATAAACAGGTTGAAATTATATGGAAAGCTTTAGCAAATGTTAAAAAAGAAGATAATTGAAAAATGTTGACGAAGGGTGTAAAGCTATACTCAGTGGGTACCTGTAGGACAAAATGAAGAAAGAAACAAAATGTAAATTTGCATTTCAACAAAATAATAGTGTTCTGAAAACATGCCAGGAGCAATGGATTGTTAAAGGCAAAAATAATAGATCATAAAAAAAAAGTTTGAACAGAGGAACAGATAAACATCAAGTGGGTGAAGTGCACATATTTTTGCAAATTACTAAATTCTAGATTAGAAATAGGTTCTGCAATTAAATTTGCTTAATATGTTAGTCACACTACATATAGATTAGCAAGAAGTTTTTGGTTTTTTGTTGATATATTTAATAAATATTTATAGGATTTAATAAAAAATTATCCCAATAAATGAACCATGTGATCTGTTAGAGTTAGATTCCAAACTGCAGTCAATTTTTATTGATTATATAGCTGAAACTGAAGTGATACAGACAATAAATTCACTAAAGATAGAAAAGGCTTCAGGAAATGATTATTTATCACCATTTATTTAAAAAAATATATGCCCATATATTTCAAATATCTTATATCATCTAATAAATTATTCTATATTGAATGGCAGTTTTCCGAATGGCAGTTTTCCAACAGGTTTGAAAAAGGTTACCTTAATTCCAGTTTATAGAGGTGATCAAAAAATTTAGGGAACTATGGACCAATTTCAATACTATCAAAAATCTTTGAAAAATTATGAAAAAATGGTAAATTTTCTTATGAAGACATATTTTTTTTGCTGAAAATCAATTTGTATTTAGAGAAAAAAAGGAATACAGAGGATGCTATTTTAAAATTAACTTCAATAGTTCATAAAGGAATAAATGATAACCTTACAGTAGATACTGTTTTTCTGGATATACATAAAACTTTTGATCCACATGATGTTATTTAAACTTGAAAAATGTGGATTTAGAGAAAAAAATGTATAAATTTGTTAAAAGTTATTTAAATGATAGGGTCTAGATAGTTAAAATACATTATATTGTTAGTATGGAAGAAATTGTGCAGTTTGGTGTTCCTCATGGTTCAGTTTTAGAACCTCTTTTATTTTTAGTATATATAAATGATTTAGGTAAACTTGATATGGTAGAAAATTTAATTGCCTTTGCTGATGATACAGCTTTAATTTAAACTGCTGAAGATTTAGACTCTTTAATAATTAATATAAATTTAGATATGATTAAAATTAGAAATTGGTTTTTAAAAAATAAAATACTTTTCTATGTAAATTAAAGAAATAATATCTATTTTAGATTAAAAGTACAATATGATTATCTACATAAAATATTTTATCATGCTTTGAAATATATTGGGGGAAAATTGTTTCTGTTTGCCTATTAAGGGAGTTGATTGTTTAAATATTTAGGTGTTTACATAGATTGTAAACTAAACTGGAACATAAAGCAAATGTTATTAAAATGATAAATATTGTAATACCACAGTTATTTTAGACAATTTGCATATATATATACAGGGTGAATCTGAAAAAGTGGGCAAAACTTTACGGGGTGGTAGAATGCAGCTATACGAGCAATATTCGTCATAGAAAGTATGGGTGGAACGCAAACAGTGAGCCGCTAGGTGGTGTTGGAAATGGTATAAAAGGGTCGGTGCTCGCACCCAACAGCATTTCTACCGTGGATTGCCGAGAGGATGGCTGGTTATACTAACCACGAAATGGCGGATATGCACTTTCTGTACGGTGCGGCGGACGGGAATGCAAGTGAGGCACAGAGACGTTACCGTGACTGGTTTCTGAGGAGATGCACTCCAGATCGGAAAACCTTCGAGCGTTTGCATCGGCGGCTGTGTGAAACAGGATCCTTCGCCGCGGCCAAGCAAGACGCAGGGCGTGAAAGGAGTGTCAGGACGCCGCAACTTGCAGAGGACATTCTGCATAGGATGGAAGAGCAACCAGGATGTAGCATGCGAGCGGTTTCCCGTGCAGTACACATGTCCCAAATGTCGGTTTGCCGTGTGCTACAGGAGGAAGGAATGCACCCCTATTGTATGCAGAAGGTATAAGCGTTGTCACCGGCGGACTATCAGCCACGTGTCGATTTCGCACGTTGGTACCTCCAGCAGAATGCAGCGCAGCCGGATTTTGGTGCACATGTTCTGTTTACGGACGAGTGCACTTTCACCCGTGAGGGCGTTTTGAATACCCACAATTCACACACATGGGCATCTATGAACCCGCATGCCACACGTCCTCATTCGTTCCAGCAGCGGTTCTCCGTAAATGTTTGGGCAGGGATCCTCCATGACCATTTGGTTGGCCCATACCTCCTGCCACACCGTCTGGACGGCAAATCATATAACACATTCCTACGAGAGGTGTTGCCGGAGCTGCTGCATCCGATTCCAACCCCCAGCAGGTCGAGAATGTGGTTCCAGCACGACGGTGCGCCTGCACACTTCAGCTTAGATGTGCGGAACACTTTACATGCAACGTTCCCAGGGCGATGGATTGGTCGAGGTGGTCCCATAGCTTGGCCACCAAGATCGCCGGATCTCTCGTGTTTGGACTTTTTCCTGTGGGGCCATATGAAAAGCCTAATCTACGAGTGCCCCATTGAAACCGATATGGATCTAGTTGCCAGGATCGCTGTTGTTGCCGGCGATATTCGGGAAATGCCTAGTGTCTTCGCAAATGTGTGTCGGTCCCTATCCCGCAGGTGTGAAGCCTGCATTACAGCTGGCGGCAGCTCTTTTGAGCAATTTCTTTGAGCATGTACCTCAATTACATTCCTGTTAATAAAATGTTTTCTGAAGTATCTCCTCTCCTTCTTGTGTTCATTCTTTAAATGTGACAGTGGAAAACTACCTTTTAACTTCTCACCGCTTGCGTTCCGACCATACATTCTATGACGAATATTGCTCGTATAACTGCGTTCTACCACCCCGTAAAGTTTTGCCCACTTTTTCAGATTCACCCTGTATAGTGAAACTTTAAAAATGATATATAATTGCTGGGTTAAATTATATTTTCAATATGTAATTAGTTCTTGGGATGGCACATATTTACTAATAATCAATATGTTGCTCAATTATGAAGAATAAAAAAATACATAAAAAAACTCTTCAATTTAATCAATTGTATACTCAAAATATACTTGCCATCTTCATGACATACTTGTCATTTTTCTTAAGACTGAGAACCGCTGGGACAATGCCTTCATGAGACACAGAGAATTGTGTACTGCAGGTAGAAAGTTCATAGCATCAATTAAGAGGAAATCTTGATCAGTGGCCAGTAGCTCTGTGATCCAGAGCACCTGACATGTTATCAGGAGGTTGAGGGTTCCTACCTAACTCAAGACATTTTTTTCCTCTAAAACTGATCGACATTTTCAGAGTGATATCTTCCTTTATATAATTTTACATTTTTTGTTTTTCAAACTTTTTTGCTTTTTATTCACTCAAATTATTTTGTTCTCTGATTACTTTAAAAATGCTTAATATGTTTAGACTATTTGTTGTCAAAAATGATTAATCAAATAGAGTTTTAATAAATTCCACAGGAGTTTTTAACTCTTGTGGATTTCTGTAAATTTCAAATGGAATATTTGTGCCCACTTGCTAGAGCAATGTAATCAAATGTATTATTTACTAAGGAAACAAACATTGCATTGCTAGAGCAATGTAATCAAATGTATTATTTACTAAGGAAACAAACATTGCATTGCTAGAGCAATGTAATCAAATGTATTATTTACTAAGGAAACAAACATTGTATTATTATTATAAGTGTACAATGCTATCATGGCTTGTAATAATGCTAAATATTTTGATGATGCAAGTACTGAAGTGTAGAATAGCACAGGAAGTTATTGTTCAGTAGTTTTACATTATAAAGTAAAACATGGATGCATTGAAGAAAAAGTGAGAGTTAAGTAGAAGAATTACTTTCAATGTGAGAGTTAAGTAGAAGAATTACTTTCAATTCATTCAGGATAATTTGCATTTGTAATACACTGCTCACAAAAATTAGGGGATATTTCAAAATGAATATGAAGTGATAAAAAAAAGAAGCATTTGAATTTTTTTTATTAAACAAGACATCAGAAAAGCAAATGACAAGTCAAAGAAAGTTGTTCAATTATGCAAATGAGATGCAAACTCAATTGTTGTGATTGAGTAGCGACATATTGGTGGGGGTGAACAGAAGCATGTCAAACTGGATGAGAGTGCCACACATTGACTGTTCAGTAGGGTGTATGGTCACCCAAGACTGCCAAAACACACTGACAGCGATGGGCATGGACAGGATCAGAATGTCCAGCAGTTCTTGTGGGATCCTCTGCCACTCTTGCTCCAGGGCAACTTCCAGCTCAAGAAGTGTTGTGGGAGGCATTGGACGGTTTGCCAGACGTCTTCCCAGTGCATCCCAAGCATGTTCAATGGGATTCAGGTCTGGAGAACGTGAAGGCCAGTCCATGCGTTCGATTCCTGCCTCCTGAAGCATGTTGTTGACGAGATGTGCATGGTGGGGCCTTGCATTATCGTCCACGAAAAGAAAGTTGTTTCCAACTGCTCCAGCATAGGGTACCACTATAGGGTGCAGGACCTCATCTTGATATCTGACAGCAGTCAGCAATCCGCTTCTGATGACGTGGAGGTCGGTACGACCAATGCTGCCAGCCCACACCATGATTCCACCACCACCGAAGGAGTCCCTTTCTCGCATGAAACGTGGATTCTCCCGTGATCCTCGGTTCATGCCAGATCAGGACACAATGATTGTCAGGCTGGTGGCTGAACCGTGACTCATCAGAGAAGAGGACAGTTAACCACTCATCACGAGTCCAATGACGATGCTCATCAGCCCACCTTCTACAGGTTCTACGGTGTTCAGCAGATAATGGAATGCATACCATTGGTTGCCAGGCATGCAGTCCAACACGATGGAGCTGATTTCGTATGGTCTGGGTGCATATCTGTCATCTAGTGGCAGCAAGAAACTGTCCCCGCAGCTCTGTTGCATTGCTGCGCCTGTTCCTTCTTGCCAATAAGGTCAAGTAGCGGTCATCTCTTGCTATTGTGACAGATGGGCGACCTTGCCCCCATCTTCTTTGTACTGTGCCAGTCTCTTAAAAGCAATTCCACAGTCTGCTAATCACGCTTTGGGATGTTCCAAGTGCTGTTGCCACTGCCGTCTGTGTTTGACCAGCTTCAAGACATCCTATGGCTCTCCAGGCTTTGCATTCGAGCAAATTGTGTTGCATGGGCATTGCAAGGGCTGGGAAATTGAAGGATGTGCACTTTCAAGATCAGGAAATGTGCAGATACTCCTCTACTTTCAGCCTTTTGTATAGTGCATTTTCACCAATGAAATAAAAGTTGGTTTTACATCTCATTTGCATAACTGAACAACTTTCTTTGACTTGTTGTTTGCTTTTCTGATGTTCTTGTTTAATAAAAAAAAATTCAAATGCTTCTTTTTTTATCGCTTCATATTCATTTTGAAATATCTCCTAATTTTTGTGAGCAGCATATTTTAAAAATATAATTCTTACTTTCAAATTGAATATTTCAAAAATAAAGTATTGTCAATTTTATTTTTAAAATATTATCAACTAATAATAGAATAACAAGCTTACTGTCATCTTCCTTATAGCATGTAAGGTATAGAGAGAAAGTAACTTGAATTACTTATTCACCATCATGGTAATGTAACAGTGATTATGTAAAAATGAAATGTATGAATATTTTGTTCTGAATTTTTGAATTTTGATGCACATGGAAAATATAATAAATTTGTCATTGATCATGTAATATTTTGAATATAAAGTACAAGATGTTCAATTGATGCATAAGAAATTGTGTGAATTAGAAACATATCTAAATATAATTAAATCTGAAGTACTGAATGGGTCAAATTAAGCATCATGGAATGAAACATTTCAACATTTTTTTATGGTTTATAAAGATACATTGAGTGCTAACTGAATTAAGACCATCTCCCTTCATGTTATATAAGTGGAAGTTAACTTCAAAGTCTATAACTTCTAAACTAAGCATTTCATGAGAAAATGTAACAAAGATAAATTAAAGATCTCAATCAAATCTACCTGAATCTCGATTTTCAACAATATTTTCTTAGTATTTAAAGAGTTATGTAAGTTTGAATATTTAACAACAGCAATGCCTAATGTTATAATTAACTCAGAAGTTAATTATAATTTGAATGAGAAGTATTATTTCACACCATTTAATACATGGATGTATATTTGAAAAGTTAATGTAAATAATTTTTCGAATTTCTTAAGACTTGCATTGTTGCTGTTAAATATTCAAAGTCCTAACTCTTTAAGTACAAAGCAAACAATATTGAAAATTGAAATTTAGATAGATTTGATTGATTAATTGAGATCTTTAATTTATCTTCCATTACATTTTCTCATAAAATGCTTAGTTTAGAAGTTATAGAGCTTTGAAGCTAGCTTCCATTTATATAACATGGAGGGAGGTGGTCATAATTCAGTGAGCACTCACTCCCCCCCCCCCCAAAAAAAAAAAAACAGTAGGAAACTCCAAATTTGCTAACAGGTTATTTAAAAGTTGTATAAATATTCTAAGTGCATTTTAATACTTATTTTTAAGTACAGAATCTAATGATATTTCACTGCACTCTCACCTCCCTATTTGTCCACCTGGTTTCTCCATATCTTGGAGTAACTAAAGCAACAAAAGCAGTACATTTATTAAGTTCATTATTAAGAACATCTTGCCAGTCCTGCCCACCCGGTATATCATCTGCATCCTAGATAGAAAATAAATTAAATGATCATTTATTCATAATAAACCAAAAGTTTAAGCTTTCATTAAAAAATTAAGCTAAAGCAAAAGAGTATATTAAAACTGTACACTTGAGTACTTTTAAAAATTTAAATCACAAACAAAATTTGCATTTTTTAAAACTATTGTTTATGAATTTTTACATGATATTTATTACATATATATTATATTAACAAAAGTATTAGGACACTTTCATAAAATCCAGGTGGAAAGTCAAATTTAAAGCTGTGTAACGTTTAAAATATTTTTAATGGAAAAATTAAATTCAAGTTCAAAATTGAAGTAGACTTATTTAAATCTTTAGTTTCACCTTTTCACTTAGCATTTAGTTACGAAAGATGATAAACATGAAAATGTTGAAATATTGTGCATGCTTTCAAAAATGAAATGTTATTTCCAATTCTACAGGGTAATTCAAAACTTATCGTTCAAATTTCGTGGGGAGGTAGGGAATACGTCAGGAAACCGATTTCACATAGGAAAGTATGTCCGCAAATGTACGTATGCGTATGTAGAGGGCGCTGTGTGTACCCTACCAGTGTACAGTTCGCCCAACCACTCCCGCTGTCATCAGCGATCGCTTGGCCACCCAGGTCACCTGATTTATCGCCCATGGATTTCTTTTTGTGGGGGGCCATGAAATACCATGTGTACGAGACCCCCGTCGACAGTGAAATGAATCTTGTTGCATGAATAGTGGCCGCCGCAGGCATTGTCCGTGATATGCCAGGCGTTTTTGAAAATGTTTGCGGTCAATGCAACGGCGCTGTGAATCCTGTGTCCGTGTAAATGGTCGCAATTTTGAGCACCTACTGTGAACCTGTACTTTACCTTGTTGGAATAAAAGTCACATTCGTTACCACTTAACTTTACTGTTTCCTTGTGTTCACTTTACTTGTCCATTTTGTTCATGTAGATGACGTTTGCGGACATACTTTCCTATCTGAAATCGGTTTCCTGACATATTCCCTACCTCCCCACGAAATTTGAACGATAAGTTTTGAATCACCCTGTATATCTATACTTACAAATTTTAGTTGTTTAGAAATTTCTTTGGAATGAAATAATTTAAAGCACAGTCCTAGACAGAAGCCTGTTTTGCATTGAAAACATTAATTGGGTCCATTTTTGTTCCAGTGCTTGAGATACCACATACTATTTTTGATGTGTAACCCTTTATTCCTATCAATGGAATTTCTAAAATAAATGTCTCTTAGTAAATTAAGCAAAAAGTAGACTCAGCAACAGTTTTATATTTCAGGTAGGTGGCAGATCATATTCAAATACAATAATGATAACTTGCCACCTTTTCTAAAACATTGGATACATCATTTGAAAGATCTTTCTCTTCAAGAGATAAGACTAAAATCTTAATATTTGAGATCAACACTGCCCATCTCTTCTAATTTATTTTTATTGTTATGAAATGTATATTATGGTTATACCCTTCTTGCCTTTCCACTTCATGTCCATTATCTCATTAAAATGCTGTAAAAATAACCATTAAGGGTAGAGAAATTACTTTTTACGATAAACCTTGCAAATGGTATGCAGTAAACTGATTTTCAGCGGAAAAAAATGCAGGTATTGTGTAACTGAACTTCAAAAAGTAAATGCCATGTCCATTACATATGCCAAAGTACTTATTGGAAAAGAAATCTGCAAATATCATGCATGGGGAAATGGTATGAAGAGTGAATTATGAAGTCTGCAAGGAAGAAAAATAGTTGACAATAATCACCATCATTTATTCATACATATACTAAATCTCAGTAGAGTGAATCTTTAAATTGTTCAGCACCCTATACAACTACTTAAAAAATTAAAGGTGGCCTACTTTTTTAGTGTTAATTTTGTTTTAATGTTTTATTGGGGAATATTTTCTGAACAATGTGCAGGAAATCATAAAATCTTTTTCTAAAAATAAACATGCTTACTCAACTGGTAAAAGCCTTCAAATTTTAGACAAGTTTGAAATACTAAATATTCTTACTCTATTGTGCACATAAATAAAGAGTAATATATTAAATGTATAGTTAAAAAAATGGTATGGTATAACTGGAAATAGTTTAAAAGTTGACTGTTGTAAACGAGGCTCATTATTGATGTTTATTGAATCCTAATGCTCAGCAGTTCTGTTTTCACTTGAGAAATGATAGATTATTTTTTCCACAACCGGTTATTAAAAATATTAATGCTTGTTTACTAATAGAATCCAATTTAAAAATAGAAAGGCATTTTAAATAAAGTGTTAAAAATATAAGAGTGCTAATTATTCATTGAAAGATAATGCATGATTTAAAGCAAATTAATTTGGATATTTGACACAAAAATGTTATAACTTACCAAAAAAACTTTCCTTCCTAAGCTACTGAGCTCACTCTTTAAATTTCGAGCATGGTTTGATGCTTCACCATGAACATAGCTAATAACTATGGTGCCAGATTCTTCCAATTCTTGATTTTTATTTGTACTTTGAGCTCTTTTCCCTTCCTTCTTGCTAATGGATAATACCAATAAAGTTAAAATTTTACTCTATTTTAATAGTATTATGCAAATCATAATTATTCAGTTAAAATAAGAAAATCTATTATTTTATACATACACACATACAAAATCCTCATGCAGCCATGGGCTACGGTGGTCCAGCCAGACTGTGTAATTTTCCTCTCCAGACACGTCTCTTTTGAGCTACAGCTGCTGCATTTGACCACTCTAGGCCAATTCTAGCAAGGTCCTGTTTGACATTGTCTGCCCATCGCATCCTAGTTCTCCCCCTTTTTCTGATACCCTTAGGTACACTGTTCATAATCCTCTTTGCCAATCTGCAGCTATGCATATGGGCAACATGGCCAAACCAACGCAGTCTCTCTCTGCAACAATATGCTGCTAAAGGAGGTTGATGACTCCTTTTCCTAACCTCATCATTACTTACAAAGTCAAACCACCTAATGCCCAAGATACTGCGTAAGCATCTAGAATCAAAGGCATCAAGTTTCTTGTTATCTTGCTTACAAAGGGTCCATGTTTCGCTACCATAACTAACCTTAAGAAGAACCAAACTATTATACAGCCTATTTTAGTCTTTAGGTGTATACGCCTATTTTTCCATACTCTCCATAGATTCTTAAAAGTCCCAGTGGCAATCCCTATTCTTCTATTTATCTCATGCAACACATCACCAGTATCTGTTATGTAGCTCCCAAGATAATTAAACTGAGACACTTGCTCAATAGTACAGTCATTCAAAGCAACTGAAGTACCATCTGCCTGACCAATTTTCATCACTTTAGTTTTTTCTCTGTTTATCATAAAACCTACTCTATTATCAGTCTCATCAACAGCCCTAATGAACGAATTCATCTCATCAACATCATTAGCCAACAATGCCAAATCATCTGCATAATCTAAATCAGAAATTTTGAAATCTCTAGACCATTTAAGGCCAAAATCTTTTCCTAAAAATCTAAAATTTCCCCAAAATAAATAATTATCTTTATTGTTGTAACATAAATTTATTCATAAACAAAAGTTCTAAAATAAAGTCTTCAGTATCTATATACACATATTCTCTATCTATGTATAAGCATTAAAAAACACAACTTAATGGAACCCTCTAAACTGTCTGTCTAACATCATTAGCTATTAATAAATGAAATTGGGCTGTCAGAGAAAAACAAAAAAATATATAAATATAAAAATAATATAAAAATTATAAATACATTTAATGTATATACATGATTATGCTGTACCACAGCTAAACTATTCCTGAGGAGGCCATAAAGTTACTTCAGCTGATTACTTTTCATTGCTTCATATACAATGTTTTCAGTCTTGTTATCTAACATTTTCTGTAATTATAGATACTTTTAAGTTGAAAAAGTTCCAAAGTAACTATTAGATGGTAAAAGTTATAACCATTATGTTGTAATCGTCGAGACTGGCTTTTCCTCAGCTCACTTGTTTGGAGTTTCCTGTGAGCCGAATTTTTCTTTTTCTATACTAAGAAGAACACACTGATGTATTTTACTGTATATCAGTCCTTTCTGTAGTATCATATTATGATGCTGGAGACTGGTGTTGGCTCCTTTACATTTCATCACTAATGAACTCGCTATTAAGTTTTAGATTGATAACATTTGGATGAATATTTCTTATTTTCTGTAGTACAGCATAATCGTGTATACATTAAATACATTTTAACGAATGCTGTGGTTTGAATTTAGTTTTTAAATATATAAATATTTGTAGAACTGGAAGAGTATAATAAAGATAATATCCCAATATAAGTTTTGCTTAAACTATTTTCAAATATTCAGATAGTGTATACTCAATGTAATTAATTCTATATTTTACACCCTCTGCCAAAAAAATTATGTAACTGAGCCTACATACTTCACCATCTTTGGTCTTTTAGAAGGCCCTCTGTCAATGATGTCTCGACTATTAGATGCACAAAGTATTTTCTTCTTTTCTTTATTCCATATATTGAAATGACCCTGATTAAAGATGTCCCAGCCTAAAAGATTTTTTTCTTGGTTTAGTGACACAGGCCATCCATGTTTATCCCTAAACTCAAATGAATTATCCTTTTCATGCAGTTTATCATGCAACTGAAAGGGAAAAATATATGTAATGAACATATAAAAATCAGTAGAATGCTATCAGGGAAATATTTACTTTTAGTTTAGCATCGATATCAGTTTTAAAAGAAAAACTGCCTTGATCCAAGTGGGATATGAACTCATGATCTCCTGATAACATGTCAGGTGCTCTGATCACTGAGCTACTGACTATGATCAAGATCTCCTCTATTTGATGTCAATTTTAGAGGGAAAATTGTCTTGAACCAGGTGGAACATTGGTTTATAACATCAAATAGAGATCTTGATCAGTGGCCAGTAGCTCAGCAGCCAGAACACCTGACATGGTACAGGAGTTCATGGGTGCTCATATCCCACCTGCTCAAGATAAATTTTCCTCTAAAACTGATATTGATGATAAACTAAAAGTGAATAGTTCCTGATAGTTGAACAAAAACATCAATGGATTTCTTCAATTTATCAGTGGAATGCATCCACAATATCAGTGGAATTATCAGTGGAATTTATCCACAAAAGACTTGTTTTGAAGTTACAGAACTTCAAATCTAGTTTTTTATTAATTTAACATGTGGGTGTTCTATAAAATTTTTTGATGTGTGCATATGCTATGACTAGAATGAACAATGAGATAATTCTATATCTAGTTAGAGTTTTTGTAGCTGTACCTAAAAATACAGCACTGTTGTTTACATAATTATAGCTGCATTTTTAGATGGAAAAAATTCCAAAATGCATTAATGCGTAAGCAACGAATAATAATTCTTTCGATTTCTGGTTATAATTCATTAAATATTGTACACTTAAAGAAAATGAAAAAACAAGCTTTACAACACTTACTGAAATAAGTTGACATTGTCTGCAGAAGTGTTGGCTAGTTGGTGGTGGACAAGAGAGTAGGTAGGTACAGATTATTGACTCTCATTGGCTGCTATGTTAACTCATTAGTAATCACCAAAGATACTAATAGATCAGCACTCGAGTGGTTTGATTTCAAAACTCTTTGTCATGTTACAAAATAATAGGAATTACCATATTTAATGGTATATAAGATGCACTGAGATTTTGGACACTATTTTTCAAACAAAAAGACATTTGCTATATGAGATACATGTGATAGATGAAAAATCATTTCTTTTTAATAACAATTGATATGATAACAATGTGATAGGTCTTTTATTCAACAGCTAAATACAGTATTACTGAATCCCAAAGCTAATGGCTGACATTACAGTATATAATGTAAGTTCTTATATTTCTTAAAACAATAACAAATATGATAAGAACACAATCATCCTTAAAAAGTCATTTATAAAACAAGGTTGAGGGAGAGATTTCAGAATGCATATTGTTTTCATTAAAGGGGTAATAATTTTTGTCACATTTTAATTTTTTGCAATAGATAACAGTAATAAAAATCTTGAAAACAAAAATTTCACAGAATTGGTTCAATGAGAAATGGGACTCAGTTATTCTATTTTGCTTTAATAATTTATGAAAATGAAACAAAATGATACATCCCAGTTAAAGGCAAATTTAATATTAATAATAGTAGTTTATTATTAATAATGTAACAGATTAAGTTTCATATTAATATAGATTGATTATTTACATGTATTTTAAGTGTATAAGATGCATTCTACTTGTTTTGCTACTCTTGTATAAGATGCAGGCTATTTTACAGTTGATTTCCCAGGGGGAAAAACAGCATCTATACACTGACAAATACAGTCATATAGTTTCATTTTGCAAACTTAAATGGAATGCATAAATCCCAAATAGTTTCATTCCTGAAGCATCACATTAATTTTATGCTGACTGTATTATAAACTTAATATTTTCCTTGTCTTCATATACCAAAAAGTCGGCATAAATATTTGTACAATTCAGTATTGCAAAATTTATAAAGTGAATATTCATAAACCGACGAATGGGTGCATTAGGCACTTTAAAGTGACTAAACAAAATTCATGTGAAGATGACAATCATTAACTAGTATAAAATACTTGTGATTGCCTGGTAAAAGTATTAAAATTGATTAAAAGGATCTTGACTTTCTGAAACCATTAGTGACATATTTTCATATTATCAACACAAGGGATGATTAACAATCATTTTGATATAAAACTTAAACCAGTATGCAATAAAAGAAAAAACTTACTGCTTTTATATCTAAGACACAGCGCATAAAATTCATACTAAACAGCAGCATGGCACGAATAAACTATTGGGTTATTTAAGTGAGTTTCTATTCTAGCACAAGTACTCTGATAGTAATTATTTTTTGTGAGGATTGAAAAATGAAAATACACAATGCTGGCTGAAAAGTTTTGAGACCAGATAGGAAAGAATAATGCTACTGCTGTAAAATTAACAGATACTGAGCTTTTAATGTATACTCTGCTTAAGTTTCATTCTATACCTCAAAATGATTCCTGTTTTCCTAGTGTGAATGTCCTGACAGCACTTTCAAAAATGCAGGTGGACAAGGAGGACTTTTGCTCATGGTTTATCATACAAGATGAAACATGGGCTTACCATTTTGACCCAGAAGCGAAATAAGTCCCACTAGCAGAAATTGTCACCACCACCACCACCAAAGAAGTTTAAGGTTGAAAAATGTGTGAGGGAAATCATTTCAAGACTGATGATGAGATCATGACAGCAGTTTTTGAGTGATGTTGAACTCAAGAGAATTCTTTTTTTCAGGCAGACATTGAGATATTAAATATGTTGAGATCTGGAAAGACTATGTAAAAAAAAACATAGAGGCTTTGTTCTATCAGCACATTTCTTTCCTATCTAAACTCAAAAATTTTCAGCTGACCTTTGTATATTTTGAATTGTATACGTCTTAAAATAAATGTTCTCATCAAGAGTTAAAGTATCTAATGTCTAGTTTTTTTATTCAGAATATGCACAAAATGATCATAGCAGTGACCATCATTGTTAAGTTGGGTTGGGTTGTTTTACCTCTGAGCGGCACTTTTTTGCTAATGCTTTTTTGCTAATTAAAAAAAATTAATTTGCATGGGCTAAATGGCCAGGTCACATGGACCCCGAAGGCTCAGAGAAGGTTGGGGGAGGGGACCCACTGGAACAGCTGTTGGGAGACAGATGGTAGCCTCCCGTCAAGGCCATCCAGCGTGTTCTTTAACGTGCACAGGGTATGGCTCTCCCGCCCACGGGGTCACGGCTTAACGTCCCGTCCGACGGACAGCGGCCTTTCCAAGCCCATCGGTGTCCCCTACTGACCGTGGGCAGGGCGGGGAATTTTGCGGAGATAAATCTCAACGCTGACCCAGTTGGGACTCGAACCTGGGAACTACAGATTACGAGCCTGGCGCGCTACTGACTGAGCCACCCCCGCCCCACATCATTGTTAAGTTGCAACATTAATATTTCTGTTACACTGAATGGTTTAATATGTGATATAAGTGGAAAACACTGGATATTTGTTTGGCATATAAAATTTGTGCAAGAAAAACAGTCAATTGGTTAGGTGCATGTCAAAATATGACTATTAAAATAGGTTTCACTAAATTCAAAACTCAAGAGTAGTCTCAGTATTTTAAGCCAAAAAAAAAATTACAGGAAGTCTAATAAGAACAGATTAGATGCAATGAAGGTAAAGTTGTAAGTAGCATTAACTTACTTGATTTTCAATAGCTTGCCGGATTTCTATTAATGTTTTATTTAGATTGACAAATACAAAACCTATGACATCACTGTTACACCATTTCAGTCCTATGCGAGGCATGTCTGAAAGACAGAGAATGAATAGTGATCTTATGCATTTTTCATACATTTATCTTTCTGCCATAAAAAATAGTCCATGCACATGCAAATAACTATATGAAGTTTGAAACATAGTTTGGTAAGGAGAACTTTAAAGCACATATGTTGTTTTTATTTTCTTAAATTAAAAATGGCATAAGGAACAATTTTGATTTACAAAAATATAGTTTGCATATTACAAAAATGGTTTGTATCTCCAAAAGCTGATATATTTCTGAGTTTAACACATAGCAAGCAATTTTGAACTTTATAACTTTTGTACATTTCAATTTTGTCTTTTCCTTCATTAAGTTTGCAGCCAAACATGAAGAATGAAAAATTGCATTGTAGGATGCATTAGTCATGAAATATAAAAATAAATAAATAAATAAATACATTCTCAAGCAGCTGCATGCCACAGAGGTCTGACAGGATCCTGTCAGTTTACATGCCATAGTAGAAGGTCTGTGAGGATGGCAGGACCTCAGCAGAAAAACAACACAAACATCCATGTCTTACCCGGGGCTTGAACCCAGGTCCCTTAGGTCAGTAGCCAAGCATGCTAACCACTCGGTCACGGGAAAGATAAAAAAAAACTCATTTCCAGTTACTATACCATTTGAATCACATTATCCAAAATGCTATAAGTGTGCTGCTTTTTTTACACTTAAATGACACAAATCTCAATACCAGTTACTATATCTTTTGAATCATATTTTTGAAATCATAGCCCATGCCTGGTTTAGTGGTTAATGTAACTGATTACTAAAACAGCAGGCATGTCCCTGTGCATGTGTCTGTTTGTTGTATGAGAAACCAGGACAAGCCTGATAGTGCCTTTAGGTTCTCTGTCCATAGTGTAGAGGAGTACCTTCCCTTTTAAAATAATAATAATAAAAAAAAGTATATATCCATCATGCATAAAGTGTGCTCTTTGTTTTACACTTTATATGAGTGCTTATAGATATTCTTTAACTAACTATTTAATTAAATAATGAATCACCCAAACTATACAAAGTGAAATTAGTATGATATCCATATCAGTGAATGCATAAAACTGCAACAACTGTGAGAAATGAACTTCAATATATTACATAACCAACAGCTACACAAAAAGTAAATGATAATTTTATTCCTGCTAATTTTAACATGGCTTGTTAAAGTTTTAAAACATAGTTAAAATCATTTAACATCAATGTTCCTGTTTCTGCGAATAGTACATTTGGTGATCTTTTAAAGAATGGTTGTAATAAATGCACCAGCTGATGTCATACAAAATATTTTTCATTTAATACAGGAGTCCAAACTAATTTGATCCATATTCCATTTTTTAAAAATAATTCTGGTCTTGGGCTACATATGAGTAGATATGTACTTCCATTAAAACTAATAATTTGTGATTTATTTCATTTCATGACATGTTGTACATGTTTGTTTTTTTGACTGATAAAGTAATTAATGTTTAATTTGCAATTTGCATTAACCCATGGCTTCATTTAAATTAAAAAAAAAGATGCAAGTTTTATTTTTTATTATATGCTGTCCCATTGCCGAGTGGTTAGCATGCTTGGCTACTGATCTAAGGGACCTGGGTTCAAGCCCGGGTAAGGCATGGATGTTCATGCTGTTTTCCTGCTGAGGTCCTGCCATCCTCACAGATCTTCTACTATGGCATATAAACTGACAGACTCCTGTCAGGCCTCTGTTGCAAGCAGCTGCTTGAGGGGGTATTTATTTCTTCTTATTATTATATGAGCAGCCCCAAGGAGGATACTGCTTAAAGATTACATTTTTTTAATACACACACAATGTCAATCTGAACAATACAGTGTAGCCTATGATACAACTAATGTATATCCAACAAAAGCACACATAATCTTAGAGGCAAGAAAGGTTCCTATTATGTTTTGAAATGCTGAGAAATTTTGTGTTCAATGAAACATTCGGCCATTAATAGTTAAATTATTAATTTCTTATTTGTGATTTTAGAGACAGTAGAGTATTCTGCAAGTTTTATGAAAGACAATATTTTGTAATCAGTTATTATTGTGCTTTAGTGCCAATTTTGGAATATACACTAAATATTGTAAGCAATACAACACTGTAGAAATTATATAAAAAATAAATTATCCCTCAAGCAACTTGCTTCCCAGAAGGGACATCATTATAACACACCATAGAGAAGACCTGTGAAGAAGACAAGAATTCAGAAGGAAAACAAATACAACAAAGAAAATATGATATGGAACTTGAACCCAAGCATTAAAAAAAACTGACAATTATCAAAATTGTAAACTTCTATAGAAAATTAATTTTTTTAATAGTTTTTCTTCAAATATTCTACTGGTGCTATACAGTTTAAAGCATTTACCAACAGTTTACTTACATTATTCTACTGGTGCTATACAGTTTAAAACATAGTTACATTTTAAAACTGTATCTTTAAATGGTTTTTCAAGAAACTTACAACAGATTTCATAAATTATATATTTACCACAATGTTTAATAAATATAATGTCTGCATTTTAAAATGTATACATATGAAGATAAACTCATCATTAAGATTTACCAGTCAAGAAAAAAAAAAGTAATTCCAATAAGTCTAGGCCAGAAAAAAATATAGGTTTACATGCTTATGCACAAGATTTTCCTGCTCATCAACCCTAATTTTTCACTTATTACAGACAGTTGGACAACTGGAATTTTGGGCCTGGTATATCTATATTCACTAAAAAAATGAAACACCTGGAAGGATTAATGCTATTTTATTGAAATGCATCAGGCAGCTGTCAGCATACATTAATATGTGCGATTAATTACATTATCAAAAAAAAATATATATATATATGGAAAATTACCACTTTACCTACCTGGTAATTAATAATTAGTATGATGTTGAACTTCCCTGTGCAGCAGTGCATTCATGAACATGGCAGGGAAGGCTATCATATAGCTATATAATGTCCTGTACAGCTGTCAGCATATACTGAAATGTGCAATTAATTACATTATCAAAAAAAAAATGGAATATTACCACTTTACCTACCTGGTAATTAATAATTAGTATGATGTTGAACTTCCCTGTGCAGCAGTGCATTCATGAACACTGCAGGGAAGGCTATCGTATAGCTATATAATATCCTCCTGAGGGATAGAATGCCAAATAGTGCGAAGTCACTGTTCCATTTCAGTGACAGTAATTGTCGCACCTCTTGGGTGTTGTTGGAGCTGTCGGCCCATCACATCCCAGACAAGTTCAATAGGTGTAAAGTCCGGTGAGCATGCTGGCCATGGTAATACCTGATGTTCTGCTCATGTAGATACTGCAGACTAATGTGGGCTGTGTGGGAATGGGCATTATTTTGCTGGTAAAAGGTTCCATGCTGCTGAACAAATGGGACAGCCACTGGCTGCAAAATGTTGGTAACATATCATTTGGCAGTTAAGAGATTCCCTTATGATGACCAATTCTGACCGAGATGTCTGACTAATGGCACCCCATACCAAGACATCAGGTGTTGGAGCTGTGTGATGATGTTGCATGCACTGGGTGGCGTTCCTTTCCCCTGGATGATGTTGAACACGTAGTCTACTGCTATGCTGACCAAGACAAAAATGAGATTTGTAACTAAACACCACAGTACTTCACTCTTATTCGTTCCAGTGCTATCTGAGGTGACACCACTGAAGACATGCTTGCATGTGGGCAGATGTGAGGGGACAAACACAGTGCCATACGATAGGCTTGCAATGAAAACTGTAAAAGCCTATTGTTTACCATCTGCCTGGTAGGTATTCAATGTGTATCTGTTGCCAATCCCTTTGCAGTTGTGTTGTAGTCACAAATCTGTCACACAATGCATCGTAAATGGCAGTCCTATCACTCTGTGGTCATACATCATCTTCCCAATCCTTGTTGGTGGTGCTGGATCCTTCTTGAACCCACTGGCGTCATATGTGCACAATGGTGCTGGGATTGTGGCCAACAAGGTTGGCCATATCTTTATGTGACAAACCAGCTTCTCTAAGGCTGATGATTCTTCCATGCTCAAAGTCTGTTAACTGTTGAAATGGCTATCGACATCTTCATAAGGGTATCTTTAGCAGTTTAGAACAATTTCCACAATGTTTTGTCAACCAGGGAGCTTTGGTTGCCTTTATCTGTGTTTGACTGATCCATACCTGTGACATCAGCTCGCGACTGTCCAATTGTTTTGATCGTCCTGAAAACTTAATCATTTCCATGCATTTCCACTATAATATATATATACTAGCACCACTATAAATTTTGTCACATTTGCATAACTTCTTGCAGGTGTTGCATTTTCTATTTCCTGTAGTGTACATACACTATTACACCGAAGAGCCAAAACATTATGACCACTGCGTCTTTATGCAAATCAAAGCAACTGCAGGTAAACGATGGTGCATGTGAAGGTCATGAAATGTATAAATAACACCTAATACTGATCTCTGTTATGCAGTGTTATTCTTGTTCATCAGATGGGAAAGGCATTTCTGAGACGACAAGACTTGTGGGGTGCTCATGGTCAGCCATGGTTAGCATCTTCAAAAAGTGGCTCGAGGAAGGAAAAGCCATGAATCGCAAGCAAGGTGTGGGCCGACATGGCTCAACAATGCTAGAGGTGAGCAAAGGCTATCCTGTATAGTACAAGCCAACAGAAGGGATACTGTGGCACAACTTACCCATAATTTGAATGCTGATGATGAGAGTAATGTGTCACAGCACATCTAACCCTGTGAAAATTGGGGCTGCGTAGCAGCAGGCCGCTCTGAGTGCCCATGCTAACCTCAGTTCACCGTCGAAAGCACCTACAATGGGCACATGAGCATCAAAACAGGACTTTGAATGATTGGAAGAAGGTTGTCTGGTTCGATGAATCTCATTTCCTGCTGCACCATATGGATGATCAGGTATGTGTGTGTCGTTTACCTGGGGAAGTGTTGGCACCAGGATGCACTGTGGGATGAAAACAAGCCAGTGGAGGAAATAAAATGCTTTGGCCAATGTTCTGCTGGGAAACCCTGGGTCCAGTCATTCATGTACAGGAAACTATGTCTACCACCTACTTGAACATCATTGCAGACCAGTACATCCTTTCAAGGCAACGGTATGTCCTTCTAGCAGTGACTTCTTTCAGCAGGATAATGCACCATGCCACACTGCCCAGATTGTTCAAGAATGGTTTGTGGAACATGAGGAAGACTTTCAGGCTCTTTTTTATTGCCCTGGCCTCCAAATTCCCCAGACATCAATCCAATTGAGCATCTGTGGTTTGTGTTGGAACAGCATATCCAATCTGCGGCAGCTCGACCATGTAACTTACAAGAGTTAAAGGATCTGGGTAACGTGTTGGTACAAGATACCACAAGACATTTTTAGAAATTTTATAGCATCTATGCCTCGCCGGGTAAGAGCTGTTTTGGCAGCATGTGGAAGACTAACATCATATTTAGGCAGGTGGTTATAATATTTTGGCTCTTTGGTGTATATATAAATACACTTCAGTTAGAAATTTCAGATTCAAACAAAAAACAACTTATTTAAACATTTTTTTGACTATATATAATATATAAAATTTATTACGGTATCCTAACACTAATAATCAGTAATTTCAACATTGACTTCCCGGTGGCTGAGTGGTTAATGTGCTTGGATGTTGATCAAAGTGACCAAGTTCAAGCCCATGGATATTTTCTTTCTAATGTTGTTTCGCTGCTGAGGTCTCACCTTCCTCACAGATATTATCAATGCATTGTATTGACAGGCTCTGTCAGACATCTGAATTAGCTGCTGCTTGAAAAGCAATTTAAAAAAAAAATATTTATGATTATATACATATTAGGGAGATATTTCCAAAGTGCCAACAATTAATACTATAATAATAAAGAACTACAAACTGATTATATGGGCCTAATAAACAAATGTTACCTGATCTGATTTAAGCAAATGAACTTAAATCAGTATTTTTTTAATTAACTTATCTAAACATTGACTAAATGCACCTTCAAGAAAATCTTGGAATCCAATATGGAAATGTGTTATAATGAGTTCCATAGTTTATAGCATGGACTAGTTAATATAAAGCACTTAAACATACCAAATGTCCTTCGAATTTTGATTATGTCTGCATCAACTATGCAATTTAAAGATATGTTTGGCTCCTGATTCTTTTCTACAGGCCACCTGAAAGTAAAAGAATTTATTAATTATAACAACATAGTTAAAATAGTTGACAGGAACATTACAGTTCACTGAATCTTTCTTGATACAAATATATTTCTCACAAGTGATGAAATTGACCTTTGAATAGCCTTTAAAATAGATTTAACACGCTAAAAATACCCATGTTTTAAAGTGATATATTTTATTAAATGATTAAGTAACAAAAGTAACTATGCATACAAAAAAAAAACAACTATGAAACTCTCAACGTTTTGTTTTATGTTCAACAGACTTCAATATTAGCATCATTGGTTGTATAATATTCAACTCACCCATCCATACTCAGTTCACCACGCCTTGTGTAACTGCAATACTGCAGTGATTCTTTCCTTTAAATGCCATAAATTGTGATTAAAAAAAACATTTTAATGTATTTTCCCCTTCCCACCCCCCAAAAAAAAATCCAATGATGCTTAATTGGGACTTCGTGGGGCCCATGGGATTGGTCCACCTCTACCAAACCAGCATTTTGTAAATTTGGTATTTAAGACATTACATGTGACACTATTGCCACCATATGATACTAACTCCATGCAATCGTAAACAAGGAAACTTAGAGAGTTTTTTTATATCTTTCACAAACTACTTTTGTTATTTAATAAATAGAACACTTTAAAATATGTTATATATATATATAATAAACCTGTATATTAACACTGGAAAAAAAATCACAGGTTATTTAATCACTATTTTTAATTCTTGCTTGTTAAGGAACATCACCATAGTCAACACATTTTATTTTACATTAAACTTACATTCCCAAATGTTCTATGTCAAATGATGAGGTAAATCAATAGTAGATGATTATGTAATAATTCTGGATTGTTTGAAGTTTTGTTGCTTTTTTTTTTGGTTCATTTCCATTTAATATTTGCATCATAATTATCGTTTTTCATTATAGAGTTTTTTATTTTTTTTTCCAGTTCCATATTATATTCATCACAGCATATATCATTTGAGATAATCTCATTTCAGTTGTCATATTCCCTTATAATTTCACCAATAACATTTTTATATATACATTGGGCTTAAGATGACAAAAGTGGATCTAACAATGTTAACAAATGTGAAATGACACATACAAAGTCAATAAAAAGGACTAAATTGAAGAAATGCTCCCTTTTTAATTGATATTATGGTGGTAGTACACATTTATAATTTTTAATAGATGGAGCACAGAGTGCATAATACTTGATAATATCATAGAATTACACACATTCATTGTGGAAGAGCCAATATATGTGCATTAATTATATCATCATATTATGGAACATGCAAAAAAAAAAGCAATAGTGATAAACATGATATATTATATATATAATATCATCTATATTCTTGTGTGCATTTACTGATGTTATCATATTGCAACTACCTATGACTGATTGCTCAGACATTTAGAAAGCTGCTTGTACCCTTTTTGAGGCCTTAACACAGTAGTCTATAGGCACTCTTGTCACCAGACAGCTTTGGAGCCTGATACTTATAAATGTTATGTGAGCATTGAAAATCTGATACATTTGAAAATATAAAATAACTCTGATATATTTGCGAGAACTAGTGCTTTATCTGCTTGAGAGCAAGTCATCAGACATTTTAAGCAAAGTGGAACTGTTGCCATGCAATATTTTTTGGGCTTTGGTGACAGTGATTGAAGCATGTAAAAAATGTTTGGTTTAAATTTTTGTTGCATAATGGAAGTCAAATCCCAATGACAACCAGCATTTGAGAAAATAGTACGAATGATGGCATTTGACAATTTGACCCAATTCACAGTTCCATTTTTAAAACAAATTATCCCTGAAGCAGCCACTTGATACCGAGATCTGACAGGAGCCTTCTGTATAATATCCACAGAAGAGATCTGTGAGAAAAGAGAAACCTTGGCATAAAGACAACACAGAAAAGAAACATCCATATCTTATCTAACTTAGGTCCCTTTAATCAAACACACTAACCTGTTGGACAGAATACTATTTCCCCTATCCTCCCTTATGTGCTAAAAAAAATGTTTCATAACTCCATAAAAAACAGAAACTACCAGGCATTATGAAAGAGGAATAAAAGTAGTAATTTTTTTTTAGCTTTCTCGAACATGACCAATATGCCCTAAGCATAATTCCAAATTTGGTATAATAGTTTTTGATGTGTGCCTATTATATTAACGTTTTCACAGAATTGTCACCTGTCCAGAGCCAGAAGTTTGGACAGGTGACCAATTTACCAATTGTGCTCCTTCTTAATTGTGCTCCTTCTTAAAATGGTTCATTAATATGTTACAGGCAAGCATTTGAAAATAAAGAACAATGAACAATTTTTAAGTTAACAGAAAAACTGTTTTCAGCCAGTTGAGATATGAATTCACGATCTCCTAAAACTATGTAAGGCATTCTTATCATGTACTGATGATCAAGATTTTTGCTAACAAGTGCTTTGAAGAGACTAAAATTGGCAAAGTGTCAAGACTATGTGTTGATTAGAAACACACTGTCACTTAGAAAAGTAGCATTTTTTTGCAATTTAATCCTTGCCAATCTAAAATTATAAATGAAAAATTCAGCATAGTCAATGCTGTTTCCGAGAAATAGATGTGTTTCTTGATAAACATAAAAAGTTTCCTGATAAAATTCTGTTCCACAAAAAGCTGAGTGATGCTTCTGCCAATCTAATCTTTTCAAGTCCTTTTAATGGAGATTTTGATTGGCAGCTGGTATTCAGTGATTAAAGTACCTGGCATGTTATCAGGATGTCACAGGTTCATATTTTACTTAGCAAAAGTATTTTTATTTATTTTGCCCTGGCATGTTATCAGGATGTCACAGGTTCATATTTTTACTTAGCAAAAGTCTTTTTTTTATTTTATTTTGCTAACTTCAAAATGATGGTTTCATTGCAGAGCAATGACTAGAATTTCAAACAAATAGTTTCTTAGTATTCCATGCACATAGATAGATATATATAGATACCTCACTGTATATCTTTAAAGGCTACACTAATAACATTTTATTAATAAAAACTTATTAGTTGATATAGTATGACATTACTGAAATACTGAGATTTCAATATCTCAAATTCTTAACAACTAAAATTAGGTACTAAATGCAGTTGAAATATATCATTTTCAATACTGGAAAATTATATATGTGCTTCTTGCATGATATGAGAAATCTGCAACTAGTCTATTTGAATCAAAAACTAATTCTGCATTCATTTGCTTCTAAACTACATTATTCAGATATGTATTTGTTTTTTCAAACTTACATGAGTAAACTACTTATTTCAACTTCATGTTGTGAATGGAACTACTCGCTGCTATGTAGATATTAATCATCACTGCTATTGTAGGAAAACAAGTAGTTTTTAGCCTTATTTTGCTACTGAAGTTTACTCAATGTTTGAACAGTGAACTTAACTTACTTTTTTCATTAAAATTGTCAATATGTTTAAATGAATATATGTGAACAATAAATGTTGCAGATTTAAGTATATAAATAGAACAATATTAAAAAGAATATTATTTTATGGAAAACAATCCCATGATATTTTTAATTCATATCTTCAGTCATTACAGGCTGAGAATACTGTTCAGTTATCAATGAATTGATACTGAACAGAGAAATAATGAAGTCAATTTAAAACTTCTCTTCCCATGTGAAGAGTTTTAATGAAACTGACTTCAGTGAACAACTGACAACTCTTTGAAGAAGGAAAAATTAAGTCCAGAAGTCTGCAAAAATGAAGAAAACCATTTGATAAAACACTGGGTAAGAATCTTATTTATGACAAGCAAAACAATTTTGCATCACAAGTGTAGCTGGAACTGCTCATTTACCAAATTTTATTGGCAACATTTATTGGACAACAAACTGGAAAGTTTAGTTTAGCATGCTTACATATATACCACCATATGCGAATATAAAAAAGAAACATATAGAGTACATCATATACCTATTATTCTTAATATCTGAATATGGTAATGAGTCTATATGTTTATCCCTTCTCTTAGAAAACACACTATGTGAAGTCAGTGTTAGCTAATAAAAGAAAACATTAATTCAACTGAAATATTTATTATTATATCTTACTATGGCATATAAACTGACAGGCTCCTCTCAGATCTTTGTGGCAAGCAGCTGTTTGAGGGGGTATTTTTTTTTATATTAACTAATTTATTAACCTGAATACCCATTTGATACTTATTTTTGAGGAACATGGATAAATGTAACATCATGTTTTACAACTATTGTTTCTATAATTAGTACAAAGCAATAAATTTTGTACTTGCCCTTTAGTAGTGAGAAACTGGAAACTTGGAGGTAAACTGTTTTTTAACTGTACATGCATAAGATTCCTAAATTCTTCAACAAGTATGTTTTGGTCTGGGATTTTGATTACTCCAATAATTGTTCCATCTTCAGATAGTTGTTTAGGAGATGCTAATAAGCTAGAAGATAAAGCAACTGCTTCACTAAGACCATCTCCCAATAGACAGACACCAACTAATAATTCAGCTCCTGAGTCAAGACTTTTGTTGTGATTCATTGCAATATGCATCTGAAAAAAAAAAGAGAGCAAATATATGATATTGCAAGACTTTCTAAATGAATTAAAAATAATCTCATTATCAATATCTAGCAGTGATTTTTAAAAAATACTTTAACCAGTAAGAGATAAAATCCATGTAACCACATAACTAACATAACATTTATTTAATACATATACAACTTTGCCATCAATTAAGCAAAAGGAAGAAAAATCATACTGGTAGATGGTAACAAAACCACTGATCAAATACATATGCTGGCTGTTCTATCACTAAATTGTAAATTTTTCTCTTTCTTAAATTTACATATAGTTCAGAAGTGTTGAAGAAGCTGTGCTTGCTAAGCAAAGTATGTTGGATGATAGGCAGACAAAAAAAATGTAACAAATAGTATTACCCTTTGTTTTCTATTTATTCAAATTGAAAACTTATAGGCCAATTTCAGCAAATGAGATATTGACAAATATGCAATGATAAATTGGCTATAGCTTAATGACAGAGCAGCTGGAATTTGCACTGACCAATGATTCATCGGTTCAGAAACCAGGTTTTTTGTTTGACTAAAATTGTTTTAGTTAAATTGAAAAGACATAAAAATGTATAAAAAATGGAAAAGAAACATCATGATTTTTACAAAATAAATAAAAAAATTATTAAGCACACTATATAAATATCCTCACAGACCTTCTACTATGGCATATAAACTGTCAGACCTCTGTGGCAAGCAGCTGCTTGAGGGGGTATTTATTTATTTGCCGTCCCGTGGCCGAGTAGTTAGCGCTCTTGGCTAGTGATCTAAGGGACCTGGGTTCGAGCCCTGGGTAAGGCATGAATGTGTGTGTTGTTTTTCTGCTGAGGTCCTTCCATCCTCACAGACCTTCTACTATGGCATATAAACTGACAGGCTCCTGTCAGATCTCTGTGGCAAGCAGCTGCTTGAGGGAGTATTTATTTATTTTTATTTATATAAATATATGGTTTTTTTTCTTTGCCTCTGGATTTCAAAAATACCCCAAATTTCAAAAATGAAAAACAATATATATATTGTCTTAAAAATGTAACTGAATAGGATTGTCCTGAACAATACTTTTATATGCATTTTCAACTGCCTTGTGGCTATCCCAAATTCTGTGTCTAAACTGTCCACAGAAATTGGCTAAAAGAATAAATCATTCAACAATAGTCATGAATGACCTCTTTATATCAGTTAAAGAGTTAGCTGGAAAAAAATTCAGCAGAAATGGAACCTGATCCTGCAACTTCATGAAAACATGTCAGGTACTCTTAAACTATTGTGCTAGCCTACCTAGTTCAATCCTCAGCTAATGGGAGGCTACAAAGTTAATTCCATGAACAAGGAATCGTAATATTTATACTCCCATTAGCTGAATATTGAAGTAGGTGGGATAGTTAACAGGTAAGAGCCCTTGAGATGTTTTCAGAAGATTGTGGTAGGTTATGTATCCATTTCCTTCAGCTAACTCTTCAATTATTATAAAGCAACAGGACATTATCTATATAATGATTGTTGAATTTCTTAATAATAATGCTAAACCTGTATGCTTATTTATAAAAATAACATCTTTCTCTGAACAATTGTAGTTTCCCATTCCCAATCAATAAATAGAGCTATGAACACCTTCATATCATTGAATCAATTCATAGCCTCCTGCTAAGCTGAGGATTGAACAAGGCGGGATAGTTGAATAGGTAAGAACATCTGGTATATGTTCAAGGAGTTGTGAGTACAGTCTGATTCAAGGTGACACTCAATTTTAGTTCTAGAAACCAAATACTGTATTTGCCGGCGTATAGGATGCACTTTTCCCCCCTCAAAATACGCCTAAAATATGGGGTGCATCTTATGCACCGATAATCAAAATTATGAGTTGAAATTTCGGTCTAAAATTTTTGATTTATATCAATATACATATATAAGTATTCTTTTGCATTTTGTCCTTTTGTGAAAGAGTGGTTTCAAATAAATCGTTTCCATATTTTTTTTTGTTCTGTAAAAATAATAAGTTGCATGATGTATTTTATGTTTCTCTACTGATAGAGGGAGCATTCCAGTAAAATAGAGTTCAGATCCACTGACACCTCAAGGTTACGATTCATCCAATGTGCGCATGTGTGATCACATTTCACCAGCATATTTTTTCAAAAAGCACGTCGTTACCGATTACAGCGCCTCAAGGCAACCAAAACGTTAACTTTTAGCACTGAAGAAGCTTTCTCATGTTTTTGCTGCGAAACATGGCTCAAAAACAACGCAGATTCTGCTATGATATTGCATTCAAGCTACGAGTGATTGAGTATGCTAAAGAATGCGGAAACAGGGCAGCAGAGAGGAATTTCGCATCACCGCCAACAGAAAAGATGATAAGAACTTGGAGAAGACAGGAAGAAGACCTAAAAAAAGCTATGCGTAGTAAACATAATCTGCGACATGGAATTGCAAAATGGCCAGAACTAGAAGAAGAATTAAAAACTTGGTTATTAGTCCACCGAAGCTCGGGATTTTCAGTTTCCACAAAAATGACTATTCAACAAGCAAGAGTGATAGCTACTAACAGAGGCATCGCTGATTTTACAGGATCGACGTCATGGTGTTCTAGATTCATGAAGAGAAATGACTTACGTATGCGGACTAAAACAAAAATAGCACAAAAGATGTCAACAGAATATGAAGACAAGATTATCGAGTTTCATAAAATTGTCATTAATGCAAGAAAAAGTGGAAATTTTGAACTTTCACAAATAGGAAACATGGATGAGGTCCCACTGACATTTGATGTACCCTCAAACAAAACAGTAGATTCCAAAGGTGCAAGAAGTGTTATTGTTAAAACTTGTGGATATGAGAAAATGCACTACACAGTCGTGTTGTCTTGTTGTGCCAATGGAACAAAATTGACGCCTCTTTTGATTTTCAAAAGGAAAACCTTGCCCAAGGAAAAACTGCCTAAAGGTGTGTTTGTGCACGTTCATTCTAAGGGCTGGATGGATGAAGGGGGGATGAAGTTGTGGATAGACAATGTGTGGTCTAGGCATCCTGGTGGACTGTTAAAGAAACCTGCCTTGCTAGTATGGGATCAGTTCCGGAGTCATAGAACAGAAGCTGTAAAAAATAAAATCAACCAACTGAAAACTGTTACCTGTAATTCCAGGTGGACTAACGAGCCAGCTTCAACCTTTAGATGTCTGCATTAATAAACCATTTAAAGGATTCATGAAAGAGAAATGGAACAGTTGGATGCAGTCTACAGATTTTGAAGTGACACCATCAGGAAGAAGGAAGAGACCTAGCATTTTGCAGATTTGTGAATGGGTCAAAACTTCAAGGAATGCTGTGAAACATGAGACAGTTGTAAAGTCATTTAAGAAATGTGGTATTAGTAACTCACTTGATGGCACAGAGGATGATTTGTTATACGAAGACTCAGTTTCTGAAAAAGAGGCTTCAAGTGGTTTTTCATTTATTTCTGGAGATGAATTTCTGGGTTTTGAGGATGAACATTAAAAAGGTACCTAACTACAATGTTCCCTAGTTACATTTTTTGTATACAGAAATAACTATAAAATGAGTACAGTAAATCTTATGGAAATTCATGAAACAATGTGGAAAAAAATTTTTCCCTTAAAAATGTGTCTAAAAAAGGGGGAGCATCTTATACGCCGGTGCATCCTATATGCCGGCAAATACGGTAATTGCTTGAACTGTTGTAATTAGTTATGTTACCATGCATTTATTTCATTGCAAAACATAAATCAATAAATTTCAAAATACAATATTATTTGAATTTTGAAATGCTCTAATAGTAATGGCTATGAATGTGGTCACAATTTAGAGCAATGAAACAAATATAAACTCTGAAATATTTTTTATGCTGCTTGAAGTTAAGTGAATTAATATCCTTTTTGGCAGAATGAGAATGTCAAGTGCAAATATATAACGTACCCATTATATTTTAGATGGAACTGACTGCACATGGGTGATGAGAAGGTACACTACATACAGCCTTATCGAAGTATGGACATATGTCCATACTTTGATACCATGTAATTTCTTACCATATTATTTCCATATCATGTATTTTCTATCATACAAATACATATTGCCATTACACAAAAACAATATGAAGGTACAGAATATCTAAACACGGTTTTCAGGAATAAAAATTCGAAATCTAGACAAGATTCTATTACTTTATGAAGGTCACTAAATCGTTTTACTGCTCATTCCCCATAAAAAAAATATTAATATTTATAAGTAACAAATTTTCTGATAGGGAACAACTTTCTGCCTACTGTCACACAAATTGCATAATGAAGATAGATATACATCCTTTGCAATTAGAATTTCAAATATAATACAGTAACAGTAATTCACAGGTAATGTCATATTAACTTAACACAAGTGAAAGGATCTGAAAAAAATTTAGGAGACTATGGCCCATTCTTTATGACAGTCACTGTTCCCATCTCTTTCAATTTTCTGCTAGCAGGAGATCATGAAAATATTTTCCTATTCAAGAGATTCTCACAGCATCATTTATCAGTCAAAAAAGGGACTATTTAATGTCCAAAAAAGGATATGATAAAACTGGAATTAAAATTGACTATTTTTTGTAGATATAGAATACGTCTCATTCATGATCTACAGGTTATGTCATTGGCACCTCTCAATCATTAGAACTTCTTCATAACCCCTCAGGGGCAGGGGGGCTCAGTCGGTAGTGTGCCAGGCTCATAATCTGCAATTCCCAGGTTCAAGTCTCAGCTGGGCCAGCACTGAGATTTATCTCTGCAAAACTCCCCACCCTGCCCACAATCAGTAGGTGGACAACGATGGGCTTCAAAAGACCATCATCCATCAGATGGGATGTTAAGACATGACCTTGTGTTCAGGAGAGCTACACCCTGTGCACATCAAAGACCACTCTGGATGATATTGAGGAGAAGATACCATCTGTCTTCCAACAGCTATCCAGTGTGTCCCCTCCCCCAACCTTCTCTGAACTTTTGGGTCCTTGTGACCTTGCCATTTAGCTCAATGTGTGCAAAAAAGTGCTGCTCAGAGGTAAAACAACTCAACACATAATCCTCCAAGTATACGACTGAATGATACTGGGATAGTTCAGTTGGTAAAACCAATCTGACATTTTATCAGCAGGCAATGGTTCACTATATTAAAACCAATTTTTTCCCACCTAACTCCTAAATTCTTTGGGGCAGGGTTTGGCTCAATCAATAGTGTGCCAGGCTCATAATCTGCAGTTCCCACATGAGTTCCAACTGTCCTTGTTGAGATTTATTGCCCCTAACTTCTGTTCTGCTCTTGATGAGAAAGGCCACTGCTCCTTGGATGGGACATTATGCATGACCTCTGTGTGCATTCAAGAACACACTGGATGACCTTGAAAAGAGGCTTCAATCTCCTAAGAGCTGTCCAGTGGGTTCCCTTCTCTGAGCCCTTGAAGTCTTTGTGATCTGGCCTTTAGCCCATTGTGTGCACAACGGCACCACTGAGTAGTAAAATGACCCAAGTTTTCTATGTGTGTATATATATATATTACTTTTTCTTTCCTTTGATTTTCTATATTTTTACTTCACAATTTCACTGTATAAAAGTTTAAACTTTTATACAGTGAAATTGTGAAGTAAATTTTTAATTGAACTTAGCACTGTGTCCTTGAATTTTATAATAAAAAGTTGGTCTTTGGATATAGAAAAATATCACCATCAAGAAGGCAAAGTTTCTCAACCTGTGTTCTTAATTATGTTGATTTTTTTCCCCTCTAGTTCCAAAGACCAAGTGACTGGGTCGAGCTAGATTCACAGGGAGTGGGGCTTTTACCCCCTTCTCCCAATGGCATATTCAGGCTTTCAATGTCAGGGTTTCCTTAGAAAATAAGCATTATTCTAGCCTTCATGAGGGAGGGGAAATTATAAACCATACCCCCAGATCTGGTCCTGCTTTGCACTGACAGATCAATTGTTCCACAAAATGCAAACTGCAATTTTATCGAATAATTACTCTATCACTTTGAATATTTTTTTTTTCATTTCAAATTTCGTGATATTTGATGTTATTCTTATTTATAATGCTGAATATGAAAATAAACGTTTTAAAAATATTTCCTACACGCTTAATATAAAACTTAAATATTTCATTCATCTAAACGCAATAGTAGTGGCGGCAACATTAGTCATCGTACTCATGATCTTATAGATAACCTTCAAGCTACATACCCTACTAGCCGACCAAGGTAGCCGTTTACGTTAGTGCTCCTTTCAGTGGAACTGAAATAGTTTAAACTTCACTCGTGTATATTTTTAGCAAACTTCAGACGCATACGTAGCACATTTATCTTCATATTAAATATTCTGTTTAGGAATATAATGTATTTAACAATTTACATAACTGACGCAACCACCGGTAACAACTGCAGAAGTTTTGCTGCCAAGTATGTTTTTCTTAATTCAACATATTCCGAAAACAGACTCTTTCTGGCTTATAGCTAACATTACAGGCCTGATCACTACTCAAATAAGTGCGTGACCTATATTTGAAGCTGAAAATTGCAAGTGTTGCTGGACAACACATTTCCAATTTTGAGATGCCATTATGATAATACTGCTTATAATTATGCTTTAAACGAAGCTTCCTACCCACTCATAAACATGTATCCCATTTTATAAACGAGAAATTAATCACCTCCTTCAGTGCTTCTTATAATAAGTCGTCGTCGAATTTCCCCACGGTATCTATGACATGGATTACTCCTAGGTGCAAATTTTCAGAGTTTTACGATTTCTTCATCGTATTTAGGATTAGTTACAGAGGCGGTCATAAATATCATTCCTGGAGGGGGGCATTTAGGGACATACGAAGGTTGTTGTAGCAAAAAATGTCATTTCTGGAGTACAAAATCTTTTATATGTCCTTACATTTGCCTTCATATGTGGATACTGAGGGAGTCAGGGGTTTACCTTCTTGAAAAAGAAATTGGCTGGCTATTGAAATGAGACTTGCGAGTCTCTTGGAGGACCGCCACTGATTAGTCATCACCTTTCACTACCTCAGTCACTCGCAATCAGCTAAATATATTAGATGTTACTGCATTTGTAATATATAAAATAGCGAATTATTTAATTTCTTCAAAATATTATCATTTAGTAATTAATATATTACTAAAAAAGGGCAACAAGTGAAGTGACTGAATATGCTTGAATTTGAAACAAAAAACTCAGTGGATTTGAGTTTTTATTTTCTAGAAATATATTTACAAGAAAAAACAGCAGAAAACTTTACTTCAGGTGCTCAGTATCTCTGTCGTCTTAGTTGGTACAAATTTGAAGCCTATTTAGCTCGTTGCAGCATGCTTGGAACATAAGTTGGCTGAAAGATACCTCATTATTTCTTGATGCCCTCAATATTTTATTGTTCCTGAGTAGACAATGTCTTTTATCACGCCCCAATAGTCAATACACAAAGTCAACAACTATCGTACAAATTGCATTTCTTCCAAGAATCTAGTAAAGCGTTTTCTTGTAGATTTCGTTTACAATTATACAAGTTCTTCAAACGTATTCAGTTACTTAGAGCCAAGCCTGTACATAATTGATCAATTATCAGCTTTATGCGTAATAAGCTTTATGCGTAATAAGCTTTATGCGTATTCAGTTACTTAGAGCCAAGCCTGTACATAATTGATCAATTATCAGCTTTATGCGTAATAATCATAACATTGTTATCAATAGTAACAGGCAAAAATTGTGACATTACTGTACTTTTGCAGCAGCAATAGAAAGCACTTTGCTGAAAATGTAGTTTTAAATAGATGTGTTATGTGATCTGTCCTTTATTTATAGCTATATTAAAAAGTAATGCGTCACAAAGGAACTCTTTGTAGTATTCCAAAAGAGCATATTAATTATAGAAGTAAAATCAGTACGTAAAAATATGTGAAAAAAACAAAGTGTATGATGATATTTGGAATGATACAAAGTTAGAAGATAATCAAAACTACTTAAATGCTGTTTGCTTATAGTAACATCTTTAAACAAGATTTTTACTGACCACTCAATATTTACAACCTATCGATAAATTACACCATATATATGCTGAAAACAGCCGGCTTGGAAAAACGCGGTGCCTAATGCAAACTATGTGCTGGACTTTTCACGGTTCAAAACTGTTAAGAGCTAACTGATTTTGTCAGAGTAAAAAAAAATCCGAATTTTTTTTTTTTTCGCAGAAAATTCTAAAATGCATCACTTTGTCGGGAGCACCCCATATCACAGCATGTCGCAGACATGGGGTGTCCCCCCCCCTTCCCACCGACAGAAATTTTTCTGTGGATAAAAATATGTCGGGCCGTTCATTAACGAGTTCAGTTGTAAATGACGAATCATGCATACGTTCTTTAAGGTAAAAAAAAACATTCAATTTGGTATATCTATTATTATTTAATATAAATTTTTTTTTGATCATTTTACAGGGGAGAAACACAGCCCCTCTTGCCCACCCTCTACCCACCTCTTGCCCACGATCGCAAACATTCTGACAATATCATATTTTCAATCGTTCTCCATAGACAGAATTGATAAAATGTTTTATTCCAAACCTCAAAATTGCCGTATTTTTCTGTATCATGTGCAAACGGTTTATTGCACCAGATCACAAATTTTTCTATAAATACTATAATAATCATATCGTTCTTAACAACAGTTAGCAACTAATCTTATTAATAAAAGAAACATATTTTACATCACTACGCTAACGTTCAGATTCCGGTTTTTTTTTTTCAATACAGAGTAATTCAAAATTTGCGCAAACCCATATTAGAAAATTTCATTTATTTCCAATTTACGTTTACAAATTATTAACAAAGGGTTACAATAGACGTTGAAAGTGTCCTCCCTTTTCTTGAATACAACAGCGAACTCTTCTCATGTTTGTCACAACCTTACGCAATGCAATGTTTGACTATTATGTTTCTTGTATGTACGCTTCCAGTCTCACGGAATCGTGCAATTAAGCGTAATATTGTAGACTTTTTGGGTACTGGAGAATCAGAAAACTGTTCATTGAAGTCAGCCTGAACGGTTAAACTGATTTAGTTTTTAAATAGCGTTCGACTTGCATACATAATCGGCCTGGAAAAATTTCGTTATAGGCAACTATCAACATAGAACTGACAGCGTGAGAACTTAAGTGTTGCACATGTCAGTAACTGCAAGGTTGCCAACGTTAGAATCGGTATTTAATTCCATTCATTTGGCGCGAAATAACAAGCATTTAAAATTCGAGTTGGCGAATTTTGAATCATTCTGCATAAATATTTCATAAATCAACAAATAGTTTTTAAAGAGTGTGGGGCTTCTATAAGTGAGGCCCAGTGGAGCACCAATGATACCATCTGACTAAAAGAAACAAGCTGGAAAAACAAAATAACACTACCATTCGTAAGCATATTGAATGCCACGTTTGTGGGAAATGGAATGATACAAAGTATCATTCATTTCCACACAAACTTTCAGACTTTTTTTTTCAATACAGAGTAATTCAAAATTTGCGCAAACCCATATTAGAAAATTTCATTCATTTTCAATTTACATTTAGAAATTGTTAACAAAGGGTTACAATAGACGTTGAAAGTGTCCTCCCTTTTCTTGAATAGAACAGCGAACTCTTAGTTTTTCAAAATTTCCACACAAAATTCTTTGCAGAACAAGCGTTGCGTTCTGTTGGAGTGACAATAATTTTGAATACCTTAACCCTTTCAGTACCACAGGCCTTGAAAAACGAAGTACCTCAGAATACCATACCGGCCGAGTTTTGAAATGGACTCTTCCTAGTTTGTCGTCACTCCTTACTTCACCCGAAGGGAGAACGGAGTTAACCACAGCAGGCTCCCCTCCACGCCGTAAATTGCCTCTCATTAAGTTTAGTATTCCCTTGCCTCTAAACCCATATGGTCATGAGCTACAGACACACATTGAACACGAGATATCAGACTCCTGTGACTTTTGTTCTTAAATCCTTTCCCAAAACAGTTTTTAAAAAACATGCATGTTTGTGAATTTTTGAAAAGTTTTTTAATATTAATTTTTTAATAGTAACTTTAAAAAGCTATTTATTGGTTTTCTATTTAAAAACGGGCATAAAATTATAATTATTTGAATTACGTCTTTTTACATGAAATAGATGTCAATTAGAAATTTTAGAAAGAAAAAAGTTTTAAATATTTCCATTTTTTGGATTCTAATGCCAGTTTTCTTACATCCAACAAAGAGAACGCTGTTATTAATATTCGAATGTATGATGAAAAAAAAATAAAGAAAGATTATTGAAATAGAGGACCAAAAATAGAAAGCACTAAGAGTGCTGAATTGAGTTTTAAAGAATAGTTTTTAACACAATTGTAGAGAGTACTCTAACATAAGAATCAAAAATAATTTTGAGAGAAAGGTTTGCATCTGAGATAAAAATAACCGAAGTGAATATTGCAAAAGATAGCCGAGGAAACGAAGACTAGATAAAATAAGAAATAAAGAAACTGAAGCAATCAGAGATCACATAAAAATATTGGAGGTGGTAAAAAATATTATCAAAATGAGGTTGGCTTATGATTATGATGGCTAATGGAAGATGGCTAAATTTAATATGGAAATGAGAACCCACTGGAAGAAGGCAGTGAAAGAGAGACAAAAATGGTATGAAACAAACATTGCCGAAAAGAAGAGTTTAAGAGCAAGAATGCAAAGATAAAAATAAGCGGATAGAGAGAGCTGACTGGAACCAAACAACTAAAACTAGGAAAGGTGAAAAGAATAAAATTTTGTATCATTATATTTTTTATAAACTACATTGTTAAGTAATTAAGTAAGTGATTCAATTCAGCAAATGATTAAATAAAAAGTAGTCTGTTCTATTTTGCATTTTAGATCATCAGTAATGTGCCTAAAAAGTCTTATGGGTGGAGGGTTACATACTCGAGTCCAAGGACAAGATCTACGGAGGGGGGCATCTCCTATTCCTTTTCAGAAACAATCGTAGTAAGGTTAATAGAATCAAAAATTATTCAACTTATTTATGTTTCATGAATTTTTCAAAAAAATTAAAAGACATAAAACGAAGGGAAAATGATACATTGCATTGGAAATACAACCTCTTGCCCCCCCCCCCCCCTTTAAGTTCTTTAGTCTCGATTGTGTTTCTTGTTTCCCTCTCTTCTTGATTTTTTTTTTCCTTCAGATCCAGGCCTGCTCGTGTCTATTGGGGTGAGGGGATGGAATGATGCTTCAGTTAACGTATTTCGTCTGAGCGGCTCTGTTTTCTGCACAATGGGCTAAATGTCCTGGTTACAGCAAAGACCCACTATACAGCTGTTATGAGACAGATGGAAGCCTGCCTCTATCTTACTGTTTTAATGGCACAGGCTATAGTTATCAGTATCTGCACACGAGGCTAAAAATTTAGTTGCCATTTAACTGACGTCGGCCTTCCTAATCCCCTCAGTGTCATATTTTCTCCCCGAGGGCACAAATATTATCTATATACCCTCGTCAAACAGCTGCTTGTCACAGAAGTCTGACAGGAGTCTTTCAGTTTAATACGCCATAGTAGAAGGGATTTGTGAGGATGGCTGGTCCTCAGCAGAAGAATAGCACAAACATCCATGCCTTATCCGGGGCTATAAACCTAGGTTCCTTTGATCAGTAGACAAACATGCTAATAAATAATAATAAATTTTTTAAGTTTTTTTTTAATCTATTTTTAGTATTCCAAATGCAACTCTATCTATTTTTAGTTCCAAATACAAATGTTTTGGATTTCAAAGCAGGTAGAGAAGTATGAGATATGAATAAGACAAGATAAAGATTGCAAAGATAAAAATAAGTGGAGAGTAATAGTTGATCTGGACCACACAACCTAATTTGGGAGGGTGAAAAGAATGAAATTGTGTATCATTAATTTATTTATGAACTACATTGGAAAGTAATTCAGTAAGGGATTCAATTAAGCAAATGACTAAAACAAGCAGAGAGTATGGAAAATGAAAAGAGCATGGTCCATGCGTAAGGCACCATGGTATAGTGTGTGTGGGAGGCAGAGTCAGCGGGTCCCAACCTAAGACCCAAGGACCACGGAAAACAGAATGGGTGAATAACAATACAAATTTGTGCGCACAAAACAATACAATATTCCGGCCCCCCTGGGTACGTCCCTGTCTCTCGCATTACACAAGAAGCTAGTCAAAAGTTGTTGATGTCTCCATCTTCTAACCACATCATTATTTGCTTAGTCAAACCACCGACATTTCAGCATCTAGAATAGTAGCTAACAGGATATATTTTCTCGTTGTCGCATTAGAGAGCGACAACAAATGAGCTGCAGCAGCATTAAGAGGAAAACGAATAAAATTGTAAGGTAAACTCAAATAGAAAAAGAAATTCAGGTAACAAAAGCTTCTAATTTTTCTTTCAATGTATAGTTCAATCCCCTCATCAAATAGTTATGTACTGTGTCGGACAATACACTTAATAATACTGCTTCGGTTGAAGTAAATGCTTTCATAATGAAATAAAAAATGCTATAAATTTGAATCTGAACACCGGTTCTCGTCCGATCACCGAAGTTAGCAGCTTTGGGCGCGTTCGGTACCTGGGAGTTGACCATTTGGGAACACCGCGTGCAGTTGGCAAAAAAACTGCTGAGTGCCCGCTATCCTCACAGATCCCTCTATTATGGCGTAATAAACTGACAGGCTCCTGTCAGACCTATGTGGCAAGCTGCTGCTTGAGGAGGTATTTATTTTTATTTTATATATTAATGCGCTTATTTTAAATTGTTCTTTTGATGGCAAACTTGTATCATAAAAAAAAGTATCATTAATTTTTTTTTGTTATTTTAATTATCAAGTAGCCTCACTTGAGAACCGCTGATCTAGAATAAAAGACGTTAAGTTTCTTATTATCTTGTCACAAAGGAATTATTTTTCATTTTATAATTTGTTTATTGCAGAGCTCCAAACATGCCAATCATGCAGTATAGGAACTAACTACTCCAACTTTGCTGTTGGGAAAATAAAATCTCCTCTCCCCCCACTCGAAATTTTAGGATGATTATGTAATAATATCAGATAAAGATTGAACTTATAAAAGTTAACTATTCTGTATATTAATTTTTTTTCAAACCATTTATTATTATATTACGTGAATATATATGTTTTATCGGAACTAAAGTTATGCATCTATCTCTATATTTTTTCAGTTCCACCACTTTTTAAAAGTTTTGGAAACCATTTTTCCGGTAAATACTTCCTGGCTACATGCTAGAAATACGCTATGAATTCTTTTATAAAAATTGAATATTCCCTCAAGCAGTTACTTGCCACAGAAGACTGTCAGCTTATAAAGCCATAGTAGAAGGTCTGTGAGGATAGCGGAACCTCAGCAGAAAAACAACATAAACAACCGTAGCTCACACGGGAGTCGAACCCCAGGTCCCTTTGATCAGAAGACAAGAGTGCAATTAAATTCTAATTGTATATCTTAAAATATCAAAAGTTAGAACTAAACAACTTCCACTTTGTTGTTTAAAATAAATCATTATATTTTCCGTGGTCCGTGGTCATAATTTGGGATCCACTAACATAGCTACTGCTTTAGGCATGGGCCATCCCCTTGTCCTTTTCCTCTCTGTTTCTTTCCTGTACATGGTCTTTATCAGAATTCATGACCCTTGGCCCTCCATTATTTGTACATCTTATCCTAAATCCCCATCCATCGAAAAAATTCATTAGTACTCGTTGCTTCGGGTCTGGCCGATTTAGTATATTATAAATAATTCACAAAGTATTTATCATCCAAGTTAATCTTTACAGTCCAAGTAAATATGAAACACTTGAGTAGATTAGTTGAAATAGGTATGAGCTAATTGCCTAGTATTGTACATTGTCATTCAGGATCCTTTCAGGTCTTTACATATTTTTATATCCAAATGCTGTACACAATTTAAAGTCATGAGGAAACAGGAGTCCTTTCATCCTGGAGCGGCAGAGAGTCTAGCGTGTTTGATCACTGATCTTGGGTTCGATCCTTGTACATATAGCGTATGAGTTTTTATTTTTAACTCGATTTCACCCAGTTTTCATCCCCCCCTCTCCACCCGTAAAAACAGATAAAATTCTCAGGTATAAAAATAGGTATAAAATAAAAAGATGTGCAGTTCATAATAGGTTGGTGCTTTTTTTCTTATAAAAAAAAAGATTTAATTAGTGTACTGATTTGTTTTAATTTCCTATTTGTAAAATTTTCTTTATAACGTATTGCTAGTGAAAACAATATTACAAGTGAAAACGTATTACAAGTGAAAACAGTATTACAAGTGAAAAGAACAAACTTGGTCAAAGAGGTTCTGTCTTCTAAATGGGTAGGTACAATTAATAGAAACCTTAATATATCTGTTACGGACTTCTGGAGAAAGGCATCTGATCTAGGCTAATTTAGTAAATCTGCACATAATAAAAATGCCTGTCATTATGTAAACCTATTCAGATAATTCGTCGACGTGGACGTTGACTTGATTATTTCAGAATTTTCTGCTTTTTTTTTGATCTTCCACCAAAAACTATGATTTGAAAATTCTTAAATTTTGGATTGAGATCATCAAGTAAGCAAGGTGGCATTAGCACTGCTTACTTTGCAACAGATGTGATTTAGAGTGATCATTTAGCTAACTAAATAATCTGCCACCGCCTGCCGCAAGTAATTTTGCCAAAGAATTCGTCTGTTTTATCTCTGAGCGGCACTTTTTTTGCACACAGCGGACTAAATGACGTAGTAACAAGTACCCCTATGGTTCAAGAAGGTTGGGAAAGGGGATCCACTGGACAGAGGAGACAGATGGCCCGCACAGGGGCCCCGGCTTAACGTCCCATCCGGTGGATGGATGCCTATCCAAGCCCATCGATGCCCCTTACTGACAGTGGGCAGGGCGGGAGAGTTTTTGCGGAGATAAATCTTAAAACTGGTTCAGTTGGGGCTCCAACCTGGGAACTGCAGATTATGAGCCTTGCGGGCTATCGACTAAGCCCCCGCCCCTCTCGCCGAAGAAACAATGGATATGCACATGTTATCATATGTCAATAATAAAATTTATACCTAATGTCTAAATAGTTCAATTATTTTTATTTCAACACAAATTGAAAAAAAAACAGTTTTCCCCGGTAATTATCCCCCAAATGGGGTTATTTTTAACCTAAAAAAAGTCGTACCCTATGTATAGATGTGTCTTTCTGCTGCGGTCTCTCCTTCCTCAAAATATTCTCTACAGCGTATTATACTGACAGGTTCCTGTCAGACTTCTCTGAGAAGGAGATGTTTGAGAGATAATTTATTTTCATTTTCATTTCATTCCATAAACTGATTATTTTCCTAGGAAACAGAATTCAGTTTGGAGAAATGAAACAAATATTTGGTCTTAGTGAAAATTTTAGAGTCGAAAAGCCATTTTACTAAACTGACTTCTCTAGAAACCGCGTTTCAGATTGTCACTAGAAAGCAACTAGTTAATGAGAATGTGACCTTCAGCTACGAGAAAACAACTGAGGTGTGACTTTGGCTGACATTGTGCATGGAGTGAATATCTGTGAACATTCTTTCTAACTCACCCTAACCTGCAAGGCTCTGCTGCAGGAAGAGGTGAGACCTTCCTGCAGGTGCGGTATCTCTGCTGCAGGAAGCGGTGAGAGCCGCTTCCTGCAGCAGAGCCCTACAGGTAGATAGTGCAATAAAAGGGAACGAAAGGCTTGTCTTCCACATTTGCCTTGATTCAGCAGCGAACGCTGAAAAGGAAATAAGTCGAAAAAAAAAAAATGATTTAAATAGAGAAGATGAAATAAAACAGCTTTCAGAAATGCATTTTCGAAGAAGAAACTATTGCATGAAATTTAAATACAAAAATTTAAACTACATAGTATCGAACTAATATTAATTAATTAATTAGTTAAATTTAACTATATATTATCGAATTTTTGGAAGAAATTATTTCTAGTGAACTTTTATATTCTTCAAGAGAGAATTGTGTTCGAAATAATTCCGTGAGCATAGTGAAACGTCAGTAGTGAAAATTATGACGGAAAATAAAATATTCCACGAGCAATTACTTGCTACCGAGATGTTTGGCAGGAGCCTGTTCATATAGTATTCTATAGAGAAATGAGAAAAACCAGACCTCGCAAAATAACAAAACAAAAAGAATGGCGATATTCAAATTTTTCAGATAACTATTCATGAGTTCCGGGTTTACAGGATATTTCCTGTGATACTCAATTACAGAAAAGAAATTTTTATACCTAGCCAATGTTATAACATTTTGCAATATTTTAAAAAATTAATTATTTCTTTTCCAAAGTTTTTAATAAATATTTCTCATGAGTTATGCTTAATTGGAAAAAAGAAACCTGTCAGTGAGTGGTATCCATGGGCATCGACCGAGGGGAGGAGGGCAGTCTCCCCTCTTCTGGTAAAATAGATCGAAATATTAATTTGTAGCGAATAATACTGGTTTACCAAATATTAATGCTTTTTTTCCCTTACGAAATGAAATATTAATTATTTTAATATTTTCTTTCGTTTTCATAAACATATCACTTATATTTACTAATGTGAAGAAACATTTTTACATGAATTTTCAATAATAAGTTTCCCATTTTTCCGTTGTACTTTTTATAATAATAATAATCTTTATTCATATTCATGCTAGTTACACAAAAGTTTCAACAAATGCCCAAAAAACATCTGCTTATCTGCATCAGAGATGAATAATAAATAACATTACATGAAAATGCATAAATATTGTATAAAACAATGCCATCAACACTTAAATGTATCGATGTGAAATTTCAGTGGAAGCTCCATTGTGATAATTCAGTTTTTTTTTTTCATTAATTTTTCAGCCTTGAAAAACATTCCTAACATTATTTTTGATTTCTTTAAATTTGTTTAATGAAATAATTTCTCTTGGTAATTGATTATACCCGTAGGTACTGTAAATGCCTCGTACATTTCCCATAGATATTTAATATTTTTGAAAGATGAAAATTATTATTGGATTGTAACCTTGTGTATTTCTCATGAGAGATTTCAGACTTGAATTGACTGTCAAACATTTTTTTGGAAGTGATCCTCTATTTGAAAAGGTTATTATGAAAGGAAAGTATGACGAAAATATCTTTTTCCATTATAAGCAAGGACGTATCCAGGGAGACCGGTGAGGTTTAGGTCCGACACCTCCGAAAATCCTGTTATCTCATATAAATCTGAAACTTGTGTACCTGCTTTGAAATCCCTAACAGGTGTCTTTGTATAATTTTCGCCTCATATGATATTCCCGACACTAAAAGTAGATATAAAAAAAACCTATAAAATTTTATCTTATCTAGAATATCATTTTATCATTTCCTGTAGAATATTTCAGTAATTAGGAACCCCACTTTACCATTTATACCTTTGGACCTAAATCATGAACATTTGACAGATATTTTTTATGTATTCTGTAATCAACCATAGTGTTCGGATATATATTTGAGCGACTGTAAATAACTCTACTAAACTAAAGGCATGTGCTGTAGAGTGATTTTATAAAATGGATTTTAAAATAACACTTCTGCTAAGATTTTCATCAAATTTTGCTATTTTTCCGAACCGTAATCTGAAACTACTGTACAAAACTTATATACTCCTCCCACGAAAAACTATCATGTTCACTGGAAAAACCCAACGTTTTAATTTTATTGTTTTTTTTTTCCTTTTTAAGTACTAGTAAAGTATTATTATTTAAATTTTCCAAATCATCTGCTAGTTCGAATTATCACTATTAAAGAGTACAAAATTTGGAAAATGATAAATTTCGTTCTCTTTGAAAAGGAACATCCTATATTCTTCAAAGGCGATATATGTTCTTCCAGTGTTTTGACAGAAATTATTCTTGCCGAAAAAGGCAACGTATGATTTTTCTCTCTTTGAAGTGATCTTTCAAGAAGTATTATTACAAAGTATGTATATGGTACATGAAAATCAATATGGTCCCCTTTCAGCTCTCCCCAGAACTACCAGGGCCATAACAACGGTGAGGCAAGTAAAGCACTAGCCTCGGGAGCACATGATGAGGTGGCGTATAAAAATACAAAATGAGGGGTTCAGAAAAATACAAGATGAGGAGGCTCTGAAAAAGACTGCTATGAAACTATATAGGGGTGCAATTTTCTATTCTTGCCTCTGGCACAAATATAGCTAGTTGACAGAGCTCCAGACTCACAATTTTATTTTCCCAATTTCTACTCCCAAATGCGATTGCATTCAGATTTTCTTCCGTTAACCCCCGTGAGAAGGGGGTCACGGTGGGTTTCTGAAGATTGCCGTCCGTCAGATGGGACATTAACCTGTGGGTAAAACGCCATACCCTATATAAGTAAAAGAATGCACTGAATTCTCTTGATGGGAGATTACCAGCTGTCTCCTAATAGCTGTCCAGTGGATCTCCTACACCAACTTTCTCCAAGCCCTTTTGATTTGGCCACTTAGCCTGTTGTGTGCAAAAGTGTGCAGTTTAGAAGTTAAACCTGACTTAACCACCACCCAGTGCTGAGTAAAATAACTTTGTCTCTTTACTATTAACTAGGTTCCTAATCAGAGATATACGAATTTGCACATCGTACAATCATTTATGAGGGTATAATAATATTTCATCCCTGAACTTTCATTCGCTAATAACTAACCGGACGTGGGTCCGAATCCCTGATAAGGCATGGATATTTCTTTTTCTGTGTTTTCTTTCTACTGATGTTTCGCCTTCATCCCAGTTCTTCTCGATAGCGTATTATGCATACTAACAGGCTCCTCTCACATCTCTGTGACAGGCTGCTCTAATAATTTAATATTCTATTTATTTTTAGTGCTATAAATAATACTAACTACCTATGCTTTATCAGAGAATTTCCTTAGAGCACGTTTTCGGCATGTTCGCACAAAACTTATGTTATATATAACATATTTCCATAGGCTTTGGTTAGCATTGAATAAAAAGTGGGTTAGAACTTTTCGGAATGTTGCTATTTGCAGTAATATATACATTGCCGATTTAGAAAGAGCATTTCGTGACATGAAAGGAAAGCATATTCGTAGGTAAATGAAAATTTTAGTGTAAAGTGTTTTATTGAAGATAAATTAGTCATCATAACACGTGACTCTTTAATTCTATATTTTCAACATAATTCACTCAATATTTAAAGGGTTATAGAAATTTAAATATTTAACAAGCTCATTGTATCAGAAATCTATTCCAGAAGTCCATTAAAACTATGTAATAGTTTTATATGTCGGATCTAGAAAAAAAAAATTATGGGAAGAGCAATTAACTGGATCGAACCGGAAAAGAAATAAACGAAAGATGGAAAATACCTGTATTGGTGTTTCAGTATAATATTGCCACTCCATTGTAGGGTTGGTCTTAAATTTGTTTTGAAAAATCGTGTTGCGTATTTGTTTCATATTATTTATATCTCCAATCCGGTTACTAACAGTCTGAAGATGAGGGAAAGAGGGACATGCCGTCCCCTCCACCCCAATAATAAATGAAAAAAAAAATAAATAAATACCCCTTCAAGCAGTATTTGCCACAGAGGTCTGACAGGAGCCTGTCAGTTTATATGCCAGAGTAGAAGGTCTGTGAGGATGGCAGGACCTCAGCAGAAAAACAACACAAACGTCCATGCCTTATCCGGGGCTCGAACCCAGGTCCCTTAGATCAGTAGTCAAGCGCGCTAACCACTCGGCCATGGGACGGCTAAATAATAAATGAAAATGAATGAAAAATAATATGAAACAAATATGTAACCAATTTTATCAAATAATTGTTTATTTTGGAAGTTTGTATAAACAATTATTGCTCTGTTAGTAAAGATTATATAAGTTCCTTACGCATTGCTTCTGTTAAATATTCCAGCATATGCAACTCCTTAAATAATAAGAGAATATTATTGAAATTTAATAATTAGCTGCACTAAATGTAGGTCTTCATTTTTTTTTTGTTTTGTTATAGCATTTTACCATAAAGTCTTATATTTTAAGTTAGAAAGCTCCAAAAGTTAGCATTCTGTTAAAAAAAAATGGGGAAATTCTTTTATATTGTTGTCTAAGCATTATATCTATACGTAGGTACTGAACAGAAAAAACGTTTCATGTTATTTGAATATGGAGTCATATTCAGATATCAGTAACTTCTTAAGTAATATTAATATGGACAAAATATGACTATAGTTATACTTGAGGTCTCTATCAAATCTCTTTAAATGTAAAATTATTCACAAATAATTGTTCAGTATCCAAATAATTTTGTAAGCTGGAAAATGTACTCAATCAAAACCTGAAAAATTATTGCAACATATTAAAATGAAAAAGAAACATTCTGTAAACTTTAATAAAATGTATATTTTAGCTGCATATGTAATGATTGAACAGTATATGAATTTTGAATGATTTTTGGTTAACAAGGTAAGTTAATGTTAAATATTCCAGATTCTATAACTCATTAAATATTAAAAATATCAAAAGTAGGTATTTAGGCAGACCACAGTCAGATCTTCAAAAGTGATTGTCAATAATCATTTTTCCATAAAAAGCTCTTTTAAGAAATTGTAGAGTTGTGAATTTGATTCCCTCTTCATCAAACATTTAACTATTTCAACTGTTTCTACTTTCTGTTGAGAACCTATCAATGCATGAATTTATTATTCAGTCCTAAGACTTCTCTTCCCTTCAAATCCAAAAAAATTATTCAATGTTTTCTTTGCTGAAATGTAAGTTTCAAGAAGTAATAAACAATCCACATTCTGCAGTCGACTCTTAGAGTCCCCTTGTTGCCTGGAGGGATGCAGGCAGTTTGTCAATTAGACGTTAATTGATGGTCGTTTGAACCTCTGAGCGGGAGATGCACAAAGAGGGGAGGGAGAGTTCACCCGTTCTACCTACCTTCTCCCCGGCCGACGGGCCGGTATGGTAGCGAAAGGGATTCGGCCGGTACGGTAGTGAAAGGGTTAAAACAGGCTGTTTTTAACGAATTAGTTTTCTGCTGCAGCTTGCTCTGTAGATGTCCTTGACTGTTATATCTTATACAATTTGCACTAAATGTGTGATTCAGACTGGGGTGTTTAAGTAATACCTCCTATAACAGAAGGTCAATGGACAAAGGATGACGTCATCGTAGGTAGTCCTATGTTTAGAAAAATTCTTATAAATTTATTTCAAATTTTATTACTGGTGTACTGGTATGAATAATAAATTTATAAATATACATTTAGAAGGAAAATTATTCGTATTAAAAATTATCATAATGCTAATACATAAGAATAATTTTTTCTAAACAAGGTATATTTATAAATTAACATTAATAGAAATAGGATCTGTAAGAATTTTCTAGATTACAGGACTACTAATACAGACGTCATAACTTGGTCCATCTGCCTTCTGTTGTAGGAGGTGTTGGTTCAAGAGACTTGTTAAATTCAAAAAGTTCTATGCTAGTTTAGAATATAAATTTCCTGTTATCACATTGGAACACGAGATTTTCCAAGTCCAAAACTTTGCTGTTTTGTGTAGCTTGCAGATCGTCATTGGTGCAGATGGTAACATATGTTGAGCAATTTGAAAGATGCTTAGTTTAGTGCTCTGCACTTTTCCATAATAACTTAAGATTGGGTTATTTTACCTCTGAGCAGCACTTTTTTCGCACATAATGAACTAAATGACCAGGTCACAAGGACCCCAAGGGCTCATAGGTTAGGGGAAAGGACTCACTAGACAGCTGTTGGGAGATAGATGGTAGTCTCCCATCAAGCGTATTCTTTAATACCGTCGACAGGGTCAGTTAGGACTCCCAATTATTGAAAATTATCCTTTGATTTTCTAACTCCAGTCCTACTCAAATATTCTTCCCATTGTTCAAGGATATCTGGAATTTGCATTGGTATATACTTAATCCTTTTGGAATAGCCTGTCAACAAATAATTTTCACTGCAAGTACGAGTTTGATATAGTGCTTCAGTAATGATTCCAGGTCTAAAACTATGCAATCAAGCTTCTCAGATAATTTTGTGTAGTCAGCCTAAAGCCAAACCTCCAGTTGAAAAGAACTGTCTTGGGTATACCTATAACAAACATCTGGCACGTGAATTGATTGAGCTGAGAATGTGAAATCAGTTGCAGATGGGCTTTGCGTGTTGTTGACCAACAGATTTTACTACAGAAAACCAAGCAAGGGTTGTACCCTCATCTTCATTGACTGTTATTGAAAGATGCAGGAAGTTTTGCATTGTGTATGAACATTAGTCGGAAGGATCTTGCACAGAATTATACAGATTCTCGTCAGTCACATTGTAACCCCAGTTAACATTATGGTTTCCACACTCTTTAATTATAAAGTGCACATTTTGTATTCAATAGTTGGTGGGTTAGAGAAGGCGAATGATAGATTTCACAATTTGTAGAATGACAGTGCATTTAGCCAATTCAATTGTAAGAACTTCCACTTTGGTGGAAGCAGTCGAAGAGATTGCGATGCTTAATATTACAAAGCTGGCATTTTCTGTTTATGAGGTTAGGTTGCTTTACCACTGAGGGCATTTTGTGCATACAATGGACTAAATTGCCGGTCACAAAGACTCTTAAGAGATTAGAGTTCAATATAGAATCCCTGGAAAATTGTTAGGAGACAGATGAAAGTCTCTTATCAAAACCATACGCTGATTACATTAAGCCTCAATTCATGTGCATTTCCCTGCATTTGAGTTGAGGTTTAATGCCCCATTGGCAGACAACAGGCTTTTCAAGACTATTAGTGTCTTTGTCACTGAGGACAGAGAATGAGTTAGCAGAGAAAATCGCAATGCAGGCACAGTGGGAACTTGAACCTGGGAACTGCAGATTACAAGCCTGGAACTCTGTTCATGAAGTATCCCAACAATGAAGTGCATACTAGGTACATGGATGCGTTTGTTATTTGCACCTTGATGGGTCTCTTGTTGACAGAGTGTCACAGTTCTGAATTTTTCACTGATCATTCAAGGGGTTTTCTTATTTGATGAGAGCCCCTCAATACTGACTGATATTGAAAAAATGAGTCATTAATGTCAGCTCAGTAAGGGGCTGGTTTTAAAAATTTTTAATCTGTTCCTTCTGGAGTGGAAGGATTAGCCAGAAAAGCTCTGTCAGATAAAATTTTCATAGAATAAGCTTAACTTTGCTGTTGGAGGTTCCTTCCTTGTTCTCCATAAAGACTGCTTAACATGTTACATTTAAATAGAATTTTATTTCAGCATTATGTGAATAGCTTGATAAAGCAATTATAAGGGCAGAGGAACTTAAGAATTTTAGAGCTATTCAAACAAGTGGAAATGAATAAATGTACTGATTTACATAAACTTTATTCTTTAAATAAATAAATAAATTACCCCTCAAGCAGCTGCTTGCCACAGAGAATTGACAGGATCCTGTCAGTTTAATATGCATAGAGAAGATCTGTGAGGAAGGAGAGATCTCAGCAGTAAGACAACATAAGCATCCATGCCTTAACATAGAGCTTGAACTCAGGTCTCTTTGAACTACAGCCAAGTGTGCTAACCACTCACCAGGCTTTTAAACACAATAGAAAGTTATGTAACCCTTTTAAATAAGTAACAGAGAAAAATTCTTAGGAATCATCGAATGTGTGATCGAAAACCAAGAACTTGGTGCTCCTAGCTTATAAAGTTTTCTCAGAAGCCATTCTCATTTAAAGGAAGTAAGTTCTTCAACCCCTACATCAGTTATTGGTAACACACAAGGGTATGCCCACTGGAACAGTAGCTATATTCTCTACCACATTTCCAGTGAGAACTTTGAATAATTTTTGGGCCTTGCGTATAAAAGTTGGTAAATTCAAACTAATGAGGGTTTCTTCCTATAAATATACTTTCTGTGGTGGTTGACACACAATGGACCAATGCTAACCTCTCATCTGGCCTCCTCACATTTACATAGTACACAAAATACCAAATAAGTAAGGTTCATCACAGTCAGATTTCAAATTTCATTTGAATTTGCTACATTTACATATATTAATGTGATGTAGTAATAGTTGGATACATTGGTATTTATTAGTTGTGCTGCAAATTGTTATGAAAACATTAATGCAACTGAGCAAAAGTTATTTATTTAAATTCTTTTGCTATTAAATCTAAATATAGGATAATTTATAACAACTCTCTATTTTGGATACTTTAGCCCCATCTCCCTCATACACATAAATTCTACTATGTTATTGACAATCTTTTCCATGTTTTTGGAAGTATTTTATCGGCAGGCTAAATAAGGGAACAGCCACACAGAAATCTTTTAGCATTATTAAACACTTGGGTTCATATCCCACCCGGCTCAAGACAATTTTTCCTCGAAAGTTTGAATTGACGTCAAAGTGCTGATTTATTAGTAGATATTGAATAGTCGAGTTTATTTCATTATTTACTTGAAAACTTTTTAGCATATTATTACAAAATGGTCTGTTAAGAGGAAGTCCTTCGCTTTCCATCCTGCACATTCATGCTTTTGTTAGCCTCAGCATAATGCCTATTTACCCTGTTATCAAGGAATACAAGTTAATGATAATCAGCTGATGGCATATAATATTTTTAGTGTGATCCAGCAAATTTATTCATGAAAGACATTAATAACAATACTTCATAAGTTTTGCATTAAAACGAAGAAGAAATTTATGTGAAAAAACTTTTCAACTATGTCACATAAAAAAAAAGACTTTAATTTTCCTGAATTTTCTTTCAAAAGAGAAAGGGAAATGATACAAGAAATGAAATGTAGATGAATAAATGTAGCATACTAATGTTATTAAATTTAGCTTTTGTGAGACTCAAAAAGCATTTAATTTTTATTTCCATTTACACAAAGAAATTAAAATATTAAATACAATTTCATTATTGATTTAGCATTATTAACTTTACAGTAGAATCCTTCTAATTTCACATTCTGTAAAATGACACTTCTGATGAATTGGTAACAAAATTCCAAAATTTTCCTGCCAGGTTTTCTCACTACTATACCAATATCACTTAATGCTCACTACTACACCAATGCCACCAACACCAATCATAATTAAATTCAGTATTATATTTAAAATGTGCATGGAAGCTTAGTGTTTACTTAAATGGAACTGTTAAGTTTTTCACTATTAAAATACTAAATATATAGTGTTAAAAACCTCTCTGTAGATGTTTTATTAAACCTTGAGAGCTGCTTAGGAATGTTCATACTAATAGCAGCCCTAGAGGCTTTTCAGATTCAGTGGAGGTTACTGAGCAATAATCTTTTTCATGGAGAAGAAATTCACTCAAGTTATCTTTCACAAACAAGTGTATACATATGCAAGACTTAATCAAAAATTGAAAACTCAATGGATTTCTTCAGAAAACAAGATGCTACTGAGGATGACTTCCATCAAAGTTGAAAGTTTTCTAGGCTTGTCATTTAAGGTTATGAATATCCCTATGTAATCAGTGCTATAAATTCAGTAATATCTAATATTTAAAAGATGAGATAGTCATCACATTTTAATATGCTATGTCTTACTTCACTTTGCATACCTTATGTTTTAAAAAAAATAACGATACTACAGCAATTTTGCTGTATTATCAAAAAGTTAGGATTTACATTTGATGAAGCAATACATAGGTTGCCTATTTGTTTTGTGAATGAGATAGCAATTCACACATTACAAAATGTTAAATAACTAATTAGAATATGAGATATGATTATAAAACTTAATGACTAAATAGTTTCAAATAAATGTACTCCCAATTGAGACATTAAAGAACCATCTATTCTTCAAGCGATTCAGTTTGTTTCGTTTAGTGTTTGAATGGTCATCCTGTAAAAAACAAAAACATCAACTCCAGTGATTTTCTACACAAAATTGTACTTTTTAATTACAATAAAGAAATTATATTTATCTATACAAGGGATATTGAAATATAAAAGAGAATTTGATTCTAAAAAATTTATTCACAAGAAAATATAAAAATCCTATATCTTACTTTTCAATATAATTCCCATTAACTACAATGTACTTGTTCCAACATTCTGGAAGTTTCTTAATTCCAGTTTCAAAAAAGGTTTTTGGTTACTTGTCAGTCCAACTTTGCACAGCTGTAATGACCTCATCAATGTCTTGCAATCTCTTGCCCCTTGAAAACTCTTTCAACAGTCCAAACAAATGGAAATCGAATATGACCAAGTCGAGACTACATGGTAGATGAAGAAGTTCATCCCACTTATTTCCATAGAGTCTCCATCACTAAAGTTGGGATGATAAGATGAGCATTATCCTTGTGTTCTGGTGATAGAAGTCATGGGACCCACATTAGGCTTACTTTATTGAATTTCAGCTCATTGTGCATAATTTCTTCAACACTCCCTACACTAATTCCAGTCTCCTGTGAGAGTTCACAAATGGTTATCCGATTGTCTAGGATAAGTTCTTCAATTCTGATAACATTGTTGGGAGTGACAGAAGTTCTTTGTCTCCAAGTATGAGGTCCATTTTTGACAACATGGTCTCATACTTCTCTAAAGATTTGGCCCAACTGTACACCCTTGCCTGTAACAAATAATCTTCCACAAATTGGGCTCAAAGCCTGGTAAAGATTTTGGAAGGAATGACACTTTCCTTCATGAGAAATTCGATAATTATGCACTATGAAACAACTGCTGGGTACTTCTTAGTCCAACATCTTGGTTAAAATTGATAGTGATGTGTGTGGGAGATGACTAGTGCTTTTCACAAGTTTGAACATATCTTTACTTGTCAACAAATGTCTGTTCACATAAGTTGATTTGTGCTCAAATGGCAACTAAATTCTCATTTACATTTGAACGTTCTCAGCTTAATAAGAATATGCAATAAAGAATTTTGAATTGTTCAGATCTGAGCATATTACCTAGTATTTAGAAACCTGAGGTTTGAGAAGCTCTTGAACTTTGCAGAAAACTGAGCTTGATTGAATTTCTTTTGCCTGCAGATGTGATTACAATTTCAGTTAATGTAAAAATAAAATAAAATATATTCTACCAGAGAGTAATAAAACATACACTGCCTGGCCAAATCATTATGAACACTTATCTAATACTTCATCATATGTATCATAGTACAGTTTCCAAGTTTAAAAGTTTTTAATTCTCTGCACATAATTCTTGTTGAAATGGGTTTTGAAGTACTACTAGATGTTATCTCTCAGCTGATAAATTGTTGCAGCTCTGTTTTGCCATACAGTCACCTCCACTATGGATGCTCCTGCATCACATTCCAATGATGAGTCCCCTTTCAAAATGTCAGATCAGCCTTTTTACCCATGTCATACTTGACCTTGCTTTCCCCCATGCCTTTATGGATTTTATAGGACTTCACAGGGACAGAGAATACTAATATCAGTAAGAAATTCCAAATACATTGGCATGTTTCATGGTACTTCATGCGCAATGCAATGTTCAAAATAATTTGGCCAGGCAGTGTATGTATGCAGCTACACTGAAGTGCCACTGAATTAGGGATAGGAGACGTTTCCAAATTCAGTACTGCAAGTCCCACATTTGCATGCATGCATGGCTGAAACTCTGGTCATATATAGCTGTCAGCTTTGGCTTCCCCAAGCATTCGTCATGAGAAGTGTAATGAAAAAGGCACGGGACTTAGATGCATTTGACAGAGGGCAGATCATCGGTGCCTGATGGATGGGGCACTCCATCTCCAAAATTGTCAACAAACTTTGATTTTCTCATAAAAAAAAAAAACAAGCACCTGGACAAACTTTAAAGGATAACCTGCCTTGAATGAGTGTAGGCTTCACTGTCTGACCCACATAGTACACACCGATAGGGGCCAGACATTATTTGAATTCACCTACCGTCTGAATGCTGGTTCCAGCCAGGAAGTCAGTGCACAGACCGTGCAATGCTCACTTCATCATCTCTGCTTTGGGAGTCTCCAACCTACAAGATTCCCACTTCTAGTGGCATAACACTGGGCTCAACACCTTGCCAGGGCTAAAGAACATCAAAACTGGACCATTAAAAATTGGCAACGGATAGCCTGGAGTGATGAATCCTGATTTAAATTTCATCACGCCAATGGGAGACTGAGGGTATGGCACCAACCCCATGAGGATCCTGCATGTCAGGTCAGATGAGTACAAGCTGGTGGTGGCTCAGTGATGGCCTGAGGTGTCTTTAGATGGATGTCTGTGGGACCTTTGGTATGTGTACCAATGACTCTCAATGCATCCCGGTACATAGAACTCATGGCTGACCATTTACAGTCATATCCATCATGCATCCCAATGGAGATGACGTCTACCACCAAGACAACTTGTTCATCTCACAGGTCCAGGTTGACTACTGCCAACCTAGACCTGTGAGATGAAGAGTGAGATGAAAAATTTGCATGAACAGTGAGATGAATAGCTGCATGGTTGCAGGAGCATTCTGTTGACTTTGAAATAATGAATTGGCCCCCTAGAAGCCCAGATTTAAATCCCATCAAAAATCTTTGGGATACCGTCGAGCAGAGTGTTTGGACCCATGTCCCATCAGCGACGACCTTGAGAGAACTGTGGACAGCTCTGGAGGATGCATGGGTCGCCATACCTGTGGAACATTTACGCAAGCTTGTGGAGTCCTTGCCTCATCGTGTAGTGGCTGTTATCACGGCCAGAGAAGGTCCAGCACGTTACTAGGTTGCAATCCCTAATTCAATGGCACTTCAGTGTAAAATAATATACTGTAATGAAGAACAGTTTTAAGCTAGAAAATATTAGTCATCAGTTTTAAGACAAATAAGTGATGGAAAATTTCCCTCACCCTGTTTTGGAGGAAAGAAATAATTTCCAGTAATTCACAATACTCCTTATTTTAGAAGCTTGCATTTGAGATGTAACTCATTAAGTTCAGCATTTATGTTTTTTTTGGGAGGGGGGGAAGTTGGGGGAAATCATACATTTCTGTAAGTTATGATAGCAGGAAGCTGAGAAGGCATAGCAGGAACCTTCTTATAAAACCATGGTAGCTAACACATTAAGTCTCCTTCTGTGCTTCATCCCAACAGGAATCATCTTTTTTAATCTGTTACCACCTCATGTGTTCTATTTTGATCAGATGTGGGGTTGGAATTATTTAGAAGATTTTTATGACAGTTATTGTTTGAACTTCTGAGGCAAATTCTTATGATTTACTTCAGAAAGAGTAACATTGTTGTTAAGTGTTTCAATTTCCTTAATTCTTTAATATTAAACAAGTATTATTGAAAATCAGAATTTTGAGAGATTTGAGAGATTTTGAATTTATTTGTCAATATTTTTCTGTAAAAAACGTACCTTTAAAGTTATGAAACTTTCAATCTGCTTCCCATTCACATATGATGAACTATTTCAATACTTTTGGCATTATAGTATATAAAAAAGTGCATATTTGTAAAGTTCTTAATTTTATGTATTTATATATCTAAATGTATATTAAATAGTATATGTATTATCTTCTTGCTAATACTAAATGCAAAGATATGAATATTATTGTACTTTATCTGTTGACTCTACAATATAACTAAAACTGACCTTCTTTGCCATCAAGTCAATGGTTTGCTTTATAGCAATACAATTCTTAAGAAGTTTTTCTATGCAGTTCATTACAGAAGTATATGCCTGAAATTAAAAGAAGATACTCAAATCAATATACTTGCAATTAAAATTAAAAAATGCATGTTAATTTTTCAGACTTTTTTTTTAATTACTTTTACCATACCTGAAAATAAGAGTTTAATCATGAAGATAACAAAATTTAGTTCAAAGTGAATGAGATAATATTCTGGTAGTATGCAAAATAATAGAACAATCAGAAAGATTAATCTTTTGCAAGAGTAAACAAAAGATTCAATTAGTTGAAATGCTGTACCACAATCACCTACATATGAAATGCTAATATTTGGAAGAACACTGAAATAATAACAAAAAGAGTAAAATTGTTCTATCAACATTATAAACTTATTTACTGGTTACATTAAAATAATATATATCAGCCAGTCTTACAACTAGGATATACTCTTACCAGCAGCCTATTACCATGGGCATTGTAGACATGTTTTCATATTTTAGGAGTCATATATATGTGGTACATGAAAATATTTGGTATAATATATATATTTATATATATATATATATATGCACACACACATATATATAGCACTACTCTTTTATAATTAAGATATAACCATCAAAAAACAGTGTCATGCTGTCATTAATATACAAGTTATAATAATACACACTGAAATTAGTTTCTTTATATACATTGTATACTGACTAAGCAAGTTTTAGAGAATTGCATTACTAGTACCTGTACAATTTTCAAATGTTTTAACTGTGAGACAGTTAAAAAAAATAAACTTACTGTTGCATTTTGGTCAGCCTGAATGCTAGCTAGCACATTTAACTGGCAACACAGCAAAGGCATTGCCTGGCTGTATGTAAGAAGTTGTGATGAAAACCTAAAAATGCATTAAATTTCTATAGGTAAGCATAAATGCATAATAAAGTATAAAAAAGCAAAAACGGTACATTTAACAATGTATTAAACATATCTGTATTATGATATGAAACAAAAAAAAATTAAAAAGTAATGAATATAAACAACAAACAGAGACATCTAATGTAATATCAATGAATGTGCTTCATGCAAAGGCATATTAAAAGTCATGAGCATATTTATTTTACAAGACATTCTAGGATATGTACACAAAAAATACATTAACAGTAGCATCTGATATGTGCTACTACTTTTATACAAAGTTTCAGTTGCAGAAAAGTAGTAGCACATGTTGAATTGATAACAGTCAATGTATTTCTGTCAGTGCTGGACAAACTGAAAATCCTGCTGAAGTAAAATTCTCTTGTACCATATCATAACCAACTATGTATCATAGATTCTATAATTCTACCTGGATTAGATCTAGATTTATTCTGAACTGTCATCATTTTCAAAGTGCTGGCCTCACAAATGGTCTGAAAAGATAGCAATCAAAGGGTGCCACAAGTCTAGAGTGCAGAAAGGCAAAGTTTTTCTCTTGCACAAAAATTTCAGTCACTACATATTGACAAAATAAAATGTTATTGGCAATCATTTGCTTCTACTGTTGGACAGGGACAATAATATCAGGGCACAAGTGCTGGGTTTGTAGGTAATAATATTGTAGATAATAGATGCCATTACACTCATTTCATAGTTTGGGTATGAGATGAGTAGTGGCATCTATTCTTGTGTATAGCAGCAATTGGCAAGCAGGCATTATCCAATTAAATAATGACTAGAAGTATTTTAGTTCCTGTGAAAAGATTCAAAACAGCATCTTTCTTTAGAAATGTATATATTAACATACTTTTTAACCTTTATATGCAAAAGATTGTTGTAAAAAGTTCCCTTAAGACATTGATGTCCCATGCCAATCACCCAGTTTCTTGGTATCTCAAAATGGCCCACTCTCATAGATTTGTTGAAATTTGCACAAATATAGCTCTAATTCTATGTAGAAACTAACAGCTTCATCTATATTGGCTAGACATGAAGCAGGAAATATTATGGGGTGGGAATTAAAAAGGTGATGGAAGAAAAGTATTTGACATAGGTGCTGAGTACATTATGCTATTTACTCTTGATAAACTATGTAATTATATATACTACATTAATAAATGGCTTATAAACAATTAAATATCAAAAAATTTCTTAAATATTAATCTTCTAAAATTTACTCTATTAGAATAAGAAGGGCTGGTACTGGCTAAGTTTGTACTTTGCACTATTACGGCTGTACCAGCTGGAAAACAGACCTGAGCATTGACATTTTGTATATTACTAACATACAATGAAAACTTATTGCATTACATTGGTTTTTTCACATTATGTACAAAGCTCAAAACGTTTGCATCAATATATAATAAATTTAAAATAATTTACTTTGTAAGTATGTTTGCATTAGGCTTTTTTAAGTAATACATTGAGCTATTTACTTGTAATCTTTACTTACATTAATTGTTTTCATTAAGGCAATGAATAAAACTATAATAATGAAACACAGGGCATAATTCTATTTTATTTCATTTGCATTAACAATCACTAAGCATTTAACAATCTATTTAAAGATTACTTTATAGGACTTCCCTCTTCCTAGATTTATGTGGAGTAGAGAGGTGGTCAAAACTCTCAGTGTGTTCTTTAATGTGCATAAGATATGGCTCACTCATACATATGAAAATTGATTAACATGCCATGTGATGGAAAGAAGCATTTTGAAAATATAGTAAACTCCCAGTTATCTGGTGCTCAAACATCTGAAATTCTCATGCAACTGGCATAATTTCCAAATTGATCATTTGAACTCGGTATGGGAAATTTTAATGCATATGGTAGTTCTCTCTCAGCTGTCACTGCAGCTGTCATTGATTTTTGCGCATTGTTATATTTATGCTAAGATGCTATAAAATTATATCTTCGATATTTACATTTGTATTAAGGGCATTATACTTCATTTTTATTATCATTATTTCAACTACATTTTAATTATATTTTACCTACTGTATTTGGTTTCTACAAAAATATTTCTCTTGCAACTGGCAGATTCATCTAACCAGCAATCCCCATTCCTCATAAATGCTGGATAACCAGGAGTTTATTGTACAGCAAAGTACTTTCACTCCAAAGAAGACAGAAAATCTCAGTGCTGTAGGATTGCAATTCAAACTAATGAGCTTCATTTATGAGACTAGTGTACTATCAACGGTATACTATAAATACACAAAGATATTCAATTTACATTTGTATGAAAAAAAATATTTTTTAAGCAAAGTTTTTATTAAATGAATGTTAAAAGACTACAAATTTCACTAACAAATTGAAATACTTACCAACTATCATTGGTTTTTGAAGATGAATTCAACACTAGTTTTCCAATGAGATCACCTTTCACTGCCAGCGTTTTCACTAAAGTAAACAAGTCAGCCTAAAAACAAAACTTTCAGTTAATATGAGTACTAGTTATGCATATAACTACTAGCTTGTCATTTTTTTGAAAAACAGAAACTAAACTAAAACATATTTAGAAATAACTACTAAGATATTAGCACATTCAAAAGTAAAATAAATTATTCTGTTTTTAGATGAAAACCCAGAAGCATGATTGAAATGAATTGTTTGCAAAGTATATTATCCATGTAATGAGAGGAGTAGTGTTTACAAGGAAAGTGAACTTGATACAAACAAAATATGTTTGTTGTATATGCTAGAGCTATAAAATAAAATATAACGCAACAATAAAAATTTACTTACTTTATTAACAAAAGAACACATTTCTTTGCTGAGATAATAAATATTTTGATGATTCTTTTAGGGACATTTAAATATATGTACTTGCTAATAAAACTTAAGTTAGTTAAACACAATGTTAAAAGATGTGTCTAATTACAGTTCTTTAAATTATTCAAAAACATTTTGCATTCTAACATTAAGGACTAATAAAATGAAAATTCCCAAAATAGTGATAATTTTTTTATCAATTTAAAACTATTAGTAAAAGCTAGCTAATGTAAAATGTTTCATAAATGGTAGTACAACTGAAAGTGATTCCTTGATGAAAAATAAATGTAAAATGTTCTGAGACATTGTGCAATTTGAGTTTTTGTTAGCAATAAAACAAGCTGGAAGTTTTGTGATATCATTTGCAAAACATCACAAAATTCAGCTGACACTGGAATGCTCACCATGATCATCAGCCATTGTATAAAGTATGGCATGCAATAAGTCATCTAGTATGGCTACTAAGGTCACCTAGTTTACACCTCCAGGGGGGATAATAAGTAGTTGTGCCATAGTGTCCTAATGTTACGATGTTATGCAGAAGGTGAACTGAATTGAATATGAAAATCTCTCCTGATATTGTTTGTACCTCTCAGCTTTGACATGCTAAAATACTGTGTGCAAGGGCACACAATGAACACAAATTGTAACATTTGAATGTCTTCCATTTTACTCGTTTCTACTGAGCAGCAGTATTCTAGAAGTAATGTCCAAAAATTTCAGCTGTGTATTTCTTATTAATGATGGCTTAAAGTGTAAAACATCACAGAATAGTTTGGACTTAATTTTCATCAATGATGTACCCTGTTCTGGACTGTACTACCATTTATGAAAAATATATTATATAACGTGAAATGTTATGAATAACTTGCTTTGGAATTTGAATCTTCTGATTAGAAAGTGAAGTATTTTGCACTGAGCCATTAAATGAGAAAAAAAATGGATTTAAAATATTAAAAGAAAGACTGTTCTGTACATTACTAAAATATGACTTGAACCCTAGTAAAGTACATTTTATATAACACTTCAGTTACATTATCAATATTCAGAGTATTTGTATTTATTTGATCTTAATCACACATTTTTTATTGTCCATGGATATGACATGTGAACTTAAAACCTCTTTGCAACTGATACAAGCTTTCTTGTATGAATTTAAAACACAGTATTCATGTCAATGCTGGATGTATACTCATGTCTGAGATCATTGAGCCAATAAGACATCTTTTTACTAGACATATAACATTAATTTGAAAACTAGAATAATACACTAATTATATTTAACTTACATACTGTAACTGAAATATGCAAATAGAACATGCATTGAAACCAAAACAAAGGTAAATAAAATTTTTAAAAATGTGAAAATAATTGGTAATTACATTATTAATTTCATTTTCCTTCATATTTAAGGTTGCAACTAAATCTAAGGTCAATGATGCTATACTATGTAGAAGCGATAATAATTCATCAGGCTCCACTAAGTTTATTTCTATATCATCCTTAAAGTTCTGTGCTGCAACCTGTGTGAAGTAAAAGAAAGCAAATAAATGCAGAAAACTTTAACATACCCCCCAATAAATATTACCCATCAAAAGTACAACTGTTTTGTAATATATACAATATTGAATTAGGATTGGAAGAAGTAGTCACTACCACAATTATCAAATAATACTTTATTAATACTTGCTGAAATTGAATATTTATGTAAAATCTATGCAAATAGACACATACGCACAAAGTTTTAAAGTAGTTTCCTACTCATAGGTATAATCAAAATCGATTTTGTGCAGTTGTTGATCTTTTAATATAGGCAATGGATGTAATGGCTACCTTTCTAGTATATAGTTCAGAGAAACAAATTTACAAACTTATCTACAGCAGAAGTTTTGTTTAGGAATAGGACATTTTTCAAACAGAAATAAGTTCACTGGACAAAAAATTAGTCACCTCTGGCTGAATGCTACCTAATAGCGCCTAATGCCTCTGTACAATGGAAGAACAGCCGAAATCCTGCCTGGCATGGATGCCACCAATGTGCAGATGTGGTGCACATCAATATTCATCCACTCTTCCAGCTGCAAATGCCGCAGTTCGGCCAGATTGGCCGGATGGCTGAGATGGCACTTTACTTGTTGCTCCAAATAGTCCCACAAGTTTTCTATGGGATTCAAATACGGGGATTTGGTGGGCCAGTCAAGATGTTCAAAGGCTTCAGAATGCTCGTTATGCCAATCCAATGCACTTCGAGCCCTGTGCATGTGACAATTCTTGTCTTGGAAGATTAGGGCATCCTTCTGGTGTTCACTGTGGAGATGCTGCACAAAAGGCAACATGTGGTCATCCAGTAGCTCAACGTAGCCCTTTTTTGGTTCAAGTGTTATGTCATCGCAACCAAAGGATCCATTTTCTCGTACGTGAAACACCCCCAGAACATCATAGAGCCTCCTCCAGCTTGAACGAACTTTGCACACAATCCACATGGAAGGCTTCATGTGGCTTACAATGTGCCTGTCACCTTGCATCATTCGAGTACAAGCAAAAACGTGACTTATCCAACCAGATCACATGCTTCCAAGAGTTGATAGTTCAATCTTTGTGGTGCCGCACACCCTGTAGCCATTCAGCCTTGTACAGAGATGTTAGCATGGGTCTCTTCTGCAGTACTCTGCTCCAGATATCCATGGCATGCAGTTCCTTTCGGAGTGTTCATTTGGAAACAGCTTGTTATAGGTCTGCATTGACTGACTGGGGCAATTCCTGCCTCATTGTAAAGCGGTTTGCCCTAACAGTGTATGACACACTGGGAATCCCTATTGGTGAGCAGTCTTTCTGGCGATGATTAGCAGTGGACTGTGATGCACACCACTGCTGGAAGACCCTTTGGATAGTAAGTTTTGACACACCTGCAAAGGCAGCAACTTCTTGTACACTATGCCCTTTGGCTTGGTCAAATGCAATACCTTTTTGCCACTCATTCACATCTTTGGCGCAACCCAAGTTTCACAGAGCGACTAACACACATGTGGCACACAACCACTTTTTGTCACTGTATGAACCCCATAGTGCATGACACAGCTATTTATAGGATGCGTTTATTACTGGTGTGCCCTCTATTGCTGTCGAATATACGTAATCCTCTTACAGCGGGAGATGACTAATTTTTTGTCTAGTGAGCTTATAATGGTATTATGATTATATTAAAATTAATCGCCCTTAATTGGCATAGCAGTTAGGAAACTAGCTACTATTCTAGCAGGAAAAAATTGTGTTAGCTCTGAGGCAGTGTCAGTGACTTGGTCTCAGTAGGGCATTTCCTTATATGTATGAAAAGGTCTGTGTATGAAAAGGTGAAAAGGTCTCTGTCTAATACGTTACAAAATAAATAAATAAATAAAAAATTGGCTGATTCTAAAATAATTTGTTGCACATGAATTCAATTATAAACCCTAGCAAAGTTAATACAGATATTTTTCTTCAGATTTTTCCTTAAAAAGTAATGTGTGCATTTGAAGTTTTGCATGCATTTCAACATTACTCTAAAGCAATAACATATGCTTTAGTATAAGCAATGATTGTATAGCATTAATTAATCAGTATATGCTTTGACATATAATGGATTATAATCAATATTAGAGCAGAATTTGATATACTTCCCTTGAAGAAAGTCAAATAATTTTAGTATTAAACAGATTTTAAAATTTGCAAAATCTGGTGCAACCAATATTGTTTATTTGAGTCAGCTGATGACTACTAGCAGCTTAAACATTCATTACTAGCTGAAAACTAATATATATATATCATATCTGGATTGCAATTAACATTCTATATCTCTTGTTATATCATTTGCAATATATTCTTCTTTCAGTTTGGAGATTCCAACAAAGAAAAAGGGTATGGTCTTAGATTCAAACAAATGCAGTATATTTTGAACTGATAATAAAATAATGTTTTTAGCTTACATTGTAATATTTCCTTTCTCATGTCAAAAACTGCAATTACTATACCATGCTCAAAAACCATTGCAATGCAAAGAATCATATGTTATGTCAATAAAAAAAAAATCAAATTCAAAACTGTAAGCAGAAGCTTTTTTGTAGAAGAATAAAACTGAAATTGAAGATCTCAATCAAATCCATCTAAATCTTGATTTGCAAAAACATTTTTTCATTACATTTAAGAATCATATAAACTGAAACATTTAATATCATTGCTTGTCCTAAAGATTTATCAGATTTAAGAAAATTTGGAAAAAAGAAGAAACATTACTTAATTTTTAAAAATAAACTTCTGTATCTTAGTTAACTGCTTAATTTATAGTTATTACTTTAATTTTAATCTGTTTTAATTAACATTTGCTATCCTAGTGGCAGAGTGGTTAGTGTGATCGGCTGCTGAGCAAAGGGACCTGGGTTCAAGCCCAAGATATGGCATGGATGTTTCTTTTCTGGTATTGTCTTTCTGCTGAGGTCTTGGCATCCTAACAGCTAATTTCGAATGCATATTATACTGTCAGGCTCCTGATAAACCACTTGGCAACCAGCTTCTTGAGGGGGTGATTTAAATTTTTTTAAAAACTGTTGAGATTACTGTGGCAGGTAACAATGCTGCTAAATGTTTGAGCTTTCACAACTCTTTAAATACTGAACAAATGTTATCGAAAATCAAAATTTAGATAGATGTCATCGAGATATTTTATTAAAATTCAGTCTTATTTTCCCTTAAAATACTTCTTTTAGAAGTTAGAAAGTTTTGAATTTGGACATAACTTAAGGGGGCTTTGTATTTCAAAGACATCTGAGTGTACAATGTAAAATTCTTTCTTTTTATAAAGTTTGGACTATCTGCAGTGTAGATTAAATAAAAAAAAATTTGGTGGAGCTTTGAAAAATATATGCTAATCAAAAATCCAAATGATTTACTATCTGAATACATTTGTAATCATGATTTCTATATTTGAAACTAATTAATTGTTAAAATTCTCAGTTCAAAACAATTTAGAACAACAAATCTTATTGACATCTTTACTCAGAAGTATACTCTAATGAAATCTATGATTTTAATTCTTGCAGAATCAATCATCTGCTACAAATAAATGTGAATGAATATTCATTCTTCATGCAACTTTTTAAATTGCAAAATTTTAGCTAACTGTTCACATTTAACATAGTGCCATTTAATTACAATGTTATTGGACTGTGTTTTGTCAATGTGTCAACCCTTCAATGCAGATTCCATCTGCTACTACATTAAACGTTTCTGTGCTTAAATTTAATTTGATATTATTTTCTTGTTTAATATCAAATTAAATTTAATTATTATATTTATTTCTTTGACAGTTATTTTCTTGTTTTAATCAATAATATTCCAATATTACTTTATCTTACCATTACATCAGCTATTGAATAGTGTAAAAAAATATAAATAATAACTCCATTGACCTGAACTATTGCAGTATATTTAGGGCAGGTACTACAATAAAGGATGCATTGCCAGATCTCTACAATAATTGAGTCATTGTGTTATTTCAATAAGTGGCTCAATGTAAATGCTGTTGTTTTTTTTAAAAAAAACTATTGAATATGAACTTTATCTCATAAAATAATTGATATTAGCCTACCTTTAGTCTACCAGAATACATTTTTAGAGTTTTGTAGCAGTGGTCATGATTCTGAAGACTGGAATGTGATGATATAGAGTCATTTAATTTACTGTTGATTGCCAATTCATGACAGTTTACTTTTGTACCTATATTGCTGAAAATAAAAATGAAAAATATTTGATCTTTAAACATTCTTTTCAATAGTCAACTTATTTTTAATTAATATAAATGTTTAAAATGTAATTCTAGGAAAAATAAAAATGATCAAATGCTAAACCATATTATGCATGAACTAACTTTGAGCTAGAAGTGAGGTTTTCAGAGCCTTAGCTAATGAAAAAAATACACTATGATGTTACTTACTTTTGATGAAAATATGGTGATGTAAATGCTGCAGACTCAAACTAAAAGTATATAAATGACAATTTAAAGGTAAAAACAATAAAATTTACTTGTTTTTCACATTATATTACAATGTAAAATAAAACATTTAGCCAGAATTTCACTCTAGAATTTAACACACACATTCATCACATTCACATCAAAAATCCTCAATAACTTATGCAAATGGAAAGTTCTAATTGAAATTTCATAACTTGCAAAAAAAAAAGCATTTTATCGAAATGCTTTACTAAAAATCTCAACTGATTATCTCAAAAATCTTATTTTTTTATTAAAATTTGTACTAAATAGTTATGGAAGCAGTAAAATTTAGCAACAGCATTGCTTGCTCTAAAACACTTTAATGTTTAGTAAAAATGTTCATCATTATTAATAAATAATGGTAAAATGTAATAAAATGAAAGCAAAGAATCATTGGACCTTCCAAACACACTTATTTTTGCAAAAAGTTATTATTTATGCTTCAGTTAACTTTTGTGATATATTCTTAGAATGGTAAATCCTGCTAAACTTTTCAGCTCTTTAAATACTGAACAAATATTGTTAGTGGGAAAAAACTTATTGTCAGTCACTTTTTAAAAATAAAATGCTTATTTTTCAAAGAATGTTGAGATTGTTCAATGTTGAGATTACTGCGATTCCCTTTGGCATAACACAGGCATTACCCAGCATTTCTTTTATACTATAGTAAATTGGATACAAGTCATCACCAGGTTCAAGTGCAAATGATTTACATAAAGTTCAAAAATCAGAAATTTATTTGAAGTTGTGGTATCAAAGTTTAGGTCCTAGAAAAGATACTGATCTGTTTACTTGTTGAAAATGTTTCAGATTCATGTCTTTTAATGATTTACACTACATTCTGCAAAGTATTATATTACATGCTGTCTGTTGGAGGATTTTTGTTAATTTCTTTTGCTAGAGTTTGGCTTTTTCCAAGGTAAAGCTGCACTTGAAAAACATACTTTTTCAATATTAAAACACTAGTTGCTAGGTAGACTCCTTTTTTCAAATAACAGTTCCCTGAGACTACAAAATAAGAATCAAACTTATAAAAAAAAACCCACTAAAACTAACAATAAAAAATAATTACCAATTTAGCACAAAATCATTTATTTTGATAGAAAGATCCTTCATCTCTGGAACAGGAAGTTCTGAAGAGTCTTCAACTTTATTCTTTTCAAAGGAATTTTTAAGAATGCTTTGCTGAATATTTTCTGTTTCCAGCTTCTGAAGGATTGCAATGCTACTGTTCATACTATACTGATGTCTTACATTTTTAACATCTGGAGTATTACTTGAGTTATTTAAGTCTTCATAAGTAAAATGAGTATCAAGCGACTTCAGCTCATCCAATATAGCTATAAAAATTTTAATGAAAAAGCATCATGCAACTAATTTCTAAAAAAGCTTTAAAATATTTAAAAAATACATGAAATGTATTACACTGATATTATGCATATGTATTATGGCTATTTTAAATGGTTATTATTACATTTAAATATATATTTAGAGAAATAAAAGATAAGGAAATTGAAAAATATTGAATGAAAAGATTATTTTAACACAACACGCATATACAAATATTGGACAGAAAAATGGAAACTGTTAATATCACAATAGAAAATCGCATTCAGAGCTCAATAACTTCTTCAATATGATTTTAATGAAAAATATGTCTAAGATATATATGTATAAAGATCTCATTAAAATCTATCTAAATCGGGGTTTAAAAAAATATTTGCTCAGTATTCAAAGAGTTATGCATATTGGAATATTTAACAGGCTGCAAAACATTGACCACAAAATTTAATTAAAACATTATAACAGGTTAAGAGATCAAAGATCATGTTTACTCTACTAGAGTCAACTATGATTTCTGATCTCTTAATCTATTTTAATGTTTTAAATGGGATCTTTTTTGTAGACTGTTAAATATTCCATTACTCTTTGAATACTGAACAAACATTATTTAAAATCGAGATTTAGATATATTTTATTGAGATCTTTATCTTTAAATATTTTTTTTCATTAAAAAAAATCATATTTAAGAAGTTATTGAATCTGAAAGTGACTTTCTATTGAGCTGTTTACATTTTTCTGTCCAGTGCAAATTTTTATTACAGATTAGTAAAAGATGTGCAAAGAATAAATCTTACAAAAATTCGTAAAATGTACTCTTAATACTGAAAGTGTCAAAAAATACTAGAAGTGTTTTCCTAAGTAGTTTTTTGATAATATGCATGGACTTCAAAATTTTTATTTTTACCTAATCAGCAGTGGTTTAAGATATTAACATCAACACAGAAAAATATGAATATAAAATTCTTGTTTTTACAACCAAAATTAGTTCAAAAGCACTGTTAAATGTGATTCATAAAAAAAAAAAACAAGAAAATTCACATTTTAAAGCACAGCTTTAAACAGAACAGCAGATAATCTTGACAAAAGGAAAAGATAAGTTTAAAATAAGCATTTTTACTAGATCAGTGGGAAAGATTTTCGGATGAGGCCAACTTCAGTATTTAACTTACTTGCACCACCATGCACACTATTACAATATTTTTGTGACAAAAATCTGTGATAAAGAAATAAATCTAAATGTATTTTCTCTATTAAGACTGATTTATCTACATACTCTGAGAAAATTATAATGCAAAGAATTTATTTTGGAAGTGTGCCTTTAACACCATTACTGGTAGTCCCAAGCTGAGCTCATCATCAGAGAAATGTCCCTATTTTGCTAGGGATGAGTTCAGTTCATCCTAAATAGAGTGCTTCAATAAAAAACCACTAGAAGAACTACAGAATAAATGAATATTTACAAGTAAAGAGTTAATACCTATTTTCCATTAAACTTCACTTTGTGATTTTCTTAACCCTAGAAACTACTGTATAACTTTACACCACATGCAACTCATCAAATGACTGACTACCATTATTTTATGTAACATAAACTAAATAATATTTTATTTTACAACAACTTAAGGTAACAAAAGGAAACATATATCTGTAAGAGAAAAATCTGAAATAGAATTACCAGTTAACTCAATGTCTAATGTAGATTGTGGCTCAGAACTGGATAGTTTTTTTAATAACTTTTCTTCTTCAAATGACTCTGAAGTCTGATGTCTTAATAAGGAAGCAGATACAGCACCTTCTGGGATTTTTACCCAGTTTGAATAGTCGTTTTTGTGCATACCTTCAAAAGATAGTTGGTGGACAGAAAATTCAAATTTGCACTCTAAAACAGTAAACAAAGCTAAACATCATTAAATGCATATTTTGAAGAAATACAAAAACATGCACACACACACACACATATATACATAAAATTTTAATACTACTGTTGATTACTCATAATCATATTCAAAATGTGAAATAAAAATATGCATTTCATAAAAATTTCTAAACATAAATGAGTGCTCAGCAAGATGAACTATTGAGATTTCCTTGCTATTCAACAAAAATCATCAAATGATACAGATAAGGTTGCCCATATTTCCAGCAAATGTATATATTTTGGAGTCTCCTTTACCATATTAATCCTGTCCAAAAATCAAAATTTTCTGTACTATTGGATAATGATTATGCATTATTTCATTTCTACATTGGCAATTTTGCTACCCAAAATCAATTGCAAAAATTATGAACCTACACAGAATTATTTCATATTGGTCCATACCTAACTATGGTCCCTTCAAATAAATTTTACAGAATTGCTTTCACAAATTCCTTTAACTACATTGGAACTATTGGAATAGCTATTATATTATTTTGGAATACATATTATATTAACCTATTGGAACTATTATTGAGATAATCAAGGTGAAATAAACCTTAATTATGAATATTTATGTATCAAAAAGAAAAAAAAAATACTTCACTAATTAAGTAGCAATTTATTACACATTAACTTGTAGGTATAAAGATTGGAAATAGATATTTGCATTAATTGAAAAAAAAAAAAAAAACTTTGTGATGGTTCACCCATTCACTTTTACTTTTCCTTAACCAGTTTTACTGTATTTACATTAAATTTATCATTTTGGGGAAAATTGCTAGAGGAGTTGTGCATGTGCAACTCCATTTTTTGATTGATAGTCACTAATGCACACAGAAGGACCCCCCCCCCCCCTCTCTCTTGATTCATACCTAGTGCAAGAATGTGATCATCATTATGCAAATGTGACTTCCCAGCGTGCAACACACGTGTAATGTAAGTGACATTAAGTAACATAGAGCTAGCAGTGAGACAGAATGTTAGAATGAGGAGAGTGAAGAATTTGTTAGAGCTCAGTGTAGCAGTTTTTGCTCAGATATTTTTGTAGAAGAAAGTTTCACTTTAGTGAGTCAAGATTTTTGGAAATGAACTTTATTTGTTTTATGAAATAGTTTTTGACATTCCAATTTTTTTCTCTTGCGCAGAATTTGATATTTTGGCTAGAATTAACTTTAATGATTGACAATCTTTTGATTTAAATCCTTTTCTACTAAGTAACGTTAATTATACTAAGAACCCTCATTTAACTTTATTTGCAAGATTAATTGTCTGGCGCCCGAGTTATTCGCTAATTTAAAATGCATTTTGGATCAGTTACAACTTCAAAAATAATAAAAAAAAGAGTCAAGAAACTATATCATCCTATGAATGTTGCTTTGATCTATTGGAACCTACCCCTCAAGTATCATTCTCATTATAATTCTTTTTTGATTACAGTAGCTTTCCTAATTTTTGATGTAGAAATTGTTTTAATTCTTCCAATTCCTATAGCTATAACTTCAGCAGCTAGAATTTGGGTCACAGATGGTGGCATGAATATTTCTCCAGTGTAGTGATCTGCAAAGTGGAGTACACAAAAAAATTTTATGATTCTGATTTATCATTTTTTGTTTAGAAAGATTTGAAAATTCCAGAAAAAAATCTGAGGGAAAATAAAAATTAAATTTGATAATACATTTAAATTTTGTGGTCATTTTACATATATGAGAATCTGTTTAGTTTTATAAAGATGTCTGGGCACACAATGTGGAGTGCAGAGAGAGCACAGTTGCCAAGTTTAATGGATTTATCATTTCACAACCCTGAGAGATATGTTTATTTTTATCTTATCTTGTTACTTCATACATATTGGGGTATATGCTATTTTTTTGCTGATATAGGGATATGTGATCGAAAAGATTTGCAGACCACTGGTCTAGTGGTTAGAAGTAGTGACACATTCATGATTCTCCTTTAGTGAAAAAAAATTCCAAAAGGCTCTTATAAGGCTTGATCTCAACTCTTGAAGAATAACCTGCCACTGATATTCAATTAAAATAATAATAGTCTTATATTAGCTTAATATTATCAATTAACTCTTTAACTCCATGTTTTTGTAACTAGCACAGAGGTTGACATTTGCAAAATGCCTTTAACTGTAACACAAAAGTTTTTATGTAATAGCAAAATATTTTTGAAATTTACATAAATATTTTGGTTTTACATAAAAACTTAAATTGTGTTGCAGCTACAGGCATGAAGCAGATTTTAAAATTTCACCATATGATAAAAAAAAATACTATACTCTTGAATCCCATTTTTACCTGAATCTTTTTGAAGATAACTGCAATCCTGTACATTATTACAATGAACTCTACTGACATTTACAAAAATATTTTCATGTGCCACTTGCAAATTATGAATGCAAGAAGATAAAATTTTGCTATGTTTCTTGAGGGAGCGATGAGCTTCTAAATCAGTAAGATCTTGAAAAACAGCATGCCCAGATTTCCGGATGCTCTGAATGCCTTGGGGGGAAAAGATTATAAATTAAGTATTGCAGATATAAATTCTGACTCTGCAGTGCATCAAAATTTATTCATAAATTTACTTATATAAATTATTCTAATTCATAGTGTAGTATTTAATAATATAATGAGAATATCAGTTCAAAATTAAATTCAAATATAGCTATATATATATATGAACACATATACTCTGTAGTCACTTTATTAGGTGCAGCTCCACGTTACATCAAAAGTAACTCAGATACAGAACCCAGTAACTTTTAAAATAAGTGCTTTATGAAAAAATGTGACAGAATATAAAGATCTCAATTAAATCTATTTTAATTTCCAAAAATTTTTGTTCAGTATTTAAAGAATTATATAAGCTGAAATATTTAGCAAGTTAACTCATTCTGAAAAAAAAAAAATAAATAAATAAAATAAAAAATGGCAAAAATTAATATAAATTAATATGTGAACTTCTAAAAATACTCTTATACATTAGTAAAGTTTATAATAACAGTTACTGTTTTCATTCTAACTTTTTTATTAACTTTTTGGAGCAAACTGACATTAGTGCTGCTAAATATTCCAATTTCCATAACTCTCTAAATACTAAATTAATACTGTTAAAATTCGAGATTTAAATCTTTAAATTATCTTCAGTCACATGTTTTCATAAAAAGCTTAAGAAGTTGCCAAGCAATAAAGTGGCTCCTGAGTGCATATAATTCAAATCTTTTATGTGTATATATATATATACAGTATTGACAATAAAAAACTAAACATTCTGTGAGAATATAATTCAAAGACAATTATAAAACACAGTTAAATCTAAGATTATTGTACTTATTTAAGATTATGTTTATTGGCTCCATAATGCATGCAATGCTGAAATTCTACTTCAAATCAGGTATGTTTTTGCATTTGCTGAAATGCAACTAGATTTCTGCATAGTAAGTAAAAAATATGTAGTATGAAAATGGTGAATGGAAGATGAAGAATATTTGATGTGCATCATCTAACTAATAAAACATTATTTAGTTGCAATAAAACTTCTTTACTAAGAAAACTGTAATACAAACCATAATTGTTTCTTTTAATATACAAGATATGAAATTTCTCATTACTTTTTATTCCACAGTGGGTTATAATAAAAATAAGTTTGATATTCGTGTGTTTTCTACAATTATATCATTGTAAACATTTATAACATCAAATTTAATGCTGTAAATTTCCATTTATGTTGTAATTGATTAATAGAGTTTAATGCACTATTTGAATTACTAAAAATAGAGAAATATAAATCCTTTTGTTTAGTAATCCAAATAGTTAAAAGTTTGATATCTTCAAGTTTACAGTGTATACTTAAGTCAGCTGAAGGCAAAAAAAGAGTGAACTGAACATTGTATGAAGGAACAATATAAGCAGCAGCTGTAGTGAGTTATTGATCATATGATCCATCATTATAGATATGAATAAAGTTTTGTCCAATATTAGAAATGTATTCTTCAGCATTTTTGCTTTAATTTCCCCTTTATTAAAGTTATTTTTGAGATTACTTAAACAGTTGTTAAGAATTTTTGAATATTTATATTTGTCATAAGATGGAAATATGCAATCACACAACCTTGTCAGATAGCACAGCTAAATTATTTAAAAGGTCAAAATTATAAAACAATTGATAAAATACCAATAAAATATTTCTGATAATCTTAGCATGCTATTGTTCATCTATTGACTCAAAGTATCCATTCTGAATTCAGAATGAGAAACACTTGAAGATACCAAGAATATACAGACAAATCACATGGTAAGAATCAACCAACATGGCTAACAAGAACTAGGCTAGTAGTCTGGCCTCTGTTAGCAATGATGAAAGACAAAAATTATCTATTATGTCTTCTTCAGGAATCATATATATCATCTGTAGATATATTATTTGAGCAAGGGAAGATGGTCTCCTGTTCCAGACCATAAATATTATATTTGAATATGATACCTGAGGTAGACTTATAAATCATAATACAGATTAAGTCAAATAAAAAAAGAAATATATATATTTTAAAAACGATAAAACAGCATCAAAAATGAATAAATAAATATCTTACATTTACGAACTTGTTTGGTCAAATCTTGTAAGATCTGTTTATCTGTCTCTTTAAGGTTTCCTTCTAATACAGTAGTAATCACTTGAACAGCACAAAGAGCTTGCTTCTTTAATCGTTTAGTAGCATTTTTAAGCACATTTCCTTCCTGGTCATACATGTGATGCACTACAGTATGTACTTCCTGTTGCACATGTGCATCTGCAGATATATATTTACACAATATAATCAATCCCTGTTACATTAGAAAACAAGTTCATCACCACCATACAAGTGTATGTAGCTTTAGTAATGATTAGTGGCATCATTTACAATCATAGTAGGGATGAACTTAGTGGAATTAAGCATAACTCTGAAATATGCAGTAAGATGGTAAAAGGAATTCAATTTAGCATAACACTATCAGTAAAAACTTCACACTTTTCGCAACTTTTATTCAATATTAGTAATCTATAGTTTTTAAACATTATTATTAGAAGATTTCATAGATACTATACATATATATATATATCAACTTCCAATACAATCTATATATATATATAATTCATCACAGTTATTTATATTAAGATATAATTAACTTATGCATATTAAGATATACTTTAAAGCATATTAAATATGTTATGCATATTAAGATATATTAATGTTCTTAATATGCATAACATATTAAGATATACTTGATTATATCTCAATAAATATGCATATTAAGATATACTTTAAAGCTTATTTAATAACACTATTAAGATTATAAGCTATAATTACAAAGCCAATTAAATATCAGCTTTGAAAGAACACACATCTTTTCTATTATTGATATTACTGGTTCATCTTTTCAACTACAATAGCACATATTGCAATTAGGTAATAGAATTTTGCCCTTACAATCAGCATTCAAGCTTTTGTTGTGTTTACCAACCATTCCTGTTGAAGTATTTATTTTCTACTTTTCATTTCACCACGTTAATTGTAAAGCCACTATGTTGATGACACTTATCTTTCTTGGTATTTTTTACTGCACATTCATACACAGCTTTGCTTCAGAATAGAGCTCTAATACAATTGATAAGTGCCAAGACTATAAGGACAGTAGCATGGTAGTCAATGGATGTGCACTAAACAAAGTGCAAACAGACAAGTTTCATTAATATAGTGACTTTACAATGAATGCACATTTAGTGTCATCACCTGGCAAAAATGAACATCCCATGAAAATGTTGTCTGTTGTATGAGTTTAAACTGTTTAAAAAATATTAATGGGTCATGACCACCAGATGATTTGCACAATTTTGAGCATTGCATGCATGTACACAATACCTTTTTTCAACGAAAAGGGAATGCAATTTTTTAGTATTTTTGTGATGAAATAGGATATATTTTTTACTAACCTATCACTTTTAGTAAAGCTGATACATCTGTAACTCTAAACAGAACATCTTGTAGGCAACACATGTAGTAGCACCACTCATCCACAAATAGCTTCAGAAGATAAGATGCTCCCATATTTTGTGGATTATTTGCATAGGTAACAGCAGCTGGAACAATTTCAACATCTAATGCTTCTAAATGTTTTACAGTTAGCTGAAGCTTGTAGATCACTAAATAAAAACATACCAAATATTCTACAACTGGTTGCAATATTCAGTAGATATATAATTTATATGCTAATATTAAAAAAATTGTGCAAATGAAATATTTAAAAAAGGTAAATTATTAAATATCCTGACTTATTTTAATTTCAGAAGTTTAAAAATATTTTTTCTAAATTGCTGAAATTGGGAAATAAGCTTTTAATGATATCTTCACAAAATGGAAATGATAGATATGAAATGTTAAACATTTTGCTATAGTAATTTCAAAATAGTTTAAAATTACACTATACAGGGTGAATCTGAAAAAGTGGGCAAAACTTTACGGGGTGGTAGAATGCAGCTATACGAGCAATATTCGTCATAGAATGTATGGTCGGAACGCAAGTGGTGAGAAGTTAAAAGGTTGTTTTCCACTGTCACATTTAAAGAATGAACACAAGAAGGAGAGGAGATACTTCAGAAAACATTTTATTAACAGGAATGTAATTGAGGCACATGCTCAAAGAAATTGCTCAAAAGAGCTGCCGCCAGCTGTAATGCAGGCTTCACACCTGCAGGATAAGGACCGACGCACATTTGCAAAGACACCAGGCATTTTCCGAATATCGCCGGCAACAACGGCAATCCTGGCGACTAGATCCATATCGGTTTCAATGGGGCACTCGTAGATTAGGCTTTTCATATGGCCCCACAGGAAAAAGTCCAAACACGAGAGATCCGGCGATCTTGGTTTCCAAGCTATGGGACCACCTCGACCAATCCATCGCCCTGGGAACATTGCATGTAAAGTGTTCCGCACATCTAAGCTGAAGTGTGCAGGCGCACCATCGTGCTGGAACCACATTCTCAACCTGCTGGGGGTTGGAATCGGACGCAGCAGTTCCGGCAACACCTCTCGTAGGAATGTGTTATACGATTTGCCGTCCAGACGGTGTGGCAGGAGGTATGGGCCAACCAAATGGTCATGGAGGATCCCTGCCCAAACATTTACGGAGAACCGCTGCTGGAACGAATGAGGACGTGTGGCATGCGGGTTCGTAGATGCCCACGTATGTGAATTGTGGGTATTCAAAACGCCCTCACGGGTGAAAGTGCACTCATCCGTAAACAGAACATGTGCACCAAAATCCGGCTGCACTGCATTCTGCTGGAGGTACCAACGTGCGAAATCGACACGTGGCTGATAGTCCGCTGGTGACAACGCTTGTACCTTCTGTGTACGATAGGGGTGCATTCCTTCCTCCTGTAGCACACGGCAAACCGACATTTGGGACACGTGTACTGCACGGGAAACCGCTTACGTGCTACATCCTGGTCGCTCTTCCACCCTACGCAGAATGTCCTCTGCAAGTTGCGGCGTCCTGACACTCCTTTCACGCCCTGCGTCTTGCTTGGCCAGGCGAAGGATCCCGTTTCACACAGCTGCCGATGCAAATGCTCGAAGGTTTTCCGATCTGGAGTGCATCTCATCGGAAATCGGTCGCGGTAACGTCTCTGTGCCTCACTTGCATTCCTGTCCGCCGCACTGTACACAAAGTGCATATCCGCCATTTCGTGGTTAGTATAATCAGCCATCCTCTCGGCAATCCATGGTAGAAATGCCGTTGGGTGCGAGGACCGACCCTTTTATACCATTTCCAACGCCACCTAGCGGCTCGCCGTTTGCGTTCCGCCCATACTTTCTATGACGAATATTGCTCGTATAGCTGCGTTCTACCACCCCGTAAAGTTTTGCCCACTTTTTCAGATTCACCCTGTATATAGGAATGACTTAAGAGAGTTTGATATAAGGCAAACTTCCAGCAGCACTTTTTTGCACAGAATGGATTAAATATCTAGATCACAAGCAGGGCCAGACCTAATAGCAGTAACTCCCCCCCCCCCCCCCCAATGCTAGTAAGGGTAACAGAGGCAAAAATTTATTAAACATGACTGGGAGCACATCACACTGCTTGCACGTGCATCCACGTTCTACAGAACCATAATCCACGAGGCTAATGAAATAATGACCTCACCTGTCCCCACCTGCAACTGAGACACTGGAATCGCCCTTCACAACGTGTGGAAAGAAGCTCTAAACAGCCCTAACATCACCACATAGTGTCACTTCACTAAAGACGGAGCACTGTCCTTGCTCCAAAAAGCTTCTGAGTTTTATCCTAAAAACTTTTAACATGCAAATAGTTTGAAGGATAAATTTTAAAATTTTATTGCTCAATGACAGAGAATTTTAAGTTATTTTTAAGTAAATATAAAATTTTGGGTTTAGTGAAGGATGACTTCAAACTTGCTTAAGTGAAATATCTATGCACATATTATGCTTAATGAAATCATGATGGAAAAGAAGTGTTTTTCTTTAAAATAAGGCATTTTTTACATAAGAGTTTCACCACAGATTTAAAAAAAGTTGGTTTATCTAGAAAAGAATTTGTCAGAGAGTTGGAACTGAATTCCAGCACATTTTTAAAAGGTGGAAAAACTAGTTCTACTGCAGTCTGGCTTTCTGCCACCAAAGCACATGAAGACTGCTGTTTCTGATTATCTCACAATGCTTTAGTGATGAGAGTTTTGTGCAAATTCTCAATATATGATAAATTAATATTTTAAATAGTTTCACATATTTTTGGAGAGAGCAAGTTCGCACAAAGGCAGAAGTAAAAACTTCATTATACTGCTTTATGATAATACACATATATAAAAATTAAAACAGGAATAAAAGTCCAAAACTTAAAAAACTTACACTTAATATCTGTAGAGCATGCAGCAGCAAATCTACAGATTTGATATAATAAATCTGTATGTTCGTGGAAAGCTTTAATAAAAGGTTTCAGATCAAATGACATATCTACTGTATCACTGCAGTATGCCTAAAGGGTAACAAATATGCTTTACAATTTCACACACAATATGCATATATATGTAAAGAAAATGTGCAATTGTTCTTACATTATAATGAATTATTTTCACTCATTAAATATAATATGATATTAATAAAGATGTTCTTGCTGGTTTTAAATACTTTAATTTATTAAATAGTAACCATTCAACATTATTGCTATTCAATTATTATGTTAATTATAATATGTATCATTTTTTATTGCTTTTTTGCTTAAAAGTATTAAAACAATCAACATTAGCAATGCTGAGAGATAAAAGGAATTAAAGCTCTTCATCACAAAAGGTGTAGAAAACTGTCTTGAGAGCTTGCCTAATTTCGTTATACAAAATGCACTCCGAGACAAAATATAATGATATCTACTATGCCATATTCAGGAATCAAACATAGATAATTGGTATATAAATTTCTTGTGAAAGGGCAAATGTTCTCCTTCTCAAAACATAGGTGATATATGAAATATGATATTTCAGCCATATTAATAAATTATAACATGGATTAAATTAAACCAATAAAGGAATACAATATATATAGTAAGTCCAAACAGTAGAATTTGAATGTTTTGAATATTGCAGAATTTCAATAATTATTTGATAGTACACTGTGATGTGTCCAAAATAATCAAACTAATGTTAAATGAACTTATTTAACTACAAAACAAAATGCTGTTTACAAAGAGTACGACAATTTACTTAATAAATGATTAAACTACACTCTTATAAAATCAGTGAGGAATATTTGTCAACAAATGCAAAATAAAATAATATTCAAGACCGCTGTTATGCTACATTCAAACAACTACTTACAAATCAAAACATCTTATTTGTGGTTTAAACCTTAAGAAATGCTAAATAATAAAACTTAAATCTCACTTGATATTAATTAATAATGTACTACACTTAAGCATAAGGAATGAGTATTCTTAGTCAAGACACAGACCTACCACTGGATTACACTCTCTTTTCTTTTTTGTTGGCTTTCTTTCACTATCACCAGCAGAACTAGGCTTCATCTTAAACAAAATCTAAACAAATTTATTACTTATTATCACTCAGTAATTAACTAAGTGGCTATTTTTCATAATCTCCTATACAAGACAATGTTAATATACTTTCCGTGCACATATCAAAATTTAACAACACTGATTTCAATCACAATTCAAATTCAACTGTCTGTTCTACTACATACAAGATGCATTCTTCACAGCATATGGAACATTTCATGATACAGTATGCACACATTATAATGAACAATTGTTGCATGTTCACACATGGTTTCAGTATTTATGTATAAACTCCAAGAACAAGATGTTTCATACTTAAGCAGATGGGAATTGCTACCATTTTAAATCAATTAGTAGATTAACTGGTGCATAATCAGGAATTCCTAACTTGAATTCTGGAAATTACTGAATTTTGTACACTTTTATAGTGTTTTTATTTAATCTTTGAGGTAAATTCTTATGACTAGCAACTTTGTTGACAAATATTCCAGTTTTTACAGCTTTTAAATGTTGAACAGTACTGAAAATCAAGATTTAGATAATTTAATTAAGAATTTAGAGCTTTGATTTTTGCTTTACATTGACAGATATGAAGTGTTTGAATGATTTGGTAGGCTACAGTATATATATGCACTACAGAAAAACTGGAGAAATTAATATACCATTTCTTATAATAATTGAATTTAGAAACAGTTAACAGGGAGTTTGAACAATGAGAGAGATAGGGGGAAAACTTGTTACTCTGCCAGTTAAATCATTATTGTTTTAGCAATTATTAAAATATATGTTCTATCTTTTACATAGGGTTGGGTTGTTTTCTTCTGAGCAACCTTTTCCCACACTATAGGTTAAATGGCCAGGCCATAAAGACCCTGAGAGTTCAGTCAAGGTTGGGAAAGGGGATTCATTAGACAGTTGTTAGGAGACAGATGGAAGCCTCCTGTCAAGGCAATCCAGCGAGTTCTTTAATGCACGAGTATAGTCCCCTTGCCACATGGTCACACTTAATGTCTCATCCAATGGAGTGGCTTTCCCATGCCTATTGGTGTCCCCTTGCTCATTGAAGGCAAAACAGGAGTTAGCAGAGAAAATTCTGAATGAAGGCACACTTGGGGCTCAAACCTGGGAACTAAAGATTCAAACCAAGCATGCTACTAACTGAACCAAATCACCCTTTCAGAAAATATAGCAAAAATAAGCATGCTATTGCTTTGACCCACTCAAATCAATTAATTTAGTTGTTGAATATACAAAAGAAATTAGAGCTTTTAATATATATGAAAACGAGGGAAGAAATATTTATAGTTCTAAAATGTTTCTGTTTACCAGAGGCTATTTTACCAATTGGACTTATTGATGATTATAGGAATCAAAAATAGGATTTGTAAGTACTTTACATTTTTAGTAGCAGCTTCAAGCAAATCATATACAGGTTGCAAAGGAGCAGTAAGGAGTTCAGCTATCAATCTTAATACAGCCACATTCACAAGACGATCAAGATTTTCCACTTCAACCATAAGACTTTCCCATTTTTCATGTAACTCTTGACTGAAGTGCAAATAATAAAAAAAATTATGAATATATAATACCATTTCAATAAACAAAAATCTAAAATTCAAATAATAATGAAAAAAAAAAATGTAGGTATTTTACAAAAATCTGCTACAGTTGAATCCAGTTATAACAAACCCAGTTTATGGTGAATCTCTGGATAAAGGTTACTTAAATGCTTGGCCATAACATAAGCTTTAAATGCTCAATGGATTTTTTACTATTTTTAGATAAAATTAATAAAGATAGTGAACATCATATTGTATAATGACCATAATGTAGCTGAATATACAAATTTATTTCTCTGCACTTGCTGTAAGTCCTCATGTACATTACTCAGAATTGCTAACTTACCAGAATATAATTCCTCTTCTGAACTTCTGAGAGCAAAATTGATATATACATATTCTGATACTGAACTTTTTACTTTGTCATCTGTTGGTGAAAAACACTGCAAAGGAATGTGAACATTTGTTCATTTTTGATGTGACAGAAATAGTACTTTTACTTTTTAATTTGTGGTCAGTTTTTCAGCTAATAGAATAATAGTATTTCAGCTAATAGTTTTTCAGCTAATAGGCAGAATAACAAAAAAAAAATAAAGTGTTTATTGCTGAAGAAAAGTAAAAATCATAAAGGAAATTGAAAAGGCAGAAATGTGATGCAATAATTCATGTGAATAAATACAATATGATTAAAGCGAAAAAAAAAGATTCCATTATTTCCCCACAACTGCATAAGTAGTTTTTTTCCTCTAGTGACAGTATTTTACCTAATATTTAAAAATGCATGGAAATCATATTTCAAAGTCCAATGCTTATTAACTACTTATTATATGCCTTGTGTATGATAAACAAATTTTACCTGTCCCACTAGATATAACCAGAATCAACTGTAACATTTTTATGATGGCCTGACATAGGGCATGAGCCAGAAATGGTAAGTTTTTTGGAGTATGGAATTTTTGTCCTTTTTTCAGATAATGAAGCATTTATTATTTATATAAGACCTGTGGACCAGTAGTAATGAAATGATGTAAGTTAAAGGCAGGTTTAGACTTTTTGGCCTAATCAAAGATTAATATTTTTGACGTGTCCTTATGGCAGGGCATCATATACACAGGGTGATTCAGAATTCATCATCAATATTTGGTGGGGAGGTAGGTAATAAGAAACGAAGGAGATTTCACATAGGAAAGCATGGGCACATATGCCATGTAGTAGGGCAAAATGACCCCAGTTCAATGATGGAAAGAACACATAAGAAGGAAGTGGTAAGGAAAAAACATTTATTATCTTACATGTAACATTTCTTTGCATTGGTTGTACAGACTTACAAGAGGTGCTCGAACTGCCGACCATGTGCTAGAATGCATGACTCACAACGGCGTTGCATGGACAGCCGGACCCTGTGGAAGATGCCTGGCATTTCCCGGATGTTTGAGGCAGCAACTGATATGCGTGCTACAAGATCCATAGCACTATCAACAGGGGTCTCGTACACCATGTTTTTCATAGCACCCCATACAAAGAAATCGATTGGAGATAAATCCGGTGAACGTGGTGGCCAAGAAACTGGTCCACCGCGGCCAATCCATTGACCACCAAACTGTCTGCGTAGGTAAGCATGCACAGCATTTGTGAAATGTGCAGGAGCACCGTCATGCTGGAACCACATTCGCCGGAGACTACCATCAGGAACCTCATTCAGAAGATCCGGTAACACAGTCTGAAGAAATGTTAGGTACTTGGCACCGTCCAAGCGGGATGGTAGTAAATACGGGCCCAACAAACAGTCACCGACAATCCCAGTCCACACATTGACAGCAAAACGTTGTTGCACAGCTCCAGGTCTTGTACCGTGTGGGTTCTGATGAGCCCACACATGCCAATTGTGTGTGTTGAAGACACCCTCTCGAGTGAACAACGCCTCATCGGTGAAAAGAACATACGTTGGGAAATTGGGATCAACGGCTGTTCTCTGCATGAACCACTGACAAAAAATAACACGCTTGGGATGGTCGTCTGCTGCCAATAATTGCACTCTTTGCAGATGAAACGGATGTAACCCTTCATCGTGTAATATCCGCCACGCTGTTGCTTGCGAAATTCCAAACTGCCTAGCCATACCTCGTGTGCTAGCACCAGGTTGTTCCTCGATTTCCTGTAGGACAGCTTCCTCTACTGCTACTGTCCGTGCCGATCTGCGCCTCCCTCGATTAACATTACTAGCAGCAAACGATCCTGTTTCACGCAGTTGGCGATGAATACGTGAAAACATTTGATGCTGTGGCACACGGCGGTTTGGGAAGTGCGCTGCATACAATTGCCTGGCTCGAAGACATCTTTCTCCTGCCGCACCGTAAGTTACATGCATATCTGCACATTCATTCCACGTATACCGGTTCATGTTACTTCTGCAAATTCACCTTGTCGAATGACAACTGACTGCACGAGTCAAACAGCTGTGCTTCTGTATGAGAGGTGTGTACACACAGCGCCCTCTACACTACCATGCGTTCGTCTGCCCCCATACTTTCCTATGTGAAATCTCTTTCTTTTCTTATTCCCTTCCTCCCCACTAAATATTGATGATGAATTCTGAATCACCCTGTATATTATAAAAAAAACTGAAAACTACTAGCTCTGATGCCAATTTTTAGAGTTCAATTTGAAATCATTTGTTATGCTCCACTACAGGCTAGCATTTATACTTGCTAGTTCCATAACTATACTTTAAGTCCCATAACAAAATACCATATAATCTAAGCAGCATCTTTTCATCATTCCTATTCCTAAAGATTAAAGTATATATTAGAAGCAAGCATGTCTTAGATTCAAATTTAATAGGTGGATTACACCCCCCCCCCCCCCCCCCAATAATTGTGGGGTGGGAGTGGCTCAGTTGGTAATGTGCCAGGCTTGTAATCTGCAGTTCCCAGATTTGTCACATCTGGACCAGCATTTAGATTTATCTCTGCAAAACTCTTCACCCTGCCCTCAGTCAGTAGGGGACACCAATGGGCTTAGAAAGGCCACCCATTTGTCGGATGGGATGTTAAGCCATGGTCCTGTGTATGGGAGAAACATACTCTGTGCATGTTAAAGAACATGTCAGATGGCCTTGACGGGAGGCTACCATCTGTCTTCCAACAGCTGTCCAGTGGGTCTGCTCCCCCTAATCTTCTCTGTGCCCTCGAGGTCTTTATGGCCTGGTCATTTAGCCATTGTATGCAAAAAAGTGCTACTCAAAGGAACCCAACCCAACCCACATAATTCCATCATCAGCGATTCTGAACTATACAAGTGGATAATGGATTAATGGTAGGAAAATATAACTTATTCTGTGTCCTCTTTCAACTAAGACAGAAAATGCTGCCCTCTTGTTTTGTTTACTATTATATTAGTAGATTCAAAGTAGATTTATTCATTCATTATGCTAATAGATTCAAGGTTGCTAGAGCAGATGTGCAAAATAGTGTCTAAGGTTCTTATTTTATATATTGTTTACTTGAAATTAAAACTAGAAGAATAACATTTCAATGCTGGTGAATATGGAATGTTCATTTCAAAAAGAATAAAGTAGGGCATTTTCCAAATTTGGTACCTTCTAATGGTGGAAATTTGAAATACTAGATTGGAAAAATTTGTGCATTACATTAGTACTTAACCAAGTGAAGTCACCATATGGTTCAAATAGCAACTAATATTAAGTTAAACTGCTGTTTGAAAATGGAGATTTGGAGTTTAATATAATCTGTACATGGTCTAATTTCTTTGCCTTTAAAGGTAGAAAATACAGACAAGATTCCTGAATTGGATTGTGTAATGAGCCAACAAATTAAATCATGAGGCTCAGAGTAGGATTGAGAGAGAAACTTTAGACCCACCGGAATCTATTAGAAGCAGATGGCAATCTCCTATCAATGCTGATATATATATATATATATACAGTCATATCAGAATAACATGACCACCTACTATACATATACTATGGTAGGTGGTCATATTATTCTGATACGACTGTGTATATATCTTAAATGTCAAGATTTTAAAGATATTGCTCTCTGTACATGTCTTACTTAACATACCATACAATGGATAGTGGAATTTTTCATACCTAGTGTAGTCCCTTCATTTCAAATCAGTACCAAACTTGGAGATTTTGGAAAAACTGCACTTATGGTACAAAAAAAGACTACATTTTAAAAAAATTATGATTCACATGAATATTTTCATTTTTTCTCAAATTTTTGCATTGATCTCAAATCCATTCTATTTCAGCCTAACAGAATTAGTTAAGAATCTCATCATAATTTAAATCTATTTCCAAATCTCTAGATCAATTTTATCTTTCCTAAAGCTTTCCTCGTGTAATCTATATAATATATATTTGTTTTCATTAGGAATTAAAGAAACCATTACCTGTTGCCCTTGAACTAATATCGGTTCATTTTAAAGATCTTATTTCACCAGTTTCTTGTGACCTAATTATATCATCAGTATTTTCATTTAAAATAATTATTCCCCTTTCTATAAACAGTGTTAAAATTCTGAATGAAGGATGCAGAAACAGTTATTCAAATGTAAACATATTAACTTTATCTTCTTAAATATGAGTCACTATTCTATATTACATTTACTGTGACTCAGTTATAGTGTCTTTCCACTTATTTATTAAATAATAGAAATTTCTGAATTCCTGGTTCTTTTTTTTTATTATGGCATACCAATGATTTTTAGTATTGGTTTGTGGTGCAGTTTCCAGCAGTAACATAGAATTATTTTTTTTTTAATAGAAGTATGAAAATTTGGCTAGCCTGTAATAGTCAACCAAATATAAATTATCAACCTAAACTGAAAAATGCAGTTTAAGGGTAGCTGTAATTTGGAAACAGTGGCAACAAGTTTTAGCATCTTTTACAAGACACAGTTATCATTATCCAAAGCAGTTTACATAAATTAACTTTTACTTTAAAAATAGAAATAATTTCAAATCACTTTGTGATGTATGTTTTTTGATTTTTTTTTTTTTTTGTAAAATTGTATTTGTAATGTTTATGCACAAAGCTGCCATTTTAACACACAACACAAAGCTAAAAAGCTTATATCACAAAATATACAAATGTATACCTTAAAAGTGAATTGGATGATTCTTTCCCTATTTTTTCTTCCAGCTCCCCAATTACTTTAATGCACTGCAATGCCTGAAATAAAATGCCAAAAATACTAAAGTAAAAAAATAAAAAGGTTAAAAGCAATGAAAATTGATATGATGCAATGGAACTCACTTCAGTGATAGTCATAGTTATTAATTAGGCAAGTGTGAAAAAACATCAATCTGCCTCCTAATTTGGTAGTTCACTGATGGCGTAAATTGTACATGATTGCACTCCAAAAACTTGAACTATATGGTAGGTCTTCATAGTATCTAACTACCAAGGCATGTTTGAATTGCCACCACCTTAGCTCAACTGGTATGTAACCAGGAGATCCCAAGTTTGTGACTGGGTGGCAGATTGATGTGGGTTTTTTTTTCACACTTGTGTAATCATTAAAAAATGAAAAATATTAATATTTTGAAAAAGATAAAACACTTTTTTTTGGAAAATTATTGCATTTTGTTTCATTTCTTAATGCAACACAATATTAAAATAATTCTTTGATTCTTAAAGTATTTGCATTTATCAACTTCATTTTAAAATTGCTACATTTGCCCCACTTCTTGTCAATTTCTTTTTTCAAATTCATCAAACTATAAAAACTTATTAAACCATAAATATGGTTTATTTGAAGCTATTATCTTCCACAGTTGCATTCTGCTAACACTGGCTATAGGAGAAACATTGTCTTGTGCTGGGTGGGATCTGAACCCAAAACCTCCTCATAACATCAGGTGCTCTGATTGCTGAGCTATTGCCACTGATCAAGATTTCCCTTTTGTTGTTCTTAAGTCTCATACCTACTTTCAAGTAGATGTTATGATTACAGCTAAAGCCTCCATTCATCGATGCTATTTCAGACTTGCACACAACACCAGAAGCACACTAAGACAATCCAACTATTATTTTTTTTTAGCATATTTTAACACATATCCCTGCATTATGCATGTTTGTACATGTTAGTAATCCACAGTCATCTTTTGCATTCACAGCAATCATAGTTTTATTTGAAGCCACTATCTTCACTGTTGCATTCTGCTAACACTAGGTATATGGGAAAAAAACTGTTTCATGACCTCTTGAGAACACGTCATGTGCTCTGATCACTCAATTTCCTGGCCACTGTTCAAGAATCTGTCTTGAAGAGTGGTGTTAACTCAGCAGTCAGAGCACCTGACATGTTATCAGGAAGTTGTGGGTTCAGATCCCATCTGCCATGAGACAATTTTCCCTCTAAACCCAATGTTAGCAGAATGCAATAACAAAGATAGTGGCTTCAAATAAACTTGATGATTGCTGTGAATGCAAAAGATGACATATATGATTTTTAAGCAGATAACAGGATATTCTCATATTTGGTTTACAGAATTTTCTTGAATGGAAAAAAAATTGCCTTTTATAGATTATATCCATATTTTAACATTATGCATGATATTGAATCGATAATTTTAAATTTTACTTGTAAAGTTTTTTTATTTAACTACTTTATGCTATTGGAAAATGTATTAATTTAAAGAAATGGAAAATAACATTTACAAATTGACATTTGACAAACATTTACAAATTGATAATTGCAAAAGTTACATGTATAAGCTTTACAGATTTAATACATGAAAGAGCTATCTTCTACAAAATAATCAAAGCAATGAAATGCAAAGAAAAATAACAGACACACTTACACTTTGGCAACATGTGCGAATGCGTTCTTGAGATGAAGGTAAAGACAAATGGGCTACTGCAAGACTGTGACAAATCACAGTCTCCATTAGGCAGTTTAAATCCTTATATGTGCTTTTGTTTTCAGTTAAAGATTGCAGCTGCAGAATCTATGAGCAGAATTTGATAAATGTGACTCATTTATTTTTAGCATATTTCTCAGTATTCACAAGACAAACCTAACACTAAGAAAACAAAATACAATGACTGTCAGTGGAAAACCATATTTAAAGTTTTGTAACTTTAAAAATAAGCCTTTTATGAAAATATGCCACTGAAAATATATTAGATTGCAATCTAATATCTCTAAATTTTTATTTCCAACAATATTTGATCAGTATTTAGGATTATGGAAGCTGAAAAATTAAAATTTAACACCAGCAGTGCAATCTTAAGGATTTATCTCAAGAAGGAAATGAATAAAATTAATAATTTTGCATCAATCCATTTACTAAATTAAGTGCATTTTTAGAAGTTTGATGATGATTCAAAAAGTTTCTACAATTTTGAAGATAAATTTAAGAAAAAGCAAGGTTGCTGTTAAATGTTCTATCTTTGATACTTCTTCAAGCATCCAAAAAGTTGTTTAAATCAAAGATTTAAAGAGCTCTGATTAAGATCTTTATTTTCAATGATATTTTTCCATACAAAGTTAATTTTTAAACTTTGAGTTTTTAATGCAGTTTTCCACTGAAATAAAGGAGCATTATCTCTATTGTTTTGAGTAGAGTATATTCTGATTTTACATATTAACGTATAGAAAGTTGAATTAATCACTTTAAATTTGTTACAATAAGTTATTTGTTTTAGTCAGCTAGTTTGTAGGAATCTTAGTATGCTAAACACATATTTTAATTTAGAACAATATTACATATTTGCTGTCAGTCCACATCATTCATAATAACCTTTTCATGCTGGTGATTTCCCTTCTACAAATTCACAAATGTTTTAAAATAGTATTAAAATATCATGGCTTAGGGTAAATTTTTTGAAAGCTATTGCATCTTGTCATTCTCTGAAGGTTGCTCATTGGAACAGATGATATTGCACAAGTCTCATAATATGTCACTCTCAATCTCAGGTTTGAGTCCTTGTTGGGTCTGCATTGAGATTTTCTCTGCTAATTTCGAATACACTCATGGTGAGAAAGGAAATCACTAAGTTTGGAAAAGTTGCCATCCATAAGATGGGACATTAAGTAATGGCTCCTATATGCAGCAGACCTATGCCCTGTGCAGATAAAAAAGATCATGTTGAGTGACATTAATATTTCCCCTTGTCTCTTAATAGCTTCTGCAAAATTTCCCGCCCTGCCCATGTTGGTAGGGGACATTGATGGGCTTGGAAAGGCTGCTGTCAGTCTGATGGGACATTAAGCAGTGGCCCAGTGTGCGGGAGAGCCATACCCTGTGCATGTTAAAGAACACATTGGATGGCCTTGACAGGAGGCTACCATCTGTCTCCCAACAGCTGTTTCAATGGGTCACCTCCCCCAACCTTCTCTGAGCCTTTGGGGTCCTTGTGACCTGTCCATTTATCCCATTGTGCACAAAAAAGTGCCACTCAGAGGTAAAACAGCCCAACCCAACTCTTAATAGCTGTCCAGTGGATGCTCTTCTCTTACCCAGCTTAAACCCTTGGAGTCTTTTAGACCTAATCAATTAGCCTACTGTGAGGAAGAAAAAAAAGAAATTCACCTAACCCAGAGGGTTGATAATCACATGCTTCCATTTTCCATAGAGAAACCTTCATTTTCGCCATACAAAACTTAAATTTATCTTGCCCTGAAAATACAAATATTTTAACAAATTGCATCATATGCCCACTGCCCAGTGTAACATTCACTGCAGTTACTTGAATACCAAGCAGTACTATCGTAGAGATAAAGGCAATTTGTTTCTGCAAGAGCTGACACATTTTTTCCCCTCATGATTATTTTATAAAAAATTTATAACAAACTTTGAAATAGTTTCTGCTATATATTCTTATAAAATTCATAACAAACTGTGAAACAGTCACTATAGAGAACAAGAAGATGAAACAGCTAAAGCATTACATGCTATAAGAGGAACAGTTAGAAGTTAAAAAAAAAAATCACTACTCACTTTATCAATTGTGTTAACAAATTCTCCTGGTTCTTCACTTCCTTCTTCAATTCCATTCACTTCATAAGCAACATGAGCTGCTTTCAAAATATTTTCTAATGGAAAAATAGCTTGCTTCAGCAAATAATCTCTGCTGACCTAAGTAATGAAACACTGAATAAGATCAAATTTCTCCTCAAGCAATTGCCAAGAAAGTTCAAGTGAACCAGAAAGAATGCAATCAGTATCATTCAATGAATGAAATAAAGTATTTCAATATACATTATACTAGTGGTTTTCAAATGTATGAATTGAGGTTTTCAGTCCTATCACTTAAATGCAGCACAAATTATTTATATTGACAAATATTTCTCAGCATAAACAAGTATTAAAAACTTTTAAAGACACACTGGCAATACTATTAAAGGCTAGCCAAATTTTAATACTTCTAGTTAAAAAAAAATTCTACATTACTGCTGGAAACTGCCCCACAAACCAATATTAAAAATCATTAGTATGCCATAATTAAAAAAAATACACACACCAGGAATTCAGAAATTTCTATTATTTAATAACTAAGTGGAAAGACACTATAACTGAGTCACAGTGAATGGAATATAGAATAGTGACTCATATTTAAGAAGATAAAGTTAATATACTTACATTTGAATAACTGTTTCTGCATCCTTCATTCAAAATTTTAACACTGTTTATAAGAAGTGTCATAATCCTTTTAAATGAAATTACTGATGATATAATTAGGTCACAAGAAACTGGTGAAATAAGATCTTTAAAACGAGCCAATATTAGTTCAAGGGCAACAGGTAATGGTTTCTTTAATTCCTAATGAAAACAAATATATATATAAATAGATATGAATTATTAATTAAAGAATATTTTTCTTGCTTATGAATACTGATAGAAATTTAAGAAATAATACTTAATTTTGTTTTAATTTAGTCACACAGAATGTTAGATTTATCACTTTACAAAATATTTAGCAGTAGTTTATACAACCCTTAGTTATAAAAAAAAAATAAATACCCCCTCAAGCAGCTGCTTTCCACAGAGGTCTGACAGGAGCCTGTCAGTTTATATGCCAAAGTAGATCTGAGAGGATGGCAGGACCTCAGCAGATAAACGACACATACATCCATGCCTTACCCGGGGCTCGAACCCAGGTCCCTTAGATCAGTAGCCAAGCGCGCTAACCACCTGGCCATGGGACGGCACCCTTAGTTAGATGTTTATAAATATGATAAATGCAATAATGGATGTAACTAACTAACCACTGAAAATCTGACTATAGTATTGAATACAAAGCATTTTTTATTTGGCTAAAAATGAGATTTATTTGAATATAGCATATAGAATTTCTGATGGAACCAGAATGATACTTTATAAAATGAATGAATTTAAATAATCTGCTTTAAAACTGTTATGATCTAATTAACATAAAAGCACATAATTTACATTCTGCACTGTGGTAATTTAAAAAAAAAATTAAAAGCTGATCAATTTTTTTTACCAATATTGCATCAAGCAATGTAGCAGAGTCATCTGCATGGGTTAAAGAGCAGAGGACCTGTTTAACATCATCACAAGCATTTTCCAGTTGACACATTTCAACATCATCTACTTTCAGAGCAAACTGAAAAATAATTATTAACATAATTTTTAGCCATGCAGAAGTAAACTTTTTGACACAAAATTTAATTTTCTAGGTATGTATAGCATCCAAAATGTTTTGCTTTAAACAACTAAAACATATATACAAATACTTATTACAAAAAATAAATCAGTTCTATGAAAGAAGTGATATAATATATAATAATTGAAATGAGATATTTTACAAAACATTCAAGCCAGTGGCTTGAATATTATCCCCCCCCCCCCCCCATACACAGAGAGAGACACACACACAAACACCTTTTTTACAGATATTTTCTGAGAAAACACTGAAAATCAGATTCAAACACATCCCCCCAACCAACAAAAACAAAAATTTAAAGTTTTTCTGGGGATACTGATTAAATTGTGTGACAATAATCAGCTATATGAAAATTTTTTATCAGCTATATGAAAAGCACTTCCATTAATAACTTGATAAGCAGGAAAATTAGTCTTAAGCACATATAAATAAATAATGAAATGAAAATTATATTTGGATCAGTAATGTGTTTTTATAAGAATGATTTGAATAACATAGGATGTATAAACACCTCCAAAGGAGCATTAATAAATGGCACATCAACTGTGGTCAATATTTTACACTGATAAAAATTCATTTAAAATTGATCTTTTTAGGTCATTAACAAGGAAATACTTTTAAAAAAATCCTGGAGGATGTAGTGACACACCATATTATTCATTTACAATTCAATAATAAAAATTTTTTTTCTCATGCAAGTTTAACAGAAGTTTTTATAAACTTGCCATAAAGACCTAAGAGGTAGGTGAAAACTCAGTAGCATTACAAGAGAATTGATGCCTTACCTGAGTTTTGAATAAATGGAACTTGACTTGGTAGCTAAGCATGCAAACATTGTTAGCTGGAAGGCTAACTATATTTACCCAATTAATTTCAATACTATTGTTAATGGGGCAGGGGTGGATCAGTTGGTAGCACGGTAAGTTTGTAATTTGTAGTTCCCAGGTTTGAGTCCCAGCTGGGCCAGTGTTGAGATTTATCTCCACAAAACTCCCCACCCACAGTCAGTAGGGACACTGATGAGCTTGTAAAGGTGATCAATGAGTCTGTCAAATGGAATGTTAAGCCATGGTCCCATGTGCAGGAGAGCCATACCCTGTACATATTAAAGAACACATTGGATGGCCTTGATGGAAGACTACTATCTGTCTCCCAACAGCTGTTCCAGTGGGTCCTCTCCAACCTTCTCTGAGCCTTTTGGGGTCTTTGTGACTTGGCCATTTAGCCCATTCTGTGCAAAAAAAGTGCAGCTCAGAGGTAAAACAACCCAACCCAATACTACTGTTAAAGTATGAAAAGCAAGAAGTTTATATCAACAAGGATAGGAGAGAGAAATATGTAGAGAAAAATCATCCTTGAAGAAAGCATAAATGTTGAGTTTGAAACTACCTGAATTAATATTATTATTTCAAATACTACTGTTAACAATATGTAAAGTTTGGTTAGTCTGCCTATTTCAGCTATTTATAAATAAATGTTCAGAGAAGAACAATCTTTAATTTTTTGCTAGTTACATTTAAAAATAATAGCACCTGATTGCAAAAAAATTAAAAAGGTATTTGTTGCAGAATGTTTTCAGATTTTTAAAACCATGATTTTTTTTTATTAGAAAGGATTTTCAAAAATGGTATGATGAAAATTGGGTAAAACATCTAGAAGATATTTACCTGGAAATATATAAATGATTTATATAAATTCACATTTAAAATCACCTATGACTGATGTACAAGAAAAAATAAAAAAAAAAAATATGAAAAATATATTAGATATCAACATTTAAGCAAGTGTAAAAGTCACCAGTCAACTTTCTGGATCTGGCATGAGGTTTATTGGTTAACAACAATTTCTCTATTAGAACATATAGTGAATAACCTAGCAATTTTATGTCCGAGTCCTGAAAGGAGATTGGTGGATTTTTTTGCTCATGCTTTCCTTTATGTTAACTATCACTAACAAGAGTTCCATTGCTTTGTATTGGATGTAACTTACCTCTAAGCAAAGTTCAAGTATTTTATTGACTGCTATAACAACTAATTTTTTATTTTCTTGATCAGGAACAAAATCTTCTATTTTCAGTTCTAATTCATGCAATGCATGACAAACAGCATCTTCAGCAATATCCATTTTTATAAGTTTCTCCTGAATATCATTAAAATAATGTTAAGATAAAGAATAACTGGAAATATAATACACTTTATAGTAAAACTGAAATAATACATAGTTCTTTCATATATTTATATAGATTACTTTTCATCTAGCTATGAAATAATTTTAGTTTACATGATACAACTAAAAATAAATAATCAGTTGTTGTCATACTATAAGTAATTTCACTTTTAAGTCATAACTATAATCAACAAATTATGCTAAACAATTAAATTTATGAATCCAATAAATATGTATAAAATTTAAATATATAATATTTAGTGTGTGTGCGTGCGTGCATGCACACGCATATATATATGAAAGTAACTAGTTTTACATATAGTTAATCATAAAAGCATTAAATATTAATGTGATTGAAACCAATATGCTTTTGCTAAAATTTATCTATAGGCCAGAAGGTGATAAACTATTATAATTGTAGTACCATGTTAAAAAAATTTCCTCAAAACAAAATCTTCTTAACAGTAATTTATTTAATCTAAAAGTTTAAAAGCCCTAATTTAAAGAAATTACCTGTTGATTTATAAAAAAAAAAAAAAAAATTAAAACCCCTCAAGCAGCTGACTGCCACAGAGTCTGATAAGAGCCTGACAGGAGCCTGTGTCAGTTTATATGCCATAGTAGAAGGTCTGTGAGGATGGCAGGACCTCAGCAGAAAAACATGAACATCCATGCCTTATCTGGGGCTCAAACCCAGGTCCCTTAGATCAGTAGCCAAGCGCACTAACCACTCGGCAAAAATAACGAAAACCCATTTTTGTCATAATTACTTCATGCTAATTTTTTTTGGCAGCGGTATTTTTTGCTTTAATCAAAAAAAAAAAAAAAAACATAATTAGGTCTTACACATACTTGGGATTATATAGGATAAAAATACTTTGGGTTATGTATGTATGCAATAAAAGAAGAGGGTAAGTAATAATAGAAATATCATAAAATATTTATATTAAAATAAAAATATTTAGAAAAGAAAATTAACTTTAAAATATTTTACTGAAGTAAAAGGGAAAAAAATACAGTGAAGTTTTAGTTTTACTACAAACATAGGTAAAACATTTTATTTGCTTTTCATTTTCTCTGAATTTCTGCTATTGTTCACAAATGCACTTTCTTTTGTTATATAACATGGCCTACTTTTGTTTGTTGATTACTTCAGAGTAAAGTTCTGAAATCCATTGTTAAACTCTCAGAACCTTAAGGTGAAATATGATGTGCCCCCTTTGATATACACTTCAGTGCACTGAAATCACTAATTAACAACTATTATCAATGCACTTAAAGAACAAATATACAATAAACATGAAATGATATTAGAGACCGAGCAGGGTGGGGGTTTAGCAGAGATAAATCTCAACTCTGGCCCAGGTGGCACTTGAACCTGGAAACTACAGATTACGAGAGTGGCAAGGTACCATCTGAGCCCCCCCCCCCCACCCTTGATATTAGATTCAAGAGTAAAAGGTGTAATTTAATGAAATACAAAATCTTTAATTGATGAGCCTTGGATAAGGCATAGATGTTTCTTTTCTGGTCTTTCTCCTGAGATCTAGTTCTACTCACTGACCTTCTCTATGACATATTAAACTAATATGTTACTACTGGACCTCTGCTTTTCTAAGGGGTAAATTTTTACAATTACATTTTGCAAAATTATAACTAGAAACTAAGTATTTTATTATTTGGTAAGTAAGTACAACAATCAGTTTTTACATTGGCTATGAGCCTCAAAGGTTTGAAGTGGTCAGGTCCTCTTTTGACCTGTGAGAGAACTTAATAGAAGTTCATGCTTCTGCCAAGAAACAGAATGAAATGTTTTTGTGATCATGAACTGAATTTGAAAAGATTTGGGAGTAAAAGATTAATAAGAAAAATGAAAGGGAAGTATTCATAAGGCCCTTGTAGGTCTTGAAGTAATAGTAGTGTTCTCCAGCAGATGGACTTTGCAGTGGTACAGGCCCAGATCTAGAAAAAAAAAAAATCATCAAAGAGAGCGGGAGCAAGAGATTGGATTTCCAAAGCAGTGTAGCATTTCCCTCTCCATATCACAGGTCTTCAAAAACTTAATTAATCACTGGCTGAGTGGCTAGTACGCTTGGTTGCAGATCAAAGTTACTTGGATTTGAGTCCCCAGATAAAGAATGAATATTTCTTTTCATGTTGTCTTTCTGCATAATTTCTTGCTTTCTTCACAGACTTTCTCTGTCATGTATTATACTGACAAATACTTATGACACCTATGGCTTAATTCAGAATACATAGCTTAGTATCCAACAAATTTTTTACTGTATTCATTTCATTTCTATTTAAAATCATCAAATCCTCAGATTTGACTAAATTTAGAAAGATTTAGCTTCATTTTATGTCATATTGTTAAAGCATTTTTATTTCTGAATGGCAATGTAACATAAAATTTATCTTCTTAATATAGTACTAGGAAAATGAGGTACACATCTGACAACACTTTAATGTTACACTGGTACACATGTACTAAAAAATACCTTGTTGCAAAGTTTTTTTTTTTAAATAAGCATTTTTTACATTTCTTCAAAGTTAATATAAATATTTTTGAATATTTAATGTGTGGGGTCACTCCAGACTGCCTGGAACAAGACAACTGTTCTGGTTGTGAAAATCTTAAGGATATTTTTATATTTTTTTCTTTAAAAGATTAAAAACACTCTAAAAATATTCTCAAGGAAAAAGTACTTACTTTGAGTGATTTTTTGAGGTGTCAAAATACCTTGTTGATGAGCTAACATTATCAACAATGGCAGTGTGTACCATAAAATCTTGGGGCTCCCTGCAAGAAATGTCTTGGGTGTTCTTGTGAAAATCTATTGGCTTTTAGTTATTGAAATTTTGTAATCAGATTTCATATTAAATCTTTCTTTCTATATTTTCTGTAGTTTTTAACAATTTAAATTTTTAGAATTCACAAACATTATATGTAAAACCAAAATTTTTACTCTTTGCTGAATAAAATAAATATGTGTATGCATTTTGATTCAAACAATTATCTTAATTTTATACCAATACTAAACACTGCTAAAACTTTATCTGAAAGGTAATAATATCATGTAAATATTATTTGTTAGAGAATTATGGAATGGCTTTGAGACAGTGAGTTCTAGCACAGGTAGCAAAGAGGAGATTCATAGTAAGAAAAATGAAGCTGATCATTCACAATCTGTTATTATTCATTCAAAGCTGTAGGAAAAAAAATTCTGGGGCAGTCATTTAAACATTTCTATAACAAGTATCTCCATAAATTTTATTAAAAATTTTGCACAGGAGATTGAACTATGTGCATTTATTAGTGTAATGAATTGGTTGGTTAAACTTGTGACTAGACACTGCTAAGCATTTTGTGCTATCCACTTCGGCAGGTCATCAGGCAAACAATACCAAAGTGGACAACATCAAATACTGATACTTTGTGATTAGTATAGTCACTTAATGAAATAGAGTATTGTTTTAATTAAATATTAAGTTTTATGCATTTTTTTTTCTCAACTTACTTGATGACTGGAATAGTGACTATTTAAATTTTCTTGCATTGATGATAATGAATGTCTAACTGCAAAAATAAAATCACTGATATTTTGATGAAGTAAATCTTCCTCTTTCAAACAGTCTACGTCCTTTACTTGAAGCTCCAAGCTCTTTGTAACATTTTGAATCTTAGTAAGAACAATAATATATTAGCATAAATACAAGTGATATAATAAAATATTATTACTATACTAGTTTTTTAAGTTAGTTAAAAAAAAGGTACAATATAGTTTCTGTAAAATTCAGTTTAAAAAAAACTTTGAAAAACAGGAAAATAATGACTTATTTATAATTAGAATTTATGAGCCAGCTATTGTAGGAATTATCAGACTATGATAATCCTAGTTGCCAGCACAAAAACTTTAGTTACTCAAGATTTTTTCACTTATCTTTAGGTATTCTTTAGTATATATGGCTATTTTTCGACTCTCCGCAGATCTCTGAGTCCCATTGGGTATAGACCATTTTATTGCTAATTCATGTAGCTGCTGCATAAAACAGTATTTGAACACAGACTAAGTACAAATATTTATAACTCAACTAGGAATTCTTTCATGAAATTAAATGACAAAAAAATTCAATGATGAAAATAAAGTAAATGATCAAGTTCAAAGCAATGAAATGGTAAGAAGGTTGTGATTTACATCCCACTTGAGAAAAATATATAATTTGTTTTTACAAATGACTTCTTTTTTTCATTTAAAAAATTGCTCTTTATCAATGTAGTGATTTATCAATGTTCAAATTTAAATAAAATATTAATAACCTATATTAGCTACTAAATTTTCAACTTATACACTGTAATTGATTCACTTTATTCATTATGCCAACTTTATGAAATTCTGGAGTTAGGTAATTAATAACAAATCAAGATTTTTTCCATTATTAATGAATGACATAGAAAACCTGAACAAGTGTGCCAAGAACAAAACTTTAATTTTTTAGTTTAAATACAAATTAAATATGAAATGACAATTTTATACTGTTAAATATGATGGATTGATACAAGAGGCTAGGATCAATGGAATTTTTAGAACTTATTAATGGAAACATTCTAGCTTCTCTTTATTAAGCTATTGAGCTAGCAGATGCGTTTGCTTAGTTTCAGGTCATAAGATTTATTTCCCCTTATATGTAAAAGCAACTTAACTTTTTTTTTTCTATATGCACACAAGCAAACACTTGCAAAATACTTACCTTTATTATTATGCTGTAGAGCACTGATAATTTTTTATGTGAATATACTGCATTATGAAAGTTGGTCACCTGAGACTTTGTAAAATTCTAGAATAAATGAAAAATAGATTATTCACTTACTTATGAATTCAGTATTCAACTTATATCCTGAAGAAAAGTTTGTTTAGAGATTTACTTGGAAATAAACTCTTATCTACCAGTTACAAGGTACACTTTTTTTTACTACTATAAAATACAGGTAATATCTTAAGGAAGTGGTTCTCAACCTTTTATGCTTCACGTACCCCCCTGGAAATGTGTATGCAACTGATGTACCCTTTGTATAGATAGATAAAACTATAGTTATAGTATAACAATGGGAATAAAATAAAACATATATATATACACACATTAAATTTTGCATTCAAAAATTACATATATCGATAAACACAAAAAAGGCATAAATAATTTAACAAATCTTATAAAATTATAAACATTTTACTGGGTAATCAGTGAAATGGTCTTGTTACCAGATCTAGTGACTTTTAAAAATTTTACAGTGTTGAGAACTCCTATCTTAAGGTAATGGCAATCTTTGAATTAGGGTTGTGTTACCTCTAAGCGGCACTTTTTTGCACACCATGGGCTAAATGGCCAGATCACAAGGACCCCGAAGGCTCAGAGAAGGTTGGGGGAGGGGACCTACTGGAACAGCTGTTGGGAGACAGATGGTTGCCTCCCATCAAGGCCATTTAGCATGTTCTTTAACGTGCACAGGGTATGGCTCTCCCACATACGGGGCCATGGCTTAATGTCCCATCTGACGTACGGCAGCCTTTCCAAGTTCGTAGGTATCCCCTACTGACCGTGGGCAGGGCAGGAATTTTGTGGAGACAAATTTCAATGCTGACCGAGCTGGGACTCGAACCTGGGAACTGCAGATTACGAGTCTGGCACACTACTGACTAGCCACCCCGCCAATCTTTGATATGAAGAAAACATTTTATTGAGTCATGTGGTATATAAAACCAGGAACTCCTGATAACATCAGATACTGTACTGCCAAGCTACTGACCACTGATCAAGATTTCCTTTATTACAGAAATACTTTATATCATGTATTTGACATCATTCACTACCCTCTACAATCAGTTACATTCAGCTGCATATTTATGGTTTGTGAGGTCCTGCACACCCTTTTTGGAGGCTTATTTCTTTAACTAAATAAAAATAACTATGTTTGTAAATAGGAATTCAGGGACCCCTCAGCAGTAATGGGCCCTACTTCTGTGCATATCTATAAATCTATCCCTGATTACATTGAGCTTTTGCATTGTGGGCTTCATCAAGTCAAGCTTGCTTCAGTGAGAACAAGTCAACATTCTGCCAGATAATACCTACCACAGTGAATCAACTTTAAAAAATATCAGTTTGAAGACTATAGCTACCAATTTATAAAGAGGAGTATATAGCTCAAAATGTGCTGAAATAAGAAGTTATATAATAGGAAAATGTTAGTTAACTTTGAGATTGTCGTTGATTAATTTCTCTTACTGGTGTGACTGCTGATATTGGCACTTTTTCTAAAACCAGAATATATATGTATATATATATATACATGTGTAAGAATCCCTCCCCTTCTTTCCATATGCATAACTATCGTAGAAAAAGAAAATGCTCTATTTCATCCTTATTTACAGAGTCCAGAATTAAATATGCCCGGTTTGATAGAATTCAGGTAATGCTACTGCTTTCATTATCTGCATATTAAATACCGAAGCCAAGAATATGGCAAAGTACAGTTTAAAAGGTTACTATAAAGACAAATTATCTTATATATAGGACTATTTGAGTTTGATTTGAATTAAGGACAGGGCTTGAAGTGAGGCAGGATGCTATCCTGCTTCTTTTCCAGAGGAACCGAAATCACTTTTATTGGACAAAAAAGTAATCCTGTTTTTCTTTCAGTAGATCTAAAATCATTCTGCATCTTTTATGTCTACATGATTCAGAACATTTTATTTAAAACTTTGCACTATGTTGAAATAATCAAGCTCCGGTCAGACTTCTATGGCAAACAGTTACTTGAAGGGTAATTTTTTTAACTGCAAAACTACATATGTGTGTGAAAGTGTGCAAATTTCTGCTAACAGTTTTGCTAATAAAAGTGAAATATGCAACAATAACCATTTTCAAGTAGTAGTTTCCTACTGACACTGATGGTAGAGTGTTTCTTATTCTGCAGATTAAAGGGATCTGGGTTCAAGCGGTAGTTAAAGTACACATATTTCTCTTTTGTGTTCTGCTGAGATCTCACGTTATTCATAGTTCTCCTCTATGGTGTATTATACTGAGCTCTTTTCAGACATCTGTGATTAACACTTTTTGTACCTACCACATAGATCAGGCATGATCACAGTGATTTCTTAAGGGATTGTTTTTTTGTGATCTGACTCAAGGAAATCTTTACTCTTTATATGTTTAAGTTTTTTAATCACTCAGTTTCATAACTTTATCCTGAAAAAAACCAATGAACTGAATAAGTCATACTGCCTATTAAACGAGTTTTAAACTTTGAACACAAAAATTTTTGTTTGTACATATGTAATCAGAGGAGAGAAAAAGGATGTATGCATAGAAAACACGTTGAAGATCAACTGATTGTAATGCTGAAAATGATTATAGTCTATGACAAAGGTTAAAATTTTCACAAAGTTCAATATTAGCTCATGATGAAATTTGCCTCCAATATAGGGCTCCCTATACCAAATTTTCACAAAATAATTTGCAATACAATCAAGGCAATAGCCAGAAATATATTAATATATTTTGGGGCTGGAGACAAGTAAAATTTTGGGAAGGGCTCGAAAATGAAAAAATAATAATATAAAGGAATACTGTCATTTACTCTTCATAAAGTATAGAAGTACATGTAATAGGATAATAAATTTACTAACAACAGATCAGATCAAAATTTCAATTTAAATATTTATACCATCTTCCAAATTCAGAGTGGGAGTGCAAAAGTGGTACTCTTAGATTATGTCCTGCAAAACACAGTCCTACTTACAATTTTTTAGCTTTATACCATTCTAGTTGCCAAGTACTTAACATGCTCAGCCACTGATCAAAGGGACTTGGTTTCAAGAAAAGCATGTTGTCTTTTTCCTGAACCTACCTTCTTCACAAACCTTCTCCAAAGTGTATTAAACTGATAGTCCTATGCCGTGACAGGCAACTATAGCAAACAGCTGCCTGAGAAGTAATTTATTTATTTTCAGAATTGATTTTAATATTTCATGTTCCGTGTTCAATTTATTTCTTATCAACTTGTTTCTTAAGCTCATTAAATAATTCTAAAAAAAAAAACTTTCAATTACTGATAGGTGAGAAATTAATTGCAAATATATACCATTCAAGTTGTTGTTAGGTTGTTTTACTTCTGAGCAGCACTTTTTGGCATTCGATAGGCTAAACGTCCAGTTCCAAAAGACCCTAGAGGCACAAAGAAGGTTGGGGGAAGGGATCTGTCTCCTCACAGGACAGCTGTGAGGAGACAGATGAAAGTCTCATATCAAGGCCATTCAGTGTGTTCTTTAGCATGCACAGAGTATGGCTCTCCTGCACATGGGACCACAGCTTTATGTCCCATGTAACAGTCAACAGTCTTTCTAAGCTCATAGGTGTCCCCTTTCTGGCTGAGAACAAGATGAGGGTTTGGTGGGCTACCTCGATTATGAGCCTAGGAAGCTACTGACTGAGCCAACCAAAGTCCCTATCATTCAAGTAACCTTGCAGTTAATTTTGTTACTCTTTAACTTCAACATTTTAATTATACCTCTTATTTTTGAGATATAGGGAAATAACTGATATCAAGCATTTGTTACTACGGATGCGATTGCCTTGAATACACATATATATATATCAGAGAAATACGATATTTTGCTTTCAACATTTCAGATCATCCCACTTTTTCCCCACTACTGAAGTAAGATACAATCGAACACGAAACGAAATGCCATCAACAATAATATAAAGGTTGATGTATTTTATTTAACTGTATCTCAAGAATAAAAAGTGCAGCTACTGAATCACTAAGAAGCAAGCGATATGACAACTTAGAGTTCGCATTACATACCATATTCTCAAAAATTGCCGCTATTGCAGGACAACTCAGACAGTAAATAACACGCGCGCCTTTGAAATTTAGAGTTTCATAAATAAATTAAAAAGTTCATTGCTACGCTATAAAACACATAGTTTATACGTTACAACATACATGTCATTTTTCACAATTCAAAACATTAAAACTTCCGCCATTCGCGCACGGTTAAAGTCGCCCATAATACTAAACCTTAACAAAACCGTGACTGGTCTAATCGTCGACATATCGGCTTGAAAGCCAGGGCTGCTCCACAGATTAAAGGTGGCCATTCTGTGGGTCGGCCAGAGTAAGCAAATAAACTTGTGTAAAAAAAAAAGTTGCGAAAGAGAGCTAAATGACTCTGTTTTACTCCACAGATAAGGAAGGTAAATGCACAACTCCCATAGCGCCCATGGTAACCGTAAGGCGATGGCAGCGCCATCACTGCTGGATCCCCGAACTACAATGCGGTTACAATCACTCTCTTCCAATGTTTGCGGTTATTTTGAGTTAATATGTACAAATGGGTGTGAACTAATTTGGTCTTTAGTATATACTTTTTTAAAAAATAATTTTAAGTGTTGGATATATTTCATGCTTGGTTTTGTCCAGAGTTTATACAATATAAGTTTGTTATTGCTAATCAGTGGTCTAAAGGAAATTTTATTGGTATATATATATTTTTTTCCTATTGAGAATATTTTAAATATTCGCGTTATTACCCAATTGTTGCAAACCCAACAATTTCATATTTGTGTATTCTTCATTCATATACATGGTATTTTAGCAAGACACTAAATTTTCCGACTTTACCCTTTTGCACGCTTGGCTATTGATCTAAGGGACCTGGGTTCGAGCCCCGGGTAAGGAATGGATGTATGTGTCGTTTTTCTGCTGAGGTCCTGCCATCCTCTCAGACCTTCTACTGTGGCATATAAACTGACAGGCTCCTGTCAAACCTCTGTGGCAAGCAGCTGCTTGAGGGGGTATTTATTTTTTTATTACCCTTTTGCTATAAAACACATTGCAAGAAAGATCAATTTTCCCTAGTTTTTAAATAAAAAGTACTTCAATATAAATAGAAAATTAATTTTCCCAGGGATCAGAATAAAATTGCATGACCCCCTCCCCCCCCACACACACAAAATGTTACTAAAGGTAATAGAGGCAAATATTATTAAACATGTATATTTTACTCATTTTTCAAAATTTTGAGAGCAGAAAAACGGGGCTAGGGGGGCGGGATTATACTTAATTGTAAGTCTAGTTTCTTGCCCCCTCTTACATTTTTATCAGCTCGACTGTTTCGTAGGCCCCTATCAACTCGTTTCCCCCCAACCCAGATCCACGCTTGCATTTTCTTATAAACATTATAATTCTGTTTTAATAAGCATTATGAAGTTATTAGAGAAATTAAAATCTCAGTACTCTGCAATCATTTTATTTAAAGCAAATGCATTTTAATTTTTTAATACTTAAATTTGGCAGAAATAAAATAGGAATTGAAATGACACTCACAATTAATAGAACTTATTTCTTACTCAAAAAACAAACAATATCCAATATACAGAAATATAGGTACTGGACAAAAAGATGGAAGCAGATCCATGTTGCAATAAATACCTCTGTGGCAAGCAGCTGCTTGCCACAGAGGTATTTATTGCGACATGGCTGCATACCATGGAGAGTTGCTTGCCACAGAAGCGTTTATTTGCAACATGGCTTTATTGCAACATTGCATTCAGCTGTTGTTAGACCTCTGTAGCAAGCAGCTGCTTGCCACAGAGGTCTAACAGGAGCCAATCAGTTTAATAAACCATAGCAGAAGGTCTGTGAGTATAGCAGGACCTCAGCAGAAAAACAACACAAACATCCATGTGTTACCCAGGGTTCGAACCCAGAGCTCAATAACTTCTTTACCATGATTTTTAGTGAAAAAAGCGCCTAAAGATAATTTAAAGATCTCAATCTCAATTTTAAACAATATCTGTTCAGTTTTCAAAGCGCAATTAACACAGGAATGTCAGCTGCAAAAAAATTAACCTCAAAACTTAATTAAAACTGTGTTGGCTTGTCTTATCTCTAAATAATGGGCTAAATGACCATGTTACAAGGATCCCAACACAGCTGGGGGAAGGGGAATCACTGGACAGCATCAAGCATGTTCTTTGATGTGCACACAGTATGACTCTCTCATAGACAGGCCCATGGATTAATGTCCCATTTGATGGACGGTGGCATTAAGGCAGATTAATTGATCATAGTTGACTTCATTACAGAGTGCATTACACCCTGTGTTGATCTCTTAGCCTATTTCAATGTATTACATAAATTCTGAGATTAATTTTTTAAGTCTTTTAAATATTCAGCATTTATCTCCCTGAATACTGAATAAATATTGATCAAAATTGAGGTATAGAAATATTTCACTGACACCTATATCTTTAGACATATTTTTCGTTAAAAATCATATCGTAGAAGTTACTCACTCAAAATGTGATTTTCTATTGAGATTTTCTGTCCAAAGCCTATATAATATATATTTTTTACAAATGTGATATTAAATAAATCAATGACAACACATATATACTTTCTTATGAGATAATAGGATATTAAGTTCATGAAAAAACAGTGTTCAATGTAAATATAGCAAAGAAATATGGCATCCATTTAAACTCCTACAAACCTTTTAGTGAATTTGTATGTTATATCTTTTTTTGTATTTCCCTATAACTTAGAAATTAAATAAGAAATCAATGACACATTCATAAACATTTTCCTTTAAGAAAGAAAAAAAATATTTAAACATTGCAAAATAAAGTGTTTAGTGATAAATTATCAGAGAAACACACTATCTATTTGCATATCATGAAATAAACAACTCTGACATGAAAAATATAATTATTCAATGCAAAATTGCAACCACTGAGGTTTAAAAAGTGTGCTGTAAATAAATCAGTTATTATGACTGATTGACATGAAGATTTGGATTCTTTTACCTATGAACAGCACCTTTATTGGACACAATGGGCAAAATGGCCAGGTCACAAAGACCCAATGGTTCAGAGATTGAGGGAAGACACCTACTGGACAGCTGTTATCCTCTCATCAAGGCCATCCATGTTCCTTAACATGCACAAGATATGGCTCTCCCACACACAGGACCAAGGCCTAACATCGCATCTGATGGATGGTGTCCTTTACTAAGCCCATTAGTGTCCCCTGCTGACTGAGGGCAGAACAGGAAGTTTTAATGGATAAATAAAACATTACCAAATAATTTTTCAAATCATGTGTGATTTTAACAATAATGCCACAATTCTAAATCAAAGATTACTAGATGCAAGAGAAAAAGGGAATATAAACATTACAGTGAGACTATCCTGTATGGGGAGAGTTATTAGACACAAGAAAAAAAACAATTCATTGTAAAATAAAAAGCAAAAATATAATATATATTTTCTTAGAAATGTGATATGATATATAAATTAATGACACATACATTATATGCTTTCCTATACAAGATAATGGGATAGTAAATTCATGAAAAAAAAACATTGTTTAATGCAAATATAGCATCTATCTACTTCTTAGTAGTTAGTTCTATAGCATCTACCAACTTGTTAGGAATTTGCATCTAATATCAATGAGAATTTTTGAAGCTCTATTACTCCGAACTTCAGCTTTTAATGAAAAAATGCTAATAAAATAAATAATAAATACCCCCTCAAGCAGCTGCTTGCCACCGAGGTCTGACAGGAGCCTGTCAGTTTATGTGGAAGGTTTGTGTGGATCGCAAGACCTCGGCAGAAAAACAACACGAACATCCATGCCTTATCCAGGGCATGGATGTTCGCTGATCGGTAGCCAAGCACGCTAACCACTTGGACAAATTATTTTCCAACAAACCAATTACACATGCATGTACTCTTTTCTTTAGAAGCGAAGGCTTATTTAAGAGAGAAAATACATTTTGAAATCATTTCACAGAATGCACCATATCTACCTGCAAATCATAAAATAAATAACATAAAAATATGCTACTCAATGCAAAACTATACCCACTGAGGTTAGAAGAGTACAATAATTCTGAATAAGTTTCATGGAATTGTGAAAACTATTTCTTAAACTAATTTCCTTCAGGGGAGAATAGTTGTCTAAATAAGGCAAACCACAAATGAAGTTTATTTTCAACTATATTAGGAGCAAAAAAATTAGACTAACAATAATAAGAAATATTAAAATTATCTTTTCCTGCATATTGTAGTAGCATAATTTTAACATTAATTCATTTTCTCTGTTTGGGATATTAAAATAATTTAATAGTTAATGATAGTTGCAATTTTCTTTTTTCATGAAAGGCATTGTACACAAAGCTTATGAACTCTACAATAACTTAGGGTCAGAGCCAGATCTGACCCCCACCCCCCTTCAGGATACTAATGAGTAAGAGGCCAAAAATTATCAAACAATTATTTTCATGCATTTTCCAAAATGCTATATAAAGACATATAAAAAAAAAAGATGTGGAAATGTTATACTGCATTGAAAAACCAGTCTCTTGACCCCTCTCCCCCCTCCAAATATTCTGTCTCAATTGTGTTTCTTGCCCCCACCCTTTGCTTTTTTTCTAGATCCAGTTCCAACAAGGTCCTGTTTGACATTGTCTGCCTACCACATCCTACAAAATTTTGATCATTGATGAGCAATGTCATCTTACATTATCACTAATGGAATGTGTTAAGATATAATGGAAAACAAATTGAAAATTTCAAAAAAATATCCTCTTTGGCAAAGCATTTATTTCAAAATTGTCATTTCTTTTTCCTTAAGAGGCAGTGATATAAAACAGAAAATGGCAGATATCAAATCTAAAATCATTGTGGCTTAATTTTTTACAAGGCTTCATTAACAGTACACAAATTAGAAATTATGCCTGGTTGTGTAATGATATAATGCAAAGTTCCATAATTTAAAACTTGAATGCAAGGAACAATGATTCTATGCAACTTGTTCATAAATTTTAGTCTTATCACTATTCAAATTAGGAATAACAAACCTGTTTTCTTACCTTATCAGTATACATTGGTACACAAAGGCAATCAGCTGCAGTGTCAGAAGCTACCATGATCAACCGTAAGATTTTTTTTTTTTTGGAATAATAAAAATTCTTATTTTACATAAGTTTCAGGGAATTGGGAAAAACTATTTCTAAAACTGATTTCCTTTAGAAGGGCTATAAAATATTAGAAAACAAATCAAACATTATTCAATCACAGCAAAATAAACTAAGCACAGCAATACACCGCATTTACATGCAAATCATTTTCTCTGCATAGGATATTGAGATAATTTCAGTTCATCACAGTTGCAGAATTTTTTTTTTTTTTCGTGCAGGGCATTCTACAGAAAGCTCATCGACTTTAGGATAAATTATGATTATATCAGATAAATTTTAAACATGGATGAGTACTACTCATCAATCATATATTTCGAAAACAAATTAAAATTTTCAATTTAAAAATCCTTTTACATCACCATCCTCAAGCAGCCATGGGCTATGGAGGTTCAACCAGACCGGGCAATTTAGTTCTCTAAGCATATCTGTCCTGAGCTACATCTGCTGCATGCGGCCACTGCACACCAATTCTAACAAGGTCCTGTTTGACATTGTCTGCCCACCGCATCCTAGGTCTCCCCCATTTTCTGAGGCCTTTAGGCACACTGTTCATAACCCTATTCGCCAATCTATAATTATTCATACGGGCAACATGGCCAAAACAACGGAGTCTCTCTCTGCACAATATGCTGCTTAAAGGAGGTTGCAGACTCCTTTGCCTAACCTCATCATTAGTTACAAAGTTAAACCACCTAATGCCCAAGATACTGCGTAAGCATCTAGAATCAAAAGCATCTAGTTTCCTGTTATCTTGTTTACAAAGCATCCTAGGTCTCCCCCTCTTTCTGAGGCCTTTGGGCACACTGTTCATAACCCTATTCCCCAATCTATAATTATCCATACGGGCAACATGGCCTAACCAACGGAGTCTCTCTCTGCACAATATGCTGCTTAAAGGAGGTTGCAGACTCCTTTGCCTAACCTCTTCATTGCTTACAAAATTGAACCACCTAATGCCCAAGATACTGCGTAAGCATCTAGAATCAAAGCTAGTTTCTTGCTATCTTATTTACAAAGCATCCAAGTTTCACTACTATAACCCTAGAAAGAACCAAACTATTATACAGTCTAATTTTATTCTTTAGGTGTATACACCTATTTCTCCACTCTACATAGATTCCTAAGAGTCCCAAAGGCAATCCCTATTTCCCCTGTTAATTTCATGCCGCACATTACCAAACATATTTAATTTTACTTTCAAATTTATATATTATCCACTTCAAAATGCTGGCCATAAAAAAGAAAAAGGAATATTTGAAACATAAAAAGTAATGCTTACATCATTTGGTTCAGGTTTCATAAACGTTGTTTGCCATGAATATGTGATATTTTATGTATATATATATATATAAAATCCTCTCATGCAGCTGCTTACCACAGAGATCTGATCGCAGTCTGCCAATCTACACACCATAGAGGTGTGACCTCAGCAGAAAGACAACACAATAGCCACGCCTTATTCAGGAAAGAGCGGGGGTGGCTCAGTCGGTAGCGCACCAGGCGCCCAGCTGGGTCAACATTGAGATTTATCTCCGCAAAATTCCCCGCCCTACCCACGGTCAGTAGGGGACACCGATGGGCTTGGAAAGGCCGTTGTCTGTCGGATGGGACGTTAAATCATGTCCCCGTGTGCGGGAGAGCCATACCCTGTGCTCGTTAAAGAACACGCTGGATGGCCTTGACGTGAGGCTACCATCTGTCTCCCAACTGCTCTTCTAGTTCCTTCTCTGAGCCTTCGGAGGCCTTGAGACCTGGCCATTTAGCCCATGGTGTGCAAAAAAGTGCACTCAGAGGTAAAAAACAACTCAACTCACGGGAGCTATGGTCACCTCCAAGAGATTTGCCAGTGTTTCATTTTTTTCATTTCAACAGCCAATCAATTTTTTTTCCAAGAAGGCAAACCCCTGACCTCTTTCAGTACCCCATATGAAGGCAAATATAAGGACATATGAAGGATTTAGTACAGTCGCTCAAAAAATATACCCAGCTGGGACTCGAACCTGGGAACTGCAGATTACGAGCTTGGCGTGCTACCGACTGAGCCAACCCCGACCCTGTTGAGTAGGTAAATCGGAGCCCAATCTTCCTTTGAAGTGGAGACGAATTCACTGAACTATTTCGACAACGCTTGGCTACTTATCTAAGGGACCTGGGTTCGAGTCCCGGGTAAGGCATGGCTGTCTGTGTCGTTTTTCTGCTGAGGTCCTGCCATCCTCTCAGACCTTCTACTGTGGCATATAAACTGACAGGCTCCTGTCAGACCTCTGTGGCAAGCAGCTGCTTGAGGGATATTTATTTTATTTATTTATTATACTTCAGTTTAATTTTTTAGTGTGCACAATGGGAAGATAGCTACTTTTTAAAACTTTTAATTTATATTTTATACTTTGTCACTAAACCCATCTATAGAAGCTTTCACCTGATATACCGCTCATAAAGATAGATCTTCCTTTCGTTATTTTGAGGGGGGGGGAGAAGAGGGGTGTGATTTGAGATAGTCCATGACATTGTAGAAGCTATTATTGCAAACGTGTACATATACATAGTCGTATCAGAATAATATAGCCAACTATCATAGTACATGTATGGTAGGTGGTCATATTATTCTGATACGACTGTATATATAGAAGTTTCAAGTAAACGGGTGATAATTGATATTATTGTGCAATTGATATTATTATTATTATTGTTAATCAGTGGAAAGATTTTTAAATTTCGAATCGTAAAATTTTATGAATACAGTCGCTCAAATAAATATCCGAACACTATGGTTGATTACAGAATTCACAAAAAATATCTGGCAACGATTTTTTCAGAAACTTGTGATCTGGCAACCTTCGTGTCGTGACACGAAGGTTGTCAAGTTTCTAAAAAGTTTCTAAAAAAAACTCTAACAAGTTTCTAAAAAAATTGTTGCCAGATATTTTTTCTGAATTCTGTAATCGACCATAGTGTTCGGATACTTTTTCGAGCGACTGTACCTATGCAAGTGAGAAAGAATTTTTCATTTATCTCTTGAAACACATAACTTGGATGTTTACAGATGGACACAAAATGAAATCAATAAAAAAAAAAAATAAATAAATACCCCCTCAAGCAGCTGCTTGCCACAGAGGTCTGACAGGAGCCTGTCAGTTTATATGCCACAGTAGAAGGTCTGAGAGGATGGCAGGACCTCAGCAGAAAAACGACACAAACAGCCATGCCTTACCCGGGGCTCGAACCCAGGTCCCTTAGATCAGTAGCCAAGCGCGCTAACCATTCGGCCACGGCCTACATCTATTCGTAGGTTTGAGCAACTTCCAATATCTAACCAGAAGAATAACCTATCTCTCTGTCGAATGTTACTCTTCTTGTTATTTGGCTCAGTCGCTAGCCCACCAGACTCGTAATCTGCATTTCTCAGATTCGAGGCCCACCTGGGCCAGTGTTAAGATTTATCTCCGTTAAACCCCACCCTGCCCAGAGTGACGAAGAGGGCGTTGTTTGGCTTGGAAAGGTCGCCGTCCGCCCGATAGGACGTTAAACCGGGGCCCCTTGTTTAGCAAAGCCATACGCTGTTCACGTTAAAGGACACTATGGATGGCTTAGACGGGAAGCTCCAGTGGCTTCCTTTCACCCAACCTTCTCTGACGCCTCGGGGTCCTTGTGACTTGGCCATTTAGCCCATTTGCGTGTACAAAATAATAATAATAACAAAAAGTTGGTAAAACAACCCATCGGCTAAGTTTAAAATTTCTAACATCGGATCATTTACAATAGTGGTTCTCAACCTTTTATGCTTCACGTACCTCCTGGAAATGTGTATGTAACTGGCGTACCCCTTGTATAGATAGATAAAACTATATATCAGTGGTTCTCAACCTTTTATGCTTCACGCACCCCCTGGAAATGTGTATGTAACTGGCGTACCCCTTGTATAGATAGATAAAACTATATATCAGTAGTTCTCAACCTTTTATGCTTCACGTACCTCCTGGAAATGTGTATGTAACTGGTGTACCCCTTGTATAGATAGATAAAACTATATATCAGTGGTTCTCAACCTTTTATGCTTCACGTACCCCCTGGAAATGTGTATGTAACTGGCGTACCCCTTGTATAGATAGATAAAACTATATATCAGTGGTTCTCAACCTTTTATGCTTCACGTACCTCCTGGAAATGTGTATGTAACTGGCGTACCCCTTGTATAGATAGATAAAACTATATATCAGTGGTTCTCAACCTTTTATGCTTCACGTACCTCCTGGAAATGTGTATGTAACTGGCGTACCCCTTGTATAGATAGATAAAACTATATATCAGTGGTTCTCAACCTTTTATGCTTCACGTACCCCCTGGAAATGTGTATGTAACTGGCGTACCCCTTGTATAGATAGATAAAACTATATATCAGTGGTTCTCAACCTTTTATGCTTCACGTACCTCCTGGAAATGTGTATGTAACTGGTGTACCCCTTGTATAGATAGATAAAACTATATATCAGTGGTTCTCAACCTTTTATGCTTCACGTACCCCCTGGAAATGTGTATGTAACTGGCGTACCCCTTGTATAGATAGATAAAACTATATATCAGTGGTTCTCAACCTTTTATGCTTCACGTACCCCCTGGAAATGTTTATGTAACTGGCGTACCCCTTGTATAGATAGATAAAACTATATATCAGTGGTTCTCAACCTCTTATGCTTCACGTACCTCCTGGAAATGTGTATGTAACTGGCGTACCCCTTGTATAGATAGATAAAACTATATATCAGTGGTTCTCAACCTTTTATGCTTCACGTACCCCCTGGAAATGTTTATGTAACTGGCGTACCCCTTGTATAGATAGATAAAACTATATATCAGTGGTTCTCAACCTTTTATGCTTCACGTACCTCCTGGAAATGTGTATGTAACTGGTGTACCCCTTGTATAGATAGATAAAACTATATATCAGTGGTTCTCAACCTTTTATGCTTCACGTACCCCCTGGAAATGTGTATGTAACTGGCGTACCCCTTGTATAGATAGATAAAACTATATATCAGTGGTTCTCAACCTTTTATGCTTCACGTACCTCCTGGAAATGTGTATGTAACTGGTGTACCACTTGTATAGATAGATAAAACTATATATCAGTGGTTCTCAACCTTTTATGCTTCACGTACCCCCTGGAAATGTGTATGTAACTGGCGTACCCCTTGTATAGATAGATAAAACTATATATCAGTGGTTCTCAACCTTTTATGCTTCACGTACCCCCTGGAAATGTGTATGTAACTGGCGTACCCCTTGTATAGATAGATAAAACAATAGTTATAGTATAAGAATAGGAATAAAATAAAACTTATATATATATACACGTTAAAATTTGTATTCATGAATTATATATATATCGATAAACGCAAAAAATGACATAAACAATTTAACATATCTTATGAAATTATAAACATTTTACTGGATAATCAGTGAAATGGACTTGTTACTACATCTAGTGACTTTTGAGCTCTCACGGCGTACCACAAAAAATTTTACCACGTACCCCACTTTGAGAACCCCTGATTTGCAGCATTTTTTAAAATTTGGCCATTTTCTAAATAATTTTCCTCTTTATATAGCATTAGTAAAACTATTGATAGATTCGGTAAATGAGAATCCTAATATTTGGTCGATACCTATCCGAACCCAAAAGAATTTTTCATTATATCTAAAAACAAAATACAGTGGACCTTCGTTATAGCGCTGCTCGCTATACCGCGCACCCTGTTATAGCGCGGGTGATGTTCGCGATAAGTTATAGATAGTGTTTGTTTTTACCTATTTTCAAGCGTACCTTATGTACGTAAATAAAACAATAAATATATGTACTTATTAAGATGTATAACTATGTTATGTGAATTTTAATAAAACACTTAATAAATAAATTGGTTTTTTTATTAAAATACATAATATAATAGTTGATGGGATGTTTCAGTATATAGCTCAAATCGTTCTGAGTAAATTTATTGTGTCGCCACCGCGCCGTTCGGTATAACGCGGGTGTTGGTTCCCGCCCGACATGCGCGTTATATCGGGGGTCCACTGTAGTTGAATGTTTACAGATGGACAGACAACAAAGCGAAAACGAGGTAAAAAGTATTAAAAATAAGGAAATAATCCAACTGCATTTAGTGTTGCCCAGGGCCAGATCTAGGAGGAGCTGTAAGGGAGCCATGCTTCCCCCCCCCCTCTTTTGAGAATGCTAATAAGGGTAATATAAAAATAAATAAAATTAACATCCATTCAAGCGTGACACGAAGTTTGACAGATCACTAATTTCTAAAAAAAAACTTTGCCATATATTTTTTCTGAATTCTGTAACTAACCATAGTGTTCGGATATTTTTTAATATATATGATGCGTATGAATATGTAATGCAATGAATATGGAACGTGTGCAGTTACCGTTCACAGCAAACTGGAGCGGTTGCGGTTAATGTTTACAGCACATTGGATCGTGTGAGCTCACAAAGACCTGGATCGTGTGGGCTCACTCACGGAAATATTGAGCGTGTGCAGTTACCGTTCACACCAAACTGGAGAGGTTGCGGTTAATGTTCACAGCACATTGGATCGTGTGAGCTCACAAAGACCTGGATCGTGTGAGCTCACAAAGACCTGGATCGTGTGGGCCCACTCACAGAAATATTGAGCGTGTGCAGTTACCGTTCACAACAAACTGGAGCGGTTGTGGTTAATGTTCACAGCACATTGGATCGTGTGAGCTCACAAAGACCTGGATCGTGTGGGCCCACTCACAGAAATACTGAGCGTGTGCAGTTACCGTTCACAGCAAACTGGAGCGTGTGCAGTAACTGCACACGCTCCAGTTTGCTGTGAACGGTAACTGGAGCGTGTACAGTTGCTGTACACGCTCCAGATATTTTTCCTGAATTCTGTAATCATGTGACACGAAGGTTGCCAGATCACTAATTTCTAAAGAAATCTTTGCCAGATATTTTTTCTGAATTCTGTAATCAACCATAGTGTTCGGATACTTTTTTGAGCGACTGTACAGCCACGGTACTGTAATAGAACATAGTACAGCCACGGTATTATAGTGGAAGTCCAGTCTATCGTCATTCCCTCACCATTTTTTTTCTAATAAAATCAGGGCTCGTTATTGCCAAACATAAACTGTTCTTAGATGTAGCTTAAAGTGTTCTTATAGGAATAAAAAAAATTCGTCTTCCAATTTAACTTTTTCAGTTGAGAATATAATAAAAAAAATCTCTAAAAATTACTATTTTTTACCGATTTTATTTCTGGGAAAAAAGGACGAATGGGATGGGGGGATAATGCCTTCAAACGAAAGAATTCCGGGGCTTCAAAAAAAATTGAAAACCTCTGATCCAGGAACGGTATTGACAAATTTTCAAATCTTTTTCAGCTTCCGATTTCCAAAGTAAATATCAACCGAACAGTATCTAAAAATTTATACAATTTTTACTGTAATTTACAACAAATTTAGTTTCAAAAGTAGCACTTTAACTTTTTAAGTTGCGTTGAAAATGTAAAGCTCCTCTTCTCAGTCACTTGAAGAATTCGATGCGAAACTTCTTATGTTAGAAAGCTTGGCCTCTCCTGGCATACATAATACCAATAATAATAATAACGAAAGAAAAAATCAAACGATGCAGAAGAAATATCGTTTGTTAGTTTTTCCATCTCCGTAATGTTATTGACACTTCAAGAAGCAAAGGAAATGTCGTTTGCATCCTTCCACTTCCCCTCGAAAGTCGTTTGAATCGAATCTTCCAGAGCGAGACTAAATTTTGGGGCTCGATGAGTTTGATAAATGACAATATTAATAATATCCTTCATCTCACGCTCGAGATAAAAGAACATTGTTGTGTCGGGTTTCTTGTGTCTCCCGAGTTCGACTGAGCGGCGCTGATTGTTGTCGACCACGCGCTGAAAGCAGAAGCGCGGGAACGGCGTCTGCTGCGTTCTCCCGCCGTATCCAGTGGCAACCGAACGAACCAGCCAATGAGCTGTTACATCACGCTTGGTAACCCAAGCGTCGCGTCCCATTCAGAACAGGCCACAGATCACGCATTCAAAATGGAGAAAACGCCGGCGCTTGCGGCTGCTTTCACGGCTATTGCCTTGTAAACGGCATGAAATCACAGCTCCGCACCAATAACTCGGTGCTGCCCCTCGTGGGGCGGGCAGTTTCCGATACTGCGGCACCACCCCGCTCACATAATGGACTGTAATGAGGACTGAATAGGGAGGCCGGAGCACCCAGGGCGGCGACGGCTCGATCGTGTTTCCAGGGTGGGGAGCTTCGTCAGTACGCCATGTGATAGGGATAATAGAAGTGGTTCCCCAAGTACACAACATGTGAATACACAACCTCCACGTCGTGATATATTGCCGAGGTAGTCTGATAACTGCTTGTGTCGAAGACAAACATGCGGACGATTTCGCTGCTGACAACGTTCGGAGTGAGATACGCATCTTAGATGCAATCAGGGACTCTTCCGTTCTGTCACATTTGAGGTGTCTATAGGGAGCATATGCTTTGGTTTATTTGCTGTTGACATCCCTACTGGCAGAAGGGAGTTCTGCAGGTTTTCCTTATCGACAGCTGTATCGTCCTGAATTGGGATTTCTTTCTTAGTGTCTACGGTCGTTTCACTTTTCTTAGCGTCACTTTTATGAACACAGTGGAGTAAGTGGCTAGGTCACAAGGACCCCCAAGGTCTCAGAATTAGGCTGTGAAGGGAACCGACTGACCAGCTGCTAGGAGACAGATGGACACTTACCATCAAAGTCCAGGGACGTACAGTCGCTCAAAAAAGTATCCGAACACTATAGTTGATTACAGAATTCAGAAAAAATATCTGGAGCGTGTACAGCAACTGTACACGCTCCAGTTACCTTTCACAGTAAACTGGAGCGTGTGCAGTTACTGCACACGCTCCAGTTTGCTGTGAATGGTAACTGCACACGCTCAATATTTCCGTTAGTGAGCCCACACGATCCAGGTCTTTGTGAGCTCACACGATCCAATGTGCTGTGAACATTAACCGCAACCGCTCCAGTTTGCTGTGAACGGTAACTGCACACGCTCAATATTTCTGTGAGTGGGCCCACACGAAACTCCTCGTCCTGCCCTCGGTCAGTAGGGGACAACGATGGGCTTTGGAAGGACTCCGTCCGACGGTTAGGACATTAAGCCATGGTACTTTCTGCAGGAGAGCCATACCCTCTGCTTGCTAAAGAATGCGCTGGATGACTTTAACGAGAGGCTATCATCTGTCTTTTAACAGCTGTTCCCAGGTTCGAGTCCCAGCTGGATCAGCTGGGAGACTTATCAGCGTTAAGACTTATCTCCGAAAAACTCCCCGCCCTGCCCATGGTCAGTAGGGGAAACCGATGGGCATGGAAAGACCGCCGTCCTTTGTATGGGATGTTAAACCGTGATCCCGTATGCAGGAGAGCCATATCCTGTGTACGTTGTTTGGGTTGGGTTGTTTTAACTCTGAGCGGCACTTTTTTGCACACCATGGGCTAAATGGCCAGGTCACATGTATCCCGAAGGCTCAGAGAAGGTTGGGGGAGGGGACCCACTGTAACAGTTGTTGGGAGACAGATGGTAGCCTCCCGTCAAGGCCATCCAGCGTGTTCTTTAACGTGCACAGGGTATGGCTCTCCCGCACACGGGGCCTGTGTATGTTAAAGAACACGCTGGATGGCCTTGACGGGAGGCTACCATCTGTCTTCCAACAGCTGTTCTAGTGGGTCCTCTCCCCCAATCATCTCTGAGCCTTCGGGGTCTTTGTGACCTGGACATTTAGCCCATGGTGTGCAAAAAAGTGCCGCTCAGAGGTAAAACAACCCAACCCAACCCAACTAAACAGCCGTTCAATGGGTCCCCTTTCCCCAATTGTCTCTGAGCCTTCGGGGTCCTTATGACCTGTCCATTTAGACCATTCTGTGCAAAAAAAAAAAGTGCAGCTCAGAGGTGAAACAACCTATCTCCAATGATTAATAAATTGCAGTAGCATATAGTGTGGTATTTACATCACAGCAATTCTGTTTTATTACCGCAATTCACCACAATATAAAGGGGGGGGGGGGGGGCTGGGGAGGACTCAGTCGGTAGCGCGCCAGGCTCGTAATCTGCAGTTCCCAGGTTCGAGTCCCAGCTGGGTCAGCGTTGAGATTTATCTCCGCAAAACTCCCCGCCCTGCCCACGGTCATAGGGACATTGATAGGCTTGGAAAAACCGCCGTCCATCGGATGGGACGTTAAGCCGTGGCCCCCGTGTGCGGGTTAGGCCTCTGAGCGGCACTTTTTTTGCACACCATGGGCTAAATGGCCAGGTCACATGGACCCCGAAGTCTCAGAGAAGGTTGGGGGAGGGGACCCACTGGAACAGCTGTTGGGAGACAGATGGTAACCTCCCGTCAAGGCCATCCAGCGTGTTCTTTAACGTGCACAGGGTATGGCTCTCCCGCACACGGGGCCACGGCTTAACGTCCCATCCGACGGACGGCGGCCTTTCCAAGTCCATCGGTGTTCCCTACTGACCGTGGGCAGGGCGGGGAATTCTGCGGAGATAAATCTCAACGCTGACCCAGCTGGGACTCGAACCTGGAAATTACAGATTACGAGCCTGGCGCGCTACCGACTGAGCCACCCCGCCCCCACGTGTGCGGAAGAGAGCCATATCCTGTGCACGTTAAAGAACACGCTGGATGGCCTTGACGGGAGGCTACCCTCTGTCTTCCAACAGTTTTTCCAGTGGGTCCCCTCCCCCAACCTTCTCTGAGCCTTCGGGGTCCTTGTGATCTGGCCATTTAGCCTATTGTTTGCAAAAAAGTGCCGCTCAGAGGTAAAACAACCCAGCCTCAACAGGATAATTTTTTTCTAATTTTCGGCTATATCCCAATGCATTCTTTTTTTCTTATAAAGTGAATATCATAATTGAATTTTCAAATCACGTCCGCTATCCGCTCTAATGTTAATCATTTATCCGCCGAGAGCTTTTAAAAAATGCGGATATCCGCCGATAAAACCGAAGATATCCGCATCCGCGCAGAGTATAAAGTGTATATCAATTGTTGCAGCGACCCACATTGAAATAAAGATTCAGTGTATGCGATCAAAAGCATCCCTTTAAAGGGAAAAATCAACCCAAAAGAACGAAGCAGCTGTTCCAAAATGGGTCAGAGGGTTGGACACAATATACCCGTGTGTCCAAGTGCCACTAGAGGGGGTTAAAAGCTAATGCGGAGGCCAACACTCAAACCCTGATTTATGTGGACAGAACCCCACAGGAAGGTGATCTTGTTGTAATTGGATTTCGATGGCTTTTAGCAGAAAAGCCATTCACGAAAGGCGAGGTACAATCAGACTACAATTGTTGCCGAGAAGTATAAGCCACGGAAATATGGAGTCTGTCGGTGGATCGGTCCTTTGCATCGGGCCCGATGGGGAGTCTGCATTCAGCGGCGGTCACGGTGCGGAGACTTCGATGGGAGAGGTCGGACTGCTATCCCGTACTCTGCCTCCAGTTAAAGGGTCGCGTTGCAGTCTCAAACAAATAAATGACGTTCGAGGTTTCTGAAATTACGCTGCGAAACTTAGCAACAAAGCAAGTTGCCAGTTGCGAACGAATGAAATTAATGTAATTTTCTACTGTGGCCAGGTTCACAATTGAAATATGAGTGCTGGTATAAATGGTCTGTAAATAAGTTTGCAGGGCGTGGCTGTTGCTTAACTTCAGTATTTAGGTGATTTTCTCGATCTTGAGTGTGGGGTAATAGTAAAAACATGAATGGCCTTTGAGATTACGAAATTATACTGCAAACTTTGTTAAATTGCAGTTGCAAGCGAGAGAATTATCTCGTAAGTGGGATTTATAGTTGTGACCAAATTCAAAGGCTGAAAAAAAATGTTAAGGTAAAAATTTAATGTAAAAATGCTACTTGTATTTGCTGTGCATGGCCGATGAGTTTTGGGCTAATTGTAGTGTTTTTAGAGTTCCATAAACTGAGAGGCTCCTGTCAGACTCTGGCAAGCAGCTGCTTGAGGGAATATTTACTGTTATTTATGCGCACAGTGGATGACACTGTAGCAAATGAGAATATTATTATTATTTATGCGCACCGTGGGTTAAAATGGCCAGGTCACAAAGACCCTAAAAACCCAGAGAATTTCGGTGTAGGGAATCCATTTTACAGCTGTTAGGAGACTCATATCAAAACCATCCAGTGAGCTCTATAAAATGCACAAGGTATGGTTCTTCTGCACACGGAACCATGGCTTAACATCCCAACGGGCGGCCATCTTTCGTAGTCCATCGGTGTCCTCTTTCTCGCCTAATTTTTTTTTCTTTCTCAAGGGTTGGGTTGTTTTACCTCTGAGCGGCACTTTTTGCACACCATGGGCTAAATGGCCAGGTCACATGGGCCCCGAAGGCTCAGAGAAGGTTGGGGGAGGGGACCCACTGGAACAGCTGTTGGGAGACAGATGGTAGCCTCCCGTCAAGGCCATCCAGCGTGTTCTTTAACGTGCACAGGGTATGGCTCTCCTGCATACGGGGCCACGGCTTAACGTCCCATCCGTCGGACGGCGGCCTTTCCAAGCCCATCGGTGTCCCCTACTGACCGTGGGCAGGGCGGGGAATTTTGCGGAGATAAATCTCAACGCTGACCCAGCTGGGACTCGAACCTGGGAACTACAGATTACGAGCCTGGCGCGCTACCGACTGAGCCACCCCCGCCTCCCTTTCTCAAGGGCAGAGTGGCAATTACAGGAGAAAATTCTTAACGCAAGCAGAATGGAGACTCGAATCTGGGAAGAATAGTGTTACGACAGATGAACGTGCTGCAGTGAGTTTATGAAAAACGTGACATGAACGCGCGCCTATGCTTCTGCGTGAGATTTATGTAACAAACGAATTGGAACATAGAACCGATCTGAAATTTAAGAAAGATAGAATTGTAATGTTGGAGTTGTGGACATGTGAAAAAGGACGCAGTTAGTCTCAGTATATACACGATACGTGTTTGAAAAGAAGAAATGTTTTTATATCGCGAGTGCGCGGGTGGTTTATTAGTGTTATTAGTGTAAAATCTAATCAGTTAACACAGATGAATAGAATGATTTGTGCCTGAATTGAGGAATAAAAAGAAGGACATTGACTATAAAAAAATTAAGAGGTAAACGTTGATCAATTGAGTAGACAGAGCTAGTTTTAACTGTTCTGTAGAAAAAGTTTATTACTTCATGTATGAAAGTATTTAGTTCGTTTATAAAAACAAGAATATATGAACACACGTACAGTCGCTCAAAAAGTATCCGAACACTATGGTTGATTACAGAATTCAGAAAAAATATCTGACAACGATTTTTTTTAAAAATTAGTGATCTGGCAACCTTCGTGTCACGTGATTACAGAATTCAGGAAAAATATCTGGAGCGTGTACAGTAACTGTACACGCTCCAGTTACCGTTCACAGCAAACTGGAGCGTGTGCAGTTACTGCACACGCTCCAGTTTGCTGTGAACGGTAACTGCACACGCTCAATATTTCCGTGAGTGAGCCCTCACGATCTAGTATCAAAATAATACGACCACCTACAGTCGTTCAAAAAAGTATCCGAAAAACATGGTTGATTACAGAATTCAGAAAAAATATCTGGCAGCGATATTTTTTAGAAATTAGTGATCTGGCAACCTTCGTGTCACGTGACACTATGGTTGATTACAGATTTCAGAAAAAATATCGGGCAACGATTTTTCATCCATGCTTTTATAATAAATTACATTGTTTTGTAATTTGTATTGTAAAAAAAATACTTATACGCACGCTCAGTACTCATCCATTTTAAATTTCCTACCATAGATTAGAAGCCTGGCGCACTACAGGTTGAGTTAATCCCAGTCTTTCATTTATAAAGGATGCCTACTACTCCCCGAATCTAGCAGAAAATAAAAGGGGGTGGGGGAAGAGATTGAAATTTCATTGCATTTATTTCCCCTCTCCGCTTCAGAGATCTTTAAAAAAATTCTTGAAGAATGCGTGAAATATGCACAAGTTTAATAATATTTGCCTCCATCAACCCTACTATTATTCTCAAGGTGATGGGGGGGGGGGGATCCTCTCTCTCCCACCCTCTTTCCCTCCCTAGGTACAGTCGCTCAAAAAGTATCCGAACACTATGGTTGATTATAGAATTCAGAAAAAAAATACAGTACAGCCACGGTACTGTAATGGAATACACGTAAAGCCACAGTACTGTAATTGAACACACGTAAAGCCACAGTACTGTAATGGAACACACGTACAGCCTCGGTGCTCTAATGGAACACACGTACAGCCACGGTAGTACTGTAATGGAACACCCGTACAGCCACGGTACTGTGATGGAACACACGTAAAGCCACAGTATTGTAATGGAACACACGTACAGTCGCTCAAAAAGTATCCGAACACTATGGTTGATTACAGAATTCAGAAAAAATATCTGGCAACGTTTTTTTTTTTTAGAAATTAGTGATCTGGCAACCTTCGTGTCACGTGACATTCAGAAAAAATATCTGGCAACGTTTTTTTTTTTTAGAAATTAGTGATCTGGCAACCTTCGTGTCACGTGACACGAAGGTTGCCAGATCACTAATTTCTAAAAAAAAAAACGTTGCCAGATATTTTTTCTGAATTCTCTAATCAACCATAGTGTTCGGATACTTTTTGAGCGACTCTACGGCCATTTTTTTCACTGTTCACATGCTATTTTTTCGACATTTTTCGAATACGAGTTTTATGTTAAATATACTTGTTTTATTTTTGCCTAAAATGGAAGTTTGATGATGAGGTAACATTAATAATATAGGAAGAAGGGGATTATTTTATTCTTTTCATTTGAAAACGAGCTAAAAAAAAAAGCTGTTTTCGGCAGAATTAATAAAAAATTGGGAATTAAAACAACATTATCGATTGTCAAACACTCGAAACCTTTAAGAATCGGAGCTGAATTCCGGCTGATTTTTCACTCTGGTTTTCGAATTACTTTTCTTTTTTCAAAATGTCACATTTCGTAAATAATTTCTTGTAAAACATCCTTTAAGAAAAAAAATCCACTACCACGTTTATGCGGAGAGCATTTGTACGTAATCTGTCTTCAGTTCTTGAAAGCTTTTCTCTGATGTGTCTGGGAAAAGTCTAAAAAAAGAAAAGATTTATCTCCGCAAAACTCCCCGCCCTGCCCACGGTCAGTAGGGGACACCGATGGGCTTGGAAAGGACGCCGACCGTCGGATGTGACGTTAAGCCGTGGTCCCGTGTGCGGGAGAGTCATACCCTGTGCACGTTAAAGAACACGCTGGATGGCCTTGACGTGAGGCTACCATCTGTCTCCCAACAGCTCTTCTAGTGGGTCCCCTCCCCCAACCTTCTCTGAGCCTTCGGGGTCCTTGTGACCTGGCCATTTAGCCCATGGGGTGCAAAAAAGTGCCGCTCAGAGGTAAAACAACCCAACCCAACTCTAATGCTGTGCATTAAAGCAACCGCGGAATGATCTTATTGATAGATTTCCAACTGATGCTAACAGATTTCCAGCGGGTTTCATTTTTGAGCCTTGTGCATTAAAATCAGTGGTGAAAGTAGATATTATTTCTTAGCGGTACGCTTCAAAGCATATCTATGTGTGGAAAATCACACACTGACGATCACTCCAGTGAAGTCGTCTTAGAGTTGGGTTGTTTTACCTCTGAGCGGCACTTTTTCCCCACCATGGGCTAAATGGCCAGGTAACAAGGACCCCGAAGGCTCAGAGAAGGTTGGGGGAGGGGACCCACTGGAACAGCTATTGAGAGACAGATGGTACCTCCCGTCAAGGCCATTCAGTGTGTTCTTTAACGTGCAGAGGGTATGGCTCTCCCGCACACGGGGCCACGGCTTAACGTCCCATCCGACGGACGGCGGCCTTTCCAAGCCCATCGGTGTCCCCTGGGCTGACCGTGGGCAGGGCGGGGAATTTTGCGGAGAAAAATCTCAACGCTGACCCAGCTGGGACTCGAACCTGGGAACTACAGATTACGAGCCTGGCGCGCTACCGACTCAGCCACTCCCACCCCTCGTCTTAGAGGGTCACACTGTTGAATTACGTCATCACACTTCAATAAATTGAAATGTGTGCCGACGAAAGTGCAGTGCTCGTAGATTTTCTTATTTTCCATGTGTTTTCCGCAAATAGTGAATGATTTAGGGATTTTTAATGTGAAATAAATTTTAATATATTTAAATACTTGCTGATTCCGTTGTATTCTTGGATTTCAGTCTTATTGAAAAATAATCATAATATGAATTAGATGTTTTCAAAATTATTTTAGAAAGGAAATCACTCGTATTGCAATTTTGAATACTCAACTTGCATATTTTAAACACAGAAGCCAAATATAGCATTTTTTTAGAATAACATTTATTAGAGATTTGAAATAGCCTTTAAAATTTATAAAGCTTAATCAATGATGACATGACATATGGAAATTTCGCCTCTGACTTATCCCCGATAATAGATGCGAAATTGCAGAGTTTCCGCATCCAAAATGAGGTAGGAAAAGAGTGACTTTTGTAAAAAAAAAAAGTTGCGAGATGATTTTGTTGAGCGCTCGTGCGTGCCAAGTAAATTCATCTAGCTTTCTACTTTTGTCTCGGGTATTATAGATAGGCCATTCCTGCAGTAGAAAAATTGGGGCGGGGGTGGCTCAGTCTGTAGCGCGCCAGGCTCGTAATCTGTAGTTCCCAGGTTCGAGTCCCAGCTGGGTCAGCGTTGAGATTTATCTCCGCAAAATTCCCCGCCCTGCCCACGGTCAGTAGGGGACACCGATGGGCTTGGAATAGGCCGCCGCCCGTCGGATGGGACGTTAAGCCGTGGTCCCGTGTGCGGGAGAGACATACCCTGTGCACGTTAAAGAACACGCTGGATGGTCTTGACGGGAGGCTACCATCTGTTTCCTAACAGCTGGGGCCGGGGGTGGCTCAGTCGGTAGCGCGCCAGGCTCGTAATCTGTAGTTCCCAGGTTCGAGTCCCAACTGAGTCAGCGTTGAGATTTATCTCCGCAAAATTCCCCGCCCTGCCCACGATCAGTAGGGGACACCGATGTGCTTGGAAAGGCCGCCGTCCGTCGGATGGGACGTTAAGCCGTGGCCCCGTGTGCGGGAGAGCCATACCCTGTGCACGTTAAAGAACACGCTGGATGGCCTTGACGGGAGGCTATCATCTGTCTCCCAGCAGCTGTTCTAGTGGGTCCCCTCCCCCAACCTTCTCTGAGCCTTCGGGGTCCTTGTGGCCTGGCCATTTAGCCCATGGTGTGCAAAAAAGTGCCGCTCAGGCCGCCATGGTGTGCAAAAAAGTGCCGCTGGCCATGGTGTGCAAAAAAGTGCCGCTCAGAGGTAAAACAATCCAATCCTAACAGCTGTTCCAGTGGGTCCCCTCTCCCAACCTTTTCTGAGCCTTCGGGGTCCACTTGACCTGGCCATTTAGCCCATGGTGTGCAAAAAAGTGCCGCTCAGAGGTAAAACAACCCAACCTTGAACTATCTTCTTTATCGTTAGCTATCGATTATTCTAAACTTCTTTTTTACAGACGACAATGTTGACATGCTGTGGGTCAATACTAACAAATATGCTAAATTCAGTGAAAATGAGAGTGGTTATAAAAGTCGAAACTGTTAGTTCAGTATAAACTACTGATGAAATATGAGGAGGATTCATCATTGCAATTGCCTTGAGTATGGGTCTTTTTTGGATGCCGAAAATCTCAGACTACAGGTACGTATTAAGAGTCAAAGATTTTTCAAAAGCATTCATTATTAATATTTAACATCAAACAAACTAAAAAAAAAGCAATTTGAATATTGTTACTTACAAAGAGAGAATTTACAGCAATCTGAAGTTTTCTCTTCAAACCCTATAAACAAATTAACTGCACTGAAATAAAAATCACAAAATCGTTTTCCCAGTAGTATATTGGCGACAAGACTCAGGTGGAAAATATTTTTTGAAGGGGCTAAAGCTCACCTTTATAAGGAGCGACGAGGGAGAAAGTAAAAATTCGATAGAGGTATAATAACTTTTATTTAATATTCAAATAAACTTATTTAGAATAAATAAATATATTTACTTTCTTTTGTTAAAGTTTATAATTAGATACAAATAAAAAAAAAATTAAATTAATATACTCCAAAATTCCCTTTTTTTTTTTAAATGGGGGCGGGGGTGGCTCAGTCGGTAGCGCGCCAAGCTCGTAATCTGTAGTTCCCAGGTTCGAGTCCCAGCTGGGTCAGCGTTGAGATTTATCTCCGCAAAATTCCCCGCCCTGCCCACTGTCAGTAGGGGACACCGATGGGCTTCGAAAGGCCGCCGTCCGTCGGATGGGACGTTAAGCCGTGTCCCCGTGTGCTGGAGAGCCATACCCTGTGCATGTTAAAGAACACGCTGGATGGCCTTAACGGGAGACTACCATCTGTCTCCCAACAGCTGTTCCGGTGGGTCCCCTCCCCCAACCTTCTCTGAGCCTTCGGGGTCCATGTGACCTGGCCATTTAGCCCATGGTGTGCAAAAAAGTGCCGCTCAGAGGGTTGGGTTGTTTAGGGTTGTTTTACCTCTGAGCGCCACTTTTTTGCATACCATGGGCTAAATGGCCAGGTCACAAGGACTCCGAAGGCTCAGAGGAGGTTGGGGGAGGGAACCCACTGGAACAGCTGTTGGGAGACAGATGGTAGCCTCCCGTCAAGGCCATCCTGTGTGTTCTTTAACGTGCACAGGGTATGGCTCTCCCGCATACGGAGCCACGGCTTAACGTCCCATCCGATGGACGGCGGCCTTTCCATGCCCATCGGTGTCCCCTACTGACCGTGTGCAAGGCGGGGAGTTATGCAGAGAAAAATCTCAACGCTGACCCAGCCGGGATTCGAACCTGGGAACTACAGATTACGAGCCTGACGCGATACCGACTGAGCCACCCCCGCCCCTGTATACTCTAGATACATGTCTGTTTAGAACTCGGAGATGACGAAACAGACCACCAGTTTTTGAAATGGTTAGGAAAGCAACTTAACATTTAAATTCATAGCAAATATTTCCTACCTTAAAATTAAGGGAGATGTGCTAAGCGAACATTATGTTTAAAAAAAAAAGACGTGCCAACTTTTGTGGGACAAAAAAATTAAAAGAACGTGTATTAGTTTTTCTATTATGGTTATTTCAGTAGCGTAATGTAAGGTGATTAATTGATAAAACTAATTTCTAAAAATCTGTTTTTTCATGATTTTTAATTAAAAAATCCCCTTCCTTCAAACTCATTACTTAAATTTGGAGAAGCACATGCCCCATCGCCCCCCCCCCCCCCCATTAAAATGCCTTCCGTTATTCCCAGAAATGTTTAGAATTTTCAATTCAGCAGAATATAAAAAAATACGTATATTTGGAAACGAAAATTTTAAAACCACAAATACACGCTGGTTTGCAATGGATTTCAACGTCTAATTGAGTTCCTATCCTTTCTTTGATTTACAGTCGCTCAAAAAAGTATCCGAACACTATGGTTGATTAAAAAAATCAGAAAAAATATCTGGCAGCAATTTTTTTAGAAATTAGTGATCTGGCAACCTTCGTGTCACGTGACACGGAAGGTTGCACGTGACACGAAGGTTGAACGTGTCACGTTGTCACGTGACACGAAGGTTGCCAGATCACTAATTTCTAAAAAAATTGCTGCCAGATATTTTTTCTGATTTTTTAATCAACCATAGTGTTCGGATACTTTTTTGAGCGACTGTACCACCCCGTTTTCCCAGTTCTGCCTCCGGTAGAGATTACAGACAGTTACGGTTTTCGTTGGAGTCGTCTTTGTCTGTCTAGTTCTGTCTTGCTAATAAAGAGAGAAAGCACTACTTCTAATTTCTGGCACTCCCTTTGGGCAGAAATAGAATTTCAAGTATCTGGTTTCTACCCAGCTTGGTATCTAAAGGGTTAAACCGTAGTAATGTAATTAAAAAATGACGAGTTTTTCTTAAAAGGAATGGTCCGCTTAAAAAAAAATATTTAATTCTCCGTTGAAAAAGCATTAAGGTGAAAAGGAAATCGTTAACGTAGCCACTACTGAAAAATGTCTTACCGGTACGTCGTACCGGCGCGTACAGGCCTACTTTCAGCACTGATTAAAATACATGCTGGATAACCTTGACCATAGGCATCCATCGACTCCTAACATCGTTGAGTACGTTTTTTCCTAAACTCTGTTCCAATTCGTGGCGTCCTAGTGAACAAAAATGGATTTTAAAAGTGAAACAAATGGAGCCTGATGTTTTTGTGTTATTTTGTCTACACCCTGTATTTACCATTCTACCTTTGATATATGGATACTGCTGAGTATTTAATGCAGTTCTAGTGTTTTTTAGTATCTGAGAGAGGTTTCCTAACTGTAATGTCTTTTTAGCAGTTTGTATCATTACGAAAGTTAGAAGTTTACTAACTCCACAAAAAATAGTCTCCATCGACTAGAGCAGAGGTTCTCAACCTTTTATGCTTCATGTACCATAGTTTTATCTAATACCCTTTGTATAGATAGATAAAACTATAGTTATAGTATAATAATGGGAATAAAACATATATATCAGTGGTTCTCAACCTTTTATGCTTCACGTACCCCCTGGAAATGTGTAATGTAACTGGCGCACCCCTTGTATAGATAGATAAACTATAGTTATATATGTTTTATTTTATTCCCATTGTTATACTATATCAGTGGTTCTCAACCTTTTATGCTTCACGTAGCCCCTGGAAATGTGTATGTAACTGGCATACCCCTTGTATAGATAGATAAAACTATAGTTATAGTATAGCAATGGGAATAAAATAAAACATATATATCAGTGGTTCTCAACCTTTTATGCTTCACGAACCCCCTGGAAATGTGTATGTAACTGGCGTACCCCTTGTATAGATAGATAAAACTATAGTTATAGTATAACAATGGGAATAAAACAAAACATATATATCAGTGGTTCTCAACCTTTTATGCTTCACTTACCCCCTGGAAATGTGTATGTAACTGGCGTACCCCTTGTATAGATAGATAAAACTATAGTTATAGTATAACAATGGGAATAAAACAAAACATATATATATGTGGTTCTCAACCTTTTATGCTTCACGTACCCCCTGGAAATGTGTATGTAACTGGCGTACCCCTTGTATAGATAGATAAAACTATAGTTATAGCATAACAATGGGAATAAAACAAAACATATATATATGTGGTTCTCAACCTTTAATGCTTCACGTACCCCCTGGAAATGTGTATGTAACTGGCGTAACCCTTATATAGATGGATAAAACTATAGTTATAGTATAATAATGCCAACTTAGCGATTTTGTTACTAGATCTAGTGACTTATGAGCTCTCACGACGTACCCCAAAAAACTTTTACCGCCTACCCCACGTTGAGAACCCCTAGACTAAAGTAATTAACAATGAATTTATTCTTGAGAAATGCAAATTATGTAAATCTTGAGAGTGGTATATAATATATACTTAATAATAATAGTAATTTATTTCTTGCAGGAGGTTACAGTAAAGCCAAGGTACAGGTAATTTTGGATATTAATTTAAACGTTCAAGTGGTTCAGTTTTAGGTGAATTAAGTTTTAGGGTCGATTAACATAAATCAGTTTTAGGGTCGATTAACATAAATCAGTTTTAGGGTCGATTAACAGGAATGCGCTATCGGTTACCGTGGAGACAAAAAAAAATGGACCAGAAACTTTCACTGCTCAGGAAACGCCTGAATGTTGGGTTTTGGTTGATAACCTCAGTATGGCAAGAAAGCATTCAGCAGTGAGCAAAATTCTCAAGGGATATTCGAAATTGAGAGAAGAATTAAAAACTCGTAAGGAAAACGACAAACTTGCAAACATTTTGAAATTGGAGTCAGAACCTAGGTCCTTTTGTGTCCGATAAATCTCGGCTGAGCGCCACATAAGAAAATATACTTCTTTCCCTGTACAGTCGCTCAAAAAAATATCCGAAGACTATGGTTGATTACAGAATTCAGAAAAAATATCTGGCAACGATTTTTTTTTAGAAATTAGTGATCTGGCAACTTTCGTGTCACGTGACACATGGTTGATTACAGAATTCAGAAAAAATATCTGGCAACGACTTTTTTAGAAATTAGTGATCTGGTAACTGTGTCACGTGACACGAAGGTTGCCATATCACTAATTTCTAAAAAAAATCGTTGCCAGATATTTTTTCTGAATTCTGTAATCAACCATAGTGTTCGGATATTTTTTTTTTAATATATATAATGCGTATGAATATATAATGCAATGAATATGGAGCATGTGCAGTTACCGTTCACAGCAAACTGGAGCGGTTGCGGTTAATTTTCACAGCACATTGGATCGTGTGAGCTCACAAAGACCTGGATCGTGTGGGCTCACTCACGGAAATATTGAGCGTGTGCAGTTACCGTTCACAGCAAACAGGAGCGTGTGCAGTAACTGCACACGCTGCAGTTTGCTGTGAACGGTAACTGGAGCGTGTACAGTTGCTGCACACGTTCCAGACATTTTTTCTGAATTCTGATAATCAACCATAGTGTTCGGATATTTTTTTGAGCGACTGTACCCCCTGTAAATGTGTATGTAACTTGCGTACCCCTTGTAGAGATAGATAAGACTATAGTTATAGTATAACTATGGTTATTTTTACTTTGTTACTAGATCTAGCGACTTTCGAGCTCTCACGGAGTACCCCAAAAAAATTTTACCGTGTACCCCACGTTGAGAACCCCTACACTAGGCAAATGGAAGCTTTCCGTTAAGGCTATTAAGTCTGTTCTTTAACGTGAATAAGATATAGATCTTCTCGCCACGGAACCACGGCTTAACCTTGGAGGTCCTTGATAAAAGACTTCCATCTTTCTCCTAACAAAATATCCAGTGGAGTCCCCTTTCTGTACTCAGTTCTTAGGGTCTTTGAAACCTTGTCATTTGGGGCGGGGGTGGCTCAGTCGGTAGCGCGCCAGCCTCGTAATCTGTAGTTCCCAGGTTCGAGTCCCATCTGCTTCAGCGTTGAGATTTATCTCCGCAAAATTCCCAGCCTTGCCCACGGTCAGTAGGGAACACCTATGGGCTTGGAAAGGCCTCCGTCCGTCGGATGGGACGTTACGTCGTGGTCCCGTGTGCGGGAGAGCCATACCCTGTGCACGTTAAAGAACACGCTGGATGGCCTTGACGGGAGGCTACCATCTGTCTCCCAACAGCTGTTCTAGTGGGTCCCCTCCCCCAACCTTCTCTGAGCCTTCGGGGTTCATATGACCTGGCCATTTAGCCCATGGTGTGCAAAAAAGTGCCGCTCAGAGGTAAAACAACCCAACCTTGTCATTTAGCCCACACTGTGCAAAAGATTGCCGTAAGACAACCTAAACTCATTAATTTCATTACAATTAAAAAAAAAAAGTTCCATTTGCAACAAGAATTCGATTTAATCGTATCTTACGTAATACAACAATCAAAATGCTTTTTTTTTTTATTTAATTTTAAAAATATTATTTTATTGGAAGAAGTCAGCGCTAAAAGGATAAAGAATTAATTTTTTAAAATAAATATGTAATGATAAAAGTAATTTCAAGTATCATTATTCCCAACTAGTATATAAACCTATTTAATACCTTCAGATAAAATTCGATGCCTGTCAATAATTATCCGGTATGAGCAAAACCATTTATTTCCTGCTATAAAACCGTCTGCCTCAGAGCTGTTCGAAACTTAGCAGGATGTCGAAATGCAACCGTGAAGAATATTCGAGAACAACTTTCCAACGCCGAAAAGAAATTCCGTGTTAGTGCCAAAAACGCCCAACCAGTAAAACTCGACCCAACTAAAGCATCATATCCACAGGAAAACATTTAAACACCAGTTAGATTTCACGATTCTCCTGAAGTTCGAAGTTCTTTTTTTCCCCCATCTTTCCTTAGATTTCCTCCCCCCCCCATCATCCATTGAGTTCTTTCTACGCGTTTTAAGCCCCGACTAAACCCGCAACCGTTAGCTCTCTCGCCTCAAACAACCTGAGCTCGCTTGCTAGCTAGCTTAACAACGGAAAGAACACTCCGGCAGATTACTGCCTCGTAGCCCGCGGCTACGGTCGCCTTGCTGGACAGAAACGGCCGCAGTTTGGCTACGATACGCGCCCGTCGAAAAGGGGCAACTACGTGCTTGACCTTTGTCGCCTGAGGCCTCGGGCTACGTTCTGCAGCAGTAAAGAAGCAGAGACCACGTACACAAAGCTGGCCCCGTAGACGGGCATTTAGAGGGTCGAACCAGGGGCTTGCAGGAAGTAGAAGGAGAAGGACACGGAGGGCGATCGCCACCACTCGGTCTGGCCACCAGTTATCTGGCGGCCAGCGGCTATCAGTTGCGCCGGCAAAACGTCTTCCTCGATCTGATCGGACCCGATACAGGCGCAGTTAATGACGACACTGAACGCTATGAGCAGCAGGGACTCGTTTCCTGACACCCTAATGGCACAGATAATGCGAAGCTGTGGGACGTCGTTAGGTGTTGGTGGTTGGGAGGGAAAACACAGGAGGAGGGGGGGACACATATTTGTCACAGCACGGTGAGAAGGGAAAGGGGGGGAGCAGCTATGGGGATGTACATCTTATCGTCTGCTAGCTCTGTTACATTCTACTTACACAAATTGCTGAACCTATCGTGGAGACCCAATAGCTTCTAATCCAGAGGCTAGCCTTGCAGTTGTCTCCATATCAGACTCTGTGAGACGGTTGCCACTAACTGCTGTCTAAATGTTTTATTTTTATTGCTGCTGTATTTGGCGGATGCCCTGGGCTATGTTGACTGACCAGGCTTGGTTGTTATTCGGAAGTTGGGCAGTGTTAAGGAATGCTATCGACGAAGCGTTGTGATGTTGCCTTCTGCTAAGACCAGATCCTGAAACATCATAGATCTTGCATGCACCTGGTGTGAGGAATAAAAAAAATAACTCATGGAAATCAAAGTAAATAATATCTTTCTGTGGCTTTTGTAATTCCACGCTTTTCGATAGTTCATAAGGGTTGGTGGAAATGGAACTAAATTCAAAGCAGTAAAAAAAAAAATTAAGAAGTGAAAGGTTTTTATGAATACGAAACTCCTATTGCAATAAATAAATAAAATTTCATCAATTCTAATATGTAATTTATGATCAAGTGCCGCCATGTAGCAATGAGGGAGTACACCCCCCCCCCCCCCCAGTTTTTAAAACAGCAAAAAATTTAAAAGATGAAGCTAAAAAAATCAGGTATTTTGTTTAAACTTTTTTAACCCATTTTTTTTTATTACATGTAATTATATATTTACCAGCAGTAAAAAAAGAATATTACACCTTTTTCATTAATTTTGGTTCCTCCCAAAATTAGATTAGTGCACTGCTAGAAAATACTTTCCGGTTAGTTAATGCGCAGGCGTCGTGGTGTCTAAATCCCCAAAGTCTATGCATAGGCGTCAAAACCAAAAGGTGCATGAACCCAAAGGTACTTGAAGATAAAGCAAATTAAAAAAAATAATGGTACGTGTAAAACCGCAACCGGGATATTTGAGAGGTTAACCGTGACCGCGAAACATAATCAAATTAGAATGTGAAAGTGTAAATCATTATTCCGCACATTACTGCAATAAATGAGAAAGACGATATACTTTCCTTATTCTGGATTTAGAACACGGCACTATTCTGGACTTACATCGAAGTGATTTTTCTTCATTTTCTTCCAAACTTACTATTTTTTCAGATCTAGCTTACTTGATGGAAACCAAATCATTTGTGGGTTTGTTGTCTGCGTAGAGCGAATAATCGTTTACAAACGAAAAAAATATTTTCTCCAAAGTCAAGCACGTTGACTGTTCAACCATTGAATGAAATAATATTAATATTTAAATAATCAATTATTCGAGTCCTGGTCTTTTGAATTAAAAGGATAAGGAATATTCATTTCTTTTTTAAGTTTTAACAATATTCGCCACAGCGCGTGTGTTATCTTAGAGGGTTACTAAATTTTAAATGTGCCTGAGGCTCTAAGATACCAGAGTTCGTTTTTGACCAAAATATCATCTAACAAATTGGTCATTGGTAATTCATTGAAAAACCTCATTTGAATGATAATTCATGCAAAGAACGAAAAACCACATGAAATTTTGTACTCCACGACTTATACTTCCTCTTTCATGCTTCTGCAATATCATCATCATCATCATCATCATACAGCCATGGGCTACGGAGGTCCAACCAGACAGTGCAATTTAGCTTTCCAAGCATATCTGTCCTGAGCTACATCAGCTGCATTTGGCCACTGCACCCCAATTCTAACAAGGTCCTGTTTGACATTTTCTGCCCAGCGCATTCTAGGTATCCCCTTCCTTCTGAGGCCTCTAGGTACACTGTTCATAACCCTATTCGCCAATCTATAATTATCCATACGGGCAACATGGCCAAACCAGTGGAGTCTCTCTCTGCACAATATGCTGCTTGAAGGAGGTTGCAAACTCCTTTGCCTAACCTCATCATTAGTTACAAAGTTGAACCACCTAATGCCCTAGATACTGCGTAAGCATCTGGAATCAAAAGCATCTAGTTTCCTGTTATCTTGTTTACAAAGTGTCCAAATTTCACTACCATAACTAACCCTAGAAAGAACCAAACTATTATACAGTCTAATTTTAGTCTTTAGGTGTATACGCCTATTTCTCCACACTCTCCATAGATTCTTAAAAGTCCCGGCAGCAATACCTATTCGTCTGTTAATCTCACGCCGCACATCACCAGTATCAGTTACATAGCTCCCAAGGTAATTAAACTGTGACACCTGCTCAAGACTGCAACCATTCAGATTAACTGAATCACAGCCTTCCTGACCAATTTTCATCACTTTAATTTTCTCTCTGTTTATAAACAAACCTAGTCAACTACCAGTCTCATCAACAACTAAAATGAAAGAATTCATCTCATCAACATCATTTGCCAAAGTGTCTAAATCATCAGCATAATCTAAAACATAAATTTTAGTATCTCCAGACCATTTAAGGCCAAAATCTTTCCCTTGCAGTGAATTTCGCATAACATGATCAATAAGCAACCCTTGTCGAACACCAAAAGTAACGCTAAACCAATTGCTACAAGTCTTACCAATGCTGTTCAAAAAAGTGTAGTGATTGGTTTAACATTACTTTACTGGAGTTCGGCAATGCTGTATTACGCCATCTTTTTCTTTTCGATTTAGTTATAGATTAAAGATTTATTTATGACGAATTCATTTTAAGGAAAAGACTGTGGCTTTGATCTGTGATTTCCAAACGTGTTTGGTCGCGACCCAAAATTCGAACTCCAATTTATCCGGCGACCCAAAATTCAAAATTCCCCCATTCAACTCGCGACCCAAAATTCAAAAATTCCATTCACCTCGCGACCCAATAAATACCGGTATCTATAAGCTAATTGGAGGTGCCAACAGCTTTCCAGGGCCCTCGTGATTCAAATTCGAGCGTCTGCTATTCAAATATTTATTTTCAATAATCGTTCGGAAAAGAGTTATGGAAGCGAGAATATTTCATAACATTGATGCGTCATAAGATTTCGCCTCAGGAATTAATTAAAGTTTGAATTATTTCACACTATTTAATAAAATAAATATACGTTTTAGAAGTCTGTGATTAGTTATTCAGTATTAGATAATTACGAATGTTAGATAATTACGAATTTTTTAATTTCCTTTTCGAAGCAAAGCAATTTATTGTTCAATATTTTTTTCTTAAATCGGTTGCTGAGACTTATAGCCAAAATATTTCGCTTTATGTTCCAGTGTGATATATATATATACACAGTCGAATCAGAATAATATGACCATCTACCATAGCATATGTATGGTAGTTGGTCATATTTTTCTGATACAACTGTATATATGATATATATATGGCATGTCGATAAGCGAATACTTTTTGTTATCGAGGAACAATCACAACAGATATGACAGAACAAACGATCATGCGATCCATACCCGGGACTCGAACCCGGACCCCGGCAGTCACAGTATCACCACGAGCCACCGTGGCGGCTTGTTCGATGTTCCAGCTTCCAGCTAGGTCGCAAGGACCCCGAAGGCTCAGAGAAGGCTGGGGGAGGGGACCCACTGGATAGCTATTAAGACAGATGGTAGCCTCCCCGTCAAGGCCATCCAGCGTGTTCTTTAACGTGCACAGAGTATGGCTCTCCCGCACCTGGGGCCACGGTTTAACGTCCCATCCGACGGACGACAACCTTTCAGGCCCATCGGAGTCCCCTATTGACTGAGCGCAGGGCGGGAAATTTTGTGGAGATAAATCTCAACGCTGACCCAGCTGGGCCTCCAACCTAGGAACAACATAACAAGGAAATTCTCGTAATATTTCGTAAATTAAAGCACAAAAGATGTTCCAGTACTTGCTGCTAAAGACTGTATGCCACTCAACCTCTACTCGAAGTTCTTTTTTTTTTAATACCATCCACCGAGACAAGAATCAATGAGCCAGCCGACTAGACAGAACCATCGCATCTCGATTTTATTACTGGACTCTTGGCACCTCACACAAACGGCCATCATTATGCCTGCAACACACTTAATAGAGCGAGAGATACACAAAATGGACTGCAATGCGTCTATAAATAATTTATATGCACCCAAAGTGATGACATTTACTGCCGTAATATCATTTCAGCGGGGACAAGTAACAAAAAAAAAAAAACTTATGGCTTTCTTGAAATTTCCTTTAAAAAATGCAATTAACCACTAACGCGACCCGTAGCGTCAACTTTTTTTTATTTTATTTTATTTAAAGGAAGCTCTTTTCTTAGTTCTTTCCTTCCCCCACCGCACGGGATCCCCGGGAGGTGGGGCTGAGGCTCAGCATCGCCATCATCTGCTCCCGCGCCTCCCTAGTCGACATCTCAGACTGATGGCTCTAATTTCCTGTTGCCATTGAGAAGAGTCATTAGCCCGTCGCACCCAGGGAGTCGCCTTATCACGCGAGTGTTTCCGACACGCCAAGCCGCTCTGTCACCATCTCAGTGCTTAGACCAAGATGGAGGTCTCTTTGCTTTTCTTAACTGACTCAAGGCCCTTGCCAGAAATAATTAGTTGGTTGCATTAGGAGGGAGCTTAACAAATAGCTACGTACGTTGCATTGGTTGTGTCGTTCATACCTTGCACAAGCGACAAAGGACGCGTTTTCAATATCGGCCGTTTTATCGCCAATGCGTTGAATTGATCAGTTGGACGTGGTCTGTGCTGCCCGTTCTATTATTCAACGGTGGAATTCGTCTGTGTCTGCAGTCAGTGAGTTCTGTTTTTCTTTTTTACGGTTGGCAACAACGTCAAAGGCGAAGATTTAATGCACGGAAAGCAGAAGTTGAGATGGCAGACGATATAAGTAAATAGGAAATAGTAAGAAATAAAAGTTTCCTTAGTCATTTCTTCAAGCCCTTATCGGAATGAATTTTTTTTAACCCCGTAAAATATCGGTTTTCTTTTAGACGTAAACGAAAATATTTCTTTCTCGTGCCCAATAAATACTTTATTTCTGTTGTTGCCAACTTCACTTTTTCGAAGTTCCTCTCTCAAAAATCGTAGGAATTCGTGAGGTTCCAATTCGAACGCTTGCGATTCGAAACATGAAATCTGGAGAGATACTCTCGATCCCAGAGCTATAAAAACATTGGTAAATCAACACAAAGTGATGGGGTCAGACTTCAGGTATAAATTCCAAAATGGTAGAACTTTTGACAAACAAAAAAGATTAAAATTCAATAATTTAAACTTCATATTAAAAAGTTCATTGTTTTTAAATAAATGTAATACATTTTATATAAAGTTGGCTGTTCGTGTGCAAAATTATTTTGGCCGTGCTAGTTACATAGCCATGAAATATTTTCGGGAGTTATCAAACTTAAATTCTGAGGGTTGGGTTGTTTTACCTCTGAGCGGCACTTTTTTGCACACCATGGGCTAAATGGCCAGGTCACAAGGACCCCGAAGGCTCAGAGAAGGTTGGGGGAGCGGACCCACTGGAACAGCTGTTGGGAGACAGATGGTAGCCTTCCGTCAAGGCCATCCAGCGTGTTCTTTAACGTGCACAGGGTATGGCTCTCCCGCACACGGGGCCATGGCTTAACATCCCATCCGACAGACAGCGGCCTTTCCAAGCCCATCGGTGTCCCCTACTGACCGTGGGCAGGGCGGAGAAAAATCTCAATGCTGACGCAGATGGGACTCGAACCTGGGAACTACAGATTACGAGCCTGGCGCGCTACAAATTCTGAGGAGAGGTGGTAGTGATGGGAAGTGGGGGGGGGGGGGGGGGGGGGGGGCGTATATATAACAATTTTTTCAAAAATTCGATATAAGATCCGTGTAGCAGAGTGGTTAGCGTGTTTAGCTACCGATCTGAAGGACCTGGGTTCGAGCCCCCGGTAAGGCATGGATGTATGTGTCGTTTTTCTGCTGAGGTCCTGCCATCCTCACAGACCTTCTACTATGGCATATAAACTGACAGGCTCCTGTCAGACCTCTGTGGCAAGCAGCTGCTTGAGGGGGTATTTTTTTAAAGGGACCTAAGTTCGAACTATGGATAAGGTATGAATGTTTCTTTTGCGTGTTGTCCCTTCTGATGAGGTCTCGTCATCCTCACAGATCATCTTTTGTTGTATTATACTAATTATACTATCAGACTCCTGTCAGATCTATGAGACAAACAGCTGATTCAGGGGTATTCTATTATATCTTTAATGTTTACAATTATATATATATAGAATATATATTAAACACAAATAATTGCATACAAAATAATTGCTTCAAACTTTTGAATATTTTATTTTCCTAGGGTTTCTGGAGGCAGGGAGGCCAATTGAGTCCCTTTCTTTGAACTGGGTTTATAAAAATCACAAATATTTTAAGTGACTACTTGAAATTGTACGATCGCTCAAAAAAGTATCCGAACGCCATGGTTGATTACAGAATTCAGAAAAAATATCTGGCAATGATTCTTTTAGAAATGAGTGATCTGGCAACCTTCGTGTCACGTGACACGAAGGTTGCCAGATCACTAATTCCTAAAAAAAAATCGTTGCCAGTACTTTTGCTGAATTCTGTAATCAACCCATAGTGTTCAGATACTTTTTTTGGGCGACTGTACATCATTATTATTTTTTTTTCTTATATTATTTTCCGCAATTATTTTTTGGCTATATGCCCATACAGGCCTGGATCTAGAAAAAAAATCAAGGAGGGAGGGAGGGGGGGGGGCAAGAAACACAATTGAGCCAAAAAAATGTAAAAGTAGGGGGGGCAAGACATTTGATTTCCAATGCAATATAACATCAGAATAATATATATAACATAATTCAACAAGTTTTTAAAAAATTAGTTGAAAAATGCATGAAACATAAATAAGTTTTATAATTTTTTTGCCTCTTTTTCTCTTGCATTCTGAACGATCCGGGCCTGTACCTAGAGAATATTTTTTTATCGCTATTCCGTCTGTCAAAACTATCAAATGGATTCAGGTCTGTTTACTTCTGCATTTCCGACTTACGCTACATGGAATTTATCGATGACTCCAAAAAGAATTTATGGCAGGGCTTATTTTACAGCTCTAACACGTCTGTGCAAACTGGTAAAGGATATTTTGCAGTTATAAATTATCGATTATTACTTAAACAATTAATCGCTATAAAAAAATTTAATATCGCTTATCTACGCTGTCTTTATCTGTGAAATGATGCAATAAGCTAATTTGAATGTATTAGTTGGTACTAATAAAAATATTAGTTGGTTAGTATATAAAAACTGAATATATATATATTTAGGTGCTTTTTAACGAGTGAATTTAATGGATTGTAATCGAAGAAAAATTGTTGTACTTTGGCGGGAAAATAAACAGTACAGAAATCGTGATGATTTTAAAATCGTAATCGTAATATCAGATTATGAATCGTGATGATTTTAAAATCGTAATCGTAATATCAGATTATGAATCGTGATGATTTTAAAATCGTAATAGTAATATCAGATTATGAATCGTGGTGATTTTACAAATCGTAATAATAATATCAGATTGCGAATCGTGATGATTTTACAAATCGGAATCATAATATCAGATTGTGAATCGTGGTGATTTTACAAATCATAATCGTAATATCAGATTATGAATCGTGGTGATTTTACAAATCTTAATCGTAATATCAGATTATGATGAATCGTGGTGATTTTACAAATCGTAATCATAATATCAGATTGTGAATCGTATTGATTTTACAAATCGTAATAATAATATCAGATTGTGAATCGTGTTGATTTTACAAATCGTAATAATAATATCAGATTATGAATAGTGGTGATTTTACAAATCGTAATCGTAATATCAGATTATGAATCGTGGTGATTTTACAAATCGTAATCATAATATCAGATTGTGAATCATGGTGATTTTACAAATCGTGATAATAATATCAGATTGTGAATCGTGTTGATTTTACAAATCGTAATAATAATATCAGATTGTGAATCGTGATGATTTTACAAATCGGAATCATAATATCAGATTGTGAATCGTGGTGATTTTACAAATCGTAATCGTAATATCAGATTGTGAATCGTGGTGATTTTACAAATCGTAATCATAATATCAGATTGTGAATCGTGGTGATTTCACAAATCGTAATCACAATATCAGATTATGAATCGTGGTGATTTTACAAATCATAATCGTAATATCAGATTATGAATCGTGGTGATTTTACAAATCGTAATCATAATATCAGATTGTGAATCGTGGTGATTTTACAAATCGTAATCACAATATCAGATTATGAATCGTGGTGATTTTACAAATCGTAATCATAATATCAGATTGTGAATCGTATTATCAGATTATAAATCGCAATAGCATATTTTAAAGGCATCTTTTCAGAATCTATTGAATTGCAAAAGGAAATAGATGACAATGACATAGTGCCAAGAAGAAAATTCAGGCGTTTAAATCTCAGCGCGATTATTTCAAATGCAATTTTTTTTTAATAAAGGTAAGTGTTTTAGTTTTTCTTCTTAGATTTTTACTTTTTCTTAGTTTTCTTTATAGAACTTCTAAAATTGCATAATTCTTTCATTCCCTGAATCTAAGATTTATGCATTTTTATGTGGAATTATGGAAAGTTTATGTGCTTCTTAATTCCAGCTTCATTTCTATTCTTGTTTATATAGTTTATTCCGTATGTATGTTTTGTGTATTTTTCTTTGTTTTTTAATAAAGTTGAATTAAAAAAAATGATAGAATATTTCTTTTGGTTCATATAATTCTACTTACTATTTAATTTTGTATGGATAGTATATTTTCCTGTGGTCAAAACCAAATGTCATCTGTATTGTGATTTACTTTTTAATGTGTAAAGCATTATTTTTCCTAATAAAAAAAATTGTATCCTTTCTCTGATATGTATAGTCGCTGAAAAAAATATCCGAACACCTATGGTCGATTACAGAATTCAGAAAACAGAATTCACGTGACACGAAGGTTGTCAGATCACTGATTTCTAAAAAAATCGTTGCCAGATATTTTTTCTGAATTCTGTAATCAACCATAGTGTTCGGATATTTTTTTGAGCGACTGTACAGCATTTCATCATTATTCGTGCAGCATTTAATGAGTTATGCATGTTCGAATATTTCAAAACAGTAAAATTTTATCTCAGAAATTAATTAAAGCTTAAAATATATGGATTGTTCCAAATCATTGGGGTCGCATTTGTAAGGTATGTGATGGGACAGCTCTTGACATTTCTGATCTTGCGCGGTGTTATGTTGACTGTGGCGGATATTTACACTTCGACTGTGCTGGAATAACGGAAGCTAATTATCGTAAGATGAATTACGAGAGGAAATCCAAGTGCAAATTGGGCTTAAGCCGTAACCTGTGCACGTTAAACAACACGCTGGATGGCTTTGATGGGATACTGCCTTCCAACAGCTGTTCCAGTGGGCCTACTCCCCCAACTTTCCCTGTGTTTTCGGACCCCATTGTGTGCAAAAAAAAAAGTTCCGATCAGAGGGAAAACAACTCAACAAATCCCCCTTGAAGGAGTGTATTGCTTCATCGAATACGTATAGAACGGAACAATTGCAAACTTTATGTCCGGAAACAAATATAAAAGAATTACGAGTTTTCTTATTCTTTTTGAAATCGTGTTTATTTAGTGTATGCGGTTAGTAGTATCATCACACCCGGGGAATCCCCCACTAGTGCTTTCCCCCCCTATGACGTCACCGACCACGCCCCCCTATGACGTCACCGACCACGCCCCCTATGACGCAACATGGCGTAATCATTACATAATCATTACGTAACCGACCTTTATTAATAATTCCTCCCCCTTTATTAAACCCCCTCCCCCCTCAGTGGCGCCATCTGTTGACAGTGAGAAGTACTATTTTCCCAAAAAAACCCTATTTTTATTCCAATTCTTCGATTTTTGATTTCCCCCTTTATAAAAAAATTCCTCCCCCCTTATGAAAAAACCCCTGGCGCCATCTGGTGCCTGTGAGGAACACTAATTCCCAAAACCCCCCCGATTTTTCTTTATTTTACCCCAATGGTTGACCGGGACTACCGCAGAGTGTTGTGCAGGCTCTGAGACGTAAACGACAGAGACGTCTGTAGACCCTGCCAGTGTGAAGACGTCAAGTGTTTTCATCTCCAGATACTCGAACTAGTACAACTATGCAAAACATCTGTATGGTTCTAGATCTCGACGGTTTCCGTGTAAATGGTCGTTTCTTAGTGCGTGAACTTGGATATGCAACTCTGAATGGGAAATGTGGTGTCTATCGTTTCAATCTTCAACAGCACCAACCTTTGTCAGCAAAAGACAGAAGGACAGCCAACTACGTGTCTAAATATGTGATAGGTCTACCCTTTCATCCTCTACCTCGAGAAAAGGTGTGGTCGCTAGATCACGTCCCTAACATCGTGAAATATGTTTACAAACTTGCACGTACTGAAGAAGCTACTGTGGTGGGTTACAAAGGAGGTACTGTGGAGAGAATTCTCTTGGAACAATTAAATCTTCCCAGTGTTAATCTCGAACTTTACGGCTGCCCCAAATATTGTGATCTCCCCAAAGTTTCCAAGTTCGAATGCGGATATCACACCGGAGAGGACGTCCACTGCTCTTTAGCAGAAACAGTTGCTTTCTTTGGATGGATCGATCGTCGAGAGCATGTCTCAACAAACACCTGCTTATCAGCTCGTTCCTGATTGGTCGTCTCAGGTGGTGCGGCTCTCTAGTTAAATAGGGAGCGAGTGCTCTGTGCCGCATTGTTCACGATGCAGCCTAGCAATCCAGATGCGTGGTGTCTCGGTGAAGATGTGTACGTCGTGCCCTCACTGTTCAAAAATAAGTTTTCTGTGCACGTACGCCGCTACAAGAAATATGAAAATGGTGAACTCATCTACCCTACACCAGCAGGAGTTAGCCTCTCCATACCTGAATGGGAGGCTTTGTGTGCCACGGTACCCCACATAGAGGACAAAGTGAAAATCGGCCCCGATCAACAGACATGGTACGTGATGCACAGTTTACGTGCCTACATGTATCGCACTGCAGGCGGTGAACGCTGTGTCGACTTCATCAAAGAATCAGCAGACCAAAGAACTCTACAGTTCCGTGTGGTGAGACGTTGTATAACATTGAACGCTTCGCAGTTGTTCACGCTGGCTATTCACTTAGACGAGGTGATGCGCATTGTGCACAATGTGTGCGGTACCCCCAAAGATCACCAACTCCGTACAGCCATTATGGAACATTCTGAATCCATTCGTCCTTTCCTACTGAGTCCTGTTTTTGACGGTCCCGATTGTGTTTACCCGCTGCTGCTGAATATTTTTCAGCAAGAACTTATGCGTGTGATACCGTTAGATGGACTGCAACCCGAAGAAAAAATACCGACCATCGTAGGGTGGTCTGGTGACTTGGACATTAATGGTCTAGCACAGGTATTTGTGGATACGGCCTGGAAGCGAGGTCTATTGAATTTTGTAGATTCTGGTTTTGTTTGCAATCTAAAATATAATGCTATTGTCGACGAGGCAAAAAATGAAATGTATAAATTAAATAAATAATTATAACCTTATATAATGTGTCTGTCTTTTCATCCTTTGTCATTTTAGTCTTGGTATGGATAGGAGAAAGAAGGTATTAGCTAGTGTGGGTAGTGTAATCGTGACATTGTTAACGATAGCCTTACTTGTATTAGAACTTGTAGCTCCTAGTAAAAATATTCAGTGTGGGGAGTCAAAAGCCTTAGACGGAGAATACAAAATTCGTGTGTGTAACTTAACAGTGGATATCAGACAGTTTATAGGTGACGTTCCTACAGTGACAGGTGTCACACTTTCACTACATCAATGGCAAAACCTGGTGGGGTACGATGTCTGGGTGCAGCAGAAAACAAAACTTTGGAGTCCCATTATTTCGACCCCGAAAGAGGATTCGGTAGTGTAAAAAAGTTGGCACAGAATACGGGACTGCCACTCAAACTCGTCCGAGAATGGTTAGAAAAGCAGCCTGCCTACACGTTACATAAACCTGTTCGCAGAAAGTTCCCTCGTAACAAAGTTTACGTCACAGGGTTAGACGAACAATGGCAAGCCGATCTCATGGTCGTGAAAAATCTAACTCGCTTCAATGACGGGTATCACTACATATTAACAGTCATCGATGTGTTCTCGAGATACGGGTGGGCGCTGGCCATGAAGGCTAAAACGGGGAAAGAAATGGTCTCAGCTTTCAAAAAAATACTTTCCAAGGGTCGATCCCCAATGAATTTAAATACTGATCAGGGTACGGAATTTACCAACAGAGTGTTCCAGAAATTCCTGAAAAAGAAAGGTATTCGGTTCTTTGCTACATACTCCGACAAAAAAGCAGCTTTGGTGGAAAGATGGAATCGTACCCTACGCGAGAGACTGGGGAGATATTATACACGCAACAATACCTACCGCTACCTGGACGTGCTGCAGCGTGTTGTAAGGGGATACAATGCCACCGTTCACAGTGCACACGATATGGCCCCCAAGGACGTGACCTTACGCAACGAAGACGTCGTGTGGGTTCGACTCTATCGCAATCCGAGTGTAGTAAAAGAAAAACCAGCATTTAAAGTAGGTGACACAGTTCGACTAGCCAGTGTAAAAGCGCCCTTCAAGAAGGCAGGTACACATTTGTGGACCGAAGAAATATTTATAGTCGACAAGGTATTACAACGGCAGCCCCCTGTGTATGTCGTAAGGGATTCTGAGGGAGAAGTGTTGAAAGGCACATTCTATAAATCGGAGCTTCAAAAAGTGACAGAACCCGAACTTTACACGGTTGAGAAAATAATCGAGAGAAAAGGTCAAAAGGCACTGGTCAAATTTCGCGGATATCCCAAACCTTCCTGGATCCCTAAAAAATGGATAGTTTCTACCTGACTCTTCCCTCCACGGCTAGTCAGAATATTTATCCGAACAATTCGCAGACCGATTTCACAGTCCGTCTGGCACAACCCCTAAGACTAAACGGAAAATGGAAAGTGGGACTAGCAGAAGTTCACTTACCGGTGAGCTGGTACAATGTGGACGGTTCTAACGACACATATGAATATTACGCCCCTGCCATCCCTGAAGAATACAGGAAAATCAAACTTAAACCGGGCAAAATAACTCGAATGGAGATGTTGTCTCTCCTCACCACACAGCTCCCCAAAGAAATAATAGTTTCCTATAACGGTGGTTACTGGGTATTCAAACCGAGTGAGGGGTACGGACTGATGTTTCCTAAAACGAATTTCGGTAAACTTCTGTGTATCGGCGAGGGAGAAGTTGACAAACCCTTCCACCAACGATTTGCCAGCAAACTTTGCAATACACCAACTTTCGACATAGATGACGAGTGTTATTTCTACGTGATCCCACCAGGTAGTTTCCACGAACGAAAGGTACCCCACGGACGATACGAAACTGTCGAATCGTTATTCGATGCAATGAACCAGATGTTACCCTACAGGCTGAGAAAAGCTTACCGTTTCAAGCAGCAGGCAGATCACACCGTGTTGATGGATACAGACAAGTCGCATTACATTAAATTTCCTCGATCGAACCCCGGATTAGGTGACATGCTAGGAATTGCTAAATTAGATATACCGCTGAATAAAGTCCTGGGTGACTATCCCATCGATATGAACAGAGGAATGTATGGTATTTATTTGTATTCAGATCTGATTGCTCCTCAGTTGTTAGGCGATACTCACGGTGAACTGTTGCGTGTCGTGAATCCTGCCGTCAGAACCAGTAATAACGAAGCCATTGTTGCTGTATATCAACAGCCTGATTACTACCCCCTTGCAAGGAACAGTTTCGAGAGTGTGAGAATCTTCCTTCGTACCGACACCGGAGAACCACTGCATTTTAAATTCGGTAAAGTTTTAGTCAAGTTACATTTCTGTCATGAGGGTTAAATTCGTTCCCCCTTCTGCAGACGCCTACGTGAGCTACTACAGGAGCCAGACAGGGAAGGGTGTGTTCCGTGGTCCTCGTTATCAGAGAGGCGACGGGCTAGGAAGCATCTTTGCTAGGATCGGACGTTTCATCAGCCCTCTCGTACGCCCTCTCGTACGACCTGCGCTGTCTACCCTGCGTAAGGGCGGGCTACGGTTCGTTTCAGAGATGTCCCAGGGGCAAAACTTCAAATCTGCAGCCAAAGCGGGGCTCCGTGAAGCGGGTGCCGACCTCTTGCAGCGTGCCAGTTCAAAGCTGCAGGGAGGGAAAGGAATAAAACGTCGTCGTCAGCATCCCAAGGTTCATAAAGTGAAGAGACACTGTACTGTGCAGGACGTGTTTTCATCATGAGCATTCAGAAAATTCACGCTGATTCTGGCGACTGTGCCAATTCAGAACTGGATCTGTTTCTGGTTCCACCCACTGTCTCACAATTAGAAAGAGGCTGTTATGTCAATTATTTACCTGTGGCTTCCCTGGAAGGTAATGCACCACTCGAATTCATCGTGAAGGGGACGGACGATTACATTGATCTATCTCGATGTCACCTACGTCTCGTCTTGAAAATTGTAAAATTCGATGGTACAGCACCGTCGGAAGTGATTGCCCCCTGCAATCATTTCTTCCACGCCCTCTTCAACCAGGTAGACGTCTTCCTCAACGATCATCTCGTGAGTGCTTCTCACACCCTGTACCCCTACAGGGCGTATCTAGAGACTCTATTGAATTACGGGGCCGATGCCACACGAAGTCAGCTAGGCACCTCGCTCTGGTACCTCGACACCCCAGGTAAAATGGAACTGACCAGCAGGGAGAATGAGGGGTGGCATCAACGCAAGGGGTACGTCAAACCAACAGGTATCGAACTCATCTCGTGGATCCACGCTGACCTGTTTAATCAAGATCGTTACCTACTCAATCAAGTCGACCTGAGACTGCGTTTGCTGAGATCCAAACCCGAATTCTGCCTCATGACAGGTGAAGCAGACCCCTCTTACAAAGTACAGATACACGAAGCTGAATTTTTCGTGCGTAAAGTCAAACCCACTTCGGGTGTCATCCTTGCACACGCTCGCCTGCTGGGTACGGAGAGTGCCAAGTACCCTCTGCGAAGAACGGATTTATGTATGTTTTCCATCGCTTCGGGCCTGACGAGTGTGAACCGTGACAATTTATTTCTCGGCCAGCTCCCTGTACGGCTTGTACTGGGCATGCTGGAAAGTACCAGCCTGAATGGATCGTTCGAAAAAAATCCCTTCAACTTCCAACATTTCGACCTAAACTACATCAGTCTTCACATAGACAGTGATCATCAGTCCTACACCCCCGACTTTGCGAATGGGCGCTATCTCCGCTGTTACCAAGGATTATTGGAAGCTGTGGACGCCTGGAAATCCGATAGCGGTATTAACTTATCGCGAAAAGCCTATGGAGAAGGTTTTACATTATTCGGATTCCAATTGATCCCCGAGCAACGTGAATGCAATCAAGTATTTTCTTTAATAAAGAGTGGGAGTGTGAGAGTCGAATTAAAGTTTGCCAAGCCGCTACCCGCATCGGTCACTGTGATCCTGTATGCCGAGTACCAGAATTTGTTGGAAATCCCATTGGATCGTAAAGTCCTGTTTGACTACAGCTCATGAATTCCTATCAGTTAGAATCCATCCTTTCGATGTTACCCACAAGTCTCGGAGTGTTCCCCCGTGACAGACTACCTCACAGAATCAATCAGTCAGAAGCCTTGTTTATCTACAATACCGATCCGTCCTCCCTGCCTGGAACCCACTGGATAGCGGTTTACAAGAAAGGAGTGCAAGTGGATCACTTTGACCCCCTGGGTACGAGTCCCGATGCCTCCATGCAAGAATACTATAGTCGACTAGGCATACGTCACGTCTTACACCCCTCGATACCTCTGCAGGACCCCCTGGGAGACACTTGTGGGGCTCACTGTCTGTATTTCCTGTTTAAAAGATCGTGTGGTTCGACTCTTCCCACAGTACTGCATCGTGATTACACGTGTCGAGTAGACTTTAACGACTGCATGGTGGTGCGATGGCTCTCCGCACTCCTTCAAATATTATAATTGCAGCACCTTCACAGTGTGGGAAGACGACTTTCACTCTGAAACTCATCAAAGAAGCAGCTCAAGTATTCGAACCCCCACCCCAGCGTGTCGTTTACTGCTACGGTGAGTGGCAGCCTGCCTTTGAACCCTTCAAGAAAACGGTGGAATTTTATGAAGGACTACCTACGGATTTGGAATTTGATCCTCACAGACCTACACTTCTGGTACTGGATGACTTGATGGAACAGTCTGTAGCCAGTGAGCGCATATCACAATTGTTTATTCGTGGGGGTCATCATAAAAATATCACGATTGTCCTGATCTTACAAAATCTGTTTTTAAAGGGAAGACATTCGAGGACTATATCGCTCAATGCTCACTACATGTTTTTATTTCGCAATTGTCGGGATGCATCACAAATAACCCACCTGGCGAGACAAGTGTACCCCCATCAATCTAAACTCCTGACGGATGCCTATAGACTGGCTACACAGGTAACCTGCGGTTATTTGTGTGTTGACCTTCATCCCAGAACGTTGGACAGTGAAAGGCTCCGTGCAAAGATTCTTCCATCAGAAGAACCCGAAATACTTTACGTTCCAAATGAAAGTTAAATCTCAAGGTCCGTTCCTTCAGTGCTTACCAAAGCTAGGGGGAAAGCAGCGTACAGCTCTGATGAAGCACATCTCCGACCCCCAGATGTATGCTCTATGTGAAGTGTGTTCCAATTTCTTAAAAGGAAATATACCTGTTTCCCACAGAGTATTAAAGAATTTACGTCAGCACAAGACTGTCATAAGGAGTCTAGCGTCCAAACGTGCATCTTTACGTCACAAGAAGCATCTGCTGCAGCGTGGTTCAGGGTTCATTATACCCCTGCTGACTGCTGCCCTCCCCCTGTTGGTTTCGCTATTTAAAAAAAAATGATTTCTGTAAAAGCTGTACAGAGAAAAAACATAAGAAAAAAAGTATGTGATTTGGACTCAGAGATGAAGAAAATATTGGAGTCTGACGATGCTGACGATAAATCCGAAAAGTATCTGACTGCTTTGAAAAATTATTTGTTATTCTCAAAACAGCTCGACACTCCACATGAACTAAAAGTCAACATCCCCAGAAGCACTATAGCTGAAGAGCGCCCGCCAAAAGACATTGCTGTACCCATCCGACGTAAGAAAAGAAAATTATCCGAGTGGTCAGCATATTGAAACCTTCTGTAAAATCCAAGCCCTGTGCGCTTGAAGATTTGTGTTAAAAAACCCATGTATTTAAAATGTGCATTACAAAATATCCAATAAAAGAAAGTAAAACTGATATTTGCGTCTCTTGCTTCATTCACTCTTCTACTCCATTCAGTTAATTAGTTTTACAAATCCGTGCAGTGTCCCCCCAAACACAGTCTCGCTGGAGTAGTTCTCTAAGCACGGATGCATCCAGGCTTCTCATCGGTCCGTCTTCGGAGCGCTCTAAGCTTGGATGCACCGGTGGTTTTTATTGGTTGCCGTCAGCATGCGCTCGCACTGTGGAGCACGGCATTGATAAAACTTTCCCCCCCACCGTAGTGTGTTTCAGCTGGGTAATAAAGAGGCAGATTTTTTGAAACCTTTTTTATTGAAACAATTCACAGACAATAATTTACATGACATATCCAATGCTGGACAGTAAAACAATGACAGATCCGCTGTAGTTTTAAATACAATAAGTTAAATACAGTAATTCAAAAGCTGACGACGCCTCAGTGCTGGGTCATTACGTGTGAAATTCTAAGGTTCACTAGGAACATTGAAATAATAAGTTTAAAAAGGTCTGTTATGGATACAAGATCCACTACAGATACTGAAATAATAAGGTTCCTTAGGAACATTGAAATAATAAGTTTAAAAAAAAAAGGTCTGCTACGGATACAAGATCCACTACAGATACTGAAATAATAATAATAAGGTTCCCTAGGAACATTGAAATAAATAAAGTGTGCAGTGAAATAATAAGGTCCACTAAGGACATTGAAATAAATAAAGTGTGTAATGATATAATATTTTCACTGGTGAGCAACGAAATAAAGCATGTAATGAAATAATATTTACACTGGTGAGCAACGAAATAATATTTACACTGGTGAGCAACGAAATAAAGTTGTAATACTATGCACACTGAAATAATAAATGAAGATGCAATAATAAATAAATAATAAATTAGTTTACAATAATACATTAGTGTGCAATAATAAAACTGTGCAATTACTCATCCATGAGTTGGATAAGGGTATCCAGGCCCAGGTCATTGTAACCATAAGGTACAGTGAGAGTCGAACCCGGGCTGAGATACCGCTTATCGAGGTTAGCCTTAAACCTTTTTACCATGGGCCTGTTCGTAAGTGACCCATCCACTTTATTACGAACCACATTAAAAGGGACATCGAAGGTCTCGCTGACTGGGGAATTCCCTAGGACCATGGATTTCAGAAGTTCAAAATTATATTTACACCTGTTTTGCTTCGTGAGAGATATGCCCTTGGCGCGAAGAATTTCATCACCGTTGCTCAACCGAAGGGCATAACTCTTGGCCCCTGCGCTAACGTAGTCCGTGATGTGTACACCGGGGCCATACTTTGATGAAATTTCGTCAACGAGACCTCCAAGGAAGGGATTTTGTGGTGGTGTGTAGGTGTCGCGAGGAGACGTTGTATAAATCACCGAATCCGTGTCAGAATACATTGCACGACTATCTAATTTCGATAGAAGCTCGTACAGCTTTAGTCTGGCGTGACTCGTCACCATTGCAGCGAGAATCAGGCTTCCACGGGTGTTCGCTGGAGTGGCAGACTCCGCCGGCTTGTGCGTGACAAGCACGGCCTGATCACTGATAACAGCGACGTCAGTGATGACTAGCGATGCGTCCGTCAAGAGCTCCATGTACTTGACAGGACAACTCACAATGGTCGTCTGGGTTCGACTCATGTTCTGCGCATGCTTCCCCCATGACGAATTAAGCGAGACCTTGGAAAGAGTTCGCTTAAGGTTGTTTTTCTCAACTTCCGAGGGGAGGATCCGAACCCCCTCCGCCTGGAAGAAGGCCTCACAGAAGGCTTCCTTTTGCTCCTCGGTCTGCACGTCAGGGGGAAACCCGGAGTAGCGCTGCTTCAGTCCCAGAAAAGTGTCTATGTACCCAGCATAGACACCTCCCTTTTTTGTTGTAGGGTCATATTGCAGGATGGTATTAAAGTGCCACACATCATGGAACTGGAGAAGTCTGTAGCCAGCACGCATCGCAGCGTAAATTTCGAACGTAGGCCAAGATCCTGTCAATGCGCGCTGGTTCACGGTGTGCCGACAAGGGGGTGCCAGCTGTCCATCCGCACAGATCCTACAAAGGGGAAAAAGCAGCTTCCCATTACACCTATAGGGCAGTACAGGGATGAATAAACCGTCGGGGGGTAACAGTGTGGCGTGTGCAATGCCAAAATAGTGGTCGAGGTCCGTGGCGAAATCAGAGGTGATCCGAACCGGGTGACCTTTACCGAATGCAGCCTTCTTGCAAACATAGGGGTACAGGCTGTTGTAATCAACGTAGTTAAGGCTACATCCTAAGTCAACCGATGCAAAGATGGAGAACACCTCCACGCGCCCTCCGTAGAGGTAGTCACGGGCCCCTATACGCCTGATAGGCTCGACGGATTTATAAATTAATGCGATGGACTGGTTTTTGCGCATCAACTCGTCGAATTCGTGCTCCCACATAATTTTGCATGTGTACCCGTTCATCAGCACTTTCAAGGTCTCAAGACGATCCATGGTCCGGGTGTTTAGCAGACCAAATGGCTTTCTCGTGCGCTGATCTATTTTTTCAGGGTTGAAACATTTCAAACAGTGATGAAAATAACACCCCAAAAATTCATAATAACAACGGGTACTGTGGCACACACCGTCCAATTTGTACTGCCCTATCTTATACTCACCTCCGGGTGACCGCGCAGTTTGAATTTCGATGTTGTCCTTGGAAGCCTCATACTCTAACCATGCGAGAGCTTTCAAGGACTGCCGGTCGTTACTCGCCGAATACCCTTGGGCGGGACACACACCGAGGGTATTCTTTTGCAAAAACTTTCCACGAAATATGCGAAGGCAAGCACCGGCAATAGTCAGGTCACGCGCAAATGGGTCTACACCTGTGAGATTTAAAAATTCCTCGCGGAAAGCTTGGGCGCCTCGCCGCAGCAGCTCTGTATCTGCCTTGCAGTAATACAGAAGCTGCTGTTGAAAATCCCAGGGTTCAAGGCTTGCTGCGGCATACCACTCATTGAATGCTGACAGAGTTTCAGGCTCCATGTCTTCCGGCTGGAAAAAAAGCCGATCAGGGATGGGTCCTGTATATTGTAGATTTTCCTCCTTCACAAATTTAAAGGGGAAAAAGCCTTTCACCGTCTCCAAGTTGAAGGTCTTCGTGAATGATCGAAGAGGAGCCTGAATAAAGGATAACGTGTCGATAAACCTTATTTTAAGGCCAGGTAAAAAGATACCTAAAATCTTGGATCCATCGAACACGAGATCCGGTTTTAAAAATTTTCTGTACAGGTAACTAATGATGAACATGCCGTCAAAGCCTTTGAGATTATGCGCTAGGACTGTGGCGTCCTTGAATCGTTGAACCCCGGGACGTTCTTCGGCTAGAATCCAATCCATAAAGGCGTCCGTTTCCAGGAATGAAGCATAGACCCACTCGTTGTCCACTTGGTATGTGACCACACACAGTATCGGTTTCAGCAATCCGTCAGCACACTGCACAGTCTCTACATCAAAGTAGAGGTAAGTCTGACCGACAGGGTCAATCTTGCAGGGCTCGACGAATTTTAAAGTGTCAACCTTACAAACGTGTTTTTTCAGGGGATCGTACAAGCTGATGCACTTAACACAGCGATGTTGTGTCTGACATGCCTTCAGCAGATGCGCCTGAAAGCATTCAGCACCGCACAAATACACACAACACACTGTGCAGAGCAACAACTCCCCTGCATGAACCACATCGGTTGACAGGCACCTGTTGCAGGTCCCCTTGCAAACGTGCCCATTGTTAGACCCCTTTAAACATTTCGGACAGAATTGCTTAACCCCGAAAAACCCTGATGGCTTGGTAATCACATCGTAATGCCCAGCACTAAACAATAAATAAAGGTTGTCCCCTCCTTCGGGGCCAATGAAGATGGGGAGGAAGGCGTCGTCAGCAGAATACACTACAATCCGGTATTGCACCATGTGCGCTTGAAACAATTGTACTTCCGGGAGTCCGCAGGGGGCAACAGGGACCCCGGCGTCCAGGTGAAGCTTAAGGGCCTCCGTCTGCTGCAAAGGGTAGCGGTAGTTGCTGATTATGGTGTAGCTGTTTGTCAGACCTTTATTTTTCAAACAGAGCTCTCGTGCGACGACGAGAGCTCTTGCTAGACAGATCTCATCATTATTAATGATGCTTCGGACACTACCCTTCCTGCTGGCGAAAGACTGAATGTCGACAAGGCTTCGTTTCTCCGGCCCGGCACGTCTCCCAATACCGCCGCTGCCGACCCTGTCCAAGTCCGCACAGACGAAGTCAAATTCTAGTTCACTCCCAGGACCGAGAGATTCATTTGACTGCACTACTTTGTCTAATGCCGTCATGAATCTCTCACCCGTCAGGGCATTACGCCGAATTAGGGACAGGTTGACGGGGTTTTTCAAATCCCGGGAGCGTAAGCATAGCCGTACGTGGCTATATTCGCCTGTGGGGACGATATCGGCTAGCATCCGCTCGTGCAAGTCGTGCAGGACCGGAATGAAATTATGGGGCTGTACATCCTCCATTCCGCCAAGCCGCACACTTGTTGAAACAAATTGTGTGCGAAACTTGGCGGAGTTGTAGTGACGAGTTTTGGTTACAGCGTAGTACGGCACTGCAGCAGGTCTGATGGTAGTGGATGGTCCTGGACTGTTGAAGGACTCGACAGACCTAGATAGATAATTTATTCTCAGAATATGCAGTACTTTACGTGTTTTTTATCTTAGAACTGAAGTTATAATGCTGTATTGCTCAGATACATGTTTTTAAAGTATCACATTTTCCCCAGATACACACTTTTAAAGTATTACATTTTTAAAGTATCACATTTTCCCCAGATACACACTTTTAAAGTATTACATTTTTAAAGTATCACATTTTCCCCAGATACAAACTTTTAAAGTATTACATTTTTAAAGTATCACACTTTTAAAGTATTACATTTTTAAAGTATCACATTTTCCCCAGATACACACTTTTAAAGTATTACATTTACTAATATTCTTCTTTATACATAGTTTGTCCAATAAAAATCATATATTTATTCACATATATAGAAATTTTGCCTACAGTACAAGTCTGTGAAAAAATGATCCACAGGAGTAAACACTCGAATGTGGAAAAATTTAACAGTTGTAATAAAAGACAACACACATTGCTAGTATAATTTTGCCTACGGTACAAGTCTGAGAAAAAAAAAATGTTCCACGTGAGTAAACACTCGAATGTGGAAAAATTTAACAGTTGTAATAAAAGACAACACACATTGCTAGTATAATTTTGCCTACGGTACAAGTCTGAGAAAAAATGTTCCACGAGAGTAAACACTCGATTGTGGAAGAATTTAACCGTTGCTAGCTCGAGCAAAAGGTCTAATTAAATATTTAACTAATTTATAAGTAGAATAAAGAAAGTAAAATGGCTTTACAGCCTATAAAACTATATATGCTTTAGTAAATGATTGAGCCGTTTAAGACCTGCTCAACATCAAATGAAATTTCATCTACCTGACTGCAGAGCCGCTGAAGACTCCCGAGGTGACGTCATCACCGGCTACTTCGTTGAGGGGGACGCCATGGCCCACGATAGGCGTCGGGGTCTTGACAGCAGCGTCCACCGTCTTGAAACGCGCGTCATTGGTTGAGACGGCATCAACTGCGGGGGCCGCGCGGTCCGGAGCATTGATGGGTCTAGAAAGATAATTCCGTTTCAGAATATGCAGAACATTTACATGTTTTTCATCTTAGAACAGAAAAGACAATATGCAGTACATTTAGTAGCATGATCAAAATATCTAAGTAACTAAAGTTTGAAAATTAGGTTTTAGAATAAAAGACAGCACAGTTTGCTAGCCTGAGCAAAAAAAAAAAAATCTAAGTAACTATTTAACTAAAGTTTGACAATGACTTTACTAGATAGAAACAAATATAAATCTCTATATTGAAACAGTTATGTTGTGATAAAAGACAGCACACCGTACATTTACTAGCGTGCACAAAAAATCTAAGTAACTAAATTTAGCATTTAGAATAAAATGACTTTACAGGTTAGAAACAAATATAAAACTCTATATTGAAACAGTTATGTTATGTTATGATAAAAGACAGCACGCAGTACATTTACTAGCGTGAGCAAAAAATCTAAGTAACTAAAGTTAGCATTTACAATAAAATGACTTTACAGGTTAGAAAACTCGATGTATGTTAATAAATAGCTGAGTTTCTTAAGGACAACGTTAAATAAAATTTCATTTACCTAGTTGCCGTTGAAGGGAGCGCATCAGGCCGGAGGACAGCGGGTGGTCTCATCTCCGTTGCTGCTTTTGCCGCGGCGATGCGCTTCCGGTGGGTGAGGGACATCCTCATAGTCCTCTGCCGTAAATCCTGCCCTGCCTCCAACTGACGACACGGACGTTTTGCATGTTGGGGATCCTCCATGGGCAGGCTTCTTTTGGAGACATCATCTAGGGTCTTCACTGATTTTAGGAGCATTTCAAAATGCTCCATGTCCGTAGTTTTCCTAGAGAGATAATACGGTCTCAGAATATGCAGTACATTTACTAGCGCGATCAATATATCTAAGTAACTAAAGTTTGAAAATTAAGTTTTACAATAAAACTCTATGTTGATCAGTTTGTTACCCCGAGCAAAAGATCTAATTAAATATTTAACTAAAGTTTGAGAAAAAATTTAACAGTTTGCTAACCTGAGCAAAAGATCTAATTAAATATTTCACTAAAGTTTGAGAAACAATTTAACAGTTTGCTAACCCGGGCAAAAGATCTAATTAAATATTTCACTAAAGTTTGAGAAACAATTTAACAGTTTGCTAACCGGGGCAAAAGATCTAATTAAATATTTCACTAAAGTTTGAGAAACAATTTAACAGTCTGCTAACCTGAGCAAAAGATCTAATTAAATATTTCACTAAAGTTTGAGAAACAGTTTGCTAACCCGGGCAAAAGATCTAATTAAATATTTAACTAATTTATAAGTAGAATAAAGTAAGTAAAATGACTTTTACTGGATAGAAACAAATATAATATTCTATGTACGTCAGTAAATGATTGTGTCTTAAGGACAACATAGCATTAAATAAAGTTTTATTTACCTGTTAGCTGTTGATGATCCAGCAGGAACTTGCTCAGTAGACATCTTGGGATAGTCAGCAGCGTTGATAACTCAGTACAGAAGCTAGCAATGGAATGTCCTTGGGCTGACTTGACCACGTATATATACACCCCCAAATCCCACTATCTAATACGTGTCACAACAAGATCAGAATAACGTGGACTGTCCAGCGAGTGACACGTCACTTACCCTTAGAGAGCAACAATCACAGGACACTCAACCCTAGGGCGATTGCATCATGTGTCACGAGATGTTTCGTTGCTACCTGACACGTATGTGTATGACTCCACGTACGACTTCAGGAATGCCTTTTCCATTGCAGGTTGGTTCTTGTTAAGAGTGAAGCTGTGGTAGCGCGTTCGACTCTCGTTGGCCGGAGAGAAGTTTTTTTTTTCGATAAAACGCCTCTACAGAAAACTGTTTTATTTAATAAAGGTAAGGGAATTTTGACGAGTGTTTAATTACTAGGGAGTTTAATAGCAGGGAATTTTAATTATAAAGGAATCGTTTAGTCGTCCTGGATAAATGAATAGCAAAGAGTTTTAATTACTAAGGAATAAATACAACTCTGCGAGTTGATTTACAATTTGAGATCTGCATTCAAAAGAGTTCAGTGCTAGTGTTGGCTTTGATGTAAGAAATACATAGAAAAAGCTAGTTATAAAGAATGGTAGGTCGGACGGAATCCACAGAGCGAGGGACGATTTTTTTTTTTCCGGTGAAACACATCTACAGAAAATCTGATTTTTATTTCGACCGTGGAGTGAATTTAATAAAGGTGAGGAATATTATGACGAGTGTTTAATTACTAGGGAGTTGATTAACGGAGTTTGAAAATTTTTCCACTGCAGACGTGTGTTCTAAAAGCAGATTTAACATGTCATCCCTACGAATAATTTAAACCATTATTAATTTCACCCTATGGTATTTTCTATGGAAACAGTAAGAGTAAAATGAGTTTCAACTGTAGGATGATTTTTAATAGAGGTAAGGGAATTTTGATGAGTGTTTAATTACTAAGGAATTTTGTATCATCCTTTTCTGTACAATTATTCTAAGACCAGTCAATCGTTCCATGCAATTATTCTGAGACTTGCATCAGCCGAGTGAAGGAGTGGGGCCTTAAAATGGTCAACCAGAGGGTTTTTCATAAGGGGGAGGGCTTAAAATATAGGTAGGTCGACCGTGGGGGCCGAAAACGAGAAATTAGACTTAAAATAAAGAGGTTTTTGGGGAAAATAGTATTTCTCACTGTCGACAGATGGCGCCAGAGGGTTTTTAATAAGGGGGAGGGCTTAAAATATAGGTAGGGCGACCGGGGGGTCCGAAAACGAGAAATTAGAGTGAAAATAAAGGGTTTTTTGGGAAAATAGTACTTCTCACTGTCAACAGATGGCGCCACTGAGGGGGGAGGGGGTTTAATAAAGGGGGAGGAATTATTAATAAAGGTCGGCTACGTAATGATTATGTAATGATTACGCCATGTTGCGTCATAGGGGGTGTGGTCGGTGACGTCATAGGGGGGCGTGGTCGGTGACGTCATAGGGGGGGAAAGCACTAGTGGGGGATTCCCCGGGTGTGATGATACTACTGCGGTTCCTATTGACATTAGGAACACTCGAAGAATACATCCACATCCAGCATACAACCAGTGATTGTGAGAATATATTTAATTCAAATTGAATTCTTTAGAACAATACTACTTCATCAGAATAGTGGTCCTATTCGAACTCAGATGCTCTGAGTAGAGAAACCAATCGAAACCAATCCTACCTTAGACGTCTAATTGCATTTAGCATTCGTTATTCTACTATGCCACATAAAAAACGTTGAGTGAATTGCCCAACCTTGAACTCAGACAAGTACCTGGCACTATATGGTTCTTCGTGGCATTATCAAATGCCACAACGAATATGAACAAGAATCACATAGTCCACGAAGATGTAAGCCAGGTAATGAAAATAAAGTAAAAAAAAAAGGCAGTTTTTTAAAAATACCAAAATTCCCTTGTGGTCATCAGGTTTTCCGCTGCCTCAGTCAGCCAAACGGGATTGCTTACGTAATCTCTTATGCTGCCGTATTGAATGCGTAATGAAAATGAAGGAATTGTAAAAAAATGAACGAATTCCTTCGGTGAGTTCCATACGTTCAGCGGGTATCACCATTCAGACCCCCTTAGGTGTTGCTTCAATACCTTATAATTGGTATGCTCTGATACCTTATATAGTGGCTTTCAATGCCGAATGAAGCTGTGTCCGAAACCCCTGTTCAGCAAAGCTTAGTCCATTGAATTCAGGTCGGTGCAACTGGGTAACTCATGTAAGTCATTTTTTCTTTGAAATCGTTCATTACTTCAATTTCTGTCTCATATCACTAATATCAATCAATTAATTGGATTTAGCATTTATTATTATAGAATATCTTAACCTAACGGTTCTGTCAGTTACCCCTGAGACAGACGCGGGACAATTTTCCGCAATATTAAATTATAATAATGTTGCTGAAATATGTCATCTAGTCTTGGACAATGTTGTCATCTGACCAAGAAATGCACAGAATGATGCATAAAACAAATTCTAAAATTGCATTAATGTCTTCATTCTGATTTTACCAAAAAACTGGTGGCAGATGAATTTGTTAAAGGTTGTCTTCCGTCGGATGGGACGTTAAGCCTTTCACCGATATTCCGCAAAAGCTTTAATAATCTCTCTGAATGGAGGTTTCACCTGTATCCTAACAGTTCTACAGTCGCTCAAAAAAGTATCCGAACACTATGGTTGATTACAGAAATCGGAAAAAAATATCTGGCAACGATTTTTTTTAGAAATGAGTGATCTGGCAACCTTCGTGTCACGTGACACGAAGGTTGCCAGATACGACTGAAGGTTACGAGCCTGGCGCGCACAGTATTAAACTCGTACTCAACGCTGACCCATCTGGGACTCGAACCTGGGAACTGCAGGTTACGAGCCTGGCGCGCACAGTATTAAACCCGTACTCAACGCTGACCCATCTGGGACTCGAACCTGGAAACTTCAGGTTACGAGCCTGGCGCGCTACCGACTGAGCCACCCCGCTCAGGTGTTAAAACAACTCAATCTATCGAGATAAAGATTCTGATTGATTTTCTCTTCTTATTAATCAACAATAGCCGATGAACGTTCCAGTCTATAAATAAATAAAATAAATACCCCCCCCCCCCTCAAGCAGCTGCTTGCCACAGAACTACGACACACAAAAAAATTTCCGGAAAACTTTCTCATTCCACTCGATCTCTAAATATAACGAACATTTCCATCAAAAGCGTCCAATGTTGACGCACTTGGACGAAATACATTATTCAAGAGGTCGGCCATGCTAATCTGATACTGTCATCTGTAAACTTTCCCTTATATTTACGAAGAAAAAAGGAGAGAAAAAAACGAATGTGCCAGAACACGCCTTAGAAAACATCTGAGTCTGACTTAGTCGCAAAAAGGCCGCATCCGACGTTTTCTCCCCAACAACCACCGCCGCCAATGCGACCCAAATGCTCCCCTTCTTCTATTGGTTTTGCAAAGGGAATTCCTTTCTGACCAATCCCACCAGTCCTCACACGACATCACTACCCCACCCACTGCTCAACCCCCCCCCCCTCCCCCCCGTCAACAATTCCTCCACGTTTTGTAATACATCAGCCATTTTGCCTGCCCGAGTGTGTGTTGTGCATGCCCCAGCACATCTACAATTCGGCCGTTCGTGGAGAGTGCCTGCCGCTTCAGAAATCCAGCATAATCAAGGCATCAGCCCCATTCCTCCCCCCCCCTCCACTTTCGAAAGCCCACCCCCACACACACACTGTCACCTCACACGCGCAGAGGCACCCATGCACGCAGTGGAAGACGCAGGGAGGGAATGAAAAAAAAAGAAAACGAAGTTGGGTGTTCGAGAGGGGGGGAGGCGGAGAGGGGTCGAACCAGCAAGCTACCAACATCAATTTACAAATCGAATATTCGCAATAAAAGCGTTCCTTGCTCCGGATATTCTGGTGCTCAATAGCAACACGCTCAGCCGGGCTGAAGGCGTGAATTTTAAAGACGCGACCGGGCAAAAATGATCCATCACTTTGGCTCGCTCACAAGGCTTCGAGGAGACTGATTGCGAATTCAGGCAGCGCCAGTGATGCTTGCATGCCGACACCCGAACTCAGGAAGTACCACGAAACAATAAAACCTTGTTAGGCTACAGAAACGGAACCGACGTCCCTGGCCATACGACCGGCACGCCGCCTTCCGACAGATACGACTAAGCCTAACAGTTTTTGCTCTGCTGTATCTTTTCTTTCTTTCTTTCTTTCTTCCTCACTCTTTTTTTTTTCTTTTTTATTTCTTTATTCACTCTCTCCGATCTTCTTACTTTCTTCGCTCTTTTCCGTTGTGGTGCCGGCATTTTTATTGATCTTTTTTCGCTCGTGTAAGAATGGCAGCCAAAAAGATTGTTGTTGTTGTTGTTTTTTTTTCCAGAACTTCTGATACGCACACAGCCGGAAGTTCATGAAGGACGGAGTCAGAAAAGAGGCAGAAAAAAATTCTCTAATATAATGTACAAGTTGTTTGTTGCCGAAAGACAACAGACGAATCTTTGCCTATTATCGTCAACTGTGCTTGTCAATGATGTTCGTGAAAAAAATGAAAGGAGTTCTTCTATCTCTAGAGGGTTTCGTGAGTGTAGTTTTATTTTGTAACTCAGTATCCCATGGGTTGTGTTGTTTTACCTCTGAGCAAAATTCCCCGCCCTGCCCACGGTCAGTAGGGAACACCGATGGGCCTGAAAAGACCGCCGTCCGTCGGATGGGACGTTAAGCCGTGGCCCCGTGTGCGGGAGAGCCATACCCTGTGCACGTTAAAGAACACGCTGGATGGCCTTGACGGGAGGCTACCATCTGTCTCCCAACAGCTGTTCCAGTGGGTCCCCTCCCCCAACCTTCTCTGAGTCTTCGGAGTCCTTGTGACCTGACCATTTAGCCCATGGTGTGCAAAAAAGTGCCGCTCAGAGGTTAAACAACCCAACGTTAAAGAACACGCTGAATAGCCTTGACGGGAGGCTACCATCTGTCTCCCAACAGCTGTTCCAGTGGGTCCCTCCCCCAACCTTCTCTGAGCCTTCGGGGTCCATGTGACCTGACCATTTAGCCCATGGTGTGCAAAAAAGTGCCGTTCAGAGGTTAAATAACCCAACGTTAAAGAACACGCTGCATAGCCTTGACGGGAGGCTACCATCTGTCTCCCAACAGCTGTTCCAGTGGGCCTGAAACGACACCGATGGGCCTGAAAAGACCGCCATCCGTCGGATGGGACGTTAAGCCGTGGCTCCGTGTGCGGGAGAGCCATACCCTGTGCACGTTAAAGAACACGCTGGATGGCCTTGACGGGAGGCTACCATCTGTCTCCCAACAGCTGTTCCAGTGGGTCCCCTCCCCCAACCTTCTCTGAGCCTTCGGGGTCCATGTGACCTGGCCATTTAGCCCAAGGTGTACAAAAAAGTGCCGCTCAGAGGTAAAACAACCCATCCCAACGATTTGACCGTTCCAAGCTGCCAACGGAGGCCCTATATGTGACCTTTAACCTCGGAGGATGTATTTCTCACGTGGTTGAAGAGTGACTGGGAAGATTGAAGTTGGCATTGTTGTCTCACGGTAGGAATCAAGAGGGATGGTTGGATGCTCTCTGTCGTTTATGGCTCCGGCGACACTGCAAGCTCATCACCAAGTGCTTTCTCTTCTCTCGAAATGGCCTCGACAATCCTCACTGGCACTTCGCCCATTTGCCCTAATGACCCTTTAAAAGGGGCGCATCCGACCATTGTGAAAGCGTTTAAGGGCTTCTGCTTTATAACTAGGGGAGGGATTAGGGCATTCGCTCCGAGGAGTCGCAATTGGGCAGAGACACAGTTTAACCATGGCCTCACCTGGCGAAGGAAAGGTTCGGGTTCTGTGGTATTTAATAGAGTATGCTAACAAGTCAGCGCTCTTTGACCCTCCGGGCGTAGTTTTGTTTGCACAATAGGATGAAACGTCAGGTTGTGAAAACCCCGTAGGCTCTAGGTAGGGCTTCCTCCTTCTCCCTATACGAGATGTGCACCCCTTCCCGGAATTCTCTTTCCTCCCCTCCCCCCCTCCAACATCCCATCTCCTTGTGATCAATTACTTTGAAAGGCAAATGTCTTCATTGACAAATGCGGTGCCTCGATATCGCGTAGGAATAGATGCATTTACAGTTGAAAGGAGAAATTAAAAAAATAAATAAATACCCCCTCAAGCAGCTGCTTGCCACAGAGGTCTGACAGGAGCCTGTCAATTTATATGCCACAGTAGAAGATCTGAGAGGATGGCAGGACCTCAGCAGAAAAACGACACATACATCTATGCCTTACCCGGGGCTCGAACCCAGGTCCCTTAGATCAGTAGCCAAGCGCGCTAACCACTCGGCTATGGGACGGCGCTGTTCAAAATAAATAAATATCCCCCTCAAGCAGCTGCTTGCCACAGAGGTCTGACAGGAGCCTGTCAGTTTATATGCCAGAGTAGAAGGTCTGAGAGGATGGCAGGACCTCAACAGAAAAACGATACAAACAGCCATGCCTTCTCCGGGACTCGGACCCAGGTCCCTTAGATAAGTAGCCAAGCGCACTAACCACTCGGCCATGGGACGGTCAAAATATTATCGCTCACGCGGCGGAATCGAACCGGGAACTCTCCAGTTCATGCCAGAGCGCGCTACAGTTACACCACTCATCAGACAAAAATCATAGAAAGAACTATTAAATATATTTCAAAGTTCGAAAAGAAAAAAAAAAATCAAACGTAAAAAGAAAAATATCAGATTAAAGGTTTTAAAAATGTTTAAAAGCTTTTGCATCCTCATTATTTAAACAGTAGTTATATACAATGTTGTAAATTTCGCAGCCTTTCTCTCTGCAATTACCATTTTATCAACTACAAATTATGGCGATCAACAGAGTCAAAAGGGACGGGGGTGACTCAGTCGGTAGCGCGCCAGGCTCGTAATCTGTAGTTCCCGGGTTCGAGTCCCAGCTGAGTCAGCATTGAGATTTATCTCCGCCAAATTTCCCGCCCTGCCCACGGTCAGTAGGGGACACCGATGGGTTTGAAAAGTCCGCCGTCCGTCGGATGGGATGTTAAACCGTGGCCCCATGTGCGGGAGAGCCATACCCTGTGCACGTTAAAGAACACGCTGAATGGCCTTGACGGGAGGCTACCATCTGTCTCCCAACAGCTGTTCCAGTGGGTCCCCTCCCCCAACCTTCTCTGAGCCTTCAGGTCCTTGTGACCTGGCCATTTAGCCCCTGGTGTGCAAAAAAGTGCCGCTCAGAGGTAAAACAACCCAACAGAGTCAAAGCCTTTTTGAAACCATCAACGCTAGTAACCAAAGGTTTCTGAAACTTTAAACATTTCTCAAGAATCTGCCTAAGTGAAAATATCTGATCTACACATCCCCTACCACTTCTGAATCCACATTGCTCATCACGCAATTGACTGTCAACCAGATTCTTAATTCTATTAAGCACAATCATGGAAAGAACTTTACCTGGACAGAGAGTAGGCTGATATCCCTAAAGTTATCACAAGAACTGCGATCACCTTTTTTGAAAATAGGGATAATAATAGCTCTGGTAAAATCTTTAGGAACCATGCCTTTGTCATAAAAGATATTGAAAATTTCAGTCATCCGTGTGGTAGCCGAAACATTCCCAGTTCTAGACACTTTTAACAAGGTAATGGTCAGATCCAATTTCAGCTCCCCTATATGCCCTGGTATTCCTAACAGAACTAGCCCATTTGCTGTTAATTAATATATAATCAATCATATTCTTATGCAGCCCAATGGTGAAATCTAAATATACTTATATATGTCGGGGTGTTTGCAGTGTTAGTTATTCTCAAACCATTAAGTTTACTTACCTGTAGGAGACGTTGCCCATTGCAGCTACCAATACCAAAAGTGCCTATTACTCCTCCCCAAAGGTCAGAGTCAGCACCAACTTTGGCATTGAAGTCACCAAGAACAAGGGTAATATCCCCTTTCTTGACAGAATTCAAAATATCCTGAAGTTGTTCATAAAACCTATCCTTCTCATCCTCATCGGCATCCTCAGTGGGGGCATAACAGCAGATAACATTCAAGTCTTTAACGCTTGTCTGAAATTTTGCTGTAAGAAACCTTTCATTAATGCACTCATATCCTAGAAGAGCATCGTTAGCGTGTCTGCTGAGAAGCAGACCCACGCCTTGGTGATGCTTATTGTCGTCCCTCCCTGAAAAGAGAAATTTAAGATTATTTTTAAGAATCTGACCTTTATCTGTCCATCTGGTCTCTTGCAAGTCGAGAATATCAAGGTTATAGGAGACTTTATTTTTTATATAAAAAGTGGTTTAAAAAATGCAAAAGAGCCAGTTTTTTATTCAAAAAAAAAAAAAACAAATTTCAAGCCATAAGCAAATGGAAAATTTTCTAAGCTCGATAGCTTTAAAAAAGCTAAGTTTGCAAATGTTAGATGTTAAAAAAGCTATGAAGACAAATATTATCGTCCCTTCAAGGCCATCCAGTGTGTTCTTTAACATGCTTAAGATATGGTTCTCCAGCACACTGCCCACCGCTTAAAATCCCATCCGACGGACGGAGACCTTTTCAAATCCCTTACTGACCGAGGGCAACTAGTTTTGTGGAAATAAATCTCAACGCTGGCACGGGTGGGATTCGAATCTGGAAATTTCAGATTAGGAGCCTGGCGCGCTACCGACTGAGCCACCCCCGCTCCAATAGATCAAAGGACCCGGATTCTAGCTCCGGGTTAAGGCATGGACGCCTGTGTTGGCTTTGTGCTCTGGTCTCGTCTTTCTCAAAATCTTCTGTCAGACCTTTGAGATGAGCAGTGGATCGAGAGGGAATTTATTTTAGAAATAAACCTTTAGGGTTGGGTTGTTTTACTTCTGAGCGGCACTTTTTTGCACACCATTGGCTAAATGGCCAGGTCACATGGACCCCGAAGGCTCAGAGAAGGTTGGGGGAGGGGACACACAGGAGCAGCTGTTGGGAGACAGATGGTAGCCTCCCGTCAAGGCCATCCAGCGTGTTCTTTAACGCGCACAAGATATGGCTCTCCCACCCAATGGCCTGGTCACAAGGACCCCGAAGGCTCAGAGAAGGTTGGAGGAGGAGACCCACTGGAACAGCTGTTGGGAGACGGACGGTAGCCTCCCGTCAAGGCCATCCAGTTCTTTAAAGTGCACAGGGTATGACTCTCCCGCACACGGGGGTCATGGCTTAACGTCCCATCCGAAGGACGGCGGCCTTTACCAAACCCATCGGTGTCCCCTACTGACCGTGGACAGGGAGGGGAGTTTTGCAGAGAAAAATCTCAACCTTGACACATGCTGGGACTCGAACCTGGGAACTGCAGATTAGGAGCCTGGCGCGCTACCGACTGAGCCACCTCCGCTCCAATAGATCAAAGGACCCGGATTCTAGCTCCGGGTTAAGGCATGGACGTTTGTGTTGTCTTTGTGCTTTGGACTCGACTTCCTCCCAATCTTCTGTCAGACCTTTGAGATGAGCAGTGGATCGAGAGGGAATTTATTTTAGAAATAAACCTTTAGGAAAGATGAGATTTGAGCAAAAAAAACAACATAAACAACCATGATTTATCAGGGATTCGAACCTTGATATTTCCCAGCCAAGAACGTTGACTATTCAAGAACAGAATATTTCTTAATTATTTTCGTTTTCTATTCCGTCCCGTGGCCGAGTGGTTAGCGCGCTTGGCTACTGACCTAAGGGACCCGGGTTCGAGCCCCGGATTAGGCATGGCTGTTTGTGTGGTTTTTCTGCTGAGGTCCTGCCATCCTCTCAGATCTTCTACTGTGGCATATAAACTGACAGGCTCCTGTCAGACCTCTGTGGCAAGCAGCTGCTTGAGGGGGGTATTTATTTTTTTTGAACAGCGCCGTCCCATGGCCGAGTGGTTAGCGCGCTTGGCTACTGACCTAAGGGACCTGGGTTCGAGCCCCGGGTAAGGCATGGATGTATGTGTCGTTTTTCTGCTGAGGTCCGGCCATCCTCTCAGATCTTCTACTGTGGCATATAAACTGACAGGCTCCTGTCAGACCTCTGTGGCAAGCAGCTGCTTAAGGGGGGTATTTATTTATTTTGAACAGCGCCATCCCATGGCCGAGTGGTTAGCACGCTTGGCTACTGATCTAAGGGACCTGGGTTCGAGCCCCGGGTAAGGCATGGATGTATGTGTCGTTTTTCTACTGAGGTCCTGCCATCCTCTCAGATCTTCTACTGTGGCAAGCAGCTGCTTGAGGGGATATTTATTTATTTATTTTGAACAAAGCTTCTTCGACCGATTTTGTTCAAAGAATAGGGATTTCAAGATTCGTCAATCGCCTCGACTCAAGCCCGTGAAGTTCTTCAGTCGTCACGTGTCAGAAGAATTCCCTCGTCCCCCCAGAGACAAAAGCCAAGGCAAAAGAAAACGCCAGGGACAAAAGCTTTCAAACCCCCTTTTGTATGTCGAAACGAAGTATGTATCGGACTGAAAAAAAGACAAAAACGAACCGAAAATTAGCTGCCAACTGCGATCGTCACTTGAAATTACAACTGAAGGAATATTTTGGAGGGGGAGGGGCAGAACACTTTTGAAAACACGCGCGGACTTCAGCGTGGGTGGGCCGCGGCGACAGTGGCCAGCTTCGTGTTAATCCAATTCGGTCTGTCACCTGACGACGTGGCCGGCTTGTCCTCGCCGAGATTAGGTGGTCAATTAAAACAATATGGCCAGCCATTGTCGACGTTAGCTTTGCGCACGCGCGTCACTGAGCATCCCCAAAGGCAAACTGATCCCATCTCTCAGCTGGAGATGCTTAGAGGGGAGGCGCCTTTGTGCGCGGGAGAGCAGCGGGAGATTAAGGGGGAGGCCACGTGCATTAAAAGGGGCCGCGGCATTCGCTTGCCTCTTCGTAACATGATTCCATTCAGAGGACTGAAAGAAAAGGGGAAAAAATACTAGATTCAGTTCTCTCGATTCTTTTTCATTGTCTTTCTGTTTATTTCAATTTTAGTATATTGTTAAAGAGTAATTTTTTAGTTATTCCAGTTATATGTTTACTTATTTGTTTGATGTATTTGCTACATATTTAATTACCTGGACGGTTTGTTGGACACAGGCCCGGATATAGATAAAAAAAAATTGGGTGTGTGTGTGTGTGTGCAAGAATTTCAATCGAGCCTAAAAAGAGGGACAAGAGAATGGAATATATCCCATTATAACATTTCCCCCCTCCTTTATAGATGCCAGGCTCGTAATCTGCAGTTCCCAGGTTCAAGTCCCAGCTGGGTGAGCGCTGAGATTTATCTCCGCAAAATTCCCCGCCTGCACACGGTCAGTAGGGGACACCGATGGGCTTGGAAAGGCCGCCGTCCGTCGGATGGGACGTTAAGCCGTGGCCCCGTGTGTGGGAGAGCCATAACCTGTGTACGTTAAAGAACACGCTGGATGACCTTGACGGGAGGATACCATCAGTCTCCCAACAGCTGTTCCAGTGGGTACCATCCCCCAACTTTCTCTGAGCCTTCCGGTCCAGGTGACCTGGCCATTTAGTCCATGGTGTGCAAAAAAGTGCCGCTCAGAAGTAAAACAGCCCAACTGGACAGGAGGATACCATCTGTCGCCCAACAGCTGTTCCAGTGGGTCCCCTCCCCCAACCTTATCTGAGCCTTCGGGGTTCTTGTGACCTAGCCATTTAGCCCATGGTGCGCAAAAAAATGCTGCTCAGAGGTAAAACAGCCAAACTGGACAGGAGACTACCATCTGTCTCCCAACAGCTGTTCCAGTGGGTCCCCTCCCCCAACCTTATCTGAGTCTTCGGGGTTCTTGTGACCTAGCCATTTAGCCCATGGTGTGCAAAAAAGTGCTGCTCAGAGGTAAAACAGCCCAACTGGACAGGAGGCTACCATCTGTCTCCCAACAGCTGTTCCAGTGGGTCCCCTCCCCCAACCTTATCTGAGCCTTCGGGGTTCTTGTGACCTAGCCATTTAGCCCATGGTGTGCAAAAAAGTGCTGCTCAGAGGTAAAACAGCCCAAATGGACAGGAGGCTACCATCTGTCTCCCAATAGCTGTTCAACAACAAATTCGTAAGTTTAATATTATTTTTTCTCTTATTACCCTTACCATCATTCTCAAAGTGGATGATATGGTCCCTTTCCTCCCTAGATCCGGCCCTGGTGGGACACTATAGTAATATTTGATAGATACAGTCGCGCAAAAAAGTATCCGAACACTATGGTTGGTTACAGAATTCAGAAAAAATATCTGGCAACGATTTTTTTTTAGAAATGAGTGATCTGGCAACCTTCGTGTCACGTGATTACAGAATTCAGGAAAATTATCTGTAGCGTGTACAGCAACTGTACACGCTCCAGTTACCGTTCACAGCAAACCGGAGCGTGTGCAGTTACGGTTTGCTGTGAACGGTAACTGCACACGCTCAATATTTCCGTGAGTGAGCCCACACGATCCAGGTCTTTGTGAGCTCACACGATCCAATGTGCTGTGAACATTAACCGCAACCGCTCCAGTTTGCTGTGAACGGTAACTGCACACGCTCAATATTTCCGTGAGTGAGCCCAGACGATCCAGGTCTTTGTGAGCTCACACGATCCAATGTGCTCTGAACATTAACCGCAACCGCTCCAGTTTGCTGTGAACGGTAACTGCACACGCTCAATATTTCCGTGAGTGAGCCCACACGCTCCAGGTCTTTGTGAGCTCACACAATCCAATGTAATATAATGATCCAATTCTTGTAGTTTCTGTTCAAAATTTGATTGAATATTTTTGATGTAATGTTTTTACAAATTAATATGAAATAAAATTATTACTCTTGTTTTAGACGGTAGCTCGCCAGTCTCGTAATCTGTAGTTCCCAGGTTCGAGTCCCAGCTAGGTCAGCGTTGAGATTTATCTCCGCAAAATTCCCCGCGCTACCCACGGTCAGTAGGGAACACCGATGGGCTTGGAAAGGCCGCCGTCCGTCGGATGGGATGTTAAGCCGTGGCGCCGTGTGCGGGAGAGCCATACCCTGTGCACGTTAAAGAACACGCTGGATGGCCTTGACGGGAGGCTACCATCTGTCTCCCAACAGCTGTTCCAGTGGGTCTCCTCCCCCAACCTTCTCTGAGCCTTCGGGGTCCTTGTCACCTGGCCATTTAGCCTATTGTGTGCAAAAAAGTTCCGCTCAGAGGTTGGGTTGTTTTACCTCTGAGCGGCACTTTTTTGCACACCATGGGCTAAATAGCCAGGTCACATGGGCCCCGAAGGCTCAGAGAAGGTTGGGGGAGGGGACCCACTGGAACAGCTGTTGGGAGACAAATGGTAGCATCCCGTCAAGGCCATCCAGCGTGTTCTTTAACGTGCACAGGGTATGGCTCTCCCACACACTGATCCACGGCTTAATGTCCCATCCGACGGACGGCGGCCTTTCCAAGCCCATCAGTGTCCCCCTACTGACCGTGGGCAGGGCGGGGAATTTTGCGGAGATAAATCTCAACGCTGACCCAGCTGGGACTCGAACCTGGGAACTACAGATTACGAGCCTGGCGCGCTACCGACTGAGCCACCCCCGCCCCCCGCCCCCCGCTCAGAGGTAAAACAACCCAACCCAAAAGCCTGGGGAGGGGAAATTTTATGGACGCCGCGCTAGTAATTGGATGCTGTTGCTCTAATTTCAACTTAGAAGTTCTGAGAACGGAAACACTTGACATAACTTCGCGAGCATAGAAAATTTGAAATCTAAAGATCTAAGGATTTTGCTGGCTGGCATTTTATTTGAAATTTGGAGGCGAAAAGTTATACTCAGTTTGAGCCACAAAAATGGGAAAAATCGTTTGAGATGACAAAAATGGAACGATCGCTCGAGGCGGCAAAATATAAAAGCAGTTGTAAACTAAAAAATAAATTTTCTTGAGGTGGGGTTCCGTTTAGGGGCAGAAAAAAATGTTATTTAAGAGCCGCAAAAACGAATTTTCTTCAGGCAGATGAAAACATTTTTTTTTTTTTCCAGAGAGACAAAAACGAATTTTCTTCAGAGGAAAAAAATCTTCAGGGGAAAAAAAAAAATTCTTCGGGAGACAAAAACGAATTTCCTTCAGGAAGACAAAACGCAAATTTACTTGCGACTAGAAAAAAAATTTACTTGAGGGAAGATAAAACAAAAATTTCTTGAGGGAGGGGCCCCCCCCCCTCCCTCGAGAAATTTTTGTTTTATCTTCAAAAAAAAATTTTTTTTTTTTTAGTTTTATTTTTAAAAAAAATTACCTGAATGCCGCAAAAGCAAATTTTCTTCAGGGAGGCAAAAAAATTTACTTGATGGCGGTTACATAAATTTATATTTATATAAATATCTATAATATATTATACTACGATGATGGTCTATATATGGTTTATACTATGATGAGTCGCAAAGCGCAAATTTACCTGAGGGAAAAGGGAAAAATTATTTGATAGGTGCAAAAATAAATTTACTCGAAAGCGACAGAAATTTATTTTCTTGAGATGAAACAAAGCGCAATTTCACTTGAAGGCGGCAAAAAGTTGGGTTGGGTTGTTTTACCTCTGAGCGGCACTTTTTTGCACACCATGGGCTAAATGGCCAGGTCACATGGACCCCGAAGGCTCAGAGAAGGTTGGGGGAGGGGACCCACTGGAACAGCTGTTGGGAGACAGATGGTAGCCTCCCGTCAAGGCCATCCAGCGTGTTCTTTAACGTGCACAGGGTATGGCTCTCCCACACACGGGGCCACGGCTTAACGTCCCATCCGACGGACGGCGGCCTTTTCAAGCCCATCGGTGTCCCCTACTGACCGTGGGCAGGGCGGGAAGTTTTGCGGAGATAAATCTCAACGCTGACCCAGCTGGGTTGGGTTGTTTTACTTCTGAGCGGCACTTTTTTGCACACCATGGGCTAAATGGCCAGGTCACAAGGACCCCGAAGACTCAGAGAAGGTTGGGGGAGGGGACCCACTGGAACAGCTGTTGGGAGACAGATGGTAGCCTCCCGTCAAGGCCATCCAGCGTGTTCTTTAACGTGCACAGGGTATGACTCTCCCGCACACGGGGCCACGGCTTAACGTCCCATCCGACGGACGGCGGCCTTTCCAAGCCCATCGGTGTCCCCTACTGACCGTGGGCAGGGCGGGGAAATTTTGCGGAGATAAATCTCAACGCTGACCCAGCTGGGACTCGAACCTGGGAACTACAGATTACGGACGGCAAAAAGCCACTTCATTTGGTGTTGCGAAATGTCCCTGCTGTGGACACATCGAACGGATCGACGTCTAACAGACGTCACGAAACCGGATTCATTCGCGCCAACATTGCTGGTAAGTGTTACCTCTTGGGTAAACAAGCCTCTCCGAATTAAAAGGAGCGAGCTGAATTTAATTAATAATATTCGTTGTTCGAGGTTGGGTTGGGTTGTTTTACCTCTGAGCGGCACTTTTTTGCACACCATGGGATAAATGGCCAGGTCACATGGACCCCGAAGGCTCAGAGAAGGTTGGGGGAGGGGACCCACTGGAACAGCTCTTAGGAGACAGGTGGTAGTCTCCCGTCAAGGCCATCCAGCGTGTTCTTTAACGTGCACAGGGTTGGGTTGGGTTGTTTTACTTCTGAGCGGCACTTTTTTGCACACCATGGGCTAAATGGCCAGGTCACATGGACCCCGAAGGCTCAGAGAAGGTTGGGGGAGGGGACCCACTGGAACAGCTCTTAGGAGACAGGTGGTAGTCTCCCGTCAAGGCCATCCAGCGTGTTCTTTAACGTGCACAGGGTATGTCTCTCCCGCACATGGGGCCACGGTTTAACGTCCCATCCGATGGACGGCGGCCTTTCCAAGCCCATCGGTGTCCCCTACTGACCGTGGGCAGGGCGGGAAGTTTTGCGGAGATAAATCTCAACGCTGACCCAGCTGGGTTGGGTTGGGTTGTTTTACTTCTGAGCGGCACTTTTTTGCACACCATGGGTTAAATGGCCAGGTCACATGGACCCCGAAGGCTCAGAGAAGGTTGGGGGAGGGGACCCACTGGAACAGCTCTTAGGAGACAGGTGGTAGTCTCCCGTCAAGGCCATCCAGCGTGTTCTTTAACGTGCACAGGGTATGTCTCTCCCGCACATGGGGCCACGGTTTAACGTCCCATCCGATGGACGGCGGCCTTTCCAAGCCCATCGGTGTCCCCTACTGACCGTGGGCATTGCTGGAAGTTTTGCGGAGATAAATCTCAACGCTGACCCAGCTGGGATTCGTTGTTCAAGAGTCTTCTTCGAAGGAAAATAAAACTCGGCTCTAACGTCCCACCCGAAGGACGGCCGCATTTCCAACCCCCCTTTCCGATCGATGGCAAGCAGGCTGAAGTTCGAACCTGGGAACGGTAGATTAGGATCCTGGCGCGCTAGCCATTGACCCCATCCCCACCCATGAAAGATTCGAAAATTGAGAATAATACTCGCAAATTTTTTAGTACTATCTGTTCAGCCAAATAGAATATTTAATATTTTAAATTTTATCTCTTAGAAGAGTTGAATGGTCACTCATAAACAGACAAGGTGAAAACAATACAATTTTTTTAAAAAAAAAAAGCCTAGCTTAAAAAAAGTAGCTCCACAAATGGAATTTAACTTTATGTTGTTTTCTTGTTCTGGCTTTTTTCTCCTCTACCCATGCATCATTACGATTTTTTTTAAATGGTTTCTGAATAACAACTCCTCTTCCTACCTCCCCCCCACACTCCTATTCTCAATAGATTCAGCTATCCTTATCAAGATTATTGCGAACCAAACCACCGTTTAATCGCCACAATAGACTCACGCTCAGAAAACTTAGTGCCATGTTAAAACATTTAACGTTTGGTTAAGTGAGCAGCCGAATGTTATCTCCATCATGGATGAATCATTGTTAATTACAAAATAATTATTGGCAACACTTCGGACGCGGGAAGTAATGACTGCAGCGCTCCCTCCCTCCTTCTCATAAGGCTTAACGAGGCGCCCTCTCTCAACCAACTTGCCTTTTCTTAGCTTCTGAAAAGTAATTCAAAGAGATAATCCGTAACCGCTCTGTTGAGAAACGAACGCTTCTGTTGTTATTATGCCTTCCCTGCCGCCAAGTGGCGCTTTATATTGACTCAGGTGACTCTTCGTTCGCCTTCTGAGGTCGTCATTGACCGGGAAGAATGGTAAATGGCCAGCGCTCGAGGCGAACGGTAATTAGTCAATGTTCATTAGCAGAGTCGTCTATCTCTGTTCCCATCCCCGCTTTGGTTCGCGACCTCAGCTCGACACGCACAAAGGAGGGTGCGCTCGCGGTAAACTGAGCGATTCTGCACGCTCGATTTCCCGCCAGAAGGTGGCCAATGAGTGGAGCCTGTGTGGAGGAGTGGCCTGCCGCCATTAACTCGCCAGATAAACGTTCGCGATTCTTTTCTTGTTTAACTCGTCGACTGGTAACTGTGATTTTGTCTAGTTTATCACCGGAATGGCTCGGAGAGGACATGTCATTCCATCTCTACCCCCACCCCCCACCACCTCCTAAGCATCCACTTCCCCAACCCAACTGACACAAATGGGCTTGAAAAGCTTGCTAATAAATTAAATGGCTTCTTCTGGAACTGTATTTCCAACCATCGAGTAAACAAGGACATCGCTTGGCGGTCAACAGTCTCTCTTAACCGTGTTCTTGCTTTTGCCAGTCGTCATGGTAACGTCTCGTGCTTTGGCTGTTTGTCGAGAACAGAACGTATTTGTGGCTCGAGAGTCAACAGATTATTACAAGTTAGCGCTGCCACCTTGGCTAACTGAAATATTAAGAGATTTATAAAGACCGACTAATTTGGTAATTAAAGCCGGAAATAAGTGGATAGTCTAGTTGCTTTGGCAACGGCATTTGGACACTATTGTTTATTTCATTCGCGTGATTTAGGCGTGACGTTTTATTTAGAAAGGAAAAAACAATTCGAAATGCTACATTATAAATGAAAAGAGTAAAATTTCAAAATTTCATTTCCCAAAGTCTTCACTTTTTTAAATTTAAACTGATTAAAACTGATAATTATTAATTACTAATTTATCAACCATATCGTTTAACAATTCCCACGTATTTACCTGATTGATTTATGATAACAAAAATTATCTTTCTATACATAGCTGCAGAAAGTAAGAGTTAACGCGCTTATGACTTTTAGCTGGTTCACGTGCAATTTTGAATTGCGACAAATGAATTAAACTCCCAAATATCCGAACATCAAATATTCGTATTTTCAAAGATCAAAATTATTTTCGATGGCCTAGTGGAAGGGGATGGATTTCGATGGCCTAGTGGATCAGGAACTCAGCATGCTAAGTCACTGATCAAAGGGACCTGGATTCGAACCCCGTATAAGTAGTGGCGGATTACCGCATAGGCTCACGAGGCGCTCGCCTATAGGGTCTCCTCGATACTCATGGGAGGGGGGGGGGGGAAATCAACTCAAAGCAGGAAAAACTCAATTTTTTTCGAACATTTTCGAAAAAAATGAGTAAAATATTTCGCAATCACTATAATCTGCTATATATTTACACAGTTTTTGTTTTTACTTAGGCTAATCCGCCTTGCCCACGGTCAGTAGGGGATACCGATGAGTTTGGAAAGGCCGCCGTCCGTCGGATGGGATGTTAAGCCGTGGCTCCGTGTGCGGGAGAGCCATACTCTGTGCACGTTAAAGAACACGCTGGATGGCCTTGACGGAAGACTATCATCTGTCTCCCAACAGCTGTTTCAGTGGGTCCCCTTCCCCAACCTTCTCTGAGCCTTCGGGATCCATGTGGCCTGGTCATTTAGCCCATGGTGTGCAAAAAAAGTGTCGCTCAGAGGTAAAACAACCCGACTTTGGCTAATATAACCTTAGGCCTAATTTCGTTGTTGTGCAGGTATATGACGCTCGCCTTTTAGTTATGATATCAACATTTAATTACAGTTTCAGAAGCTTGTAAGGAAAGCTGTATTATGCACGTATCCAGAAAATATTTTCGTGGGGAGGAAATGGGAGGTTGGGTCCGTCAAGGTCATCCAGCGTGTTCTTTAACGTGCATATGGTATGGCTCTTCAAATACGAGTCACGACTTAACGTCCCATCCGACGGACGGTGGCCTTTCCAAGCCCATCGGTATCCCCTACTGACCGTGGGCAGGGCGGGAAGTTTTGCGGAGATAAATCTCAACGCTGACCCAGCTGGGACTCAGAGTGGGGGACAAATTTCCGAAGAAACATACTCTGTCTGCGTGACTGGACTCCATTATTATTAATCCGAGATAAGGCATGGATATTTTCTGGTGATATCTTTCTGCTGAGGTCTCGCCTCTCTCACAGATTGGGGCGGGGATGGCTCACGTCGGTAGCGAGCCAGGTTCATAGTCTGTAGTTCCCAGGTTCGAGTCCCAGCTGGGTCAGCGTTGAGATTTATCTCCGCAAAATTCCCCGCCCTGCCCACGGTCAGTAGGGGATGGCCTTGGAAAGGCCGCCGTCCGTCGGATGGGACGTTAAGCCGTGGCTCCGTGTGTGGGAGAGCCATACCCTGTGCACGTTAAAGAACACGCTGGATGGCCTTGACGGGAGGCTACCATCTGTCTCCCCACAGCTGTTCCAGTGGGTCCCCTCCCCCAACCTTCTCTGAGCCTTCGGGGTCCTTGTGACCTGGCCATTTAGCCCATGGTGTGCAAAAAAGTGCCGCTCAGAGGTAAAACAACCCAACCCAACTCTCACAGATCTTATCGGACTTCTGCAACAAGCGACTGCTTAAGGGGAAATTTATTTTGTTTATACGTTTAAGATCATTAGTTTCCTCCAAAATATATTCGATGGCGAAACCTACGTGACAGCTGGTATATGATATAGATTTTTTTATTATCCCACTGCACTCATTATACTGTAGTTGGCATAATTTCAGCACTACCACTCTGAAATACACTAACGGTTTTTCGTCTCATGCCGTTCGGATTTTTGAAGTTCTTTGTATTCAGTATCTGAACGCTACTTAGATCTAAAGAGATTTTTTGCTATTTGTGCAAAGTGTTGGGTTGGGTTGTTTTACCTCTGAGCGGCACTTTTTTGCACACCATTTGCTAAATGGCCAGGTCACATGGACCCAGAAGGCTCAGAGAAGGTTGGGGGGAATGGACCCACTGGAACAGCTGTTGGGAGACAGATGGTAGTCTCCCGTCAAGGCCATCCAGCGTGTTCTTTAACGTGAACAGCGTATGACTCTCCCGCACAATGACCAGGTCACAAGGACCCCGAAGGCTCAGAGAAGGTTGGGGGAAGAGACCCACTGGAACAGCTGTTGGGAGACAGATGGTAGTCTCCCGTCAAGGCCATCCAGCGTGTTCTTTAATGTTGGGTTGTTTGACCTCTGAGCGGCACTTTTTTGTACACCATGGGCTAAATGGCCAGGTCACATGGACCCCGAAGGCTCAGAGAAGGTTGGGGGAGGGGACCCACTGGAACAGCTGTTAGGAAACAGATGGTAGCCTCCCGTCAAGGCCATCTAGCGTGTTCTTTAACGTGCACAGGGTATGGCTTTCCCGCACACGACGCCACGGCTTAACGTCCCATCCGACGAACGGCGGCCTTTCCAAGCCCATCGGTATCCCATACTGACCGTGGGCAAGGCGGGGAATTTTGAGCAAAGGATTTCCCCGTGGAAAAATCCTTATCGGACCTTTAGAACAGTGGGATTCAAACCAGTCGTGAACAACAGACTTTGGAAACAAAGGAGTAGGTCGAATTGACTGAAAAGTCATCTACTCATAACACAGATTCCAACCTTACAAGATGAAATACTAAATCAGTGCAAATTAAAACCTTCGAGTGAAATCTTACTGGTCAGTGGGGTTGGGTTGTTTTACATCTGAGCAGCATTTCTTGGCACGCAATGAGCTAAATGGCCAGGTCACAAGGATCCCGAAGGCCTAGAGAAGATTGGGGGAGGGGACCCCCTGAACAGCTGTTGAGAGACAGATGGTAGCTCTCCATCAAGGCAATCCAGTGTTCTTTAATGCGCACAAGGTATGGCTCTCCTGCACACGGGGGGGGGGGGGGGGGCTCAATTGGTAGCGCACCAGGCTCGTGATTTGCAGTTCCCAGGTTCGAGTCCCAGCTGGGTCAGCGTTGAGATTTATCTCCGCAAAATTCCCCGCCCTGCCCACCATCTATCTCCCAACAGCTGTTCCAGTGGGTCCCCTCCCTTAACCTTCTCTGAGCCTTCGGGGTTTTTGTAACCTGGCCATTTAGTCCATTGTGTGCAAAAAAGTGTCGCTCAGAAGTAAAACAACCCAACCCAATCCTGCGCATGGGACCACGGCTTAAAGTCGCACCAGAGAGACAGGGCTTTTCCAAGCCCATGGTCCTCCCTTATTGACCGTGGGAAGGACGAGAAGTTTTGCGAAGATAAATCGTCCAAGTGGGAATCGAACCTCTGAACTGTAGATTGCGAGCCTAATACGCCACCAACTGATCTACCCCATAGGTCACCCCCCCCACCTCCCCCTTACTGGTGAGCAAGCCCAAGACTGCTGAGATAAATGATGTTCAAACAGTCGGCAAACTTCAAACACTAGGTGGTGAGAAAGCTGCTGGAGCAAAACGTTCTGGTTAAGTTGGGTTGCGTTGTTTTACACAGTAGGGGACACCGATGGGCCTTACTGTGTAAAACAAGTGTTACTGTGTGTCTGACAGCCTTCGGGGCCATTGTGACCTGGCCATTTACCCCATGGTGTACAAAAAAGTGCCGCTCAGAAGTAAAACAAACCAACCCTCAAATGTGAAAATCAGATGACGTAAGGTCAGAATTTAGGGAGGTTGTTAGAGCCACTCCAAAATGATACCTATTCAACGTTGTTACTGTACTGTTAATTTGGCAATATATGGTGGACGTTATCATGCAACATAATAACTTTCCTTGCTCAAAAGTCCCGTGGATTCGACTTTATTACCTGCCTTCAAATGCCCAAGTTTCGCAATATCGTTACGAGTTGATGGTGTCACCTCGATCCAGAAACTCGATCAACAGCAACTCTGAACGCCAGTTTAGAATATCAGCGTACCTCACATTGTTCAACTTTGGATGTTTCCATGTGGCGTTTGTCTGGAATCCACAGTGTCTATCATGTTCGAGCTAATACTTGCCACTGACTTATAGTGTTAATGAATTCCTATGTGTATACATTTCTTTGCGTGGAGGTGAAATGATTACTCAGTCCATTAGCTGGATACAAGGGTTATCCAGTTTCATTTCAATGATTCTTGTATGTTTTATGATGTGTCATGGAAGATTTTTCCTCTTGTCAGGCTCTGGTGAAATAATTTTCGAAACAGTTCGGATCCGGAATCTATAATTTCGAACTCCGACTCGAATTTGGGTTGGGTTACTTTACCTCTGAGCGGCACTTTTTTGCACACCATGGGCTAAATGACCAGGTCACAAGGACCCCGAAGGCTCAGAGAAGGTTGGGGGAGGAGACCCACTGGAACAGCTGTTGGGAGACAGATGGTTGTCTCTCGTCAAGGCCATCCAGCGTGTTCTTTAACGTGCACAGGGTATGGCTGTCCCGTACACGGGACAACGGCTTAACGTCCCATCCGACGGACGGCGGCCTTTCCAAGCCCATTGGTGTCCCCTACTGACCGTGGGCAGGGCGGGGAATTTTGCGGAGAAAAATCTCAACGCTGACCCTGCTGGGACTCGAACCTGGGAACTACAGATTACGAGCCTGGCGCGCTACCGACTGAGCCACCCCCGCCCCCTCCCCCTCCGACTCGAATGTCTCTAATCATCTCTAAGAGAAAACTGTCACTGGAGATAAACAAATCCAGCAAATCTCCCTAAAACTTGATTCCCAACATTATTCTTTTATTGATCAAACAGGTAGCTGTGTGGTTAGCGTGCTTGGCTACTGATCAAAGGGACCTGGGTTCGAGCCCCGGGTAAGGCATGGTTGTTTTTCTGCTGAGTCCCCCATCCTCACATAAATAAAATAAATATTCCCTCAAGCAGCTGCTTGCCACAGAGGTCTGACAGGAGCCTGTCAGTTTATATGCCAGAGTAGAAGGTCTGAGAGGATGGCAGGACGCTTATTGGTTGGCCTCTGAGGCAAGCAGATGCTCGAGGTGATATTTATGGCAACTGGAGGTTCTTTAAACAGCAGTATCTGTCGTTCCAAAGTCTTTCTTGAAAGTAATAAAATATTGATACGAATTTAAACACAAGAGCACTTTCGTGTCACGTGACACGAAGGTTGCCAGATCACTAATTTCTAAAAAAATCGTTGCCCGATATTTTTTCTGAATTCTGTAATCAACCGTAGTGTTCGGATATTTTTTTTGAGCGACTGTACTTCAAAAACCATTTCAAAGAGAACTATGCGAAAAGGATTAAACTTCGGAATTTGCTAACTGTACCATAATACTTATGACGCAGCATGGGATAGGTGTTCAGAATACTTTGGCCAGGAAGCGTGTATTAGACATATTTTTCAAGAAACTTGCTAAACGCTACTTAATTGAAACGGAGTGAAAAAAAAAATTACACTGGAACGGCGTTCCGTTTCATTTCGACTCAATCTTAGCCCCTTTTCTTTCACATGGGTTACTTTAGCCAGCTCGTAATCGTAGCCAGGCTCGTAATCTACAGATTACGAGCCTGGCGCGCTACCAGGGAGTTGGAGTCCCAGCTGGGTCAGCGTTGAGATTTATCTTCGCAAAATTCCCCGCCCTGCCCACGGTCAGTAGGGGACACCGATGGGCTTGGAAAGACCGCCGTCCGTCGGATGGGACGTTAAGCCGTGGCCCCGTGTGCGGGAGAGCCATACCCTGTGCACGTTAAAGAACACCCTGGATGGCCTTGACGGGAGGCTACCATCTGTCTCCCAACAGCTGTTCCAGTGGGTCCCCTCCCCCAACCTTCTCTGAGCCTTCGGGGTGCATGTGACCTGGCCATTTTAGCCCATGGTGTGCAAAAAAGTGCCGCTCAGAAGTAAAACAACCCAACTCCACGTACCTTTCCAATTTTCTTTTATATCTAGGTCTCATTCCACCACCTCCTTCGATTGAATATAGAGTTTAAAATTGAGGAAATTGGAAGAGTTCACTTCTTTGGGGGTTGACCATTTTCCATGCTGTTACGCTATTCGCTTATTTAGCAAGACAATGTATCCAAAATTTCACTTAGCAAAATATCAGTTAAACTGAGGAACGCATTTTATCTTCATTATCTGATGTCTCAGTAATCTTGTATAGACCAAAGTTGCTAGACCACGTGCTAAGTAATTTTGTGGGACTATTCCTTATTTGGAAGAAATGTCCCTTGTTACAATACTGAACAGGCTGTCAAATGTACCTGTTTTAAAATGTAGTATGAATTAACATGAATGTTAAGCACAATAATTGAAATGAATTGAAATAATTTAATTTTCAAAGTAAAGATCAAGACAAAGATTGAATGATATTTGATTTAAGGCACCTGGGTTCGAGTCCTGGACAAAGCATGGCTGTTTGTGTCGTTTTTCTGCTGAGGTCCTGCCATCCTCTCAGACCTTTTATATGGGGCGGGGGTGGCTCAGTCTTTAGCGCGCCAGGATCGTAATCTGTAGTTCCCAGGTTGAGTCCCAGCTGGGTCAGCGTTGAGATTTATCTCCGCAAAATTCCCCGCCCTGCCCACGGTCAGTAGGGGACACCGATGGGCTAGGAAAGGTCGCCGTCCGTCGGATGGGACGTTAAGCCGTGGCCCCGTGTGCGGGAGAGCCACGTGTACCCTGTGCACGTTAAAGAACACGCTGGATGGCCTTGACGGAAGGCTACCATCTGTCTCCCAACAGCTGTTCCAGTGGGTCCCCTGCCCCAACCTTCTCTGAGCCTTCGGGGTCCATGTGACCTGGGCATTTAGCCCATGGTGTGCAAAAAAGTGTCGCTCAGAGGTAAAACAACCCAATTCAACTCAGACCTTTTACTATGGCATATAATCTAACACGCTCCTGTCAGACCTCTGTGGCAAGCAGCTGCTTGAGGGGGTATTTATTTCTTTTATTTATTTTTTCTTTATTAATTAAAGGTCCAAAATCTGATCTAATCCAGCCTTCATTAGGAATACTAATCCCGATCAGGGATTAACAAGGTCGATAATCTAAATGCAGATCAGGAACCTTGTCGTCATAATCGGCAAGAAATTTAGAGCTATAAAAAATTTTTAGGAATTGGGATTGCGTCTGTCGATCCTCTGTAAATTTCGTGTTATCCGAGGAAGTCTGAATAGAATTTAATTCGTTAGAGCAGACAAAATATTCGCGTTAAGGAATTTTTTTCCACATTAAAAGAATATTTATGCATGTAAAAATATTGTCAACCAAACTTTAGCATTAATCGATATTTCGTCTGATCCGTTTTCGCGTTAGATGTTTTAGACAGTTGCTGTACACGCTCCAGATATTTTTCCTGAATTCTGTAATCTTAAATTCTGTTAATCGTGTGGGCTCACTCACGGAAATATTGAGCGTGTGCAGTTACCGTTCACAGCAAACTGGAGCGGTTGCGGTTAATGTTCACAGCACATTGGATCGTGTGGGCTCACTCACGGAAATATTAAGCGTGTGCAGTTACCGTTCACAGCAAACTGGAGCGGTTGCGGTTAATGTTCACAGCACATTGGATCGTGTGAGCTCACAAAGACCTGGATCGTGTGGGCCCACTCACGGAAATATTGAGCGTGTGCAGTTACCGTTCACAGCAAACTGGAGCGGTTGCGGTTAATGTTCACACCACATTGGATCGTGTGAGCTCACAAAGACCTGGATCGTGTGGGCTCACTCACGGAAATATTAAGCGTGTGCAGTTAAGGTTCACAGCAAACTGGAGCGGTTACGGTTAATGTTCACAGCACATTGGATCGTGTGAGCTCACAAGACCTGGATCGTGTGGGCCCACTCACAGAAATATTGAGCGTGTGCAGTTACCGTTCACAGCAAACTGGAGCGGTTGCGGTTAATGTTCACAGCACATTGGATCGTGTGAGCTCACAAAGACCTGGATCGTGTGGGCCCACTCACGGAAATATTGAGCGTGTGCAGTTACCGTTCACAGCAAACTGGAGCGGTTGCGGTTAATGTTCACAGCACATTGGATCGTGTGAGCTCACAAAGACCTGGATCGTGTGGGCTCACTCACGGAAATATTAAGCGTGTGCAGTTACCGTTCACAGCAAACTGGAGCGGTTGCGGTTAATGTTCACAGCACATTGGATCGTGTGAGCTCACAAAGACCTGGATCGTGTGGGCTCACTCACGGAAATATTGAGCGTGTGCAGTTACCGTTCACAGCAAACTGGAGCGGTTGCGGTTAATGTTCACAGCACATTGGATCGTGTGAGCTCACAAAGACCTGGATCGTGTGGGCTCACTCACGGAAATATTGAGCGTGTGCAATTAAGGTTCACAGCAAACTGGAGCGGTTACGGTTAATGTTCACAGCACATTGGATTGTGTGAGCTCACAAAGACCTGGATCGTGTGGGCCCACTCACAGAAATATTGAGCGTGTGCAGTTACCGTTCACAGCAAACTGGAGCGGTTGCGGTTAATGTTCACAGCACATTGGATCGTGTGGGCTCACTCACGGAAATATTGAGCGTGTGAAGTTACCGTTCACAGCAAATTGGAGCGGTTACGGTTAATGTTCACAGCCCATTGGATCGTGTGAGCTCACAAAGACCTGGATCGTGTGAGCTCACAAAGACCTGGATCGTGTGGGCTCACTCACGGAAATATTGAGCGTGTGCAGTTGCTGTACACGCTCCAGATATTTTTCCTGAATTCTGTAATGACGTGACACGAAGGTTGCCAGATCGCTAATTTCTAAAAAAAAATCGTTGCCAGATATTTTTCCTGAATTCTGTAATCAACCGTAGTGTTCGGATACTTTTTTGAGCGACTGTACTTCAAAAAACCATTTCAAAAAGAACTATACGAAAAGGATTAAACTTTGGAATTTGCTTTGATAACGGGAAAAAAAAAAAATCGTTATTTCTTTACCCAATAGGAAAGCATTGTTCGGGAGGAGAAAGAACAACTTCTGTACATGCAGCTGGACAAAGGATGTAGGAAACATTAAAGTGACAGCTGAAAGGAGACAGGCCATCAGTAAAACCCGCACTTGGACATCGAGAATTGCCGAGATACACAATAGATACAAAAAGGATACGAGGGTTTAACACATCAAAAGCGAAAAAGAAACATCATCCCAGTAGCAGTGATGTGTTAATTAAGCATACTTTAAGTGTACATGGCATTTGACAAGTTATTCCACTTGTGCCTCGGGGCCAGCACGCCGTATATCGCCGATGGGCCCGCCAATCTGCACGCCCGATGCAAGCGAACGGCCATTAGTGCCCTGCCACTCCCGCATGCACGGCGACACGCCTGCGCGGCAGGAGTCGCGCTCCGTCACTCCAGCCAATCGGCGGACGCGTCGACGATCGAGACTCCGCCCCCTCGCGGCCACGGACTAGCTTCTCGGCGGGAAACCAGCTCGAGGGGGTGGGGGACGTCTGCGACTGGCGGTGTGGCATTCTTCCACCAAACTGCGAATCTACTTTTAGTTATAGGCCAATTTTAAACAGTGTGTGCCGGGGTCGTTTTTACCTGCCTACCTGTTCGCCGCTTCCTGAGATCGTAGAAGCGAAGTCGTCTCTTCCCGAAAGTGTAGTAAGCACAATCACAGACGAACTTGTCGGGTGATGTCGACCGTAGTGCATCGACGAGAGAGCTGAACTTCGATCTCTTGGACCAACAGATCGCCAACGAGATGCAGCTAAGTTCCATGGCCCACGACATGTCAGAGGTCAGTGTTCCGTCACCGGTCATGTCGTCGCCTTCCTCGACAGGACCTTACGACGACCCAGACGACATTTCGAGAAGTCCTCCACCTACACTACACACACCGGAGTGCCTGCCTGTGCACACAGCCCAGAACGTGAAGCGAGATTCTGCAATCACCAAATCCTGTATATCGTTCTCTGTGGACTCTCTACTTGCGGACAGGACTAGAGCTTGCCGTAGGACACCGAGTCCCGACCGGCACGTACTTGCACATCCACCGCCCGTGCTGCCCCAGGCAGCGGCAGGGCCCACGGACCACATCGTCGGGAAAAGGTTCACCGTAGACGGTATTTTGGACAGCGATAATAAACAACGGTTGACGGCAGTCTCGGGGCTGGTTCCTGGTACTAGGCCGCTAGCCTTGCAGTCTCAAGCCGCAGCACTTGCTGGGTCTTCCCCGTGGGGTCATCCGCTTGGGGCGGCATTCCCCTGGCTTCAGGCATCAAGGTCACTTTCCCCTCCTAATAGTAAGTATGATATTGTGTGTGTTTTCTTAATTATGATATTGCATTTTGCTTTTGTCCAATCAGAGTTTTTCAACTTGTGTTTAGGGATAGAAAATTTAATAATTAAAAAATTGGCGAAATTGCAACACTGATCTAATTTTACTGTAATATAAACAAAGTTGTTGAGGTCCTGCCATCCTCCCAGATCTTCTACTGTGGCATATAAACTGACAGGCTCCTGTCAGACCTCTGTGGCAAGCAGCTGCTTGAGGGGGTATTTATTTTTATTTATTTTTATAAACAAAGTAGTTGTAAAAAATAATCAACTATATTTTTTTTGCAGTATTGTAAGATATATAAATTGTTATAAATAGCTTTTATTATTTTATAGAGCAATGAGACTTAACCCCTTTGGGGGTGGAAAAATAAATATTTTTAGAAACGCTTGCGAATTGCTCAGGGAAAAAACTGGAGATTTCATTTTTATTCTAATTTTTTTATATATGATTTTTTTTTTAATTTTATAAAAATATATTTTCATTTATGTAAAAGAAATTCCGAAATAATTCCCGAACACAACTCATGTTGGAGGTGTGTATTTTTGCATGTGTAGTTTTCTGATTAAACCAAAAGTCGTCAATCGTTTTATGAAATCCAGTATCAAAATTGCGATTAAATGTGGTTTTCTTTTTTTCTTACATGAAACTATTTAACATTTGTGCCAAAATCTATTTATAATTATATATATATAAGATGTACTAAAAATAAACTTGCATTAGTCGTCTGTTGACTTTCACTCTTTATTCTCAGTCGGTAGCGCGCCAGGCTCGTAATCTGTAGTTCCCAGGTTCGAGTCCCAGCTGGGTCAGCGTTAAGATTTATCTCCGTAAAATTCCCCGCCCTGCCACGGTCAGTAGGGGACACCGATGGACTTCGAAAGGCCACCGTCTGTCGGATGGGACGTTATGCCGTGGTCCCATGTACGGGAGAGATAGCCATACCCTGTGCACTTTAAAGAACACGCTGGATGGCCTTGACGGGAGGCTACCATCTGTCTCCCAACAGCTGTTCCAATGGGTCCCCTTCCCCAACCTTTTCTGAGCCTTCGGGGTCCATGTGACCTGGCCATTTAGCCCATGGTGTGCAAAAATAGTTCCGCTCAAAGGTAAAACAACCCAACAACCTTTTTAGTTACCGTTCACAGCAAACTGGAGCGGTTGCGGTTAATGTTCACATCACATTGGATCGTGTGAGCTCACAAAAACCTGGATCGTGTGGACCCACTCACAGAAATATTGAGCGTGTGCAGTTACCGTTCACAGCAAACTGGAGCGTGTGCAGTAACTGCACACGCTCCAGTTGTCGTCGGGAAGAGTGTGTGCAGTAACTGCACACACTCTTCCCGACGATGTGGTCCGTGGCCGACATCTCCTAACAGCTGTTCCAGTGGATCCCCTCCCCCAACCTTCTCTGAGCCTTCGGGGTCCTTGTGACCTGGCCATTTAGTCCATGGTGTGTAAAAAAGTGCCGCTCAGAGGTAAAAGAACCCAATCCAACTCGGAGCCATCGTACCAATCTGGTAGTTAGCGTACCTGACGATTAAGACCAGCAGGTGTGTAAATGTTTGTATGTTCTGTGAGAAACGAGGACAAGCCTAACATAGCTTCTAGGTTATCTCCGTCCTTTGTGCAAAGAAGTACAGTCGCTCAAAAAGGTTTCCGAACGCTATGGTTGATTACAGAATTCAGAAAAATATCTGGCAACGATTTTTTTTAGAAATTAGTGATCTGGCAACCTTCGTGTCACGTGATTACAAAATTCAGGAAAAATATCCGGAGCGTATACAGCAACTGTACACGCTCCAGTTACCGTTCACAGCAAACTGGGGCGTGTGCAGTTACTGCACACGCTCCAGTTTGCTGTGAACGGTAACTGCACACGCTCCATATTTCCGTGAGTGAGCCCACACGATCCAGGTCTTTGTGAGCTCACACGATCCAATGTGCTGTGAACATTAACCGCAACCGCTCCAGTTTGCTGTGTGAACGGTAACTGCACACGCTCAATATTTCCGTGAGTGAGCCCACACGATGTAGTATCAAAATAATGACCACCTACAGTCGCTCAAAAAAGTTTCCGAACGCAATGGTTGATTACAGAATTCAGAAAAAATATGTGGAACGATTTTTTTAGAAATTAGTCAATCAATCTGGCACTTTTTTGCACACCATGGGCTAAATGGCCAGGTCACATGGACCCCGAAGGCTCAGAGAAGGTTGGGGGAGGGAACCCACTGGGACAGGTATTGGTAGACAGAGGGTAGCCTCCCGTTAAGGCCATACAGCATGTTTTTTAAACATTCACAAGGTATGGCTCTCCCGCACATAGGGCCACGGCTTAAACATCCCACCCGACGAACGGCGGCCTTTTCAAGCCCACCGGTGTTCCCTTACAGATGGGGCGGGGGTGGCTCAGTCGGTAGCGCGCCAGGCTCGTAATCTGTAGTTCCCAGGTTCAAGTCCCAGCAGGGTCAGCGTTGAGATTTATCTCCGCAAAATTCCCCGCCCTGCCCACGGTCAGTAGGGGACACCGATGGGCTTGGAAAGGCCGCCGTCCGTCGGATTGGACGTTAAGCCGTGGCCCCGTGTGCGGGAGAGCCATACCATGTGCACGTTAAAGAACACGCTGGATGGCCTTGACGGGAGGCTACCATCTGTCTCCCAACAGCTGTTCCAGTGGGTTCCCTCCCCCAACCTTCTCTGAGCCTTCGGGGTCCTTGTGACCTGGCCATTTAGCCCATGGTGTGCAAAAAAGTGCCGCTTAGAGGTAAAACAACCCAACCCTTACAGGCAGAGGGCAGGGCGAGGGGTCGACTCTGGGAACTGCAGATTACGAGCCACCCTCTCCTCTGATACGGAAGTATTCCGTTTTGTAATAACTATATTTCTAATATTTAACTTTAATCGTATATCTTTATGATAGGAATAAACTAGAGGGAGGATCGGGGGGGGGGGGCGAATAAATGACAGCAAACCGTCCGAGCCTATCGTTACTATTCCCTTTTGGAATACTGGTTACAAGTGGTAATTTTATTTCTCATATAAATCCTTTTTGAATTGACGGTAAATGATATTAATGATGTTAGCCGACCCGTGACCGAGTGGTTAGCGCGCTTGGCTGCTGATCTAAGGGACCTGGGTTCGAGCCCCGGATAAGGCATGGATGTTCGTATTGCTTTTCTGCTGAGGTCCTGCCATCCTCTCAGACCTTCTTCTGAGGCATATAAACTGGCAGGCTCCTGTCAGACCTTTGTGGCAAGCAGCTGCTTGAGGGGGTATTTATTTTTTTTATTTTATATTTGATAATAAATACGAGTAATTTTCTTCCTAAATAAAATATATTTATAGATAACATTAGTATAAAGATTACCACAAGAGTCCACCAGTAATAATATTAGAATAAAAAATATAAGAATTGGCTATATAGTAGGACTCCTGTGGAACTCTGTGAACTCTGTGTGAACATTAACCGCAACCGCTCAAACTGGAGCGGTTGCGGTTAACGTTCACAGCACATTGGATCGTGTGAGCTCACAAAGACCTGGATCGTGTGGGCTCACTCACGGAAATATTGAGCGTGTGCAGTTATCGTTCACAGCAAACTGTTTATTTCCTGTATTTTTCCTGATTTGTACACGCTCCCGATTTTTACGCTTACGATTTCCTGTATTTTTCCTGATTTGTACACGCCTCCAGTGTTTATTTCCTGTATTTTTCCTGATTTGTACACGCTGCCGATATTTTTTCTGAATTCTGTAATCACGTGACACGAAGGTTGCCAGATCAACTAATTTCTAAGTAAATCGTTGCCAGATATTTTTTCTGAATTCTGTAATCAACCGTAGTGTTCGGATACTTTTTTGAGCGACTGTACATTGGCCTACTGTACCCAACAGTAGTCCGCCCACATACTCTCGTTCCATTTCCCTCTATATCGTTTTCCCATTTCTGAATGTCTTGATGGAATGGTGCGGGGGTGTCTCAGTCGGTAGCGCGCCAGGCTCGTAATCTGTAGTTCCCAGGTTCGAGTCCCAGCTGGGTCAGCGTTGAGATTTATCTCCGCAAAATTTCCCCGCCCTGCCCACGATCAGTAGGCGACACCGATGGGCCTGGAAAGGCCGCCGTCCGTCGGATGGGACGTTAAGCCGTGGCCCCGTGTGCGGGAGAGCCATACCCTGTGCACGTTAAAGAACACACTGGATAGCCTTGACGGGAGGCTACCATCTGTTTCCCAACAGCCGTTCCAGTGGGTCCCTCCTCCCCCAACCTTCTCTGAGCCTTCGGGGTCCTTGTGGTCTGGCCATTTAGCCCATGGTGTGCAAAAAAAGTGCCGCTCAGAGGTAAAACAATCCAATCCAATCTTGATGGAACCTTTCTCTATTCTCATCGGAGACCACTCCCATCAATTGTGGAAAGAAATCAGGTGCGAATGTAAAAAAAATGCAGCTTTAGCGGTGTATTACATCCTAATACTCTATACACCCTCCCACGAAAATAGGGCTTGGTATAAACATTTGGATGCCAGATTCGGATTCAGCACCCTCAAATTCTATAAAGTACACCCATTGTTTTTTTTTTTCGAAGGAGGATTTCCATGCAGTGTTAAGTAAAAAACCCTAGATATAGACTGTAATCTGATAACTTAATTTTCAATAATAATTGATTTCTTTCTTAGCAATCAGACGAGCCTGGATTTTGTTTTTTTTTAAATGTAAATTTTAATAATTCATGCTCTTTTTACGACGAATTATTATTGCTTCGCAATGTTTTAACTGGTAATGGTGTTCAGTTTAAAATCCCATCAACTTCTCAGAGTCAAGTTTTTGTCTGAAAAACACGGAACTTTGAAATCATATTTACAGTTAGGTAGTTTTTTTTAATTTTGAAATCTATACACAAATTCAGATTAATTTCTTCTATATCGTTAATTAATTAAATGGATAGTTCGTGAAAGCCCCCCAATAAAGTTTTCCCCCCAGTTATGACTCGTGAGTTTTAGCGAGTTATTGAAGGCACTGATTCTGTGACTTTTTGACAAGCTAAATATATAGAACGAAAAGTTAGAATAAACAATTTTGCAGCCTAAGTCTAGGGTCGGGGGGTTTCTCAGTCGGTAGCGTGCCCGTGGTCAGTAGGTGACACCGATGGGCTTGGAAAGGCCGCCGTCCGCCGGATGGGACGTTAAGCCGTGGCCCCGTGTGCGGGAGAGAGGGTTGGGTTGTTTTACCTCTGAGCGGCACTTTTTTGCACACCATGGGCTAAATGGCCAGGTCACATGGACCCCGAAGTCTCAGAGAAGGTTGGGGGAGGGGACCCACTGGAACAGCTGTTGGGAGACAGATGGTAGCCTCCCGTCAAGGCCATCCAGCGTGTTCTTTAACGTGCACAGGGTATGACTCTCCCACACACGGGGCCACGGCTTAACGTCCCATCCGACGGACGGCATCCTTTCCAAGCCCATCGGTGTCCCCTACTGACCGTGGGCAGGGCGGGGAATTTTGCGGAGATAAATCTCAACGCTGACCCAGCTGGGACTCGAACCTGGGAACTACAGATTACGAGCCTGGCGCGCTACCGACTGAGCCACCTCCGCCCCTGTGCGGGAGAGAACCATACCATGTGCACGTTAAAGAACACATGGATGGCCTTGACGGGAGGCTACCATCTGTCTCCCAACAGCTGTTCCAGTGGGTCCCCTCCCACAACCTTCTCTGAGCCTTCGGGGTCCTTGTGACCTGGACATTTAGTCCATGGTGGGGTGGGGGGGGAGATTTTCTGAAAATCCATTAGTTTCTAATTATTGAACTTTCATAATTACATTCCTATTAATACCTTACCTACATAAAATGCAAATGCTCGCATTTTGATTCAAACGATTATCCTAGTTTTATATACTAGATAAATGATACCTATATAAAACAGTTCTCCAAAATTTAATCGTATGGTGTAAATATTATTCTTTAGAATAGCGGTCTCAACATGGAGAGCTCAAAAGTCGGTAGAACTAGTAACAAAGTAAAAGTAACCATTGCTATACTCTAACTATAGTTTTATCTATCTCTACCAGTTTCCCAAACTATGTTCCGTAGAAAGTGAATAAGTGTTCCGTGAATTTTTTCCTGGCTTTTTGAACTGCCTAGTGAGTTATTTGTCTTCTTGACGTCACATGATTTAGGACAAAATTTTATTGAATTTTTAACAAATTCTTCATGGTTGATGGGTCTTGCGTATCGGGCGGATATTTTTACAAAGTGCAATGAAATTAACTTATCATTTCAGGGAAAGAATATTACAATTTTTTATAAATAAATAAAAACCCCCTCAAGCAGCTGCTTGCCACAGAGGTCTGACAGGAGCCTGTCAGTTTATATGCCAGAGTAGAAGGTCTGTGAGGATGGCAGGACCTCAGCAGAAAAACAACAAACGTCCATGCCTTATCCGGGGCTCGAACCCAGGTCCTTTAGATCAGTAGTCAAGCGCGCTAACCACTGGGCCACGGGTGTTGTGTTGTTTTTCCTCTGAGCGGCACTTTTTTGCACACCATGGGCTAAATGGCCAGGTTACATGGACCCCGAAGGCTCAGAGAAGGTTGGGGGAGGGGACCCACTGGAACAGCTGTTGGGAGACAGATGGTAGCCTCCCGTCAAGGCCATCCAGCGTGTTCTTTAACGTGCACAGCGTATGACTCTCCCGCACAATGACCAGGTCACAAGGACCCCGAAGGCTCAGAGAAGGTTGGGGGAGGGGACCCACTGGAACAGCTGTTGGGAGACAGATGGTAGCCTCCCGTCAAGGCCATCCAGCGTGTTCTTTAACGTGCACAGGGTATGGCTTTCTCGCACACGAGGCCATGGCTTAACGTCCCATCCGACGGACGGCGACCTTTCCAAGCCCATCGGTGTCCCCTACTGACTGTGGGCAGGGCGGGGAATTTTACGGAGATAAATCTCAACGCTGACATTACATTATTAGAAAATTGTGCAAAAAGTGCCGCTCAGAGGTAAAACAACCCAACTGTATCCCAACAGCTGTTCCAGTGGGTCCCCTCCCCCACCTTCTCTGAGTCTTCGGGTCCATGTGACCTGGCCATTTAGCCCATGGTGTGCAAAAAAGTGCCGCTCAGAGGTAAAACAACCCAAATTTCCTTTACAACGGCATATTTATGCGATTCAGGATTTTCAGATTATGCTGCAACCAAATCAAAGTCCAGGAACAGACTCGACGCTACACCAGATATTAGATTTCAACTTTCTAATATTGTGCCTGATATGAAAGGAAATTGTAATTCAAAGACCCAAAAAACATCTAATGCATTAGGAACGTAATTTTAAAATATATATATATACGCTAGTTCATTTTACTATTTTTATGTTTTTTTTTTTAAATAATTATCATTGGAGAATAAATAATAATTATTTTTTTAACGCTTAGATTTACTCATTTATTTATTATTTATATCTTCCGTGAAAATTTCAGGATTTGTTGTGTTCCGTCGAAGTAAAAGTTTGGGAAACGCTGATCTATACAAGGGATACTCCAGTTACATACACAGTTCCAGGGGGTACGTGAAACATAAAAGGTTGAGAACCTCTGCTCTAGAGTTGGGTTGTTTTACCTCTGAGCGGCACTTTTTTGCACACCATGGGCTAAATGGCCAGGTCACAAGGACCCCGAAGGCTCAGAGAAGGTTAGGGGAGGGGACCCATTGGAACAGCTGTTGGGAGACAGATGGTAGCCTCCCGTCAAGGCCATCCAGCGTGTTCTTTAACGTGCACAGGGTATGGCTCTCCCGCACACGTGGCCACGGCTTAACGTCCCATCCGACGGACGGCGGTCTTTCCAAACCCATCGGTGCTCCCTACTGACCGTGGGAGGGTGGGGGATTTTGCGGAGATAAATCTGAACGCTGACCCTGCTGGGACTCGAACCTGGGAACTACAGATTACGAACCTGGCGCGCTACCGACTGAGCCACCCCTCCCCACTGATCTAGAGAATTAATCAAAAGCTTCGAGACAATAAGTTCTGCCCCCCAGGCAAAAAGGAGGGGAATTTCTAGTAGAGGAAAAAAAAAACTTCAGAGCTATAGAAGGAAAATTGAGGCTTATTTTTTAAATAGTTGTTTGTCAAATTTCCTCATGAATTTTATAAACAAATTTTTTGCAGAGAGCACTGATCTACGGGACCTGGGTTCGAGCCCCGGGTAAGGCATGAATGTTCGTGTTGTTTTCTGCTGAGGTCCTGCCATCCTCTCATATCTTCTACTGAGGCATATAAACTGACAGGCTCCTGTCAGACCTCTATGGCAAGCAGCTGCTTATTTATTTTTATTATTTTGCCCTAATTTTAGGCCTCCTAAGTCTAAATCAACAATTCCCAAATACTTAAGATTTATTTTTTTATATCAGTACTAGGCAAATATGAACTTACACAACACCGATGCTTCTAGTGAGGCGCGTATCCAGAATTTTTTTACGGGGTGCTGAACAACCTAAAGTTTTTTTAACAGTCTTGAAAAAAATGTTGGCGCGCCACATATAAATATCGCACTCTAGATATTTGTGTTGCCGAGGGGTGGGGGGGGGGAGGTGTTTTCAGTTGGGTTGTTTTACCTCTGAGCGCACTTTTTTGCACACCATGGGCTAAATGGCCAGGCCACAAGGACCCCGAAGGCTCAGAGAATTTTGGGGCAGGGGACCCACTGGAACAGATGTTGGGAGACAGATGGTAGCCTCCCGTCAATGTCATCTAGCGTGTTCTTTAACGTGCACAGGGTATGGCTCTCCCGCACACGGGACCACGGCTTAACGTCCCATCCGACGGACGGCGGCCTTTCCAAGCCCATCGGTGTCCCCTACTGACCGTGGGCAGGGCGGGGAATTTTAAGATAAGATAAGATAATTTTTTATTTCAGATAATGTTTTACAGTATACAAAAACTTTTGAAGTCTCACAAGAGCAGGCTCGTTCGTGAGATCTCAATGTAGAAACAATTTCAATTGAAAACATCAGTCGTCACATTGAATAATACACAAAAAAAAAAACGAAAACAACTCAAAACAAAAAATTTCTAGTAATCCAGAAGTGTGAAAGTCAGAAACATTCAATATCCATGTTACATATAACAGTTAGAGTAGATTAATGCAAAAAAGTTTCCACATCATCCAGTTTCAAAATGTATTTCTTGAGAACTTTAGAAAACAAATGATAATTCGTGATATTTTTCATGCTGACTGGGAGAGAGGAAAGAAATTTCGGTGCTAAATACAAATAATAGTGCCTAAAAATTTCCTTATGTAATGCAGGAATTTCATAATTTATGTGTTTATCTCGTCGTAATTGGTAATTATTCGTGTCAGTTTTGATGCTATCATTTCTAAAGTAAAAGTATTTAATTATTTCGAAAAAATAATCGTAGCGTAAAGGCAAAATTCCTGCTTCTCGAAACAAAGGTAATGAAGGTTGCGTTTTGGGGCTTTTAGTTAATAAGCGAATAAATCACTTTTGCTGCACTAAAAGTTGTTTAAAATTATTGAAATACATGTCTCCCCAAGATTTTATACCATATGTTAGTTGAGAATGGATTAATGCATAATATAATGTACACATAAATTTAAATGAAACTAAATGTCTTACAAGATATAAGCGGGCCAGGTTACGGATGACCTTTCTTTTAACCCATGTTACATGCACTTTCCAAGTTAGGCCTGCATCAATCCAAATACCTAAATATTTCACGGACGGCACAAAAGGAATTTGAGGACAATTACAGTGACTTTTCGATGAACAATTCGTATCATGATATTTCAATTGATTGCGGTGCAAAATATCTGTAACAGAACTATTTTTCTTTAAGTAGAAATAAACTGCATTTGTCTTTGTCAGATTAATTGTTAAAAAATTACTCGTGGTCTAATTAATTCTAGATCACTATTTGCTTGTTTAAAAATAATCGAAGAATCAGAACCAGTATATGTCGGGCAAGTGTCGTCAGCAAAAATAGTTAATTTACCTGTTAGGTTAATGGAATCTAGATCATTAATGTAAATAATAAATAATAAGGGACCCAGAACAGATCCCTGGGGCACTCCGTATTCAACTTTAGTCCAAGCACTGTATGTATCTTTTATTTTTACTCTTTGCCTTCTGTTAGCTAAATAACTGCGAAACCAATTCAATGCCACTCCTCTAACTCCAGCAGTTTGTAATTTTTGTATTAATTTTTGATGATTTACCGTATCGAATGCTTTTTTAATGTCCAGAAAGATTGTTAATGCATGATCACTGTTATTCATAGCTGTGTAAATCGCATTTGTTACCTGCAATAATGCATCATCCGTACCCATTTTTTCTCTAAACCCAAACTGATTGCTACTGAGAAAACATTTTTTTTCCAGATATTCATATAATTTATTTTTCACTATTTTTTCAAAAATTTTAGATATTACTGAGAGTAATGCAATAGGTCTATAATTCCCTAATTCTTTTGGGTCACCGTCTTTAAAAATAGGAACAGTAGTAGCTTTTTTCAAAACATCAGGGAAAATTCCTTGCTCAATGGATAGATTAAATAGATTTACAAGTATTTCGATAAATTTTTCTCCCAACAGATGAATTATTTCCGCGGTTAAGCCATCAAAACCTGGAGATTTATTTTTTGGTAGAAGTATAATTTGAGTCCTAATATCTTTAGCTATTATTGGCGTTAAGAAGAAAGAACTTACCGCAGTTGATGATTTTCCGTCTCCTTTCCAATCAGCATTTGTTTGAACTAAATCTTTGTTCAAATTTCGTGCAAATTCGGCAAAATAATCGTTGAAGAAATTTGCAAATTTACAAGGGTCTTCATCATATTTAATTAACTCGTTTTTGCTTTTAATTGCACGGGGATAGTTTTCTTTCTCTTTAAAGTTACCACATATTTCATTTATTACATTCCACTGCTTTTTCTGATTTTTACCTGCTTTGGAAAATTTATTAGTAAAGTATTGTGTTTTTGTTTCCCTTATGGCACTAGTAACAAAATTTCTGTATCGGGAAAATGACAGTTTAAGCGACATATCTGTAGGATTCTTCTTCATTTCCCTATACAGAGTATTACGATAATTTATTAAAATTGCTAATTCATTTGTCATCCACGGTTTAATTTTCTTAAAACGTTTTTTCTTTACTTTCATTGAATCATCAATTAAATGACTTAGTGTATCAATTAAATTTTTAAAAGAAGCATTAACAGAACCGTCAATATATATATCATCCCATTTTATATTTGCAATTAAGTTCGTTAATCTTTTTAAATCCACCATTTTTATTTCATCATATTTTAATTTTTGTTCAATTTTAATATCTAAATTAACCTTAACTAAGCAGTGGTCTGTAATTCCAATGTCATCCAGAAATATATTACAGTTATATAATTCTTTGGTTCTAAGAAATACATGATCAATACATGTAGACGAGTTCTCCGTAATTCTGGTTGGCTCTTCTATCATATTAAGTAAACCATTTTCTGCTAATAGTCCTAGATATTCATCAGTGTTTGTGTTGTCATTTAATAAGTTAATATTAATGTCTCCAAGATAGAGAATATTAAGAGTATCAAGTGATTCTAGGATTCCGTTTAATTCGGAAATGAAATTAGATCTGTATACAGCCATTAATAACGCTGACCCAGCTGGTACTCGAACCTGGGAACTCCAGATTACGAGCCTGGCGCGCTACCGACTGAGCCACCCCCGCTCGGTGTTTTCAGTATATGTGCATTTTGAAGCAGTTTCTGCAGAAGAAACCCGTTCTCTAACCGCAAAATGCTGGTTTGCCTCTTAAAAGCAACGCCACGTGTGCTAATGAAACGGAAAGCAAAAAGTTTCTCAAATTCAGTGAAAATTACATCGTTCACTGTTTACTGTCTTACTTTACGGTTTATTCTTTTGTGATTGCAGATTCAAAAGAAGAGATAGGATGTCTCCAATTTCCACATCCTTACAAACCGAAACTGCTTTAGCGTCGTTTTACTCTATTTCAGTTAATGTGGTGTTTTCTTCAAAACCTTGATACGCGCCTATATATAATTTTATCATTTTAAAATTAATTGCTTTCAACGATTTAGGAAGTGGGGGGGGGGGGGTGCTTTAGCACTGTAAGCCAGATCACGAGCTCACAAAGACCTGGATCGTGTGGGCTCACTCACGGAAATATTGAGCGTGTGCAGTTACCGCTCACAGCAAACTCGAGCGGTTGCGGTTATGTTCACAGCATATTGGATCGTGTGAGCTCACAAAGACCTGGATCGTGTGGGCTCACTCACGGAAATATTGAGCGTGTGCAGTTACCGTTCACAGCAAACTGGAGCGGTTGCGGTTAATGTTCACAGCACATTGGATCGTGTGAGCTCGTGATCTGGCAACCTTCGTGTCACGTGATTACTGAATTCAGGAAAAATATCTGGAGCGTGTGCAGCAACTGTACACGCTCCAGTTTGCTGTGAACGGTATCTGCACACGCTCAATATTTCCGTGAGTGAGCCCACACGATCCAGGTCTTTGTGAGCTCACACGATCCAATGTGCTGTGAACATTAACCGCAACCGCTCCAGTTTGCTGTGAACGGTAACTGCACACGCTCAATATTTCTGTGAGTGAGCCCACACGATCCAGGTCTTTGTGAGCTCACACGATCCAATGTGCTGTGAACATTAACCGCAACCGCTCCAGTTTGAGCGGTTGCGGTTAATGTTGACACAGAGTTCCACTATATAGCCAATTCTTATATTTTTTATTCTAATATTATTACTGGTGGACTCTTGTGGTAATCTTTATACTAATGTTTATCTATAAATATATTTTATTTAGGAAGAAAATTACTCGTATTTATTATCAAATATAAAATAAAAAAATAAATACCCCCTCAAGCAGCTGCTTGTCACAGAGGTCTGACAGGAGCCTGTCAGTTTATATGCCAGAGTAGAAGGTCTGAGAGGATGGCAGGACCTCAGCAGAAAAACGACACACACATCAATACCTTACGCGGGGCTCGAACCCAGGTCCCTTAGATCAGTAGCCAAGGGCGCTAACCACTCGGTCACGCGACGGCTCAGGGATAATTTAAAATTGCACATACATTAAAGGAGATGCATATTTCTGAACAATTATTTTTTAAACAAATATTATGGGCCGAAGGAATGGAAATTGTAGTGAATAGAGGTGGATGGCGTTCCGGAGTTTTTATTAAATTATTTTATTTATTTTTGATTCGTTATATTTAGCGATAGGAAATAGATCCACTATATGTCCACTCTTTTACAGTATTTGTGATCAAAATTCTCGAGCTTTTAAACAGATTTTTTTATGTATCGCTTAACGTCTCCGTGTGAACTATGAGGTCTCTTTTCAAACTGATTTAGGAGCGTTCACCTAGCTCTGAAACCCCATTTCCATCCCTGTGGGGCAGGGATTTTTAAACTTTTTAACTCCAGGAAGTTCTTGTGATGTCGTTTATAAATTAAGTAGCACCTTGAAGCGGGAGGGAGGGGGATGATTACGTAAACGTTATGCCATATCTATTTCAGCAAATAGACCTTTTTTTCTCAATTGTGGATGCCAAAACCCTTTTTTTTTTAATGTTATCAGTTATAATTAACTGTTGCCATCGTAATATTCTCCCCTCGGTTGAGTTGTTTTACCTCTGAGCGGCACTTTTTTGCACACCATGAGTTAAATGGCTAGGTCACAAGGACCCCGAAGGCTCAGAGAAGGTTGGGGGAGGAGACCCACTGGAACTGCTGTTGGGAGACAAGATGGTAGCCCCCGGTCAAGGCCATCCAGCGTGTTCTTTAACATGCACAGGGTATGGCTCTCCCGCACAATGGCCAGGTCACAACTACCCCGAAGGCTCAGAGAAGGTTGGGGGAGGAGACCCACTGGAACAACTGTTGGGAGACAGATGGTAGCCTCCCGTCAAGGCCATCCAGCGTGTTCTTTAACGTGCACAGAGTATGGCTCTCCCGCACACGGGGCCACGGCTTAACGTTCCATCCGACGGACGACGGCCTTTCCAAGCCCATCGGTGTCCCCTACTGACCGTGGACAGGGCGGGGAATTTTGTGGAGTTAAATCTCAACGCTCAGTCAGCTGGGACTCGAACCTGGGAATTACAGATTACGAGCCTGGCGCGCTACCGACTGAGCCATCCCCGCCCCCATTCTCCTCTGATCGAGTGGTTAGCGCATTTCGCTACTGATCATAGGGATCTGGGTCCGAGCGCTGGGTAAAACATAGATGTTTGCATTATCTTTCTACTGAGGTTTCGCCCACCTCACAGATTTTTCTGTATGGCGTATTATAGTGACAGGCTCCTGTCAGACTTCTGTGGCAAGCAGCTACTAGAGGGAATGTCCTTGTTGAGTACAGTCGCTCAAAAAAGTATCCGAACCCTATGGTTGATTACAGAATTCAGAAAAAAAATCGTTGCCAGATATTTATTCTGAATTCTGTAATCAACCATAGTGTTCGGATATTTTTTAATATATATAATGCGTATGAATATATAATGCAATGAATATGGAGCGTATGCAGTTACCGTTCACAGCAAACTGGAGCGGTTGCGGTTAATGTTCACAGCACATTGGATCGTGTGAGCTCACAAAAACCTGGATCGTGTGGGCCCACTCACGGAAATATTGAGCGTGTGCAGTTACCGTTCACAGCAAACTGGAGCGGTTGCGGTTAATGTTCACAGCACATTGAATCGTGTGAGCTCACAAAAACCTGGATCGTGTGGGCCCACTCACGGAAATATTGAGCGTGTGCAGTTACCGTTCACAGCAAACTGGAGCGGTTGCGGTTAATGTTCACAGCACATTGGATCGTGTGAGCTCACAAAAACCTGGATCGTGTGAGCTCACTCACGGAAATATTGAGCGTGTGCAGTTACTGCACACGCTCCAGTTTTCTGTGAACGGTAACTGGAGCGTGTACAGTTGCTGTACACGCTCCAGATATTTTTCCTGAATTCTGTAATCACGTGACACGAAGGTTGCCAGATCACTAATTTCTAAAAAAATCGTTGCCAGATATTTTTTCTGAATTCTGTAATCGACCATAGTGTTCGGATACTTTTTTGAGCGACTGTACCGTATAAAAAATAATGAAATACTTACGAAGAAGAAAAAACGTTACGTAGCATTCAAGAAGGGATAATGTCCAGCCGAACAGCGTTAGGAAATTTAAGGTCGATCTCTCTGCGTCTTATCCCAGCAGAACTTTTAAAAAATTCTATTCATACCAAAAGGTATTAATGAGACATATGTCGAATTTCGAAAAGTACCTATAAGTTAAGAAAAAAAAAACTGAGAATTTATTAATTTATTTTCCATACTATTATTGTTATAAATACACCGATGAAGATTTTTTCAAATAAAAATTAAAAAAGAGGGATCGAAAAGGTTAAACCTATCCTTATTTAACTAACCTTTTACCCCCCCCCCCTTTCTTATCCGCTAATTCCTCTTCATAAGACATTATCCAGTTACTATAATAAAAATAAATGAAAAATTTGTGTACCCTATTGGAAGTTCACAAATCCCAAGATCGTTAGCGCGGGGATAGCTCGGTCGGTAGCGCGCCAGGCTCGTGATCTGCAATTCTCAGGTTCGAGTTCCGCCTGGGCCAGCTTTAAAGATTTATCTCCGCAAAACTCCCCGCCCTGCCCACGGTCAGTAGGGGACGCCGATGGGCTTGGAAAGGACGCCGTCCTTCGGATGTGACGTTAATCCGTTGCTCCGTGTTAGAGCTCATATCCTGTGCTCGTTAAAGAACACACTGGATGGCCTTGACGGGAGGCTACCATCTGTCTCCCAACAGCTGTTCCAATAGGACCCTCCTCCAACCTTCTCTGAGCCTTCGGGGTCCTTGTGACCTGACCATTTAGCCCATTGTGTGCGAAAAAGTGCCGCTCAGAGGTAAAACAACCAAAGATTGGTCTATGAACAAGGCGAGACCTCAGCAGAAAGACAACACAGAAAAAAAAAAACACCCGAACCTTAACCGGGACTCGAACCCAGATCCCTTTGATTAACAGCCAAGCCCGCTAAAACCATTTGACCACCGAGATAAGGCATTAAACCGCAAAAAAATGCATAATATTAATTCAGTAGTTCTCAACGTGGGGTACGCCGTGAGAGCACAAAAGTCGCTACATCTAGTAACAAAATCGCTAAGTTGGCAACACTGCTGTACAAAAATGTCATTTTTTGTGTTTATCGATATATGTAATTTATGAATACAAAATTTAATGTGTATATAAATACATATATGTTTTATTTTACTCCCATTGCTATACTATAACTATAGTTTTATCTATCTATACAAGAGGTACGCCAGTTACATACGATTTCCAGGGGGTACGTGAAGCATAAAACGTTGAGAACCACCGATATATATGTTTTATTTTATTCCCATTCTTATAATATAACAATAGTTTTATCTATCTATACAAGGGGTACGCCAGTTACATACACATTTCCAGGGGGTACGTGAAGCATAAAAGGTTGAGAACCACTGATATATATGTTTTATTTTATTCCCATTGTTATACTATAACTATAGTTTTATCTATCTATACAAGGGGTACGCCAGATACATACACATTTCCAGCGGGTACGTGAAGCATAAAAGGTTGAGAACCACTGATATATATGTTTTATTTTATTCCCATTGTTATACTGTAACTATAGTTTTATCTATCTATACAAGGGGTACGCCAGTTACATTCACATTTCCAGGGGGTACGTGAAGCATAAAAGGTTGAGAACCACTAATATATATGTTTTATTTTATTCCCATTGTTATACTATAACTATAGTTTTATCTATCTATGCAAGGGGTACGCCAGTTACATACACATTTCCAGGGGGTACGTGAAGCATAAAAGGTTGAGAACCACTAATATATATGTTTTATTTTATTCCCATTGTTATACTATAACTATAGTTTTATCTATCTATACAAGGGGTACGCCAGTTACATTCACATTTCCAGGGGGTACGTGAAGCATGAAAGGTTCAGAACCACTGATATATATGTTTTATTTTATTCCCATTGCTATACTATAACTATAGTTTTATCTATCTATGCAAGGGGTACGCCAGTTACATACACATTTCCAGGGGGTACGTGAAGCATAAAAGGTTGAGAACCACTGATATATATGTTTTATTTTATTCCCATTGCTATACTATAACTATAGTTTTATCTATCTATACAAGGGGTACGCCAGTTACATTCACATTTCCAGGGGGTATGTGAAGCATAAAAGGTTGAGAACTACTGATATATATGTTTTATTTTATTCCCATTCTTATAATATAACAATAGTTTTAACTATCTATACAAGAGGTACGCCAGTTACATACCCATTTCCAGGGGGTACGTGAAGCATAATAGGTTGAGAACCACTGATATATATGTTTTATTTTATTCCCATTGCTATACTATAACTATAGTTTTATCTATCTATACAAGGGGTACGCCAGTTACATACACATTTCCAGGGGGTACGTGAAGCATAAAAGGTTGAAAAACCACTGATGTATATGTTTTATTTTATTCCCATTGTTATACTGTAACTATAGTTTCATCTATCTATACAACGGGTACGCCAGTTACATACATGTTTCCAGGGGGTACGTGAAGCATAAAAGGTTTAAAACCACTGATTTATATATATGTTTTATTTTATTCTCATTGTTATACTGTAACTATAGTTTCATCTATCTATACAAGGGGCACGCCAGTTACATACATATTTCCAGGGGGTACGTGTAGCATAAAAGGTTTAAAACCACTGATATATATATATATGTTTTATTTTATTCCCATTGTTATACTATAACTATAGTTTCATCTGTCTATACAAGGGGTACGCCAGTTACATACATATTTCCAGGGGTTACGTGAAGCATAAAAGGTTGAGAACCACTAATATATATGTTTTATTTTATTCCCATTGTTATACTATAACTATAGTTTTATGTATCTATACAAGGGATACGCCAGTTACATACACATTTCCAGGGGGTACGTGAAGCATAAAAGGTTGAGAACCACTGATATATGTTTTATTTTATTCCCATTGTTATACTATAACTATAGTTTTATCTATCTATACAAGGGGTACGCCAGTTACATACACATTTCCAGGGGGTACGTGAAGCATAAAAGGTTGAGAACCACTGATATATGTTTTATTTTATTCCCATTGTTATACTATAACTATAGTTTTATCTATCTATACAAGGGGTACGCCAGTTACATACACATTTCCAGGGGGTACGTGAAGCATAAAAGGTTGAGAACCACTGATATATGTTTTATTTTATTCCCATTGTTATACTATAACTATAGTTTTATCTATCTATACAAGGGGTACGCCAGTTACATACACATTTCCAGGGGGTACGTAAAGCATAAAAGGTTGAAAACCACTGATGTATATGTTTTATTTTATTCCCATTGTTATACTGTAACTATAGTTTCATCTATCTATACAAGGGGTACGCCAGTTACATACATATTTCCAGGGGGTACGTGAAGCATTAAAGGTTTAAAACCACTGATATATATATGTTTTATTTTATTCCCATTGTTATACTATAACTATAGTTTTATCTATCTATACGAGAGGTACACCAGTTACATACACATTTCCAGGGGGTACGTGAAGCATAAAAAATTGAGAACCACTAATATATATGTTTTATTTTATTCCCATTGTTATACTATAACTATAGTTTTATCTATCTATACTAGGGGTACGCCAGTTACATACACATTTCCAGGGGGTACGTGAAGCATAAAAGGTTGAGAACCACTGATATATATGTTTTATTTTATTCCCATTGTTAACATAACTATAGTTTTTTCTATCTATACAAGGGTTATGCCAGTTACATACACATTTGCAGGAGGTACGTGAAGCATAAAAGGTTGAGAACCACTAATATATATGTTTTATTTTATTCCCATTTTTATACTATAACTAAATTTACGAATTATCCGTACACCGATGGGCTTGGAAAGGCCGCCGTCCGTCGGATGGGACGTTAAGCCGTGGCCCCGTGTGTGACAGAGCCATACCCTGTGCACGTTAAAGAACACGCTGGATGGCCTTGACGGGAGGCTACCATCTGTCTCCCAACAGCTGTTCCAGTGGGTCCCCTCCCCCAACCTTCTCTGAGCCTTCGGGGTCCATGTGACCTGGCCATTTAGCCCATGGTGTGCAAAAAAGTGCCGCTCAGAGGTAAAAGAACCGAAAGTTAATCTCTTGCCCGGGGCATTCTGTTGTGAGAATCTTATTTTTTCAATTCAAGTTGCTTTTGGCAATGGTCAAGGAATGTATGGGACAAGTTCCATTAATGGTAAGGGGGGAGAGGTGACAAATTCCATCAATAGTAAAAGAGGGTCGCGAATGATTCCATTTGTGGTAAGATGATGGGGTTTCACAAATGAAAAAGTTTGACAACCCCTGATGTAGAGTGTATGGCTCTCCTGTACATGGAGTCACGGCTTTACGATTTATCCGAAGGATGGCTACCTTTAGCAGCACAATAGTGTCTCCTTTCTTACCGAGGGGAGGATTAGGGGTTTAGCGGAGATAATCTCAATCCTGGAAATGTTAATACTCAAACCTGGAAACTGCAGATTACGAGCCTGTCTCTAGGAAGGTTCGGATTTGGCTTTCATTTCGCTTAACGAGGAAGTGTTCTAATACTGTTGATGATGCAGTATGTTTTTGATATGGTATCAATAACAAAAATTGCCCATCTATGCCCCTTCTTCCCTTGAAAATGCTAGTAACCGAGCAGAAAAAATACCAGATATGTATGCAAGGTGTTTTCGAAAGATCTAGTCAAACTTTCCGAACGTGTTCTAATATGCATAGTGATGAAAAAAAGTTCCCGTGAACATTTGACCAGAAAGGCTTCCCTTCCGAGTTATAGCACATTTTCATAGTTTAAGTAAGGAAGCCTCTGAGGCTAAATAGTACGGAAGCCTCTGAAGTTAAAGAGTAAGGAATAATGAAGCCTCTGAATTTAAATCGTAAGGAAGCTTCTGAAGTTAAATCGTAAGGAAGCATCTGAAGTTAAATAGTAAGGAAGCCTCTGAAGTTAAATAGTAAGGAAGCCTCTGAAGTTAAATAGTAAGGAAGTAAGGAAGACTCTGGGTTTAAATAGTAAGGAAGCCTCTGAAGTTAAATAGTGAGGAAGCCTCTGAAGTTAAATAGTAAGGAAGACCCTGGGTTTAAATAGTGAGGAAGCCTCTGAAGTTAAATAGTAAGGAAGCCTCTGAAGTTAAATAGTAAGGGAGCCTCTGAAGTTAAATAGTAAGGAAGACTCTGGGTTTAAATAGTAAGGAAGCCTCTGGGTTTAAATAGTAAGGAAGCCTCTGAAGTTAAATAGTAAGGAAGCCTCTGAAGTTAAAAATCGATCCACAGTAAATACACAGATTACCCGTAGAGGTAGACTTCAAATATTAGTTAAAAACTTATGAAAAAAGAATTTCATCGCCGACACGACGAGAATCGAACCCGCAACTCTCCAGATTCATGCCAGAACGGAGCGCTCTGGCATGAATCTGGAGAGTTGCGGGTTCGATTCCCGTCGTGTCGGCGATGAATATTTTTTTTTTTTTTCAGAAGTTTTTAACCAGTGAAGTTAATTAGTTTTTATTTCATTAATAGCAGTGCACTGTTGTGATCGATGAGAATAATTACGTATGTCTACATCAGAGCAAGATCACGAAATATGCACGCGTCACGTATCTTATCATCGATTTTCGAACACTTTCAAAAAACTCCCGAATTCTTTGACGATCCGTTCGAGGATTTGGGTTGTTTTACCTCTGAGCGGCACTTTTTTGCACACCATGGGCTAAATGGCCAGGTCACATGGACCCCGAAGGCTCAGAGAAGGTTGGGGGAGGGACCCACTGGAACAGCTGTTGGGAGACAGATGGTAGCCTCCCGTCAAGGCCATCCAGAGTGTTCTTTAACGTGCACAGGGTATGGCTCTCCCGCACACAGGGCCACGGTTTGACGTCCCATCCGACGGACGGCGGTCTTTTCAAGCCGATCGGTGTCCCCTACTGACCGTGGGCAGGGCGGGAAATTTTGCGGAGATAAATCTCAACGCTGACCCAGCTGGGACTCGAACCTGGGAACTACAGATTACGAGCCTGGCGCGCTACCGACTGAGCCCCCCCCTCGCCCCCATCTTTTGGGAATACTCTGTGTATTGCCCTCATTTTTCGTTTTTTTTCCGTTCAGAATTTTGGGTAAAAAAAAACCTTAAAGCGGAGGTAAAAATCATACTGTAAAAGCAATCCAGTTACTTTTCACCCCCTTTTCATTGTTTTGCATCCTGATCAAGTTACTTTCACCCCCTTTTCATTATTTTGAATCCCGATGTAGTTACACGATGATATTACCGATGTTATTTTGAATCCCGATGTAGTGAACAGGTATGTTCGGAAATGTCTAGAACACACTCTCTGTAGTCTTGGCATCTCCCATATTAGATTTTTCACATTTGTGGACCTCTCCAAAACGCCATGAAAAGACGGGAATTAAATTCAGACGAAGAACTGCAGTGCATTGTCACAGACTTGCTCATGCAACAGCCAAAGTCGCTCTAGGAAAGAGAGCATATTATTGATTTTATGTTACGGCAAATATCTCAATGGGTACGGCGAATTTGAATAGATCAATAAATGATTTACACTTCATTTCCGACTTGCCCACATTTCATTTGAACGACCCTCATACTATATATATATAGCCTCTTCTGTGTTCCATCCAGCTGGGTCAGCGTTGAGATTTATCTCCGCAAAATTCCCCGCCCTGCCCACGGTCAGTAGGGGACACCGATGGGCTTGGAAAGACCACCGTCCGTCGGATGGGACGTTAAGCCGTGGTACCGTGGGCGGGAGAGAGCCATACCCTGTGCACGTTAAAGAACACGCTGGATGGCCTTGACGGGAGGCTACCATCTGTCTCCCAACAGCTGTTCCAGTGGGTCTCCTCCCCCCACCTTCTCTGAGCCTTCGGGGTCCATGTGACCTGGCCATTTAGCTCATGGTGTGCAAAAAAGTATCGCTCAGAGGTAAAACAACTCAACCCAACTTCCGTGTTCCAATGAAGTTAGATCATGCGAGACAGCCTCTCTTCAAAATCTTTTATCTTACCGTGAAGCATTTTTATGAAGGCTATCCAGTGCGTTCTTTAACGTAAAAAAGGTATGAGAACACTCCTACATATTGGGCCACAGCTTTACGCCCCGACTGGCTCAGTCGGCAGCGCTCTAGCCTCGTAATCTTCAGTTCTTTGGTTGGAGTCCCAGCTGCATCAGCGCTGTAAAGATTGTTCTCTATGTCTCCTGAATACGAGTGCGGAAAATAACAAGCTACGTAACAAATGAAAGCTTGTGTGATGGGGGAGTGTTATAGGCTATAAAAAATTCACCTTCCTATGCTTTCTTTCCACCTTAAAAACCGGAGATGTGAAAGTCGTTCTACTATATCTTCCGAACGTATAATGACGATCGTAAACTATTTCGAAGGGGCGGGGGTGGCTCAGTCGGTAGCGCGCCAGGCTCGTAATCTGTAGTTCCCAGGTTCGAATCCCGGCTGGGTCAGCATTGAGATTTATCTCCGCAAAACTCCCCGCTCCTTCCCAAGGTCAGTAGGGGACACCGATGGGCTTGGAAAGGCCGCCGTCTGTCGGATGGGACGTTAAGCCGTGGCCCCGTGTGCGGGAGAGCCATACCCTGTGCACGTTAAAGAACACGCTGGATGGCCTTGACGGGAGGCTACCATCTGTCTCCCAACAGCTGTTCCAGTGGATCCCCTCCCCCAACCTTCTCTGAGCCTTCGGGTTCCATGTGACCTGGCCATTTAGCCCATGGTGTGCAAAAAAGTACCGCTCAGAGGTAAAACAACCCAACTATTTCGAATTTTGCACCCAGTAACACCCCTGATAAAATGTGAGGGGGAGGGGGGCTGATTTTCGCTGGGTTCGACTCTAACAAGTCGTATCTCAAATTAAAGCTTGTGATGTCTATGATGTCATAGTCTACCTCAAACATGACTCCCAAAAGGGGAGAAACGTGTTCGCTGTTTACGAGTCGTGTATAAAATGAAAGTGTTTGAAAGTAAGTGGCTTCAGTGCAAAAAAAATAAATGAAAAATTTAAAAAGTACCTATCTTCCCATAGGGCCCTAAAAAGTAAAGAATAAACCTAAAGCATATCGATGGTGCAATCGATCACTGAGTTGGCATTCCCTTCGAAGGAGGATAAGGCGTCAATTCACTTACTCGGCAAGATTTCCGGCGCCTTATCTTCCTTTGAAGTGAATACGAACTCACTGACCGATTGTACAGTCGCTCAAAAAAGTATCCGAACACTATGGTTGATTAGAGAATTCAGAAAAAATATCTGGCAACGATTTTTTTTAGAAATTAGTGATCTGGCAACCTTCGTGTCACGTGACACGAAGGTTGCCATTTCACTAATTTCTAAAAAAATCGTTGCCAGATATTTTTTTCTGAATTCTGTAACTAACCATAGTGTTCGGATATTTTTTAATATATATGATGCGTATGAATATATAATGCAATGAATATGGAGCGTGTGCAGTTACCGTTCACAGCAAACTGAAGCGGTTGCGGTTATATGTTCACAGCACATTGGATCGTGTGAGCTCACAAAGTTGGGTTGGGTTGGGTTGTTTTACCTCTGAGCGACACTTTTTTGCACACCATGGGCTAAATGGCCAGGTCACATGGACCCCGAAGGCTCAGAGAAGGTTGGGGGAGGGGACCCACTGGAACAGCTGTTGGGAGACAGATGGTAGCCTCCCGTCAAGGCCATCCAGCGTGTTCTTTAACGTGCACAGGGTATGGCTCTCCCGCACACGGGGCCACGGCTTAACGTCCCATCCGACGGACGGCGGCCTTTCCAAGCCCATCGGTGTCCCCTACTGACCGTGGGCAGGGCGGGGAATTATGCGGAGATAAATATCAACGCTGACCCGGCTGGGACTCGAACCTGGGAACTACAGATTACGAGCCTGACGCGCTACCGACTGAGCCACCCCCGCCCCAAGCTCACAAAGACCTGGATCGTGTGGGCTCACTCACGGAAATATTGAGCGTGTGCAGTTACCGTTCACAGCAAACTGGAGCGGTTGCGGTTAATGTTCATAGCACATTGGATCGCGTGGGCTCAATCACGGAAATATTGAGCGTGTGCAGTTACCGTTCGCAGCAAACTGGAGCGTGTGGCCCTAAAAAGTAAAAAATAAACCTAAAGCATATCTATGGTGCAATCGATCACTGAGTTCGCATTCACTTCGAAGGTAGATAAGGCGTCGATTTACTTACTCGGCAAGATTACCGGCGCCCTATCTTCCTTTGAAGTGAATACGAACTCACTGACCGATTGTACCATCGGTCATCTGAATTCTGCAATCAACCATAGTGTCACGTGACACGAAGGTTGCCAGATCTCTAATTTCTAAAAAAAACGCCGCCAGATATTTTATCTGAATTCTGTAATCAACCATAGTGTTCGGCTATTTTTTGAGCGACTATGTACCAGAGGAACCCGATGAAGATCTAACGAACATTGTGAACAAAATTGCTAAAAAAAATTGGAGTTGATATTAAAGAGGGAGATATATTGGTGAAACACAGAGTGGCAACAGTAAATAAAATAGGATCAAGCCTAGAATTGTAAAATTTAACAATAAGAATACGCGTGATCAATGATTCATTGCAAATAGAAACACCAAATATAGGACATATTAATTGTACAGATATTGATGAAAGATTTCAGAGTGCCTTGTGCAATTAATCCTTTCACGACTAAGGGAAACATTTTTCCCATTTTAAAATTAGTGACTGTCGTATTTAATTATAACCTTATCTGCATTTTTTTATACAGAATGTCAAAATAGAACGTATGCCGAACGCAATTACGTAAACGGGAACGTTTAGAAAACAAAAACAGAACTGTCAGGACGCATAATATATGTACTATGTGCAATGTCCATCTTTGCCTCACTACCAAAAGAAATTGCTTCACAGAATATCATAATTAGCACATCATTTTGTATAGTAATTTTATTTCAGAATTTTGTATTATTTTAGTTAACATTTTGTTATAATCAACCAATAAATAAAAGACATTGCATAATAAGCCTAACTATAATTTGTGTTACCTTTATAGTCCACTGGGAAAAATATTTCCCATAAAATTCCAAAAAAACTGCACATTGTTATGTATTTTTCTTATGATTTTTATTGATTTTACGTCTAAACAAACTAAAATAAACAGTTACATACTAATATATACTCTTAGAAACCTTATGGTCCTGAAAGGGTCAAATGAACATTTGACTCCTGTATTGAAGCAATTGTTATATAAAGCAAAAACTGAGGGTAAAACATCTGGCTATAAATTCATATCGGTTAAAAAAGATAAGATCATTGTGGGTTTAAATGAAACAGCAAAAATATCTAGAATTCGAAATGACGATGATTTAAGAGATGTATTAAAGCAAGATGGCTCGGCTGCTAAGTGATGTTGAATGTGTGAAGTCAATAATGATTGTAATGGATTTGGATAGATTAAAATCATTTTTTAAGTTTGATAATTATCCGTCTATATGCATATTAAATTTTAATATACGCAGTATTAGGAATAGGTTTGAAGAAATAGAGGTAATTGTAGATGATAATAACTTAATAGATATATTTATATTAACAGAAATATGGGTTAAAGAGGATGAAATTTGTTTATATAATCTTAATGGGTATAAAAAATTCTGTAAGTGTAGATAATACAACAAATCAGGAGGTATCTTAATATATGTTAAGAATTCTATAAATATAATTGTGAATGATGATATAGAGATGGAAACAACAGAATCATTGTGCTTGATACTAAACAATTATAGGTAGCGCGCCAGGCTCGTAATCTGCAGTTCCCAGGTTCGAGTCCCAGCTGGGTTAACATTGAGATTTGTCTCCGCAAAACGCCCCGCCTTACCCACGGTCAGTAGGGGACACCGATGGGCTTGGAAAGACCGCCGTCCGTCGGATGGGACGTTAAGCCGTGGCTCCGTGTGCGGGAGAGCCATACCCTGTGCACGTTAAAGAACACGCTGGATGGCCTTGACGGGAGGCTACCATCTGTCTCCCAACAGCTGTTCCAGTGGGTCCCCTCTCCCAACCTTCTCTGAGCCTTCGGGGTCCATGTGACCTGGCCATTTAGCCCATGGTGTGCAAAAAAGTGCCGCTCAGAGGTAAAACAACCCAATTGGACGGGAGGCTACCATCTGTCTTCCAACAGCTGTTCCAGTGGGTCCCCTCCCCAACTTTCTCTGAGCCTTCGGGGTCCATGTGACCTGGCCATTTAGCTCATGTTGTGCAAAAAAGTGCCTCTCAGATGTAAAACAACCCAACCCAACTAAGCAATTGTAATCTTTGTATATTAGCAGTGTACCGGTTTTACTTTGACACGCAATGCCAGTTCATTGAAGAATTAGATAGAGTATTAGGAAAAGTTGATACGAAAAATATATTGTTTACAGGAGACATAAACATTGATTTATTTATTAATAAAGAGTATGTAGATGACTATTTGCCACTAGGTCGACATATGGTTTCCAGTCGTATTTAAATGAAATAATCAGTAGTGCATAAGCCAGTTTTTCGTGTTTGGACCATGTATTTGTTAAAGGAAATTCTGATATAGATGTGAAAGCAGTTGGTTGGTTGGTTGGTTTGTTGGGGGTTTATTGGCGCATTAGCAACTAAAGCTATAATGCGCCAAACGTATGTCCAAAAGTAAAAGGATAAAAATCGTGTTACCCCTCAACCAAAGTTAAAAATAAATGCAAAGACCAACACAAAAATAGAATTCAAGAAAGTAGAACAACAATAAACAAATGTATAAATATGGTATATCAATATAAACATAAAAATAACCCAGGTGTAAGCGACCTGGGTTAAACATGTAGAATAAGAAATCGGGAAGTAAAACTATAAGCGAGTAAAATAAAAAGTATAGCGTAAAAATTGAAAGATTGAGGTAAAATTACAATGGTCTGATAAAAGATGTCCGAGTGTAAGGGGCTCGGACGTAAAATCATGAGAGTTAAAAAACAGACGTCTTTCAAAGTTAAAACCATGACATTCAATTAAAATATGTTTGATCGTTAAAAAGGTGTCACAAAACTCACACTTAGGTTCGTCGTCCGTGTGAAAGCAGTAGTTGTATTTTCGGACATATCTGATCATTATCCAATTGGTATTAAAATTGATATAATTAGCCAAAACTGTAATATATTAGAGCAAAAGCAAAATAATTTTACGTATAGAACAGACTATGCACTATTTATTAAAGAATTGGAGAAGATTAATTGTGATAACATTAAAAATATCGGAGATTCAAATTTGGCATAAAAGAAATTTATAGACAAATTTTCTGAAATAATTAATGAATCCAAACAGTATTGTTTAAAAAACACAAGCAGAAAATCAAAAAACAATTGGATAAACAGATGAAATTATAAACCTTATTAAAACAAGAGATAAATGCTATAAGAAATTTAAAAGATATCCGCATAATAACGTATATGAAACGAATTATAAAAATGTAAGAAATCAGCTTAATACCATAATAAAAAAATGCAGAAATTATTACTATAGAACACAATTTTAAAAATGTAATGGTAATAGTAAAAAACAATGGAAATTTATAAATGAACTAACTGATCATAAAAAGAAAATATCTGTTACAACGCAATTGTTTATTATTGGTAAGGAAACAAATAATAGCGATTCATTAAAAATAGCAAATGAACTTAATCTTTATTTTACTGGAATTGCAGAAAATATTATTAAATGCCAAACAAAAGAAACTACTGCCAATTCATTTGAGCATAGTACTAGAACAAACAGTTCTTGTTTCTGCAACCAATTAGGGAAACTGAATTTGAAAATACTATTTTAGAATTGCATGACAATAAAAGTCCGGGTTTAGATGGATTTACTGCCATCATATCAGGTTCGAGTCCCAGCTGGGTCAGGGTTCAGATTTATCTCCGCAAAATTCCCCGCCCTGCCCACGGTCAGTAGGGGACACCGATGGGCTTGGAAAGACCGCCGTCCGTCGGATGGGACGTTAAGCCGTGGCCCCGTGTGCGGGAGAGCCATACCCTGTGCACGTTAAAGAACACGCTGGATGGCCTTGACGGGAGGCTACCATCTGTCTCCCAACAGCTGTTCCAGTGGGTCCCCTCCCCCAACCCTCTCTGAGCCTTCGGGGTCCTTGTGACCTGGCCATTTAGCCCATGGTGTGCAAAAAAGTGCCGCTCAGAGGTAAAACAACCCAATCCAACTGCCATCATATTAAAAAAATCTGTAAAGTATATTACTAATTCTCTTTCATATATTTTTAACATCTCAGTTCAAAATGGGGTCTTCCCAGATGAATTAAAGAAAGCAGTCGTGGTTCCTGTTTATAGAAATGGAAATAAAAATATGTTATCCAAATTATAGGCCAATATCTATCATTTCAATTTTTGGAAATATTTTCGAAAAGCTAATTAAAAAAAGAATTACGTATTTCTATATTTTTGGACATACAAAAAGCATTCAACGCCATCTCCCACAGCGTATGGGGCGGGGATGGCTCAGTCGGTAGCGCGCCAGGCTCGTAATCTGTAGTTCCCAGGTTCGAGTCCCAACTGGGTCAGCGTTGAGATTTATCTCCGCAAAATTCCCCGCCCTGCCCACGGTCAGTAGGGGACACCGATGGGCTTGGAAAGGCCGCCGTCCGTCGGATGGGATGTTAAGCCCCGTGTGCGGGAGAGCCATACCCTGTGCACGTTAAAGAACACGCTGGATGGCCTTGACGGGAGGCTACCATCTGTCTCCCAACAGCTGTTCCAGTGGGTCCCCTCCCCCAACCTTCTCTGAGCCTTCGGGGTCCTTGTGACCTGGCCATTTAGCCCATGGTGTGCAAAAAAGTGCCGCTCAGAGGTAAAACAACAACAACAACAACAACCCACAGCGTACTATTGAAAAAGATGGAACATGCCAGAATTAGGGGAATTGTACTAACATGGTTTAAAAGTTATCTAAACAGGATACAAGTTGTTAAAATAAATGGTATTATTATGTAGTTCAGAGTTAAAGGTAAAATTTGGCGTGCCACAGGTTCTGTACTGGGGCCGATTTTATTTTTGATATACATTAATGATTTTTGTCAGATGAACACAGCAGAGAGAATTACTAGTTTTGCTGATGATACTGCCATCACTTTTCGAGCTAAAAATAAAACAGAATTGAAAACATTAACCAACAGTGAACTGAAAATTATTGGTATTTAGTGCTAATAAATTAACTTTGAATTTAAATAAAACAAGATTAATGTATTTTAGTTTGAAGAGCAGAATTACTGAAGAGCTGGATATTAGAATTCATGATGAAGCCTGCTATCAAGATTTAGCATGTAATTGTAAAAAATAAAAAATAATAAATACCCCCTCAAGCAGCTGCTTGCCACAGAGGTCTGACAGTTGGGCTGGGTTGTTTTACTTCTGAGCGGCACTTTTTTGCACACAATGGGCTAAATGGCCAGGTCACAAGGACCCCGTAGGCTCAGAGAAGGTTGGGGGAGGGGACCCACTGGAACAGCTGTTGGGAGACAGATGGTAGCCTCCCGTCAAGGCCATCCAGCGTGTTCTTTAACGTGCACAGTGTATAGCTCTCCCGCACACGGGGCCACGGCTTAAAGTCCCATCCGACGGACGGCGGCCTTTCCAAGCCCATCGGTGTCCCCTATTGACCGTGGGCAGGGTGGGGAATTTTACGGAGATAAATCTCAACGCTGACCCAGCTGGGACTCGAACCTGGGAACTACAGATTACGAACCTGGCGCGCTACCGACTGAGCCACCCCCGCCCCCCAGGTCTGACAGGAGCCTGTCAGTTTATATGCCATAGTAGAAAGACTGAGAGGATGAGCCTATCGAAATTGTTGATGAGACTGACTGCTTAAGTATAAAAATCGATCAAAAATTGAACTGGAACCCATATGTGGATAAAATGAAAATAAAACTTAGATCAATGTTATACAAAATTTACTACTTAAATGTGTTGGTAGATGCAGAAATGATGTTAAATATATATATAATTCCTGGATTCAGTCTGTATTTTATTATGGGCTATTGCTCTATGGGGGAACCTATAAAACAATTTTCAAACCAATAATTACAATTCAAAACAGAATAATAAAATACTAACAAATAATATTAATAGGTCTTCTAATGTACAGTCGCTCAAAAAAGTATCCGAACACTATGGTTGATTACAGAATTCAGAAAAAAATATCAGGCAACGTTTTCTTTTAGAAATTAGCGATCTGGCAACCTTCGTGTCACGTGACACGAAGGGCAACGTTTTCTTTTAGAAATTAGCGATCTGGCAACCTTCGTGTCACGTGACACGAAGGTTGCCAGATCGCTAATTTCTAAAAATATCGTTGCCAGATATTTTTTCTGAATTCTGTAATCAACCATAGTGTTCGGATACTTTTTTGAGCGACTGTACATTGTAGGTATATACATGTGGATATTTTGCCTTTAAGACATCTTTATGTATATAGGATAATGATATATGTATATAAAAATAGCAATTATCCTCAAGAAAAAATATTTGAATATCATTTGTGTACTGAGGAGAAACAATATATTGTTCCATTAGTTAAAAAAGAGATTGTACGTAAGCATTCAATGTATTTAGCTCCCAAAAGGTTCAATAGCTTATCTTATGAATTACGAAATTTCTCTGATAATATTTATTTGTTTAAAAAAAAGTTAAAGTTTTTTCTTATAGGGTTTGCTGATATTGAATTTTTGTATAATATACTAAAGTAAATTTTGTTGTCTACACCCTGAAGCTACGAATAATTTTTAATTGCATTATTATATAATTGAACATCGGAAAGTCTGAATTTTTAAAGTATGTATGTATACACGTTAATATGTTTAAATTTCTGTGTATTCTATGAACAACAAGGAAAACCTTAGCTTGGGAGTTGTTTCTAGGAAAAGAAATGTATAATTATTTGTAAAATAAAGTTGAAGTAGGCGTCTTTGCGGGATACAATATCCTGAGGCTTTCTTGTATTAGGCGTCTTTGCGGGATACAATATCCCGAGGCTTTCTTGTAGGCGTCTTCTAATAGACATCTTTGTGGGATACAATATTCCGAGGCTTTTTGTAGGCGTCTTCTAATAGACATCTTTGCGGGATACAATATCCTGAGGCTTTCTTGTATTAAGCGTCTTTGCGGGATACAATATCCCGAGGCTTTCTTGTATTAGGCGTCTTTGCGGGATACAATATCCCGAGACTTTCTTGTATTAGGCGTCTTTGCGGGATACAATATCCCGAGGCTTTCTTGTAAACGTCTTCTAATAGACATCTTTGTGGGATACAATATCCTGAGGCTTTCTTGTAAACGTCTTCTAATAGACATCTTTGCGGAATACAATATCCTGAGGCTTTCTAGTAGGCGTCTTCTAATAGACATCTTTGCGGGATACAATATCCTGAGGCTTTCTTGTAGGCGTCTTCTAATAGACATCTTTGCGGGATACAATATCCTGAGACTTTCTTGTAGGCGTCTTCTAATAGACATCTTTGCGGGATACAATATCCTGAGGCTTTCTTGTATTAGGCGTCTTTGCGGGATACAATATCCTGAGGCTTTCTTGCATTAGGCGTCTTTGCGGGATACAATATCCCGAGGCTTTCTTGTAGGCGTCTTCTAATAGACATCTTTGTGGGATACAATATTCCGAGGCTTTTTGTAGGCGTCTTCTAATAGACATCTTTGCGGGATACAATATCCTGAGGCTTTCTTGTATTAGGCGTCTTTGCGGGATACAATATCCCGAGGCTTTCTTGTATTAGGCGTCTTTGCGGGATACAATATCCCGAGGCTTTCTTGATTTAGGCGTCTTTGCGGGATACAATATCCTGAGGCTTTCTTGTAAACGTCTTCTAATAGACATCTTTGCGGAATACAATATCCTGAGGCTTTCTAGTAGGCGTCTTCTAATAGACATCTTTGCGGGATACAATATCCTGAGGCTTTCTTGTAGGCGTCTTCTAATAGACATCTTTGCGGGATACAATATCCTGAGACTTTCTTGTAGGCGTCTTCTAATAGACATCTTTGCGGGATACAATATCCTGAGGCTTTCTTGTAGGCGTCTTCTAATAGACACCTTTGCGGGATACAATATCCTGAGGTTTTCCTGTAGTAGGCGTCTTTTACGGAATGCAATAGCAGGTGACTTTGTGGGGGTGCAATATCCTTGTAGCAGCCGTCCCGTGGCCGAGTGGTTAGCACGCTTGGCTACTGATCTAAGGGACCTGGGTTCGAGCCCCGGTATTAGGCATGGATGTGTGTGTCGTTTTTCTGCTGAGGTCCTGCCATCCTCTCAGATCTCCTACTGTGGCATATAAACTGACAGGCTCCTGTCAGACCTCTGTGGCAAGCAGCTGCTTGAGGGGGTATTTATTTATTTTTATTTTCTTGTAGCAGGCGTCTCCTAATAGGCATCTTTGCAGGATACAAATCCAATATTCTGAGTAGATTACATATTTTTGTAAATCAAGGCAATTATACATATAGTTTGTAAATATAACATGGTCGACAATTTGATGAATTTTTTTCACAAATTTCTTTAAGAGTTTAAAAAGCATCGGGTAGAATTTGAACGGCAAATAGCCACGAGCCATTTGAAAACTGCAAACGGTCAGATCTGGCTTGTCCATCGCTTTCACAGAACTCCGAAATTAGTTTTCTATTGGCTAAGGTAAAGTCCAAAAAAATTGGAATTAAAATAATACATTAATTTTCGCATAATTCAAAAACATTATTTTTCACATAATATCTTATAATAAATGTAGTGCGGAGATAACATATAACGACTTTGTTTTAGTAAGATTGGGTTATTTTATTTTTGAAAAGAAGTTTTTTTTTTTTGGACACAATGAGTTAAATGGCCAGGTCATGAAGACCCCTAGGTCTCAGAGTAGGTCGGTGGAAGAGGAACTCACTGGACAGCTGTTACGAGACAGATGGAAAATAAAAAAAAATAAATTCCCCTCAAGCAGCTGCTTGCCATAGAAGTCTGACAGGAGTCTGTTAGTTTACATGCCATAGTAGACGGACGCCTCCCTTTTAAGAGCCACCCAGCGTGTTCTTTAACGTGCACAGAGTACAGCTCTCCCGCACATGGGGCCACGGTATAACGTCCCATCCAATGGATGGCGGCCTTTCCAACCCCATCGGTATTCCGTCTCTCGCCGAAAACTGGCACAATTGGTACTCGAACCCGGAACTGCAAATTACGACCCAATCCCGTTCCCTTTGTATCAGTAAGGTCTCTCTAGTTTATTTAATTGCCTGTGCTTCGTACAGTCGCTCAAAAAAATATCCGAACACTATGGTCGATTACAAAATTCAGAAAAAATATCTGGCAACATTTTTTTTTTTAGAAATTAGAGATCTGGCAACCTTCGTGTCACGTGACAATGGTTGATTAAGAATTCAGGAAAAAATATCTGGCATCGATTTTTTTAGAAATTAGAGATCTGGCAACCTTCGTGTCACGTGACATGGTTGATTACAGAATTCAGAAAAAAATATCTGACAACGATTTTTTTATGAATAAATATATTTTTATGAATTAATATTTTAATGAATAAAAATGATTTTTATTCATTAAAAATGAAAATTTTTAATGATTTTTTTATGAATAAATATTTTTTTAGAAATTAGTGATCTGGCAACCTTCAAGTCAGATCACTTATTTGCCAGATCACTAATTTCTAAAAACCTCATTGCCAGATAATTTTTCTGAATTCTGTAATCAACCATAGTGTTCGGATACTTTTCTAATATATATAATGCGTATGAATATATAATGCAATGAATATGGAGCGTGTGCAATTACCGTTCACAGCAAACTGGAGCGGTTGCGGTTAATGTTCACAGCACATTGGATCGTGTGAGCTCACAAAGACCTGGATCGTGTGGGCTTACTCACGGAAATATTGAGCGTGTGCAGTTACCGTTCACACCAAACTGGAGCGGTTGCGGTTAATGTTCACAGCACATTGGATCGCGTGGGCTCACAAAGACCTGGATCGTGTGGGCTCACTCACGGAAATATTGAGCGTATGCAGTTACCGTTCACAGCAAACTGGAGCGGTTGCGGTTAATGTTCACGGCACATTGGATCGTGTGAGCTCGCAAAAACCTGGATCGTGTGGGCTCACTCACGGAAATATTGAGCGTGTGCAGTTACCGTTCACAGCAAACTGGAGCGGTTGCGGTTAATGTTCACAGCACATTGGATCGTGTGAGCTCACAAAGACCTGGATCGTGTGGGCTCACTCACGGAAATATTGAGCGTGTGCAGTTACCGTTCACAGCAAACTGGAGCGGTTGCGGTTAATGTTCACGGCACATTGGATCGTGTGAGCTCGCAAAAACCTGGATCGTGTGGGCTCACTCACGGAAATATTGAGCGTGTGCAGTTACCGTTCACAGCAAACTGGAGCGTGTTTGCTGTGAACGGTAACTGGAGCGTGTACAGTTGCTGTACACGCTCCAGATATTTTTTCTAAATTCTGTAATCAACCATAGTGTTCGGATATTTTTTTGAGCGACTGTAAGTGTAGGCAAAGTGTTACGTAACGTGAATGATTATGCTCCCACGTGCACTGAATGGAGTGAAATTCTCACGCTGCAGTTTAGCCCCCGAAGAACAGATCCCACCACTTGGACAGATCTCGCTTGCATCATTAATCAAAGGAAACCGCATTCTGTCTTGATTAATGATTTAAGCGGATGATAAAAGTTCCTGCAATGTATCTCGCACCTCTAGATTAATTGATGTTTAGTGGAAATCTCCGTTTGCAATTGAAAGGTTGGATTGCTTTACGTCCTCAGCAGCGATTATTTTTATTTTTCTGTTTGGCGAGCAAATGATATAAAGATCACAATGACTCCAAGGGTTATGACAACATTCCAAAAGATTCATAAGTTAAAAAAAAATAGGTCGGTGAACTTTTCAATCAAATCGGCAGCAATTTTTTCGGGGGGGGGGGGATACCTCTGAGCAGCACTTTTTTTCACACCATGAGCTAAATGGCCAGGTCACAAGGACTCTGAAGGCTCAGAGAAGGTTGGGGGGAGGGGACCCACTGGAACAGCTGTTGGGAGACAGATGGTAGCCTCCCGTCAACGCCATCCAGCGTGTTCTTTAACGTGCACAGGGTATGGCTCTCCTGCAAAATGTCTAGCTCACAAGGACCCCGCAGGCTCAGAGAAGGTTGGGGAAGGAGACCAACTGGAACAGCTGTTGGGAGACAGATGGTAGCCTCCCGTCAACGCCATCCAGCGTGTTCTTTAACGTGCACAGGGTATGGCTCTCCTGCAAAATGTCTAGGTCACAAGCACCCCGAAGGCTCAGAGAAGGTTGGGGAAGGGGACCCACTGGAACAGCTGTTGGGAGACAGATGGTAGCCTCCCGTCCAGGCCATCCAGCGTGTTCTTTAACGTGCACAGGGTATGGCTCTCCTGCAAAATGTCTAGCTCACAAGGACCCCGCAGGCTCAGAGAAGGTTGGGGAAGGAGACCCACTGCAACAGCTGTTGGGAGACAGATGGTAGCCTCCCGTCAACGCCATCCAGCGTGTTCTTTAACGTGCACAGGGTATGGCTCTCCTGCAAAATGTCTAGGTCACAAGCACCCCGAAGGCTCAGAGAAGGTTGGGGAAGGGGACCCACTGGAACAGCTGTTGGGAGACAGATGGTAGCCTCCCGTCCAGGCCATCCAGCGTGTTCTTTAATGTGCATAGGGTATGGTTCTCTCGCACACGGAGCCACGGCTTAACGTCCCATCCGATGGACGGCGGCCTTTCCAAGCTCATCGGTGTCCCCTACTGACCGTGGGCAAGGCGTGGAATTTTGCGGAGATAAATCTCAACGCTGACCCAGTTGGGACTCGAACTTGGGAACTGCAGATTACGAGCCTGGCGCGCTACCGACTGAGCCACCCCCGGCCAAGGGGGAGGGGCAAAAAACACATAAATATTACAAGATTTAAGCCTTAACTGGCATAGCGGTTAGGGAGGTAGCGACTATTCCAGGAAGGCAAACATTGTGTGCTGTGTCAGCAATGACTCCGGTCTTAGTAGGGCATATCCTTCTGTGAGAAGTCTTTAAAAGCTGGGACAGGGGTGGCTCAGTAGGTAGCGCGCCAGGCTCGTAATCTGTAGTTCCCAGGTTCGAGTCCCAGATGGGTCAGCGTTGAGATTTATCTCCGCAAAATTCCACACCCTGCCCACGGTTAGTAGGGACACTGATGGGTTTGGAAAGACCACCGTCTGTTGGATGGGACGTTAAGCCGTGGCCCCGTGTGCGGGAGAGCCATACCCTGTGTAAGTTAAAGAACATGCTGGATGTCCTTGACGGGAAGCTACCATCTGTCTCCCAACAGCCATTCCAGTGGGTCCCCTCCCCCATCCTTCTCTGAGCCTTTGGGGTCCTTGTGACCTGGCCATTGTGCGGGAGAGCCATACCCTGTGTACGTTAAAGAACACGCTGGATGGCCTTGACGGGAGACTACCATCAGTCTCCCATCAGCCGTTTCAGTGGGTTTTCACCCCAACCTTCTCTGAGCCTTTGGGGTTTATGTGACCTGGCCATTTAGCCCATGGTGTGCAAAAAATTGCCGCTCAGAGGTAAAACAACCCAAACAACACAACTCGCGAGAGATTTTCTGTCTTAAAAGTCGATCGCAGAGTCCAAAAGTTTGGCCCTCTCTGATATAAAATATTATTTTAATCTTTCCTGTTAGGTGGAATATTTTAGCAATTGGGTTCAGAGGTAAAACTACCAAAACAGTCAAAGCCATCGTGCGTGATTTCGCTTGACGTACAGAGTATGACTCTTCCGCCGTCGTGGGTATGAGTTGGTAAACCGTGACTCAGTGTGGAAGACGAACTCTAGACTATGCACATTGAAGAATATGCAACACGACCTTGATGGGAGATTTCAACATATCTTCTAATGTCTATTAAATGGATCCCCCCCCCCCCGCCGAACTCTGAGACGTTGGGGTCCTTGTGACCTAGCTATTTAATCCTTTGTGCGCATAAAAAGCGCTGCTCGAAAGAAAATCAACTCAATCTTTTTCTTTCACGAGCTTTCGAATGTCGTATTCACTCAAAGGATATTAAATTCGAAACCTTTCAATGTTATGTCAGTGAAATGGATAACCGTCAAGTCTTTTTTTTTATTTGTAACAGACGAATAGAGATTGCTGCCGGGACTTTTAAGAATCTATGGAGATTGTGGAGAAATAGGCGTTTACACCTAAAGACTAAAATTAGACTGTATAATAGTTTGGTTCTTTCTAGGGTTAGTTATGGTAGTGAACTTGGACACTTTGTAAACAAGATAACAGGAAACTAGATGCTTTTGATTCTAAATGCTTACGCAGTATCTTGGGCATTAGGTGGTTCAACTTTGTAACTAATGATGAGGTTAGGCAAAAGAGTTTGCAACCTCCTTTAAGCAGCATATTGTGCAGAGAGAGACTCCGTTGATTTGGCCATGTTGCCCGTATGGATAATTATAGATTGGCGAATAAGGTTATGAACAGTGTGCCTAAAGGCCTCAGAAAGAGGGGGAGACCTAGGATGCGGTGGGCAGACAATGTCAAACAGGACCTTGTTAGAATTGATGTGCAGTGGCCAGATGCAGCAGATGTACCTCGGGACAGACTCGTTTGGAGAACTAAATTGCACGGTCTGGTTTGACCTCCGTAGCCCATGGCTGCTTGAGGATGATGATGATGATGATGATCCTATAAGACTGAGAAGAGCTTTAGAAACAACTCCTAGGGTGTAAAGGTCTTCCTCATTTAAGGACCTACCATACTAAGACCAAAGTCAGTGCTGAACACTGTCTCAGAGATGAATTTTATCTGCTGAAACAGCAGCTAGTCCCTAATCACTAGGCCAGTTAAAATCTCTTAATTTTTGGGGGCAGGGAGGGTGCTATGTGTTTGAAGGTAAAAAGCTGAATTAAAATTATCAAGAACTTGATTTTCAACAATATTTGTTCAATATTTAAATAGTTGTAAAAGAAAGAATGGTTAAGAGCAACTATTAAACCGTTTGGTGAAATTCATAAACATTAGTTTCATCAGTTCCCTTAAGGTTTATTTCAATTTCTATCAATTCTGGATTTTTTTTCCCCCTAAAACGTGTTAAGGGCGTCATTTTTTAAATGCTTCTTTTAATTGACTTTTAAAATACCGAATGATTATTGTTGAAAAAACTCGAATTAGAATTTTCGTTTTGAAGTTATTCGTTCACCAACAGAGTAAAAGTTTCAAAATTTCGAATGTTTAACAAGACGGTTGCATTCGCTAAGGGATGGATTGAAAATGAGCGAAGAATGGAAATAATCTGTATATTTGCACTGAACTCGATACAGTCGCTCAAAAAAAAGTATCCGAACACTATAGTTGATTACAGAATTCAGAAAAAATATCTGGAGCGTGTGCAGTTACTGCACACGCTCCAGTTGCTGTGAAGGTAACTGCACACGCTCAATATTTCCGTGAGTGAGCCCACACGATCCAGGTCTTTGTGAGCTCACACGATCCTTATGTGCTTTGAACATTAACCGCAACCGCTCCAGTTTGCTGTGAACGGTAACTGCCCACGCTCAATATTTCCGTGAGTGAGCCCACACGATCCAGGTCTTTGTGAGCTCACACGATCCAATGTGCTGTGAACATTGAGCCCACACGATCTAGTATCAAAATAATATGACCACCTACAGTCGCTCAAAAAAAGTATCCGAACACTATAGTTGATTACAGAATTCAGGAAAATTTTCTGGCAACGATTATTTTATTATATTTATTTCCGATTATTTATTTCTGGCAACGATTATTCCCCCCCCCCCCGTCCTCGGTCAGAGAGGGAATAAGGATCGCCTTAGAGAGTCCGCCATCCATCGGATAGGAGGTCAAGCCGTGACTACGCGTGCAGGAGTGCTATACCCTGTGCACATTAAAGAACACATTGGATAGCCTTAACGGGAGGCTACCATTTCTCTCCTAAAAGCTGTTTAGTGGAATCTCCAACCCCAGCCTTCTCTAAGCCCTTGGGGTCATTGTGATCTGACAATTTATCTCATTGTATGCAAATTAAAGGACCGTCCAGAGGTAAAACAACCCTACAACGTAAATACAAAAAACAGTTCATTTGTAAATGCGTTGCCAGACTTTTACAAGCAGTTATAAATGACTGGTAAAAACATGGTTGATCTGATTAACGTTTTGATTTTCTGTACATTTAGATTTTAATATGTGTTAAGAATATAAGAAATTAAATTTAATATATTCCCATGGCCGATTGGTCAGCATACTTGCTACTGATATCTGGGTTCGAGTTTTTTCTACTGAGGTCTCTCCTTCCTCAGACCTTCATCTGTGGCCTATAAACTGGCAGTCTCCTGTCACACCTCTCTGACAAGCAGCTGCTTGAGGGTTGGGTTGTTTTACCTCTGAGCGGTCCTTTTTTCACACCACGGGCTAAATGGCCAGGTCACAAGGACCCCGAAGGCTCAGAGAAGGTTGGGAGAGGGGACCACTGGAAGAGCTGTTGGGAGACAGATGGTATCCTCCCGTCAAGGCCATCCAGTGTGTTCTTTAATGTTGGGTTGTTTTTTCTCTGAGCGGCACTGTTTTGCACACCATGGGCTAAATGGCCAGGTCACAAGGACCCCGAAGGCTCAGAGAAAATTGAGGGAGGGGACCCACTGGAATAGCTGTTGGGAGACAGATGGTAGCCTGCTGTCAAGGCTATCCAATGTGTTCTTTAATGTGCACAGGGTATGACTCTCCTGTACACGGGGCCACGGCTTAACGTCCCATCCGCCGACGGCAGCCTTTCCAAGCCCATCGGTGTCCCCTACTGACCGTGGCCAGAGCGGGAATTTTGCGGAGATAAATTTCAATGCTGACCCAGCTGGGACTCGAACCTGGGAACTGCAGATTACGATCCTGGCGCGCTACCGACTGAGCCACAACCGCCCCACTGCTGCTTGTGGGAATATTCATTTATTGATTTATTTGTTGCAGTTAACAACAGCTTATTTTTAGTTTTTACAATATATAAAGCGAATATGTTTCGTATTAACTCTGTCGTAAGATATATATATTTATTAGTGTATTCAAGCATTTATGAATTAGAATTAGTGATACATAGAAGGAATGTGTTATGAGCAATTGTACCGACATAAAACTAACCCAAAAAGTATCATTCAAAAATGAAACGAATAAAATAGGCCCTGGAACCGATCCCTGAGGAACACCTGTGGGAACAATTTGCAAGGTATCGATTACATCGTTTATCGTTGCTGATATTTGGTTACGTATGACGATTACCAATTTGGAAAAGGCATATTTATTACTAATACTCGTATTATTCTTCTGTTTTTAACAATATTTCATGATCAACTAGGTTTAATGTTTATTCAAGTCGATGATTGTAGCTATTATTTAATGCATCTAGAAAAATATTCTTTATGAAACATAAACGGTAGAAACTAGATACAATAAATTTGCTTATTTCATTGACACTTTAATTCAGCATTAAGCAATAAGTGTAAATATATGTTACGAATCGAAGCAACGCCATGCGAACTTGCATCGTAACCGTACCCGCATATATATAGAGCCTCCGCGGAACAACGCTTCCGTCGGCCAATTTGTCGAGCATTGCCAGTTGAAGAGGACTCCTATTCCTCCCTCCATTAATGACCGCCTATTGCAGACAGCAAAACTCCACTTCCCGCTTCCCACTGACCAAACTAATAATGTTTATCGAGTATTTTGTGTGTTTATGTTGTGCAAGCGTCGCCGCATTCTGTTTCCGCAACAGCCGCCACATTCGCTCCTAACAAACAGCGAGATTGGAGGCGACATGCAATGCTCTTAATTCACCCCCCCCCCCCCCCCCCACAAAACTCCCGCGTCTGATGGGCGCGTGCTGACTGTTATGCTAATTGGCTGGTACATAACGCGCGCGCGCGCATGCCTGAATACGGCGGGAAAGTGTTAGGGGAGGCGGGCTCTGACGAGAAACCAACGGTGGTCGTCCTAAACGTCCCTCAAGTGCCGCTATTAAACTGGCCATTGCAATCTTCAGCGTCCATCAAGGCAGATGGTGGATTGGTGGTGGACTCACCAGGGGTAGCAGATATCACCCTCCCCCCCCCCAACCACCCTCCCCAGCTGCGATTAAAGTTCTACGCACATTAGACAATATGTCCGTTGTTCTGCAAACCTTCTTCTTCATTGGCGTAATGAGTGTTATACAAGTAAGGCCTCGCGTGATCCTTGTGTTCTCGTGGTTCGTTTATCTTTAGTTAATGGTTCCCCCCACCCCTATTTTCCCAACAGAAATGGGGAGATGTAGGGAGGGGGGGGGGGGAGTCTTCCAACCATTACACAGCCTCGGCGATCGCATTAACTGAATGAACCAAATTCGAAAAGTACACACTGGATTCTATCATTTGCTGGGACCATAAGGCTTTCGTTTTGCGAGTGTGGAACATGAACTTTTATATAGATTACGGTTGGGGGGGGGGAGACGGGAGGGGAGGTAGGAGGGGGGGGGGACTCGCCTGATGATAATTTTCATTACATTAGCAGAACTGGTAGTTTGTGGTGGGACGTGTTAGAGGGGGAGAAACATTAAAACAAAATTGAGTGCAAATGGTAAGCGTCAGATGGTAAGTCTTCGACGCTTTGTTAAGGGGATCACGGTGTGTACGGGGGGGGGGGTAACTACGACTGTTGGATGGGTTGTTCCTGTTGATTGAACACGCCGCTATTGATGATGTTGACAAAGAAAGTAGTTGGCAAATAGAGGCAACACTTAAAGTAAGCGTCATTACGTTTGGCGGTCGCCGCCGGTAAATGTTTTGTAATCAAGGATATGGCAACCGTTTTACGAATGGCGTCTGCTGCGACGGTTGAAATCGTCTTGTTTATCTTTCTGTGAGATGATTTGAATAATGACTGGAACTACAGTCTCGGCTAAATGCATATGGAAAGAAGTAGTAAAAAATGAAGAGGTTATTTGGTTATCAATACTTGCGTTTGTAGATATCTTTCATTTTTTTTTTCATTACCAAATGGCCTCATTAGGATAAATCAGTTTAGATTAATAAAATACATTTATCAAAAAAACTTTTATTTTTTTTACGAAAGTGGTTTTGCAAACAAGTGTTTTCTTATGGCCTTTAAGACAGATTAACTTTTGAAGAAAATATTTATTCTCTACTTTTTTTTCTCTTTTTTGATTTTTTTTTTTCCCGTTGGGAAGCTGACAGAACAACTGAAATTTCTCGGCGTCTTAAAACCATTACCAAGCGGGGGAAGTGGTCTCACAAGAGACTGAAGCGTTTGCAACTTTCTAACGTTAAAAGAAATTGAAGCGTTTGCAACGTTTTAACGTTTAAAGAAATTAAAGCGTTTGCAGCTTTCTAACGCTAAGAGAAACTGAAGCGTTTGCAACTTTCTAACGTTTAAAGAAACTAAAGCGTTTGCAACTTTCTAACGTTAAGAGAAACTAAAGCTTTGTTGTTGTTTTACCTCTGAGCGGCACTTTTTTGCACACCATGGACTAAATGGACAGGTCACATGGACCCCGAAGGCTCAGAGAAGGTTGGAGGAGGGGACCCACTGGAACAGCTGTTTGGAGACAGATGATAGCCTCCCGTCAAGGCCATCCAGTATGTTCTTTAACGTGCACAGTGTCTGGCTCTCCCGCACACGGGGCCACGGCTTAACGTCCCATCCGACGGACGGCGGCCTTTCCAAGCCCATCGGTGTCCCCTACTGACCGTGGGCAGGGCGGGGAATTTTGCGGAGATAAATCTCAACGCTGACCCAGCTGGGACTCGAACCTGGGAACTACAGATTACGAGCCTGGCGTGCTACCGACTGAGCCAATTGCTGCACGTGTAGCAATCGGCAGCACAAGTTGCAGTTGGCCGTGAGGGCGCCTCCGTTGTTCGCAGTGGTTTTGATGGGCAGAAAACGCTATATAACGTTAAAACGCCCAAAACGCTCTAACTGTTTTCTGCGTGTCGTTTCCTTTAGTTGTTTCCATTTATAAGATTGCAAACGATACTACCGAAGCAGAAAGCTATAATAGTTTGTTTTTTGTTTGCTTATTGCTGGGATATTGGGCAAGGGGGAAAAAAAATAGAGAAAACGATTTCATTGTTTTAAGTGGGGCAGATGTAAATAAACGGACTAATAAGCAGATATTCTCGATAATAACGTAAACAACGGATACGTAATAGTTACAATTGGCTAATGGTATTGCAGGCAATATCTATTTACTGTTTATCACCATGGCAACTAAAGAGTTGGTAAAGAAAATGAATTTTAATCCTTAAAAGTTAACAAAAGGGGAAAAATTCACCGCAGCCAAATTTGAAAATTCTGTTCATAGACCTCTGTGGCAAGCAGCTGCTTGAGGGTGTATTTAATTTAAATAAGAAATGGGAGGTAGAATATTCTTTGAAGAAACATTTTAGAAATTTTAGAAATATTCTTTGAAGAAACATTTTAGAAAAAAAATCGACATAAAATGTAGTTTCTTAATGAAGATTCTTCACTTAGGAAGGGGGGGGGGGGGGCTCAGTGGCAGATTCGCCAGGCTCGTAATCTGTAGTTCCCAGGTTCGAGTCCCAGCTGGGTCAGCATTGAGATTTATCTCCGCAAAATTCCCCGCCCTGCCCACGATCAGTAGGAGACAACGATGGGCTTGGAAAGACCACCGTCCGTCGGATGGGACGTTAAGTCGTGGCCCCGTGTGCGGGAGAGCCATACCCTGTGCACGTTTAATGAACACGCTGGATGGCCTTGACGGGAGACTACCATCTGTCTCCCAACAGCTGTTCCAGTGGGTCCCCTCCCCCAACCTTCTCTGAGCCTTCGGGGTCCATGTGACCTGGCCATTTAGCCCATGGTGTGCAAAAAAGTGCCGCTCAGAGGTAAAACAACCCAACAACCCAACTCAGTTTTGTAGAAAGATGAGGAGGAGAGGTATATGCCGCCATACCCTGTGCACGTTAAAGAACACGCTGGATGGCCTTGACGGGAGGCTACCATCTGTCTCCCAACAGCTGTTCCAGTGGGTCCCCTCCCCCAACCTTCTCTGAGCCTTCGGGGTCCATGTGACCTGGCCATTTAGCCCATGGTGTGCAAAAAAGTGCCGCTCAGAGGTAAAACAACCCAACAACCCAACTCAGTGTTGTAGAAAGATGTTTTGAACGCGATGCTTCTATTAAATATTTCTTTTTCTGTAACGTTTCAACATTGAACAAATATTGTTATAAATCAAGAGTCACGTGCATTGAATATATTTTAATGTTCTTCAAAGGCCGAGAGAGGCTATTAAAATATCCTCGGGTGGTTGAGTGGTTAGAGCGCTTGGCAGCTGATCGAAAGGATCTGTGTCAGAGCCCCAGATTAAAAATGAAGGTTTTCTTTCTTGCGCTTTTTTTTAAATTCTGTTGAGGTCTCGACTTTGTCAATAGATCTTCTTTGTGGTGTATTATTATCTGTCAGACTTTTGTGGCAAGCAGCTGCTTGAGAGGGAATTTATTTTTTAGATCAGTGGTTCTCGAAGAATGGTTACATCAGTGTCTCGCAAACTGTGTGCCGCGAGAGATTCCAAGTGTGCCGCGAGAGATTTTCAAATTGACACTCGATATTCCAAAGATTTCATTTTGACTTGTGTTATCGACGTGCTTTAATAAAAAACTTTCAGATTTTATCAACTGAGATCTTGTAAGTATTTATCAAGCTTTTTCCAAATTTTGGTATTTTTGATTATTTCAAGCCATAGAATGGACAAATATTTAAAACAAACACCGAGTTATGAATTAAAGAACGAGAGCAAATCTTCAAGTAAAACCAGGCTGATGACTTCAACAAAGCGCAAATATAATGACGATTATATAGAGTTTGCTTTTATTCTTTTTTAGGTGTGCCGCGGGAAAAAAAAAATTAGATTCAGTGTGCCGCGGAAAAAAATTAGATTCAGTGTGCCGCAGAGTAAAAAAGTTTGCGAGACACTGGGTTACATCAATGAGAAAGAGTCTCAGTTTAATTATCTTGGGAGTTATGTAACAGATACTGATGATGTGCAACAATAGGGATTAAAGAATTTTAAGGGACTTTTAAGCATCTTTGGAGAATGTGGAGAAATAGGTATTTACTGTCTGCATAAAGACTAATATTAAGCTGTATAATAGTTTGGTTCTTTCTAGGGTTAGTTATGGTAGTGAAACTTGGACACTTTGTAAACAAGATAACAGGAAACTAGATGCTTTTGATTCCAGATGCTTACGCAGTATCTTGGGCATTAGGTGGTTCAACTTTGTAACTAATGATGAGGTTAGGCAAAGGAGTTTGCAACCTCCTTTAAGCAGCATATTGTGCAGAGAGAGACTCCGTTGGTTTGGCCATGTTGCCCGTATGAATAATTATAGATTGGCGAATAGGGTTATGAACAGTGTGCCTAAAGGCCTCAGAAAGAAGGGGAGACCTAGAATGTGGTGGGCAGACAATGTGAAACAGGACCTTGTTAGAATTGGTGTGCAGTGGCCAGATGCAGCAGATGTAGCTCAGGGCAGACTTGCTTGGAGAACTAAATTGTACAGTCTGGTGGGACCTCCGTAGTCCATGGCTGCTTGAGGATGATATACGTGTTTCCCAAAATTATCCTTCCCAAAATTACTTTGTACAGTCGCTCAAAAAAATATCCGACACTATGGTCGATTACAGAATTCAGAAAAAATATCTGGCAACGATTTACTTAGAAATTAGTTGATCTGGCAACCTTCGTGTCACGTGACACGAAGGTTGACAAATCACTGATTTCTAAAAAAACGTTGCCAGATATTTTTTCTCAATTCTGTAATCAACCATAGTGTTCCGATACTTTTTTGAGCGACTGTACCTCTCAGAAGTTAAACAACTCAAGAACACTCTGATACATCGCTATTAATGTTATCTCTAAAACTGATACAGAAGTATTAAATGATATCTGATAATAGAAAAAGCGTCAGAATTATTTATAATATTGCTTTCTTCAATTGCTTTCACGATAGTGGATAAATATGGTAAGTGAAAAGTACTTAAAGTATAATTTTTATTCTGCTTATGATGATTGCAAATGTAGTGTATTCAGAACCATACTGCTGATGACCTTGCTCTAGAGTTCTTCCTCCATCAATGTTTCCTCTCTTCTTCTTCTCCTCCAGAGCCCGGAGAGCCGCCAAAGCTTCCCGCAGTGAAGTGCACTCTCAGGAAGCACAAGAGCAACCGGAAACCCCGAACACCGTTCACGACGCAGCAGCTTCTGGCTCTCGAACGGAAGTTCCGGTCCAAGCAGTACTTGTCGATCGCCGAGCGTGCCGAATTCTCTTCTTCGCTGAACCTCACGGAGACGCAGGTCAAGATCTGGTTTCAGAATCGTCGAGCCAAGGAGAAGAGACTGAAGGAGGCAGAGATCGAGAAGCTGAGGATGGCTGCCAGGCCTCTCCTGCCCTCGTTCGGGTTCGGCATGCCGTCGGGTGCGTCGCCTTTCCTACACGGCGTCCACGCTCACTTCAGCAGTGCGGCGGCCATGACGCGGCCTTTGCTTGGACCTCTCATGGCACCTTATCCTATTTACTCATCACCCTCTGCCGTGTGTCCGCAGTGAGATCGTAAGTCACTGATGAAGACGTTTACTACTACTACTACTCACTGCGGCATGTGTACAGTTCGGACCAAAACGCGATGTGACCAAAGACGTGTGACTGATTTTTTTCTTTCTTTCTGGATTACGATTGCGATTTGTGGATTACGATTTGGTGGTCGAATCACCTTTTTAGAGTGACCTTTAGACCGACGTTCCGAATCATCCTGATGAATAGATTCCTATTTCATGCTGCAATTAAACTGAACGGGACTATCATTTTCTTTTTTTTTTGGACGAAGAATACTTCAGTCTGGTGGTTTAGTGACTGCTTATTCGGATTTCTAGAGATTTATTGATTTGTCGTTAATAAGTCACAGACAATAACAAACTGTAGTTCCAAGGATAATTTTAAGTCTGGGAAAAAATTTGTCTTCAGTAAGGTGAAGGAATCGAACCCGAGTCTCTTGGAGACATGTCAAATGTTTTGAGCATCAGTGAGAGAGACTGGACTGCGGAGTGATACGACACTGTTCCTGCATAATTTTAAGAAACAGAAATTAAAAAAATAAAATCAACAAACATACAGTCGCTCAAAAAAGTATCCGAACACTACGGTTGATTACAGAATTCAGAAAAAATATCTGGCAACGATTTTTTTTTAGAATTTAGTGATCTGGCAACCTTCGTGTCACGTGATTACAGAATTCAGGAAAAATATCTGGAGTGTGTACAGCAACTGTACACGCTCCAGTTACCGTTCGCAGCAAACTGGAGCGTGTGCAGTTACTGCACACCAGTTTTGCTGTTTCCAGTTTCCTGTGAACGGTAACTACACACACTCAATATTTCCGTGAGTGAGCCCACACGATCCAGGTCTTTGTGAGCTCACACGTCCAATGTGCTGTGAACATTAACCGCAACCGCTCCAGTTTGCTGTGAACGGTAACTGCACACGCTCCATATTCATTGCATTATATATTCATACGCATTATATATATTAAAAAATATCCGAACACTACGGTTGATTACAGAATTCAGAAAAAATATCTGGTAAACGATTTTTTTCCTAGAAATTAGTGATCTGGCAACCTTCGTGTCACGTGACACGAAGGTTGCCAGATCACTAATTTCTAAAAAAAATCGTTACCAGATACTTTTTCTGAATTGTGTAATCAACCACAGTGTTCGGATATTTTTTTTAAGCGACTGTAGGTGGTCATATTATTTTGATACTAGATCGTGTGGGCTCACTCACGGAGATATTGAGCGTCTGCAGTTACCGTTCACAGCAAACTGGAGCGGTTGCGGTTAATGTTCACAGCACATTGGATCGTGTGAGCTCACAAAGACCTGGATCGTGTGGGCTCACTCACGGAAATATTGAGCGTGTGCAGTTAAAATATCTGGAGCGTGTACAGTTGCTGTACACGCTCCAGATATTTTTCCTGAATTCTGTAATCATGTGACACGAAGGTTGCCAGATCACTAATTTCTAAAAAAAAAAAAATCGTTGCCAGATACTGTTTCTGAATTCTGTAATCAACCATAGTGGTCGGATACTTTTTTGAACGACTGTACATACTGAGTGCTGACTTCATCAGGACAAGACCCACGTCAGTGTGAGTCGAAAATAAGATCTCGTTAATTTTTTTAATAAGCTTTTTAAGAGAAAATGTGACTCAAGATAAATGAAACACTTGGAATAAAACTTAGCAAAATTGGAACAGGGTTGGGCCAGGCTTGCAATCTGCAGTTCCCAGGTTCGAGTCCCAGCGGGGTCAGCGTTGAGATTTATCTCCGCCAAATTCCCCGCCCTGCAAACGGTCAGTAGGGGACACCGATGGGCTTGGAAAGGCCACCGTCCGTCGGATGGGACGTTAAGCCGTAGTCCCATGTGCGAGAGAGACATATCCTGCGTACATTAAAAAACACGCTGAATGGCCTTAACGGGAGGCTATCATCTGATTGGCGCGCTACCGACTGAGCCACCGATTGAACCCCTGGGGGAAGGGGACTCACTGGACAGTTGTTAGTCTTGACGGGGGCTTTCATCTGTCTCCTATCTCGTGTTCTTTAGTATGCACAGGGTATGGCTCTCCCGCCCACGGGGCCACGTCTTAACGTCTCATCCGACGGACGGAGCATCCCAAATCCAAAGGCGCCCTTTTTTTCGCCGATGACAGGGGGGGGGGGGGGGTAATTAGCGCAGATAAATCTCAACCCTGTTACAGATAAAACTCGAATCTGGGAGCTGAAGAGCTGAAGAGTTGGGTTGTTGTTTTACCTCTGAGCAGCACTTTTTTGCACACCATGGGCTAAATGGCCAGGTCACATGGACCCCGAAGGCTCAGAGAATGTTGGGGGAGGGGACCCACTGGAACAGCTGTTGGGAGACAGATGGTAGCCTCCCGTCAAGGCCATCCAGCGTATTCTTTAACGTGCACAGGGTATGGCTCTCCCGTACACGGGCCACGACTTAACGTCCCATCCGACGGACGGCGGTCTTTCTAAGCCCATCGGTGTCCCCTACTGACCGTGGGCAGGGCGGGGAATTTTGTCAACACTGACCCAGCTGGGACTCGAACCTGGGAACTACAGATTACGAGCTTGGCGCGCTACCGACTGAGCCACCCCCCGCCCCAGGGACCTGAAGATCAAAAGCCTAGCGCGCTGCAGACTGAGCCAGCCCCGTCTCAGGATGTTTTGAGGAAGCTGCCCTTTGACTTCTTTTAATGACGTCACAGAATTTTCTCCCACCCTGCTCGATTTGCTAATTTTGTTCCCATTAATTTATGGCGACTGTCCCCACTTGGACAATGTCTTCGGTGCATGTACAGTTCGGTGCAGGAAGTAAAGTGACAGAGATGAGAAAACTTGTTGATATGGCGGGAAGAAAAAAAAAACGCTATAAATTAAAAAACACGAATATTACGAAACAATGTAATTTGATAAAGAAGTTTAAAAAAATAAACATTCGCCTAGACCTTCTGAAAAACAAAATAAATGATATAGTTTCTGTGTTCTATATAAAAAAAATAATTATCATTCGTAAGTAAGCACTGGTTTTAAAGTTTTTTTCAGTTCATGACAATTCAGTTTTTTGCGGAGTGATTGTGGAATGAAGAAATAGTGTACAGTCGCTCGAAAAAATATCCGAACACGATTACAGAATTCAGAAAAAATATCTGGCAACGATTTTTTTAGAAATTAGTGGCAACCTTCGTGTGATCTGGCAACCTTCGTGTCACGTGACACGAAGGTTGCCAGATCACTAATTTCTAAAAAAAAATCGCTGCCAGATATTTTTTCTGAATTCTGCAAACTGGAGCGGTTGCGGTTAATGTTCACAGCACATTGGATCGTGTGAGCTCACAAAAACCTGGATCGTATGGGCCCACTCATAGAAATATTGAGCGTGTGCAGTTACCGTTCACAGCAAACTGGAGCGGTTGCGGTTAATGTTCACAGCACATTGGATCGTGTGAGCTCACAAAGACCTGGATCGTGTGGGCTCACTCACGGAAATATTGAGCGTGTGCAGTTACCGTTCACAGCAAACTGGAGCGGTTGAGGTTAATGTTCACAGCACATTGGATCGTGTGAGCTCATAAAGACCTGGATCGTGTGGGCTCACTCACGGAAATATTGAGCGTGTGCAGTTACCGTTCACAGCAAACTGGAGCGTGTGCGGTAACTGCACATGCTGCCCCAGTTTGCTGTGAACGGTAACTGGAGCGTGTGCAGTTGCTGTACACGCTCCAGATATTTTTCCTGAATTCTGTAATCACGTGACACGAAGGTTGCCAGATCACTAATTTCTAAAAAAAAAATCGGTGCCAGATATTTATTCTGAATTCTGTAATCGACCATAGTGTTCGGATACTTTTTTTGAGCGACTGTACCTAATAAAGTCGCTGCTGAGAACTCTTTGCATTTACAAGTTCAAAGACAAAAACAGTTTTAGAGTGAATCATATGCCTTTCAGTAGTTTTTATCCACATTTCCTTCCCAGTAAAACGGCAGTTGTATAAAAACTCCTTTATTAGTGAAAAAAAGTGAAAAAAATTTATTTTACATGATTGTCCTTGGTTTTAACTTCCTTTGGGCAGAGCAGCAGTATCTGTTAAAAGAATCTTCATTTATTCGAAATATGTTATGAATTTTCGTTTCTTCGAAACTCCTTTCACACCCTCAGACCTCAGGTTGTCATGGTAACGACAATCCTCCGCGATGGAGGAGATTCTCTCAAGGGTTGAACCCTGATCTTAAAGGGCGGTGCATATTCTGACAGATGGGAGAGCGTGCTGGATATTAATTATGTGTTAAAATATTAATATGTAATTATTTATATTTTTATGTAAATACTTTAAGTTAATAAAAGAGTTTTCCTCAACTGCAGATATATTTTTGATTATTTAAGTCTTGCTACAAAACTAAGGATCGATAGTAATTGGCGTCAAGTAGCATAGGGGTCACTGTATGTTGCGAGATAAGGGAAGCCATGAGGGTGGTTTCACATGTGGGGGTGCAAAAGAAGTTTCAGCAGCGTTCACGTGGCAGTTCGTGGGACGTACGAAGATACAGCATTTGCTTGGAGAGAGTTGGGGGGAGGGTTGCAAAGAAATTACAGCAGCAATCGTATGCCAGATGGGTATAGCGGATGAGAAGATGCATTAATATCCACTTAGACAGGTGGTCAGGCAAAGGAACTAAAAAAGCACACGTGGACATTGGGCGGTGCACTAGAACAAAGCACACAGGGATATTGCGTGGTGCATCAGAACTAGAACAAATTGCACATGGATACTGCTTCGTGCATCAAAACTAGAACACAGTACACAGGGATATTAATTGGTGCATCAGAACTAAAACAAAGCACACATGGATATTGCGTGGTGAATCAGAACTGGAACAAAGTACACATGGATACTGCGTGGTGCAACTGAACTAGAACAAAGTACACACGGATATTGCGTGGTGCATCAGAACTACAACAAAGTACACACGGATGGTGCATCAGAACTAGAACAAAGCACGGGGATATTGCGTGCTGCATCAGGACTAGAACAAAGTACACTTCGATACTGCGTGGTGCATCAGAACTGGAACAAAGTACACATGGATACTGCGTGGTGCAACAGAACTAGAACAAAGTACACACGGATATTGCGTGGTGCATCAGAACTACAACAAAGTACACACGGATGGTGCATCAGAACTAGAACAAAGCACACGGGGATATTGCGTGCTGCATCAGGACTAGAACAAAGTGCACTTGGATACTGCGTGGTGCATCAGAACTGGAACAAAGTACACATGGATACTGCGTGGTGCATCAGAACTACAACAAAGCACACGGGGATATTCCGTGGTGCATCAGTACTAGAACAAAGTACACTTGGATACTGCGTGGTGCATCAGAACTAGAACAAAGCACACGGTGATATTGCGTGGTGCATCAGAACTAGAACAAAATACACATGCATGGTGCATCAGAATTAGAACAAAGTACACACGGATGTTGCGTGGTGCATCAGGATTAGAACAAAGTACACACGGACGTTGCGTGGTGTATCAGAACTAGAACAAAATACACATGTGTGGTGCATCAGGATTAGAACAAAGTACAAACGGATGTTGCGTGGTGCATCAGAACTAGAACAAAATACACACGGATATTGCGTGGTGCATCAGAACTAGAATAAAATACACACGGATATTGCGTGGTGCATCAGAACTAGAACAAAGTACACACGGATGTTGCGTCGTGCATCAGAACTAGAACAAAGTACACACGGATATTGCGTGGTGCATCAGGGCTAGAACATAATACACACGGATATGCGTGGTGCATCAGGACTAGAACAAGGTACACATGGATGTTGCGTGGTGCATCAGAACTAGAACAAAGTACACACGGATGTTGCGTGGTGCATCAGAACTAGAACAAAGTACACACGGATATTGCGTGGTGCATCAGAACTAGAACAAAGTACACACAGATATTGCGTGGTTTATCAGGGCTAGAACAAAGAACATACGGATATTGCGTGGTGCATCAGGACTAGAACAAAATACACACGGATGTTGAGTGGTGCATCAGGGCTAGAACAAAATACACACAGATATTGCGTGGTTTATCAGGGCTAGAACAAAGAACATACGGATATTGCGTGGTGCATCAGAACTAGAACAAAGTACACACGGATGTTGAGTGGTGCATCAGGGCTAGAACAAAATACACACGGATATTGCGTGGTGCATCAGAACTAGGACAAAGTACACACGGATATTGCGTGGTGCATCAGGACTAGAACAAAATACACACGAACATTGCGTGGTGCATCAGAACTAGAACAAAGTACACACGGATGTTGCGTGGTGCATCAGGATTAGAACAAAGTACACACGGACGTTGCGTGGTGTATCAGAACTAGAACAAAATACACATGCGTGGTGCATCAGGATTAGAACAAAATACACACGGATATTGCGTGGTGCATCAGAACTAGAACAAAATACACACGGATATTGCGTGGTGCATCAGAACTAGAACAAAGTACACACGGATGTTGCGTCGTGCATCAGAACTAGAACAAAGTACACACGGATATTGCGTGGTGCATCAGGGCTAGAACAAAATACACACGGATATGCGTGGTGCATCAGGACTAGAACAAGGTACACATGGATGTTGCGTGGTGCATCAGAACTAGAACAAAGTACACACGGATGTTGCGTGGTGCATCAGAACTAGAACAAAGTACACACGGATATTGCGTGGTGCATCAGAACTAGAACAAAGTACACACAGATATTGCGTGGTGCATCAGGGCTAGAACAAAATACACACAGATATTGCATGGTGCATCAGAACTAGAACAAAGAACATACGGATATTGCGTGGTGCATCAGGACTAGAACAAAATACACATGGATGTTGCGTGGTGCATCAGAACTAGAACAAAGTACACACGGATGTTGAGTGGTGCATCAGGGCTAGAACAAAATGCACATGGATATTGCGCGGTGCATCAGAACTAGGACAAAGTACACACGGATATTGCGTGGTGCATCAGGACTAGAACAAAATACACGAACATTGCGTGGTGCATCAGAACTAGAACAAAGTACACATGGATGTTGCATGGTGCATCAGAACTAGAACAAAGTACACACGGATGTTGCGTGGTGCATCAGAATTAGAACAAAGTACATATGGACATTGCGTGGTGCATCAGATCTAGAACAAAGTACACTTGGATAATGCGTAGTGCGTCAGAACTAGAGCAAAGCACACTGGGATATTGTGTGGTGCATCAGAACTAGAACAAAGCACACATGGATTTTGCGTGGTGCATCAGAATTAGAACAAAGTACGCACGGATGCTGCGTGGTGAACCAGAACTAGAAGAAAGTACACTTCGAAACTGTGTGGTGTGTAGAACTAGAGCAAAGCACATGGGAATATTGCATGGTACATCAGAACTAGAACAAAGTACACATGAATATTGCGTGGTGCATCATAACTAGATCAAATCACACAGGGATATTGCGTGGTGCATCATAACTAGAACAAAGTACACACGGATGTTTCGTGGTGCATCAGAACTAGAACAAAGTGCACATGGGTGTTGCGTAGCACATCAGAACTTGAACAAAACACGGGGATATTGTGTGGTGCATCAGAACTAGAACAAAATACACATGGATATTGTGTGGTTCATCAGTACTAGAACAAAATACACAAGAATATTGAGTGGTGCATCAGGATTAGTACAAAGTACACATGGATATTGTGTGGGGCATCAGAACTAGAACAAAGTAGCCACGGATGTTGCCTGGTGCATCAGAACTAGAACAAAGTACACATGGATGTTGCGTGGTGCTTCAGAATTAGAACAAAGTACATTTGGATACTGCATGGTGCATAGATCTAGGGCAAAGCACATGGGGATATTGCGTGATGCATCGAAACAGAACAAAATACACAGATGGATATTGCGTGGTACATCAGAATTAGAACAAAGTACACTTGGATACTGTGTTGTGTATAGAAATAGAGCAAGCAACGGGGATATTGCATGGTACATCAGAACTACAACAAAATACACATGGATGTTGCATGGTGCATCAAAACTACAACAAAGTACACATGAATACGGCGTGGTGCATCAGAACTAGAGCAAAGTACACACGGATGTTTCGTGGTGCATCAGAACTAGAACAAAGTACACTTGGATACTTCATTGTGCATCAGAACTAGAACAAAGTACACACGGATGTTGCGTAGTGCATCAGAAGTAGAACAAAGTACACACGGATGTTGCGTGGTGCATCAGAACTAGAGCAAAGCACCCGGGGATATTGTGTGGTGCATCAAAACTAGAACAAAGTACACATGGATGTTGCATGGTGCATCAGAACTAGAACAAAATACACACGGATGTTGCGTCAGAATTAGAACAAAGTACACATGGACATTGCGTGGTGCATCAGAACTAGAACAAAGTACACACGAATGTTGCGTGGTGCATCAAAACTAGAACAAAGTACACACGATTGTTGCGTGGTGCATCAGAACTAGAGCAAAGTACCCATGGATATTGCGTGGTACATCAGAATTAGAACAAAGTACACTTGGATACTGTGTGGTGTATAGAAATAGAGCAAGCAACGGGGATATTGCATGGTGCATCAGAACTACAACAAAATACACATGGATGTTGCATGGTGCATCAAAACTACAACAAAGTACACATGAATACGGCGTGGTGCATCAGAACTAGAGCAAAGCAAACGAGGATATTGTGTGGTGTTTCAGAACTAGAACAAAATACACACGGATGTTGCGTTGTGCATCAGAACTAGAACAAAGTACAAATGGATATTGCGTGGTGCATCAGAATTTGAACAAAGTACACTTGGATACTACGTGGTGCATAGAACTAGAGCAGAGCACACGGGGATATTGCGTGGTGGATCAGAACTAGAACAAAATACACATGGATAATTCGTGGTGCATCAGGACTAGAACAAATTACACAGGGATATTGCTTCGTGCATCAGGACTAGAACAAAGTACACAGGGATATTGCTTGGTGCATCAAAACTGGAACAAAGTACACTTGGATACTGCGTTGTGCATCAGAACTAGAACTAAATACACAGGGATATTGCGTTCTGCATCAGAACTAGAACAAAGTACACACGGATGTTGCGTGGCGCATCACGACTAGAACAAAATGCACACGGATATTGCGTGGTGCATCAGAACTAGAACAAAGTACACATGGATATTTCTTGGTGCATCAGAACTAGAACAAAGTACACACGGGTATTGCGTGGTGCATCAGAACTGGAACAAAGTACACACGGATATTGCGTGTTGCGGCAGAACTACGCTCGCGAAACCAGGCTGTTTTGTACGGGAAGCTGCAGCAACGTTCACATGGAAATCGCGCAGAACATAATTATCGCGCGGCTATAATGAGGTTAATTTGGACCAAAGGTGATGGAAAAGGACCATAATGATATTCACGTAGACAGGGCATGGTGCATCGAAGTATACAGAAAAGCTCACTTGAGCAGAACATGATATACGAGAAGTTACAAGGAGCATTCACAAGGGTAGAATGTTAAACACGAGAATCGGATATTTTCCGATAATGGCCTCCCGTCAAGGCCATCCAGCGTGTTCTTTAACGTGCACAGGGTATGACTCTCCCGCATACGGGGCCATGGCTTAACGTCCCATCCGACGGACAGCTGGCTTTCCAAGCCATGGATCATACCTTTGAATCATTAAATGGAAAGATTGGTGAAAAAGCGAGTGTGGTAGCAACTTCTGGCATTGATTTTTTCCACAAGCAGCAAGCTTCAGACCCGAAAACAACAACAGTGAGTCAATCCCAGCACCAAGGGGCGGGGGTGGCTCAGTCGGTAGCGCGCCAGGCTCGTAATCTGTAGTTCCCAGGTTCGAGTCCCAGCTGGGTCAGCGTTGAGATTTTTCTCCGCAAAATTCCCCGCCCTGCCCACGGTCAGTAGGGGACATCGATGGGCTTAGAAAGGCCGCCGTCCGTCGGATGGGACGTTAAGCCGTGGCCCCGTGTGCGGGAGAGCCATACCCTGTGCACGTTAAAGAACACGCTGGATGGCCTTGACGGGATGCTACCATCTGTCTCCCAACAACTGTTCCAGTGGGTCCCCTCCCCCAACCTTCTCTGAGCCTTCGGGGTCCATGTGACCTGGCCATTTAGCCCATGGTGTGCAAAAAAAGTGCCGCTCAGAGGTAAAACAACCCATCCCAGCACCAACATTTCAAAGAACACATAAAAATATATACAACAGTATATAATACAACAAAAATATACAATAAATAAATAAATATAAAATTCGAGAGACATGACAATTATTGAATTAATAATGTTTTTATGATCATATTTCAAATATTTTTCATCACCTTTTGTATATTCGCACAGTGATTTATTCCAGCTTGGTAATAACGAAATAAAATAGTGGTCTGCAACTTTGATTCGTCAGATTAAGGATTTAAAATTAAAATTTCTATCTAATTTTAGGATATATCTATCGTATATATAGGGGTGGCTCAGTCGATAGCGCGCCAGGCTCGGAATCTGTAGTTCCCAGGTTCGAGTCCCAGCTGGGTCAGCGTTGAGATTTATCTCCGCAAAATTCCCCGCCCTGCCCACGGTCAGTAGGGGATACCGATGGGCTTGGAAAGGCCGCCGTCCGTCGGATGGGACGTTAAGCCGTGGCCCCGTGTGCGGGAGAGTCATACCCTGTGCACGTTAAAGAACACGCTGGATGGCCTTGACGGGAGGTTACCATCTGTCTCCCAACAGCTATTCCAGTGGGTCCCCTCCCCCAACCTTCTCTGAACCTTCGGGGTCCATGTGACCTGGCCATTTAGCCCATGGTGTGCAAAAAAGTACCGCTCAGAGGTAAAACAACCCAACTATTTGAAGTAATTTGGTTAAAATTACTTATTCTTCTGCTATGGCATATAAATAAACTGACAGGCTCCTGTCAGACCTCTGTGGCAAGCAGCTGCTTGAGTGGGTATTTATTTATTTTTATTTTATATTGTATAAGGATTTTTCATATTCATTAACATTCGTTTCTGTTAATACGATTGCATCTAGAAAATACAAGATATTAATTAAATAGCTATATAAGAGATCTCAGTTTTTTTAAACTTCTGACATTAACACGTACAGTCGCTCAAAAAAGTATCCGAATATTACGGTTGATTACAGAATTCAGAAAAAATATCTGGCAACGATTTTTTTTAGAAATTAGTGATCTGGGAACGTTCGTGTCACGTGATTACAGAATTCAGGAAAAATATCTGGAGCGTGTACAGCAACTGTACACGCTCTAGTTACAGTTCACAGCAAACTGGAGCGTGTGCAGTAACTGGCTATTTAGCCCATGGTGTGCCAAATAAGTGCCACTCAGAGGTAAAACAACCCAACAAACCAACCCCACCAACACCTTCTGCCTTCGAACCCATTCCTTCAGTTTCTTGAAACAACTCCCCTTTTAACCACCCTTGTCCACCTGCCATTGTGCCTCCTCCCAGTTTACCTCAACAGCAGAGAGCTTCCGAATCTAGCGCGTTCGTAATCAAAAAGGACGTCGCCTTTTAAGCGTCACCTCTCCCAGGAGAGTCTCGTGCTCCCACCATAATATTTTACGGCGCCTTTTAAATGCCTTTCACTTCCTTTGTAACACGATAATTCTCTTAGCAGTTTCCCAATGAGCAATATCTCTGGCGTTGTAGCCTGCCGCAGCCGGGCGCTTGTTGTCTCCGGGATAGTGCCATGTCACTTTTCAGCATTCAGGTTGGGATCAGGGGTTGACCGTCATATTCTGGCGTGATGGGACATTTCAGAGCTACCCATAACGGAGCAAGCCGTCATTTATCTCGCATCTTCACTGCCTCTTGCAACAACTAGGCGAATAGATATCAATATTCCAGAAGCGATATCGGCACTGAGAGTGCTAATTTTAATTATGTTGGACACTGCCAATGATTTTTCCTCAGTGAGCAATAAATAGGCGTTGCAACCAATTCACTTGGGCCATTAGCTGTGAATAAATACCTTCATTTATTGTTGCTGCGGAAAGATATGTGTACGGAATTGTTCCAGCCGTTATCTGGGGGGGGGGGGGATGGGAAAAAGACTCAATACTGTTTTGAGAGTTCAAGCGATTTTAAACTACGGGAAGAATTGTAGCGTTGAGGCCGTGTCACGTGACACGAAGGTTGCCAGATCACCAATTTCTACAATAATCGTTGCCAGATATTTTTTCTGAATTCTGTAATCAACCATGGTGTGATCGGATACTTTTTGCACACGAAGGTTGCCAGATCACCAATTTCTAAAAAAAAAATCGTTGACAGATATTTTTTCTGATTTTTGTAATCAACCATAATCTTCGGATATTTTTTTGAGCGACTGTAGGTGGTCATATTATTTTGATACTAGATCGTGTGGGCTCACTCACGGAAATATTGAGCGTGTGCAGTTACCGTTCACAGCAAACTGGAGCGGTTGCGGTTAATGTTCACAGCACATTGGATCGTGTGAGCTCACAAAGACCTGGATCGTGTGGGCCCACTCATAGAAATATTGAGCGTGTGTAGTTACCGTTCACAGCAAACTGGAGCGTGTGCAGTAACTGAACACGCTCCAGTTTGCTGTGAACTGTAACTGGAGCGTGTACAGTTGCTGTACACGCTCCGGATATTTTTCCTGAATTCTGTAATCACGTGACACGAAGGTTGCCAGATCACTAATTTCTAAAAAATCGTTGCCAGATATTTTTTCTTCTGAATTCTGTAAATGGTGATCAGATATTTTTTGCACACGAAGGTTGCCAGAAAAAATCGCTGCCAGATATTTTTTCTGATTTCTGTAATCAACCATAGTCTCCGGATATTTTTTTGAGCGACTGTACCAAGAATCAATGTTCTTTCCCTAACGAAAAAACTTTTGTTTTGTGTGTGTGTTTATTTTACACATATCATTTATTTTTATTTATTAATGTGAAAAAGCATATTTTACATATATTTTCAATAATAAGATTACTCCTTTGGGGGATCATCACTTGTATTATGGTATATGACATACGATTGCATCTATGCTATTTTCGGAACTGCATCCATTAATGAATCAATCAACTTAAATATTTATTTATTAAAACACTGATTTCGCCCCCCCCCCTCCCCACAGCTTAAAATAAAGTTTCTGTCCTGCATACTTTCACTGCAACTACTTTTTTTTAAATCCGGTGACAACATCTAAAGTATTTTTTTCCCCCGAGTCTTTAACGATTTCCCAATGAATATTAATTTACAACAGCAATAAAAGTTCACAGACTCATTAATTATCACGGATTTTTTCCCCCCCACCTCACTGTTCTTCATTCCTTGTCATCTAATTAACTCTAATTTGCTGCGCTCAATTGATTTTCGCATCATCATTCTTTCCAATATCTAGGACAAATAAGTGAATTCCTCTCGCAGGCTCTATTCGGAAACAATTTCGTTTTTCCGTTCCAATGGCGAATATTCTGTGTCTCCCTTGGGATTCTCAGCTTAGATCTGTGGAAGAGCAAGCTCTGTACAGTCGCCCAAAAAAGTATCCGAACACTATGGTTGATTACAGAATTCAGAAAAAATATCTGGCAAAGATTTTTATTTTAGAAATTAGTGATCTGGCAACCTTCGTGTCACGTGATTACAGAATTCAGAAAAAATATCTGGAGCGTGTGCAGTTACTGCACACGCTCCAGTTTGCTGTGAACGGTAACTGCACACGCTCAGTATTTCCGTGAGTGAGCCCACACGATCCAGGTCTTTGTGAGCTCACACGATCCAATGTGCTGTGAACATTAACCGCAAACGCTCCATTTTGCTGTGAACGGTAACTGCACACACTCAATATTTCCGTGAGTGAGCCCACACGATCCAGGTCTTTGTGAGCTCACACGATCCAATGTGCTGTGAACATTAACCGCAAACGCTCCATTTTGCTGTGAACGGTAACTGCACACGCTCAATATTTCCGTGAGTGAGCCCACACGATCCTAGTCTTTGTGAGCTCACACGATCCAATGTGCTGTGAACATTAACCGCAACCGCTCCATTTTGCTGTGAGCGGTAACTGCACACGCTCAATATTTCCGTGAGTGAGCCCACACGATCCAGGTCTTTGTGAGCTCACACGATCCAACGTGCTGTGAACATTAACCGCAATCGCTCCAATTTGCTGTGAACGGTAACTGCACACGCTCAATATTTCCGTGAGTGAGCCCACACGATCCAGGTCTTTGTGAGCTCACACGATCCAATGTGCTATGAAATTAACTGCAACCGCTCCAGTTTGCTGTGAACGGTAACTGCACACGCTCCATATTCATTGCATTATATATTCATACGCATTATATATATTAAAAAATATCCGAACACTATGGTCGATTACTGAATTCAGAAAAAATATCTGGCAACGATTTATTTAGAAATTAGTTGATCTGGCAACCTTCGTGTCACGTGACACGAAAGTTGCCAGATCACTAATTTCTGAAAAAAATCGTTGACAGATGTTTTTTATGAATTCTGTAATCAACCATAGTGTTCGTGTATTTTTTGAGCGACTGTACTCGCCCGTCATGGCCATCCAACGTGTTCAATTTGCACAGTGTATGGCTCTCCGTCATATGGAGCCACGGCTTAATAACGTCACATTCGATGGATGAGACCTTCACAAACCCATTGTTGTCCCCTTTCTGACGTATGGACCCTGTTCACGTTGAAGAACACTCTATATAGACTTGATGATAGGTTCCTATTTGGGGACGGGGGTGGCTCAGTCGGTAGCGCGCCAGGCTCGTAATCTGTAGTTCCCAGGTTCGAGTCCCAGCTGGGTCAGTGTTGATATTTATCTTCGCAAAATTCCCCGCCCTGCCCACGGTCAGTAGGGGACACCGATGGGCTTGGAAAGGCCGCCGTTCGTCGGATGGGACGTTAAGCCGTGGCCCCGTGTGTGGGAGAGCCATACCCTGTGCACGTTAAAGAACACGCTGGATGGCCTTGACGGGAGGCTACCATCTGTCTCCTAACAGCTGTTTCAGTGGGTCCCCTCCCCCAAACTTCTCTGAGCCTTCGGGGTCCATGTGACCTGGCCATTTAGCCCATGGTGTGCAAAAAAGTGCCGCTCAGAGGTAAAACAACCCAAAAGGTTCCTATTTGTCTCCTAACAGCCGTTCAGTAGGTCCAGTTCCCCTACCGAACTCTGAGCCTTTAGGGTCTTCATCTGGCCATTTAGCCCATTGTGTGCACCAAATTGTCGCTCAGAAGTAAATAAACCCAGTCTCTATTTATAATGAAGACTAATGAAGGAGAAAGGGTGTTAGCGATGCTTTCAATGGGAGCAAAAATAATTTCTAAATGTGGAATTTTGTAAGTTTGGTTGTCCGTGATAATTTTTACCACAACCGTATTTTTTTTTTCCGTTCTTGAACTGAAGAAATTATGTACAACAAAACCGTAACCACGAAAATTTTTGACTGGACCGAAACAAAGCCATAACCGGGGGAAAAAAAATCAACTGAAACGCTTAGGCGCAGTAAAACTGTAACCATAAAAAAATATTAACTGACTTACAAACACCTATGCGAAAGAAAACCGTAACCGCCAAACATTTCAGTCGAATCGAAAAATGTTTGATCTACAAAACCGTAACCGCCAAAAAGTAAACGATATAAAAAATAAATGCTAAACCATCTGTAACCTTAATTTTACCGTACCTGACACCCATGTTAAAATATTTTTATCAGTTTAGCGAGTTTTGGATTGGATTGTTTTACCTCTGAGCGGTACTTTTTTTGCACACTATGAGGCTAAATGGCCAGGTCATAAGGACCCCGAAGGCTCAGAGAAGGTTGGAGGGTGGAGACCCACTGGAACAGCTTTTGGGAGACAGATGGTAGCCTCCCGTCAAGGCCATCCAATGTGTTCTTTAACGTGCACAGGGTATGGCTCTCCCGCACAATGGCCAGGTCACAAGGACCCCGAAGGCTCAGAGAAGGTTGGGGGGTGGAGACCCACTGGAACAGCTTTTGGGAGACAGATGGTAGTCTCCCGTGAAGGCCATCCAATGTGTTCTTTAACGTGCACAGGGTATGGCTCTCCCGCACAATGGCCAGGTCACAAGGACCCCGAAGGCTCAGAGAAGGTTGGGGGTGGAGACCCACTGGAACAGCTTTTGGGAGACAGATGGTAGCCTCCCGTCAAGGCCATCCAACGTGTTCTTTAACGTGCACAGGGTGAGGCCCTCCCACACACGGGACCACGGTTTAACGTCCCATCCGACGGGCGGCGGACTTTCCAAACCCATCGGTGTCCCCTACTGACCGTGGGTAGGGAATTTTGCGGAGACAAATCTGAACGCTGGCCGAGCTGGGACTCGAACATGGGAACTGCAGATTTCGAGCCTGGCACGCTACCGACTGAGCCACCCCCGCCCCAGTTTAGCGAGTGTTTGCTGATTGAATCAGAACTGATTTCATTTGAGAGAAGGAGAACGTGACGTTCCAAACACCATCCGCTAATCCAAGTGTCAAAGAAGAATATTTGACAGCCCGTGTTTACCAATCGCATTTAAAATTAACCTTTCACAATCGATGCTAAGCTCTTGGGAACACGAAAAAGCACCCAATTCTAAGCATCAACCGACTCGGTGGGACTGATCCCCCTTAACAGAAGAACAGAACGTCAGACCCACACTGCCCCCTCCCACCCTGACGGAGCGATTATTATTTATTCGGACACGAGCCTTCTGTTGCTATCAGTGACTGGGTGATAAACCACTTTCTGTCAGCGGGGAAGAAAACTCGGCCGGAGATACGGCCGCGGCGGCCGACAAAACCGACGGCGTTCTGTCCTGCATTATTGAATATGAAATCGCCTCATTCGAGTCAATTTGTTGAAGATCCGTGGCTCCATCTAAAGCTCCCGACAGTTGGGGCCAATGTGGGTCAAAATCCCGACGGCCGACTTTATTAAATTGGCTCCATTCATCTTTATCCGCTTTTCGGCCGAGATGCTCTGCTGCCAGAAAGGCCAGTCACTAGTTTTCCCGGGAACGAAGTGCACCCGCGTCGACGACCTCTCACAGGGGGGCGATACATTAGCCGAGGGACTGCGATGAGAGGGGGGGGGATGTGTGCTCCCTTTCCCCTAAACATCAGTAGCTGCGATCACCCCTCAATGATTAAGGACTTTGAGCTTGTAATGAGACAGGCTGACTGGTAACTGGTATTAACAGGCCTATTCGCTTGGCGTTAATATCCAGCATCATAATATAAACGATGATTACAAAGCAAAGGGATTTTTTTTAAATACAATGTATGCATTCTCCTATCTCGGTTTATTTTTTAGAGGGAGTCTCAGTTACTGAAGAATTGAACAATTCACTTCAGACGTTAACTGCATCGTTTTTTTTTTTTATGGATGATGAGTTTAGTTGATGATTGACTGTAGGGAAATGGGAAAGGAGGATGAAAAAAAGAAATAAATGATGAGAGATTGGATTCGTTAGGAGGATCTTCAGTCAATATTAAGAGGATCTTCAGTCAAAATTAAGAGGATCTTCATTCAAATTTAAGAGGATCTTCAGTCAAAATTAGGTGGATATTCAGTCAAAATTAGGAGGATCTTCAGTCAAAATTAGGGGGAAGTTCAGTCAAAATTAGGAGGATCTTCAGTCAAAATTAGGATGATCTTCAATCAAAATTAAGAGGGTCTTCAGTCAAAATTAGGAGGATCTTCAGTCAAAATTAGGATGATCTTCAGTCAAAATTAAGAGGGTCTTCAGTCAAAATTAAGAGGGTCTCAAGTCAAAATTAGGAGGATCTTCAGTCAAAATTAGGATGATCTTCAGTCAAAATTAAGAGGGTCTTCAGTTAAAATTAGGAGGATTCGTTTTTGTTTTTAGGCCTGTTAGATGAACTACTAAAGGAGTATTTTACTTTCTCCACTTACTGGAAACAACATTGGAAACACGTTTCCTTCCCTTTTATAACCCCCCCCCCCCCCCCTCCAAACAGCAGCTTGCCACAGAGCTCTGACAGGAAGAGCCTGTCAGTTTAATGCGCCATAGTAGAAAGTCTGTGAGGATGGCAGGACCTCAGAAGAAAGACAACAGAAACATCCATGTCTTACCCGGGACTCGAACCGAGGTCCCTTAAATCAGTATCCAAGCGCGCTAACCATTCGGCCACGGGACGGCCTTTACTTTTCATTTTGCCCTTATTTATTTATTTTTTCATGTCCTTCGCAGAAAAACAAAGCTAATGTTTTCATTTTGTCGTCTGTCAGTCTGAAAACGATCAACTTTTTTTTTTAGATAATTAAAGAAAATGGTGTTTGGTTGGATAGCTATCGATGAAATATATCCCAGGTTCGAGTCCCAGCTGAGTCAGTGTTGAGATTTATCTCCGCAAAATTTCCCGCCCTGTCCACGGTCAGTAGGGGACACCGATGGTCTTGGAAAGGCCGCTGTCCGTCGGATGGGACGTTAAGCCGCGGCCCCGTGTGCTGGAGAGCCATACCCTGTGCACGTTAAAGAACACGCTGGATGGCCTTGACGGGAGGTTACCATCTGTCTCCCAACAGCTGTTCCAGTGGGTCCCCTCCTCCAACCTTCTCTGAGCCTTCGGGGTCCTTGTGACCTGTCCATTTAGCCCATGGTGTGCAAAAAAGTGCCGCTCTAAAGCAACCCAACATTAAAGAACACGCTGGACGGCCTTGACGGGAGGCTACCATCTGTCTCCCAACAGCTGTTCCAGTGGGTCCCCTCCCCCAACCTTCTCTGAGCCTTCAGGGTCCTTGTGACCTGTCCATTTAGCCCATGGTGTGCAAAAGAGTGCCGCTCAGAGGTGAAACAACCCAACCCTTCTACTTAACAAATTTGCGGAAACATTTCCGATATTTCTCATTTCATTTGTTTAAAATTGCTTTGAAAATTGTCTTCGAGGAAATGACCTCCGATTTTTGCTATTCCCATTTCCTTGCCGTGTAAAAATGCGTGATCTTTGCTGATCTGAGTGAAAAACAACATCAGCGGATGAGTGATGTCTTAAAGGATCATAATGAATGCTAATCTTGTTGTTATCCTGAGCTCAATGGATGCAAGCTCTAAGGAGGAGCTTTGTTGCTATTAATAGCAGAACCATGGGAACAGGAGGAGGAGGCATTCAATTGACCTTGTTAGGATAAATCTCACAGGAATGAGCAAAGCTTCCGGAAATTTTGCTCTCCATCTTCTTCGCCACAATTTCGAAAACTGGGTTTGACTCATTTAAAAGTGAAGTCGCTTCTGGCGAATAAAGGAGTTTCGAATCTAACGCCATCTAACGGTGGAAATGTGAACTAAGGGGATATTGGAAAAATGTGAATATCATTGAATTAATCTCATGCAATCCGAAAACAAAAACAATTTTATTTTTTATTTATTTCTTTAAAGAAAAAAAAATAAAAAAACAAAACAAACGCATCTGTCCGTCGGATGGGACGTTAAACCGTGGCCCCGTGTGCGGGAGATTCGAATTCTGAGCATGTTAAAGAACACGCTGGATGGCATCAACGGCAGGCTTCCATTTGTCTCGTAATTGCTGTCCAGGGTATGCCTTTTCCTTACCCAGCCCTTGGGGTCCTTGTGACCTGGACATTTGGTTCATCATGGGAACAAAAGTACAGTCGCTCAAAAAAAAGTATCCGAACACTGTAGTCGATTACAGAATTCAGAAAAAAATCGTTGCCAGATATTTTTTCTGAATTCTGTAATCGACCACAGTGTTCGGATACTTTTTTGAGCGACTGTACATGTCAAAGCAGAACACTCCGATTTAACTTTCAATGTGATTTCCCTTTAACGGTCAGTAAGGGACACCGATGGGCTTGGAAAGGTCGCCGTCCGTCGGATGGGACGTTAAATCGTGGCCCCGTGGTGCGTGAGAGCCATATCCTGTGAACGTTAAAGAACACGCTGGCTCTGAAGGGAGGCTACCATTTTCCTCCCAACAGCTGTTCCCCCCTCCCCCAACCTTCTCTGAGCCTTCGGGGTCCTTGTGACCTGACCATATTAGCCCATTTTGTTTAAAAAAATGCCGCTCAGAGGCAAACTAACCCAATCAAAATTCAAATATTCATTCATCTCGCCACCAAACTTTTAATACCCTTTGACCCCGCGACCGAAGGTCAAATTCCCATTCACTTGGCGACCCAAAAAAAAACTCTTTCGCCACCGTTTAGATTTTGGATAACGCCTGGTTAGCAAAAGTGAGTAAAAATTTTCACATCTATTTAAATCTCGTTTTTTACCAATATTTTTCCATTTTTTTAAAATAGTTACGGATGCTAAAATATTTCCAAACAAGAACATGTCATAAGAATTTACCTAAAAATTTAACTGAAACTTAAATAATAAGCACTTCTTTTAAAAAGAACATTTAACCAGATAAATATGTATTGAAAAGTTCGTGTGATGATTTTTTCAATAATAGAGAATTGTGATTATTTTTTTTTTATTTAATGCTAACTTATTGTTAAATATTCCATTTTTCCAAATCTCTAAATACTGGACGAATATTGTTGAAAATCGAGATTTTAATAAATTTGATTATGACTTTTAATTTATATTCAGTGACATTTTTCCATGTAATGCATATTTCAGAACTTATAGAGCTTCGAATTCAATTTTCATTCACATAGAAAATTCTGTAATATTTCGGCAGGATAATATAATTCAGTCACGTGATGTTTGAAAATTCGAAATTATTATTCCTTCGTTTGTAGCGTAAGAAGAATAGGGAATGATTCCCTTGTTCTCTTGTTGTATATGTTGAAATCGCTGCTCATAAACACCGTTCACCTAACGTAGGATTAAGTTAATAAAAACTAAAAGCAACACCTAAAGACTAAAATTAGACTGTATAATAGTTTGGTTCCTTTTAGGGTTAGTTATGGTAGCGGTTGCGGTTAATATTCACAGCACATTGGATCGTGTGAGCTCACAAAGACCTAGATCGTGTGGGCCCACTCATAGAAATATTGAGCGTGTGCAGTTACCGTTCACAGCAAACTGGAGCGGTTGCGGTTAATGTTCACACACATTGGATCGTGTGAGCTCACAAAGACCTGGATCGTGTGGGCCCACTCATAGAAATATTGAGCGTGTGCAGTTACCGTTCACAGCAAACTGGAGCGGTTGCGGTTAATGTTCACACACATTGGATCGTGTGAGCTCACAAAGACCTAGATCGTGTGGGCCCACTCATAGAAATATTGAGCGTGTGCAGTTACCGTTCACAACAAACTGGAGCGGTTGCGGTTAATGTTCACACACATTGGATCGTGTGAGCTCACAAAGACCTAGATCGTGTGGGCCCACTCATAGAAATATTGAGCGTGTGCAGTTACCGTTCACAGCAAACTGGAGCGGTTGCGGTTAATGTTCACACACATTGGATCGTGTGAGCTCACAAAGACCTGGATCGTGTGGGCCCACTCATAGAAATATTGAGCGTGTGCAGTTACCGTTCACAGCAAACTGGAGCGGTTGCGGTTAATGTTCACACACATTGGATCGTGTGAGCTCACAAAGACCTGGATCGTGTGGGCCCACTCACAGAAATATTGAGCGTGTGTAGTTACCGTTCACAGCAAACTGGAGCGGTTGCGGTTAATGTTCACAGCACATTGGATCGTGTGAGCTCACAAACACCTGGATCGTGTGGGCCCACTCAGAAATATTGAGCGTGTGCAGTTACCGTTCACAACAAACTGGAGCGGTTGCGGTTAATGTTCACAGCACATTGGATCGTGTGAGCTCACAAAGACCTGGATCGTGTGGGCTCACTCACGGAAATATTGAGCGTGTGCTACCGTTCACAGAAAACGGGAGCGTGTGCAGTAACTGCACACGCTCCAGTTTGCTGTAAACGGTAACTGGGGCGTGTACAGTTACTGTACACGCTCCAGATATTTTTCCTGAATTCTGAAACCGCTCCAGTTTGCTGTGAACAGTAATTGCACACGCTCAATATTTCTGAGTGGGCCCACACGATCCAGGTTTTTGTGAGCTCACACGATCCAACGTGCTGTGAACATTAACCGCAACCGCTCCAGTTTCCTGTGAACGGTAACTGCACACGCCCCAACCGGTAGTGAAACTTGGATATTTTGTAAACAAGATAACAGGAAACTAGATGCTTTTGATTCCAGATGTTTACGCAGTATCTTGGGCATTAGGTGGTTCAACTTTGTAACTAATGTATAGTTACAAAGTTGTCTCTCTACCAGTCCAGAGAATTTGCTAACCTTGATGAGGTTAGGCAAAGGAGTTTGCAACCTCCTTTAAGCAGCATATTGTGCAGAGAGAGACTCCATTGGTTTGGCCATGTTGCCCGTATGGATAATTATAGATTGGCGAATAGGATTATGAACAGTGTGCCTGAAGGCCTCAGAAGGAAGGGGAGACCTAGGATGCGGTGGGCAGACAATGTGAAACAGGACCTTGTTAGAATTGGTGTGCGGCGGCCAGATGCAGTAGATGTAGCTCAGGACAGACTCGCTTGGAGAACTAAATTGCACGGTCTGGTTGGACCTCCGTAGCCCTTGGCTGCTTGAGGATGATGATGATGAAGAGCAGCAAATCCAAAAGATACGTTGAAATTGAATCTGCCCCTGTGAAACTGTTTTGTAACATGTACGGTTATAGTGCAGTGAAACTCGCTGTTAGGAGACGCCATGGTACAGAATGGTAAAGGACAGAATGGTAAAGGAAACTAATCATTTTCTTTAAGCCCATTTTTCGCTTCATTGTTTCTCTGTGAAGAAGTGGATTTAATCCAGTCGCAATTTTCGTAATATCGTCTAGTACAGAGACAGCATACACTTCTCAAAATCGGTCCAACTCTACCATTCCAGAGAATTTGGTGTTTAAGATATTACAGTCACTGAAAATAATATCCGGACACTATGGTTGATTACAGAATTCAGAAAAAATATCTGGAGCGTGTACAGCAACTATACACGCTCCAGTTACCGTTCACAGCAAACTGGAGCGTGTGCAGTTACTGCACACGCTCTAGTTTGCTGTGAACGGTAATTGCACACGCTCAATATTGCCGTGAGTGAGCCCACACGATCCAGGTCTTTGTGAGCTCACACGATCCAATGTGCTGTGAACATTAACCGCAACCGCTCCAGTTTGCTGTGAACGGTAACTGCACAAGCTCAATATTTCCGTGAGTGAACCCACACGATCCAGGTCTTTGTGAGCTCACACGATACCAATGTGCTGTGAACATTAACCGCAACCGCTCCAGTTTGCTGTGAACGGTAACTGCACACGCTCAATATTTCCGTGAGTGAGCCCACACGATCCAGGTCTTTGTGAGCTCACATGATCCAATGTGCTGTGAACATTAACCGCAAGCGCTGCAGTTTGCTGTGAACGCTAACTGCACACGCACAATATTTCTATGAGTGGGCCCACACGATCCAGGTCTTTGTGAGCTCACACCATCCAATGTGCTGTGAACATTAACCGCAACCGCTTCATTTTGCTGTGAACGGCAACTGCACACGCTCAATATTTCTATGAGTGGGCCCACACGATCCAATGTGCTGTGAACATTAACCGCAACCGCTCCAGTTTGCTGTGAACGGTAACTGCACACGCTCAATATTTCCGTGAGTGGGCCCACACGATCCAGGTTTTTGTGAGCTCACACGATCCAATGATAATAGCGATAATAATAATATAATAATAATTAGTGATCTGGCAACCTTCATGTCACGTGACACGAAGGTTGCCAGATCACTAATTTCTAAAAAAAAACGTTGCCAGATATTTTTTCTGAATTCTGTAATCAACCATAATGTTCGGATACTTTTTTGAGCGACTGTACAAAATATATAAATTTAACCATTTCATTTTTATTTATTGAATTGAAATTGACAAAAACTAGATTTTAGATTCATATGAATTATTCGAGACAGAACCGATAACAGATTATTCGTTTCTTTGTTTGTTTTTGCTTTCTGGTTTTAGATCAGGAATATCTTTTTTAATAATATTTTTTTTTTATATCTAGTTTGCTGTGAACGGTAACTGTTGCTGTGAACGGTAACAGAATTCAGGAAAAATATCTGGAGCGTGTACAGTTGCTGTACACGCTCCAGATATTTTTCCTGAATTCTGTAATCAACTATAGTGTTCGGATACTTTTTTTGAGCCACTGTAAGTGGTTATATTATTTTGATACTAGATCGTGTGGGCTCACTAACGGAAATATTGAGCGTGTGCAGTTACCGTTCAGTTTGCTGTGAACGGTAACTGGAGCGTGTACAGCAACTGTACACGCTCCAGATATTTTTCCTGAATTCTCTAATCACGTGACACGAAAGTTGCCAGATCACTAATTTCTAAAAAAACCGTTGCCAGATATTTTTTTCTCAATTCTGTAATCGACAATAGTGTTCGGATACTTTTTTGAGCGACTGTATATTTTGTTCCCAATTGGATCTTGTGAAACAATGAATTTATATCCTCTTCTTAAAATACTGATCAAATAAAGATCGAAATCATTTTAATTTCTAGAAAAATAAATATTTTATGAGGAGTACACTTAGAAAAACCTGCCCCCCCCCCTTTCTGTAGGGAAAAAGGGATTATGCAGGAGGGTGAAGTTCCCTATCTGGGAATTACCACCACCACTGTTGATTGGCAAGTCGACAAACACCACGAACCGTTATTTCCGCCTGAGTGGTTGTTATCAGCAGACGGTCCCTGACGTATTTCCGTCCTGACCTGCTCCTTCATCCCAACAGAGGTCATTCATTCCCCAATTCATCCCAGCAGACGATTGCTGCAGCTAGAAGGCAGACGAGTTCCGACTTCCGGTCTAACTATCACCCATCGCTTCGGCTAGCGGCCACACGGAGAAAGGCGTTGGGCGACTCGGCGTTTCCAAACTTTGTGGCGTCTTAAAACAGAAACAGCAAAGCAGGAGCGTGGGCAGTTACTCCACACGCTCCACTTTGCAATGAGGCCAATCTGCGTTGTTAGTGATGGTTCTGTTTTAAGACGCTGACAAAGTTTGCTAATAACAACGCTAAACCGCTCGAAACGCGTTCTGTTTGACCGTATCCATAGACTTGGGTAGACAAGACCAGTGCTTGTGCGCGAGGTGGTCGTTCTATCATTTTGCTTTTCACTTAACCCAACAAAAGAGGAGGCGACTCAGGGAGGGGGGAGGGGGGGGGGGGGGTAAAAATGATGGGGGTCGAAAAAATCGTCAGGGATTGGATAGGGGGTAATACTGACGTGGGGGGTAGCACTGATTAGGAGTTCTCACCCCGTTATCGTGTTTCGTTCATGGCGAGAAAGTTGGCGGGAGCGAAGCAGGCACGTGACCACGAAAGCCCGCGAAGATAAGCTTTTTGCGCGCCAACAATGTGGACGGACACGTGACCGGGCGCGTGCGCCAACCCGGAGGTCAAGATAGCCTCGGACCGGGCTTTCTTTTCGCCCACTACTCGCGGCTCCAGTGATTGGCGCTTTTTTTTTCTTTCTTTCTTTCTTTCGCCCTTTTTCCGTATGAGGATGGCGCGAGGAATTTGTGAATGAAAAGGACGTCGCTGGGGCCTGGTTGAAGACGATGAATATTTATGAAGATAACAGATCGTCCGGATATCGGATGTCGTCGCGAAAAAATGGGGAGGAAGATGGGGAAGGGGGGAATTGTGTTGATTTAAGTTGTCTGTGTTGGCATCGGTAATGTCAAGTTTTCAATTTTTTAATAAAAGGGATATTTTCTCTCACTATTGATGAAGGATCGATGCACACAGGAAATTTTTCTTTTTGATCGAATCTCCGTGGGAGACAGCGTCGATGACGTCAGAGCGACACGGTTATGGTTTTTGATACAAGGAGATTATTTTCTCGCGTGGAACGATGAATCATTTTTTTTTTTGGTGGTGGTGGTGGTGGTGGGGGGGGGGTTCGACTTACGAAGAGTGGAATTTCAAACAAAAATTATATTTTACAACTCATATTGCATTAACATAAGCGTGTGCTGCCAGATATCGAACTGAATCTGCAAAGTGTTTAATGTGACATTGCTTTACTTTCGAGCGCCATTTTGTTTTTGCACTCATCACGTCACAAAGCCATTGGAGAGATGTTGCAAGAGAGATAGGAACCTCCCGTCGAGGCCTTCCAGCGTATTCCTTAATAAGGACAGGGTGTGGTTCTCCCTACACACGGAACCACGGCTTAAAATCCCATTACTATCCGACGGACAGTGGCCTTTAGAATCCCGTAGTTCTCCCCTTTCTCAACGAAGGCAGAGGTGGGAGTCGACGCTGCCGAAACCAGATTAGGAAAATGCTCAATTTTGAAGAGATTAGGAAGTCGACAGCAATCTTGAAAACAATCACTTTCTCATTTCAATATTCATTGCACGACAACCATTTTGAAAGCAATCACTTTCTCATTTCAATATTCATTGCACGACAACCGTTTTGAAAGCAATCACTTTCTCATTTCCATCTTCATTACTCGACAGCAATCTTGAAAACAATCACTTTCTCATTTCAATATTCATTGCACGACAACCATTTTGAAAGCAATCACTTTCTCATTTCAATATTCATTGCACGACAACCGTTTTGAAAGCAATCACTTTCTCATTTCCATCTTCATTACTCGACAGCAATTTTGAAAACAATCACTTTCTCATTTCAATATACATTGCACGACAACCGTTTTGAAAGCAATCACTTTCTCATTTCCATCTTCATTACTCGACAGCAACTTTGAAAACAATCACTTTCTCATTTCAATATTCATTGCACGACAACCGTTTTGAAAACAATCACTTTCTCATTTCCATCTTCATTACTCGACAACAATTATGAAAACAATCACTTTCTCATTTCCATCTTCATTACTCGAAAACCGTTTTGAGAGCAATCACTTTTTCATTTCAATATTCATTGCACGACAACCGTTTTGAAAACAATCACTTTCTCATTTCCATCTTCATTACTCGACAGCATTTTTGAAAACAATCACTTTCTCATTTCAATATTCATTACTCGACAACAATTTTGAAAACAATCATTTTCTCAATCGAATATTCATTACTCGACAAAATTTTTGAAAACAAACACTTTCTCATTTCAATATTGATTACTCGACAACCGTTTTGAAAGCAATCACTTTATCATTTCAATATTCATTGTACGACAACCGTTTTGAAAGCAATCACTTTCTCATTTCTATCTTCATTACTCGACAGCAATCTTGAAAATAATCACTTTCTCATTTCAATATTCATTGCACGACAACCGTTTTATATTGAAATCACTTTCCCATTTCAATATTCATTGCACGACAACCGTTTTGAAAACAATCACTTTCTCATTTCAATATTCATTACTCGACAACCGTTTTGAAAGCAATCAATTTCTCATTTCAATATTCATTGTACGACAACCGTTTTGAAAGCAATCACTTTCTCATTTCCATTTTCATTACTCGACAGCAATCTTGAAAACAATCACTTTCTCATTTCAATATTCATTGCACGACAAACGTTTTGAAAGCAATCACTTTCTCATTTCAATATTCATTGCACGACAACCGTTTTGAAAGCAAACACTTTCTCATTTCCATCTTCATTACTCGACAGCAATCTTGAAAATAATCACTTTCTCATTTCAATATTCGTTGCACGACAACCGTTTTGAAAACAATCACTTTCTCATTTCCATCTTCATTACTCGACAGCAATCTTGAAAACAATCACTTTCTCATTTCAATATTCATTGCACGACAACCATTTTGAAAGCAATCACTTTCTCATTTCAATATTCATTACTCGACAACAATTTTGAAAACAATCATTTTCTCAATCGAATATTGATTACTCGACAAAATTTTTGAAAATAAACACTTTCTCATTTCAATATTCATTACTCGACAACCGTTTTGAAAGCAATCACTTTATCATTTCAATATTCATTGTACGACAACCGTTTTGAAAGCAATCACTTTCTCATTTCCATCTTCATTACTCGACAGCAATCTTGAAAATAATCACTTTCTCATTTCAATATTCATTACTCGCCAACCGTTTTGAAAGCAATCACTTTCTCATTTCCATCTTCATTACTCGCCAACCGTTTTGAAAGCAATCACTTTCTCATTTCCATCTTCATTACTCGACAATAATTTTGAAAACAACCACTTTCTCATTTCAATATTCATTACTCGACAACCGTTTTGAAAGCAATCACTTTCTCATTTCCATCTTCATTACTCGACAGCAATCTTGAAAATAATCACTTTCTCATTTCAATATTCATTCACGACAACCGTTTTGAAAGCAATCAATTTCTCATTTCAATATTCATTGCACGACAACCGTTTTGAAAGCAATCACTTTCTCATTTCCGTCTTCATTACTCGACAGCAATCTTGAAAATAATCACTTTCTCATTTCAATATTCATTGCACAACAACCGTTTTATATTGAAATCACTTTCCCATTTCAATATTCATTGCACGACAACCGTTTTGAAAACAATCACTTTCTCATTTCAATATTCATTACTCGACAACCGTTTTGAAAGCAATCAATTTCTCATTTCAATATTCATTGCACGACAACCGTTTTGAAAGCAAACACTTTCTCATTTCCATCTTCATTACTCGACAGCAATCTTGAAAATAATCACTTTCTCATTTCAATATTCATTGCACGACAACCGTTTTGAAAACAATCACTTTCTCATTTCCATCTTCATTACTCGACAGCAATCTTGAAAACAATCACTTTCTCATTTCAATATTCATTGCACGACAACCGTTTTATATTGAAATCACTTTCCCATTTCAATATTCATTTGCACGACAACCCTTTTGAAAACAATCACTTTCTCATTTCAATATTCATTACTCGACAACCAATTTCTCATTTCAATATTCATTGTACGACAACCGTTTTGAAAGCAATCACTTTCTCATTTCCATTTTCATTACTCGACAGCAATCTTGAAAACAATCACTTTCTCATTTCAATATTCATTGCACGACAAACGTTTTGAAAGCAATCACTTTCTCATTTCAATATTCATTGCACGACAACCGTTTTGAAAGCAAACACTTTCTCATTTCAATATTCATTATTCGACAACAATTCTGAAAACAATCACTTTCTCATTTCCGTCTTCATTACGCGACAACCGTTTTGAAAGCAATCACTTTCTCATTTCAATATTCATTGTACGACAACCGTTTTGAAAACAATCACTTTCTCATTTCCATCTTCATTACTCGACAGCAATCTTGAAAACAATCACTTTTTCATTTCAATATTCATTACTCGACAACCGTTTTGAAAACAATCACTTTCTCATTTCAATATTCATTACCCGACAACCGTTTTGAAAGCAAACACTTTCTCATTTCAATAATCATTACTCGACAACCGTTTTGAAAGCAATCACTTTCTCATTTCAATATTCATTGTACGACAACCGTTTTGAAAACAATCACTTTTTCATTTCAATATTCATTACTCGACAACCGTTTTGAAAGCAAACACTTTCTCATTTCAATAATCATTACTCGACAACCGTTTTGAAAGCAATCACTTTCTCATTTCAATATTCATTGTACGACAACCGTTTTGAAAACAATCACTTTTTCATTTCAATATTCATTACTCGACAACCGTTTTGAAAGCAAACACTTTCTCATTTCAATATTCATTACTCGCCAACCGTTTTGAAAGCAATCACTTTCTCATTTCCATCTTCATTACTCGCCAACCGTTTTGAAAGCAATCACTTTCTCATTTCCATCTTCATTACTCGACAATAATTTTGAAAACAACCACTTTCTCATTTCAATATTCATTACTCGACAACCGTTTTGAAAGCAATCACTTTCTCATTTCCATCTTCATTACTCGACAACAATTTTGAAAACAATCACTTTCTCATTTCCATCTTCATTACTCGACAACCGTTTTGAAAACAATCACTTTCTCATTTCAATATTCATTGCACGACAACCGTTTTGAAAGCAATCACTTTCTCATTCCAATATTCATTACTCGACAACCGTTTTGAAAGCAATCACTTTCTCATTTCCATCTTCTTTACTCGACAACCGTTTTGAAAACAATCACTTTCTCATTTACATCTTCATTACTGGACAACAATTTTGAAAACAACCACTTTCTCATTTTAATATTCATTACTCTACAGCCGTTTTGAAAGCAATCACTTTCTCATTTCCATCTCCATTACTCGACAGCAATTTTGAAAACAATCACTTTCTCATTTCAATATTCATTGCACGACAACCGTTTTGAAAGAAATCACTTTCTCATTTCCATCTTCATTAGTCGGCAGCAATCTTGAAAACAATCACTTTCTTATTTCAATATTCATTGCACGACAACCGTTTTGAAAACAATCACTTTCTCATTTCCATCTCCATTACTCGACAGCAATTTTGAAAACAATCACTTTCTCATTTCAATATTCATTGCACGACAACCGTTTTGAAAACAACCACTTTCTCATTTCCATATCCATTACTCGACAGCAATTTTAAGAAAACCACTTTCTCATTTCAATCTTCATTTTACAACTGTTTGGAAAACAATCTCATCTATAATCACCACACATTAAACTAAAACTGATTTTCAGGCGATTTTCGTTTCCACTTTTTATCATCGTTTCTTTTCAGTGCAAATGAGTTACGTGTGTGAAATAGATTTATATACACGAATCAAAAACTCAAATCATTAACCAAAGTAGTCACAACAAAGAGCTAAAATTAAAAATATCTCAATAAGGTTACGCTAGTGCAACTCATCCTCCACTAGTCGATTACTCGTTATGAGAAATTCGATTCTCCGTTAAACTCCCCCCCCCCAATTCCATCTTCTGTTAGAAAAGGGACACCGATGACCTTGGAAAGGTGACCGTCCGTCGGATGCGACGTTAAGCTATGGGTCCCTGTGGAGGATAGCCGTACCCTGTGTACAGTCACTCAAAAAAATATCCGAACACTATGGCTGATTACAGAATTCAGAAAAAATATCGGGGAACGATTTTTTTAGAAATTAGTGATCTGGCAACCTTCGTGAACACGAGGGTTGCCAGATCACTAATTTCTAAAAACAAAATCGTTGCAACATATTTTTTCTGAATTCTGTAATCAACCATAGTGTTCGGATATTTTTTAATATATATAATGCGTATGAATATATACTGCAATGAATATGGAGCGTGTGCAGTTACCGTTCACAGCAAACTGGAGCGGTTGTGGTTAATGTTCACAGCCCATTGGATCGTGTGAACTCACAAAGACCTGGATCGTGTGGGCTCACTCACGGAAATATTGAGCGTGTGCAGTTACTGTTCACAGCAAACTGGAGCGGTTGCGGTTAATGTTCACAGCACATTGGATCGTGTGAGCTCACAAAGACCTGGATCGTGTGGGCTCACTGACGGAAATATTGAGCGTGTGCAGTTACCGTTCACAGCAAACTGGAGCGGTTGCGGTTAATGTTCACAGCACATTGGATCGTGTGAGCTCACAAAGACCTGGATCGTGTGGGCTCACTCACGGAAATATTGAGCGTGTGCAGTTACCGTTCACAGCAAACTGGAGCGTGTGCAGTAACTGAACACGCTCCAGTTTGCTGTGAACGGTAACTGGAGCGTGTACAGTTGCTGTACACGCTTCAGATATTTTTTCTGAATTCTGTAATCAACCATAGTGTTCGGATATTTTTTTTGAGCGACTGTACGTTAAAGAACACGATGGATGACCTTCAACGGAGATTACCATCTGTCTCCTAACTTCCAGTGGATCCTCTTCCTCCCAATCTTTTTTAACCCATAGGGGTCCTTATGACCTAGCCATTTAGTTCATTATATGCAGAAAAGTGTTACCAGAGAATAAACACAACTAACACAATTTCACCTTACACGAATTTTTTTTTTTTAGAACGCATCTATTGTGTTTAATCTGGTACTGGGTGTAATTTTGTTTTGTTTTTTTTGCGAAATATTGAGTTTAAAATGCGTTTTTGTTTAAATAAATTGATTTTTGAGTTTTTTAAAAAAAGAATTCTTTTGCGTTAAATATGTCGCGGTAAATGGACTCTTTCAGAAAAGTGTCGCCAAACGAAGAAAGCCGAGAAACGACGATTTAAATAGTTTATTGAAATTAGAATAACAGTGGGTCGGGTTGTTTTACCTCTGAGCGGCACTTTTTTTGCACACCATGGGTTAAATGACCAGGTCAGGACCCCGAAGGCTCAGAGAAGGTTGGGGGAGGGGACCCACTGGAACAGCTGTTAGGAGACAGATGGTATCCTCCCGTCAAGGCCATCCAGTGTGTTCTTTAACGTGCACAGGGTATGGCTCTCTCTCACACGGGGCCACGGCTTAATGTCTCATCCGACGGAAGGCGGCCTTTCCAAACCCATCGGTGTCTCCTACTGACCGTGGGCAGGGCGGGAAATTTTGCGGAGATAAATCTCAAAGCTGATCCAGCTGGGACTCGAACCTGGAAACTGCAGATTACGATCCTGGCGCGCTACCGACTGAGCTACCCCCGCCCCCAATAACAGCGGACGATGCATTCATATAATTTATACATTTCTTTAAATGCTTTTTTTTTAATGGTTATTATTTGCATTTTAAGTATAGAGTTAAGTATTTATCACTATCAACTCTTTTTTAAATGTTTCATTTTCCATAAAGCTTTAATTATTGAACAAATATTGTTGAAAAATCTAGATTTCATTGTAATCGTCAATTTATCTAAAGTGACATCTTTCTTAAAAAAAAAAAATCTTAGCTCATTTTGGAAGTGAATGGAGCTGTGGATGTGGCTCTCATTAACCTAACATGCCACTACCCCAACACTCTCAGTAATATAGTGCATTTAACCTTCAAAAAAAAAAATCTCAAAATATTATTAAAACAGACTGCCTAGTCGTGGCTAAAATTCTCCCAAAGTCGGTCGCCACCCGGGCGAAGAAAAGCGCGGGAACGGTGGCAACATCCCTCTGGCCCACAAAACGGCGTCAAATGGGCTAAAGGGGTTGGTGCAACTGTCGCAGTCGGATTTGCCCGACATTATAAATGGTTATGTGATGATCGGCAGGAAAGCGATATAGATCAGCAGTTGTATTTTAGCGGCAACGGGGGAGGGAGACCGGCTGTGAAAAGGCTTAGCAGCAGTGGAGGCAAAAAGTCGGAAGGATACACTCTGGGCATCTCGCCAAAAGAAACCTGCTTTGCATAGTCGTGCATTAGGAGACAAGCAGGGGGGAAAAAGACGGGGAAGTAGAAGTGGGGGGGGGGGAGGTTAGATACTGGGAGGGAGGAGGATGCGGTCTACGGAGGCCTTCTAGCCTTATGGCATATCCCTCCGCGCCACATTAGGTGAGACCAACTTAGCGGACGCCGATCAAGAAACGATTTTTTCTCCTCAATATATGCCAGTTTATGGGCAATGAAAGTGAGGTTGACTGGGAGGGGCATTAAGAGGTGACAGCGGGGGAGGGGGAGTTGGGGGTGGCAATTGGGAAGTGTTGAGAGTTCGTGTGGGAAGGGGGGGAAAAGCTGTTGTAGGGGTAAAGAACTTAGGGAAGAGAATCAGACGTTTCTTCGTCCTCTGTGCGCGCGCGCGAGCGAATAATTTGGTAATTTTTCGTTGCCAAGGTTTGGGGCGCCATGAGAGATGAACAGTTCATCGCTCTGAATCGCCTCCCCCCCCAGACACACATCTCCCCCCGAGAAAGTGTGGGTAATCCTTCCTTAGAAATCGGCCACATTTATCAAGAGCTAACTGCTCGCCGCGCTGATACTTCAAGTGCGATTTATCCTTCGACGTTTTTCCGGCGTCTGGTTTTTTTCTTTTTCTTCCCTCCTCGCGCCATTCGCTCCCTTTTTACTCTCGGCACCAGCCCAACTCTCGCGAGCGCACGCCGCGAGGGTAGCCAGCCAAAAGACTTGGCAGGGGTTGCGCTGCGAACGCCGCTTGTCTACGCGATAAGTAGCCGAACTGTTGGTCTCGCGCTGCCACACGTCACCCTAGTGGCCCGTTTCCGGGCTGGAATGGAAGTGCAACGGGGACCCTGATAGGCAGTCGACTCCGTGCCGGGGCCCCCGACTCTTTTGATCGTGATCGAATAATGGAAATGAGTTTGAGTTTGGTGCCGTAATAAACAGGAATTATAGAACCTGGGGAGACATTGGTGGTCCTTCGTGTGACGGGTAATGACTCGCAAGTCGCCGTGAATGACGTCAAGGGCCAGATAAAGAATGGCCCTCGATGCTCGGCGGCGATGGCAACCGTTTTCGAGTGGCTTCAGTTTGTGCCGACGCTGCACGTGCCTCTCGCGATTGGAGGAATTCTTTCGGAGTGCCGTTTAAGTCTGTGTTGTTTTGGCGGGAAAACCTCTTTCGCGGGTTTTCGGAAAGGAATAAAAATTGAAGGCTGTTCGCTTTCAGTTTCAATTTTCATTTGATGCCGTTTGCCAAATCTATTTAACGTAAACGATTTCGGTTCTTGGTTTTATTTTTTTTTTAAATCTGTTTGGTATGGTCTGATGGACGACAGCTAAATTAGTGGGTTGCGTTGTTTTACTTCTGAGAGGCGGTTTTTTGCACATCATGGGCTAAATGGCCAGGTCACAAGGACCCCGAAGGTTCAGAAAAGGTTGGGGGGAGGGAACCCACTGACAGCTGTTGCGAGAGAGATGGTAGCCTCCCGTCAAGGCCATCCAGCGTGTTCTTTAACGTGCACAGGGTATGGCTCTCCTGCAAAATGGCCAGGTCACAAGGACCCCGAAGGTTCAGAGAAGGTTGGGGGAGGAGACCCACTGGAACAGCTGTTGGGAGACAGATGGTAGCCTCCCGTCAAGGCCATCCAGCGTGTTCTTTAACGTGCACAGGGTATGGCTCTCCTGCAAAATGGCCAGGTCACAAGGACCCCGAAGGCTCAGAGAAGGTTGGTGGAGGGGACCCACTAGAACAGCTGTTGGGAGACAGATGGTAGCCTCCCGTCAAGGCCATCCAGCGTGTTCTTTAACGTGCACAGGGTATGGCTCTCCTGCAAAATGGCCAGGTCACAAGGATCCCGAAGGCTCAGAGAAGGTTGGTGGAGGGGACCCACTAGAACAGCTGTTGGGAGACAGATGGTAGCCTCCCGTCAAGGTCATCTAGCGTGTTCTTTAACGTGCACAGGGTATGGCTCTCCTGCAAAATGGCCAGGTCACAAGGACCCCGAAGGCTCAGAGAAGGTTGGGGGAGGGGACCCACTGGAACAGCTGTTGGGAGACAGATGGTAGCCTCCCGTCAAGGCCATCCAGCGTGTTCTTTAACGTGCACAGGGTATGGCTCTCCTGCAAAATGGCCAGGTCACAAGGACCCCGAAGGCTCAGAGAAGATTGGGGGAGGGGACCCACTGGAACAGCTGTTGGGAGACAGATGGTAGCCTCCCGTCAAGGCCATCCAGCGTGTTCTTTAACGTGCACAGGGTATGGCTCTCCTGCAAAATGGCCAGGTCACAAGGACCCCGAAGGCTCAGAGAAGGTTGGTGGAGGGGACCCACTAGAACAGCTGTTGGGAGACAGATGGTAGCCTCCCGTCAAGGTCATCTAGCGTGTTCTTTAACGTGCACAGGGTATGGCTCTCCTGCAAAATGGCCAGGTCACAAGGACCCCGAAGGCTCAGAGAAGATTGGGGGAGGGGACCCACTGGAACAGCTGTTGGGAGAGAGATGGTAGCCTCCCGTCAAGGCCATCCAGCGTGTTCTTTAACGTGCACAGGGTATGGCTCTCCTGCAAAATGGCCAGGTCACAAGGACCCCGATGGCTCAGAGAAGGTTGGTGGAGGGGACCCACTAGAACAGCTGTTGGGAGACAGATGGTAGCCTCCCGTCAAGGTCATCTAGCGTGTTCTTTAACGTGCACAGGGTATGGCTCTCCTGCAAAATGGCCAGGTCACAAGGACCCCGAAGGCTCAGAGAAGATTGGGGGAGGGGACCCACTGGAACAGCTGTTGGGAGACAGATGGTAGCCTCCCGTCAAGGCCATCCAGCGTGTTCTTTAACGTGCACAGTGTATAGCTCTCCCGCACACGGGGCCACGGCTTAACGTCCCATCCGACGGACGGCGGCCTTTCCAAGCCCATCGGTGTCCCCTATTGACCGTGGGCAGGGCGGGGAATTTGGCGGAGATAAATCTCAACGTTGACCCAGCTGGGACTCGAACCTGGGAACTGCAGATTACGTTTGTACCCTTTAACAGTAGTAATTTATTAATGGTGATTGATTAGCGATGAGTGATTGGAAATTGCAAATAATTATATATTACTAGCGCTGTAAAAAGCAAGAATCATATCTCACTCATCCCATAAAATAAAAAAGTTGCATTTTCTTATCCCCTAGGTTCCAGAAACAAATCATTCTTAAACCTAGTGTATATAAAATAATTTTTTGTTAATACTATATGAAACATATATATAACCCGAAACTAACCTCATCTCCTCCCCCTCTGAAATTAACTTCTCGTTTCCTCCCTCCCCTTCCGAAATTAACTTCTCACCTCTTCCCTCCCTGAAATTAATTTCCCCCTCCCCCCTCCAAAAACCTCTCGGCTCCTCCCTCCCCTCCGAAATCAACTTCTCGCCTCTTCCCTCCCCTCTCCGTAATCAATTTCTCCCCCGATCCAAAATTAACTTCTCGCCTCCTCCCTCCCCCTCCGAAATTAACTTTTCGCCTCTTCCCTCCCCGAAATTAATTCCCCGAAATCAATTCGAGTAATTAATTCTCCGAAATTATACGGAGAATTAATTACTCGAAATTAATTAAAGAAACGATTAATTAATTCTCCGATTAAAAAATTACGAAGAAATTAATTAATTCTCCGAAATTATTCGAATAATTAATTCTCCGAAATCAACTCGCCTCTTTCCTCCCCTCTCCAAAATTAACTTCTCTCCTCCTCCCTCCCCCTCTGAAATTAACTTTTCGCCTCTTCCCCCCCCCCGAAATTAATTCCCCCCCTCCGAAATCAACTCGCCTCTTTCCTCCCCTCTCCGAAATTAACTTCTCTCCTCTCCCTCCAAAATTAACTTCTCGCCTCCTCTCTCCCCCTCGGAAATTAACTTCTCGCCTCTTCCCTCCTCTAAATTAATTTCCACCCCTCCCCCTCCGAAATTACCTTCTCGCCTCTTCTCTCCCCTCTCCGAAATTAATTTCTCCCCTCCCCCTCCGAAATTAACTTCTCGACTCCTCCCCCTCCAAAATTAACTTCTTGCCTCCTCCCTCCCCCTCCGAAATTAACTTCTTCCCACGTGCAATACCTTAGCGAAGTATCGCTCTGACTCTGCGTCTCACAGCACGGGGATGGAGAAGTGATGAGTGAAGTGATGGTACAACCCAAGACAGAGAAAATTGGTGACCTTATTGTCTGACTTCCCCCCACTATAATCATTAATGCATTTTATTAAACTTACCCGCACAATAATGCCCAATTAACCCCTACAAATAAATAATGGAAAAACAAATATTTTGAAAATTCAATGATGTGGAACTTAATATGCAGTGCATAAGATTATGAATTTAAACTAAGCATTAAACCCTTAAGAGTCGTCTTCACGTTGTGCAAGGTAGTATGCAGACAATGCACACATACAGGCGTAGAAAGGAAAACGATCTTCAGTGAACTGCATGTCGTACAGTCGCTCAAAAAAGTATCCGAACACTATAGTTGATTACAGAATCCAGAAAAAATAACTGGCAACGACTTTTTTAGAAATGAATGATCTGGCAACCTTCGTGTCACGTGATTACAGAATTCAGGAAAAATATCTGGAGCGTGTACAGCAACTGTACACGCTCCAGTTTGCTGTGAACGGTAACTGCACACGCTCAATATTTCCATGAGTGAGCCCACACGATCCAGGTCTTTGTGAGCTCACACGATCCAATGTGCTGTGAACATTAACCGCAACCGCTCCAGTTTGCTGTGAACGGTAACTGCACACGCTCAATATTTCCGTGAGTGAGCCCACACGATCCAGGTTTTTGTGAGCTCACACGATCCAATGTGCTGTGAACATTAACCGCAACCGCTCCAGTTTGCTATGAACGGTAACTGCACACGCTCAATATTTCTATGAGTGGGCTCACACGATCCAGGCTTTTGTGAGTTCACACGATCCAATGTGCTGTGAACATTAACCGCAACCGCTCCAGTTTGCTATGAATGGTAACTGCAAACGCTCAATATTTCTATTAGTGGGCTCACACGACCCAGGATTTTGTGAGCTCACACGATCCAATGTGCTGTGAACATGAACCGCAACCGCTCCAGTTTGCTTTGAACGGTAACTGCACACGCTCAATATTTCTATTAGTGGGCTCACACGATGCAGGTCTGTGAGCTCACACGATCCAATGTGCTGTGAACATTAACGCAACCGCTCCAGTTTGCTGTGAACGGTAACTGCACACGCTCCATATTCATTGCATTATATATTCACACGCATTATATATATTAAAAAATATCCGAACACTACGGTTGATTACAGAATTCAGAAAAAACATCTGGCAACGATTTTTTTTAGAAATTAGTGATCTGGCAACCTTCGTGTCACGTGACACGAAGGTTGCCAGATCACTAATTTGTAAAAAAATCGCTGCCAGATATTTTTTCTGAATTCTGTAATCAACCATGTGTCACGTGACACGAAGGTTGCCAGATCACTAATTTCTAAAAAAATCTCTGTCAGATATTTCGTCTGAATTCTGTAATCAACCATAGTGTTCGGATACTTTTTTGAGCGACTATACAATATCTAATTCGGTAATTCGATGTCGAAACAGGCAGTTATACGTTATACATCTAATTACCAATTTTATGTGTAATAATCGGTATTTAGATATTATTCATCTAATTACGATTTTATAGTATATAATTATATATATATATAAATTCTATATATCTATCATAAATATTTGGAAGTGTATAAGAAACGTCAAAATTGTAAAATTTTGCAAGTTTGATGCACAAGAAAAATTAAAATATTTGAAATTTTAACCGAGAATTCAAGTTTATAAAACCTTTGTATTAGACGGTTCTAATCTTCACCTAGAAATCTAATTACCGTTAGCATATTTTGCAACTTCTAATTATTCTTCAGAATATCATTTAACAAGTTACCTTAACAGTTCTGTCAGTTTACCTCGGGAAGAATTCCGACAAGTTTCTGGCTTTTGTAAAATGGTTCTTGGATGTGTTATTTATTCACTAGACAACACTTCTGTCTTATCACTAAGAATCACATAGAAGAAGAAAAAATAAAGAAAGAAAATATCCCTTGTGATCACCTTTCGCACTGATATCGTTTCGAAAAGCTAAAAACAGCAACGAAATTACGCATCCAGGATCAGATTTTTTTGGGTTTCCTTCGCTAAATGAGGCAAACATGTATTTCTTGAATATTTTGTTAATGTTATTTATTATTTCTTTTTTTTTTTATTTGCGACATATAGGACAGAGAAGAATCCTAGAAGCTACTCCTAGCTTTTACAGGCCTTCTCATACAAGGACATGCCCTACTACGGGGCGGGGGTTTCTCAGTCGGTAACGCGCCAGGCTCGTAATCTGTAGTTCCCAGGTTCGAGTCCCAGCTGGGTCAGCGTTGAGATTTATCTCCGCAAAATTTCCCCGCCTTGCCCACGGTCAGTAGGGGACACCGATGGGCTTGAAAAGGCCGCCGTCCGTCGGATGGGACGTTAAGCCGTGGCCCCGTGTGCGGGAGAGTCATACCCTGTGCACGTTAAAGAACACGCTGGATGGCCTTGACGGGAGGCTACCATCTGTCTCCCAACAGCTGTTCCAGTGATCCCCTCCCCCAACCTTCTCTGAGCCTTCGGGGTCCTTGTGGCCTGGCCATTTAGCCCATGGTGTGCAAAAAAGTGCCGCTCAGAGGTAAAACAATCCAATCCAAAGCCCTACTACGACCGAAGTCACTGCCGACCACTGCCTTAGTTAGAGCCAACACAACACACAAGTTTGCCTTGCTGGAACAGTCGTTAGCTGCCTAACCACTATGCCAGTTAATGTGCTATATTAATTATTTAATTTAGGTAATTGTTCATAAAAACTAATAAATTGAATATAATTATAAGCAGGAAACTTGTGGGTTGGATTGGGTTGTTTAACCTCTGAGCGGCACTTTTTTGCACACCATGGGCTAAATGGCCAGGTCACATGGACCCCGAAGGCTCAGAGAAGGTTGGGGGAGGGGACCCACTGGAACAGCTGTTGGGAGACAGATGGTAGCCTCACGTCAAGGCCATCCATTCTTTAACGTGCACAGGGTATGGCTCTCCCGCACACGGGGCCACGGCTTAACGTCCCATCCGACGGACGGCGGCCTTTCCAAGCCCATCGGTGTCTCCTACTGACCGTGGGCAGGGCGGGGAGGAAACTTGTGGATGAATGGCTTAGTTTTATTTTCTAATGTCGCCTATAACGAGGGCCCCCTTAAGAGTGCACGGGCAAAACGCCCGTTACACTAGCACGGAAATTCGTCTCTCGCTGAAATGAACTTAGTACGAAATCTGAAAAGTAGTATGTATAATGAGAGTTCTGGCACAATGTTAAAGTATAGGGAATTTTATCTTAATCATGGGGAAAATTTTGGGACAAAGCGAGTTTAAAGTAATTTGATGTGGTTTTGTGTGAGAAATATGTGAAAGTTAAAAAAATCTGGTGACATGAAAAACTAATTTAAATTTTTTCGGGGCGAAGCGAGTTTAAACTAATTTTTGAATATTTTGTTGTAATGAAAATTGTGATAAACTGAGTTTGTGGGACTGATAGTACTAATATTCGCTGCTGAGTTGTGGCATAATTTTTAATCCAACAAGAGTGCGAATTACTACCGTCTTTTAAAAGTAAAAGTTCTATGGGTTCTTTAACAAGATTCTGCGAAATATAGGTTCCATGTCCGTAACGGAATCGTTTGACAATCAATGGAAGATATTTAAGATTTCCGCCGTTGTTCATAAAATCCCATGTCCACAATGGAATCCTTCAACATATACAAATGACAGGTGAAAGTTAAGATTTCTGCCCGTTGCTCAGATAGGTCCGCAACGGAATCCTTTGACAACGCAACGGAATCCTTTGACCTCCGCAACGGAATCCTTTGACAATATAGAAGTGAAAATTCAGATTTCTGCCGTTGCTCCCATAAGTCCCATCTCCGCAACGGAATCCTTTGACAATACAGAAGTGAAAATTCAGATTTCTGCCGTTGCTCCCATAAGTCCCATCTCCGCAACGGAATCCTTTGACAATATAGAAGTGAAAATTCAGATTTCTGCCGTTGCTCCCATAATTCCCATCTCCGCAACGGAATCCTTTGACAATATAGAAGTGATAATTCAGATATCTGCCGTTGCTTCCATAAGTCCCATCTCCGCAACGGAATCCTTTGACAATATAGAAGTGAAAATTCAGATTTCTGCCGTTGCTCCCATAAGTCCCATCTCCACAACGGAATCCTTTGACAATATAGAAGTGAAAATTCAGATTTCTGCCGTTGCTCCCATAAGTCCCATCTCCGCAACGGAATCCTTTGACAATATAGAAGTGAAAATTCAGATTTCTGCCGTTGCTCCCATAAGTCCCATCTCCGCAACGCAATCCTTTGACAATATAGAAGTGAAAATTCAGATTTCTGCCGTTGCTCCCATAAGTCCCATCTCCGCAACGGAATCCTTTGACAATATAGAAGTGAAAATTCAGATTTCTGCCGTTGCTACCATAAGTCCCATCTCCGCAACGGAATCCTTTGACAATATAGAAGTGAAAATTCAGATTTCTGCCGTTGCTCCCATAAGTCCCATCTCCGCAACGGAATCCTTTGACAATATAGAAGTGAAAATTCAGATTTCTGCCGTTGCTCCCATAAGTCCCATCTCCGCAACGGAATCCTTTGACAATATAGAAGTGAAAATTCAGATTTCTGCCGTTGCTCCCATAAGTCCCATCTCCGCAACGGAATCCTTTGACAATATAGAAGTGAAAATTCAGATTTCCGCCGTTGCTCCCATAAGTCCCATCTCCGCAACGGAATCCTTTGACAATATAGAAGTGAAAATTCAGATTTCTGCCGTTGCTACCATAAGTCCCATCTCCGCAACGGAATCCTTTGACAATATAGAAGTGAAAATTCAGATTTCTGCCGTTGCTCCCATAAGTCCCATCTCCGCAACGGAATCCTTTGACAATATAGAAGTGAAAATTCAGATTTCTGCCGTTGCTCCCATAAGTCCCATCTCCGCAACGGAATCCTTTGACAATATAGAAGTGAAAATTCAGATTTCTGCCGTTGCTCCCATAAGTCCCATCTCCGCAACGGAATCCTTTGACAATATAGAAGTGAAAATTCAGATTTCTGCCGTTGCTCCCATAAGTCCCATCTCCGCAACGGAATCCTTTGACAATATAGAAGTGAAAATTCAGATTTCTGCCGTTGCTCCCATAAGTCCCATCTCCGCAACGGAATCCTTTGACAATATAGAAGTGAAAATTCAGATTTCTGCCGTTGCTCCCATAAGTCCCATCTCCGCAACGGAATCCTTTGACAATATAGAAGTGAAAATTCAGATTTCTGCCGTTGCTCCCATAAGTCCCATCTCCGCAACGGAATCCTTTGACAATATAGAAGTGAAAATTCAGATTTCTGCCGTTGCTCCCATAAGTCCCATCTCCGCAACGGAATCCTTTGACAATATAGAAGTGAAAATTCAGATTTCTGCCGTTGCTCCCATAAGTCCCATGTCCGCAACGGAATCCTTTGACAATTCACTTCGTTTTGACCCTGTTGGGGTAACCTTTAAGTTCCTATTGAAAATTGCTATAATGATCAATTGTGTTCATTGGTTGTGGAGTGCAATCAATGCCATGATAAGGAAATGTTTTTTCAACCCCCGAGTGATTGACTGATTAACAGGGGATTTCCCTCCTCCGAAACTAAATTCACGGTTGTCCTGCACAGTCACTCAAAAAAGTATCCGAACACTACGGTTGATTACAGAATTCAGAAAAAAATATCTGGCAATGATTTTTTTTAGAAATAGTGTAGATCTGGCAACATTCGTGTGACGTGACACGAAGGTTGCCAGTTCACTAATTTCTAAAAAAATCGTTGCCAGATATTTTTTTCTGAATTCTGTAATCAACCGTAGTGTTCGGATACTTTTTTGAGTGACTGTGCACTGATGAAAGGCTTAACGTCCCAGCCAATTACCAAGTTTATCTGTGACCACTTTTTTCTCTGAAAGACCAACGGTAGAATCGGAGTGAAGACAAATGAATAAGAGGTTACGAAGCTTAGTGCGCTACTGAATGAGTCAATCCCCATTGCAAGCAACAGTGTAGATAATTTCATTGTTAACGCAATTGTTTATCTTGCAATTCCCAGCAGTTTTTTTTTGAAACGTTTTGAAATTGGAAACAATTTATTTAGAGAGCAATTCTTGGTAATGCATTGTCAAGAAGACTATATATGAGGAGTGTTTTATCTCTCTCTGAACAGAAGCATTGAATGAAATGTATGAGTAGGACAATGGTAGGAATTTCAGAAATGTGCTCTGGTGATCTTGGTATCAGTATCGTATCAGTATCCCTTATCATAACTGATAAGATCACGAGGAATAAAGTGTCGAAAACGATATCAAAGTCAGGGTATTGTGGAGTCCATTTTATGCATCATACTATGCGTTTCTTGGTCATATGATAACATTGTTCAAGACTTGATGACACATTGAAGGAGTGTCGTAGTTTAATATTAGGGGAAAATTGTTCCTCTTCAGTCATTTTTGACGATGAACTCTTAGATTGATGTATTCCATTAATAATGATTACTAAAGACAATTAGAAATGCGAGATGTAAATTGGATTAATCTGGACAACAGAGATCAACTGCCATAGTGTGAATTACCATCGCAGTTGCACCGATCTGAATTCGTTGGTGACGAGGTAAGTAATCGAGGCTTAGTTTCGTAAGTATTCAAAAAGTATCCGAACACTATGGTTGATTACAAAATTCAGAAAAAAATATCTGGAGCGTGTACAGCAACAGTACACTCTCCAGTTACCGTTCACAGCAACTATAGTTTGCTGCGAGCAGGGTGTGAATATAAGTAGGGTTTGTTCGTTCAAGATAAGCAGGGTCTGCTTAAAAATAATGTTCTTGAAAGATAATGTTGAAGTTAAGCAGGGTCTGTTTGAAAATAAGCAGGGTCAGGGTTGAAGATAAGCAGGGTCTGCTCCTGAGTTTCTAAATAGGTGGGACTACTACAGTCGCTCAGAAAATACATCCGAAAAATATGGTTGATTACAGATTTCAGAAAAATATTTGGAATGTGTACAGCAACTGTACACGCTCCAGTTACCGTTCACAGCAATCAGGAGCGTGTACTGTAATTGCACACGTTCCAGTTTGCTGTGAGCAGGGTCTGAAGATAAGCAGTGTCTGCTGCACGGTCTGTTTGAACGTAAGCAGGGTCTGCTCGTGAGTTTCTAAATAGGTGGGACTACTACAGTCGCTCAGAAAAACATCCGAACAATATGGTTGATTACAGAATTCAGAAAAATATCTGGAGCGTGTACAGCAACTGTACACGCTCCAGTTACCGTTCACAGCAATCAGGAGTGTGTGCAGTAACTGCACACGTTCCAGTTTGCTGTGAGCAGTGTCTGAAGATAAGCAGTGTCTGCTGCACGGTCTGTTTGAAGGTAAGCTGGGTCTGCTCGTCAGTTTCTAAATAGGTGGTACTACTACAGTCGCTCAGAAGAAATATCCAAACACTATGGTTGATTACAGAATTCAGAAAAATATCTGGAGCGTGTACAGCAACTGTACACGCTCCAGTTACCGTTCACAGCAATCAGGAGTGTGTGCAGTAACTGCACACGATCCAGTTTGCTGTGAGTAGGGCCTGAAGATAAGCAGTGTCTGCTGCACGGTCTGTTTGAAGGTAAGCTGGGTCTGCTCGTGAGTTTCTAAATAGGTGGGACTACTACAGTCGCTCAGAAAAAACATCGGAACAATAAGTTTGATTACAGATTTCAGAAAAATATCTGGAGCGTGTACAGCAACTGTACACGCTCCAGTTACCGTTCACAGCAATCAGGAGCGTGTGCAGTAAATGCACACGTTCCAGTTTGCTGTGAGCAGGGTCTGAAGATAAGCAGTGTCTGCTGCACGGTCTGTTTGAAGGTAAGCTGGGTCTGCTCGTGAGTTTCTAAATAGGTGGGACTACTACAGTCGCTCAGAAAAAACATCGGAACAATAAGTTTGATTACAGATTTCAGAAAAATATCTGGAGCGTGTACAGCAACTGTACACGCTCCAGTTACTGTTCACAGCAATCAGGAGCGTGTGCAGTAACTGCACACGTTCCAGTTTGCTGTGAGCAGGGTCTGAAGATAAGCAGTGTCTGCTGCACGGTCTGTTTGAAGGTAAGCTGCGTCTGCTCGTGAGTTTCTAAATAGGTAGGACTACTACAGTCGCTCAGAAAAAACATCGGAACAATAAGGTTGATTACAGATTTCAGAAAAATATCTGGAGCGTGTACAGCAACTGTACACGCTCCAGTTACCGTTCACAGCAATCAGGAGCGTGTACAGTAAATGCACACGTTCCAGTTTGCTGTGAGCAGGGTCTGAAGATAAGCAGTGTCTGCTGCACGGTCTGTTTGAAGGTAAGCTGGGTCTGCTCGTGAGTTTCTAAATAGGTGGGACTACTACAGTCGCTCAGAAAAAACATCGGAACAATAAGTTTGATTACAGATTTCAGAAAAATATCTGGAGCGTGTACAGCAACTGTACACGCTCCAGTTACTGTTCACAGCAATCAGGAGCGTGTGCAGTAACTGCACACGTTTCAGTTTGCTGTGAGCAGGGTCTGAAGATAAGCAGTGTCTGCTGCACGGTCTGTTTGAAGGTAAGCTGCGTCTGCTCGTGAGTTTCTAAATAGGTAGGACTACTACAGTCGCTCAGAAAAAACATCGGAACAATAAGGTTGATTACAGATTTCAGAAAAATACCTGGAGCGTGTACAGCAACTGTACACGCTCCAGTTACCGTTCATAGCAATCAGGAGCGTGTGCAGTAACTGCACACGTTCCAGTTTGCTGTGAGCAGGGTCTGAAGATAAGCAGTGTCTGCTGCACGGTCTGTTTGAAGGTAAGCTGCGTCTGCTCATGAGTTTCTAAATAGGTAGGACTACTACAGTCGCTCAGAAAAAACATCGGAACAATAAGTTTGATTACAGATTTCAGAAAAATATCTGGAGCGTGTACAGCAACTGTACACGCTCCAGTTACCGTTCACAGCAATCAGGAGCGTGTGCAGTAACTGCACACGTTCCAGTTTGCTGTGAGCAGGGTCTGAAGATAAGCAGTGTCTGCTGCACGGTCTGTTTGAAGGTAAGCTGGGTCTGCTCGTGAGTTTCTAAATAGGTGGGACTACTACAGTCGCTCACAAAAAACATCGGAACAATAAGTTTGATTACAGATTTCAGAAAAATATCTGGAGCGTGTACAGCAACTGTACACGCTCCAGTTACCGTTCACAGCAATCAGGAGCGTGTGCAGTAACTGCACACGTTCCAGTTTGCTGTGAGCAGGGTCTGAAGATAAGCAGTGTCTGCTGCACGGTCTGTTTGAAGGTAAGCTGCGTCTGCTCGTGAGTTTCTAAATAGGTAGGACTACTACAGTCGCTCAGAAAAAACATCGGAACAATAAGTTTGATTACAGATTTCAGAAAAATATCTGGAGCGTGTACAGCAACTGTACACGCTCCAGTTACCGTTCACAGCAATCAGGAGTGTGTGCAGTAACTGCACACGTTCCAGTTTACTGTGAGCAGGGTCTGAAGATAAGCAGTGTCTGCTGCACGGTCTGTTTGAAGGTAAGCTGGGTCTGCTTGTGAGTTTCTAAATAGGTGGGACTACTACAGTCGCTCAGAAAAAACATCGGAACAATAAGTTTGATTACAGATTTCAGAAAAATATCTGGAGCGTGTACAGCAACTGTACACGCTCCAGTTACCGTTCACAGCAATCAGGAGCGTGTGCAGTAACTGCACACGTTCCAGTTTGCTGTGAGCAGGGTCTGAAGATAAGCAGTGTCTGCTGCACGGTCTGTTTGAAGGTAAGCTGCGTCTGCTCATGAGTTTCTAAATAGGTAGGACTACTACAGTCGCTCAGAAAAAACATCGGAACAATAAGTTTGATTACAGATTTCAGAAAAATATCTGGAGCGTGTACAGCAACTGTACACGCTCCAGTTACCGTTCACAGCAATCAGGAGCGTGTGCAGTAACTGCACACGTTCCAGTTTGCTGTGAGCAGTATCTGAAGATAAGCAGTGTCTGCTGCACGGTCTGTTTGAAGGTAAGCTGCGTCTGCTCGTGAGTTTCTAAATAGGTGGGACTACTACAGTCGCTCAGAAAAAACATCGGAACAATATGTTTGATTACAGATATCAGAAAAATATCTGGAGCGTGTACAGCAACTGTACACGCTCCAGTTACCGTTCACAGCAATCAGGAGCGTGTGCAGTAACTGCAAACGTTCCAGTTTGCTGTGAGCAGGTTCTGAAGATAAGCAGTGTCTGCTGCACGGTCTGTTTGAAGGTAAGCTGCGTCTGCTCGTGAGTTTCTAAATAGGTAGGACTACTACAGTCGCTCAGAAAAAACATCGGAACAATAAGGTTGATTACAGAATTCAGAAAAATATCTGGAGCGTGTACAGCAACTGTACACGCTCCAGTTACCGTTCACAGCAATCAGGAGCGTGTACTGTAATTGCACACGTTCCAGTTTGCTGTGAGCAGGGTCTGAAGATAAGCAGTGTCTGCTGCACGGTCTGTTTGAAGGTAAGCTGCGTCTGCTCGTGAGTTTCTAAATAGGTAGGACTACTACAGTCGCTCAGAAAAAACATCGGAACAATAAGTTTGATTACAGATTTCAGAAAAATATCTGGAGCGTGTACAGCAACTGTACACGCTCCAGTTACCGTTCACAGCAATCAGGAGTGTGTGCAGTAACTGCACACGTTCCAGTTTACTGTGAGCTGGGTCTGAAGATAAGCAGTTTCTGCTGCACGGTCTGTTTGAAGGTAAGCTGGGTCTGCTCGTGAGTTTCTAAATAGGTGGGACTACTACAGTCGCTCAGAAAAAACATCCGAAGAATATGGTTGATTACAGAATTCAGAAAAATATCTGGAGCGTGTACAGCAACTGTGCACACTCCAGTTACCGTTCACAGCAATCAGGAGTGTGTGCAGTAACTGCACACGTTCCAGTTTGCTGTGAGCAGGGTCTGAAGATAAGCAGTGTCTGCTGCACGGTCTGTTTGAAGGTAAGCTGCGTCTGCTCATGAGTTCCTAATAGGTGGGACTACTACAGTCGCTCAGAAAAAACATCGGAACAATAAGTTTGATTACAGATTTCAGAAAAATATCTGGAGCGTGTACAGCAACTGTACACGCTCCAGTTACCGTTCACAGCAATCAGGAGCGTGTGCAGTAACTGCACACGTTCCAGTTTGCTGTGAGCAGTATCTGAAGATAAGCAGTGTCTGCTGCACGGTCTGTTTGAAGGTAAGCTGCGTCTGCTCGTGAGTTTCTAAATAGGTGGGACTACTACAGTCGCTCAGAAAAAACATCGGAACAATATGTTTGATTACAGATATCAGAAAAATATCTGGAGCGTGTACAGCAACTGTACACGTTCCAGTTACCGTTCACAGCAATCAGGAGCGTGTGCAGTAACTGCAAACGTTCCAGTTTGCTGTGAGCAGGTTCTGAAGATAAGCAGTGTCTGCTGCACGGTCTGTTTGAAGGTAAGCTGCGTCTGCTCGTGAGTTTCTAAATAGGTAGGACTACTACAGTCGCTCAGAAAAAACATCGGAACAATAAGGTTGATTACAGAATTCAGAAAAATATCTGGAGCGTGTACAGCAACTGTACACGCTCCAGTTACCGTTCACAGCAATCAGGAGCGTGTACTGTAATTGCACACGTTCCAGTTTGCTGTGAGCAGGGTCTGAAGATAAGCAGTGTCTGCTGCACGGTCTGTTTGAAGGTAAGCTGCGTCTGCTCGTGAGTTTCTAAATAGGTAGGACTACTACAGTCGCTCAGAAAAAACATCGGAACAATAAGTTTGATTACAGATTTCAGAAAAATATCTGGAGCGTGTACAGCAACTGTACACGCTCCAGTTACCGTTCACAGCAATCAGGAGTGTGTGCAGTAACTGCACACGTTCCAGTTTACTGTGAGCTGGGTCTGAAGATAAGCAGTTTCTGCTGCACGGTCTGTTTGAAGGTAAGCTGGGTCTGCTCGTGAGTTTCTAAATAGGTGGGACTACTACAGTCGCTCAGAAAAAACATCCGAAGAATATGGTTGATTACAGAATTCAGAAAAATATCTGGAGCGTGTACAGCAACTGTGCACACTCCAGTTACCGTTCACAGCAATCAGGAGTGTGTGCAGTAACTGCACACGTTCCAGTTTGCTGTGAGCAGGGTCTGAAGATAAGCAGTGTCTGCTGCACGGTCTGTTTGAAGGTAAGCTGCGTCTGCTCATGAGTTCCTAATAGGTGGGACTACTACAGTCGCTCAGAAAAAACATCGGAACAATAAGTTTGATTACAGATTTCAGAAAAATATCTGGAGCGTGTACAGCAACTGTACACGCTCCAGTTACCGTTCACAGCAATCAGGAGTGTGTGCAGTAACTGCACACGTTCCAGTTTGCTGTGAGCAGGGTCTGAAGATAAGCAGTGTCTGCTGCACGGTCTGTTTGAAGGTAAGCTGCGTCTGCTCGTGAGTTTCTAAAGAGGTAGGACTACTACAGTCGCTCAAAAAAAACATCGGAACAATAAGGTTGATTACAGAATTCAGAAAAATATCTGGAGCGTGTACAGCAACTGTACACGCTCCAGTTACCGTTCACAGCAATCAGGAGCGTGTGCAGTAATTGCACACGTTCCAGTTTGCTGTGAGCAGGGTCTGAAGATAAGCAGTGTCTGCTGCACGGTCTGTTTGAAGGTAAGCTGCGTCTGCTCGTGAGTTTCTAAATAGGTGGGACTACTACAGTCGCTCAGAAAAAACATCGGAACAATAAGTTTGATTACAGATTTCAGAAAAATATCTGGAGCGTGTACAGCAACTGTACACGCTCCAGTTACCGTTCACAGCAATCAGGAGCGTGTGCAGTAACTGCACACGTTCCAGTTTGCTGTGAGCAGGGTCTGAAGATAAGCAGTGTCTGCTGCACGGTCTGTTTGAAGGTAAGCTGCGTCTGCTCATGAGTTTCTAAATAGGTGGGACTACTACAGTCGCTCAGAAAAAACATCGGAACAATAAGTTTGATTACAGATTTCAGAAAAATATCTGGAGCGTGTACAGCAACTGTACACGCTCCAGTTACCGTTCACAGCAATCAGGAGCGTGTGCAGTAACTGCACACGTTCCAGTTTGCTGTGAGCAGGGTCTGAAGATAAGCAGTTTCTGCTGCACGGTCTGTTTGAAGGTAAGCTGGGTCTGCTTGTGAGTTTCTAAATAGGTGGGACTACTACAGTCGCTCAGAAAAAACATCGGAACAATATGTTTGATTACAGATATCAGAAAAATATCTGGAGCGTGTACAGCAACTGTACACGCTCCAGTTACCGTTCACAGCAATCAGGAGCGTGTGCAGTAACTGCAAACGTTCCAGTTTGCTGTGAGCAGGTTCTGAAGATAAGCAGTGTCTGCTGCACGGTCTGTTTGAAGGTAAGCTGCGTCTGCTCGTGAGTTTCTAAATAGGTAGGACTACTACAGTCGCTCAGAAAAAACATCGGAACAATAAGGTTGATTACAGAATTCAGAAAAATATCTGGAGCGTGTACAGCAACTGTACACGCTCCAGTTACCGTTCACAGCAATCAGGAGCGTGTACTGTAATTGCACACGTTCCAGTTTGCTGTGAGCAGGGTCTGAAGATAAGCAGTGTCTGCTGCACGGTCTGTTTGAAGGTAAGCTGCGTCTGCTCGTGAGTTTCTAAATAGGTAGGACTACTACAGTCGCTCAGAAAAAACATCGGAACAATAAGTTTGATTACAGATTTCAGAAAAATATCTGGAGCGTATACAGCAACTGTACACGCTCCAGTTACCGTTCACAGCAATCAGGAGTGTGTGCAGTAACTGCACACGTTCCAGTTTACTGTGAGCTGGGTCTGAAGATAAGCAGTTTCTGCTGCACGGTCTGTTTGAAGGTAAGCTGGGTCTGCTCGTGAGTTTCTAAATAGGTGGGACTACTACAGTCGCTCAGAAAAAACATCCGAAGAATATGGTTGATTACAGAATTCAGAAAAATATCTGGAGCGTGTACAGCAACTGTGCACACTCCAGTTACCGTTCACAGCAATCAGGAGTGTGTGCAGTAACTGCACACGTTCCAGTTTGCTGTGAGCAGGGTCTGAAGATAAGCAGTGTCTGCTGCACGGTCTGTTTGAAGGTAAGCTGCGTCTGCTCATGAGTTCCTAATAGGTGGGACTACTACAGTCGCTCAGAAAAAACATCGGAACAATAAGTTTGATTACAGATTTCAGAAAAATATCTGGAGCGTGTACAGCAACTGTACACGCTCCAGTTACCGTTCACAGCAATCAGGAGCGTGTGCAGTAACTGCACACGTTCCAGTTTGCTGTGAGCAGTATCTGAAGATAAGCAGTGTCTGCTGCACGGTCTGTTTGAAGGTAAGCTGCGTCTGCTCGTGAGTTTCTAAATAGGTGGGACTACTACAGTCGCTCAGAAAAAACATCGGAACAATATGTTTGATTACAGATATCAGAAAAATATCTGGAGCGTGTACAGCAACTGTACACGCTCCAGTTACCGTTCACAGCAATCAGGAGCGTGTGCAGTAACTGCAAACGTTCCAGTTTGCTGTGAGCAGGTTCTGAAGATAAGGAGTGTCTGCTGCACGGTCTGTTTGAAGGTAAGCTGCGTCTGCTCGTGAGTTTCTAAATAGGTAGGACTACTACAGTCGCTCAGAAAAAACATCGGAACAATAAGGTTGATTACAGAATTCAGAAAAATATCTGGAGCGTGTACAGCAACTGTACACGCTCCAGTTACCGTTCACAGCAATCAGGAGCGTGTACTGTAATTGCACACGTTCCAGTTTGCTGTGAGCAGGGTCTGAAGATAAGCAGTGTCTGCTGCACGGTCTGTTTGAAGGTAAGCTGTGTCTGCTCGTGAGTTTCTAAATAGGTAGGACTACTACAGTCGCTCAGAAAAAACATCGGAACAATAAGTTTGATTACAGATTTCAGAAAAATATCTGGAGCGTGTACAGCAACTGTACACGCTCCAGTTACCGTTCACAGCAATCAGGAGTGTGTGCAGTAACTGCACACGTTCCAGTTTACTGTGAGCTGGGTCTGAAGATAAGCAGTTTCTGCTGCACGGTCTGTTTGAAGGTAAGCTGGGTCTGCTCGTGAGTTTCTAAATAGGGGGGACTACTACAGTCGCTCAGAAAAAACATCGGAACAATAAGTTTGATTACAGATTTCAGAAAAATATCTGGAGCGTGTACAGCAACTGTACACGCTCCAGTTACCGTTCACAGCAATCAGGAGTGTGTGCAGTAACTGCACACGTTCCAGTTTGCTGTGAGCAGGGTCTGAAGATAAGCAGTGTCTGCTGCACGGTCTGTTTGAAGGTAAGCTGCGTCTGCTCGTGAGTTTCTAAAGAGGTAGGACTACTACAGTCGCTCAGAAAAAACATCGGAACAATAAGGTTGATTACAGAATTCAGAAAAATATCTGGAGCGTGTACAGCAACTGTACACGCTCCAGTTACCGTTCACAGCAATCAGGAGCGTGTGCAGTAACTGCACACGTTCCAGTTTGCTGTGAGCAGGGTCTGAAGATAAGCAGTGTCTGCTGCACGGTCTGTTTGAAGGTAAGCTGCGTCTGCTCGTGAGTTTCTAAATAGGTGGGACTACTACAGTCGCTCAGAAAAAACATCGGAACAATAAGTTTGATTACAGATTTCAGAAAAATATCTGGAGCGTGTACAGCAACTGTACACGCTCCAGTTACCGTTCACAGCAATCAGGAGCGTGTGCAGTAACTGCACACGTTCCAGTTTGCTGTGAGCAGGGTCTGAAGATAAGCAGTGTCTGCTGCACGGTCTGTTTGAAGGTAAGCTGCGTCTGCTCGTGAGTTTCTAAATAGGTAGGACTACTACAGTCGCTCAGAAAAAACATCGGAACAATAAGTTTGATTACAGATTTCAGAAAAATATCTGGAGCGTGTACAGCAACTGTACACGCTCCAGTTACCGTTCACAGCAATCAGGAGTGTGTGCAGTAACTGCACACGTTCCAGTTTACTGTGAGCAGGGTCTGAAGATAAGCAGTTTCTGCTGCACGGTCTGTTTGAAGGTAAGCTGGGTCTGCTTGTGAGTTTCTAAATAGGTGGGACTACTACAGTCGCTCAGAAAAAACATCGGAACAATATGTTTGATTACAGATTTCAGAAAAATATCTGGAGCGTGTACAGCAACTGTACACGCTCCAGTTACCGTTCACAGCAATCAGGAGCGTGTGCAGTAACTGCACACGTTCCAGTTTGCTGTGAGCAGGGTCTGAAGATAAGCAGTGTCTGCTGCACGGTCTGTTTGAAGGTAAGCTGCGTCTGCTCATGAGTTTCTAAATAGGTAGGACTACTACAGTCGCTCAGAAAAAACATCGGAACAATAAGTTTGATTACAGATTTCAGAAAAATATCTGGAGCGTCTACAGCAACTGTACACGCTCCAGTTACCGTTCACAGCAATCAGGAGTGTGTGCAGTAACTGCACACGTTCCAGTTTGCTGTGAGCAGGGTCTGAAGATAAGCAGTGTCTGCTGCACGGTCTGTTTGAAGGTAAGCTGCGTCTGCTCCTGAGTTTCTAAATAGGTAGGACTACTACAGTCGCTCAGAAAAAACATCGGAACAATAAGTTTGATTACAGATTTCAGAAAAATATCTGGAGCGTGTACAGCAACTGTACACGGTCCAGTTACCGTTCACAGCAATCAGGAGCGTGTGCAGTAACTGCACACGTTCCAGTTTGCTGTCAGCAGGGTCTGAAGATAAGCAGTGTCTGCTGCATGGTCTGTTTGAAGGTAAGCTGCGTCTGCTCGTGAGTTTCTAAATAGGTAGGACTACTACAGTCGCTCAGAAAAAACATCGGAACAATAAGTTTGATTACAGATTTCAGAAAAATATCTGGAGCGTGTACAGCAACTGTACACGCTCCAGTTACCGTTCACAGCAATCAGGAGCGTGTGCAGTAACTGCACACGTTCCAGTTTGCTGTGAGCAGTATCTGAAGATAAGCAGTGTCTGCTGCACGGTCTGTTTGAAGGTAAGCTGCGTCTGCTCGTGAGTTTCTAAATAGGTGGGACTACTACAGTCGCTCAGAAAAAACATCGGAACAATAAGTTTGATTACAGATATCAGAAAAATATCTGGAGCGTGTACAGCAACTGTACACGCTCCAGTTACCGTTCACAGCAATCAGGAGCGTGTGCAGTAACTGCAAACGTTCCAGTTTGCTGTGAGCAGGTTCTGAAGATAAGCAGTGTCTGCTGCACGGTCTGTTTGAAGGTAAGCTGCGTCTGCTCGTGAGTTTCTAAATAGGTAGGACTACTACAGTCGCTCAGAAAAAACATCGGAACAATAAGGTTGATTACAGAATTCAGAAAAATATCTGGAGCGTGTACAGCAACTGTACACGCTCCAGTTACCGTTCACAGCAATCAGGAGCGTGTGCAGTAACTGCACACGTTCCAGTTTGCTGTGAGCAGTATCTGAAGATAAGCAGTGTCTGCTGCACGGTCTGTTTGAAGGTAAGCTGCGTCTGCTCGTGAGTTTCTAAATAGGTGGGACTACTACAGTCGCTCAGAAAAAACATCGGAACAATAAGTTTGATTACAGATTTCAGAAAAATATCTGGAGCTTGTACAGCAACTGTACACGCTCCAGTTACCGTTCACAGCAATCAGGAGCGTGTGCAGTAACTGCACACGTTCCAGTTTGCTGTGAGCAGTATCTGAAGATAAGCAGTGTCTGCTGCACGGTCTGTTTGAAGGTAAGCTGCGTCTGCTCGTGAGTTTCTAAATAGGTGGGACTACTACAGTCGCTCAGAAAAAACATCGGAACAATATGTTTGATTACAGATTTCAGAAAAATATCTGGAGCGTGTACAGCAACTGTACACGCTCCAGTTACCGTTCACAGCAATCAGGAGCGTGTGCAGTAACTGCACACGTTCCAGTTTGCTGTGAGCAGGGTCTGAAGATAAGCAATGTCTGGTGCACGGTCTGTTTGAAGGTAAGCTGCGTCTGCTCATGAGTTTCTAAATAGGTAGGACTACTACAGTCGCTCAGAAAAAACATCGGAACAATATGTTTGATTACAGATTTCAGAAAAATATCTGGAGCGTGTACAGCAACTGTACACGCTCCAGTTACCGTTCACAGCAATCAGGAGCGTGTGCAGTAACTGCACACGTTCCAGTTTGCTGTGAGCAGGGTCTGAAGATAAGCAGTGTCTGCTGCACGGTCTGTTTGAAGGTAAGCTGCGTCTGCTCATGAGTTTCTAAATAGGTAGGACTACTACAGTCGCTCAGAAAAAACATCGGAACAATAAGTTTGATTACAGATTTCAGAAAAATATCTGGAGCGTCTACAGCAACTGTACACGCTCCAGTTACCGTTCACAGCAATCAGGAGTGTGTGCAGTAACTGCACACGTTCCAGTTTGCTGTGAGCAGGGTCTGAAGATAAGCAGTGTCTGCTGCACGGTCTGTTTGAAGGTAAGCTGCGTCTGCTCGTGAGTTTCTAAATAGGTAGGACTACTACAGTCGCTCAGAAAAAACATCGGAACAATAAGTTTGATTACAGATTTCAGAAAAATATCTGGAGCGTGTACAGCAACTGTACACGCTCCAGTTACCGTTCACAGCAATCAGGAGCGTGTGCAGTAACTGCACACGTTCCAGTTTGCTGTGAGCAGGGTCTGAAGATAAACAGTGTCTGCTGCATGGTCTGTTTGAAGGTAAGCTGCGTCTGCTCGTGAGTTTCTAAATAGGTAGGACTACTACAGTCGCTCAGAAAAAACATCGGAACAATAAGTTTGATTACAGATTTCAGAAAAATATCTGGAGCGTGTACAGCAACTGTACACGCTCCAGTTACCGTTCACAGCAATCAGGAGCGTGTGCAGTAACTGCACACGTTCCAGTTTGCTGTGAGCAGTATCTGAAGATAAGCAGTGTCTGCTGCACGGTCTGTTTGAAGGTAAGCTGCGTCTGCTCGTGAGTTTCTAAATAGGTGGCACTACTACAGTCGCTCAGAAAAAACATCGGAACAATAAGTTTGATTACAGATATCAGAAAAATATCTGGAGCGTGTACAGCAACTGTACACGCTCCAGTTACCGTTCACAGCAATCAGGAGCGTGTGCAGTAACTGCAAACGTTCCAGTTTGCTGTGAGCAGGTTCTGAAGATAAGCAGTGTCTGCTGCACGGTCTGTTTGAAGGTAAGCTGCGTCTGCTCGTGAGTTTCTAAATAGGTAGGACTACTACAGTCGCTCAGAAAAAACATCGGAACAATAAGGTTGATTACAGAATTCAGAAAAATATCTGGAGCGTGTACAGCAACTGTACACGCTCCAGTTACCGTTCACAGCAATCAGGAGCGTGTGCAGTAACTGCACACGTTCCAGTTTGCTGTGAGCAGGGTCTGAAGATAAGCAGTGTCTGCTGCACGGTCTGTTTGAAGGTAAGCTGCGTCTGCTCGTGAGTTTCTAAATAGGTGGGACTACTACAGTCGCTCAGAAAAAACATCGGAACAATAAGTTTGATTACAGATTTCAGAAAAATATCTGGAGCGTGTACAACAACTGTACACGCTCCAGTTACCGTTCACAGCAATCAGGAGCGTGTGCAGTAACTGCACACGTTCCAGTTTGCTGTGAACAGGGTCTGAAGATAAGCAGTGTCTGCTGCATGGTCTGTTTGAAGGTAAGCTGCGTCTGCTCGTGAGTTTCTAAATAGGTAGGACTACTACAGTCGCTCAGAAAAAACATCGGAACAATAAGTTTGATTACAGATTTCAGAAAAATATCTGGAGCGTGTACAGCAACTGTACACGCTCCAGTTACCGTTCACAGCAATCAGGAGCGTGTGCAGTAACTGCACACGTTCCAGTTTGCTGTGAGCAGTATCTGAAGATAAGCAGTGTCTGCTGCACGGTCTGTTTGAAGGTAAGCTGCGTCTGCTCGTGAGTTTCTAAATAGGTGGGACTACTACAGTCGCTCAGAAAAAACATCGGAACAATATGTTTGATTACAGATATCAGAAAAATGTCTGGAGCGTGTACAGCAACTGTACACGCTCCAGTTACCGTTCACAGCAATCAGGAGCGTGTGCAGTAACTGCAAACGTTCCAGTTTGCTGTGAGCAGGGTCTGAAGATAAGCAGTGTCTGCTGCACGGTCTGTTTGAAGGTAAGCTGGGTCTGCTCGTGAGTTTCTAAATAGGTGGGACTACTACAGTCGCTCAGAAAAAACATCCGAAGAATATGGTTGATTACAGAATTCAGAAAAATATCTGGAGCGTGTACAGCAACTGTGCACACTCCAGTTACCGTTCACAGCAATCAGGAGTGTGTGCAGTAACTGCACACGTTCCAGTTTGCTGTGAGCAGGGTCTGAAGATAAGCAGTGTCTGCTGCACGGTCTGTTTCAAGGTAAGCTGCGTCTGATCATGAGTTTCTAAATAGGTGGGACTACTACAGTCGCTCAGAAAAAACATCGGAACAATAAGTTTGATTACAGATTTCAGAAAAATATCTGGAGCGTGTACAGCAACTGTACACGCTCCAGTTACCGTTCACAGCAATCAGGAGTGTGTGCAGTAACTGCACACGTTCCAGTTTGCTGTGAGCAGGGTCTGAAGATAAGCAGTGTCTGCTGCACGGTCTGTTTGAAGGTAAGCTGCGTCTGCTCGTGAGTTTCTAAATAGGTAGGACTACTACAGTCGCTCAGAAAAAACATCGGAACAATAAGGTTGATTACAGAATTCAGAAAAATATCTGGAGCGTGTACAGCAACTGTACACGCTCCAGTTACCGTTCACAGCAATCAGGAGCGTGTGCAGTAACTGCACACGTTCCAGTTTGCTGTGAGCAGGGTCTGAAGATAAGCAGTGTCTGCTGCATGGTCTGTTTGAAGGTAAGCTGCGTCTGCTCATGAGTTTCTAAATAGGTAGGACTACTACAGTCGCTCAGAAAAAACATCGGAACAATAAGTTTGATTACAGATTTCAGAAAAATATCTGGAGCGTGTACAGCAACTGTACACGCTCCAGTTACCGTTCACAGCAATCAGGAGCGTGTGCAGTAACTGCACACGTTCCAGTTTGCTGTGAGCAGGGTCTGAAGATAAGCAGTGTCTGCTGCACGGTCTGTTTGAAGGTAAGATGCGTCTGCTCGTGAGTTTCTAAATAGGTAGGACTACTACAGTCGCTCAGAAAAAACATCGGAACAATAAGGTTGATTACAGAATTCAGAAAAATATCTGGACCGTGTACAGCAACTGTGCACACTCCAGTTACCGTTCACAGCAATCAGGAGTGTGTGCAGTAACTGCACACGTTCCAGTTTGCTGTGAGTAGGGTCTGAAGATAAGCAGTGTCTGCTGCACGGTCTGTTTGAAGGTAAGCTGGGTCTGCTCGTGAGTTTCTAAATAGGTGGGACTACTACAGTCGCTCAGAAAAAACATCGAAGAATATGGTTGATTACAGAATTCAGAAAAATATCTGGAGCGTGTACAGCAACTGTGCACACTCCAGTTACCGTTCACAGCAATCAGGAGTGTGTGCAGTAACTGCACACGTTCCAGTTTGCTGTGAGCAGGGTCTGAAGATAAGCAGTGTCTGCTGCACGGTCTGTTTGAAGGTAAGCTGGGTCTGCTCGTGAGTTTCTAAATAGGTGGGACTACTACAGTCGCTCAGAAAAAACATCGGAACAATAAGTTTGATTACAGATTTCAGAAAAATATCTGGAGCGTGTACAGCAACTGTTCACGCTCCAGTTACCGTTCACAGCAATCAGGAGCGTGTGCAGTAACTGCACACGTTCCAGTTTGCTGTGAGCAGGGTCTGAAGATAAGCAGTGTCTGCTGCACGGTCTGTTTGAAGGAAAGCTGAGTCTGCTCGTGAGTTTCTAAATAGGTAGGACTACTACAGTCGCTCAGAAAAAACATCGGAACAATAAGGTTGATTACAGAATTCAGAAAAATATCTGGAGCGTGTACAGCAACTGTACACGCTCCAGTTACCGTTCACAGCAATCAGGAGCGTGTACTGTAATTGCACACGTTCCAGTTTGCTGTGAGTAGGGTCTGAAGATAAGCAGTGTCTGCTGCACGGTCTGTTTGAAGGTAAGCTGCGTCTGCTCGTGAGTTTCTAAATAGGTGGGACTACTACAGTCGCTCAGAAAAAACATCGGAACAAAAAGTTTGATTACAGATTTCAGAAAAATATCTGGAGCGTGTACAGCAACTGTACACGCTCCAGTTATCGTTCACAGCAATCAGGAGCGTGTGCAGTAACTGCACACGTTCCAGTTTGCTGTGAGCAGGGTCTGAAGATAAGCAGTGTCTGCTGCACGGTCTGTTTGAAGGTAAGCTGGGTCTGCTCGTGAGTTTCTAAATAGGTGGGACTACTACAGTCGCTCAGAAAAAACATCCGAAGAATATGGTTGATTACAGAATTCAGAAAAATATCTGGAGCGTGTACAGCAACTGTGCACACTCCAGTTACCGTTCACAGCAATCAGGAGTGTGTGCAGTAACTGCACACGTTCCAGTTTGCTGTGAGCAGGGTCTGAAGATAAGCAGTGTCTGCTGCACGGTCTGTTTGAAGGTAAGCTGGGTCTGCTCGTGAGTTTCTAAATAGGTGGGACTACTACAGTCGCTCAGAAAAAACATCGGAACAATAAGTTTGATTACAGAATTCAGAAAAATATCTCGAGCGTGTACAGCAACTGTACACGCTCCAGTTAGCGTTCACAGCAATCAGGAGCGTGTGCAGTAACTGCACACGTTCCAGATTGCTGTGAGCAGTATCTGAAGATAAGCAGTGTCTGCTGCACGGTCTGTTTGAAGGTAAGCTGGTTCTGCTCGTGAGTTTCTAAATAGGTAGGACTACTAGAGTCGCTCAGAAAAAACATCGGAACAATAAGGTTGATTACAGAATTCAGAAAAATATCTGGAGCGTGTACAGCAACTGTGCACACTCCAGTTACCGTTCACAGCAATCAGGAGTGTGTGCAGTAACTGCACACGTTCCAGTTTGCTGTGAGCAGGGTCTGAAGATAAGCAGTGTCTGCTGCACGGTCTGTTTGAAGGTAAGCTGGGTCTGCTCGTGAGTTTCTAAATAGGTGGGACTACTACAGTCGCTCAGAAAAAACATCGGAACAATAAGTTTGATTACAGATTTCAGAAAAATATCTGGAGCGTGTACAGCAACTGTTCACGCTCCAGTTACCGTTCACAGCAATCAGGAGCGTGTGCAGTAACTGCACACGTTCCAGTTTGCTGTGAGCAGGGTCTGAAGATAAGCAGTGTCTGCTGCACGGTCTGTTTGAAGGTAAGCTGGGTCTGCTCGTCAGTTTCTAAATAGGTGGTACTACTACAGTCGCTCAGAAAAAATATCCAAACACTATGGTTGATTACAGAATTCAGAAAAATATCTGGAGCGTGTACAGCAACTGTACACGCTCCAGTTACCGTTCACAGCAATCAGGAGTGTGTGCAGTAACTGCACACGTTCCAGTTTGCTGTGAGCAGGGTCTGAAGATAAGCAGTGTCTGCTGCACGGTCTGTTTGAAGGTAAGCTGCGTCTGCTCGTGAGTTTCTAAATAGGTGGGACTACTAGAGTCGCTGAGAAAAAACATCGGAACAATAAGGTTGATTACAGAATTCAGAAAAATATCTGGAGCGTGTACAGCAACTGTGCACACTCCAGTTACCGTTCACAGCAATCAGGAGTGTGTGCAGTAACTGCACACGTTCCAGTTTGCTGTGAGCAGTATCTGAAGATAAGCAGTGTCTGCTGCACGGTCTGTTTGAAGGTAAGCTGGGTCTGCTCGTGAGTTTCTAAATAGCTGGGACTACTACAGTCGCTCAGAAAAAACATCGTAACATTATGGTTGATTACAGAATTCAGAAAAATATCTGGAGCGTGTACAGCAACTGTGCACACTCCAGTTACCGTTCACAGCAATCAGGAGTGTGTGCAGTAACTGCACACGTTCCAGTTTGCTGTGAGCAGTGTCTGAAGATAAGCAGTGTCTGCTGCACGGTCTGTTTGAAGGTAAGCTGGGTCTACTCGTGAGTTTCTAAATAGCTGGGACTACTACAGTCGCTCAGAAAAAACATCGTAACATTATGGTTGATTACAGAATTCAGAAAAATATCTGGAGCGTGTACAGCAACTGTGCACACTCCAGTTACCGTTCACAGCAATCAGGAGTGTGTGCAGTAACTGCACACGTTCCAGTTTGCTGTGAGCAGGGTCTGAAGATAAGCAGTGTCTGCTGCACGGTCTGTTTGAAGGTAAGCTGGGTCTGCTCGTGAGTTTCTAAATAGGTGGGACTACTACAGTCGCTCAGAAAAAACATCGGAACAATAAGTTTGATTACAGATTTCAGAAAAATATCTGGAGCGTGTACAGCAACTGTACACGCTCAAGTAACCGTTCACAGCAATCAGGAGCGTGTGCAGTAACTGCACACGTTCCAGTTTGCTGTGAGCAGGGTCTGAAGATAAGCATTGTCTGCTGCACGGTCTGTTTGAAGGTAAGCTGGGTCTGCTCGTCAGTTTCTAAATAGGTGGTACTACTACAGTCGCTCAGAAAAAATATCCAAACACTATGGTTGATTACAGAATTCAGAGAAATATCTGGAGCGTGTACAGCAACTGTGCACACTCCAGTTACCGTTCACAGCAATCAGGAGTGTGTGAAGTAACTGCACACGTTCCAGTTTGCTGTGAGCAGTGTCTGAAGATAAGCAGTGTCTGCTGCACGGTCTGTTTGAAGGTAAGCTGGGTCTGCTCGTGAGTTTCTAAATAGCTGGGACTACTACAGTCGCTCAGAAAAAACATCGTATCAATATGGTTGATTACAGAATTCAGAAAAATATCTGGAGCGTGTACAGCAACTGTGCACACTCCAGTTACCGTTCACAGCAATCAGGAGTGTGTGCAGTAACTGCACACGTTCCAGTTTGCTGTGAGCAGTATCTGAAGATAAGCAGTGTCTGCTGCACGGTCTGTTTGAAGGTAAGCTGGGTCTGCTCGTGAGTTTCTAAATAGGTGAGACTACTACAGTCGCTCAGAAAAAACATCGGAACAATAAGGTTGATTACAGAATTCAGAAAAATATCTGGAGCGTGTACAGCAACTGTACACGCTCCAGTTACCGTTCACAGCAATCAGGAGCGTGTGCAGTAACTGCACACGTTCCAGTTTGCTGTGAGCAGTGTCTGAAGATAAGCAGTGTCTGCTGCACGGTCTGTTTGAAGGTAAGCTGGGTCCGCTCCTCAGTTTCTAAATAGCTGGTACTACTACAGTCGCTCAGAAAAAATATCCAAACACTATGGTCGATTACAGAATTCAGAAAAATATCTGGAGCGTGTACAGCAACTGTACACGCTCCAGTTACCGTTCACAGCAATCAGGAGTGTGTGCAGTAACTGCACACGTTCCAGTTTGCTGTGAGCAGGGTCTGAAGATAAGCAGTGTCTGCTGCACGGTCTGTTTGAAGGTAAGCTGCGTCTGCTCGTGAGTTTCTAAAAAGGTGGGACTACTACAGTCGCTCAGAAAAAACATCGGAACAATATGGTTGATTACAGAATTCAGAAAAATATCTGGAGCGTGTACAGCAACTGTGCACACTCCAGTTACCGTTCACAGCAATCAGGAGTGTGTGCAGTAACTGCACACGTTCCAGTTTGCTGTGAGCAGGGTCTAAGAATAAGCAGTGTCTGCTGCACGGTCTGTTTGAAGGTAAGCTGCGTCTGCTCGTGAGTTTCTAAATAGGTGGGACTACTACAGTCGCTCAGAAAAAACATCGGAACAATAAGGTTGATTACAGAATTCAGAAAAATATCTGGAGCGTGTACAGCAACTGTACACGCTCCAGTTACCGTTCACAGCAATCAGGAGCGTGTGTAGTAACTGCACACGTTCCAGTTTGCTGTGAGCAGGCTCTGAAGATAAGCAGTGTCTGCTGCACGGTCTGTTTGAAGGTAAGCTGGTTCTGCTCGTGAGTTTCTAAATAGGTGGGACTACTACAGTCGCTCAGAAAAAACATCGGAACAATAAGTTTGATTGCAGATTTCAGAAAAATATCTGGAGCGTGTACAGCAACTGTTCACACTCCAGTTACCGTTCACAGCAATCAGGAGTGTGTGCAGTAACTGCACACGTTCCAGTTTGCTGTGAGCAGGGTCTGAAGATAAGCAGTGTCTGCTGCACGGTCTGTTTGAAGGTAAGCTGCGTCTGCTCGTGAGTTTTTAAATAGGTGGGACTACTACAGTCGCTCAGAAAAAACATCGGAACAATAAGGTTGATTACAGAATTCAGAAAAATATCTGGAGCGTGTACAGCAACTGTGCACACTCCAATTACCGTTCACAGCAATCAGGAGCGTGTGCAGTAACTGCACACGTTCCAGTTTTCTGTGAGCAGTGTCTGAAGATAAGCAGTGTCTGCTGCATGGTCTGTTTGAAGGTAAGCTGGGTCTGCTCGTCAGTTTCTAAATAGGTGGGACTACTACAGTCGCTCAGAAAAAACATCGTAACATTATGGTTGATTACAGAATTCAGAAAAATATCTGGAGCGTGTACAGCAACTGTGCACACTCCAGTTACCGTTCACAGCAATCAGGAGTGTGTGCAGTAAATGCACACGTTCCAGTTTGCTGTGAGCAGTGTCTGAAGATAAGCAGTGTCTGCTGCACGGTCTGTTTGAAGGTAAGCTGGGTCTGCTCGTGAGTTTCTAAATAGGTGGTACTACTACAGTCGCTCAGAAAAAATATCCAAACACTATGGTTGATTACAGAATTCAGAAAAATATCTGGAGCGTGTACAGCAACTGTACATGCTCCAGTTACCGTTCACAGCAATCAGGAGTGTGTTTAGTAACTGCACACGTTCCAGTTTGCTGTGAGCAGGGTCTGAAGATAAGCAGTGTCTGCTGCACGGTCTGTTTGAAGGTAAGCTGCGTCTGCTCGTGAGTTTCTAAATAGGTGGGACTACTACAGTCGCTCAGAAAAAACATCAGAACAATAAGTTTGATTACAGATTTCAGAAAAATATCTGGAGTGTGTACAGCAACTGTGCACACTCCAGTTACCGTTCACAGCAATCAGGAGTGTGTGCAGTAACTGCACACGTTCCAGTTTGCTGTGAGCAGGGTCTGAAGATAAGCAGTGTCTGCTGCACGGTCTGTTTGAAGGTAACCTGGGTCTGCTCGTGAGTTTCTAAATAGGTGGGACTACTACAGTCGCTCAGAAAAAACATCGGAACAATAAGTTTGATTACAGATTTCAGAAAAATATCTGGAGCGTGTACAGCAACTGTACATGCTCCAGTTACCGTTCACAGCAAGAATGTGTACAGCAACTGTACACGCTCCAGTTACCGTTCACAGCAATCAGGAGCGTGTGCAGTAACTGCACACGTTCCAGTTTGCTGTGAGCAGTGTCTGAAGATAAGCAGTGTCTGCTGCACGGTCTGTTTGAAGGTAAGCTGGGTCTGCTCGTGAGTTTCTAAATAGGTGGGACTACTACAGTCGCTCAGAAAAAACATCGCAACAATATTGTTGATTACAGAATTCAGAAAAATATCTGGAGCGTGTACAGCAACTGTGCACACTCCAGTTACCGTTCACAGCAATCAGGAGTGTGTGCAGTAACTGCACACGTTCCAGTTTGCTGTGAGCAGTATCTGAAGATAAGCAGTGTCTGCTGCACGGTCTGTTTGAAGGTAAGCTGGGTCTGCTCGTGAGTTTCTAAATAGGTGGGACTACTACAGTCGCTCAGAAAAAACATTGGAACAATAAGTTTGATTACAGATTTCAGAAAAATATCTGGAGCGTGTACAGCAACTGTACACGCTCCAGTTACCGTTCACAGCAATCAGGAGTGTGTGCAGTAACTGCACACGTTCCAGTTTGCTGTGAGCAGTATCTGAAGATAAGCAGTGTCTGCTGCACGGTCTGTATGAAGGTAAGCTGGGTCTGCTCGTCAGTTTCTAAATAGGTGGGACTACTACAGTCGCTCAGAAAAAACATCGTAACATTATGGTTGATTACAGAATTCAGAAAAATATCTGGAGCGTGTACAGCAACTGTGCACACTCCAGTTACCGTTCACAGCAATCAGGAGTGTGTGCAGTAACTGCACACGTTCCAGTTTGCTGTGAGCAGTGTCTGAAGATAAGCAGTGTCTGCTGCACGGTCTGTTTGAAGGTAAGCTGGGTCTGCTCATGAGTTTCTAAATAGCTGGGACTACTACAGTCGCTCAGAAAAAACATCGTAACAATATGGTTGATTACAGAATTCAGAAAAATATCTGGAGCGTGTACAGCAACTGTGCACACTCCAGTTACCGTTCACAGCAATCAGGAGTGTGTGCAGTAACTGCACACGTTCCAGTTTGCTGTGAGCAGTATCTGAAGATAAGCAATGTCTGCTGCACGGTCTGTTTGAAGGTAAGCTGGGTCTGCTCGTGAGTTTCTGAATAGCTGGGACTACTACAGTCGCTCAGAAAAAACATCGGAACAATAAGGTTGATTACAGAATTCTGAAAAATATCTGGAGCGTGTACAGCAACTGTGCACACTCCAGTTACCGTTCACAGCAATCAGGAGTGTGTGCAGTAACTGCACACGTTCCAGTTTGCTGTGAGCAGGGTCTAAGAATAAGCAGTGTCTGCTGCACGGTCTGTTTGAAGGTAAGCTGGGTCTGCTCGTGAGTTTCTAAATAGGTGGTACTACTACAGTCGCTCAGAAAAAATATCCAAACACTATGGTTGATTACAGAATTCAGAAAAATATCTGGAGCGTGTACAGCAACTGTACATGCTCCAGTTACCGTTCACAGCAATCAGGAGTGTGTTTAGTAACTGCACACGTTCCAGTTTGCTGTGAGCAGGGTCTGAAGATAAGCAGTGTCTGCTGCACGGTCTGTTTGAAGGTAAGCTGCGTCTGCTCGTGAGTTTCTAAATAGGTGGGACTACTACAGTCGCTCAGAAAAAACATCAGAACAATAAGTTTGATTACAGATTTCAGAAAAATATCTGGAGTGTGTACAGCAACTGTGCACACTCCAGTTACCGTTCACAGCAATCAGGAGTGTGTGCAGTAACTGCACACGTTCCAGTTTGCTGTGAGCAGGGTCTGAAGATAAGCAGTGTCTGCTGCACGGTCTGTTTGAAGGTAACCTGGGTCTGCTCGTGAGTTTCTAAATAGGTGGGACTACTACAGTCGCTCAGAAAAAACATCGGAACAATAAGTTTGATTACAGATTTCAGAAAAATATCTGGAGCGTGTACAGCAACTGTACATGCTCCAGTTACCGTTCACAGCAAGAATGTGTACAGCAACTGTACACGCTCCAGTTACCGTTCACAGCAATCAGGAGCGTGTGCAGTAACTGCACACGTTCCAGTTTGCTGTGAGCAGTGTCTGAAGATAAGCAGTGTCTGCTGCACGGTCTGTTTGAAGGTAAGCTGGGTCTGCTCGTGAGTTTCTAAATAGGTGGGACTACTACAGTCGCTCAGAAAAAACATCGCAACAATATTGTTGATTACAGAATTCAGAAAAATATCTGGAGCGTGTACAGCAACTGTGCACACTCCAGTTACCGTTCACAGCAATCAGGAGTGTGTGCAGTAACTGCACACGTTCCAGTTTGCTGTGAGCAGTATCTGAAGATAAGCAGTGTCTGCTGCACGGTCTGTTTGAAGGTAAGCTGGGTCTGCTCGTGAGTTTCTAAATAGGTGGGACTACTACAGTCGCTCAGAAAAAACATTGGAACAATAAGTTTGATTACAGATTTCAGAAAAATATCTGGAGCGTGTACAGCAACTGTACACGCTCCAGTTACCGTTCACAGCAATCAGGAGTGTGTGCAGTAACTGCACACGTTCCAGTTTGCTGTGAGCAGTATCTGAAGATAAGCAGTGTCTGCTGCACGGTCTGTATGAAGGTAAGCTGGGTCTGCTCGTCAGTTTCTAAATAGGTGGGACTACTACAGTCGCTCAGAAAAAACATCGTAACATTATGGTTGATTACAGAATTCAGAAAAATATCTGGAGCGTGTACAGCAACTGTGCACACTCCAGTTACCGTTCACAGCAATCAGGAGTGTGTGCAGTAACTGCACACGTTCCAGTTTGCTGTGAGCAGTGTCTGAAGATAAGCAGTGTCTGCTGCACGGTCTGTTTGAAGGTAAGCTGGGTCTGCTCATGAGTTTCTAAATAGCTGGGACTACTACAGTCGCTCAGAAAAAACATCGTAACAATATGGTTGATTACAGAATTCAGAAAAATATCTGGAGCGTGTACAGCAACTGTGCACACTCCAGTTACCGTTCACAGCAATCAGGAGTGTGTGCAGTAACTGCACACGTTCCAGTTTGCTGTGAGCAGTATCTGAAGATAAGCAATGTCTGCTGCACGGTCTGTTTGAAGGTAAGCTGGGTCTGCTCGTGAGTTTCTGAATAGCTGGGACTACTACAGTCGCTCAGAAAAAACATCGGAACAATAAGGTTGATTACAGAATTCTGAAAAATATCTGGAGCGTGTACAGCAACTGTGCACACTCCAGTTACCGTTCACAGCAATCAGGAGTGTGTGCAGTAACTGCACACGTTCCAGTTTGCTGTGAGCAGGGTCTAAGAATAAGCAGTGTCTGCTGCACGGTCTGTTTGAAGGTAAGCTGGGTCTGCTCGTGAGTTTCTAAATAGGTGGGACTACTACAGTCGCTCAGAAAAAACCTCGGAACAATAAGTTTGATTACAGATTTCAGAAAAATATCTGGAGCGTGTACAGCAACTGTACATGCTCCAGTTACCGTTCACAGCAAGAATGTGTACAGCAACTGTACACGCTCCAGTTACCGTTCACAGGAATCAGGAGCGTGTGCAGTAACTGCACACGTTCCAGTTTGCTGTGAGCAGTGTCTGAAGATAAGCAGTGTCTGCTGCACGGTCTGTTTGAAGGTAAGCTGGGTCTGCTCGTGAGTTTCTAAATAGGTGGGACTACTACAGTCGCTCAGAAAAAACATCGTAACAATATGGTTGATTACAGAATTCAGAAAAATATCTGGAGCGTGTACAGCAACTGTGCACACTCCAGTTACCGTTCACAGCAATCAGGAGTGTGTGCAGTAACTGTACACGTTCCAGTTTGCTGTGAGCAGTATCTGAAGATAAGCAGTGTCTGCTGCACGGTCTGTTTGAAGGTAAGCTGGGTCTGCTCGTGAGTTCCTAAATAGGTGAGACTACTACAGTCGCTCAGAAAAAACATCGGAACAATAAGGTTGATTACAGAATTCAGAAAAATATCTGGAGCGTGTACAGCAACTGTACACGCTCCAGTTACCGTTCACAGCAATCAGGAGCGTGTGCAGTAACTGCACACGTTCCAGTTTGCTGTGAGCAGTGTCTGAAAATAAGCAGTGTCTGCTGCACGGTCTGTTTGAAGGTAAGCTGGGTCCGCTCGTCAGTTTCTAAATAGCTGGTACTACTACAGTCGCTCAGAAAAAATATCCAAACACTATGGTTGATTACAGAATTCAGAAAAATATCTGGAGCGTGTACAGCAACTGTACACGCTCCAGTTACCGTTCACAGCAATCAGGAGTGTGTGCAGTAACTGCACACGTTCCAGTTTGCTGTGAGCAGGCTCTGAAGATAAGCAGTGTCTGCTGCACGGTCTGTTTGAAGGTAAGCTGGTTCTGCTCGTGAGTTTCTAAATAGGTGGGACTACTACAGTCGCTCAGAAAAAACATCGGAACAATAAGTTTGATTACAGATTTCAGAAAAATATCTGGAGCGTGTACAGCAACTGTGCACACTCCAGTTACCGTTCAGAGCAATCAGGAGTGTGTGCAGTAACTGCACACGTTCCAGTTTGCTGTGAGCAGGGTCTGAAGATAAGCAGTGTCTGCTGCACGGTCTGTTTGAAGGTAAGCTGGTTCTGCTCGTGAGTTTCTAAATAGGTGGGACTACTACAGTCGCTCAGAAAAAACATCGGAACAATAAGTTTGATTACAGATTTCAGAAAAAATATCTGGAGCGTGTACAGCAACTGTGCACACTCCAGTTACGGTTCACAGCAATCAGGAGTGTGTGCAGTAACTGCACACGTTCCAGTTTGCTGTGAGCAGGGTCTGAAGATAAGCAATGTCTGCTGCACGGTCTGTTTGAAGGTAAGCTGGTTCTGCTCGTGAGTTTCTAAATAGGTGGGACTACTACAGTCGCTCAGAAAAATCTTCGGAACAATAAGGTTGATTACAGAATTCAGAAAAATATCTGGAGCGTGTACAGCAACTGTACATGCTCCAGTTACCGTTCACAGCAAGAATGTGTACAGCAACTGTACACGCTCCAGTTACCGTTCACAGCAATCAGGAGCGTGTGCAGTAACTGCACACGTTCCAGTTTGCTGTGAGCAGTGTCTGAAAATAAGCAGTGTCTGCTGCACGGTCTGTTTGAAGGTAAGCTGGGTCCGCTCGTCAGTTTCTAAATAGCTGGTACTACTACAGTCGCTCAGAAAAAATATCCAAACACTATGGTTGATTACAGAATTCAGAAAAATATCTGGAGCGTGTACAGCAACTGTACACGCTCCAGTTACCGTTCACAGCAATCAGGAGTGTGTGCAGTAACTGCACACGTTCCAGTTTGCTGTGAGCAGGCTCTGAAGATAAGCAGTGTCTGCTGCACGGTCTGTTTGAAGGTAAGCGGGGTCTGCTCGTGAGTTTCTAAATAGGTGGGACTACTACAGTCGCTCAGAAAAAACATCGGAACAATAAGTTTGATTACAGATTTCAGAAAAATATCTGGAGCGTTTACAGCAACTGTACACGCTCCAGTTACCGTTCACAGCAATCAGGAGCGTGTGCAGTAACTGCACACGTTCCAGTTTGCTGTGAGCAGGGTCTGAAGATAAGCAGTGTCTGCTGCACGGTCTGTTTGAAGGTAAGCTGCGTCTGCTCGTGAGTTTCTAAATAGGTGGGACTACTACAGTCGCTCAGAAAAAACATCGGAACAATAAGGTTGATTACAGAATTCAGAAAAATATCTGGAGCGTGTACAGCAACTGTGCACACTCCAGTTACCGTTCACAGCAATCAGGAGCGTGTGCAGTAACTGCACACGTTCCAGTTTGCTGTGAGCAGTGTCTGAAGATAAGCAGTGTCTGCTCCACGGTCTGTTTGAAGGTAAGCTGGGTCTGCTCGTCAGTTTCTAAATAGGTGGGACTACTACAGTCGCTCAGAAAAAACATCGTAACATTATGGTTGATTACAGAATTCAGAAAAATATCTGGAGCGTGTACAGTAACTGTGCACACTCCAGTTACCGTTCACAGCAATCAGGAGTGTGTGCAGTAACTGCACACGTTCCAGTTTGCTGTGAGCAGTGTCTGAAGATAAGCAGTGTCTGCTGCACGGTCTGTTTGAAGGTAAGCTGGGTCTGCTCGTGAGTTTCTAAATAGCTGGGACTACTACAGTCGCTCAGAAAAAACATCGTAACAATATGGTTGATTACAGAATTCAGAAAAATATCTCGAGCGTGTACAGCAACTGTGCACACTCCAGTTACCGTTCACAGCAATCAGGAGTGTGTGCAGTAACTGCACACGTTCCAGTTTGCTGTGAGCAGTATCTGAAGATAAGCAGTGTCTGCTGCACGGTCTGTTTGAAGGTAAGCTGGGTCTGCTCGTGAGTTTCTAAATAGGTGGGACTATTACAGTCGCTCAGAAAAAACATCGGAACAATAAGGTTGATTACAGAATTCAGAAAAATATCTGGAGCGTGTACAGCAACTGTACACGCTCCAGTTACCGTTCACAGCAATCAGGAGTGTGTGCAGTAACTGCACACGTTCCAGTTTGCTGTGAGCAGTGTCTGAAGATAAGCAGTGTCTGCTGCACGGTCTGTTTGAAGGTAAGCTGGGTCTGCTCGTGAGTTTCTAAATAGGTGGTACTACTACAGTCGCTCAGAAAAAATATCCAAACACTATGGTTGATTACAGAATTCAGAAAAATATCTGGAGCGTGTACAGCAACTGTACACGCTCCAGTTACCGTTCACAGCAATCAGGAGTGTGTGCAGTAACTGCACACGTTCCAGTTTGCTGTGAGCAGGGTCTGAAGATAAGCAGTGTCTGCTGCACGGTCTGTTTGAAGGTAAGCTGGGTCTGCTCGTGAGTTTCTAAATAGGTGGGACTACTACAGTCGCTCAGAAAAAACATCAGAACAATAAGTTTGATTACAGATTTCAGAAAAATATCTGGAGCGTGTACAGCAACTGTACACGCTCCAGTTACCGTTCACAGCAATCAGGAGCGTGTGCAGTAACTGCACACGTTCCAGTTTGCTGTGAGCAGGGTCTGAAGATAAGCAGTGTCTGCTGCACGGTCTGTTTGAAGGTAAGCTGCGTCTGCTCATGAGTTTCTAAATAGGTGGGACTACTACAGTCGCTCAGAAAAAACATCGGAACAATAAGGTTGATTACAGAATTCAGAAAAATATCTGGAGCGTGTACATCAACTGTGCACACTCCAGTTACCGTTCACAGCAATCAGGAGCGTGTGCAGTAACTGCACACGTTCCAGTTTGCTGTGAGCAGTGTCTGAAGATAAGCAGTGTCTGCTGCACGGTCTGTTTGAAGGTAAGCTGGGTCTGCTCGTCAGTTTCTAAATAGGTGGGACTACTACAGTCGCTCAGAAAAAACAGCGTAACATTATGGTTGATTACAGAATTCAGAAAAATATCTGGAGCGTGTACAGCAACTGTGCACACTCCAGTTACCGTTCACAGCAATCAGGAGTGTGTGCAGTAACTGCACACGTTCCAGTTTGCTGTGAGCAGAGTCTGAAGATAAGCAGTGTCTGCTGCACGGTCTGTTTGAAATTAAGCTGGGTCTGCTCGTGAGTTTCTAAATAGCTGGGACTACTACAGTCGCTCAGAAAAAACATCGTAACTATATGGTTGATTACAGAATTCAGAAAAATATCTGGAGCGTGTACAGCAACTGTGCACACTCCAGTTACCGTTCACAGCAATCAGGAGTGTGTGCAGTAACTGCACACGTTCCAGTTTGCTGTGAGCAGTATCTGAAGATAAGCAGTGTCTGCTGCACGGTCTGTTTGAAGGTAAGCTGGGTCTGCTCTTGAGTTTCTAAATAGGTGGGACTACTACAGTCGCTCAGAAAAAACATCGGAACAATAAGGTTGATTACAGAATTCAGAAAAATATCTGGAGCGTGTACAGCAACTGTGCACACTCCAGTTACCGTTCACAGCAATCAGGAGCGTGTGCAGTAACTGCACACGTTCCAGTTTGCTGTGAGCAGTGTCTGAAGATAAGCAGTGTCTGCTGCACGGTCTGTTTGAAGGTAAGCTGGGTGTGCTCGTCAGTTTCTAAATAGGTGGGACTACTACAGTCGCTCAGAAAAAACATCGTAACATTATGGTTGATTACAGAATTCAGAAAAATATCTGGAGCGTGTACAGCAACTGTGCACACTCCAGTTACCGTTCACAGCAATCAGGAGTGTGTGCAGTAACTGCACACGTTCCAGTTTGCTGTGAGCAGTATCTGAAGATAAGCAGTGTCTGCTGCACGGTCTGTTTGAAGGTAAGCTGGGTCTGCTCGTGAGTTTCTAAATAGGTGGGACTACTACAGTCGCTCAGAAAAAACATCGGAACAATAAGGTTGATTACAGAATTCAGAAAAATATCTGGAGCGTGTACAGCAACTGTACACGCTCCAGTTACCGTTCACAGCAATCAGGAGTGTGTGCAGTAACTGCACACGTTCCAGTTTGCTGTGAGCAGTGTCTGAAGATAAGCAGTGTCTGCTGCACGGTCTGTTTGAAGGTAAGCTGGGTCTGCTCGTGAGTTTCTAAATAGGTGGTACTACTACAGTCGCTCAGAAAAAATATCCAAACACTATGGTTGATTACAGAATTCAGAAAAATATCTGGAGCGTGTGCAGCAACTGTACACGCTCCAGTTACCGTTCACAGCAATCAGGAGTGTGTGCAGTAACTGCACACGTTCCAGTTTGCTGTGAGCAGGGTCTGAAGATAAGCAGTGTCTGCTGCACGGTCTGTTTGAAGGTAAGCTGGGTCTGCTCGTGAGTTTCTAAATAGGTGGGACTACTACAGTCGCTCAGAAAAAACATCAGAACAATAAGTTTGATTACAGATTTCAGAAAAATATCTGGAGCGTGTACAGCAACTGTACACGCTCCAGTTACCGTTCACAGCAATCAGGAGTGTGTGCAGTAACTGCACACGTTCCAGTTTGCTGTGAGCAGGGTCTGAAGATAAGCAGTGTCTGCGGCACGGTCTGTTTGAAGGTAAGCTGGGTCTGCTCGTGAGTTTCTACATAGGTGGGACTACTACAGTCGCTCAGAAAAAACATCAGAACAATAAGTTTGATTACAGATTTCAGAAAAATATCTGGAGCGTGTACAGCAACTGTGCACACTCCAGTTACCGTTCACAGCAATCAGGAGTGTGTGCAGTAACTGCACACGTTCCAGTTTGCTGTGAGCAGGGTCTGAAGATAAGCAGTGTCTGCTGCACGGTCTGTTTGAAGGTAAGCTGGGTCTGCTCGTGAGTTTCTAAATAGGTGGGACTACTACAGTCGCTCAGAAAAAACATCGGAACAATAAGTTTGATTACAGATTTCAGAAAAATATCTGGAGCGTGTACAGCAACTGTACATGCTCCAGTTACCGTTCACAGCAAGAATGTGTACAGCAACTGTACACGCTCCAGTTACCGTTCACAGCAATCAGGAGCGTGTGCAGTAACTGCACACGTTCCAGTTTGCTGTGAGCAGTGTCTGAAGATAAGCAGTGTCTGCTGCACGGTCTGTTTGAAGGTAAGCTGGGTCTGCTCGTGAGTTTCTAAATAGGTGGGACTACTACAGTCGCTCAGAAAAAACATCGTAAGAATATGGTTGATTGCAGAATTCAGAAAAATATCTGGAGCGTGTAGAGCAACTGTGCACACTCCAGTTACCGTTCACAGCAATCAGGAGTGTGTGCAGTAACTGCACACGTTCCAGTTTGCTGTGAGCAGTATCTGAAGATAAGCAGTGTCTGCTGCACGTTCTGTTTGAAGGTAAGCTGGGTCTGCTCGTGAGTTTCTAAATAGGTGAGACTACTACAGTCGCTCAGAAAAAGCATCGGAACAATAAGGTTGATTACAGAATTCAGAAAAATATCTGGAGCGTGTACAGCAACTGTACACGCTCCAGTTACCGTTCACAGCAATCAGGAGCGTGTGCAGTAACTGCACACGTTCCAGTTTGCTGTGAGCAGTGTCTGAAGATAAGCAGTGTCTGCTGCACGGTCTGTTTGAAGGTAAGCTGGGTCCGCTCGTCAGTTTCTAAATAGCTGGTACTACTACAGTCGCTCAGAAAAAATATCCAAACACTATGGTTGATTACAGAATTCAGAAAAATATCTGGAGCGTGTACAGCAACTGTACACGCTCCAGTTACCGTTCACAGCAATCAGGAGTGTGTGCAGTAACTGCACACGTTCCAGTTTGCTGTGAGCAGGGTCTGAAGATAAGCAGTGTCTGCTGCACGGTCTGTTTGAAGGTAAGCTGGGTCTGCTCGTGAGTTTCTAAATAGGTGGGACTACTACAGTCGCTCAGAAAAAACATCAGAACAATAAGTTTGATTACAGATTTCAGAAAAATATCTGGAGCGTGTACAGCAACTGTACACGCTCCAGTTACCGTTCACAGCAATCAGGAGCGTGTGCAGTAACTGCACACGTTCCAGTTTGCTGTGAGCAGGGTCTGAAGATAAGCAGTGTCTGCTGCACGGTCTGTTTGAAGGTAAGCTGCGTCTGCTCATGAGTTTCTAAATAGGTGGGACTACTACAGTCGCTCAGAAAAAACATCGGAACAATAAGGTTGATTACAGAATTCAGAAAAATATCTGGAGCGTGTACATCAACTGTGCACACTCCAGTTACCGTTCACAGCAATCAGGAGCGTGTGCAGTAACTGCACACGTTCCAGTTTGCTGTGAGCAGTGTCTGAAGATAAGCAGTGTCTGCTGCACGGTCTGTTTGAAGGTAAGCTGGGTCTGCTCGTCAGTTTCTAAATAGGTGGGACTACTACAGTCGCTCAGAAAAAACAGCGTAACATTATGGTTGATTACAGAATTCAGAAAAATATCTGGAGCGTGTACAGCAACTGTGCACACTCCAGTTACCGTTCACAGCAATCAGGAGTGTGTGCAGTAACTGCACACGTTCCAGTTTGCTGTGAGCAGGGTCTGAAGATAAGCAGTGTCTGCTGCACGGTCTGTTTGAAGGTAAGCTGGGTCTGCTCGTGAGTTTCTAAATAGGTGGGACTACTACAGTCGCTCAGAAAAAACATCGGAACAATAAGTTTGATTACAGATTTCAGAAAAATATCTGGAGCGTGTACAGCAACTGTACATGCTCCAGTTACCGTTCACAGCAAGAATGTGTACAGCAACTGTACACGCTCCAGTTACCGTTCACAGCAATCAGGAGTGTGTGCAGTAACTGCACACGTTCCAGTTTGCTGTGAGCAGTGTCTGAAGATAAGCAGTGTCTGCTGCACGGTCTGTTTGAAGGTAAGCTGGGTCTGCTCGTGCGTTTCTAAATAGGTGGGACTACTACAGTCGCTCAGAAAAAACATCGTAACAATATGGTTGATTGCAGAATTCAGAAAAATATCTGGAGCGTGTAGAGCAACTGTGCACACTCCAGTTACCGTTCACAGCAATCAGGAGTGTGTGCAGTAACTGCACACGTTCCAGTTTGCTGTGAGCAGTATCTGAAGATAAGCAGTGTCTGCTGCACGTTCTGTTTGAAGGTAAGCTGGGTCTGCTCGTGAGTTTCTAAATAGGTGAGACTACTACAGTCGCTCAGAAAAAGCATCGGAACAATAAGGTTGATTACAGAATTCAGAAAAATATCTGGAGCGTGTACAGCAACTGTACACGCTCCAGTTACCGTTCACAGCAATCAGGAGCGTGTGCAGTAACTGCACACGTTCCAGTTTGCTGTGAGCAGTGTCTGAAGATAAGCAGTGTCTGCTGCACGGTCTGTTTGAAGGTAAGCTGGGTCCGCTCGTCAGTTTCTAAATAGCTGGTACTACTAAAGTCGCTCAGAAAAAATATCCAAACACTATGGTTGATTACAGAATTCAGAAAAATATCTGGAGCGTGTACAGCAACTGTACACGCTCCAGTTACCGTTCACAGCAATCAGGAGTGTGTGCAGTAACTGCACACGTTCCAGTTTGCTGTGAGCAGGGTCTGAAGATAAGCAGTGTCTGCTGCACGGTCTGTTTCAAGGTAAGCTGGGTCTGCTCGTGAGTTTCTAAATAGGTGGGACTACTACAGTCGCTCAGAAAAAACATCAGAACAATAAGTTTGATTACAGATTTCAGAAAAATATCTGGAGCGTGTACAGCAACTGTACACGCTCCAGTTACCGTTCACAGCAATCAGGAGCGTGTGCAGTAACTGCACACGTTCCAGTTTGCTGTGAGCAGGGTCTGAAGATAAGCAGTGTCTGCTGCACGGTCTGTTTGAAGGTAAGCTGCGTCTGCTCATGAGTTTCTAAATAGGTGGGACTACTACAGTCGCTCAGAAAAAACATCGGAACAATAAGGTTGATTACAGAATTCAGAAAAATATCTGAAGCGTGTACATCAACTGTGCACACTCCAGTTACCGTTCACAGCAATCAGGAGCGTGTGCAGTAACTGCACACGTTCCAGTTTGCTGTGAGCAGTGTCTGAAGATAAGCAGTGTCTGCTGCACGGTCTGTTTGAAGGTAAGCTGGGTCTGCTCGTCAGTTTCTAAATAGGTGGGACTACTACAGTCGCTCAGAAAAAACAGCGTAACATTATGGTTGATTACAGAATTCGGAAAAATATCTGGAGCGTGTACAGCAACTGTGCACACTCCAGTTACCGTTCACAGCAATCAGGAGTGTGTGCAGTAACTGCACACGTTCCAGTTTGCTGTGAGCAGAGTCTGAAGATAAGCAGTGTCTGCTGCACGGTCTGTTTGAAGGTAAGCTGGGTCTGCTCGTGAGTTTCTAAATAGGTGGGACTACTACAGTCGCTCAGAAAAAACTTCGGAACAATAAGGTTGATTACAGAATTCAGAAAAATATCTGGAGCGTGTACAGCAACTGTACACGCTCCAGTTACCGTTCACAGCAATCAGGAGCGTGTGCAGTAACTGCACACGTTCCAGTTTGCTGTGAGCAGGGTCTGAAGATAAGCAGTGTCTGCTGCACGGTCTGTTTGAAGGTAAGCTGCGTCTGCTCATGAGTTTCTGAATAGGTGGGACTACTACAGTCGCTCAGAAAAAACATCGGAACAATAAGGTTGATTACAGAATTCAGAAAAATATCTGGAGCGTGTACAGCAACTGTGCACACTCCAGTTACCGTTCACAGCAATCAGGAGCGTGTGCAGTAACTGCACACGTTCCAGTTTGCTGTGAGCAGTGTCTGAAGATAAGCAGTGTCTGCTGCACGGTCTGTTTGAAGGTAAGCTGGGTGTGCTCGTCAGTTTCTAAATAGGTGGGACTACTACAGTCGCTCAGAAAAAACATCGTAACATTATGGTTGATTACAGAATTCAGAAAAATATCTGGAGCGTGTACAGCAACTGTGCACACTCCAGTTACCGTTCACAGCAATCAGGAGTGTGTGCAGTAACTGCACACGTTCCAGTTTGCTGTGAGCAGTATCTGAAGATAAGCAGTGTCTGCTGCACGGTCTGTTTGAAGGTAAGCTGGGTCTGCTCGTGAGTTTCTAAATAGGTGGGACTACTACAGTCGCTCAGAAAAAACATCGGAACAATAAGGTTGATTACAGAATTCAGAAAAATATCTGGAGCGTGTACAGCAACTGTACACGCTCCAGTTACCGTTCACAGCAATCAGGAGTGTGTGCAGTAACTGCACACGTTCCAGTTTGCTGTGAGCAGTGTCTGAAGATAAGCAGTGTCTGCTGCACGGTCTGTTTGAAGGTAAGCTGGGTCTGCTCGTGAGTTTCTAAATAGGTGGTACTACTACAGTCGCTCAGAAAAAATATCCAAACACTATGGTTGATTACAGAATTCAGAAAAATATCTGGAGCGTGTGCAGCAACTGTACACGCTCCAGTTACCGTTCACAGCAATCAGGAGTGTGTGCAGTAACTGCACACGTTCCAGTTTGCTGTGAGCAGGGTCTGAAGATAAGCAGTGTCTGCTGCACGGTCTGTTTGAAGGTAAGCTGGGTCTGCTCGTGAGTTTCTAAATAGGTGGGACTACTACAGTCGCTCAGAAAAAACATCAGAACAATAAGTTTGATTACAGATTTCAGAAAAATATCTGGAGCGTGTACAGCAACTGTACACGCTCCAGTTACCGTTCACAGCAATCAGGAGTGTGTGCAGTAACTGCACACGTTCCAGTTTGCTGTGAGCAGGGTCTGAAGATAAGCAGTGTCTGCGGCACGGTCTGTTTGAAGGTAAGCTGGGTCTGCTCGTGAGTTTCTACATAGGTGGGACTACTACAGTCGCTCAGAAAAAACATCAGAACAATAAGTTTGATTACAGATTTCAGAAAAATATCTGGAGCGTGTACAGCAACTGTGCACACTCCAGTTACCGTTCACAGCAATCAGGAGTGTGTGCAGTAACTGCACACGTTCCAGTTTGCTGTGAGCAGGGTCTGAAGATAAGCAGTGTCTGCTGCACGGTCTGTTTGAAGGTAAGCTGGGTCTGCTCGTGAGTTTCTAAATAGGTGGGACTACTAGAGTCGCTCAGAAAAAACATCGGAACAATAAGTTTGATTACAGATTTCAGAAAAATATCTGGAGCGTGTACAGCAACTGTACATGCTCCAGTTACCGTTCACAGCAAGAATGTGTACAGCAACTGTACACGCTCCAGTTACCGTTCACAGCAATCAGGAGTGTGTGCAGTAACTGCACACGTTCCAGTTTGCTGTGAGCAGTATCTGAAGATAAGCAGTGTCTGCTGCACGGTCTGTTTGAAGGTAAGCTGGGTCTGCTCGTGAGTTTCTAAATAGGTGAGACTACTACAGTCGCTCAGAAAAAACATCGGAACAATAAGGTTGATTACAGAATTCAGAAAAATATCTGGAGCGTGTACAGCAACTGTACACGCTCCAGTTACCGTTCACAGCAATCAGGAGCGTGTGCAGTAACTGCACACGTTCCAGTTTGCTGTGAGCAGTGTCTGAAGATAAGCAGTGTCTGCTGCACGGTCTGTTTGAAGGTAAGCTGGGTCCGCTCGTCAGTTTCTAAATAGCTGGTACTACTACAGTCGCTCAGAAAAAATATCCAAACACTATGGTTGATTACAGAATTCAGAAAAATATCTGGAGCGTGTACAGCAACTGTACACGCTCCAGTTACCGTTCACAGCAATCAGGAGTGTGTGCAGTAACTGCACACGTTCCAGTTTGCTGTGAGCAGGCTCTGAAGATAAGCAGTGTCTGCTGCACGGTCTGTTTGAAGGTAAGCGGGGTCTGCTCGTGAGTTTCTAAATAGGTGGGACTACTACAGTCGCTCAGAAAAAACATCGGAACAATAAGTTTGATTACAGATTTCAGAAAAATATCTGGAGCGTTTACAGCAACTGTACACGCTCCAGTTACCGTTCACAGCAATCAGGAGCGTGTGCAGTAACTGCACACGTTCCAGTTTGCTGTGAGCAGGCTCTGAAGATAAGCAGTGTCTGCTGCACGGTCTGTTTGAAGGTAAGCTGGTTCTGCTCGTGAGTTTCTAAATAGGTGGGACTACTACAGTCACTCAGAAAAAACATCGGAACAATAAGTTTGATTACAGATTTCAGAAAAATATCTGGAGCGTGTACAGCAACTGTGCACACTCCAGTTACCGTTCACAGCAATCAGGAGTGTGTGCAGTAACTGCACACGTTCCAGTTTGCTGTGAGCAGGGTCTGAAGATAAGCAGTGTCTGCTGCACGGTCTGTTTGAAGGTAAGCTGGTTCTGCTCGTGAGTTTCTAAATAGGTGGGACTACTACAGTCGCTCAAAAAAAACATCGGAACAATAAGTTTGATTACAGATTTCAGAAAAATATCTGGAGCGTGTACAGCAACTGTGCACACTCCAGTTACCGTTCACAGCAATCAGGAGTGTGTGCAGTAACTGCACACGTTCCAGTTTGCTGTGAGCAGGGTCTGAAGATAAGCAGTGTCTGCTGTACGGTCTGTTTGAAGGTAAGCTGGTTCTGCTCGTGAGTTTCTAAATAGGTGGGACTACTACAGTCGCTCAGAAAAAACATCGGAACAATAAGTTTGATTACAGATTTCAGAAAAATATCTGGAGCGTGTAGAGCAACTGTGCACACTCCAGTTACCGTTCTCAGCAATCAGGAGTGTGTGCAGTAACTGCACACGTTCCAGTTTGCTGTGAGCAGGGTCTGAAGATAAGCAGTGTCTGCTGCACGGTCTGTTTGAAGGTAAGCTGCGTCTGCTCATGAGTTTCTAAATAGGTGGGACTACTACAGTCGCTCAGAAAAAACATCGGAACAATAAGGTTGATTACAGAATTCAGAAAAGTATCTGGAGCGTGTACAGCAACTGTGCACACTCCAGTTACCGTTCACAGCAATCAGGAGCGTGTGCAGTAACTGCACACGTTCCAGTTTGCTGTGAGCAGTGTCTGAAGATAAGCAGTGTCTGCTGCACGGTCTGTTTGAAGGTAAGCTGGGTCTGCTCGTCAGTTTCTAAATAGGTGGGACTACTACAGTCGCTCAGAAAAAACAGCGTAACATTATGGTTGATTACCGAATTCAGAAAAATATCTGGAGCGTGTACAGCAACTGTGCACACTCCAGTTACCGTTCACAGCAATCAGGAGTGTGTGCAGTAACTGCACACGTTCCAGTTTGCTGTGAGCAGTGTCTGAAGATAAGCAGTGTCTGCTGCACGGTCTGTTTGAAGGTAAGCTGGGTCTGCTCGTGAGTTTCTAAATAGCTGGGACTACTAGAGTCGCTCAGAAAAAACATCGTAACAATATGGTTGATTACAGAATTCAGAAAAATATCTGGAGCGTGTACAGCAACTGTGCACACTCCAGTTACCGTTCACAGCAATCAGGAGTGTGTGCAGTAACTGCACACGTTCCAGTTTGCTGTGAGCATTATCTGAAGATAAGCAGTGTCTGCTGCACGGTCTGTTTGAAGGTAAGCTGGGTCTGCTCTTGAGTTTCTAAATAGGTGGGACTACTACAGTCGCTCAGAAAAAACATCGGAACAATAAGGTTGATTACAGAATTCAGAAAAATATCTGGAGCGTGTACAGCAACTGTACACGCTCCAGTTACCGTTCACAGCAATCAGGAGCGTGTGCAGTAACTGCACACGTTCCAGTTTGCTGTGAGCAGTGTCTGAAGATATGCAGTGTCTGCTACACGGTCTGTTTGAAGGTAAGCTGGGTCTGCTCGTGAGTTTCTAAATACGTGGTACTACTACAGTCGCTCAGAAAAAATATCCAAACACTATGGTTGATTACAGAATTCAGAAAAATATCTGGAGCGTGTACAGCAACTGTACACGCTCCAGTTACCGTTCACAGCAATCAGGAGTGTGTGCAGTAACTGCACACGTTCCAGTTTGCTGTGAGCAGGGTCTGAAGATAAGCAGTGTCTGCTGCACGGTCTGTTTGAAGGTAAGCAGGCTCTGCTCGTCAGTTTGTAAATAGGTGGGACTACTACAGTCGCTCAGAAAAAACATCCGAAGAATATGGTTGATTACAGAATTCAGAAAAATATCTGGAGCGTGTACAGCAACTGTACACGCTCCAGTTACCGTTCACAGCAATCAGGAGCGTGTGCAGTAAGTTCACACGTTCCAGTTTGCTGTGAGCAGGGTCTGAAGATAAGCAGTGTCTGCTGCACGGTCTGTTTGAAGGTAAGCAGGCTCTGCTCGTCAGTTTGTAAATAGGTGGGACTACTACAGTCGCTCAGAAAAAACATCCGAAGAATATGGTTGATTACAGAATTCAGAAAAATATCTGGAGCGTGTACAGCAACTGTACACGTTCCAGTTACAGTTCACAGCAATCAGGAGCGTGTGCAGTAACTGCACACGTTCTAGTTTGCTCTGAGCAGGGTCTGAAGATAAGCAGTGTCTGCTGCACGGTCTGTTTGAAGGTAAGCAGAGTTTGCTCGTGAGTTTCTAAATAGGTGGGACTACTACATTCGCTCAGAAAAAACATCCGAAGAATATGGTTGATTACAGAATTCAGAAAAATATGTGGAGCGTGTAAAGCAACTGTACACGCTCCAGTTACCGTTCACAGCAATCAGGAGCGTGTGCAGTAAATGCACACGTTCCAGTTTGCTGTGAGCAGGGTCTGAAGATAAGCAGCGTCTGTTGCACGGTCTGTTTGAAGATACGCAGGGTCTGATCGTCAGTTTCTAAATAGGTGGGACTACTACAGTGGCTCAGAAAAAAACATCCGAACACTATGGTTGATTACAGAATTCAGAAAAATATCTGGAGCGTGTACAGCAACTGTACACGCTCCAGTTACCGTTCACAGCAATCAGGAGCGTGTGCAGTAACTGCACACGTTCCAATTTGCTGTGAGCAGTGTCTGAAGATAAGCAGTGTCTGCTGCACGGTCTGTTTGAAGACAAGCAGGCTCTGCTCGTCAGTTTGTAAATAATTGGGACTACTACAGTCGCTCAGAAAAAACATCCGAAGAATATGGTTGATTACAGAATTCAGAAAAATATCTGGAGCGTGTACAGCAACTGTACAAGTTCCAGTTACAGTTCACAGCAATCAGGAGCGTGTGCAGTAACTGCACACGTTCCAGTTTGCTGTGAGCAGGGTCTGAAGATAAGCAGTGTCTGCTGCACGGTCTGTTTGATGGTAAACAGGGTTTGCTCGTGAGTTTGTAAATAATTGGGACTACTACAGTCGCTCAGAAAAAACATCCGAAGAATATGGTTGATTACAGAATTCAGAAAAATATCTGGAGCGTGTACAGCAACTGTACAAGTTCCAGTTACAGTTCACAGCAATCAGGAGCGTGTGCAGTAACTGCACACGTTCCAGTTTGCTGTGAGCAGGGTTTGAAAATAAGCAGTGTCTGTTGCACGGCCTGTTTAAAGATAAGCAGGGTCTGCTCGTGAGTTTCTAAATAGGTTAACAGGGTCTGCTCGTGAGTCTCTAAATAGGTGGGACTACTACAGTGGCTCAGAAAAAACATCCGAACACTATGGTTGATTTCAGAATTCAGAAAATTATCTGGAGCGTGTACAGCAACTGTACACGCTCCAGTTACCGTTCACAGCAATCAGGAGCGTGTACAATAACTGCACACGTTCCAGTTTGCTGTGAGCAGGGTCTGAAGATAAGCAGTGTCTGCTGCACGGTCTGTTTGAAGATAAGCATGGTCAGCTCGTGAGTTTCTAAATAGGTGGGACTACTACAGTGGCTCAGAAAAAAACATCCGAACACTATGGTTGATTACAGAATTCAGAAAAAATCTGGAGCATGTACTGCAACTGTACACGCTCCAGTTACCGTTCACAGCAATCAGGAGCGTGTGCAGTAACTGCACACGTTCCAGTTTGCTATGAGCAGTGTCTGAAGATAAGCAGTGTCTGCTGCACGGTCTGTTTGAAGGTAAGCTGGGTCTGCTCGTGAGTTTCTAAATAGGTGGGACTACTACAGTCGCTCAGAAAAAACATCGTAACAATATGGTTGATTACAGAATTCAGAAAACTATCTGGAGCGTGTACAGCAAAAAAACTGTACACGCTCCAGTTACCGTTCACAGCAATCAGGAGCGTGTGCAGTAAATGCACACGTTCCAGTTTGCTGTGAGCAGGGTCTGAAGATAAGCAGCGTCTGTTGCACGGTCTGTTTGAAGATACGCAGGGTCTGATCGTCAGTTTCTAAATAGGTGGGACTACTACAGTGGCTCAGAAAAAAACATCCGAACACTATGGTTGATTACAGAATTCAGAAAAATATCTGGAGCGTGTACAGCAACTGTACACGCTCCAGTTACCGTTCACAGCAATCAGGAGCGTGTGCAGTAACTGCACACGTTCCAATTTGCTGTGAGCAGTGTCTGAAGATAAGCAGTGTCTGCTGCACGGTCTGTTTGAAGACAAGCAGGCTCTGCTCGTCAGTTTGTAAATAATTGGGACTACTACAGTCGCTCAGAAAAAACATCCGAAGAATATGGTTGATTACAGAATTCAGAAAAATATCTGGAGCGTGTACAGCAACTGTACAAGTTCCAGTTACAGTTCACAGCAATCAGGAGCGTGTGCAGTAACTGCACACGTTCCAGTTTGCTGTGAGCAGGGTCTGAAGATAAGCAGTGTCTGCTGCACGGTCTGTTTGATGGTAAACAGGGTGGGACTACTACATTCGCTCAGAAAAAACATCCGAAGAATATGGTTGGTTACAGAATTCAGAAAAATATGTGGAGCGTGTACATCAACTGTACACGCTCCAGTTACCGTTCACAGCAATCAGGAGCGTGTGCAGTAAATGCACACGTTCCAGTTTGCTGTGAGCAGGGTTTGAAAATAAGCAGTGTCTGTTGCACGGCCTGTTTGAAGATAAGCAGGGTCTGCTCGTGAGTTTCTAAATAGGTTAACAGGGTCTGCTCGTGAGTCTCTAAATAGGTGGGACTACTACAGTGGCTCAGAAAAAACATCCGAACACTATGGTTGATTTCAGAATTCAGAAAAATATCTGGAGCGTGTACAGCAACTGTACACGCTCCAGTTACCGTTCACAGCAATCAGGAGCGTGTACAATAACTGCACACGTTCCAGTTTGCTGTGAGCAGGGTCTGAAGATAAGCAGTGTCTGCTGCACGGTCTGTTTGAAGATAAGCAGGGTCTGCTCGTGAGTTTCTAAATAGGTAAGTGGACTATTGCAGTCGCTCAGAAAAAAACATCCGAACACTATGGTTGATTACAGAATTCAGAAAAATATCTGGAGCGTGTACAGCAACTGTACACGCTCCAGTTACCGTTCACAGCAATCAGGAGCGTGTGCAATAACTGCACACGTTCCAGTTTGCTGTGAGCAGGGTCTGAAGATAAGCAGTGTCTGCTGCACGGTCTGTTTGAAGATAAGCATGGTCAGCTCGTGAGTTTCTAAATAGGTGGGACTACTACAGTGGCTCAGAAAAAAACATCCGAACACTATGGTTGATTACAGAATTCAGAAAAAATCTGGAGCATGTACAGCAACTGTACACGCTCCAGTTACCGTTCACAGCAATCAGGAGCGTGTGCAGTAACTGCACACGTTCCAGTTTGCTATGAGCAGTGTCTGAAGATAAGCAGTGTCTGCTGCACGGTCTGTTTGAAGGTAAGCTGGGTCTGCTCGTGAGTTTCTAAATAGGTGGGACTACTACAGTCGCTCAGAAAAAACATCGTAACAATATGGTTGATTACAGAATTCAGAAAACTATCTGGAGCGTGTACAGCAAGTGTACACGCTCCAGTTACCGTTCACAGCAATCAGGAGCGTGTGCAGTAACTGCACACGTTCCAGTTTTCTGTGAGCAGGGTCTGAAGATAAGCAGTGTCTGCTGCACGGTCTGTTTGAAGACAAGCAGGGTCTGCTCGTGAGTTTCTAAATAGGTGGGACTACTACAGTGGCTCAGAAAAAAACATCCGAACACTATGGTTGATTACAGAATTCAGAAAAATATCTGGAGCGTGTACAGCAACTGTACACGCTCCAAATATTTTTTCTGAACATATATTTTCAGAACATATAACTGCACAGGCTCCAGTTTGCTGTGAACGGTAACTGCACACGCTCAATATTTCTGTGAGTTGGCCCACACGATCCAGGTCTTTGTGAGCTCACACGATCCAATGTGCTTTGAACATTAACCGCAACCGCTCCAATTTGCTGTGAACGGTAACTGCACACGCTCAATATTTCTGTGAGTGAGCCCACCGATCCAGGTTTTTGCGAGCTCACACGATCCAATGTGCTTTGAACATTAACCGCAACCGCTCCAATTTGCTGTGAACGGTAACTGCACACGCTCAATATTTCTGTGAGTGAGCCCACCGATCCAGGTTTTTGCGAGCTCACACGATCCAATGTGCTGTGAACATTAACTGCAACCGTTCCAGTTTGCTGTGAACGGTAACTGCACACGCTCCATATTCATTGCAGTATATATTCATACGCATTTTATATATTTAAAAAATGTCGAAACGCTATGGTTGATCGCAGAATTCAGAAAAATTATGTTGCAACGATTTTATTAGATATTAGTGATCTGGCATCCTTCGTGTCACGTGACACGAAGGTTGCCAGATCACTATTTTTTTTTAATTTCTAATTTAGAAATTTCCCCGAATCCTAATTATAAATTTCTATTTTTTTTTCTAATTTCTGATTAGAAATTTCTAATTTAGAAATTCCCGATTCCTAATTAGAAATTTCTGATTTATAAAAATTGATATATATTAATAAATAAATTTTTATATATATTAAAAAAAATTTACATAAATATTTTTTCTGAATTCTGTAATCAACCATAGTGTTCGGATATTTTTTTCAGCGACTGTACAGGTGAATCATTGTCCTACACTCTAGAAAATGCCCTACAATCTATAAAAACTAACTCTGATTTGTCATCTTTTTTTTTTCTTCAAGTCTCTTTCTTCCACGATTCTTCAGAAAGAGAGGAAATAAAAGACCGAAAGAGAACCATCATCATAATAACAACCATCGTCACAATAACAACCATCGTCATAATAACAACCATCGTTATAATAACATTTATGAACAGTCGGTTTTAAGGCTCGATTTGATAAAGCCAATCCCAGACGACCAACCGAGAGCCCCGGAGTTTGGGCGTGAAAGCCACGTGGTCCATCTCTGCTCATTACTGGCTCCGTTCTTCATCTTCCTCCGAAGAGAGGAGCTGGAGGAGGGATCTGGATGAGGATGGTGCGTGCCGCGAACTCTAGCGCGCGGCGATCAATGATCATTTAGGCAGCCTGCAGTCGTCCGCCTGGAAGTAACGCCGCACCCGACAAGGACACTTAAGTCTCGCTTAATTACAGAACTCTATATTCGGAGCCTGGGGGCCGTAACCCCCCCCCCCACCTTCGAGGCCGCTCGGCTCTCCTAATGTTTCTAGCCGCGGGGGGGACAGTTTGCCATTCTTCCCTCGCGATAAGGAGGAAAGTGACATAATTTATCGAGCGATGAACGATGGAGTTTAAATTAATACGTTCTCTCGTTATTACACTCCTTGGGGATAAATTCCGTTGGCTTTTCGCGGCTGATGAAGCTACTCGTTAAGGGTTTACCGAGGAGCAGACGAATGTCTACGAAGAAGGCGGGAGAAATAATAAAAATGGCAGATTTGGCGGTTACGGTTGAAACCGCTTTTGAAAATGTTGGATTAGGCGAATTATGGGTTTTTAGTGAGTGGCAGTTTGGTTGAAACCGAGGTTGCAGATTCAGAGAGCGAAGTTTAGTAGGATTGTTTTGTCTCTGAGCGGGACTTTCTTGCTCACAATGGGTTAAATACCAGGTCACAAGAACCCCAAGGACTCAGAGATGGGTAGGTGACGGAGACCTACTGGATAGTTGCCAGAAGATAAATGGATGTCTGTCGTTGCCAGAAGATAAATGGATGTCTGTCGTTGCGATATCCAATGTGTTCTTTAACGTGATTAGGATATGGATATATTTTCGGAATACGGGGTCGTAGTTTAACGTTCTATACGACGGACGGCGGCATTTCTAAGTCGATTTTCATCGCGAGTACAGTCGCTCAAATAAATATCCGAACACTATGGTTGGTTCGGCAACCTTCGTGTCACGTGACACGAAGGTTGTCAGATCACTAATTTCTAAAAAAATCGTTGCCAGATATTTTTTCTGAATTCTGTAATCAACCGTAGTGTTCGGATATTTTTTGAGCGACTGTAGGTGGTCATGTTATGTTGATACTAGATCGTGTGGGCTCACTCACGGAAATATTGAGCGTGTGCAGTTACCGTTCACAGCAAACTGGAACGTGTACAGTTGCTGTACACGCTCCAGATATTTTTCCTGAATTCTGTAATCACGTGACGCGAAGGTTGCCAGATCACTAATTTCTAAAGAAATCATTGCCAGATATTTTTTCTGAATTCTGCAATCAATCGTAGTGTTCGGATATTTTTTTGAGCGACTGTAATATTGAAGTCACGCAGAAAAAGAGAAATATCTTCTTTTTTGACATAATTCAAAAAATCTTAGTTACTTCTTATTTTTCAGGAATATTTTTCAAATTGCCGGATTTTGAGCAGTTCTGGGTTTGGGGAGTTTGCACTGTCTATGTAAGAGAGGACAAACCAATGGTGTAAAAAAAGTTCTTTGCCGTAAATTTTGTTTATTATCAATTGGCTGTTGCATGAAGCTCTTGACCAATCACATTTGCCATTTCCGTTCAAAAGAAAGGATTGGTTTTCTCCCCTAAATATAGACGAACATTTAACAGGAAAATTTCGTTTTCTGAAAATGAATGGTGAATCATGCATGTGTTCGAGACTGATACGTTAATCATAAATATTCCTTATAGCAACTGTACACGCTCCAGTTACCGTACACGCAACCGTACACGTACACGTACCAGCAACTGTACACGCTCCAGCTACTGTACACGCACCAGTTGTGCAGCAGGAAAGTTGCACAACTTTCTTAAATTGTTTTCGCATAAATGCCTTCGTATTTTCGGTAGCGCGCCAGGCTCGTAATCTGTAGTTCCCAGGTTCGAGTCCCAGCTGGGTCAGCGTTGAGATTTATCTCCGCAAAATTCCCCGTCCTGCCCACGGTCAGTAGGGGACACCGATGGGCTTGGAAAGCCCGCCGTCCGTCGGATGGGACTTTAAGCCGTGGCCCCGTGTGCGGGAGAGCCATACCCTGTGCACGTTAAAGAACACGCTGGATGGCTCTGGCTACCATCTGTCTCCCAACAGCTATTCCAGTGGGTCCCCTCCCCCAACCTTCTCTGAGCCTTCGGGGTCCATGTGACCTGGCCATTTAGCCCATGGTGTACAAAAAAGTGCCACTCAGAGGTAAAACAACCCAACCCAAAGCCTTCGTATTTTCGCTGCAAATAAATGGATTAATAAGTTCTTTGAGAGCCTCAAAATTCTTCTGGGCAAGCAAATTAACTGATAAGCACTTCGAGAGCCTCAAATTATTCAGTGAAAACAAACTGAGTGGCAAACTCATGGAAGGACTCACAATTCCACTCTGGTGATAAGAATTATGAGGATCTTAAAATTTTAGTAATTCTCTTTCGATAGAAAAAAAAAAACTAAGACTGGTAATCCTATAATTTATATTCTTGTCTTTCGTTAAGAAGAAGAAGCAATTCATTTAAATTCATTTTTAAAATCCTACGATCTCTTCCCTCCACCCCCCAAAAAAATTCCATTCGAAATAATGAAAACCATTTCATTTAGAATCAAAGATGGCTGCCAAAAAGTCGACAATCGGAATTCATTTACGGCACTCAGAGAGAATCGGCGAAGAAGAAACGATGTTCCGCGAGACGGCCGACATTCCATAGATAACCACCGTCAAAGCGAATTTTGACTGATGTCTCCGCCAGTTCCATGTTGACAGGACCTACCTGCCGGCGAGGGCGCTGTCGCCGGAATTACCACGTTGCCAGATCTGACAAGCTACAAATGGCCTTATTCTCGTGTATATATTGTAACCTTTAAACCAACAGATTTCTTTCCAATTAAAAACGGCAGACGACTTATTTCCATTGTTGAATAACTTTTTTTAAGTTGATCAGAATATATTCACCGGAAATAAACTAGCATTAAAGAATCAATCAACAGTCAGAGTCACCTAGATGAAACTATTTTAATCCACGAATAACAGGAATAAAATGTCAGGTTTGCCGGAAAGTGAGTAGTGTACATTTTGTACAGTCGCTCAAAAATATATCCGAACACTATGGTTGATTGCAGAATTCAGAAAAAATATCTGGCAACGATTTTTTTAGAAATTAGTGATCTGGCAACGTTCGTGTCACGTGACACGAACGTTGCCAGATCACTAATTTCCAAAAAAATCGTTGTCAGATATTTTTTCTGAATTCTGTAATTAACTATAGTGCTCGGATACTTTTTTGAACGACTGTACGTCAAAAAAATAGATTATTTTCTTTTCCCAGGAAATTAACCGTTAACCGTTAAGCCTTTTACGGTCTGTTGCAAGCGAAAGGGTACAGATACTGATCAGGAAAGATAAACATCTCCTATCGTATGGAAATAGAAAATCGAATTAACTTTTTAAATAAACTTTTCACCGAAGAAATGTAACTGATAATAAATTAAAAATATCCAAATTATACACATTTCAAGTATGCAAATTGCAATTGTTATTTTACGTATTCTACCTACATTGCTTGGCCAAATTATCAGCGTGCGAAAAATATCATGAAACATACTATTTCAGTCATTCATGAAACATAATAATATTATTACGAAATCCTGTAAAAGCCTTAAATTTATCGTAAGAAATCAAAGTGCAGCATATATAACGGAGGTCATGGAATTGAAAATGTGTACTTTTTTAGAAATTAGTGATCTGGCAACCTTCGTGTCACGTGACACGAAGGTTGCCAGATCACTAATTTCTAAAAAAATCGTTGCCAGATATTTTTTCTGAATTCTGTAATCAACCATAGTGTTCGGATATTTTTTAATATATATAATGCGTATGAATATATAATGCAATGAATATGGAGCGTGTGCAGTTACCGTTCACAGCAAACTGGAGCGGTTGCGGTTAATGTTCACAGCACATTGGATCGTGTGAGCTCACAAAGACCTGGATCGTGTGGGCTCACTCACGGAAATATTGAGCGTGTGCAGTTACCGTTCACAGCAAACTGGAGCGGTTGAGGTTAATGTTCACAGCACATTGGATCGTGTGAGCTCACAAAGACCTGGATCGTGTGGGCTCACTCACGGAAATATTGAGCGTGTGCAGTAACTGCACACGCTCCAGTTTGCTGTGAACGGTAACTGGAGCGTGTACAGTTGCTGTACACGCTCCAGATATTTTTCCTGAATTCTGTAATCACGTGACACGAAGGTTGCCAGATCACTGATTTCTAAAAAAATCGTTGGCAGATATTTTTTCTGAATTCTATAATCAACCATAGCGTTCGGATACTTTTTTGAGCGGCTGTACATCAAAACAGAGCGACTACATGTAGTTTATCAGCAGAGAGAGATGTTAACGCTAGCAGTTCCACAAAACCCGTTTCGACGACATGTATGAGCAAAGAAATGAAATTTCGAAATTTCCGAACTGTACCATAGTACATACGACGAAGTATTAGGTAGCTGTTCATAATAATATGGTCAAGCAGCATTAGGAAGTATTAGGTAGCTGTTCATAATAATATGGCCAAGCAGCATTAGGAAGTATTAGGTAGCTGTTCATAATAATATGGCCAAGCAGTATACATTCCTCGAAATCGCTGCTAACGTTATAGGTGACTCGACACCACTTTTAACATTATAGGTACTTCGATGTCGTTACTAGCATTGTAGGTACCTCGACATTGCCGATAACATTATAGGTCCTTAGACGTCGCTGCTAGCATTATAGGTACCTCGACACCACCTCTAACGTTATAGGTACTTCGACGTCGCTGCTAGCATTATAGGTACCTCGACACCACCTCTAACGTTATAGGTACTTCGACGTCGCTGCTAGCATTATAGGTACCTCGACACTACCTCTAACATTATAGGTACTTCGACATCGCTGCTAGCATTATAGGTACCTCGACACCACCTCTAACGTTATAGGTACTTCGACGTCGCTGCTAGCATTATAGGTACCTCGACACCACCTCTAACGTTATAGGTACTTCGACGTCGCTGCTAGCATTATAGGTACCTCGACACTACCTCTAACATTATAGGTACTTCGACATCGCTGCTAGCATTATAGGTACCTCGACACCACCTCTAACGTTATAGGCACTTTGACGTCGCTGCTAGCATTATAGGTACCTCGACACCACCTCTAACATTATAGGTACTTCGACGTCACTGCTAGAATTATAGGTACCTCGACACCACCTCTAACATTATAGGTACTTCGACGTCGCTGCTAACATTATAGGTACCTCGACACTACCTCTAACATTATAGGTACTTCAACGTCGCTGCTAGTATTATAGGTACCTCGACACCACTGCTAACATTATAGGTACTTCGACGTCGCTGCTAGCATTATAGGTACCTCGACACCACTGCTAACATTATAGGTACTTCGACGTCACTGCTAGCTTTGCAGGTACCTCGACAACACCGCTAACATTATAAGTACTTCGACATCGCTGCTAGCATTATAGGTACCTTGACACCACCTCTAACGTTATAGGTACTTCGACGTCGCTGCTAGCATTATAGGTACCTCGACACCACCTCTAACGTTATAGGTACTTTGACATCACTGCTAGCTTTATAGGTACCTCGACACCACCTCTAACATTATAGGTACTTCGATGTCGCTGCTAGCATTATAGGTACCTAGACACCACTGCTAACATTATAGGTACTTCGACGTCGCTGCTAACATTATAGGTACCTCGACACCACCTCTAACATTATAGGTACTTCGACATCGCTGCTAGCATTATAGGTACGTCGACACCACTGCTAACATTATAGGTACTTCGACGTCACTGCTAGCTTTGCAGGTACCTCGACAACACCACTAACGTTATAAGTACTTCGACATCGCTGCTAGCATTATAGGTACCTCGACACCACCTCTAACGTTATAGGTACTTCGACATCGCTGCTAGTATTATAGGTACCTCGACACCACTGCTAACATTATAGGTACTTCGACGTCACTGCTAGCTTTGCAGGTACCTCGACAACACCACTAACGTTATAAGTACTTCGACATCGCTGCTAGCATTTTAGGTACCCAAACACCACCTCTAACGTTATAGGTACTTCGACATCGCTGCTAGCATTATAGGTACCTCGACACCACCTCTAATGTTATAAGTACTTCGATGTCGATGCTAGCATTATAGGTACCTCGACACCACTTCTAACGTTATAGGTACTTCGACATCGCTGCTAGCATTATAGGTACTTCGACATCACTACTAGCATTATAGGTACCTTGACACCACCTCTAACGTTATTAGTACTTCGACATCGCTGCTAGCATTATAGGTACCTCGACAGCACCTCTAACGTTATAGGTACTTCGACGTCGCTGCTAGCATTATAGATACCTCGACACCACCTCTAACGTTATAGGTACTTCGACATCGCTGCTAGCATTATAGGTACCTCGACACCACCTCTAACATTACAGATACTTTGACGTCGCTGCTAGCATTATAGGTACCTCGACACCACCTCTAACGTTATAAGTACTTCGACGTCGATGCTAGCATTGTTGGTACCTCAACACCGCCACTAATATCATAGGTACTTCGACGTCGCTGCTAACATTATAGGTACCTCGACACCACCTCTAACGTTATAGGTACTTCGACATCGCTGCTAGCATTATAGGTACCTCGACACCACCTCTAACATTATAGATACTTCGACGTCGCTGCTAGCATTATAGGTACCTCGACACCACCTCTAACGTTATAAGTACTTCGACGTCGATGCTAGCATTGTAGGTACCTCGACACCACCTCTAACGTTATAGGTACTTCGACGTCGCTGCTAGCATTATAGGTACCTCGACACCACCTCTAACATTATAGGTACTTCGACGTCGCTGCTAACATTATAGGTACCTCGACACCACCTCTAACATTATAGGTACTTTGACGTCGCTGCTAGCATTATAGGTACCTCGACACCACCTCTAATGTTATAAGCACTTCAACGTCGATGCTAGCATTGTAGGTACCTCGACACCACCTCTAACGTTATAGGTACTTCAACATCGCTGCTAGAATTATAGGTACTACGACACCACCTCTAACATTATAGGTACTTCGAGGTCGCTGCTAGCATTATAGGTACCACCTCTAACATTATAGGTACTTCGACGTCGCTGCTAGGATTATAGGTACCTCGACACCACTACTAACATTATAGGTACCTCGATATCGCTACTAAATTATATGTACCAAAATGGGGGGAAGGATTATCACCGTCTCCTTGTCGGTTTAAATATCATGTATTTTCTAAGTGAGTCCTCAAAATTAAGACTGAAATGTACCAAAAAGGCTCCATAGATTCAAACACATCAAAAATTCTCTAGAATTTGCTGAGGATGCCACTGACTTCGACTAAAGTTATGATGCACGTCGAAAAATCAGTACTTACAAAACATCTTTTTATCCAATGAAATCCTTTATGTGGGGTGGGGACTGGTTCAGTCGGCATCGCGCAAGGCTCGTAATCTATAGCTCCCAGGTTCAGCTCTGCCAGCGTTGAGATTTCTCTCCGCAAATCTCCCCGCCCTGCCCTTGGTCAGTAGGGGACACCGATGGTTTTGGAAAATCCGCCGTCCACCGGAAAGAGATGTAAAGCCGCGGTCCCGTGCGTATGAGAGAGTAATTTCCTTGTGGCACGCTAAAGAACACGCTGAATGACCTTGACTGGGGTCACCATCTTTTTCCCAACAGCTGTCCACTGAGTCCTCTTCCCAAAACTTCTGAGCCTTCGGGGTCCTTGTGACATAGCCATTTAGCCCATTATGTGCAAAATACTGCAACTCAGAGGTAAAACAACCAACCAAATCCTTCGCAGGCCTCCTTGATCATCGAGAAGAAAAAAAAAACTACCAAAAAAATTGGCATTTTTAACCCTGTCATTACCACAACCGGAAGTCATGAATCATCGACAGCTCGAGCAAACTAGTTCCGCCTGTGTCTCTAAGTGCATTGGATCGCGTCAATCGAATCGGTCAGAATGGCTGCCACTTCCCCCTCCCCCTCCCCATCATTCCCCCCCTCCACCCCCCAAGAACACGTCGGACGACACTCGGCAACGAAACGGCATTCGTCACTTCCGGACTCTTCGCCCCGAAATCACGCGCCGTTTCCTGTAGCGGGTCGAGTACGCTTTTGTGACGTCGGTCGACGGGACTCACGAGCGCTCGCTGTCACTGGCGCCTCCCAAAACGACAGACGAAGTCGCCATTTAGTCAAAAATTCCTCTTCCCTCGTGCCCGTTCCGTTCCAGTTCTGTCACTCATCGTCTTCGTCCCATTATGTCACCCGGCGCCATAATTGGGCGGGCGTTCGGGGCGACACGCCACCACCCTATACATCACTTCTTATCGTCACCAAAATATGGCGCTTCTCTTTCCTCAGGTCGTCATCGCAACCAGCATCTCTCTCGCTCTCCATCCTCCTCCCTCTCTCTCTCACACACACTCTCCATCCTCCTCATCCTCCCTTTCTCTATCTCTCACTCTCCATCCTCCTCATCCTCATCCTCCTCCTCCCCCTCTCTCTCACACTCTCCATCCTCCTCCTCCTCCTCTCTCTCACTCTCCATCCTCCTCCTCCTCCTCCTCCTCCACATCTTTCACGTCTCTTGCCTCTTCCCGTTCGGAGCGTGAGTCCACACAGAGAAAAGGGGACGTTGGAATAAGCGAGGAATAACAGTCGTACTGGGCGGGTAGGAAATTACCCCATCCGGTGAAACAGACTGCTAAAGCGACATAGAAAGGGTTGGGGGGCGAGGGGGGCGAGCGAGCAAGTGTGGAGGGTTGAAGAGACCGTGAATTTATTTTACAGCCCAGATGGAGAGCGATAGAAGCCCGCTGACTGACGGTGATGTGCTAGGAGGTTGCTGGTTGGAGGCTAGGTGTGGGGAGGGTCGAAGAACGCCATTCGGAATCAGCATATTTGACGATCATCTTAGTCAGCCGGTAGCGCCAACAGATAAGACGCTCGCCAGAACGGTTATGTGTCGCAGTTAAGTGTCATTCCGGGAAAATTACTCCTTGTTCCCTCCCGGTACTTCTTTCCCTCCCGTATCCCCGCATCAGCATACACTAACCCCCCCCCCCGTCCCTCTATTCCCCTCCCGACACCTCATACCCCCTGCAGCCATACTGAGACGATCCTGATAGGCAGTCGGCCAATGCCGCCACTACCAAACAGACCCACGGGCGACTACTGCACTTGTTTTTTTTTTTTCCCTTGTCGACTTGTGTGACGAGCGCGTCTGTGAAATAATCACCATCCGCCATCGGATTGTCTGTAATGTGTAAATAATTGACCAAAAAGTTCGTCTCCTTTTTCTGTTTTTATCTGCTGTTCCAGACGTCAGCAGACGAGATAGCGACCAATCATCGCAAAAGATACACATCGGGGTTCGTCCCCGACTGACGACTACTGCGCCTGCGCCAAACACGCGAGGAGATAGACTTTGTTGGACTTTTTTTTTATTTTTTCATTTTCCATCCTCATTACGTCACCAGTCGGCTTTTGTTAATTGCGGGGCAAGATGTTGTTTTCTTTTTTCTTTTTTTTTCCAGTATGAAGTAACAAACTGTTGCTATTTCTTAATATTTTCATCAATGAATTAATTAAAAAATGCATTGCACCTCGCGGGGGTCCATTTGCTATCATTGTCTGATAAGAGCTAAAATGGATGGGTTGAGTTGTTTTACCTCTGAGCGGCACTTTTGTGCACACCATGGGCTAAATGACCAGGTCACATGGACCCCGAAGGCTCAGAGAAGGTTGGGGGAGGGGACCCATTGGAACAGCTGTTGGGAGACAGAACACGCTGGATGGCCTCGAGTCGAGGCCATCCAGCGTGTTCTTTAATGTTGGGTTGTTTTACATCTGAGCGGCACTTTTTTGCACACCATGGGCTAAATGGCCAGGTCACATGGACCCCGAAGGCTCAGAAAAGGTTGGGAGAGGGGATCCACTGGAACAGTTGATGGGAGACAGATGGTAGCCTCCCGTCAAGGCCATCCAGCGTGTTCTTTAATGTTGGGTTGTTTTACATCTGAGCGGCACTTTTTTGCACACCATGGGCTAAATGGCCAGGTCACATGGACCCCGAAGGCTCAGAAAAGGTTGGGGGAGGGGATCCACTGGAACAGTTGATGGGAGACAGATGGTAGCCTCCCGTCAAGGCCATCCAGCGTGTTCTTTAATGTTGAGTTGTTTTAGATCTGAGCGGCACTTTTGTGCACACCATGGGCTAAATGGCCAGGTCACATGGACCCCGAAGGCTCAGAAAAGGTTGGGGGAGGGGATCCACTGGAACAGTTGATGGGAGACAGATGGTAGCCTCCCGTTAAGGCCATCCAGCGTGTTCTTTAACTGGCACAGGGTGTGTGGCTTTCCCGCACACGGGGCCACGGCTTAACGTCCCATCCGACGGACGGCGGCCTTTCCAAGCCCATCGGTGTCCCCTACTGACCGTGGACAGGGCGGGGAGACAGATGGTTGCCACCCGTCAAAGTCATCCAGTGTGTTCAACGTGCACAGGGTATGTATGGCTCTCCCGCACACGGGACCACGGCTTTACTTCACACCAGACCGGAGAATAGCCATTCCAAGCCCAACGAAGTCCCCTATTCACCGAGGGCAGAAAATTTTGCGGAGATAAATCTCAATGCCGGACAAAATGGGACTCGACACTGAGAATTGCACATTATGAGCCTGGCGCTCTACCAGGTGAGCCAACTGCGTTCCCAAACTTTGGGGACGTCTTTGACTGGACATAGTGATGAAAAAGGTTCCTGTGAACATTTGGCCAGAAAGGATTCTCTTCTGAGTTACAGCACATTTTCATAGTTCAAGTAAGGAAGCCTCTGAAGTTAAATAGTAAGGAAGACTGGGTTTAAATAGTAAGGAAGTAAGGAAGCCTCTGAAGTTAAATAGTAAGAAAGACTGGGTTTAAATAGTAAGGAAGTAAGGAAGCCTCTGAAGTTAAATAGTAAGGAAGTAAGGAAGCCTCTGGGTTTAAATAGTAAGGAAGCCTCTGAAGTTAAATAGTAAGGAAGTAAGGAAGCCTCTGGGTTTAAATAGTAAGGAAGCCTCTGAAGTTAAATAGTAAGGAAGTAAGGAAGCCTCTGAAGTTAAATAGTAAGGAAGTAAGGAAGCCTCTGGGTATAAATAGTAAGGAAGCCTCTGAAGTTAAATAGTAAGGAAGTAAGGAAGCCTCTGAAGTAAAAAATAGTAAGGAAGCCTCTGAAGTTAAATAGTAAGGAAGTAAGGAAGCCTCTGAAGTAAAATAGTAAGGAAGCCTCTGACGTTAAATAGTAAGGAAGTAAGGAAGCCTCTGAAGTAAAATAGTAAGGAAGCCTCTGAAGTAAAAATAGTAAGGAAGCCTCTGAAGTTAAATAGCAAGGAAGTAAGGAAGCCTCTGAAGTTAAATAGTAAGGAAGCCTCTGAGGTTAAATAGTAGGGAAGTAAGGAAGCATCTGAAGTTAAATAGTTAGGAAGTAAGGAAGACTCTGGGTTTAAATAGTAAGGAAGCCTCTGATGTTAAATAGTAAGGAAGTAAGGAAGCCTCTGGGTTTAAATAGTAAGGAAGCCTCTGGGTTTAAATAGTAAGGAAGCCTCTGAAGTTAAAGAGTAAGGAAGTAATGAAACCTCTGAATTTAAATCGTAAGGAAGCTTCTGAAGTTAAATCGTAAGGAAGCATCTGAAGTTAAATAGTAAGGAAACCTCTGAAGTTAAATAGTAAGGAAGTATGGAAGACTGGGTTTAAATAGTAAGGAAGCCTCTGAAGTTAAATAGTAAGGAAGTAAGGAAGCCTCTGGGTTTAAATAGTAAGGAAGCCTCTGAAGTTAAATAGTAAGGAAGTAAGGAAGCCTCTGGGTTTAAATAGTAAGGAAGCCTCTGAAGTAAAATAGTAAGGAAGCCTCTGAAGTTAAATAGTGAGGAAGCCTCTGAAGTTAAATAGTAAGGAAGTAAGGAAGCCTCTGAAGTTAAATAGTAAGGAAGCCTCTGAAGTTAAACAGTAAGGAAGTAAGGAAGCCTCTGAAGTTAAATAGTAAGGAAGTAAGGAAGCCTATGAAGTTAAATAGTAAGGAAGCCTCTGAAGTTAAAAATCGATCCATAGTAAATACACAAATTACTTGTAGAGATAGACTTCAAACATTAGTTAAAAACTTCTGAAAAAAAAATTTCATCGCCGACACGACGAGAATCGAACCGATCATTTGATTTGAACCGATTTTGAAATGAATCTGGAGAGTTGCGGGTTCGATTCCCATCGTGTCGGCGATGAAATTTTTTTTTTCAGAAGTTTTTATCCAGTGAAGTGAAATAGTTTTTATTTTATTAATAGCAGCTCATTGTTGGTGATCGATGATTGAACTACGTAAGTCTACAACAGAGCGAGGTGGGGGTGGCTCAGTCGATAGCGCGCCAGGCTCGTAATCTGCAGTTCCCAGGTTCGAGTCCCAGCTGGGTCAGCGTTGAGATTTATCTCCGCAAAATTCCCCACCCTGCCCACGGTCAGTAGGGGACACCGGTGGGCTTGGAAAGGCCGCCGTCCGTCGGATGGGACGGTAAGCCGTGGCTCCGTGTGTGGGAGAGCCATACCCTGTGCACGTTAAAGAACACGCTGGATGGCCTTGACGGGAGGCTACCATCTGTCTCCCAAGAGCTGTTCCAGTGGGTCCCCTCCCCCAACCTTCTCTGAGCCTTCGGGGTCCTTGTGACCTGACCATTTAGCCCATGGTGTGCAAAAAAAAAAAGTGCCGCTCAGAGGTAAAACAACCCAACCCAACAACTTCCTGGAGCTGCAGCCCACAACTGAGGGAGAAGAGTTTGTTGGCATCAGCCGCAACATCCACCTCATCTGATGAACTTCTCCCATAAAACCGTTCAATCTCCTTCTAAAGGCATCAACAGAGCCATAAAACACAAGAGTGATGTTTCCGAAAGATTCACCTCAGCCAGGCTTTCACTTTAGAGCTCATTTCTCTTCCGATGCGGGGAGGAAATGAGTACGCCAAGTGGTTGGACTCGGACATCTTAATTGGTTGCAGAAGGTTTCCAATGATTCTGGTGGAAAGTTGGTTGGTTGTTTTATCTCTGAGCGGCACTTTTTTGCACACCATGGGCTAAATGGCCAGGTCACAAGGACCCCGAAGGCTCAGAGAAGGATGGGGGAGGGAACCCACTGGAACAGCTGTTGGGAGACAGACGGTAGCCTCCCGTCAAGGCCATCCAGCGTGTTCTTTAATGTTGGGTTGTTTTACCTCTGAGCGGCACTTTTTTGCACACCATGGGCTAAATGGCCAGGTCACAAGGACCCCGAAGACTCAGAGAAGGATGGGGGAGGGGACCCACTGGAACAGCTGTTGGGAGACAGATGGTAGCCTCCCGTCAAGGCCATCCAGCGTGTTCTTTAATGTTGGGCTGTTTTACCTCTGAGCGGCACTTTTTTGCACACCATGGGCTAAATGGCCAGGTCACAAGGACCCCGAAGGCTCAGAGAAGGTTGGGGGAGGGGACCCACTGGAACAGCTGTTGGGAGACAGATGGTAGCCTCCCGTCAAGGCCATCCAGTGTGTTCTTTAATGTTGGGTTGTTTTACCTCTGAGCGGCACTTTTTGCACACCATGGGCTAAATGGCCAGGTCACAAGGACCCCGAAGGCTCAGAGAAGGTTGGGGGAGGGAACCCACTGGAACAGATGGTAGCCTCCCGTCAAGGTCATTCAGTATGTTCTTTAAAGTGCACAGGGTATGGCTCTCCCGCACACGGAGCCACGGCTTAACGTCCCATCCGACGGACGGCGGCCTTTCCAAACCCATCGGTATCTTCCACTGACCTTGGGCATGGCGGGGAGTTTTGCGGAGATAAATCTCAACGCTGACCCAGCTGGGACTCGAACCTGGGAACTACAGATTACGAGCCCGGGAAGGTGAAAAGAGGGGTTGTTGCATTGGTTGTTTTACCTCTGAGCGGCACTTTTTTTTGGCAGACAATGGGCTAAGTGGCCAGGTTACAAAGACCCCCGAGACTCAGAGAAATGTAAGGGGAGGGGACCCACTGCGCGGCTGATATGAGACAGATGTTAACCTACCGTCAAGGTCATCCAGCGTATTCTTTAACCTGCCCCGGGAGGAATAATTAAAGGTATAACTTATCCCATACACGGATCAACGGTTTAATGTCCCATTCGACGGACGGCGGACTTACCATTGTTTTCCCAAAACACATAACGAATCTTTGTTTCCCAACTCATTAATTTAAAGCCATGATTATGCAACAAAATTATCAAAAACTTTCTCATCAAGCTGCCTGCCACAAAGGAATGGCACGAGCCTGTCAGTGTAATACGTCACACGTAAAGCATAATCCTCAACACGAGAAATGAAACATCGACGTCTTATACAAGAATGGGCGGGGGTGGCTCAGTCGGTAGCGCGCCAGGCTCGTAATCTGCAGTTCCCAGATTCGAGTCCTAGCTACCCAGCTGGGACTCGAATACGGGAGGCAGCGTTGAGATTTATCTCCCCAAAATTTCCTCGCCCTGCCCACGGTCAGTAGGGGACACCGATGGGCTTGAAAAGGCCGCCGTCCGTCGGATGGGACGTTAAGCCGTGGCTCCGTGTGCGGGAGAGCCATACCCTGTGCACGTTAAAGAACACGCTGGATGGCCTTGACCGGAGGCTACCATCTGTCTCCCAACAGCTATTCCAGTGGGTCCCCTCCCCCAAATTTCTCTGAGCCTTCGGGGTCCATGTGACCTGGCCATTTAGACCATGGTGTGCAAAAAAGTGCCGCTCAGAGGTAAAACAACCCAACCCAACTTATACAAGAATCGAACCCGGATGTCTCTGATTAGTTGCTAAGCACGCTGAACTCGCGGCCACGTGAGGGAAATCCACACTCCGGAAAAGCTCCCACGAAAAACGGATTTAGACAAAAAAATTTGGTTGGAGGGGCGGGGGAAGAGGCTATATCTCCATTGCAGTTCCCCCCCCCCCTTAGTTTTAGAGATTTAAAGAAATATTAATCTGGGGCCCCTCCCCCAGATCAAGCTTTGGCTTTATTATATGAGTTGGGTTGTTTTACCTCTGAGCGGCACTTTTTTGCACACCATGGGCTAAATTTCCAGGTCACATAGATCCCGAAGGCTCAGAGAAGGTTGGGGGAGGGGACCCACTGGAACAGCTGTTGGGAGACAGATGGTAGCCAGGGCCATCCAGCGTGTTCTTTAACGTGCACAGGGTATGTCTCTCCCGCACACGGGGCCAGGCTTAAAGTCCCATCCGACGGACGGCGGCCTTTCCAAGCCCATCGGTGTCCCCTACTGACCGTGGACAGGGCGGGAAATTTTGCGGAGATAAATCTCAACGCTGACCCAGCTGGGACTCGAACCTGGCGCGCTACCGATTGAGCCACCCCTAATTATATAAGCAGTATTATACTAATATTTTTTCTAAAATTTTTCTAGGTGTAGAAAGTAGAAAATCACCATAATATACATTTAAAAAGAATTTAAATACGAAGAAAATTTACATAAAATCTATATCGTTTCCCTGATTGATTATTTGTCTTATTGTCACAATTCATTAACTCATGCACGCGCATCAGCTAGACTCCATCTCACAAATCGAGAGCATAAAACCTGGCAACCTCGCCTGACGCGCCTTGACAGATGGCAATCGAAAATTTCTCTGCCGGCGTTGGCATCAGCAAGCTCCGTCTCGCGCGTTTCCATTTAGCGCGATCTCGCTCCGCCGCCCAAGCGTGGCCCGGTCGCCAGTCGGCGGCGAAATTAACCGAGAAACGACAGCCTCGCGCTGTCCGCACAATCGCCCTTTAGCTCGCTAATAGACTATTTCACACGACCTGGCGCACTGCCTTTTTGTGCCCCGGACTCCATAGCTTCGTGTCCGACAGGCTGTCGAGCTCTCTGACGGTAACGCAGCGGGCCGCCGCACGGTCGACGTCGGTTGGAGTCACCCCCGGCGACTCGCGCTGCTCCTTTTTTTTGTTGGCGACCGCCGCCAAATATTTCATCTGTCACCGGTCATTGTTGTTGTGCGGGCTCGCTGCAGGCCGAGGGACCGTCCGCCTCACAAACGAAGCGTTTCGTGCATTGCGCGGGAATTATTTCTTCGCGGGGAGGGGGAGGGGGGTCAATTCTAAGTGATTGAATCTTTCGATCGTCATTAATGTTATTTCCATTCAGGGGAGTCGGCTCAGGTGTTGATAGCACCCCCCCCCCCCCACCCGCCTCTATTAAATCCTTGAAAATTCGATTTTTTTTTTTATAAATTAGTCATAGGTGAGTATTTAAGGGTTGGGTTGTTTTACCTCTGAGCGGCACTTTTTTGCACACCATGGCCTAAAAGGCCAGGTTACAAGGACCCCGAAGGCTCAGAGAAGGTTGGATGGGACCCACTGGAACAGCTGTTGGGAGATAGATGGTAGCCTCCCGTCAAGGCCATCCAGCGTGTTCTTTAACGTGCACAGGGTATGGCTCTCCCACACACGGGCCAGGTTCGAGTCCCAGCTGGGTCAGCGTTGAGAGTTATCTCCGCAAATTTTCCCCCGCCCTGCCCACGGTCAGTAGGGGACACCGACAGGCTTCAAAGGGCGCCGTCCGTCGGATGGGACGTTAAGCCGTGGTCCTGTGTGCGGCAGAGCCATACCTTGTGCACGTTAAAGAACACGCTGGATGGCCTTGACGGGAGGCTACGATCTGTCTCCCAACAGCTGTTCCAGCGGGTTCCCTCCCCCAACCTTCTCTGAGCCTTTGGGGTCCTTGTGACTTGGCCATTTAGCCCATGGTGTGCAATAAAGTGCAGCTCAGAGATAAAACAACCCAACCCATAATCTTGGTAAAAGAGTGCATTTAAAAAGTAACGTTTGGTAATCCTTCATTCACTAATGAGAGAAAATACCTAAAAAATTCGAAGATTTGAAATCAAAGCATAATCAAAAAATCTTTTTGACGTGTTTTATTCGTAACTGGAAGAAAAACTAGAAATTAAAATTGCGACAGAGCCCCAATTGTACTGTACAGTCGCTCAAAAAAAAGTATCCAAACACTATATCGACTACAGAATTCAGAAAAAATATCTGGCATTTTTTGCCAGATATTTTTTCTGAATTCTGTAGTCGACTGATTTGGATTTTCTTTTAGAAATTAGTGATCTGGCAACCTTCGTGTCACGTGATTACAGAATTCAGGAAAAATATCTGGAGCGTATACAGCAACTTTACACGCTCCAGTTACTGTTCACAGCAAACTGGAGCGTGTGCAGTTACTGCACACGCTCCAGGTAACTGCACACGCTCAATATTTCCGTGAGTGAGCCCACACGATCCAGGTCTTTGTGAGCTCACACGATCCAATGTGCTGTGAACATTAACCGCAACCGCTCCAGTTTGCTGTGAACGGTAACTGCACACGCTCCATATTCATTGCATTATATATTCATACGCATTATATACTATTATATATTCATTCATACGCATACTATTCATACGCATTATATATTGTATATTAAAAAATATCCAAACACTATGGCTGATTACAGAATTCAGAAAAAATATCTGGCAACGATTTTTTTTGAAATTAGTGATCTCGCAACCTTCGTGTCACGTGACACGAAGGTTGCCAGATCACTAATTTCTAAAAAAATCGTTGCCAGATATTTTTTCTGGATTCTGTAATCAACTGACACGAAGGTTGCCAGATCACTAATTTCTAAAAAAAAATCGTTGCCAGATATTTTTTCTGAATTCTGTAATCAGCCATAGTGTTCGGATACTTTTTTGAGCGACTGTACTTTCCCCTAACTTTCCATCTGGAGCACAAAAGTGACTTAATTTCCGATTTCCTCTAAGCCCTTATGAACCCTCACCGAACTTCACAGTGAATAAAAGAACTTCCGAAAAGAACATCATTATAACGCGAACCAAAATCCCATCTTAATCCGCTGTTCTCAGACACCACATGCCACTGTGGCAGGTAATAGGTTGGGAATGTAAGAGGCCAAAGTTTTCCCCCGAACGGTTTGCTCCAGGTACTACAAAAGCGCCGAAAGGGCATTCTCCTCCCCCCTCCCCCCTCTCAACCCCTCTCCCCCCACCCCCTGCTTCGTATAGAAGACGATTGAAGCGCGACAACTCTGGTCGCCTCGATAATAGCCAAAGCAATGACGTCGAAGAGGATCTTGAAAGCTGCTCACTTGACATCTCTGTTAGTTTCGGCGCCATGAGCTTCAACTCCATCAATTGAAGTCAGCTTTTCTGCCTCACTTGGCGCCTTTTCACCACTCGCTTCGTGTCTTTGGGCAAAGGGGGGTGGGGACGGCAGAGGGGGGGGGAGGAAAAGAATATGAGACTGTCGAAGGATCTGTATCCGGTCTTTTAAAGGTGGAAGAGAATTCTACAAAGGAAACGTTAGGAGGAAGGAAGTGGATTTATTGTTTAGTTTTAAACGTTTTTTGAGGAAAAATTGACTCTTTGGATATTGTTATTGAGTTACTTTTCTTAACGTAAGTTTTGTTTGTTATGTTTTAAGCGTTCTCTTTATTTTTTTTTTTGTAATATTATAATCATTTCGCGTGTTAGATTGATTTTATCTCTAAGCATCACCGGGACGGGGGTGGCTCAGTCGGTAGAGCGCCAGGCTCGTAATCTGTAGTTCCCAGGTTCGAGCCCAGCTGGGTTAGCGTTGAGATTTATCTCCGCAAAATTCCCCTCACGGTCAGTAGGGGACACCGATGGGCTTGGAAAGGCCGCCGTCCGTCGGATGGGACGTTAAGCCGTAGCCCCGTGTGCTGGAGAGCCATACCCTGTGCAAGTTAAAGAAACGCTGGATGGCCTTGACGGTAGGCTACCATCTGTCTCCCAACAGCTGTTCCAGTGGGTTCCCAACCTTCTCTGAGTTCTCGGGGTCCTTGTGACCTGGCCATTTAGCCCATGGTGTACAAAAAAAGTGCCGCTCAGAGGTAACCTAAACATCACTTTTTTGCACACAATGGGCTAAATGGCCAGGTCACAAGGACCCCGAGAACTCAGAGAAGGTTGGGGGAAGTGGATCCACTGCATAGCTGTTAGGAGACAGTTTGAAGTCTCCCGTCGAGGCCATCCAGCGTGTCTTTTTAATGAGTACCGGGTAAGGTTCTTTTTCACAGGGAGCCACGGCTTTATGTCCCATACGACGGAAGGTGACCTTTCCAAGCCCATCGATGTCCCCTTTCTCTCCGAGGTTAGGGGGGGTCAGACCCCCCCCCCCTAACCTCGGAGAGAAAGGGGACATCGATGGGCGAGAGAAATCTGAACGCTGTCACAGATGGGTTGGTTGGTCATTGTTGGTTGATTGATTGATTGATTGATCATCATCATCCGTTGGCCATCCAGCGTGTTCTTTAACGTGCACACGGAGCCACGAGTTTATGTCCCATCAGAGAGACTTTCTCATCAGAGATCTTTTCAAAACCCTCGGTGTCTTCTTTCTGGCGGGGGGTGGGGATTTAGCGCAGATAAACTCGACACTCGAACCTGGGAACTGCAGATTACCAGCCTGGAGCACTACCGACTGAGCCCTTGCTTTACGATGTTAAAGAAACTGTTTTCCCCTAAACCGGAATCGGACCAGAAAATCACACCAATTGGTAAATTGGGAAATTGCTAATCCTAATACTTCCACAACACCTATCCAGCGTGTTCTTTAACGTGCACAGGGTATGGCTCTCCAGCACACGGGGCCACGGCTTAACGTCCCATCCGACGAACGGCGGCCTTTCCAAGCCCATCGGTGTCCCCTACTGACCGTGGGCAGGGCGGGGAATTTTGCGGAGATAAATCTCAACGCTGACCCAGCTGGGACTCGAACCTGGGAATTACAGATTACGAGCCTGGCGCGCTACCGACTGAGCCCTACCCCCGTCCCTATTCTCAGGGGCCATGGAGCTATAGCACCTCTCTGTAGTGTCTTTCGGACTAAGAAGAATCCAACCAGGCTGCTGGCATCAACTGAGATAGTACGAAACTGTTTCCCTCATCCTCTGAGAATCCCTCCACCATCTCCTGGGGCGGGGGTCTCAGTCGGTAGCGCGCCAGGCTCGTAATCTTCAGTTCCCAGGTTCGAGTCCCAGCTGGGTCAGCGTTCAGACTTATCTCCCGCAAAATTCCCCGCCCTGCCCACGGTCAGTAGGGAACATCGATGGGCTTGGAATGACCGCCGTCCGTCGGATGGGACGTTAAACCGTGACCCCGATGTGGGAGAGACATACCCTGTGCACGTTAAAGAACACACTGGATGGCCTTGACGGGAGACTACCATTTGTCTCCCAACAGCTGTTCCAGTGGGTCCCTTCCCCCAACCTTCTCTGAGCCTTCGGGGTCCTTGTGACCTGGCCATTTAGCCCATGGTGTACAAAAAAAGTGCCGCTCAGAGGTAAAACAACCCAACATTAAAGAACACGCTGGATGGCCTTGACGGGAGGCTACCATCTGTCTCCCAACAGCTGTTGAAGTGGGTCCCCTCCCCCAACCTTCTCTGAGCCTTCGGGGTCCTTGTGACCTGGCCATTTAGCCCATTGTGTACAAAAAAAGTGCCGCTCAGAGGTAAAACAACCCAACATTAAAGAACACGCTGGATGGCCTTGACGGGAGGCTACCATCTGTCTCCCAACAGCTGTTGAAGTGGGTCCCCTCCCCCAACCTTCTCTGAGCCTTCGGGGTCCTTGTGACCTGGCCATTTAGCCCATTGTGTACAAAAAAAGTGCCGCTCAGAGGTAAAAGAACCCAACCCACCATCTCCTCAGTGTTTCATTAGCCAGCTAAAGTTACAATGTGATAAGCGATCCGGAGAAAGACTCGCAAAGTTTCTCTTGCATCGTGGAAGAGAAGAAGAACCGGTCTCTCCTCTTCCGATCCCTCAGTAGTACGATCACCTGTTGACACCAAACTTGAACCGCCCCCCTGCGGTGATGAAGTGATCTCCGCTTGGCAGCCGTGTCCAATCCGGCAGCCGGGTGACCTGGTCACACACACTGGCGACCACCCCAGAGGCTGACCTCTCGCCATCTCGGGATGGACTTTGGAGCTCTTTTGGGGAGGTACAGTCGCTCAAAAAAGTATCCGAACGCCACGGTTGATTACAGAATTCAGAAAAAATATCTGGCAACTTTTTTTTAGAAATTAGTAGTCATTAGAAATTAGTAGTTTATTAGTTAGTCACGTTGTGACTAACTAAAGAAAAAAACTGAAACTCAGAAAAAATATCTGGCAACGTTTTTTTAGAAATTAGTGATCTGGCAACCCTTCGTGTCACGTGACACGAAGGGTTGCCAGATCACTAATTTCTAAAAAAAAACGTTGCCAGATATTTTTTCTGAATTCTGTAATCAACCGTGGCGTTCGGATACTTTTTTGAGCGACTGTACAGGGGTCGTCCATAAACCGAAGGGGACGGGGGGGGGGGGTCATATCTATATTCTTTTCTTCTGAACATTCCTCGAAGTAGTGAAAACGGTTTTCGTAATTTTTTTTTGTGTTCATTTTCACTCTGTCATCTGTTTGTAGATATTCAACTTCTTTGTTTTTTTAGAGATGCATAAAAAATTCTTTTTGAGTTGGATAGGCACTAAAGAAATATTAGGATTCGCATTTTCTGAATTTCCCAATGATTCTAAATTTCGCAGTAAGGGTATGCTAAAGTTGAAAAAAAAAATGGCAAAACTTTAAATTATTAATTATAAACGAAGTATTCATGATAGAAATTTGAAATTCGCGTGAGCGAGTAGTGGGTTGGATTGTTTTACCTCTGAGCGGCACTTTTTTGCACACATGGGCTAAATGGCCAGGTCACATGGACCCCGAAGGCTCAGAGAAGGTTGGGGACCCACTGGAACAGCTGTTGAGAGACAGATGGTAGCCTCCCGTCAAGGCCATCCAGCGTGTTCTTTAACGTGCACAGGGTATGGCTCTCCCGCACACGGGGCCACTGCTTAACGTCCCATCCGACGGACGGCGGCCTTTCCAAGCCCATCGGTGTCCCCTACTGACCGTGAGCAGGGAATTTTGCGGAGATATATCTCAACGCTGACCCAGCTGGGACTCGAACCTGGGAACTACAGATTACGAGCCTGGCGCGCTACCGACTGAGCCACCCCGCCCCGAGCGAGTAGTGATTACGAGCCTTACAATAAATTATTACATGAATTGCTATATGTATAGTCGCTCAAAAAATATCCGAACACTACGGTTGATTACAGAATTCAGAAAAAATATCTGTAAACGATTTTTTTTAGAAATTAGTGATCTTCGTGTCACGTGACACGAAGGTTGCCAGATCAATAATTTCTAAAAAAAAATCTTTGCCAGATATTTTTTCTGAATTCTGTAATCAACCGTAGTGTTCGGATATTTTTTAATATATATAATGCGTATGAATATATAATGCAATGAATATGGAGCGTGTGCAGTTACCGTTCACAGTAAACTGGAGCGTTGCGGTTAATGTTCACAGCACATTGGATCGTGTGAGCTCACAAAGACCTGGATCGTGTGGGCTCACTCACGGAAATATTGAGTGTGTGCAGTTACCGTTCACAGCAAACTGGAGCGGTTGCGGTTAACGTTCACAGCACATTGGATCGTGTGAGCTCACAAAGACCTGGATCGTGTGGGCTCACTTACGGAAATATTGAACGTGTGCAGTTACCGTTCACAGCAAACTGGAGCGTGTGCAGTAACTGCACACGCTCCAGTTTGCTGTGAACGGTAACTGGAGCGTGTACAGTTGCTGTACACGCTCCAGATATTTTTTTCTGAATTCTGTAATCTCGTGACACGAAGGTTGCCACATCACTAATTTCTAAAAAAAATCGTTGCCAGATATATTTTTCTGAATTCTGTAATCAACCATAGTGTTTGGATATTTTTTTGAGCGACTGTACCTAAAACTCGTGTAATACAGTTCAAATTATATTACCTCCAGGAAACCTATTCTTTCAATAAAGAATAAGTTGACTTATCTCTATTTCAATCAATTACATTGCTTCTATTCAGATATACACTATATGTATGTATGAAATATATAAGACTATTCTAAGCTAGCACACTCTATCTTTCATAATTTAAATGGATTCTCGTTGCCAGATTTTTTGCTCTCCTTTTGCATATTTTCAAAATATTTTTGCCAATGTCGTTAGTGTTATGTCAGATGAAGTAGGCAAGGTCTTCAGCCAGCTATAATGGCATGTCAATATTGATCTCTGATTCCACAAAAACTCTTTCAATAAAGTAAAGAATTATTCCAAAAATATATTGCTCACAAAAATTTGGGGATATTTCAAAATGAATATGAGGCGATAACATATCCCCTAATTTTTGTGAGAATTATAGTTTCTGCTCGTGCGGGTTAAAATACTGCCTTTAATTAAATATAATTTAAAATGAAACTTTAATAAATCGTTAATCTATTAGTTTCAAGGGTTTTTAAATCCTCACATCAAAAAGAGTTGCATTATTTTTTTCATCTAATTTATTTTTCCTGGGGGTACTTATTTCCAAATTCAACTCTGGGGAGGGGGTGGCTCAGTCGGTAGCGCGTCAGGCTCGTAATCTGCAGTCCTCCAGGTTCGAGTCCCAGCTGGGTCAGCGTTGAGATTTATCTCCGCAAAATTCCCTGTCCATGGTCAGTAGGGGACACCGATGGGATTGGAATGGCCGCCGTCCGTCGGATGGGACTTAAAGCCGTAGCCCCGTGTGCGGGAGAGCCATACCCTGTGCACGTTAAAGAACACGCTGGATGGCCCTGACGGGAGGATACTATCTGTCTCCCAACAGCTGTTCCAGTGAGTCCCCTCCCCCAACCTTCTCTGAGCCTTCGGGGTCCTTGTGACCTGGCCATTTTGCCCATGGTGTGCAAAAAAAGTGCCGCTCAGAGGTAAAACAACCCAACCCATTCAACTCTTAAGTTTCACAAATCGTCAAGCACCATCTTGTTAAAATACACCACAGTTAGGCCATAAAAGAGCTCCAAGTATTGTTTTGCCATTCCTGAAGACAAACGGCCGCCCCAACGACTGGTTGGCCATAATTGGCCGTCTGCCGTGTTTCGTGAGTTCAACAAATTAGCCACCTCGCCCCAACCGACAACTGTCCGCGAGCCAAATTAAAACCTCAGCCCAGTTAAGAGGCATCGTTTGGTGTGGCGTAATTATTGTTTGATGGGAATCTGGCACCCGTCACACGATGGAGCGCCGCCGTGGGGGGCCGTCTCATGTCTTCTGATTGACAGACCACCGGTCGACTGACATACGATCTGCTGTTAAACCGGTAATTAACAGCCCGAGCTCGTGTCTTGCAAAGAGTTCGTTTTGATGAGTGGCTTCTCAGAACAGGGAAAGGTTTTTGTTCTTTCCCAAACTCCTTGTCAGGTGGGGAAGTTTTTTGAAATGTGTCAGAAGTCATGAAGACATTATTTTCATAAATCAGAGAATGACATAACGGTTAAAAACATCTCTTTCCCCAAATTGGAGATAACGAAAGTTTATCTAATAAAGAATCAAGGATGTCTGAAATGGTCTAACATTCAGCTAAATCAGTGTCTCGCAAACTGTGTGCCGCGAGAGATTTTCAAATTGACACTAGATATTCCAAACATTTCATTTTGACTTGACTTGTGTTATCGACGTGCTTTAATATCGAAGTGCTATCGACGTGCTTTAATAAAAATCTTTCAGATTTTATCAATTGCGATCTTGTAAGTATTTATCAAGCTTTTTCCAATTTTTGGTATTAATTTTTGATTATTTCAAGCCATAGAATGGACAAATATTTAAAACAAACACCGAGTTATGATTAATTATATTTATTATTATATTTATTTTAAATAAATTGCATTTAACGAAACTTCAATTTTCCTCTTTTTACGTAACCATCAAAAATTCTTTTTTAGGTGTGCCGCGGAAAAAAAATTAGATTCAGTGTGCCGTGGGAAAAAAAATTAGATTCAGTGTGCCGCGGAAAAAAAATTAGCAGAGTAAAAAAGTTTGCGAGACACTGAGCTAAATGAAAATACTGAATTTTCGAAATTCTTAATAGCTGGATAAATGACTGATAAGGAGTCGGTTATCTGTAAGCGGATGTTGTGAGAAAGGATCCCAAGGTCTCGGGATATGAGGGATCCACTGCGTTAAGAGACAAATGCAAATCTCCTATATACGAGGCTTAATCCATCAAACAAACGATATCGTTTCCAAGCCAACTGGTGTCCCCCTTTTTCAGAGGATTGGGCTGTTTTACCTCTGAGAGACACTTCTTTGCACGCACTGGGCTAAATGGCCAGGTCATAAGTACCCCAAAGGCTCAGAGAAAGTTGGAAGAAGGGGATTCACTAGAGCAGTGGTTCTCAACCTTTTATGCTTCACGTACCCCCTAGAAATGTGTATATAACTGGCGTACCCCTTTGTATAGATAGATAAAACTATTGTTATAGTATAACAATGGGAATAAAATAAAACATATATATCAGTGGTTCTCAACCTTTTATGCTTCACGTACCCCCTGGAAATGTGTATGTAACTGGCGTACCCCTTCCATAGATAGATAAAACTATACTTATAGTATAACAATGGGAATAAAATAAAACATATATATCAGTGGTTCTCAACCTTTTATGCTTCACGTACCCCCTGGAAATGTGTATATAACTGGCGTACCCCTTTGTATAGATAGATAAAACTATTGTTATAGTATAACAATGGGAATAAAATAAAACATATATATCAGTGGTTCTCAACCTTTTATACTTCACGTACCCCCTGGAAATGTGTATATAACTGGCGTACCCCCTTTGTATAGATAGATAAAACTATTGTTATAGTATAGCAATGGGAATAAAATAAAACATATATATCAGTGGTTCTCAAACGTTTATACTTCACGTACCCCCTGGAAATGTGTATATAACTGGCGTACCCCTTGTATAGATAGATAAAACTATAGTTATAGTATAACAATGGGAATAAAATGAAACATATATATCAGTGGTTCTCAGCCTTTTATGCTTCACGTACCCAATGGAAATGTGTATGTAACTGGCGTACCCCTTCCATAGATAGATAAAACTATACTTATAGTATAACAATGGGAATAAAATAAAACATATATATCAGTGGTTCTCAACCTTTTATGCTTCACGTACCCCCTGGAAATGTGTATATAACTGGCGTACCCCTTTGTATAGATAGATAAAACTATTGTTATAGTATAACAATGGGAATAAAATAAAACATATATATCAGTGGTTCTCAACCTTTTATACTTCACGTACCCCCTGGAAATGTGTATATAACTGGCGTACCCCCTTTGTATAGATAGATAAAACTATTGTTATAGTATAGCAATGGGAATAAAATAAAACATATATATCAGTGGTTCTCAAACGTTTATACTTCACGTACCCCCTGGAAATGTGTATATAACTGGCGTACCCCTTGTATAGATAGATAAAACTATAGTTATAGTATAACAATGGGAATAAAATGAAACATATATATCAGTGGTTCTCAGCCTTTTATGCTTCACGTACCCAATGGAAATGTGTATGTAACTGGCGTACCCCTTGTATAGATAGATAAAACTATAGTTATAGTATAACAATGGGAATAAAATGAAACATATATATCAGTGGTTCTCAGCCTTTTATGCTTCACGTACCCAATGGAAATGTGTATGTAACTGGCGTACCCCTTGTATAGATAGATAAAACTATAGTTATAGTATAACAATGGGAATAAAATAAAACATATATATCAGTGGTTCTCAACCTTTTATGCTTCACGTACCCCCTGGAAATGTGTATGTAACTGGCGTACCCCTTGTATAGATAGATAAAACTATTGTTATAGTATAACAATGGGAATAAAACAAAACATATATATCAGTGGTTCTCAACCTTTTATACTTCACGTATCCCCTGGAAATGTGTATATAACTGGCGTACCCCTTTGTATAGATAGATAAAACTATTGTTATAGTATAGCAATGGGAATAAAATAAAACATATATATCAGTGGTTCTCAAACTTTTATACTTCACGTACCCCCTGGAAATGTGTATATAACTGGCGTACCCCTTTGTATAGATAGATAAAACTATTGTTATAGTATAGCAATGGGAATAAAATAAAACATATATATCAGTGGTTCTCAAACTTTTATGCTTCACGTACCCCCTGGAAACGTGTATGTAACTGGCGTACCCCTTCTATAGATAGATAAAACTATAGTTATAGTATAACAATGGGAATAAAATAAAACATATATATCAGTGGTTCTCAAACTTTTATGCTTCACGTACCCCCTGGAAACGTGTATGTAACTGGCGTACCCCTTCTATAGATAGATAAAACTATAGTTATAGTATAACAATGGGAATAAAATAAAACATATATATCAGTGGTTCTCAAACTTTTATGCTTCACGTACCCCCTGGAAACGTGTATGTAACTGGCGTACCCCTTCTATAGATAGATAAAACTATAGTTATAGTATAACAATGGGAATAAAATAAAACATATATATCAGTGGTTCTCAAACATTTATGCTTCACGTACCCCCTGGAAACGTGTATGTAACTGGCGTACCCCTTCTATAGATAGATAAAACTATAGTTATAGTATAACAATGGGAATAAAATAAAACATATATATCAGTGGTTCTCAAACTTTTATGCTTCACGTACCCCCTGGAAACGTGTATGTAACTGGCGTACCCCTTCTATAGATAGATAAAACTATAGTTATAGTATAACAATGGGAATAAAATAAAACATATATATCAGTGGTTCTCAACCTTTTATACTTCACGTACCCCCTGGAAATGTGTATATAACTGGCGTACCCCCTTTGTATAGATAGATAAAACTATTGTTATAGTATAGCAATGGGAATAAAATAAAACATATATATCAGTGGTTCTCAAACGTTTATACTTCACGTACCCCCTGGAAATGTGTATATAACTGGCGTACCCCTTGTATAGATAGATAAAACTATAGTTATAGTATAACAATGGGAATAAAATGAAACATATATATCAGTGGTTCTCAGCCTTTTATGCTTCACGTACCCAATGGAAATGTGTATGTAACTGGCGTACCCCTTGTATAGATAGATAAAACTATAGTTATAGTATAACAATGGGAATAAAATGAAACATATATATCAGTGGTTCTCAGCCTTTTATGCTTCACGTACCCAATGGAAATGTGTATGTAACTGGCGTACCCCTTGTATAGATAGATAAAACTATAGTTATAGTATAACAATGGGAATAAAATAAAACATATATATCAGTGGTTCTCAACCTTTTATGCTTCACGTACCCCCTGGAAATGTGTATGTAACTGGCGTACCCCTTGTATAGATAGATAAAACTATTGTTATAGTATAACAATGGGAATAAAACAAAACATATATATCAGTGGTTCTCAACCTTTTATACTTCACGTATCCCCTGGAAATGTGTATATAACTGGCGTACCCCTTTGTATAGATAGATAAAACTATTGTTATAGTATAGCAATGGGAATAAAATAAAACATATATATCAGTGGTTCTCAAACTTTTATACTTCACGTACCCCCTGGAAATGTGTATATAACTGGCGTACCCCTTTGTATAGATAGATAAAACTATTGTTATAGTATAGCAATGGGAATAAAATAAAACATATATATCAGTGGTTCTCAAACTTTTATGCTTCACGTACCCCCTGGAAACGTGTATGTAACTGGCGTACCCCTTCTATAGATAGATAAAACTATAGTTATAGTATAACAATGGGAATAAAATAAAACATATATATCAGTGGTTCTCAAACTTTTATGCTTCACGTACCCCCTGGAAACGTGTATGTAACTGGCGTACCCCTTCTATAGATAGATAAAACTATAGTTATAGTATAACAATGGGAATAAAATAAAACATATATATCAGTGGTTCTCAAACTTTTATGCTTCACGTACCCCCTGGAAACGTGTATGTAACTGGCGTACCCCTTCTATAGATAGATAAAACTATAGTTATAGTATAACAATGGGAATAAAATAAAACATATATATCAGTGGTTCTCAAACATTTATGCTTCACGTACCCCCTGGAAACGTGTATGTAACTGGCGTACCCCTTCTATAGATAGATAAAACTATAGTTATAGTATAACAATGGGAATAAAATAAAACATATATATCAGTGGTTCTCAAACTTTTATGCTTCACGTACCCCCTGGAAACGTGTATGTAACTGGCGTACCCCTTCTATAGATAGATAAAACTATAGTTATAGTATAACAATGGGAATAAAATAAAACATATATATCAGTGGTTCTCAAACTTTTATGCTTCACGTACCCCCTGGAAATGTGTATATAACTGGCGTACCCCTTTGTATAGATAGATAAAACTATTGTTATAGTATAGCAATGGGAATAAAATAAAACATATATATCAGTGGTTCTCAACCTTTTATGCTTCACGTACCCCCTGGAAACGTGTATGTAACTGCTGTACCCCTTGTATAGATAGACTATACTATAATTATATTGTAATGTATACATGTTTTATTTTATTCCCGTTGTTAAATGGGAAATAAAATAAAACATATATATTTTATTCCCATTCTTAAATGGGAATAAATGATATATATATATACATTAAATTTTGTATTCATAATACATATATCGATAAACACAAAAAAAATGACAAACAATTTAACAAATCTTATAAAATTATAAACATTTTACTGGGTAATCAGTGAAATGGTTGCGCTTGTTTACGCTTGCACAGTTCATCAATGGTTGGGGTTATCTTGCTAAGGTAGAGTCGCAAGTCATCTTCAACATCTAGCCTGTTCCTATATTTATTTTTAAAGCAGTTAAATATGAAAAACCAGTAGCAATGTTATGTAATCAGTAGCAGTGTTGCCAACTTGTTACTACTATCTAGCGACTTTTGAACTCTCACGGCGCACCCCAAAGAATTTTACCGCGTACCCCACGTTGAAAACCCCTACACTAGACAGCTGTTAGGAGACAGATGATAGTCTCCCATTAAGACCATCCACCATGTTCTTTAACGTTCACAGGGTGACTCTCGCACACATGTCCATCCAATGGAAGGCGGCCTTTCCACGCCAATCGTTTTCCTCTACTCACCGAGGGCAGGGGGGGGGGGGAATTTTGCAGATAGGAGCTTGGCGCGTTGTAGCCGGCTGAGCCCCCTCCCACCCACTTTTTTTTTTTTTTTCAGTAAGGACAGAGGTGAGTACTAGCGCAAAAAAACCAACAAAAATCAGATACAGTGGAGACTCGAATCTAGGATAAATAAGCTAAGCAAACAGGTCACATATAGGCACAACAAACAGGTTTCTTTTAAACTTTTAATTTTAATTCTGTTCCATTGTCGTGTTCATTTTGTCTGATCACAGTTCTCTTTCCAAAGCAGTGTCCTTTCTTTACCTATAGAGACAATATTCAACATTCCCTGTAACCTTGATTCTTGTGACTGTAGACTAGGGTCAGCGTTGAGACTTATCACCGCAAAACTCCTCGCCTTGCCCACGGTCAGTAGAGGAAACCGATGGGCTTGGAAAGGACGCCGTCCGTCGGATGGGACGTTAAACCGTGGCCCCGTATGTGGGAGAGCCATACCCTGTGCACGTTAAAGAACACACTGGATGGCCTTGACGGGAGGCTACCATCTATCTCCTAACAGCTGTTCCAGTGGGTCACCTCACCCAACCTTCTCTGAGCCCTCGGATTCCATGTGACCTGGCCATTTAGCCCATGGTGTGCAAAAAGTGCCTCTCAGAGGTAAAACAACCCAACTGGGCTAGGGTGTTATTACTGAAAGTCTGCAGGACGGCAAAGTCAATAATGTTAAGAAACATTGGTGATATACCTCGGTTGTGCTTCCCATCCTAGATTCCCATTAATTTAAAAAAAAAACTAATTTACGAGACTAGACTACTAAAAAATTCTGGGAATCCCAGTCGAGAAAAGTATTTCAAAGTATAAGAATTGCAAGTCAATCTTTCATTTTCAGATATATAAACAGGAATAGTAGGAAATTTTATGATACTGAGCTAGTTTCAATGAAAGGTTCATAGCACATGGATTCCACTGAATCGTTAACGCTTAGAGTTACATATTTCACATATTAAACAAGCCTAATATACTATGTGCCTAATACTAGTGCGGTGTTTGAAAGTGAGGCATATTTTATATTGATATTATGTTAAACGAATCTGGTAACAGACTGTTAATAGAATCTGTTGACAGAATCTGGCAACAACAAGAAGAAGGAAGAAAAAACTCGAACCATGAAATGCCGAAAATATCAAAGTGAAATACATTAGTGTTGTAATAAATTTATCTTTTAAATAAACTAAAACATAACACCAATTACTTCAGGTCGAATAATTATATTACTTCAAAAAAAAAAAGCATTTGCATACATTAGTGAAAAAAAAGTTCGCTAAATGTTTTAACTAAAATTATCTTTAAAACTTTCAGTAGTATTATTTAATTAGTCCTAAACTTTGGCGATTATTGATTTTGTTTTTTTTAAAGCTCACCAACCATTTTTAGAAGAACGATTAATACGCATATTTTTTCCCTATCTGTTAATAGCCAACCCAAGATAAGACTTGCCCGTATTTGCGCAAATTTTTACAGAAATTGAGCTACGAAACTAAACGAGCAGCAGTAAGACAATATGCGTGCTCGTGCCACCCGCTGTTGATGCCAGAATTGAAATTTACTTTTATGCGGTAATTCAAAATGCACTCTAGTAATTTGTTTCGCTTGGCAAGCCAATTAGGGTTAGCGCCTTGAAAGCAGACATTTTTATTATTTATGCCACACGGTGCATTTTTTTTTTCCTTCTTCATTATTATTATTTTCTGATCCTTTCTCGTTATTATTATGAAGATTATTATTATTGTTTTTCTGGTGTTAACAGTTTTCAAGTTCGGATTTTTAAACGTCTCACGGTTGACGGTTTCGGTGGGAATGACTCTTGTTATCGGTCTCTCGCATTAGTTTTGCTGCCAACACAGCTAAACAAAAGCGAATGCAGCATTTTTCCCGCCCCCAAAACGTTCACTCACTCACTCCGTCGTTCTATCCTCACTCTGTCGTTGGGGAGGGTTTTTGCTGCAATCAATTTAGGCCATTAGCAGATACATTTCAACCCAGTTAATGAAGCGTAATAAATTTCCTCCCAGCGAGTAATCAACACTAAATAATTATTATTCAAAATCGTTTCCCTTTGAAAACACATTATCGCCGTTTGATTGCCTACATTAGGCAACGTAATCTTTTTGTTCCAAAAACGCGCCGAGTACAACTTCATCGCCGAGTGCGTGCAAAAACAGAAACAAATTATCGACTTAAATACTTAGTGAAATAAGTCATTAGGGACTTTAGAAACCATTTGTCTGCGGTAATTAACTGGAAATGGGAGATGGAACATTATAAAGTAACCCATTAATGGAGCAGAACGATAAGTGTGCAGTGATAAGACCCCACCATTTTTTTCCCTCTCCCGTTCGGCCTTTATGGGCGTGTTCTGGCGCTGCAATCGCGTTGCCACACTCCCCCGACATTATAGCAGAGAATGTGATGTGATAATTATTATTCCGGTCGTCAGGCGTGACGTCACGTGCACTAGGGAAAAGCAGTTAAAACTCCGGCAGTGCTTTCGGAAGATAAAAAGTTTGGTAAAAAGTTAGTTGGACAATAAAAAATAATTGAAGTGCTCTTTCGTTTCTTGGAGAACGAGGAATGACTAAACATAAAATGCCGCTTGCAAAAACTATTCCAAGGCGTATTGCAAAGTCTGATGAATTCTTTTTTTTTTCTTGGTTTCCTTATGTAAATGCTTGAAAATGGCGGTATAAATAATTTTTTGCTTTAATGGGTGACTTTTGAAAGAGAGTTTATTCTGACATTAAATAATTTTTTATTGCTAAGAGATGCAAACACAAACATGAAGAAACTCACATCGATTCTTTAGTTTAGGGTTCCCATTCCTATTCGTGTTTATTGTTTTAAAGGCATAAATGTTCAGCAGTGAACATTAATTGTCGGTTTTGAAATTGAAGTGTTGCCATTCCCGGACAATGAATTAAGTTAAATGGAATTAATCGAGTACATTTTATAATCTGCAGAAGTAGAAGTTTTTCGAAAGGAATATTTCAGCGAAGATATTTTACGTCTATTGCAGATTATCTTTTTGTTGTTGTTGTTGAATTACACAATTTTCTGCATCCAGTAGTTTTCTTGGTAGCTTTTTTTCTATAATTGTATTCAAAGTAATTCAAGAAAATATGAATCGCATTCAGATCTGCATCGCCTGGCCAAATGGCAAAAAAATGATCATTGTGAATGATTAACTTTCAACAAAGGATTTTTTTAATTTAAAACTATAACCAGATTTAGAAATGGAAAAGAAAAATAAATTCTTACTTTTCGTTGTAAAATGGATGCTAAATAAAGCTACTTGTAAAAAATTCTATAGATTTTTATCAAAATCCAAAAGCAGCAGCTGAGATATTATCAGGACGGCATTTAGTGAAATAATACAATCGCTCAAAAAAATATCAGAACACTATGGTCGATTACAGAATTCAGAAAAAATATCTGACAACAATTTTTTTAGAAATTAGTGATTTGGCATTGATTGTGTCACGTGACACGAAGGTTGCCACATCACTAATTTCTAAAAAAAACAGTTGCCAGATATTTTTTTCTGAATTCTGTAATCGACCATTGTGTTCGGATATTTATTTGAGCGACTGTACAAACCAACATAACTCTCCCTCGGTACTCTAGCCCACAGTGCTCTAACCGAGAATCAGGGCTTTACGTCCCATCCGACGGACGGCGGCCTTTCCAAGCCCATCGGTGTCTCCTATTGACCGATGGCATGGTAGTGGGTTTTGCGCAGATAAATCTCAACGCTGGCCCAAGCGGGTCTCGAACCTTTGAACTACAGATTCCATACGCGCCAGGCGTATTTTCCATACGCCTGGCGCGTATGGAAAACAAAATGAGAATAATCTCTTGCAGGAAATATCCTGGAATGGATATCCCCAACACAATCTTAAATATCGACAGACAGTCGAGTTTTACCGATGCTTCGATGTTTTAAAACAGGCCAGAAAAAGATACTGTCTGAATAACATTTTCTGTTGCCAGCGGAAAAATTTCCATATCTGATGTGAAATAAGTCGCACGATAAATTCACGGATGAAATGTTTGCTTTTTTCTTGTTGACAGGATTGATTCAATTGGCAACATGTCAGTTTTCCAGATTCGAGTTACCATCGTGCATGCATTGAAATTTTCTCCACGAACCCCTTCTCCACCCTTGGCACAAAAGACGACATTGATGGGCTTGGAAAGGTCGCCATCCGTCAGATGGTTAAGTCGCGTTCCCTTGTTCAGGAGAGCCATACTCTGTATACATTAAAAAACAAGCTGAATGGCCTTGATGGTAGTGTTTCCATTTCCTCCTAATTTGTCATCAAAATATTAATTTTCATGGCACATAATATAACAGTTTGGAAAACTGAAGAGTACTGAAAGAAAAGTGTAGATTTAAACCAGTTAACGATCTGTAACACCGTAACCGACAAAACTTTACATTATTTCCGTATTAACACGAAATTACTGCGAAACGTAATGCCAATTAATTGGCACAAAAGTCGATTTTCGTGCGTAGGTGAGTTAGTAGCAATACTTCAGAGTACTACAGAGAAATTTCTGTAAAATGTTCCCAGTAGAATTGAACGAAATATCATCTTTCCATAACTCTTTCGATTCTAAAGAAAAATTAATTAAATTTGGTATTTGAAAAGATCTTGTTGAGATCTTTAATCTTTCGCTCTGAATATTTTTGCATAGCACCCTTATTTTCACGGTTACGAGGGAAGGAAATCATTTATTTTGCCCCTTTTTTTACGTTTTTTTACGTTTTTTACTGCGTGGTTGTCTTTTATATATAATATTTTGATACTCTACAAGTTTGTCAGAGTTTTTTTCTCTGTCTGTTGTACTTGAAAAGATAGCAGACAAATGACCTTGAAAAATATCTTGAAGATCATTTACATTAGCATTACTGGATTTTCCCCCATACCATTTCCTATTCAGTCCCCACTTCCGATTTCTTGTATGCCTTCTTGTTTTCGAGATATTTGCTCCACTTCCAGACTTTTGCCACTAGTTCACCATTATACTAAGCCTACGTGAATTAAATATGCTAAACATTCCAGTTATCGAGTGACTGAGCACATAGATCGAGATGAAGACCAGGATGTTTGGATTGGTTTTATGAAGTCTCGCTTAACTAAAAAGTCTTCTATGTACGGGGAAATTATATTACCAAGCCCTTGTTATACCTCCTTAGTAGAATTTTATATTTAATGACTCTATTAAAGTGTTTGACAACGTTTAAAGCAATTGCATTTCCTCTAATAGTGCTTTTCACTCTTTCGAAACATTTATGGACATGACGTAAAACCCGAGTAGAGAAAAGGGGATCAAATAAACAGCTGTTAAGAGGAAGATGGAAAACTCCCATCAAGTCATCCAGATTATTCTTTAAACCAGTGGTTCTCAACCTTTTATGCTTCACGTACCCCCTGGAAATGTGTATGTAACTGGCGTACCCCTTGTATAGATAGAAAAACCTATAGTTATAGTATAACAACGGGAATAAAACATATATATCAGTGGTTCTCAACCTTTTATGCTTCACTTACCCCCTGGAAATGTGTATGTAATTGGCGTACCCTTGTATAGATAGATAAAACTATAGTTATAGTATAACAATGGGAATAAAATAAAACATATATATCAGTGGTTCTGAACCTTTTATGCTTCACGTACCCCCTGGAAATGTGTATGTAACTGGCGTACCCCTTGTATAGATAGATAAAACTATAGTTATAGTATAACAATGGGAATAAAATAAAACATATATATCAGTGGTTCTGAACCTTTTATGCTTCACGTACCCCCTGGAAATGTGTATGTAACTGGCGTACCCCTTGTATAGATAGATAAAACTATAGTTATAGTATAACAATGGGAATGAAATAAAACATATATATCAGTGGTTCTCAATCTTTTATGCTTCACGTAAGTAGGGGGAAAGTAGGGGTTCTAGGCCAGAGGCGGGTCAATGTTAATCCTATGGGACCCGCCTCCCATGTGTTTCAAGCTGGAGGCGGAGCACATTGGTCAGAATTCTCACTGTTTTTAAGACTGAAGTCGGACAATGGTGAATAAAATACCTCCCTCCAGTAATGTATTAATCCCAAATTATTCAGTTAAATTGCAGATAATCCATTCGTAATTACCACCTACATCCATCTTGGTTTCCACAAATTTTTTCGAGTCCACCATTTAGAAACCTGACATCACCACAAACTCCCATGATTTTACCGTTAGTCCACCATCTTGGTTTCTAACCTCATCCGAAATTACTAAGTCCAGACTCCGCCATCTTGATTCCTGACATATTAATTAAATGCTTATCAGAAGTTCCACCCCCCCTTAATTAAATCTCCCTTATCAAAACTGTCACCGCCCTCATTATTTAACCCACTATCAAAGTCCCTTTCCCCTTTATTAAAAAAAATAAAAATCTCCCCCCCCCCTTTAACCTCTGGCACCATCTGGTGACATCCCCTGCGGTTGCATCATCCTCCTACAGCGTGAAGTCCGCCACTTTGAAATCTGATGTCACCAATTAGAAGTTTTCTTTTCATTTACTGCAGGGACAGTCTTTTAAATCAGTTTCTGCGGAATAGTCCTTCTTCTAGTATAAATACGGCATCCATCAGTCAGATTCCTCATTCAGTTGTCAGGCGTTGATAGTGACGGTTCTCTGCTGCTGCTTCTCCGTGATTTTTCCAACGGCAATAGTGATAGTTCTCAACGTCCTCGTGTTGTATCAGTTATTTTACAAGTCACTGTTTCATAATGTATCCATGCGATATATGTGAGAAGGCTTTCCTTCATCAGACCCATCTCATTCGTCATAAGAGAAATCATGATGGAAATAACCTGTTTAAGTGCTCTGAGTGCGAATCGACATTCTCAAGGAGAGATGACGTCCGACGCCACGAGTTAACCCACACCTCCAGAAAAACCTACAAATGCGAAGAATGTGCCATGGAGTTTGGAAGAAAAGACAATCTTTTACGACATCAAAGAAAGCCACACAATAATAAGCGAAAACGTTCTGAAGATGAAAGCATTCCCCAAAAGAAACAAAAACCAGACCCTGAAGACCCCTGCCAGTTTACAGAAGAAATGAAAAGGACCCTATCAACACATAAATTGATGGCAACGGAAGAAACATCTCTTGACCTCACCTTTTTCCTTGAATCCTCGCGGGAGTCACTCCTAACTCACCTGAAAGAAGAATTGGCCTCGAAAGCTAGCATTAAATGGTACCTTGCTGTACAAGTGCGCTTCAGGCGAAAAGTTTCCCCTTCTACCTTCGAACACTGCACCCCGTTTTTCCGAAGTAACTGTGTCACAAGTCTTCCTACATCATCCCTAAATAGAGAATTGGATTCAGCGTATAAGAAGATTAAGACCTCATTTGAAGAATTTGAAGGAGCACATAGTGGATGGACACTGGATGCCGTACTCCACGCTGAAATGAACATTGGGAAATATATACCTCTTGCAGGATCTAGTTATATCCCTACCCCAAGAGAATTACTATTAAAACGTGCTATTGTGAATGTATGTAATTCCGACCAAAAATGTTTTGTCTGGTCTGTTTTAGCCTCTTTGTATCCTGCCACAGATCATTCGCAGCGCCTTAACAACTATATACATTTAGAAGAAAAATTAAACACATGTGACCTAATTTTCCCTGTTACAATAAATCAAATATCTAAATTCGAAAAAATGAACAATATTTCTGTCAATGTTTTTGGATATGAGAAAGAGGTGTTCCCACTCTATATCACGCCATTCAGATTTAAAGCGCATGCAAATCTCCTTCTGTTATCGGATGATGAAAAGCAGCATTATTGCTCCGTTAAGAATATGAGTAGGCTACTTAGTCCTCTCACTAAATATAAATGTCAGACTTTCTACTGTGATTACTGCCTTCACCGTTTCACCAATGAATCACTCTTGAAGGATCATGTTCCCTATTGTCAAGAACATGGACCCCAAAGAGTACAATTCCCAACTGAAGAAGAAAAATGGTTGAAATTCACAAATTTTAAGTTTCAGCAGCCCGTTCCATACGTGATTTATGCCGACTTTGAATCATTCCTAGTGAAAGTGGACACTTGTATGTCTAACCCTGAAAAATCTCACACCACTATCACGGCAAATCATGAACCCTGTGGATTTGCATATCTTGTTGTTGGACCTGATGGCTGCAGCTATAAACCTCCAGTAGTTTATAGAGGTCCTAATGCAGTAGAAGAATTTTTAGAACGTCTGCTTAAAGAAGAAGAAATCATCAAAAATTTACTATCGATGATAAAGCCAATGCAACTCTCAAATTACGAAGAGGAATCATTTCGCAACGCTACTGACTGTCATATTTGTAAGCGTGTCCTAGGAGCAGATCGTGTGAGAGATCACGATCATATAACAGGTAAATTCCGAGGAGCTGCCCATAATTCCTGTAATCTGAACTTTAAGTTAACCAATAGGATTCCAGTTATCTTTCACAACCTAAAGGGATATGACAGCCACCTTATTATGCAAGGAATCGGCAGAATCAAAAATAAGAAGATTAATTGCATTCCCAATAACATGGAAACATATATAGCCTTCTCCCTGGGGACATTGCATTTTATAGACTCCTATCAGTTTTTAAGCACATCTCTTGAGAAGCTAGTAAATAATTTATCAACAGATGAGTTCCATATTTTAAAGGACCACGTTGAACCCGAAAGGCTACATCTGGTTCTGAGAAAAGGAGTTTACCCCTATGATTATATCGACAACAGTGAAAAGTTTGAAGAAACTGTATTACCACCACGTGAAGCATTTTACAACCAACTCACAGAAGAAGCGCTAGGGGAAGAAGACTACACCCATGCAATAAGAGTATGGAATGCATTCAACATAAAAAATCTAGGCCAGTATCATGACTTGTACCTGAAGACAGACGTGCTCCTCTTAACTGATGTTTTCGAAAGTTTCAGAAAACTATGCATCAGATACTATGAAATCGATCCCTGTCATGTTTACACAGCTCCCGGATTAGCCTGGCAAGCATGCTTAAAAATGACAAATGTAAATCTTGAGCTGATAACTGACCCTACAATGTACCTTTTCCTGCAAAAAGGCATACGAGGAGGGATTTCTGTGATATGCAATCGTCTTAGTACTGCAAACAACAAATATTTGGACAACTATGATCCTCAGTTACCCTCTAAATACATTATGTACTATGATGCCAACAATCTTTATGGATGGGCAATGTCACAATGTCTCCCTCAAAGCGATTTTCGATGGCTTAATAAAGAAGAAATAGAATATCTAAATATTACGACAATTGCTGATGATGCGAATAAAGGATACATATTGGAAGTTGATTTAGATTATCCAGTTTCTCTACACGACAAGCATAATGATTATCCACTAGCCCCTGAGAAACTTCAGATTACCAGCAGCATGCTATCCCCATATTGTCAAGAGGTTGCCCAAAGCCTTGGAATAAATACAAACCAATCAGTCGTGAAATTAGCCCCAAATCTAAATTCTAAGGAAAAATATGTCCTTCATTATCGAAATCTCAAACAATATTTAACCTTCGGTATGCAGCTGAAGAACATACATCGCGTTTTAGAATTTAATCAGTCTTGCTGGCTAAAACCATATATAGAATTTAATACAGATCAGCGGAAGAAAGCTAGAAACGACTTCGAGAAGGACTTCTTCAAACTGATGAATAATGCTGTGTTTGGAAAAACGATGGAAAATTTGAGAAATCGAGTGAAAATTGAATTGACTCAGAGCCCGAAGAGAGTATGTAAACTCGTAGCATCCCCTGCTTTTCACGCTTTTCGTGTTTTTGACAACGACCTTGCATGTGTGCAATCAAAGCTAACTAAATTGAAACTCAACAGGCCTATTTATGCTGGTTTCAGTATTCTAGATATTAGTAAACTATTGATGTATAGCTTTCATTATGAGTATATTACCCCAAAATATGGAGAAAAAGCTAAATTATTGTTCACTGATACAGATTCACTGTGCTACGAACTTCAAACCGAGGACGTGTATGCTGATATGAAAGGCGATATAGATCATTTTGATACGTCCGACTATCACACAGACCATGTTTTGCATAGTACACATAATAAAAAGGTACTAGGTAAAATGAAAGATGAACTTTCAGGAGTACCTATCAAACAATTTGCAGGCCTTCGTTCTAAAATGTATTCACTTCAGAGTTTACATGAGGAGAAGAAGACTGGGAAAGGAGTCCCCAAATACATCGTAAAAAGAACCCTTCGTCACAAGGATTACAGAGACTGCTTAATAAACAAATCACCTTGTCGAGTAGATTTGACAAGGATTCAAAGTAGCAACCACCGTCTTCATACAGTGAAAGGTGTAAAACTTGGTCTGTCACCATTTGACGATAAAAGATATATTTTAGAAAATGGTTATGACACCCTTTCGTACGGTCACTACAAAACAATGAAAAAATAACATAACAGAAAAAAAGAATATTTCACTGTGATTTTTAATATGTTTGAGCTATTTGTGTATAAAAAAATATGATAATTTTATCAAATGTGTGCACATAACCCCCTATATATGTAAAAATATTACATGTTATTATTATATGTAGATAGCTGTATGTAAACAACCATTTCCTCTGTTAACCTGCATTTTTTTTTGTAAGCAGGCTGTAAAGTATATAATCAATGTGAAAAAGCATCATTGTGAAATGTATAAAATTGTAAACCAATGGAAATCATTACATGTGCACGCATTGTCATTGTTTCACCTAATACTTTGAAATCAATAAAAAATTTTAAATGAAATATATGTGTCGCCTGAATTTCTGAGTCTTATCCTTGGCAAGTGGAGCGATAAACAAGCGTTAGCCGCTTCTCACGTGACTTTTGCCCGTGGCACTCATGTTGAGTCATCACAGCGCCAGAATTGAGTTATAACACGTCGTGGAACCAGTTCACTCAGTCACTGAAAGAAAGCCCTTTTGGGAATCCATTTCTGGGATTACACTTATAATAAAAGGTTAGTAATTCTCTAAATTTTCATGGTTTATCCAACATTACTTATAATTTCACAATGTAGTGACGTTCTCGAGTATTAAGAAGTGAAAATATAAGATTTCCTTTCAAAGTTATCGTAACTCGCTTGCTTGCTTGTTACCGGAACGAGCCTCCTAGAAATCAACGTCTTTTTTTTTTTAAAGCAATCACCTCTCAAAAGCACCGGGACTTCAATAAATACGCTGAGTGCTGTGTTTATGAAAAATTTATCAGTACGGGATGCAATTCTAATTTTTACTTTGCAGAGACGAGAACTTTACGTAGATTTTTACAGAGAAATAATTGAAATTATTGCATCAGCCATTTAGCGATAAAGTATTTTAGAGCAGATTTTTACTGAATATTAATACTTTAGAATAAAGGATAATTTCCGGTATATAATACAGAGGTGTACAGACGAATTTTATTTCCCATGAATAAAAAAAAATAGGATTTTCATACTGTTATTCGAATTACTCAGTTAATTCACCACTTATTACAACTGTTTAGTAAAAAAATAGGATTTTCATACTGTTATTCAAATTACTCAGTTAATTCGCCACTTATTACAGCTGTTTAGTAAAAAAATAAAAAAATGCATTTAATCCCCAGATTTTTAACGACTGAGATAAAAAAAAAAATAATGTGCCTACCTACATTAAATACAATGTAAAATAGCGAAAATTCACCACTAATTTCAGCTGCTTAATATCAAGAAATACAGACGATTTCCTGTTTTTTTTTCTTTTAGCATTGCACATAAGAAAAAAAAAAGGACTAGCGAACGTATCAACATGTACCTCTGATACTTAAATATGACATGCTCTGTGTTTCAATATTACACATTTTTTCAGTAGTTTACGCATTAATTACTAATTTTTTTTTCATTCAACAGTTAAGTATCCCAATTGGAAGTAATGTAAGCAATATTTCCTGTTTAAATGCATCTCCACAAATCGGCTTTAAAACATTTTCTTATAATTTAAGGGCAAAATAAAGAATTTTAATTGAATTTCTTTTAACACTATATACTTAATATATTGTCATCAATAAAGAATTTTAATTGAATTTCTTTTAACACTATATACTTAATATATTGTTATCAACGTATTCTATATACAAAACGAATTAATACAGCCTAGTTACTGGAAATTAACATAATATTGAAGTGCTTTCTACCAAAAGAATAAAAAAAAAAACTGAATACCTTAATTTTAATTACATTTTCAGCCACTAGATGGCGTCACAGTTACTATTAGACCTTGGGGCAGACGAGAGAAACTTGAAGCCTTTGCTCAGAGCGCCACCTTGCGGGATTTTGTAGTAGTATCATGCCATTCCACGGGCCCCCCACAGTGGTTTCATGACCACGCCCACGTGAAATGAGGTTTAGAATTAAAATAGTGTTTTTTTGGGGGGGAACTAGTACTTCTCACTGTCAACAGATGGCGCCACTGAGGGGGAAAGGGGGGGGGGGGTGAAAGGGGGTCTAACAAAGGGGGAGGAATTATTAATAAAGGGGCGTGACCTGTTACGTAATGGTTACGGCATAGGGGAGGGGACGGAAGTGGGCGTGGCCTGTGACGTCATAGGGGCGTTTCGGTGACGTCATAGGGGGAAAGCACTAGATGGCGTCACAGTTACTATTAGACCTTGGGGCAGACGAGAGAAACTTGAAGCCTTTGCTCAGAGCGCCTCATTGCGGGATTTTGTAGTAGTATCATGCCATTCCACGGATCCCCCACTAGTGCTTTCCCCCTATGACGTCACCGACCACGCCCCTATGACGTCACAGGCCACGCCCACTTCCGTCCCCTCCCCTATGCCGTAACCATTACGTAACAGGTCACGCCCCTTTATTAATAATTCCTCCCCCTTTGTTAGACCCCCTTTCACCCCCCCCCCTTTCCCCCTCAGTGGCGCCATCTGTTGACAGTGAGAAGTACTAGTTCCCCCCCAAAAAAACACTATTTTAATTCTAAACCTCATTTCACGTGGGCGTGGTCATGAAACCACTGTGGGGGGCCCGTGGAATGGCATGATACTACTACAAAATCCCGCAAGGTGGCGCTCTGAGCAAAGGCTTCAAGTTTCTCTCGTCTGCCCCAAGGTCTAATAGTAACTGTGACGCCATCTAGTGGCTGAAAATGTAATTAAAATTAAGGTATTCAGTTTTTTTTTTTATTCTTTTGGTAGAAAGCACTTCAATATTATGTTAATTTCCAGTAACTAGGCTGTATTAATTCGTTTTGTATATAGAATACGTTGATAACAATATATTAAGTATATAGTGTTAAAAGAAATTCAATTAAAATTCTTTATTGATGACAATATATTAAGTATATAGTGTTAAAAGAAATTCAATTAAAATTCTTTATTTTGCCCTTAAATTATAAGAAAATGTTTTAAAGCCGATTTGTGGAGATGCATTTAAACAGGAAATATTGCTTACATTACTTCCAATTGGGATACTTAACTGTTGAATGAAAAAAAAATTAGTAATTAATGCGTAAACTACTGAAAAAATGTGTAATATTGAAACACAGAGCATGTCATATTTAAGTATCAGAGGTACATGTTGATACGTTCGCTAGTCCTTTTTTTTTTTCTTATGTGCAATGCTAAAAGAAAAAAAAACAGGAAATCGTCTGTATTTCTTGATATTAAGCAGCTGAAATTAGTGGTGAATTTTCGCTATTTTACATTGTATTTAATGTAGGTAGGCACATTATTTTTTTTTATCTCAGTCGTTAAAAATCTGGGGATTAAATGCATTTTTTTATTTTTTTACTAAACAGCTGTAATAAGTGGCGAATTAACTGAGTAATTTGAATAACAGTATGAAAATCCTATTTTTTTACTAAACAGTTGTAATAAGTGGTGAATTAACTGAGTAATTCGAATAACAGTATGAAAATCCTATTTTTTTTTATTCATGGGAAATAAAATTCGTCTGTACACCTCTGTATTATATACCGGAAATTATCCTTTATTCTAAAGTATTAATATTCAGTAAAAATCTGCTCTAAAATACTTTATCGCTAAATGGCTGATGCAATAATTTCAATTATTTCTCTGTAAAAATCTACGTAAAGTTCTCGTCTCTGCAAAGTAAAAATTAGAATTGCATCCCGTACTGATAAATTTTTCATAAACACAGCACTCAGCGTATTTATTGAAGTCCCGGTGCTTTTGAGAGGTGATTGCTTTAAAAAAAAAAAGACGTTGATTTCTAGGAGGCTCGTTCCGGTAACAAGCAAGCAAGCGAGTTATGATAACTTTGAAAGGAAATCTTATATTTTCACTTCTTAATACTCGAGAACGTCACTACATTGTGAAATTATAAGTAATGTTGGATAAACCATGAAAATTTAGAGAATTACTAACCTTTTATTATAAGTGTAATCCCAGAAATGGATTCCCAAAAGGGCTTTCTTTCAGTGACTGAGTGAACTGGTTCCACGACGTGTTATAACTCAATTCTGGCGCTGTGATGACTCAACATGAGTGCCACGGGCAAAAGTCACGTGAGAAGCGGCTAACGCTTGTTTATCGCTCCACTTGCCAAGGATAAGACTCAGAAATTCAGGCGACACATATATTTCATTTAAAATTTTTTATTGATTTCAAAGTATTAGGTGAAACAATGACAATGCGTGCACATGTAATGATTTCCATTGGTTTACAATTTTATACATTTCACAATGATGCTTTTTCACATTGATTATATACTTTACAGCCTGCTTACAAAAAAAAATGCAGGTTAACAGAGGAAATGGTTGTTTACATACAGCTATCTACATATAATAATAACATGTAATATTTTTACATATATAGGGGGTTATGTGCACACATTTGATAAAATTATCATATTTTTTTATACACAAATAGCTCAAACATATTAAAAATCACAGTGAAATATTCTTTTTTTCTGTTATGTTATTTTTTCATTGTTTTGTAGTGACCGTACGAAAGGGTGTCATAACCATTTTCTAAAATATATCTTTTATCGTCAAATGGTGACAGACCAAGTTTTACACCTTTCACTGTATGAAGACGGTGGTTGCTACTTTGAATCCTTGTCAAATCTACTCGACAAGGTGATTTGTTTATTAAGCAGTCTCTGTAATCCTTGTGACGAAGGGTTCTTTTTACGATGTATTTGGGGACTCCTTTCCCAGTCTTCTTCTCCTCATGTAAACTCTGAAGTGAATACATTTTAGAACGAAGGCCTGCAAATTGTTTGATAGGTACTCCTGAAAGTTCATCTTTCATTTTACCTAGTACCTTTTTATTATGTGTACTATGCAAAACATGGTCTGTGTGATAGTCGGACGTATCAAAATGATCTATATCGCCTTTCATATCAGCATACACGTCCTCGGTTTGAAGTTCGTAGCACAGTGAATCTGTATCAGTGAACAATAATTTAGCTTTTTCTCCATATTTTGGGGTAATATACTCATAATGAAAGCTATACATCAATAGTTTACTAATATCTAGAATACTGAAACCAGCATAAATAGGCCTGTTGAGTTTCAATTTAGTTAGCTTTGATTGCACACATGCAAGGTCGTTGTCAAAAACACGAAAAGCGTGAAAAGCAGGGGATGCTACGAGTTTACATACTCTCTTCGGGCTCTGAGTCAATTCAATTTTCACTCGATTTCTCAAATTTTCCATCGTTTTTCCAAACACAGCATTATTCATCAGTTTGAAGAAGTCCTTCTCGAAGTCGTTTCTAGCTTTCTTCCGCTGATCTGTATTAAATTCTATATATGGTTTTAGCCAGCAAGACTGATTAAATTCTAAAACGCGATGTATGTTCTTCAGCTGCATACCGAAGGTTAAATATTGTTTGAGATTTCGATAATGAAGGACATATTTTTCCTTAGAATTTAGATTTGGGGCTAATTTCACGACTGATTGGTTTGTATTTATTCCAAGGCTTTGGGCAACCTCTTGACAATATGGGGATAGCATGCTGCTGGTAATCTGAAGTTTCTCAGGGGCTAGTGGATAATCATTATGCTTGTCGTGTAGAGAAACTGGATAATCTAAATCAACTTCCAATATGTATCCTTTATTCGCATCATCAGCAATTGTCGTAATATTTAGATATTCTATTTCTTCTTTATTAAGCCATCGAAAATCGCTTTGAGGGAGACATTGTGACATTGCCCATCCATAAAGATTGTTGGCATCATAGTACATAATGCATTTAGAGGGTAACTGAGGATCATAGTTGTCCAAATATTTGTTGTTTGCAGTACTAAGACGATTGCATATCACAGAAATCCCTCCTCGTATGCCTTTTTCCAGGAAAAGGTACATTGTAGGGTCAGTTATCAGCTCAAGATTTACATTTGTCATTTTTAAGCATGCTTGCCAGGCTAATCCGGGAGCTGTGTAAACATGACAGGGATCGATTTCATAGTATCTGATGCATAGTTTTCTGAAACTTTCGAAAACATCAGCTAAGAGGAGCACGTCTGTCTTCAGGTACAAGTCATGATACTGGCCTAGATTTTTTATGTTGAATGCATTCCATACTCTTATTGCATGGGTGTAGTCTTCTTCCCCTAGCGCTTCTTCTGTGAGTTGGTTGTAAAATGCTTCACGTGGTGGTAATACAGTTTCTTCAAACTTTTCACTGTTGTCGATATAATCATAGGGGTAAACTCCTTTTCTCAGAACCAGATGTAGCCTTTCGGGTTCAACGTGGTCCTTTAAAATATGGAACTCATCTGTTGATAAATTATTTACTAGCTTCTCAAGAGATGTGCTTAAAAACTGATAGGAGTCTATAAAATGCAATGTCCCCAGGGAGAAGGCTATATATGTTTCCATGTTATTGGGAATGCAATTAATCTTCTTATTTTTGATTCTGCCGATTCCTTGCATAATAAGGTGGCTGTCATATCCCTTTAGGTTGTGAAAGATAACTGGAATCCTATTGGTTAACTTAAAGTTCAGATTACAGGAATTATGGGCAGCTCCTCGGAATTTACCTGTTATATGATCGTGATCTCTCACACGATCTGCTCCTAGGACACGCTTACAAATATGACAGTCAGTAGCGTTGCGAAATGATTCCTCTTCGTAATTTGAGAGTTGCATTGGCTTTATCATCGATAGTAAATTTTTGATGATTTCTTCTTCTTTAAGCAGACGTTCTAAAAATTCTTCTACTGCATTAGGACCTCTATAAACTACTGGAGGTTTATAGCTGCAGCCATCAGGTCCAACAACAAGATATGCAAATCCACAGGGTTCATGATTTGCCGTGATAGTGGTGTGAGATTTTTCAGGGTTAGGCATACAAGTGTCCACTTTCACTAGGAATGATTCAAAGTCGGCATAAATCACGTATGGAACGGGCTGCTGAAACTTAAAATTTGTGAATTTCAACCATTTTTCTTCTTCAGTTGGGAATTGTACTCTTTGGGGTCCATGTTCTTGACAATAGGGAACATGATCCTTCAAGAGTGATTCATTGGTGAAACGGTGAAGGCAGTAATCACAGTAGAAAGTCTGACATTTATATTTAGTGAGAGGACTAAGTAGCCTACTCATATTCTTAACGGAGCAATAATGCTGCTTTTCATCATCCGATAACAGAAGGAGATTTGCATGCGCTTTAAATCTGAATGGCGTGATATAGAGTGGGAACACCTCTTTCTCATATCCAAAAACATTGACAGAAATATTGTTCATTTTTTCGAATTTAGATATTTGATTTATTGTAACAGGGAAAATTAGGTCACATGTGTTTAATTTTTCTTCTAAATTTATATAGTTGTTAAGGCGCTGCGAATTATCTGTGGCAGGATACAAAGAGGCTAAAACAGACCAGACAAAACATTTTTGGTCGGAATTACATACATTCACAATAGCACGTTTTAATAGTAATTCTCTTGGGGTAGGGATATAACTAGATCCTGCAAGAGGTATATATTTCCCAATGTTCATTTCAGCGTGGAGTACGGCATCCAGTGTCCATCCACTATGTGCTCCTTCAAATTCTTCAAATGAGGTCTTAATCTTCTTATACGCTGAATCCAATTCTCTATTTAGGGATGATGTAGGAAGACTTGTGACACAGTTACTTCGGAAAAACGGGGTGCAGTGTTCGAAGGTAGAAGGGGAAACTTTTCGCCTGAAGCGCACTTGTACAGCAAGGTACCATTTAATGCTAGCTTTCGAGGCCAATTCTTCTTTCAGGTGAGTTAGGAGTGACTCCCGCGAGGATTCAAGGAAAAAGGTGAGGTCAAGAGATGTTTCTTCCGTTGCCATCAATTTATGTGTTGATAGGGTCCTTTTCATTTCTTCTGTAAACTGGCAGGGGTCTTCAGGGTCTGGTTTTTGTTTCTTTTGGGGAATGCTTTCATCTTCAGAACGTTTTCGCTTATTATTGTGTGGCTTTCTTTGATGTCGTAAAAGATTGTCTTTTCTTCCAAACTCCATGGCACATTCTTCGCATTTGTAGGTTTTTCTGGAGGTGTGGGTTAACTCGTGGCGTCGGACGTCATCTCTCCTTGAGAATGTCGATTCGCACTCAGAGCACTTAAACAGGTTATTTCCATCATGATTTCTCTTATGACGAATGAAATGGGTCTGATGAAGGAAAGCCTTCTCACATATATCGCATGGATACATTATGAAACAGTGACTTGTAAAATAACTGATACTACACGAGGACGTTGAGAACTATCACTATTGCCGTTGGAAAAATCACGGAGAAGCAGCAGCAGAGAACCGTCACTATCAACGCCTGACAACTGAATGAGGAATCTGACTGATGGATGCCGTATTTATACTAGAAGAAGGACTATTCCGCAGAAACTGATTTAAAAGACTGTCCCTGCAGTAAATGAAAAGAAAACTTCTAATTGGTGACATCAGATTTCAAAGTGGCGGACTTCACGCTGTAGGAGGATGATGCAACCGCAGGGGATGTCACCAGATGGTGCCAGAGGTTAAAGGGGGGGGGGGGGGGAGATTTTTATTTTTTTTAATAAAGGGGAAAGGGACTTTGATAGCGGGTTAAATAATGAGGGGGGTGACAGTTTTGATAAGGGAGGTTTAATTAAGGTGGGGTGGAACTTCTGATAAGCATTTAATTAATATGTCAGGAATCAAGATGGCGGAGTCTGGACTTAGTAATTTCGGATGAGGTTAGAAACCAAGATGGTGGACTAACGGTAAAATCATGGGAGTTTGTGGTGATGTCAGGTTTCTAAATGGTGGACTCGAAAAAATTTGTGGAAACCAAGATGGATGTAGGTGGTAATTACGAATGGATTATCTGCAATTTAACTGAATAATTTGGGATTAATACATTACTGGAGGGAGGTATTTTATTCACCATTGTCCGACTTCAGTCTTAAAAACAGTGAGAATTCTGACCAATGTGCTCCGCCTCCAGCTTTAAACACATGGGAGGCGGGTCCCATAGGATTAACATTGACCCGCCTCTGGCCTAGAACCCCTACTTTCCCCCTACTCACGTACCCCCCGGAAATGTGTATGTAACTGGCGTATCCCTTGTATAGATAGATAAAACTATAGTTATAGTATAACAATGGGAATAAAATAAAACATATAAATCAGTGGTTCTCAACCTTTTATGCTTCACGTACCTCCTGGAAATGTGTATGTAACTGGCGTACCCCTTGCATAGATAGATAAAACTATAGTTATAGTATAACAATGGGAATAAAATAAAACATATATATTAGTGGTTCTCAACCTTTTATGCTTCACGTACCCCCTGGAAATGTGTATGTAACTGGCGTACCCCTTGTATAGATAGATAAAACTATAGTTATAGTATAACAATGGGAATAAAATAAAACATATATATATATATACTATATGCTATATGGGATGTATCCATATCAGTGGTTCTCAACCTTTTATACTTCACGTACCCCATGGAAATGCGTATGTAACTGGCGTACCCCTTGTATAGATAGATAAAACTATAGTTATAGTATAACAATGGGAATAATATAACACATATATATCAGTGGTTCTCAATCTTTTATGCTTCACGTACCCCCTGGAAATGTGTATGTAACTGGCGTACCCCTTGTATAGATAGATAAAACTATAGTTAAAATATAACAATGGGAATAAAATAAAACATATATATCAGTGGTTCTCAACCTTTTATGCTTCACGTACCTCCTGGAAATGTGTATGTAACTGGCGTACACCTTGCATAGATAGATAAAACTATAGTTATAGTATAACAATGGGAATAAAATAAAACATATATATCAGTAGTTCTCAACCTTTTATGCTTCACGTACCCGCTGGAAATGTGTATGTAACTGGCGTACCCCTTGCATAGATAGATAAAACTATAGTTATAGTATAACAATGGGAATAAAATAAAACATATATATTAGTGGTTCTCAACCTTTTATGCTTCACGTACCCCCTGGAAATGTGTATGTAACTGGCGTACCCCTTGTATAGATAGATAAAACTATAGTTATAGTATAACAATGGGAATAAAATAAAACATATATATATACTATATGCTATATGGGATGTATCCATATCAGTGGTTCTCAACCTTTTATGCTTCACGTACCCGCTGGAAATGTGTATGTAACTGGCGTACCCCTTGTATAGATAGATAAAGCTATAGTTATAGTATAACAATGGGAATAAAATAAAACATATATATCAGTGTTTCTTAACCTTTTATGCTTCACGTACCCCCTGGAAATGTGTATGTAACTGGCGTACCCCTTGTATAGATAGATAAAACTATAGTTATAATATAACAATGGGAATAAAATAAAACATATATATCAGTGGTTCTCAACCTTTTATACTTCACGTACCCCCTGGAAATGTGTATGTAACTGGCGTATCCCTTGCATAGATAGATAAAACTATAGTTATAGTATAACAATGGGAATAAAATAAAACATATATATCAGTGGTTCTCAAACTTTTGTGCTTCACGTACCCCCTGGAAATGTGTATGTAACTGGCGTACCCCTTGTATAGATAGATTAAACTATAGTTATAGTATAACAATGGGAATAAAATAAAACATATATATCAGTGGTTCTCACCCTTTTATGCTTCACGTACCCCCTGGAAACGTGTATGTAACTGGCGTACCCCTTGTATAGATAGATAAAACTATAGTTATAGTATAACAATGGGAATAAAATAAAACATATATATCAGTAGTTCTCAACCTTTTATGCTTCACGTACCCCCTGGAAATGTGTATGTAACTGGCGTACCCCTTGTATAGATAGAAAAAACTATAGTTATAGCATAACAATGGGAATGAAATAAAACATATATATCAGTGGTTCTCAACCTTTTATGCTTCACGTACCCCCTGGAAATGTGTATGTAACTGCCGTAACCCTTGTATAGATAGATAAAACTATAGTTATAGTATAGCAATGGGAGTAAAATAAAACATATATATTTATATACACATTAAATTTTGTATTCATAAATTACATATATCGATAAACACAAAAAATGATATTTTTGCACAGCAGTGTTGCCATCTTAGTGACTTTGTTAGTAGATCTAGCGACTTTTGAGCTCTCACTGTGTACTCCAAAAAATTTTACCGCGTACCCCACGTTGACAACCCCTGCTCTAAACTGAACAGGACGTGGATCTTTGACACACTAGATTGGATTCTTTTATCTCTGAGCAGGGTCATATTATCCAATAGGCAGAATACGCACTATGTTTAGCTAGGGTCTACAAAAACTAAAAAAATAATCTCAAGCAGCTGCTTGCACAGAGCTGTGACAGGAGCCTGTCAATTTACTACGTCATAGTAGAAGCTCTGTGAGAATGGCGGGACCTCAGCAGAAAAACAACACAAACAATCCATGCCTTACCTGGTCTCGAACCCAGGTTCTTTCGATCAGTAGCCAAGCATACTAACCACTCGGCCACGGGACGGTTTACGAAAACTAAAGGGCTTACCAAAATAATTTTGACTTTTTTTTCCCCTTGTATGATGAAAATTGTAACAAAGTTCCCTTTTGAAGAGTGATCAAATCGTATGTTACATGTCTGTACCATTTGAGAAATGTTATTCAAGATAATCTTGTTCTCCCATCTAGTCATCGAAATCGGTACACCTATAAAAAATGCATCTGCCATAGAACTTAAGAGGATTTCAATCGAGCCCTACCTATGAGAGGCATTACGATGTACATTATGGAAAGAAATGGGAAAGTCAGAAGGACCCCAAATGAAGAGAATCCACTGGACAGTTATTAGGAGATTGGCGAAAGACTCCCTTTAAGGCCATCTGTCGGATCTTTAATATGCACAGAGTATGGGTCTCCAGGATACGGGACCAGTACCGAATCTGGGGGGAGAGGAGCAAGAAATCCCCCCCCCCTTGAGAATGCCAAAAATGATTAAATTCGGTGCATATTTCACTCATTTTTCATGAAATATTTCAAAAACTCTAAAACGAAGCAAAACATGTTACACTGCGATGAAATTGCAGTCTCTTGCCCAACCACTCCCCCCCCCCTCCCCTTATATTTTTCCTGCTTTATTACGTTGCTTGTCTCTCCCGCCCTACCTTATTTTTTTCTCGAACCTGCATAGAACCAAGGATTGATACTTCATCCGACGGACGACGAACTTTCCAAGTCCATTGCTATCTTCTTTCGAATCGAGGACTAAGCGGGAGTTAAAGTGGGGGGGGGGGTTGTTTTACCCCTTAACGGCACTTTTTGCACACAGTGGGCTAAATGGCCAGGTCACAAGGACCCCTAAGGCTCAGAGAAGGTATGGGGGAGGGGACCCACGGGTTGGGTTGGGTTGTTTTACCTCTGAGCGGAACTTTTTTGCACACCATGGGCTAAATGGCCAGGTCACATGGACCCCGAAGGCTCAGAGAAGGTTGGGGGAGACCCACTGGAACAGCTGTTGGGAGACAGATGGTAGCCTCCCGTCAAGGCCATCCACCGTGTTCTTTAACGTGCCCAGGGTATGGCTGACCCGCTTACGGCGCCACGACTTAACGTCCCATCCGACGGACAGTGGCCTTTTCAAGCCCATCGGTGTCCCCTACTGACCGTGGGCAGGGTTGGGTTGTTTTACCTCTGAGCGGTACTTTTTTGCACACTATGGGCTAAATGGCCAGGTCACAAGGACCCCAAAGACTCACAGAAGGTTGGGGGAGGGGACCCACTGGAACAGCTGTTGGGAGACAGATGGTAGCCTCCCTTCAAGGCCATCCAGCGTGTTCTTTAACGTGCACAGGGTATGGCTCTCTGCACACGGGGCCACGGCTTAACGTCCCATCCGACGGACGGTGGCCTTTCGAAGCCCATCGGTCCCCCACTGACCGTGGGCAGGGCGGGGAATTTTGCGAAGATAAATCTCAACGCTGACCCAGCTGGGACTGGTCAGTCGAACCTGCGAACTACGGATGACGAGCCTGGCGCGCTACTGACTGAGCCACTCCCGCCCCCGTGGGCAGGGCGGGGAGTTTTGCGGAGATAAAGGGGGGGGGGGATTGAACCAGAAAGTTAGGAGCCTGCAACGCTGCCAACTGAAACAAGCTTTCGCTTCTCGCTCTGGTAAGGTCGTTGCTTTGCCGACAGTTACCAATCTTAGTTTACGCTTCGTAATAAGTCTCAAGATAAGGGTTAATGATGGCGAAAATCTCAACACTGGCGGAGTGGAAACAAATATCTGAAATGACCTGCAAAAGGACCAGAACTCCTTTCCAGAATATATTTTATCAGATGTGATTTTCTCTTTCGTTCCAATTTTATTAAAATTTCTAATGGAAGGAAGAGGGCTCCTCCCCCCCTCCCAAAATCCAGATTGCGAAAATAAGGATAAGAATGCGACAAACTATGCAAAATAGTGCTTCGATTTTTTTTGACTTTACATTCTTAATCGATTCTATTTTTTCCCCAAAAAACAAAATCTCCTCGTGCGAGACAACATCTGACCTTCCTATCTGGAGTCTCAGCTTCCTCTGTAGAATAAGCAGCAGATACATGCACCACTCACTCACGAGACTTGCAGACAACAGTCTTCGTTCCCGCCGAGATCCATAACCTCACAATGTAACGCCGAAGATGTATGTGTATATAAACCCGTTAATTGCACGAGTCGTAAGTGAGCCATTATTATCACAAGATTAATTAGGAGCTACGGCTGCTCGGCGAGAGAGGTTACACAATGGCGCGGCCGTACTTCCCCACTTGCAACCCATGAGCACAGGCTCTCCAATAACCGGACGATGATTTACGGCGCGCGCTATTATATGTCGTCTTCCGGCGCTGCTGGTCGCCGAAGGGGGGCGCCACGGCCTAGTAAATGACTCACTGTGACGTAAAACCGGCCACCGTGGTGTCAGTAGAAAAGGAAGGGTGGGGGGGAAGGAGGTTTAGGGTCCACCATTGGCCCTCCAACCAGCAGACACCCTCCTGAGTTGGTGGCAAAAGATTTTAATAAAGCAGTGGCCCGACTTTCTGGGGCTAATGGTGTTGACTCAACCGCAACCGTCTAAATGCAACAAATTGATGTTAGACGCACGCGCCGGCCTGCGACCTCCGCACTGCCTGGCGGGAGACCGCCGCTAATCCAGCCGAAAGCCCTCTGCAGCCGGCCGCGGGAAGTCGCACTTATTACTGCCGTGGCCGCGCATTAATTTACACTTAGGGCCGCAGAAATAATATCCGCCACAGTAGGCGGGGAGGAGAGGGACTTGTGACGTCGCTGATCCACGTGACGCTAGACTTCGTGCTGAGCCCGTGCTTTCCATGGCCTGCCGGATCTACGTTTCGACCGGGTATATTAGTATAAGGCAAGATCCATAAATGAACTGCTACATATATATCGCTAAGCGATGAGAGGGGGGGAGGAGATTTAATCCTGCCTTTGGCACCCGGTTTTAGTTGGGGTTGGATATTTGCACCGATTAAATCATCTAAATTTACCGTCTTGTACATCATTATGTTCTAATACATCTGCCAACGTATTCTCCTTTCCGCAATCTATTAAAATTAGGACTAAAGTAAATTTCGGCAGATGGTTTTAGGGGAGGGACTTAATCCTTGTCTGCCATTGGTCGAATTAATGTCGCTAGTCTTGAGCTTCGTCTTTGATTTGCTAAATGTCCCAGAGAGCGGCGAGCCTATATTTCACTCAACAATTTTATCCTCACTACCGCGAAAGCAAGGCTGGACCTGAGAATGCTGGTAAGAGCAAAGATTATTAAACTTTTGCATGTTTCACGTATTTTACAATAAATTTTTAAAGATCGCTGAAACGGAGAGAAAAATGTTACACTGGAATGGAAATCAAGCTTTTCCACCCACACACCCCTATTTTTTTTCTAGATCGTCTTCCATGAGACGATAACTCTGGAATGGTAATGTTTTACTCCCCATTAGTGATGCCTAACAAGTATCAATTAAATTTGTTTCAAAGCTATGAATTATGGCCTTTGCACACAGACTCTTCTAAAAGAAGTTCGTAGAGGCCACTAAAGGTTGAAAAACACGTATTAAATGTTTAATCAAGACTCATTTTCGGTTTTCCCAGCCAGTTTTTTTACCTACCTTTAACGATATTCTTGCGAGAATAAGCATATTTAACATTTCTGTTTATAACAAAAAGTTACCTTGTTGCCATATTCAAATGTTCAAACTTTCTTATCGCAAACTTTTCGTCAGGTAATATAATTTAATAACCATAAAATAATGAAAATATTGTCCTCTTTTTAAAGTTTTTTTAGATTGTTTTTAAGATACGAGCTATTCTTTCACTTTGCCGTTCATAAATAGCTAGCTATTCAACATGTTTTTAATGTGAAATTAAGTTACAATATAATTAGGGTAACTACATTTACAGAAGCAGATCCGGGGAAGTTTCAAACTTCAGTTGCGAGTCGTCAACTAGGGTGACCAGATGTCGGTGTCTTCCGTCGACGTCTAGAGGTCCTATATAGATAGGGGTTTGCCATCTCAAAATTGGACGCCACGTTTTGTTGTCTCTTGGATTGTTTAGGGTACTTAGCTGAATGCGAGTGGTTAGCGCGCTTGGCTACTGATCGAAGGGACCTGGGTTCGAGCCCCGGTTAAGGCATGGATGTGTGTGTCGTTTTTCTGCTGAGGTCCTGCCATCCTCTCAGACCTTCTATTATGGCATATAAACTGACAGGCTCCTGTCAGACCTCTGTGGCAAGCAGCTGCTTGAGGGGGTATTTATTTTTTTATTTTATTGTACGGTACTTATGGATTCCGGAAAAGGGTAGGGTAATATTTGATACAGATTTCAGTGTTCATGATTGGAAACACTTTAGAAAACGGATAAAAAAAAAAGGAAAAGTAAATTTTACGACTTTTTTTTTATGTAAAAAGATATGATTCGTTTTGTTGTCTGTAGACATTGATCTTTTTTGTTTATACAGATAAATAAAAAATTCTTTTTATGTTAGATAGGTATTATTAATATATTACGATTTGCATTTTTGAAATCTCCCAAAGGTTATAACTGCGCCCTCTAACGGTGGAAAAAGTTGAAAATTCCAAAATATCAAACGAATATTCCAAACGATGTAGTTAGTTATGTTAGAAGTTTGAAATTTTGATGTTGAAATGTGAATGTTACGAAGCTACTATTGGCAACAATCACTTGACTCTTTAGACCCGGGGGGGGGGGGAGGTGAATGCAACTTTTTTTGTTTTAACAGAAAAGTGTTTGATTTTAGAGATAAATTAAAAATTCCTTTTGAGTTGGACAGGTATTGATAAAATATTGCAATTTGCATTTTGAAAATTTCTCAAAAGCTATAATTGCGCCCTCTAACGGTGGAAAAATCGAAAAAAACCGAAAATTTAAGACGAATATTGCAAATGAAGTAGTTATGCTAGAAATTTGAAAATTCGGTCTTGGAATGTGACAGTCTTGAAAATTCCATTGACAACAATGAGTTGAAGCTAAGCCCAATGTAGGTAAGAAACGGAACGGTTTTGTTTCAAGAGAAAATTGGAAATCTCTTTTGGTGACTAATGGAACGTAATTCGCATTTTCAAAGGTAGTTTTAATTTATATAATTAGAGATCACTAAATATCGAAACTGCAAAACTTTTAACGAATGTTTCAAGTGATCTGTGTTATGGCAGAAATTTCGGCGTGTAGAGTTGTGTTAATGGTAGAAATTCCACTTACAGCAATGATCTGCCCACTATTTTCAGAGGAGCGGGAAAAGGCAATTTTTGAAATTTAAGAACTAAAAGACAGATACTTCTTATGTTTTATAATTACTAATAAAATACTACTATGTGCATTTCCCCCATCGTATATTAAAAAATAAATAAATAATCCCTCAAGCAGCTGCTTGTACAGAGGTCCGACAGGAGCTTGTCAGTTTATACGCCATAGCAGAAGGTTCATAAGGATGGCGGGACCTCAGCAGAAAAACAACACGATCATCCATAATTAAAACTTTTAAGGAGTGAAAAAGTAGGCAAAAGGAAGAACTTCCTACTCTTAGAAAATGAGATTCCCATATGTGCCAGAGACGATATGCATTGTTCTTGGGGGGCGGGGTGGGGGTGGGGGGGGGGGGGGCCTCAGTCGGTAGCGCGCCAGGCTCGTAATCTGTACTTCCCAGGTTCGAGTCATAGCTGGGTCAGCGTTGAGATTTATCTCCGCAAAATTCCCCGCCCTGCCCACGGTCAGAAGGGACACCGATGGGCTTGGAAAGGCCGCCGCCCGTCGGATGGGACGTTAAGCCGTGGCCCCGTGTGCGGGAGAGCCATACCCTGTGCACGTTAAAGAACACGCTGGATGGCCTTGACGGGAGGCTACCATCTGTCTCCCAACAGCTATTCCAGTGGGTCCCCCCCCCAACGTTCTCTGAGCCTTCGGGGTCCTTGTGACCTGGCCATTTAGCCCATGGTGTGCAAAAAAGTGCCGCTCAGAGGTGAAACAACCCAACTCGGGGTCCTTGTGACCTGACAATTTAGCCCATTGTGTGCAAAAGAGTGACGCTCAGAGGTAAAACAACCCAACCAACTACGAAGACGTAAAAGTTGTAAAGGGATGGTGGAAACAAAGTGCGACATGGGTAAAAATGATGATCTCACTGATTTCAAAACGAGGATCTTCCAACAGCTGTTCCAGTGGGTTCCCTGCCTCAGCCATCTGTAAGCCTTCGGGGTCCTTGTTACTTGGCCATTTAGCTCATGGTGTGCAAAGAGTGCCTCTCAGAGGTGAAACAACCCAACTCGGGGTCCTTGTGACCTGACAATTTAGCCCATTGTGTGCAAAAGAGTGACGCTCAGAGGTAAAACAACCCAACCAACTACGAAGACGTAAAAGTTGTAAAGGGATGGTGGAAACAAAGTGCGACATGGGTAAAAATGATGATCTCACTGATTTCAAAACGAGGATCACCGTTCGAGCGAGATATGCCAAGAGCATCCGTAATGGGGGTGACGGAACTCAGCGGAAATCACGGGAAGCAACATTGCCCAAGTGTATGGGCGATGGCAACGGTCAAAAAAGTCTGACAATCGTGGCAAATGCGAGAAGAAAAAGCCTCTGATAGACAGGGACAGGCATTTAATTTTTATTTTTTAATTTTCTTGATGGGAGGCTCCAATATCTCCCAATGAGTCCCGGATCTAAAAAAAAAAGGGGGGGGGGGGCAAGAAATTTTATCGAGCAGGAAAAAAATGAAAGGAGGAGGGAGTAAAAGACTGGATTTCCATTGCAGCATAACATTTCCCTCTTCATTTTAGAGATTTTTTAAAAATTTCTTGAAAATGAATGAAATATAAATAACTTACATATTTTTGTCTCTTTTACCATTATTAGAATTCTGAATGTGGGGGGCATGGCCCCCTCCCTCCACATCTGGCCCTGTGTATAACCCAATTGCCACTCAGAGGTAAAAAGAGCTACTATCTTCAATTTTATCTGTCTCGTCTGTAACGTTCAACTTTTTTTTGTTTCAAGAGCTAGATGAAATATTCTCGAAACTTCCCAATCGAGTAACTTCCACTGTTAGAAGTCATTAAAGTTGGAAAATGGTGTATTTGTTATTTATGTAAATGATATTTGTTATATTTATGAATTGCGATAGCCGTCCCGTGGCCGAATGGTTAGCACGCTTGGCTACTTGATCTAAGGGACCTGGGTTCGAGTCCCGGATTAGGCATGGATGTGTGTGTCGTTTTTCTGCTGAGGTCCTGCCATCCTCTCAGATCTCCTACTCTGGCATATAAACTGACAGGCTCCTGTCAGACCTCTGTGGCAAGCAGCTGCTTGAGGGGGTATTTATTTTTTATGAATTGCGAAAATTCTAAGTAGTCTGTTCATTCTAGAAAGTAGAAATTCAGATAGTGGAGTGGATGGTTAATGAGTTTGAATTAATCCTTTCACGACTAAGGGAAACATTTTTCCCATTTTAAAATTGGTGATTGTCGTATTTAATTATAACCTTATCTGCATTTTTCATACAGAATGTCAAAATAGAACGTATGCCGAACGCAATTACGTAAACGGGAACATTTAGTCCATGTCCATCTTTGCAATAATGTTGCATCTGTGCAATGTCCATCTTTGCTTCACAACCAAAAGAAATTGCTTCGCAGAATATCATAATTAGCACATCATTTTGTATAGTAATTTTATTTCATAATTTTGTATTATTTTAGTTAACATTTTGTTCTAATAAACCAATAAATAAAAGACATTGCATAATAAGCCTAACTATAATTTGTGTTACCTTTATAGTCCACTGGGAAAAATATTTCCCATAAAATTCCAAAAAAACTACACATTGTTATGTATTTTTCTTATGATATTTATTTATTTTACGTCTAAACAAACTAAAATAAACAGTTACATACTAATATTTACTCTTAGAAACCTTATGATCCTGAAAGGGTTAAGAGTAAAAACTTGTCTCTCTTTTAGAGTGGAAGGGAACGCAACTTTTCTATTTAAAATTGAAATTGATCGCGGTAATAAAACATTTTATTCGCATTTTCCAAAATTTTCACTAGTTCCAATATCTGCCGTTGGAGGATCTTATTAAAGTTAGAAATAAATAAATAAATAAAATAAAATACCCCCTCAAGCAGCTGCTTGCCACAGAGGTCTGACAGGAACCTGTCAGTTTATATGCGATAGTAGAAGGTCTGTGAGGATGGCAGGACCTCAACAGAAAAACGATACAAACAGCCATGCCTATACCGGGGCTCGAACCCAGGTCACTTAGATCAGTAGCCAAGCGCGCTACCACTCGGCCATGGGAGGGCTAAAAGTTAGAAAACACGCAAAAATATTTTCTCTTTGAGAACGAGCATTCTATATCCACCACAGGTGACAAAATTTCTAGTTTTACCTAAAAGCGCAGTTCAAAACCTGGTTGGGTTGGGTTGGGTTGTTTTACCTCTGAGCGGCACTTTTTTGCACACCATGGGCTAAATGGCCAGGTCACATGGACCCCGAAGGCTCAGAGAAGGTTGGGGGAGGGGGCCCACTGGAACAGCTGTTGGGAGACAGATGGTAGCCTCCCGTCAAGGCCATCCAGCGTGTTCTTTAACGTGCACAGGGTATGTCTCTCCCGCACACGGGGCCACGGCTTAAGACCCATCCGACGGACGGCTGCCTTTACCAAGCCCATCGGTGTCCCCTACTGACCGTGGGCAGGGCGGGGAATTTTGCGGAGATAAAATTTGAGAATGAGCATTCTATATCCACCACAAGTGACAAAATTTCTAGTTTTACCTAAAAGCGAAGTTCAAAACCTGGTAAGCCATGTTAAATTAACATTAGCCGACCTAGGGCAATGGTCAACATTGTTATTGGACAATTACTCATTTCAAATATGGCTACAAAAATCAGACATTCAGTATTTAACCGATCACAAACTAAACGAACTCCTAATTATTGTTTCCGCTTAAATTTTAAGGCACCTAATTCCCCCCAGCATAAAGTCAAGCGTTTGAAACTCAGCGTTTTAAATAAACTCTTGAAATCTCTCCCTCGCTGCCTTTCTTCTGAGAGAAAGCATTCAGAGTCATTTTCCTAAACAGCCTATTTCCATTTTACGGCGAAACGATGCGCAAGAATAGCTGGTACTTAAACTTTTCCTTGTCCACAAGTTCGTAGCAGCAAAGTTGCCGTCCCCCTTCGCACTCCTTGCGCCGAAAGCCCCAGATTCCGATAACACTTGGTCATGAACATTGAAGGCACACTGTTCAGAAAAGTCGATTACATAGAAATGACTTTTAATAGAAGAGCACGATAGGAGGCGCGCTGTACTGCCACGGATTGGTACGCTCTTAGCGCCCCCTATACCCGCCGAAAATTCACGCGTGGCTGGAAAATAGCTGAAGAGATAAGAAAATAAGATAGAAGGCGGGAGTAAAATGCAACAGAGGCAGTGAAAAACTAGAGCTTAGCACTTGATTGTGTGCCAACCTCCCAAGAGGTTAGCGTCGCTAGCAACTGAGAGCTCTAGCGTCTAATCCATCAGGTGCCGTTCTGCTAACGGCTTCCAGTGAACTCTCAGGGGTAAGGGGAGGCCTATACGCGTCGAATTCAGCGTCAGAGTGGAGTAATGATCAGTAGAGCTAGTACTTCTTTCAATCTTGCCCTTGCGCAGAGGTGGTAGGGGTTGCTTCGTGATGGAGGGCGTAATGGTTTGATAGTGATAAAGTCTCATGACGGATTCTCTTTCTGGTGGGTTTATTTTAACGCTTTTAGATTTATTTATTTCACTTGCTTTTATCGCTCGTTTTTTCTTTTTTCTATTTTTCGAACTCTAGTTTACGTCTGAATTCTGATCTATATCGTTTTTGGTTCAATTTATGTGAACTGGAAAATTAAATCGTAATAAAAGCAAAATGCACGAGGTAGTTATTGTTTTGTCTTAAGTAGAATGGAATTGAGTTTTGTTGTGCACCCACAACAAAGTTCAGCTAAACAAAAGAAATTTACAGTCGCTCAAAAAAATATCGAACATTAAGGTTGACACGAAGGTTGCCAGATCACTAATTTCTAAAAAAAATTGTTGCCAGATATTTTTTCTGAATTCTGTAATCAACTATAGGTTGGGTTGTTTTACCTCTGAGCGGCACTTTTTTGCACACCATGGGCTAAATGGCCAGGTCACATGGACCCCCGAAGACTCAGAGAAGGTTGGGGGAGGGGACCCACTGGAACAGCTGTTGGGAGACAGATGGTAGCCTCCCGTCAAGGCCATCCAGCGTGTTCTTTAACGTGCACAGGGTATGGCTCTCCCGCACACGGGGCCACGGCTTAACGTCCCATCCGACGGACGGCGGCCTTTCCAAGCCCAGCGGTGTTCCCTACTGACCGTGGGTAGGGCGGGGAATTTTGCGGAGATAAATCTCAACGCTGACCCAGCTGGGACTCGAACCTGGGAACTACAGATTACAAGCCTGGCGCGCTACCGACTGACCTAGCCACCCCCACCCCAATCAACCATAGTGTTCGGATACTTTTTTGAACGACCGTACAGACATCCAAAAACGGTTTCTACAAATCAACTAAATAAAGTAAAACACATATACTATTTTAAAAAAGGTATTGGGATCACTTCTGTGTTATGTATATGGAAAGACATATTCAAAGTTCCTTAATTTCAAAAAAAAAGTTTTACTCAAAAAAATATGAATTTATAAGCAGCTGCTTGCCATATAGGTTTGGCAGAAGCCTGTCAGTGTAATACACCATAGAAAGATATGTGAAGAAGACGAGACCTCAGCAGAAGGGCAACACAAGAAACAAGACATCCACGTCTCATCGGGGGTCAGAACACGGACCCTTTTATCAGTAGCCAAGTACGCTCACCACTAGGCCACAACTGGAAGTAAAACGAAGATCTTGAGATCAAATTTATCCGAATTTCATTTTTTGACACTATTCGTACGATGGTTAAAAAGTTGGAGACGGTGAAACATTTCACAACAATATTATAAATAAATAAATAAATACCCCCTCAAGCAGCTGCTTGCCACAGAGGTCTGACAGGAGACTGTCAGTTTTGCAAGTCAATAATTAATTTAAAAAGTTTTTCAAAATACAAGTAATAACTCTAGAGCAAATCGTTTAGTAAGATTAGTGCACTTTTAAAAGTTTGTGTAAGTTTTCGTTAATTTTGAAGTACTTTGGACGAGCATAACAAAATCGTCTTCTGTTAAATGCTCCAGCTTTAATAATACTTTAAATATTAAAGAGATATTATCGAAAATGATCTACAGTTTAGCTCCTATAACAATTTTACTTAAAAAAACTTATTTTTCAAAGGAAGTTTTAAACATAGCTTTCCCTTTATGTAGAATGGACGCGTACCAATGCTTTTAGCGATATAGTATCACTATATCGCTAAAACACTAGCCGTCCCGTGGCCTAGTGGTTAGCGCGCTTGGCTACTGATCTACGGGACCTGAGTTCGAGCCCCGGTATAAGGCATGGATGTATGTGTCGTTTTTCTGCTGAGGTCCTGCCATCCTCTCAGACCTTCTACTATGGCATATAAACTGACAGGCTCCTGTCAGACCTCTATGGCAAGCAGCTGCTTGAGGGGGTATTTATTTATTTTTATTTATCAACACTAGCTGAGCAGCTAGCCTGAAGAACGAAAGAACCTGTCAGACCGTAACCGATACGCAACATGTATCTGGAATCTTCCTGTTACTTTCAGAATCAGATCAAACGATTCTGAAACCCCGTGAATCTTAGAATTTTGGCTCACCTTCTGCTAATGGAAATGAATAATAAATAGATGAGTAACTAAATATGCAAGCAAAAAATAAAAAAAGTAATTAATTAATATAGATGATAATACTGATTTTTCTTAGTGAAGCTCTTTTATATATGTATGGATATATGTATGGTATGTGCATGTGCAGTGGCTTAGCGAAAGACTATGGTTGGGGGAAGTCAAAAATTTTGCTTCCAAAATTTTCCAACTCGGGCAAAATTTTGGCAAAATTTGCAAACTTGCCTAGATTTTCGCTCCGTGGGGAGTTGGCAAAACTTAGGGGCTAGGACAATTATCAATTTTAACGTCTCTCCTACATTTTGCCATTTGACTTCCAATTTTGCCAACTAGCCATAATTTCTCACATATACTTCCAATATTTCCAATATTTACATATCGTCTGAACATCTGAATTGTAGCAAATCGGTATTAATTTTTGCCTTGATTTGTTCAAATCTCCTTAATTTCACGAAACTAATCCAAACCTTTACATCTCTCCTAAATTGGCCAAATCACTTCAAACTTTCAAACTCCCAATTTTTTTTTTTTTGGAAAATTAAGGAGAGTTGTCAAAATCGAGGCAACTTGGCAAATCTTGGGCGGTTTGGAAAATGGAGAGAGGGCAAAATTTAGAGCAGTTGGCAAAATTCGAAGCCATTTAGTAAAATACATGTGAGTTGGCAAAATCTTGGGGAGTTGGCAAAATTCGGAGTGACTTGGTTAAATTTTGGGGAATGCAAAATCGGGACAACTTGGCAAAATCTTGGGGAATTGGCAAAATTCGGAGTAACTTGGCAAAATCGTGGGGAGTTGGCAAAATTCAGGTGAGATGTAAAAATTTGGATTTTTTTCTGTAAAATTATGTCGAGTTGGCAAAACTTAGGGAGTTGGAAAAATCTAGGGACAGTTGGAAAAATTCGGAGTGACTTGGCGAAATCGTAGGGAGTTGGCAAAATTCAGGTGAGATCTGAAAATTTGGAGTTTTTTCTGTAAAATTATGGCGAGTTGGCAAAATCTAGGAGAGCTGGCAAAACTTAGGGAGTTGGCAAAAACTAGGGGCAGTTGGCAAAATTCGGAGTGACTTGGCAAAATCGTGGAGAGTTGACAAAATTAAGGTGAGATGTAAAAATTGCAATTTTTTTTCTGCAAAAATATGGCGTGTTGGCAAAATCGAGGCAGCTTCTCAATATCTAGGAGAGTTGGCAAATCTTGGGGGAAAGTTGCAAAATTCAGAGTGGCTTTGCAAGAATCAGGTGTGACGTAAAATTGAGATTTTTTTTCTGTAAAATTGTGGCGAGATGGCAAAATCTAGGGCAGTTGGTAAAATTCGAATCCGCTTGGTAAAATACGGGCGATTTGTGAAAATTGGGATTGTTTTTGTGAAATTAAGTCGAGTTTATAAAATCGAGAAAACTTGGCAAAATCTAGGGAAGTTGGCCAAACTGGAAACCACTTGGTAAAGTACAGGTGGGTTGTAAAAATTGGGATTGGTTTTGTGAAATTAAGGAGAGTTGGAAAAACCAAGAACTCTTGGCAAAATCTAGGAGAGTTGGCAAAATTCGAAGCCACTTGGTAAAATACAGGGGAGTTTTGAAAATTGTGCCTTTCTTGTGCAATTAAGGAGAGTTGATAAAATTCGAAGTGGCTTGGCAAATTCAGGGAAGATGTAAAAAGTGCAATTTTTTCTGTAAAATTACGGCGAGTTGGCAAAATCTAGAGTAGTTGGCAAAATTCGAATGCACTTGGTAAAATATAGGCGAGTTGTGAAAATTGAGATTTGTTTTGTGAAATTAAGGAATGTTGGATAAATTATTGAGTAAACTTAACAAAATGTAGGGCAGTTGGCAAAAGTCGAATCCACTTGGAAAATACGGGCGAGTTGTGATAATTAGGATTGGGGTTTGTGAAATTCAGGATAGTTGACTAGAATCGACTAAACTTGGCAAAATCTTGGGGAGTTTGTAGTGATTCTATTCAACTATCCTGAATTTCACAAATCCAATCCCAATTATCACAACTCGCCCGTATTTTCCAAGTGGATTCGAATTTTGCCAACTGCCCTACATTTTGTTAAGTTTACTCATAAATTTATCCAACATTCCTTAATTTCACAAAACAAATCTCAATTTTCACAACTCGCCTGTACTTTACCAAGTGGTTTCCAGTTTTGCCAAGTTTTCTCGATTTTGTCAACTCTCCTTAATTTCACAAAAACAATCCCAATTTTTACAAATCGCAAATTCGAATTTTACCAACTGCCCTAGATTTTGCCAAGTTTCCTCGATTTTGGCATCTCGCCACAATTTTACAGAAAAAAAATCCCAATTTTACACCACACCTGTTTTTTGCAAAGCCACTCTGAATTTTGCAACCTTCCCCAAGATTTGCCAACTCTCTTAGATATTGAGAAGTTGCCTCGATTTTGCCAACACGCCATAATTTTGCAGAAAAAACGTTGCAATTTTTACATCTCACCTGAATTTTGACAACTCTCCACGATTTTGCCAAGTCACTACGAATTTTGCCAACTGTCTCTAGATTTTGCCAACTCGCCATAATTTTACAGAAAAAAATCCAAATTTTCACATCTCACCTGAATTTTTGCCAAGTCACTCCGAATTTTGCCAACTCCCAAAGATTTTGCCAACTCATATGCATTTTACTAAGTGGCTTCGAATTTTGCCAATTGCTCTAAATTTTGCCGTCTCTCCATTTTCAAACTGCCTTAGATTTACCAAGTTGCCTCAATTTTGACAACTCCCCTTAATTTTCCAAAAAAAATACAAATTTTCACAACTCACCTAGATTCAGTCGTTTCGAATTTTGCCAACTCCGAGTTACTTTGGGGGGGGAGCCTCCCCCCCCATGGCTACGCCCCTGGGTATATGTACCACCCCTGGACGAGAGGCTAATTTAATTAAATTAATTCTTAAATTTTTTCATATACCATAGCTCTTGAATTTTTTCTTAAATTTCTTCTTAAATTTTTTCATATACCATAGCTCTTTGAATTTTTTTATTTGTATAACTCTTCTTTGTGCTTTTTATGCGATTTTTTCAGATATTTCTACGTCAATATTCTTAATTTCTAACCTAGGGGAAAAATTGATAGTGTATAAATTTTATCTGTATTAGCCAAACATTTGTAAGCAGAACGAGATTAGAGAGTCAAATTAAAGATTTAGACCAATAACCAGAAGAAATCAGAGTGGTAATACTTAAAATTTGACTTCAACTATAAAAATAGGCTGAAAAAAATGAAGTAATTATGACGCGTTTTAAAAAAACCTGGTAAACTTTGCTCAGAAGTAATTTCTTCGAAATGTCTAAAATCATTGATTTTTTTTTCAAATATTTTGAGTAATGAAATGGTATCTGCTTTAATTTTTGTAAATTTAATTTCAAAGTTTCATTCCTGTTAGAATAATTTTAGAAATGATTTTGATTTTGATAAATAAGAATGATAAATAAAATTTCATAAATTTGATAAATAAATAAAAATGATTTTCATAATTTTGGAAATTTTGGAATTTCTTGATTTTTTTTTTCTGAAGAACTTGATTAAACAGAATATAGAATACTTAGACATTTCGAGAGAAAATCTTTGATAATCATTCGCCAAAATACTCATAAATTTGTATACAATAAACCCCCGCTTTAGGATTGATTCAGCTGACGATCAAATCACTTTACGATAACTCTCCAAAATAAAATATGGTTCAGCGTACGATAAGTATGCACTTTTAAGATTGTTGGAAGAAAATGTGACAGGTAAATATAATATTGCCTAAATGGTAGCAGATATTGCTGTTCTTCATGGACACAGCGCGCCAGGCTCGTAATCTGTAGTTCCCAGGTTCGAGTCCCAGCTGGGTCAGCGTTGAGATTTATCTCCGCAAAATTCCCCGCCCTGCCCACGGTCAGTAGGGGACACCGATTGGCTTGGAAAGGCCGCCGTCCGTCGGATGAGACTTTAAGCCGTGGCCCCGTGTGCGGGAAAGACATACCCTGTGCACGTTAAAGAACACGCTGGATGGCCTTGACGAGAGGCTACCATCTGTCTCCCAACAGCTGTTCCAGTGGGTCCCCTCCCCAAACCTTCTCTGAGCCTTCGGGGTCCTTGTGACCTGGCCATTTAGCCCATGGTGTGCAAAAAAGTGCCGCTCAGAGGTAAAACAACCCAACCCAACAACTTCATGGAAACCCCCCCCCCCCCAATAGGGGACCACCTTATCGTGGTGGGGGGCCTAGGGTCCAGCAACCCGGTCGAAGGCTGTGCCGACCGGATTGGGTCCCCGGTTGGACATAGCCAAGACCAACCGAGGTCGAGGATGCCGCTGACCGGTTGGGCGGTGACGGCGTCTGAGATCTCACCTATCAGGTGCTCTGGGTGAGCAGTTCGAGGACTCTTCTGAAAAGATTTGTGCCCCAGTAGGTCGAGTCCTCTCCAAAGTCTGGGCCTTACTAAGAGTCTCCACCCCGGACGCCGAGCGAACTTGGATCTATATATCCTTGTTCATGGCTAACCGGGGAATAGATTAAAGTTAAGGTTTCTTCCGGTGGTCAGCTTTCCTTCTATAGGACTGCTGCCATGTGAGGCTGGGGTTGAGGTGCGCCTATAGGGCGTATTCCTTGCCCCCGGCTCTAGATAAGCACGGCTTTTCATAACTGGTAGTGTCGTATAGGCGGAATCGGGAATTGCCGTGGTTGCATAAGATCGCAACGCAAGAGAGATGTTCTTCATGGACAGTGTCATCGTGAGGACAAAAAAAAAGAAGTAGCAAGAGATTTTTCACCAAAAGTAGCAACTGATTTTCACTTGACATCTTAATGGAAGAGATTCTCCTTCTATGCAGTAGAGGGGGGGGGGGGATCAGCCGGTGGCGCGCCGGGCTCGTAATCTGCAGTTCCAGGTTCGAGTCCCAGCTGGGTCAGCATTGAGATTTATCTCCGCAAAACACCCTGCCCATGGTCAGTAGCAGAACTTACATTTATCGTTTCAAAAAGTGACTCCATCAGTATTTTTTATCTTTTTCTTTTTTTTTAACGTCTTTATCGTGTTTATAAAAAATCGGCGTTTTCAGGGGGAAAGTGCTTAGTTACGTGCCTTCAACTTCAGGATCTTAGAACGAATTACCAACACAAAATATAAATCCAAAAATTTAAAAAGTACCTATCTTCCTAAAGGGCCCTAAAAAGTAGAGAATAAACCTAAAGCATACCGATGGTACAATCGGTCAGTGAGTTCGTATTCACTTCAAAGGAAGATAAGGCGCCGGTAATCTTGCCGAGTAAGTAAATCGACGCCTTATCTACCTTCGAAGTGAATGCGAACTGTGATCGATTGCACCATCAATATGCTTTAGGTTTATTCTTTACTTTTTAGGGCCACACGCTCCAGTTTGCTGCGAACGGTAACTGCACACGCTCCATATTCATTGCATTATATATTCATACGCATTATATATATTAAAAAATATCCGAACACTATGGTTGATTACAGAATTCAAAAAAAAAATATCTGGCAATAAATATCTGGAAATTAGTGAAATGGCAACCTTCGTGTCACGTGACACGAAGGTTGCCAGATCACTAATTTCTAAAAAAAATCGTTGCCAGATATTTTTTCTGAATTCTCTAGTCATCCATAGTGTTCGGATACTTTTTTGAGCGACTGTACAATCGGTCAGTGTTGTTGTTTGGGTTGTTTTACCTCTGAGCGGCACTTTTTTGCACACCATGGGCTAAATGGCCAGGTCACATGGACCCCGAAGGCTCAGAGAAGGTTGGGGGAGGGGACCCACTGGAACAGCTGTTGGGAGACAGATGGTAGCCTCCCGTGAAGGCCATCCAGCGTGTTCTTTAACGTGCACAGGGTATGGCTCTCCCGCACACGGGACCACGGCTTAACGTCCCATCCGACGGACGGCGGCCTTTCCAAGCCCATCGGTGTCCCCTACTGACCGTGGGCAGGGCGGGGAATTTTGCGGAGATAAATCTCAACGCTGACCCAGCTGGGACTCGAACCTGGGAACTACAGATTACGAGCCTGGCGCGCTACCGACTGAGCCACCCCCGCCCCATCGGTCAGTGAGTTCGTATTCACTTCAAAGGAAGATAAGGCGCCGGAAATCTTGCCGAGTAAGTGAATCGACGCCTTATCCTCCTTCGAAGGGAATGCCAACTCAGTGATCGATTGCACCATAGATATGCTTTAGGTTTATTCTTTACTTTTTAGGGCCCTATAGGAAGATAGGTACTTTTTAAATTTTTTCATTTATTTTTTTTTGTTGTTGTTGCCACTAAAAACAACTACCTTCAAAAACTTTGATATACGACTCATAAACATCGAACATATTTACGCCTTTTTTTTTTGGAGTCGGGTTTGAGGTAGCCCATGACATTAGAGACGCCACAACCTTTAATTTGAGATACGACTCGTAAAAATCGAATACCGCGAAAATCCGCCCCCCCCCCCCCCATTTTTTCAGTGGGGAATAGTGGTGGCAAAATTCGAAATAGTTTACGACCCTCATTATACGAGCTGTCATTTGACACCTAACTCATAACTGTTGGCCCTCGCGTTCCAATTATATAGTAGAACGACTTTCATATTACCCGTTTTTAGGGAGGAAGAAAAATTTTTAGGGGGGAGGGTTAATTTTTTTATAGCCTATGACACTTCCCGCGTCACAAGCTTTCATTCGACACATAACTCGTTACTTTCCGCACTCGCGATCAGGAGATATAAGGGAACAATAATTTTCATATTTACAGTCGCTCAAAAAATTATCCGAACACTATGGTTGATTACAGAATTCAGAAAAAATATATGGCAACGATTTTTTTTTTAGAAATTAGTGACCTGGCAACCTTCGTGTCACGTGATTACAGAATTCAGGAAAAATATCTGGAGCGTGTACAGCAACTGTACACGCTCCAGTTACCGTTCACAGCAAACTGGAGCGTGTGCAGTTACTGCACACGCTCAATATTTCCGTGAGTGAGCCCACACGATCCAGGTCTTTGTGAGCTCCACACGATCCAATGTGCTGTGAACATTAACCGCAACCGCTCCAGTTTGCTGTGAACGGTAACTGCACACGCTCAATATTTCTGTGAGTGAGCCCACGCGATCAAGGTCTTTGTGAGCTCACATGATCCAATGTGCTGTGAACATTAACCGCAACCGCTCCAGTTTGCTGTGAACGGTAACTGCACACGCTCAATATTTCTGTGAGTGGGCCCACACGATTCAGGTCTTTGTGAGCTCACACGATCCAATGTGCTGTGAACATTAACCGCAACCGCTCCAGTTTGCTGTGAACGGTAACTGCACATGCTCAATATTCATTGCAGTATATATTCATACGCATGATATATATTTAAAAAATATCCGAATACTATGGTTGATTACAGAATTCAGAAAAAATATCTGACAACGATTTTTTTTTTAGAAATTAGTGATGTGGCAACCTTCGTGTCACGTGACACGAAGGAGACCAAAAGAGACCAATTGTAGCCTCGTGTCGTGCGCTACTTCTACTAGTGTCTCATGGCTATTATTACTAGTGTGTTCTTTAATGTGCACAGGGTATTGGTTCTCCTGAACACTGAACAATGTCCTAAAATGTCTGAACAATGCTCCCTAAAATGGCCCATCTAACGGATGGCGCCATTTTAGGGAACTTTAATTCAGGCATTCTATTCGTATAATATGGAAGTTTCCGAACACATGTTGGAAGGTGTGATCAGCTTATCCATTCTTGTTTTCTTTCCAATATTCCTGGGGGCGGGGGTGGCTCAGTCGGTAGCGCGCCAGGCTCGTAATCTGTAGTTCCCAGGTTCGAGTCCCAGCTGGGTCAGCCTTTAGATTTATCTCCGCAAAACTCCCCGCCCTGCCCACGGTCAGTAGGGGACACCGATAGGCTTGGAAAGGTTTTCATCCGTCGCCCGTCGGCTGGGACGTTAAGCGTGGTCCCGTGTGCGGAAGAGCCATACCCTGTGCACGTTAAAGAACACGCTGGATGGCCTTGACGGGAGGCTACCATCTGTCTCCCAACAGCTGTTCCAGTGGGTCCCCTCCCCCAACCTTCTCTGAGCCTTCGGGGTCCATGTGACCTGGCCATTTAGCCCATGGTGTGCAAAAAAGTGCCGCTCAGAGGTAAAACAACCCAACCCAATATTCCTTTTCGACTTTCTTACATGACTGCAAGAAAATCACTTTTTCTTATCGTCGTTTCCTGTATTTTCTTTTATAAATAGTTTCAATGTCAATAAATTCGGATTTTTTATTTATTTTATTTTTTTTTTTTTTTTTTTTTTGGGGGGGGGGGGGATTATCTTTTGGGAAACAAACCTCTTTTATTGTACACCAAGACATTTAAAGAACGAAAAAAATAATAATATCTCTTTGCATTGTCACCCACCGAATGACAAACTGCAATGCCAACGGACGTTCTAACCGTAACCGTGGAAATTGGAGAAGAAACGTCTGAAAGTCGGAGTCTCACCGAATCTCGTTCTTCTGTCGCGAGAACAAGGCAACAAATGTTCGGCTGCCTATTTCCGTCAGATGTCAACTGGAATAAGGTCGGAGAAAATGGCATCGCTTGCTAGAAAAAAAAAAATAGGAAACCAAGCGATTTCGCATCCCCCGCCAAAAAACGAATGCAATCTTTCAAATCCTATTGACCTGCCTCGAAAAAAAATTGATGCTTCGACTTTTCTACACTTACATTCCTTTTCAAACAATTTCACGTTTGATAGAACGTTGAAACTTTTTTATTTTTTTATTTCTTTTCTTGGTGTCTACTCCCCCCCTCCACACACACACACTCCCCTTACGTCTTTATTTATTTACTTTTCTCTTTATATATATATAAATTTCTCTCTCTCTCTTTCTCATATTATTTTTTTATCAGCATCTTTATTCTTTATCCTGAATTCGGCCGCATTTTGCGGCCGAATTCAGGATAAAGAATAAAGACGCTGATAAAAAAAAATAATATGAGAAAGAGAGAGTGACCCATTTCTTTCTCATTCGAAATAAAAGGACAGAGAAAAGAAAGGCAGAAGGGAAAAGGGGAAAAAAAATGTGGCAACAGCCCAGCGCCTGCACGCGACGGGGGAGCCTTTTTCTCATCTCTTTTGGCGTTCGCGCGCGCTCTGCCTTCTTCCGGTCTCCGACTGGTTCTCGGCTTAGCCGTGGAAGAGAAGCGGTTTATCAGTTCGCATTCGAGAAGAATGATTCTCGGCTCAGGAGTCCTGCCATCAAGTCATAAAACTCCATTAGGGAGAGGAAATTGCCGTGTAAACGCTTATCTCTGCGAGGATGAATTGTATAATGGGTTTCTGGTGCGTCTTATCGGACCTCTTCAAATGAAGCCGTAACAGCCCTACCATGGCGACACAATAAGGCGGGGCTGCTGGCGCGCGCGTGACGCCTGACAGCCCGTCATCTTTCGCCGCTATCGCGCGTGCGGCCCTAATGTTTTTCACCCCTGCAGCTGGGGGGGGGAGGGTTTGGCAGAAGGGGAGGAGCATGACTAACGCCGGCCCAAAAGAGATGGTATCTGGGAGTAGCTTATGATTCCTGGGGCAGTCCATATATCCGTAACATCGCGACCGCAAGTCTCTTCTCTCTCTAGGAGAGTCGACAGATTACTTCTCGCCTTTTGTCTCTGTCTCTTTCGCTCCCTCTGGTGGCTTTTCTTCCTTTTCCGACGACGCTTTCAAAAATGGTTTTGTGGCTTATCTGCAACTGTTGCTAAAGTACCTGTAGATTAACTTATAAACAGCAGCTGATTATGGTCGCGTGACCCGTTGCGAGGTAAAAGGAGAATCTTTTTGGCTCTGACGGATATTGCCAGACGGTCGATGATAGTTTTAACCCTGCCGCTGCCAAACGATTTTCAAGCCGATGATCGTTCTTTCATTGTAGGGGGCACTTCAAACTCTCGATGCAATAAATGCGGGAAAGGCCTACTGGTTGAAGAATGGTTAATCCGATGTTGAGCAGATTTCAAACATTTACAGAAGATTTAATTCACTGAAGACTTGTTTTTTTTTTTATCTATTTCACGCTGGATTTTTTTTTTTAACACATTGGGGTCAGGATCGACTTTAATAATAATTTATTTCATGCAGGGTTGGGTTGTTTTACCTCTGAGCGGCACTTTTTTGCACACCATGGGCTAAATGGCCAGGTCACATGGACCCCGAAGGCTCAGAGAAGGTTGGGGGAGGGGACCCACTGGAACAGCTGTTGGGAGACAGATGGTAGCCTCCCGTCAAGGCCATCCAGCGTGTTCTTTAACGTGCACAGGGTATGGTTCTCCCGCACACGGGGCCACGGCTTAACGTCCCATCCGACGGACGGCGGCCTTTCCAAGCCCATCGGTGTCCCCTACTGACCGTGGGCAAGGCGGGGAATTTTGAGGAGATACGGGACCTGGGTTCGAGCCCCGGATAAGGCATGGATGTATGTGTCGTTTTTCTGCTGAGGTCCTGCCATCCTCTCAGACCTTCTACTATGGCTTATAAACTGGCAGGCTCCTGTCAGACCTCTGTGGCAAGCAGCTGCTTGAGGGGGTATTTATTTTTTTATTTTATTAAACCTCAACGCTGACCCAGCTGGGACTCGAACCTGGGAACTACAGATTACGAGCCTGGCGCGCTACCGAATGAGCCACCCCCGCCCCGTTCATGCAGGGAGTTGCAATTAAGCCAAGGTACAGGTGATTTTGGATATTAATTTAAACATCTCTGGTAATTTCATCCCTTACAGATTAATGTTTTGTTTCATGTTTATTCTTTGGTAGTTGTAAATTAAAAATAAGAGGCTTAACAATAAAGTAACGGGCCCCCAGGCACAGAACTGACGGTCACCTCATTCCACTAAATTCTAACAATCAAAAATTTAATTATTCAGTTAACTTTAAAAAAATTTTTCTTCAAATTTGAATTGTTTTAGTATTATTGTTATTGTCATTTTTATTAGTATTCAAATGCTATTCAGAATTAACGGGGGTGGCTCAGTCGGTAGCGCGCCAGGCTCGTAATCTGTAGTTCCCAGGTTCGAGTCCCAGCTGGGTCAGCGTTGAGATTTGTCTCCGCAAAATTCCCTACCCACGGTCAGTAGGGGACACTGATGGGCTTGGAAAGGCCGCCGTCCGTCGGGTGGGACGTTAAGCCGTGGCCCCGTGTGCGGGAGAGCCATACCCTGTGCACGTTAAAGAACACGCTGGATGGCCTTGACGGGAGGCTACCATCTGTCTCCCAACAGCTGTTCCAGTGGGTCCCCTCCCCCAACCTTCTCTGAGCCTTCGGGGTCCATGTGACCTGGCCATTTAGCCCATGGTGTGCAAAAAAGTGCCGCTCAGAGGTAAAACAACCCAACCCAGAATTAACAACGATGATGAATAAATATATTATTATTATTAAATAAAACCGTTGATTTTTCAGCTTACTGGAGAGTAACTACGCATCAAATTTCTCTTTTTTTTAACTTTTGTTTCGGCAAATACATTCATAACGCCCTGGAGATTTTTTCTTCACCCCATGGGCTTCCAATTGTTCAACTACTAAAACACTTACACCGCTCAGTGTGTAGTGCCATTGTTACGGTTAGGGAAAGAATCGGAACTGTACACACATCCGAGAAAGGGTCACGTTTTCAATAATTAATATATTTGCAAGTTCTCTTACTGTGGTCAGTTTTTTAATGCTACTTTTAAGGTTGGGTTGTTTTACCTCTGAGCGATACTTTTTTGCACACCATGGACTAAATTGCCAGGTCACATGGACCCCGAAGGCTCAGAGAAAGTTGGGGGAGGGGACCCATTGGAACAGCTGTTGGGAAACAGATGGTAGCCTCCCGTCAAGGCCATCCAGCGTGTTCTTTAACGTGCACAGGGTATGACTCTCCCGCACAATGACCAGGTCACAAGGACCCCGAAGGCTCAGAGAAGGTTGGGGGAGGAGACCCACTGGAACAGCTGTTGGGAGACAGATGGTAGCCTCCCGTCAAGGCCATCCAGCGTGTTCTTTAACGTGCACAGGGTATGACTCTCCCGCACAATGACCAGGTCACAAGGACCCCGAAGGCTCAGAGAAGGTTGAGGGAGGAGACCCACCGGAACAGCTGTTGGGAAACAGACGGTAACCTCCCGTCAAGACCATCCAGCGTGTTCTTTAACGTGCACAGGATATGGCTCTCCCTCACACGGGGCCACGGCTTAACGTCCCATCCGACGGACGGCGGTCTTTTCAAGCCCATCGGTGTCCCCTACTGACCGTGGGCAGGGCGGGGAATTTTGCGGAGATAAATCTCAACGCTGACCCAGCTGGTACTCGAACCTGGGAACTACAGATTACGAGTCTGGCGCGCTACCGACTGAGCCACCCGCGCCCCACTACTTTTAAGAAAATACCACGTATTTTTAACCGATCGTTTAAAATATAAATGAAAAATAATCTAAATATTTTGTTAATATCCCAAAAAGTAACTAATGCAAAAATTAATTAAAATTTACCATTCAAATTAGTATATGTATATAACCTGACAGGCTCCTGTCAGACTGTGGCAAGCAGCTGCTTGAGGGGGCATTTATCCGTTTTTTTTTAATAAAAAAAATCTATTTGCTTGAATGTCCTAACTGACAGTTGGGATACCGAGTGGGACACCCTTCAGGGCACGTCTCCGAGGTAGGTCCCCCGGGATGTGAAAGGGCGGTCGCCACTGCCCCACTTTCTATACTCTGACAAACTACAACTGCTTTGTCATCTTTTTACTGTGTTTCGGCGTTTTCCTCAAACCTCCCTGTGAATAGTTTTATCATTTTCCAATGGGGCGGGGGTGGCTCAGTCGGTAGCGCGCCAGGCTCGTAATCTGCAGTTCCCAGGTTCGAGTCCCAAAATTCCTCGCCCTGCACACGGTCAGTAGGGGACACCGATGGGCTTGGAAACGCCGCCATCCGTCGGATGGCACCGTTAAATGTTCAGGAGAGTGAGAGCCCCGTGTGCAGGAGAGCCATACCCTCTGCACATTAAAGAACACGCTGGATGGCCTTGACGGGAAGCTACCCTCTGTCTCCCAATACCTGCTCCAGTGGGTCCCCTCCCCAAACCTTCTCTGAGCTTTCGGGGTCCATGAGATGTGGCCATTTAGCCCATGGTGTGCAAAAAGTGTCGCTCAGAGGTAAAACAACCCAACCCATTTTTCAATTTCGAATTTCGAGCGTTCAAAGATTTAGGGGGAGCACTTCCTCTGAATCATTACCTGTTACAGCATTTACTTTGCGAATCACGGTTAAATACCCCCTCAAGCAGCTGCTTGCCACAGAGGTCTGACAGGAGCCTATCAGTTTATATGCCATAGTAGAAGGTCTGAGAGGATGGCAGGCCCTCAGCAGAAAAACGACGGTTACGTCAGCTGTTTTTGCCAAGTCAATAGGAATTTTAACGTTACAGCCGTCACCCAGAATCTTAGCATTCTTAATGCTCATGTACTGAAATGCAATAGCGATAAGTGCGGGATCCAGATCGCCATTTTGTAGTGGTCAGTGACTTTGTATTGGATTGTTTTACCTCTGAGCGGCACTTTTTTGCACACCATGGGCTAAATGGCCAGGCCACAAGGACCCCGAAGGCTCAGAGAAGGTTGGGGGAGGGGACCCACTGGAACAGCTGTTGGGAGACAGATGGTAGCCTCCCGTCAAGGCCATCCAGCGTGTTCTTTAACGTGCACAGGGTATGGCTCTCCCGCATACGGGCCCACGGCTTAACGTCCCATCCGACGGACGGCGGCCTTTTCAAGCCCATCGGTGTCCCCTACTGACCGTGGGCAGGGCGGAGCCAGTGACACTTGATTGGCTGTTTCAACCAAAGCAACCAATAGTCGAAGATCTTATTATTTAGTGAAAATTTTCGTTTGACTGTGGCAGGCTCAATAAACCTAAACTTCTTGACAAGATGTGTTTGAATTGAGTTGCCAAATCTTTATTTTGTCTAGGAAGGATACTTATGTATGAAGAATTGAGAACTTAGATATGAAAATATAAAATGTATTGAACATTTGGTCTATAAGGAAAAATAAAATAAAATAAATACCCCCTCAAGCAGCTGCTTGCCACAGAGGTCTGACAGGAGCCTGTCAGTTTATATGCCATAGTAGAAGGTCTGAGAGGATGGCAGGACCTCGGCAGAAAAACGCCACATACATCCATGCCTTACCCGGGACTCGAACCCAGGTCCCTTAGATCAGTAGCCAAGTGCGCTAAGAGAATGTTAATAATAAAACTTAAAGCAGGAAAATCTGTGGTAACGTGGATAAAAATCTCGATGGCTTACGCAGAAACTAAGTCACGGGCTATGAGAGAGCTCGCTGACGTCAACAATGATTCAGGCAAACACCGAACAAATTCCTTCCAAATTTCCAACTGTGCTAAAGTGTTGCGGGGGGTAGTACTTACAAAATGTACCTTTAGTGCAGTGAAAATAAGAATATAAAGATTAAAAGTACCCGGGCAGTGTTCGGATATTTTTTGAGCGACTGTACACAATAAAATTAAAATATACAATAACTGGAAGAGGAACACAATATTGGTCTCTGCAATTGAGAATCAAGGTATGAATTGCCCATCCAGGTTCTGCTGAACATTTCCAACGAAACTTTCGTCCCCATCATGCTGTCTCGCATGGTAAACAACAATTTAAAGTAAAACTCGGGTCTCTTTACAATAAATTTTCTACATTACACAAATATTTAAAACAAACAAACGTAAATATCTTAAATACCATAGAGTTATTTCCAAAAAAATATCTGGCAACGATTTTTTTTTAGAAATTAGTGATCTGGCAACCTTCGTGTCACATGATTACAGAATTCAGGAAAAATATCTGGAGCGTGTACAGCAACTGTACACGCTCCAGTTACCGTTCACAGCAAACTGGAGCGTGTGCAGTTACTGCACACGCTCCAGTTTGCTGTGAACGGTGACTGCACACGCTCAATATTTCTGTGAGTGAGCCTACTGATTAAAAGGATGAAATTAGAACAAAAATGTTTATATTTTTATCTCTTTTTTACAATAGAAGAAAACTTAATAAAAAAAAAATAAATACACCCTCAAGCAGCTGCTTGCCACAGAGGTCTGACAGAAGCCTGTCAGTTTTTATGCCACATAGAAGATCTGAGAGGATGGCAGGACCTCAGCAGAAAAACAACACACATCCATGCCTTACCCGGGGCTCGAACCCAGGTCCCGTAGATCAGAAACCAAGCGCGCTAACCACTCGGGCACGGGACGGCAGGGGGGGGGGGGGCAAAGCTTGGAGACAAATAATTATATCAATAAAATTTTATTCAATTATTTAATTTCTTAGGTTTTTTTTTTCACAAGTAGATTATAGAATACAGTATATAAATTAATTACGTTTAAATTGTTACGATTATAATTTGTGGAATTTTTTACTCGATCCCAGGGGGAGGGGGGAGCAAGTGCCCCGTTTGACCCCCTCTGCGGACGCCCATGACTAGATATGAAAAATGTCTCTAAAAATTTTTTTGTTTAGTAAAGGGACGGGACCTGGGTTCGAGCCCCGGGTAAGGCATGGATGTTCGTGTTGTTTTTCTGCTGAGGTCCTGCTATCCTCTCAGATCTTCTACTGTGGCATATAAACTGACAGGCTCCTGTCAGACCTCTGTGGCAAGCAGCTGCTTGAGGGGGTATTTATTTTTTATTTATTTAAAGGGACTTTATACAGTAATACGGTTTGTCTCCAGTTAAAAGTAACAGGTTTATTGAAACGAATAATGTTGTAAATAATTTTAAATAAATAAAAAAATAAATAAATACCCCCTCAAGCAGCTGCTTGGCACAGAGGTCTAACAGGAGCCTGTCAGTTTATATGCCATAGTAGAAGGTCTGTGAGGATGGCAGGACCTCAGCAGAAAAACGACACATACAGCCATGCCTTTTCCGGGGCTCGAACCCAGGTCCCTTAAATAGCTTTGATTATTTGCTAAATTTATATCCAGTCACCTTTTTCCATTAAATGGATATTTTAAGAGTTATAGAGTTTCAAATTTAGTTATCTCTTTGACATGTAAATTCTCTTAACATTTTGGTAGGGTTGGGTTGTTTTACCTCTGAGCGGCACTTTTTTGCACACATGGACCCCGAAGGCTCAGAGAAGGTTGGGGGTGTAGACCCACTGGAACAGCTGTTGGGACTGTCCCGTCAAGACCATTCAGCGTGTTCTTTAACGTGCACAGAGTATGGCTGTCCCGCACACGGGGCCACGGCTTAACGTCCCATCCGACGGGTGACGGATGAAAACCTTTCCAAGACCATCGGTGTCCCCTACTGGCCGTGAGCAGGGCGGGGAGTTTTGCGGAGATAAATCTCGACGCTGACCCAACTGGGACTCGAACCTGGGAACTACAGATTACGAGCCTGGCGCGCTACCGACTGAGCCACCCCCGCCCCCATTTTGGTAGGACAGTGTAATAAGGACTGCATTGTAAGAAACAGTTAGGTGTAAAATGCCAAAAAGAACTTTATTTAAATAGATATATAATTCAAGACTTCAGTATGTGGCAAACAAAGAGATTAGCATAGCAAATTAATAAATGAATTATGTAAGCTTTCTTCGATAATTACAATTTTTACGTCTGTGAATTCTTTGAGTTTGCTTTGAAGTGAAATCGACTGAATAAAGGAACAGGCCAAGTTAAATGAAGAACAATCCTATTGAATTATCCTGTAAATAAGAGAAGTCAGATAATTAAAATACCGTTCACAGCAAACTGGAGCGGTTGCGGTTAATGTTCACAGCACATTGGATCGTGTGAGCTCACAAAGACCTAGATCGTGTGGGCTCTACTCACGGAAATATTGAGCGTGTGCAGTTACCGTTCAACAGCAAACTGGAGCGGTTGCGATTAATGTTCACAGCACATTGGATCGTGTGAGTTCACAAAGACCTGGATCGTGTGGGCTCACTCACGGAAATATTGAGCGTGTGCAGTTACCGTTCACAGCAAACTGGAACGGTTGCGGTTAATGTTCACAGCACATTGGATCGTGTGAGTTCACAAAGACCTGGATCGTGTGGGCTCACTCACGGAAATATTGAGCGTGTGCAGTTACCGTTCACAGCAAACTGGAACGGTTGCGGTTAATGTTCACAGCACATTGGATCGTGTGAGCTCACAAAGACCTAGATCGTGTGGGCTCTACTCACGGAAATATTGAGCGTGTGCAGTTACCGTTCAACAGCAAACTGGAGCGGTTGCGATTAATGTTCACAGCACATTGGATCGTGTGAGTTCACAAAGACCTGGATCGTGTGGGCTCACTCACGGAAATATTGAGCGTGTGCAGTTACCGTTCACAGCAAACTGGAGCGGTTGCGGTTAATGTTCACAGCACATTGGATCGTGTGAGCTCACAAAGACCTAGATCGTGTGGGCTCTACTCACGGAAATATTGAGCGTGTGCAGTTACCGTTCACAGCAAACTGGAACGGTTGCGGTTAATGTTCACAGCACATTGGATCGTGTGAGCTCACAAAGACCTAAATCGTGTGGGCTCTACTCACGGAAATATTGAGCGTGTGCAGTTACCGTTCAACAGCAAACTGGAGCGGTTGCGATTAATGTTCACAGCACATTGGATCGTGTGAGTTCACAAAGACCTGGATCGTGTGGGCTCACTCACGGAAATATTGAGCGTGTGCAGTTACCGTTCACAGCAAACTGGAGCGGTTGCGGTTAATGTTCACAGCACATTGGATCGTGTTGAGCTCACAATGACCTAGATCGTGTGGGCTCACTCACGGAAATATTGAGCGTGTGCAGTTACCGTTCACAGCAAACTGGAGCGGTTGAGGTTAATGTTCACAGCACATTGGATCGTGTGAGCTGACAAAAGACCTGGATCGTGTGGGCTCACTCACGGAAATATTGAGCGTGTGCAGTTACCGTTCACAGCAAACTGGAGCGGTTGCGGTTAATGTTCACCGCACATTGGATCGTGTGAGCTCACAAAGACCTGGATCGTGTGGGCTCACTCACGGAAATATTGAGCGTGTGCAGTTACCGTTCACAGCAAACTGGAGCGGTTGCGGTTAATGTTCACAGCACATTGGATCGTGTTGAGCTCACAAGACCTAGATCGTGTGGGCTCACTCACGGAAATATTGAGCGTGTGCAGTTACCGTTCACAGCAAACTGGAGCGGTTGAGGTTAATGTTCACAGCACATTGGATCGTGTGAGCTGACAAAAGACCTGGATCATGTGGGCTCACTCACGGAAATATTGAGCGTGTGCAATTACCGTTCACAGCAAACTGGAGCGGTTGCTGTTAATGTTCACAGCACATTGGATCGTGTGAGCTCACAAAGACCTAGATCGTGTGGGCTCACTCACGGAAATATTGAGCGTGTGCAGTTACTGTTCACAGCAAACTGGAGCGGTTGCGGTTAATGTTCACAGCACATTGGATCGTGTGAGCTCACAAAGACCTAGATCGTGTGGGATTACTCACGGAAATATTGAGCGTGTGCAGTTCCGTTCACAACAAAGTGGAGCGGTTGCGGTTAATGTTCACAGCACATTGGATCGTGTGAGCTCACAAAGACCTGGATCGTGTGGGCTCACTCACGGAAATATTGAGCGTGTGCAGTTACCGTTCAGAACAAACTGGAGCGGTTGCGGTTAATGTTCACCGCACATTGGATCGTGTGAGCTCACAAAGACCTGGATCGTGTGGGCTCACTCACGGAAATATTGAGCGTGTGCAGTTACCGTTCAGAACAAACTGGAGCGGTTGCGGTTAATGTTCACAGCAAGTAGTTTGTTGCCATTATACGGTACCCCCTTTGCACAGTGCTTTCCCCCCTATGTCGCAATCGTCCACGTTGCCTTCTTGACTTGGACCCCCTATGTCGCAATTGACCGGAAATTGACCTGTGCTGGGCCACGTTGCCTTCTGAACTTTGACCCCTATGTTGCAATCAACAGGAAATTGGGTTCAGTGTCGCAACTGTCATGGTATTAATAATTAATAATTAATAATTCATAATTAAAAATTCCTCCCCCTTTTAGCCCCTGGTGCCATCTGGTGCCTATGAGGAACACTATTTTCCCAAAAAACCTTATTTTAACTCTAATTATAAGCCCTCCTTCTCGAATAGTCTCGATTTTTCTTTATTTCAGACTCGCCTATATTTTAAGCCATGGATTTTGCAAACCACCTGGTTGACCTATATTGTAAGCCCTACCTATATTTTAAACCCTCCTCTTGCAGACCCCCTGGTTGACCTATAGTTTAAGCCCTACCTATATTTTAAATCCACTCCTTCCCTCGGATTGCAAGCCTCAGAATTTCATAGACCCCACCCCCCTGGTTGACCTATATTTTAAGCTCCCCTTCTCGAATTGACTCGATTTTTCTTTATTTCAGACCCCCCAATGGTTGACTTATGTTTTAAACCCTCCACTTGCAAACCCCCTGGTTGACCTATATTTTAAGCCCTACTTATATTTTAAGCTCCCCTTCTCGAATAGTCTCGATTTTTCTTTATTTCAGACTCGCCTTTTATTTTAAAACCTCGATTTTGCAAACCCTCTGGTTGAGCTATATTTTAAGCTCCCCTTCTCGAATAGTCTCGATTTTTCTTTATTTCAGTCTCACCTATATTTTAAGCCCGGGATTTTGCAGACCCCCCTGGTTGACCTATATTTTAAGGCCCCTCCTTCCCTCGGATTACAAGTCTCAGAATAATTCCACAGAAAAGGATGACACAAGTCTCAATTGTGAAAATCAACTCTCAAAGTTGTATTCTTATTAATTAAAACCCTTTCTATTAAAAGTTACCTCTATTAAAAATCTTTTGGTGTTCATTTTGCCAGGACTGCTAAACGATTCCCTTTTATTAAATTTCAATTCTTTGGGATTCATTTTTTCCAATCCTGTTAATCGATCCCCTAGTAAATAAAAACTCTCACTCACCTTTATTAAAATCATCCAGCGCTCATAATAAATCAGTTTAATCGGGAAAAAAAAAATCATTCCATCGCTAGCGTACCTCCACGTTAATTTCGGGAAAAAGTCTCATCGGATCCAAGGTCCACGTATTTTACTAGAAGAATGACACAGTAACTGTTTCACAGAAAAATTAATAAAATTTGGTTTAAATTATTCGTAGGAATTGTACAAAAAAGGATGATACAAGTCTCAATTGTAAAACCATCTCCAAAAAGACCCAACATGGTTGACCTATATTTTAAACCCTACCTATATTTTAAGCCCTGGATTTTGCATACCTCCTGGTTGACATATATTTTAAGCCCTGGATTTTGCTGACCCTCCTGGTTGACCTATATTTTAAGCCCTACCTATATTTTAAGCCCCCTCCTTCCCTCGGATTACAAGTCTCAGAATAATTCCGCAGTAAAGGATGACACAAGTCTCAATTGTGAAAATCAACTCTCAAAGTTGTATTCTTATTAATTAAAACCCTTTCTATTAAAAGTTACCTCTATTAAAAATCTTTCGGTGTTCATTCACTGAAAAAATTCTTGTTTCAAAAAAGAGGCCTCTTTTTTGAAACAACTGGATTTTTTCAGTAGTATTACGTTTTATCACCCTTCGTCCCCTTGCGCGAAACAGCAGGATTTCGATCGCTTCAGCTCGTGTTTCAGCTGTTAGTATCCCTCCACTTCGTTCTTAACGCATCAAGAGTCGTATTATTCTAAGTTTGAAATATTCTCGGTTGAATGTCCTCTTCTGTATTAGCAGAACACACACCCACACACGCTTTGTTCGTTACGAGACATCTGACAGAAAACGTAACGTAAGACGTAACGTAAGAGAGTCGTGTTCAAAAAATATTCGAAAGTGCTGAAGAAAAATCCTTACATCTTCTGAAATATGAGTATTCAAGTTAAGATCTGTGATGAAATATTTTGCATAGCCACAAGGCTCGTTTTAAATTGTTAGCTTCTTCTGTAGCAAGCAAGTGTCCGTAAGACAATATGTTTATTCTTGCATGTGAACACACACACACATACGATAACATATGCACATAAAGATGAAACACATACAGACACTTCAACACACACACGCACACGCACAGAGAGAGAAACAAACATGAAGACGTATACACATACAGAGAAACGACTATGTGCACACAGACATCTTAACACATAGCACGAAAACATATACATATAAAGAAACATATTAACATGCATCAACATACACACGCTCACATACGCACACATGAAATATTTTGCATAACCACTAGTCTCGTTTTAAATTGTTAGCTTCTTCTGTAGCAAGCAAGTGTCCGTAAGACAATATGCTTATTCTTGCATGTGAACAAACAAACACACACACACATACGATAACATATACACATAAAGATGAAACACATACAGACACTTTAACACACAGAGAGAGACAAACATGAAGACGTATACACATACAGAGAAACGACTATGTGCACACAGACATCTTAACACATACACACGAAAACATATACATATAAAGAAACATATTAACATACACACACTCACATACGCACACATACACGATTCACTGAAACACACACACACACACCTAGAGAGAAACAAACATGCAGACACAGTTACATCTTGACATATATGCACACATCTACACGTACACACATTTCGTAGTAACATACATATTTACACATAGACACAAACACACACACACAGAGAGAGAGAGAGAAACAAACATACAGACAGACATACGTACAAGACAGTGTGCTTTAGTGTAATGCGGTGCCCTCTGAACTAAAGAATCTTTCTCAAACCCAAACAGTATAACTTTCACGTACGTTCTGATATCAAAGATAATGTGCCTTCTTGCAGTGCAGCACCCCCATGGGCTAAAAATCTTTCTCAAACCCAATCGTAGCGTGTTTTTTCACAGATGTGTTCCATGGGCAGTGATCGTTATCTCTATAGATTTAAATGTGAAGCATAGAGTGCGTATCTCTTTGTATGAAATCGCTTATAATGAGACAATATTTCCTTTAAAAGTGTGCTGGAGATATTTGGAGGTGATTCAGCCACACATTTAGGGTATTTTAATGTTTTGAAAGCAATTCTGTCTTTCCCGGTGTGTATTTATCTAATTTTTTACAGTTGTTTTTTCAGCTATTGGAACTTATTTTGAAGTTATTCTGTCATGCGTCCACTGCATTTGAAGATATTTTGTCGTTCATTCATCAAATAATTTTAGCTCTTGACAAGAAAATGGAGTGAAATACATGAATGTAATAAAGAAATTAATGTAGTGGATAATGATTTTTCTAGATCCTAGTACAGTAATATTTCGTGTGAGAGGATGTCGGGACCTTGGTAAGAAAACAACACAAACGTTCATGTCTTACTATGGATCTCAGACCTTGGCTTTGTTAGATCAGAAGTAACTAACCTGCTGTCTATGAGATAGATTAGAAATATTCTCATGCAGGAAAAATAACTAAACAAACATGAAATCACGTGTTAGATTGCAGTGAAACACCCTATCTTTGTCGAAAAACTTGTGTTTGCAGCGAAAAATAGCCATCTTCACCCACACTTATGCGCTTATTCATGCGGTGCCCTGTGAACTAAAGAATCTTTCTCAAACCGAAACAGTATAACTTTCATATAGGTTCTGATATCAAAGATAATGTGCTTTCCTGCAGTGCCGCACCCCCATGGGCTAAAAATCTTTCTCAAACCCTATCATAGCGTGTTTTTTCACAGATGTGTTCCATGTGTAGTGATCGTTATCTCTATAGATTTAAATGTGAAGCATAGAGTGCGTATCTCTTTGTATGAAATCTCCTAGTACAGTAATATTTCATGTGAGAGGATGTCGGGACCTTGGTAGGAAAACAACACAAACGTTCATGTCTTACTATGGATCTCAGACCTTGGCTTTGTTAGATCAGAAGTAACTAACCTGCTGTCTATGAGATAGATTAGAAATATTCTCATGCAGGAAAAATAACTAAACACACATGAAATCCCGTGTTAGATTGTAGTGAAACACCCTATCTTTATCGAAAAACTTGTGTTTGCAGCGAAAAATAGCCATCTTCACCCACACTTATGCGCTTATTCAAACGTAGCGAGGAGACCAGAAACTCTGAAAAGAGATAGCGGCTTGGGATAACCGACGAGAGAGCTTACATTACGTTTTATTGGTGGTTGAAGTCAGAGAATGCAAAGTCAGGTCTAGTGGATCGATTCTGGGACTCAACTTTTCATGGAAATACTGAAAATATTGTTGTTTTCTTATAAACACTGAGTTTTCAGATTTTAAATTTCCAAACTTCTGTGGTTCTTTGCTGATGTTTTCTATATGCAAAGTATTTTGTGATATTCGTCCATCCGTGTGTACGCAATGTAGTATAGAAATGTGTATTCTCATGCAGGAAAAATAACTAATAGTGAAAACAACTTGTGTTTGCAACGAAAAATAGCCAACTACAGCCACACTTATGCGCTACGTACCAGGGAACTATAGAACCAGGAAATCTGAAAAGAGCGTGAGATAGCAGTTTGGAATAACCGTCGAATAGTCGTTTTTTTCTATCTTTCAGTATTTGCGTTGTAATTTTCTGTTTTGAAGCGTTTTTTTACAACCATCCCACTACATTTTTATACTTTCTCTCTCGTCACAGTATGTTTTACAGTTATTGTGCCTTCCACTTCCAAAGAATTGTGAAAATATTCACCTATCCACTGAAATGTGTGTGTGCATTTACAGATATTCCAACACTCTTTACATTTTAGTGATTCTCATTGAATTTACCAAGCATTTCGTTGTTTTTCTAATTTTCGTTTATGCATGTAATTTGATTTAACGACCTAGTCACATGGTGTATCATGGGTAAAGTACTATCCATTTCATCTCTTTTCAGGTTTGTATGACAGTAAAGCAAACTTGCAATCAGTTTTTCATTCTAAATGCTTGTTGTCTGCATATCACCGAAATTCCTCCTCGTATGCCTTCCAAAAAGGTACATTGTAGGTTATCAACTCTAGTATTTGTCATCTTCAGGTATGAAGGCAGGAGCTGCGTAAACATAGCAGTGGTCAGTATCTGCCACCAAACACATCAGCTAAGAGGAGCACGTCAGTGTACGCGATATTGGCGTAGGTTTTTTTTTTATGTCGAATGAATATTTTCATTACACGGGTATATTCTTCTACCCCCTAGCGCTTCTCGGAGGAGCTAATGGGTGTCATCTCAATTTTAAGCGTTCTAATAAGATTATTTCATAACCTAAAGGACATCCATCTGCAAGGAATGTATTAATTGCATTCCCTATAATATGGAAAACAGCATTCTCTCTTTGAATTTCATAGAAACAAATTCTTAATGGAACAATAATGCTGCTTTTCATCGTCTGACAACAGTAGGAGATTTGCGTGCGCTTTAAATCTGAATGGTGTGATGTAGAGTAGGAACATCTCTTTCTCGTATCCAGATTGTTAAAGGGAAAATTAGACCTGATGTGTTTTCTTCTAAATGTATATAGTTGTTAAGGTGTTTAGTGTTTCCTATTGCAGGATAGAAAGTGGCTAAAACAGACAAAACATTCTTTTGTCGGAATTACATACATTAACAATAGTACGTTTTCATTAGTAATTCTCTTGGAGTAGGGATATAACTAGGTCCCGCAAGAGGCCAATGTTCATTTCACTATGGAGTACAGTATCCACTATGTGCTCCTTCAAATGAGGTCTTGATCTTCTTGCACATTGAATCCGATTCTCTGTTTAGGGATGATGTAGGAAGACTTGTGACACAGTTACTTCGGAAAAACGGGGTGCAGTGTTCGAAGGGGAGGCTTTTCGCCTGAAGCGCACTTGCACTGTAAGGTACCATTTAATAACTATTTTAAACTTTGTCCACTAAATTATTTTTCTGATCGTAATACATGCAATTGAATTTCGTTGAAACATATTTCTTCCCGACACTGTACCATAATTGTGTATTCTTATGGAAGTTGAGTGATTCAAGTCACTGGTTCATTTCTAACAATAGTTTTTCAAGTAAGCTGAAATCTAGAGATGTTTTAGCACGAAATCAGTTTTGGTTCTTCCCAGTATTTTCCCAGTGATACCCCATTATTTAATTAGTTTTTATTTTTAATGAAGGAAATCGTTTTACCAGTAGCAAATATTGTCGAGCGGATAGCAGGGGCCAGAGTTGAGATTTATCTCCGCAAAAATCCGCGCCCTGGCGATGACGCTTCAGCTATCGGCACTGAGGTCGCGCGTTCAAATACGGCGACGAAAGCCAATATTTTTTTTTTTTTTTTAAATACATGAGACGTACTAAAAATAGTATGGACGTTGGATGACACCGATTAAATGCGCAAAAACTGATTTGGTTTAAAGAGGGGAGGGCTTAAAATATAGGTGGATCAATAGGTGGGTCTATGAAGAGGGGAGGGCTTAAAATATGAGTTAAACAGGGGAAAAACAAGAAAATTCGAGAAGGGGACTTAAAATATAGGTCAACCATGGGGTCTATGAAGAGGACTTAAAATATGGTCGGTTGCGACATAGGGGTCAAAGTCCAATCTGAGAAGGCAATGTGGATTCTAGGAAACATCTATTTTTAAATCTTATCAGTTGCAAATGCAGACACAGTGAAGCGCTGGACATTTGACCTTCCAGCTGATAAAGGATTGCACCATATCGTGTGATGTGGCGAAAGTGCTGTTGCTACCCCCTAATAAACGATCTGAAGGATGTCTACAGGAAACGTACGATTTCCGATACACTGATAACGGACTTGGAAAACTTTTAGCCTGTTGAACGTCTATTGCAAGGTAGATCTTATATACAAGTCCTACGAATAATTTAAACCAAATTTTATTAATTTTTCTGTGAAACAGTTACTGTGTCATTCTTCTAGTAAAATACGTGGACCTTGGATCCGATGAGGCTTTTTCCCGAAATTAACGTGGAGGTACGCTAGCGATGGAATGATTTTTTTTTTCCCGATTAAACTGATTTATTATGAGCGCTGGATGATTTTAATAAAGGTGAGTGAGGGTTCTTATTTACTAGGGGATCGATTAACGGGGTTGGAAAAAATAAATACCGAAGTAGTTTTAATAAAAGGGAATCGTTTAGCAGTCCTGGTAAAATGAACACCGAAAGATTTTTAATAGAGGTAACTTTTAATAGAAAGGGTTTTAATTAATAAGAATACAACTTTGAGAGTTGATTTTCACAATTGAGACTTGTGTCATCCTTTACTGCGGAATTATTCTGAGACTTGTAATCCGAGGGAAGGAGGGGCCTTAAAATATAGGTCAACCAGGGGGGTCTGCAAAATCCCGGGCTTAAAATATAGGTGAGACTGAAATAAAGAAAAATCGAGACTATTCGAGAAGGGGAGCTTAAAATATAGCTCAACCAGAGGGTTTGCAAAATCGAGGTTTTAAAATAAAAGGCGAGTCTGAAATAAAGAAAAATCGAGACTATTCGAGAAGGGGAGCTTAAAATATAAGTAGGGCTTAAAATATAGGTCAACCAGGGGGTTTGCAAGTGGAGGGTTTAAAACATAAGTCAACCATTGGGGGGTCTGAAATAAAGAAAAATCGAGTCAATTCGAGAAGGGGAGCTTAAAATATAGGTCAACCAGGGGGGTGGGGTCTATGAAATTCTGAGGCTTGCAATCCGAGGGAAGGAGTGGATTTAAAATATAGGTAGGGCTTAAACTATAGGTCAACCAGGGGGTCTGCAAGAGGAGGGTTTAAAATATAGGTAGGGCTTACAATATAGGTCAACCAGGTGGTTTGCAAAATCCATGGCTTAAAATATAGGCGAGTCTGAAATAAAGAAAAATCGAGACTATTCGAGAAGGAGGGCTTATAATTAGAGTTAAAATAAGGTTTTTTGGGAAAATAGTGTTCCTCATAGGCACCAGATGGCACCAGGGGCTAAAAGGGGGAGGAATTTTTAATTATGACTTATTAATTATTAATTATTAATACCATGACAGTTGCGACACTGAACCCAATTTCCTGTTGATTGCAACATAGGGGTCAAAGTTCAGAAGGCAACGTGGCCCAGCACAGGTCAATTTCCGGTCAATTGCGACATAGGGGGTCCAAGTCAAGAAGGCAACGTGGACGATTGCGACATAGGGGGGGAAAGCACTGTGCAAAGGGGGTACCGTATAATGGCAACAAACTACTACAGCACATTGGATCGTGTGAGCTCACAAAGATTTGGATCGTGTGGGCTCACTCACGGAAATATTGAGCGTGTGCAGTTACCGTTCAGAACAAACTGGAGCGGTTGCGGTTAATATTCACAGCACATTGGATCGTGTGGGCTCACTCACGGAAATATTGAGCGTGTGCAGTTACCGTTCACAGTAAACTGGAGCGTGTGCAGTAACTGCACACGCTCCAGTTTGCTGTGAACGGTAACTGGAGCGTGTACAGTTGCTGTACACGCTCCAGATATTTTTCTTCAATTCTGTAATCACGTGACCGAAGGTTGCCGAATCGACACAAACGTATGTGGATTCGGCAACCTTCGGTCACGTGATTACAGAATCTTTTTTAATTTCGAATCCACACACAAACGTGTGTGGATTCGAAAACTAATTTTCGTTCGATCTTAAGGAAAGCGACTGTAATTATCAAATACCCAGTTTCAGCCATTTGTCTCAACACTTGATCCGCCTTTTATTTGCAAGAGACGAACTTTTATCCAGTTCCAACACTCGCAGGTCAAGAAACATCAAAGTCCGAAGACAGTTGGAACCACTCTTTGCAATACCGAATTCCTGTGGGGAATCTCTTAAGAAGAAGCGGAAAGAAAAGCAGAAAATCACAAAAGGTAATCAGAGATGGTCGTTGGCGTGTGATTGAACTTCGACGCGGACATCTCAGCGTAGAGCGGCGCCCCCTACGGCGATCCTGGTCTCTAATCCAGGACCAAGTGGCTCTCCATGCAGGCGCGGAAATTGAAGCAGTTGTCTCACAGTAGGATTACCGAGATAGGACACTTAATCCAATTGTCGGCCTGCCGCCGTGAGTAAGGGTCATGTGCCGACCACGTGTGCTTTACGTGTAGCTGCCCCGCCCCCTCAAGAGCTTTTGTGCCAGTGGGGGCGGGCCTGAGTCAACTGAGAGCGAGAGAGAACCACGAGACAGAGGAGGACTTTCCTTCCCTAGCGATTCGGAGAATTGAACTGGCTCTTTGAAAAGGGCTTGGTGGTTGTGGATGCACCTCTGGGGCTTTCCTCTGGTGATGATTTCTAGATAAGTGGCGGGTTCACTTCTAGTACAATGCTTTGCGCTGTTGGCACGAGATCGCTTCTGTAAAATTCAAACTGGCTTTTGCGGTTTGAAAAGGCACGATTCATTCTTGACGTATCGGAAGCTTTTGTTGTTGTCTCAGAAGGAGGAACCATGTTTCAAGGAAGAATGGCTTTAATGCTCTAAAGCTTCAAGGATTTTTATTCATTGCAACGCTTTTATAAACAATATTTGGTCCAACAACAGAATTTGTTTTGTTAAAGTATGGATTGTATTTCAATCGTAAATAAGCATTTCGACAAAGTGAAATGCTGTGCGAATGTTTCGTCTATTTCAAATACATTTAGCAAATACATAATTAACTTTAGGTATTTTGAAAAATGATATTCATTCATACCCACCTCAACGCAATGAAAGTACTTCGATTTACGCCTTAGTTGCGTTATATAAATAAATAAATACCCCCTCAAGCAGCTGCTTGCCACAGAGGTCTGAAAGGAGCCTGTCAGTTTATATGCCATAGTAGGTCTGTGAGGATGGCAGGACCTCAGCAGAAAAACAACACAAACGTCCATGCCTTACCCGAGGCTCGAACCCAGGTCCCTCAGATCAGTAGCCAAGCGCGCTAACCACTCGGCCACGGGATATACGTGGGTATAAATCGAATTTTTCCCGCTGTTGCGATAACTATAAGGTTATAGCCTACTTTTTGTTCCAGGTAAAGTTCTTTGCATGGTTGTACTTAATAGAATTAAGAATCTGGTTGATGGGCAATTGCGTGATGAACATAGTGGATTCCGAAGTGGTAGGGGATGTGTAGATCAGATATTTTCACTGAGGCAGATTCTTGAGAAATGTTTAGAGTTTCAGAAAACTTTGGTTGCTAGCTTTGTTGATTGCAAAAAGGCTTTTGATTCTGTTGATCGTCATAATTTGTGGTTGATTGTGAGATCATATGGTATACCAGACAAGTTAGTTAACATAATGAAAGCTCTCTATAATAGCACTGAGTCGTGTGTGAGAGTTGGTAAGGCTTTTAACAATTGGTTTAACATTACTTCTGGTGTTCGATAAGGGTGCATTTTGTCTCCTTTTCTCTTTAGCTTGGTTATTGATTACGTTATGCGAAATTCACTTCAAGGGTAAGATTTTGGCCTTAAATGGCCTGGAGATACGAAAATTTCTGATTTAGATTATGCTGATGATTTAGCCCTTTTGGCAAATGATGTTGATGAGATGAACTCTTTCATTCGAGCTGTTGATAAGACTGGTAGTAGAGTAGGTTTGGTTATAAACAGAGAGAAAACTAAAGTGATGAAAATTGGTCAGGCAGGCTGTGATTCAGTTAATTTGAATGGTTGCAGTCTTGAGCAGGTGTCACAGTTTAATTATCTTGGGAGCTATGTAACAGATAATGATGATGTGCGGCATGAGATTAACAAACGAATAGGGATTGCTGCCGGGACTTTTAAGAATCTATGGGGAATGTGGAGAAATAGGGGTATACACCTAAAGACTAAAATTAGACAGGAGTCTGCAACCTCCTTTAAGCAGCATATTGTGCAGAGAGAGACTCCGTTGGTTTGGTGATGACCGTTAAAACTCTAGCCAATGATCGTTAGGAAAATGTCCCTCGCAAAGCGGCATTCTACTTTCATTCACTCCGCTTGGAAAAGCCGCCGACCATCGGGTGGGACGTTAAGCAATGGTCCCATGTGCAGGAGAGCCATACTTTGTTGGGGGGGGGGGGGTAACTCATTAGGTAGCGCGCCAGGCTCGTAATCTGCAGTTCCCAGGTTCATGTCCCATCTGGGTCAGCGTTGAAATTTATCTCCGAAAAACTCCCTGCCCTCGATCAATAAGGGGACACCGATGGGCTTGGAAAGACCGTCGTCCGTCGGATGGGACGTTAAGCCGTGGCCCCGTATGTGGGAGAGCCATACTTTGTTCACGTTAAAGAATACGCTGGATGACCTGGATAGGAGACTGCCATCTGTCTGTTGTTCCGGAACAGCTGTACCGGAATTCCCGTTTCCCGACCTTCTCGGGGCCCTTGTAGCCTGCCCATTTAGTGGGGCGGGGGTGGCTCAGTCGGTAGCACGCCAGGCTCGTAATCTGTAGTTCCGGTTCGAGTCCCAGCTGGGTCAGCGTTGATATTTATCTCCGCAAAATTCCCCGCCCTGCCCACGGTCAGTAGGGGACACCGATGGGCTTGGAAAGGCCGCCGTCCGTCGCATGGGACGTTAAGCCGTGGCCCCGTGTGCAGGAGAGACATACCCTGTGCACGTTAAAGAACACGCTGGATGGCCTAGACGGAGACTACCATCTGTCTCCCAACAGCTGTTCCAGTGGGTCCCCTCCCCCAACCTTCTCTGAGCCTTCGGGGTCCATGTGACCTGGCCATTTAGCCCATGGTGTGCAAAAAAAAAGTGCCTCTGAGAAAAAAAAAACAATCCACTTTCATTCTAGTATTACTTTAAAAATATTCTTCCAAAATACGTGTCTTTTTTCCGTTTAGTAATTTTTCTCTTCCATGCTGTCACGAAAACTCTGCAGCTGAGGATTCATGGTCTCCGTGCTCCCCCTTCCCCGTCCAACGCAGGACTCATTAAAAAAATAATCAATATATACTGAATCTGGCCCATTTCTTCCAATATTGTGACCAAACATTTTTAAGTGCCTAACTGAACGATTTTTCCAATTCATTGTACAGTCGCTCAAAAAAGTATCCGAACACTATGATTGATTACAGAATTCAGAAAAAATATATGGCAACGATTTTTTAGAAATTAGTTACCTGGCAACCTTCGTGTCACGTGGCACGAAGGTTGCCAGATAACTAATTTCTAAAATAATCGTTGCCAGATATTTTTTCTGAATTCTGTAATCAACCATAGTGTTCGGATACTTTTTTGAGCGACTGTACTATTAATGATGTATACTTTTGTTTCTTAATCAAGTTATTTTCTTTATTCCTTAACATTTTTTTCTCTAATTCATTACTCATTAGATATGTATGTTTTTGTTTTTTAGTAGAGAATTTTTCCTGCGGCTCTTTAAGAAATAGTTTTTTTTTTCCTAGTACAAGCCGTCCCGTGGCCGAGTGGTTAGCACGCTTGGCTACTGATCTAAGGGATGGGGTTCGAGCCCCGGATAAGGCAAGGCATGGATGTTCGTGTTGTTTTTCTGCTGAGGTCCTGCCATCCTCTCAGATCTCCTACTGTGGCACATAAACTGACAGGCTCCTGTCAGACCTCTGTGGCAAGCAGCTGCTTGAAGGGGTATTTATTTATTTATTTTATTTACAGTCGCTCAAAAAATATCCGAACACTGTGGTTGATTACAGAATTCAGAAAAAATATCTGGCAACGATTTTTTTTTTTTTAGAAATTAGTAATCACTAACTTCTAAAAAAATCGTTGCCAGATATTTTTTTCTGAATTCTGTAATCAACCATAGTGTTTGGATATTTTTTTGAGCGACTGTACCTGTTCACTGAGTTTCGGTTGGACAGGCCTGCCCTTGAGATAAATGCTGAGGTCATAATTAAGGACTCCAACGCTCAACATTCCAAACGGTTCGGAAGTTAAGAGCTGGAACGACGATTTTATTTCAAATTTCTACCTGAACCCCATTTCGATTAGTTCCATTTCATTTCCACCCCATTAGACTTACCCAGCCATTTCGTTTCGGGGACAACAGCACCGTCGTCCACCTGACCTGGGGTAAGCGTGAGAAAGATCTTCCCAATGACCACTGACCACCTGTAGAGGAGTCGTCCCAACCCGGCGAGTGTGAAATGCGCGTATCTCAGTGGTCGAACCCCGAGGCCTCTCTTTTCTTTTCACCTGGCTGTTGGCCAATTAATTTCAAGATAACGTCGCTCATAATGGCTTTATGGCAGCAGTTTGAAGAGAGCAGTGGAAAAAGGGGCCAGACAGTTTCGGCTCAGGTGATGGTTTTACGACCTACTGATCTTTCGCCCCCATGTCGTAACGCATCTGTCACTGACATTGCTAGGAGCGCATTTAGAAGCCTTTCAGTAACCAACAGACAATGGACGACTTCGCGGAACGGGGCACAGCTCATTGCCTGAAAAGAGAACTCCCTAACGATCCACGTTTAAGTCAAGTTTACCTGGATGTTGATGAAGCGTTACCGATGGCTTCATTCCGGCTCTATTTACTGGGCTGAGGGGGAGGGGAAGCTTTCAAACAAGAGAAAGGTGGTGGTGGTGGGGGGGGGGGGGGCACTGGGTAGCAGTGGACTACATTCTCAGTACATGAGGTACGCTTAACAACAGAAGAAAATTTATTGACACAATATGTGTGCATACATTTTAATAGTATTATTTAAAAATATTTTAATATATATATATAGGCAAGCTCTGTGGCAAGCAGCCCCTCAAGCAGCTGCTTGCCACAGAGGTCTGACAGGAGCCTGTCAGTTTATATGCCATAGTAGAAGGTCTGAGAGGATGGCAGGACCTCAGCAGAAAAATTTTAATATTATTATTTAAAGAAGTATTTTAATAGTATTATTTAAAAGTATTTTAATAGTATTATTTAAAGAAGTATTTTAATAGTATTATTTAAAAAAGTATTTTAATAGTTTATTTGAAAGTATTTTAGCAGTTTATTTGAAAGTATTTTAATAGCATTATTTGAAAAAGTATTTTAATAGTGTTATTTTAAAAAAGTATTTTAATAGTATTATTTAAAAGTATTTTAATAGTATTATTTAAAGAAGTATTTTAATAGTATTATTTAAAAAAGCATTTTAATAATTTATTTGAAAGTATTTTAACAGTTTATTTGAAAGTATTTTAATAGCATTATTTGAAAAAGTATTTTAATAGTATTATTTTAAAAAAAGTATTTTAATAGTATTATTTAAAAAAAAGCATTTTCATATTATTGTTTAAAAGTATTTTTTTAAGAAAGCTATGGTGTCAACGATCAATAAAGTTTGTTTGTAAGAGACCGATTTGGGGAAGGGGTTTTTGCTACTAATACTTAGCATTATTTTAAACGAATTTAACATATTTTTGAACTTGTACAGTCGCTCAAAAAAGTATCCGAACACTATGGTTGATTACAGAATTCAGAAAAAATATCTGGCAACGATTTTTTTAGAAATTAGTGATCTGGCAACCTTCGTGTCACGTGATTACAGAATTCAGGAAAAATATCTGGAGCGTGTACAGCAACTGTACACGCTCCAGTTACCGTTCACAGCAAACTGGAGCATGTGCAGTTACTGCACACGCTCCAGTTTGCTGTGAACGGTAACTGCACACGCTCAATATTTCCGTGAGTGAGCCCACACGATACTGGTCTTTGTGAGCTCACACGATCCAATGTGCTGTGAACATTAACCGCAACCGCTCCAGTTTGCTGTGAACGGTAACTGCACACGCTCAATATTTCCGTGAGTGAGCCCACACGATCCAGGTCTTTGTGAGCTCACACGATCCAATGTGCTGTGAACATTAACCGCATCCGCTCCAGTTTGCTGTGAACGGTAACTGCACACGCTCAATATTTCCGTGAGTGAGCCCACACGATCCAGGTCTTTGTGAGCTCACACGATCCAATGTGCTGTGAACATTAACCGCAACCGCTCCAGTTTGCTGTGAACGGTAACTGCACACGCTCAATATTTCCGTGAGTGAGCCCACACGATCTAGTATCAAAATAATATGACCACCTACAGTCGCTCAAAAAAATATCCGAACACTATGTTGATTACAGAATTCAGAAAAAATATCTGGCAACGATTTTTTTAGAAATTAGTGATCTGGCAACCTTCGTGTCACGTGACACGAAGGTTGCCAGAACGGTTGCCTTCATGGAAAGCCGTAATTTTAAGAAGAGAAATGTTTAAAATGTTTGAGAAAGATTTCAATGAAAGAATAAGAAATCTGAAGATAATGAAAAAGTAGACCTCCACAACTAGCACGAATCTCTTATCTCCATAAGATACTTAATGTTATTGTTCTAATCCGCACGACCGTAGATAAGACTGTCTTCGAAATTGTCTGCACCTCTTTATAATTCAATACCTTTTTTAACCATGTAATAATATTAACTTGATTTTAGTAATTCTTGAGTGAAGTTGGAGATGTAATTTTTGAAAAATTAAAAATAATTATATGAAAAATGTTTTATTTAGTAAGTTTCTCGAATCCTTTTTCTCCTCGCAACAAAGAAATTAATTTTTATCTCGTTTTCAAAGAAAACGAGATAATAGTTTCGCTTTGTCGTCTGTCTGTAGACATCGAACTTTTTTTTTTAGTTTACGGAGATGAATTAATTTTTTTTTGTTGGATAGGTATTGATGAAATATTACGATCTGCACTTTCCCAATCTCTGTAAAGCTATAATTACGCCCTCTAGCGATGGAAAAGTGTTGAAAATTTCACAATTTGAAACGAATATTGCAAACGATATATTTATGCTAGAAATTTGAAATTTTGGTGCTGTAATGTGAAGGCCATGAAGTTTCTATTGCCAACAATTAGTTGACCCCTTAGACCCACAGGGGATGGGAAAACACACCTTTTTTTGTTTTAGCAGATCATTGTTTGTTTTTAGAGATAAGTGAAAAATTCTTTTTGGGTAAGACAGGAATTGATAAAATATTATGATTCATCCCTTTTCAAACTTCCGAAAACTATAATTTCGCCCTCCAACGGTGAAGATATTTGCAAATTCCAAAATTTCAAACTAATATTACAGACGACATATTTAAGCTAGAAATTTTAAATTTTGGTGATTGAATGCGAACGTCATGAAGTATCCATTAGCAACACTGAATTGGCCTCTTAGATCCAGAGTGAACAGAAAAACGCGACTTTTTTTGTTTTAAAAGAAAATTATTTCTTTATAAAGAAAAATTGAAAATTCTTTTTAGGTTGGAGAGGTATTGATAAAATATTACTATAAGCCCTTTCCGAATATCCCAAAAGCTATGATTGCGCCTTCTAATGGTGGAAAAATTCAAATATTTTAAACGATGCATTTATGCTCGAAATTTGAAAATTTGGTAGTGAAATGTGAAGGTTACCAAGTTTCCATTGACAGCAATACATTGATGAATGGAAAACTCATTTACTTGCATTGGTACTAATGAAATATAATTCACATTTTTCAAATACTTAGGTAATTTTAACTGATATCGTTACAGATCATTAAATGTAGAAACAGCAAAACTACTAACAACTTTTGCAAGTGATTTGTATATAACAGAAATTTGAAATTTTAGTGGTAGGTTTCAAGAGATATTCCACTGAGAGTATCTTTAACTACTTTTTCACTCCTGAAAAATTTTAATGAGCTAACGGATGATGGGGAAAATGCAAATAGCATCTTATTAGTAATTATAGAACATAAAAGAATTTGTCTTTTATTTCTTAAATTTAAAAGCTGCATTTACCACACCCCTCCGAGAAAAGTGGGTACATCATCATCATCATCATCATCATCATCATCATCATCATCATCATCATCATCATCATCATCATCATCATCATCAAGCAGCCATGGACTACGGAGGTCCAACTAGACCGTGAATTTAGTTCTCCAAGCAAATCTTTCCTGAGCTACATCTGCTGCATCTGGCCACTGCACACCAATTCTAACAAAATCCTGTTCGACATTGTCTGACCACCGCATCCTAGGTCTCCCCCTCTTTCTGAAGCCTTTAGGCACACTGTTCATAACCCTATTCGCCAATCTATAATTATCCATAAGGGCAACATGGCCAAACCAACGGAGTCTCTCTCTGCACAATATGCTGCTTAAAGGAGGTTGCAAACTCCTTTGCCTAACCTCACCATTAGTTACAAAGTTGAACCACCTAATGCCCAAGATATTGCGTAAGCATCTGGAATCAAAAGCATCTAGTTTCCTGTTATCTTGTTTACAAAGTGTCCAAGTTTCACTACCATAACTAAGCCTAGAAAGAACCAAACTATTATACAGTCTAATTTTAGTCTTTAGGTGTATACGCCTATTTCTCCACATTCTCCATAGATTCTTAAAAGTCCCGGCAGCAATCCCTATTCGTCTGTTAATCTCACGCCGCACACCACAATTTTCTGTTACATAGCTCCCAAGATAATTAAACTGTGGCACCTGCTCAAGACTGCAACCATTCAGATTAACTGAATCACAGCCTGCCTGACCAATTTTCATCACTTTAGTTTTCTCTCTGTTTATAACCAAACTTACTCTACTACCAATGTCATCAACAGCTCGAATGAAAGAGTTCATCTCATCAACATCATTTGCCAAAAGGGCTAAATCATCATCATAATCTAAATCAGAAATTTTCGTATCTCCAGACCATTTAAGGCCAAAATCTTACTCTTGCAGGAAGGACCGCATTTACCATAAGGCGCATTAGGCGCAAGCTGGGGCCTCACTCTCTATGGGGCCACATTTCAAAACCTTACTCCTCACAAACAACATGAAAAACAACCTAGTTATTAATAAATAAAATACTTATTTTTAAATACGAAACTCACTAGCGCAAGCTAAAATGTTTAGCAAGGAGGCCTCGAATTTAATGTGCGCCTAGGGCATAGAGTTTGAATTCGGCTCTGCTTACAGGAATTTCGCATAACGTAATCAATAACCAAACGAAAGAGAAAAGGAGACAAAATGCACCCTTGTCGAACACCAGAAGTAATGCTAAACCAATTGCTACAAGCCTTACCAACTCTCACACACGACTCAGTGTTATTATAGACAGCTTTCATTATGTTAACTAACTTGTCTGGTGTACCATATGATCTCACAATCAACCACAAATTATATTGATCAACAGAGTCAAAAGCCTTTTTGCAATCAACAAAGCTAGCAACCAAAGGTTTCTGAAACTCTAAACATTTCTCAAGAATCTGCCTAAGTGAAAATATCTGATCTACACATCCCCTATCACTTCTGAATCCACATTGCTCATCACACAATTGACTGTCAACCAGATTCTTAATTCTATTAAGCACAATCATGGAAAGAACTTTACCTGGAACAGAGAGTAGGCTGATACCACTATAGTTATCACAAGAACTGCGATCACCTTTTTGGAAAATAGGGATAATAATAGCTGTGGTAAAATCCTTAGGAACCATGCCTTTATCATAAAAGATATTGAAAATTTCAGTCATCCATGTGGTAACCGAAACATTCCCAGCTCTAGGCATTTCCGTAGTAATTTCATCTATTAAGCATTTAATAATTGTAAGCATTGCTATAATGCAGAGTTGAAATTTGGTATTAAATCTAAATCTATCTAAAGAGGTAATGCCCATAAGGCAAATAGCATCGACACAAGCGAACAGTAATACTCCTAACATCTGGAGTTCAATTGAAATTAGAAAGGCCCAACTAGACGATGAAGATATAAGGCCAATAATGGATTTGATAGAAAAATCTGATGTAAGACCTAATTGGGAGCAAATCTTGAGGTATAATCCAACTACCAAAAGTTACTGGGTACAGTGGGACTCCTTAGAAATGAGAGACAGTGTATTATACAGAAGATGGGAGAATCCCACTGGACGGCTGATCCGTTGTCAGATAATTCTTCCTCGCTCCCGAGTGGAACTAGTGATGAAAGATGTGCATGATAGTGCCACTGGAGGACACTTTGGTGTTAATAAGAATTAGCTAAAGCCAGGGAAGATTTTATTGGCTGCAAAGTATGACAGACGTTGAAAAATGGTGTAGGCAATGTGAGGCCTGTACAGCAAAGAAAGGCCCTAAGACTAGGAGTCTGGGTAAGCTGCAGACGTATAACGTTGGTGCCCCTTTTGAAAGAATAGCCATTGATGTAATGGGTCCGTTCCCTAAGACTGATGAAGGAAATCGCTATTTATTAGTGGTAATAGATTGTTTCACGAAATTGCCTGAGGTCTATCCCATCCAAGAATGGGGCGAGGGTGGCTCAGTCGGTAGCGCGCCAGGCTCGTAATCTGTAGTTCCCAGGTTCGAGTCCCAGCTGGGTCAGCGTTGAGATTTATCTCCGCAAAATTCCCCGCCCTGCCCACGGGTCAGTAGGGGACACCGATGGGCTAGGAAAGGCCGCCGTCCGTCGGATGGGCCGTTAAGCCGTGGCCCCGTGTGCGGGAGAGCCATACCCTGTGCACGTTAAAGAACACGCTGGATGGCCTTGACGGGAGGCTACCATCTGTCTCCCAACAGCTGTTCCAGTGGGTCCCCTCCCTCAACCTTCTCTGAGCCTTCGGAGTCCATGTGACCTGGCCATTTAGCCCGTGGTGTGCAAAAAAGTGCCGCTCAGAGGTAAAACAACCCAACCCAAATCCCATCCAAGACCAGGAAGCAATAACAATTGTAGAGATGATAGTAAATAACTTGATTAGTAGGTATAGAATACCTTTGCAACTCCACTCAGACCAAGGATGGAATTTTGAATCCAATGTGTTTAAAGGATCTGCTAATTATTAGGCATTCAGAAAACTAGAACAACTTTCCTACACTCTCAGCTGGGTGATATGGTTGAGAGATTTAATAGGACAATTGCACAACATTTAGCATTGTTTGTCGACGACCATCAACGTGATTGGGACGCCATAAACCACTCCTTTTGTTGGCAAACAGAATAGCAGTGCATGAGACAATTGGACACACTCCTTCCATGATGCTCTTTGAAAGATAGTTACGTCTTCCCTGTTGGGGGCGGGGGTGGCTCAGTCGGTAGCGCGCCAGGCTCGTAATCTGTAGTTCCCAGGTTCGAGTCCCAGCTGGGTCAGCGTTGAGATTTATCTCCGCAAAACTTCCCGCCCTGCCCACGGTCAGTAGGGGACACCGATGGGCTTGGAAAGGCCGCCGTCCGTCGGATGGGACGTTAAGCCGTGGTCCCGTGTGCGGGAGAGCCATACCCTGTGCACGTTAAAGAACACGCTGGATGGCCTTGACGGGAGGCTACCATCTGTCTCCCAACAGCTGTTCCAGTGGGTCTCCTCCCCCAACCTTCTCTGAGCCTTCGGGGTCCATGTGACCTGGCCATTTAGCCCATGGTGTGCAAAAAAGTGCCGCTCAGAGGTAAAACAACCCAACCCAACTCTTCCCTGTGACCTATTATATTGTCTGCCCGAAGCAATGCCTGTATCCACTCCACAATACGTACAAGAATTACAACAACGACTAGAAGAAATCTATCACTCCGTCAGACATAACATCAACTTAGCAAGCGAGAGAACCAAAACTAGATACGACAGTAAAACAAATGGAACTGTTTTCAATCAAGGAGTTGTTGGCTGCACCTTCCACATAGAAATAAGAGACTTTAACCAAAACTTCAGAAACCTTGGGAAGGTCCGTATGCAGTAGTTAACAAGATTAACGACGTGGTGTATCGCATTCGTCAACGTCCAACTACAAAGTGAAAGGTGGTTCATGTGGATCGTTTGGCCTCGTTTCATCGAGGAAGCTTCGGAATCCAGAATTGTTCAGGACGAACAAGACCTAAGGAGGGGGCAGTGTTACGAAAGATGAACGTGCTTCAGTGATTTTATGAAAAACGTGACATGAACGCTCGCCTATGCTTCTGCGTGAGATTTATGTAACAAACGAATTGGAACATAGAAAAAAAAAATAAATACCCCTTCAAGCAGCTGCTTGCCACAGAGGTCTGACAGGAGCCTGTCAGTTTATATGCCAGAGTATGTGAGGATGGCAGGAACTCAGCAGAAAAACAACACGAATGCCTTACCCGGGGCTCGAACCCAGGTCCCGTAGATCAGTAGCCAAGCGCGCTAACCACTAGAACCGATCTGAAATTTAAGAAAGATAGAATTGTAATGTTAGAGCTGTGGTTTTGTGAAAAGAGGTTCAGTGCTAAAAAATAAAATATCCCCTCAAGCAGCTGCTTGACACAGAGGTCTGACAGGAGCCTGTCAGTTTATATGCCATAGTAGAAGGTCTGAGAGGATGGCAGGACCTCAGCAGAAAAACGACACACACACATCCATGCCTAATCCGGGGCTCGAACCCAGGTCCCTTAGATCAGTAGCCAAGCGTGCTAACCACTCGGCCACGGGACGGCTGTTTAGTGCTAGTGGGTCTGAAATAGCACAAACAAAAAGGGGAGTCAACGCTAACAAGAAAGCTGTGAAGGAGACGAAAAGGAAGACAAAATTGTCGAAGGTAAACAAAGAATCGTTTAGTCATTTTATCTCTAAAGTTATGAAGGATATTGTCTAGAAAAAATTAGGAGGTAAACGTTCATCAATTGAGTAGACAGAGCTAGTTTTAACTGTTCTGTAAGAAAAGATTACTTTATCTACAGTCGCTCAAAAAATTATCCTAACACTATGATTGATTACAAAATTCAGAAAAAATATCTGGCAACGATTTTTTTTATAAATTAGTGATCTGGCAACCTTCGTGTTACATGGTTACAGAATTCAGGAAAAATATCTGGAGCGTGTACAGCAACTGTGCACGCTCCAGTTACCGTTCACAGCAAACTGGAGCGTGTGCAGTAACTGCACACGCTCCAGTTTGCTGTGAACGGTAACTGCACACGCTCAATATTTCCGTGAGTGAGCCCACACGATACTGGTCTTTGTGAGCTCACACGATCCAATGTGCTGTGAACATTAACCGCAACCGCTCCAGTTTGCTGTGAACGGTAACTGCACACGCTCAATATTTCCGTGAGTGAGCCCACACGATCCAGGTCTTTGTGAGCTCACACGATCCAATGTGCTGTGAACATTAACCGCATCCGCTCCAGTTTGCTGTGAACGGTAACTGCACACGCTCAATATTTCCGTGAGTGAGCCCACACGATCCTTGTGAGCTCACACGATCCAATGTGCTGTGAACATTAACCGCAACCGCTCCAGTTTGCTGTGAACGGTAACTGCACACGCTCAATATTTCCGTGTGTGAGCCCACACGATCCAGGTCTTTGTGAGCTCACACGATCCAATGTGCTGTGACCATTAACCGCAACCGCTCCAGTTTGCTGTGAACGGTAACTGCACACGCTCCATATTCATTGCATTATATGTTCATACGCATTATATATATTAAAAATATCCGAACACTATGGTTGATTACAGAATTCAGAAAAATTATCTGGCAGCGATTTTTTTAGAAATTAGTGATCTGGCAACCTTCGTGTCACGTGACACGAAGTTGCCAGATCACTAATTTCTAAAAAAATTGTTATGAATTGCATTGTTTTGTAATTTGTATTGTTCAAATACTTACTTTTTCCCACGCTCAGTACTCATCCATTTTAAATTACAACAATATATATGTATCAGATGGTCGCCTCAGAAGTGCTAAAAACTTGGGAGTTTTCCAATCGCTTGGTAATGCGAATTTTGCACAAATACATTGGAGACATATGGGAACCTCGATGCCAGGTTGCCACGATTTCGCGAACTCGCCATAATTTTTCAAAGAAAATTCCCTTTTTTTATATCTCATCTGAATTTTACCGAGTCACTTCAAATTTCCTCAAGTGCGCCTCGATTTCATCAGCTCTCCTTAATTTTTTTTAAAAACAATCCCAATTTTCACAACTCACCTGTATTTTACCAAGTTGCTTCACATTTTGCCAACTCCCCTAGATTTTGCCAACTTTTCATAACTTTACAAAAAAAAATCACAATTTTTACATCTCACCTGAATTGTACCAAGTCACTTCGAATTTTGCCAACTTCCCAAGATTTTGCCAAGCTTGTGTCGATTTTGTCAACTGTCCTTAATTTCACAAAAACAATTCGTTTTCACAACTCACCTGGATTTTGCCAAGTCGCAATGAACTTTGCCAACTTCCTAGGTTTTGCCAATTCCGATTTACTTTGGGGAGGAAGAGAAGTCTTTTCCCCCATAATTATGCCCCTGATATTACTATTTACATTTCCCAATCTTCCATTAGTGCGAATTACCGCTATTAAAAAAAGCAAAATTCGGAAAATGGAATCTTGTATTATTCCTGAGGCGATGCATTATTCTTCTAGTTATTTTCAACATTTTTACATCTTACCTTTCTTTACATGCACACATAATGCGAAGAACGAATAGAAGAAAAAGCAGACGAATGCATAAAGGTGGCGCCATCTACTGACAACATGAGACACTATAATAAACATGTGTTTTCAGTATGTGGGGTTTCATGTCCGAGTGGTTAGCGTACTTGGATATGGATCAATGGTACTTTTCGCACAAACCCCGCATAAGCTAATGGGCGTTTGTTTTCTTGCATTGTCTTTCTGTTTCAGTTTCGCCTTCACAGGTCTTCTCTGTGGCATATTATACTGACAAGCAACTGCTTGAGGGGTAATTTATTTTTTTCATCATCATCATCATCATCAACCTCAAGCAGCCATGGGCTACGGAGGTCCAACCAGACCGTGCAATTTAGTTCTCCAAGCAAGTCTATCCTGAGCTACATCTACTGCATCTGGCCACTGCACACCAATTTTAACAAGGTCCTGTTTGACATTGTCTGCCCACCGCATCCTAGGTCTCCCCTTCTTTCTGAGGCCTTTAGGCACACTGTTCATAACCCTATTCGCCAGTCTATAATTATTCATACGGGCAACATGGCCAAACCAACGGAGTCTCTCTCTGCACAATATGCTGCTTAAAGGAGGTTGCAAACTCCTTTGCCTAACCTCATCATTAGTTACAAAGTTGAACCACCTAATGCCCAAGATACTGCGTAAGCATCTGGAATCAAAAGCATCTAGTTTCCTGTTATCTTGTTTACAAAGTGTCCAAGTTTCACTACCATAACTAACCCTAGAAAGAACCAAACTATTATACAGTCTAATTTTAGTCTTTAGGTGTATACGCCTATTTCTCCACACTCTCCACAGATTCTTAAAAGTCCCGGCGCAATCCCTATTCGTCTGTTAATCTCATGCCGCACATCACCATTATCTGTTACATAGCTCCCAAGATAATTAAACTGTGACACCTGCTCAAGACAGCAACCATTCAGATTAACTGAACCAGAGCCTGCCTGACCAATTTTCATCACTTTAGTTTTCTCTCTGTTTATAACTAAACCTACTCTACTACCAGTCTCATCAACAGCTCGAATGAAAGAGTTCATCTCATTAACATCATTTGCCAAAAGGGCTAAATCATCAGCATAATCTAAATCAGAAATTTTCGTATCTCCAGCCCATTTAAGGCCAAAATCTTTCCCTTGAAGTGAATTTCGCATAACATAATCAATAACCAAACTAAAGAGAAAAGGAGACAAAATGCACCCTTGTCGAACACCAGAAGTAATGCTAAACCAATTGCTACAAGCCTTACCAACTCTCACACACGACTCAGTGTTATTATAGAGAGCTTTCATTATGTTAACTAACTTGTCTGGTATACCATATGATTTCACAATCAACCACAAATTATGACGATCAACAGAGTCGAAAGCCTTTTTGAAATCAACAAAGCTAGCAACCAAAGGTTTCTGAAACTCTAAACATTTCTCAAGAATCTGCCTAAGTGAAAATATCTGATCCACACATCCCCTACCACTTCTGAATCCACATTGCTCATCACGCAATTGACTGTCAACCAGATTCTTAATTCTATTAAGCACAATCATGGAAAGAACTTTACCTGGAACAGAGAGTAGGCTAATACCCCTATAGTTATCACAAGAACTGCGATCACCTTTTTTGAAAATAGGGATAACAATAGCTCTGGTAAAATCCTTAGGAACCATGCCTTTATCATAAAAGATATTCAGAATTTCAGTCATCCAAATGGTAACCGAAACATTTCCAGCTCTAAGCATTTCTGTAGTAATTTCATCTACCCCTGGGGATTTATGAAGCTTAAGTTTAGAAACAGCCAAAATAACTTCGGATTGTGTTATAGGGCCAACATTAAAGCCACCAATGCATCTATCATCATTGCAAACAATGGGAATAGAACTAACCGCATTGTTTAGTACATCACTGAAATGCTCAGCCCACCTAGCCATGACAGAATCCTCACCTTCTACAACCTTACCATGTTTATCCTTCAATCCCTGTATACCTGTCCGTTTTCTACCACACAAAACATTAACTATCTGGTACAGCTCTCTGATGTTGTGCTGTCTAACTGCTTCCTCGGCTTTGTCAGCCAAACCATCAAGCCAAAGATTCTTATCGGCAGCTAACTGATCTTTTACACGTTTATTAAGTTCTCTGTAATGCTTTCTATTAGGACTAGTAGGGTATTGATTAAGGACATTCCTGCAGTTCTTTCTTTCTGAAATAAGCTCAAGTGCCTTATCACTCAGATAATTCTGCCTCTTCTGCTCCTTTTTTCCTAAAAGAGTACTGTTAGTGTCCAAAAAAGCCTGTTTAAAATGATCCCATTCTTCCTCAACTTCAATGGTAAGCATACCATGACTGTCATAATGACTAAGTAACCTATCATGGTAAGCTTTGGCTATAACTGGGTCTTTCAGAGCTTCAGTATTAAAAGCAAATTTTTTAACCCTAGCACAACACTTTTTAAGTTTAAGTTGCAAGACACTTTTAACTAGGTAATGGTCAGATCCAATTTCAGCTCCCCTATATGCCCTGGTATTTCTAACAGAACTAGCCCATTTGCTGTTAATTAATATATAATCAATCATATTCCTATGCAGCCCATCAGGTGAAACCCATGTGTACTTATGTATGTCGCGGTGTTTGTAATATGTGTTAGTTATTCTGAAACCATTGAGTTTACTTACCTGTAGGAGACGTTGCCCATTGCCATTGCAACTACCAATACTAAAAGGGCCAATCACCCCTCCCCAAAGGTCAGAGTCAGTACCAACTTTGGCATTGAAGTCACCAAGAACAAGGGTAATATCTCCTTTCTTGACAGAATTCAAAATATCCTGAAGTTGTTCATAAAACCTATCCTTCTCATCCTCATCGGCATCCTCAGTGGGGGCATAACAGCAGATAACATTCAGGTCTTTAACGCTTGTCTGAAATTTTGCTGTAAGAAACCTTTCATTAATGCACTCGTATCCTAGAAGAGCATCGCTAGCGTGTCTGCTGAGAAGCAGACCCACGCCTTGGTGATGCTTGTTGTCGTCCCGCCCTGAAAAGAGAAATTTAAGATTATTTTTAAGAATCTGACCTTTATCTGTCCATCTGGTCTCTTGCAAGCCGAGAATATCTAAATTATAATGGTGGAATTCTTGTGTGAGGACATCAAGAGAAAAAGCTCTGTGCAGAGTCCTCACATTCCAACTACCTATGGAGAGAAAATGGTTAGTAGGATGTTTAAAGAAACTATGTTTATTAAGAGAGGGAATGCCGACAATATCAAACAGCCCCCTAATCGCAGACATGGGGCAAAGACCCGTTCCCCCACCACTAAAGGCTGAAGCCATCTACACTGGAAGACTTCCTCCAATGTAGAATTTGACGATGCCAATAGAAGCAAAGAGTTCAGGTGCCTGCGATGACCTCTGCTCAGGATTATCCACCAGCTGATAAACATATCCTGTGAATCTATTCACTTGGGGCTGTCAACCCACAAACAAACAGAAAACACAGCGGAAGATTTTCCTCCACAGAAGCCCACCAGTGCAGCAAAATCAGGATCCATAATCAAGCTCAGAGCCATATATCTGTCCAGTCCAGTGGGTTTATATGGTCAGCACCAGGACCCTGTGTGGTTGACCACTCCTCAGCAGGGTAGAAAAAAAAAAGAAAAGTAGCCATAGTTGTCCAGATCAGTAGGCCACACTAATCTGGCAGCCCTCCCCTTCCGTTCACTTCCACAAGAGAGTATCTCTTTTGAAAGTTACTAACGGTCCGCACCACGAGAAGGCGGGGTCGGACATTAGGTGCTAGGCCTGGCCGGTTCTATGCATCATCACAGGGGATTGGTGCATAGCTCTCCTTCCAGTGACTACCTAGCTACCATTTACAGACCAATTTATTACTGCAGATAATTTATTTACTGCAGATAATTTAGTGGTGAGAATATCTGACCAGTAACTGAGAGATGCAGGTTCGAGTCCCACTCATGGCAAATGGATTTTTTGCAGCTAAAGCATTTGTCCAATTTCATACTTTTCGAGATCCAAGTGCAAATGTTAATTCTAAGTTTTTTCTTTCCATTTCGTTAGCTTACTAGAAAGTAACTAAAAGCATGTAGACTATGCCCTGTCATAGGTATAGAGAGGCCATTTTAACTTTTGAGGCCCTTTCCCGAAATAAAAATTAATTATCATACTTATTTACGAATGTTTTCATTCTAATTTGTTTTTACTATTAATGAGAAATGTAATTATATATATTTTTATTATTTCTTCTACAAGCAAGAGCGTTTTCTCGTAGAGGATTATTAAATTTTTCTTCTGATATTGTCAAAATTCTTTGTTTTAATTCTGTAATCTGTATATTTGTTCTGAATAAATGGCTACTACTACTTCTACTAAAATCTATGTAAAGAAATTTACCCCAAAAGAAAAATTTGCCCCTTAATGTTATCTCAATGCTACGAAGAAGTCATTAGGGGATAGTGTAATAAAATGCGCTTTTATTTTCACATAATCAAATATTTTCATGAAGAAAAATATCGGCATAATTTTTTGCTCTGTGATCAATATCTTTACAAAAATATATTATGATGCAATAACCAGGAGAAAATTGGTGAGGAATTAAATTGCATGAGTAAGTTATTTAAAAATTCTCTGAAAATAAATGGTAAAATAAGGAAATTTAGTGACCAAATTTATTAGTTTCCCCCTTAAAACAGTATTTCTCTAACTTTTTTGGGCGGCGGGACCCAAGAGTTATTATGCAACCTATCAAATAATTAATTTTTGCACATAGAAATAAAAATTGACTATTCAATAATTTGAAATTGCTCCCTAGGTTTGATTTGTGCCCTTGGCAGATGTTTAAATCCTGGTTAATAATTTAATCATTCTAAGTTTTCTCTATTTGTAAAAAAGAGGTAAAAAATAAACATTTTTGTTCTAATTTCATCCTTTTAATCAGTATTTCGCAATTAAAAATAAGCACCAAGTTGCCATCGATTATTTTTATATATCCTCTACGTTTAATAAATGAATAGTTCCTAGTGTTCGTCACGATGTTACCCAAGAACTTTCAGTTTCTACTAGTATTCTGATAGTTTTCATTCCAAATAACATTAAGATTTTAAATTTGTCACATAATGATCTTTTTTTAACGTTTATAATAACCTAAAATATGAAGAATAGAAAAAAAATGGGACTCATGAATAGAAAGCTAAAAATATGGTTTTTGCCATGAGTGGAACTCGAACCTACATCTCCTAGTAATATTAGCTGAAGAAAAAAATGTTAGCCATTGATGTTGTAGGGGTTAGCATACCTGACAATGTTACTAGGAGACGTGGGTTCTAGTTTCACTCATGGCAAAAACCAATCTTTTCAGCCAACTATTTCATGAGTGTATATTTATATATTTCAGGTTCACAGGAAATCTTCTGTGACACTTTACTATTAGAAAAAAAAAATATTAGGAACATGCATTTCTGTATATTTACAATGCGATGCATCAGATAAATTTTTACTCAAATCAGGTGCACTCGAGCTCAATAATTGCTGAAATGGTTCAGGCCCAGGCACAATAAGTTCGGGCTCTGGGCTCGAAAAATTGAGCCCAAACTCATTTCTAGTTTTGATTAATTACAAGAAATTTTTTTGCGTTTTATTCAAAAATTCATCACAAAATCTAGCTTAGCGATTGTACGTGTGGTCAATGTTGCCACTCATTGCTAAACTTACTATTATATATCTTCTAATATTTTCAAGTCCTTCGGTCGAATCTATGCATGAATATATTAAATGAGGCAGATTTACCTTATTAGTTAATCATACGTTCATTTGTCGAAAACCTATTGTCATTAATACTTTGTGGGAGCAGCTTCATAAAGTCAGTATGTTGGCAAAGGTGGGAGATTGAAATATTTTGTTAATGCAAATTAATGAATTAATGATTTCTAAACAAGAAATCCCCCCCTCACCCCAGTAGGTTGTCCACTCCGCTTCACCTCATCCTTACTTACAAGGTCAAACCACCTAATGCTCAAGCTACTGTATAAAGCATTTAGAATCAAAAGCATAAAGTTTCATGTTATGTTGTTTACAAAGGTATATGTTTCGCTATTTTAATTAACTTTAGAAATGACCAAACTATTGCACGCCAAAATTTAGTCCTTAGACATAAACGCCAAATTTTGCACACTCTCCACAAATTCTTTAAACTCTCAACAGCAATCCTTATTCTTCTCTTTATCTCATGTGCACATCACCAGTATCTGTTACACAGTACCAAGACAATTAAGCTTTAATATTTATATATTTTTTATCTATATATTCAATTGCGAACAATTTTCTTTCAATGAATTTCACTGAAAGCAAGCACTGTAATGGATTTAAACATATACCTTTTCTAGTGGAAACTCAAACCGCTAACCACAATGCTGTAACCGACATCGTAGCGTTTCGTAACGTGGTGTAAACAGAAATGGAGTGGCTGTGGAAAAGTAGTTTGTGGACTCTTAAAACAATCTGTAGACCTCAGTCTTTTTCTAATAAGCTTTTTCATATATGTAATTCTAGTATTAGTACAACGTCACAGTGTAGTAGAAAAAGTTATAAACATCATAATAGGAAAGATTTTAATAGTAATAAATCACACAATTCAAGTGCAGTTGTTTATGGAACAGGCTTAGGATTCATATTAGGTTTAAGCGTAAGCTATGGCTTTTATAAATATTTATATTCTCCAAACAATAAGTTAAAAAAAGGAATGGATTATTTTGATAATATGTCAAGTATCCCTGTGTTAAAAACTGCACAAGTGTTTGATCCAGGCACAGCTGGAGATCTAGGCAAAGGTTCCGGAGATTCTGTAACTCCCCCAAAGCCTCCTCGAGTCATGTTCAACTTCATTGCAGATGTCGCAGAAAAAATTGCTCCATCAGTTGTATATGTGGAGATCAAAGCAAGGTATAGTTACTACTATAAATTTTTACCGTACTTCAAAATATGATAATGAATAAAATGAAATTTTAACCAGTGTGATCATAAACATTGTCATAAGACAAGTATGCATTCACTTTGAAAGCAAAATGTGGGATTAAAATGAACATGAAAAAAAAAAAAAAATTCATGCTGCTACTGATAAGTTCCTGTCAAACCTTTGTTGTTATTTATTATTTATCTTTATTCATTGTTTCATACAAGAAAATGTAAATTTTCTTTCCAAAAATTCTACTGCCTTGAGTGCTGTGAACAAACTGATAATAAAAATTAAAATTTATTAATGTTTAGTATTTATACTCTATTTCATCCTGTGGCCTAGTGGTTAGCATGCTTGGCTATTGATCAAAGGGACCTGGGTTCAAGCCCAAGGTAAGGCACAGATACTTGTGTTGTCTTTCTTTTGAAGTCCTGCCTATATCACAGACCTGTACTACAGTGTATTAGCCCATTTCTTCCCAAGTGTTGCGTACACGCAACACTGGGAAGAAATGGGTTAAGCTGGCAGGCTCCTGTCGGATCTCTGTGGTAAACAGCTGCTTGGGGGGTGGAGTATTTATTATTATTTGTAAATATGTAATAAAATTTCTGTTCATTGTGATCACACACCTTTGTTTTTACAAACAAGTGGAACTTGCAAGCTCCATTAGCTGTTCTGTAAAATTTTTTATGGAAAAAATTTCCCTGACATACGGGACTTGAACCGCATTTCTCCAGAAACATGCCAGAGTATTCTACCATTAAACTAATACCAGCTCTGTCTTTTTTCCACTAATTTAAGACTAAACTCTTCACCAAGATTTTTGACGCCTACTGTTGGTGTCATCTATGTCTCTCAGGTGGCAACTATTTCTTTTTTTATACTGCACTAAGATGGAAATAAATAATAAAGTCTCATCATGCTATTTAGCATTATTAATGATTTAAACATAAATGACAATCACAGCATTACCTGTTGACTTTTTAACGTTGAAAAGAAGTAATACCGTTCTCCTAGGGGTTCTCAATGTGTAGCATGGAAACTACATACAACTGTTGAATTTAGCTCACAATCAGAATCATATTTCCCCTGTTTTCCAAATATGGAAAAAAAAAATGGCTGCGTCTTGAGGAAAATAAGGTGTGGGAGTGGGGGCAAGAGACTAAATTTCCATTGCAGTGTAACATTTTCCCCTTTTTTTAGAGGTTTTTAAGAAAAAAAATGAAAAATGCACGAAATATGCACAAGTTTAATACTTTTTTGGACTCCATTACCCTTACTAGCATCCTCAAGAGAGGCAAAGGTCATCCCCCCCCCACACACACACACACAAATCCAGCCGTGGCAGATAACATACCATGTCAAATATCAGATTAAACTTTGTTGCCTATTTTATTAATGTGAACTTTTATAATTGTATTCAAAGTCTAATAATTATTTTATAATATATGATGGTCCAAAAGTATGTTATAGTTTCAAATGGCTGTAAAGCATGTTGTACATATTGCACAATACTTTTTGCTTCACATAACAGAATAACACACAAAGTTTTATTGGCTACACTATCAGTTGAGATTGCTACTGTGCAGGAAAAGGTATTAGTACATGACTAGGTACATTGGTTGTTTGGGGTTTTTTGGCGCAAGAGCAACAGGGCTATATTGCGCCAACTAGGTACATAGAGGTGAAGTTCAATATTCAGATGGCTAAAGACTTGCAGAACCACCCATGGCAGAGACTTGCCTTTTTTTTCATTTGCTAGTGGCACACAAATTTCATGGAGAAGTGTGAATACCACTCATCATTCTGATCAGCCTAGGATGAACGAAGAAACCACGGAACATGTGTGGAATGTATTTCAGAGATCACCCACAAAATCACTCAAGAAAGCATCAGTGGCATTATAGCTAAATGCACAACAATTCATCAAATTCTCTATGAACATCTGCAGCTGTACCCATATAAACTTAGTTTTTGCATGCAGTACAGCATGATGACATTCACTGTTAACAAGCTCAATAGTGTAGAAGTTGATGTTGATTTCTTGAAAAAGGCAAAAAGAAGACTGCATTTTTCAGTTGAATCAATGTTTGTGGAAAAGTGACCAGTCCCCCCCCCCCCTTCCCATATTATAAAGAGAGATTTCATGTGATATAAAAGTTAAAGTTTGGTGTTGTCTCTTGTGTGACCAAATAATTGGATCATTCTTTTCCACAGAGCCATCAGTTATTGTGATATATTAGAACTGTTTCTCTTACCACAGCTTGCAGATCATCAGTCTGCAGTGATATTCCAGCAGGACAGAACCACATTGGGCCAAATTTGGGCACAACCTGTTCACAGAACATTTTTCAGACCTATGGATCAGAAAGGAAGATCTGATACTTTTTTGCATGTGTGTGGGGTCATGTGAAAGATGTGTATTGCACCCCTATCCAAGATTTCAGTGATTTGAAGATAATGTTCTCATTATGAATTTATATTCAGATTTGTGTACTAAACAGTTTATGTGAGATAAGAGAAAGATTTGGTGCCTATTATAAGAAGCATTAGTTACCCTCAGTTATGGGGGTGGGGTGGGGGGCTCAGTCGGTAGCACGCCAGGCTCGTAATCTGTAGTTCCCAGGTTTGAGTCCCAGCTGGGTCAGCGTTGAGATTTATCTCTGCAAAAATTCTCCGCCCTGCCCACGGTCAGTAGGGGACACCAATGGGCTTGGAAAGGCCACCGTCTGTCGGATGGGACGTTAAGCTGTGGCCCCGTGTGCGGGAGAACCATACCCTGTGCACATTAAAGAACACGCTGGATGGCCTTGACGGAAGGCTACCATCTGTCTCCCAACAGCTGTTCCAGTGGGTCCCCTCCCCCAACCTTCTCTGAGCCTTCGGGGTCCATGTGACCTGGCCATTTAGTCCATGGTGTGCAAAAAAGTGCCGCTCAGAGGTAAAACAACCCAACCCTCAGTTATGCTTGCTCCCCAAGTGATGACACAAACTGTAGCACATTCTCAGAAAATTTTTAATGACATTTTTTGTGTCATGAACATGTCCTTAAAATTTTGGCATCTTATTCACTAGTTTCATAGGCATGTCCAAATTACACCTGTCTTCTTCCAGCATGGATATATTGAAAGATGTCTAAATTAACCAGAACAAATTTTCAAATTCAAATTTATTATAACATATAACATAAAGAAATACATGAGGACAATAAACACACAATGCACAACACTTTGTCAAATACAGTATCACTATAACACTTTACAAAGAACAGAGAAACAGTAAAAGCACAAAACTAAGTAAAACCATCAATAGGTATATGTGAACAACCAAGGAGCTTTCGAGCTCTTCCAGGTTATAAAAAATTAATTGATTTTTGTTAAAGAAAATAAAGTAAATAAAAAATAAAAAGTATAAAAAAAATAACTACACGAGTGGTTCATTTGGTACAGATATATTAATTTAGAAAACAAAAACTGACAATAGTCAGTGGGAAACACTGGTTGTTCTCAAAAATTCATTCAATATGTCTTCAATGTATGTGTCCAGCAATTAATTTTTGTATGTTAAAGAACTTTTGTGTTTATAACACATTGTTATATAATGTAGCCTTATTGTGAATTGTAACATTTCATTATTGTGCATATTAATATCCATATATATTTTAGTTTACAGTACTCAAAAGCAAAATAAAGCTGCCCAGTTCCTTAAAAAAATCTACAATTTTTACATCCTTTTTTCTAAATTAGTGGAGTTTTATTCTGTTTTGAATTTGCATTTCTGTTTTGCTGTTCTTACAACATAATATAGTTATGTAAAAGTTACTTCATATAACTTAATATTCATTTATATTTTATATCTGTAGGCATCCTGTTACCAACCGTTATGTTCCCATCTCAAATGGGTCAGGCTTCATCATCAGCTCTGATGGTCTTATATTAACCAATGCACATGTAGTAGCAAACAGAGCTAATGTTACTGTGAAATTGCTGGATGGCCGAGAATTTCAAGGGTTTGTGGAAGATCAAGATCATGAGACAGATCTTGCAACAGTTAGAATCAATGCTGTAAGACTGAGTATACTAACGAAAATATTCAACCTATTTTAATATAGCTTTTTTATTATGCATATATTTCAATATTAGCAGTGCTAAAAATATAATCATAGAAATATTTATAAATTTTAGCTTAATATTTTATTATTTAAATATTTGGATGTTTATTAGTGCTCTGAGAAATATGATTACTAAATCACAGTGGAGTTTTTAATCAAGTGATATATTCTCAACACTGTGAAAAAAATGGTAATATACAAATTGACCAGATTTTTAGGAATATCTTCACTTATGTTTATCAAAACCTTGAAACAGTGGTGGTTCTAAAATAATTGGGAAATAATTTTTTTTTTTTCTTTGAAAAATATTTGGTTTTTATTTTACTCTTTTTCATGCAACACAAGAGGGATAAAATATACAAAGGTCATTCAAATGCAAATCACAAAACCATTATAAAATGTATAAGATGCAAAAAAATTTTAATTTTGCATTCCATTTATAAAGTCTTTTGGAGACACTGAATACTTGTCACTCTGTCTGCTGGTATTATTCATAAACATTCTTAAAGGTGGTAGCAACTTTAACTAGTTTTCACATTGTTCACACTTTACATGACCACTGGCATGCAAGATGCACAACTGAGTCAGATTCGTAACTTGCAGTTCCCAGGTTTGAGAATTTCCCAGGTTCCCAGCTATGCCTGCATTGAGAATTTTTTCCACTAACTTTCCATTGGTGAGAAATGAGACACTGATGGACTTGAAAATGCCATGGACTGTTAGATGGGACTTTAAGTCATGATCCCAGGTGCAGGAGAGCCCATAACCTGCACACATTAAAGAATAGATTATATGACCTTGATGAGAGGCTTCCATCTGTCTCCTAGCAGCTGTTCAGTGCACAGATTAAGTAGTTAGCACAGATAGACAGTTTCCATATACACTGAAGAGCCAAAACATGACCAGCACATCTTTATGCAAATCGAAGCAACTGCAGGTAAATTACTGCATGTGTGAAGGTCATGAAATGGTATAAATAACACCTGATACTGAGCTCTGTTAATCAGTGTTATTCTTGTTTTTGTTAAAGAAATTGAAAATTGAAATGGTATAAATAACACCTGATACTGAGCTCTGTTAATCAGTGTTATTCTTGTTCTTCAGATGGAAAAAGCAGTGGATAAGTGAGTTTTACAAAGGCCAAATTGTAATGGCCTTTGTGAAGACTGGGTCAGAGCATTTCTGAGAGAGCAAGGCTTTTGTGGTGCTCACTGTCAGCTGTGGTTAGTACCTTCAAAACGTGGTCTGAGGAGGAAAAAACCACAAACCGCTGGCAAGGTGTGGGCCGACCATGGCTCTTCGATGCTAGAGGTGAGCAAAGGCTATCCTGTATGGTATGAGCCAACAGAAGGGATACTGGCCACAACTCGCCCATAATTTGAATACTGGTGAGGAAAGTAATGTGTCACAACAGACAGTACATTGAACCCTGCTGAAAATGGGGCTGTGTAGCGCAGGATTCTCTGAGTGCCCACGCTAACCTCGGTTCACCATCAAAAGCACCTACAATGGGCACACAAGCATCAAAACTGGACCTTGAATGATTGGAAGAAGGTCGTCTAGTCCAATGAATCTTGTTTCCTGTTGCACCATGTGAACATGTGCATCTTTTACCTGGGGAAGTGTTGGCACCAGGATGCACCATGGGACGAAGTCATTCATGTGCAGAAAACTATGATGTCTACCACCTACCTAAACATTATTGCAGACTAGGTACATCCTTTCATGGCAATGGTATTACCCTCTGGTAGTGCCTTCTTTCAGCAGAATAATGCGCCATGCCATAATGCCCGAATTGTTTGAGAATGGTTTGCAGAACATGAGGAAGACTTCCAGGTATTGCCCTGGCCTCCAAATTCCCAAGACATCAATCCAATCGAGCTTCTGTGGTTTGTGTTGGAACAGCATATCCAATCTGCAGTGGCTCAACTACGTAACTTCAAGAGTTAAAGGATCTGCTGGTAACGTGTTGGTACCAGATACCACAAGACACCTTTAGAAATCTTGTAGTGTTAATGCCTTACCAGGTAAGAGATGTTTTGGCAGCACATGGAGGACCAACATCATATTAGGCAGGTGGTCATAATGTTTTAGCTCTTTGGTGTATGTGCATTGTAGCACAGAAGTGATGTTAGCACTCCTGTCGAACAGCAGCATAACTTATTTTATTCCAAATAATAATATACAACTGTAATTTTAAAATTATACAGGTAGTTAGTATTTAAAAAACCAGCAGTTAATCTTAGATTATAATATTCTTATATAATCTTAATAAAAAAAAATCTATTTCATATCTTTTGTAAACGGCAATAAAAAAAGCAAATAATAGTCAGATACAAAACTGCAAAGCAAGATATCCACATACTTTAAAAGTTAGTGGGAAAATGAGAATTATGGCTGGTTGCTAAAGATGGGGCAAGCAGTAATATTGAATGCCTGTACCACCCAAATATTCTGTTTTTCAGTGGATTCTCTTCAACCTTCTCTGAGCCTTTGGGCCTGACCATTTAGCCCACTGTAGACAAAAAACTGTTGCTCAGAGATAAAACAGCCCAACTCTATCATCTTCAATATAATTTGTGCATTCCACTAACAAAGCAGATGAGCTGCCACTATCCTGGAGTATCAATTAAATGTGTTATTATTAATAATTAAGCATCAGTGTGTGTTCTTAAAATGTTGTGTAATCAGTTATAAAAGATTCAGTTTTAAATATGTGATATATGCAAACAAAACTTATTCCTTTTATTTTTTCAGTATGTAGCTGAACTAAATATATAAACAAACTTTATTGTTATTTGCTTTTCTTTTTCTGTTACTAATATTCTAAATAATTTAACAATGCTTTTAGACTAATTTGCCCGTACTTCATCTGGGACAGTCCTCAAAACTACGTCCAGGGGAATTTGTGATTGCCATGGGTAATCCATTGACACTTAGCCATACCATCACAGCTGGAGTTGTCAGTTCAGCACTTAGGCCAAGCAAAGAACTTGGTTTGCATCAGAAGACAGACTACATTCAAACAGATGCTGCTATAAATGTTGGTAATTCTGGAGGACCTCTGGTTAATCTGGTAAGCTCTTCTTAGATAGCATACATATTAATTGTTCCTAGTAACTTCTCTGTAGAATTGAAATATTTCGTAAAATTTTGATCACCAAATTCTGTGATGTTTTATGGAACATGTAAATTTTGTAATGCCACTGGTTTATTTAGAGTGAAAAGGGTCTTAGGGATGATGGTTTATTAGAAACTACTTAATTGTCCATTAAAAATGACAGTTTGCTGTTCGTTGAATAAAATTTTATTTTGTGTTTAATTCCTTTTTTATTATAATCAATAATCATTGATTAAAATAACTTACTTCCATGAGCACATCAAAAGAAAGGAGTTTCTTCTGTTACACCCCCCCCCCCCCCTACACACAAAGGAAAATTCTGCTGATTGCACTAATTTTCAGTGGCTGTGATCATTTCATCTATCATCATCATTGTTTTTGAAATATATCATGGTAAATAAAATATTTTTATACTGAATCTGTCCTAATGAATTATGTTTCAAATGCTTACATATTTACCTTTGAAAATGAATTATGCTTTTTTAATTATTTCTTACATTATTTACCTACTTTTCTAAAAGAATCTATGTACACAGGTGTGTATGAAAAGGGAAATTATTTTCAGTAAATCAGAGAGAACAGAACCACTCTTTGCAATTAAGTTAGAAATTTTCTTAAATTGTTGAACAGTTTTGAGTCAAAAAAATTTTGTGCCAGTAGCCTTGTCTGCTTAAATATATACCACAACAGGAAATATGACATGAATGATTGTCATTGTATGTTTTTAAATAAAATCACTTTATTAAACTTAAAATCTGCAGTATTTAATTGCTTATGGACAGGAATAAACTCTTAATATTTTTTTAAGCTGTTAGTTTCGTTTTGTCTTCTGCCCATCTGTAAACTTTCAACCTTTTAGTTTAAGAGATAAATGAAACATTCTATTTGGGTTGTATTGGATGCAAATGAAGTATTACAATTCACATTTTGCAAAATATCCAGTAGTTTTAATTTTTATTCTTTAAGGGTGCTAAAATTGCAAAATGGCAAAACTTAAAAACTAGTGTTATTTTTTTCTTTGAAATAGATATTTGGTTGATAGAGTATTGTGGTTAGGAGGTTTAACATTGGCAGCAGGGACTTGCCTCCTCCTTACGGAGATTCAACTTTTTTAAAGAGATAAATTAAAATTGCATTTTTATATAGATATATATAATAATAAAAAAACACCCCCTCAAGCAGCTGCTTGCCACAGAGGTCTGACAGAAGCCTGTCAGTTTATATGCCACAGTAGAAGATCTGAGAGGATGGCAGGACCTCAGCAGAAAAACAACACGAACATCCATGCCTTACCCGGGGCTCGAACCCAGGTCCCGTAGATCAGTAGCCAAGCGCGCTAACCACTCGGCCACAGATCCTAATAAAATATTACTATTAAAATTTTCCAAACTTTCCATTAGTTAGACTCTCCATTACTGAAGTGTTTGAAGGATTGGGAAGTTTGACACTCATTGAAGCTTTGAAGGATTTGGAAGTTGACATAACATTCATTGTATAACACAGGTTGTATCTGATTAATTATACAGCCAGCAGAAGAAACAATGTGAGAGCCTGACTGCACTAGATGCCAGCCATGCAAAGGATGCAGACCCCCCCCCCCCCCAAAAAAAAAGAAAAAAAAATCTTTTATGAACTCTAACATTTTTTAACTTTAGACTGTGTTAGTAGTTGGTAGTTATAGTAGTTAGTAGTTATTATAGTTATTAGTAGTTAGTAGGTTAAGAGTGAAAATATTTTGTATAATTAATGATAAAAGGTTTTCTCTGAAAACAAGTATTTCATGTTTGACAGAGGTGATTGAAGTTTTTAGTTAAGATTGTTTGCAGCCTCATATTTATATATTGAAAGAAATAATTTTTTTTATAGGATGGAGAGGCTATTGGTATAAACACAATGAAAGTTACTGAAGGAATATCTTTTGCCATTCCTTCTGATCGTGCCATAGAGTTTCTGAAAAGGATACAGAATAATCAGAAAAGTAAGTTACCTTTGAAATGAATAACAGAAAGTGTTTTAATATTAATTTTTTTAAAATGGAATGTAAATGTATCAGTTAAGCCCATGTCAATTATGGTAGTTCAGTTATTTTCCTGTACACTAAATGTATATATACCTATACACTCTTTTCCAATTTCTAACTAATTGTACATATTAGTAGGAGCAAACATCATATGCATGTGTAAAATCTCATGTATGCTTTATAATGTTATATTACTGTTCCAAATTCCCAGTTTCTTTAAGAACTAGAATCCCCTCCCCCCAACCCTCTCTGAACCCTCATGGTCCTTGTGACTTGTCCATTGTGTGCAAAGAAGTGGTGCTCAGAGGTAAAACAACTCAACCCATTAAGAATTAGAATGCTATTACACATTACAATGAAACCTTTGTATAATAGATTCCAGTGGAGGCAGAGAAATATTCTGTTAATGGAATTTCCATCTTAAAGAGGTTTCCATATCAATAAAAGAAAAATAATAATAAATACCCCCTCAAGCAGCTGCTTACCACAGAGGTCTGACAGGAGCCTTTCAGTTTATATACCATAGTAGAAGGTGTGAGAGGATGGCAGGACCTCAGCGAAAAAAAAAAAAAAAAAAAACCATGCCATACCCGTGCTCGAAACCAGGTCCCTTAGATCATAGCTCTTAAACTATGGGTCACGACCACATATGGGGTCATGTAACTGAATGTGGGGGTCGCGAAAAAATGGGCAACAGTAAAAGGTTTATGAACGCGCAACGACTAAAAATTACTTCAAAATGAAATGCGTAATGAATCCGAGGTGTTTCTGTCAGCGCGACTTCACTGCAGCCTTGTTCTTAACACACAACATGCGCACTTTGAACTGCGCATGCCATCACGCCACGCAACATCGCTGCCAGAAACAACTCTGCACAGATTAGAGACTATTGTATTTTATGATTAGCATTGTTTTGTCTGTACATATAAAGTTTTCTGTTCTTATAAAAACAATAGTTTAATTATGGAAAATAAAGACTTTTAATATTTTCCTACCGTCATTCCTCAGCATGTATCAAAATAGTACATCTTTGGATTGTATTGGATATGGATAAGTTGCTAAATATTGACAGAAGAGGTAAAAATACTGATGACAATGCGGCAGAGTCTTCGCTACCAGGTTGTAGTACACCTAAATTGACAAGAAAAAAAAAATAAGTCGAATCATTTTTGCATTATGGATTTACTTCTAATAATCATGATGGTGTGGAAAAACCTCTTTGCTTAATTTGTAATGAAGTTTTGGCTGCGGAGAGCATGAAACCTGCCAAACTAAAACGACATTTTAATACCAAACATGCAGTGTACTGCAATAAACCAAGGGGATATTTTGAACAACTTGTAAAATCTTCAAATAAAGAAAAATAATGTTTTGAGTAATTTGTTACTGTCAACAAAAAATATTTACTTGCATCTTACGAAACTTTTTAATTGCAAAAACTAAAAAGCCCTTCGCAGTAGAAGAAGATCTCGTGTTACCTGCTGCTATTAAAATGTCAGAAATAGTTCATGGGAAAAAGTATGGGGATGAAATTCGTAAAATTCCTTTATTGAATGATACTGTTCCCAAAAGAATTTCTGAAATTAGTAAAGACCAATTCCAGCAGCTTATTACCTGGCTTAAGGGCAGCCCAAAGTTTGCAATTCAGTTAGATGAAACAACTGATATTTCTAACATGGCACAGTTGTAACTTTATGTAAGATATGTTTATGAAGGAACATACATGAGGAATTATTGTTTTGTCGCCCTTTGGAAGGGCACACAAGAGGGGAAGATATTTATCTTGAAGTTGATGAATTTTTCACAAATGAAGGTTTACAGTGGAAAAATTGCATTGGAGTCTGTACAGTGGTACTGGAGCAATGATGGGCGAGAATGTTGGATTTGTAGCAAAAGTTAAAGCTGGTGGCAATGAACATATCACTTTTACTCACTGCATGATCCATTGAGAGGCATTCGTAGCCAAAAAAAATATCACCAGAGTTAGATGTTGTGCTTCGCAATACTATCAAAATCATTAACTTTATTAAAAGCTGTGATCTTAACATTTGTTTGTTTTCAAACCTTTGCAAAGATATCGACTCCGATTACAAAAGCTTATTATACATGCAGAGGTAAGGTGACTCTCAAGAGGGCGAAGTTTAAACAGATTATTGAAACTGCACGATGAAGTTGTTATATTTTTGACTGAACAGAAATCCGATTTTGTTAAATTTTTCATAATGACTTATGACTTTCGAAACTGTGTTATTTGTTGGATATTTTCGAAAAACTTAATGATTTAAACATATTGCTTCAAGGAAAAAATTGTAACATATTTATGTTAAAAGATAAAATTGAAAGTTTTACTAAAAAAAGTTAACATATGGAAAAATAGGGTGGAAAATGATTCTTTAGAAATGTTTACAGCTACAGATGATTTTATAATTGAAAATAATCTTTCCAAAGATTTAATTCTAAAAGTTATAATTGATCATCTGAAGTGCCTGGAGACACAGTTTGAGAAATACTTCTCTTCAAATTTTGATTCTGAAAAACTAAGTTGGGTTCAGAAACCATACTCAATTGAAATCAAAAATGTCAGTCATCTGCCATTAAAAGTTCAAGAAGAATTTGCCGAGTTATCAAGTGATACAAGTGCAAAACTTGAGTTTCCTAAAAAAACGTTAAATGAATTTTGGCTTGGGATTAGGACAGAGTTTCCAACAATTTCCGAAATGGCCCTAAACATACTTCTTCCATATTGTACTACATATTTATGCAAAGCGGCGTTCTCAGCATTGACGCTTTTAAAATCAAAATATCGATCAACTCTGAAATACGTTGAAGATGCTCTACGTCCTGCAGTATCAAATATTCAGCCAAGATTTAATTCTTTATGTAAAAATAACCAAGCACATCCATCTCATTAGTATGCCAGTTCGCTTTCGTCTTTAATAAATGGTAAAATTATATGTATACCAAAGAATTGTTTTAAAATAAATTTCTTTATGATTTATTATCAGTAAATGTTTGATTTGTATACCTATTTTATACCTATATACCCGGGTCGCTTAAAAATTTCTTGGGCGAAAAGGGGTCATGAGTGGAAAAAGTTGGCGAAAAGGGGTTGCGACTGGAAAAAGTTCAAGAAGCCCTGCCTTAGATCAGCAGCCAAATGTGCTAAGCACTCGGCCATGGGACGACTCCATATCAATAAGAAAGAATATTGGTTAATTAGTGAAATCTGTACATGTTTGTAGGCTCAGTGCTCTATTGAATGACAGAAAAATAATGCATTCAAGTGTTTACTTATATTTAAAAATTATTTTCATCGCAACAGTCTTGTTTTCAAAATTATATAAGAGTTGTACATATTTTAGCTGTTAGACTTACTACTAAACTGATGATTATATTTAGCTGATTAAAATTTCTGAGTTAAGTTTTTTATACTAATCACAATTTGAACAAAATACTTGATTTCTTCATTTCTAGTTTTTTGACATTTTTCTTAATTTCAAAATCTCCAATCAGCTTTTCATCATAATTTTTTATTTTCTGTTTAAATATTTCAAAAATTTCTCTGTTGTTTTAATACACAGCTTTTTTTACTCATATTAATAATTTCACTTTATCCTATAAGCTTAAAATATTTTTGGTTTTACATGCAACCACAGAATCCTATCAATTTCTAACTGTAATTGTACATATTGGTAGGAGCAAACATTAAATGCTTAAATACATAAAAAAGTGTTTTTTCTAAATATTCCCTGCTAACATGAGGGTGCATCTTATATTCTGTAAAATATAGTATGTTGTTTGTCAGTAATGACCTTTAAATGCTTGAGATTGAGTAGTAAAAACAAATGTAATTCAAATTAAGCAAAAATAAAACAATATTAATATTACATTGATTCAGTAGTAAAGAATCACAGAATATGTCCTGTAGATATGGAACTTAGGAAATAATAAAGCTGAAAAAAAATGGTTTTGCCGTGAGCGGGATTCGAACCCACATCTCCTGGAAACATGCCAGTTATGCTAACCACTACACCATCATCAATTAAAGTTTTTTCTTCAGCTGATGTGAAATATAGACTTACTGGATTTTTTTATTTGCACAGTGGCACCATCTATCCAGGAAGTACACAACTTTTTTTCAGCTTATTATTTCATGAATTATATTGATTTTTTTTATCTAATTACATAAAATATGTATTTATAGGCTGGATGATATAGAGCATTTGGTTCAAGTTGATAAAGTTTGGTGATTTTCTGAAAACATAGCAAAATTATTAGCGATATTTTTTTTATTCCATACCTCACTGATTCACTCCCTCTGTGACTTTATATTCTTTGATGGCTTTTTTATAATATGGCCAGTGGACTCATATGAAACAAAAATTCGTGACTCTATGATAAAAAATAAAATTTTAATATAAATTTATTATCACAATCAGTGCATGTTCCATGTTGTCATGTTTGCAAAATAATGAGTGATAAAAATGGCGACCATTACTAGCCAGCACAAGCAAGCAGAATAATGAATTTTTAAAATTATTTTATGATAAATATTCCAACATACAATTTTGATTTCTTGTTTCATGTAAATCTGCCAAGCCACATTATAAAAAAAGCTACCAAAAAAATATATGGTCACAGAGGGAGTAGTAAATCGGTAAAGTGTGGAATGGAAGCATAGCTGAAAATCTGTTTACTGAATGTTTTCAGAAAATCGGCAAAATTTCACAGTGGAGTGTCTGCATTAACTTGAGCCAAGCTTTTATTTAATTTCATGAAGTAATTTTAGTTTTTAAATTTGATTTTCCCTATGTAGGTTTTCAGTCCATTCCCAAACAATTGTATATAATTATTTTTATTGCCCGAGTTGGTTTTATAATGGTAATAATCTAAACTTTTACAAGGTTATTTTCAGTAATAATGATGAAAATGTATTGGTTGTGGTCAAAATAATTTTGCACAGGGTATCCAACTTTATAGGTATGTCCCTGGCTTCAGTGCTCATAGGGCTTTCCCATTTGATGGTTGGCAACCCTTTGTGTGTCCTTTGTTGAAGATATAGTGGCAATACTCATGACAACCAAAAATAATTATGAAAAATTTTGTTTCTCATAATATTTGTTTCAGGATTTGTGTTTTGATGATTGCAGGTAAACTTTTACCAATTTAGTAATAATTGCTAAAAAATTGAAATAAATTTTTTTCAGGATTTAGTTTTCTTGGAGGAAAGCGTGAGAGTAAAGCAAAAAGACAATATATAGGAATTACTATGTTGACATTAACTCCAAGTCTTATACAAGAGCTTCAGCAACGTAATCCAGAATTTCCAAATGTTCAGAGTGGTGTAATGATATGGAAAGTCATGCTGGATTCTCCTGCTTATGAGTAAGTACTGAAATGACAGTAGAATTCCTTTAAAAATTTATTCTGTTGAAAAAACTTGAAATATGTGTGTATGAAAAGCTGATATTAGTTATTGACACTGAGATGTTAAAATTATCTATACTTCACCTACCAAAACTAAAGCCATCAAGTTAAAAAGAAAAAGTGCTTGTTTATGAGTTAATGCCATTAGTAATTAGAATAGTAATTATATCAATAAACTAAATGTAGCAGCCAATTTGAACTTTAGTTACTCAATATTCAAAGATAGATTGATCAGATTTCCTAATCTACTGGGAAGAAAGATTCTATTCTGTTCTCCATATTTTATGTCAGATATCATTTTCTGTAGAGATAAAAATGCATATACTTTCAGTTCGCAAAATATATTTCCATCCTTGCTATCTTTAGTTTATTTAGTTATCCCTTACACATTTTCTGTCTGTCCATGCAAAAACTGTTCTATCAGATAGAAATGATACTTTGTGTAAATCAGGGGTGGCTCAGTCAGTAGCGCGCCAGGCTCGTAATCTGTAGTTCCCAGGTTCGAGTCCCAGCTGGCTCAGCATTGAGATTTATCTCCGCAAAATTCCCTGCCCTGCCCACGGTCAGTAGGGGACACCGATGGGCTTGGAAAGGCCGCCGTCCGTCGGATGGGACGTTAAGCCGTGGCCCCGTGTGCGGGAGAGCCATACCCTGTGCACGTTAAAGAACACACTGGATGGCCTTGACGGGAGGCTACCATCTGTCTCCCAACAGCTGTTCCAGTGGGTCCCCTCCCCCAACCTTCTCTGAGCCTTCGGGGTCCATGTAACCTGGCCATTTAGCCCATGGTGTGCAAAAAAGTGCCGCTCAGAGGTAAAACAATCCAACTGTGTAAATCAGGTAATATAACTTGCTGTCCACAAAGCAGATCTGTGCAGTCTTCCAAGTGAATGTCGAAAGATTTCAAGAGTGGCTGCTTCAACTGAAGTTTCTGAGATGGGTTTGAAGTAGTGTACTTATTACACCCAGGTGAAACATGGACTTTCTGGATGTTATTTTTCTGGCCTTCCTCACAGAACTTCTCTATGATATATTATACTGACATGCTATATAATACGTTGTAGTTACATAGGGACAATTTATTTAAAATGATAAATAAATCTTGCTATAATAGTCATGCTAACTTTTCATTTTAATATTTTATGCATCACTTAGTATAATGCATTAATGTTTCAACTTGCCTCATTATATAGAAATAGCCCACCAGTGCAAGAGGTACCACCAGTGCAAATAACACACATCAGTACAGTGTATAATTATTTTTATTTCCTTGGTGGGTTTTATAACAGTAATAACCTAACTTTTACAAGGTTAATTTCAGTAATAATGATGAAAATGTATTGGTTGTGGTCGAAATAATTTTGCACAGGGTATCCAGCATTATAGGCTTCAGTGCTCATAGGGCTATAATTAGATATGGGATAACAGTTTATGGGACAGCCTATAAGACAGAATTAAATAAAATTAAAAGAATACAAATTAGTCTGCTAAAAGGATTGTGTAATTCAGAAGTTAAATATTCCCTTACAACGAAAGATGATATATTCAGTTTGTTCAAAATTTTACCTATTGAAAGTTTATGTGTTTGTTTCTGTTATCAATAACTTCTTTGATGATACCAATAGGCAAAATATTTGCCACAATAAGTTTACTAGAAAAAAGGCTATGGATTTTTTGAAACAACCAAAATTTTATAATAATTACAGACGAAATTCCAAAGAATATCAAATTCCCTACCTATTTCTACCTATTCCTAGAGAAATAGTTAACTTAAAAAAATTTTGTGATGTTAAAGAAAAGTTATTTCAGTGGTTGATGAAAAAGTGATGTTTTTATTTGGAAACTTTCATCATTTTGTCAGTTTTCTTTGTCATTTATTCTTTTTTTCTTCTCTCCTTCATTTTATGTACTACTGATGTAATCTAGATCATATCTGTAAAACCATATATGTACATTCCCGCTGATAAGCTTTGGCTTAGTGGGATTTTTTATGTAAAATAATTATAGATAATACTTATTGAAAATAAATTTGAATTTGATGGTTGGCAACCCTTTGTGTGCCCTTTGTTGAAGATATAGTGGCAATACTCATGACAACCAAAAGTAATTACAAAGAAAAATAAATTGCCATATAATGATGTAAATTTCTCATCTGCCCATTTCACGCATGCATAGCAGCTTTATAGCGGGTCTCCCTATTCTTTAAGTCCTTTTTAAGATTTCATATCTTATTCCCTTAATGGCCTGATCATTTAGCTTTGGAACAGCAGAATATTTCTGTGAAATAGCAAAACAACCCAGTATTTAATAAAAAATGATTGATTAGAAATTTTTTCATAGAAAATATACACATGCCAGGGTTATACTAATCTTTTAGGTTCGAGTACCACATGTGCCAGTGGGTCCCCTTCCCCCAACCTTCTTTGAGGCCTTCTGACCTTGCCATTTAGGCAGATGGGAATGCCAAAAAAAAAGTGCCACTTAGATAGGCAAAATAACCTATCTATTTTTAATATTCTCACCAATTCTGAAAAAACGACAACAAAACAATCGTTACTGTATGGTTTCTTTGCCACACTTATGATTTACATTTGTGGAAAAAGATATGGTTTTTTCTGTATAGAGTTTTTGCAGTTCACATTTGATAAGGGTTGGAATCTGTTGTGTTGACTTATGGTTGTAGTTTATGGATAAAACTAAGTAATTTCAAATGAATGTAATGATTTTAAAAAATTTCAAAATCTTATACACACAAATGAACAAATCATGCATGATTTGTTGAAATGATGGACAGAGCCAAGACCAACTGAAGTCGAAGGCATCACTGACCAGTTTAGTGGCCCAGTTGGATGGTGCCAAGACCTCAAAATCAGGTGCTCAGGTGGAGCAGTTCAAGGGCCCTGCCGAACGGATTGGTTCTCTATTAGGCAAGGGCCCTTTTCAAAGTCTGGGTCCCACTAAGAGTCTCCACCCCGGGTGCCTGGGCAAACTTGGATCTACATATTCTTGTTCATGGCTATCTGGGGAACAGAGTAAATTCCAGGTTTTGACCGATGGATGAGCTTTCCTCTATAAGGACTGCTCGCCATAGGATGTCGGGGATAAGATGCATCTATATGGTGTAGCCTTGCTCCCTACAGTAGATAGTCGCGGCTTTCCATTCAACTTGATAGTGTCGTGAGATGAAACCGGGGATTGCCGTGGTTGTTGTATTGTGAAGCAACAAAGAGTACTTTTTATTTTTATTTTTATTTTATTTATTTTTATTTGTTGTATTGTGAAGCAACAAAGAGTTTTTTTTATTTTTTAAAGTAACTGGTACAGTCACTCAAAAAATATCCGGACACTATGATTGATTACAGAATTAAAAAAAATATATCTGGCAACGATTTTTTTAGAAATTAGTGATCTGGCAACCTTCGTGCCACGTGACACGAAGGTTGCCAGATCACTAATTTCTAAAAAAATCGTTGCCAGATATTTTTTTCTGAATTCTGTAATCAACCGTAGTGTTTGGATATTTTTTGAGCAACTGTATGTGCATTTGTGAGTCTACAATTCAATAGCAGAAATTATATAAACTTTCTTTTTCTATTGAATTAATCTTTTTACAAATATATTTAAGATACCAGTCAGTGACATTAAAAAAAAATCCTTTTATTGTTTATTGCAATTGATCACACCTTTATGTTTTCTCGTGCTCCTCGTTTTAAAGATGTGGTTAATTTTCTTGATAACATGGATGCTATTAGCATCTCTTGGGGAACTATCTAATTTAGTAGTTTTTAATGCAGTCCCGTGGCTGAGTGGTTAGCACGCTTGGCTAGTGATCTAAGGGACCTGGGTTTGAACCCCAGGTAAGGCATGGATGTATGTGTCGTTTTTCTGCTGAGGTCCTTCCATCCTCTCAGACCTTCTACTGTGGCATATAAACTGACAGGCTCCTGTCAGTGACAAACAGCTGCTTGAGTGGGTATTTATTTTTTTTATTTAGTTTTTAATAGTTTTACTATTTACAGAGTAATATATAGTGGAAACATAACTCATTGAAAGTTAATATAAACTTTTACTGATAGGCATAGAATATTTTTTTCATTTTCCACACTTTAATTGTAGCAATTGAAAGCAATATTCTGTGTTCCAGTATTGATGTAATATTATAATTAAAACTGATATGCAGTGACAAAGATGAAGGCTCAATCACTGATTTACTTTTTCTTCTTTTATAGGGGTGGCATTAGGCCTGGAGACGTCATTGTTGATATCAATGGTACTCCAGTGAAAAGTGCTTCAGATGTATATAAATCACTAGAAAATGATAAACTGTTAAAACTTAAAGTGTGTCGCAGGTCGAACATTTTACACTTGACTGTGAAACCTCAGGATCCTATTCATCAATGAGTAGTAATTATCAGTGATGATGAAATTGATGTATATTTCTACTTTACATATATTTACTGCTGAAAACATGAACAAATCAGAATGCTGGCTATGACAAATGATGTTTTTTTGAGAATTGAAATATTGGAAGCTACTAATTTGTTTAGTTATTTATGTATTTATAAAATATTTTCTATGTTTGAGAAACAAGATTAAATGTTTTTGTCAATTAATTTGCTAATATTTGTTATTTTAATGCTAATATTTGTTTAAATCATAAATTGTTGATTTTTATGGTATTTGAAAAAAATTACTTTTTATTTAGTGCCAAATAATCTCAAAAGATTTCCTTACAGTTGCACACTTAATAGATTGATTGGATTAGTGATGAGCAGCAAATATTTCAAAACATGACCATTTTAATAAAAAAATTACTTTTAGAAAATTTTGTATTGTTATTCACTGGTATATCCTGGGGCAGGGGTGGCTCAGTCAGTAGCGCACCAGGCTTGTAATCTGCAGTTCCCAGGTTCGAGTCCCAGGTGGGTCAGCGTTGAGATTAATCTCTGCAAAATTCCCCACCCTGCCCACAGGCAGTAGGAAACACCGATGGACTTGGAAAGGCCGCTGTCCATTGAATGGGATGTTAAGCCATAGCCCCATGTGCGGGAGAGCCATACCCTGTGCACATTAAAGAAAGTGCTGAATGGCCTTGATGGGAGGCTACCATCTGTCTCCTAACAGCCGTTCCAGTGGGTCCCCTCCCCCAACTTTCTCTGAGCCTTTGGGTCCTTGTGACCTGGCCATTTAGCCCATTGTGTGCAAAAAAGTGCGTCTCAGAGGTAAAACAACCCAACCCAACTGGTATATCCAAACATTTTCCTGTTGAGATTTATCTCCATTTAATCTCGACTCTGTCCCTGGTCAGAAAGGGGACACCAGTGAACTTGAAAAAGCTGCCATCCATTGGATGGAATGCAAAGTCGTGACGTGTGGGAGAGCCTTACACTGCACATTAAAACACACTGGATGGCCTTTCTGCATAGCCAACACTAAGTGATTGGGGTTCTTGTGACTTGACAATTTAGCACATTGTCTCCAGATGCCACTCAGATGTAAACAATCAATCCAGAAGAATATTTTGTCATTATATTTTGGGAGACAAGATTAAATGTGGGCTCTTTATAAATAAATCGTTACAAAAAAATTTCGCATTGCTAATACTTTGTTTATTTAAGGGAATTTTACATTCAGGTCTGGCCTAGCCAAAGAAAATTACCATATAAATTGTGGTGCGCTGCAGCTCATATTGGGTCAAAAGTTTGCTGAAAATAACTAAACTACTAGAAAATATAACCCAGTTTAGAAATCCATGCCCGCTCAAGTTCTGAATGCATTGCCGTTCTCTGATGTTGAAATATTAATAGGTTTTTATTGGTCATTTGATTGTGAAACGTTATTGGAGAATTCAAACTGTGCAATAATTAGGACCTCAGCGAAAGATAAATTTAAAAAATCTGTGCCTTACCTAGGATTTGAATGTCGGTCTCTTTGCAATCAAACGCATTAATTTTTAACACACTCAACAGCAAAAAATAGGACACGTTAGGGTCACTGGAAAAATTTGGTAGGCTACCTCTGTGGCAAGCAGCTGCTTGAGGGGGTATTTATTTTTAAGCCGTCCCGTGGCCGAGTGGTTAGCGCGCTTGACTACTGATCTAAGGGACCTGGGTTCGAGCCCCAGATAAGGCATGGATGTATGTGTCGTTTTTCTGCTGAGGTCCTGCCATCCTCTCAGACCTACTATGGCATATAAATTAACAGGCTCCTGTCAGACCTCTGTGGCAAGCAGCTGCTTGAGGGAGTATTTATTTTTAAGCCGTCCCGTGGCCGAGTGGTTAGCGCGCTTGGCTACTGATCTAAGGGACCTGGGTTCGAGCCCCAGATAAGGCATGGATGTATGTGTCGTTTTTCTGCTGAGGTCCTGCCATCCTCTCAGACCTACTATGGCATATAAATTAACAGGCTCCTGTCAGACCTCTGTGGCAAGCAGCTGCTTGAGGGAGTATTTATTTTTATGCCGTCCCGTGGCCGAGTGGTTAGCGCGCTTGGCTACTGATCTAAGGGACCTGGGTTCGAGCCCCGGATAAGGCATGGATGTATGTGTCGTTTTTCTGCTGAGGTCCTGCCATCCTCTCAGACCTACTATGGCATATAAACTAACAGGCTCCTGTCAGACCTCTGTGGCAAGCAGCTGCTTGAGGGAGTATTTATTTTTAAGCCGTCCCGTGGCCGAGTGGTTAGCGCGCTTGGCTACTGATCTAAGGGACCTGGTTCGAGCCCCAGATAAGGCATGGATGTATGTGTCGTTTTTCTGCTGAGGTCCTGCCATCCTCTCAGACCTACTATGGCATATAAATTAACAGGCTCCTGTCAGACCTCTGTGGCAAGCAGCTGCTTGAGGGGGTATTTATTTTTATTTATATTATGCATTTCACTGGGTTTCACCATCCACAAGTGAATGGATCCATATGTAGAAGAAAAGATCGACAATAAGTGTCTACAAGAAAGAATCGACAGAAGAAAAGATCGACAAAGAGTGGCTAACACATTTTAGGTACCCTTCCATTAAAATTTTAATTTTACTCTTATTGTCGATGCTTTATATCGAGTAAGTATAGATATTTCTGCACTCTAGGTATTTATTCATGATTGTGTTCCTCTCCCACTGAACCATATGAACTTGCGTCCTTGATCTCAAAGAGATGATATCTCAATGAAACTCTGATGAAATTTTGTGATAATAAAATCGCTTCTCATAAGAGCAGATTTGAACTCGTGGAAGGTTCTTGTAGTGACCTGGCGACCTGCAATTAACTTGGGAGTTATGTAACAGACAGGAGCGGGGGGTGGCTCAGTCGGTAGAGCGCCAGGCTCGTAATCTGTAGTTCCCAGGTTCGAGTCCCAGCTGGGTCAGCCAGCGTTGAGATTTATCTCCGCAAAATTCCCCGCCCTGCCCACGGTCAGTAGGGGACACCGATGTGCTTGGAAAGGCCGCCGTCCGTCGGATGGGACGTTAATTAAGCCATGGCTCCGTGTGCGGAAGAGCCATACCCTGTGCACGTTAAAGAACACGCTGGATGGCCTTGACGGGAGGCTACCATCTGTCTCCCAACAGCTGTTCCAGTGGGTCCCCTCCCCCAACCTTCTCTGAGCCTTCGAGGTCCTTGTGATCTGGCCATTTAGCCCATGGTGTGCAAAAAAGTGCCGCTCAGAGATAAAACAACCCAACCTAAGTAACAGATATTGGTGATGTGCGGCATGAGATAAACAGAAGAATAGGGATTGTTTCTGGGACTTTTAAAAATCTGTGGAGAAATATGCGTATACACCTAAAGACTAAAATTAGGCTGCATAATAGTTTGGTTCTTTCTAGGTTACCCTTGAGACCCATTGGACCTTTTGTAGCAAGATAACGGGAAACATGCTTACGCAGTATCTTGGGCATTAGGTGGTTCAACTTTGTAAGTCGATGAGGTTAGGCAAAGGAATCGACCACTTCCTTTGAGCAGCATATTGTGCAGACTCCTTTGGTGTGACCATGTTGCCCGTATGCGGAACTAAGATTAATGAATAGAGTTATGAACAGTGTGTCTAAAGGTATTGGAAAGAGGGGGAGACCTAGGATGCGTAGGTCAATTAGAAAAAGAGGGGAGACCAAGGGTAGGCGATGTCAAACAGGAGCTTGTTAGAATTGGCCTACAGTGGTCATGCAGATGTAGCTCCGGACAACTAAATTGCCCAATCTGGTTCGACCTCCTTAGCCACAAGCTGCTTGAGGAGGAGGATGAATAATTTCACTGTTGTCTGTCTGTCCATCTGTAGACATTGAACTTTTTTGTTTAGAGAAATTATTTTTGTGTTAGATAGATATCGATGAAATACTATTTGCAATTTCTGAATCTTCCAAAGTGTATAATTGCATCGTTTAGCGGTGAAAAAAGTTTAAAATTCCAAAATTTCCAATAAATATTGCAAACGATGAAGTTATGCTAGAAATTTAAAATTTTCATGGAGGAATGATGAAGGTTACGTTACCATTGCCAACAATTAGTTGACTTTAAATCAGGGGGGGGGGCGACTTTTTTTTTCCCAGAGATAAAAATTATTGTTAGCTTAGATAAGTAATGATGGTATATTTACACTTCTCGAATTTCCAAAATTCTATATTTTTCGCCCTCTAACGGTGGCAAAATTTGAAAATTCCAAACAAATATTTCAAACTTTGCAGTTATGCTCGAAATTTGAGATTTTGGTGGTAGAATGTGAAATTGCAAAGTTGGGTTGGGTTGTTTTGCCTCTGAGCGGCAGTTTTTTGCACACCATGGGATAAATGGCCAGGTCACATAGACCCCGAAGGCTCAGAGAAGGTTGGGGGAGGGGACCCACTGGAACAGCTGTTGGGAGACAGATGGTAGCCTCCCGTCAAGGCCATCCAGCGTGTTCTTTAACGTGCACAGGGTATGGCTCTCCCACACACGGGGCCACAGCTTAACGTCCCATCCGACGGACGGCGGCCTTTCCAAGCCCATCGGTATCCCCTACTGACCGTGGGCAGGGCGGGGAATTGGGTTGGGCTGTTTTACCTTTGAAAGTTTTTTTTTTTTTTGCACATAATGGGCGAAATGGCCAGATTGCAACGAGCCTGAGGGCTCATAGGTTGGGGGGAGGGGAACCATTGGAGAGCTGTTGGGAAACATGGTAGCCTCCCATCAAGCGTGTTCTTTAATGTGCACCACGGCTAACATCCCATCCGATGGATGGCAGAAGGTTGCAAAATTTCCATTGGCAACAATGAGTTGACCCCTTAGATCCAGGGTGATGAAAAAAATGAACTTTTTTTTGTTTTAAGAGAGAATTTTTTTAGACTTTTTAGATTCAACAAGTATTGGTGAAATAATATTGTGATTTGCATTTCCGAATAATCCAAAAGCTCTAACTGCACCTTTTAATACTGGAAAAAAATCGAAAGTTCTAAAATTTTTAAAGAATATTGCACATGACATATTTATCTTAGAAGTTTGAAATTTTGATGGTGGAATATCACGTTCTTGAATATCTCATTTGCAACAATGAGTAGGTGGGAAAGCAACTTTTTTAAAGAGATAATTGCAAAACTTTTTTTTAGTTGGATTGGGTATACTAATGAAAGGTTATAATTCCCATTTACAAAGGTAGTTTTAATTTATATTGTTAAAGATAACTAATATCACATAATATACACTGCTTGACCTAGAAAATGCCACACCAGGAAGTATTTGTCGGAGCGTCATACAAATAGGTGGGTATGAGTCGACAATCGGCTTATGGAAATAGTGCAGTTTCAAACCAATCACGTGATAGGGAGATAACGGGGCAAACGTCTTGGCGTAGCCAAATTTTGTCATCCTCACCTGGGCGTGTGGACCACCGTATCAGAATGATCTTGGTGGCACAAGCACGTGTAAGGAGTGAGAATGCCTGGGTGACCATTGGAAATCCTGCCATCACATGGACACCTTTACCAGAGACTTCATTATAGGGCTATGTATGGCTGGTACATTCCTGCATCGCATCATGGTGGAAATGCATCGGGATGCAGCTGTTGGCCAAATTTGGCAAACCGTTGTACAGGTAGTTACAGACATCCCCATGTTGACACAGATTGGCTGAGGTAGATTTGTGGTCTTGCCAGCCATTCCGATGACTGCCACTCACAGCAGTGCACCAACATGCAAGGTTGCAGTACCGTACTACATGTTGTACCTAACATGGTGGTGTGACGAATGAAACCATGCATTCAGCAATAAATCTCGCTAATATTTCAATGCTGGCGATTGCCGATTGAGAGTCTGAAGATGACATTGTCACCAGACTGATCTTTCTGCCATCCGTGAAAATTATAGTCATCAACCTGGTATCATGGTTTGAGTTCATGGTTTGTATCAGTTTCAACAGCTGTTCACCGCTCATATGCATAGCCGGGTACAATGACAGCATAACAATAAGTCGATGAGGTGCTGCAGCCCGTTGTTGAATCTCTATGGTATTCCTGATGCCCAATTTCAGCACAATAACACCCACCTGTATACTGCCAACATCAGCAGAGTGTCTACAAGGTGTCCAGGTGCTGCCTTACTAGAGTGATCCCCAGACTTTTTCCCAATAGAGACAGTGTGGGATGTAATTGGCATACAATGTCATGCCACTGCACGACCCCATTCCAATATCGATGAATTATGGACAGGTCAACGACGCATGGTTCGGAATACCTCAGCCATCATCTCGGGACCTTTCCACTTGATGCCACGTTGTGTTGGCAATGTCAGTCATACGACCTACTGAGTCAGGCCACATACGTATCCTAAGCATTAATGTAATCCCCTCAGAAATTAAATCCCTTCTTTCCCACTTACTACTGTCTACATATGTGGTAAGTTTCATCTTATTTCGTGCATTCCTTCATGGTGTGGCATTTTAACTAACATAACGAACATATGGTTCGAACCTAGTTACTGTTCCAGGAAGACAAATTTTTTGTGTTAGCTCTGAGACAGTGGTCAGGAATGACTTCGGTCTTTGTAGAACATTTTTTTGTATGAGGCCTATAAAAGTTAGGAGTAGCTTCCAGAATTCCTCTCTGTCCTATGTAAATGGTAGTCACTGGAAGGAGAGTTATGCACCTATCCCATATAATGATGCATAGAACCGGTCAGGCCTACCACCAATATCTGACCCCGCTTTCTTGTGTTGCAGGCCGTTAGTGCCTTTCAAAAGAGATAACTCTCTTGTGGAAGTGGAGGGCTGCCAGATTAGTGTGGCCTACTGATCTGGACAACTATGGCTACTTTTTTTTTCTACCCTGCTGAGGAGCAGTCAACCATACCGGTTCTGACCATATAAACTTCCTGGACTGTATTAAGGTTCTGAGCTTGATTATGGATCCTGAATTTGCTGCACTGGTGAGCTTCTATGGAGGGTTGGGTTGTTTTACCTCTGAGCGGCACTTTTTTGCACACCATGGGCTAAATGGTCAGGTCACATGGACCCCGAAGGCTCAGAGAGGGTTGGGGAATGGGACCCACTGGAACAGCTGTTGGGAGACAGATGGTAGCCTCCCGTCAAGGCCATCCAGCGTGTTCTTTAACATGCACAGGGTATTGCTCTCCAGCACACGGGGACACGGCTTAACGTCCCATCCGACGGACGGCGGCCTTTCCAAGCCCATCGGTGTCCCCTACTGACCGTGGGCAGGGCGGGGAATTTTGCGGAGATAAATCTCAAAGCTGACCCAGCTGGGACTCGAACCTGGGAACTACAGATTACGAGCCTGGCGCGCTACCGACTGAGCCACCCCCATTCTGTGGAGGGAAAATTTGCCGGTGTTTTTTGTTTGTGAGTTGACAACCCCAAATGAATAGATTCACTGGATATGTTTTATCAGCTGGTGGATAATCCTGAGCAGTCATCGCAGGCACTGAACTCTTTGCTTCTACTGGCATCATCAAATTCTACATTGGAGGAATTCTTCCAGTGTAGATGGCTTCAGCCTTTACTGGTGGGGAAATGGGTCTTTGCCCCTTGTCTGCGATTAGGGGGCTGTTTGATATTGTCGCCATTTCCTCTCTCAATAAACATAGTAGCTGTCCCGTGGCCGAGTGGTTAGCACGCTTGGCTACTGATCTAAGGGACCTGGGTTCGAGCTCCGGATTAGGCATGGATATGTGTCGTTTTTCTGCTGAGGTCCTGCCATCCTCTCAGATCTCCTACTGTGGCATATAAACTGACAGGCTCCTGTCAGACCTCTGTGGCAAGCAGCTGCTTGAGGGGGTATTTTTTATTATTTATAAACATAGTTTCTTTAAACATCCCACTAATTATTTTCTCTCCATAGGTAGTTGGAATGTGAGGACTCTGCACAGAGCTTTTTCTCTTGATGTCCTCACACAAGAATTCCACCGTTATAATTTAGATATTCTCGGCTTGCAAGAGACCAGATGGACAAAGGTCAGATTCTTAAAAATAACCTTAAATTCCTCTTTTCAGGGAGGAACGATAATAAACATCACCAAGCCATAGGTCTGCTTCTCATCAGACACGCTAATGATGCGCTTGTAGAATCACTTTTTTAGGTGCATTAATGAAAGGTTTCTTACAGCAAAATTTCAGACAAGCGTTAAAGACTTGAATGTTATCTGCTGTTATGCCCCCACTGAGGATGCCGATGAAGATGAGGATAGGTTTTATGGACAACTTCAGGATATTTTGAATTCTGTCAAGAAAGGAGATATTACCCTTGTTCTTGGTGACTTCAATGCCAAAGTTGGTACTGACTCTGACCTTTGGGGAGGAGTAATAGGCCCTTTTGGTAATGGTAGCTGCAATGGCCAACGTCTCCTACAGGTAAGTAAACTCAATGGATTCAGAATAACTAACACTTATTACAAACACCACGACATACATAAATACACATGGGTTTCACCCGACGGGCTGCATAAGAATATGATTGATTATATATTAACAGCAAATGGGCTAGTTCTGTTAGGAATACCAGGTCATATAGGAGAGCTGAAATTGGATCTGACCATTACCTTGTTAAAAGTGTCTAGCAACTTAAACTTAAAAAGTGTTCTGCTAGGGTTAAAAAATTTACTTCTAATACTGAAACTCTGAAAGATCCAGTTACAGCCAAAGCTTACCATGATAGATTACTTAGTCATTATGACAGTCATGGTTTGCTTACTACTGAAGTTAAGGAAGAATGGGATCATTTTAAACAAGCTTTTTTGGACACTAACAGTACTCTTTTAGGAAAAAAGGAGCAGAAGAGACAGAATTATTTGAGTGATAAGGCAGAAGCTTATTTCAGAAAGAAAGAACTGTAGGAATGCCCTTAATCGATACCCTAATCCTAATAGAAATCTTTGGAGTGATGGCTTGGCCGACAAGGCAGAGGAAGCAGTTAGATAGCACAACAGCAGAGAGCTGTACCAGATAGTTAATGTTTTGTGTGGTAGAAAACGGCAGGTATACAGGAATTTAAGGATAAACATGGTAAGGATAAACATGGTAATGGTGTAAACATGAGGATTCTGTCATGGCTAGGTGGGCTGCTTTACGGTGATGCTCTAATGTAGTTAGTTCTCCCATTATTTGCAATGATGATAGATGTCCTGGTTTTAATGTTAATGAAGTTACTTTAGCTGTTTCTAAACTTAAACAGCATAAATCTCCAGGGGTAGATGAAACTACAGAAATGCTTAGAGCTGGGAATGTTTGTTGCCAGATGGATGAGTGAAATTTTGAATATCTTTTATGATAAAGGCATGGTTCCTAAGGATTTTACCAGCTATTTTTGGGTGGTATGGTATGGCTTTTGTTGTGCAGAGATAAATCTCAATGCTGGCCCACTTGGGACTTCAACCTGGGAACTGCAGATTACTAACTTGGCATGCTACCGACTGAACTACTCCAAATGAAAGAAAATTTAGTTCTGAAATACAAAACCAATTTAAATGCTCAACTGTCTTCGGGCATTCAGAGTGTAGTTGTGTTGCACTTTGCATAACCTTTGGTCAAGGACAGTTGGATATGTGAAAGAATTCAGGATTGGGGTAGGATTATACAAAAGGCCCTCCTTATTTACCATAATGTGATAAATATTCAGGAAAACAGCTTTGTTTGGTTAAATATTATGCAATGTTGTAGTATTAATATGAAGAGGATATAACAAAAAAAAGTTTAGATCAGTTTCTCTTCTATCCATGCATATGATGAACCATGACTACCCAGTCGAGTTGGGTTGGGTTGTTTTACCTCTGAGCGGCACTTTTTTTGCACACAATGGGCTAAATGGCCAGGTCACATGGACCCCGAAGGCCCAGAGAAGGTTGGGGGAGGGGACCCACTGGAACAGCTGTTGGGAGACAGATGGTAGCCTCCCGTCAAGGCCATCCAGCGTGTTCTTTAACGTGCACAGGGTATGGCTCTCCCACACACGGGGCCACGACTTAACGTCCCATCCGACGGACGGCGGCCTTTCCAAGCCCATCGGTGTCCCCTGACCGTGGGCAGGGCGGGGAATTTTGCGGAGATAAATCTCAACGTTGACCCAGCTGGGACTCGAACCTGGGAATTACAGATTACGAGCCTGACGCGCTACCGACTGAGCCACCCCCGCCCACCCAGTCGAGTATCATGGTTCAAAGGATCATACACGATTTTCTCCACTGCCATAATGCATTGCCCAAACGACAATTTTTGTTCGTGTAATAGGAACATTCGTCAGCTATGAGTGGACACAGAAGATATCAAAGAATTCATTTGTAGAAATACGAAACGCAATCGGTAGAAGCCTAAAGATCAACCCCATAACAGTTAATGAAGTGGTGGCAGTACTAAAAAATGCGATCTGAAGAAAAAAAAATCATTTGAGGTATCGTGGTTTCAACCCGATTAGATTAGCAATAGTGAAATATTTGAAGACAAAAGGAATAAAAACAAAAATGTGAAAGTTGTTATTGGGTTGTTTTACCTCTGAGCGGCACTTTTTTGCACACCATGGGCAAAATGTGAAAGAATTTAGTACAATATAAGAAAATTCTTTAAAACCCCCTACCTTCAGAAACTTTGATAATGGCTCACAAACATCGAGCACATGACATTGGTAACGTCACAGGCTTTGAGATACAATTCATTAAAGTTGACCCCTGCAAAAATCCACACACACACAAATAGTGGGAGCAAAATAGTTTACGAGTCATTCCGATGATACACTTTATATTTCCCATATTTTAGGGGTTGGGTTGTTTTACCTCTGAGCGGCACTTTTTTGCACACCATGGGCTAAATGGCCAGGCCACAAGGACCCCGAAGGCTCAGAGAAGGTTGGGGGAGGGGACCCACTGGAACAGCTGTTGGGAGACAGATGGTAGCCTCCCGTCAAGGCCATCCAGCGTGTTGTTTAACGTGCACAGGATATGGCTCTCTCCCACACACGGGACCACGGCTTAACGTCCCATCCGACGGACGGCGGCCTTTCCAAGTCCATCGGTGTCCCCTACTGACCATGGGCAGGGCGGGGAATTTTGCGGAGATAAATCTCAACGCTGACCCAGCTGGGACTCGAACCTGGGAACTACAGATTACGAGCCTGGCGCGCTACCGACTGAGCCACCCCCGCCCAGATATTTGTGGATTTGACAAAAAAAGTTCGACACCATGTCAAAATCAAAAACAATACGAAGATAGGTATTTAAAAAAAAAAATGAAAAATTTACAAAGTAGTAGGCTGCTTATCGCTGACATCAGAACTTCAAAAGAAAAACTAATTGAAATGACAATGTCAACATGTTCCTAGAGAAAAAGAAGAAATCCAACAAATATTGAACTGTCCAGAAAAAGAAAGCTGCAGGACGTGTATCTCAGAGATTATTACACAGATGCAAAGTACTGAATTTAGAAATTGAGGGTGAGGAACTAAAACAATGGTTCCTAATAGAACATTTTAGAAAATTGTGAGAGTTTTTGGTTTGTCAAACTGGTAATTGGGCACTACTGCCATTGTAGTGGCCATTAGAAAATAATTCTTGTTGAAAAAGGGGTCACTGGATTCAAAAAGTTAGTACCACAGAGGTAAACACCTCACACTACAAATAAAAACAGAAATAAGTGAAAATATAGCACAATAGATTTGCAAAAGGGATGGCTAAAGGTAGTGAAGCCTTGAGATGGAGGAGTCAATGACCATGTGGACAGGAGGGATTTCTCTTGCAACTTTTTTTATTGTACTATCTGAAATAGTACTTACCTGTATCAAACCTGCCCCGATCAAGATCTCCTCTAATTAGAGCTATGAACATTCCTTTTATGTTTCATATAGGCGCAATTCGGGCAATTTTAGCCACAAGCTGCATTTATATTTGCCAATAGATGGAAGCATGTATTACAAATATGCAGATAATAAATAATGAAATAAGCTCGACATGTTCCATCAAGTAACAAATCAGCACTTTAGCGTCGATTTAAATCTTAGAGGAAAAATTGTCTTGAGCCGGTGGGATACGAACCCACGATAAAGGGAATGTTCATAGCGCTAATTAGAGATCTTGATCGGCGGCCGGTAGCTCAGTGGTCCAGAGCACCCGACATGTTATCAGGAGGTCGTGGGTTCGTATCCCACCCAGCTCAAGACAATTTTTCCTCTAAGATTTAAATCGACGATAAAGTGCCGATTTGTTACTTGATGGAATATGTCGAGCTTATTTTATTATTTATTAGTCCTTACCTGGTCCAGTGGTTAGTTAGCTAGCTACCTGACTACTAAGACCAGTGGGGTATGATGTCTTTGTGTTTGTATGAGAAAACCAGGCCAAGCCTAACTTAGCTTCTAGGTTATCTCCTACCTACCTGTTTTTTTTTTCAAATTAGCAATTTTATTGGAGCATATCAGCCGTCCCATGGCAGAGTGGTTAGCGCACTTGACTACTGATATAAGGGACCTGGGTTCGAGCCCCGGGTAAGGCATGGATGTTTGTGTCGTTTTTCTGCTGAGGTCCTGCCATCCTCTCAGACCTTCTACTTTGGCATATAAACTTACAGGCTCCTGTCAGACCTCTGTGGCAAGCAGCTGCTTGAGGGGGTATTTATTATTTATTTATTATATGAGCTGAGAGTTAGGTATAGTCTTTATTTTCATCATACCTCAACCATCAATCGATATCCAGCAGAATTACGATTTTCGAGCAGAACTCTATCGACTGAGCTAATGTCGGAAAATGTGTACGACATTTATGCAGTTTTGAATTAGCTAGAATTATAAAATATTCCCAAAAAGATTCGACTCTATACATTCCTACATATCAACCCTGTACTTTCACGATTCATTTAATTCCATAAAAACTAAGATAATGTGGAAAGATTTGCACTTGTGTGGATTTATAAATTTGGTTTGTAACAACAAATATTTTACTTTCTTCCAAGTGCATTAATCATAAGGTATGCAAACTTTCCAAATGTGTTAACAATTATATGTAGGTGGATCATTTAATTTGTGAACTGTCAACTCCAACAATTAGCAGCATTCGAATTAATACATTATATGGCAATACATTGACTCTTTAAAGGCATGGAACAATGTGCAAGTTGAAACATGTGATATGTTTGCATGTAACAGCACACAGTCAGTCTGTCATTTCTTACTTTGGAAAGGTGTTTGTTTTTGTGTGCGATATCTTGCAGGCTATGGCGGATCTGAAAACAGAGCAGCCACTTGAACCAACGTTCGATTTTAACTGGCATAAACGAACAAAATTCCATGGAGGATGACCCAAGATCTGGCAAACATGCACTGTCCTTCACACACTCGTAATTTCTACGACTATCTGCACTACTTAAGCGTTACCAAACAAAATAACTTATCACATACTACTGCTGTTTCCAGATGTCATGGCCTGGAAAAAAAATACTGCACCCAGAAAAAACATTGCAAAGGGAGAAAACTACAAAGACTGACTGTACTATTACTAGCGACAATAGCACGTGTTTCAACTTGCACACATTGCTCCATGCCCTTGAGGGTTGCTATGTTGTTACATGTCACTTATTAACTCATACAAAAACCTGCTAATTGTTGGTGAGAGCAAACCACGAATTATCTACTCTCATCATTAATTTGGATTTAAAAAATTTAGTTCACTCTAAATTACTTTTTGCAATTACATACATTTGACCAATATACAGGCAACCATATAATATCACAGATAAGGGAAAGCCACAATTTTACTGTTAATATAGTGTATTAATAACATTTGCCAATACCATTTGTGGCTTGTCTGAAGAAATATTCAGCTTTAAACATAGAAATAAACAATTCAAGGAGTCAACTTTTTTTACTGCTTTTGTTATCACAGTATATCATTAACAAGGAGTACAGAGTTATGAAACAAGTGAAAACACTACACAACTATTCAAAAATTTATTAAAAACTAATCTCTTCAGCACCACATCCAAGTAAGCTGTACACATAGCCTATGGGATGCCATAAAACCCGTTTTCACAAGGGAAGTCTTCTTATTTTGACATCATAACACAGAGCACAATTTCAGCTAAATAAACCTTGAAATCAAGACATCACAGAATCATTTTGCAACTGATAATTGGCCAAGAAAATAAGCTGATATGTTTGAGGTACATCTGGAAGACTGAGTCTGTACCCACTGGTCACCAAGATTGGCCAACTGCCACAGAACGGTTCCTGATCCACTGTGGCAATAAGCATGCAATGATTTTTTTTTTCTCATGAAACATTTGATTGACTTTGGTCCATGATGGATGTAATGTGAATTTTATGTACACATTTTCTTTACAACTCCTAATAACTTTCCTATATGAAATATTGGTGATGCTGAGTGATGGCATCAGTTGAGCGTGAAAAGAGTGTGTTCCAGTCTGTGGGATTAAGTGCTTTCAATTGCGAAGCATGTGCAGCTTTCAGCTATCACAATGCTTTAGATGGACGAACCAAAGTCACTGTTCTGCTAGTTAAGTTTCATCACTAGGAACCATACAGATAGCTGCAACAGCTTCAAGCTAGAAGGCACATGAGGACAGGGGGTGAGACGGAGGTGGTGGCACACTTCTGGAGACGCACTTAAGTAGGGCACTCACGGCTCAGATGGATTCTGGTAGGGAATATCGTACACTTCTGTTAGGAGATGACACTTGGCATTTCACAGTACATGACATTCACAGTCAATCATTATAAGGAGAATACAGTACTGTTTTTTAGCAGTTTTCAAAAGCTGTTCACTGACTGGAAATTAAACAACTCGCTGCCTGCAGCAAAATGACTGCTAAAGGGAAAAAAAAAGAATTATTAAATATTACAATAATAGAAAAGCAGTAAACAAAGATATTATTAGAGAATGTGTCCTGAATCAGGTTGGTCCACCTCTAGTGACAATTACAACAGACACTACTTGCCACCGACTACAATTCCTCAGAGGAAAGATTCTGCAATACACGTCTTTCGATGATCCCACAGGCAGGGTTGCATATCAATCACAAAAAAAAAATACAGGTTCTCATTTTGACAACTTTGCAAGCTTCCTTTCAATGGATACAATTTTTAAAAAAATGACACAGTATCATAAAAACACAAAGTGTTCTAGTTAATCTTCCATACTCCCAACATCTTGGAGTACTCTTGACAGAGTCCCCTCTCATTACCATTTTTCCAATACTATTTAGTTTTCCATGGTAATATCGTCAATTTCAAGAAATTTCCAACATTAGCTTGTTGCAATACATATTTATATCCTTTGTACCATCATGATATTATGTAAAAAAAATTAAGTCATTACATATAATTTTCATGGCAATTCTGGTACTTGGCAATTCTGACCACAGGTGCTCATGATGACCAGAGACCAAAGACTTCCTGTATTGGGTTTATTGGTGGCTTTTTGCACTGCTGTCTGTAGGTTTAGGACCCTTCCTAAGGTGAACAATCAACTATCTTTGACAGTGATAATAACAGTGTGCCTAAAGGCCTCAGAAAGAAGGGGAGACCTAGGATACAGTGGGCAGACAATGTCAAATACTGTAGGACCTTATTAGAATTGTTCTGCAGTGGCTAGATATGTTTGAAGAACTAAATTGTACAATATGGTTGGACCTCTATAGCCCATGACTGCTTGAGGAGGAGGATTTTAACCCATAATATTCTGAAACATGCTAACACTTGTGTACAATACAAATGCAAGTACACAATATGAAGATGATCAACATTAATGGATGACTCTGTCAGCAATAATACTGGGATACTGGGATGCCCTTTTAGTCAGACATCACCAAAAACAAGTGGACGAATCCCATCTAGAACTTCATGAGGTTTCCTCGATTCCTGGCTTTTCCGTCACTTGAATCTGGGTGAACCTCCATTCACCACAACACATGCACCACTATATTAAAATACTTCTAATGCTATAGGTCTCAGTCTTTCTGTTCCTAGCACCCCTGGATTTTGCAATTATTGGTTTCTTTTATTCCACCTGAATATGCATTTGCTGCAACTGCTCAACATTCATGATGCAGATGAAAACAGCTTTGGTCTATATTAAAATCTGGAGCACAACAACTTAGGTTCAACTGCTATTTATCACAGAAGTCTAAAAATTCATTTTCTCTCTCCCTGTTGCCTCTTTCAATTGGTATTGGATTTAAATGGTGTCTTTTTGCATTGCTGTCTGTAAGTTTAGGACCCTCCCTATGGTGAAATATCAGCCATCCTTGACAGTGATAATGGTACAAGCACCAACAATCATCTTTTCCATGAAGTCACTAATATAGCTGCCATTTTGATGACAGCAATATACACTTGTTCTGCAGATGTTTATAGTCTCTAGGTAACATGGAACATAACATATTTAGGGGTATGCCTAATAGTGGGCAAAATCTAATTCCTGTGACACATTCTCTAATATTTTAATAGTCATATGTACATTCAAGTATACATTTTTCTAACAATTTATGATCTGTAATTCTGTGTAAAAGCGACAAAAATTGTTAACTAAAAAATGTGGTGATGCCTAAATAACTGATGAAAATGAACCAGGTGATTAGTGCTTAAATTTTTTGGAATGATTATTCTCTTGAACAAGTTTTCAGGAGTTGTGTGACAGATACCAACAATATTCATCATGATATTAACAAGAGATTAGGAATTATAGCCAGAAGTTTTAAATATATGCAGCAGTGTGATAAGCATATACACCTAAAGATGAAAAATAAAGCTATGTTAGATTTTGATCTTGTCAAGTTTAGTTATGATAGTGAAACTTGGAACTTGTGTACAGAAGATAACAAGAAGCTTTAAGAATACGATTCTAAATGTTAAATGCATCTTAGGTATTAGGCTCCAACTGAACCTCTGTAAACCATATATGGTTGAGGTGTCAGACAGATAAACACTGTCAGTTATACACCTCAAGCTAATTTTACCAAACTGCTTACAAATATAAACTTTAACTACCCTATGACCAGATTTTTCAAATGTCAATGTTAAATCACTGGTTCAGTTTCATTTGATGTAATATGAAAATATGCATGGTGGATTTTTCTTTCATAATCTTTATAGCAGCATATTAGCAGTGAAATGCAATGTTATAACATGCAAATGTATTTTCTATTTTTGAAAATTTGATTTTCCAGCACTCTAAATGTCAATTTCTGACCCAATTTTAAAATGTTATTCTCATATCACTTTTTTTTTTTGCAAAATAATAACAAAATTACCATTTTTCAGTGTGTGTCATTTGTAATTGTTCTATATAACCTACCAGAGTGCTTGTTCTTCTTCCATTAGAGTAGACATGCTGAGTTCAGCACCAGAGTGGAAAAGGTTAAAGCAGTGGTTCTCACCCTTTTTCACATTACAGAACAATTAGTGATTGGTATGCTGTGTCAAAATCAACCCAAGTTAATTTTTAATAAACAAGATTCTCTGCCATTTGATAGCTGAATGACTCTCATTTCATCATTCACCTTGATTTTCAGAACAACAGTGTGCCACATCATACCAGTTAATCATTATTTAAAACAGGGGTTTTCAAAATGTGGGTTGCAACTTCCAGGAGAGTTGCAAGAAGCTTAAAAGGGGGACACAAAGCTCTAAAGAACTATATTTAAAATAAATATTTTCACAAAAGTAAACTAACATTTTCCTGGTTGTTGGCAGTAGTACCACATGCACAGTGTCAATCACTCTGAGATGGGGGGGGGGGGGGGTGAAATTCCGTCAATAGTAAAAGGGGCAGTAAAAAATTCTATGGTAAGGGGAGCTGCAAAATTCTGTCAACAGTATGGAGTTCCAAAAAGTTTGAGAACCACTTCCTTAGATCATTATACCATTACCAAACTACAATACAAATACAATTTCTACAATATATACGAGATCCCTTGCCTTACATTGCTCTCACCATATGTGAAGTATTCACCAACAAGATTCATCTGACTAGCATACATTTTTCCAAACTGTTCAAGGTCCATGAAAATCATAGATTTCTATGTTGTGTGGGTTAGGAGTGGATATCATGGACATCTACAACATCCCAAACAATGCAGTTTGACACACCATCTTACTGGAAATTTGTTGCAACTCTCCAGCATTCTATTTGGTAGGTGATTGTCTCAACTGTTGCCTCTGATGGCTTGCAGAAAGCATTAAACCTATCTCTCATCTAGTTTTTTAATTACAATTCTTATATTTACTGGTTGTTCTTTGCTCTAGTGTTCAGTCCTCATATACCTTTACAACAGCTACTCTGGAACAACCAGTGAGACTTACCTTTCCAAGATTAAGTTACCAAACCAAAAATTATGCCTTCTTCCAAATTTTGCTGATTACCCTTACTTGCTAAACTTTTTAATTCATATCTCACAAACTTTACATAAACTGAAGGCTGCTAACTGTTGGCATACACCAATTTCATTCTGCTTGTAAATTTCTTTCTTTGGCATAGAGTTGGTCTGTCATAATTCAGTGGCTATTGAGAATATTTTCAAAATTTATATAGCAAATACAATATATAAATCAAAATATTTTCAGGATTATAATATCAAAACCATCTTACCTGTTGTTGGTCTTAATAACAAAATTACTAAAGTTTTTCCTGGAAAATGTATAAATTATTTGTTGCAGCAACTGCAATAATGTTTTCTTGTGGATGCCATGTAGAGTGAAGAATCTTCTTGTTAAAATCTATATTATCTGCACTAAATTCATCCTTCTTTCTCTTTACACCAGTGCAAACCTAATAGAAAACAGAAAAATATAATATTGGTATATTTACACAAGACAAAAGCACTCTTAAAAGTTGTCAGAATAAAGTCTTACAAACAAATAAACAACCTGTTTGTGTGTTATGTATGTAATTTGGGTAATAATTGCCAACTTTGAATTTTTTTTTACTTTTTCAGTACACCTTACAAATATTCTTCATTTCTTAATTAAGCATAGAGAATATTTAGATAGTATATAAATAATTTCCTTGTATGCTGCAATTTTTAAAAAAAAAACAATGGTCTTGGTCATCAACAAAAGCACTTATTTAAAAGAATATAGCAGCACAAAATTTAAACACATTACATGACTTATTTTTCCTTCATCTCAGCAGAGACAAAGTGGAAGCTAAAAAATGCACTCAAAAGCTGTGCAGCAGGACAGCCCTGATTGAGCATGCACAAAGAGTACAAAAAAATATATGCATCCTAAAAGGCAGATTTCAGAAAAGCTCATTTTTATACTGTGATTTGCATATTTATTAGCGTTGGGTCTTCACATATGCATATTATTATACACACAGTTGACTCGTTGGTTACATGTCGGATTATATCACAATACAAACCAAGACTTTTAAATGGGAAAAGATCCGATTTCGTTCTTGAATTTGTGACACTCTTGCAAGTTCCCAAATCAATTGCCTGGTCCCAAATTTTATGTACAGCTATCTCTGAAGCCATCCTGCCTGTATATTAAAATAAAAATTTAAGTCCATACATACAATGAAACCAGAGCTTAAGTTTTGGACACCTTATAAACTTTTCAAATACTAGATCACCTAGTCTTAAATTTTACATACAAGTACCCAAGCCATCCTGTATTGCATTAAAACATTCAAGTACCTATCTATATATTATACCAAAAGCCAAGTCTTAAAACACTTTAATTTCCCTAATGTTTGACAGTTGGCTGCAAATTTCACATAGAGGTATGATCCAAACTACTACTGCATTAAAAATTTAAGTCTATGCAGTAAAAGAACCTGAAACCACTTTACAATAGGAATTTTAAAACAAAAAATATAAAAAACACCAGTGCTGCAGTCGATACTAAAAACACTATATGGTAATGTTGTGTTCCCAGTGACAAGCAGCAGAGACTGGAAGGAGGGATTTAACTTTAGAATTAATGTTTTTGCTACACACCCGGTCCCTGACATATGACAGATGCATCCTTAAAAAAAAGTATTCATGTTAGGTGAAATGGTTAGTCAAATATCAATTTTTTCATAAGAAATAATGTAAATATGGGATGATGCATTTCAGAATCATAACTTGATTTATATATTTTTAATTTTATTATAACCATATTATTTATAAATTACTTTGGTTAATGAATTGTTTTAAATTACTTATGCACATTTCATAACTGTAACTCACTTTTAGCAAAAAGAAACAATAATAAAGGTAATAGAAACAAAAAAAATAACTAAATGCAGTTTTATTAATATATGGTATATACAGATGATTGTTGAGTAATAAAGTAATTAAGAAAGTTGTATAATTGATGTCAAACTACATTTACAAGCTTTTTACAACAAACAAATTCATTAAAAAAATCTACTGTTTCCATATTTAGCAACCTATAATTCTGAATATTAAAACTACTCAAGGATTTAAATTCAAATTATATTTCATTAGTACCATTCCAACTAAAAAAGTTTTTCAAATGTATCTTTTCCAACTACTTGAGTGATTTCTTTTCCCATTTCTAATTTACTAAGTAATGATCAGGCACGCATAATTTCAAAGAACTTAACAAATATATTGGCAATGAATGTACAACAATAGTAATGATTTACACATTTTTATCAGTGTGAATAACATATTACATTACTCTTACCTTTTTAGGCCTTAGTGTTGTCTTTGGTTTTGCTATTTCTTTGGAAGCTTCTAATGTCACTTCTCGTTTTGTATTAAGGTTAAAAATTCTAAAGAAGTTGTTATAAGAACCTGTCATGATGTACCTATTATGAAAAAATTTTAAATCTAGTCTTTATTTCACCTGAAGTAAACATTAATACAAAAATTTTATTATTTTTATAGCAATTAAGCAAGGAAAAGAAAATTTCAGACCATCTAGAATTTGAACCATACATAGCTATTTCAAAGATTCTGAGCAGCCATTTTCCTTGTTAAATTATTTTAATAAGGTAAATAATACTTTTAGTAAATTTAATCTCCAATTTATGGGTGTACAAAAGCACTTAACCACTTGCCTGACATGCTCGTGTCAGACATGGGCATCCGCTTCTGCCCAAAATTGACTTGCCCGAGCGTAGCACGGGCATCGTAATCTTTTACGCTCCTGTTCCGATTTGCCCGTTTTTTCCTGTTTTACTCAGTAGGTGTCTTTAGCATACTACACACTAGTAACAGTAGGTGGAAACTTTTGTAACTATATTCCTATATTTTCATTAGTATGTCGATGCCCCATTCGTCATCCCATTCATCAGCAGTTTTCAATAGACAAGTTGTTTCAGTGGTCTACTGCTCATTTTTATTCAAACTTCGACATTTACTGTATTATTTGTCATATCTATCTTGTTTCTGAGCACACTGTAGAGTATTCTATTTATCTGTCGGTTCATAGTATTTATATCAATTATTTTTCTCAAATCACATCAAATGTAGTTTTAGTATATTGAATTATTATTTTCATGTATAGTTTCCCGTTATGATGTCCGATTTTGATTTGAGTGATTCAGAAGTTTCAATAAGTGATTCAGGAAGTTCATCAGAAGGTATAGACATCTTTTCTGATATTGATGAGGATGCAACTGCTGAATTGCTTGATGCAAGAGTTTGGTGTTCAATCAGTTCACATCAAGATCCAAAGCCACCTCCTCCAAGGTTTCCTTTTACTGCTTCTCCTGCTATACATTTAGAAAATGATGGAAGTGCTGATATTCTTTATTATTTCGAGACTTTTATTGATGATTATCTAATCGATTTGATAACAGAGCAAACCAACCTATATGCTGACCAGTGCCTAAAATCCTCTGTTTTGAAAACATTTTCAAGGGGTAAAGATTGGCAGCCAGTAAAGTCTAGTGAAATTGGGTGTTTTTAGGTTTGATTATTTTGCAGGGAATTATAAGTAAACCAGTGGAAGAATGGTATTGGTCAAAGAAACAGACAATTCTTACTCCATTCTTTGCTAAAGTAATGTCATACCATAGGTTTGTTCCTCATAAAACGCTATCTGCATTTTTCAGATAATAGTGTCTTTGATAGGGAAGCACATCCTAATGCCAAACTAAACAAAATTTGGCCTATACTTCTTTATCTGAACAAAAAGTTCTCAAGTTTTCTGACACTTGAGAAGGACATTTCTATTAATGAAAGTTTCATGCTTTATAAGGGTAGGCTACCATGGATTCAATATGTTCACCTAAAAAGAGACAGATTTGGAGTAAAAACTTTCATGCCATGTGAGTCAAAGTCCGGATATATGTGGTCAATTATTATTTATACAGGAAAAGGGTCAGTACTGAATGAGGAATATAATAATCTACCTATATCATCCCAGATTGTTCTAGCACTAATGAAACCCTTACTAGGTAAAGGTTATTGTGTGACTACGGACAATTACTACACTTCCCCAGAGCTGGCTGATTTGTTGATTGCTAAAGGAACCGATACCTATGGGATATTGAGAATTACAAGAAAAGAAGTTCCAAATGACATGAAACAAAAGAAGTTGAAAAAGGGGAATTCACTGCTTTTCAGAGAGGTAAAGTGATGGTGATGAAATGGCAAGACAAGAAGGTCGTTACTCTACTCTCTACGGTACACAACACTGAATTTGTGGATGTGAGAAAAAGGGAAAAGGTGTTACGGAAGCCAAAAATTATTGTCGAGTACAATGATACAATGGGTGGAGTGGATAGGGCAGATCATCACCTGACAAACTATCCCATTATAAAAAAAAGAGGGAAAAAGTATTATAAAAAAATATTTTTCCATTTGTTAGACCAGGCCACCACTTGGAACTCATTTGTGTTGTACAGGAAGAATGGAACAAAAATTTTCCATTGACTTTAAAATGGAACTAGTGGAAAATATAATTGAGAAGTACCACACAGAGGATATGAGATCTAAAGGTGGAAGGCCTTCGGTAGAACCACATCCCCTACGCCTGACTACGAGGCACTTCCCTGACTACATTCCACCTACAGAGAAAAAGGAAAAGCCATGTTGGCAGTGTGCAGTTTGTTGTGCCAAAAGGGATGAAAATGGCAAAAGAATAAGAAAAGAAACAAGGTTCTATTGCCAGGAATATGATGTTGGACTTTGTGCTGCACCATGTTTCAAAAACTAAAGCACAATGAAGGATTTTTAGAAAATGTACATAAAACAGTGGTGTAAAAAATAACAGTTATATAATTACATAGTTACATAATCTAATTTAGTTACGTAATCTAAAACCTAGATTATTTATATTTCATGCAAAAAAATTCAAATTAGAGCTTTTGAAAAAAAAATTTAAATTTAAAAAAAAAGGTGATAAGTGAATCAAAATTGTAAAATTTTTAAATTAATAAATTAAGTATGATTTTCTGTAATTGCCTGTTTTTCCTAGTCATAGACATATGAATAGAATGAAAAAATAAAAAAAAAAACTGACATTTTTCTGTGCAGAAAACAATTAAAAACCCATCAGGCAAGTGGTTAAATTAATGACACATGGATGGATAGTCAATGAATATCCATATATACATATGAAATATCAAAAACTGAGGACAATATCTACAGTTAGAGGCAAAATTCTGCAGATTGATGAAAAGCCATCAAACCATAATGTTTATCTTTTAATAAATGGGGGGAAACCTTTTAACTTATGACATTAATATAGCCATATTAATATGCTAAACCTTATTACAGTAACTTGCATTACAATTTATTAAAACATTAAATTCATGATTTGTTACACTTTTCTCTTCACAGATTTACTGAAACTCATTTTAGAGGTTAAATGGGTGTATAACAATTTATAAAATTAAATTTTATATAAATGAAACTTTTATGCTAAACAATAATGCAATTCACAAAATACATAAAAAAAATTTGAAAGTAAATTGCTGCAACTCCCCCCCCCCCCCCAATTTCTTTTCTTTTTTGAAATACCAAATAATAAGATCAAAATTTTTGGACTTTTTTTGAAATTTCAAAAGAATCAGTTACAAGATTTTTCTGATTTTCAATTAATAAAATACTATCAATTTTTTTTTTAATGTTCCATGGATCATACGAAAAAGCTTGAAGGCACCTGGTATAATAACACCAGTATATAGGCATTATCACCTTAAAAAGCTTCCAAAAACTCCATAATTTGCATAATCATATTTGCATAAATTTATAACCAAGGAATCAATGAAAGCAGTAAAACAGTAATATCAATAACCGCCACTTGTGGTTCATGTCCTAACATTTTGTTTCTGTGCTTCACATTTGGTATATTTATATACTAGCTGTTGATGTCAGTTATAATTATGATCTATATTATGACAGACATTTGCTGGACTATATAATTTTTTACATTTGCAACATAAAACATTCAATATCAAGAAAAGCTTATTAAGTGAATTATGGCCAATAACATTAGCTTGAAGAACATTATTGCAATAATCTCCTTTTAAGTTGAAGATAATCACAAGATCATATAACCTAGGGTCTTTATGGATTTAGCCTTGCAATAGAATTAATCTTAAAGTGTATCAAAACATACATTTCTCATACTTATCTTTCTATTTTTCTTTTATTACAATTGCCCTTTATTAGCTTTGTCTTTTAACAGCTTTCAATCTACTTTTATCAATGCAATTTCAATTCCACCATTATAATCTTCAACCATTATAAACTTATTGCTTCAAGGAAGGATTAATATCACAGCTAATGATTATAGGTTGTTGAAATGCAGTGGTGAAATTCAACAAATAAGATACATGGTCCTTATATCATCCCTAGCTTTAAAAATAGATTATTTTAATATATATTTAACAAACCAAGATTTTATATCCTTAGACATATGCTAAGGAAAAAAATACCGGTATTACACAAAAAAGCTGGAAGAATTTGCAACCCCACTTCTCCAGCAACATAAAAAAAAATGAACTATTAGCCATTGCTGGGCTTCAAAAAACTATGAAATAGCCATCCTTTTCATTTTAAAAATATTTTAAATACATATTTAATTCTGCAGTATTTTAACATATTTTAACAAAATCTCTATATGTAATTGATATTCCCAATTTAGCAATAATGGCTTCTTTTTAGTTTTGTGTCAGTGCAGAATGAGAAAGTGCAACAATTTTTATATTTACTGAAACATTATTTATAATTTAGCATCAAAGAGACATTATTATTCTGCTTGTGATTTATGATACGTGCATGTTACTGTACAGGTCAGAAATGACATAGTGATAGGCAAGTGGGAAAAAATACACCTCCCAGACTCGCACTTGGTATCACTTGATTATGCACCAGTTCCTCTAACACCTGCCTAATTACTACAAATGAATAAGCATTGTAGTGAGCTTCATTCCTTCCTATGGAAATGACAATCACTAATACAACAGCATAATACAGGGTGTCTCAAAAATATTGGTACAAACTTTTAAGGGAGGTAGACAACATCTAAAGGAATGAGAATTGCATAGGAACCCATAACTCGAAAAGTCATGGGAAAGTGGTAGCAGAGGTACAAGATCTGAAAGGACACAAGACAGTGATTAATGGGAAAACATTTATTGGATATAATTATTACAAATGGCATACTAAATTGGCCTGCCCTTACTTCTGCTGCCTCTTAATGACCCATAATTGCACAAATTTTAATAAAAAAAAAAAATAAAATAAATACCCCCTGAAGCAGCTGCTTGCCACAGAGGTCTGACAGGAGCCTGTCAGTTTATATGCCATAGTAGAAGGTCTGTGAGGATGGCAGGACCTCAGCAGAAAAACAACACGAACATCCATGCCTTACCCGGGGCTCGAACCCAGGTCCCGTAGATCAGTAGCCAAGCGCGCTAACCACTCGGCCACAGGACGGCTAGCGCATGCGCAAACAAACGGTGGCCCAGTACATGTCTATGTGGGAAGCGTTCTCGATACATTCGTTGAATGGCTCGTCCATTGTCATCAGCTATTCCATACATTAAGTGCATGTCTGCCAGCTCCCTGTTCGAATACCTTTGCATGCTCTTCGTCAGCCGACTACCGCTCGAATGAGGAAATCTGAAATTTCCCCTCTAGCGCACTGATGAGCAGCGCTGCCTATTGACTTACAGTGACGTTTCCGGTTATGGGTTCCTATGCAATTCTCATTCCTTTAGATGTTATCTACCTCCCCTAAAAGTTTGTACCTATATTTTTGAGACACTCTGTATATTAATTCTTCAAGTGCTGAAATGTTACTATGAACTTCTCCAGTAGGTTGATTTGTATTTGAAAAGTTATTCTTAAACAACTAGTCCCAAATAACTAATAAATAGGTCATATTATGGGACATTAAGACATTTTGGTCACAACTAAAGATAATTTATTCCAAAAAGCAATACAATTTAATCAATAAAAATAATTAAAAAATTCCACCATCAAGCAGCTGCTTGCCACAGAGGTCTGATAGGAGCCTGTCAGTTTAAAATGCCTCTCAGTTTATAATGCAGAGATGATCTGTGAGGAAGGCAAGTGCGATCAAAAACTGAGCATTTATGTGGATTGATTGTCTCGCATTCCTCTGGTTTTAAAAAGGGAATTTTTTTTTTGCATTTATATATCTTTCTTGCTGCTCTTTTTCTGCTCAGTGACAAATCTAGCTTCTTGAGGAGGTGGCATTACAATAGGGACCTAAGGATAAGCACTGAACACACTTGAAAGACAAAGAAAACCTTACAATATGGTTTGCATTTTCATATCAATAAAGGAATTCAAAAAGTTATCTTTGACTGATAACTTACAATATGACTCAACAGAATTTAACCACAATACTATAAATAACATTTTACTATTTCAAAACTTTAAAAACATGTTCACTTACGAGTCAGAGCCATTCCAACAGCATTCAAATTTGTCAAATATGCAATCATTTTCATATAAGCTGCACAACTTAGAGCGCAAATATTCATGTACCGGAAAACACTCTACTGGCTTTGAGTCCATATGTAAATCCCATACTTTCAAATATAAGTAATCCCTTGAAATCATGTATCGTCCACTGTTGCTAAATTTTACATCAGATATACTTGATATAATTTCAGAGAAAAAACTCCTATTTGCTGGTTCCTCAGGCTCTTCAAACACTAGAAAAAAATGCAAAAAGAAAAATCTTAATTGAATAAATTAAAATACATAGTAAAACATTTTCTTAAAAATTCAAAAAGTGCAAAGTTGCAAACGAAAAAAAAAATACTGAAAGGAAAAGATTATTGTGTTTCATATAAATCTCTATAATTAGAGACTGGTTTACAGTCTGAGCTCCACTCAATAGCTCCAGACGACTCCAGCTTAAAGTTACCCAGACAATTTCAAGCTTTGGCTAAGTCATTTAGTTTCTCATTTTTCTTGCAATTGTGAAAAATGAAAATAATTTCAACTTTTTAAATCCAGTGGTCTTCAGTAATTAAAGTTTGATTATTTTTTCAGGTAGTGTCTTTTTCCTAAATGGATTGTCTTTAGTGTTTATAATGTTACTCAAGAAATTTCTATTTCTGCCAGTGATGTTGTGTGACCAAAAATTTCACTGGGGGTAATAAGCAGAATAACTTGCTATACCATTGTGTTAAATAAGTAGCAGAAGTAACTGAAAGGATGTTCTGGCAACAAAAATAAATATCATTGAGGTTAAAACATTTAACAGTATTCTTTTGTTTTCAGCTATCCTTAGTCGTATTATGGCTATGATATATGTATGATCACATTTACACTCAGTAGTGAATGGTATGACTGAAATATTTCTATCTTGAAACATTGATATACTTTTCTCCCAGCTCAAAAAAATTCTACCAATGACCATGATGGCCTGTTCCTAAACATTTCACTACAGCTTTTTCTGATTGCTTAACCCACTGATTCTCAAACTGGGGTCATGAACAGCTTGGAAGGGGATTGTCAAGCTCTGATAATATATTCACTAAATATATTTAAAAATATCTTTAGTTAGTGAATTTTTTTTCACAAGTACATAGATCCTACATTGTAGGGAATGGGTCATATAATTTTATCTGATTCTAGGGGGTTGCATAAATTTATTACAATTCTAAGAGGGTGCATAAATACAATTCTAGGGGGGGGGGGGTTCACAGTGTCAAAAAGTTTCCTCTAGTAGGTGTTCCAAAAAATACCAATTTTATTTATTATTCAAATAAAAAAAAATTATATATTGGTGAAAGAAACTATCAAATACTTTACTACAACATAAAACAGAATGAACTTTCAACTGTACATATAACATAAGTAAGTTATATTTCCCTTCCCCTCTTCTCTATAGGTGTTCCCTCACCCACCAATGTTGCTCATGAAAGTTACACAGGAATATTATGAAGAACTGCGATTGGACAGTGGGCTAGCATAAATTAGCACAATGTCCTCTTTCCTGCTTCTGTGGCTGCCACAAGGTCAAGTGAAAAAGGTGTGAATGGGGTGGACTACATTATGATTTCCCAGTTGTAAGGGCTCAATTAGCCACAAATGATCTGTTTGCTGCTGACACTGTCAATCAAGAGCAGCCATGGCCAAGTTTTTATGCTTAAAATATTAGCTTGGACGTTAAATTTTCACCCTCTAAAAATTTTAACACAATTTTCTCATTTTTACTCTCAATTAAAAGGGAAACTTTAGGAATTTCACGTGGAGCTGAGCCTTGATGGCCCCTAATGATGCAACACCACTGATTTATATGAATTATTTCTATTATTTTTAGTTCCAAACACTGGAAATTTTAATTTGTCTTCACATAATTAAGTTGCAATAGCCTATAATATCTGCTTGCAATAATGGTAAGGAGCAAATTATGGAATTATTTTGTAGCTTTCTGACAAAGAATGTACCAACAATTTTTACACATGCACTACTGCCTGGCCTAGTTCAGAAATGAATGCAATGAAAAATGCACATTATAAACACTCCTATAAAACGCTAATAATAATTATGTATTCTTTCTGGGAACATATTAAATGTTTGTCCATCATACACTAAAATCAATTCTACTGTATACAAAGATCTCTAGTTATTTCAACAAATGTTTATGGCACTTACATTTGGCATGTTGATCACAGAGTGCAGCAGCACGCATATCACACAACCGTATTGTGCCTTTACTACTACTATATACAAATAAGTTACAATGCGAAGGGTGAAATTCAGCTGCTGTTATTATTTCTGTTAATTCTTCCATGTTCGCAGGTTTAATATCAACAATATCTTAATAATGTTAAAGTAATATATATTATCTTGAAAACTATATTGCAAAACAGTTACATTTCATGGCAAAAACATTACATATGCAAATATTTTTGCTAACCACATATATGTGTTCTTGATATGGCTGTATAAATTCAGTGTAACATTACAATTTAATAACAAGCTACAACATACTATTAATTATACACATATGTAATGAAGATGAATTATATGAGTGTGTGTAGCTTATGCATTTAATATTTTCATATTAGTGCATTAATAAACTATCCAAAATACACTTGTTGAATACTAACTTTTAAATATTGCTAAATCTTAATAAGTACCAAAACACAGTTTAGCATAATGTTACATGAAACACACAATGCAAGTCAGTTTAATTAAACGAATCAATTGCAATTCTAATCTACTTAAATGTTTTAGGAAAACTTTGCAATGATGCTGTAAGGAAATGACATCATCCTAATAACAAGCATTCAAACAGATATCTATAACAGTTTGTATCCAGAAACGGATAAAAAAAAAAGCAGTCAACTATATTTATTACAGTTTACTTGCAATAAGTGTGGTTCAGTTAATCTGAATGGCTGCACTCTTGAGAAGGTGTCTCAGTTTAATTATCTTGGGAGCTATGTAACAGATAATGGTGATGTGCGGCATGAGATTAACAGATGAATAGGGATTGCTGCCAGGACTTTTTAGAATCTATGGAGTGTGGAGAAATAGGTGTATACACCTAAAGACTAAAATTAGATTGTATAATAGTTTGGTTCTTTCTAGGGTTAGTTATGGTAGTGAAACTTGGACACTTTGTAAACAAGATAACAGAAAACTAGATGCTTTTGATTGCAGATGCTTACGCAGTATCTTGGGTATTAGGTGGTTCACTTTGTAACTAATGATGAGGTTAGGCAAAGGAGTCGGCAACCTCCTTTAAGCAGCATATTGTGCAGAGAGAGACTGTTGGTTTGGCCATGTTGCCCATATGGATAATTATAGATTGGCGAATAGGATTATGAACAGTGTGCCTAAAGGCCTCAGAAAGAGGGGGAGACCTAGGATGCGGTGGGCAGACAATGTCAAACAGGACCTTGTTAGAATTGTTGTGCAGTGGCCAGATGCAGCAGATATAGTTCAGGATAGAATGCTTGGAGAACTAAATTGCATGCATGGTCTGGTTGGACCTCTGTAGCCCATGGCTGCTTGAGAATGATGATGACTTGCAGATAATATAAATGCATATACTTGTATCTAGAATTTTCATTCAAAGGATTACACAACAGGAAGTATCTGCATTTCTCAGATAATGATATGATGAATGCATTAGCTCACAACCAAAACTTAGAGGAGAAAAACTATGAAATCTTTGATTTTATTTACTCCAGAAAGAGACCTGAGTACTGATGAAAATCTACTTGCTTATAAGCCCCCCCCCCCCCCACCCTCTTAGAAGCAGTACATTCCTTTGAAATGGGCTCAAATTGGTTTAAAACAAAAAAAAAAAACTCTGCACAATATTTATACAGGTTGGGTTGTTTTACCTCTGATTTGCACTTTTTTCTATGCAATGGGCTAAATGGTTAGGTCACGAGGACTCCAAGGGCTCAGAGAAGGTTGGGGGGAGGGGACCCACTGAACAGCTTGTTGGGAGACAGATGGTAGCCTCCCATCCAGCATGTTCATTAATGTGCTCAATGTATGGCTCCCTCGAACATGGGGCCACAGCTTTATATTCCATCTGACAGATGGCAGCCTTTTCAATCCCATCTGTTTCCCCTACTGACCAAGGGCAGGGTAGGAAATTTTTTTTTATTTGCAACATATAGGACAGAGAAGAATTCTCGAAGCTACTCCTAGCTTTTGCAGGCCTTTTCACACAAGAACATACTCTACTAATAAGACCAAAGTCACTGTTGACCACTGCCTCAGTTAGAGCTAACACAACACACAAAGTTCATCTTGCTGGAACAGTAGCTAGCTCCCTAACCACTATACGCCAGTCAAGGTTTAAGGCTTGCAAAGATAAATCTGAGTGCTGGCAAAAGTGGAACTCAAACCTGGGAACTGCAGATTACGAGTCTGGTGCGCTACTGACTGAGTCACCCCAGACCCTAATTGTGCAATCCCAGATAGTTTTAATTTGTAGTCTGAGCTCAAATTGTAGCCAGATACAAGTACAAAATTGTAAATTACAGCCCAGGCTAATATTCATACATTCACAGTATTCTTCTATTTACAGTTTACTAACATATTCCCTTTCATATTATAATGCACCTTGCTGGCATTTTATGTGTAGAATAGTTATGCAGATCTCTGATCGATACATTGAGCACATTAATGAACATGCTGATATTTTTTAACTTTTTTTAAATGTACTGGGGCATCATGTCACTTGAACATCTTAATTGACCTTTAAAATTATCTGTATATTGGCTTTACTGTAACCTCATAGCACAGAATAAATTATTATTTCACATTTTCCTACAACTGAGAATGAAACAAAAATATGCACTAACTTTTCAGTGGAATATTTAAATACCTTAAGATATTTTGTCACAATAACTTTTGCACTCACCTCTTATAATTCATCATCTAGATGGTTTTTCAATTATCTATTTTATAAAATTGATTGACATAACAGGGACAGCTCTAATATACGTTTGCATCATAGGGTAATGCAAACTTGCATATACACAGTGTACAGTCTCTTATTAAATAACAACAATTCAGTGGTAAGTTTATAGTAAATGTTTACAAGTCTCTCTTTAACACTAAGTTGAAAAAATTCTAACTATTCACAGATTCTTATGAACAAGAATCTGTTTTAGGATGAAACACTTTGCATTATGAAATTCTACAGAATACACTCATTGGTGTTTATTCAGGGAATTTCAATACACAAACTTATTTTTAAGGAACAAAATGCTAATTATACACAATGATATACTAGATTCCTTAGAATCCCAATTTCAAACATACAATAAGTCTGAATTAGACAAGTTTGAAATCACAATTCTAATGAATCTTATATTGTGAATATTAAACATTTTGTTTTTAAAAATAAGCTCCTGTATTAAAGTTCCCTGAACTAAACCATTAAATGCTTTCCACATATAAGCTTTTATTCTGCGTGATTTCAGCATACAAAGTAATTCATCTCAGAGGACATTTTCTTTCTAGACATAACCTGTAGTATTTAGCTATTTGTCACTATGCACTAATTTATCTTATTTCCATTTAAAAACAGCAAAGGATACTGAAACTCTGATTAGTTATTTCTAAATGCCACAGATTGATCCTCAAGTCATCTGCTGAAAGATAAGTCTCCTGATCACTATTTACTGAGATAGAGTTGATGTGGTATGTATGAGCATTGGCAAAAATTCTTCTTGGACTAGCTTCAACCATCAGATCCATAGGTTTTATGACTGGGACACGCAAATCAGTAATTGATGTAGGGTCTCTTATACAACCATTATTATCTCTAAGATTGTAGCCATCAATTTGCTTATCTCTTTCAGAAACTTTCCACAATTTTACAGTTTTATCTAAAATAAACAAAAAGAAATTTGTAATTCTATAATCAAAAATATTATCAATCAGCAGTAAGAAAATGCCCAACTTTGAAGTTTTAACCCTTTGTGTTTGGCTGTTGGGATATGTATTATTGGCCCTTTTAACCGTTGGATGTGTTGATATACAAAAGACCAAAATTTTGCTTTTTTTTATATTGCACTATTCTTGGTCTACACAGTTTGGCAGTATTGCCTTAAAATCCACTGAGTGCTTGCTTAACTTTATATTTAAAAATCAGCAATGCAACCACAAGGGATTAACACTTAGACAATACTACCATCAGTTCAATGCATTTTTTGTACTGTAGCATCAGCATTTTAATAAATGTTTAATAACACAGTGGAATGTAAGCAAGAAATATTGTCTTAAAAATGCATCATTTATTTCAAAATCTTTGATAACTTTTTTTTATTGAATACTTGAGGTTTAAGCTGTTGTATCTCAAAATATGGACATCTGAACTCAAAATTGGCATGCTCTCTTAAGTGCATTTTTGTACCCCTGAGTGGCACTTTTTTGCACACAATGGGCTAAATGGCGAGGTCACAAGGACTCCAAGAAGGTTGGGAGGGGACCCACTGGACAGCTGTTAGGAGACTAGCTTACTGTTAAGGTCATCCTGTGGGTTTAACATCACAGGGCCACAACTTAAAAGTCTCATCCAATGGAAGGTGGCCTTTCCAGGACAATTGGTGTCCTGACCGAGGGCAGGGTGGGGAGTTTTGCAGAAATAAATCTCAACATTGGCCCAAGTGGGACAAACCTGTGAACTACAGATTACAAGACTGCCACACTACCGATTGAGACAACCCTGCTCCATTGGAAATGTCCCTTGCTCCTACCTGTAGACAAAAGGAATCCTCTCATGACAGAAGCTGATATACATATCAGGTGACTGTGCACAAATAAAATGGGGGCTTCAGGAAATGTATCATAATTTTAAGCAGAAATTTTGTGGACAAGTGGGTTTTTTTGCTTCTAAAACTGTGTTTCAGGAGGTTTCAGGGGATAAAAAAAAGTTTAAATTTCTGCCTGTTATCAAACAATTTAGTGTATTTTAAAAAGATATTATTACCATTAGTGGACAACAGATAATGAGCTGCATTTTTTCTCCTGAGCCATCTAATTTTATTTATCTTTTCTTCTATTTCCAAGCTCTTTAAGTAGTCAAATTCTGGTTCATGACTTTGGAAAGTGCTATATACATTGTACTCTCCCTTTCTTGGCACAGTTTTCTTGGACTGCAATGAAATGTTGAAATTAATTTTTTAAAAAAGGATAACTTTCTTGATAAAAATTACAATACAAATATCATTTTCAGCAGTATAAAAAACTAACTTTAGAATTTTGTTTTAAAGTAACTAAAAAAGAGAAATAAGTGAAGTTAAATATCAAACAAACATTTAATTCTGAATAAAACAATATAAATTTTATGGTAATAACAAATGACTATTTTCTAACACAGGCACAATTTTACTGTTTTTTCTAAATTATTTGAATGATTGTTAATATCATTTAAATAATAATGGAAGCTTTTTACATTTTCAGTATCTTTAACCTTCAGTTGCATAAGAACTTTACATAGAATGTACACACACTGGCCACTGAATTAGAAACCTTTTTACAGAGTTGAACCTCCTTCAGTTCGAATTACAGCACATATGCAGCTTGGCATAGATTCCACAAGGTGTTGGAGTGCCTTTACATCTCCAGCATACTAGGTGCTCACACAGTCCTTTAACTGGCTCAGATTTGACGGAAGAGGATTTTGCTCCTGGATCTGTTTTTCTAACATGTCCCATACATTCTCAATGGGGTTCAGATCTGGGCTTTGTGGTAGCCAGGGAAGATAGAAGTCGCTGTCATACTCGCTGAACACATCTTGCACGAAAGACAGTAGCATTATTATCCATGAAATAGCAGTCACCTGCTGGATAAAAAGTCAACACTGTGAATGGACTTGACAACAATGTTTAGATAATCCTTGGAGGACATCCAACCTTCCAGCAATATCAGAGGACCTGTTCCATACCAACAGAATGTGCCACACACCATGACACCACCTCCAGAACCTTGAGTTGTGTTTACAAGACAAGCTGGGCCATTGCTTCATGAGGCTTCCACCAAACTCTCTGCTTATTGTTGGTACAGAACAAGGTGTACTGCGACTCGGACCATATGACTTTTTTCCAGTGTCCAGTCACTGTGTTCCTTACATCACTGTAGAAGAACTTTCTGGTTTTTCGCAGAAATCAGTGGTTTCCGTATAGGCATGCAACTGCTAATACCGATCCTCTTCAATTCCCTGCACATAGTTCACTGAGATATGGGTTGGGAACAGCCTTCATTGAATGATGCTTTGGTCAATTGCTGCACACGGGAAGTTCTGTTTCTCCGTAATTATCAGGAATGAGATCGTCTCAGCCGATCACGATCTCATTCCTGATAGACTGTCATTGCACCACACTTATGCCTCTTAGACAAGCAATTTTCCACTGATAAAAAACCTGAGATATCTCACCTTTTGAGAAACCAGTCAGCTCTGCTGTTTTTAAAATAGTCACTCCAGCCAGACTGGCACCTATAATAAGCCCTTTATCGAATCCCAAAAGATCCTTTGTTTTTCCCATTATGATCAACACTGCTGACGATTACTGATGAGCAGCAGTCTTAAATAGTTGCCTAGATGCATGTGACCACGTATTTTGCATATACACCGTGCAAGTGACATTTATGTAGATCTGTATAAAGGTTTCTAATTCAGTGGCCAGTGTGTGAATTATACTTCAGTTTTTCCCAAAATAGGATTAATGATTTAATGGTAAAAATATTTATTTTGCTTAAAACACATTAAAATCTTATGCTATTACATTAATATCATTGCTTGTGGACATGCGGTTGAAAGGAAAATTCTTAAGTAGGGATCCTTTTGCAATCTATTACTAATCAATACAAATCAGTGCTAAAAACTACCTAACCTTTTAAACTGGCCAGTTTGTTCTCTAATTCAATTTTCGAGAGCATTTTCTGAAATATTTAATATTTTAATTCTGGTATGAGATGTAATGTAGGAATCAATGCACACATATTCGATGAGAGCTTTTGTCAGTAGTTGCCAGATTACTCTTGAATAAATGCAATTTTTACACTGCTTTTCAATATTGCAGTGCATATTGCTATCAATTTATATTTGAAGAACAAATAGTTTTTTAATCACTAATGCATTTTGTTGATTCACTTGTTTTGCTTGCTTAGAAAGGATTCGTGTTGCTCTGTAAGTTTAGAGAGTTCAAATAATAAGTTTCATATTCAGCAGAAGGTAAAATGAACATTATAAAAAATGTGTATGAAAACTCAATTTGGGAGAATTTTTTTTATATTTCACCTAATTAACAATGTGAAGTTCTATTAATTAACCTGCTACACATTTTATACACATGTTCCACTAAAATTTGCAAAATGAAATCATAAACAAATTCTTATATTTATTCCCATGTATATTCAAAACGTGTTTAGTCATTAGTAAAATAAATTTGAAGTTTGTAGGAATTCTATCTCTTCAGCCACAGTTTAGTAAATATGTAGAAGCTATCAGATTACTAATAGCTTCTACATCTATGAGTCTGTGATTCATACTTAAGCTTTTAAATGATATATAAGTTACCTAAGAATAATTTTTCTGACACATTGAACTGCCTACATTTTTAATAGTGATTTTACCAGTTATGGTTTGAAGGCATCATTTAACCGAAAGGTCTATTTCAATAAACAATTAGTTCATTTTATGCACTTTTTAATACAAATTAACAAGCTTAATTTGCATTTGATTTAAGTAGACAGACCAATAACTGGCAAACTACGCATAAAATCTTCCAGATGTTTCATATATTTCATGAGTGACATTAATTTATTATTTCTAACACATTTCAATTGCTACTGAATTCAAATGTTTCTAATACACTGCAAAAGTTATAAATTTTTGATATTTACAGTGGCAGCATACTTTGGTTTTCACCCCCATAAAGAAAATAATAATTAAAAAAAAAAACTCCTTTTAAATTGCATAACAGTTTGGTATGTAAACAAAAATTAGAGTAGAGGTTCACAGTGCAGTAATTAAAATTAATTTGAAATCTTTAATTCTCTATTAACACTGTGAAATATATTTCTAAGCACTTCCAGAAATGTTCTATGCTATCAAACATCAAAAGTTATTAAAGGTTGGGTTGTTTTACCTCTGAACGGCACTTTTTTGCACACCATGGGCTAAATGGCCAGGTCACATAGACTCGGAAGGCTCAGAGAAGGTTGGGGGAGGGGACCAACTGGAACAGCTGTTTGGAGACAGATGATAGGTCATCCAGCATGTTCTTTAATGTGCACAGTATGGCTCTCCAGCACACGGCTTAACGTCCCATCCAACAGACAACAGGCTTTATAAGCCCATCGGTGTCCCCTACTGACCGTGGGCAGGGCAAGGAGTTTTGCAGAGATAAATCTCAAAGCTGACCCAGCTGGGGCTCGAACCTGGGAACTGCAGATTACGAGCCTGGTGTGCTACCGACTGAGCCAACCCCCCCCCCCCCCCAAAAAAAAAAAAAAAGTTATTAAGGAGAAATTTACATACTGTACCACAGAGGATGGGTAGTAAGGGGAAGCATCCTGGAAGTTCCTCTTACTACCCATCCTCTGTGGTACAGTACGTAAATTTCTCCTTAATAACCCAACATGCAGCTGGGAGACAATTCATACTTGATAGCATAGAACCTTTGTGGAAGTGCTTAAAAACATTTAACAGTGTCATAGAGAATTAAAGATTTTAATTTTAGTTTGGTTTGTTCATAGATAGCTTGCAATGGTCAGCATGTAGATCTGCAGCTCACTATGTTTGATGATCGATACCTTATATGAGTCCTCATATAAGTTCCAATAGTTTTAAATGGACCTATGCAAGAAGACTACTGAGACTGACCTTGACAATTTGTAGCTCAAATGATGCTCCCACTTTTGATTTAAAAAAAGACACAGACCAATCAATAGTAAATATACAGATTATCTGTTAACATAGAAATCAAGAACAATTTTGCTGAAAAAGTTCCACAGTGAGGGGGACATCTCAGTTATATGCATGGTATTCTTGCCACTCAGCATTACAGCTAGTTTATTCTACCAGCTAATTGCAACTTTAAATCCTCCAGATTCCATTGCTTGTGGTGCCACTAACCATCAGGAGTGGCAACCTTTCAATATTGCTCAAAATTAGATGTAAATTGAAAATCACTCATGCTAAAGCATTATTAATGAAATAGCCAATAATAAATACATAGATTATTGTTGAGATGGAATTCAAGAAGATGTGTGATGGGGATATGAAGGATTTAAAGTCATAATTAATTGAGAATGAACTAGCTGTTGACAGTTTAGTGGTGAGAATATTCAGCATGCAAATGGGAGATGTGAGTTCACATCCCACTCACTGAAAAATTCATTTTCATAGCAAAATTATTTCTGAATTTTATATCAAGAGGAAATCTGTGTATTTACCATCGATTAATTATTACATTAATAATGTTTTAGTGTGACTGACTTCCACCAATTCCCATCTGATTCTGGGCAATATTGAAAGTTTGCCACTCTCAATTATAGACGGCACCACGAGTAACGAGATCTGGAGGATTTAAAGTCACAATTAGCTGATAGAATGAACTAGCCATTGATAGTTTATTGGTGAGAATACCTGACATGCAGCTGGGAGACATGGGTTAGAGTCCCACTCACAGAAAAACTTATTTCAGAAAAATTATTTCTTGACAAAACTTTCTTGAAGGATAATTTACAAAAGAATAAAAGTTAAATACTTTAAAATACTAAACATAATCACCACTTTGTCAGTCTTTAATTTTAGAGGAAAAATTAAATTGACATACAAAGTGGTGATTATTTAGTATATACCAAGAAAGTAGAGTTTATTTAATACTTTAGAAATATGAATGAATTAAATTTTTGAAAAATAATAAAATTTATTACAAAAAAATAATACTTTAAAAGAAAAATTCAGTATAGTCAGGTACCTTCTTGTATGAAATGATACCATATTTTTGTTCCAGATCATTCTCTACTATCCAGAATTTTTATTTTTTTTTTTACTAGACATAAAATTTTGCAATGGGCCACACAATTCATAAATGTATATTTGATATTTCCAGATGAAAAAATGACTTATACTGGTATTATTATCCATGTCTTCAGATTAACTTGAATTATAATAAATAAAAATAATTACCCCCTCAAGCAGCTGCTTGCCACAGAGGTCTGACAGGAGCCTGTCAGTTTATATGCCATAGTAGATCTGAGAGGATGGCAGGACCTCGGCAGAAAAACGACACACACATCCATGCCTTACCCGGGGCTCGAACCCAGGTCCCTTAGATCAGTAGCCAAGCGTGCTAACCACTCGACCATGGGATGGCAACTTGAATTATACAAATTAAAAACACAATAAGATTATACAGGAAAAAAAAAAGTTAACTGAACTAATGACAAAGTTATACAATTTCAATATCAATGAACAAAAATGCTGAACTTACAGATGGATCACGCTGGAAAATAACAACTCTCCCGCCTTTATCTCCAGTTGCCAGCAAGTCTCCATCAGCATTAAATTCAACACAAGATATTATGTCAGCTGGAATAAAAGTAAACTTTCAGTTTGATGGTTACACAAATACTTTTGAGAGGTGCATTTCTAAATCTCACTGACTCTTGAAAAAAAAAACTCCAGCTATAGAACATCATTTACCAATTCATTTCCTGCACTGCATTTAATATTGCAATTAATTTGTTATTTTACACATTACATTCTTCTGCAATACAAAAAAATTCAGGTTCCTAAAAAGTCACATGAAATTGGTATTCATGATAGAGGATCTTAAGGCTAAACGAGAAAAAAAGACATCAAGAAACTCAAACTGCCCCCTTTTTCTGCAAAATACTCTCCTACACCAACCAAAATATGACACAATAAAAATCACTAATTAAATTTTGATATGAAATATCAATACTGTCAATAATAAATCCACAGATATGTTGACATACAATTCAAAAAAATAATTGCGGAAAAAAAACGAGTTTTGCCAATTTTTTAAATCATATGTCAGCAGGTAATCAGTAAATTTATTAAAGTTGATTCTTGCATTCCCAATGCTTAATTAAGCATGAGCTACTTCCTTATTTAACATCTATATATTGAGTGAGATGAGTTGTCTTTCCCGATCACAGATGGCACCATGAGTGACAAGGTCAGTGAGATTTAAGTCACAACCAAGTGGATAAATGACGGAGCTGGTAATAGCTTAGTGATTATAGCACCTGGCCTGTAAACTGGGAGGCATGAGTTTGAATCCCTTTTATCAGCAAAACTTTTTTTTCACAAAATTTCTTGAACATTAGCCGTTCAAAAAACAGACTATATTTTATGGAAATCTCACACATACTATGTGTCTAACCTTACATATATTTTGTGAAATTGTTTGCTTATTATGTATTTGGAGACCACTTAAGATATGATAACCATTTGCACAACAGTTCCTGAAATCAAGTAGGGTTTTTTCTTGTGTTTGATGTAATGTCACCTCCCCCCCCACACACACACACTCCAAAAAAAATCCCTAAATGGTAAGAGCTAGAGCTGCCAAATTCAGTATATAGCTTCCTCCTATTCAATTTAAAATATAAATAAATTACACTCAAGCAGCTGCTTGCAACAGAGGTATCACAGGAACTGTCAGTTTAATAAGCCACAGAGACTCAACAGAAAGACAGCACAGAAACATCTACACTTATCCAGGGCTAAAACCTAAGTTCCTTTGATCAATCAATCAATATACTTTATTTTTGACACATTAGACTATACATTTATTACAATATAAACAACCCAAACACATTCGCTTATCTAGGTTGTTATAGTTAACATTACATGAAATAACAAATAAGCTCAACTTATTTCTCACAAATTACAATATAAAGTTTCAAGGATTAGTTGATTGTGACAAAATATTAATAATCTGGCATTTTAACAAATATAAAAGAAAAGCATTTTCATTTAAGTACAAAGAAAAAAAGAAAACACATTTATTACAATACAAAAAGTGTACAAGCAATACAAATTTGAGTTCAAATTTTTATCATAGAACTGCAAACATAAAATCTAAATCAACTGTATGTGAAAGGAACAAATTTAATTCTTCCTTAAAAATAAATACTCCACCAATATAATTTCAAAGTTCACTGGTAAGATATTAAAAATTTTAGCTGCTAAATATAAAAATGTGTTTATGCAATATTTCCTTTTTTACAAGTGGAACTACAAACTTTCTGCCATCTGAATGAAAACTATATTATCTATTTTTAATTCCCAACATCTAGAAGCCATTGGAAAAGTGAAGAAATTGATAAATGGGTTCCACGTGAATCAAAGGACACGCATACGGCATGTCAACTTGAAGTGCACACACGAAACCAAAGAGATCTGTTTATGCATAGAATTGTAACATGTAATGAAAAATGGATCCTGTACGACAATTGTCAATGTTCTGCTCAATGGTTGGATGTTGCAGAAGTACCCAACACATGCCCAAGCCTAACCTTCACTGGAATGTTATGGTGACCATTTGGTGGTCTGCAACCAGTACCCTAAAACTGGGTGAAACAATAAATGCAGAGAAATATTGCACAGAACTCCAAAAAATGCATGACAAATTATACAAGAAGCAGCCTTCATTGATCAACAGACATGGTGTCCTACTGCTCCATGATAACACTTGACCTCACAACTAGCAAATAATGGTCCAGAAACTATCAGTTACAGTATGAGAATCTTGCTCACCTAACATATTCACCAGACCAATCATCACCTAACTACCACTTCTTCAAGCATCTCAACCACTTCTTAGTGGAGAAAACATTAATTCAGCAATGAGTCAGCAGTTAAAAAAAATGCCTTCGAAGAATTCATTTCTTCTAGTAACTGTTTTTTTTTTACCAATGGCATAAATGCACTTGTTTTGCAGTGGCAGAAGTGTATTAAATTTGTTGGTGCATATTTTGATTAAGTTATAGCTGTTGAATGTTTTTGCTAACAATTCAGCCATTTTATTGCAACAGCAACTGTTCCCTTGGCATCTGACTATGAGAACACAGATGGCCATATTTTTAATAAATAAGTCAATAAATTTGCTGGAGTTCTCAGCCAGCTAGTGGAGAAATGTTCTAAATATAGAACAGCAGCAATGGAGAAGGCATAATCTGGACTGTGCTAATAACAGTTTGGGCAAGAGAAACGTTTTTTTTTTATTTTCTAACATATCAAGTTGAGGAATAAATTGAAAAAATTTGCATTATTGAGGAGCTCTGAAATGTCTATTTTACATAAACAGTCGTATCAGAATAATATGACCACCCACAGAATCAGTGTACCCGCCCAGGTGCATTACAGAATGCACATGACAAGGTTGACCACACAGAGATAAGCGGTTGGCCAGATGAGCCACAGTGTGTAATGTGAGCACAATGGGCAGAGGTATTGATTTGACAGACGTTCAAAAAATTAATGATCATCGGCTATTGCACCAAGGGTGGAAGCAACTCGGAAACAGCAGACTTCAAGGGCTGTTCGCGAGGTTCTGTAGTAAGGGTGTACCAAGAATGGACCACTGGTACACCAAGTACCTCCAGACATCATAACTGTGGATCCCAAAGCCATCGACCCCAGAAGAGAACATCGCCTCCGTCAACTGGTAAAGGGCAATCAATGCGCAACAGTGCAGCAATTGACCACTCAAATGAACGCTGGGGCACCCAGGTATGTGTCCCCGATAACAGTAGAGCAAACCTTGTTATGCATGAGTCACCAGAGTCGATGCTGCGTAAAGGTGCCCATGTTAACCAAGATCCATCAGCAACGACACCTGCAGTTCGCACAGGACAACTGTCATTGGACAGTGGAAATAGGTTGCCTTCTCTGACGAATCAAGGTTTCTACTCCACAGAAGTGATGGGCAGTGGCAGTCAGACACACGAGAACCAACACCCGGACATTCTTGTCAGTCAAATACAGGCAGGTGTGGCAGTGTGCATGTCTGGGGAGTTTTCCTGGTATGACCTGGGACTGCTGGTACCACTGGATGGGTCCCTGAATGCAAATAGCTACCTGTCCATTCTCACTGACCACATGCATCCCTTCATGTTGGATGTTTACCCTGGTGGTGATGGTGTCCACCAACAAAACAATGTGCCCTACCATGTCACTAAGGTGGTGCATGACTGGTTCCAGGAACACGACAGTGATGTCTCCGTTCTCCCTTGGCTGGCAAAATTGCCTGACCTCAAATCCCATAGAGCAGTTGTGGGATCATTTGGATCAACAGGTTCTCTCTTGATCACCTTTACTAGTGAAAGGTAAGTGTACAAGAAATGGTATGTAATATTAGTACAAGAAAAAGAATAAGTGTAGAAGCAATAAGCTGAAGCCACTAAATTGATGTATAGCCTTGAGCCATTTAAGTGCTCCTCAAAACTTTTAATTTGTAATTACAGCTTAAATTGTATATAAATAATTTAATTGAATATTAAATTGTAGTAGTAGAGCTGTGAATCTAATTTTAAGTATGGCATATATATATATCTACAGGGATGGATCATCCCTGTATATATATATATATCTCCCCCCCCAAGAATGCTAATAAGGGCAATGGAGGCAAAACATAATTACATAATTAAATCTGTGCGCATATTTCAAGAAATTTTTAAAGACTGCTAAAACAGAAGGTAAAAAGTTTATACTGCAATGAATGGAATCCACCCTTCTTTATCCCCCCCAGCATGATTTCATCCATTGGTCCCCTTTTGTGTTAGATTTGGATAGATAAACACACAAGGCAGCCAAGGGGCTACAGAGGTCTAACCAAACTGTGCAATATCATTTTCCACCATACACATCTAAATAATGATATCTCCAAAATAACAACATCAAGAAGAAAATTGTAATGTGTTTATCTTGAATACTGACTACATCATTATTATATGAACATTTTAAACAACACTGCCTACTATCAGTGAAAAAATTTTTTTTATATATTGGACACTGAACTGTTATTTATGTATATAAGTCTATTTACTAATTTGTTGTTTTTCATGCAGGCAAAAGGCCGAACCAACACAGTCTCTCCCTACTTAGGATGCTACTCAATGGTGGTTATTTACTCGATCTAACTTCATCATTGCAGTACAGAGCTTGAATCGAAATTTGAATATTTTTCTTTGGCTCTTGATGAAAGTACTAATATTTCTGATACATCTTAGTGGTATTTGTATGTGGAGTTAAAGTTGATTTCCATTAAAATGCATTTTTTGTTATTGTTAATTTTTTAAATTAATTATTATATTAAAATTAATTTTTATTTAATATTGCTGTTTACTTTCAATGTTTTGTATATTTAATCCTAATTATAATTAAAAATAGTTTTTTCATTAAAATTATAAAAAGCACATATTCTTTTCTGAATGTAACAGGTCGATAATAATAAAATTAATAAATAGATAGGCATATGGGGAAATTTAACTGTTTACTCATATTTTCTACTCAGGGCATTGAAAGTGTGTGTGTGTGTGTTGGGGGGGGGGGTTGTTTAATGGAGTGTTTAATTTAATAAGCAAGGTTCTAGCCCAGAGCACTCTGAAAAATCCTCATCTGGCCCACCAATGAGAAAAGGTTGCTCATCCCTGACATGCATAATAAAAGGGTCATGCGTGTTTATAAAAACATTTACAGCTTCATGAAAGAATTTCCATTTTTATCAGTTTTGGAGGAAATAACATGTTAAAGTAAATGTAAACTTAATGTAAAACTGTAAATAAAAGAAATCCAAATGCTTTATTTACAGCTGTAATGAAGTGTAATTTATAAATGTGAAATTCATTGGCCCATTTGCCAATCTCAAGCTATGCATATGGGCAACATGACCAATACAACAGTCTCTCTCTGCACAATACACTGCTCAATCTGGAATAATTTCTAATCATCCTGATCTGTGATAAGACATATTCTAAACTTCTCTTTCCCAGTCCCCTCCTCACCAGTTCTTTTGTTGCCAAACAAAAGTTCAGTTGTACAACTATCATTCAAAGGATTTCAAATCTGGTGAACCTTGATAGCAAAAATTGTTGTTCAAGTTACAATGACACACTAATCCACTGGATTCAGTAACATCAATTTCATAACTGGTGTGAAATTTTGTCCCTGATAGTCAGTAGCTTCCAAATATTATAAGTATATAGTAAGCCTGATGTAACTGGGAAAGTGGATTTTATACATAAAAGCTTATGTTATTAATGTACAGAAACATACCAATGTGCAATGAACCTTATTATGCAACAAAATTTTATGTTAAGCACCGACACATTTGCAGTTTTCTACTTTGTTATATATCTGTAAGTTTTCTTTGAGAACTGTCAAAGTTTTCATCAGATCTTTCAGGTTTTCAATAAACAAATACAGCTGCAAAATCATATTCTTAAGTAACCAATCAGGTGAAATCTAAGAATAGTTATAAATATACCCCCTGTTTAAAATTGGCTTTTTAATTCTCAAATCATTAAGTTTAACTAGCTGTAGCACACAATTCCCATTAAATATTACAATGCCAAAAGAGCATATCAGTACAGCCGAGATGTCAGTATTAACTATGGAATTCAAGTCATGAAGTCCAAGAGTAATATTCATTTTTCTAAAACAATTTAAAAAGAATCTCCAGTGAGGAAACAATAAAATTCATTTTCTTAATTTTGGTTTTAAATAAGCAGTAAGAAATCTTCAGTAATGCCATTATATTTTAAACAAAAACACTGGTATTCCTGCTAAGTAATGATCCTACACCTTGCCTATGCTTGACCAATGCACTTGGGAAGGTCACCCACCACCTGTTGTGCCTATGCACAGCAATACTGCACAACAGTGTTTCCCATTTAATCTGGCCACGGAAAACTTTCACAACTAAAAAAAAAAATTTTTTTTTGCAGAACCCTTAAATAAAATTTTTATATATCAATACTAAAAAATTAGACCACAAATAAGGATAATAATAATAAACCAATGTTAAACAAGGATATAAGATCAATATATCACTTAACTGCACATTTCATACAAAAAAAAAACGTTTTTTTTTTCAGAACCTTTAGTTTTACTTTATGGAACTCCAGGTTCCATGGAACACAATTTAATAAACACTGCTGTACATGTTAAAGAACATATTGGATAGCTTGACAGGAGACTTCCATCCATCTTCTAACAGCTGTCCAAGTAGGTCACCATCCCCTACCTGACTAAGTTCATGGGGTCCTTGTGACCTGAAAATTTAGCCCATTGTGTACAGAAAAAGTTGCTTGGAGGTAAAAAATAAACCAAACCTATGCTTGCTCACACTGCAACCTGAATAAAATTTAGCACGTGGTTTTATCATCCTTATTTGATCTGCACACCAAAATTTCAAAGCCTGTACTACTGCAATTCTTGTGTAAATATATCAAGAGAGTAATCTTGATTTAAGGACCTAATATTCTAGATATCACTGTTTAATTAGTTGGTATATTGAGAGAGAGACATTAAACAGCCACATACTCATCAGCAATAACATTTCCTCTCTGCTAAGGAATTAAGCTTTTTCAAGTACTAGAAAAGTTGAGACTTTCTGAAACACATTACTCCAGTTTAGAAGTCTGATTAAGATGCCAGATGATAAATGTATTCTATGTATTGATTCACTTGGAGTAGGATATCCAGAAAATAAATAGAAAGCACAACAGTAATCACTCAACAAAAGACATATTAATTCAATGGTTCTCACAACATTATTCACATCATGGACTAGCAAATTACATAGATATATTTATATCGCTTGGAAACTCATCTATTACTCTTTTTAAACCTCACCATTTCCTGCCTTAACATTGCCAATAAATCATTATTATTCTATTCACTGAATGCTTGGATAACACAAAATCATTACAATTCACCAATAGTAACTAACAGGTCCTTATAGCAATGCAATTGAAGAGTTAGCTAAAGATGAGTTGCTACAAAAATGGGAACCAAACTAACAACCTCCTGAAAACATGTCAGATGCTCTTCTTATAGAGCTAAACCAGCCTAATTGAATTCCAACTAATGGAGGACTATAACCTTGATACCATCATGGTTGAGAGATGACCATGGAGCCATTTGTTGCTGGGAATAAGACAGGACAACTATTCTGTTTCTTACCTTATCAACATATGGCTCCATGAGCACTTCCTGATCACATAATGAAGTTCATAGTCCCTGTTAGTTGGAATTGAATTAGGATGAGATAACTTGAAAGGAGAACCTGACAAGTTTTCAGGAGGCTGTGGATTCATTTACCACTCCTATCAAAACTCAATTTGTTTTAGTTAACTCTTTAACAGTTATTACTATTGCAATTAAATATATAATTTTTTTAAATTTTAATATCTTGAACTTCTAGAAAATAAAAAATTTTAAATTTCAAGTTTTTCTCGAACAGCCACATATGCAGCATTTCATGGTCCAATGGTTGAGAAACACTGCACAAGCCAACAAATCCAGAACCCATAAATCATATTCTAAGTCTGTAAAATTGGTATAAATGGTTAGTGCTAAGACCCTGTAAAGTTGTCCATTCTTCAATATGATGGGTAAAACAAAATAATGGTCATAGAAGACAACATTTACATGGAAAACTTATTTGAAAGCTCTTATCTTCTAGAAGTTAGCATAATTGGTTGTGGATCAAATGGGATTGGAATCAAACCACATATAAGGCATGAATTTTTCTTTTCTTACATTGTCATTCTGCAGAAGTTTCACCTTCCTCATATACCCTCTCTGTGGCTTATTATACTGACAAGATCCTATAAGACCACTGTAGCTAACATAGAAGAATTTTTTTATTATTATCATTAACACATTTGCACCATCTGAATGCAAAGTCAAATATTAGATACTATGCCTGGTCATTTCCGTGTATAATCTCAGGAGACGATAAATAACTCTCCTTAGTTTCTGCATAGCTTCGATTTACATGCAAACTTAATCACAGAGTAATACCTTGATGTATATATCTGATATACAAAGTTTTGGTGTAACAATTTTTTATTACCATTGTTTCACACAAAAAGCTGAAAAATAAAGTAAATGCACTGAAATGATTACATAAATAGTAAATTTCCCCATTACAATAATGTATAAATATTAAAATTATAAGCTATGAATTCTGGAATGTTGCACATCACAAAGGTCATATTTGTTTACATTATTGTCATCAAATAGTGAAATATATTGCCTACTTCTTGCAAAAAACACTAATTTAGAAAATATATTTTTTTCATGCTACTTATTAAACTGATATTTTTAGCAATTGGCTTATTGAAAATTTTTAGAATTTTGTCTGAAACGGCTTGGTGAGTTTATGCAGATGAAAGAAGATGGTTTTCTTAACTGGGATCGCTAACTCAAAACTGACACAAAATGACTTGTTCTCTGTTCTAGTGCTCCTTTAAAAAATATTTTTTGCAAAATATACATAAGTTTACTACTACTTTTATTGCCTCTGTTCTAGATATTAAAATTCTCCAGATGGCAAGCATAAGCTCCTATCTCCCCCTCTAGATCTAGCCATGGTGTAAATCTATCTCACAATATCTGCCAGTTTTTAAAAAATTAAACATTTACATGACCATACTGTTGAATACACTAAATATTTCAGTCCATAGGTTAAAGTATTTAGTTCATAGGTTAAAGAAAGTGGCCATTAACTAAAATCAATATCAACTTAGTAATCATCTAGTTACCATCACCAGAATGTAAACAGTAACAAGTGAACCAACTATTGACTTGTCACCTGAAATACACAGGTAATATAAAAACTTGAATTTTACCATCAATACTTGATTATATTCACTTTTACTGTGTGCAAGTTTGATGTTATGTCTACTAAGCAACTGTTCAAAACATTAATATAGCAGCTTTAGGAGCAGTACTTAATTATACACCAAGCCTATATTGATAATGGACTAAAGCATTTAGTATATTTTTTAATGGTATAATTGTGTAAATATTAAATTTAGTTACCAACTGCTGTGTCTTTAAACCTTAGCTTTTATTTTAATATTGTACAGTGTAAAGATAATTTGTGTTGAAAATAACATGTTTGTATTATGACAGGTAATTTATGAAGTATTTACAATTTGGAATGGCAAGTTACATAGGCTGAGAACATCCTCATAACATTAAAAGTTATTCAATATATGTACAAAAGCTCTAAGAATAAATCTACTTAGTATATCAAGGTGTTACTGTATTTACTTTTTTATACTAAGAAAAGCTTGAAGAAATTACTTATTAGCACTGCTGATAATGATTTGCAAGTTTGAATATGAATATTACTCAGAAAGTATTTAATCATTAGATAAACAATTAATAAGCAAGCAAAAACTGCTCCAGCCACAGAGTTTCACTTCCAGAATTAGTCTTTAATAGAGCTCCCAATAGCATTTTATGTCAGTTTTCACATGAATAACAATTTAAATATTTTAATTAGTAAAATAAGAAATTATTTCATTATTATGGTGTGTAAAAAGAAACAAACAATACTCAAATTAGACTACATTCATTTGAAATTTCAGAACCAAAAGAAAATCTGTGCTCACCCTGTGTTATGTATTTGAATTGATCTATTGTCATTTTATCATCTACAAACATGGGAGACCGGGAAAGACTGCAATTATCATTACGAACTGGAAAACAGAATTGAAAAACTTTTAGCAGTGTACCAAGCAATACACTTGGATTTCTTTATTAAATAATGGGCAATTTACCTATAGTATTGAGATTGTTATTATAATAATCTGTCATGGAGTATTACATTTCAGATTTCATATTCATAACAATCATATGTTATGTACATAAAAATTAAAAGTAATGCAACTTAAAGGAAACTAAGGTAAAGGAGCTGTAACAAACAATATACTAACCTTTATCATGTGCAATTATCACTATATTAACAACTATACTCCCTAATCATACTATTTCTGAATAGGTAGATCATTACATAACTCTTCAGCTTTCTTTGAAGCGCATTTCACATAAATTATAGATCTGGTTACCACTAATGACATAATAGTGCAATGATTTTATAACTGTAAACCTACTTGACCAAAGAGATGGCAATAATTTTTCCACATAATTATTTATTACAACAGTGAGGGATTCGAACCCATGACTCTCCAGATATATGCCACAGTGCTCTACAGCTAAACCAATCATCAGATAGTGTTTGTTTCCCCGATGTGACCGTTATATCTTTTGCTGAATGTGGCAGACCCTACACCATCTATAATCAGGAAAGGCAACTTATTTTCCAATTGTTGCTAATAAATCATATGTTAATAAGGAAGTCACAAATAATAATAATTAAAAAAAAAATCAATCCATAGTGAATACATCGATTACCTGTAGATACAGAATTCTACGAGTATTTATGCCACATTCAGTGAAAGACAAAGGTCACATGGAAACAACTTATCATCTGATGATTGGTTCAGTGGTACAGCACTCTGGCATGCATCTGGAGAGTCGTAAGTTTGAATCCTGCACCCTTGGCAACAATTTTTTCCACATAATTATTTATTGAATTCCATATCTATAGGTAATCTGTATATTACATAGAGATGCAGGTTGAAATATTTGATATCATTTTTGCTAGATATGTTTGGCTGACCTATTTCACATATTAATTGTTGCATCACCATTGTGTTATTAGTAGCAAGAAACTTATGGAAACATGAAATTTGCTCCTTTTAAGGAGTATATACTGTCAACTAAGAACTATGATGTGAAACTTGATATCCATGTTTTGAAATGTAAATATATTGACATGAAACAATGAAACTCACATTTGCGATAGTCTTAAGTTGGCGACACAATTTTTCACAATGGTAATATATGCTCAGGGGATGTAATGACTCTGTTTCAGCAATAACAGAATGTAAAATTGATTCTATTTAAATGCACATTTTCTGTATTATATTGTTAGTACAATAAACACTCACTGACTGAAGGTGGTTCTTGGATTAAACTGTTAGTGAATTTTTTTTTAATTCAGGTTACTGATTAAATCTAACCTTTAGCTAAATTGTTTAATAATGGGAATTGTTATTATTTGTCATGAAGGTGGTTGGTTAGTTGGTTGTTTAGAGTTTTATCGCATAGGGACAACTGAGGGGCAATACTGTACCAAACATGATAAGCAGTAAAAAAGGCACACAGATAAATGCCATGTACACCCTTAAAAGTTAAAAACAGGTAAGTGTAGAAAGGTGTAAAACAAAGAAGAACAAATATAAAAATAACAAGTAAAGCAAATGAGATATACAGAAAAATAAAACCAACCCAAGTGTAAAAGACCCAGGTCATACAAAGTATAAACAGGACAAAATGATAAAATTACAGTCTGTTAAAATATAAAATGTAAAAAAACTAATACAAGAGCTAAAACAGTCATCAGATAAAAGATGTCTTGAGTGTAATGGGCTCAGATGTAAATTCATGAAAGCTAAAATAAAAACAATATTCAAGATTAGAAGCAGTACAATCAGTTAAAATATGTTTAAAGTTAATATGCCACAAAACTTGCACTTAGGTTCATCATCGGCCCACAGAAGAAAATAATGTGTTATAAACGAAGGACCTAAGAGAAGCTGATCAAGCTCCATGCAATTCCTGTAAAAACAGGACTGCCTTGGTTTGAAAATAAATAAGCTTGATCTCAAAGAGCTTGTCTGTTATCTGTTTCGACCAAGATGGTTACTGTGCCCACAGCTTGGTGGGAAAAAACCCTACTGGAAGTCCACAGATGGAACCGGCAGCAGAAAATCAACCAGAGGCATGGCTGACTTGGCAGACGCTGCTGGCTGCCAAGTCATTACCTCTGATCCTGATGTGGTCGACCAGCCAGCAGAAGAGAATGTTAATTGTGGCTGCCAGATGATAGAGCTGCTGGTGGATCTTGGAGAACAGGGCTCACCAAGATCAAAGCCTGTCTGTGTAAAGAACTCAATGACGATGCTTAGCCACCACATGATCCAAGGTCAGGCTGATAGCATGCAACTCTGCAGTGAAGATGGAACATTGTTGTGGGATCACAGCAGACCATGGCTGATTCCACTGATGTACCAAATTTTGAGCTATCTGTGAAGACAGGCAAGAAGTCCATGTGCTCAGCATGGTGAATGGCAAAGAGTTACTAGTACATGCAAGTCAGATGTACAGGTCTTCCCCATCCTGCAAAAACAAAAGTTGCAGAAAAGTGGAAATAGTCAGCCATGGTGCAAGTGGCTCAGCTGCCGACCAGGACAGCTTACTTGTGTATATATACACAAGTCTGCCATCCTCAGAGACCTAACTATGGCATATAAACTGACAGGCTCCTGTCAGACCTCTGTGGCAAGCAGCTGCTTGAGGGGGAATTTATTTATTTATTTATTATATGGCTATTGAGACTGATGTCGATGTTTCTGAGGTAGTCTTGGATATACTAACCGAAAGGATGAATGGCAGTTGGACGATTCATGTAAAGCATTTCCCACTGAGGACTGAAAAAGCTGTTCACAAGCGAGAGGCCCGGCAAGGATTGCAATTTTGATGCATACTCTAGGGACAACTGCTGATAGCAAACAAGTAAGGATGGTTTCGTCAATCTCAATGTAAGGACTTTGGATCAGTGAAGTGCAGATCCCCATGCAACAAGGAGGGCCTGATGATGGACAGTCCAGTACCTTCAGCAAGAATTCTAGGTGGGAATTGTACACTAGGGATCCATAGTCCAATTTCAACTGGCTAGTACACAGTATAGGTAGTCCACTACCCAGGAGTCAGGATCTTGAGGATGTTCAATGCCCACATGCACTTGGACCTGAGATGATGTTATATGTGGTAAAAAGGTAAATTTCTGATTGAAAGTGAGATGAAAATGGACAAGTGGAATGATGGTACTCCTTGTCATAGCTCAGGGTCTAAATGAAGATTATGCTTATGGTAAAAGTGTACACGAGTGGTCTTCTGTAGAGAGAATGAAAACCCATTGGCGTTGCTCAAACCAAGAGTTTGTTCAGGGAAGTTTTCATTCAATGACCATCTTGCTGGATAAGCAAAAGATGCTAAAATCATCAATACAGAGGGCAATGATTACAGTCAGAGGAAGTTTTGTTATAGAATTTATCTTGACAGCAAAAAACTTAACATTCAATATGCAGCCTTATGGTACTACCTGATCTTGGGGGAAAGGCCACAAGAGAGTGTTTCTGGCATGGACACAAAAAGTACAGGAAGATAAAAAGTTGGAAATTAAGATTGGCATGGAACCTCTAAAGCCAAAGACATGTAGGTCACAGAGAATGCTAAATCTTCAAGTCATGTTGTATGCTTTTTCTCAATGTCAAAGAACATGGATACCAGGTGCTCTATGCATAAGAGTTCCTATTGCCGATTCAAGTCGGATCAGGAGGTCAAGGTTTTCCAACACCCTGCACATGTAGCTCGTGAATGCTATTGGGCGATAATTCGAAAGAATTTTGAGATCTTTTCCTGGCTTGGGGAAAGTGAAGACAATAGCCCCCCACCAGGAGTCCAGAAACTGCTCCTCAAGAAAAATGAGATTGAATTTTGCATTATTACTTTGAATAAAATCTGTGAAACTGTACTTTTCTATTTTAGTTAAGAAGTATGACAACCACAAATAGGAAAAATGTTGAATTTTACTATTATCACATTAGCTGTTATATATATATACTTATATTACAATGCAAAAAATATTTCTTAAACATTCATTTATAAACCAGACACTAATCAACATAAAGAAAATTTGAAACAACCTTCTTTATGCCTGAATGAGAAATAAAAAAAACTACTAATACTATCAGAAATCATTGAAATATTTCACTAAAAACATGGGACAAAACATCCATGAATATTAATTTCAATTCTTAATAATAGTAATCTCTTTTGACAGTGCACATCTAAATGCTTTACACAATATTAGCATTATTAAATAAATACTTAATTTTCATACTACCAGTGTACTGAATCTGAATATAAAAATACCAATGTTATTTTGAAATATTCAAAATGAAAAAAAAAAGTAAAAATTTTTGAAAAGAGGAAATTATTTTTTGTTGAAATTTTCAACTGAAATAGTATAACAAATGCAGCAAGATGTAGCTGTATTAAGATTAGTGGATGAAGACAGAACAAAGGTGTAATATACTATTATGTCAATTATTTTCTCCTGCAGATAAGCTGTTAGCTTTGCAGGACATTTGCAAATAGGAATGATTTATTTGAAATTGTTTGAATAAATAAATGATTTAAAAAAAAAAGTGAAATTAATCATAATCTTCAGGAACACAATAGCTGTAGGATACTTTAATATTTTGCATGCTAGGATGTAAATCTCAAACCTATGTGAAATGTAATTATTCACAAGATTTACAAGCAATGAAAGGCTCTCCCTTTAATTTCCTAATAGCTCTCACCCTAGAAGCTTGTTGCATCATGCTGTTACCAACTACCTATAATCCTTTGCGGGTTCCCAGAGGTCTTTGTTGTCCATTGATGACACCACTGAATTCTCAACCTGTAAACCTTCTCCAACACAATCAACAGCACCATTACATCTAGTATTATTTTTATTATTTATCATACTATTAAATCTTGCTTTCAAAACTACTGTATTTACATAAAAACACTTTTTTCAGGCTTTTTAGACTAAGCTGAAAAATGCAGCACAATAAACATTATACATTGTCATATGTTACACAGTGCTGAGTATATAATATTTTGCCCTCTTACTTTTACCCCACAGATCTTTAGCCTAATATATGGTGGATTTGTTGCTCACAGCAATCTTCAGGAACAAACTCCATCATCAGTGAAGGATTACTGTATTTAAACTTTCAATACCATCCTTCCCAGACAATTATTTCACTCATTATTGTTTAAATTTATGATCCACAATAGTACAAAACTTTTTTAAAAACAACCAGCTCCACAGAATTTCATAAGCAAATGTGATTACCATCTACATTTCATCCATACACTAATAAACCACGAGTATTTTTTTTTCTGTTGAACAACTTAAAAAAAATACCCCCTCAAGCAGCTGCTTACCACAGAGGTCTGACAGGAGCCTGTCAATTTATATTCCATAGTAGAAGGTCTGAGAGGATGGCAGGACCTCAGCAGAAAAATGGCACACATCCAGCCTTACTGAGGCTCGAACCCAGGTCCCTTAGATCAGTAGCTAAGCGTGCTAACCACTCAGCTACAGGTGTGAAAATTTCTTTTTGATCCCATAAACCAAAAAAACCTTTGCCTACTGATTATATTTAGCTGCTTGATCCAATATACTGGGCATGATTAATTTCTAGCTTAACTTGCTATAAAAAAATTGCTAGTGCAGTTTTGAATGAGCATTGTGACAACAGAAGGTGCCACTTGGCCAAGATTGCAGATTGAAATCATGATGAAACTATCACTTCATAAAATTTTATAGCCAACTAACTATAAACTTTCAGCATTATTAGTAAAAAAAAAATATCAAGAGTAGTTAAGCAAAGAGAGTTTGTAAAGTTAGTTACATGAAAAGGAAAAAAAATTGTTTGTGTTACTAATTAAGTTTTTCTTTGATAATGCTAGAATTCTGTAACTGGCAATAAGCACTTTCAAAAAGGACATTAAAATCCTGTAGTTTAGATCAATAAATAGAGCCAAGTAGCACCTTTTGAATGGAACAGTGGGCAAAAACTACATCAGAATGTTGCCATGTTGGCAACATTCTGATGCCATATTGGGATACTAGTCATATTACCTAGTGAACAAAATATAATACAGGACAGCAGCTGGCAAGTAACCAGTTTGTGAGTTGGGCCCAAACTGAATTAAAAAAATCCCTCTATTCACCCAGATTTGCTTGTATTATGAAAAGCATTTGAATTTAATTCAAGTCGAGAAACTATATTAATTCACACATTATTTTTCTATGAATAACATTCCATATTACATACAGTTTATGCACTTTTTAACATTTTTATTAGTTTGAAACCAATTGTGTAAATTATGTAGATAGTTTGTGCATTGTCATAGAAGGTTCCAGAAATCCCTAGTACAAGTCAAAAAGAAATGATACTTGATGAGAAATAAATTAAAAACGTTCTCAGGCTTTTTTAACTGAAAAACTGAACACCTTGTCAGATAAAGGTGAAGGAAGTTTTATGACATAATATACAGTTAAATAGAATTTTTTAACATATTAAAAAAAAAAAAAATTATTGTTGAGTTTGCACAACATGGAATATTTAAATTGTCCCAAAGAAGTTGTTCTAGATGATAACCTTCAATTGTAACAAGTTTATGCTTGTTGGTAATATATGTTTTCATATCCAACAGTATGTCAAGGTTTGATCCAACTCCTTAACCCTTCCAGTGTCCAGGACATCTGTATATGTTCGCAGAATTCGAAACGAGAGGCCAAGGACGTATATATCCGTTTTTAGTACAACAAAACAAAAATCTATTAATAAAAATTACAGTTTAAAATATTTTTTTATACATATTTCATAAAAATATATAATTCAGGCTTCATAAATAATATTTGCTTTTTTCATCTGATTATTAAACTATGACATAAATAATTTGTTAAAGACACCTGATTGCCATTTTTTAGAAGTGATATTAGGTATTGCCAATTTGTTAACATTCTATGTTGAAGCAATCACCTGATTTAAGCTCACAAGTTTGATTTGAACTATTATCAACATATCTTTCCTTAAATTTCTGAAAATCTTCTAAAACTTAACAAAAAACTGCTGTTTTTCAAAACGGAAGATTTTGGAAGTAATTATGAAATATGTACCTATTTTTTGGTACAAAACTATAAACTGTTACGAAAATTAATCTGTTTCAACAATGTTCTGAATTTTTATTTTAATAAAATTCAGAATTAAATTGTCTTTAATTTGGTATATGACATGACCTATTTCTGTTGATTAGTTATTTATTAAAAATATTTTAAAGTTGACTTGTTTATTGTACTCTGCAACAAGTCTGAACTTTTCTCAAAAGAACAAAAATAGATGATAATCGCAGCATGACCTGATGCTCTTTTGGCATTGATAAATCAATAAATATTTAGCAGAAAAAAATTTTGTCGACATACAGGAATTGAACTTGCATCTCTCCAGAAACATGCCAGAGTGTTCTTTCCAGTTGAACTAATGCCAGCTCATCTTTTTTCGGCTTATTTAAGACTATATCCATTCCATCTCACTCTGTGCAATATAAAGGTAATGATTGCCACCCAAGATCATAGATGGCACCAATGGTTGGCCCACATTTCTCAGTGATAGAGTATAGTCTTAAATAAGCGGAAAAAAGATGAGCTGGCATTAGTTCAACTGGAAAGAACACTCTGGCATGTTTCTGGAGAGATGCGGGTTCAATTCCCGAATGTCGGCGAAAATTTTTTCCGCTAAATATTTATTGATTTATCAGAACAAAAAAACATTTTTTTTTGGTTATTCAGAAATAAATAACCCTTCTATTCATATGTATTATAATCATTTCTATCAGTGTTTTTTAATCCATTTCATTAGTTATTTGGCAAAAAGGTCCTAAATTGAAATTTATTTGGCTGAGCATAGGGAGAAAATAGCTTGGCCTCTGGATAGAAACCAGTTTTTCAGGCTGGACACTGGAAGGGTTAAATGCTGCCACTATCCATGCACATAGGGTTTCAACAGCAGGAATGCTTGTTGCACAAGCTTTTAACATTAATTACCCCACTGGAATAAATCAAACAGTGTGATATCAGAATGCACTAGCCAGTGAGTTAAACCCTCTCATACAATTCAATGCCAACAGAATGTACAGATAGGTTCACATTTGTGACTGAAAGTGCACTGCTTGCTCATTGCACCATAATTATAACGAATATTTAAGGGGGGTATTTTCCAAGAGTTATGGAAAATCATTTCATAAGAAAGAAGCAAGGTAAGACATTGCTGCAATCTTGGTGGCAAGAGTGTGGTCCCATCATTTAGTCTTCATGATGTCTGCTAACATGCATATGCTCCACCACATACAAAACTTTGCAAATCATCCTTCATGTGAATTGTTGTATGATCAAATGTAATCACCCCACCATTTATTCTCTGTAGAATAAATAAACACTTTAAAAGTGGGGGTAAGCTGTTGTTTTGGATTGGGTTGTTTTACCTCTGAGTGGGCACTTTTTGGCACACAATAGGCTAAATGGCCAGGTCACAAGGGCCCTGAGAAGGTTGGAGAGAGGGAACCCATTGGATAGCTGTTGGGAGAAAGATAGTACCTTCTATCAAGGCCATCCAGCATGTTCTTGAATGTGCACAGGGTACGACTCTTCCACACATGGGGCCACAGTTTTACGTACCATCCAACAGATGGGGTGGTGGTGTGTTGCCTTATTTGTATAGCTGGTAGTTGTTACTTCACTGGTTGCATCTTATGTCAACGATTTCTTTTTTTACACATTGTACCAAATCTCTTTTTATTCGTAATCATGCTTTGAAACTTCATAAAAATGGCAGCACATTATGATACAATCAAAACATGTCTGGAAACTTTTTTTTTGATATATCTCTTGCCAAAGAATCATTTTGCTTTGGTTTATAGTAGTGTTTTCTGGGCACCATGTATATAGAAAAGCCTTTGCCCATATCTAAGGTTATCAATGCATTCACAAAATTCATGATAAGGGGTGGTGCAAACATGAATAAATTATTCCAGAACTTTTCAAGGCTTAGATGATGGATTTACTATACACTACTGGAAGTATGAATTATCTAATCAACAGAGCTGGTGTTAGTAGTCTTAGAACACTCTGGCATGTATCTAGGGAGACGAGAGTTCAAATCCCACAAGTTGTCAAAACTTCTTTCCACAAAATAATTGTTGAAGATTAATTTTGGGTTATTTCAAACCTCATTAAATTTAAAGCACTTGCACTTATTTTTATCTAAGTAAACATGATACTCAGATATTCCAGATGATATTCTAGAATAGTTTTAAGAATTACCCATTAACAGACATCTTAAATGAAAAGTTACTTTAAATTATATCTTATGTTCCCTTAATTTTAATAAGTACTGAATGATGTCATGTACAAATTAATGCTTATTCATCAATATTATGGTTGCTTAAAAGAATATACCTAAAGGTTGATCTTGTGTCACATCTTTCAAAGATAGTTCTGTATTCAAATATACTTCAGCTATATAAAAACTAGTCCCCTTGGGCAATGTATTACTGCTGTTTAATAAAAGTCAAAATATAAATAAGTAATGAGTTCCTAGATTTTAATGGGGAACAAACTTTTCACTTTATGTGGCTAACTACAATGCAGAAAACGATTTAGGAAGGGAAACATCACAATGGAACTGGATTTGTAATGTGCCCTAGTCTTAAAAATAAAATAGGAAACTGAATACGCAAGAAATATAAGCTGATACTTATTGAAAATAAGCATGAACTGTCATAATTTTTGAGCTTAAACATTTAGGTATGTCTGAGAACTATGCATCAGTGTAATAAGGTTATAAAGTAATTTTTGTGTAGTTCTAAATCTCAGGACTGAGAAAAGATTAAAACTTACACCATGCAAAGAGAAGATCAAACTGGCTCTGCATGTGAAATTTGGTATGTGTGCAAGTTGAAGATTTTGTGATACGAAATCATGAAGTATGAAGTTAGCATGGAAGACTTGCAAGCCTTACTATAAGGACTACCACCCCTTAACAGTCTCAAGGTCTTTACAGTCAGCTGTAAGTTGTCTCCAGAGATGGTTTTCTTTTCTATCTGGAACATAAGAGAAATGGCAAGATTGTCATCTGCAAGACATGAAAAAGGATTGGTGTTTGCAAAAGATTTTTATAGAAACCAGGGAGGCAGAATTCAACAGCCCATGGGGATCACCAGCTTTTGCTACTGTATCAAACCAAATGCTGTTCAAACTGCTTGAAAATAATGAAGGGAAACAATATCAGAAAATAACAGAAATAAAAAAAGGCACTTGTAATAATGAGACAACAGGATACTAATGAGAAAAAGACTAGTTCACCATTGGCTTGAAAAATGCTTCAAAACATACTAGAAAGTATGACAAGCAGAAAAATGAAAAACCATAATCTATTAGAAACCAAATTAGAATGGAAAAGTCAAATAAAAAGTGTGACTAACTGCTAATAACAAACATATTTAGGGAAAGAATTTTTCAATGTTCTGAAAATGAGTGCACTATTTTTGTTCACCGGAAGTGTAAGAGTAAAATTGTGGTACATTTAGATGAGTGTATTTCATATTTAGATGCTGTCCTGTCAAGAACAATATTCACTTAAAAGTAATGCAAATGTCATATCAAAAATACAGTAAATTTGTAGAAAATTTTATCACTACCAACAGTCATATTAAAAAAGTTACAAAAAATCTCACATTAAATATTTTTCCTGCCATAAAAGTTTTTTCCCCATATTGTACAAGTATGTATATGTGGTTTATGTATTTAAATGAAAATTTTATTATGATTCTATCAGTAAATCTACAAATTTATTGTTCTGTACCTTAGACTACAGTTGATATCTATCTCATTATGCCTGAAGTATTTCCTTTTCTCAGAAGAGAAATAGTAGGCAATAAATCTCAAGCATTACTTACATGTAATATATTTGAGATAATTTAAATAATTTCTTTGTCCATAAATAATTCAGTTAATTACAATGGGTATATGAATGGTAATAAATCTATGAGAATAAGTAAAATTGGGGAAATATATATTTAAAGCACTAAAATCAAAGTATAAGTAAAATAATATTAACACAAATCTAATATAAAGTAAGCAACTAAAATGGCTAAAATATTATCTGCTTTCTCTTCTTGATTTAGTCACTGATAAAACTTTAAAAAAAAATTTACATTCACTTATACACCATAAGAAAGTTATAATTTGCAATAAAATACATTAAAAACATTTTTACTTCTTATAAGTATTAGAAGTTGTTTATTGCTTAATTACATTTATTGGGTCATATGCTGCCTGGAAGAAGCAATCATTAAACATAAGTTTATAGTTTTGTATTAAATCACTCAGCTCACTGATTTTCAAATTAATGAAAATGCTATTTTTTCTAGTATTTGTTTTTACATCACAAAACTTTCAGCATAAAGTCTACCTACGAGAGTTGCAAAAACTATCCTTCGGCCCTTGCAAAATTTGCTAGCCTATGCATTTTTGCACCATGTACTTTGACTGTGGATTTTAAGACAGGGGTGGAGAACCTTTTGCAGTTTGCAGGACATGTACTTTATATAGATGCAAATGCTTGATTATGCTCAGAATGCAGTCATGCCCTTTGTATGCAGGAAAAAAGGAGGAAAAAATTGACAATTACATTTGGTATACAAATGAGGTTGATCAAATAATTGACCACGAATTTATTCAATGCACATTAAAAATCCTTTTGCATATTGAACAGCTACAATAGTTTTTACTGCTAGACATGCTGATAGCCCAAATAAAATAATTTGAGGTCTGGAGGTTGTCCACCACTGTTTTAGGGTATTGGCAATCATTTTGCTAGTAATTGAAATGGAATGTAGAAGTCAATGCACAAAAAACTCTGCAGCTAGTTATAAAATGCAATACAAGTATCAATCAATATTTTCCTCTCCTTAGGAAGTTTCTACAGAATACAATTTGGAAAACACTGATTACTGTAAAACCAACTGTTATTCAAGGTAAGTCTTGTCAAGTCCCAGACTTGTGAATGAGCATTTTTAATCTTGTGGTTGAGGTTAAGTGATTATAGAAATGCTGACATGCAATAAAGTTTTTTGGAAGGAAAAAATTAACAAGAAAATTATGTAGCATACAATAATAGTCTTAAAATGCCAATATAACCTTTTAATGCTGATAAAGAAATCAAAAACCAATTGATATATAACATAGATCATTTGCTATTTGTAGTTTCATCACAAGATCAAATTGCCTACTATGCTACAAATCTACAACAACACACTTATGTGGAATCTCATTACAGTTTGTATTTTATGCTCATCTTACCAGATAATGCTCATCTTTGCACAAAGGCAAAAAAATTCATTAAAAAAGATTTACAATCAATTTAAGATTTAAGCAAATTTTATATTTGATTGATACAAAATTACACAAAAAAAAATTAAAACTAGGCACCATTTGCAGCTTTGTAGAGCAAATGTGCAAAAACATATCAGTAAATATAATTTTTATGCTAATTTAAGTACTACTTAAAACCTATAATAATCATAATTTTATTTAAGGATTATTTTTCTTCTATTAATGTTGTGATAGCACAAAACAAATTTGTTTTGCAATAGTAATGTAAAAAAGCACTTAAACAATATTTGTAAAGAACATTTCAAACTTTAAAAACTTAAAGTGAAATACACAGAACATTCTAAAGCTTAAAATTATACTAGAGACTATTGAAGAAAATTTTGAATCAGTAAAATATATCATAAATATGAAAATATCCAAATAAAATTTAACAATTAAAATCTTAAAAAAAATAGGCAGGATCATAATTTCAACTAAACCTTTACTGTATCTCAACTGAAATTTAAACTACCCCACTACCTACTTGAAGTTAAGTAAATAGATATAGAGACTTCTTCATAGAAGTTTGCATTCCTTTTAACCTTTTAAACTACAAAGATCTCAGTCCTAGTAATCTTGTTAACCTATGATGTCATAAATACTGAATTTCTAAAGTAGCTGAAGAATATGAAAATTCAATCTACATTGCAAATTTGTTCTCCAACATGTCTAAACTGAGGAATAACTGCTGCAATGCATCAATTCAAATATAACGTTCTGTTGGACATTGCCAACCCACATAATTCCTGGTCAGCCACTTCTTCAAACCTTTAGAATTTGACACTGTTAGTAACGCTGATATCATCAAGGGTGAAGAAATCCACTTGACAATAGTGTTAAGTTCAGCACTTGAAACCTTCCCCCTCATTCATTATGAGTGTGTACTGTTTTAAATTTTTATTATTCTTGCATTTGTGAAAGAAAGACATGGCAACCCAAAATTCTTTGACCATATGAGTGGTACCAGACATCCTAAAAGTGGCACCCAGTATCCCTAAAGTAAATCCTGCTTGCAATATGCTAATGATCAAGTGACAGTCAACTTAAATGCATGGAACCATCTTGCTCAAGCAATGCTAGCAAAGAGAGACAGACCAGGAGGTAACATGGTTGGCAGCAAAGGTATGAAGTAGATTAATTTTGTGAGTGCAGAAACCTAAGTGAAGATTGTCCAGCTGGGACTAAATGTTAAAAACACTCATCAATGCATGATTGTTACTTATAAACTTAGGGACACCCAAAGTATTCATTAGGTACATATGATCCTCTAATAATAATAGTAATAGAGTGTAGTCAAACACCTTAATAATCTCCACCCTGGATTCCTAGAAAGCACAGTAACTGATATTGTATTTTCACTAAAAGAATGAATATCATTCACCATCCATCTCAGTTAATAGATGCCACAAACTGTAAACTTTACAAATGGCCACTAATATGAAAGATCAACAAACATAAACCTTACAACTCAGTCAACAGCATAAGATCCAGGACCATGCTAAGTGGGTGTGCAAGACATATGGGTGGACCAGAATGGTCAAATACAAAATCATTTAAAGAAATATGCTTTTGCGTAAACTTAATAATTAAAAATTGCATTTTTGTATTAAAATGCATCATTTTCTGGCTTATAAAAAATTCTTGTAAGTTTTTGTTCATTAATATTTATTATTTTTATTTTCATATTCATAAAACATACACACATTTGAAGTTTTCTTTCAACATTATCAATGCAGCCCAGAGTTTGCCTCCTAGTAGCATTCAGAAAAATTCTCCCTCTTAGTAATTAAAGTTCAGGGATATGGAGACGACAGCTATAAAGGAGCTGCAAAGGGGGAAAACAAAGATAATCGGAGGGGTAATGATAATCCTTGGTTTAAAATACCAGAGAGGTCAGCTTTCATGGATTTAAAATCACAGATGTGTTACAATTACTCCTTGGTAATTATTTAAACATGCAGAGAACAGTTGGTATGAGGAAAAGTGATTTTAGATTAAATCGTTACACAAAAAGTTCAATATTTATATCTTTGTTATTCTACTGCATGTACTTTTAAATTTTACTACTAGAATTAAATTTAAAAAATGCAATTATATTTTCCATTTCCGCTGCCATTTATTTTATTCTCCCCTAAAACACTTCTTGCTGTATGACTGCTCTGATTTTTACCCTTTGATGTACCAAGTAGGGAACAAACCCAAAGCATTATAGTATATTGCCTTATAGTAATATTTTTACATGAATTAGTTATAAAAGAATATATAGCATTATCATTTTTTGTTGGATGCATCTGCTCTGCTGCAGACAGCAGCAGGGCAGCATACAGTACACAGACCAAGTAAGGTAAGGTCAGGTAAGCAGACCATGGTAAGGTAAATTGGTCAGGTTAAGTAGACTGGAACAGTTCTGTACACTTAGTCTTTAACACATCATAGCTATTGACCTTTTAGATTAGCATATCTGTGCACACAAAATCAATCACTGAATTATAAAACATCAAAAACATAATAACTTGCCTGGCACGGCGTGCTACTAACTGTGTTGTTTAGCGATAGTCATGCACATAAAATTTATCAATGAAATGTAAAAGAATATTAAATATGCAGCATTTTGCTTTGCATGGCAAATTATCTTACCAAAAATATACATTATCAGCTTCTTTTTCATAAGTAATTTTATTCTATAGAACTGTGCATTCTATGTTAAGATACTGTTGAAACCATTGCTGAAAAATCTTGTTAACTCTGATACTAACACTTCATTGTTACCATTCATGATGGATATTACTGTATCTTCCTGTTGTGTTTTAATTATATACAGTTTATAGGGTTACATTAAATTTATAAGTTCCTGCAGATAAGCTACTAAGTCAGAACAACCAATTTGTTTCAAAAAATTTCAAACCAGAAATAGCTTATGGAAAAAATCTATAAAGTGCATTTCAAAATATTTTACTGATGTATTTGTAAACAACTTTTATTCCTCTGTTGTAAACAACTTTTATTCCTCTGAACACAATCTGAGAACTTCACTGGGTTGGCCTGTTTTACCTCTGAGTGACACTTTTTTGCATACAATGGAATGGCCAAGTCACGAGGGCCCCGAAAGCTCAGAGAAGGTTGGGAAAAGGGACTCACTGGAACAGCTGTTGGGAGATAGATGATAGCCTCCCATCAAAGCCCACCAGTGTGTTCTTTAACATGCACAGGGTATGGCTCTCCCACACACGGGGCCACAGCTTAACATCCTTTCTGATGGAAAGTGGCCTTTCCAAGCCCATCGGTGTCCCCTACTCCATGGGCAGGGTAGGGAGTTTTGCAGAGATAAATCTCAATGCTCGGACTGGGAATTGCAGATTACAAGTCAGGCATGTTACTGACTGAGCCACCCCATGGAATATTTGAGTTGCGATATTTATTTTCTGCAAGTTAAAGTGACCAACGTTTAAAGAAAGCTATAGAAGGATATTTTCAAACGAAAAAACAACAGAATTTTTAAGATTACACCTGGATACACGTCTCACACAAATATTACATTTTTACCCTTTAACAAGTACGAACATAGTGATGCATTTGACATAAAATGCTAAATGGAATATCGTCATACTTTTATTATTTTTTATGAAAAAAATTAATGTCATAGTATGCAAATGTTTTTGTGATGTCTTGAGGAACTATATATTGATGTTCAGCAGTTTTTAATAATTTTATTAAGTGGAAAGTTGCACATAGTGATTAGAAAAAAGCTAATCAAAAGGTCAAATCATATTGTGCAATCTTAATTCCTAATATTTAATGATAAACAAGGGATTTCTATAAACATTTCCTTTTTGTTCAAAAAATTTATATTTTTTTATCTTTTTTACTTCTAGAGCAGTAGTTTGCAACCTTTTTGGTGCCACATATCCCTTTTCAAAGTCTCATTTTTTTCTATGCCCCCCCTCCTACAAAGTCTAATTTTGTCTGCACACCCTCTTTTCATCATTATCTGATATTTTAACCAAAATATAGATCCTTGCAACAAGACTCCCTAAAAGTCATATGAATTGATTATATCTCTAATTCTTTGCTGGCTGCTCATTTATTGGCTATTTTGTAATTTTAATCTAAACAATTGAATGGAGAAATTTGATGCTCCAGAAATTATGTCAACAATTATAAACTCATCCCTCGATTTACACAGTACTTTTTATAGGCCGTAAATAATCCCTCAATTTACACGATACTTTTACTTTTTATATGCTTTTTTATATGCGATACTTTTACTTTTCATATGCCTTTTTTATATGCGGTACTTTTAATATGAGGTCTGTTTTACGTGATCTCATTTTGCATGGTCAGAAAATACGTATATCTTTCTATGGTATGATTGATTGTACTTATTACATCATTCTGACCTTTTTTTGGTTGATTTGTGGAGAGCATATTAAGCTTCTCTGCACTTCATGCAAATAAAGCAAATGCAAAAGCACAGCAGGGGAGCACAAACTGCACGTAGTGAGACACTGAATAGCTAAGTTTACCATTAACTAGCACAAAGGTATGTATAAAAAAAATATGTAATTAAAAAAGCCACAGACATTAGAAACCAAAACCGAAATTACAATCGCAAAAAAAAAAAGAACCAAAACGAAACCAAAATCACATAGAAACAAGAGAAGCATAGCCTTGTTAGTATATACAATTCTAGATATCGATCCAAATGTTGAAATTTCAAAGCTCATTGAACAAGACTTAAAAAAATGTTGCAGTAAATATCAAGAAACTTACAAGAACTTAACTAAAAATAATTTTGAAAAAAAAAAAAATCATCCAAAAAGAGAGATGCTGATAATGAAACTGAAATAGAAGTGCCAAATATTCCGAGTGATGAGGATAGTAATTTCGAACCAATTAAAAAGAAAAGGTTGACTGCTTTGGAGTAGAGTACTGACAATGACAATGAATATTGTTTTTCTGAACTTTCATTATTATTGTTTTGTGCAAATATATGAAATAAATATTTTTACAACATATACAGGCTTTTCTCTTATGTATTATTTTGCACTGGCAGACTCCATTTATACGATTCTCAACCACATAAAAAAAAACACGTGGAACAAATACTCCACATAAATTGAGAGACAAGTAAGTATATTTTGTGATTAGTATGAGATAGCTAGTGTTGCCCTACTGAATTGACATAAGTTTTATTGCTTTTGGCTACAATTAACACTTATGTAAATGCAATTTTTAAAACCATCTTGCTTAGAGCTTTCTGAAATATTAAAAATAACTTGCAGACCCCTAAAGGTCCAGGACTACTGGTTAGGAACCACTGTTCTACAGCATTGATCAATATTAAAGTAAAAAAAACTAAAATAAGGAATTTAAGATTATTAATTAATATAGAGTATGCATTGATATCAGTTAACAGTAAACAAAAATGATCAAACAATATTGCTGAAATATCAAGGTTAGATGGAAAGTGTAATGACTAGGAAAAACTAATGCATCGAATAACTGAATGCCAACCAGTCATTCAGTTATATATGTATTAACCAGGCATACAATATGTTGTAGTATTGTAATATATGTTAAGATTCTGCTAATGTTAGGACAGCAATACATGAACACTATTCATGGTCAACTGACCACAAGAAACACTGTTGTACACTATGTTATATTATGCATTTTGCCACTATTGTAAAACTCTTCCCTGTATATATATATATGAGGGTGAATCAAAAAGTGAGGTTCCAAGTTTGTTCCCTGACAGTGTAGCAACTATCAGAGATTTTGACATCACTGTATGTTAGTGCCAAATAGTGTCACATAAATGGCACCATCACAAGCTATGCAGCAAGGTGCAGAGTCAGAGCAAACACAGCAAAAGTACTGAATGTGTATATGAAGATCCAAGAAGATGATTTCTGGAGATCCAAGAAGTGATTTGGCTTCTGTGGGTGGAGAAAACCAAACTGGTGAAAATCCATTAACAGTTGTTCTGTCAGTCTAACATAAGAAGATATGGTTCTGCAAGTTTGAAAATAGCTTGCAACTGTAGCGGATGTGGACAGAAGTGGAAGACCATCAACATCATTCAGCGTCATCAATTAGATCGATGCAGCAGTTCAAGCAGACAGACAATGATGGATTTTTTTTACCAGGAAATGGGCAACTGTTCATCACTCACCATACAGTCTAAACCTGGTGCCTTCAGATTTTCACTTGTTTGGGAAGCTGAGGAAGCATCTCCGAAGACACTTTTTCATTGGATGGTGCTGTCAAAGAGAAAGCCACAAAGGAAGTCAAAACACACTTCAGGAGCATGATTCATCCTTCTATTGGCAGAACTTTGATAAGTTGATTGAATGTTACAATAAGTGTCTCAACAAGTCTAGCAAATGTGTAGAGGAATTTCCTGTATTCCACAAGAATAAAATACAGAATCTTACTTTCTGACTTACCCTTTATATAAAAAATACAATGAACAATTATTTTATTAAGAGCAATAAGAAAGTTGGGCACTTAATAAAGTAGGACTAGTATTAAAACTGCAGGGTGTCCTTTCAAATTAAGGATCCATTCTACTGTACATGCATATATAAAAATTATTTTTAATGAAGTTTGTGCAGAGAATATTACATTTACCTGGAAATATAACAGATGCAATTTGAGAAATATTGCATGTCACTAAAGAATGGTAGAAAACTTTAGGTTTATGAAACAGAAAAAATGAAAGGTTCTTCATTTTTTGATAATGGTACATGTCACTTACACACTAATACAAAGTTAAACTCGTCAGGCTCCCTAAAAATACTGAGCTTCATATAGTCTCTTGATTAATACAAATCAAGCTGCATGAAAATGAATTACAGAAAGCTTATGGTTCAATCTGAGAAAGAGTACACAAAAACAGTATTTTATAGGATTTGTTAACTGGCTATGCAAAATCATAGAAGTAGATTTCAGTAAATGTCATTGACAATTGCTTTTCAGATAAACTTGATAATTCAGTCTTGAAAATGACAGGATTAAATTTCTGCAGCAAATATCTGATTGACATGAATAAATTTTCATGTTATGCAGATGTATACAGGGAATTGACAACAGAAGTAGGCATAGGATGGGGAAGACATAAAATAAGTAATATTCAAAGATGACACTACAGTGATAAGTCCAAACAAAGACTTAATGCAGGTGTCACCAAACCTTCTTGATAGTGGGCCACCTTGACTATTACCTTGAAGTCTTGCCCAGAACATTTATGCAATAAGTTAGCAAAAGCAGTTAGCACCAGCTTAATATAGAATGATAAAACCCAACAAATTCATGTTCTGGTGACCTAACTTCTCTACCTAATGTATTTCAATGTTACTATTCTCTAGAGCAGTGGTTCTCAACCTTTTATACATCACTTACCCCCTTCCTCTGGAAATGTGTATGTAATGGCATACCCCTTGTATAGATAGATAAAACTATAGTTATAGTATAACAATGGGAATAAAACATATACAGGGTGAATCTGAAAAAGTGGGCAAAACTTTACGGGGTGGTAGAACGCAGCTATATGAGCAATATTCGTCATAGAATGTATGGTCGGAACACAAGCGGTGAGAAGTTAAAAGGTAGTTCACATTTAAAGAATGAACAAAAGAAGGAGAGGAGATACTTCAGAAAACATTTTATTAACAGGAATGTAATTGAGGTACATGCTTCCGCACCATACACAAAGTGCATATCCGCCATTTCGTGGTTCTCTCGGCAATCCACGGTAGAAATGCCGTTGGGTGCGAGGACCGACCCTTTTATACCATTTCCAACGCCACCTAACGGCTCGCCGTTTGCATTCCGACCATACATTCTATGACGAATATTGCTCGTATAGCTGCGTTCTACCACCCCGTAAATTTTGCTAACTTTTTCAGATTCACCCTGTATATATATACAGCATATATCTAATGACTTTTGAGCTCTCACGGCATACCACAAAAATTTTTACCACTTACCCCACATTGAGAACCCCTACTCTAGAGCAATGATTCTCAACTTTTTATGAATGATAGGGCATCTGGTATTTACTTATTGTTACAAAGTATTTTACAATGGGCACCTGAATTTACTAAGCATGTATGGAGCACCAAATGCAAATTTCTAGAACACTGGAAGTTTTCATATGACATAAACGTGGTTAAGATGAAACCAAAACTTATCTATTTACATTTTTTCTTTAAAAATCATCAGTGCTCCATACAAACCCAGTTGAGAAAGACTGATCTATAATATAACCTAAATATTTCTAAGGGATAAAAAAATTGATAAGATATATATCCTAAACTGAATACAAAATAATAGGAAAACTACACAAGACAGAAGTTTCTATATGGTGTAAGACAATAAGTAATAAGCTAAAATTATTACTGTTTTGGAGTATAGCACTAATATTATTTTACAAATGAAATATGTACATAACTTGTTACTTCATTTAAGTCCATAGTAGCCAGAATTAGAGAAAATTAATTAGTTGAATGACACTTCCCCCCACTTTGGGATTTAAACTGACATACTCTATAGTGTTACACTGTTAATTTTATACATATTAAATCCTTTTTCACTATGAACTACATTTATTTATATACACTGCAGAGTTTTGAAATTTTCATTTGGCCAGTTTGTTGTTTATGGCCTTCAGCAAAGAGATGGTGCTGCTCGGGAAATGTAACATTAGCATAACTGCGAGTTATTGGTAGGTCTAAGTTTCCATGATTTATGTCTTCTGGGTAAGTAATATGAAGTCATGTATGTGGGATTTGATGTGAATATGACTTTTATATTTGGATATTTTGTCATTCTTTCTTAGACAATTTGGGGGAAGTCACAAGTAAGTGGATAAATATTTTGTGGAAAAAATTTCACCGACATATGGAACTTGAACCCACATCTCTCCAGAAACATGCCAGAGAATTCTTGCCAATTGAATTAATGCCAGCTCATCTTTTTCCCACTAATTTAAGACTAACTTTTCACCGATGATTTTCGGTGCCAACCATTGGCGCCATCTATGATCATGTATATTTTATGATAGGAGGTATTAATTACCCCTTTTCAGCCTTTGTTTCTTCAAAATATGGTAAATAATAAGTTATTAAAGGTATTTAGGAATTGAAATTATTTTAAGTGTTGCTGAAATTGTTAATGAAGCGTTTTGCTAATTCAAAAGTGGGAGTTCAGTAACTTCTTATGGCTATGGGTGTGGGGAATGTTTTACGTATGTTATTTGGATTGAGGGCTTGATGGGGGGAGAGGGGTGTTAGAACTCTTATTCATAATTCTACAATAGGAGGTAGTAATGTTTTGTTGAGAGTATAGAAGAAAATGGCAAAAGATTCGAATGTGTAGAAATGAAGTGGTAAAAAATTAAAACGTTTTCTATGGGGTGTTTGGGTGTTTGGGGAAATGTATACAGTAGGTTTTCAAAGGATTCTAATGTGGTATGAGATGGGGGCAGAAATGTTTGGCAAAAGAATGTTCGAAATTTTTGTATATGGAAGTGAGCATAGTGGTTGTGGCAAGCACATTTTCTCGTTATAGTAGTTTCAGATGACAAAATGAGTGGTTATATAAAATAATAATAATTATTAGTGTATTATCATCATCATCATCATCCTCAAGCAGCCATGGGCTACGGAGGTCCAACCAGACCGTGCAATTTAGTTCTCCAAGCAAGTCTATCCTGAGCTACATCTACTGCATCTGGCCATCTACTGCATCTGGCCACTGCACACCAATTCTAACAAGGTCCTGTTTGACATTGTCTGCCCACCGCATCCTAGGTCTCCCCTTCTTTCTGAGGCCTTTAGGCACACTGTTCATAACCCTATTCGCCAATCTATAATTATCCATATGGGCAACATGGCCAAACCAACGGAGTCTCTCTCTGCACAATATGCTGCTTAAAGGAGGTTGCAAACTCCTTTGCTAACCTCATCATTAGTTACAAAGTTGAACCATCTAATGCCCAAGATACTGTGTAAGCATCTAGAATCAAAAGCACCTAGTTTTCTGTTATCTTGTTTACAAAGTGTCCAAGTTTCACTACCATAACTAACCCTAGAAAGAACCAAACTATTATACAGTCTAATTTTAGTCTTTAGGTGTATACGCCTATTTCTCCACAATCTCCATAGATTCTTAAAAGTCCCAGCAGCAATCCCTATTAGTCTGTTAATCTCATGCCGCACATCACCATTATCTGTTACATAGCTCCCAAGATAATTAAACTGTGACACCTGCTCAAGACTGCAACCATTCAGATTAACTGAATCACAGCCTGCCTGACCAATTTTCATCACTTTAGTTTTCTCTCTGTTTATAACCAAATCTACTCTACTACCAGTCTCATCAACAGCTCGAATGAAAGAGTTCATCTCATCAACATCATTTGCCAAAAGGGCTAAATCATCAGCATAATCTAAATCAGAAATTTTCGTATCTCCAGCCCATTTAAGGCCAAAATCTTTCCCTTGAAGTGAATTTCGCATAACATAATCAATAACCAAGCTAAAGAGAAAAGGAGACAAAATGCACCCTTGTCGAACACCAGAAGTAATGCTAAACCAATTGCTACAAGCCTTACCAACTCTCACACACGACTCAGTGTTATTATAGAGAGCTTTCATTATGTTAACTAACTTGTCTGGTATACCATATAATTTCACAATCAACCACAAATTATGACGATCAACAAAGTCGAAAGCCTTTTTGAAATCAACAAAGCTAGCAACCAAAGGTTTCTGAAACTCTAAACATTTCTCAAGAATCTGCCTAAGTGAAAATATCTGATCCACACATCCCCTACCACTTCTGAATCCACATTGCTCATCACGCAATTGACTGTCAACCAGATTCTTAATTCTATTAAGCACAATCATGGAAAGAACTTTACCTGGAACAGAGAGTAGGCTAATACCCCTATAGTTATCACAAGAACTGCGATCACCTTTTTTGAAAATAGGGATAACAATAGCTCTGGTAAAATCCTTAGGAACCATGCCTTTATCATAAAAGATATTCAGAATTTCAGTCATCCAAATGGTAACCGAAACATTCCCAGCTCTAAGCATTTCGGTAGTAATTTCATCTACCCCTGGGGATTTATGTAGTTTAAGTTTAGAAACAGCCAAAATAACTTCAGATTGTGTTATAGGGCCAAAATTAAAGCCACCAATGCATCTATCATCATTGCAAACAATGGGAGTAGAACTAACTACATTGTTTAGAACATCACTGAAATGCTCAGCCCACCTAGCCATGACAGAATTCTCCCCTTCTATAACCTTACCTTGTTTATCCTTCAATCCTTGTCTGCCTGTCAGTTTTCTACCACACAAAACATTAACTATCTGGTACAGCTCTCTGCTGTTGTGCTGTCTAACTGCTTCCTCGGCTTTGTCAGCCAAACCATCAAGCCAAAGATTCTTATCAGCAGCTAACTGATCTTTTACATGTTTATTAAGTTCTCTGTAATGCTTTCTATTAGGACTAGTAGGGTATTGATTAAAGACATTCCTGCAGTTCTTTCTTTCCGAAATAAGCTCAAGTGCCTTATCACTCAGATAATTCTGTCTCTTCTGCTCCTTTTTTCCTAAAAGAGTATTGTTAGTGTCCAAAAAAGCCTGTTTAAAATGATCCCATTCTTCCTCAACTTCAGTAGTAAGCAAACCATGACTGTCATAATGACTAAGTAACCTATCATGGTAAGCTTTGGCTATAACTGGATCTTTCAGAGCTTCAGTATTAAAAGCAAATTTTTTAACCCTAGCACAACACTTTTTAAGTTTAAGTTGCAAGACACTTTTAACAAGGTAATGGTCAGATCCAATTTCAGCTCCCCTATATGCCCTGGTATTCCTAACAGAACTAGCCCGTTTGCTGTTAATTAATATGTAATCAATCATATTGTTATGCAGCCCATCAGGTGAAACCCATGTGTACTTATGTATGTCGCAGTGTTTGTAATAAGTGTTAGTTATTCTGAATCCATTGAGTTTACTTACCTGTAGGAGACGTTGCCCATTGCCATTGCAGCTACCAATACCAAAAGGGCCTATTACTCCTCCCCAAAGGTCCGAGTCAGTACAAACTTTGGCATTGAAGTCACCAAGAACAAGGGTAATATCTCCTTTCTCGACAGAATTCAAAATATCCTGAAGTTGTTCATAAAACCTATCCTTCTCATCCTCATCGGCATCCTCAGTGGGGGCATAACAGCAGATAACATTCAAGTCTTTAACGCCTGTCTGAAATTTTGCTGTAAGAAACCTTTCATTAATGCACTCGTATCCTAGAAGAGCATCGCTAGCGTGTCTGCTGAGAAGCAGACCCACGCCTTGGTGATGCTTATTGTCGTCCCTCCCTGAAAAGAGAAATTTAAGATTATTTTTAAGAATCTGACCTTTATCTGTCCATCTGGTCTCTTGCAAGCTGAGAATATCTAAATTATAATGGTGGAATTCTTGTGTGAGGACATCAAGAGAAAAAGCTCTGTGCAGAGTCCTCACATTCCAACTACCTATGGAGAGAAAATGGTTAGTGGGATGTTTAAAGAAACTATGTTTATTGAGAGAGGGAATGCTGACAATATCAAACAGCCCCCTAATCGCAGACATGGGGCAAAGACCCGTTCCCCCACTACTAAAGGCTGAAGCCATCTACACCGAAAGACTTCCTCCAATGTAGAATTTGACGATGCCAATAGAAGCAAAGAGTTCAGGTGCCTGCGATGACTTCTGCTCAGGATTATCCAAGTGATATATTAATTTTTTTAATGTTATTGAATATGATTTATTGGGAATATTTAAAAGAGTTTGGCAGTTTTTATATAAAAATCTTGTATATCATACAATTTTTAGTGTGGAAAAATGGCAGTCTGCAATAGAGTCAGGAAGATTAAAGAATAATTCAGAAGGGTTTTTCAAGAAATATAATCCTCAAGTAGCCATGAGTTTACAGAGGTCCAACCAGATTGTGCAATTTAGTTCTCAAAACACATCTGTCCTGAGCTATATCTGCATCTGGCCACTGTAGACCAATTTTAACAAGGGTCTGTTTGACATTGTCTCTCTACCGCTTCCCAGGTCTCATCCTCTTTCCAAGGCCTTTAGGCACACTGTTCATAACCTTTATTCATTGGCAAACCAAAGGAGATCTTGCTCTGTAATGGTTCACTGTTACGACTGAGAAAGCATATGTACTTAATCGTAACTATGCCCTTTGGGGCTATACTTGGTGTTGTGGATTAACCCTTCCCTGTTGCAACAATTTTATCACTCTCTGATCAAGAAAAAAAAATTTTTAACTTTAAAACTTTTTTGGCAAATAACTAACAAAAGGAATTATATGTTTTATGCCAAATTAATCAGCATTTAATGCTGGATTTTCTGAAAATAAAATATTTAACAAAAAAAAAAGATGACAAGTTTTATTTTAATAGGACTTTTTTTTTAGTCATGTAGTAAAAAAATGAATCTTGCAACACAAATAAAAACTTATTCAAAAAACTAAGACAGAAATAATTCTAATGCACATGAATAGAAAAGCTATTTCTGAATAACAAATTTTTCTTGTTTAAAGTAAACATTTCTTCCGTTTTGTAATTTTTTTTCTCCATACCATACTTCGAGAAAAGTCCAGGCTTGATGCAGAGTTCAATAAACAAGTTAACTTTAGAATATTTTTAATAAATAACTAAACAACAGAAATAGATCACATTATATACCAAATTAATGAGATTTAGTTATGAATTTTTTTAAGTAAAAATTTTGAACATATATAGTATATTAATTTTGATATTACTATTAATTTTAATATAGTAGTATATTAATTTTAATAACACTTTTTACAGTGGTACACTGAAAAAATAGGTACATATTTCATAGTTACTTCCAAAATCTTCCATGTTTAAAAATAGAGGTTTTTTGTTAATTATCAGATTTTAGAAACTTTAAGAAAAAATTTGTTGATAATAGTTCAAATCAAACTTCTGAGCTTAAATCAGGCAATTGTTTCAATACAGAGTAATGTTAAAAAACAAATCGGCAATACAATATAGCACTTCTAAAATATGGCAATCAGATGGCTTTATCAAATTATTTATATTGTAGTTTAATAAAATATGCATCAAATGAAAAAAAGAAAATATTTTTTGAGCTTGAATTATGTATTTTCAAAAGACATATGCAAGATTAAACAGCAATTAAAAAAAAATCAAAGTTTCATGTGTGTACAAAAAAAGTCTGACGTCCTTGACCTTGGAGAAGGGTTAAGTAAGTGCCTCTTGGCAATGCTTACCAACTTCCCTCAGTCTCAAGTTCGATCGCAGCTGTGGGAAGCTTCATCTCAGCATGATGCATTCTCTTCTCCGAGCAGAGCGGCCTAAGTCTGATTTGGCTGGCAAGCAGTAATGTTCAGATTCAGAAGGATTCTCTCATATGGAGCCAGAATTAAAGAAAAGTAATGTATTGAATTCAGATTTTAGTTCCATACTCTGTGCCTAGATGGCAGCACAAATCAAGATGGTATAAGAACTCAAGGGGGGGGGGGGGAAGTCACAAGCATGTGACTGGAATAGAATTAGCATGGTTATGGTTTTCAGATGGCTTTCTTCCACTTGAAGATGAAATGTAGCCACACCAGTGACAACTTACAGAGATTCACAAGAATTTATTTTAAGGTATTTGAGAGATTTAGGGAGAAGGAAGTCGCAAGTGGAACCCAAACATGAGGCAATATGAGGAGTTTGTCACATCTCTACACATTATGCTGCTCAAAGCAGATTGACAGTTTTTTTGCCCAATCTCAACATTACTTAGAAAGTTGAACCAACCAATGAAGAAGACACTGCGTAAGCAACTAGAATAATAGGCAAGTTTCCTGTTATCTTGTTTAAAAAGGGTTCAATAACCAAACTAAAGAGAAAAGGAGATAAAAAGCACCCTTGTCAAACTCCAGAAGCAATGCTAAACCAATTGCTACAAGCTTTACCAACTCTCACATGACTCAGTGTTATTATAGAGTCTAACATCCTTCTTTAAAAACTGGACCATTTTGTCCAGTCTTTCATTATGTTAACTAACTTGTCTGGTAAGCCATATGATCTCAAAATCGACCACAAATTATGACGATCAACAGAGTCAAAAGCCTTTTTGAAAAACCTAATAACCATAGGTTTCTGAAAAACATTTTTCGAGAATCTACCTAAATGAAAAAATCTGATCAATACATTCTCTACCACTTTTGAATCCACACTGCTCCTCATGCAACTGAACATAACTAGAGTCTTAAATCTATTAAGCACAATCATGCAAAGAACTTTACCTAGAACATAAAGTAAGCAGAAAACCCTACAGTTATCACATAACTGAGATCACCTTTTTTAAAAATAATGATAACAATAGCTCTGGTAAAATCCTTAGGAATAATGCCTTTATCATAAAAGATATTCAAAATTTCAGTCAGCATAAAAGATATATCAAATTCAGCAGTAATTACATCTAATCGTAGAGATTTATGTAGTTTAAGTTTAAAATCAGCCATAATAACTTCAGAATGTGATATAGGGCCAACATTAAGGCCAATAATGCATCTATCATAATTATAAAGAATGGCAGTAGCACTAACCACATTATTTAGAACATTTATTTCACTTCATTGAACATTTTAGGGGTAAACTTCCTTTGGCAGAGCAGTACGCTAAGCCTCAGGATATCTGTAACTCAGTAGAACAAGTTAGTACTTCCCCCAGTCACTGAAATGCTCAGTCCACCTAGCCATGACAGAATCCTCACAATCTATAACCTTCAATCCCTGTATACCTGTTCATTTTCTACCACACAAAACATTAACTATCTAGTACAGCTCTCTGTTGTGCTGTCTAACTGCTTCATCTGCTTTGTCAGCCAAGCTATCAAGACAAAGATTCTTATCAGCTGTTAATCCTTTACATGTTTCATTAAGAGGGATTTTTTGGGGGGGGAGGGGAAGTTATGAATTTGTTTAATTGCATTTGTTTAAAATGCAAATTATTACCATAGTAACAGTAAGTTTTGGTTTGATGTAAACCTAAATTATCATTGCCATGGCAAAGAAAAAGCAAATTTATTTTGTAGAAACTGCTGTTTGAGTTAGGGGTCTGGGGGTTGTGGGAATGATTGAAAAGTACAATTTTTTGTTACGTTGGGTAAAAAATGTGGACTTGAGTCTATAATGTGCACTTCTGCCTTTTTTCTTTGATTCTGCGGTAAATGGAAACATTAAACTTGGTGTACTAGTGCAATTTTTTATTGTGAATTCAGTAGAATTTTTTTTTTATAAAAATATATTAGTTTGAAATTGAAAAATTTTAAACACAAGTACAAAATGAGGTCTCACAGAATGAGAATTAAAACGTACATATGTACAGTATAGAGTGGCCATAAGGTTTCTTTGAATTGAATATTTTGTCCTCTAATTTTTTATTATTATTATGAAGAAATTTACCAGCACCCATATAAATCATGATAGGGAGATACACACCTTGCCCATCCCCAAATATAACCAAGACAATGTAATCATCTCTTCATGTCATGTGAAAAGAAGTCCTTAACAGCCCTAACATCACTGATGATGGAGCTCTGTCCTTGCTCCAAAAAGCTCGAGTTTGCTCCTAAAAACATTTAATATGCAAATAATTTGAAGGATAAACTTCAAAATTTTACTGTTCAAAGCAGATAACTTTATTTTAATAGGGTAGACAATTTCAACACATCATTTAATTGGTCCTTTTTTCTCCTGGAACTGTCAATCACGACATATCTAAACATGGTTAAGATATAATTTGTTCCATAATTGCACAAGATCTAAAATCAACATGCATCCTGCAGGAAGTTATGCTCTACTAGTTAGAGGATATCTTAGTAACACATTCAGTGGATGACAAATTGAATGAGGATGGATAACTTGGAGATCAAATTAAGGCAACAAGTGATAATGCAGTTAGGGCATTTTAAAGTAAAAGATTTCTCAAAAGCAGCTAGCAAATGTTCAAGCTCTAAAAATAGCTATATGGGAATGCTTTTCATGATATTCAGCCTTCAACACAAAAGACTGTCTAAAAAAAGAATATGGGAACAGAGCACAATGTTTGCAAAAGGGAAGGCAACATACAGATATCCTGTGATTTTACTGCAACTTGTAGCTAACCATTGTACAAGCACCTCATCCTATATCTAACCTTTGTGCAAAATATGAAGTATGGTCATTTCCAAAATGAATAAGAAAAAAATATTAATGTTACTGGCAAGCATACATTTCAAGGGACTGTATAGGTTGATATAAGCAGCAGGTAATCCCTGAAGTATATGCTTATGATGAACATACGTAAAGGTTCAATTTTTTTCGCTAAGAAAAATGATCAGGTTTCAAATCTCGTACAAATACTGGATTCTATTTAATGTACACCAAGTTTTAATTTTCTTATTTATAGGCCACAATTTTTCTTTTTTTTTTACAAAATTCAAAATTTTTAAATTATTAAATCATTTTAAAACTAACATATTTCATGATTTTGTCCCTTGAATTTACAATAAAAATCTATTACACTAATTTGGGTGCTTATCCCCTACTTTAAATGGCTACAACTCAATTTTTAAAAAAATTTTAACTCTTGCTATTTTGAACAACTGCATATTTTATGTGTGCTTTCTGTGCCCAATTTAATTAAAATCTGTGATGGGTGTTGGACTGACTTGTTGAATTAACATGGTATAAAGTAACACCCAGTGAAATATTAAAATTTGATGAATTAACCATTTTGCATGGAAATTATGCCTGAAATATAGCTTAGAAATAAATATACTGTGTTTTGTAATATTTCTGAAGTTACAGCAGTGGTGGGTTGTTTCACCTCCAGTACTTTTTTTGCATGTAAAAGGCTAAATGATGGACCCAATGAATGGATAATAGGATAATTGGATAATAATCTAATGAATGGACCCCAAGTCCTCATAGAAGGTTGGGGGGTAAGGAATCCACTGGACAGCCATTAGGACAGGCATGGCCAACTGTTTTTGCCCCCGGGCCGGATTGGAAAAAAAAATATTTTCATGGGCCGGACGAAATATTAAAATTGAAAAATGTTAAGCAAAACACTTATTTCTTTAAGTAAACAAAATTTTATTATGAAATTTGTTTATGAATAATTGTAAGTAAATCAATACAACAAATTAACATAATAACTAATGCGACGTGTTGAGGCGGTTTGCATCGCTTATTATTTTTTTAATATCTGGTTCTATACTTGTAGTAGCTATTCTTAACACAGCCTCCAAATGTAAATGATTCAATCATCAAACAGATCATATCGAGTACAGATGAGTATAAAAGTTCTAATTCTTTATAACGGAATCTTTTTTAAAAAATATAGAAGTATCGAGAATTCATTCGATTAATTACTAGAAGTTAAATGCTAATACTGAAAAATTGTTCGCGGGCCACATAAATTCATTACGCGGGCCGGATCCGGCCCGCGGGCCGTATGTTGGCCATGCCTGCATTAGGAGATGGACGCCTCCATCAAGACCAACCAAACTATTATTTAACATGGCTTCTCCTGTGCATGGTTCACAGCTTAACATCCCATCTGACAGAGTAACCTTTCCAAGCCGAATGATGTCCTCTTTCTCACTGTCCCCCACTTCACAGTAGTGGGTTGTTTTAACCTCTGAGTAGCAGTTTTTTTGCATACAATGTGCTAATGGTCAGGTCCCAATCGGTTATTCAACCAGCTGCTATATCCAACTATTATGAGACAGATGGAAGCCTCTCGTTAAGGCCATCCAACATTTTCTTTAACATGCAATGGATACGACTCTCCTGCCCAAGCTGCAGTAGTGGGACCACATACTAGTAATCAAAAGTAAATAGTACTTTACTTGTAATTACCTTTTACATCAATAATTATACAGATTGATTTTTAAAAAAACTTCCAATAAGTGCAATTTGTCTTATTTCATTTTTCAATCTTATACTATTTTTGCTCTTAGCTCTTTTATCTGCATTTGACAATATAAATCTTGAAGCTTAAAGCAAAAGGATAGCAATAGAATTTCACAGATATCTACTGTGAAACTACTATTGAGCTACTGATCTAAAGCCAAGAGTGTCAGTGACAAACTATTAAATTGCATAGTGAGGCAACCTGGTTGTTTATTTCTCAATGTAGATGACACCACAAGTTGGGTTGGGTTACCTCTGAGCAGCAGTTTTTTGCAAACCATGGACTAAATGGCCAGGTCACATGGACCACAAAGGCTCAGAGAAGGTTGGGGGTAGGGGACCCAATGGAACAGCTGTTGGAAGACAGATGATAGCATCCCATCAAGGTCATCCAGCATGTTCTTTAATGTGCACAGGGTATGGCTCTCCCACACATGGAGTCACAGCTTAACATCCCATCCGACGGACGGTAGCCTTTTGAAGCCCATCAGTGTCCCCTACTAACTGTGGACAGGGTGAGGAATTTTGCGGAGATAAATCTCAACCCTGACCCAGCTGGGACTCGAACCTGGGAACTACAGATTACGAGCCTGGCACGTTACCGAGTCACCCCCGATGCCACAAATGAATTAAGCATTTTGGGAAAGTCTATGTCACATTAGCTGAAAAAAAAGGTTAGCTACTAATAGTGTAGTGGTCAGCATACCTGTCATTTAAATGGGAGATGCAAGTTCCAGTCCCACTCACAGCGAAATTCATTTTTTCAGCTAACTACTATATGGATAGCAACTTGCAAAATACTTGTCTTATATTACTCATTCAAAAAGAAAAACGGGGAAGATACCAAAATCCAAGGAAACTACTGGCCTGTAAGAGTGAAAAAGACCTGCTACAAACTGTTCATGCAAATCATGAAGAATCTTGTATGCATTCCTGGAGAGTACAGAGCTCTTGGGAGAGTACCAAAATGAGTTCAGGGGGAAAAAAGAATTGCTAAATTGAGAACAATATTTTCTGCATTACATAATGCACCAAAATTTATAGATCAGAGAGAAAAGGTCACTTTTTATGGCATTTTGGATATCAAAGGAGCTTTTGACAACCTGCATTGAGGGAAACTATGGTCGAGATTGCAAGTCTTCATTGTGCCAAATGCATTTTTGGTTCTGCTCTCAAACATCTATGCAGGGGACAATTGTAAAGTGCTCCTAGGAGATCTGGAGACCTCATCATTACAATGCAACAATAGTGTTTCAAGGCTGCCCACTTTCACCTTTGTTATTCATAGCACTACTATCTCAGCTGAAATTGGATCTTCAACATGCTAACCTGGGACTTCAGCTTAGGGATTTCACAACTGACGAAAGAAGAACATTCTTTGATTTGTCGGCTCTCTTTTTGTCAGACAATACTGGATTGCTTCCCCAATCATCAGAAAATCTCCAAGCATTGTTAACTGTGGCAAACTACTTCATGAAGCCTAGCACATTAGAATTTTCTACTGACAATTTTAAAACTATGCTCTTTGATGCAAAAGCAAGTACCCCATTTAGCCCGGGAAACATTCTTTTGAACTTGGATGATCACTATGATTACCTCAGAGTTAAACTCTGCAATAACTCAAGATATTGGAAAACGCATGAAGAAATTAGCAACAAATCCATAAAATACAGGGGAATCATCGAACACAGTGCACTGTTTTCCTACAACACATATGAAGCCACAGAAATTATCTGGAAATCAGTTGCAGTACCATGATTATCCTTTTGTAATGCTGTCCTCACTCTGTCTGAATCCACGATTAAATCTGGAGAAAGCACAGATGGAAATATGTAGATTTGTCCTTGGAGTCTCCCCTTTTGCAGCTATGTGTACAGTCCAAGGAGAAGTTAGGATTTCAAAGTTTGAAACCCATGAAACTTGGTCAAAACTTAAATGCATGGAGAGACATTATCAGCCTGAAAAATGATACTTTGTAAGAAAATCTTCATTTATATTTTAGTGCAAGGTCCAAGAACTCACTGGCTAACAAGAACACCATTTCTTGAGGGAAACTACCTACGGATATCCATCAAGACAATTATATGTAAAGGTGGAAATGTAAAAAATGAAATATATTCCGAGGTGAAAGAGAAAGTATATCAAATATGGAGATGAGATTTGAGTACAAAATCAAGCCTCGAATTATATAGGCAAAAAACTATATAAAAGTAGGAAGAGTTTTACGATGGCACTCTGAGGAGCAGTTTTGCTGTTCAAGGCCAGGACCAAGTCACTGAAAACCAGAAATAGTCTTCGAAAATTTCTGCCCCTAGATCCAGTCTGTCCTCATATGTTCTCTGGGAGAAGAAATTATTAAACATATAGTTTTAGAGTGCTCTAAAATATTCAGAACCATTCGTTATTCCAGGGAACCAAGCTTAGCTGAGGACAAACTCAGATTTTGGCCGAGGTTTCTGCAAGCAGATCTACAAGTTATCGGAAAATCTCCAAGCATTGTTAACTGTGGCAAACTACTTCATGAAGCCTAACACATTAGAATTCTCTACTGACAATTTTAAAACTATGCTCTTTGATGCAAAAGCAAGTACCCCATTTAGCCCGGGAAACATTCTTTTGAACTTGGATGATCACTATGATTACCTTAGAGTTAAACTCTGCAATAACTCAAGATATTGGAAAATGCATGAAGAAATTAGCAACAAATCCATAAAATACAGGGAATCATCGAACACAGTGCACTGTTTTCCTACAACACATAGGAAGCCACAGAAATTATCTGGAAATCAGTTGCAGTACCATGATTATCCTTTTGTAATGCTGTCCTCACTCTGTCTGAATCCACGATTAAATCTGGAGAAAGCTGGGATTGGTTTCTTAAGGTCAAGGAAATTGAAGTTCAGATTTAGGGAATGATGCAAGGAATGTTTTGTCAACACGACAATAGTTTTGTGAAACGTCGAGCAAAGTATGGTGAGGGGACCTCCCATACTAGCAGTAATAAAGGCTAAAACCATATCCATAACCTCACTGTTTCATTAACCTTAAGACCCATCTCTTTTATTAAGAACTTATTTTCCAAATTATACGATAATTCCCAACATTTCATGGGTTTAGAAATATTATTTAGTGAGTCCATTAATAATTTAAGATTTCTGTTATTAATTTCCTCTCTATTACCATATATAAAATCTCACATGTAGAAATGGTGATATCTCTTCACCTCTCCATTGGATTTATCTGATAATATTAGCATCCTAACACTTTAATAATAAAATACCCCATCAAATAGCTGCTCACATCTCCAAAAATCCATTTCTAAAACTACTGTGTTGGTTTTCCACCTATTATCTGTGCTTACATTCTTTTTCTTCCCTTCGATTTTCTATATTTTATTGTTTAATATTATTTAATATTAAATGTTCTTTTATTTTGGTATACACAACCTATTTCTGCCATTAGTTATTTCAGAACAAGGTTTTAACATCGACTTTTTTTTTTAAACTTGGGGCATGGGAAAGATTACAAAATTTGATATATGTATTAGTAGAGAGTGCTCTAGAAATGTAACAAAGGCAATAAAACTGAATTCTTATGGACAACAAATGAAATTTTTGCAATCTTTCAAAGCTCTACAGCCCCACATATTTAGATGAAATATTTTAATGTTGATGTTTCAAAATTATATATATATACGGCTATATTTCCAAAACAATTTGCACAATGCAAATATTTTTATGAAATCATACACTGGACAGTTAAGACAAAAAATGCGGAACTGAAATTTTGACAACTTATATATTTAAGATTTACAAGATGTCTAGTGCATTATTTTCAACAGTGGTCAGAGTTTAAAATTCAGTGAAGTAATTTCAGTTTACTTTTATCGCAAAATTTACATCTGACGTAAATTAACTGCATACCAACGGAGTGAAGTTATGCTATCGCTAAGCCTAACTGCTACACAATGACAATGAATAATAGGTATAAGCCTGGTATCGAATTTTGAACAAAAGTACTCTATCAAGGAAATCTTTAAAATCCTATAACTGATCCAAAAAACTTCTACGCTTTGATTTTTAGTTAACGTGACACATTTTAAAAGGTACAATAATAAAAAAATCGTGTACTTCTTCATGTCACAGATTTACAACTATCGATCAATAGCAGTGTGCGAAACAAAAAATTCCGATAACAATTATATCAAAGAAAAACTTATCTGAAAGTAAAGTTTACTTACCTTCGGTGATTTCTTCATCTAAAGTTCCTTTAACTTGCGAGAAACACCACTGAATATCTCCATTTCCTGCAAAAAGAGAATATAACGCTTTACAACTATCACTGTAGCTGGTCTCCATCAACTTTATCACGCCGGGAATAGTGGCTGCCATTACGGCAGCTCATCGCTGTTATTCAGCAATAGAAAACGGAAATATATCATCCTTTACCTGCCATTATAATTTAAAACGTCAAAGTAGTCTTTATGAAGCCCTCTACCGGCGCTAATATGAGTTCTTCTTTGCAAACAGCGAAAAAATCTACACATGTAGTATGTTTTAGTTCACAATACGTGAATCGAAAAACATGGCGCTTTCGCCGGTGCACAAAATACTCCACATGGGTTCACTGTTGTTCCGTCTTCACCTGATCACGTGACCTACCAAGGACCAGTCCCGCCGCCTCCTGCTATTTTGAAATCAGTTATTGAGGATAAATTGGATTGAAATATTATCCGGTTAAATATATAGTAAAAATCAAATAAAATTAAATTTCAGAAATATGCATTATTTATCAATTAATGAGTTTTTACATCATCAGCAGTTCAACAATCATTTTATCACAGAAATGACAATTGAAACATCGCCACCGCCCCAAAATCGCATATTAAAGTGTATTAACAACAGTAGGACATTTTTTTAATTAAGTGTTCCTAGAGTACACGGAATTTGAAAAAAAAAAACATACATTTTTATTCTTAATCATGATTTCCACATTAAAAGTAGAAAAATAAAAAACTGCATTATAAATACTTAGGCAATTTTGTGGCGATTAAAAATATCTAGGCTCAAAAAATTATACTATACTACTTCTCAAAAAGTTTCACTTTAGCCCTGGCAGAGGCTGATTAAAAGACTATGTCTCTATCGATAATATGGGGAAACACGATTCGAAAAATATATGTTAGAGAAAAAAAACAAAGAAAATAAAGCCTTCAAAGTCATAAGATGAATGTAGCCATTCTTCCGCCCTGTGCAAGATTTTCTTTTTGCTCCAGATAAAAAAATAAATAAATATCCCCTCAAGCAGCTGCTTGCCACAGAGGTCTGACGGGAGCCCGTCAGTTTATATGCCATAGTAGAAGGTCTGAGAGGATGGCAGGCCCTCAGCAGAATATTGCTCCAGACAATCTCAAGAAAATAACGCAACGAATTAGATATCAAACTATTTATTAATATTGCAAATGCAAAAAAACTGCTCGAATTGTTTATTTAATTTCAATACATCTATGTATTCACATTTATGAGCAAACAAGTCATAACCATCAGAGTGTCCCTATAATGAGTATCAAACTTAATTTTATTAGAAAAAAATAATGCATTTTGAATTTTGCATTCCCTGTATTGGAGCCTTGTGCTCGCAGTTATGTTGTTTATCAAGGGTTATTAATTTTTAATCTTTTTTTTTTACAATTATGCAATTGTCAAAAATATTATTTAAATTTTTATTGCATTTTCCTCCCTTTGATAGATACTCTTTACTTGTGCACCTGCCTAGTTTCAGCACTGTACACGAGTGAATAAAAACCAAGAATGTCATGAATGTATCGAATTTTAAATTAGGGGACACCAATGATTGAATACTAAAACGTGGGCCCGGCTGCTGAAGTAGATGTTCACGTTAAAAGCACAACAATCGTAAATCACATATTCCCCGCCCTGCCCACGGTCAGTGGGCTTGGAAAGACCGCCGTCCGTCGGATGGGACGTTAAGCCGTGGCCCGTGTGCGGGAGAGCCATACCCTGTGCATGTTAAAGAACACGCTGGATGGCCTTGACGGGAGGCTACCATCTGTTTCCCAACAGCTGCTCCAGTGGGTCTCCTCCCCCAACCTTCTCTGAGCCTTCGGGGTCCATGTGACCTGGCCATTTAGCCCATTGTGTGCAAAAAAGTGCCGCTCAGAGGTAAAACAACCCAACAACGTAAATCACAGCTTCTATCAGACCACAAACATAATCTACTGTGTTTCATTCTCCATTGAAGTAGCCATTTATCTCGCTACACATCAAAAAAGCACATTATGTGTCAGGAGTAAAACAAATGGTACAAAAGGATCCTACATATTTTTTTCAAGAGACGGAATAAGGCGGTTAGGAACCCCCCCCCCCCCCAGCATATCCCTTCCTGCCACCCCTGTCCGACTCTGTTAAGGAAATTGTTCGGATCAGCCACTGCTCTGTGCGATCCCTTTTTTTTCGTAGTAAACTTAATGGCCAGATCAGAAGGGCTAAAAGCTGGATGGGAGAAGGGATCCATTGGACATCTGTTGCGAAAGTGCTTCTTCAATGTACACAGGTCTACTACACATAGTGCTAGAGCTTAGCTACCATCTGATGAACTAAGGGGCTATTTAAAGGGAAGTTTTTTTGGGGGGGGAGGGTACAACAGTTTTAAATATTTTGTTTGCTATAATTGTGCTGTAATACTCTATGATTTCCAAATTAAAATTGCAGAGCAGAGAAAATATCCACCTAAGCACAGTAGAGACTCGAGCCTTGAAATATTAGGTTACAGCCCTGGTGTCTAGAGACAGCAAGAATCCCTGGGCAAATAACCTAGTTGGTTATTTGTGTTATTGGTGCCCTCTTGGAAATGTTTTAATAAATATTTTAGAGCAAAATTCGCAGTAGATAATTATTAAAAATATGGAATCAATAATAATAATAAGCTTTGGAAAATAATAGCAATGTGATGCATTCAGGAAAGTAAATGGCTCAAGTCCCAAGGTCCTTCATAGAGTACTAGCCAAGAGATCTTTCATAGAGAAAAGGAGAAAATCGGGAGAAATACCTCAAAAGAGTTGTTCCACCATATCTTACGAATGCGATGGACAAACTAGTAATTTATGTGTCAAATGAAAGCTTGTGACGAGCGGAGTGTCATGGCTATAAAGAATTGACCCCCCCCCGTGCTTTCTTTCCCCTTAAAAAAGGGGAAATATGAAAACAATTGTTCAGCTATATCTCCAGAATGCGAGTGCCAAAAGTAACATGCTAAGCGTCAATGAAAGCTTGTGACGCGGGGAGTGTCATAGATTATACAAAACTGAACCCCACACTTTCTTTCCCCCTAAACAAAAAAGGAAACATGAAAACAATTTTTCCGCTATATCTTCGGAATGCGAGGGTCGAAAGTAACAAATTATGCGTCAAATGAAAGCTTATGACATGAGGAAAGTTACAGGTTAAAAAAAATCCACCCGCACCCCCTTGTTTAGTCCCCCCTAAAAAAGGGGAAATATGAAACGATTGTTCCGCTATATCTTCCGAACGCGAGGGCCTACAGTTACGAGTTAGGTGTCAAATGAAAGTTCATATGGGGACCGTTGTAGACTATTACGAATTAAGTCCCCATCATTCTCCCGACCCCTAACTAAAGGTGACTGATTTTCGCGGGGGTAGACCTTAATGTGTTATATTTCAAATTAAAGCTTGTGACGTCTCCATTGTCATAAGCTACCTTAAACACGACTCCAAAAGCACGGGAAGAAAAATGCGGTCGATGTTTATGGGTTGGGTTGTTTTACCTCTGAGCGGCACTTTTTTGCACACCATGGGCTAAATGGCCAGGTCACATGGACCCCGAAGGCTCAGAAAAGGTTGGGGGAGGGGACCCACTGGAACAGCTGTTGGGAGACAGATGGAAGCCTCCCGTCAAGGCCATCCAGCGTGTTCTTTAACGTGCACAGGGTATGGCTCTCCCGCACACGGGGCCACGGCTTAACGTCCCATCCGACGGACGGCGACCTTTCCAAGCCCATCGGTGTCCCCTACTGACCGTGGGCAGGGCAAGGAGTTTTGCGGAGATAAGTCTCAACGCTGACCCAGCTGGGACTCGAACCTGGGAACTACAGATTACGAGCCTGGCGCGCCCAAGCCCATCGGTGTCCCCTACTTACCGTGGACAGGGCAAGGAGTTTTGCGGAGATAAGTCTCAACGCTGACCCAGCTGGGATTCGAACCTGGGAACTACAGACCATTTTTCCATATGCGGCCTAAAAAGTAGGAAACAAAACTAAGGCATATTGATGGCGCAATCAGTCATTGAATTCGTATTCACTTCACAGGAAGATTTACTTACTCAGCAAGATTGTCAGCGTCTTTCCTTTGAAGTGAATACAATACGACCGATTACACCATCGATATGCTTTAGTTTTGTTTCCTACTTTTTAGAGCGCATATGAGAAGATAGGTATTTTTTAAAATTTTTAATTCATTTACTGAATTAGTTAACTGGCGCTGTGAGTTTAACTTACCAAATAACCATAGCCAGAGACATACCCGGGGGTGGGGAATCAAAGTTCCCCCCCCTCCCGAAAATCCGTTTGTCTTGTACGAAATGTCAAACTTGTCTACCTGCTTTGAAATCCAAAACAGTTGTCTTTGTATAATTTTATTTTAGCCCCATAGTATACACTAAAAATTGATTTAAAAAACAACTGTAAAATTTAATTCCATATAGAATATCATTTTAATCATTTCACTTCAATATTTCCTTTCTTTTGATCCTTTCTTTTGATTGAATGAGAAACTAAATTCTCCGACTTTTCCTCTGTGCACTGACAGTGGAAAGTTCGAGCTTCTTTTCCTACCGGGACTTCAGCGTGGATAAATAAATAATTTTTTAATGGGGAGAATAACTTTTATTGTCATATTTTATTTTCGTTTTCTGATTATCCCAGGGTTGTTTTCATATGGGTTGTTTTACCTCTGAGGGGCACTTTTTTTGCACACCATGGGCTAAATGGCCAGGTCACATGGACCCCCAAAGCTCAGAGAAGGTTGGGGGAGGAAACCCACTGGAACAGTTGTTGGGAGACAGATGGTAGTCTCTCGTCAAGGCCATCCAGCGTGTTCTTTAACGTGCACAGGGTATGGCTCTCCCTTACACGGTGTCACGGCTTAACGTCTCATCCAACGGACGGTGGTCTTTCCAAGACCGCCGGTGTCCCCTACTGACAGGAGGCAGGGCGAGGAATTTTGCGGAGATAAATCTCAACGCTGACCCAGCTGGGACTCGAACCCAGGAACTACAGATTACGAGCCTGGCGCACTACCGACTGAGCCACCCCCGCCCCTCCCAGTTGGGTCAGCGTTGAGATTTATCTCCGCAAAATTCCCCGCCCTGCCCACGGTCAGTAGGGGACACCGATGGGCTTGGAAAGGACGCCGCCCGTCGGATGGGACGTTAAGCCGTGGTTCCGTGTGCGGGAGAGTCTCCTGTGACGTTAAAGAACACGCTGGATGGCCTTGACGGGAGGCTACCATCTGTCTCCCAACAGCTGTTCCAGTGGGTCCCCTTCCCCAACCTTCTCTGAGCCTTCGGGGTCCATGTGACCTGGCCATTTAGCCCATGGTGTGCAAAAAAGTGCCGCTCAGAGGTAAAACAACCCAATATTTCCTTTCTTTTGATCCGGTGAATGAGAAACTAAATTCTCCGACTTTTCCTCTGTGCACTGACAGTGGAAAGTTGGAGCTTCTTTTCCTACCGGGACTTCAGCGTGGATAAATAAATAATTTTTTAATGGGGAGAATAACTTTTATTGTCAAATTTTGTTTTCGTTTTCTGATTATCCCAGGGTTGTTTTCATATGGGTTGTTTTACCTCTGAGGTGCACTTTTTTTGCACACCATGGGCTAAATGGCCAGGTCACATGGACCCGCAAGGCTCAGAGAAGGTTGGGGGAGGAAACCCACTGGAACAGTTGTTGGGAGACAGATGGTAGTCTCTCGTCAAGGCCATCCAGCGTGTTCTTTAACGTGCACAGGGTATGGCTCTCCCGTACACGGTGTCACGGCTTAACGTCTCATCCAAAGGACGGCGGTCTTTCCAAGACCGCCGGTATCCCCTACTGACAGGAGGCAGGGCGAGGAATTTTGCGGAGATAAATCTCAACGCTGACCCAGCTGGGACTCGAACCCAGGAACTACAGATTACGAGCCTGACGCGCTACCGACTGAGCCAACCCCGCCCCTTATCAATGTGCTCCTTAGAATGAGCCGTCACCTATAGTTGGTATAGAGGACCAAAAAAGGGAGGACGTGGAAGGACACAGTGAATCAAAAAAGGCAAAACAGATTTTTTAGGTCGAATGTTAACAAATTTCTGGACACCACAGAAAAGATCGAGATCTGTGAGGAAGGCGAAATCTCAGCATAAAGACAACGTATATCAGAAAGAAAGCATCTATGGTTTATCGAGGATTCGAACCAGATCTCATTTCTATACTTATTAACCAAGAATGGTAACCACTATACCCCGTTTAAGAACTGAAACATTCCAAAATATAAATTTCTAAGGAAAACATCGGTATAATCCTTTTTACCATTTCTTTAGAAACTGCAGTTGAGAAATGATTTGTTTTCGTTTTTGTCGAAAATAGACTTAACTCGAATCTACTCTGCTGGTGTCTCAATTCAAAACGATAAATTCCTAAAAGAGAAAGTTTCGTACTTTTAGAAAGGATAAAAAAGAAACTCTGGCATTTATGTCATTGATTTCACAACAGCATCCCTCTTGGCGTTCCCAATGCAATGGTTTGAGCATGTGTAGTAGCTTCTTCTGTTGTTATTAGTCTTTCAGAAAACGATCCCAAAATCCTTTCCGCTACAATAACACCATAGAGACAGCTTACTTCTCTGTTGCCATTTGCGCTAGCGAGGAGAACAGTAAACTAGCGAAACGATGAGCATCTGACGCAAATATAGGTCTGCAACCCGAATCTTAATCCTTCTGCACTCTGATAAATAACACCACGCCGAAACGAACTGACTTCGTACAGAAATGATGAGAGTTTTTTTTCTGTCTAACGAGTCATTGAGGAACGGTTGGCGTTTTCTGGAGGTACAATGAACTTTTACGACATGACGAAAAAGGAAAATAACCAAGACCTAACTTCTCTTTCAGTTGCAATTTACGTTCAGGTCTCTACTGTTTCATTGGAGTCTTTTTTTTGCCTGTTGGAGACCACAGGGGAGTAAAGAAGCAGCGTTTTTATGCTTTGCTTTCAGTGTGGGAGAAAAATATGTTCTTCAGCCACGGGAAAGGCATCAAGGAAAATTCTGGTTGATAAATAAGAAACTAGATTAGCAGTGATTTACCGTATTTTACCCATTTCAGCAGGGAATACCGAGGAAAAAACTTTTTAATGTAATTAAGCATTTATTATTTATTCCTGATAATAATGAAACATGATACAATTACGTCTGCATAAATGGAGCAAATCTTCGGTGAAAATTCTGGTAGGTTAGCTTTAGTAGCATGTGACAGAAAATATGATGTTTGTGTAACAGCAGAAAAAATAACTTTTCATATGTAGTGCCTAGATCATAAATTTCATGCCTAAGTTTATTACCATCCCTTGATTCTTCACTCTCAGTGCCTTTTTTGATGAAATATTAATCAATGATGTTCAGTAACATGATCACAGCCTTTAAAGAAACATTTATTTTGTGTCATTTGAGATTTTCTATCCAAAATTACAGATTATCCCAAATTTCATAATGTGACAAATAAATTAATGGGTCCATCAAAAGATTTTTTTTGACCTGGGTTCGAGCCCCGGGTAAGGCATGGATGTATGTGTCGTTTTTCTGCTGAGGTCCTGCCATCCTCTCAGACCTTCTACTGTGACATATAAACTGACAGGCTCCTGTCAGACCTCTGTGGCAAGCTGCTGCTTGAGGGGGTATTTATTTTTATTATTTTATTCATTTATACGCTTAGCACAATGCAAACTCATCCTCGTCTGTTGCTGTGCAACAATTGGTTACTGCTGTGGGCCTTATTCATGGGGATTCATTAGCCTACGGAGATCAGCAATTTCACATATTGGACGCAGGGTGATTATTTTTTAGATTCTTCTGGGGGAAAAAAAGTTCGTCCTATATGTCGTAAAACACGGTAGAGATTGCGCAGTTGATGTTTCGGCAGTTCTCACAAGTCATAGATAGATTTACAAATTCTTTCCTAACTTCTCTCCAATTACTTAATGGTATTTATATCATTTGAGTGTCACTAATAAGAGGCAAATAAATATTATGGCTAAAAAAATTTTTGCTAAGATTATAATTTTAGACTTTGTAATAGCTGAAAGTTTTCGTTGATATCGGCATTTATCAATTAACAATAATTTGCTCTTCAAGCAGCCGCTTGCCACCGAAATCTGACAAAAACCGTTAGTATAATGCACCATAAAGAAATTCTGCACGAAAGGCGAGACCTCAGCAGAAAGACACTAAATAAATAAATAAAAAAATACCCCCTCAAGCAGCAGCTTGCCACAGAGGTCTGACAGGAGCCTGTCAGTTTATATGCCACAGTAGAAGGTCTGAGAGGATGGCAGGACCTCAGCAGAAAACGACACATACATCCATGCCTTAACCGGTGCTCGAACCCAGGTCCCTTAGATCAGTAGCCAAGCGCGCTAACCACTCGGCCATAAGAAAGAAAATAAAAATCATACCTTATCCGGGAGTCGACCCCCTAATTCTGCAGCCAAGCACCCTAATTACTCGGATACCGAAGATTTCACTACTATATTGAACAAGATTTAACAATTTCAACTGGAAATACCTGATTTAAATAGCGATCTGAGACCAGAATTAGTATAGGCAACTGGACCCATTGCGTAGAGGCAGAACACACTGCAGCGGCTTCAATCCAGTCCTATGTTTCTCACCTACTAACTGATACTAACGTGTTGCTATGCATGCGTTACATTTCCCGGAAGTTTATTCGAGCTAAAGGGCGTTTATATCCTAGTAGAGCCCTTCCTAGATAGCTTATCTCATCGCTTTGTACCCGAGAAGAAAGAAAAACCGATAGATTCGAAACAGTGGTTATCAAGTCATCAAGAATTGAAATCAAGAGATGAGATCAGTGTCGTAACAAGGTAGGGGGGGGGGGGCGCCTAAGACTCCAAAATCCATATGGCGGCAAAATTACGGAAATTTCCTAAGTTCATAAGGAGGCAAAACTGACGCACTGCAGTGAGCTTTACTATGGTGGCAACAGTGTTACGCCCAGGGCTGCAAATTATCTAGTTATGCCACTAGATGGGATGGAGGTCCTTAATAAAGCGGGTTGAGTTGTTTTTTTTTAAATGGAGAAAGCTTTATTGTCTTGTCCTAGTTTCTCATGCAACATACCCTTGGCTTAGTAGTCTGGTACACTAAACATTAGACTAGGTAGGGCTTAAGTTCTAAGTTTAAAATGTTGGATTCCATTTTCACTTTCTCATATAAAATATTAAGCAACAAAAAACAAAACCCTCAAGCAGCTGCCTGCCGCAGAGGTCTGACAGGAGCCTGTCAGTTTAATACGCCATATAGATCTGTGAGGAAGCGAGACCAATTTTATATTTAGGCATATTTCCATCCAGGGCCAGTTTTAGGGGGGAAGCTAGTAAAGGTAATAGAGGACAAAAATTATTAAACTTGTGCATAGCTAAAATTGCGCCTTCTAACGATGGAAAAAAGTAAAAATGGCAAAATTTTAAACTAATATTACAAACGAGGTACTAAAAATAAAATAAATAAAATCCCTCAAACTATTGCTTGCCATAGAAGTCTAACAAGAGTCTGTCAGTTAGTTAGAAATCTGAAATTTTGATAGTGAAATGCGAAGGTCACGAAGTTTGCATTGGCAGCAATCGTTTTGTTTTAAGTGTTTAATGAAAAAATTCATTTCGAGTTGAATAGTACTAATGAAATATGATGATTCATAGTTACCAAATGCTCCAAACAGCTTTAATTTACATCGTTAGAAGGCGCTAAATATAGAGAACGTGAAACTTGAAGAAATGTTGCAAAATGATATACTGTATTTATGCTATACTCTGTTTCACATAAAAAATGGAGCTGAAAGTCTCCCTCAAAAGTATCTTGTCCAATCATTGCTTATTAAGCTTAACCAAGCAAGATGCGACGCCTGAAATTGTATCAACCCTCAACTCGTTAGGGAGCTTCTACGGTAAGTGTTTTACATTTTCAATAATAAAAGATGTCTCTGTGGTGGTCATAACTTTTCATGTAAATGGGCTAGACTAGAGACCTGAAATTTTGGCAGAAGATTAACAGTAGCATAAGAATGTGCAATGCAAAATATAAACTCAATAAATACAATAGTTGGTTAGAATTTGCTATTTTGGATAAAACATCTTTCTCCTCCGTTCTCCTAACTAATGTAGGCAGGAGGGACGTACCAGGGAAGGACACCCCAAAAAATATTCGTCCGTCATACGAAATGTCAAATTTGTCTACCTGATTTTGAAATCCAAAACAGTTGTCTTTGTATATTATTATTTTAGCCCTATATTTTATGTCCGACAATAAAAATAGATTTAAAAAAAAAACTATAAAATCTTATTACATATAGAATTTCGTTTTAACTTTTGCTGTCCGGGGCAATATAAAACCACTCCAGAGTTATTCCCAGCACACGGGACCGGAAACTGAATTCTAAAACACTAATTTGTGGGATGACCTTGAAGGGAGGATTCTACCTGTTTCCCATACGCATTTTTAAAAAGTACACACGCAAAAAGTAACAAATTGCTACGCTCTGAATCAGACTCTCCATTTCCATAAAATGGATCTGTTCCTAAAAGAGAAGCCAAGAGTCCTTAAAATTTCCCACAAAGTTGTAGACTTCTGCTGTTGTAGTGGTTTTTCGCTACCATTTGGATTCTGTTTCACCTTCTATAACATCACATTGCATTGTAGAGAGAATATCATGTTCCCGCTCATAAAGCAAGAATGCGCCTGCAAGCCTTCGCGTCAGCCAACGAGATGAAGGGTGAAAACGTTACTGAGAATCTGCTTCAGGACTGATAAGATAAATAGGTCAAAACAAAATTTAATCCTTACCACAGGGAGCTTAGGAGATAAAAGTTTCATTCTAAGCTCCCAAAGAAATAAAAATAAAACTACGACAAATATTTTTTTTTCAAATATATAAAAAAATTTTACATTTCTAGCAAAGAGAGCATAGTTTACACGCTTAAGCGTGTAAACTATGCTCTCTTTGTTAGGAAAAGTTTTTCAGAAGTGCAAGGACGTGGAAAAATTTTACAGTAGAGGTTGGAGTTATATCGATAATATAGTAGAGTTTGGGTTATATCGATTAACTGGTCAGGTCACAAGGATTCCAAAGGATCAGAACTGGGTAGGGGGAAATGGACCATGACTTCTCCCTTCGAGAATGCTAGTTAGGGTAATGAAGACAAAAAAAAAATATCAGATTTATGCATATTTCTCGCCAATTTTTTTCAAGAAAATTTTTTAAAAACTTGAAAACATTGGGGAAAATGTTATACTTCAATGGAAATCTAGTTTCTTAACCCCTCTTTTTATTTTTTCGGCTCGATTACATCACTCCCCCCCCCCCCTTACCCTTCAATTTTTGTTAGATCCGAGTCTGGCTACAGCTGTAACCTGTGGATGTTAAAGGATTAAAGGATACATGGATGGCTTTGATGTAAAAGCTTTCTCTCTTTGACTCTATCCAGTTCATCAGTCTTCTCTCTCTTTGACATCTATCCAGTTCATCAGTCTTCTCTCTCTTTGACTCTATCCAGTTCATCAGTCTTCTCTCTCTTTGACTCTATCCAGTTCATCAGTCTTCTCTCTCTTTGACATCTATCCAGTTCATCAGTCTTCTCTCTCTTTGACTCTATCCAGTTCATCAGTCTTCTCTCTCTTTGACATCTATCCAGTTCATCAGTCTTCTCTCTCTTTGACTCTATCCAGTTCATCAGTCTTCTCTCTCTTTGACTCTATCCAGTTCATCAGTCTTCTCTCTCTTTGACATCTATCCAGTTCATCAGTCTTCTCTCTCTTTGACTCTATCCAGTTCATCAGTCTTCTCTCTCTTTGACATCTATCCAGTTGATCTCATTCCCCAACCCACCTCTGAGCCCTTCGGATCTTATCAACATTTCAGCCATTTTATGCAGGCAGAAAAAGTGCCGTTTAAAGGTAAAAACAACCTATTTTTTCCAACGCTGCCCTAAAATTTGGGGTCCTTGTAACCTGTTATTATGCACCAAGAAAAGTAGTCCTATTCAGGGATAAATCAACTACGTTTGCAAATTAATTTAACTAAAGAAAAGTTTTTTCGAACTTTTCAAAACAATGGTTGTCCATTATTTTATACCGTTTGGTTAGATATTTGGGTACTGTCCAAAACCTTTTGTCAGAGTGACAATAACCCTTTCATTGTACTCTTTCTTTCCCATGGAGTGCAATTAGTTGGCTCGTCTTATTGTCTGCAGGTCCTAATGAGAACATAACGAGTCATTGAAATGACACATAACGAGCCCTCGAAGCTGTCTACAAGCGACAAGTAACAAGGTGCCTTTTCTTTTTCTCGGTCATCGAAGCACCACTCGCGTCATCCCAGAGATGCAATAAAAATAAATGGATTGATGTATAGAGGAAGGGTTTCACTGCTGATTGTGGCCTCTCTAAGTTTCTCTACATGGAGCGATTTAAAATGTGTACACGACTTTACAAAAGGGAAAAATTAATTTGGTCCCAAAGGACAGATTAAGAAAACAAAAAGTTACCAAAAGCCAGATGAAGAAAACAAAAAGCTACCAAAAAGCCAGATTAAGACAAAAAAAAAAGCTACCAAAAATCAGATTAAGGGGAAAAAAAATTCAAAAAGCCAGATTAAGAGAAAAAGAGAGCTAACAAAGTCCGACACTGGTAAGGATTCAGGCCTTTATCTTGAGGAAGAGGTAAAAAGAGTACGAAATTTTCCCCAAAAACAAACGAGCATTTTTTGCAAAGTAATTTTAAGAGTGAATATAAAAACGGGACAGAGTGTTTCGTTGAAACAGTCGTTTGGGCATACTATATTAGGAGGTAGTGAAAGCTAGAGCCAGAAACAAGGCTGTTTTTTTTTTAGTTATTTCTTTTTTATTTATTCGTTCCTTTTTAATGTATTATTCTCTCTTGCGGATAAGCTGTTAACTTTTCGGGGCATTTGTAAACAGCAATGATTTATTTGCAATTGTTTGAATAAATAAACGATTAAAATAAACTTTTTCCGACTTTACCAAGGTCTTTTCATCAAAAACAGAAGACTCAGGTTTAACTTAGCTCTTATCAGTCGTGTTAGAAACTTTCTTTTTATTTTTTTGGTTTCATAATGTTTTTTACATTTATTACATAAATTTCCAGTTTAAATTGTTATTTTATATATTCTAACTACACTTCCTGACCAAATTATTCTGAACACTGCATCGCGCGCGAAGTACCATGAAACACTGCAATTATGTAAAATTTCTTACTGACGTAATTATTCTACGTCACTACAAAGTCCTATAAAAGCCATGAAGGATGATGGAAAGTTAAAAGTGATGACTGATCTCGTTGACTTCGAAAGCGTGCTCATCGTTAGTGCTAAATGGACAGGAGCATCCATAAAGGAGCTGATGAAACTAAGAGGAAAATCACGAGGTACAATATCCCAAGTGTGGGGGAGAATGGCAACGGTCGCATAAAAGTCCACCAATCGTGGCAAATATCAGAAAAAAAAAGTCTCTGTCCGACAGGGTTGTTCGGCTATTTTACTTTTGAGCGTTACTTTTTTTGCACACAGTGGTTAAATGGCCAGGTCGCAAGAACCCTGAGGGCTCAGAGCAGGTTGGGGGGGGGGGGTCCTATTGGACAGCTGTTGGGAGACAGATGGCAGCTTCCCGTCCAGGCTATTAAGTGTGTTCTTTAACATGCACGAGTATGATTCTCCCGCACCCGGACCCAAGGTCAAATGTCACATCCGACGAACGGCGGCCTTTAAAAGGCCATCGGTGTCCCCTACTGACCGTAGGTACGGCGGAGAGTTTGGCGGAGATAAATCTCAAAGCTCCCCCAGCTGGAACTCAAACATGGGAACTGTAGATAACGAGCCTGGGCGCTACCAACTGAGGCACCCCCGCCCTGTCTAACAGGGAGAGGTTTTTTTTTGCACGAATTGTAAGGCAGAACAGCTGCTAAAGTTCATCAGCTGAGAGAGATGACCCCTAACAATAATTCAAATCCCATTTCAACGAGAATTATGCACAGAAAATTAAAAACTTTGAAATTTGGGAAATTCGCCATTAAACGTAGGACGAAGTATTATATAGGTGTTCATTATAATTTGGCCAGGCAGTGTAGTTATTGAATGCTAAATATTGAAAAATTTTCTTCACACCTTTACTATTGAATTATTGCCAAACCAATTCGTGGTTTCAAGCCAGGCAGCCGATTTCCTGATGTCGACGTTGATGGAAGCTTACTTTAAGTTAAGTTTTACTTAAGTGTTCTTTAAGATGCACAATGATTGGCAATTTGTATTACCTATTTTGCTGATAAAGGAGAATTGTATTGATCCATCATATATTTTATTAAACTTCGAAATTGACACTGATATATGATGATATAAATTTATTAATCCGATTTTTACCTAAAAACCAATATTATGATTCGAAGAACGTATCGGGGGGAAAAAATCTGTGGTACCTTATTTCTTTATTTTGTCAACGCTATCTGGCACCAATCTAGTTTAATATCTTTGATTCACTTTTCTGGCAACCACACAGAAAGCACGAGATAACTTTAGCTGTGAATGTGATATATAAAATATTTTGTACTATTTGGCTGGAAACGAGTTCTTGATTCTTCCACAGGTGATGCGTTGAGTGCTAAAGCGCTGATATCTCGACGTAAGATAATAAATCCACACTCTTTTATCTGCGTAAGTAGTATTTACCTTGAAACTTATCTGGATTAAAGCTGATTAATTCTTGTGTACTTGAACAAAGTAAATCGAGGCTTTCGCATAATGTACGTTGCAATAAATGCTGCATGTAAAGCACCTTTCACTTTGCATTAAGATTAAATGGAAAGATTATTTTTATTAAGTGAAAATGCTTTTTCTTTCTTGGTGCTTAACAAGTAATTATTCATTAAATTACTATCATATTAGACTGACTATTTGTAGTTTAACCAGAAAGGCGCATTGCCTATGACTTGAATAGAAAGCTCGTTTTCTTTTTTCTTTTTTTTTTCTTTCTTTTATTTTAGCGCCCTCTAACGTTGGAAATTCAAACAAATGGATGATTGGAAAAATGCGAATAGTAATATTTATTATTTCGCTGATAAAAAATAACGCGGATAGCGGATAAAACCGCGGGCAAAAAAAATTACGATAGCGTAGATAACAGATATCTGTAGGAACATTACTGATGACTGATCTGATATCTTATTAACACTTATTAAGTGCTGGCCTTACGCCTTAACCTTAAAATCATTATATATAGCGCCAATGGCAATGATAATAAAAGAAAACAACCTCGAAGGTGCCCAATGAACAAAAACAAGGTGTCTACTTAAAACAACAGAAAAAGCATATAAGTTAAAAACAACCAACATAACAGCAAAAGTGTAGAATACATCATAGTGTAAATACACGGTCCTCAAACACCATTAACTTTGGGCGTTTGAGCTTGTTCAGCACTAAAGGATCATAATTAAGTAAAGTATTTATAATTTCATAAGGTTAGTCCCATGGCCGAGTGGTTAGCGCGCTTGGCTACTGATCTAAGGGACCTGGGTTCGAGCCTCCAGGTAAGGCATGGCTGTTTGTGTCGTTTTTCTGCTGAGGGCCTGCCATCCTCTCAGACCTTCTACTATGACATATAAACTGACAGGCTCCTGTCAGACCTCTGTGGCAAGCAGCTGCTTGAGGGGGTATTTATTTTTTATAGTCTCCCATTGCCTTGAAAAAGGTCTGCTAGAGTTTCCTGATGTATGTATATAAGTGGTCAATCCCAGATCATTATGAATAGTTTTATTCACAAACCATGGTGCACTGACCACTGATCAAATTGATGACGGAGATGAGTAAAAAGGCTTTTAAACAATGGAAAAACTGATTTGAAAATTCAATAATATTCAGCTACAAAATGTATTTGTAATAAAGCCACAAATGGAAAAAAAAATTTAATATGTACGAAGGGATCTTTTTGCTGATAAAAGCAAATATACATTGGTATTACGGAAATCAGAACTCCAAGATGACCAATTATAACGCGCTACAGTTTTATTGTGGTAATAAATGATTACAATATGGAGGCAATTGGAAAGTTACCTACCGGGTTGTTTAATAATGACTGTGTCCACCCCTTTCTTATATGACCTACTGTACCTGGTTGTACACGGCGAGGCATAGAGTCAATGTTTGATCTTATAAAATCCATGTGAAAAAGGTTCAGTCACACCTTTTCCAGAGTGTTCTCATCGACCTGTAGCCAACACGACTGCACCGATGACCCTGAAACTAATCACTTCTTCAGTGGTAGGTGGTAAACATGCTCCATACAAGTCACGGACCTTACTCTATTCCTTCTCGATGTTCTGATTTTTGTGAACAGCTGTCTAAGTTCAAGAAAATTACTCAAGTTTTGAGTAGAAAACTGGAATTAAGTCTATGAAAATTTCAGTCCTGGAGTTTGCAAAATAAAATGTAGAGGGGATTTAATGTGAGTAATTCGTGTAATCATGAAGTTTGCAGAGTGAAATGTAGAGGGGTCTTCCCATAATCGCGGATAACTATTTAAAAGATATACAAAATTTACTCAAAGGAATTTGCAAAATTATATTCTGGAAGAATTTTTATCTGATATTTAGTAACGCATATTTTTCTGAAATGCAGGGATTTTTTTTATTACAGCGTATTTTTTTCAGTTAATTATCAAACCCGGATCTAGAAAAAAAAATGGGGGGGGGGACAAGAAACAAAAACAAAATTGAGCAGGGAAAATATAAAAGAGAGCACCAAAAGATTGGATTTCCAATGCATTATAAAATTTCCCTCTTCGTTTTACGTGTCTTTATAAAAATTCTTACGAGCTAAAAATTAGTATACGTCAGAAGTTTAGCATATGACAACCTGGGAGATTATGAAGTTGATTCATCGACAGTTGGGGGGCGGAGGTGGCTCAGTCGGTAGCGCGCCAGACGTAATCTGCAGTTCCCAGGTTCGAGTCCCAGCTGGGTCAGCGTTGAGATTTATCTCCGCATAATTCCCCGCCTTGCCCACGGTCAGCAGGAGACACCGATGGGCTTGGGCAAAATTCCTCGCCCTGCCCTTGGTCAGTAGGGGGCACCGATGGTCTTGGAAAGGCCGCCGTCCATCGGATGGGACGTTAAGTCGTGGCCCCGTGTGCAGGAGAGCCAGACATTGTGCACGTTAAAGAACACACTGGATGGCCTTGACGGGAGGCTACCATCTGTCTTCCAATAGCTGTTCCAGTGGGTCCCCTCCCCCAACCTTCTCTGAGCCTTCGGGATCCATGTGACCTGGCCATTTAGTCTATGGTGTGCAAAAAAGTGCAGCTCAGCGGTAAAACAACCCAACCCGAAAATGCAAGACTGAAACCAAGGTATCGACCACACACCCGTGTTTAAAAACACTAGGAAATGGCACTCTCAATTTCCGCGGTGACTTGTATGGATGCCCCCCTCACCCCCCACCCCTGGTGCGCCAGTGCTGAAAATCGTTTTAATATATTTCTCCTAGTTTAAGATTCGAATTTGAAATAAGAAAAATTTTATTACAGTTTATTACTGTTTTTGTTTCTTGTCCCCCCCCCCCCTCAATTTTTTTTTTCTAGATCCGGGTTTGATAATTAACTGAAAAAAATACGCTGTAATAAAAAAAAAATTCCCTGCATTTCAGAAAAATATGCGTTACTAAATATTAGATAAAATTTTTTATCTAATATTATAATATTATATGTATAAAACCTGTTTTGTATAAAAGTTAGTACAGTTATGTATAAAACCTGTTTGTGGCTATTATTTCGATTATAATTGATGTATCAACGTTATCTTCGAACCTGAGGCGAACTTTTATGTAAAGAATCTAAGCACCAAAAATTAAAATAACCGGAGAAAACCGTTCGAGAATTATTGCGATATAAACACAAATAGAATCTCAAAAGAATATAAGTTGAATCAGACATATAAATAGAAAGAAATCCTTTTCATTTCTCTTTTCGGAGATTCGTAGTGACTTGCTGGAACTGTTTAAGGTTTCAACAATGCTTGAAAAATATTAAAGAAAACGCAAATAGTTTTTTTACTGTTATTTTTCAATCGGGTCATGCCACGAGTTTTCGTTCCTGTCAAACTCGCGTCATCCATCAGAAGGGAAGAATTCCCCGGAGGACGTCGCGTCACGTTCATCTGCGACTTCATGCCTGTCATCCGATGTCTTCTCAAAGAAGTAACAGATGACAGGGTGCACTGACGTAGGAATGCCAGCGAACAACTGCTTCGGACATTTCTCGGCAGAATGGCGTAGTCGTTATTTCTTAGCAATGTGGGCACAGCAAATGGATGCATTGTTTAGGAGTTAACGAACGGATAGGAAAACGAAAATGATGCATGAGGAAATTAAAAAAAAGAAATGTTAAATATACATTTGATATTGCATCAGTTGACTCAGATAGATAATATAAATAGAAGGAAAGCTTAATTTCTTTTTCTTTTCAACGAATTTCGCTCGATCTTATTTCAAACTATTAGAACCGTGTACTCAACGCTACTCACCTCTTCCCCTCACCATTTTCTATGAGTCGATGCATTATTTTATTAATCATTGAGGGGTGGGGGTTGGCTCAGTGGGTAGCGCTCCAGGTTCGTAATCTGATGTCCCCAGGTTTGAGCTCCGCAAAATTCCCCGCTCTGCCCACGGTCAGTAGGGGATACCGATGGGCTTGGAAAAACCACCGTCCGTCGGATGGGAGAACGTGTGCGGGAGAACCATACCCTGTGCACGTTAAAGAACACGCTGGATGGCCTTGACGGAAGGCTACCATCTGTCTCCCAACAGCTGTTCCAATGGGTCCCCTCCCACACCTATGAGATTTCGGGGTCCATGTGACCTGGCCATTTAGCCCATGGTGTGCAAAAAAGTGCCGCTCAGAGGTAAAACAACCCAACCCAACCTAGGTTTGAGTCTCAACTATGCCAGCGTTGAGATTTATTCCCCTAACTTTCACTCTGCCCTCGGTGAGAAAGGGGACATAGACTTTGGAAAGATCGCCACCCCAAGGGCTCAGAGAAGGTTGGGGAAGTAGTTCCACTGCGCAGCTGTTTGGAAACACTTGGTAGCCTGCCGTCGTGGCTAATCAGCGTGTTCTTTAACGTGCACAGGGTATGGCTCTTTTATGTAGTGTGCGGCGATCCACAGCTTAATGTATCATCCAACAAACGGCGGTCTTTCCAGGCTGTGTGCCCCCTTTCTCACTGAAAATCGCGCCACCGACTGAACGAACACTCGCCCCTCTCTGCTAAGGAGTCAGAGCAACCTCTCAGAGGAATAATAACGATGCGTGGGAAGCATCACTTCACCTTTGATGGTGGTGACGGGACTACGGCTTAACGTCCCATCCAATGGACAGCTGCCTTCAGGTTGAGCCTCTGAGCTGTGCTTTTTTGCACACGATGAGCTAAATGGCCAGGTCACAAGGACACCGAAGGTTCAGAGGAGATTGGGGGAGGGGAAACATTGGAACAGCTGTTGAGAGATAGATGGTAGCCTCCCCGTCAAGTATATTCAGCGTGTTCTTTAACGTGCACAAAGTATGGCTCTCCCGCACAAGGGGCCACGGCTTAACTAAGGTTTCCGATATGGTTCCGATAACTATGTTTTCCGATATCCTGAAATTAGAATAGTAAGCTATGAGTGTAGTAGCTTCCCTTCAATAACAATATGTTTCATGCTATTAATTGTTAGTGTTGTAAATAAATATATTGATTCTATAAAAGCCAGAGTCGTGCATATTAAAGGGAGGCTTAGTGACGAACCCTCCCTGATATGTACATCTGTTCACAAAAGTTAAAAGACTTTTACTCAGTTGGGATGTATTGATCGAAGCATGATGACAAACCCCATCCATTTTATAAGGGAACTCCATATAAGTAGTGTAATTGTGATTTTTCGAAGTACCAGGATAAAAGATCCCATAACCTTCTCCATCTGAGGGTATCCAAAAAGTGGCATGTGTCGCAAAGGGCAAGAAAAGAATCACCAAAGGTGAGCTGGGTTGGGTTATTGGGTTGTTTTACCTCTGAGCGGCACTTTTTTGCACACCATGGGCTAAATGGCCAGGTCACATGGACTCCGAAGGCTCAGAGAAGGTTTGGGGAGGGAACCCACTGGAACAGCTGTTGGGAGACAGATGGTTGTCTCCCGTCAAGGCCATCCAGCGTGTTCTTTAACGTGCGCAGGATGTGGCTCTCCCGCACACGGGGCCACGGCTTAACGTCCCATCCGATGGACGGCGGCCTTGTCCAAGCCCATCGGTGTTCCCTACTGACCGTGGGCAAGGCGGGGAATTTTGCGGAGATAAATCTCAACGCTGACCCAGCTGGGACTCGAACCTGGGAACTACAGATTACGAGCCTGTCGCGCTGTGGCTGTCCCCCAGTGAAGTGCAAGAGTATTATTGTCCTAAAGTGAAATATTACTAAGTAGGTAAAATTTTTTTTTTTATGAATGTTATTTGATTATTTTTTTGGAACACAAGGCTTATATAGCACTATGTAGTGAGCAGGCCCGGATCTAGTAAAAAAATCGAGGGGGGGGGGGAGGGGCTAGAGACTATGTGCAATGTATTATAACATTTCTCCCTCTGCTTTACAGGTCTTTAAAAAATTTCTTTAAAAATGCGTGAAATATAAATAAGTTTAATAATTTTCTGCCTCTATTACCATTCTGAAAGGGAGCCATTAGTCCTGATGGATTGTGGGCCCTGCAAGCGGTGACCTTGACCTCCATGTCTTCTAAATCGGTGACCTTGACCTCCATGTCTTCTAAATCGGTGACCTTACCTCCATGTCTTCTAAACCGGTGACCATAACCGTATTTTCTAAGTTGGTGATCTTGACCTCCATAACAGGTGGGTTAACCGACAGAAAATTCGCTTTATTGATTTTTTTATGGTTAGCGTGCATAGTTTCTGGGAAATGGGGTTTGGGCATAAATGCTTTGTTTCTGAGGTATGTTGTTTTCCTGTTGAGGTCTCTCCTTCCCCATAGTTTCTTCTCTATGGTATATTACACTGAGAGTTTTCTATCATTCCTCCATGACAAATGGGCTGTCTGAGAGAGTTATTTATTTTTATTTATACTGAAAAAAAAAACTTAAAAATACAAGCAACATATGCCAGACTACCAAAGAGAAGTGAAAAATTGTTTTTAAAACTCAGAACACTACTCATGAATTTCCTGAGTATCAAAAGAAAATCCTTCTTTCCTAAGACTATAGCATTTCTAGCTGAGATAAATTGAAGGAAGCACCTTTCCGGAAACACTGGCGACATACAAAGAGTCCTACGATCTAGCAGCCTACCTTCCGGCTCGCCTACCATATCCATCCGCTGGCTGGGGCCGTTCGTCGTGTGCTGCTGGATTCAATCCCGCTGGAAGTCCACACTTTTCGGTGCTCTTATGGGATGACAGGGATCCTAGGTATAGCAATTGTGTGCGTTGCTGCGTGCTCAAAGACGTCACAGTCGGCGGCAAGCCAAGCGATATAGATGGGTCACGTGTCAGACGAAGATCGATCGCTTCTGTCCCCATGGTAACGGCCGAGCTTCTGTGTCACCGGTGGCCTTTCTGGCCCAGTTGGGAGACGGATTGACGCTCGTGCAGGTAGCGGGTGCACTTGGAGATGCTTGTGGCTGTTACCTGACAGAGATGGTGGTTTGCGAGGGGGAGGGGGGGGAAGTCAGTGAGGATGCGAAAAGGGTTGAAATGGCTCTTCAGTTATTATTATTCTCTCCGTCTGTGCGCCGACAACATCAGTGGGATAAAAGGGATAAAAGGCTGGAGGCGAAATGTCGCATTTGGAGGAGTTCGTCAGTAAAGGAAAACAAATGTTAAAAGAGGGATATTTTAAGTGGCAGGATTTCGTGTTCATTTTCCAGCGCTTTAAATGGTGGGTGTATACATGTGACGAGGCTGGACGTTGCGAGTTGAAATTTCACTCAGTGATCAAAGAATTCAAAGCTTTTGGAGAGGGTAATGCCCAACAGAAAAATAGATAAAAGAGGCGATTAATTCGAAAATGCTAATTAATGTTGCTCGGCTGAGATCTATTGGGAATATTTAGGAGAGTAAGTGTTCGGGTAGTAAGCATTATTCCCGTTCATAAAGAAACTAATTACGATTTTAAAAAGAAGTTGATATCGATGTGTTGAAAAAAAATATTCTCTATTCCTTCTGGTGAGGTCTCGCCGTCCTCAGATTCTTCTCTAATGCGTATTAAACTGACAAGCTTCTTGTCAGACCACTACGGCAAGCAGCTACTTGAGGGGGTATATATTTATTTATTTATCATCATCAGAGGGTACTGGTGGATTGATTTATTTTAAAAAGTTGATATCGATGTGTTGAAAAAAAATATTCTCTATTCCTTCTGGTGAGGTCTCGTCGTCCTCAGATTCTTCTCTAATGCGTATTAAACTGACAAGCTTCTTGTCAGACCACTACGGCAAGCAGCTACTTGAGGGGGTATATATTTATTTATTTATCATCATCAGAGGGTACTGGTGGATTGATTTATTTTAACTCTGAACGGAATGCGACCATGAGAAAATGTCTCCTTAGGAATAGTGTTTCAGACCTTCCTTTGTGCTATAAATAATTTCATTTCTGATTGCTAACGAATTTATTTCAAGTTATGCGAATGGAGAACTTACTTCAGAAACCTGCATGAGGACGAAATTCGAAATAAAAGATGATTTTGAAGGACCCCAAGGGTTTAGAGAAGTTTGAGGGAAGGGTGTCCAGTGAGCAGATGATAGTAGACAACTGGTAGCCTCCCGTAAAACACATCCTGTGGGCTCTTTAACTTGCACAAGGTATGGCTCTCCTTGCACATGGAGCCATGGCTTTACGTCCCATCCGACGGACGGCAGCTTTTTCCAAGCCCATCGATGTCCCCTTTCTAACCAAGGCCATGGGGGGGGGGGGGGATTCAGTGGAATCCAAAAAGAAATTTTCATTTATCTTTAAAAACTGAAAAGTTGAATGTTTACAGACAGACGGATAACAAAGTGAAAGTAATTAATTGTTCGTGTTTTGAATATGAGATAAAAAGTAACTTTTCTGCATTACTGCAAAATACTGAAGGTTTCTTCAGTCAACGCACCATCATCTATCACCCAATATCAGTTATGTTACGCACCCCCTCGGTTGGAGGTACAATAACTTCTAGATAATTTAATTTCGTTGTGATTTCTTCTCTCAATCGAAGATGCATAAACTCAAGCCCTCCCCTTGACGGAGGAGGTGTAAGTAATTGGAGAAGGAATTGGATACTCACTCTGGTTTTGCAACAATATTAACATAGGATTTATTAAAAAGTTTTTTAATGGGATATAGATGACCATAAAGTTAAGGAGATTTATGCACACTAATATTATGCTACTAGGCACTGAGAAGGAATATAATTTCCGACATGACCATACTTTCTAACCAGAGGAGAACCGCTGTTCGTACCTTATATTGAGAGAATTCCTTCCAAGGGGGCACACTGCTGATGTCCGTCCGTTATTAGGTGGTGACCATGGCCTCATCACGCTGTTCCATCGGCGAGGATCGCCAGGGGCGGCTTGAAGTCGATCGCCGTCATTCCAGGTCTGCAGGTCACTTCATTAGCTTGGAAGGCATACTTAGATATTCGCATCCCGCAATCGAACATCTTCTCCGTGGTGTGCGTGGGCCTCTCTCTTCAGTGTCGTTTCTCGGGACATCTCTCTCCCCTATTTTGTCTCCCCTTTTTATACCACCATTGAATACGTGTCGCTGTCAGCAGCTTCCCCTGATCTCTTGGTCGGACCGTTCGCCTGGGTTGGGGGCAGTGGTGTAAGGTAGCCAGGGATGGGTCTCGATCCGACCTTCAAACTGGGCTACGCCACACGTGTCCAGCAGTATCTTGAGACTAATATTATGCTACTAGGCACTGAGAAGGAATATAATTTCTGACATGACTATACTTTCTAACCAGAGGAGAACCGCTGTTCGTACCTTGTTCTCTGCAAACATCCTCTCTCTAGTGTCAAGGGGGGAGGGTGAACTTACAGGGGTCCTATTCCTGTGCCTAGCGGCCGCGCCTTCTTCCAGCCCCGCTTGAGGGGAAAAGCAGATGTGTCGTGTGGATGCTGAGCGTGGGAAGAGTGAATTTTATTGGATTTAATTTTGCTCGTTAGGCCGAAAGAATAATTGAGGCATAACATATCACTCAATATCAAAAGGAAAATTTTTTTCTATTCCCGTACGAAAATTGAGGGGAAAAAAATCTGAGAAACAGGGAAGAGATCCTCATATCTTCTCAAAGTTATTCAGAGGTAGGGGCGAAAGTGCTACAGTCAGGCCTTTATCTTGCAGGGGTAAGTCCAGAGATGGCTGTAGCTGTTACCTGGCAGAGATGGTGGGGGGCAGAAATTAGTGAGGAGGCGGAAAGGGTTGAAATGGCTCTTTAGTTCTCTCCATTTGTGTGCCGACAACAACATCGGTATCATCAAAGGGATAAAGGCTGGAGCCCCTCCCCACTTGAGAATGCTAGTAACTGGAATGGAGGTGAAAAATAATTTAACACATGTATCGCTTGGCTACTGATCTACGGGACCTGGGTTCGAGCCCCGGGTAAGGCATGGCTGTTTGTGTTGTTTTCTGCTGAGGTCCTGCCATCCTCTCAGATCTTCTACTATGGCATATAAACTGACAGGCTCCTGTCATACCTCTGTGGCAAGCAGCTGCTTGAGGGGGTATATTATTTATTTATTATATTATATGCATTATTAAAGATTTTTCTTTTAAAGACCTCTAAAACGGAGGGAAAAATATTATTTTGAAACAGCGATAAAGTCACTCCCCCCGTTATTTTTCCCCCCGGCTCTATTCACTGTTAAAGCAATTGGCTCTTCCCTTTATTTGCTAGATTTGGACCCGATTCCAATGAACTTTCCCTTCCTGGCTATAAACAAGATAATAATATTAGAAACTCTAGCTAAAGAACTAAAGGAGATATTTGAGCAGTGCTGGATTTAGGTATTGATCGATGAGGTCACCAACTATTTGTGAATAGCTCATTTTTTCAAAGAAAATAAGGTGGTCGGTAGCCAACTGCGAAGGAGATCCGGAATAATATGTCATTATATTTACAGTATGAATTTTTAGATGAAATTTATTGTCCTTTTGCCATTTTCGAAAAATCCTTGTTTTTTGTTTAAATAATTTTATTTCTCATTTTTTTTCTGTTTTATTTTGTTATAAATGTACATTATTATAATGTAAATGACCCAAGAGCATCCGCTCATCCAGGTTATTGTAATTTTTAACACAGGAATAATTATTTTTAACACAGGAATAACGTAACGACAACATATTTTAACACAATATATATATACAATCTTAAACATCTTCAATGATATTGAAGTTTCATTTACAGAAAAACATGAAATTTCCTTTTCTCAGACAAACAGAGGCAAAATATATATTTGATTTCATTTTTCTCTACAGATTTTTTTTGTGTTCGTGTAGGGAAATAAAAAAACTTTTAGCAGTTAACTTAAAATAAGAAGAAACGAATAAGAACAGCTTCAACTTTTCTTTTTAAGTGGAATGTTCACTACTGTAATTTCTGATATCAGTTGGTAAAGAATTAAATAACTTAGGTGCAAGATATAAGTAGTATTTGTGGAGTATTCCTTTTTTTTTGCCTTAGTTTGTACCTTTACATCTTTACGCTGATTTTAATTTCTGCAGAGTGGGGTTCACAGGAGAAAATCTCGACGCAGATAGGGACTCAAATATCGAACGACAAACTGCGAGCCTTGTAAGCTCTCCAGTTAATCCCCCTTCTCCATCCATATTCAAAGGTAAGAAAGTTTCGAATGTCACATTATTTTTACAGTTGTGCATATTACATATTTTTACTGTGTGCTTACTATTTTAAGCTGTCCCATGGCCGAGTGGTTAGCGCGCTTGGCTACTGATCTAAGGGACCTGGCTTCGAGCCCTGGGTAAGGCATGGATGTATGTGTCGTTTTTATGCTGAGGTCCCGCCATCCTCTCAGACTTTCTACTATGGCGTATAAACCGACAGGCTCCTGTCAGACCTCTGTGGCAAGCAGCTGCTTCAGGGGATTTTTTTTTTACTATTTTAAAACTCTGGTTGGTTGAATGCATTTTTAGTGAATGTTCAGTAGATGACAGAAAAATTATAATTGGCCTTCGCTGCCATTGCGCCATAAAATCCCAAACAACAGAAAAATTATTTTCAAACGAATTATGAAATAACAAATTTTGATACCATAACCGTCTATTAGCCGTTCCATGGCCCGCTTGGCAACTGATATAAAGGACTAAGGTTAGCACGCTTGGCAACTGATTGGATTGGATTGTTTTACCTCTGAGCGGCACTTTTTTTCAGATGGACCCCGAAGGCTCAGAGAAGGTTGGGGGAGGGGACCCACTGGAACAGCTGTTGGGAGACAGATGGTAGCCTCTCGTCAAGGCCATCCAGCGTGTTCTTTAACGTGCACGGGGTATGTCTCTCCCGCACACGGGGCCACGGCTTAACGTCCCATCCGACGGACGGCGGCCTTTTCAAGCCCATCGGTGTCCCCTACTGACCGTGGGCAGGGCGGGGAAATTTTGCGGAGATAAATCTCAACGCTGACCCAGCTGGGACTCGAACCTGGGAACTACAGATTACGAGCCTGGCGCGCTACCGACTGAGCCACCCCGCCCCACTTGGCAACTGATATAAAGGACCTGGGTTCGAGTAATTTTTCTGCGAGGTCCTGCCAACCTCACAGACCTACTCTAGCATGTAAACTGATAGGCTCCTGTCAGACCTCCGTGGGAAGCAGATGCTTGAGGAGGTTTTTTTTTTAACCGTCTGTTTCCCATTGATCTGAAGACGTGACTTGGCATTTTTGAAAGAACGTAAACTCGTTTTAGACACGACTTTACTGAGTAATTGCCAAGAGACTGATTAGTAAGTTAATATTAACACAAGTGACCCAAAAATGTGGCATTTACATAAATAAATCCAATTACGTGAGTAGTTAGTTCTTCATAGAAATTAAAATTTATCACATTTTCCCCAGTAAACAAATATATGTGTAGAATATGTTTTTAAGCTTTTGAAGAATAAAGATGAATAAACTTAAAAACACTTTATTGCACTTACAAATACTCTTCGGAAGGACTGGTGCTATGCTTTGCAATCAATATGTTTTCGATTTCGGCCTTCATTTATCCTCTCAGTCATGAAATCCGATTCTAAAATTCGCTTAATTCGAGTTGATAATTGCCTGGTATTAAGAGAATAAGCTTTGGCAACATTCAAAATCCCCCGCTAAAGACATTAGGGCTCAGAATATCACCAGCCTAATGGAGGAAATCTGAGCCAAACGACTCGATCTTATTCCTGGCGAAGTGCCAGCAGAATTATCCCGCCATTCCGAGTCTCGCTCGCACATGATACCTGATTCATTTTGTCGTAAGTCTCGTTGTGGAAAGTATCGGGTATCGCTTCCTTCGAGGTCTTGCTTATTTTGTGCGTTCAGTCGGACACCGAAATTTTGCACTCTTGTTGTTAGCAGTGATAAAAGTGAAACGTCTGTTATTCGATTGGATCTTTCGACGTTTAGCGTTTTGGGGTGGTAGTTGTTATTCTGTTTGCATCTTTGCTCTGCACCCTCGAACTAGAGTGAATCACCGCATATAACTTTAATACTGGAACATCCGAAAGAGCGAATGAGGTTGGGCTGTTTTTATCTCTGAGCGGCACTTTTTTTTTTGACGTGCACAAGGTATGGTTCTCCCGCACACGGGGCCACGGCTTAACGTCACATCCGAAGGACGGCAATATTACCACGCCCATCGGGTTCCAAATGGGGAGGGGCTTAGCTCACTTGTCGCTCACTCTGATTCTCCCCAGGTCTATAGTAACTATCTTGCTAAAAAAAGCATTTTTCATTTATCTCCCAAAAAAATTGGATGTAGACGAATTGAGGGTTGGTTGGGTTGTTTTACCTCTGAGCGGCACTTTTTTGCACACCATGGGCTAAATGGCCAGGTCACATGGACCCCGAAGGCTCAGAGAAGGTTGGGGGAGGGGACCCACTGGAACAGCTGTTGGGAGACAGATGGTAGCCTCCCGTCAAGGCCATCCAGCGTGTTCTTTAACGTTGGGTTGTTTTACCTCTGAGCGGCACTTTTTTGCACACCATGGGCTAAATGGCCATGTCACATGGACCCCGAAGGCTCAGAGAAGGTTGGGGGAGGGGACCCACTGGAACAGCTGTTGGGAGACAGATGGTAGCCTCCCGTCAAGGCCATCCAGCGTGTTCTTTAACGTGCACAGGGTATGGCTCACCCACACACGGGGCCACGGCTTAACGTTCCTTCCGACGGACGGCGGCCTTTCCAAGCCCAGCGGTGTCCCCTACTGACCGTGGGCAGGGCGGGGAATTTTGCGGAGATAAATCTCAACGCTGACCCAGCTGGGACTCGAACAACGAATTGAGAGATGACAACTGAAAACAATAGCTCATTTTATCAGTAGTAAATAATCACAAGATAAATCATGATGAGCTGAAAAAAATTTGGTTTTTTGCCATAGAGTGGGATTCGAACCCACGTCTCCAGGAAACGTGCCTGTTATGCTAACCACTACACCATCAATAGCTAACCTTTTCTCAGCTTATGTGACCTTATAAACCTTCCGGATTTTATTTATTTCATTCGCACTAGTGGCGCCATCTATCCAGGAAGTGGACAACTCTGTTGCCTCATTAGAGATGGAATTAATATTTGTCACTTACGCTCAGGGCGTTAAATCAGTAAATCAGTAGTAAATAATCAGGAGAGATGAAACTCATGAAATGATGAGCTGAGAAAATTTTTTTTTTTTGCCATAGAGTGGGATTCGAACCCACGTCTCCAGGAAACATGCCTGTTATGCTAACCACTACACCATCATTTTATATTAAAAAAAAAGTGGCCGAAGCTCATGGTCGTGTCATGATCAAGACTTGAAGCTCAGAATTCAACACAGCTAGGCTCCCTACTGAGCAATAACTCTCCGCTTCAAATAATAATCAAATGCGTGCTGCAAGTTTCTGTTTTGAGATTTTTTTTTTTGGACGCGAACTGCAAAAGTGTCGTCAATCTAAATGCAGATGAGAATCGGTCAATCGAGATCTAAAATTAGACTCTGCCTCGTCTTCAGCCAAGAAAGCATCCGCGTGAGCTGGAGCCTGAACAACTGAAGCTCGGGAGTTTTTTTTTTCACACTAAAGTGCTGACATGAGTGACACTCTACATGGGCCGACTACGGGAGTTGGAGAAATTAGAGCTTGCGGCTTCCGTTTAAAGTGATTTCGCTGACTCTTCAGCTGGGAATTAATGTTGTGTACCAAGGGTGATACCCCTTCCACTTTGTCGGCTGTGCTAGGGGAATGCAAAAGGTTCATTTGCCTCTCTTGGAATTCGGTAAAAAACTATTCAATCCAGAATCGCTAAGTTGTAATTTTGGAATTTAATTAGCCTAGGGCAGGCGTCGGCAACCTATGACCCGCGGGTCACTAAGTGACCCATTTGATAATTTCAAGTGACCCACGAGTTCCGGAAAAAAAGTATAATATATAAAAATAAATTATAAAACATAAACATGAAGCAAACACTTTGCGAAAGTATAAATAATAAGATTAACATTTTGGTTTGATTACAAAGTTGCAGAAATGAACATAGGCGGAATACAGCGACATTGTCCGAACGAATCTCATCATTACTCGACGAGCGTGTCGTTCGTTTATTCACGTTAAAGACGAAGTAGATGTAAACAAGAGTAGATGTGTGATCAGCACGTGATCAGGGCTCCTATTGGTCGGCTGGGCTCTCTGACTGCGTGCCACCTGAAGCTGACCAATAGGAGCCCTGCCCACCTGCTGATCACGCATCTACTCTTGTCTACGTTCACTTCGTCTTTAACGTGAATAAACAGTAGTTCAGAAGCGCGAGAACAATTACCTGAACGAAATAATTATTATTTTTATTACCATGGACAAACAAAAAACAAAAAAGAGATTTTTTCGAGATGTGTGGACTGAAAAGTATGGATGTATGGAAAATGGTGACAAATTGATATGTACTTTATGTACAGATATAATTACCGCCAGGACCTTTTCTTCAAAACATAAAGATGTGAGTAAAATGTCAAATGATGAAAAATATGAATACATTGCTAAACGTGTATTAAATTAAGGTAAACATAATACATTTTTGAAGAGAATTGTTACCAGCCACAATTACGCTACATCTGCCAGCTTTATTGCAGCTCTTAGTATTGGTACCAACGGAAAACCGTTTACAGACGGCGAATTTTTGAAAAACGCATTCATAAATTGTTCCGAACACTTATTCAATGACTTCGCAAATAAAAAAAACAAATAATTGAGAGAATTAAAGAAATGCCATTGCCGGCCAGAACAATTCAGCGTCGCTTTGAAGATATGGCAAAAAATATTGACGCACAGGTCAAAAATGATTTGTTATCTAGTGACGTAATTAGCATTGCACTCGATGAAAATACCGATGTAAATTGTATGGCTAGGCTGGCAATTATTATTAGATTTGCATCAATAAATAGTTCGAACGTCAATGAAGAATTATGCGTTCTTGCTTCAATGAATGACACGATCAAAGGCATTGATATTTTCCGTCAAGTACAAGAGTTTACAAATTTCAAAAATGGAAAAATATTGGATTTAAAACGTAAATTGTTTTCCATAACAACTGATGGTGCTCCAGCTATGAGAGGAAAAAATGTTGGATTTGTGAAACTAATGGAAAATGAACTTGGCAGCCCACTTTTATTTGCAAAGGCATCTACGCAACAACTTAAGGATGTAATGGAAAAGGTTGTTAAGATCGTAAACATAATAGTAACACGATCTGCATTAACACACAGGCGCTTCAAAGCTTTTTTGGAGGAAATTGAATCGAAATATGGAGGTTTACTGTTACATGCTGAAGTACGATGGTTAAGTCGAGGCAAAGTTCTTAATAGATTTGTAGAGTGCTTTGATGATATACAAATATTTGTTTACGAAATCGGTGAAAATGATCTCTAGCTCAATGATAAACGATGTTTTTTGTCTTTTGTTCTTAACGACATAATGAACCATTATAATGATTTCAACGTACGACTCCAAGGAAATAACCACACAATTTTGAAAATGTACGAGGAATGGAAGAGTTTTTTGTTCGAAATTAATATTATTTGAAACTGACATAACTAAAATATTTCTTTTCTTTCCCTTACTAAAAAGCCAACGTGAGAAAGAAAATATCGATGAAAGCAATCTAACTATGTTCGAAAGTTGTATTTTGAAGATTAAAAGTGAATTTGAAAGTAGATTTCAAAGTTTTAAGAAGCACGGCGAAATGTTTACATTTATAATAAAGCCCGACGAAATAGGGGAAAATGTTTTAGATTTGCAATATTTTGAATATCTTAAAATTGACAATTTAAGTTTAGAAATGATTGATTTTAAAAGTTCAACGTTGTGGACGGACAAATTCAAGACATTGCGGAAAGATTTAGAAAACACGGAAGATAATCAGCTTCTCATGATATCATCGGGTTGGGCATCACTTCCTACGAAGTTTTCATCTTTGAAAAAAATTCGCTTTGCCATTTTGTCCGCGTTCGGTTCTACTTATAAATGTGAACAAATATTTTCACACATGAAATTTATTTTAAGTAAGAACAGGATCAGATTAACTACCAAAAATTCAGACGCTTGTATTCGTCTTAAGGTGATTAAGTATGAACCAGACTTGACTAAATTGACGTCACAAATTCAGCATCAGGGGAGCCATTGATAACGAAGAGAACGCTTATAAATAAAGTTCATAAATTATTAATGAGCTAAAACTTAACAATTATATTTGTTTTTATAATAGAGAATTATATTTTTTTATGTTTTGAGTTTAAAAGCATATTGTAATAGTTTTATCAATAAAATTTATCTTATTATTCACTAAGGGACTGTTTTAAAATGAAAATACCCATTGACCCGAACTGTCTTCTTAATAGTCACATTTTCGTTGATTTTGACCCGCAGCCAAAAAAGGTTGCCGACGTCTGGCCTAGGGTTTGGTTGAGTTGTTTTACCTCTGAGGAGCACTAATTTTGCACATAGTGGGTTGGGTTGAGTTGCTTTACCTCTGAGCGGCACTTTTTTGCACACCATGGGCTAAATGGTCAGGGCACATGGACCCCGAAGACTCAGAGAAGGTTGGGGGAGGGGACCCACTGGAACAGCTGTTGGGAGACAAATGGTAGCCTCTCGTCAAGGCCATCCAGCGTGTTCTTTAACGTGCACAGGGTATGACTGTCCTGCACACGGGGCCACGGCTTAACGTCCCATCCGACGGACGGCGGCCTTTCAAAGTCCATTGGTGTCCCCCTACTGACCGTGGGCTGGGCGGGGAATTGTTACGGAGTTAAATCTCCACGCTGACCTAGCTGGGACTCGAACCTGGGAACTACAGATTACGAGCCTGGCGCGCTACCGACTGAGCCTCCCCCCTCACATATTGGGCTAAAATGGCCAGATCACAGGAACCCCAAAGGCTCAGAGAAGCTTCTGGGGGGGGGGGAGCCCCACTAGATAGCTGTTAGGAGACAGATGGTAGCCTCTCGTCAAGTCCATCGTTTTTTCGTGTTAACATGCACAGGCAGTTCAGTGCAACAACAGTTTTTTAACGTGCAGGGCCTCCCGCACACGGGACCACGGCTTTACGTTCCATCCGACGAACAGCAGCGTTTTCAAGCCCATCGGTGTCCGTTACTGACCGAGGGCAGGATGGGGAGTTTTTCGGAGATAAATCTCAACGCTAGCCCAGGTGGAACTCGAACCTGGGAACTGTAAATGAGGAGACTTGGGCGCTACCAACTGGGCCACCCCCGCCCCAATTAGCACAGGTAAATAGCTATAAAAAGTATCCCTACATTGTCCAGAATAATTGTCAGACTGAATTACAAGTGCTTAAATCAGTTACATATAAATTGTAATAAAAATTCCGAGAAGAACATCGTGTTTAGCTGTTTCAAAAAATTATTTTGCTCTAAAATCTGAAGCGAGACTCTCCCCTCCCCTCTTAATGGCAACATTAGCTGCAAATAAAATCCTGTGGCCATTTATTAATGGCTACGCTTTAAATCAAATTTTGAACAACACAATAAAGAAAAGTCCCTACTGAATGTGGGTCATAAAATTACCGTTGCCACTAATTTTGTTAGAAATTTCGAGATTTAGTTGCTGGACGGCGTGTGCTCGACGTGTATGGGGGGGATGGGGGTATCAATGGCGAGATGGGCCGCAACTCAATGAGCTGACTGGGATCACGAAGTTGCGTCTATCCATCATTGAATGAAGCTGTTGGCACTAATTAAATCATCGGATAAGAGAGACCAATCAACAAAGTAGCAATTCCGGCTTCGATAGCAGACATTCCGAGCCATCGCCATAATGCTCCGCTGCTGTTGTCGTCTGTCTCACTGTCTGGGTGGATGAAATATCGACGTCAGGTCACGCAAGCAAGGTATGGTTTGTCTCTCTACCAAAACAAGACCCGAAAGATATTTTGGGTGATTCTAGATATCCTGAAGGGAACTTCAGTTATAGATAATGAGTAAGGCTTATTAGAAATTCCATTTCGTAAGATGACTGGACTGTGGAGGATAATATGCTGTATGTTAATAGTCACATGTAATTAAATGTAATAAACAAGTCTTTTTTTTTTATACCCATTTTGGGCAGCGAAATAATTCAGAATCAAATTTTATTTTTTTTTCTTAATTACATTTTATTGCATTTGTACTTCATGCATCATTTAGTATCATCTACATCAAGTCTTTCTACTTTTTTCACTGGCAAGTTATTTTTTGATAATGGAAACATATGCGGGATTGAATATGACTGTTGAATACTTGTCTACATCAGAAGTAGTCAGTCACAAAATTGCCCAGCGCCTTTTTTTAACGAGTTGTTAGGGTTGGGCTGTTTTACCTCTGAGCGGCACTTTTTTGCACACAATGGGCTAAATGGCCAGGTCACATGGACCCCGAAGGCTCAGAGAAGGTTGGGGAAGGGGACCCACTGGAACAGCTGTTGGGAGACAGATGGTAGCCTCCCGTCAAGGCCATCCAGCGTGTTCTTTAACGTGCACAGGGTATGGCTCTCCCGCACACGGGGTCACGGCTTAAAGTCCCATCCGACGGACGGCGGCCTTTCCAAGCCCATCGGTGTCCCCTACTGACCGTAGGCAGGGCGGGGAATTTTGCGGAGATAAATCTCAACGCTGACCCATCTGGGACTCGAACCTGGGAACTACAGATTACGAGCCTGGCGCGCTACCGACTGAGCCCCCGCCCCCGTTTTTTAACGAAAGCAGACCGGCTCCAAAAAGCGCTGATAGACAAGATTACCTTAAGGAATAAGATTTATTCAAAATAAAGTTGGCAGTTTGGGTTGTTTTATCTCTGAGCGGCACTCTTTTGCTGACAATGGGCTAAATGACCAGGTCACAAGGATTCCTAGGGCTCAGAGAAGGTTGGGAGAGGGGACCCACTGGAACAGCTGTTGGGAGACAGATGGTAGCCTTCAGTTAAGGCCATACAGCGTGTTCTTTAACGTGCACAGCATATGGCTCTCTCTCCTGCACACAGAGCCACGGCTTAATGTCCCATCCGACGGACGGTGGCCTTTCCAAGCCATCGGTGTTCACTCTCTCCAATTTCACTGCTGGCAAGTTGGGACTCGAACATGGGAACTTCTAATTACAAATTTCGTGCGCTGCCGACTGAGCCCCCCCCCTCTCCCGGAACAACAATGCTAGGAGAGTCTCTTAAAGCTTATAAGACGTCTTTTGAATAACAAATTTTATATCTTGTCCCCAATTATGGAACTAAGTTGGATTGTTTTATCTCTGAGCATCCCTTTTGTGCGCACAATGGACTGAGTGACCAGGTCGTAAAGACCCCAAGGGCGCAAACTGATTAAGAGAAGGGAAACCATTGGACGTAGACAGCTATAAGGTGACAGATGGAAGCCTTCCATAGAGGCCATCACTTTAACTTAGAGGTGTGTGTGTGTGTAGGGGGGGGGGGGGGGGGGACGCTCAATCGGTAGCGCGCCAGGTTTGTAATCTGCAGTTTTCAGGATCGAGACGTTAAGCCGTGGTCTCATATGCGGGAGAGCCATACCCTGTGCACATTAATGAACACGCTGGATGGCTTGAGGGAAGCTACCGTCTCCCAATAACTGTTCCACTGCGTCTCCTCCCCCAACCTTCTCTGAGCCTTTGGGGTTCCTGTGAACTGGCCAATTAGCCCACTGTGTGTAAAAAAGTGCCGCTCAGAAGTGAAACAACCCAACAACCTAAATGTAACTTAGGCTTAATCTCTCGTCTTTTCCAAGCCCATCGGTTTCCCTTTTCTGAAGAGGGCAGATTTGGGATTAGGTTGTTTTACCCCTGAACGGCAATTTTTTGCTCACAGTGGACTAAATGGTAGGTCACAAGGACCTCGAGAGCTGAGAGAAGTTTGGGCGAAGGGGACCCACTGCACAGCTGTTAGGAGACAGATGGTAAGCTCCTGTCAGGACCATCCGGCATGTTCTTTAACGTGCACAGAGTATAATGTCTCTACTGCACATGGGACCACATCTTTACGTCGTCACGGGCGGACGACGGCCTTTCCAAGCACATCGGTGCTCCCCTACAGACCGAAGTCAGAGCTGTGAGTTTTTCGGAGATCTCAACGCTGGCCGTGGTGAGATTCGAACCTGGGAACTGTAGATTAGGAGGAGCCTGGCGCGGTACCGACTGACCAAACTTCAGGTCCACAGATCTGGGGTTAGCGAAAGAAACCGATGTATTCGAGTTAAATATGTTCAAGCTCTAAACTACGGATATGCAACACCGCGTGCTCGCGAAGCTGTTAAGAGCACTCGCCAACGTATCCTTTATTACTGCTCGCGAGCACAAATGTAACGTAAAATTTCGTTTGCTTTTATCGACAAAGTTCTGTTTGGCGCTAAAAACAATAAAAAATTTCCTGTAAACTGTTTAATAAACAACATTGCTTTATTGTTGATTAAATCAACGTAGCTTACATTTCTATAACGATGTTTAATTATTTTTAATCAAAGCATTGCAGTATCCAGCTGTTAAACAGGGGACTAAAATGCTAAATTAAAAAAAAATAATTTGCATGATACTATTTCTATTTAGATGAGGAGGTCGACCGAAATACCGAAATATTTCGTGCTCGCCAAAGTCAGATTTCAAAGAAAGTTACGGTCTCCCTGTCTCAAACGAATCATCATGTTATATAAGAGCCGTAATTTCGGGTGGCAGAAATTTTTGGTTCCCTGTGGTTCTGCGGTACTTTAACAATTGGCCACAAATTTGGTGGGGTAGCCCCATTTGGATCTAATCATGTTGGGTTAAGAGTTGTTTGGGTTGTTTTACCTCTGAGCGGCACTTTTTTGCACACCATGGGCTAAATGGCCAGGTCACATGGACCCCGAAGGCTCAGAGAAGGTTGGGGGAGGGGACCCACTGGAACAGCTGTTGGGAGACAGATGGTAGCCCCCCGTCAAGGCCATCCAGCGTGTTCTTTAACGTGCACAGGGTATTTCTCTCCCGCACACGGGGCCACGGCTTAACGTCCCATCCGACGGACGGCGGCCTTTCCAAGCCCATCGGTGTCCCCTACTGACCGTGGGCAGGGCGGGGAATTTTGCGGAGATAAATCTCAACGCTGACCCAGTGTTGGGTTAAGAGATCTGGTTCCTAGTTGCCTTGGGTTGAGAGTAAACCCTCCGAAAGTGTCCGAAATTTCTGGGGGCGCTGCCGTCGCTTACCCTGCGAATGGAGTAATGCTTTGTGAATAGTACGTGTTGAGAGCTGTGAATGAAGTTATGAATGGATATACGTTTAGCGGGATTTAATTGTGACTGCAGTAGTACGTTAACGGTGGAAAGACTTCAATGAACGTATCAATGGAAGAATTATCAATGGACACGTTTCTCGCTAAACTCTTGGCGTGGATTTAACTAGTATTGTAAATTAGATTATTCACGCTAGAGAATTGTAATTCGAGGTAGAGTGTGTAGGTTAAAGGTTTACATTGGTGAGCCCCCCGTGGAGTTCAGCTGATAGCACGTTAGGTTTGCAATCTGTAGTTCCCAAATTCGAGTTTCAATTGTACTAGCGTTCAGATTTATTTCCGCTAACCTGCACCCTGCGATCAGTGAGAAAGGGGACACCGATGGGCTTGGAAAGGGAACCGTGACTCGCTTTTCCACCCTTAGCATGCTAAGAACATGCTGAATGGCGTTGACAGAAAGTTATCTATCTTCCAATAGTTATCCAGTGGGTCCCGTTCTCCCAATCTCCTCTAAACCCTTTGGGGTCCTTGTGATCTGGACATTTAGCCATTGTGTGCACAAAATAATAGTTTTGCTCTGAGGTTGGGTTGTTTTACCTCTGAGCGGCACTTTTTTGCACACGATGGGCTAAATGGCCAGGTCACATGGACCCCGAAGGCTCAGAGAAGGTTGGGGGAGGGAACCTACTGGAACCTCCCGTCAAGGCCATCCAGAGTGTTCTTTAACGTGCACAGGGTATGTCTCTCCCACACACGGGCCACGGCTTAACGTCCCATCCGACGGACGGCGGCCTTTCCAAGCCCATCGGTGTCCCCTACTGACCGCGGGCAGGGCGGGGAATTTTGCGGAGATAAATCTCAACGCTGACCCTGCTGGGACTCGAACCTGGGAACTACAGATTACGAGCCTGACGCGCTACCGACTGAGCCACCCCCGCCCTTCTTCTCTGAGGTAAAACAATCCAACCTAACCTTACCCCTAGGGGTAAGTGGAGAAATGAAACTTGGATTTGTTTTAGGTTGGGTTGGGTTGTTTTACCTCTGAGCGGCACTTTTTTGCACACCATGGGCTAAATGGCCAGGTCACATGGACCCCGATGGCTCAGAGAAGGTTGGGGGGAGGGGACCCACTGGAACAGCTGTTGGGAGACAGATGGTAGCCTCCCGTCAAGGCCATCCAGCGTGTTCTTTAACGTGCACAGGGTATGGCTCTCCCGCACACGGGGCCACGGCTTAACGTCCCATCCGACGGACGGCGGTCTTTCCAAGCCCATCGGTGTCCCCTACTGACCGTGGGCAGGGCGGGGAATTTTGCGGAGATAAATCTCAACGCTGACCCAGCTGGGACTCGAACCTGGGAACTACAGATTACGAGCCTGGCGCGCTACCGACTGAGCCACCCCCGCCCCATTTGTTTTAGGACAGTGGTTCTCAACCTTTTATGCTTCACGTACCCCCTGGAAATTTGTATGCAATGGCGTGCTCCTTGAATAGATAGATAAAAGTATAGTTATAGTATAACAATGGGAATAAAATAAAACATATATATACACATTAAATTTTGTATTCATAAATTATATATATCGATAAACACAAAAAATGACATTTTTGTACAACAGTGTTACCAACTTTGCGACTTTGTTACTAGATCTAGGGACTTTTGAGCTCTCACGGCGTACCCCAAAACATTTTACCGCGTACCCCACGTTGAGAACCCCTGTTTCAGGAGATAAAAAATATTTTATTGGATTGGATAGGTACTAATGAAATCCTACTTTTCACATTTTTTAAATTATCCATTAGTTCTCATTTCCACTGTTAGAGAGGGGGTGGCTCAGTCGGTAGCGCGCCAGGCTCGTAATCTGTAGTTCCCAGGTTCGAGTCCCAGCTGGGTCAGCGTTGAGATTTATCTCCGCAAAAATTCCCCGCCCTGCCCACGGTCAGTAGGGGACACCGATGGGCTTGGAAAGGCCGTCGTCCGTCGGATGGGACGTTAAGCCGTGGCCCCGTGTACGGGAGAGCCATACCCTGTGCACGTTAAAGAACACGCTGGATGGCCTTGACGGGAGGCTACCATCTGTCTCCCAACAGCTGTTCCAGTGGGTCCCCTCCCACAACTATCTCTGAACCTTCGGGGTCCATGTGACATGGCCATTTAGCCCATGGTGTGCAAAAAAGTGCCGCTCAGAGGTAAAACAACCCAACCCAAATCCACTGTTAGAGAATGATAAAATGGTAAATAAACTTCATTCCCTTTGAAAGCGAGCCTTCTACTTGCTCCAAAGTCTTTTTTTTAGAATGAATTAATAAAAAGACCTTAAAGCGAAAAAAAATTAATTCCCCAACAGCTATGAAAACTTCACAGACTAAGTAAATGTTGCAAAAAATACATCTGTCCTATATTTTCACCGCTCACTTAGTGATGCTCCTTCGTTTATACGTCAGGGAAATGCACGAGACACGTATGCAAGGAGCACTTATTGTAAATGGAAATACGTAAACAAATGCTCAAGCGATGGTTTGCAAGAGCAGAGAGCATTGAATTTTTGAAACAGCAATAACGTTGAATTGCAGCTGTATGTGCCACTTATAAATATTGATAAGTTCGCTTTCAAGAAGCCTGAAAATTGAAAATAATGTTTATTACCTTCCCTTTTCAAGCAATTTATTCGGTTGAGGAAAGTGAAAAGTTCTTCATACGCAGTGGATAACTGGGAATTTGGATCAAGATTTTGGCCAGGACTCCTAGAGGCAATCTTATTTTTTTTTTGGATAACCCCAGACTGAATCTAATTAAAAAAAAATTGACTAGATCGAGCCATTACAGAACCCAATTCCGGCATATTGTTTCTCCCTCCGTTTTAGTGATCTATATAAAAAAAACTATTGTTAAAAAATGTATAATATATACGTTATTTTTTTTTTCCTTTCTGTTCCGGTTATTAACATTCTCTGATCTCTAATTTGGGGAGGGGAGTCGGTGGACAAGACCCCTTTGGACCTTCCCTCTAGAACAGGCCGGGGATGGCACCAGATATATATAGATGCCAAAATTATTTTTAAGGGGAAGGAGGGGTTATGCTAGTGACCTATGGTGAATTTTTTTTAATCTCTGCATCACAATTTGCTGAAATATCAAGTCACAATGACCCGAATTGCTAGAAATGTGTCAACACACCGATTGGCTAGCTGTTATAGACGGATGTTCATTGAGTTACGCAATTATATCATCCAGCTTTTTTTTAACGTGAACATAACATGGCTCTCTTTTGCAAGAGACGGCAACTTAACGTTTCTATTCGAGGGATGGGTTTTTTATCTCTGAGCGGCACTTTTTTGCACACAGTGTGCTAAATGGCCAGGTCACAAGGACCCCGAAGTTGGGGGAAGGGACCCACTGGAATAGCTGTTGGGAGAGAGATGGTAGCCTCCCGTCAAGGCCATCCAGCGTGTCCTTTAACGTGCACAGGGTATGGCTCCCACGCACATGGGGTCACGGCTTAACGTCCCATCCGACGGACGGCGGCCTTTCCAAGCCCGTCGGTGTCCCCTACTGACCGTGGGCAGGGCGGGGAATTTTGCGGACAGGTCACAAGGATCCCAAGGGTTCAAAGAACGTAAGGGGCAGGGCATCCATTGGACAGCTCTTAGGAGACAGATGGTAGCCTCCCATCAAGGCCATCTAGCATGTTCTTTAACGTGCACAGGGTATGGCTCTCCGGCATTAGGGGCCTCGGCTTTTGTCCCATCCGACGGACAGCGGCCTTTTCAAGCCCATCGGTGTCCCCTATTGACTGTGGGCAGGGAGGGGAATTTTGCGGAGATAAATCTCAACGCTGGCTCAGGCGGAACTCCAACCTGGGAAATGCAGATTACGAGTCTGGCGCGGCCCGGCCCTCCCACAACATTATGAATATAGATATAGAAGTCACAAGCATTTCAAAGATGAATGCGCGCAAGCTACTCATTGTGCGAATCAACAAAGAAAGGGTGCGAAAGTTATTTATAGCACGAGGGGTTAAAATTGCCGAGCAGGAGTCAAACAACTGAACCACCGTGACGATAGTTTTCCTTCATTACGAAGCAGAACTCTTTACATGTTTGGCAATTTGCCAGTCGTTCCATCATAAGAACGTAAAGAGAAAAATCGAATCATCTCGCATCGGATGCGTTGGAGTATTAGTTTCGCAGAAGATCATTATTTACTGAGTATTGGGACACTTCCCGCAATATAGGAATAGAAGGACATATTCGAAGTGTCTTAACTTCTGTTGAGATGATCTAATGATCTAAATAAATCGATCTCTGCGTTTTTGCATAAGTGAGCCACTTTAAATGTCAAACGTGTGAAGCGGGATACATTTGAAACGGAAAAGTGAACAAACCTAGTCAACAAAATAATAAAACTAAGTTTGTCAACTATTACCCTTAAATTCGGGAATCGAACCCAGTACAGTCGCTCAAAAAATATCTGAACACTATTGTTGATTACAGAATTCAGAAAAGAAAAATATCTGGCAACGTTGTTCTTTTTTTTTAGAAATTAGTGATCTGGCAACCTTCGTGTCCACGTGACACGAAGATTGCCATCATAAAAATGACATCATAAAAATCTTGACTTGAATAAAATACTTGACTAATTAATAAAAAAATTTATTAATTTATAATATAATATTTTCCGTATAATAAATTATACGGCAAATAATTATAAAGCAGGGTTAGGTTGTTTTATCTCTGAGCGGCATTTTTTTTTGCACACCATGGGCTAAATGGCCAGGTCACATGAACCCCGAAGGCTCAGAGAAGGTTGGGGGAGGGGACCCACTGGAACAGCTGTTGGGAGACAGATGATAGCCTCCCGTCAAGGCCATCCAGCGTGTTCTTTAACGTGCACAGGGTATGGCTATCCCGCACACGAGGCCACGGCTTAACGTCCCATCCGACGGACGGCGGCCTTTCCAAGCCCATCGGTGTCCCCTATTGACCGTAGGCAGGGCGGGGAATTTTGCGGAGATAAATCTCAACGCTGACCCAGCTGGGACTCGAACCTGGGAACTACAGATTACGAGCCTGGCGCGCTACCGACTGAGCCACCCCCCGCCCCCCGAGGACTCAGAGAAGAGGTTGGGGGAGAGGACCCACTGGAGGGCTACTGGGAGACGGATGGCAGTCTCCCGTCAAGGCCATCCAGCATGTTCTTTAACATACACAGCTTATGTCCCATCCGACGGATGTCAGCCTTTCCAAGCCCATCAGTGTCCCCTACTGACTTAGGGAAGCGTGGGGTTTAGCGAAGATAAATCTCAAAGCTGGCCCAAGTGGGACTCGAACAGATTACGTACGAATTTGGCGCGTTACCGACTGAGCCACCACTCCCCGTCTCTTACTGAAGGGTCTTTGTGACCTGGACTTCATTCAATTCTAGGGCCACTCAGTGGTAAAAAGGGCAACCTAACAGTTTTTATTGCGATAAAAGCACAGTTCGTAAGAATTATTAATGACTAGTAATACCCACGCCAAACTTTTGGCGCGATCGGCAAATACCAATTTTTTTCAACTTATTTTTCATGAGTTTCATGTCTATAGGGCCATATCCTGTTATTCTTTACCCGCCAAGAGCGTGAGTGACAAATATTAAATCTTATTTCTATGTGGAAACACAGTTGTCCACTTCTTCCCCCATAGATGGCGCCACTGTGAGAATCAAATAAAAAATCCAGAAAGTTTATGTCACAGAAGCTGAAAAAACGGTAGCCGATGATGGTGTAGCGGTAGCATAACTGGCATGTTTCCAGGAGATATGGGTTCGAATCCCACTTAGGGCAAAACCAATTTTATTTCAGCTTATTATTTCATGATAGGGTTGGGTTGTTTTACCTCTGAGCGACACTTTTTTTGCACACAATGGGCGGCTCGATAACTGACTGATTTTTTGGAGGATTATCTTCTCGTTCCCATCGTCTTCTAAATGTAAACCTTCTCTCTTCATGGCTAAAATCCAGAATGTCACAGAAGCTGAAAAAACGGTAGCCGATGATGGTGTAGGGGTAGCTTGGGTTGGGTTGTTTTACCTCTGAGCGGCACTTTTTTGCACACCATGGACTAAATGGCCAGCTCACATGGACCCCGAAGGCTCAGAGAAGGTTGGGGGAGGGGACCCACTGGAACAGCTGTTGGGAGAAAGATGGTTGTCTCCCATCAAGGCCATCCAGCGTGTTCTTTAACATGCACAGGTATGTCTCTCCCGCACATGGGGCCACGACTTAACGTCCCATCCGACGGACGGCCGCCTTTCCAAGCCCATCGGTGTCCCCTACTTACCGTGGGCAGGGCGGGGAATTTTGCGGAGATAAATCTACCCAGCTGGGACTCGAACCAATGAACTACAGATTACGAGCCTGGCGCGCTACCGACTGAGCCACCCCCGCCCCGTAGCGGTAGCATAACTGGCATGTTTCCAGGAGATATGGGTTCGAATCCCACTCAGGGCAAAACCAATTTTTTTTCAGCTTATTATTTCATGAGTTCCATGTCTACAGGACATGCTGTGATTCTTTACTGCTGAACTGTTCGATAAGTTCATTCCCACCAAAACGTACGTCGATCGATAACTGCATTCACAAGGCAGACGACGGCAGTGCCCCAGAAATCACGGACGTTTTTCGAGGGATCACTCCCGACCAACGGCAACTGGTAACTCCATCTCTCACACCAAGAGGGTTAGAACTAAGTGGGACACCCAACCAAATTAGGGATCGATCGCTCAAGTTGCAGCGGAACCACGAGGAAACTGCCAATTTCTGCCTCCGATGATGTCACACCTGCGTCCGCCCCCCCCCCCACAACCAGAATTACGGCTATTATATAATATATTATCTAGTAATTTTAGATTTGTTTCCACCCGTCCAAGAATACTCGATTAATTAACCGCTAGATTCAGAGGAGTAACTCTTTGCTGAGTACTCTTGTCAAGCAATATTGTCTCGTGCCATAGGTCCGCCATCCAAAAGAGAATATTTCTCAATCTTGTTTGTCTCATCTCATGTTGAGAATTGATCCAAGAGACGCGTTGCCATCCATTTGCTTGAAAATGAGGGCGGTGTTCAAGGTTACTTACAAGCGCGAGCAAAGTTCAGTTTCGGTTTCGGCTTTTTTATTGGTTACATTCCTTTCCCCTTGTTAATCACAGAGTAGATAAGTACCAAGGATAAGTACCACAGATCAAGTAGCTAGCACAAACATGCGACTTCCACATGTGCCCCCGCCAGGTTCGTAATCTGGCAGTTCCCAGGTTCGAGTCCCAGCTGGGTCAGTTTTGTATTTATCTCCGCACAACTCCCCGCCCTGCCCACGGTCAGTAGGGGACATCGATGGGCTTGGAAAGGCCGCCCCCCTTCGGATGAAGCGTTAAGTCGTGGCCCCGTGTGCGGGAGAGCCATGTTAAAGAACACGCTGGATGGCCTTGATGGGAGGCTACCATCTGTATACTAACAGCTATTACAATGGGTTCCCTCCCCCAACCTTCTCTGAGCCTTCGGAGTCTGTGATTTTGCCATTTAGCCCATGGTGTGTAGGGGCGGGGGTGGCTCAGTCAGTAGCGGGCCAGGCTCGTAAACTGTAGTTCCCAGGTTCGAGTCCCAGCTGGGTCAGCGTTGAGATTTATCTCCGCAAAAATTCCCCGCCCTGCCCACGGTCAGTAGGGGACACCGATGGGCTTGGAAAGGCCGCCGTCCGTCGGATGGGACGTTAAGCCGTCTTTCGGGTTCGGGAGAGTCATACCCTGTGCACGTTAAAGAACACGCTGTATGGCCTTGATGGGAGGCTACCATCTGTCTCCCAACAGCTGTTCCAGTGGGTCCCCTCACCCAACCTTCTCTGAGCCTTCGGGGTCCATGTGACCTGGTCATTTAGCCCATGGTGAGCAAAAAAGTGCCGCTCAGAGGTAAAACAACCCAACGCATGGTGTGCAAAAAAGTGCCGCTCAGAAGTAAAACAACCCAACCCATATGTGCCCATTTAACACATAAATCGATGGTAGCGCTCCTGCCGAGCAATGGCCCAATAGCTTTCGCTACACCCTTAATGGCGCCGCCCTTTCAAAAATTTTTTGGTATCGTGTGCTCACCCCCTTGAACGTAATTTTTATTTCCCAGCACAAATGTTACTTCAGCCGATGCGAAATAAAAACATTTGCTCTGATCCAGTAATTAAATGCGGCGAAAAAATAAACAGAAGAAAAGTCAACAAGCGTGGTGTATAATAATTGAAATAAAAATAAATAATAATAAATACCCCCTCAAGCAGCTGCTTGCCACAGAGGTCTGACAGGAGCCTGTCAGTTTATATGCCACAGTAGGAGATCTGAGAGGATGGCAGGACCTCAGCAGAAAAACGACACACACATCCATGCCTAATCCGGGGCTCGAACCCAGGTCCCTTAGATCAGTAGCCAAGCGTGCTAACCACTCGAAAACATATTCATAATTGAAAGCAATCGATCAGGGATGTACAGTCGCTCAAAAAAGTATCCGAACACTACGGTTGATTACAAAATTCGGAAAAAATACCTGGTAACGATTTTTTTAGGAATTAGTGATCTGGCAACCTTCGTGTTATGTAACACGAAGGTTGCCACTGTACACGCTTGGCTACTGATCTAAGGAACCTGGGTTCGAGCCCCGGGTAAGGCATGGTTGTGTGTGTTGTTTTTCTGCTGAGTTCCTGCCATCCTCACAGACCTTCTACTATGGCATATAAACAGGCTTCTGTCATACCTCTGTGGCAAGCAGCTGCTTGAGGGGGTATTTTTTTATTATTTACCCAGAGGGGGGAGGCCCCATCCCGAAATAAATTCTTTCGGACCTAATCGGAAACTAAATCTTGGGTAGGTGCAGGGCCGGACTTACGCATAAGCTACAACTTAGGTCCTCATGATTATGAGGGGTCCCCAGAAAATTAAGTTTGAAGTTTACTGTGTCACGATTTTTTTTATATTTAAATTAATCTATTGTGCAAACACTGATCATCTCATCTTTACACAGTCATCATTGTATATCAATGCTAGTGTAATGTTTTAACCACATCTATTTCGTGTTTACTTTTTGGTGTTCCCTTCATTCAGAATAATAAATTTATATTTCGATCAAACCTGAATCTAGGGGAGAAAAGGGGGGGAGGTTAAAAATAGTGAAATACACACAATTTTAATAATGTATTATCTCCATTACCCTTATTAGTAATCTAAGGGACCTGGGTTCGAGCCACGGATAAGGCATGGACGTTTGTGTTGTTTGGGGCGCAAGTGGCTCAGTCGGTAGCACGCCAGGCTCGTAATCTGTAGTTCCCAGGTTCCAGTCCCAGCTGGGTCAGCGATGAGATTTATCTCCGCAAAATTACCCGCCCTGACCACGGTCAGTAGGGGATACTAATCGGCCTGGAAAGGCCGTCGTCCGTCGGATGGGACGTTAAGCCTTGGCCCCGTGTTTGGGAGAGCCATACCCTATGCACGTTAAAGAACACGCTGGATGGCCTTGACGGGAGGCTACCATCTGTCTCTCAACAGCTATTCCAGTGGGTCTCCTCCCACAACCTTCTCTGAGCCTTCGGGTCCATGTGGCCTGGCCATTTAGACCATGGTGTGCAAAAAAAGTGCCGCTCAGAGGTAAAACAACCCAACCCATCGAGATGAGGTTGACCATTTATATTGGGTAGTCTACGTTTCCTACCCCAAACCAATCGGCTGCAGCAAACGACAATATAAAGACTAGCAAAGTAAGTTGAAATTTCGAAAAGCATATTGTAAGAAATTTTGATATCCTTACATTTCTGAAAAACTTTGACTATCGTATACAAAGGAAAATTACATTTATTATTAAGTTAGTGGAATACTACTCAGATTTCTTTTGTAAAAAAAAATAAAAAATTTAATCTTACGATGAAAATATCGTAAGACAAAAAAAATATTATTTAGATGAAGAATATTTTTCATTAGATGGAAAATTCTGTCAAATATAATGAAATAATAATTTGTGCTGCTAAAAAGGAGGTTTCTAATCTGGTCAATGGGTACAGTCGCGCAAAAAAGTATCCGAACACTATGGTTGATTACAGAATTCAGAAAAAATATCTGGCAACGATTTTTTTAGAAATTAGTGATCTGGCAACCTTCGTGTCACGTGACACAAAGGTTGCCAGATTCTGTAATCAACCATAATGTTCGGATATTTTTTAATATATATAATGCGTATGAATATATAATGCAATGAATATGGAGCGTGTGCAGTTACCATTCACAGCAAACTGGAGCGGTTGCGGTTAATGTTCACAGCACATTGGATCGTGTGAGCTCACAAAGACCTGGATCGTGTGGGCTCACTCACGGAAATATTGAGCGTGTGCAGTTACCGTTCACAGCAAACTGGAGCGGTTGCGGTTAATGTTCACAGCACGTTGGATCGTGTGAGCTCACAAACACCTGGATCGTGTGGGCTCACTCACGGAAATATTGAGCGTGTGCAGTTACCGTTCACAGCAAACTGGAGCGGTTGCGGTTAATGTTCACAGCACATTGGATCGTGTGAGCTCACAAAAACCTGGATCGTGTGGGCTCACTCACGGAAATATTGAGTTTGTGCAGTTACCGTTCACAGCAAACTGGAGCGGTTGCGGTTAATGTTCACAGCACATTGGATCGTGTGAGCTCACAAAGACCTTGATCGCGTGGGCTCACTCACAGAAATATTGAGCGTGTGCAGTTACCGTTCACAGCAAACTGGAGCGGTTGCGGTTAATGTTCACAGCACATTGGATCGTGTTGAGCTCACAAAGACCTGGATCGTGTGGGCTCACTCACGGAAATATTGAGCGTGTGCAGTTACCGTTCACAGCAAACTGGAGCGGTTGCGGTTAATGTTCACAGCACGTTGGATCCTGTGAGCTCACAAACACCTGGATAAACAATTTTAAAGAAATCAAAAATAAGACAAAAAATTTTCTTCTAGGCACTAAATTTTAAATAAAAATTTCAACCACTACAATGGAGCTTCCACTGAAATTCATATAATTTGATGACATTGTTTTAAACTATATCTTATGTATTTTCATGTAACGTTATTATTCTTCTCTCCTGCAGATAAGCAAATGCTTTGCGGGTCATTTGTTTAAAATTTTGTATAACTAACATGAATATGAATAAAGATTATTATTATTATTATCGTGTGGGCTCACTCACGGAAATATTGAGCGTGTGCAGTTACCGTTCACAGCAAACTGGAGCGGTTGCAGTTAATGTTCACAGCACATTGGATCGTGTGAGCTCACAAAGACCTGGATCGTGTGGGCTCACTCACGGAAATATTGAGTTTGTGCAGTTACCGTTCACAGCAAACTGGAGCGGTTGCGGTTAATGTTCACAGCACATTGGATCGTGTGAGCTCACAAAGACCTGGATCGTGTGGGCTCTCACGGAAATATTGAGCGTGTGCAGTTACCGTTCACAGCAAACTGGAGCGTGTGCAGCAACTGCACACGCTCCAGTTTGCTGTGAACTGTAACTGGAGCGTGTACAGTTGCTGTACACGCTCCAGATATTTTTCCTGAATTCTGTAATCACGTGACACGAAGGTTGCCAGAACACTAATTTCTAAAAAAATCATTGCCAGATATTTTTTCTGAATTCTGTCATCAACCATAGGTTTGGATAATTTTTTTGAGCGACTGTACAGTACAATAGTTAGAAACTTATATTAGACACTTAATTAGACTCTTACTAAATTCAATGCATAATCAGTTGGGGTCTGATTTTAGTCTCCCACCCCTGTAAAAGCGAAAGCCTCCCGCCCCACGTGTTTGATTTTAGTCCGCCCCCCCCACTGGTTACGTGCCAGTGCTGGATGTCCTAAAGGGAGACTTCTATCTGTCTCCTAACAGCTGTGCAGTGGATACACTTCGCCAACCTTCTCTGAGCCCTGGGGGTCCTTGTGACCTGATTATGTAGCCAAAAATTGCCTTTCAGAGATAAAACACTTCAACTTCATACATTAAACGACTTGAGGAAATAAACTTATTTTCTAAGCTCCAAATAAAATTAAATTAGTAAACACTAAAGTTCACGTTCATTCGAAAACTTACGAGGCAGGGCCGTACCCTCCGTCCCTGAGAATCTGTCATACGAAATCTCAAACAATTGTCTTCGTATAACTCTATTTTAGCCGCATAGTATATGTCAGACACTAAACACTGATTTAAAAAAAATGTAAATTTTATTCCACGCAGAATACCTTTTTAACCTTTCCTGTATAGTGAAATATTTCAGTAATTAGGAAATTCTATTAAGTCTTATTGTCAGATCCCGCCGACCCCCGAAACTACATTCTCGGTTAATCCGAGGGGAGGGGGAGGTTAAAATGATCTCCCTCTGGAAACTAAACTTTTGCCCCCCCCCCCCCCCCCCTCCAGCTGGGCCAGCATTCAGATTTATCTCCGCAAATGGGCTTGGAAAGGCCGCTGTCTGTCGGATGGGACGTTATGCCGTGGCCCCGTGTGCGGGAGAGCCATACCTTGTGCACGTTAAAGAACACGCTGGATAGCCTTGACGGGAGGCTACTATCTGTTTCCCAACAGCTGTTCCAGTGAGTCTCTACCCCCAACCTTCTCTGAGCCTTCGGGGTCCATGTGACCTGGCCATTTAGCCTATTGTGTACAAAAAAGTGCCGTTCAGAGGTAAAATAACAACTCAAAGCCTCCTCCCCCACGTCCGCGGAAACTAAATCCTAGGTACGTGCCTGGTAAGAAGCATTGCCATTTGCATCACTTCCGCTTTCTTCCTTTTGTTTATTCTTTATTTCCTGTGAGAGGATGTTGCTGAAATCATGCCTTCATCATCCCGCTTTGCTTCAACAAATAAAAACACTAAATTAAGCAGCTTCCGTTTATTAAAGTCGGACAGGTTTAAATATTTCATTTAACAAAAATAAATAGTGGGAGACGGGAATTCAGAGCTGTCACAGCAGTGAGGTAAAATTCAGAGTACCCAGCATCTAATCACAGAGGAAACGCCCACAGGTGACCTCTTCCGGTTACCCCACCCATGCCAATCAACGTTGTGCATAATCATATTTTGTTTACGAATCGATCCATATTTATTGACACATCCACCGACACAGCTAAAAAGGGAAAACAACCTAAACCAACAGCGAAACAGGAAACATCACAAAAGAAAACAAGTCACTAGCTCACCTTTTTTGGGCAAATTGTTGATGATAGCACCGAGTCTAGTAAGGCTGGCTTGCCTGATCAACTCAGCCATTCTCATGTGTTCCTGTGGCATAGCTCGTTTTCGTCCATAGCCTTAGCAAAATACTCCACAGAAAAACAACACCGAATAAACACCGGAAACAAACAGCAAGGACACAAGACCTCCTTCACACAGGTAGGCGATTTTTAATACCGTCGAGACAATTATTGAGCTCCCTGCAAAAGCACTAAGGCAAGCAACCGCTTCACCTCCGAGCAGACGAGACTCACAACACAACGTGCACGCCTTGCGGGAGAGCCCTACTGCGTCGTTTGTTTGGTTCGGCTGGTGACGTCACATCCGGCCCCGAGCTCCAGCAGGCTAGTTCGCGCTCTCGCAGCGCGTTCCTTCTCTTCCGCCCTAGATTAGTGCGAGAAATGGAGAGTGAATTATTTGAGCAGCGATGACGCTTCTTCGCCAGGTCTAGCTCCGCGCAGGAAAGTAACCGACACTAGAAGAGTCTGGAGACCGTATCAGTGAATGTCGTGTGTCGTCTGTTGTGTGTGAGTTGCGGAAGGTCAGCGGCGCTCGCGCGCTGTGGCGGCGGCGAAGCCCCGTGACGTCAACGGAGATGCGTGCGAGATGACAATACTAATGCCAAAGATTCTTGAGCATTAAGTACAGGTAGCGACTGTTCACCAATAAAGTATGTTGTTTGAGAAACGCATTTGGTGTTTCACAGAAAGATGCGCGTCGTTTGGTGCAGCCCAGAAGAGAAGAGCCTAAGATCGATGAGATGATCTGCAAAAGAGCAACGTCTGTGATGTATCTGTGCATTCAGTGTAGGGTATCCACGATAAAAAACGGGATAGGAAGTGTATAGTGGTAGATTTAAAAAAATTAAGAGGGATAAGGGCATTTGCAACCATCGGAAAACTACGAAAAAACCTAAGGAGTTTAGGTAAATAGTGCCGCAGCAGCGTCCTTATTTTAATGCAGCTAGTAAAGTCTTATCAGAATCCTATCAAGCCAAGGACGTAGCTGTTGGGTTGGGTTGTTTTACCTCTGAGCGGCACTTTTTTGCACACCATGGGCTAAATGGCCAGGTCACATGGACCCCGAAGGCTCAGAGAAGGTTGGGGGAGGGGACCCACTGGAACAGCTGTTGGGAGACAGATGGTAGCCTCCCGTCAAGGCCATCCAGCGTGTTCTTTAACGTGCACAGGGTATGGCTCTCCCGCACACGGGACCACGGCTTAACGTCCCATCCGACGGACGGCGGCCTTTCCAAGCCCATCGGTGTCCCCCTACTGACCGTGGGCAGGGCGGGGAATTTTGCGGAGATAAATCCCAACGCTGACCCTGCTGGGACTCGAACCTGGGAACTACAGATTACGAGCCTGGCGCGCTACCGACTGAGCCACCCCCGCCCCGGACATATAGCTGTAAAATTGCACCAACGCAATGTCGATCAGTATTCAAGTGATATCAGGTATAGTTGGAAAAACAGTAAAATTGTATCAAGCACAATGGCAAAAACATCGAAATGTTATCAAACATAATCATGATATAGGAAGAGATTGCGATCAAACCCAATGGCGACAATCGTAGAATTCGAAACGGCGGCAAAATTTTAAATGTTGTAAACATTAAATAAAAAATTAAAAATAAATACCCCCTCAAGCAACTGCTTGCCACAGAGGTCTGACAGGAGCCTGCCAGTTTATATGCCAGAGTAAGACTCTCTAAACTTAACGAAGCCTGCCCCGCCAAATACGGCACTACAGGCTAAATAGAGCTACTCTGTAATTTTGTTCCCCCCCGCGAACCCTCGTCCGCTGGAAGGACACCATCACTTTTCTTTTACATCTTTCTTTATTAAAACTAAAACATATTTACAGAAATATATGCCAGAGTAGAAGGTCTGTGAGGATGGCACGACCTGATCAAGCTCAATGGGGACAACAATAAAATCTGTTCAAAAATAATTGAATATATTGTGTGCAATTGAGCCCATTGTGTGCAAATATAATTGTGATAACAGATAATGGCGTATTAAAGGGGAAGGTTGGGGGGTAGTCAATCCCCCTCCCCAAATACATACATTTCGAAAATCTGTTTGGTAAATTTTCAAATGCATAAAAATGCAATTATTAAGCATTTATGCAAAAGGTACCATTGGTTTTTATTTACTTATTCGTTAGTCGTTACTTTTTTCATTTTTTGAAAAAAAGTAAAATAATCCCCCCTCCCCCCAGACATATTTTGGAAATACGCTACTGATAACAGATGGATCGCCATCCACCCACTAATAATACGATCCGATGATTGCAATTGTCCGTTAGTCATTTCCACACATATCAAATCTCCAAATTGCAGTCTTGGAGACTGGAACTGGAATCTGCATTTGGGAGGATTACAAAGGCTGCGATCCCTTCATCTGCAGTATCCAATTCCAAAAAACTGTAATCTGCATTTTTAAATTTTGCTTTACATATCGCTCCTCGGTGAGAGAAATCCATTGGATCATCTTAATCTAAAGTCCCTCCTCTTGGTGGGGCGTGGGTGGCTCAGTCGCTAGCGCGCCAGGCTCGTAATCTGCAGTTCCCAGGTTCGAGTCATAGCTGGGTCAGCGTTGAGATTTATCTCCACAAAATTCCCCGCCCTGCCCACGGTCAGTAGGGGACACCGACAGGTTTGGAAAAACCGCAATCCGTCTGATGGGACATTAAGCCGTGATCCCGTGTGCGGGAGAGTCTTACCCTGTGTTAAAGAACACACTGGATGGCCTTGGCTGGAGGCTCAAACTGTCTCCCAATACCCGTTCCAGTGGGTCCTCTCCTCCAACCTTCTCTGAGCCTTCGGGGTCCATGTGACCTGGCCATTTAGCCCATGGTGTGCAAAAAAGTGCCGCTCAGAGGTAAAACAACCCAACAACCTTTTTAGTTACCGTTCACAGCAAACTGCAGCGGTTGCAGTTAATGTTCACAGCACATTGGATCGTGTGAGCTCACAAAAACCTGGATCGTGTGGGCCCACTCACAGAAATATTGAGCGTGTGCAATTACCGTTCACAGCAAACTGGAGCGGATGCGGTTAATGTTCACAGCACATTGGATCGTGTGAACTCACAAAGACCTGGATCGTGTGGGCTCACTCACAGAAATATTGAGCGTGCAGTTACCGTTCACAGCAAACTGGAGCGGTTGCGATTAATGTTCACAGCACATTGGATCGTGTGAGCTCACAAAGACCTGGATCGTGTGGGACCACTCACAGAAATATTGAGCGTGTGCAGTTACCGTTCACAGCAAACTGGAGCGGTTGCGGTTAATGTTCACAGCACATTGGATCGTGTGAGCTCACAAAGACCTGGATCGTGTGGGCCCACTCACAGAAATATTGAGCGTGTGCAGTTACCGTTCACAGCAAACTGGAGCGGTTGCGGTTAATGTTCACAGCACATTGGATCGTGTGAGCTCACTCACGGAAATATTGAGCGTGTGCAGTTACCGTTCACAGCAAACTGGAGCGGTTGCGGTTAATGTTCACAGCACATTGGATCGTGTGAGCTCACTCACGGAAATATTGAGCGTGTGCAGTTACCGTTCACAGCAAACTGGAGCGTGTGCAGTGACTGCACACGCTCCAGTTTGCTGTGAACGGTAACTGGAGCGTGTACAGTTGCCGTACACGCTCCAGATATTTTTTCTGAATTCTGTAATCAACCGTAGTGTCTACCATCTGTCTCCCAACAGTTGTTCCAGTGGATCCCCTCCCCCAACCTTCTCTGAACCTTCGGGTTCCTTGTGACCTGGCCATTTAGCCCATGGTGTGCAAAAAAGTGCCGCTCTGAGGTAAAAGAACCCAAAACAACCCTTACATTGATTTCTAGTTTCCGGTCTAAATCATGATTCGAGGCTTGACTAAGAAAAAAAAAATACGCGGCATGGATTTTTTTAAATAAATTTCTTGAACTTCCGAGCACTTTTTCACAATCTCTTTTTTGTTGCATCATAGAGAGAAAAAAAATCAAAGAGCCCTCCAATGCTCAAAACAAAAGTCAGGAAAAAGACCAACTTGCACGATTACTAGGGAAAGATTTCTTCATTTCGGTTTTCAGCGATAAAAGTATGAAACCCTTGACTTCAGATAGACTCGAATCTTGAGACTCAGGTTAAGAACCTAAATCCGTGATGACGAACCACTCTCACTCGAAACTCTGTCCAGGCTTATAATCTATCTTATTATTGAGTCCCCATTGTGCTTGAGACTTATCAACTTCTATTTTGCCTTTCGTGAGAAAGGGGACACCATGGACCTGAAAAAGCTGAAATCCGTAGAATGGGATGTTGTACTACGGCCAGATCCGAGAGGGACGGAGGCAGAATATTTTTATATTAACCTAAATGAAAAATATAAATTGTCATACTTCCAGCTACTTGAAATAGAAGGTTGGTAGGGTTGGGTTGTTTTACCTCTGAGCGGCACTTTTTTTGCACACAATGGGCTAATGGCCAGGTCACAAAAACCCCGAAGGCTCAGAGAAGGTTTGGGGAGGGGACCCACTGGAATAGCTGTTGGGAGACAGATGGTAGCCTCCCGTCAAGGTCATCCAGCGTGTTGTTTAACGTACACAGGGTATGACTCTCCCGCACACGGGACCACAGCTTAACGACCCATCAGACGGATGGTGGCATTTCCAAGGCCCTGTCCCCTACAGACCGTGGACAGGGAGGTGAGTTTTGCGGAGATAAATCTCAACGCTGACCCACTGGGACTTGAACCTGGGAACTGCAGATTACGAGCCTGGCGCGCTACCGACTGAGCCACCCCCGCCCCAGATTGATAGGAGATTTTCAGTATAATACGCCATAGAGGAGATATGTGACTTCTGCAGAAAGACAGAAAAGAAACTGACCTCATTCGGAGTTCGAACCCAGATTCCATCGATCAATCCGGAGAGCTAATTACCTGGCCATCGGGACGATCATCAGCCGAAATGAGACCAAAAAATAATAACATATATTGGAATATTTTAAAAATGATCACTTGAAAGGGAGGAGAGAAATTCATATATTTAACTGTGAAGGAAGGTTTCAGTCGTAGTTTAACGTCGATATCGATTTTAGAGGAAAAATTGTTCCGAGCCGGGTGGGATACGAACCCGTGTGTCCCTAACAACATGTCAGACACACAAACAGCCTCACACAGCAGATGACATACTTGCCATTTTCGTGACATGAAGATAAGCAAGGGCATTGCCTTCATGAGACACAGAAAACTGTGGACTGGAGGCAGAAAAGTTCGTATCATCAGAGGAAATCTTGATCGGCGGCCGGTAGCTCAGTGGACGGAGCACCTAACGTGTTATCAGGATGTTGTGGGTTCATATCCCACCCGACTCAAGACAATTTTTTCCCTTAAAATTGGGGTTGGGGTGGCTCAGTCGGTAGCGCATCAGGCTCTTAATCTGCCGTTCCCAGGTTCGAGTTCCAGCTGCGTCAGCTTTAAGATTGATCTCCACAAAGCTCCCCTTCCTGCCCTCGGTCAGTAGGGGACACCGATGAGCTTAGAAAGGTCGCCGTCCGTCGAATGGGACGTTAACCCATGTGTCCCATCTGTGGGTGAGTCATAACCCTGTGCACATTAAAGAATATGCTGTATGGCCTTGACGGGTTGGGTTGTTTTACCTTTGAGCGGCACTTTTTTGCACACCATGGGCTAAATGGCCAGGTCACATGGACCCCGAAGGCTCAGAGAAGGTTGGGGGAGGGGACCCACTGGAACAGCTGTTGGGAGACAGATGGTAGCCTCCCGTCAAGGCCATCCAGCGTGTTCTTTAACGTGCACAGGGTATGGCTCTCCCGCATACGGTGCCACGGCTTAACGTCCCATCCGACGGACGGCGGTCTTTCCAAGCCCATCGGTGTCCCCTACTGACCGTGGGCAGGGCGGGGAGGCCTTGACGGGAGACTAACATCTGTCTCCCAACAGCTGTTCCAGTGGGTGCTCTCCCCTAACCTTCTCTGAGCCTTCGAGGTCCTTGTGACCTGGCCATTTAGCCCATTGTATTAAAAAAAAGTGCCACTCAGAAGTAAAACAACCCAACCCCTAAATTTGATATTGTTGACAGATGAACAAAAAAATGTCGAAAAACTTCTTCAATTTATCATACACTTAACATTGTTCTAGTCCTTTCCCTTAGTGTTTTCAATCGGGCCATTTTACGATTATTGAAGAAATTCGTACAAATGAATAATAATCAGCATCTTCACTATGATATACTATATTTTTCGAATTTTTGTTTGCTTAATCTCGTATATTATTACTCCTACCTCCCATCTGCGAATTTGTTTCTAAAAAAACTAGTTACATCAACTAGTAGCAAAAAGTTCAGTAATCCTCGGAATGTTATTGAATGTTCGCTTCAGCATTACGATTTGCGAACTAAATGGGGAAAACAACTCCCGGCAGACGAGATCTTTGTCAAAAGGAGGTCTTAGGTAAAATCTTTTGCATAGTTGGAAGCAATCCTCTCCTCTGTGCTCCTTGTTTTTAAGAAAGAAAGAGCACGTTGTATTTCTCTTTTACTCTCCGTCCCTTGACGTGCTTCAAAGCCAAAGTTCTTCTTCCCTAAGCCTTGATCCAATAAAGGAAGTGCGTCACTACTTTAATCTTATGTTTAGGTCCGAAAGCAAAAGGAATTTTGGCTTTCGGAGTGCAAAGGAATTTACGCACTTCTCAGACAGCTAAAACAGTCTCGTAACTATGTCCCTATGAGATTAAGTGTGTGCAAGTGGGGTGAGGCTGATGTAGCCAACAAGATGTGGTGTAAAATTAAACTTGTGCATATTTTTGTACATCGTAATACTCTTTAAATTGCCATCCTCTCGGTTGGAATTAACTTTGATTTTCATTTAATGTGTCTTTAATATAGATTTTTTGGCATTTAATAAATTCAAGTTTTGAAATGCATTTCTTTTTATATAAATAACCCCCCCCCCACACACACACACACACACAACCGATGGGCTTGGAAAGGCCGCCGTCCGTCGGATGGGGGCGTTAAGCCGTGACCCTGTGTGCGGGAGAGCCTGTGCGGGAGAGCCATACCCTGGACACGTTAAAGAACACGCTGGATGGCCTTGACGGGAGGCTACCATCTGTCTCCCAACAGCTGTTCCAGTGGGTCCCTCCCCCAACCTTCTCTGAGCCTTCGGGGTCCTTGTGACCTGGCCATTTAGCCCATTGTGTGCAAAAAAAGTGCCGCTCAGAGATAAAACAATCCAACCCTATTTACTAATCTATAATTTTCCATATGGGCAACATGGCCAAACCAACGGAGTCTCTCTCTGCACAATATGCTGCTTAAAGGAGGTTGCAGACTCCTTTGCCTAACCTCATCATTAGTTACAAAGTTGAACCACCTAATGCCCAAGATACTGCGTAAGCATCTGGAATCAAAAGCATCGAGTTTCCTGTTATCTTGTTTACAAAGTGTTCAAGTTTCACTACGATAACTAACCCTAAAAAGAACCAAACTATTATACAGTCTAATTTTAGTATTTAGGTGAATACGCTTACATCTTCACACCCTCCATAGATTCTTAAAAGTCCGTACAGCAATCCCTATTCGTTTGTTAATCTCATGCCACATATTATCAGTATGGGTTTACATAGCACCCAAGATAATTAAACTGAGACACTTGCTCCAGAGTGAAGCCATTCAAAGCAATTAAAGCATCATCTGCCTGACCAATTTTCATCACTTTAGTTTTCTTTCTGTTTATAGCCAAATCTACTCTATTGCACCAGTCTCATCAACAGCTCGAATGAAAGAGTTCATCTCATCAACATCATTAGCCAAAATGGCTAAATCATCAGCATAATCTAAATCAGAAATTTTCGTATCTCCAGACCATTTAAGGCCAAAATCTTTCCCTTGCAGTGAATTTCGCATAACATAATCAATAACCAGACTAAAGAGTTGGTTGGTTGGTTGTTTTACCTATGAGTGGCACTTTTTTACACACCATGGGCTAAATGGCCAGGTGACGTGAACCCCAAAGGCTCAGAGAAAGTTGGGGGAGGGGACCCACTGAAACAGCTGTTGGGAGCAGATGGTAGCCTTCTGTCAAGGCCAGCGTGTTCTTTAACGTGCACATGGTATTGCTCTCCTTAAACGGGACCACCGTTTAATGTCCCATCCGACGGACGGCGGCCTTTCCAAGCCCATCGGTGTCCCCTACTGACCGTGGGCAGGGCGGGAAATTTTGCGGAGATAAATCTCAACGCTGACCAACTTGGACTCGAACCTGGGAACTACAGATTACGAACCTGGCGCTCTACTGACTGAGCCACCTCTGCCCCCAAACTAAAGAGAAAAGGAGACAAAATACTCTCTTGTCGAACACCAGAAGCAATGCGACACAGAATTTGAAAATTCCTCTTATTTTTACAGCCTGCTTATTTTACTTAAAATATCCTTATTCAATCATTTTCAGCTTTCCATCACAGGTATATCGAAATTTGAGCTTTAACCTTGAAGGACCTCTCGCATCCAAAATTTGACAAAATTTCTGCGAACTGCGACTCAAATCTCTATATGACCTTTGACCTCGAAGGATCCATCGCATCCAAAATTTCATAACGTTTCTGAGATCTACGCCAAATTTGTACAAATTTTCTGAACTCAGGGTTCAATAATCGTAAAATCCCTAAAACAATCTTTAAAGGATATGTTAAATTTAATCTTGAAAAGGTAACCAAACCTCAAACCTCCCGACATCAATTTTCACGTGTCTAGTAATAAATGAGATTTGTCTCCGCTAAATCCCCACTCGGTCAAAAAGGGGGACACCAATGAGCGTAAAAAGGCACTGTCCGTCGGATGGAATGTAAAGCCATGGCCCCGTGTGCAGGAGAGCCATACTCCGTGCATGTTAAGGAACATGCTGGATACCTTCACGGAAGGCTACCATCTGTTTCCCAACAGCTGTCCAATGGGTCTCCTTCCCCCAAATTTCTCTCAGCCCTTGATGTCCTTTTGACCTAGCTATTTAACCCATTTGTGTGCAAAAAAAAGGGCCACTCAAAGGTTTCAACAACCCAACGCATTTTTGCTGTTTTCCCACACCACCTTCAACTTACGACATATTTCCATGACGTCATAAGATAGGACATACCATATTGAATGCTAATGACATAGGAACAATGTCGAAGCAGAAGTCAGAGATAAAGATTTATCTCGCTATTATGATTGATCATGAGATGTATCAATAATGTATTAATTAAATTGCTTACCTCATCATTGTTTCATAAATAAGGGTATGTCAATTTTAAACTTGAAATTATTTCCTTCTAACTTTAGTTCGATTAAGAATCTCTGGTAGTTAAGGCGTTGGGATAAGCTCGGAATAAACGATCATTACAAGCAATGGGAGTAGAACTAACTACATTGTTTAGAACATCACTGAAATACACCTATCCCTCGATTTACACGGTACTCAGTTCACACAATTTTGGCTTTGCACGGTCAAAAAATGCAACCAGTTTCGATTTACACGGTACTGACTGAGATTTCCTTTCTATGTAGGTCTCAGTCAGTACCGTGTAAATCGAAACTGTTTGCATTTTTTTGACCGTGCAAAGCCAAATTGTGTGAACTGAGTACCGTGTAAATCGAGGGATAGGTGTACTCCATTTAGCCATGACAGAATCCTTACCTTGAACCACCTTGCCATGTTTATCCCTCAATCCTTGTACATCTGTCCGTTTTTCCCAATAAATCATCAACTATCTGGTACAGCTCTCTGCTGTTACGCTGTCTAGCTGCTTCCTCTGCTCTATCAGCCAAGCTATCAAGCCAAAGATTTTTATCATGTGTTAACTCATACTTTTTACGTTTATTAAGCTCTTTGTAACGCTTTCTGTTAGGACCAGTAGGGTGTTGATTGAGGATATTCCTCTAGTTCTTTCTTTCAAAAATAAGCTCCAGTGCCTTATCATTCGAATAATTTTGTCTCCTCTACTCCATTTTACCCGGAAGAATACTATTAGTTCAAGAAAAGCCTGTTTTAAACAGTCCCATTCTTTCTCAACTTCAGTAGTAAGCAAGCCATGATTCTCATAATAACTAAGTTACCATCGTAGTAAGCTTTGGCTATAACTGGATCTTTCAGAGCTTCAGTGTTAAAGCTAACTTTTTCAACCTTACACAACACTTCTTAAGCGCAGGACATTTTTAACAAGGTAATGGTCAGATCCAATTTCAGCTTCCTTCTTTGACCTGGTATTTCTAACAACTAGTCCATTTACTGTTATTTAATATATAATGTATCATATTCTTATGCAGCCCATATGATGAAATCTTATATATGTCGCGGTGTTTACATTGTCAGTTATTCTCAAACCATTAAGTTAACTTACCTGTAGGAGACGTTGCCATTGCCATTGCAGCTACCAATACCAAAAGGGCCTATCACCCCTCCCCAAAGGTCACAGTCAGCCCCATTCTTCCTCAACTTCAGTAGTAAGCAAACCATGACTGTCATAATGACTAAGTAACCTATCATGGTAAGCTTTAGCTATAACAGGGTCTTTCGGAGCTTCAGTATTAAAGGTAATTTTTTTAACTTTAGCACAACACTTTTTAAGTTTAAGTTGCAAGACACTTTTAACAAGGTAATGGTCAGATCCAATTTCAGCTCCCCTATATGACCTGGTATTCCTAACAGAACTAGCCCATTTGCTGTTAATTAATATATAATCAATCATATTCTTATGCAGCCCATCAGGTGAAACCCATGTGCAATTATGTATGTCGCGGTGTTTGTAATAAGTGTTAGTTATTCTGAAAGCATTGAGTTTACTTACCTATAGGAGACGTTACCCATTGCAGCTACCAATACCAAAAGGGCCTATCACCCCTGCCCAAAGGTCAGAGTCAGTACCAACTTTGGCATTAAAGTCACCTAGAACAAGGGTAATATCTCCTTTCTTGACAGAATTCAAAATATCCTGAAGTTGTCCGTAAAACCTATCTTATCCTCATCGGCATCCTCAGTGGGGGCATAACACAGATAACATTCAGTCTTTAATGACTGTTTAAATTTTGCTGTAAGAAACCTTTTAGAAGAGCATCAATAGGTATCTGTTGAGAAGCAAACCTCCCTGAAAAGAGAAATTTAAGATTATTTTTAAGCTATCTGACCTTTGTCTGCCCATCTGGTCTCTTGCAAGCGGAGAATATCTAGGTTAAAACGGTGGAATTCTTGTGTGAAGACATCAAGAGAATAATCTCTGTGCAGAGTCCTCACATTCCAACTACCTATGGAGAGAAAATGGTTAGTGGGATGTTTTAAGAAACTCTATTGAAAGACTAAGTGCCGATAGTATCAAACAGCCTCTTAATCGTAGGCATGGGGCAACGGCCTTTTCCCCCCACTACTAAAGCCTGAAGTCATCTACACTGGCAAGCTTCCTCCAATGTAGGTTTGACGATGCCCATAGAAGCAAGGGATCGGGTACTTCCGACGGCGTCTGATCAAGATTATCCACCAGCTGATAAAACCTACGTTGTGAATCTATTCACTTGTGGCTGTCGATCCACAAACAGAAAACACAGTGGAAGATTTTCCCTCAACAGAAACACACCAGTGCAGCAAATTCAGAATCCTTAATCAAGCTCGAAGCCATTATTCCATTCAGGTTGGTATATATGGTCAGCACCATGACTCAGTGTGGTTCACTAAACTTTAGGTGGCCGGTTCTGTGCATCATCATAGGGGATTGGTGCATACCTGTCCTTCCAATTAATACCAAATTACCTTTTTCAGACAATTTAAATATTATTAAATTGTAATTTAAATGAAACAACTCGTGGTGGATAATTCTGGAATTAAACAGGGTTTTTAATTTTTTAAGGATTTCCTTTAGCCGTCCCGTGGCCGAGTGATTAGCACGCTTGGCTACTGATCTAAGGGACCTGGGTTCGAGCCCCAGTATTAGGCATGGATGTGTGTGTCGTTTTTCTGCTGAGGTCCTGCCATCCTCTCAGATCTCCTACTGTGGCATATAAACTGACAGGCTCCTGTCAGACCTCTGTGGCAAGCAGCTGCTTGAGGGGGTATTTATTTATTTTATTATATTGCTTTTTATATGCTTTTTGGCCTAATGATGGGAGATGTCAAAATAATTGATTCGCATTATTTCTTCAGAGAAAGCCTTTTTTTCTCTGCTTATGAAAACGAAGAATTACTGCTTACAGTACTAACTAGAAAAGAAAAAAATAAATAATAATAATAAATACCCCCTCAAGCAGCTGCTTGCCACAGAGGTCTGGCTGATGGAAAATTTCCTTTGTTTTTCAATATATTTGCATTACTTTCGAAATGTTCTGAAAAGGAATGTACAGTCGCTCAAAAAAATATCCGAATACTATGGTTGATTACAGAATTCAGGAAAAATATCTGGCAACGATTTTTTTAGAAATTAATGATCTGGCACACCATATTTCTCTTCTTAAAATTACGGCTTTCCAAGAAGGCAACCATTCTGACATCCTTCGTGTCACGTGACACGAAGGTTGCCAGATCACTAATTTCTAAAAAAATCGTTGCCAGATATTTTTTTCTGAATTCTGTAATCAACCATAGTGTTGGGATATTTTTTTTTGAGAGACTACAGTATGACGTGACTTATTAACGCTAAATAGCGACTGCAACTATCCTATTTATATTTATTGTTTGTTCTATTACAGTACGTTTTATCGTATTAATGTATAACTGAAATAAAAAACGGTATCAGTAAGAAAAAGTGGATTTTTAGACAGCAAAAATGTAACGAGTATTTACATGTCAAAAGTACTTTGCTTCTTTCCACAACTATTGAATTAATTTACAGAAGCACAAGGTTTCGCCGTAGCTGTAATATCTTGGTGACATTTGATGTAAAATGACACTTTATCAATCATATTAAAATAAAATTTGCAAATGCTAATCATAATCTGAATATTAACTAAACCGCTATTTTGATGTCAAGCTGGGCTGACGGTTATTTAAATTTTGGACCCAAGTTACCAGCACGAAATGATGGTCATGCACTATTTGTTCCCTTTTACTATATCTATGGCTGCACCTGTGACTTTATATCACAAATTTTATCCTTTACTGGTTTTGGGATGTTCGGGCGATAATAAAACAGTCGAGGTCATGTTTTCCATCCTGTCACTGAATAATATTTAAAAATACTACTTGTCTCAGCATGGATCCTGCAGCGATACGATCTCTCGTTCTGGATGACTTATGTTTTTACGAACTAGCGAGCAGACGCCACATTTAATATCTCTGTTTGTTGCCATTCAAATGTGCTAAATCATAGTTGTAATTATTTGGCGTTATTTCCTGGAAGTAGCGAAACTCGTTTGCAGCCTTATGTAAGGGTAAAATGCTTTCTCTTTTAGTTCGTACTGCTTAAACTTAAAATCTATATAATAAAAGAAGGTGTCTGTCTGTGTGTCTGTCTGTCTGTGGCAGCCATAACTCATCGGGAAATCAACGTACACGCTTCAAATTTTCAGAGAATGTCTCTGGTTGTGTTCCGGATTGCAGTGCCAAATTTCAGGTCGAAAGTCCAAAAGGGGGGCTTGCTAGAAGCAAATATATTTACCATGCTATTCCTACGGGAAACGAGAATCGCTGTCAAAATTATTGTTCCCTAAATGTGATAGTAAAGAGTTTAAATAGCATTGAACTCTTCTGCTGCAAATCTGATGCCGTTGCCAGATTCCCCACATTTCCAAAAGCATTATTTAGGCGTTCCATTGCAGTTAGGGACCTGATTTTTTAATCAAAAATGGGGTCGGCACCAGGGGGAGGAAATATAGGACCCCCGCATATCCGGTCGTCTTATACGAAATCTCAAACTTGTCTATCTGCTTTGAAATACAAAACAGTTGTCTTTATATAATTTTATTTTAGAATCATAGTATATGTCCGCATATTCCATATATATATATATGGGGCGGGGGTGGCTCAGTCAGTAGCGCGCCAGGCTCGTAATATGTAGTTCCTAGGTTCGAGTCCCAGCTGGGTCAGCGTTGAGATTTATCTCCGCAAATTTCCTCGCCCCGCCCACGGTCAGTAGGGGACACCAATGGGCTTGGAAAGGCGTTAAGCTTGGAAGGCCGTCGGATGGGACGTTAAGCCTTGGCCCCGTATGCAGGAGAGCCATACCCTGTGCACGTTAAAGAACACGCTGGATGGCCTTGATGGGAGGCTACCATCTGTCTCCCAACAGCTGTTCCAGTGGGTCCCTTCCCCCAACCTTCTCTGAGCCTTCGGGGTCCATGTGACCTGGCCATTTAGCCCATGGTGTGCACAAAAGTACCGATCAGAGTTAAAACAACCCAACCCATATACAGGGTGAATCTGAAAAAGTGGGCAAAACTTTACGGAGTGGTAGAACGCAGCTATACGAGCAATATTCGTCATAGAAAGTATGGGCGGAACGCAAACGGCGAGCCGCTAGGTGGCGTTGGAAATGGTATAAAAGGGTCGGTCCTCGCACCCAATGGCATTTCTACCGTGGATTGCCGAGAGGATGGCTGGTTATACTAACTACGAAATCTCTTTTGAGCAATTTCTTTGAGCATGTACCTCAATTACATTCCTGTTAATAAAATGTTTTCTGAAGTATCTCCTCTCCTTCTTGTGTTCATTCTTTAAATGTGACAGTGGAAAACTACCTTTTAACTTCTCACCGCTTGCGTTCCGACCATACATTCTATGACGAATATTGCTCGTATAGCTGCGTTCTACCACCCCGTAAAGTTTTGCCCACTTTTCAGATTCACCCTGTATATAAAATATCATTTTAGCTTTTCCTGACCGGTGGAATATTTTAGTAATTGGGAAACTGTACTGTCTTATTCTCAGCCCTTCCTAACAAACTAAATTATCAGACGCTCCCCACCCTGGCTCTAAATCCTGGGTAGGTGCCTGGACATGGCCATTTAGCCCACTGTGATTCCAAAAGTGCCAATCAGAGCTAAAATAATCCAAAAAAACAAGCATCTTTACCTTTAGACTCATATTAATATTTCATGGTCGAGGGATTCAGTTTTTCCTTTGTTGACCGACCTAAGCGGTAACAAAAAAAGACCAACTCTAAGCTGCAGGCAGCCATTGTGACTTTTTCGGAGCGTAATTTATCATTCGGAATGAAATGATCACTCTCAATGTCTTTTGGAAGCAGTACATCTCCTCACCTGAAAAGCTTCAACCAGTGATGATTTCCGTTCGCTCTTAATGAACAGCAAAGGCCAAATAAAGGTGGAGCACATGGCGGAGCGGGGGGGGGGGGGGGTTTGAGGAAAGAGAGACAGCTTTATGGTCACTCGCCATTTCCATCACAATGTAGGTCACACTTCGCTAGCAAAATCCCGCGACTGACCCACTTGGCGCCTTTCGACACGGAAAGACTTTTGGCTCCATGGAGAGGCTCCAAAAGTCAGGGAAATAGGGGGGGGGGGTGGCATTTTAACGTTTGGGCAACGAACACAGAACGCGACATTTGGCAAAAATGTTACTTTTAGCAAACGATTCTAATTGGCCTGTTTCTTTTGCTTTCCACTTTCTCTTCTCTTCGTTGATTCCCTTTTTAGCATCAGCTTTGAGACTTATCCCCGCAAAACTCCCCGCCCTGCCCAAGGTCTGTAGAGGACACCGATGGGCTTGGAAAGGCCGCCGTCCGTCGGTTGGAACCCTAAGCCGTGGTCCGTGTGCGGGAGAACCATACCCTGTGAACGTTAAAGAACACGCTGGATGGCCTTGACGGGAAGCTACCATCTGTCTCCCAACGGCTGTTCCAGTGGGTCCCCTCCCCAAACCTTCTCTGAGCCTTCGGGGTCCTTGTGACCTGGCCATTTATTCCATGGTGTGCAAAAAATTGTCGCTCAGAGGTAAAACAACCCAACAACCTTTTTAGAATTTGCGGAAAATGAATCGATTATCAAAATTTGCATCCAGAATTTTGTTTCATGTTTAAAATATACACAGGACAGAGTGTTTTTGTAGTTGTTGCCCTGATTTTTTAATATTTGTTTGTTTACTGTAGTAATACTCTGACGAAACGAAAGATCCAATGACTGTCACTAAAAATCCTGTAATAATGAATTCTGATGAAGAAGGAAATGATGGTGGTTTGAGAATGAAATTAAATGACATTTCTAATATACTAAAAGACTGATCTACGGGACCTGGGTTCGAGCCCCAGGTAAGGCATGGATGTGCGTGTTGTTTTCTGCTGAGGTCCTGCCATCCTCTCAGATCTTCTACTGTGGCATATAAACTGACAGGCTCCTGTCAGACCTCTGTGGCAAGCAGCTGCTTGAGGGGGTATTTATTTTATTTTATATTTTTAGAAGGGGGATTAACCGAAAGCCGATGATTCTAAATAGGAGTGTACGAAAATAGGTAATTATAAATTTAATTATTCGAAAACCTATTATTCAAAATTCGATTATACGAAAACTGGTTATCCGAAAATCAGTTATATCGAGTATTGCGAAAAATCAGTTATCGAAATACCGATAATCAATGAAAAACTAAGTTTCTATTGTTGCCATCTCATTGTTTATGCTTCTAACTATAATGCGATCAGCAAAGCTTTTTAATATGAACCACCTCATTTCGTATAAGCTAATATTAACATATTTTTATTCTACGAATTCCGTGCGTTTTTCTTCAGAAATTGAAACAGTCTTTTAAAGACATTAATCAAGTTCAAACGTCTCATTTGAAAAGCAAAAGATGAAAGGGAATAAACGTTTTTACTACTCTAAGATGGCAACGTTTTTTCGAAGTTCAACCTCTCTTTAACCTTCGTATCAGTGACTCTGAGAAAACGAACTTTCATCTTGTGCACTTTCTAAACAGATAGGCGCATGAAATCTTGCCACGTGAGGTGCTCGCGATAGTATCTTCTGTTGCTATCTTAAGAATTGGGGGAATGGGCGGGATTCTTGCGTCGGCTGCGAAAGGAATTATGGGTATGATGCAGAGGACTGGTAGACTCTAATAAGGCCCACAGTGAGGATTTTTTGTTGTTTTTGGAAAATAACCTATTTTAATCAAAATAATTATCCTTCCCCTCAGAAATTGCGTAGACAAGAATCATAATCTGAGGCTTAACAGCATTTGATCCAAATTAGATTTGGTAATTTTTCAAAAGCCGAATACAGTTTTAAATTACGAGCAATTTAGGATCTGGATGTTAGAAGAAAAAGTTTGCTCACATACAGAAAATTCTTGATTATTTTAAAAATATTTTACAGAAAAATGGATATATTATGCGTTTAGTAATAAATCATCACAGGAAAAGTCCTGTAGACAAAGAACGCCTGAAAAATTGAGTTGAAAAATATTGGTTGTCCTGACTGGGATTCGAACCCTGTTCTCCCAGAAGAATGCTGGACGTCATAACCGCTATACCACATATTGAACAGATGTGCACATTAAACTGGATTATTGAATTATTTTCTCCTAAAAGCAGACTAATTTTGTGGTTAAGACACCCCGCATTCTTCTTGAAGACCTGGATTCGAATTCCAGTCAGGGCAACAAATTTTTTTTAACTCAGTTTTTCAAGCATATATGTATGTTAGTTAATCCTATTAATGTACTGGAGCAGGTGCAGTCCAGTTGTAAAATTTTGAAATCAACATTTTTGGAACGTTGTTGGATTTAGTTCTGAGCTGTGCTTTTCCCCATAGAGTGCGGTAAATGGTAGGCCACAAGGACCTTCAAACGCTAAGAGTTGAGTAGGGAATCCAATGAATAAGTGTTAAATGGCAGGGGGAAGCCTCCCGCGAAGACCACTTAGAATATTGTTTCCCGCGCACATGTCTGTCCAATATCTCTCATGCAAACCGGAGCCATGGCTTCATGCCCCATCTGATAGTCGGCGGACTTTGGAAAGGGCCCATCAGCAGTAGTGTAACCAGGGTATGGGCGGGTTATAACCTACCCCCGCTGGCATTACTGCTGTTAAAGGGGGCGAGGGTGGATCAGTAGATAGCGCGCCAGGCTTGTAATCTGCAGTTCCAGGTTCGAATCCCAGCTGGGTCACCGTTGAGATTTATCTCCGCAAAATTCCCCGCCCTGCCCACGGTCAGTAGGGGGACACCGATGGGCTTGGAAAGGCCGCCATCCGTCTAATGGAACGTTAGGCCGTGGCACCATTTGCGGGTGAGTCATACCCTGTGCACATTAAAGAACACGCTGGATGGCCATGACGGGAGGCTGCCATCTGTCTCCCAACAACTGTTCCAGTGGGTCCCCTCCCCCAATTTTCTCTGAGCCTTCGGGGTCCTTGTGACCTGGCCATTTAGCCCATGGTGTGCAAAAAATTGCCGTTCAGAGGTAAAACAACCCAACCTCCATTTCGCAAATAGTTTTATTTGAACAGAGAGATGATGTGTATCATCTTGAATTCTGCCACTAAACGAGACTCTGTGATTCGGATGACGACATCAGGATGAAGATCGATCCTCTTCTCTCTTCCAAGGTCACGTCCTCATTGAAGCCACGCAACGCGGTCAGTTGTCGAGGCTGCGCCGATGCCGTAGCCGGGTTTTGCGCCGCCACTGTATCGACAGACGCAGCGCATCAAGCAATCGCTTCTCCGCACTACCTGCAAATCCTGCTGAGGGAGATGTTGCGGCTCGTTCCGCAAGGGGATGCAAAAGCACTCATGTGTGACACTAACTGAAACGTATGCGGTTTTAAATTAATTCAACGATTGGTACTTTCGAACAAGTCTCTCGAGAGGAAGGCGGAATGGCTAGGCTTAAAAGAGGCAGAGCAATTGGGCTCTTTCCAAATCGACGGTTAAAGCAGACTCCAGCTTTGAGTGCTCTTTCTTTTTCACTTTAGTATATGTAGGGAAAGATATTTCGTTTCATCGTAATTTAGGCATGCAGCCTCCTCAAAGAATTGCATGCTCGTGAATTCAAATAATTACCCGATTTTAAAATGCTAATTAAAAATTAATTTATTCTCAAATAGCTCACGTGCTGCAGAAAGAGCAGCATGCTTGTATATAAAAAAAAATCCCCTCAAGCAGCTACTTGCCACAGAGGTCTGACAGGAGCCTTTCCGTTTATATGCCATAGTAGGTCTGTGAGGATGGCAGGACCTCAGCGGAAAAACAACACGAACATCCAAGCCTTAGTCTGGGGCTTGAACCCAGGTCCTTTAGGCATAGCATCCATAGCCAAGCGCGCTATAATTCCGTAACAGAAATAAATTTACGACGAATGGGAGTAAATAAGAACATAAATACTCGTGACATATCCGAGGTTCGAACTCGGATCTCTTTACCAGTTGAACATCCAAAGAGGGAGGGGTTGTAGCTGGACACTTGCTCCTTCTCCAGTGGACACTTAAAATATACAGAAATATAGCTTTGATTAATTCCTCTCCCACACACTCCCCAATATCGTTTGTAGGTGGTGGAACCGAATATTTGCATAAAGCCCCGTACTAAAACTAAATCAAGAACTGGCACTTTTTTTTAGAAGATACTCTTTCTGTCCAATGGCAGTTCCAACAAAGTGGTTGCATGTGTCGAAAAGGATTTGATAGCTTTTACTTACTGTGACAATTTACCCACCTTACTCTGATGATGAAATAAATACATTATCATTATTATTGCAGCTAAGCTTGGAAAAGTTAGGTGAAATTTAACTTCATTCGACTAACCGACTCTGCTTTGAAAATACACCAAAATGTAAATATAGATCGATAGACAGTAGATAATTTTTGAAAATCATTTTGAGATGTATGCTGTGATAGCCCTCGTGGTGTGGCCCTGACTGTCATCACCATAGCCTACATAGAAGTCAGTATATCAAGAAAATAAAAGACGATATAGTAAATAGTGAAAATACACCGTTTGCAATTATCAGATCTTTCTTGCACCTCCTTTTAATAGGTGGTCCATAGACCAAGAAATGGTCACACAGACGAACTTTTATTCGAGATAGTCTTGTAAGCACTCAACAGATGTTCTGCTTCTCTGCGTGAAGCTTCGTTGAGTTATCGCTGGTATCGAGATCACTGCCTTTGGTCAACTTTAACAAATAGGAGGCGCTGTAACTAATCGTCCGTTGTGGAACGTTCTGGGCAGGAAGTTACGCCCAGCAACCAAAGAATGGGCAGATGCAGTGCTTCTCCTTTTTACGGAATGAACGCTTGAAAAATTGGAGACTTCGCACCTGTCGATTCGCGCGTGCTCAATTGCCGTGTCATCAACAAAATATTTTTTCAGCGTTGGCACAACGATATTCAGTCTTAATATTTCCAGGAAGTTGAAAATCTACTACTACTACATATGTATGATTCATTAATGTAGTTGTGTCTGTCTTTTAGGAGAAAGTCAGAATTCAGGACATATTGGTGGATAACATCATCGTATGGTATATATAGGTAGACTGAAAAATCTGAACTCTATAATATTGAAAATAGGCTTGAAAATAAACCGAAAGACTTTCTAGAAAAAGCAAGTTTTTCCTTAACGGAAGATAACGATAATGATATTCATGGCGATTTATTGTAGTTTAAAATTCGACGATTAGAATGGATTTGACGAAAAAAGCATAACGGCAGTTACATCAAAACACATCGGGAGCTATAGAGTAGTTGCTCACATTTTTGTATTTTGTTTTAGATGTTGAAATGTTACTACAGCATAATTTTCTTTCACAAACTATCATGAAAAAATTCTTAAGTCATGCTACAAAAAGTTTGTTCTTAAAAGACGTCTTGAGTGGCTCAGTCGGTAGCGCGCCAGGCTCGTAATCTGTAGTTCCCAGGTTCGAGTCCCAGCTGGGTCAGCGTTGAGATTTATCTCCGCAAAATTCCCCACCCTACCCACGATCAGTAGGGGACACCGATGGGCTTGGATAAGGCCGCCGTTCGTCAGATGGGACGTTAAGCCATGGCTCCGTGTACGGGAGAGCCATACCATACCTTGCGCACATTAAAGAACACGCTGGATGGCCTTGACGGGAGGCTACCATCTGTCTCCCAACAGCTGTTCCAGTGGGTCCTCTCCCCCAACCTTCTCTGAGCCTTCGGGGTCCATGTGACCTGGCCATTTAGCCCATGGTGTGCAAAAAAGTGCCGCTCAGAGGTAAAACAACCCAACTTAAAAGACGTCCCCAACTTTTACCAGTTTCTGGACATTTCCTTTTCCCCAAAACAAAATAACCACGGTGTTAACTGTAACCGTAGTTGATATAGTTTTATTAACTGATTAAATTTCTTTGCTTATTATAAAAATTATTTCATTACTCCATAAAACGTGTCGCTCTCTTTTTCATCAAAAACACTGTACTAAATATCTTAATATTTCACTAAAACCTATTACTAAATATTTAACTCCAACATATGTAATCGAAGTTTCAAGGGGGCTGTATGGCTTAACGAAAGTTTGTGTAGAAATGAGCATTTGAATATTATCGCAGTTCCTTCTACGCAGTAACCTAAATGTATAGCTGAAAGCTACAACTGGAGGAGATTATCCAAAATTATAGTAGGTATGAGGTACAATTCAGGTACTTGGGCCACTCTCAGCTCGTCGCTGGTACACGGAATAAAATCGAGGGATGCAACTTGCCTTCCTAGAGCATTCCAAGCATGCTCTATCAGTAGAGGATTTAGAGATTCAGAGGCCCTAAGCGGAATAACATTTAGGGGCCCTATTATGTATAGTTGAAGTGACCTCTATAATTATGAAAGCAATTCACAGAACGTTATGGGGGCCCTAAGCAGCTGCTAAGTCCACTTCTCGGTTAAATCGCCCTGTGCTCTCTGGCAGTGCTTCTCAAAGTGCTGGTCCGGAGCGAACTGCCAGGAAAAATATATGTTTTCAAAAGCCTAACATTATGTCATATTTTTTTTTGCTTCATTTTTCTTAATTGAATGTAACATCTTGTTTTAATATTTTCAATAAAAACTATATCGTTTTTCGATTTAAATTTGTTTTAATACCCACCAATTCGGCAATTATACACCGGTCCCTTGTACACTGGAAAACTAAATGTCGGTCTACCAGATCAGAAAGTTGGAGAAGCACCGCTATATGAATTGAGGGTTGTTGGGTTGTTTTACCTCTGAGCGGCACTTTTTTGCACACCATGGGCTAAATGGCCAGGTCACATGGACCCCGAAGGCTCAGAGAAGGTTGGGCGAGGGGACCCACTGGAACAGCTGTTGGGAGACAGATGGTAGCCTCCCGTCAAGTCCATCCAGCGTGTTCTTTAATGTGCGCAAGGTATGGTATGGCTCTCCCGTACACGGAGCCATGGCTTAACGTCCCATCTGACGAACGGCGGCCTTATCCAAGCCCATCGGTGTCCCCTACTGATCGTGGGTAGGGCGAGGAATTTTGCGGAGATAAATCTCAACGCTGACCCAGCTGGGACTCGAACCTGGGAACTACAGATTACGAGCCTGGCGCGCTACCGACTGAGCCACCACCGCCCCACCGAATCTAGGATATAAAGCCCTCTCTCCAGAATGCTAGTAAGGTTAACGGTGGCAAAAAATTATTAAACCTGTACATATCTCACGCATTTTTTAAGAAAATTTTTAAAAACTCCAAAACAAAGTGAAAAATATTATAGTGCAATAAAAAATCCAGTTTTTCTTCCCCCTCCCCTCCTTTACTTTTTCTAGATCCTCTCCCGCTTGCAAAGTTAGGTAAAGATCTTAGTAATCTAGTATATTCATGGCAATTTTTTTTTAATTTTTATTTGTTTTGTTGGAATGCTTATACTTTTGGGCTGGCCCTAATACTCGTAAATAAGCTGAGGGAGAGGTACCAATAAGAAGAGAGGAACTGTATATATAAAAAGACAAACAACAGCTAATGTTGAAAATGGAGCCACTGTTGAAGATGAAACAAACGATAAGGCTGTTAACCTCAAATTACCCAAGCTCTAGTTCTGAGATAAGCTTGGAATGTTGCAAAGTGCAAGAACAAATAGTCGAAAAGGAAACGAACGCTGGCGACACTGAAAACATCAACATGATGACCTTAGCAGTCACATTCCCTTGCAAGCATCTCCCGTGCTATGACCAAAAGTGGATTTACGTCGTAGGGCCTGGGTGAAAATCAAAATTTGGGTGCCCTACCTAAATGAAATGACACAACATACATATATTTCGTCAATATTATTTCAATAAAGTATGATTGAAAAATGCTTAATTTAGCAATGAAAATAATTTGAAACAGAATAATGTAGACAATGGATTTTTATTTCTAATGTTATGTTTGGAGAGGGGGGTGGGTAGCAGAACTGTGACAACCGCAGACAAGTGGCCGTTACGCCCATTCAGATATCTGCCTTCGATTTGCTTAATTGGGGTGTATTTTTTTTCTTTTCAAAAGGGAAGAAAAGCTTTGAGCAAGGCATAATTACCAAGGAGGAAATGTTTACCTCTCTCCCCCCCCGAAAAAAAAGCAAAACTTTCACAATAAATTTTTTTAACGATGTGGTTAATGCTTAAAAATATGATTTTTGCAGTCTAAAAAATCATGCCTTCCCCACATTCGACCTCTCCTCTAGGAGGTAAAACTGTTATCCTTTACGAAGAATTATGGTTAAGACAGTTAATGGTTATTAAGGTTATATTATATATTAGGCAGGCAATTCCAGTTAATACGAGGTTCAGTACAAGGTTGGGTTGGGTTGTTTTACCTCTGAGCGGCACTTTTTTGCACACCATGGGCTAAATGGCCAGGTCACATGGACCCCGAAGGCTCAGAGAAGGTTGGGGGAGGAGACCCACTAGAACGGCTGTTGGGAGACAGATGGTAGCCTCCCGTCAAGGCCATCCAGCGTGTTCTTTAACGTGCACAGGGTATAGCTCTCCCGCACACGGGGCCACGGCTTAACGTCCATCCGACGGACGGCGGCCTTTCCAAGCCCATCGGTGTCCCCTACTGACCGTGGGCAGGGCGGGGAATTTTGCGGAGATAAATCTCAACGCTGACCCAGCTGGGACTCGAACCTGGGAACTACAGATTACGAGCCTGGCGCGCTACCGACTGAGCCACCCCCGCCCCACCAGTACAAGGTGAAGCATTCAATAGATTCCAAAATGTGAGTCATTTTTCTAGTTGTGTTCTGAATTAGCCATACACAGTCGTAACAGAATAATATGACCACCATGTATATGTATGGTAGGTGGTCATATTATTCTGAAACGACTGTGTATGTTAAGGTGCTTTTCAAATATTTGTTAAAGGTCACTAAAACGGAGAGAAACATTTTATATAGGGTGTCCCTTTTCACTCTGATCAATCCCTCCCCCCCTCCTTCAGGTTTTATAGATCCGGGTCTATATCAGCCTATCAAGGAAAGAGAAATGTTAGCGATTTTCGTTCGTTCATCTCTATAGTCTTTTGCTAACCATCATTACACGCAACAGAATAATAAACGGGTTAAGAAGAGCTTGGTAGAAAAATATTCCTTTCTGAACTCGAATGTTTTATCATCCTGAAATTTTGACGGAGGAGGAGTTCAGGACCGCCCAGTGGCTAAGTGAATTATCGTTACCTTGACCTGTGGAAAAATACATCAAATTTTCTGAAAAAAATATTATATTCTATGAGATTTTGGAACAGTCTCTAATCTCAAGAGTTTAATGCACTTGTTTTTCAGTGTTTAAGGAACATGATGATAAGAACTTTAGAACAGACAGAAAAATATAGTAAAAAAATCTACTGTTCTAAGAATTAGCAAAATTAGATACCTGAGATACGCTATTCCAGTTTAAAATTAGTAATGTTCTTAAAAACTGCAACGTTCAGGTATCTATAACCCACTGTCATGTGACATTTATTTTGTGAGTACATCCGTTTGAAGCGGACAGCCCACAAAATGATGAAAACGCCGTCGCAATGTCATGCTCGATAGAGCAATGGTAGTGAGGGAATTCATTAGATGTAGTTTGTTCTTTGGTTTATTGCGTTTTTAACTGGAAGGATAACTATGCGCAATTTCTCACAGATAATTACTCGAATCGACCGGGCTTAGCACTTAACCCTTTCACGACTAAGGGAAACATTTTTCCCATTTTAAAATTGGTGATTGTCGTATTTAATTATAACCTTATCTGCATTTTTTATACAGAATGTAAAAATAGAACGTATGCCGAACGCAATTACGTAAACGGGAACGTTTAGAAAACAAAAACAGAACTGTCAGGACGCATAATATATGTACTATGTCCATCTTTGCCTCACTACCAAAAGAAATTGCTTCGCAGAATATCATAATTAGCACATCATTTTGTATAGTAATTTTATTTCATAATTTTGTCCTAATAAACCAATAAATAAAAGACATTGCATAATAAGCCTAACTATAATTTGTGTTACCTTTATAGTCCATTGGGAAAAATATTTCCCATAAAATTCCAAAAAAACTACACATTGTTATGTATTTTTCTTATGATTTTTATTTATTTTACGTCTAAACAAACTAAAATAAACAGTTACATACTAATATTTACTCTTAGAAACCTTATGGTCCTGAAAGGGTTAACTCTTCCAGTGTCCAGCCTGAAAAACTGGTTTACATCCAGAGGCCAAATTTAACTTTAGAACTTTTTTGCCAAATAATTAGTGAAAGAAATTATGGCATGTTACATACCAAATTAATCAACATTTAATTCTGGATTTTCTGAAAATAAAATATTTAACAACAAACGATATGTTTCGTTTTAATAGGACTTTTTTTAGAGTCATGTAGTAAAAAAATGCATCTGGCAACACAAATAAAAATTTATATAAAAAAAAAAGCTAATAGACCGAAATGATTATAATGAACATGAATAGAAAGGCTATTTATTTCTAAATAACAAAACAAAAAATTTTCTTGTTTGAAGTAAACATTTCTTCCATTTTGAAATTTTTTTCTCCATACTATACTTTGAGAAAAAGTCCAGGCTTGTTGCAGTCCAATAAACAAGTCACATTTAGAATATTTTTAATAAATAACTTATCAACAGAAATAACTCATGTTATATACCAAATTAAAAAGAATTTAATTCTGAATTTTATTGTAGTAAAAAATTTGAACTCTGTAGTAACATATTAATTTTAATAACAACTTTTACAGTGATATACCAAAAAAAAAAGTTGCACATTTCATAATTACTTCCAAAATCTTCCATTTTTAAAATGTAGCAGTCCTTTGTTAATTATTAGGAGATTTTAAAGACTTTAAGGAAAAATTTGTTGATAATAGTTCAAATCAAACTTCTGAACTTAAATTAGGGGATTGCTTCAGCACAGAGTAATGTTAACAAACAAATTGGCAATACCTTATATAACTTCTAAGAAATGGCAAACAGATGGCTGTAACAAATTATTTATATCATAGTTTAATAAAATATGCATCAAATAAAAAAAGAAAATATTATTTATCAAGCTTAAATTACATATTTTTATAAGATATCTATTAAAATTTTTCAAAATGGCAATTTTTATTTTTTTAAAAATCGTTTTCTTTTATTGTACTAAAAACGGATATATACGTTCTGGACACTGGAAGGGTTAATATTCGATTGGGGTTGGGTTGTTTTAAATCTGAGCGGACTGTTTTGCATACAGTGGGCTAAACGGCTGAGTCGCAAAGACCCCGAAGGCTCAGAGGTTGGAGGAAGGGACCCACTGGAATAGCTGTTGCGAGACAGATGGTAGCCTCTCATCAAGGCCATTCAGCATGTTCTTTAAAATGCACAGGATATGGCTGTCCCGCATATGTGACCACGGCTTAACGTCCCATCCTATGGACGGCGGCCTTTACCAAGCCCATCGGTGCTCCCTACTGACCGTAGGTAGGGCGGGGAGTTTTGCGAAGATAAATCTCAACTCTAGCATACCTTGGATTTGCAGATTTACGAGCCTGGTGCGCTACCGACTGAGCTTCCCCCACCCCCTTAATATTCGACCTCTCCTCTAGGAGGTAAGTGTGTTTAATACTTTACGAAGAATATATTTTTTCTGAGAGAAAACTAACAGGTTAGCGTTGTCATATTAGTATGAATTATTGGTCTGGTTTTCTATGAATACTTCTTTTTCCACCTTATTGAACACCAGTCAACTTCCTATTTCTTAATATTGTCAGTGATTATTTAAATTTGTCCTGTTTCGACTTTATGCAAAATTTCGAGCACACGAGACGTTTGTTGAAAAGTGGCAACCGAAAAAAATTTATATTAAATTTTTGATGTAATTAAAATAACCAAATTTTTATATCGCGAGTTTGTGGCAGCACTTTTCGAAATGCTTTCTGTATCTGACATTACCGTCTGCCTTTTTCAGTTCCTTATTGTCCTTTTCTGTCGATTCACATACGATGAGAAGCTATATGGTCCACGGTTAGTTGCCTTTGGCATCTAATGACCCATTGCTACTGATGGAGTTCAACATCGTTATGGTAGTAACGATGGGTGAGGGACTCCGCAGCCATTCTCTTTAAATATATACTTTCTCGCAAGTGGCAGCCACCATCCTTCCTTAACCATTAACAAATACTTTGCTGCCACTCTCTCAGGTGTATATTGTAAAGTTTATTGTGATTTCTTGCTTAATTCATTTTTAAAATTTACAAATTTGTAAGCTGAAAGGTGTTAAAAAAAAATCTCTCTCCATGGGTATCGATCGATGGCAGTATTCAGATTGGATTGTGTTGGCCAGATTGATTTATCCTTAGCTTAGTCGGTAGAGCGCCAGACTCTAATCTGCAGTTCCTAGTTTCGAGTCTCAACATGCCAGCGTTGAGATTTATCTCCGAAAATTCCCATCCTACCCTCGATAAGAACAGGGATACCACTGCGCGTGGTAAGGGCATTCTTCTGATGGAACGTTAAGCCTTGATTCCGTGTACATGAGAACCATACTCTGTGAAAGGCCATTCAACGTATTCTTTAGGTTGAATAGCCTTGATGGGAGTCTTCCATGTCTCTCCTAACAGCTATCCATTGATTCCCTTCTCCTAGCCTTCTCAGAGTCCTTGTGACCTGACCATTTAGCCCATTATGTGCAAGAAAGCGCACTCAGAGGTAAAACAACCCACAACATAAGCCAGTATATTCGAAAAAATATTAAAAGTTAAAATGTTTCAAGGCAAAATATTTTTTAACGGACATGCTAATATCGAAATGTAGGGATCTTGCGCAGAATCTCTGAAAATATATTAGTTTTCAATTTTTTATAACTGTTTAGTGGCGGCTCATCGCTCAAGTTCTCTATGTGTCATTTAGTATAAAACAGAATTGTCTAACACACATCTGTTAGCTGTTCTATTTTTTTGCTCTGCAGATGCCTTTGGGCATTATCTCAATTATTTCGCTCAAATTGTTTATAATAATTATATAAAATAAGGTAATTTCTAAAAATTTTGAACGTTTCATTCTTTTGACACAGGAAATTGTGCCCGAAGCAAAATTCCGTCTACTTACCTTTAAGAAACTGAAAACATCGGGAAACTAGGGAATAAACGGAACTTGTCTATCTTTGTTACTATAAAAGACACTAGAACAAAGTTATAGATGCATAATTCCCAGAAAATTTTATGAAATGTACAGAGGCCTTTAAAAACAGTGATAACCTTGCTATTCTGTTTGAGTCTAATCCGAATAAAATTCAAGCTGTAACTTTTTATATCTTATTAGGTTTTGGTGTGCATTTTATGAACTTGTATATCTGTCCTTTCTGTTACCACATATTATTTTTGTCACAATGTAATATAATATTCACTAATTCCCAAGGGGCGGGGGTGGCTCAGTCGGTAGAGCGCCAGGCTCGTAATCTGCAGTTCCCAGGTTCGAGTCCCAGCTGAGTCAGTGTTGAGATTTATCTCCGCAAAATTCCCCGCCCTGCCCACGGTCAGTAGGGGACACCGATGGGCTTGGAAAGGCCGCCGTCCGTCGGATGGGACGTTAAGCCGTGGCCCCGTGTGTGGGAGAGCCATACCCTGCGCACGTTAAAGAACAAGCTGGATGGCCTTGACGGGAGGCTACCATCTGTCTCCTAACAGCTGTTCCAGTGGGTTCCCTCCCCCAACCTTCTCTGAGCCTTCGGGGTCCTTGTGACCTGACCATTTAGCTCATTGTTTGCAAAAAAAGTGCCGCTCAGAGGTAAAACAACCCAACAACTAATTCCCAATTGTGTTAAACGTTATGTTCGGGTCTCTAGGTCCAAAGGTTATAAAAATAATTCTCTATTTGCGATACATCGCTTTCGTTGTTCATTAGAGGTGAAATGTTCAGCAATTATGAAAATTAATAAGTAATGACAGTTAAATGCAATTCAAGTTTCATCATGTCGAAATTCATGCGGCTGATGAATTGTTTCTGTAGTCAGTTTGCATTTACCTCCAAAGCGTTTGTATCGTTTCATTTCTGGAGAATAAAATATATGGTTTCTAATAATAACGAATAATAAATTGAATAAACTGACATAGACGTATTTGGAAATATAAAAAAAAAATAACCTCCTCAAGCAGCTGCTTGCCACAGAGGTCTGACAGGAGCCTATCAGTTTAATACGCCATAGTAGGATCTGTGAGGATGGCGGGTACTCAGTCTGATGGAAAAAAAAAACATCTGAACTAGAAAATTAAACAGATAAAGATAGTGGTAATGAAAATTTGATTCAGATAATGAATTTACCCTGCTGCCCCAGATCACTAACGGGTCGAAACCGCTTCCAATACATTTAAATTTAACGCATAGTGCTTGCCGAATATAATCTAAAGACATTAGTTTCAGATCTCTGGCTCATTTAGAAGCAGAGTTATGAGGATGCAAAATTATGAGAGTTCGACCCACTTTCTCGGCTAGGAAACGGGTCCGACACCGTTTTCAGCTGAATTAACGAAATGAGTTCCAGTACTAGAACGTGATGTTGATAAAAAAACCGAAAACATTTCAAACGCTTAGTTGAGAATCAGCAATGTGTGGTATGCAAAAGATTTTGAATCCAGAAAACTGTAAGTAACGGGGTCGAGACCCATACCCACATGTTCAAAGTGTAGTGCACCCGGAATGAAATCCACTAATAATTAGTTTAACCCCTCATCCCCCAACACTTCTCCCATAGGTTAACATGAGTTTCCCTATATTTTAACATTAGCCCAGAACTCTCGTTCTTCTTACTACTCAGATCAATCTGAGGATTCTACAGATAATTCGAAACATTTTCATAACTTGGAAAATTTTCGTCTCAGAAAGTCATAAATACTAAACCAGGTCCGATAAATGTGTTACATCATCTTTTTAAAATATTTTCACACGTGCTTGAAAATTTACAGGGTCATTATAAAAAGAACGCCCATATTTAAAAATTTAATATTGTATTAAACAATTAACCAAAGTGTGTGTGTACAAAATATCAAGGAACTCTTCAAAGTTTTGTGTTCAACAGACTTCAATGTCAGCACCAATAGTGGCGAGACATTCAATTTTCTGAATATCTATACTCAACTCAGCATGTCTGGTGTAACACTTGAAACAGCTGCAGTGTTTCTTTTCCTTAAATGATGCAAATTACGAATTCTTTCGAAAGTAACGATATTTTTAATGTAACCTTCCAAAACAGCAGCCCAATGGTGTCATATCGAGGCTACTCGGGGTCCACAAGACCTATACACTTCTGTATTCACCTGCGAGAGAAATTTGCGAAAAATAGGTCAACATTTTATCTAAAGTTGTCAGGTAACTAACATTAAATGCATACAAAATGAGAGCAAAACACCAGAGGTAAGAGGAACTTGAAACGAGATCCAGATTTTTACAATAAGTGGGAAAAGAACTGACAAGTACAAATATTGACCAGAATATCAAAGTATTTTTATTGACCAAACGAGGATTTCCAATTCTTCCGGACTCTTTTGTACATATTCAATAAATAACTAAGTAATGTTAATTGGTTTTGTAGTAAAAAAAGTGAGACTACTTCAATCTACGAAAAATTCCATAAAATCCTCTTTTAAAAAGGTTTAAACCAAAATGTTACACATCGGATGTATTACATCGAAAAAAAAAGTGCCTGCACGCCATAAAAAAAATAAATACCCCCTCAAGCAGCTGCTTGCCAAAGGTCTGACAGGAGCCTGTCAGTTTATATGCCACAGTAGGAGATCTGAGAGGATGGCAGGCCCTCAGCAGAAAAACGACACACACATCCATGCCTAATCCGGGGCTCGAACCCAGGTCCCTTAAATCAGTAGCCAAGCGTGCTAACCACTCAGCCACGGGACGGCTTCTGTACGCCATACAGGTATGTAAAGCGATTTGCACACACACACAAAAAAAAGTACACACATTAAGTTTCCTAGATAACTTTTATTTTGAATAAGAGACTTCCTTAGACAAAAATATGCTTCAAGATAAAAGATTAACAAAATCCGACTGAACCTTTATCGAGTAACGAAATCCATGAACTCAGCATTCCTGTCGCCTTGCTTTGAAAAAACCCTTCAGGAAACAGTGCAGATTAGGTTGGGTTGTTTTACCTCTGAGCGGCACTTTTTTTGCACACCATGGACTAAACCCCCAGGTCACATGGACCCCGAAGGCTTAGAGAAGGTTGGGGGAGGGGACCCATTGGAACGGCTGTTGGGAGACAGATGGTAGCCTCCCATCCAGCGTGTTCTTTAACGTACACAGCTATGTACTCTCTCCCGTACACGGGGCCACGGCTTAACGTCCCATCCAATGGACGGCGGCCTCTCCAAGCCCATCAGTGTCCCCTACTGACCGTGGGCAAGGCGGGGAATTTTGCGGAAATAAATCTCAACGCTGACCCAGCTGGGACTCGAACCTGGGAACTACAGATTACGAGCCTGACTCGCGCTACCGACTGAGCCACCTCCGCCCCCGGAAACAATGCAGAGATTTCCATATAAGCTGTGTACAGTGACATTACATGACTCCATGTTGTAATATTTTCTGGCCAGATTACAGGACGAGGAATGACTTGCAACACTCTGTTGCGCAAGAAAGACGTAAACACCAGAAATTGTATCATTTGGCGTGGGAAAAACTCGCATTATCTGAAAAGTATTCTTATTGTTATTATTACTATGATATACACGGCTGGTATCCTGCTTTGAAAAGGAATGTCCGCAAATATGCACCATCGCAGCACCACTTCATAATCAACTGATGTCGCACCTGCCTGTTTCAAGGAAAGGCAGATCTTTGGCAGAAAACGATTTCATGTAAGGTGACCTCTACCACACATTCGCTGTAATGTGAGGGTGATCATGCAAGAACATTTAGTTGATTGGGCAGTTCCTGACATTTTATATTTTTCTTGTGTGCCATAACCACTTTACCTGAAATCCAGAGTTCATGCGAGTCTCCAAACCAGATGTGAAGATCAATATCTGAAAAGTGGAGAACATTTCAAACGAAATGAGTAGGAGTTTATCACATATCCTTGGGCGTCGGCAGAGGGGATGCTTTTTTGTTGAAAGTACTTACAGGCAGAGGAGATGCTATTTTTGTCTAAAGTACTTATTATTATTAAAAAAAACGAAAGTTTTTAGGTGTATTTTCAACAATTTCTTTTTTCGTTTTGTTTTCGGGCATCCTTAAGTTATGGTGTATGCATTTCTTGTTTGCAGCTGCATTCATTAACGAACGGTTCGACATAAATACTTCCATCGTTAAACATTAAATTTTTCGCCCCTCTAAACCTCCCCCACTCCAGAAAAACATATTGCTGCGTCCAAATGTTTTTTTTCTCTCTTGCACCATATCAGTTCCGAGCAATACAGCTATCATAACCTAAATACTGATGTCAACATTTACTCTGATAGCAAACGATCGAAATACGTCATAAATTCTTGAAAAATACGGGATATGGTAATCTCGAGCGCATATCTACGATAATGTCATTCCAAAGTTTCAGTATTTACATATAAAGGTACATCACCCTAAAACCTGAAAGTTATTTTATATTTAGGTTGATTTACCTCTGAGCTTACTCTGTGCACACAATGTGTTAAATGGCTAGGTCACAGAGATTAGGTAGTTGGTTGTTTTATCTCTTAGTGGCACTTTTTTGCATATAATGAACAAAATAGCCAAGTCACAATGACCCCAAGAAGGTTGGGGAAAGGGGATTCATTGGACAGCTGTTAAGAGACGGATGGCAGCCTCCCAACAGGGCCATCGAGCATGTTCTTTAATGTGCACAGAGTATGGCCATGGCTTAACTTTCTGTCTGACGGATGGTGGCGTTTCCAAGCACATTGGTGTCACTTACTGATCGAGGGCAAGACAGGGAGTTTTGTGGAGATGAATCGTATCGCTGGCCCAGATAGGTTGTTTTATCCCTGACAAGCACTTTTTTTTAAAAAAAAGAGCTAACCATGTCAAAAGGGACCCTGAAGGCTGGGGGAGGGGACCTACTAGACATCTGTTAGATGGTCGCCTCCCATCAAGGCCATCCAGTGTGTTCTATAATGTGCACAGGGGATGGCTCTCCCACACACAGGGCCATGGCTTAGTCATCTGTCGAATAGCGGCCTTTCCAAGCCCATCGATGTCCCCTATTCACCAAGGACAGTTGGGACTCTAGCCTGGGAAATGCAGATTACAAGCCTGGTGCACTACTGACTGAGTCACTCAAAACCCTCAGAGATTAGGGAATGGGATCCACTGAACAATTCTTAAGAGGTCTCTCGTCAAGGTTAATATTCTTTCAAAGGTAAGGTGCTCCTGCACACGGATCTACGACTAACCACACGACTATCTTTCCAAACCCATTGTTCTCTTTCTCACCGAAAGGATGGAGATTGGAAGAGCTGTCTTTCCTATTCTAGTTTTTCAAAATATTCCAGCAAATATATGTATTGGTTTATTTTTGATTCCACTTTGGTTATTAAATTATCCATGGGTAGAGGGAATGCCTCTTCTGTGGATCAGTATCTAGTAGAAAATATCATTGATATAGCTTGAGTAGCAATGTTAGTTGTAATTGCGCATTTGACCTTTCTATGATTTCCATAGATCACCGATGTAATAATCAATCAATAATTGATGAGAAATTTCAAATGTTTCATGGTCTCACCTACTCTTAACAGATGCCACACAAATACACCAGTGACAGTACCTCTTATGGATCCAGTACCTCTTATGTTATCCGCCAAACCATGGGTCGTATCGTACTTGGTTATAGCTCGTCTCCTCTTCCTAATCTTTCGGTGTGTCAGCAGCATTGTTAAGAAAAAATCGGCGACCTCTAAGGGAAGACAAATCTAGAACCAAGCTTTTGGATATTTTACTTAGCTTTCGAAAACAGTTCTCCGAATAATCCGTGCTTTCTATTGTTTAAAAGCCGTGGATGGTTGGTTGTTTTACCTCTGAGCGGCACTTTTTTGCACACAATGGAATAAATGGCCAGGTCACAAGGACCCCAAAGGCTCAGAGAAGGGGACCCACAGAAACGGCTGTTGGGAGACAGATGGTGCCTCCCGTCAAGGCCATCCAGCATGTTCTTTAACGTGCACAGGGTATGACTCTCCCGCACACTGGGCCACGGCTTAACGTCCCATCCGACTTAAAAGCCGTGTATTTCAGAAAACTCAAGTTAACAATTGCAATACTTCTCAGCTTTGATTTGAATATGTGGCAGATTGGTAAAATTCTTAGATACAGTGCAAAAGGGACCTGGGTTCGAGCCCTAAATAAGACATAGACGTTTCAATTGTCTTGTCTGAGATCTCTCTTAACGATTCTCCAAGGTGTATTATACTGACAGGCGTCTGTCTCAAGTAGATGCAGGAATTTTATTTGAATGTCAAGACTTCACTGACGAACTTCTGTATGTACTCCTAAATGCGATTTATAAACTCCTTAAAGCACCGCGACTGTAATTCGGGTGGAAATCTATAATTCTTCTGTCGAATCATTAAGTAATTAGTGGGAATCCTGCTCATCGCTGATCGACAACAACAAAACAGCTGTTACAGCAGGTTTTGCTAATGATCGCAATCCGCCATGCAGAGAAAACTGCTTGTTATTCAAATGTGAAGTGCTGTGCGTTGGCACGTTTAGTATCATAACACTACGATAACAATATGTCACATTTTGAAAGTCGTTTTCAAGGCCCTACTAAAGTAACTCGGAAAACCGAGACAAAAATGATGTGTCTTTCGTTTGCGATGTCTTTGTTTTGAGGACGCGACGAACACTTTGTCGAGTCACCTCCATCACAAACTTTCTATTGTGACAGAAGCTAAACGTTTACAAACTACCGCTGTTGAAATGATGAGAGGTAAACGCACGCAAGGCTGCATTAAAGTCACTTATCCATTGCGGAGTTTCAAATCTTCTGGAAGGTAGGAGCAAAACGATAAATGGAATTTCCACTCTCACTTCCGAATGGCATCTTTTTTCTCAACAACCATGTTAAATGATTATGACGTTTCAGAAGTTTTTGTGAAGTTTGAAAATGAGGTTTAACATTGATTTAATGATCAAGACAATTTATATGGTATTTGGAAGAATATGCAACTTATATATAGTTCTACTTTTACGAAGTTCAGTAGCTTTTTTTTTTCTTCTAAATCTATTCATCATTCTTTAAATATCCAAAGTATGCAATCAAGGTTGGGTTGTTTTACCTCTGAGCGGCACTTTTTTGCACACCATGGGCTAAATGGCCAGGTCACATAGACCCCGAAGGCTCAGAGAAGGTTGGGGGAGGGAACCCACTGGAACAGCTGTTGCGAGACAGAAGGTAGCTTCCCGTCAAGGCCATCCAATGTGTTCTTTAACGTGCACAGGATATGGCTCTCCCACACATGGAGCACGGCTTAACGTCATATCCGACGGATGACGGCCTTTACAAGCCCATCTGTGTCCCCTACTGACCGTGGGCAGGGCGGGGAATTTTGCGGAGATAAATCTCAACACTGGCCCAGCTGGGACTCGAACCTGGGAAATACAGATTACGAGCCTGGCGCGCTACCGGCTTAACCACCCCTCATGCAATCAAGAATTTGATTTTTGAAGGGTGGGAAGCAACTTCACATAAATGTGTAAAGCAATCGATTTTATTTTTTAGTAATTCTTAATCTCACTCATCATCATCCTCAAGCAGCCATGGGCTACGGAGGTCCAACCAGACCGTGCAATTTACTTCTCCAAGCAAGTCTGTCCTGAGCTACATCTACTGCACCTGGCCACTGCACACCAATTCTAACAAGGTCCTGTTTCACATTGTCTGCCCACCGCATCCTTGGTCTCCCCCTCTTTCTGAAGCCTTTAGGGACACTGTTCATAACCCCATTCGCCAATCTATAATTATTCATACGGGCAACATGGCCAAACCAACGGAGTCTCTCTCTGCACAATATGCTGCTTAAAGGAGGTTGCAAACTCCTTTGCCTAACCTCATCATTAGTTACAAAGTTGAACCACCTAATGCCCAAGATACTGCGTAAAGCATCTGGAATCAAAAGCATCTAGTTTCCTGTTATCTTGTTTACAAAGTGTCCAAGTTTCACTACCATAACTAACCCTAGAAAGAACCAAACTATTATAGTCTAATTTTAGTCTTTAGGTGTATACGCCTATTTCTCCACACTCTCCATAGATTCTTAAAAGTCCCGGCAGTAATCCCTATTCGTCTGTTAATCTCATGCCGCACATTACCATTATCTGTTACATAGCTCCCAAGATAATTAAACTGTGACACCTGCTCAAGACTGCAACCATTCAGATTAACTGAATCACAGCCTGCCTGACCAATTTTCATCACTTTAGTTTTCTCTGTTTATAACCAAACATACTCTACTACCAGTTTCGTCAACTACTCGAATGAAAGAGTTCATCTCATCAACATCATTTGCCAAAAGGGCTAAATCATCAGCATAATCTTATTAATTTTAAAATTCATTTAATAACACTGCTCAGCATTTTTTTCTTTGACGACATTAGGTAACTTTTATAGAATTTTTTTGGTGCTGAATACGAAAACATTTTTACGTACAAAATTGAACTAATATGAAATTCATCTACGAAAATGTAGAACATAGCTTTTTGTGCGAGTAGGCAGGCTATCACTGTTGCATTATTTTTTAAAGTCGTTTATCCCTTGATCTTTTACAGCCAGAGCTACTTCTATAGGACTTGGCTAAGACAGCTAACAGAAGAGATAACGTTTAGATATATAAATATTTTTTAAGTGCCATCAAAATTCAACCGGTTGCTATTTTTGTTTTAATTTGGTAATATTTCAATACAGTCATAATAAATAATTTGTTGTTAACTTTTAAACAAATTATACCCCTAAAACATTTACACGTTTAATTTTTTTTTTGTGGAGAGCTGACTACATCTGGTTTTATTTAGAGGGGCTATATTACAGCTGACTATATTTTGTCACATTAGTGGTGCCTTGGAACTTGAGGGTTGGGTTGTTTGACCTCTGAGCGGCACTTTTTTGCACACCATGGGCTACATGGCCAAGTCACATGGACCCCGAAGGCTCAGAGAAGGTTGGGGGAGGGGACCCACTGGAACAGCTGTTGGGAGACAGATGGTAGCCTCCCGTCAAGGCCATCCAGCGTGTTCTTTAATGTGCACAGGGTATGGCTCTCCCGCACACGGGGCCACGGCTTAACGTCCCATCCGACGGACGGTGGCCTTTCCAAGCCCATCGGTGTCCCCTACTGACCGTGGGCAGGGCGGGGAATTTTGCGGAGATAACTCTCAACACTGACCCAGCTGGGACTCGAACCTGGGAACTACAGATTACGAGCCTGGCGCGCTACCGACTGAGCCACCCCCGCCCCTTGGAACTTGAGGACCCATAGACTTTTTAGGCACTAAAGAAATAATTTCAAAATACATGATAGAGTAATATTAACCATTACATCACGGAGTTCTTTAAATATTAATGCATGGTTCACTATCCTCCTATTGTAATGAAAACCTGCTGTGGTACACTCTTACCACCATAGTTTAGGGTGTCTTCTTCCCCGCTCTCTGGCACAAATGGCTTGTGGATGTTGTAGGGGCATCATCTGCTCCACTTATTGTTTTACCCAATGGTTACTGGCACAACTTCATGGCATTTCAGTGTTATAAGTTAACAACAGCCATCTTATACACCACAGACACAAAAAAATAATCAGCCTTTTACTTCACATTATCCTCTTAATGTGAAGTAAAAGTTTGTCTACTTTCTTGTGTCTGTGGTGGGTTGGGCTGTTTTACCTCTGAGCTGCATTTTTTTGCACTCAAGTGGGCTAAATGGCCAGGTCATAAGGACCCTGTGGGTCAGAAAAAGTTGGGGGAAGGGGGCCCACTGGGCAGCTGTTAGGTTGGGTTGTTTTACCTCTGAGCGACATTTTTTTTGTACACAGTGGGCTAAATGGCTAGGTCTTAAGGACCCCAAAGGCTCAGAGAAGGTTGGAGGAGGGGACCCACTGGAACAGCTGTTAGGAGACAGATGGTAGCCTCCCATTAAGCATGTTCTTTAACATGCACAGAGAGATGGCTCTCCCACACACAGAGCCACAGCTTAACACCCATCTGACAGATGGTGGACTTTCCATGCCCATTGGTGTCTCCTACTGATTGAGTACAGGGTGGGGAATTTTGTGGAGATAAATCTCAATGCTGGCCTAGCTGGGATTCAAAACTGGGAACTGCAGATTATGAGCCTGGTGTGTTACTGACTAGGCCACCCCTGTCTGTGGTGTATAAGGCAGTTGTTAACTGATACTACCACAGAACTGGCATAGAGCTGTGCCAATAACCACTGGATAACAATGAGTGCAGGGGACAACACCCCAACAACATTCACAAGCCATCTGTGCCAGAGCAGGGAAGATGACCCCTAATTGTGGTGGCAACAATGTAAGAGTATACCACAGCAAGTTTTCAATACAAGAGGAGGATAGTGAACCATATATTAAGATATAGTATTAAGATTTTTCTTCAGTCTAATAAAAAAGAAAATGTTGTCATTTTTAATTTGCAATTTATACTGGCTATGGAGCAGCTAGGCAAGACTATGAAGGAATGCAGTTGACCCTTCTCACAGGTAAATGACCTATCAATCAAAAACAATGATTTAAGCATGTTTTTGATGCACAGTTTCGTAGTCTCTAGCTTTTCCAGTTGCATGCAGACCACTCCATGATGGGTGGGTTGTTTGGGTTGTTTTACCTCTGAGTGGCACTTTTTTGCACACCATGGGCTAAATAGCCAGGTCACATGGACCCCGAAGGCTCAGAGAAGGTTGGGGGAGGGGACCCACTGGAACAGCTGTTGGAAGACAGATGTTAGCCTCCCGTCAAGGCCATCCAGGGTGTTCTTTAAAGCGCACAGGGTATGGCTCTCCCGCATATGGGGCACAGCGACTTTTCCAAGACCATCGGTGTCCCCTACTGACCGTGGGCAGGGTGGAGAATTTTGCAGAGATAAATCTCAATGCTGACCCAGCTGGGACTCTAACCTGGGAACTACAGATTATGAGCCTGGCATGCTACCGACTGAGCCACCCCCGCCCCCACTCTATGATGGATCCTGAGACTCATCAGCAGTATAAGTTTAAAGCCCCCAAACGTTCAATTTAGTACACGAATAATTCATCAGATATGAATTTATCTCGAACATTAATATATGAAAAATAATCGTGGATGTTTGTGTTGTCTTTCCATTGAGATCTCACCTTCCTTGTAAATCTTCTGTATGGCATAATAAACTGATAGGCTCCTTTCAGACCTCTGTGGCAAGTAGCTGCTTGAGGGGTAATTTATTATTAACTGGTTTGGTGAACAGAATACAAGTTCTACTTAAAATAATTCCATACCCTCAAGTTTTCATATTCTACAGAGCGTCATAACATTTAGCATATAAGAAAGGAAAATGCTTGTTTCTTGATTTATCACTTCCTTTTCATGAGAATTTTTGCCTTTTAGCGCTGAACGCAAAAATCTGCTTTTTTTACTGTTGACTTGTGTATATCATTAGTTCATAACACTGATTAAAAAAGCATTAACTTAGACTGCTATTCAATATTTTATGACAAGAATTTTAAACCTACACTGAGGTTGTAAAAGGTTCTTTAATATGCACAGGCAAGCCCTACCTATTAAACTGAGGGTGGGTCTGGCAATAGGCAAAACTATGTCATATTTGACAGCCTTAAAAATCTATTCTTTAACACATGGATTACACTAAAATTATGTTTTAAAAATGTCATTTACTATGGTAATGACAATTAAGTGAGTATTAATTTTCCATAATGCATTCAAATTATTTTTAATACCAGTATTGTTCTTTAAATTACTCAAAATAATTCTACAGATCTAGTGTTTATTTTACTATAGGGAACATACGATTCCTAGTTGGTTGACATAATTTAGCCTTAATCACAGGCTTTATGAAAAATAGCAATTTTCTGAAACAGTGAAATGGCATATCACAGTAGTGGCACACAAAAAAATAGGGTATTTCTTAATTTTTGTTATTGATTCTCCTGATGTTTTTGCATTTGTTCCTTTACTTTTTCTTCTGCTTCTCTTTGCATTTTTTCTAGCTTTTCTAATGTTACTGATTTAAGTGGCATAAGTTTAGGTTTACATAGTACAAATGACTGAACTTCATGTTGAAAAAGCAATCCTTTTGTTGGTAAAATCTCTTTCAAAAATGGATCTCCAGATTTGTCAGTCATGGTCACTAAGCAGAACAAACTGGAATACAACAAGAATGATCATAAATTTAAGCATTATTAGAGGCAATTATAAAAATTAAAATAAAATCTTCATAAAAGTGATACTGTATACTTGACACAGTTGTCAGATGTTCTAAAAGAGTTATTAAACATTTATTGCACCTTAGTATACACTTTCATTGCATTCTGTCAGCTTCCTGGAGTAGGGGTTGGCTCAGTCATAGGCACCACAGTTATAAATTATCTTTGTCAATAGGGATGCACAAGTCAGACTGAAGAAGGTTGTAGAAGGAATTGGAAAATATTGCCCCCACTGTAAAATACTGATTGAGTGTAATAAAATTTTAGAATTGTTTCATTTACTGAGTAAATATTAATAAAACAAAAGTAATAACAAAGTTAAAATTGTTCCAGCAGTTCTATTGTGAGATTAAGAGTAGTTTTTTATTGCACAATTAATTAGCATCCTGTAACTACGCTTAGCAAATGCAATGTACATTTCATTTAGAATGTAGCATTAGCATACAAATTTTTATAACAAAATGAATTGTAAAAAATTTATTGACAATGGATGCAACATTGAATACTTACACACATTTATGTAATGCAAACAAAATCAGAAAAAACAAAGTTTCAAAAAACAAAGTCCTGCAAACATGATTGGATTCAAATCAAAGACCTTTCATTTGCTTGTCAGTGTGTATAAATTGTGTGTGTCAGTATATATACATTGCATTAAGCATGACCTACAAACATAACTGTTAAATAATATTCCTTTATAAAACAAATATTCAATACATTCCTTTTTATTTTCATAGACATTTTGTTTCATAGTACATGATTAACTATGTATTAATGAAAAGCTCTGTTAGGAATGCCAGGCCATATAGGGAACTAAAAATTGGATCTGACTATTATTTTGTAAAAGTGTCTTGCAACTGAAACTGAAAGACATGTTATGTTAAGGTTAATTACCTTAAAATTTGTTAACTTTGGAAATATTCTAGCTTCCATAACTCTTTAAATATGGAACAAATATTATAGAAAATTGAGATTTAAATAGATTTGATTCTGATTCTTTAATTTATTTTCAGTCACATTCTTCTATCAAATGCATATTTTAGAAGTTATAGGGTTTCAGTTAGATTCTTATTGACATAACATGAAAATTCTCCAATATTTTGGTATAGCAGTGTATTTTACTATTATCATCATCCAAGTAATTGAGTGATTAATGTACTTGGTTACTGAGTTTGAGTTCCATGTAAAGTATGGATGTTTGTTCTGGGTTTGAGCCCAAGTTACAGATGTTTCTATAAAAGCAGGCTGCTGTCAAGTGTCTGCTTTTTGCAATTTTTTACATATTTTACACTGCAATCTGTGTTGAGTAGCTGTTTGAATTTTTTTTACCAGGTTCATTATAATCATATTTGACTGTAATAAAGTATATAATATTTGTATACACTAAGTAATAAGACAATTTTTTCCTCTAAAAATTTGAATTGACTCAAAAGTGGTAATTACTTAGTGTATACCACAAAAGTCGAGTTTATTCAATACAATATTTGTTAATTACATTTATACACACTGACAAGCAACTTTACTAAACATTTGGTAGAGACTTTTATTCTGTGTATGAATAATATTTTGTTGACTTTAAAATATAAAACATTTTTCATTTACGGCATTAAGAGTAAATTTTGTGTTTTAATATATATATAATTCATAACTTGTGTTTTAATATTAATTTAAATCATATTTGTTTATATTTCGATTCCCTCAACACTTCAGTTACATCTTTCAATAGCTATCATGGGAATGAAAATTAAATCTAACAGTAATCAAAGCAAAAGAGGCAATCTTCATAAACACAAGTATTTTTGTATTAATCTTGTATTAAACCTTCAGACAGAAAACAAAAGTAATATGCTCTATGTTCAGTTATCCACACTGCACTAAACCTAGTGAATTACTAGTATTTCTAATTGTTAATGTTTTAAATCTTCTTTTATAAGTTGACAGTTTTAAACTACTTTAACAATTTATTCATTTATTATTGTAATGAAATTGAAAATTGGCTAGCTAAAACTAGAATAATGTTTAAACACTGATTAATTAACACAAAAACTATCAATAAATAGTTTTTTTGGAAAAATATTTCACCAGCATGCAGGATTTGAACCCACATTTCTGCCAAAGTATTTGAAGACTGCAAAAACTATTTTAGATTCTCTCACTTCATTATAATACATTATTTTCAGTATCATTTAATGCATAGACATATATATTTTCACCATTTGATTTATATTTATGCTTCAAAATTTCATGACTATGTAATATAATCAGCATGAACTTCTAATATTTTGAGACCAATATGCTAATAATAGTTATAGATTACAAGCTTAGGGAAGACTAACCATAAAAAATTGTATAGGTTACCAGTAGGAATAAAAAACATCCCATTATCATTTTAATATTTCTGATACTTAATCAAACATGGATATTATGAATAAAAACCACTATTTAAATTATTTTAGAAGACTATATAAAAAACACAACTTTCAAAATTAGAATAAACTTATATCCCAAAGTGGATTCCAAAAAAGACCTCAGTTGGTTCTCCAAAGGTTAAATATATTCACAAGTATAAAAATAAAATGTAAACTTAAATGACTATGTAATTTGTTTTATACCACAATAATATTAACCAGCAACCTACTTATTTATTGCTAATAAAAAACTTACCTTAATAATATATAGTTTACTATTCATAATGTATTAAAAAAAATACTTACATAACTAATAAATATCCAGCAAAAATATTTTGTGCTTGGATTTTTCCCTAAAAGTACACAGAGGCTATCAGATGAAATGTCATCTGGTTGAACATAAGCACATTCCCTAAATTCTGAAACAGTTTTTATAAGAATAAGAAAATTTTGCCCATTCTTCTTAATTTGTATGAAAAACAACCACCTATAAAGTATTACACTTTTAAAAGTTCATTGCTTAAAAACTTGTGAACAAGTAATATAATCTAAAAATTGATTTAAACTCGATACAATTTACATAAGCAGCAAAACTTTGCTTATAGTTGTATTAATAGAAAAAAAACAAAAGGGACTGTTTCATGAAGAAATTTATTAGAAATTATATTAATTAGAATTTTTTGAAAGGAGTGAGGGCTCCCCAACACAAAGGGTAGAATAACTTAAAAAAAATCTATCAGCTTGTCCTGGTTTTTCATGCAACTTATAAACATTATTCAAGTAAATGCCTGCTGGCTTAGTAATAAGCTTCAATAACATCTATACCAAATCTAAGTAAGGATCTTTAAAAAATTATTTATTTTACCTAAGAAATGTTTGCAGATAGTTCACCATATAATTGAACTTCACTGTTGACTATACTACAGACTTATGAACTCTTTTTCCTACATAATTTAATGAACTATTGAATGTCTTGTTTGTCATTAATTCTTTACAAGCTTCAATATATTGTATTAATTCTATGTCCATTGACTCATTCTGTCAGAGAGATTTGCTCCAAAAGTTGTGATTTCTGTAACATATTCATTTAACACACACACATTCTGCAATGAAAAGGAAATGAGATTGAAGTTTTTAAAATTGAGCATTAATCATTTTTGGCATAACACAGATAAAATTTTATTTATTTTTTTTTTGTTTTAAAGCCATTTACAAATTAAGTGATTATTATTGTTTTGTTTATTCACTATGATTTTTCACCTCAATATGCATCCAAAATTTTTTAGATTATCTTAAAATGATATCTTAATAAAATTACATTTCTAGTGAAGAAAAAAACTATTTTTTGTGTAAAATAGTCAAATACCATAAGAAGTAATTTTCCATAAAAAATCATGAATAAATAGCCCCTCAAGCAGCTGCATGCCATAGAGGTATGACAGGAGCCTGTTAGTTTATATGCCACAGTAGGTCTGTGAGAATGGCAGGACCTCAGCCGAAAACAACCATACCTTACCCAGGGCTCGAACCCAGGTCCCTTAGATCAGTAGCCAGGCGTGCTTACGCACAAAAAATAGTTTCACTGTAGCAAATAAATTCGTCATAGTTAATCCAACGCACATCAGCCCATGTTTACAGTAAATTGACAAGCGGAAAATATGAGTCTGGCAATATTGAAGATATTATATACTACACTACAAAAACGGCTACCAAATGATATTTGTTTAATTGCAATTTTAACTAGAAATAAGAACATTATACTACACACTTACTATTTATGCTGTACGAAGGTATTAATTATTTTTATGCAACCTTTAACACTACATTACTTATTGAACTTTATACCATTAACCAACGAGCCATTAACTTACACTATATATTGCCAGATTCAATTATCGCCAACTTGGTTGGCTGAAGACAAGAAATTAAATCTACTGAAAAATGGCCTAACAGTTTATTTAATCACAGAGGCATAACTTGTGTTCTATTCAATTTTCTAAGTGGATATGCGAATGGTTATTGAAAATATTGTCCTGCGATAAAGCACCTTTGTAATAATGGTGCCGAACAGTAGTATGCAATTTGTGGAAAAGTCTGCAAGGACAAAACTGATCTGATGAAATATCGTTATAGCATCAAAAATATTGCTAAATCTTTAGTGTACCGGTAGTTCACAATGTTTTGAGAAGAAAACAGCAAAGCATCGCTCGAAAGAAATACCGCAATATTTGAATAAAAAACACATTTTTAAGTGTTTTTAAACATTGCTGTAGAAGTGAAGAGTGTGAATTTTAAAATTTTAATAAATATAAAATATCGGTTGTTAGGTTGTTGTTCTACTGCTCATTCTTTAGTGTTTTTAGCGACAAATATAGTGCTGTTATCAAATGACAATTTTCATTATGATTGTGCTCGCAAGCTCTAATAAGGAATGAACGGGTGAGCTGAACTTTCTGAGCTTCATGGTGCTTGGGAGCGATGAGTTGGGTATCAGTGCTCTAAACAAACATTACTATATGAAAACTATATAAGAAATGAAACTCACATTGAACCTTTGATACGGGATGATGACACAGTGAGACCTAGTTACCTACTGACCAATGGCAGGGTGGGGTTTTTGTGTAGATCAATCTCAGAACCAGCCCAGGTTGGATTCGAACTTAAGTCCTTTCCAATGGTCCTTTCCTGTTGCACGAACCACACAATGATATTTAGACCACATTAGACCAGTGGTCTAAATATCATTGTGTATTTAATATATATATATTTTATTTAATAAATATCAAAATGGATTTACTTTACATATTACTACAAGAAGTGACTAACATCCCTACTATCCTGTATTCACCAATCGAAATGCTATTTTGAATTACTAAAACAAATAATAAAACAGCTTAAATAGTGAATAAGTTTTTAATTTTTATTAATCTGGATATGACTGTTCATGCCATATTTATATTAACTTTATTGCACAATATTAGTCATAACCCTGTTCATATTCAATTATTTACCGGCAGAAACGAAAAATAAATGACACTAAAGCTGTAGTGAGCATTAATTTCAATATTCCCCTAAATCAATAGCATTGATAAAGCAACCCATGAGAAACAGCGTTTTTATAATACACTAGTTAACCGAAGAATGCTAGGAGTTCTATTTTTTTTTGCTGATATGCTTATTGCTCTGGTCCTATAATATATAATAATGCCTGTAACTTTTTTGAATATTAATATACCGAGTAATCGATTTTTCAAATATATAATAAAAAATAATAAATACCCCCTCAAGCACCTGCTTGCCACAGAGCTCTAGCAATCAGTAATAAATTATCACAGGAAAACGTCTTGTAGAAAAGAAACACTTGAAATAATTAGTTGAAAAAAAAATTATTTGTCCTGGTTGGGATTCGAATTCAGGTCTCCCAGAAGCATGCTGAGCATCCTAACTGTTGGACCCTCAAGAGCTAACCATTCTTCCAAAAAATACTTTTTTTATACACCAAAGACCCAAAACATTATGACCAGCCGTCTTTATGAAAATTGAAGCAACTGCAGGTAAACGACGGCGTATATGAAGGTCATGAAACGGTATAAATAACACCTGATAATGAGTTGTGTTAATCAGTGTTATTCTTGTTCTTCAGATAAGAAAGGCAGTGGACTTAAGCGAGTTTGACAAAGGACAAACTGTAATGGCCAGATGATTGGGTCAGAGCATTTCCAAGACGGCATTTCCAAAACGGCAATTCACACAATACCGGCTTCTTGCCAAGACGGCAAGAGGCCGGTATTGTGTGATACTCACAGTCAACCATGATTAGTACCTTGAAAAAGTGGTCTGAGGAGAACCATCAGCAAAGTGTGGGCCGACCACGCTCATCGATGCTAGAGATAAGCAAAGGCTATCCTGCAAGGTACGAGACAACAGAAAGGATACTGTGGTGCAACTCGCCCATAATTTGAATGCTGGTGATGGGAGTAATATATTACAACACACATACCCTGCTGAAAATGGGGCTGCATAGCTGCAGGCCACTCCGAGTGACCATGCTAACCTCTGTTCATCATCAAAAGTGCCTACAATTGACACACAAGTGTCAAAACTGGACCTTGAGTGATTGGAGAAGGTCAACTGGTTTGATGAATCTCATTTCCTGTTGCACCATGTAGACAGCTGGGTACATGTACGTTGTTTACCCGGAGAAGTGTTGTCACCAGGATGCACTGTGGGAACAAAACAAGCCGGTGGAGGAAGTGTAATGCTTTGAGCAATGTTCTGCTGGGAAACACTGGGTCCAGTCATTCATGTGCAGGAAACTATGACGTCTATCACCTACCTAAACATAATTGCAGACCAGGTACATCCTTTCATGGTAATTGTATTTTCCTCTAGTAGTGCCTTCTTTCAGCAGGCAATTGAGCATCTGTGGTTTGTGTTGGAACAGCATATCCGATCTGCGGCAGCTCAACCATGAATTTACAAGAGTTAAAGAATCTGCTGGTAACGTGATGGTACCAGATATCGCAAGACACCTTTAGAAATCTTGTAGCGTCCATGCCTTGCCAGGTAAGAGCTGTTTTAGCAGCACATGGAGGACCAACATCATATTAGACAGGTGGTCATAATATTTTGGCTCTTCGGTGTATATATACACGGTGAATCTGAAAAAGTGGGCAAAACTTTACGGGGTGGTAGAACGCAGCTATACGAGCAATATTCGTTATAGAATGTATGGTCGCAACGCAAGCAGTGAGAAGTTAAAAGGTAGTTTTCCACTGTCACATTTAAAGAATGAACACAAGAAGGAGAGGAGATACTTCAGAAAACATTTTATTAACAGGAATGTAATTGAGGTACATGCTCAAAGAAATTGCTCAAAAGAGCTGCCGCCAGCTGTAATGCAGGCTTCACACCTGCGGGATAGGGACCGACACACATTTGCGAAGACACCAGGCATTTCCCGAATATCGCCGGCAACAACGGCGATCCTGGCGACTAGATCCATATCGGTTTCAATGGGGCACTCGTAGATTAGGCTTTTCATATGGCCCCACAGGAAAAAGTCCAAACACGAGAGATCCGGCGATCTTGGTGGCCAAGCTATGGGACCACCTCGACCAATCCATCGCCCTGGGAACGTTGCATGTAAAGCCACCTAGCGGCTCGCCGTTTGCGTTCCACCCATACTTTCTATGACGAATATTGCTCGTATAGCTGCGTTCTACCACCCCGTAAAGTTTTGCCCACTTTTTCAGATTCACCCTGTATATATAGCAAAAGGCTGAAAATAGTAATTTGTAATCAAATTAGCCTAACCAGCATATAAACTTAGTACAAAATAATAATCTACGTGGCTTTTGATACTTTATCATAAAATGAGTGTTTAGAACAATATATTTTATAGAACGGTTTTCGATCAGTGCCAGCCAAAAGATCAAAATGTGCTTACCTAAGTTGGGGGAAAACTTTTAAAATCCAATTAAATTAATGAATAAAGTACAGTTCAGGACAAAATAATAATCTACATGGCTTTTGATACCTCATCATATAAGTATACTGTTAGACTATAATCACAGCATCAAAATTTTAAGCAACTAGATTATTGACAACAGTTGAAACTATTGAGAATTTCTTTGTATAAAGTGCAATGATATCTTCAGAAAAAAATCATTTTTACTGAACAAAGTTTTAAGTATACATCACTTTTTAAGCTAATGTAAATAAAAAAATCAATTCCTACGTGACTCCACATGATTCTTCGGCACCTGTTACCTTGATCACCTGACAGCTAACGTTCTAATGGATAATGCGATGCACACCTAGATAAGATACCACCTTCACTGCTTGGGAGTCTCGCAACCTGAGTTCGTAGCTTGGGGAGGAGGGGAGGTGCCAAGTATATAACCTCAACATTGCAAATTCTCTGGAAAAAGTCCAGGAAACTCGGAAAATTTCGCCTGAATATTTTGAAAATTTCTCCTCATACACTATTCTCATTCAAATAATTTTAGCGAAATTATGTTGCTTATGTTTCATTGTAGTTTTTTTTTCTCTTTTGCAATTATACACACGTTTTTATTATGATTTCTTTAATTGCACATCCGTTCATTTCAGCTTTCTATACATCTCTTAAGCTAAAACGTTTTCACAGGCCTGTTTTAAACGGTAAAATCTAGGACCAGAAAATTCCACATACGCGTTCTTGTTATCGTAACTTAACGCAAAAGTTTGTCTCCGCAAACTTTATATCTTCTTTCTTTACTGGAAAATAATGGAAATGCTTAAACAACTTTTGAACGAAACGAGCTATATTCTAAACGAATGCTTCTGATGTGGGAAGTATCATGGGCAACCTCAAATTTTATGCCTCTTTCCCCGAAATCAAACTTTTTTTCTCATACCTTTAAAGAAAAGGGTAAGGGAAGCAAATTTCACCTGCCCAGTTGTAATAAGTTGTATGCTGAATGAAAACTTGAGATATGGGAAGTGTCGCTTACTACTACGTAGGTGGATTCTTCAATTGCATTGAATTCGTTGCCTGCCGTTGCCAACATTTAGTAGCTCTTTGTACGAGTTAATACATAACATGTGGCAAAGCAGCAATTCTTCAAGAACATGGAGCAATGTCTGAAAATTGAAACATGTTGCGATACTTTCGCAAGTAACAGCAAAATATGTCAGTCTGTCGCTTTCTCACTTTGGAAAGGTATTCATTTTAATGCATGGGATTTTGCAAGCTAAGTCTGATATGGAAACTGAGCAGTGGTATGTATACCTTACCGTGTTCAGCGAATCTTAAATGGTCAATAGACAGTTACAGAAATTACCTAAGTGTATGGAGAATACTGCTTGAAACAAAGCTCAATTTTTAAGTGGACAAACGTTTCACAGATGGGCGCGATTCCATGGGGCACGATTCAAGATCTGGGCAACCACACACTGTTGTCCATACTCTTGAGTCATTTTTGTTACTTTCTGTAAAGTCTTGCCGAACACAGTAAGGTATCACATATCATTGCTCAATTTCCAGATCAGCCATGGATTACAAACACACACACAGAAACGAACACTTTGCCAAAGCGAGAAAATGAGAGAGACTGACTGTGTGTAATCTTCTGATTTTACTTGCGACTGTATCACAATGTGTCTCAACTTGCAGCACTGCTCTTTGCCCTTGAAGATTCGCTGTGTTACCACATATGCATTAACTCGGTCAAAAAGCTAATTGATGGCAATGGCAGGTCACAAATTAAATGATCCACGTTCTAAATATTTTAGAGTGTAACTGGTTAGACTCAAATAACACTAGCTACATTGGTTAGTAAACTAATAAAGATGGATTCAACAGGACTTTTTATCCGGCTAGTACTAGCCGAGTCAGTATGCATACTGCTTAACGCAACAGGTGTACTGGTAAGTACTTCATACTATAAAAAGGAAGCTCATTTCAACCCTCTGATCGCTTTTCCTTCCTCTGTTTGGCGACTCTACTGGCAAACGTTTTTTAGAAAAAAAAATCACTTCAGTTAATTCAATAAATAGTTTTCCTTATGTGCAAATCAGTAAATGTAGTATGTTTGCGATATAAAAGAACTGAAATCGAAATAGCTAAAGTTGTACCTTTTTAATGAAAAAGACAGAAAACGTATTTTTATGGTACAAATTATAGTTGTTTTATTTGTTCACAGTTAAAAAAATAGTGACAAAGAATTTGTTATGCTCTGACTGGAAGTTTTTACCTCATAATCCCATGAAGATTTTAATGGTTAAATATACTGCTCACAAAAAATAGGGGATATATTATCGCTTCATATTCATTTTGAAATATCCCCTAATTTTTGTGATAAAGTTTGTGATAAAGATTTGTAAAAACCCAGGAGAAATGCTTGACTTTCTTGTTGCTAATGCCTAAGTAGACATTTCAAGAATTCAATGTATAAAATGTATTTCTTTTTTAAATACATAGTTTCAAATTACTTTGTTGAATTGAAATTTCTGTAAGTATAAAAACTTAGATGAATTTTGGAGTTCTCAGGATCAGTCATAGTTTCAATGTCCAATTTTTCTTGTAAGTTTAAAAAAAAATTCACACATAAAATTTTGGTTTTGTTGGCAAGCAGCTGCTTGAGGGGGTATTTTAACAGTCTTTAGTAATTAGAAATAAGAACCAATGAGCCTTTGATTATATTTCTAGATATATTCTCTCTCATTACTGAATCGCCCACAGTTTGTAAAGTTACTCAAAAAATTTCAGTTTCTGCGGTGGCTCAGTGGAGCATGCTTGGCTAGCGATCAAAGGGACCTGGGTTCGAGCCCCGAGTAAGGCATGGATATTGTGTTGTCTTTCTGCTGAGGTCCTGCCATCCTCAGACCTATTATGGTGTATTAAACTAACAGGTCCTGTTAGACCTCTGTGGCAAGCAGCTGCTTGAGGGAATATTTATTTTTTTATTTATGAGTTATACTAGTATTTTTCACATAGCATAAGATTTTAATTCTGTCATTAAATAATTATAATAATTTAAAAACTTGTAATAACCCGTAACACAAAAGATTCAGAAATGATTTAGTGACATGCATTTTTATATCTATATTTTGCAATGTGTCAAAGAAATATTTCTCCATAATTAGGTTCAGGCTCAGTAATTATTGAAATCATTTGGACAAAAATTGATCTATAACAAGAATCAAATGCATAATTGGCTGATAATAATAACTTCATATGAGAAATCACGTCAAAGTTTACATCTTGGCCAGTCCATAGGTATTGATAAACTACAAATAGTCATGTTAATTTCCATTCAAAAATTAATTCCATTTATGCAGAATTAATGTGCTAGGTTTTTTTTCCCATTTGTGTTAAATTCCCAAAAAATGTTATCTGTTAAAATAATTGCAAAAAATACAGTAAATATTTCAATGGGGGTAGGGGTTCACTTTTAATCCTTGCTTACTCTTAGAGAGTCCAAGAAATCCTCTATCATGGTTCCCTCAAGCTTATGTTTCATGTACACACTGAATCTCTTGATTTGATCTTCTGAAAAGTAATTCTTCCAATCGCCCACAATACCTTTTCTGAAAAAATTGACTTTATCTCTACCCTGACGAGCATTCTCAACGTCATCCGTGAAATGTAGGCCTCTTTCTTTTAAGTAATCGAAGTTCGAATATTTCAAACAATTCTCAACCATTTTTGCATCCCCTTTCAATGTATTTAGATAATCTTTTCCCAGGAATTCCGCTATTTGGAATAACACTTGATGAGAATCTTTCTTCATGTCTTCGTAGGCGATGATCAAAACATTCGAATCATCCTTATGTTCGTACCATGATAACAGATGTTCAAAATAATCCCCGTATGGAACTTGACCTGTAATGAAATATTCAAAGAAATGATCAAAGGTTCTATTAGCTTTTTTCATTGCTGGGTCTAGGAGAGAATGGTGATAATAAGAGACACAAACATCCCAAGGATTGCGAATAACATATATATACTTTGCAGAAGGACTATAAGGGTTTAGATGGAAAGGCAAGTGCGTTTTCATAGCCCGTGGATGCGATAGTTTGTCCAAAGCTTCTATCCCTGTAATTTCAAGGAAAGGAATGCTTTCTAAAATCATCTGCCTTGGATTAGGAGGTAATAATCCGCCATTCAAAATCTCCCATACTATAAATTGTGTCCAAGTGGTGCCACATTTCGGATAAGTTACGATGAAGATATCTCCTGGGGTAGGTTTGAAGGAAAGGACATCTTTCACGGTATTCAGAACGAATGGAGGCCCAGGAAGAGGGAAACCATTGATAAGTTGCAGAGGAATAGTTGGATCTTCAATTTGCTCTTTAGAAGCCATCAGTGCCCTACGGTAAAGAAATGCATTTTTAGACATTAAACATAAGTTTGCAAAATTCAAGCTGTTGATAACGACAAGACTTATCCTTATTAAACTACAGACATTTTTAAGCTATATCATGTTCACAGGGGCTGACTCAATAAGTAGCATACCAGGCAAAATTCAAGCTGTTGACAATAACAGTAATTCTTATTAATAGTGTTACGACAGATGAACGTGCTGCAGTGAGTTTATGATAAACGTGACATGAACTCTCGTGTATGCTTCTGCGTAAGATTTATTTTAGCCAACGAATTGGAACACAGAACCGATCTAAAAAAATAGAAAGATAGAATTGCAATGCTAGAGTTGTGGATATGTGAATGAGGACGCAGTTAGTCTCAGTATATACGCGATAAGTGTTTGAAAAGAAGAATTATTTTATATGGTGAGTGCGCGCGAGGTTGATTAGTTTTATTAGTGTAAAATCTAATCAGTTGACACAAAAAATTAATGGTTTACGCCTGAAGTGAGGGATAAAAAGAAGGACATTGATTATAAAAATTAAGAGGTAAACGTTGATCAATTGAGCAGACAGAGCTAGTTTTAACTGTTCTGGGGAAAATATTACTTTATATACGGTAGTATTTAGTTTGTTTATAAGTAATTTCACCATGCTTTTGTAACAAATTGCATTGTTTTATAATTTGTATTGTAAAATATACTTACTTATACCCACGGTCATTTTAAATTGGAACAATATGGATTGCAGGGAACTTACCCATAGGGGTCCGGGAGATCTATATTCCCCCCCCCCCCCCGGAAAATCTTATCGTCTTATACTAAATCTCAAACTTGTCAACCTGCTTTGAAATCTAAAACAGTTGTCTTTGTATAAATTTATTTAGCACCGCATTTTATGTCCGACACTAAAAATAGATTGAAAAAGCTAAAAAATCCCATTTCATGTAGAATATCATTTTAGCCTTTCCTGTTCGGTGGAATATTTTAGTAATTGGGAATCTGACTTTTATCCACAGTCTATTACATATCTATATATTTAATTAGAAAAAAAATTGCAAAGATTTCTAACATATAACAGATATATTGAAAAGTTTGAAAAACGCAGATTTTTAAGCTAATTTTTTGTAAAATCTGCTCAAGTCTTATTCTCCGAACCTCCCCTCCCCCCGGCAAACTAAATCCTGGTACGTGTCTGATGGCATGTACAGTCATGACTTGTGTGCAGGAGAAAAGAAGGAAACATGTTGATTGAACTTCATATGACATTTCACTTTGTTTCCTAATAGCAACGGGTCCCAAACTTCTCCGAGACATTAGGGTCTTTGTAACCTGGCCATTTATTCCAATTTTTTACAAACAAAGGTGTTCTTCAGAGATAAAAGAACCCAACGAAATCATATCCTGCATAGAATCTTACCAACATATCAATTATCAATGGCAATACATAAAATACGATGAACATGAACAAGACATTTTTTAAACAAATCAAACTCTGTGATTAAATTAGTTCATTAAAGTACAAAGTATACTCATGGAGAACCTTTTACAATATTTGACAAAAAAAAAAACTGTCACTACTAACTTGTTTCTTGAACTGACACTAGGAACATAAAAATTAAATAAATCTTCATTTTATACTCTCAATAAAATTATGCAATAATTTGAATAACAAGAAAAAAAATAACGAATGATTTCTTCTAATTTATCAATTTTTAAAATGTAATAATATCCTTTAATCAACTGTTGGTATATACGTAATGCCTCATATTTTATAACTAGCTGAATGTACCCGGCGCTGCCCGGGTGTAACTTTTAATATGTATATTCTTATTTTCACGGCACTAAAGGTAAAATTTGTAAGTACTCCCCGCCCCCCTACACTTTAGCACGAATTTTCAACAGAAAGAAATTTGCCCGGTGTTGGCTTGGATCGTTGTTGACGTCAGCGAGCCTTCTCATAGCACGTGGCTTAGTTTCTGGGATTTTTTCTTTATCTGGGACTCGAACCCAGGTCCCTTTATTCATTGGGGCGGGGTTGGCTCAGTGTGGCCGTGGCCTCGTGTGCAGGGAGAGCCATACCCTACACACGTTAAAGAACACTCTGGATGGCCTTGACGGAAAGCTACCATCTGTCTCCCAACAGCTGTTCCAGTTGGTCCCCTTCCCCAACCTTCTCTGAGCCTTCAGGATCCTTGTGATCTGGCCATTTAGCCCATGGTGTGTAAAAAAGTGCCGCTCAGAGGTAAAACAACCCAACCCTTTCGCTTATCCAGCTTTGACCCCAGGGGTCTTTGTCACCTGACCATTTTTTAGCCTACTCAGAACTGAAATCACACAACTGTAGTAACTTTTAATCTTTTAATGGTGGAAATTAAAACTATTGGGAGATGGAAAAATGCGAATACTAATATTTCACCCCTGTCTATCGAATCCAAAGATAATTCTTCATTTACCTTTATATACAAGGAAGTTTAATGTGTACAGGTGGACAGACAACGTGAAAACAATATCTCATGGTTGAAAACGAACTTAAAATTATCTGTTGCTCTAATGGCGATTGTAGGAAATTTAAAACTTAGAACAAATATTATTAAAATCGAAATTTTCACTAGCTATGAATCAAATAAGAAAAATGAAGATATATCCGCCACGACGGTAACTGTTTCGATTTGCCGCCTACTTTGGACGGTCGTTGACTACTCATTTCCTTTTGATCCTCTCTACTCATTGTTCCTCGTAAAAAACAACTGGAAGACTGTTAGCTTCCGGTACGTTTCCAATTTACCATTTTTAGTTAATTTCCTAGAAGTAGATCGGGAAAGAAATCGATATAAGTAGTAATTATTAGGATGTGCTGTATCCAAAACTTTATCGTCACACTTATTGTCATTCATCAGATTAGAAACTATCAGTAGAGTCAGTCGTGAACTCAGCACTCACAAAACGTAGCTGTAAACACTGTAGCAGACGACAGTGGCACGCGAAGAGACGAGTGATTACGTATCAAGAAGAAAAGCCAAGTCACGATAGCAGACACGCCCATAACAACACATAAGCATAAACTATTTGATTGCTGATTAAGCAATTTTTCACAGTTTAAATGAAAATCAGATCATCCTACCTTTAAATATCTACCAGTCAATTGAATTTGATTCAAAAGAGCAAGTTTAAAAATGAATTCGAACTTAAACACTCAGTTTTCTACACATACTGCCTACATGTTCACAACGGTTGCGGTTCTTATATGTTATAATAACTAGAAGGATAACATGTCACCTCTGGCGAATATGGAATGTTCGTTATTCGTATTAATGGGTGATTGGGAAATGAAATAATAATATATTATTAACGCTATAAAACGCAAAAAGCATATTCATTTATCCTTTAAAATGAAAAAGTTGCATTTTCTTATTCCTTAGGATTAAGAAACAAATCATCCAGTGTATACAGTATAATCTATTGATTATTACCATAATGAAATATTATCGAAAATTTAAAAATAAGTACTAAATTTATAAAAATGAGGAGCAACCGGTCGAATTTTAACCAATCGTAATCTAATTGAAACATATGATTATCAATTATTCCATTCTTCATCAACATATTCTATCACCAGAAATTTTAATTCCCAGCATAAATATATCGTTTGCAATATTACTTCAAGTTTTACATTTTCTACATTTAGTGCCCTTTAACGATAGTAAATTAAGGCCATTTGAAGGATTTGAAAACAATGAATCATCATATTTAGTTAGTACTATCTTTTCAACTCAAAAAGTGATATTTATCTCCTCAAAACTTCCCGCCCACGGTCACTAGGTGACACCGATGGGCTTCGAAAAGCCACCGTCCGTCGAATAAGACGTTAAGCCGTGACCCCATGGCGGGAGAGCCATACCCTCTGCACACTAAAGAACACGCTGGATGATCTTGACGGAAAGCTACCACTGTCTCCCAACAGCTGTACAAGTGGGTTCCCTCCCCCAACCTTCTCTGAGCCTTTGCGGTCCTTATGACCTGGCCATTTAGTCCATTGTGTACAAAAAAGTGACGTTCAGAGGTAAAACATCCCAACCAAAAGAAAAGAATTTTCATTAATGTTTCTGAAAAAAAAATTCCGTTTTCCCACCAACCCTGGGGTGAAGGGACAAGCTGCTGCTGCCAATGCAAACCTCTTGAACATCACAACTTCACCACTGCATATATATAATAAAATAAATAAATAAATAAATACCCCCTCAAGCAGCTGCTTGCCACAGAGATCTGACAGGAGCCTGTCAGTTTATATGCCATAGTAGAAGGTCTGTGAGGATGGCAGGACTTCAGCAGAAAAACGACACATACATCCATGCCTTACCCGGGGCTCGAACCCAGGTCCCTAGCCAAAATAGATCATTTGCAATATTCGTTTGTAATTAAACCTTTCAAGAGATTCTAAAAGTGTGAATCAAAATAATTTATCAATACCTATCTAACCCAAAAGGAATGTTGAATTTATGGCTAAAAACAAAGAATTATCTCTTAAAACACAAAAACTGAGTCTCCCCTCCAACCTCCCCCGCTCTGGGAGTAAAGATGAAAAATCATTGTTGTCAATGCAAATTTCATTATATTCACGTTTCACAACAAAAATTTCAAATTTCTGACGTAATTACATCGCTTGCAATATTAATTTGAAATTTTGCAATTTGAAAAATTTTCCACCTTTAGAAGGCGCATTTATAGTTATAGGAAGATTCCCAAAGTGCGAATCGTAATATTTCATTAATACCTATCCAACCCCAAAAACATTTATCTCTACAACAAAAAGTTCGATGTCCACGGAGAGGACAGACAAACAAAGCTCGTTTTTTCTGAAAACGAGCTAATATAAAAAATTCGATATGAAGACGATATATCAGTGACGAAAGTTTGATATCGATATGAAAATTATAACGATATAATAATAATAATCCTTTGAATTTCTTTTGATTTTCAGCTTAGCTTGGTGAAGAATGAAAAACAGATAAGAAGTTTGTGTGTCTGTCCGCTTATGCACTCAGTCCCCAGAAGAGTTAGAGGCACCAACCAGGGGAAGAATGTAGGCTATTTGCGAACTTGCTGAGGTCAACCAAAATTGGGGTTAGCGGGTTTGAATTTGTCAAAATTTCCTTAGACCTTGTGGGACGGGGGTGGTTCAGTCGTAGTACACCAGTCTCGTAATCTGTAGTTCCCAGGTCCGAGTCCCAGCTAAGCCAGCTTTGAGATTTATCGCAGAAATCCCAGCCCTGCCAACGGTCAGTAGGAGACACTGATGGGCTTGGAAAGGCCGCTGTCCGTCGGATGGAACATAAAGCCGTGGTTCCGTTGCTGGAGAGCCATACCCTGTCCACGTTAAAGAACACGCTGGATAGCCTTGATGGGGAGGCTATCATCTGTCTCCCAACAGCTGTTCCAGTGGGTCTCCTTCCCCAACCTTCTCTGAACCTTCGGGGTCCTTGTGACCTGGCCATTTAACCCATTGTGTCCAAAAAATTGTCGCTCAGAGGTAAAACAACCCAATCCTTAGACTTAACATTAGCGGCTAAATACCTGTGTTTCTCACAGACTTGGAATTAGAAACGATTCAAAATCACGTCATGAGTGCAATTTACTGCAACTAGAGAGAGTTTCAGACTTCCCCAACATGGAGGAGAAAAATTATACCGAAGGGTGTGGGGGTGGAAACGAATCGATTGTAATGAGTTTTTATGCCAAATGAAAGCTTCCGAAGGAGAATGCCATCTACTATATACTTTAGAGAGTTTCAGAATTCCCCTAAAAGAGGGGAGGAAGATTTTTACAAGGGAGATCGGACCGAAACGATGGGGGAGGGGGGGAGGGTGACGAAATTGTCGTAATGACGAGTAAGGATTTCGTAGTGCGATGCGAGGAGTGCCATCAGCTATTTAGTTTAAGGAGTTTTTGACCTCCCCTAAAAGAAGGGGATAAAATTTTTAACAAGAGGGGTAGCGGAGAGGGAGGGGTACGAAAAGATTGTAATGAGTTTTATACTAATTGAAAGCTTACGACATGGAGAATGTCATTTACCTTATACTTTAGGGCGTTTCACACCTCTTTTTGAAGAGGGGGATAAAATTTTTACTATGGGCTGGGCGGGACGAAACAATGATACTTAGTTTGATGCCAAATGAAAGTTTCAAGTGTGAGGAATACGATCTATTATACACTTTAGGGAGTTTCAGAACTATCCTAGAAGAGGGGGATAACGGTTTTACAATGGGGGAGGGGGAGCGAAACGATCGCAATGAGCTTTATGCCAAATAAAAGCTTACGACGTGGGAAAGTGCCATCTAGATACTATAGAGGGACGGGGTTGGCTTAGTCGGTAGCGCGCCAGGCTCGTAATCTACAGTTCCCAGGTTCGAAACAGCTGACCCAGCTGGGACTCGAACCAAAACGCAAAACTCCCCGCCCTGCCCACGGTCAGTAGGGGACACTGATGGGCTTGGAAAGGCCGCCATCCGTCGGATGGTACATAAAGCAATACCCTGTGCACGTTAAAGAACACGCTGGATGGCCTTGACGGGAGGCTACCATCTGTCTCCCAACAGCTGTTCCAGTGGGTCCCCTCCCCCAACCTTCTCTGAGCCTTCGGGGTCCTTGTGACCTGGCCATTTAGCCCATGGTGTGCAAAAAAGTGCCGCTCAGAGATAAAACAACCCAACCCAACGCAAAGATACTATAGAGCAGCGGTTCTCAACCTTTTATGCTTCACATACCCCCTGGAAATGTGTATGTAACTGACGAACACCTTATATAGATAGATAAAACTATAGTTATAGTATAACAATGGGAATAAAATAAAACATATATATCAGTGGTTCTCAACCTTTTATGCTTCACGTACCCCCTGGAAATGTGTATGTAACTGGCGTACCCCTTGTATAGATAGATAAAACTATAGTTATAGTGTATCGAATGGGAATAAAATAAAACATATATATCAGTGGTTCTCAACCTTTTATGCTTCACGTACCCCCTGGAAATGTGTATGTAACTGACGAACACCTTATATAGATAGATAAAACTATAGTTATAGTGTAACAATGGGAATAAAATAAAACATATATATCAGTGGTTCTCAACCTTTTATGCTTCACGTACCCCCTTGGAAATGTGTATGTAACTGGCGTACCCCTTGTATAGATAGATAAAACTATAGTTATAGTATAACAATGGGAATAAAATAAAACATATATATCAGTGGTTCTCAACCTTTTATGTTTCACGTACCCCCTGGAAATGCGTATGTAACTGGCGTACTCCTTGTATAGATAGATAAAATTATAGTTATAATATAGCAATGATTATTTTTACTTTGTTACTAAATCTACCGACTTTTAAGCTCTCACGGCGTACCCCAAAAATTTTTACCCCGTACCCCACGTTGAGAACCCCTACTATAGAGAGTTTGACCCGAGTAACGTTGGGTAAATCTATTAGTAATATACAGTAAATGTTTGAAAGTTAATTTCGCTAAATTACAATGATGAAGTTTATTGATTAATTCTACTTACTCCTTAAACTTTTTATAATTTTAAGTTTTGGGATAAGGTCAATCGTTGTAAAATCTTATTTCTTTTGTACATTGTAATATCCAGGTTCATTTTTTGTTTATTTTCTGTAAAAGTTAAATTTTTTTATATCCTGATATCGCTGATACTCCTTCGTAATTGGGCGGGGGTGGCTCAGTCGGTAGTGCACCAGGCTCATAATCTGCAGTTCCCAAGTTCGAGTTCCAGCTGGGTCAGCGTTGAGATTTATCTCCACAAAACTTCCAGCCCTGCCCACGGTCAGTAGGGGGCACCGATAGGCTTGGAAATGCCGCCGTCCGTCGGATGGGACGTTAAGCACTTGGCCCGTGTGCGGGAGAGCCATACACTGTCCACGCTAAAGAACACACTAGATGGCCTTGACGGGAGGCTACCATCTGTCTCCCAACAGCTGTTCCAGTGGGTCCCCTCCCCCCAACCTTCTCTGAGCCTTCGTGGTCCATGTGACCATGGTGTGCAAAAAAGTGCCGCTCACAGGTAAAACAACCCAACCCTTCGTAATGAGTTTCATTTGAAAGGGAAGAAACAAAGTGTCAGATTGCAGCAGGGCCTGATATCGGAGGGATTAAGGCAGACATTCTCCCCTCTTTGAGAACTGTAATAAAAAGAAACGGTGGCGAAAAAATCGACGCATATACATTCCCCGTCATTGAAATTATTCCACCTAGAAAGAATGGACGGGTTGACCTGGCGATTTGCAAGACGATCGGCGTAGTAGAATGTCCGATAACGTGTCCCTAGCTGATATAAGAATCTGAAAGAAATCTAATAAGGGGGGTAAACATCACTGGGGAAACAAAATTGGTGAGCGTATGACCTGCGAAGAGTTTAAAAAAAAATAAAAATAAATACCCCCTCAAGCAGCTGCTTGCCACAGAGGTCTAACAGGAGCCTGTCAGTTTATATGCCATAGTAGAAGGTCTGAGAGGATGGCAGGACCTCAGCAGAAAAACGACACAAACAGCCATGCCTTACCCGGGGCTCGAACCCAGGTCCCTTAGATCAGTACAATGCCTTTAATACGTCTAAGGCGACGACTATATGTATAGCTGACGGAGGGATGTAAGAAAAGCAACTTTTTAAAATCAAGAAAAAAAAAGACAAATACTTTTTATGTTGTATAAAAATACTAATAAAATACTACTATTTGCATTTTCCAAATTATCCATCAGTTTGAATTAAACTTTTAAAGGGTACAAAAGTAGGTAAAAGAAAAAGTTCATTCTCTTTGGTAATGAGATTCCCTTATGCGCTAGATGTGATAAGTCTTCTAGTTTCCTCCCCCCCACAGGCAACCAATTTGGTACAGGCTCCAAAAGAAATAACGTAAAATACATTATTTTCATTGAATTAATGGAAATGATACATTTGCCTATTTTTAAGTTTTGAATTGAATCTAGTTCACAAAACACTGTTCCAAATATATTTTCTACTAGAAATCAGTTGGTGTCTTCAGCACCTCTTGATTTCTAGACCGTCACTGCGACCCCTATTTGACCTTTTGACACTGGATCTGAAATTCCTCTCATTTCTGTGTTTTACTGCCTCGGTCAGTCCTATTCACCAATTTTTAGCTCTCCAGCATTAGTATATCAAAATTTGACTTTTGACCTCGAAGGTCTCATCGCATCCAAAATTTGACAAAATCTTGGAGATCTGCCACTGAAAATGCTCTCAGGGACCAATTTTTAACCCTCGAGTATCGGTAAATTTATATTTATATAATAATCTTTAGAAAAATTCCTAAAAATTCTAACTATTTCCCAATAAATAATTTATTAGAAAAATTATGCTCTGAAAACCATAAATTTTGAAAAGATTGCTATATCAAATCTGAACGCAGAAAGCACTCAATGAAAGCTTATATAGACAACATGGTTTGTTTGTCAAGCCATGTTGCAGATTTGCGCGCCCTCTTGTAGATTTTTTTTGTGCATAGGAGTGTCGCGAGAAAAGGAATTGGGTAGGCCTGACTCTATCATTGTTGGCCAAGGTAATAGAAAGGAGTGTCTATTTGATCAAAAGATCAAAATTAAAAGCTTTTCCAGTAGTCATAATAATTTCACTTAGCTTTTCCAATATTCATAGTAAATAAGTACACTTATCCGTGACAACATTCAAGATAAAGTAATTCATCTTATCTTGAATTTGTTCATTCATAATAGAGAAATTTATCTATACTAGTATTCGGTATAAAGTAGCTACCATTCTCAGTATTCATCATACAGTATATCACATAGGTATGTCAATATTAAGGATAAATTTGGTGTTGTTTACCTCTGAAAGGCATTTTTTGCATACAATGGGCTAAGGTCACAAGAACTCAAAGAATGAGGGTGGGGGTGGTTTAGTCGGTAGCGCATCAGGCTCGTAATCTGCAGTTCCCAGGTTCGAGTTCCAGCTGGGTCAGCGTTGATATTTATCTCCGACCCCCCCCCCGGTCCTCCCCTCGGTCAATAGAGGACACTGATGGGCTTGGGAAGACCGCTATCCGTTGGATGGGACGTTAAGCCATGACCCTGTGTGCGAAAGAGCCATACCCAATGCTTGTTAAGGAACAAGCTGGATGGCCTTAACGGGAGGCTACTATCTGTCTCCTAACAGCTATCCAGTGGGTCCTCTCCCCCAACCTTCTCTGAGCCTTCGGGATCCATGTAACCTGGCCATTTAGCCCATGGTGTGCAAAAAAGTGCCACTTAGAGGTAAAACAACCCAACCCAATTCAGAGAATGTTGGGAGGGGACCTGTTAGGAGATGGAAGCTTCCCAACGAGGCCATCCATCATGTTCTTTAACATGAACAGGATACGACTTTCCTTCCTGCACATTGGAATTTGAATAATGGGGATCTTTTTAAAAGCCACATGTTGGAATAAATATTTTTTTCGCATATGCATGGAATCTTCTTAGGAACGAAAAAAAGCTATCGCCATTAGATGCACTTGATAATATTCTTATGGTAGTATTGTTTGAAATTATTTTGGAGATACACTTAATTCTGTGAGAAAAATAGATATGGACCTCAGGAGTCTTTGTAAACATTCCTGTACAACACTGAGAAAAGAATTTGTTTCAGGATAGAGTTATGAATTAATTAGATGGAAATGTCGTCGTCGTCGTCGTCGTCGTCGTCGTCATCATCATCGTCGTCGTCATCATCATCATCATCATCATCATCATCATCATCATCATCATCATCATCATCATCAAGCAGCCATGGGCTACGGAGGTCCAACCAGATTGTGCAATTCAGTTCTTCAAACACATCTGTCCTGAGCTACATCTGCATCTGGTCACTGTAGACCAATTCTGTTTGACATTGTCTGCCCACAGCATCCTAGGTCTCCTTCTCTTTCTGGGACCTTTAGGCACAGTGTTGATAACCATATTAGCTAACCTATAGTTATGCATACGGGCAACTTAGCCCAACCAACGGAGTCTCTGCACAATATGCTACTTAAAAGAGGCTGACAACTCCTTTGCCTAACCTCCCTTGCAAAGTTGAACCACCTAATGCCTAAGATACTGCGTACACAACTAGAATCAAAAGCGTCAAGTTTCCTGTTATCTTGTTTACAAATGGTCCAAGTTTCACTACCATAAATAAATCCAGAAAGAACCAAACTATTTTATAACCAAATTTTTTGCTAGGTATTTATACCTATTTCTTCACACTCTCCTTACATTCTTAAAAGTCCCAGCAGCAATCCCTATTCTTCTGTTTACCTCATGCCGGATATCTTGGGAGCTATGTAACAAATAATGACACATCACCAGTATTTGTTAAATAGCTCGCAAGATAATTAAGCTGACACATTTCTCAAGGGTACACACTAACTATAATCAATATTCATGCCTGATCAATATTGCCTGACCAATATTCATCACCTTACTTTTCTCTATGTTTATCACCAAACCTATTCTATTACCAGTCTCGTCATCAGCTCTAATATGAGTAATGATCTCATCAACATCATAATTACAATAATAAAAGGGCTAAATCATCAACCTAATCTAAATCAGATATTTTCAGATCTCTAGACCATTTAAGCCCAAAATCTTCCCCCTGCAGTGAATTCCGCATAGCATAATCAATAACCAAAAGACAAAAGGAGACAAAATGCACTTATTGAACACCAGAAGCAAATCTAAGCTAATTGTTACAAGCCCTACTTTCACATATGATTCAGTGTTATTAAAGAGAGCTTTTATTGTGCTAACTAACTTGTCTGGTACGCCATACGATCTCATAATGAACCACAAATTATGACAATCAACAGAGACAAAGGACTTTTCGAAATCTACATAGCTAGTAAACAGATTTCTGAAAATATACATTTCTCAAGAATTTGCCTAAGCGAAAAAATATGATCAATACATCCCTTATCACTTCTTAATCCACACTGCTCATCAGGCAACTCTCCATCAATCTCATTGTTAATTCTGTTAAACACAATCATGCAAAGAACTTTATCTGGAAAAGAATGTAGGCTAATACCCCTATAGTTATCACAAGAACTGCGATACTTTTTTTAAAATATGGGTAATAATAGCTCTGGTAAAATCCTTAGGAACCATTTCTCCATCATAAAATATATTCAAAACATCAGTCAGTTATGTGCTAATAGAAATAATCCCAGTTCTAAGCATTTCAGTAGTAATTTCCTCTGGATTTCCCCCGGGTATTTATGGAGTTTAAGTTTAAAAATAGCCAAAATAAATTCAGATTCTTATATAGGGCCAACATTAAGGTCAGTAATGCAACTATCATTATTACAAACAATGGGAGTAGCACTAACCAAATTGTTTAGAACGTCGGTGAAATGCACAGTCCATGTAGCCATGACAGAATTCTTACCTTTAATGACTTGACCATGTTTATTCCTCAATCCCTGTATACTTGTCCATTTGTTCCCATACAAAACATTAACTATCTGGTACAGCTCTCTGCTATATACTATCTGGCTGCTTCCTCTGCTTTGTCAGCCACGCTATCAATCCAAAGATTCTTATCAACTGGTAACATCTTTTACACGTTTAATTAGGCTATTTGTAACGCTTTCTCTTAGGACTAGTTGGGTTGGGTTGGTTGTTTTACCTCTGAGCTGCACTTTTTTGCACACCATGGGCTAAATGGCCAGGTCACATAAACCCCGAAGGCTCAGAGAAGGTTGGGGGAGGGGACCCACTGGAACAGCTGTTGGGAGACAGATGGTAGCCTCCCGTCAAGGCCATCCAGCGTGTTCTTTAACGTGCACAGGGTATGGCTCTCCCGCACACGGGGCCACGGCTTAACGTCCCATCCGACGGACGGCGGCCTTTCCAAGCCCATCGGTGTCCCCTACTGACCGTGGGCAGGGCGGGAAATTTTGCGGAGATAAATCTCAATGCTGACCCATCTGGGACTCGAACCTAAGAACTACAGATTACGAGCCTGGTGCGCTACCGACTGAGCCACCCCCGCCCCCTTAGGACTAGTAGGATACTGATTAAGGATATTCCCGCAATTCTTTCTTTCAGAAATAAACTCCACTGCACTAACACTCAAATAATTTTGCCTTCATTGCTCCTATTTATCCCAAATAATACTATTAGTTTAAAAAAAAAAGCCTGTTTAAAACGGCCCCATTCTTCCTCAACTTCAGTAGCAAGCATACCATGACTGTCATAATGACCAAGTAACTTTTCATAGTAAGCTTTGGCTAAAACTGGGTCTTTCAGAGCTTCAGTATTGAAGCTAACGTTTTTAACCTTAGCACAACACTTCTTAGGTTTAAGTTGCAAAACACTTTTTACAAGGTAATGATCAGATCCAATTTTATCTCCTGTATATGATCTGGTTTTCCTAACAGAACTAGCTCATTTGCTGTTAATTAATATATAATCAATCATATTGTGCAGCCCATCTGGTGAAAACCATGTGTACTTATTTATGTCATGGGGTTTATAATAACTGTTAATTATTCTCAAATTATTATGTTCACTTACCTGTAGGAGACATTGCCATTGCAACTATCAATACTAAAGAGACTTATCACCCCACGCCAAAGATCAGAATCAGTGCCAACTTTAGCCTTGAACGTATCTCCTTTCTTGAGAATTCATTGCGGGACGGATTTGATTGGCAACAATGTTCAGGTAATCCTTGGAGGACATCCAACCTTCCAGCAGTATCAGTCAGTTCCAGCAGTATTCCAGCAGTATCAGTCAGTTCCAGCAGTATTCCAGCAGTATCAGTCAGTTCCGTACCAACAGAACGTGTGAACTCCAGAATCTTGAGTTGTGTTTACAAGGCAAACTGGGTCAATTGCTTCATGGGGCTCCCGCCAAATTCTCTGCCTACCGTCGGTACAGAACAAGATGTACCGCAACTCGTCAGACCATATGACGTTTTACGTCTTCCAGTGACCAGTCACGGTGTTCCTAGTGTAGACGAATTTTCCGGTTCTTCAAAGAAATCAATAGTTTCTGCGACGACTAAACTGATCGACGACTGATGCGACGGCTAATACTGATCCTCTTCAATTTCCTGCGCATAGTTCGCTGAGATATGAGTCAGGAACAGCTTTCATTGAATGTTTCGGTCAATTGCTGCACACAGGAAGTCCTGTTTCTCCTTACAAGCCTTCTCAGATGATGGCGATCTCGTTCCTGACAGATTGTCGTCGCACCACGCTTACATTTCTTAGACAAGCAATGTGAGTTATTTTTCCACTGATAAAAAACCTGAAATATCTCACTTTTTGAGAAACCAGTCAGCTCTGCTGTTTTTAATATCATCGCTTCAGCCAGACTGGCACCCACAATAAGCCCTTTATCGAACCCCAAAAGATTCTTTTTTTTTCCCATTGTGATCTACACTACTGATAAGCAGCAGTCTTAAATAGTTGCCTAGATTACGTGGTGATGCACGTGATCACGTATTTTGCATATACGCTGCGCAAGTGACCTTTACGTACATCTGCATAAAGGTTTCTAATTCAGTGGCCGGTGTGTGCAGAACAGCTTCACTAGCGTGTCTGCTGGTAAGCAAACTTACATGAATATGCTTTCCATCTTCCCTCCTTGTAAAGAGAAATTAAGATTTTTGTTTAGTATCTGAGCTCTAACTGTCCATTTAGTGTTTGAAAGCCGAGGATATTTAGGTTAACGATGGAATTATTTGTTTAACTATCTAACGGTATCCGGATAGATGGAAATATTTGTTAACGATGGAATTATTTGTTAGTTCAGCACCTGTCATTTTACGTGACCTACCATGTCGCGATTGCACTGTTGTTGCTCCTAGGCGTTACCACTTCAGAATAACATCATTTACTGTTGATCAGGATAACGATAACATCACAATACACGGATAACGATAACAGATACACGGATAACGATAACATCACAATACACGGATTACGATAACAGATACACGGATAACGATAACAGATACACGGATATCGATAACAGATACACGGATAACGATAACATACACGGATAACGATACACAGGATAACGATAACATTCACAATAACACATTTACTGTTGATCAGATAACGATGGAATTATTTGTTTTGGATATAATGAGAATAATCTCTTGATTTCATCAAGAAAATAACCATCTAGACCCTTCCTGGTCTAGTGGTTAGCGTATCTGACGACTAAGACCAGTAAGACCACAAGCTTCAGCACTCGGTTGTCTTGCTCTGTCATTTACTACCATGTCGCGATTGCACTGTTGTTGCTCCTAGGCGTTACCACTTCACAATAACATCATTTACTGTTGATCAGGGCAGCTCCAGCAGGGCCAAAATATACCAAACTGATTTGTTGCTAAGGTGGCATCCTATGACCATGCCATGTTGAAAGTCACTGAGCTCTGCCCTATTGCCTGTTCATGCGTGTCTATGAGGTTTGCCAGGTCACGTGAGTCCTTTTACACCTGTTTAGGCCATGGCTGTGGAGTATATGGACGAATCCACTACTGAGAAGGGGTATCCGGATAGTGAATCTTTATGCTTTTAAGTGGATTTAGGAACATGGATTTTGTCTGTAGATTAAAAGTGGTATGAGAATATACAATGCAAAATATAAACTTGTTAGGTTGAATAGGTGGTTAGATACTGCTATTTTGGATGAAACCTATTTACCCTGCGTTCTCGCAAATTCTGATCGAGAAAGAACCTACCTCAGTCAGATCCTTCATTCTAAAAGGAATTAAGGCATCCCATTAATGGATTAATTTTCATCCAATGGGGTCGCTAAGGGATAACTCGCTTATACAATATGAACCTTTGATCAAGTATCTCAGGAATTACATGGGACCAAAATCTATAACAAATAAATACCCCCTCAAGCAGCTGCTTGCCACAGAGGTCTGACAGGAGCCTGTCGGTTTATATGACAAAGTAGAAGATCTGAGAGGATGACAGGACCTCAGTAGAAAAATGACACATACATCCATGCCTTATCCAGGGCTTGAACTCAGGTCCCTTAGAACAGTAGCCAAGTGCGCTAACCACTCGGTAGAGACGAAGTCACGAGCTATGAGAGTGCTGACTGATGTGAACAACAACCTGAACAATACTGGGCAATTCTTCTAGTTGCTAATATCAGTGTAAAAAAAAAATATTCTTAAATTTGTACTCTTTAATATTCCGAAGCTAAAAGCATTTTTAATTGTTCACTTCCATATAGTACATGTATTAATAACGTATATCTACATTAGAAAAAAGTACTAATTTCTCCCCTAAGGTAACTATTTGCTAGATCGGAATTATATCTAGTTGTTCTTGCAAGAACTCATGTGAGTATGGCCTCTTTTCATTCGTTGATTACTTCCTTTGATCTTCAGATTTACCGCTCCATTCTTTATCTGGAACAGAGTATAATAACTATAAATATAAATTTCAGTTGCATCTCCTTTTAAAGAAACAGATAATACCTAAAATTCTGATTTATAGTCAGACTAACTATTTCATGCATATAATCTACCATGTACACATACTGTAAATAAATAGATTTACACTAATTACGGACTTGTGGCGGGAGTGGCTCAGTCGGTAGCATACCAGGCTCATAATCTGTAGTTCCCAGGTTCGAGTCCCAGCTGGAACCTGAGAACCTGGGAACCCCAGCTGGAACCTGAAACATTAAGATTTATCTTCTCAAAACTCCCCACCCTGCCCTGCCCACCCTGCCTGCCTGCCCTGCCCACAGTCAATAGAGGACACCGATGGGCTATGAAAGGCCATCGTCCATCGGATGAGACCTTAAACCGTGGCCCCATGTGCGGGAGAGCCAATACCATGCGCATGTTAAAGAAACGCTGGACGGCTTTGACGAGAGGCTACCATCTGTCTCTTAATAGCTGTTACAGTGGGTCCCCTCCCCCAACCTTTTCTGAGCCTTCGGGTCCTTGTGACCTAGCCATTTAGCCCATAGTGTATAAAAAAGTGGCGCTCAGAGGTGAAACAACTCAACCAATAACGGATTAAGAGTGAGGCCGATTATTGACAAGAACTAACCTTGTATAATATGTATTATCTTAACTTATTCAATGATATGTATCATCCATATGGTACTCATCGTTAAAGAATTATATGCATGATGACCATAATTAGAACAAACAGATTAAAAAATAACACATTTAAAATTTGTAGTTTTTCTGCTGAGGTCCTGCCATCCTCTCAGACCTTCTACTATGGCATATAAACTGACAGGCTCCTGTCAGACCTCTGTGGCAAGCAGCTGCTTGAGGGGGTATTTATTTTTATTTTTTAGTAATAAGTTTCTAATTTTTTTTCTTCATACCTCTTGATTTAACAAACTTTGGGCCGTGTACTGTTCACTACGAAAAAATTTTCACGGACAGGATAAAATGATCACACAAGCTATATCCGGTTAGCAGGGCACATGTTTGATACGCCAGATTTAAATCGTTATTAGAAACTGAGAAAAAGCTCAGAAATGAACCGAAATGGCTGAATTTTGTGGTTCTCTGGGTTCTCTCAATGAAAGTACATTTCATTTTCATAAACATAGACAACCGTAACCAGGTATAAAGCGGAAAATATAACTTCACTTTTGGTTTCGTATTCAAGTTTCGTTATTGCAGTATATTGTGATGAGCATGTGCTAGTTGTTTGGAGTGTGAACCTTGTGGGAAGTTAAATATTTTTTTCCTTCTTAGATGAAGAACGTTCACATTTATTATATTTTTGTGTTTAGTTTTGAATGAAAAGATTACTACTATTCAGCCGCGAGGCGCGTGTTTTGAAACTATTTATTGTGCTAGTTTTCTTGGAATAAGTTTTTAAACCTGTATGTAATCAATTCAAAGGTAACTTTTAGATATAAATTTTGTGTTTATTGATTAGAGAGTACTTGTGTATAGTTAGTACTTGTTGCCATTGTTTTATACAGTTACATTACTGAAGTTTTCAAGAGCTCGCAAAAAAAGGAAAATCAAAGTATTGCTCGATGGGCATTGAAATGCCCAGTTATTTGTTTATCCTTTGTTTATTTATTACTCTGAATAATTCAATTAAAGCCCCTCATTGGAGGCTAATTTCACCGTGATCTTACAACTCCTTGAATAGTTTGAGAACTAAATAATTTTTTTTTCGCTAAGGGCCTTTTCACGAAATGTAAAAAAAAATGTATTTGGTATCAACAAAACTTACATATTTTTTGTCAATAATCTGGAGGATTGTTCATAAATTAGAAAACGCGGTTTCAGACAAATTGGAAATAGTGTAGTTCGAGGAACAGTGACTTCCATTTTGTTTTTAACGCAACGTTAATGTTGCGTTTTTTTAACCTTCTGCTCTCTACCATCTACCGATGAAAATGGAGAAAATTTTCGCACTAAATATAAAAAATGATTTCTCTAATTTACTCTTATAAAGAAAATTAATTCCAAATACACAACATAATAAATAAACTGCACAAGAAAGAACATTATCTAGACTAGGGGTTCTCAATGTGGGGTACGCGGTACAATTTTTTTGGGTACACCATGAGAGCTCAAAAGTCACTAGATCTAGTAACAAAATAAAAATAAACTTGTTATACTATAACTATAATTTTATCTATCAATACAATGGGTTACCTATGGAGGGGTACCTAGTAGAGTTGGGAAGGCTGCAATCTTTCAGATAGGACATAAAGCCATGGTATAGCAAGAGAGCCATACTTATATACTTTGCTTAATTTTTGGGAATATTCAAAAACACCCTAGATGGCCTTGATGAGAGACTGTCTCCTACGAGCTGCCCATTGGTCCTTTTCCTTTCTCTGAGTGCTTTAGAACTTTGTGACCTGTCTGTTTAGCTCATTTTATGTAAAAAAAAGTGCCACTCAGAGGTAAACAACTGAACCCTTTCCGTATCCACCTCTACCTTGTGACTGGCTTCCATTTAGCCCATTGTGTGCACAAAAGTGCCACTCAGAGATAAAACAACCAATCTCTAAAATAGTAATTTGATTAAATGTTCGTACTTCATGGATGTTCATGGCATAATAGTGTGTTCCCTCAATATCAACTGATGTGCGAATCACTGGAGGGTAAATCTCAATTCATTCACGAAGAGCACAGACTGCCTTTTATTCTTGGCCCATTTGACGTGATGTCTGCACCAGTGTTGATGGGTCCTTCTGTGGCATTGGGTCATGAGCACACTACTACTTGGCCACCTAGCATATAGTTACATCTCATGAAGTTTTTGGCATATGGTGGTAGCAGATATCGTCATTTCACCTGCTGCTGTGAGGCCCGATCACAGTGACAGTACTCCAGGTGCATAACACCAGATAGTGGCACTCTCTTGGGTTTGTTACTCATAATCATCCGCTACCGAATCATCTTAAAATCTCCGTCCTTGGTGGAATCTCTGCCAAAGTCTATGCACCACTGAACAACATTAAGCCATTTGGCAAAATCTGTTTGACTTTGGCCTGCCTCGAGCTGACATCTAGCTCGCCACTACATTTCTGCAATAAATGACATCTTGTAGACATACCCAACAAATCTGCTATCTTGACAACTCCACTTTGCAAGAGAACTGGAGAAAGCAGTGATATGTGAGCTCTTAAATGCTCAATGCATTTGCTTATACCTCTTCCAGTGTCATTCATTTGCATACCTTAAACTGCATCATATTTTACATACTATACATGAGTTTTGTGCATTTACAGTGTCAGAGTTTTATGATATCAAGGTTTTTTCATTTGTGCCTTAATTTTATAGAAATCAGCATATTACATCACACGTACTTGATCTTTATATTGCAGGTGAATCCCATCTGAAATGCAAAAACAGTATTAAGGATTTACACCAGAACAAATGTAGAATAGGCCTGAAACAAAGTAATAATTTTTTTACATAAAAATAATAGTACAATAAAACAAACAAGAAAATTATGACTTAAGAAAAACTTTTTCAATTATAAATTCAGTAATTTTTTATTCTCATTTTTTTTTTATAGCACTATTAAAGAAATATTTCAACACAACTTAGCTGTTGGAAAATAATTTCTGGAACATCTGTAGTTGAAGATAGATTACATATGCACTTCAAACTTTAACTTCTGAGAGAGAACCTCTCTTCCATCTCTTAAAAAGTCACTTGAAAGACTGATGAAAAAACAATTCATTACTTTTTATTGTTAAAACAGAAATATTTTTAATGATTTGTTATGGACATCCATTTGGGACACAACAAAAAATTGTAATACTGAAAATTAATTAATTTCCAGGACTGCTGGAAGATGTTCCTGTGGCTATTTTGCAGATGAATGTGCTTTCAACATGATGGGATTCCTCTTTATATACCAAAAGAAATAGTAGAAGTATCACAGGTTGCCCATATGTGAACTGAAATATGAGTGAGGAAAGATAACTCAACCTGTTAGAGCACCTGATATGTTAAGAGGTCATATGATCATGCCCTATTCTTATAAAAACTATTATTTTCCTCCAACACATCATTTATCCTAAGTTCAGGACATATAATCACTGTGTTATATTTTTCCATCTTCATATATGCAAACCAAACCACTCTTTCAGATTAGCTTTATTAATTCCACTGATTTTGCTAGTGATGTTTTTTATTTGCTCATGCTACAATATTTTTAATATCAGAATTTGAGTATATGCATTTATTTAATATCTATTATATGTGTATTTGTAGCAATAATATAAGAAAATGGCAGACATCTTTTTGACTCAAGATGTTAAGGCATTACTGTTTAAGAAGAAAGTGGTTTTTCTAGGTGATTCAAGTAAGTAATTTCAGGAAACTAGTCATATACATATACAAGGTGTTTCAAAACCCTCTGTACAAATTTCAATGGGAAATACGGAACACCATGATATATTGAAACCTAAGTGGACAAACCTTTTTCATCTATGAATGTATGTCTGCTGACATAACCCTTCAGTGCTGTTTGGTGGTGCTACAATTGGTTAGAGGGGTGAAGTGGGAATGGAGAACGGACTTGTGTTTGCAGTTGGCATTTGTAAATCAGACACATTACATGTAACATGGAGTGTTTCATGACTGCTGAGATGACTGACATGCATCTGGCGTATGGGGTTGCCAATGGAAATGGAAGAGCTGCTGTGTGGTTGTACCAACAGTGCTTCCCAAACAGATGTGTGCCAAACCCTTCAGTGCTGTTTGGTGGTGCTGCAATTGGTTAGAGGGGCAAAGTGGGAATGGAGAACAGACTTGTGTTTGCTGTTGGCATTTGTAAATCAGACACATTGCATGTAACATTGAGTGTTTCATGACTGCTGAGATGGGTTGGGTTGTTTTACCTCTGAGCGGCACTTTTTTGCACACCATGGGCTAAATGGCCAGGTCACATGGACCCTGAAGGCTCAGAGAAGGTTGGTGAAGGGGACCCACTGGAACAACTGTTGGGAGACAGATGGTACCTCCTGTCAAGGCCATCCAGCGTGTTCTTTAACATGCACAGGGTATGGCTCTCCAGCACACGGGGCCGCGGCTTAACGTCCCATCTGACGGACAGCAGCCTTTCCAAGCCCATCGGTGTCCCCTACTGACCTTGGGCAGGGCGGGAAGTTTTGCGGAGATAAATCTCAATGCCGACCCAGCTGGAACTCAAACCTGGGAACTGCAGATTACGAGCCTGGCATGCTACTGACTGAGTCACCCCCACCCCCAACAGTAGAGAATTGTACCAGATAGTTAATATTTTGTATGGTAGAAAACGGACAGGTATACAGGGATCGAAGGATAAACAAGGTAAGGTTATAGAAGGTGAGGATTCTGTCATGGCTTGGTGGGCTGAGCATTTCAGTGATGTTCTAAACAATATGGTTAGTTCCACTCCCATTGTTTGCAGTGATGATGGATGCATTGGTGGCTTTAATGTTGGCCCTATAACACAATCTGAAGTTATTTTGGCTGTTTCTAAACTTAAACTACATAAATCCCCAGGGGTAGATGAAATTACTACCGAAATGCTTAGAGCTGGGAATGTTTCGGTAACCACTTGGATGACTGAAATTCTGAATATCTTTTATGATAAAGGCATGGTTCCTAAGGATTTTACCAGAGCTATTGTTATCCCTATTTTCAAAAAAGGTGATCGCAGTTCTTGTGATAACTATAGGGGTATCAGCCTACTGTCTGTTCCAGGTAAAGTTCTTTCCATGATTGTGCATGATAGAATTAATAATCTGGTTGACAGTCAATTGCATGATGAGCAATGCAGATTCTGAAGTCGTAGGGGATGTGTAGATTCAGATATTTTCACTCAGGCAGATTCTTGAGAAATGTTTAGAGTTTCAGAAACCTTTGGTTGCTAGCTTTGTTGATTTCAAAAAGGCTTTCGACTCTGTTGATCATCATAATTTGTGGTTGATTGTGAGATCATATGGTATACCAGACAAGTTAGTTAACATAATGAAAACTCTCTTATAATAACACTGAGTTGTGTGTGAGAGTTGGTAAGGCTTGTAGCAATTGGTTTAGCATTGCTTCTGGTGTTCGACAAGGGTACATTTTGTCTCCCTTTTCTTTAGTTTGGTTATTGGTTATGTTTTGCGAAATTCACTGCTAGGGAAAGATTTTGGCCTTAAATGGTCTGGAGATATAAAAATTTCTGATTTAGATTATGCTGATGATTTAGCCCTTTTGGCAAATGATGTTGATGAAATGAACTCTTTCATTTGAGTAGTTGATGAGACTGGTATTAGAGTAGGTTTGATTATAAACAGAGAGAAAACTAAAGTGATGAAAATTGGTCAGGCAGGCTGTGTGGTTCAGTTAATCTGAATGGTTGCACTCTTGAGAAGATGTCTCATTTAAATTTTTGGGAACTATGTAACAGGTACTAATCATGTGCGGCATGAAATTAATAGACGAATAGGGATTGCTGCCGGGACTTTTAAGAATCTATGGAGAGTGTAGAGACAGGCATATACACCTAAAGACTAAAATTAGACTGTATAATAATTTGGTTCTCTCTAGGGTTAGTTACGGTAGTTATGGTAGATGCTTTGTAAACAAGATAACAGAAAACTGGATGCTTTTGATTCTAAATGCTTACACTGTATCTTGGGTATTAGGTGGTTTAATTTTGTAACTAATGATGAAGTTAGGAAAAGGAGTCTGCAACCTTCTTTAAGCAGTATATTGTGCAGAGACTCGGTTGGTTTGGCCATGTTGCCCATATGGATAATTATAGATTGGCGAATAGGGTTATGAATAGTGTGCCTAAAGGCCTCAGAAAGAGTGGAGACCTAGGATGTGGTGGGCAGACAATGTCAAACAGGACCATGTTAGAATTGGTGTGCAGTCACCAGATGTAGCAGATATAGCTCAGGACAGATATGCTTGGAGAACTAAATTGCTTGGAGACCTCTGTAGCCCATGGCTGCTTGAGGATGATGATGAGAAATAGAATATTATTTGTATGTAGAGCTATGGAAACATACATATCGAATTTCACTAGCATGATAAAAACTTTTTTAGTTCGCTTTATTAGTATAGCTTGCCTCTCATGATATTGTAGTTGTGTTTTTTTTTTGCAATAACTGTTTAAAATTAAAAAGATTGTTGTACTACACCTTATCTAAATCAGCAGAAAAAAATTGTTTTCTTTAATTCTCAAAGACAAAGATGCAAACTGAATATTAATTCTCAGGATGATCTTTTAGATGATAAATAAGTCTTAAAACAAGTAGCACAAGTTGTTCATTATTTTAAAAATGAAAATCGGTTTTATGTTCAAAGGGCTTTATGCTGTTTACTTTCAAAACACTAATTCTTATTTAGTGAGAAATTTTGGATAATTTAGAAATAATTCAATATAGTTTATAGTATATATATAATAGTACTGTCCTGTGGCCGAGTAATTAGCACACTTGGCTACTGATCTAAGGGACCTGGGTTTGACATGCTCTCAGACCTCTGTGGCAAGTAGCTGCTTGAGGGGGTATTTATTATTTTTATTATTATATAGGTATAACTGACATTTTCAAATAGTTATTTTTCTTTGTAGAGTTTGTTTTAAATCTGCTAAAGTGATCTAGAGTTGTTTAACAGAAAATATTAATACTAAAATTGATTTACTTCCACAGTAATACTATTAAGACAATGTCTCTTGTGTTGCAGCTTTAGATGTTAAAGCGATTCAATATTAATACATTGCTGTATGCGATGGTATAGTTTCATTTCAAAATATCTTGAAAGAGTAAATTTAGCTGTTATATTTACCACTTTTAGGAGAGCAGTCCTTGTCTGGCACACTCACCCTAGTTGTTAGTGATGCTGATGCTTGGTTGCTGTGATATTCTTGCTGTCGCTGGTTCACTAGTCCAATAGCATTGATATGGGTTGGTTGTCACTGTCCACTGATGCACAGAATGTTGATCTATTTAACACATGGAGTCAGTTCTTTATCTCCATGTGCTGTAAGAGGGCGCGGGTGGCTCAGTCGGTAGCACGCCAGGCTCGTAATCTGCTGTTTCCATGTTCGAGTCCCAGCTGGGTCAGCGTTGAGATTTATCTCCGCAAAACTCCTCGCCTTGCCCATGGTCAGTAGGGGACACCAATGGGCTTGTAAAGCCTGCTGTCTGTTGGATGGGACATTAAGCCGTGGTCCTGTGTGCGGGAGAGTTATACCCTGTGCACGTTAAAGAACATGCTGGATGGCCTTGATGGGAGGCTACTATCTGTCTCCCAACAGCTGTTCCAGTGGGTCTCCTCATCCAAACTTCTCTGAGCCTTCGGGGTCCATGTGACCTGACCATTTAGCCCATGGTGTGCAAAAAAGTGCCGCTCAGAGGTAAAACAACCCAACCCATGTGCTGTAGGGTATCTTGATATGGGGCTCTGCTGTGGTGGAGTTTTTTTGTGTGAAGCTTTAAACTATATATTATATGGTAAAAAAAAGTATCTTTTGCTGATATACACATTGGACATTTGTCTGCGAACATTATTAATTTCATCAATCTGCTTTGCCGACATCTTCAGATGACAAAAGATATTCTTTTGTCATCTTTTATCAACTGGTTTAATGCTTCATGAAAAACCTCACAGCTGCAGAGCCCCATAGCAAGACATCTTGCAGCATGCAGAAATGAACAGCTGACTCCATGTGTTAAACAGATCAACATTCCATGCATCAGTGGACAGTGACAACTATCACAAGTCAATGCTATTGGACTGATGAACCTCTGACAGCCAGAACACTACAGCAACCTAGTGCATCATTAACAACTGTGATGAGTGTGCCAAACAAGGACTACTCTCCCAAAAGTGGTAAATATAATAACAGCTAAGCTTATAACTTCAAGATATTTTAAAATGAACCTATTACTGTTGCATACAGCAATGTATAATAGTACTGAAAATTTTTAACAGTGATATTGTGGAAATAAATCAATTTCATAATTTCACTTACTGTGTTCACCTGTAACATAGAAAATATTAATGAAGTAAGTTAGGGGGATACTGAGCCATAGAGATCTTTCACGAAGAAATTATGCATTGATTAATTGCAAATGCAGCACTTTTTTATTTTGATCACAACTTCACTATCACATTGGGGTTGCCTCAAGAGTTACATATTCAATTCTCTTAGGGCACTGAGAATTATGTAAATTCATTCTAAGACTGACTCAGAAATCAGTAGAATATGATTCACTGTTTAAATAAAAGAGGGGAAAGAATGCTTCAAGAACATTTCTTTATTTTTGGTTTGTAAATATCTATTTTTTTTATGTTGAAGTTTAAAACAAGCATATTTTCACACAAGACTAGAAAAATTATAGAAAGAGATATGTGGTGTGTTGCATAAGTAACAATCTGTAAGCCATATACACAAACATTTGCAGTTATAATGGGAAATGTTCAAACTGGTAGGTGATAGCCTTTACACATTAGTAGTAAATGTTCACAACCACTTTCATGTCTGAAAAAAATCTGTAAATGCTGAAATTTTGGGTATTTGCTGTTGTAACTAACATTTTATGTCTCCTGGGGGCCATTGCTCATGCTATAAACTATATGCATTTCATTTAGTTTATGGATGCTACTTATGTTTTCTAAAGAAATATTAAAACTAACAGTAGGCAATGCAGCCTTCACATTTCCTCGAACTCTACAGGCATCCTCAAACTATGGTATGGGATGCTAGTATTAGCAAATAATAGATTCTGTTATGGTTGTATAGGTTTTGTGTCTTCTATAATTTGTTTCATTGAGTAGATTTCTGCAGATATTTTTTTTCGGATTCTACAGATTTTCATAACCAGAGGAAAAATTTACATATTTGACAGCACTTACATTTTGTGAACAAAAATCTTCATATATGAAATTAAACTATGAACAATACTGACATTTAGAAGATTTTTCATCCTTCTGAATTTCCAGTATGCTTCCAAACAGGCAAAATGCTGCATAGTAGTTAAACTGATAATGACCTGATATATTGCAAGCAAATTCTGTTGCTTACTGCTATTCTCTGAATTGGCAAAGTTGCTTGCCTGCTAAAATGAGCTATGTTGCTTTAGATCAACACCCAACATTTTAATAATAAGTTATGCAAAAACACATACACGAGCAACTAGTTGGGCCCTACTGCTCTAGATGGGTTGGGTTGGGTTGTTTTACCTCTGAGCGGCACTTTTTTGCACACCATGGGCTAAATGGCCAGGTCACATGGACCCCGAAGGCTCATAGAAGGTTGTGGGGAGGGGACCCACTGGAACAGCTGTTGGGAGACAGATGGTAGCCTCCCGTCAAGGCCATCCAGCGTGTTCTTTAACGTGCACAAGGTATGGCTCTCCCGCACACGGGGCCATGGCTTAACATCCCATCCGACGGACGGCAGCCTTTCCAAGCCCATCGGTGTCCCCTACTGACCGTGGGCAGGGCGGGGAATTTTGCGGAGATAAATCTCGACGCTGACCCAGCTGGGACTTGAACCTGGGAACTACAGATTACGAGCCTGGCGCACTACCGACTGAGCCACCCCCGCCCCACTGCTCTAGATGAAACATGAAACTGATGTAAAAGATATTTTCATGTTTAGTAAAGTAACATTTATTATAATTGTGCAAAGTATTAATGAATTTCAATGTTCATATAATAAATTCAATTGCAACATCTTGCTTTCTAGATGTGAGGGCATTTTACAAAGACTTGGTGCTTTTGTCTTCACGTCCATCTCTTCTTGACCACAAAGTTTTGAGAGCAAAGGTAGATTTATTTGTATATCTGTATGCTAAAATTTTAGATAAATATTAATGTTTTTGTAAGAATATTTTAAAATGTTGAGCAAAATAAAGTAAGTCATGTAATTTGTTATTGAGTTTGATAAATTTAATGCTTCTATTTTTCTTTTCTAAAATCTGCATTCTCTGAAATGACATTAGCTTAGCACAGTTGTTTGAACCTTGGGATCATGGAATGATTCTGATGGGATGTTTATTGGAATTGATTCAAGTGCTAATATTTTAAGAACATTCAGATATTGTTACTTAGTAAAATTCCTATATGTGTAAAACTCTCTGGTATAGAGCAATGAATATCCATTTATTTTTGTGGTTAAAACCTGGTTATAAAGCAATTACCCAGTTCCCAAAACCCTTCAGGATCAGGAATAACAAAGGAAGTTAGGACAGTATTGTGTGAAAGATAAGGTATTTCAATATATTGAGTTCTACAAACTGAAGGTGATTAATAATTGATCATGCTGGAGGTGAAAAGATGTTTTGTTATTATGTTCATTAACATTAGAAGTTAAATAAATTACAAACTAATGATGAAATAAATGGGTTGAGCTTTCAAAAATGAAGGGTGTGAATTCAGAGGAGGGAGTGGGGGGGCATTGCAATGATTGTAATTCTTTTAATTATAATGTTATTACTTCTATTAATGAGAGAGACAAGTTCAGTCCCAATTTTTTCAGGTATTTTTATGGTATCACTGACTCCTGTGATTAACTGTTCAAGATTTAGGTGCAGTTAAAGTTATTGAGCTAAAGCCTGATTTAGGAGAAGGCAGTTTTTGATGGATCATAAGGCATATGTGCAGAAATTAATGCCATTAATAATTTTGTTTTTATATTATTAATTATAATCATTTTTGGACAAAATTAAAATATTAATGCTGTATGGAATGAAAGATATTATAAATAGTAGAAGCTGAATGTTTTGGGTAACATCATTATAAATGCAAAGAGCCGTTCATTTCTTAAAGATAGAGAAGCTTAAAGATATCAAAAGCTGCATGATGCTTATTTTTAGTTACTAAAAATGGTCTGTAAATGGTAGCTAGGTAGTCACTGGAAAGAGAGCTATGCACCAATCCCCTGTGATGATGCATAGAACTGGCCAAGCCTAGCACCTAATGACCGACCCCGCCTTCTCGTGGTGCAGACCGTTAGTACCTTTCAAAAGAGATACTCTCTTGTGGAAGTGAACGGAAGGGGAGGGCTGCCAGATTAGTGTGGCCTACTGATCTGGACAACTATGGCTACTTTTTTTTTCTACCCTGCTGAGGAGTGGTCAACCACACGGGGTCTTGGTGCTGACCATATAAACCCACTGGACTGGACAGATATATGGTTCTGAGCTTGATTATGGATCCTGATTTTGCTGCACTGGTGGGCTTCTGTGGAGGGAAAATCTTCCGCTGTGTTTTCTGTTTGTTTGTGGGTTGACAGCCCCAAGTGAATAGATTCACAGGATATGTTTATCAGCTGGTGGATAATCCTGAGCAGAGGTCATCGCAGGCACCTGAACTCTTTGCTTCTATTGGCATCGTCAAATTCTACATTGGAGGAAGTCTTCCAGTGTAGAAGGCTTCAGCCTTTAGTGGTGGGGGAACGGGTCTTTGCCCCATGTCTGCGATTAGGGGGCTGTTTGATATTGTCGGCATTCCCTCTCTCAATAAACATAGTTTCTTTAAACATCCTACTAACCATTTTCTCTCCATAGGTAGTTGGAATGTGAGGACTCTGCACAGAGCTTTTTCTCTTGATGTCCTCACACAAGAATTCCACCATTATAATTTTAGATATTCTTGGCTTGCAAGAGACCAGATGGACAGATAAAGGTCAGATTCTTAAAAATAATCTTAAATTTCTCTTTTCAGGGAGGGACGACAACAAGCATCACCAAGGCGTGGGTCTGCTTCTCAGCAGACACGCTAGTGATGCTCTTCTAGGATATGAGTGCATTAATGAAAGGTTTCTTACAGCAAAATTTCAGACAAGCATTAAAGACCTGAATGTTATCTGCTGTTATGCCCCCACTGAGGATGCGATGACGATGAGAAGGATAGGTTTTACAGCCAACTTCAGGATATTTTGAATTCTGTCAAGAAAGGAGATATTACCCTTGTTCTAGATGACTTCAATGCCAAAGTTGGTACTGACTCTGACCTTTGGGGAAGGGTGATATGCCTTTTTGGTATTGATAGCTGCAATGACAATGGGCAACATTTCCTACAGGAAAGTAAACTCAACGGTTTCAGAATAACTAACACTTATTACAAACACCGTGACATACATAAGTACACATGGGTTTCATCTGATGGGCTGCATAAGAATATGATTGATTATATATCAATTAACAGCAAATGGGTTAGTTCTGTTAGAAATACCAGGGCATATAGGGGAGCTGAAATTGGATCTGACAGGGCCGTGCGGTAGATTTTTTCATTATGATGCAAGTCTTCGAAATGCCGCCCCTTAAATGTTTTTTTATTTAAAATAACCTTCGATTGTGATTTAAAAAAAAACTGCACAAAATGTACGAATACTCTTTTTAATTTGAAAATATAAACTACTTTAAAAGAATGATATCAACTACAACAATCTACTACAGTTTTACCCTTCTAACTTTAACAAATTCGTTAATTAGAGATGTGTAGTCTAGAGTGGCAACCAATGTAGATTCAATAGAAATTAATGACAGATTTCTAAGTTTTGTTTGGCTTATTGAACTTCTTAAGTAGTGTTTTATTAATTTTAATTTGGAAAAACTTCTTTCCCCCTAGCTACAGAGACAGGGAGTGTTAATAAAATTCTCAGAGCTACAACAGTATTCGGATACAAAGCAATTAAGTTATTTTGGCACAAATAATTTAAAACATCCAAAGGTTTCATAGAATATGGTAGCATTCGGGATACATCACGTAATTCTTCTTGAAGATCATTTGCATTTATATCTGATTCATTTTCGACCGGAAGTATTGACTGGAGACTGGTATAATAATTTTCTAGCGTTTTGTCATCTATATCCTTGAGTTTTAAAATGTCATATAAAAACTGAAAATTTTTGCTATGGGTTTCCAGAAGAGTGAATCGTTCATTCAGAGAATTAAGGGTAATGTCCAGAATATAATTGAAAAAGTTTTTTTTTAAATTTATTTTCCTCTGCTAAGGGTTGATCGAAAGCTTCTTCATAGGCAAATTGACGCTTTTTCCTTCTGGCTCTAACTTCAGTTTCGGCAGGAAATTCTGCACTGCATTCAAGATTCTCTGCAATCTCATTAGCAGCAATTTTCATCTGATCATATCCAGATTATCTATAACTTTTCACTTTTTGTATGGTTTCTGATAACATCCTTACACAATCTGACAAATTTATAGTTACAGATTGCAATAGCTTCAAATAAAATATCATACCAAAGAATTACACCGCATATGGCCGAGTGGTTAGCGAGCTTGGCTACTGATCCAAGGGATCTGGGTTCGAGCCCCGGGTAAGGCATGGTTGTTCGTGTCGTTTTTCTGCTGAGGTCCTGCCATCCTCTCAGACCTTCTACTATGGCATATAAACTTACAGGGCTCCTGTCAGACCTCTGTGGCAAGCAGCTGCTTGAGGGGATATTAATTAATAAACTTGTAATTTTTAATGTTTTTTGCTAATCATCTTGCTTTAACTTTAGTTTCTGCATCTCTGTTGATGTCTTCTATTATTTGGAATAATGCATCATAGATTTCGCAAAGTTGAAATCGTAAAGGTTTTAACGCATCTACTGTGCTTGACCACCTAGTAGCATTCAATGGTTTCAGAGTTAATTGTGAAACTTTTTTTAGCACTTCCCAACGCTTTGTAGAATCAGAAAAAAAAAGTGTAAAGTTCTTGCACAATGGAAAACAAAGTTGTTGTTTCTGTAGAAGAAGACGCTGCATCATTAACAACTACGTTTAAAGAATGACATGCGCAGGGCACATAAAACGCCCTTGGATATTTTTCAAGTATTCTATTTTGTACACCCTTTCTTACTTCTTTCATATTAGCTCCGTTGTCATAGCCTTGTCCTCTAAGCCACTTTAACTCAAAACCTAACTTTTCTAAATGTGTCAGAATAAGTTCTGCCAAACCCTCTCAGGTTGAATCACTAGCTTCAAAAAAACCAATAAAGAATTCTTCAATTTCATATTTATTTTGAATGGAGTTTAAAGCGACAACTCTTATTGTTAATGACAGCTATTCAATATGACTTACGTCTGGGGTACAATCGGCGATCATCGCAAAATATTTAGCGATTTTTGTTATTTCGACAATTTTGCTTAAAATTACATTTCCCATCAAATTCATCAATTCATCTTGTATATTATTGCTTAGATAAGTCACAGACCATTTATCAGACTCGCGTTGAACTCTTCCGATATGTTCTTCCATAACTGGATCAAACTCAGAAAGCAATTCTACCAACTTTAGGAAATTTCCGTTATTAGGCTGAAAAATGTTCAGTTGTTCCACGAAAAGCTAAGCATTGTGAGGCCAATAGTCTAATTATTGACATAATTCTTTTTAGAACTCCTCTCCAATGCTGAATTTCCACATCCATAATTCGTTGATATTCAGCGTCAATAGTTATTTTCTGCTTTAATCGAATGTCCAATTCTTTCCATGCTCTAAAAGCATTTCTGTGATTTACAGACTTTTCGTGCATTGTGAGGGCTCTTATAAGATTTCCCCAGTCAGAATAACCTTTTTTGGGCCAGTCATTAATAGCTGACGAATTATCAAATAATATACAACAAAAGCAAAAAACGGCATCATTTGTAACAGAGTAAATCAACCAACTTCTCTCAACGACTTCACTATTGCTCAACACTTTCAAATAATGCGAGGGCAAAAATCTACGCCTTCCTTTATTAATAGGAAACTCGAATTCTTTAATTTGATGTGGACCCCTCTCAACCAGTATTTGAGGAGTTTCAGATGACATGCAGAAAGCATTCCATAATGCAGGAGCAGAAGGAATTTCGTTTAATATCTGCTGGCTGCCACTGCTACTGTTACCCGGCTCTTGATGAACTTCTGATGGTGTTATTTTTTGGCTGTCTTCAACAACTTCTTCTGGAAGTGATTGGGGTGGCACTGAGTTTTTATTTGCCAAATCCAAAGCAGTAGCTGTTGATGTGGATGTGGACGACTCATCTAAACAGGACTTTTGTACTAAGAATTCCTTCATAACGTAGCTTAGCTTTCTTCCTTGTTCCTCTTTCTTCAAGCGTTTCTTTTTATATTGACTTACAGACAATTTTTTCCTTTTCTGTTCCATACTGTAATAAAAATATTAAATAAAAATTCACAGTCCTTCGCAAAAATGCAACCGGGGGGGGGGGGGGGGGGTCATTGAAAATGATTAAATATGATGATGCTTATCATGATATTAAAATAGGGTAGATAAAATAACAATAGAAATGAGTTGCAAAGCTAGTAAGATTTGTAAGTAACAGAACATAATAAATAGATAACGAATATCTGTCAAATCGACGGCTAGCAGCCGTTTTGACAAATGCCTTTCTTTAACTTGTTATTGTATTGTCTCCACTTCAACGTATATGAATTTGGTAAAAATGCAGCAATAAATAATGAACGCAAAAGTAGGCAAATGCAAATATTTCCTAAGCAACTCTCTCTCTCTATCACACACAGAAGGCAAAAGTAGCCCAATATTACTTAAATAACTTTCTATCTATCACACAGAGGCCCACGTTCCGCACCTGAGATATACCCAGTCCATGCAAATGCTACTTTTTAATTCAAGTCCCTATTGTCATAACATAATCATTTTCAGTGATAATAAGTAACTACATTGCTGTAAAAAACAATAATTCTCTTACCTGATCTACTTTTTAAACACAAAAACTGAATTAGTATAAATGCACAAATATTATACTGATACAGATATATCATATATCTGATTTACTGATTTAAATACAGCACAGCCACTTGCCACTTCTCATGACAAACTAACATTAAAATCAAATATTGTCAATAATTGTAAGCTCAAAGCAGAACTATTCAATACGTAACACGTGCAATTGTCTTTTGTGATAATTGCCGCCTCAGCTTTTAGGAGCGGCCGCGTGGTATATTACAAACAAAAATAATAACTTCGCGCTGTCAGATCAAAAGTCTTTCGGCGAGCGCTCACCAACAATGCACTTGCACCAGAAACCGAGATCAAAGGGTACCGAAAGCGCTGAGGCAGAGGCATACGATAAATCATAAATCGTATACATCAATATCGGAATAACATAGACCAATATAGAAAAGCGTTGCGTAAAGATTTTTAATTATTAAATGGTTCAAAATGTATTTTGATTTCGCTGCTTATGCCGCCCCCTTACGGTGCCGCCTGATGCGGCTGCCTCTCTGCATCATAGCACGGCACGGCCCTGGGATCTGACCATTACCCTGTTAAAAGTGTCTTGCAACTTAAAAAGTGTTGGGCTAGGGTTAAAAAAAATTTACCTTAAATTCTGAAGCTCTGAAAGACCCAGTTATAGCCAAAGCTTACCATGATAGGTTACTTAGTCATTATGACAGTCACGGTTTGCTTACTACTGAAGTTGAGGAAGAATGGGACCATTTTAAACAGGCTTTTTTGGAAACTAACAGTACTCTTTTAGGGAAAAAGGAGCAGAGGAGGCAGAATTATTTGAGTGAAATAGCACTTTAGCTTATTTCAGAAAGAAAGAACTGCAGGAATGTCCTTAATCAATACTCTACTAGTCCTAATAGAAAGCATTACAGAGAACTTAATAAACATGTAAAAGATCATTTAGCTGCTGATGAGAATCTTTGGCTTGATGGTTTGGCTGACAAAGCTGAGGAAGCAGTTAGACAGCACAACAGCAGAGAGCTGTACCAGATAGTTAATGTTTTGTGTGGTAGAAAACTGACAGGTATACAGGGATTGAAGGATAAACAAGGTAAGGTTATAGAAGGTGAGGATTCTGTCATGGCTAGTTGGGCTGAGCATTTCAGTGATATTCTAAACAATGTGGTTAGTTCTACTTCCATTGTTTGCAATGATGATAGATGCATTGGTGGCTTTAATGTTGGCCCTATAATGCAGTCTGAAGTTGTTTTGGCTGTTTCTAAACTTGAACTTCATAAATCCACAGTGGTAGATGAAATTACTACGGAAATGCTTAGAGCTGGAAATGTTTCGGTTACTGCTTGGATGACTGAAATTTTGAATATCTTATCATATCAAAAGGCATGGTCCCCAAGATTTTACCACAGCTATTATTAACCCTATTTTCAAAAAAGGTGATCGCAGTTCTTGTGATAACTATAGGGGTATCAGCCTACTCTCTGTTCCAGGGAAAGTTCTTTCCATGATTGTGCTTAATAGAATTAAAATCTGGTTGACAGTCAATTGCGTGATGAGCAATGTGGATTCAGAAGTGGTAGGGGATGTGTGGATCAGATATTTTCACTTAGACAGATTCTTGAGAAATGTTTAGAGTTTCAGAAACCTTTGGTTGCTAGCATTGTTCATTTCAAAACGGCTTTCAACTCTGTAGATCGTCATAATTTGTGGTTGATTGTGAGATCATATGGTATACCAGACAAGTTAGTTAACATAATGAAAGCTCTCTATAATAACACTGAGTCGTGTGTGAGAGTTGGTAAGGCTTGTAGCAATTGGTTTAGCATTACTTCTGGTGTTTGACAAGGGTGCATTTTGTCTCCTTTTCCCTTTAGCTTGGTTACTGATTATGTTATCTGAAATTCACTTCAAGGGAAAGATTTTGGCCTTAAATGGACTGGAGATCCGAAAATTTCTGATTTAGATTTTGCTGATGATTTGGCCCTTTTGGCAAATGATGTTGATGAGATGAACTCTTTCATTCGAGCTGTTGATGAAACTGGTAGTAGAGTAGGTTTGGTTATAAACAGAGAGAAAACTAAAGTGATGAAAATTGTTCAGGTAGGCTGTGATTCAGTTAATCTGAATGGTTGCAGTCTTGAGCAGGTGTCACAGTTTAATTATCTTGGGAGCTATGTAACAGATAATGGTGATGTGTGGCATGAGATTAACAGACGAATAGGGATTGCTGCCGGGACTTTTAAGAATCTAAGGAGAGTGTGGAGAAATAGGCGTATACACCTAAAGATTAAAATTAGAGTGTATAATAGTTTGGTTCTTTCTAGGGTTAGTTAGGGTAGTGAAACTTGGACACTTTGTAAACAAGATAACAGGAAACTAGATGCTTTTGATTCCAGATGCTTACGCAGTATCTTGGGCATTAGGTGGTTCAACTTTGTAACTAATGATGAGGTTAGGCAAAGGAGTTTGCAACCTCCTTTAAGCAGCATATTATGCAGAGAGAGACTCCTTGGTTTGGCCATGTTGCCCATATGAATAATTATAGATTGGCGAATAGGGTTATGAACAGTGTGCCTAAAGACCTGAGAAAGAAGGGGAGACCTAGGATGCGGTGGGCAGACAATGTCAAACAGGACCTTGTTAGAATTGGTGTGCAGTGGCCAGATGCAGTAGATGTAGCTCAGGATAGACTTGCTTGGAGAACTAAATTGCACTGTCTGATTATACCTCCGTAGCCCATGGCTGCTTGATGATGATGATGATGATGAAAGACTGATTATAAAGCTGAAACTATAATAATTATTTTTATTAAAATTGAAAGGAAAATTTTAATTATTATAACCGAAGCCCAAAATTATCTGTGCTATTTTGAGCCTAGGCTCAGTCGCAGCCAATATCTCCTATAACACAAGGCCACTGGACAAAGATATGATGACACCATAGTTGGTCTTATGCATGCTCATTACTGCACATTTTTTTTTACCTCATTTTAGCTCTGTTCACTATTCAGAATTTTTTTCTTATTTCAAATTTTAGTATTCTTGCACTTTTTTATTCTTATTATGGAAGAATATGATATCAATATTTCTAGCATAATGAAATCTGTAGGGTTTCTAGTCACTTCTCCTGAAAATTATTAGAAATAGAGCTCTGAAATTGACTTTTGATGAAAATTAAGAACCTCATTTTGTACAACTGCAAAATTGATTAATATCTCATTTTGAACAAATGCTTCTTAAAAATTACTAACATTCTTGATCATAATTTTTGTAAACAGTGTGAAATAATTATAAGAAAAAAAAACAACTTTTTACACTTTTATTAAATAATAATAATACATTACAAAAGTAATTTTCATATAATATAGAAGGTTATAAGCAATTTTAACAGGGCTGCTACTAAAACTCAAACTACAATTTTGAAAACCTCCAAAATCTGGTACTTAAATTTTTTTGAAATGAAAATTATGAATAATGCAAATAAAACATAATGAGCAAAGCAACCTGAACATTTTTCAGCTTGTGATAAAGGAACTCTATTAAGATTCATTACATTGATAAATTGTATTACTTAATGCAGAATATATAATACATTGTACACATAAAAATTTACAGTTAAATATTTACTGATGAATTAAAACTATATAAGAAAATAGTGAGTTTTTGTAATATTCAAAAACATATCAAACATTTCTTCAAACTCGATACATGTGATATTCTCAGAAGATGAATGTATGCATTTGTGAGAACTGTTGATATAATATTCCAAAAATGCTGCATTTAGTAATTGAAAATTTGCTATAGCCCAGCTTCTGAACATTCTGATTAATAAAATAATTCTAAAATTATATAATTACATTTTTCAAGTTAATTCCAAGAAAAATATGTATATCTGAACACATGAAAGAAAATGAAAAGGTTATCAGCTGGTTATTAATCAACTGATCATTAAATAATTATTAATATTATCATTACCCTTCCAGTGAAATATAAACACTTTAAAAATGTAGTAAAGAAAGGATAAAATATTGTAATTTTTTTATTGTTGCAACTTAATTCATTTATTGAAAAGTTAGTGAAAAATCTAGAATTATCTTTAGATTTGGAAAAAAATATAATCTGCTCTTAGGTTTATAAATTAAAAATGCAGGATTTTAATTCATATATTCAAAAACATATCAAACATTTCTTCAAACTCGATACATGTGATATTCTCAGAAGATGAATGTATGCATTTGTGGGAACTGTTGATATAATATTCCAAAAATGCTGCATTTAGTAATTGAAAATTTGCTATAGCCCAGCTTCTGAACATTCTGATTAATAAAATAATTCTAAAATTATATAATTACATTTTTCAAGTTAATTCCAAGAAAAATAATGTATATCTGAACACATGAAAGAAAATGAAAAGGTTATAAGCTGGTTATTAATCAACTGATCATTAAATAATTATTAATATTATCATTACCCTTCCAGTGAAATATAAACACTTTAAAAATGTAGTAAAGAAAAGGATAAAATATTGTAATTTTTTTATTGTTGCAACTTAATTCATTTATTGAAAAGTTAGTGAAAAATCTAGAATTGTCTTTAGATTTGGAAAAAAAATATAATCTGCTCTTAGGTTTATAAATTAAAAATGCAGGATTTTAATTCATATACTCTCTAAATATATATACATTGAAATTATAACAAATATGTACTTCTTCATAACAAAGGTGATATGACATACATTTATGCAATACATTGTTTAAGTTTCTTCTCAATCATATATCGTTTAAGTGTAAACTTGGAAAGTAAAATAAATTTAAGGCATTTGACAACAAAAAGCACAGATTATTTCAGAATGACTTGTTAATCTCAGATTTGCACATATACATTTATTGGTAAAACAAAACAGTATTTGAGAGAAAATAAAAATCTTACTAGCTCAATAATTTTTGTGGAATATGAAAGTAGAATTACATAACTGTACATTTCATATTTTGCATAGTACTTATCCTAGAAGTAAATGAAGTAGAGACTAAATCAAATGATTTTTTTTAATTCAAGATTACTATAATATTACACTGAAAGTTACTGCTACATTAGTATAGGCTCAATATAGATACAATTAGGAATTATAGTTTAAGCAATATAAATTTATTAAAATTAAAAACAATTTATTCAAATAAAAACTTCCTTTTGGAAGTAAGAAATGAATCAGGGAATTTAAGATGAATTTAAGATACAGAAAATTTGGTTTAATTTGTACAATGATAACCTCAAAGATTCACACTGAGGCTTACTGCTATACTAGTATAGATTATGATTTCAGTGTAAAATTTCATTTATAATATGTAATTTTGTATAATGTCGTATGATAATCAATAATGAAGAGAATCAGCAATTTTTCAATGTAGCTAAAATTCTAGTTAGTCTCATACTGTTAGGAATGAAATATACTATATATTATGTTTCATTCCTAACAGTGTGAAAAGAAATTAACACGACTTGCTTGTTTTGAATATAAATTTTGGTTATCAATGAGTGAACCTTTATATATAAAAAAATTTAATTCCCTAAAAATTTTGTCATCTTTTACAAGCACATTTCCTTTACATTCAAGTTTAATATGACAATTTAAACTGTTAATCATGCATCCATTAAATGCAAAACTGCTATCACTTTATGTACATCAGCAGATATATATATTCATTTTAAGAGTGCTTCAATGGATAAATTGCAAAAGTGAAAAATAGCAATTCGTAACACTTGTACATTTCTTCAATATGGAATCATTTATAATCTAACTAGCGCTGACATATATAACAACCAGAGATATATATTTAAATGTGCTAGCAACTTTTAAATCTGCTGATCTTTTTTTTATTACTACCATTCAAAGCAAAAATTATTAAGAAATTTAATTATACAAGAAATGTACAAAAGCTGATAACTTACTTTTGAATTCATTGTTGGAACAAAATCTTTTCTACTAACTGCATGAATGCACTTCCTTTGCAGCTCCAAATTCTTCAGGAAATTAAATACAGACACATTTGGTCCTGTTGAATAATTTCCGTATTATATCAAAGGGCTGAACTTCAATGGGGGGTTTGAAGATTGTACACTACTTTAACTCACTAAACAGAGAAATAACACTACAATGTGACTAAAACACAAAGGAATTGGAAAATATTTCTCAACACTCTAACTGGTACATGGCATTGATACTGCTTTTGCAAGCACAATGCTGGATTGGACCACCAAAGGTGATGTGATACACTTCCAATCTTTGGTCCATTGGCTTTCTGTTATAGGAGGTGTTGGCTCAGCGCAACAAAGCCTGAGCTCATCTCTAATGAGAAACCTTTGCTCTCGGGAGGGGGGGGGGGGATGATTCCTAGTTAAGTCAGTTACTGTTTTAATAATAATCATACACATGGGAGACAAAAGAATAGATGTTGCTACTAGGACTTTTCAGAATCTGTGGATATTGTGAAAACATTTTCCATTCTGATCTATACTCTATTCACTTAAGACCTAATTTCAATTCTGGTACAATATGCCAAATATGAATAAACCCCATGGCACAAGCAGGCCTTTCATAGTATTAGTGCTCACAGAAGTAACTGCTATTGGTTACATTTTGAGGCCTCATTTTTAAGCATATGTCAAATATGTGATATAAAACACAGTACCACAGATGTATGACCTTGTATCCCAGTGTTAAATAAATGTCAGTATATAATTATGTAAATATTTATGAACAGATATGAAATAGTAAGAACATTATTGATGGAACCATTTGGACAATTTTAACTTTAAAATGAAATGCTATTTCAGTCCACAGTTGGTTGGAAATCACTGTTGTCTGATACATTGTCTAACTAAATTACAGTCTGGTGGGACCTCCATATCCCATGGTTCTTGAGGATAGATGAATGAATAAATGAATGGACAGATCATGTAATCCTTAGAAATCCTATAACATTGAAAGTATTCAACATTTAGTCAACTTTCAGTGAAATTAGCACTGATGCTGTATCAAATAGGTACCATATTTTTACTCTTATAGGTATTCATTGCAAAAATTAATAAATAACTAAAGCAAATGAATCATTATAGGTTAAATTCCACAGTTCTTGCAGTTTTGTTTAAAAATTAATATCTTAAAATGCTAATCAAATGTCAGAAAACTTCAATATATATGACTATATAATTTTTAGGATTTGTCATTTTTTTACATGTTTTATTATATATATATATGTACTGCATTGTTGCAGAATCAGAATTTCCAAACCTATTCAGATTTCTATATGGAAGGTTATACTATATGTATGATTACTATTAATACTGAAATATTGTAAAATGTGTATTAATAAGGAATGACCATGATTAATTTCTGTCATTATATAAAATATAGGATGAATATATAAAATATGTCTGATGTGCTTTTCATCTTTAAAAAAAAAATCCCAAAATTTAACTTCATGTTATTATTTGCAGATGGAAAAAACAGTATTTGGTGATAAGCTTGTAAAGCATGGCAAAAAGTACAATGGTCGAGATTTTTTGGAGCAACGAGAATTCAGTGCAAATGGTTACAATTATTCATTCTACTTCATCACTCGTGTGTACAATAACTACGTTGAAGAGGTTCTAGGTAACATTACAAGAAATGGCTGCCCAGATGTCATTGTTATAAACTCTTGTCTTTGGGATATGTGCAGGTAAGAGATGAATCAATATATCTAATATGCAACTTGTTTATGTATTTTTGAAATATTTAAAATTAGCTACCCCTATTTTCTCTAATATTTTCAATTGATAGGAGAATTAAAAATTGCAAAGAAGTACAGTAGAACCATGCTAATTAAAATTTTTAGATAATTTAAACCTAAGTTTTTTAAAGCTTAAACTTTTTTTCTTCAAACTTCTATTTAACTATGAGAAGTGAAAAATGTCTTTTAACAGGAACAAAATAAATTTAATGAGTAGTTACAATGTTGGAAATTATGCACCTAACAATTACAATGTTACAATGAAACCTTTAATAACTATTAGTTCACAAACTGTTGAACATTTTGCAGCAGCTGTGTTTTTCTGAATTGTTTCTCATATATTGACATGTTTGGTCATACAGCAAGGGAAAACAGAGGAAATGTGTAAGCTGTTGTTCCACTATATCTTTCAAGTACAATGGCCAAGTGTAATGAGTTGTATCTGTCAATTGCAAGCTTGTGACATGCAGAGTGACATAATCTATAAAACTTTTACTCCCCATGATTTATTCCCTCTAAAAGAAGGAGCACAGGTGTAAGTGATTGTGTCACAATATCCTCCAAACATGAGGGCCAAGCATAATAAGTGGTATGTCAAATGAAACCTTCTTATGTGAAGAATGTCATGGATTTCTTTAAATTATGCCCCCTCTTTCTCTCCCTCTAAAAATGGGGAGGGGTAATAACAAGTTGTATCTTAAATGAAAGCTTTGGTCACAAAATGTCAAATTATAGCTCCTCTTCCTTACAAAACAGAGGAAGGGAAATTTAACAGGTATCAATTGTGATGAATAATGTCAAATAAAAGCTTATGACATGCAGAATAACAGTGAATATAACAATTTTTTCTTCCAAAGTAAAGATAGGTACTTTTAGTAATAAAAGTTCCTTGCAAAGTTGTCACTAAAAAGCAAAAAATAAAATATGTAAATTAAAAAATACCTTTCTATATCCCTCCTAAAAAGTAAAAATAAAAGTAAAACATGCAATGATGAAGTCATTGAATTAATATTAACTTTAAAAGAAGATATGGTGCCAAAACTCATTTCTCTCATAAACTCATTTCTCATAAAAGTTGCTGGTACCCTATCTTCCTTTGAAATTAATATAAATTCAGTAATTGATTTTATCTTTGACATGTTTAATTTCTTGCTTTTTAGGCCAAAATATAGGTAGCTATTTTTTTTAATGTTTTTAATTTACATATTACATACATAGCCTCATTTTTGTATTTTTTTTTTCTGTGCAAGAGATAAAGTTTATTACGTTACTTAAACTTTTCTTTAGATGGGGCCCAAGAGGTGTAGAAGAATATCGTGAAAATCTGAAGAAATTGATGGCTAAGCTCAAGGAAATATTAAAGAAGGACTGCTTAGTAATTTGGTTAACTACACCACCGATTTCTCAGATGATAAAAGGTGGTTTTATGGTAGAGCAGTTGGAATTCCTCAAATATTCTTTAAGATTTCATGTCATGGAAGCAAACCAATATGCAAGACAGGTAATTAATTTGGTCTTGATTATTATTTTTTATTTTCTGTCATCTGAGTTATGTAGGGTTTTTTTACATAAAGAATATCTGAATCTTAATGGTAATGTTTTAGCAAAGTTGTGATTTTATTGCAGGAAATCATGTGTTTTTTAATCAACTTTTCATTCTGTAATAATATAAAATTTACGCAGCATACATAGTTTTTATGTCATATTTATATTTTGGAAAGTTGTTTGTTCTGCATGTGTAGACCTCTTAAGCTATTGTAACCAAAAATTTCACAATGATTCCTGAAATCAAGGAATAGGTTTTTGTCTGTGTCTGATGACATGAAGGTTTTACTCCTCACACCAAACTTACTTTCTTCCCACCGAAAAGGAAAATTCCCCTTAAACAGTTGGGTTGTTTTACCTCTGAGTGGTGCTATTTTATACACAACGGGCTTATATGGCTAGGTCACGAGACCCCAAGGGCTCAAAGAAGTTTTGGGAAGGGATATTAGAAGATTATATATTGAAGAGCTGTTAGGGAATAAATAGAAGTATCCTAGGCATGGGTCTCCTGCACACGGGATCACAGCTTAATGTCCCATCAGATGGACAGTGTTCTTTTCTTACTGAGGGAAGGGAGAGAATTTAGCAGAGATAAATCTTGATGCTGGCACAAGTAGCATTTAAATCTGGGAACTGCAAATTGCAAATTATGAGCCTGGCACATTAATGACTGAGCCCCCCCCCCACTCTCTTCTATACAGTAAGAGTTGTCTTATGATAACTTGGAGGAATGCAAAAGTTTGGCACCCCAAATTTCTCCTTATACCACTACAGAAGAGTTTGGGATGAGGCTGATTTCTCATAAGCTCTAAGAGCTATATCCATCAAGATTTGCCCGCTTACAGCTCATTCTTAACATAACATAAGCAACTGAATGTTTATCCCTTAACCTTTTCCCACCCACCCTAAAAGGGGTGGGGGGAAAGGTTAGGGGGAAGGGAACCCACTGGAATAGCTGTTGGAAGACATGGCAGCCTCCTATAAAGATCATCCAGCATGTTCTTTAACATGTACACGGTATGGCTCTCCTGCACATGGGGCCACAGCTTAATGTCCCATCCAATGGATGACTGCCTTTCCAAGCCCATCGATGTCCTCTACTGATAGTGGGCAGAGCGGGAGTTTTGCAGAGATAAATCTCAATGCTGGCTCACCTGGGACTTGAACCTGGGAGGGTGGGTAGGAGAATTTCTAAATGGTAAGAGCTGTAATCATAAAATTCAACATACACCTTCCTCTTATCATAACTTAATGCATTATAAGGGTTTGACCCCGAAAACTTTTCCCTCAAAAAAGGTGGAAATGCATAAATGATTGTCAAGTTGCCAAGCAAAACAAGTTATAACAAATGAAAGCTTCTGACATGAAGAGTATTATGGGCTACCTCAAATTATATACCTTCCTTTCTGTCTCCATCCCCCCCTCATCCTTTCAAGAAAAGGGGGAAATTCACAGAGGTCAATGCTAATGAGTTGTATGTCAAATGAAACCTATGGCATTGGGAGTGTCTGTTAAAGCTTAAGTTAAAGGCCCAAACAATATTGGGTAAATTGACTGGTAAACTAATAAAAATATTATTCACTGCATTGTGCTAAATGAAATAAACTAAATTACAATTAACTTACTACTAGTAGTAATTTTATTTCCATAGCATATGCTTTACAATTTAAAAATACAGCTATGAATAGTGGAATTTTTGTTTATCATAATGCTTGTTTTTAACCCTTTTTTTTAAACATACGGCAATTTATTTTTTGACGTATGTTATTTCTGTTTTTATAAGGCTTTTGAAAAATAATTTGTTGTAAAATGCAGTAAAAATAAATTGATCAGAATAGTTGTTGAAGTTAATATATAAATACTGATCTAAATTGACCATCAATAGCCTAATACAGAAGATGTTGCTCAGGATAGATATTTGAAGAATAAACAATTGTAAATTAGATGTGTTTGGAGAACAGTCTTTGTTTTCTTGAAGGTTTTTTATATTTAGTCAATAAAATGTAAATATTTTAGTCAATAATATATATGTATTTTATATTTAGTCAATAAAGAAAATATACACTAAATGCAGCATACAATATAAATGTTCCGTGATTAGGATTTGAACCCATATCTTCCAGAAGCATGCTTCATATCGGCCAAACCACCGAAGTCTGTTTTCTTCAACAATGTGGCATATAATCATTCCCATATTTTTGCTGATTCACCATGGTGCCATCTATGTCGAGAATAGGGCAGCCAGGCTGCCTCTTTATGATGGAAGTAATATTTGTCATTCATGCTCATATGAATAATTCAGTAATAAAGCATCACAGGAAAATATATTATAGAAAAGAAACACTTGAAATAATTAATTGAAAAAGATTGATGATTGGGATTTTAACTCGCATCCCTGTGCTCTAGCAGTTATGACACCTAGCATGCTTCTGGAACATGGTTTGAATCCCACTCAAGGCAACCAATTTTTTTCAGCTAATTATTTCAAGTGTTTCTTGTTTACAGGACATTTTGCTGTGATACTTTATTACTGAAATATAAATGTGCACTATAGTTACTGTAAAGTCAAAATTCTAAGTGCCATCTGAAGATGTGCAAAATTGGAACAGCATTCAAAGTTGTGATCCACTGCTGCACTGGGAAATGTAATGGAATATTTGTGTAGAGGGGAGATATCCTAATAATAATAATAAAACAAGTGAGAATGTATTGGTAGAGACTTGACTATAGCTAACTTATTTCTTGCAGCTAGGATGTTGTATCAGTAAACCAAGAAGCCCTTCTGGTTTGACATAAGAGGTCCTTCATCTCACCAAAAACACAAAACACTGTTCACAGAGTAGTAGGATGAAACATTTTACTGACATGCATTAAAATTGCACAAGTAGGATGAATTATGAACACTTAACAGAATGGGGGGTTGGCTTAGATGGTGATGCCCAGGCTCATAATCTGCAGTTCCCAGATTCAAGTCACAGCTGTGCCAGCATTGAGATTTAGCTACAATAATTCTATCCTGCCCTTGTTGAGAAAGGGACACATTAAGTTTGGAAAGGCCATCATACATCAGATAGGACATTAAGTTGTGGCCCTGTCTGCAGGAGAGCCTATACTCTGTGCATGTTAAAGAACATGCTGGATGGCTCTGATGGGAAGTTCTGTCTCCTGATAGCTGTTTAGTGGGTCCCCTTCTGATACTTTTTCTGAGCCTTTGGAGTCCTTGTGACCTGGAATTTTAGCCTAATATGTGCACATAAGGGCTGTTCCTAGGTAAAACAACTCAAACACTAAAGTTTCAAGTGACAACCAAGCATCTTTAGAATGCAAAGTTTGAAACACATTCCTACTTCAATTTTATTAGGATATCCTAGCAGATATCTACTGCCATCCACAGAGCACATTTCCTGTGGCAGGTTGCAAAGTTGGATGCTGTTCTGGTTTAGTACAATGTCTTTGAATGGCACCTTAGAGGTTTGACTTTACAGTAGTTCCCATTTATGTATTATCATAAAAAATAGTCTAACATGTCAAGGTAATATTTTTATGTGTAGAATGTATATACATGTTTATTATTCAATTATAAACTTATTATATTTTTTCTGTAGGTAGTTGTGAAATATGGATTTGATGTTCTTGATGTGCATTATCATTTGCGAATGCAGCTTAACTTTAGAACTACAGATGGTATTCATTGGAAGGCTCAAGCTGTTCGTCATGTAATTAATCTGCTTTTGACACACATCTCTTTGGCATTTGGTGTACCCCTTCCTCAGAGGTAATGAATAGTATATATGTATGATTATTATTTAATGAAAAGTCTTATTATATTGTTTTCTTATTACTTAAAATGTAATGAGCTGAATTAAAAATTTCATATAATGCAATAAAACACATTCAATACAATTAGTGTTAAATTTCATATAATGCAATAAAACACATTTAATACAATTAGTGTTAGATTTCATATAATGCAATAAAACACATTTAATACAATTAGTGTTTTTTTTTTTCAGTATTATAAAATGAACTAATGTTTTCACTTTGCCATCTATACATTCATCTTTGTTTTAAACAGTACTACTAATACTTGGCAAATGCTGCTGCCAAGTCAGTCACACCCCTGTCCAACTCTCCATTGCCCTTTAGCAGCAGTTTACATTGCCAGTTCTGGCAGCATTTTACCATCAAGCTCTGGGCACAGTGGCAGAGATCTTGGTCAGAACAGCTTACGAACAAGCTCTTTGAGATCAAACCATGGCAGTCTTGTTACTGCAGGAATCGCAAGGAGGAAGTTGTACTTGCTCAGTTCTGCTTAGGTCATTCATTTATTACTCATTCGTTTCTCCTACAGGCTGACGACGAACCTAAGTGTGAGTTTTGTGTCATTGTTTTAACTATTACACATATTTTAATTCGTTGCCCTTGTTTTAACCTTGAACATGGTTGTATTTTACTTTTCATGATTTTATGTCCAAGCCACTTACACTCGGACGTCTTTTATCTGATAATACATTTTTACCTCTAATTTTTGCTTTTTTACTGTATACAGGTTATTTTACCAGGTTGTAATTTTATGGATTTGTTGTTTATTTGCTGTCTGACCCAGGTCTTTTACACCTGGGTTAATTTTATGCTTTGTATTTATATATATTGTTTTATCCCTTTATTGTTGTTTGTATTATATACATCTTGTTGGTTTTGTCTTTTGCTTTTTACATTTGGTTTTAACTTTGGTTAAGGGTTATTTGTCTTTTACCTTCTTTTTACCTCGTTTGGTGCATTATAGCCTTAATAGCTCATGCAACATAAAACCCAAACAACCAAAAATTGTCTTGTGCCAGGTGAGATCTCTCTGGTGAGGTCCAAGACAAAAATTGTCTTGTGTCAGGTGAGGTCTTGTGCCAAGACCTCCTGATAATATGTCAAGTGCTCTGTCTGCTGAGCTATCAGCCTTTATTCAACATTTTCTCTGTTGTAGATGCTGAGCAAAAATTTACTTCAACAGTATAACAATGATTCAATACCTTGTTATTACAGTGCTGTGGATTAAAAATGTGTGTGAAGGTTATTAATAATTCATATAAACAGTGCCTGTGAGTCTGTAAATGAGATATTCTCAAAAACAAAAAAATGCCAGTTGAAGTTGCAATGGTAGAATGGCTAGTGCACCTGCATGGGAGAGCTCTGTGAATGGAGTCTGCAATGACAGTTAAGACAGCTATATGCAATCGATCTTTAACATGGGATGGACCTGCCACCTATCATCTACTTCATTTACAGCAGATCCAATGGCTTGTCAAGAAAAATCATTTTCAGATTGTTTCTTAATTTATGGAAACCAGTGTAGTATAGAATATTATTATTATTGTTTCTTGCAGGTGAGTTTAAACTGTAAGACAATCAAGAAGTTAACAGATATTAACAGACACACCAATTACTTTATTTAGCAATTTTGAACTATCAAGAAGCTTAAATACACATGAAATGAGACATTTAAATTGTAACTAAACATTAATCCCCATATCACCTAAAATATTAATAATGGATTTTGACCAAACGAGTTAATTTCTCTTTTTGTATGAGCCATTATGGGAATTAACCCTTTTCATGTCAGGACCTTATTAATCGTTTTCATCTTTCAAGTTCTAGTTATTTGAGAAGTAAACTTTGTTCTCGTAGTACAAAGATGTAAAAAAAAATTTACGAATAGAAATCTGCAATTTTTTAACTGTTTCTAATCAAATATTGAAAATAACATTTAAATCTATGATATATATATTCACCTGTTGATTTTGCTTGAAACAATTATGATAAAGTTTAAAAATAAATTTATTTGGGTCTGCAGTGAACTTATGTGCATGTTCAGTTACTGTAAATATCATCAAGTAGCAATGATTTGGTTTATGCCTTTATTCTGCCGTACCGAGCATAAATTATCACCTGGTTGTGATTCCTGGTACTTTGGGCTATTTATAGCTCTAGTAGCATTGTAATGCTTTTTAAAGTTTTAACATTTAGATATTGATTTTATTACTGCCAGAAATTGCATCATCTATGAACTAGGCATATCAGCTTTTGGTCAATATTTTAGTAGACTTTCGATTTTAAAGACGAAATTTTTCTACCCTAATGCTCCTAAAATTACTTTTTATTTCTGCTCAAATGGTATTACAATTATAAATAATAATTAATCTGAAAAGATAGAAAATAAAACTGCTAGTGATCTCTAGTGACTTTAGGGTTACTCTGAAATTGCAATTTTAAAAGGTAGGATTTTATTTAGCAGTACTTTTAATTACATTTCAACCAAATAAACTAATTAAGGCCAGGAAATTGTGATTTTTAATCAAAATTTCTGCTGGAATTTTAGAATTCAACTTTTCTGTATCAGTTATGCAGTTTTATAATAAAGCAACTCATTCTCAAATTCAGTGCTTCAGTTATACTTTAAATGCTTTGAAATATTTAATTGAATTTTTTTATAGTCTTTATCACTTTTCACATATATTTTCAATTTTTATTTAAATTATCTTGTTTTAAAAGCAAAACGATTTTTTAGGCTAGAGCTTGCTGATTATCAAAAGTCTAAGAATATGCATTATGTGTTATTTGCATAAATGACTAAGCATTTTCGAAAAAACTAAATAAACGAAAGTTTTAAACATTAATAGAAATATTATGAACTGCTTATATTAAAATAATTTAAAAAAAGGAAATTTTTTAAAATTTTAGTAAATTTAAAATGAAAAAATTCAGTAAAATTGTGCAATGCTTTAAAAAAAAATGCTTACAAAATTTATCATAACTTTTTTTTCAAATTTTTGCCATTTTATTATGCACAAATTAAATGCTTTTCCCTTTGAATATGACATGGAATGGAAACATATTTCCGTTCATTAGTTACTTCAGGATAAGATTCTAAAGCTGTTTATTTTATTTTCTGAGAAAACTAAAATAAATCCGGCCACCATAGTGAGTTCAGTTTCAGAAACCTATCACTGTAAGGGTTAAAGGGTTAAACTGGATACAGTGAATTAATTATTTACAACAAGTTTTCCAAAAGTGGAGAAAGAGGATTTTTCTCATTATGGAGGAGGAGCATTAGTTTTTTGATGCAAAAGTTTTTGAAACCTGTGAAGACTTGAATATACAGTGGACCCCCAATATAACGCGCATGTCGGGCAGGAAACAACACCCGCGTTATAAGGTGAACCGCGTTATACTGAGCGGCACGGTGGCGACACAATAAATTTCACACTGTAAGCTTTTCTTTTACTCATCATGCATACAATAATTAAACACTATTCAAAATACATGCAGGAATTCATACATACACAATTACTCAATACGCAGTAACAATAAAATGCAATGCGATACTAACGCCGCACGGACCTGTATAAACATGTTTGAACTTATCGCGAACATCACCCGCACTATAACCGAGTGCGCGGTATAGCGAGCAGCGCTATAACGAAGGTCCACTGTATATATATTTGAAATATCAAGTTTTCTTGAACTGTATTATTTTCATTTGGTAGGAGTTAGTGTTAAAAGATTGTGAATGTCCCCCCATATTCTACTGTAGTACTATTCACAAAATGTTTGGCTTCAACTGAACTATACTATAGTGCAAATGATTGATGTAAAATGCATAACTATGAAGACTGATATAGTTATGACTATGATTGTAACATAATTGAATAATTTATAATATTTTTTGTTTGTTGAATTAAATCTAAAATTACACAGTACAAGGGAATATTACTGTCAATTGTAGTAATTTTGTATATTATTTTTTATTTTTCAAAGATATGAAACTGTTGTAGTAAAACGTATTATGAACATGGAAGATGAGGAGGAAGATGATGATGAAATTGATGTTCCTCCTGCAAAGAAGAGAAATGTGAATGAAACAGAAAAGTTTCAGGAGGTTTGTCTTTTACTTCAGCAAAGAGTATTTTTATTTATTGCTTTAGCTTTCACTTTTAATTGATAATGGAAATACTTTACAAAACTCATGCTGCTGTTTAACAGCCAGTAACTAAAGTGAAAAACCCTCTGGTAACCAGTTAAATGAAGGAAGCTGAATATTAGTGAATAGTATTTTTTTCCTTGATTCATTGAACATTTTAGGGGTAAACTTCCTTTGGACAGAGCTACAAGATATATGAAACTAGTAGAACAGTACTTCCCCACTATGGGGGAGAATGATAAGCCACATGGACTGACCTTGACCGAGGAGGGTCGGTAGATCCCCAGACAGACAAGTGTAATGTTGTGTCTTGTACACAGTTGCATTCTTTGATATAATTACACTAAACCAGCTGTCAAAATTGTGAGAACGAGATGAAAGTTGTTTGGGTTGCGTTATTTTACCTCTGAATAGCACTTTTTTGCATACAGTGGACTAAATGGCCAGGTCACAAGGACCCCGAAGGGGAGGGGCACTGGACAACTGTTGGGAGACAGATGGTTGCCTCCCATCAAGGACATCCAGCATGTTCTTTAATGTGTAGAAGGCTATCATCTTTGTCTTTCTCAAGCTAGGAAAGGATCCCAAGATTCCTTCCAATTATTGTCCGATCAGTTAGACAAGCTGCTTGTACATGGTGTTAGAAAGAATGGCAAATGCCAGACTTGTTTGGTATTTAGAACACCACAACCTTATTTCTAACTCCAATGTGACTTTCACAGCCAACAGTCAACTCTTGACTACCTTATATGCAATCAGGAACTCCTTTTTTACACAGAGAGCATCTGGTGTAATATTCTTTGACATCGAAAAAGCATATGACACAACTTGGAGATTTGACATTATTTGTTACCTCCATGCCTTCAGCTTGTGAGATCACATACCATCTTTATCTCCAACTTCTTATCTTCCTGTCCTTTTTGTGTCCTTGTCAGCAGCAGTCTAACTCAGCCTTTACCACAAGAACAGGGAGTACCACAAGATTACTCGTCTGTTATAGCTACTAGTGGATAAGGCTCATTTTCAAGGGACATGTCCCCTGCTTGGAATTTTGTAAACTATTGGTGTATGGTACATTCACCCTGCCCAAATGCTGCATTAATGTTTCGGGCTGCTATGCCCGCAGAATGCCCGTGTTTGAACTCGTACAGAAAAATTATGCACAACTGGCCTGTTTCTATGGTCCATTTTGACCAAAGCCTGTGCACTCATGATTGAACCTCGTCATGAAATGAGGCACATAATGCTTACACCAGATATATACTATCCTTGTGACATATGCCATTTGATGTTGCTGGACAACAACAATCCACTGGAGGAGTCGAACATGCCCACCCGCTGAAAGCGGACATTTCATCTGCACCAACGTAATACTTGCTTGGCTTTGCTTAGGTCATTCATTTGTTGCACATTCATATCTTCTACAGGCTAACAACAAACCTAAGTGTGAACTTTGTGACACCATTTTAACTGTGAATGTTGTATTTATTTTAGTTCTTATGCCTCACCATCTGAGCCCCCTTACACTTGGACACCTTATATCTGATGACTTATTTTTAACTCCTGCCTTTGACCTATTACATTTTTCTGGTTATTTTAACTGTCTGTGATCTTTTAGTTTTTGTATTTTACATTTGGTTTTTTGCTTTTTACATGCATCCTCTACATCCATGGTTGATTTTTGTATTTTACACTTATTTTTTTTTATGTGGGCCTTTTTTGGCTCGTTTTATTGCCTTATAGTGTCTTTTAACCCTTTCACTACCATACCAGCCCAAAATGGTCAATATTTTAAATGGACTCACCCAACCAATGCTATTCCTTCCTCTTCACTACCTCCTACCTGGGGGCGGGGGTGGCTCAGTCAGTAGCGCGTCAGACTCGTAATCTGTAGTTCCCAGGTTCAAGTCCCATCTTGATCAGCATTGAGATTTGTCTCCGCAAAATCCCTGCCCTGCCCACCATCAGTAAGGGACACCAATGGGCTTGGAAAGGCCGTCGTCCATTGGATGGGACGTTAAGCCGTGGTGCCATGTGTGGGAGAGTGCACATTAAAGAACATGCTGGATGGCCTTGACGGGAGGCTACCATCTGTCTCCCAACAGCTGTCCCCCTCCCCCAACCTTCTCTGAGCCTTCGGGGTCCTTGTGACCTGGCCATTTAGCCCATGATGTGCAAAAAAGTGCCACTCAGAAGTAAACCAACCAACCTCCTACCTGCAGCTTAGACTGGTATGATAGTGAAAAGGTTAATTTTGAATTTTTGCTTTTAGCTTTGGTTGTGGGTTTATGGAACTTTTATTTCTTTATTCTTTTCCTGTTTGTCTCCTGTCAGACTTCTGTGGCAGGCAACTGCTTGAGGGGGTATTTTTTTTAATTTTTATCTTGTTTAGTACAATGTTGCTTCTTAGTTGCCCTTGTGCCATTAAACCTCAACCAACCATCCAACCTGGCTTAATTGCAACAATTGGTTATGGACTGCCATGCTTTATTTTTCTCTTGTTGGGTTGATACTACATTATCATCATCATGTGCATATATTTGTGAATCTTTTTATGAGGTTGGACAGTATTTTTTGGTGGCTAAGCATCAAGCATCTGATTTTGAATGATTGACATTTATAGTCTTGCATCCACTCATTTCCTACTAATTAGAAGGTGCTCTATAACTTTGTATACATTTTATTCTCTATCTGTCTTTATTGCTGGGCTAGGTTTGTTAACTTCCTAAATTTGCAGCTAGGGATGTTACAGTCACTGCCATTCGATCAGGCATTGTCACTATCCTATATGTAAACCTAACATTTGCACCTTTAGGACCCTTCAATAAAAAGTTATTTGGGTGTTTTAAGATTTTGAACTCTGTATAAACTTAAAATTAAGAACACAGTGTGCTATTAAAAAAAGTGTAAATGTAAACAAATACTGCAATAAGTTTTGCAAAATTTTAAAAAGTTTTAAAACCTTAGTAGAGGTGTTATGCAGTAATGATCTAACAATCTAAGAGCTAAAATGATAATTAGCCTTAACTGGCATAATGGTTAGGGAGTTAGTTACTATTTCAGAATGCAAACTTTGTGTGCTATGTTAGCTCTAACTGCTGAAGTGATTTCAGTCTTAGTGGAGCTTGTTTTTGTATAAGATCTGTACAAATTAGGAGTAGTTCTAGGAATCTTTTTCCTATATGCTGCAAATAAAAAGAAATGTAAAGGTCAATAATAAATATAAATGGTAAAAATAGGTAGTTGCAATCACTGAAAAAATTGTGCCATATTTAATTACTATTTTAGTTTGTTAATGCATAGTTTCCGAGGTACACAGATTTTTAAATTTTTGTTATGAGTCTTATTACAGTGTTGTAGAGCTATTAAACTCTTAACTTTTTTAATATTACTGTATTCTTAATACATTGTTAACCAGAGAAAAACTGATAAGTCAAAATTTTGAGTTTCAGCTATTTATGAAAACAAAGGTCTGATTTTGGCCACAGACATGCCAATTATAGAAAAACGAGTTTTTCAGTGTCCTGATCTCAATGTGTTAACTTTATTTTAATGTTCTGTACTCTATTCATAAAGTAAGAAAGGGTATTGTCATAATAGAGAAAAAAAGCTGATACTGAATATTTTGAAGTAATTTAAATAACTTCTCCCAGATATCTCCAGATCTTGTCCAATCATGTGCTGATGACAAAACTGTACTATGGGAACAATAATTATGCAACAGCAATTTGTATATGCAGACATTAAATGAAACGGTTACATGACACAATGACACCATGTTGTCTAAGCAGGATAACTGAAAAATCTGAAGAAACAGGAAGTGTTGCAATTAAACCAGGACAAGGGATGAAATAATTGAAACGAGCTCAGATTGAAGGTGTTGCCATTGTGTTATGGAACTGTTAGATCAATTTCATGTGGTAGCCCAGTGCAAATGCTGTTGCATGATAAGTGTATATGCCAGTACAGTAAGTCCTTTGCTACTATCCAAACACAAGCTTCACATTATCAACTAGAGATACATTAGTGACTTGATATTTGCTCCTAATTTCCTGACATGAATGGAGATTAATGACCCTTAGCCATGGAGCATCCTTTGGGTTCTCCATTCTAAGATTCTTTTAAATTTTTACAATATTTTATAGTCATTAAATTTTATTTGGTATTTATAAAGTTATAAACTTCTATGCCTTATAAGTTTAAGTTCTAATATCTTGAATATTTTACTGGACACTTTAATTATAGCCTGGGATAACATTTCAACATGAACTGGTACAACAGTAGGCCTGCACATTTTTTTGTCACAACACATATTGGAAATTTTTTTATTAGCTAAAGTGAAAGTAAATGAACTTATTCATTTCTTGATAAAAGAATGAATGTTCCATGCATAAATGTTCACAATTTTCCATATCTTAAGAAGTCCTAGACTCATTTTACACTCCTATTTATGAATCTAAACATCTAAGAGCAGTCAAGGGCCATGTGCAAATATTTTACTGTCATGTATCTAGATGCTTGTTAGTTCTTAAAGAGATTAACCCAGATACACCGAAGAGTTAAAACATTATGACCAGCATGTCTTTATGCAAATCGAAGCAACTGCAGGTAAACGATGACACATGTGAAGGTCATGAAATGGTATAAATAACACCTGATACTGAGCTCTGTTAATCAGTGTTATTTAGTTAGTTAGATGGGAAATGCGATGGACTTAAGTGAGTTCAACAAAGGCCAAATTGTAATGGCCAGACGACGGTCAGAGCTTTTACGAGACGGCAAGGCTTGTGGAATGCTCACAGTCAGCTGTGGTTACTACCTTCAAAAAGTGGTCTGAGGAGGAAAAAACCACAAACCGCTGGCAAGGTGTGGACCAACCATGGCTCTTCGATGCTAGATGTGAGCAAAGGCTATCCCGTATGGTATGAGCCAACAGAAGGGATTCTGTGGCACAACTCGCCTGTAATTTGAATGCTAGTGACAGAAGTAATGTGTCACAACACACAGTACATTGAACCCTGCTGAAAATGGCACTGCATAGCCACAGGCTGCTCCGAGTGCCCATACTAACCTCGGTTCACTGTTGAAAGCGCCTACAATGGGCACACAAGCATCAAAACTGGTCCTTGAATGATTGGAAGAAGGTTGTTTGGTCCATGAATCTCATTTCCTGTTGAACCGTGTGGACAGCCAGATACATGTGTGTCGTTTACCTGGGGAAGTGTTTGCACTGGGATGCACCATGGGATGAAAACAAGTCTGTGGAAGAAGTGTAATGATTTGGATAATGTTCTGCTGGGAAACCCTGGATCCAGTCATTCATAGGCAGGAAACTATGATGTATACCACCTACCTAAACATCATTGCAGACTAGGTACATCCTTTCATGGCAACAGTATATCCCTCTAGTAGTGCCTTCTTTCAGCAGGATAATGTGCCATGCCACACTGCCTGGATTCTTCAAGAATGGTTCACGAAACATGAGGAAGACTTCCAGGTATTGCCCTAGCCTCCAAATTCCCCAGACATTAATCGAACATCTGTGGTTTGTGTTGGAACAGCATGTCTGATCCATGGTGGCTCAACCACATAACTTACAAGAGTTAAAAGATCTACTGGTAATGTGTTGGTACCAGATACCAAAAGACACCTTTAGAAATATTGTAGTGTCCATGCCTCGCCGGGTAAGAGATGTTTTGGTGGCACGTGAAGGACCAACATCATATTAGGCAGGTGGTCATAATGTTTTGGCTCTTCTGTGTATATTCTTTGAGTTCAGAGATTAACTCCCCAATCCTCCTATCACTCAAAGGGACAGAAATGGCTCAGTTGGTAGTATGCCAAGCTTGTAATCTGCAGTTTCCAGGTTCAAGTCCCATCTGGCCCAGCACTGAGATTTATCTGATGGTCTTGGAAAGACTGCAAGTCCATCGGATGGGATGTTAAGCCGTGGTCCTGTGTGCAGGAGAGCCATACCCTGTGCATGTTAAAGACCACACTGGATGGCCTTGATGGGAGGCTACCATCTGTCTCCTAACATGTCCATTAGGTCCCCTTCTCTGAGCCCTTGGGGGTTCCTTGTGACCTAACTATTTAGCCCATTATGTGAAAGTGTGTTGCTCAGAAGTTAAACAACCCAACCCATCACTCAAAAAGAACTCTCAGTACTTCACAATTTCTGAGAGACTAATTAATTACATCTATAACACACTATTAATGAAGAAGCAAAATGCGTTAATAAACCTAGTGCTTTAACTCTGATGTCATAATAAATTGCTTTAAATACATTTAAAATTAAAAATACAAATTATATAAATCTGTGTTTTGAACATATTATATTGCAAATTCTTTTCTCTTCAAATTCTAGGTGTCCAAAAGCTCTGCAGTTAAATTAGGGCCTTCCACTTCGCATTGTTCACGAGCTACTAATAGTGTTCTTCGAGACACAAAAAGTAATACCCAGTCAGTACCATCTTCTAAATCCAACAAAGCTGTATCAACATCTTCAGTACAAAGTTCGCTAAGTGATTCTTCTTCTGAAGATACAACAAAATTTGCTACATTTTGGTCGCCAGCACATAATGCTCTTAAAGACATAAAAAATCCTACCCAATCACTGCCATCCACTTGTAAGTCTAGTGAAACTGTATCAGCATCCTCAGTAAAGAAGTCTCCTAATGATCCTTCTTCTGAAGATAAAACTAAATTTGCTACATTTTGGTCTCCAGCAAATAATGATGTTCTTAAAGACATAAAAAATCACACCCAATCAGTGCCATCCACTTCTAATGCCAATGAAACTTCATCAGCATCCTCAGTACAGAGTTCTGTTAATGATTCTACTGCAAGAGATAAAAAGAAATCCAGAGTTCAACAGCAGCAGGCTGTGGCCAACAAGAAGAAAGTAAAAAATGTTCCATGGCCAAAATGTAAAAGCAAGACTGCTAAAAAACGCAAATGGCGACAGCAGCAGCAACAACAACAACGTAGCTACTTTCCAGTAAGCCCACGGCCACCACCATTTTTGCCGCCATTTTATCAACCTAATGGTACACCAAACTATGGCCCCTATTCCCATCAAGGATATAACTATGGGTATGATCCAAATAATATACCACAACCTAGTTTTAATTGGACTGACATGAGAAGCATGCAATTTGGAATGTGGTCCCCAAGATAGCATGGGACATCATGACATTCTTGAGTATATCTTTTATGAATAAAATTTTCTAATTGCATAAATGTTGCTGCAAATACAGAGTTTATATAAATTTAAAAGTCTAGTTTCCATGTTTATTTGCATTTTCTTACATTAAGCAGCATTAATAATGCAGAAATAAAGCAATTGTTTCTGCAGATTTTTACTGTTTAAGTTGACCAAGGTTTCCATGTGAAATAGCTTTCAATGCTGTGCATATATACAGGGTGTCTCAAAAATATAGGTACAAACTTTTAAGGGAGGTAGATAACATCTAAAGGAATGAGAATTGCATTGGAACCCATAACCGAAAACGTCATGGGAAAGTGGTAGCAGAGGTACAAGATCTGAAAGGACACAAGACAGTGATTAATGGGAAAACATTTATTGGACATAATTATTCAAATGGCATACTAGATTGGCCTGCCCTCACTTCTACTGCCTCTTAATGACCCATAATCGCACAAATTTTGATGCGCACGCGCAAACAAACGGTGGCCCGGTACATGTATGTGTGGGAAGCATTCTTGATACATTCATTGAATGGCTCGTCCATTGCCCTCAGCTATCCCATACATTAAGTGCATGTCTGCCAGCTCCCTGTTCGAATACCTTTGCATGCTCTTCGTTAGCCGACTACTGCTCGAATGAGGAAATCCAAAATTTCCCCTCTAGCGCACTGATGAACAGCACCGCTTATTGACTTACGGTGACGTTTCCGGTTATGGGTTCCTATGCAATTCTCATTCCTTTAGATGTTATCTATCTCCCTTAAAAGTTTGTACCTATATTTTTGAGACACCCTGTATATATAAAAAAAAATTATATTTGACATGACTTTTAATGTTGCATCTTTTGTATTTTTTTTTAAATATCTGTCTGAATATATTGTACAGAGTGATACAGCTCAATACTTGTGTAAAACTTGGACATTTTGTTTAATTAATCACAAGTTAGTTTTTTTGTGTTAATGTAATAATTACTGATGGATTCTTATTATCGTTTTCTACTAGTCTGATTGATGATCAAACTGTGTCTTGAAACTTAAATTTTTTAAGTGTCTACATATTTCACTTTCAAACTTATGTAGTTCGTAGTTCAGCTATCAATCTTTGTATCACAATAAATCAGGAACTTTTAATCTTTATACTGTGATGTTGATATAGCAAACTGTATGCAGTTTTTCATGTCCAAAATTGAATAGGCTGTAAAATAACATTAAAATATGTCAAAATCATTCTGACTGTTTTTAAGATGAGTCGCTGTTTTATTTGGCACTTGGCTGTGAGGACATCTAGTGAGTATAGAATCTAGTCAAATTGAATTTCTTTGCTCAGATACACGACTTGTGTGGAGCCTGAAACTTTGCGTAAATCTTTTTTTTTTCTAGCAAAATCTTGTCATTAACAGTAGGTTCTGTTTGGACCTTGGTATTTTTATTTAACCATTCACCATGTATATCATTTTTCAAATTCTTTTTATGTGCACAGTGATATAATGCCACCATTTTGATGTGTATGTGCATAAACCTATCAGTAAAATTATTTTCCCCCCTTTTTTTTGTTTTACTCTCAATAATGAGTAAACAAATTAAACCAAAAAAAAAAACATTTAAGCAGCCATTCCATATTAAATCTTCAGCTAAACTGAGTCCCCTACTCTGTTAGTGTTGTACAGCACAACTTTTATTTCTGTAAACTTAATGTGAGTGTGACAGTCCAAGTTGCACTAAGCATATGCAGTGAAGAAAAGCAAAATAGAGTTTTAAAGGGCAAATTATAAACTTTGTCAGCTTGTCCTGTGGCATTAAGAATCCCCATATCTTACTACTTTTTGTAATATGTCTGCATATTATCTTGTAATTCTACTGTTGAAATTATGATTGATGAATAAGTGAAATTTTAAGCCATTTAGCAGCAGTGTGAAATGTGGGTATGATACAAATAATATACCACAACTTTGTTTTAATTGGACTGACGTGAGAAGCAGGCAATTTGGAATGTGGTCCCCAAGATAGCATGGGACATCGTGACATCCTAGTTCTATGCATTTTGCATTGAAGCTGGGTTTATACTGATCCCAAAGTGCAAAATAAAGGTTGAGGCTCCTTTTTTTAATCAAGGATGTTAATGATGTTAGATTTTTTTCTTTCTAATGGTCCATCTTATTGGTTTGTGGAAATTGCTGATACTGGTAAACGTTTTGTGCACTCATACTGTTGCTCTATTGCCTAAAATTTAGGAGAATTTTTGACTTGTTAATATTATTCATAATACTTTGTGTGTACATTTAGAAATGAGTTGAAGCCTGAATGTGGAAAAATAACTTATTTGGTACCGAAAAAAAAGCACATTAAAAATTTCGATATTTTAAAAGCTCTTTAATATTTTTATTGTCTATTTTAAATCAAACATATATTGAAATGCATCCATGTTGCACATTATATGCAACAATTTAATTGAAATTTTTACTTTTTTTAAACACTTTAATTTCTGTATAATGAAAATCATTAAAATATATCATTAAAATTAATAATACCAGATTTACTTGCAATCAGTCTGTGCATTATATAAATGAACATGTGGGAAATCTTGTTTACTTAAACTCTTGGAAAAGTCCCTGGTTATATTGTGCTGAAGTTGATTTTGATCAAACATGTTGCTTACATTGGCTTGTTGTTTTGGAGTTAATATCTTAAGTTTACCATTTGTGTTTTGAGAACTGACTATTAATCAGAAGCCAAATGTTGATACATCAGTTTTCTTGTAGTTGTTAAACTTTTCCCACAGTTCAAGAAATATATTTGTTTATGCTGTTTATTCAAAATTGTATAGTCGAGTTAATGTGAGTAGTAAATGTCAGTAAGAGATATATTTTACTTCATGCACATTTGATATTTTCCTAGTTCTAGTCATTGTTTACTGAGGATGTTATCCGTATCAATTTTCATCAGAATGAAGTTTGTGAATGCCAAATATATACTTATAAGTTGGTTGTTTATATATATATAACAGTGCCAAATAGAACTTGATTAAAAAGCTGAATATGGTATAATATTTGAAGAAAGGAGCTATAATTAAATTTATCCAAAGGTTTTTATCTTTTCACAAGCTTATTCAATGATACTGTCTGTTATTTCAGGGGCGGGGGTGGCTCAGTCGGTAGCGCGCTAGACTTGTAATCTGTAGTTCCCAGGTTCGAGTCCCAGCTGGGTCAGCGTTCAGATTTATCTCCGCAAAATTCCCCGCCCTGCCCATGGTCAGTAGGGGACACCGATGGACTTGGAAAGGCTGCCGTCCGTCGGATGGGACGTTAAGCCGTGGCCCTGTGTGCTGGAGAGCCATACCCTGTGCACGTTAAAGAACACGCTGGATGGCCTTGACGGGAGGTACCATCTGTCTCCCAACAGCTGTTCCAGTGGGTCCCCTCCCCCAACCTTCTCTGAGCCTTTGGGGTCCATGTGACCTGGCCATTTAGCCCATGGTGTGCAAAAAAGTGCCGCTCAGAGGTAAAACAACCCAACCTGTTATTTCAAGTGCTGATTTGTTGCATGAATGCTCAGGAAATAATGCACAAATTAACACTTGAGTTTACAAAAAATGCAATGAATTAGATAGCAGTGAAAGACCCTGTACCAAGTAAAGAGTTAATATTTTAAACACACAGTGTTAATGATTAATTAACAGTACAAGCTGAAAAAAAATTAACGTTAAGTTACTAGTCTGGGAAAATAGGGAAAAATGTAGTTCCAACAAAATTATTTGTGTTGTAAATGTGTGTAGCGAAATTTTCAGTACTGAATATAACTGCAGACAGATAAATCACATAAAAATATAATCACAAAAAGATATAATAATAATTGCATAATTTAAATTAAAATTTGAGCTTCCTTATCTAAAAAATAATTTTGATAGAAATATTTGTTTTCATGTTAATATTTTTAGTATCAAAGCAAGTTACAGATTGGGAACCCTTGTGTAAAATATTTTAAATAAATGTGATAGCAATGGGAAAAAAAACTAAATTGGCAAACAAAAGCTAAAAGTTGAATACATTGAAAAGTTGTTAGCATGACTATAAAAGCATAGAGTTAGTTATATTTTGTCAAACTTCTTTGGTTACAATCATAATAAATGAAGGGAAAGGTACAAAATGGAGGAAAATTGACATTCCAAATCTCATAGGATTTGAATGTATAATGCAATAAACAGTGAGGCATATAGTAAACCTATCATATGCTTTCCATGGGTTATGTTTCAGGAGAACAATGGAAAACACGGAAATTCATTTCAGGAAACATGGAGTATGATGACCCTGAAAAATTACACAAACATCAGAACTTCTTATACTGTTTACCAGACTGGTCATGAGATCTGGTGACAGCGCATCCCACATATGCTCTTAAGGTTCAGGTCTGGAGAATAGGGGGGTGGCCCAGCCGGTAGCGCGCCAAGCTCGTAATCTGTAGTTCCCAGGTTCGAGTCCCAGCTGGGTCAGCATTGAGATTTATCTCCGCTAAATTCCCCGCCCTGCCCACGGTCAGTAGGGGACACTGATGGGCTTGGAAAGGCCACCGTCCGTCGGGTGGGATGTTAAGCCGTGGCCCCGTGTGCGGGAGAGCCATACCCTGTGCACGTTAAAGAACACGCTGGATGGCCTTGACGGGAGGCTACCATCTGTCTCTCAACAGCTGTTCCGGTGGGTCCCCTCCCCCAACCATCTCTGAGCCTTCGGGATCCATGTGACCTGGCCATTTAGCCCATGGTGTGCAAAAAATAGCCGCTCAGAGGTAAAACAACCCAACCCGGAGAATAGGTTGGCCACTCGATTTGCTGAATATCCTCACTTTCAAGGAATCATTGACTGTTTGAACTTTATGAGGGGACATTATTGTCCATCAAAATAAACTGGGTACCAACAGCACTTCTGAAAATACTCGCATAGGGCTAAAGGATATCGCCCCAATACCTACCACCAGTGAGAGTGCATCTGGCAAAGACTTGGAGTGGTGTGCATCTATTTCACTTAATGCCTCCCCAGACCATCAAACCACCACATTGGCATCATTTTCTGATGTTAGAGGGTTGGTAACAAGTTCCTTGCTTTCTCCAGATCAAAACATGTTGAAAATTAGTCTAGAGACTGAATTGTGATTTTTGGTGAAGAGAATGTACTGATTAGTTGGTGTCCTGTAAGGCTATCCTGTGGAAGGGATTAAGGGAAAACAAACCATCAGTCATCTGGCATAGAACCCTCTCTGGTGAAGCCTTCTATAAACAATTTGCCTTGAAACTGTTCTCCCAATGGTTGTAGAAAGCTCCAGAGAGAGTTGTCTGGCTGACATTGGGCTACTACCACAGGATAGTGGTCACTCCATGCTGTTGACACTTTTAGATAACCTTGAACTTGTGTACAGCCAGGCCCAAATCTAGAAAAAAAATTGAGGGGAGGGGGGCAAGAGACTATTTTCAATGCAGTATAACACTTTCCTCTGTTTTACAGATCTTAGGAAATTCTTGTAAAATGCATGAAATATAGATAAGTTTCATAAATTTTTACCTCTATTACCCTTAGCATTCTGAAAGGGGCGCATGACCACTCTATAACTGGTCCTGTGTACAGCTAATGTCTTCCGTCTGTTGGAACCATCCCCAAAGTCTTGAAAGCACTTAATTGCAGGACATTTACAGTCCTAGCCATATCAGCTTGGGATGTCGGACTCTAATATACCGATTGCTTTACCACATGTAAAATCATTCACGTAATGTCTCTGTGCCATACTATTGTTAGGAAATGTTCTATCAACTTGAACACAACACTTGCTCAACCGAAAATGAATGGCATTGAATCAGAGCCAGCTTTATAACTCCAGATTTGCTGGATTTTTATGGAAATTTTGCCTGGTCAGTTGACTTTGCACGTATTCTATTTCATTGACGCACAAAATGTAACATTAATAATCTCGGTTGTTTGTGAGATATTTAACAATTCCGTCCAGATTTGCCTTAATTGTTGAATTGTGAAACTTGAGCAGCTTGAAGTGATGTAATTTTCATGTGGAAAAGGTAGAAATTTGTTGCAATAGTTACAAATTTTGCTACAGCTGGATTAAGTGCAATGGCTTGCTTTCTTTGTTTAAAGAAAAGATAAAAAAAATGGTAAAATATGTGAAAGATATTCAAAGTATTGGATTTAAAAAAAGAGCAGTGATCACTAATGATGAAGTTCTTCCAGAAACTACTGTTTGTTGAATCTGTGTCCATTGACTGAGTAGTTTTGATATGATACGAGTAGTTTTTTTAGTGATGTCAGTTTTCATATCTAGCAAAAGAATATGATTCAAAAGTTTGTATAAATATACCAAGATGTGTGAAAAATGCATATGAATGATAAGGGTTGAATAAAAACTGATTACATATGTTTTATCAGTTGTCCAGACTTTTGAATGTACTAAGTATGAAGTATGTACTAAGTAAATTCAAATGTATGTATTTTAGAATGATGAAGTTCTATAACAGCACGATACAACCCGTGGCAAGCAGGCTGCACGCTATCTGTATGGTTGATTTCAATGGTCCTCAGATTTGGAAAAGTCTTTGGGTCATTAAAATCAACCAGAGGGAGACTATCCCATTTTAAAATATGCATAATATTACTACAGTTAAATAGGATGTTAAGGGCAGATCTGCTCAGTTAATATTTTTAGAATTGTCTAACTTTTCTCGTATGCAAAAATTGTGGCATATCAGATTAGGCTGTATATGAGTAAATGTGTTAGTATGGGAATGCAGTGAAATCTCATTGCGAGAAATATGAAAGGAAAAGTGGGCACATCTTTTATAAAAAAAATTTCTATTTTCAAGTTGGACTTGTTAGTAATTACGACAATAAATTTTATTGTCTTGATATTGTTCTGTAAGATTTTCTGCTGTATGTCTCTCACTTATTAAAATAAATGCCCTTTTTTATTTAGGGCCGGGGGTGGCTCAGTCGGTAGCGCGCCAGGCTCGTAATCTGTAGTTCCCAGGTTCGAGTCCCAGCTGGGTCAGCGTTGAGATTTACCTCCGCAAAATTCACCGCCCTGCCCACGGTCAGTAGGGGACACCGATGGGCTTGGAAAGGCCGCCGTCCGTCGGATGGGACGTTAAGCCGTGGCCCCGTGTGCGGGAGAGCCATACCCTGTGCACGTTAAAGAACACGCTGGATGGCCTTGACGGGAGGCTACCATCTGTCTCCCAACAGCTGTTCCAGTGGGTCCCCTCCTCCAACCTTCTCTGAGCCTTCGGGGTCCATGTGACTTGGCCATTTAGCCCATGGTGTGCAAAAAAGTGCCGCTCAGAGGTAAAACAACCCAAAACAACAACCTTTTTTATTTCTTGAAATGTTGGCTAATTAAAATTCAGTTGCAAAATCTGCCATTGTCTATTTATTATCAGCTGTTTAAAATTTTGAGATATGTAAGAGAAAAGGTAAAAAAAATTTTTTTTCGAAGAATATTTTGCTTTGTAGTTTTGAGCAGCAGCAAAAAGGTGTACAACATATATTAGCAAAAGTAAAAAAAAAAAGCAAAATTTTTTTGCTTAGTAAAAGTAATAAAAATAGGATTCAGCTTTAACATATTGATTACCTGTTGGATTGTTTTACCTCTGTGTGGAACTATTGTGCATACAATGGAATAAATGCCCAGGTGGTAAGGACCCCAAGGACGAAGAAAAGTTAATCCACTGGGCAGCTGTTAAAAGATGAAAGCCACTGATTGAGGCCATCCAGTGTGTTCTGGAACATCTACAGGGTATGATTCTCTTGCACATGAGTCCACAACTTAATGGGGAGAGGGTGGCTCAGTTGGTAGCGCACCAGGCTCATAATCTGCAGTTCCTAGGTTCGAGTCCCAGCTGGGTCAGCGTTAAGACTTATTTCCGCAAAACCCTCCGCCCTGCCCACGGTCAGTAGGGGACACCGATCGGCTTGAAAAGGCCATCGTCTGTCGGATGGGACGTTAAGCCGTGGCCCCGTGTGCGGGAGAGCCTTACCCTGTGCACGTTAAAGAACACGCATAATAGCCTTGACGGGAGGCTACCATCTGTCTCAACAGCTGTTCCAGTGGGTCTCCTCCCCCAACCTTCTCTGAGCCTTTGGGGTCCTTGTGACCTGCCGTGCCAGGCTCGTAATCTGTAGTTCCCAGGTTCGAGTCCCAGCTGGGTCAGCGTTGAGATTTATCTCCGCAAAATTCCCTGCACTGCCCACGGTCAGTAGGGGACACCGATGGGCTTGAAAAGGCCATCGTCCATCGGATGGGACGTTAAGCCGTAGCCCCGTGTGCGGGAGAGCCATACCCTGTGCACGTTAAAGAACACGCTGGATGGCCTTGACGGGAGGCTACCATCTGTCTCCCAACAGCTGTTCCAGTGGGTCCCCTCCCCAACCTTCTTTGAGCCTTCGGGGTCCATGTGACCTGGCCATTTAGCCCATGGTGTGCAAAAAGGTGCCGCTCAGAGGTAAAACAACCCAACCCTTGTGACCTGCCCATTTAGCCCATGGTGTGCAAAAAAAAGTGCCGCTCAGAGGTAAAACAACCCAACCCACAACTTAATGGTAGTTGGCCGAATGTGCAACAGCCTTTCCAGACCCATTGTGTCCGCTTTCTCACTTGAGACAGGGTGGGGATTGGTAAGAGAGAAATCTCAATGTCGACACATTCAATCTTATGCACTTCTGATTAAGATAAGGCTGCTTTTGGTTGTCCTCTAAAGTAACCTCACTGCATCTGAGAATTTCCTTTGTACACTGCTATTGCAAAACCTTTACGAGTGTTGAGCAGAATGGAATCTAGAGGATTGAGGGCAGTGGGGTCACGGCCCTTCTCTTGAAAAGTTAAAAATAAAATCAAAATCAATTGCATAACCAAGGTTTTTTAGAACGGATGGGTTTGAAAAATTTTGTTATTTGGTAATAGAAATTGAGGAATTGAAAAACTCTACTACTTTGTTGATTATAACTAAGGGGGAAAATAATTATTTGTTGAGAATATAATTTTTGGATCTTGCCTTCATGTTGATTATGGGGATCTGGCGTGCTAGAAAATACCCCCCCCCCCCCCCCCACCTGCTCTGTTGTTTGCCCTGTAAAGGCACACACAGTCTTGATCGCAAAAGTAAAAATGCACCTCAGTGTATTTGAGAATCTTCTTTGCATATGTAATGATAATTAAGTCCATGTCATTTTTATAATACATAACGTTGATTTTTTTATAATGGGTTTATTAAAAGCAAGAATAGTATAGTTTTTCTAATTAAGATATATTTTTTTTAAATTAAATACCCCCTCAAGCAGCTGCTTGCCACAGAGGTCTGACAGGAGCCTGTCAGTTTATATGCCATAGTAGAAGGTCTGAGAGGATGGCAGGACCTCAGCAGAAAAACGACACAAACAGCCATGCCTTACCCGGGGCTCGAACCCAGGTCCCTTAGATCAGTAGCCAAGCGTGCTAACCACTCGGCCGTGTTATAATGGAATTAAAAGGGGTTTTCCAAACAAAGAAAATGTATGGAAATATTTTGTAAAGCAATAACATTTACATGTTCCAAGATAAAATTGGAATTTTGAAATATTTCAGTGCCTTGGAGGAAAGTGTTGTAACGCAGAAGGCAAAATCTTTTGTGGAAGTTCACAAATAAGCAGAAAATATGTTTAAAATTCCAACTGTTTCATCAGCGGTTTCCAACAGAGACCTACACCCCCCCCCCCTTAGGGGCGGATTAAGCAGAATATCGATTCGTTCTTAGATTAACGTAGATATTTACGTTTTGTGAATCCATTGTTAGAAATTAATGAATGCAAAATACTCGCAAATTTGTGTTCGCGGTAAATATTATTTCAACTAGTTTTATACAGGAAAAAATATTTTGAATTCCATGAAGGAGAGTTAGAGTAAAAGGGATGCAAGGATAATAAGATGGGAACCACTATTTGATGATTAGAAAAGTGTAAAAAGAATTTTTAATTTTCTCCTTAAAAAGTTGCAATTTTCCCACTCCTGTGGTAAGAAGTCTAATCATTTCTGTCAATGTAAACTTGACCATTACACCTTGCCAGTCTCCTATCCGGGGAATTTCCTCTGTATGATTTTGAGTCTAAGGGGGGGAGGGGGGGGTCTGATGAGTCTGACCTTCAGTAGGTAGACGTCCCCGTATTCCGGGGAGAAAATGGGGGCGGGGGTGGCTCAGTCGGTAGCACGCCAGGCTCGTAATCTGTAGTTCCCAGGTTCGAGTCCCAGCTGGGTCAGCGTTGAGATTTATCTCCGAAAAATTCCCCGCCCTGCCCACGGTCAGTAGGGGACACCGATGGGCTTGGAAAGGCTGCCGTCCGTCGGATGGGATGTTAAGCCATGGCCCCGTGTGCGGGAGAGCCATACCTTGTGCACGTTAAAGAACACGCTGGATGGCCTTGACGGGAGGCTACCATCTGTCTCCCAACAGCTGTTCCAGTGGGTCTCCTCCCCCAACCTCTGAGCCTTCGGGGTCCATGTGACCTGGCCATTTAGCCCATGGTGTGCAAAAAAGTGCCGCTCAGAGGTAAAACAACCCAACCCCCTAGAGGCCACTGGCTGGAAAATTATGAGTGGAAAAGAGTGAAACGATGACTAAATGGAAAGGACGGACTTTTGTTGATAAGGAATAGAAAAACGCCTTCCACGATATGAAATTGTCTTTGCAGAGCTATGTCGAAGAGTAATGCGATGAGAGTAGAATTGCACTTCATTGTTCATATTACGAATTGTAATAAAAAAAACTTGAAATGATGTGCCTTGTAAACTTTCTTTGACTGACTTTCATAGTTTAAAATGGTAAATTGAGAATATCCCTATAGTACTAATTTATATAAGCTATTCAATAGATGAAATTCCAATATTTGAAGTTCATGAATTTTGAGGTATTATTACATTTCAAAAGCCCTCCCTGCACGTACATTTTATCTATGTAACTGGATTAAATATTGTACCAAGGTAAGGCCAGAGGCCCTTTTGGCTGGAATTTTAATATGAATGGATTGTTAAATTTGTTACTGATTATATGTTATTTCGTGTTGTGATATAATAAATGCCTGTTAAAAAAACTGATTCTATTCTCATTCTTTAGCAATATCAATTCATTTAAAACTGTGCAGTGTGTTAAGGTCGCTAGATATAAATGTCTTGCATATTAAATGATCCAGTGCAAGTGGGACAGAAAATATTGTTTGGCTCAAACAATGTCATTACCCCTCCCCTGGAAAAATTCACGCTCATACAGTATGGTGCTCCTAATCTAACATTATAGACGAGTCCACTGCTACTACCCCTCCCCCCCGATAGGAGACCACCTTGTCGTGGTGGGGGGGGGGGCGTAGGGCCCAGCAACACGGCCGAAGGCTATGCCGACCGGATTGGTCCCCCTGTTGGACATAGCCAAGACCAACCGAGGCCAACGATGCCGCTGACCGGTCGGAAGGCCGGTTGGATGGTGACGGTGTCTGCGGCCTCAACCTCAGGTGCTCTGGGTGAGCAGTTCGAGGGCTCTGCTGAAAGGTCTGAACCCGCCTAGTAGGCATGAGCCCTCAAAAAAAGTCGGTCTTACTAAGAGTCTCCACCCCGGACGCCGAGCGAACTTGGATCTATATATCCTTGTTCAAGGCTAACCGGGGAATAGATTAAAGTAAGGTTTCTTCCGGTGGTCAGCTTTCCCTTTTATAGGACTGCTGCCATGTGAGGTTGAGGTGCGCTATAGGGCGTATTCCTTGCCCCCGGCTCTAGATAAGCACGGCTTTTCATAACCAGGTAGTGCTGTACAAGCGGAACCGGGAATTGCCGTGGTTGCATAAGATCGCAACAAAAGAGATCAATTGCTACTACCCCTGTCTTCACACACACACATTATTTAATCCTACGTCTAGAAGATAGCCGAGAATTTCTTGGAGGTGGGGGGGGGGGTATAAGAATTGAGTAGCGCTTTGCAATTGGCCAAGTGGTTAGGCGCTTGGACTGGGGTCGAGCCCCGAATAAGGCATGGATGTTCGTGTCGTTTCTCAGCTCAGGTACTGTCATCCTCACAGACCTACTAAGGCATATAAATTGACAAGCTCCTGTCAGACTTCTGTGGCAAGCAGCTGCTTGAGGGGGTGTTTATTTTGTTTTTAATATTCCTCCAGTAGGAAAGATTGAAATGATATTCTATACGGAATAAAATTTTACAGTGTTTTAAATCTATTTTTAGTGTCAGACACACTATGGGACTAAAATTATACAAAGGGATCGGATTTGGATTTCAAAGCAGGTAGACAAGCTTGAGATTTATAAGCAGGATTTTGAGTAATGGTGGAATATTTCGATATTTTTAAATATTGACTGTGCAACATAGCAGATCATTTACTAATTAATAGAATAGTAGTGAGAACACACAGAAAAAAAGAGGCTGGAATTTAGTAAGAAAGTTAATTGCGAACTATCAAACTATAGCGACCAGACATCCCCGAGATTCTCTAATTTTCGAAGACCTAGAAATGTTTTGAAGTGTGTGTGTGTGGGGGGGGGGTTCAAGGTGTAAGAACACTAGGAGGCGTTATAATCTCTCCTCCCTGGATATACCAATGCACTACATCAAAGGTTCAAGCAAGAATAATCGACTGTGATATTGGTTTAAAGTTTCACCGTTACAGAAAGACGCGGAGATTTAGAAAACAGGATTCCTAACCTTTCATAAATACGCAACCAACCCAAAAAGAAATTTTTATGTCTAAAAATGAAACGTTTTATAATAGGCACTCAATAATTAGAAAGTGCGAATAGTGATATCATTGAATTCACATTAGCTTCAAATAAAGATTAGCATTCAAACAATTCTCTTACCTCCTGAACAAAAGATGAACGGCAGCCTGTTTTCTTTTGAAGTTACTTTCAATATGCTAAGTGATTTTTTCGTCATGGACATTTGACTTTTTAGCACACATACACCAAAGAGCCAAAACATTATGACCACCTGCCTAATATGATCTTGGTCTTCCAAGTGTCGCCTAAACAGCTCTTTCCCAGCGAGGCATGAATGCTACAAGATTTCTAAAGGTGTCTTGTGGTATCTGGTACCAACACGTTGCCAGCAGATCCTTTAACTCTTGTAAGTTACAGGGGCGGAGGTGGCGTAGTCAGCGCGCCAGGCTCGTAATCTGTAGTTCCCAGGTTCGAGTCCCAGCTGGGTCAGCGTTGAAATTTATCTCCGCAAAATTCTCCGCCCTATCCACGGTCAATAGAGGACACCGATGGGCTTGGAAAGGCCGCCGCCCGTCGGATGGGACGTTAAGCCGTGGCCCCGTGTGCGGGAGAGCCATACCCTGTGCACGTTAAAGAACACGCTGGATGGCCTTGACGGGAGGCTACCATCTGTCTCCCAACAGCTGTTCCAGTGGGTCCCCTCCCCCCAACCTTCTCTGAGCCTTTGGAGTCCATGTGACCTGGCCATTTAGCCCATGGTGTGCAAAAAAGTGCCGCTCAGAAGTAAAACAACCCAACTCTTGTAAGTTACATGTTTGAGATGCCGCAGATCGGATATGCTGTTCCAACACAAACCACAGATGCTCGATTGAATTGATGTCTGGGGGATTTACCGGCCAGGGCAATACCTGGAATTGGTACAGGGCAATTCCTCATGTTTCACGAACTATTCTCGAACAATCTGTCCAGTGTGGGATAGCGCATTATTCCACTGAAAGAAGGCACTACTAGAGGGGAATACTGTTGCCATGAAAGGATGTACCTGGTCTGCAATGATGTTTAGGTAGGTGGTAGATGTCATAGTTTCCTGCACATGAATGATTGGACCCAGGGTTTCCCAGCAGAAACTTGTCCAAAGCATTACACTTCCTCTACCGGCTTGTTTTCATCCCACAGTGTATCCTGGTTCCAACACTTTCCAGGTAAATGACACACACACGTACTCGACCATCCACGTGGTGCAACAGGAAACGAGATTCATCAGACGACGACCTCCTTCCAATCATTCAAGATCCAGTTTTGATGCTCACGTGTCCATTGTAGGCACTTTCGATAGTGTATCGAGGTTAGCATGGGCACTTGGAGCATCCTGTGGCTACGTAGCCCCATTTTCGTCAGGGTTCAATGTACTGTGTGTTGTGACACATCACTCCTGTCACCAGCATTCAAATTACAGACGAGTTGCGCCACGGTATCCCTTCTGTTGACTCATCCCGAACCATACGGGATAGCCTTTGCTCACCTCTAGCATCGATGAGTCGTGGTCGGCCCGCAGCTTGCCGGCAGTTGGCCGTATCGGAAATGCTCTGACTCAGTCATATGGCCATCACAATTTTGCCTTTGTCAAATTTGCTTAAGTCTGCTGCCTTTCTCATCTGAAGAACACGAATAACAGCTCAGTGTCAAGACGTTATACTTTTCATGACCTTCACACATGCCGACATTTACCTGCAATTGCTTTGATTTGCATAAAGATGCACTGGCTATAATACTTTGCCTCTTCGGTGTATAAGAAAGTTTATTTTAAAATTCATATATTTTTTTAGACATAACTACTTACAAAACCAGTCAAAACGCCTTTCTCCTGTTTTATTTTTGTTCGATTTTTGGGAGGAGGGGAGAATTTAGTTTCGAGTGGGTGTAGTCTAATAAGATTTGAGTGCGTTTTCCAATTACTAAAATATTTCAGTGGATAGGAGAGGTTAGAATGATATTCTATGTGGAATAAAATTTTACAGCTATTTTTTAAATCTATTTTTAATGTCAGCCATATACTAGGAGACTAAAATTTTAGAAAGACGTCTGTTTGAGATTTCAAAGCAGGTGCATGAATTGAGATATTTTATAACAACCGATGTTTGGGGGGGGGGGGGGAATGTCCGGACATCCCTGGCAAAGTCTCTGAATCCATTGACCGGGTATGTGGTATCCAACCACTCTCAGACATCGACATCAAAACAAGATGGTGTTCCACCGTGTTGTATCCACAGGTTACATAGCACTCCCAAATAGTTCAAAGATCGTCCAGAAAATCGGGGAATATATTGTGTGGAAACACCAAATACGTCTGTCCAATCAGCCTGTTGGGTAGCAGATATCGGCTAATAATGCGGTTACCCAATATTCCTGCACCCACACAGTGGAACTGATGCTGCTGTGGGTGGAGGATGTGAACGTGAGCACTCTTTGGCCATTGTAGCAGTTGAAGATGCTGTTACGTGTGAAACGCATTCTCAATCGACATTACGTGTCCAATTAAACAACCATCTGTCTCATTCACAATACGGGGCGGGGGTGGCTCAGTCGGTAACGCGCGCCAGGCTCGTAATCTGTAGTTCCCAGGTTCGAGTCCCAGCTGGGTCAGCGTTTAGATTTATCTCTGCAAAATTCCCCGCTCTGCCCACGATCAGTAGGGGACACCGATGGGCTTGGAAAGGCCGCCGTCCGTCGGATGGGACGTTAAGCCGTGGCCCCGTGTGTGGGAGATCCATACCCTGTGCACGTTAAAGAACACGCTGGATGGCCTTGACGGGAGGCTACCATCTGTCTCCCAACAGCTGTTCCAGTGGGTCTCCTCCCCCAACCTCTGAGCCTTCGGGGTCCATGTGACCTGGCCATTTAGCCCATGGTGTGCAAAAAAGTGCCGCTCAGAGGTAAAACAACCCAACCCCCTAGAGGCCACTGGCTGGAAAATTATGAGTGGAAAAGAGTGAAACGATGACTAAATGGAAAGGACGGACTTTTGTTGATAAGGAATAGAAAAACGCCTTCCACGATATGAAATTGTCTTTGCAGAGCTATGTCGAAGAGTAATGCGATGAGAGTAGAATTGCACTTCATTGTTCATATTACGAATTGTAATAAAAAAAACTTGAAATGATGTGCCTTGTAAACTTTCTTTGACTGACTTTCATAGTTTAAAATGGTAAATTGAGAATATCCCTATAGTACTAATTTATATAAGCTATTCAATAGATGAAATTCCAATATTTGAAGTTCATGAATTTTGAGGTATTATTACATTTCAAAAGCCCTCCCTGCACGTACATTTTATCTATGTAACTGGATTAAATATTGTACCAAGGTAAGGCCAGAGGCCCTTTTGGCTGGAATTTTAATATGAATGGATTGTTAAATTTGTTACTGATTATATGTTATTTCGTGTTGTGATATAATAAATGCCTGTTAAAAAAACTGATTCTATTCTCATTCTTTAGCAATATCAATTCATTTAAAACTGTGCAGTGTGTTAAGGTCGCTAGATATAAATGTCTTGCATATTAAATGATCCAGTGCAAGTGGGACAGAAAATATTGTTTGGCTCAAACAATGTCATTACCCCTCCCCTGGAAAAATTCACGCTCATACAGTATGGTGCTCCTAATCTAACATTATAGACGAGTCCACTGCTACTACCCCTCCCCCCCGATAGGAGACCACCTTGTCGTGGTGGGGGGGGGGGCGTAGGGCCCAGCAACACGGCCGAAGGCTATGCCGACCGGATTGGTCCCCCTGTTGGACATAGCCAAGACCAACCGAGGCCAACGATGCCGCTGACCGGTCGGAAGGCCGGTTGGATGGTGACGGTGTCTGCGGCCTCAACCTCAGGTGCTCTGGGTGAGCAGTTCGAGGGCTCTGCTGAAAGGTCTGAACCCGCCTAGTAGGCATGAGCCCTCAAAAAAAGTCGGTCTTACTAAGAGTCTCCACCCCGGACGCCGAGCGAACTTGGATCTATATATCCTTGTTCAAGGCTAACCGGGGAATAGATTAAAGTAAGGTTTCTTCCGGTGGTCAGCTTTCCCTTTTATAGGACTGCTGCCATGTGAGGTTGAGGTGCGCTATAGGGCGTATTCCTTGCCCCCGGCTCTAGATAAGCACGGCTTTTCATAACCAGGTAGTGCTGTACAAGCGGAACCGGGAATTGCCGTGGTTGCATAAGATCGCAACAAAAGAGATCAATTGCTACTACCCCTGTCTTCACACACACACATTATTTAATCCTACGTCTAGAAGATAGCCGAGAATTTCTTGGAGGTGGGGGGGGGGGTATAAGAATTGAGTAGCGCTTTGCAATTGGCCAAGTGGTTAGGCGCTTGGACTGGGGTCGAGCCCCGAATAAGGCATGGATGTTCGTGTCGTTTCTCAGCTCAGGTACTGTCATCCTCACAGACCTACTAAGGCATATAAATTGACAAGCTCCTGTCAGACTTCTGTGGCAAGCAGCTGCTTGAGGGGGTGTTTATTTTGTTTTTAATATTCCTCCAGTAGGAAAGATTGAAATGATATTCTATACGGAATAAAATTTTACAGTGTTTTAAATCTATTTTTAGTGTCAGACACACTATGGGACTAAAATTATACAAAGGGATCGGATTTGGATTTCAAAGCAGGTAGACAAGCTTGAGATTTATAAGCAGGATTTTGAGTAATGGTGGAATATTTCGATATTTTTAAATATTGACTGTGCAACATAGCAGATCATTTACTAATTAATAGAATAGTAGTGAGAACACACAGAAAAAAAGAGGCTGGAATTTAGTAAGAAAGTTAATTGCGAACTATCAAACTATAGCGACCAGACATCCCCGAGATTCTCTAATTTTCGAAGACCTAGAAATGTTTTGAAGTGTGTGTGTGTGGGGGGGGGGTTCAAGGTGTAAGAACACTAGGAGGCGTTATAATCTCTCCTCCCTGGATATACCAATGCACTACATCAAAGGTTCAAGCAAGAATAATCGACTGTGATATTGGTTTAAAGTTTCACCGTTACAGAAAGACGCGGAGATTTAGAAAACAGGATTCCTAACCTTTCATAAATACGCAACCAACCCAAAAAGAAATTTTTATGTCTAAAAATGAAACGTTTTATAATAGGCACTCAATAATTAGAAAGTGCGAATAGTGATATCATTGAATTCACATTAGCTTCAAATAAAGATTAGCATTCAAACAATTCTCTTACCTCCTGAACAAAAGATGAACGGCAGCCTGTTTTCTTTTGAAGTTACTTTCAATATGCTAAGTGATTTTTTCGTCATGGACATTTGACTTTTTAGCACACATACACCAAAGAGCCAAAACATTATGACCACCTGCCTAATATGATCTTGGTCTTCCAAGTGTCGCCTAAACAGCTCTTTCCCAGCGAGGCATGAATGCTACAAGATTTCTAAAGGTGTCTTGTGGTATCTGGTACCAACACGTTGCCAGCAGATCCTTTAACTCTTGTAAGTTACAGGGGCGGAGGTGGCGTAGTCAGCGCGCCAGGCTCGTAATCTGTAGTTCCCAGGTTCGAGTCCCAGCTGGGTCAGCGTTGAAATTTATCTCCGCAAAATTCTCCGCCCTATCCACGGTCAATAGAGGACACCGATGGGCTTGGAAAGGCCGCCGCCCGTCGGATGGGACGTTAAGCCGTGGCCCCGTGTGCGGGAGAGCCATACCCTGTGCACGTTAAAGAACACGCTGGATGGCCTTGACGGGAGGCTACCATCTGTCTCCCAACAGCTGTTCCAGTGGGTCCCCTCCCCCCAACCTTCTCTGAGCCTTTGGAGTCCATGTGACCTGGCCATTTAGCCCATGGTGTGCAAAAAAGTGCCGCTCAGAAGTAAAACAACCCAACTCTTGTAAGTTACATGTTTGAGATGCCGCAGATCGGATATGCTGTTCCAACACAAACCACAGATGCTCGATTGAATTGATGTCTGGGGGATTTACCGGCCAGGGCAATACCTGGAATTGGTACAGGGCAATTCCTCATGTTTCACGAACTATTCTCGAACAATCTGTCCAGTGTGGGATAGCGCATTATTCCACTGAAAGAAGGCACTACTAGAGGGGAATACTGTTGCCATGAAAGGATGTACCTGGTCTGCAATGATGTTTAGGTAGGTGGTAGATGTCATAGTTTCCTGCACATGAATGATTGGACCCAGGGTTTCCCAGCAGAAACTTGTCCAAAGCATTACACTTCCTCTACCGGCTTGTTTTCATCCCACAGTGTATCCTGGTTCCAACACTTTCCAGGTAAATGACACACACACGTACTCGACCATCCACGTGGTGCAACAGGAAACGAGATTCATCAGACGACGACCTCCTTCCAATCATTCAAGATCCAGTTTTGATGCTCACGTGTCCATTGTAGGCACTTTCGATAGTGTATCGAGGTTAGCATGGGCACTTGGAGCATCCTGTGGCTACGTAGCCCCATTTTCGTCAGGGTTCAATGTACTGTGTGTTGTGACACATCACTCCTGTCACCAGCATTCAAATTACAGACGAGTTGCGCCACGGTATCCCTTCTGTTGACTCATCCCGAACCATACGGGATAGCCTTTGCTCACCTCTAGCATCGATGAGTCGTGGTCGGCCCGCAGCTTGCCGGCAGTTGGCCGTATCGGAAATGCTCTGACTCAGTCATATGGCCATCACAATTTTGCCTTTGTCAAATTTGCTTAAGTCTGCTGCCTTTCTCATCTGAAGAACACGAATAACAGCTCAGTGTCAAGACGTTATACTTTTCATGACCTTCACACATGCCGACATTTACCTGCAATTGCTTTGATTTGCATAAAGATGCACTGGCTATAATACTTTGCCTCTTCGGTGTATAAGAAAGTTTATTTTAAAATTCATATATTTTTTTAGACATAACTACTTACAAAACCAGTCAAAACGCCTTTCTCCTGTTTTATTTTTGTTCGATTTTTGGGAGGAGGGGAGAATTTAGTTTCGAGTGGGTGTAGTCTAATAAGATTTGAGTGCGTTTTCCAATTACTAAAATATTTCAGTGGATAGGAGAGGTTAGAATGATATTCTATGTGGAATAAAATTTTACAGCTATTTTTTAAATCTATTTTTAATGTCAGCCATATACTAGGAGACTAAAATTTTAGAAAGACGTCTGTTTGAGATTTCAAAGCAGGTGCATGAATTGAGATATTTTATAACAACCGATGTTTGGGGGGGGGGGGGAATGTCCGGACATCCCTGGCAAAGTCTCTGAATCCATTGACCGGGTATGTGGTATCCAACCACTCTCAGACATCGACATCAAAACAAGATGGTGTTCCACCGTGTTGTATCCACAGGTTACATAGCACTCCCAAATAGTTCAAAGATCGTCCAGAAAATCGGGGAATATATTGTGTGGAAACACCAAATACGTCTGTCCAATCAGCCTGTTGGGTAGCAGATATCGGCTAATAATGCGGTTACCCAATATTCCTGCACCCACACAGTGGAACTGATGCTGCTGTGGGTGGAGGATGTGAACGTGAGCACTCTTTGGCCATTGTAGCAGTTGAAGATGCTGTTACGTGTGAAACGCATTCTCAATCGACATTACGTGTCCAATTAAACAACCATCTGTCTCATTCACAATACGGGGCGGGGGTGGCTCAGTCGGTAACGCGCGCCAGGCTCGTAATCTGTAGTTCCCAGGTTCGAGTCCCAGCTGGGTCAGCGTTTAGATTTATCTCTGCAAAATTCCCCGCTCTGCCCACGATCAGTAGGGGACACCGATGGGCTTGGAAAGGCCGCCGTCCGTCGGATGGGACGTTAAGCCGTGGCCCCGTGTGTGGGAGATCCATACCCTGTGCACGTTAAAGAACACGCTGGATGGCCTTGACGGGAGGCTACCATCTGTCTCCCAACAGCTGTTCCAGTGGGTCCCCTCCCCCAACCTTCTCTGAGCCTTCGGGGTTCATGTGACCTGGCCATTTAGCCCATGGTGTGCAAAAAAGTGCCGCTCAGAGGTAAAACAACCCAAGCCATTGTAGCAGTTGAAGATGCTGTTACGTGTGAAACGCATTCTCAATCGACATTACGTGTCCAATTAAACAACCATCTGTCTCATTCACAATATGCAGTGTGGCGTTGAAAGTCTCCTGACTGCAAACCCTGCACTCACGTGTAATGGAATGAACGAGGATTCCCATTGCAAATTTATGTGGATTGCATTTCCAGTGCATTACAAGATGCCAATAGATGAGTACACTGCTCTGGGTGTGCAAAACTCCTCCGTATGGTTCTGTGCATTGGCAGTCCGACCTGTGTAATGAAGACTCGTAGCAGGGAGCACATTCCCTGTATCTCTGACGCGATTATCCAGCCATCGGATGTTGGCATCAGGATGACAGTGCTTTGGGTAATGATGGGCATACTAACTAGCAGTCTCAGCACGGCATTACCATAACACTCTCCAAACAGCAGGTATATGTCAGAGTACTCTCGAACAGAATACGTGGTGAGATCATAGGCACTGGCTTTTAACTTTTACCACAGAGACCAACTAAATCTAGGCCGAAACTAGGGGGACAAGGGGTTCATGCAGACTGCTATTGGGTAACGGAAGCAAAAGCAGTTATTTCAATGAATCATTTGCTTTTACTTGCACTGCATTAACTGAACACTAGGGAACCTGTCAAGCAGACATCGGACACTACTACAACACTGCAGCCTTCTGTCTCTATTCAGCATTAGCAACCTCAATTACACCAAGAATCGTACTTTGACGTAAAATGCTCTTTCATAGTTCACAATTGTATATTGATCTCGATCTTGTTTTCCACAAGATGTAAAATGTAATTTGTTTTTAAATTTATAAAATAACACGGTGAAAAGATACTTTTGACCCCATGCTTAAAAAAGTATGGGGAAATTGCCACTGTCGCCCCCATTGGGTTCAATCTGACGTACAGATGTTACACGACCGATGCACACCTCTTTATACCAGCCACGGGATGCATGTTAACAGGAACCTAATTTGAATATGGCAGCCGTAAGCGCTCTTGCAGAGAATGACACTGCAGATAATGTCGCGGATTTCGCAATAAATCGATCATGGGTCCACCGAAAAGTTCGTTTGGTTGTGTGGATGTGACATCATTAATCTTTCGATTCGTCCTATTCAGAAACTATCCTTCACACAGGCATAGTTCTTTGGGCATAGGGGCGGGGGTGGCTCAGTCGGTAGCGCGCCAGGCTCATAATCTGCAGTTCCAAGATTCCAGTCCCAGCTGGGTCAGCGTTGAGATTTATCTCCGCAAAATTCCCCGCCCTGCCCACGGTCAGTAGGGGACAGTGATGGGCTTCGAAAGGCCGCCGTCCGTCGGATGGGACGTTAAGCCGTGGCCCCGTGTGTGGGAGAGCCATACCCTGTGCACATTAAAGAACACGCTGGATGGCCTTGACGGGAGGTTACCATCTGTCTCCCAACAGCTGTTCCAGTGGGTCCCCTCCCCCAACCTTCTCTGAGCCTTCGGGTTCCTTGTGACCTGCCCATGGTGTGCAAAAAAAGTGCCGCTCAGAGGTAAAACAACCCAACAACCTTTTCAGTTATCGTTCACAGCAAACTAGAGCAGTTGCGGTTAATGTTCACAGCACATTGGATCGTGTGAGCTCACAAAAACCTGGATCGTGTGGGCCCACTCACAGAAATATTGAGCGTGTGCAGTTACCGTTCACAGCAAACTGGAGCGGTTGCGGTGAATGTTCACAGCACATTGGATCGTGTGGGCCCACTCACAGAAATATTGAACGTGTGCACTTACCATTCACGGCAAACTGGAGCGGTTGCGGTTAATGTTCACAGCACATTGGATCGTGTGAGCTCACAAAGACCTGGATCGTGTGGGCTCACTCACAGAAATATTGAGCGTGTGCAGTTACCGTTCACAGCAAACTGGAGCGGTTGCGGTTAACGTTCACAGCACATTGGATCGTGTGAGCTCACAAAAACCTGGATCGTGTGGGCCCACTCACAGAAATATTGAGCGTGTGCAGTAACTGCACACGCTCCAGTTTACTGTGAATGGTAACTGGAGCGTGTACAGTTGCTGTACACGCTCCAGATATTTTTTCTGAATTCTGTAATCAACCGTAGTGTCTACCATCTGTCTCCCAACAGCTGTTCCAATGGGTCCCCTCCTCCAACCTACTCTGAGCCTTCGGGTTCCTTGTGACCTGGCCATTTAGCCCATGGTGTGCAAAAAAGTGCCGCTCAGAGGTAAAACAGCCCAACCCTCTTCGGGCATATTTGATCCTCTCACGAAAAGCAACACATAAGAATGGATAACGCTTTTTTGCCGGTTAGATTTATTTACACAAGTGTTGTAATTTGCTATTTACATGGGGCCGAGCGCTTTGGACTGTCCTCAGCAGCATCAGAGCGGCGTACGTTCCTTGTATAGATGATATTGTTGGTGACAGGTTAGGTTAAGCAAAAATAATACCTTTTTTTCTTGCAAACATTTTCGCTGACGAGAGGACGTTTCAGCATGCTAGTGGAGTAAGTCACTACGTAGCAGCATTTCGGTGCTTTGCCGGTATTACTATCACTTAGATGTAATCCCTTCTCATAGCTGTAAACAGTGGTAAAAGTAAGCTAGTTCACTCCGGTACGGCTTTGGGTTGTGTTGTTTTACCTCTGAGAGGCACTTTTTTGCACACTATGGGCTAAATGGCCAGGTCACATGGACCCTGAAGGCTCAGAGAAGGTTGGGGGAGGGGATCCACTGGAACAGCTGTTGGGAGACAGATGGTAGCCTCCCGTCAAGGCCATCCAGCGTGTTCTTTAACGTGCACAGGGTATGGCTCTCCCACACACGGGGCCACGGCTTAACGTCTCATCCGACGGACGGCGGCCTTTCCAAGCCCATCGGTGTCCCCTACTGACTGTGGGCAGGGCGGGGCTCAACGCTGACGCAGCTGGTACTCGAACCTCGGAACTATAGATTACGAGCCTGGGGCGCTACCGACTGAGCCCCCCCTCTCCGGTACGGCGTACCGGCAAGACATTTATCATTAGTGGTGCAGTTAACAATTTCTTTTACACTTTAAATGATCTTTCAATTGAACAGTTTATTAAAAAACAATCAGATCATTCCTTTTAAGAAAAATTCCATGATTTTGAATTACAGTACTACAGTTTTTAGCCCTTTAGAGATAAAAACCGCATATTGAGGTTCCATTTCTGCCGACAGGAGTGCCAAGGGATAGTAAGTAGTGCTCTCTCTCTTTGAACGATTCGCAAGGAGACTGGATACAGAGAGCAGAACAACAGAGAGAAAGGCAACTTCAACGGAAACCGTCTTTCGGGTAGTTAAGTGTTCAAAGACAGGGAATGTTCACATCCTCAGCAGCTGTCTGGGATCGGTTCTTAATCACCACCAGAGGCCGCAGTGGGAAAATGGAATGAGGTTTTCAAATTCTTATTTTAACTCTTACTCGATCTATTGTATGCGTATATATTCATGTTTTCTGCTTTCGACTTCTAAATATGTTATTGTAAATAACTTTATATTCTCCTGATTGAAAATTCTGATATTTCTGGGAATCACAGAAGGCAATTTAGTGGAGACATTGGTCACAGGACTCCACAATTTTAAGTAAGGCGTTTGAAGATTGAGGCGGTGGAGACAGGGTTGTTGTGCTGGGTTGTTTTAAATCTGAGCGGCACTTACACACGGGGCCACGGCTTAATGTCCCATCCGACGGACGGCGGCCTTTCCAAGCCCATCGGTGTCCCCTACTGACCGTGGACAGGGCGGGGAATTTTGCGGAGATAAATCTCAACCCTCACCCAGCTGGGACTCGAACCTGGGAACTACAGATTACGAGCCTGGCACGCTACCGACTGAGCCATCCCCGCCCCTAGTGGAGACAGGGAATTAATCTTTTACGTTGTTGATATGCATAGAACCGGCCAGGCCTAGCACCTAATGTCCGACCCCGCCTTCTCGTGGTGGAGACCGTTAGTACCTTTCAAAAGAGATACTCTTGTGGAAGTGAACGGAAGGGGAGGGCTGCCAGATTAGTGTGGCCTACTGATCTCGACAACTATGGCTACTTTTCTTTTTTTTCTACCCTGCTGAGGAGTGGTCAACCACACAGGGTCCTGATGCTGACCATATAAACCCACTGGACTGGGCAGATATATGGCTCTGAGCTTGATTATGGATCCTGATTTTGCTGCACTGGTGGGCTTCTGTGGAGGGAAAATCTTCCGCTGTGTTTTCTGTTTGTTTGTGGGTTGACAGCCCCAAGTGAATAGATTCACAGGATATGTTTATCAACTGGTGGATAATCCTGATCAGAGGTCATCGCAGGCACCTGAACTTTTTGCTTCTATTGGCATCGTCAAATTCCACATTGGAGGAAGTCTTCCAGTGTAGATGGCTTCAGCCTTTAGTAGTGGGGCAACGGGATAGTAGTGGGGCAACGCGATTAGCGGGCTGTTTGATATTGTCGGCATTCCCTCTCTCAATATACATAGTTTCTTTAAACATTCCACTAACCATTTTCTCTCCATAGGTAGTTGGAATGTGAGGACTCTGCACAGAGCTTTTTCTCTTGATGTCCTCACACAAGAATTCCACCATTATAATTTAGATATTCTCGGCTTGCAAGAGACCAGATGGACAGATAAAGGTCAGATTCTTAAAAATAATCTTAAATTTCTCTTTTCAGGGAGGGACGACAATAAGCATCACCAAGGCGTGGGTCTGCTTCTCAGCAGACACGCTAGTCATGCTCTTCTAGGATACGAGTGCATTAATGAAAGGTTTCTTACAGCAAAATTTCAGACAAGCGTTAAAGACCTGAATGTTATCTGCTGTTATGCCCCCACTGAGGATGCTGATGAGGATGAGAAGGATAGGTTTTATGAACAACTTCAGGATATTTTGAATTCTGTCAAGAAAGGGGATATTACCCTTGTTCTTGGTGACTTCAATGCCAAAGTTGGTACTGACTCTGACCTTTGGGGAGGGGTGATTGGCCCTTTTGGTATTGGTAGCTGCAATGGCAATGGGCAACGTCTCCTACAGGTAAGTAAACTCAATGGTTTCAGAATAACTAAGACATATTACAAACACCGAGACATACATAAGTACACATGGGTTTCACCTGATGGGCTGCATAGGAATATGATAGATTATATATTAATTAACAGCAAGTGGGCTAGTTCTGTTAGAAATACCAGGGCATATAGGGGAGCTGAAATTGAATCTGACCATTACCTTGTTAAAAGTGTCTTGGAACTTAAACTTAAAAAGTGTTGTGCTAGGGTTAATAAAAATTTACCTTAAATTCTGAAGCTCTGAAAGACCCAGTTATAGCCAAAGCTTACCATGATAGGTTACTTAGTCATTATGACAGTCACGGTTTGCTTACTACTGAAGTTGAGGAAGAATGGGATCATTTTAAACAGGCTTTTTTGGACACTAACAGTACTCTTTTAGGAAAAAAGGAGCAGAAGAGAGAGAATTATCTGAGTGATAAGGCACTTGAGCTTATTTCGGAAAGAAAAAACTGCAGGAATGTCCTTAATCAATACACTACTAGTACTAATAGAAAGCATTACAGAGAACTTAATAAACGTGTAAAAGATCAGTTAGCTGCTGATAAGAATCTTTGGCTTGATGGTTTGGCTGACAAAGCCGAGGAAGCAGTTAGACAGCACAACAGCAGAGAGCTGTACCAGATAGTTAATGTTTTGTGTGGTAGAAAACGGACAGGTATACAGGGATCGAAGGATAAACAAGGTAAGGTTATAGAAGGTTAGGATTCTGTCATGGCTAGGTGGGTTGAGCATTTCAGTGATATTCTAAACAATGCGATTAGTTCTATTCCCATTGTTTGCAATGATGATAGATGCATTGGTGGCTTTAATGTTGGCCCTATAACAAAATCTGAAGTTATTTTGGCTGTTTCTAAACTTAAACTTCATAAATCCCCAGGGGTAGATGAAATTACTACAGAAATGCTTAGAGCTGGAAATGTTTCGGTTACTATTTGGATGACTGAAATTCTGAATATCTTTTATGATAAAGGCATGGTTCCTAAGGATTTTACCAGAGCTATTGTTATCCCCATTTTCAAAAAAGGTGATCGCAGTTCTTGTGATAACTATAGGGGTATTAGCCTACTGTCTGTTCCAGGTAAAGAAAGTTCTTTCCATGATTGTGCTTAATAGAATTAAGAATCTGGTTGACAGTCAATTGAGACCATATAATCTCACAATCAATTGCGTGATGAGCAATGTGGATTCAGAAGTGGTAGGGGATGTGTGGATCAGATATTTTCACTTAGGCAGATTCTTGAGAAATGTTTAGAGTTTCAGAAAACTTTGGTTGCTAGCTTTGTTGATTTCAAAAAGGCTTTCGACTCTGTTGATCGTCAAAATTTGTGGTTGATTGTGAGATTATATGGTATACCAGACAAGTTAGTTAACATAATGAAAGCTCTCTATAATAACACTGAATCGTGTGTGAGAGTTGGTAAGGCTTGTAGCAATTGGTTTAGCATTACTTCTGGTGTTCGACAAGGGTGCATTTTGTCTCCTTTTCTCTTTAGCTTGGTTATTGATTATGTTATGCGAAATTCACTTCAAGGGAAAGATTTTGGCCTTAAATGGGCTGGAGATACGAAAATTTCTGATTTAGATTATGCTGATGATTTAGCCCTTTTGGCTAATGATGTTGATGAGATGAACTCTTTCATTCGAGCTGTTGATGAGACTGGTTAGAGTAGGTTTGGTTATAAACAGAGAGAAAACTAAAGTGATGAAAATTGGTCAGGCAGGCTGTGATTCAGTTAATCTGAATGGTTGCAGTCTTGAGCAGGTGCCACAGTTTAATTATCTTGGGAGCTATGTAACAGATAATGGTGATGTGCGGCATGAAATTAACAGACGAATAGGGATTGCTGTCGGGACTTTTAAGAATCTATGGAGAGTGTGGAGAAATAGGCGTAATACACCTAAAGACTAAAATTAGACTGTATAATAGTTTGGTTCTTTCTAGGGTTAGTTATGGTAGTGAACTTGGACACTTTGTAAACAAGATAACAGGAAACTAGATGCTTTTGATTGCAGATGCTTACGCAGTATCTTTGGCATTAGGTGGTTCAACTTTGTAACTAATGATGAGGTTAGGCAAAGGAGTTTGCAACCTCCTTTAAGCAGCATATTGTGCAGAGAGAGACTCCGTTGGTTTGTCCATGTCGCCCGTATGGATAATTATAGATTGGCGAATAGGGTTATGAACAGTGTGCCTAAAGGCTTCAGAAAGAGGGGGAGACCTAGAATGTGGTGGGCAGACAATGTGAAACAGGACCTTGTTAGAATTGGTGTGCAGTGGCCAGATGCAGTAGATGTAGCTCAGGATAGACTTGCTTGAAGAACTAAATTGCACGGTCTGGTTGGACCTCCGTAGCCCATCGCTGCTTGAGGATGATGATGATAAAAAAATCAATACTTACCAATTGCCTTATATTTCGCTACCGGAGTAGCATAATTCAGAATCTAATAATGTTCGTTTTATTTTATCGTCCCATAGAAGTTTTAAACGTTTGAACTACTTATGTTGGTAGGTTATTAGCTTTTCTGTTAACGCAGTTTTTCGACTAGAGTCCTACACGCACGTACTCAAGGCCTAATTTTGGGGTGGGGGCGAGTATAAGAGGAATGGGATTCCACCGGACAGGAAAGGAATGATATTCTAAATAAGAGGAATGGGATTCCACCGGACAGGAAAGGTTTGATATTCTATATGGAATAAAATTTTACTGTCGTTTGGATTTTAAAATCTATTTTTGGTGTCGGACATATAATATGGGGCTAAAATAAAATTATGCAAAAACATCTGTGGTGGATTTCGAAGCAGCAGACAAATTTGAGATATCGTATAAGACAACAGCATTTCGGGGGGGGGGGGAATCCCAGACTCCTCCCCTTACAAATCATTTGTAATCACTGATTACACTGATGAATTTTAAAAAGTTGTACTGAATCTCTGATATATCTTATTTAAAAAATAATAATAATTGGGCATCTGGGTTAGATAACAATCCAACATCAATTTATTAGTTTTCTTTTTTTCCTTCCGTAAATTCGAACACCGCGAATACAAAGGAATCAGTATAGTATATTAATATCATTTCACACTAAAAACCTCTAAATAATTCGCTATTTGCAGAAGACATAGGAAGAAACAGAAAATACAGGGGCATTGTACTTTCGTCACCATACACTTCATTTTATTACCCTTGTAGATTTCATGGAGTGACCGTCTGTGTGTGATTTTCCACATATAGCTATGGCTTTGAAGCGTACCGGTAGGAAATAAAATCTACTTTCACCACTGTCTGTAAAGTAATCCCTTCTCAGTAGCGAGAGTTCAGAGCAGGGAGGCGTTTTCCACGTGCTGGTCACAAGCTTCAGAGGAGCAATGTTGCGTCGTTGAAGTGCTGAATTTGTCTTGTGCCGTGGAGAGAAGGGTTGGGTTTGGGTTGTTTTACCTCTGACCGGCACTTTTTTTCACACCATGGGCTAAATGGCCAGGTCACAAGGACCCCGAAGATTCAGAGAAGGTTGGGGGACCCACTGGAACAGCTGTTGGGAGACAGATGGTAGCCTCCCGTCAAGGCCATCCAGCGTGTTCTTTAACGTGCACAGGGTATGGCTCTCCCGCACACGGGGCCACGGCTTAACGTCCCATCCGACGGACGGCGGCCTTTCCAAGCCCATCGGTGTCCCCTACTGACCGTGGGCAGGGCGGGAATTCTCGGAGATAAATCTCAACGCTGACCCAGCTGGGACTCGAACCTGGGAACTATAGATTACGAGCCTGGCGCGCTACCGCCTGAGCCACCCCCGCCCCATTGTGGAGAGAAGGGTTGCGGCCAGTTGGCCATTGGTGGTGGAGGTGGGAAGTCACGTAACAAGATGCGTCAAGCTGCAGGAGGAAGGGGTGGACTAAAGTTGCAACATTTGTCTCGGAAGGCAAAAATTTCGAGGGTTTCACGAAAGAAACTTGAATTTTGGAGTGGGGGGAAGAGACAATGAATGTGGAGTCGAACTAGGGGAACTATCTTGCCATCTAGGACGATTTTAGCAAGGGCGGTTCGTGGAATTTTGTTTCTAATGTCCCTTTTATACTCATCTATCCTTTGTTTTAGTGTGCGTGTAGTGCAGCCGATATAGAAAGAGGGGGTATCAGTGGGGAAAATGGGGGTTAGGGGAATGAAGTAGATTCCGCCTTTGTCAGCTTGGCCAATGGGATCTCTGTTATGCTTAAGAATTTTAAATCGATTCGGTGGTGTTTTGAAAGAATTGGATTGTTTTACCTCTGAGCGGCACTTTTTTGCACACCATGGGCTAAATGGCCATGCCACAAGGACCCCGAAGGCTCAGAGAAGGTTGGGGGAGGGGACCCACTGGAACAGCTGTTGGGAGACAGATGGTAGCCTCCCGTCAAGGCCATCTAGCGTGTTCTTTAACGTGCACAGGGTATGGCTCTCCCGCACACGGGGCCACGGCTTAACGTCCCATCCGACGGACGGCGGCCTTTTCAAGCCCATCGGTGTCCCCTACTGACCGTGGGCAGGGCGGGGAAATTTTGCGGAGATAAATCTCAACGCTTACCCAGCTGGGACTCGAACTGTTTTGAAAGGAACATTTAGGTAAATGGTTTTAGGAGATTGCTAACAAGGGGTGCTATAATGGAGAAGATAATGGGGGGGGGGGGGGTGAAGTTATGCTGTGGTGGAGGGTGATTGTGAAATTTATGCTTAGCCATTGTGAAAAATTCTGTTAACCAGCATTGCGTGCGGTGGCAAAGATAAAGCTGATCTTGTTTTGCAGGTTGGTTAGGGAATCACAGAAGCACAAAGTGCGATAAAATGCGGAGTAGAAAAAGGCACTTTTAAAATGTGTGGGAGCAAAGGCATCAAAGGGGGGGGGGGGGAAATCAGGTTTGCGGAAGACGTTGGTGGTTAGAGTGCCTTGGTTGGTTCGCCGAATATTCAAGTCGAGAAATGGGAGTGTTCTGTCTACCTGTCTCTTATGTGAATGAAATGGTAAAGTAAAATGAATTGAACTCTTCGAAGAATTTGGCGAGTTCCTGCTCCGTGTTCCCAAATGGGAAACACGTCTGCAAATCTGGCCCAAAAGAGAGGCTTACATGCTCGCCGATCGATCACTTGCTTTTCGAGGTTACGTAGGACAACGTCGACGAGCAGGCCTGAATGAGGAGATCCCACGGGGCATCTGGTGAGCTGCTTATAAAGGGTTGAATTACATTTAAAATAATTATTATCAATGACGAGGTCGAGCAATTTGGAAATTTCGTTAGTTTGGACTTAAGATTTCCAGAGTCAATCAGTGTTTGGATCAAAATTATTTTTGCTTGGTGGACTGGAGTGTTAGGGTAGAGGGAGACAAGGGGAAAGGAAAGCAGTTTGGCGTGATAGGGGATGTCTTTTAAATTTCGGATTTTTCGAGAGAGTTTTGTGGTCGAGGAGGTAATTCTCTGGTCTGGAGGGAAAAAGAGTTGAAAAAATTTTAATAACCCTTTTTCGAGATTGAATGTAGGTGCACAATATTTCGATATGGGGATTCGGAGGGATTGTGAGGGTTTATGTTTCGATTTTAGGTGCACAATATTTCGATATGAGGGTTCGGAAGGGTTGTGAGGGTTTATGTTTCGATTTTAGGTGCACAATATTTCGATATGAGGGTTCGGAAGGGTTGTGAGGGTTTTTGTTTCGATTTTAGGTGCACAATATTTCAATATGAGGGTTCGGAAGGGTTGTGAGGGTTTATGTTTCGATTTTAAGTGCACAATATTTCGATATGAGGATTCGGAAGGGTTGTGAGGGTTTTTGTTTCGATTTTAGGTGCACAATATTTCGATATGAGGGTTCGGAAGGGTTGTGAGGTTTTATGTTTCGATTTTAGGTGCACAATATTTCGATATGAGGGTTCGGAAGGGTTGTGAGGGTTTTTGTTTCGATTTTAGGTGCACAATATTTCGATATGAGGGTTCGGAAGGGTTGTGAGGGTTTATGTTTCGATTTTAGGTGCACAATATTTCGATATGAGGGTTCGGAAGGGATGTGAGGGTTTATGTTTCGATTTTAGGTGCACAATATTTCGATATGAGGGTTCGGAAGGGTTGTGAGGGTTTATGTTTCGATTTTAGGTGCACAATATTTCGATATGAGGGTTCGGAAGGGTTGTGAGGGTTTTTGTTTCGATTTTAGGTGCACAATATTTCGATATGAGGGTTCGGAAGGGTTGTGAGGGTTTTTGTTTCGATTTTAGGTGCACAATATTTCGATATGAGGATTCGGAAGGGTTGTGAGGGTTTTTGTTTCGATTTTAGGTGCACAATATTTCGATATGAGGGTTCGGAAGGGTTGTGAGGGTTTATGTTCCGATTTTAGATGCACAATATTTCGATATGAGGGTTCGGAAGGGTTGTGAGGGTTTATGTTTCGATTTTAGGTGCACAATATTTCGATATGAGGGTTTTTGTTTCGATTTTAGGTGCACAATATTTCGATATGAGGGTTTTTGTTTCGATTTTAGGTGCACAATATTTCGATATGAGGGTTCGGAAGGGTTGTGAGGGTTTCTGTTTCGATTTTAGGTGCACAATATTTCGATATGAGGGTTCGGAAGGGTTGTGAGGGTTTTTGTTTCGATTTTAGGTGCACAATATTTCGATATGAGGGTTCGGAAGGGTTGTGAGGGTTTATGTTTCGATTTTAGGTACACAATATTTCGATATGAGGGTTCGGAAGGGTTGTGAGGGTTTATGTTTCGATTTTAGGTGCACAATATTTCGATATGAGGGTTCGGAAGGGTTGTGAGGGTTTACGTTTCGATTTTAGGTGCACAATATTTCGATATGAGGATTCGGAAGGGTTGTGAGGGTTTTTGTTTCGATTTTAGGTGCACAATATTTCGATATGAGGGTTCGGAAGGATTGTGAGGGTTTATGTTCCGATTTTAGATGCACAATATTTCGATATGAGGGTTCAGAAGGGTTGTGAGGGTTTATGTTTCGATTTTAGGTGCACAATATTTCGATATGAGGGTTCGGAAGGGTTGTGAGGGTTTTTGTTTCGATTTTAGGTGCACAATATTTCGATATGAGGGTTCGGAAGGGTTGTGAGGGTTTATGTTTCGATTTTAGGTGCACAATATTTCGATATGAGGGTTCGGAAGGGATGCGAGGGTTTATGTTTCGATTTTAGGTGCACAATATTTCGATATGAGGGTTCGGAAGGGTTGTGAGGGTTTATGTTTCGATTTTAGGTGCACAATATTTCGATATGAGGGTTTTTGTTTCGATTTTAGGTGCACAATATTTCGATATGAGGGTTCGGAAGGGTTGTGAGGGTTTTTGTTTCAATTTTAGGTGCACAATATTTCGATATGAGGGTTCGGAAGGGTTGTGAGGGTTTTAGTTTCGATTTTAGGTGCACAATATTTCGATATGAGGGTTCGGAAGGGTTGTGAGGGTTTATGTTCCGATTTTAGATGCACAATATTTCGATATGAGGGTTCGGAAGGGTTGTGAGGGTTTATGTTTCGATTTTAGGTGCACAATATTTCGATATGAGGGTTTTTGTTTCGATTTTAGGTGCACAATATTTCGATATGAGGGTTCGGAAGGGTTGTGAGGGTTTATGTTTCGATTTTAGGTGCACAATATTTCGATATGAGGGTTCGGAAGGGTTGTGAGGGTTTATGTTCCGATTTCAGGTGCACAATATTTCGATATGAGGGTTCGGAAGGGTTGTGAGGGTTTTTGTTTCGATTTTAGGTGCACAATATTTCGATATGAGGGTTCGGAAGGGTTGTGAGGGTTTATGTTCCGATTTTAGGTGCACAATATTTCGATATGAGGGTTCGGAAGGGTTGTGAGGGTTTTTGTTTCGATTTTAGGTGCACAATATTTCGATATGAGGGTTCGGAAGGGTTGTGAGGGTTTATGTTTCGATTTTAGGTGCACAATATTTCGATATGAGGGTTCGGAAGGGATGTGAGGGTTTATGTTTCGATTTTAGGTGCACAATATTTCGATATGAGGGTTCGGAAGGGTTGCGAGGGTTTATGTTTCGATTTTAACAAAAATGGATGGAGGGTGGGTAAAGGGGTGTAAAAGCAAATTTTCGTAGATTGTCTGGAATAAAGGTATTGTTCTTGAATGATGACTTTTTGTGAAAGATGCCAGGTAGGATCTCTCTGCAGCTCTTTAGCATTTAATTCAGTTACGGTTTGTTCCATTTTTGCCTCAAAGATTGGGTTATCAAGGGTAACAAATTGTACATGATTTGTCAGCAGAAAGTATTCGGATGGAGGGATCATTTTTAATATTAATAAGGAGCTTGGATGCCTGGTTTGTGCCAGGCATCTGGGAGAGATCTGATAACGTTTGATGGAGTGGTCTAAATAGCTGAAACCGTAGCTTATCTCTCTCAAGCTCAGGTACCCGATTGATTATACTTTCCAGTTCTGTGATTTGCGTGGTGGAAAAATAAATTTGGGTCGAGTTCTAGGAGGTTGGTTTCTTCAGATGAAAATTTGCGGGACGAAAGGTTTAAAAAAGGGACTGGAAGCTTGGCCGGAGGTTGACTGGTTCGGGTATTGGGTTGGGTTGTTTTACCTCTGAGCGGCACTTTTTTGCACACCATGGGCTAAATGGCCAGGTCACATGGACCCCGAAGGCTCAGAGAAGGTTGGGGGAGGGGACCCACTGGAACAGCTGTTGGGAGACAGATGGTAGCCTCCCGTCAAGGCCATCCATTCTTTAACGTGCACAGGGTATGGCTCTCCCGCATACGGGGCCACGGCTTAACGTCCCATCCGACGGACGGCGGCCTTTCCAAGCCCATCGGTGTCCCCTACTGACCGTGGGCAGGGCGGGGAATTTTGCGGAGATAAATCTCAACGCTGACCCCTGGTTCGGGTATATTTCATTTTTAGCTGGCTTAGCTTCTTTTCATGCCTTAGAGTCGTAAGCGTTTCAACTCTGTTTTTTTGGTGGATCCAGAGTATGAGCTCATATAGCGTCGAGGCAGGAATGGTTTTAGCAAACTGTAGGTGCAGTTCGCAGGTTTGTTTTTCTCCTATGCAAATGTTGTGATGTGCTTTCTGAATAGATGCTCGCAGTAATTTCATTTGAGCAGTGTGGATGATTCTTTACTCAAGGACTTTTTTGTATTGAACTTAATTCTTAAAAAATTTGGAATCAGCTGCAGGTCCCTGCATTTAATAAGAAATTTGAAATGCAGCAGTTGTCGGGCCAGAGATAATTTAGATTTAAGGTTGGGTTGGGTTGTTTTACCTCTGAGTGGCACTTTTTTGCACACCATGGGCTAAATGGCCAGGTCATATGGACCCCGAAGGCTCAGAGAAGGTTGGGGGAGGGGACCCACTGGAACAGCTGTTGGGAGACAGATGGTAGCCTCCCGTCAAGGCCATCCAGCGTGTTCTTTAACGTGCACAGGGTATGGCTCTCCCGCACACGGGGCCACGGCTTAACGTCCCATCCGACGGACGGTGGCTTTTCCAAGCCCATTGGTGTCCCCTACTGACCGTGGGCAGGGCGGGGAATTTTTGCGGAGATAAATCTCAACGCTGACCCAGCTGGGACTCGAACCTGGGAACTACAGATTACGAGCCTGGCGCGCTACCGACTGAGCCACCCCCGCCCCTTTAGATTTAAGGAACTGGTTGCGGAGGATCATGTCAATGCAAGCTTACTAACAATAGCATAGAATATAATGCTAATCGATAAACGATTTCATGGCATCATTATGAACATATAAGAATGGTTAACGCTTTTTTGCCGGTTAAATTATTTACACAAGTGTTGCAATCTGCCATTTACATGGGGCCAAGTTTTTTGCACATCACCATACAGTTTTTGCAGTCGTTCAGGGTTACTCTGTAATGGAATTCTTATGTAAAACTAAAGAGTTATTCATGCTCTTGTACGAATAATTGCGAGAGAACTTAATGTGGGGGATACAATTACTAAAATATTCCACCGAACAGGAAAAAATGATATTCTATGTGGAATAAGACTTTCATAATTTTTTTTTAAATCTAATTTTCGTGTCAGATACAAAATATGGAACTAAAATTATGAGGGGGCGTTCAAAAAGTTCTTGACAGGCATCTGCAGGACAAAAACTATTGCATTACCTCAACAAAACTTTTACTGTCCTTCAAAGTACTCCCGTTCAGTAATTGCCAAAGTCTACACCAATTCTGGAACGCTTGGTGGTACTCCTATTGTGGAATACTCCACAACTCTGAATAAACGCATTTTGCAAGGTCTTGCATTTTTTTTTTCTGCTTCAAATAGGCCATAATTTGCTGGTTTTTCCCATAATCATGAAGGAGAACCCTTGACACGCCTGTTGTTGGATGCTGCTCCTTCATCTTAACCATTTAGGGAAAAACAATATAGGTGCAATGGTGGCCATTTATAGTCATTTTTTCGTGGAGTATTCCACGGCTACCACTCCTTGGGAATCGAAAAAAAAAAAAAAAAAAAAATTGTGAACATCCTCTTCTTTAGAAGGATTTGGGAACATGGTTAATCTTTTGCAAACCAAACATAGTTGTCGAATCGATACACTGGCATCTAAACTTATTCCTTTAACGGTATATGTGCGAGTTTTCCTTAACGAGTTGAACAGCAGTGATGGTTTCTCGTTTTCGGCCTCCCTCGAAGCTCTGCCTCTGAATTTGCACATCCATCCCTTAATAGTGGCATATGGTCAGGTATAATCCCCATATACTTGTTAAAAATCGGCACGAATTGTTTTCACGTCGTCCCCAAGCTGCATCCCTATGAATATATAAAATCTCCCCCCCCCCCCTATCTTTAATAGTCTCCATAGCAACAATGCACAGATTTCGCAGACCGAACTTTACGTGACCCCAACGAAGAGAGAAATTGTTTTTAACACGATATGACAAGTTGAGACAGGCATTCAAACTAATCGTTAACTTTAGAAAAACATGTGCAAAGCTAGACACATGTCGAACTTTTTGAACACTCTCATAAAAGGCAACAGTTTAATATTTTGAAATAGGAGACAAGTTTGAGATTTCGTATGACCGTTTCGGGGGGGGGGGGGAGGGGGGGGGCTCCGAGGAGCAGAGTCCTCGCCCCCCACCCCCGAAAGTCCCGGGAGGCACGCTCCTAATGGAGCGTTCCTCCCGGGGTACGCACCTGATGGGACCAATTTTGAAAATGTTGGGCATATACATAAAGGGGCCTATATTAGAGAACCGCTTCTCAGTCTCGTTTCCTTCTGAGCTCCATTTAGCTTGCCCCCCCCCCACATCTGCTGTTAGTTGGGTAAAAAGGTACTTTACCACCCGCACTGTTTATAATATAAATTTTTATCATCATAGAATTCTGATAATTGACATTTTATTTCTAAGTAGCAAAGAAACTTCTTAAAGACATAAAATGTATAGGAGCAGCACAAGCCTTGCTAACAAAAGATATGTTGAGAATTGGCCCTTTATTCAGGGTGATCTTTGTGACAGTTGAAATATCTGTTTGCAGCGTTGTTAGTGACAAAAGATCACCTCTAATATCAAGGCTGTTACGAGTTTTGGATAGCAGGTAAACCATCATACTAAAGCCAGATTCAACAAGCGGGAGATGCGATAGAATACGACTTTGCTTTCTCCCAGAGCAGTGGAAACTTCCCAACCTTTCACTGCTTACCCATAAATTACGTTTTAATATAAGTTTGTCATGAAAATAATATATACGATTTTTACATCTCATTCCTAATATTCTGGCAATTAAGTTGGCCCCCTAAGAAACTGACTGTGGCCCTCTAGAAGGATGGAGTAACTTCCTTGGGGGGGGGGGGGGAGGCAATATGGCTCACACTGAAGACCATTATATTAGAGTACATATAAAGCATTTTTAGAAGAAAACTTCCATAAACATTTCAAACATTGTAGACAAGGATGGAGAAGTGTATTAGGAAAAATGGGGAATGTTTTAATGGCAACAAATTTTGATTTCTGCAATTTTTCAACATAATTTTTTTTTGCCCTCCATCTTTATAATCATAAATACATATCAAATGATTGGGCACTTACAACCTTAAGAGTGCTTTTGAAGCAAAGAAAAACGACAGAATTTTAGATAAGAGAGCATGCATAGATGGATCATTCTTCGTACAACCAAAATAAATGACACAATTTCAAAATAGCTCATGTTTATTGTCCACAACAACAGTTGAAAGCTTATTTGAAGCAAACAAGTACAAAAGGAACTGCAAGCATTAGATGCAACCATTTAGAATATAGCACAGCTCCCAAGTCCATTTTCCAATCAAAAGTGTTAAATATAAATTAGAGTAGTTTAGTTTATAACTTTGGAATGTAGCTGCCGCAGATCATTGAGGCTGATTAAGAGAGGAACTACATCTTGCACATCAGATTGACAGCATGGAAAACTTACTTTCGCCATCAATTCTTGCTTCTCTTTCAGTACCTAAAAGCAAAATGTTTTGTTCTTTGAATAGTAAACGTTGCATGGTACTGATTACTAAAATGGTTTTTAAGGGATAACAAGTGACTTTTCATTCAATTATAGTACAAAGATATATAACCATAAACTTACAAAAACATCTTTCAAGAAATTTCCGCTCTTTCCCAAGTGCGGATACCTTATTTGACTCAGTAGCTATATATAAGAATACACTTAAAATTGCTATACACAATCAATCTATCTTCCAGTGAAAATCAGACACAAAAACAGAACTAAATATTCAAACATTATATTGTAGCATTCCTAGCAGGGTCAGAAAAGTCCCCAGGGACCTGTCACTTGAATGACTAAACATTTTAGCTGATGATTAAAATCCTATGGAAACGAATTATTATATTATAATAATTCGCACAATGGCTAGCTCCTAGAATTTACAAAATATTTTTATTAACTGGTTAACATTATGTTTATTAACACAACTAATATATATATAGACAATTGAGTTATTGACTGATGACTGACAGGAGATCATGCTAATTCTAACTATGATACAGAAATGGTAGAACTCTGAGAATTTGCCCCTTGGGATAATCTGGGTCATAAATTTCAGGGAAAATCAGAAATTTAACCACTGACATGTCCTTTAAGGTCAAATCTTGATCTAAGAGGGCTAGAAATGTGAAAATTGATGTCTGGGGGTGTTTTGAGTTGTTTCAGAAACATTGCAAAATTTTAGATATTGAGTATCCTTTGAGGTCAAATCCCGATCTACCGGTGCTAGAAAGCTAAAAATTGGTGACTGGAGGCAGGTAATTTTGGGTCGTAGATCTCAGAAATGCTACTAATTTTGGATGTGATAGGTCCTTCGATGTCAAATTTTTTTTCGATATACTGGTGTGGCAAAGCTAAAAATTGGCAAATTGGGCTATTTCAGACAGTAGAACTTAGAAATAAGAATTTTCCAATTTGGTGTTGCATTCAAGGTCAAATAGGAGTCAGATTTTGGGTTGTTTTACCTCTGAGCGGCACTTTTTTTGCACACGATGGGCTAAATGGCCAGGTCACATGGACCCCGAAGGCTCAGAGAAGGTTTGGGGAGGGGACCCACTGGAACAGCTGTTGGGAGACAGATGGTAGCCTCCCGTCAAGGCCATCCAGCGTGTTCTTTAACGTGCACAGGGTATGGCTCTCCCATACACGGGGCCACGGCTTAACGTCCCGTCCAACGGACGACAGCCTTTACAAGCCCATCAGTGTCCCCTACTGACCATGGGCAGGGCGGGGAATTTTGCGGAGATAAATCTCAACGCTGACCCAGCTGGGATTCGAACCTGGGAACTACAGATTACGAGCCTGGAGCACTACCGACTGAGCCACCCCCGCCACATAGGGGTCAGAGTGATTGTCTAGAAATCAATAGGTGCCAAAGTCATCATCTGATTTCTAATATTAAAAAACAATAGATTATTATTGATCATTTGACTGCTACTTCTTCCATATTTAAACTGGCAATGGTCAATTATACACATAATCTATTTACGAAATTCATTATTTCATCACTTTGGAATCGACAAAAAAAAAGTGGTAATAAATATATGTTACCAGCAGGGCTCAAAATGGACTATAACACATGATAGTGCTGTTCCAGTTCATCATATGCATTGGTTGGTTGGTTGTTTTACCTCTGAGTGGCACTTTTTTGCACACAATGGGCTAAATGGCCAGGTCATAAGGACCCCAAGACTCAGAGGTTGGGGGGAGGGGACCCACTGGAACAGCTGTTGGGAGACAGATGGTAGTCTCCCATCAAGGCCATCCAGTGTGTTCTTTAACATGCGCAGGGTATGGTTCTCCCGCATACAGGGCCACGGCTTAATGTAACATCCGACAGACGGCAGCATTTCCAAGCCAATCGGTGTCCCCTACTGGCCGTGGGCAGGGCGGGGAGTTTTGCAGAGATAAATCTCAATGTTGACTCAGCTGGGGCTCGAACTTGGGAACTGCAGGTTATGAGCCTGACGTGTGGGGTGGGGGTGACTCAGTCAGTAGACTGAGTCACCCCCACCCCACATATGCATTGGTATTATTGTACTGTCTCATCAGAAATTTAGTTGTATCATTCCAGCTGCTATATTAACGAATTCATTGCCTCCCAATTCCTATAGAGATGTATAAAAATGAAGCTTTAAACTACATCTATAATGTATGTTGATTCAACAACACCTTGCATGTATTAACTATATCTAATAAAAAAAAATATATAAATTTTGCAATCACTGTTATCTGTTATATTAACCAGACAAACATTCTGCTTCAGAATATTTCAATTCTGAGCTCTAGTTACTAGCACTGAAAAAAAAGATGTTATTATCAACAATTATTACTATAGTTTGCATTGTTTTACCTCTGAGCAACACTGCACACAATGGGCTAAATGGCCAGGTCACATGAACCTTGAGGGCTCAAAGAAGGTTGGTGGAAAGGAACTCACTAAACAGCTATTAGGAGACAGATGATCAATGCCATCAACATATTCTTTAACATTCACAGGATATGGCTCTCTCTCTCTCTCAAACACAGAACAACGGCTTAATGTCCCGCATCACCATGATGGAGTGGGAAACAATATTCATCTGATCAGGCAACAGATTTCCACATGTTGGTAGTTTGGTATTGGTGCTGACATGCCCTTGCAAGGTGCAGTTTCTTGTGTCTCATAGTGAGATTGGTACCTGTGACTGCCATCAACTGTCATAGCCCATATGAGCTAAAGTCTAGTACATTGTCCATGTGGATATTTTTCTGGGTGGTAACATTGTGCAGGGTGGTGAGCTGGGCCTCTGTGTTGTGTCACTGCTGTTACGAAATAGGACACGCATTACTCATCACAGCCACTGACCTAATGTAGCTGTCCCATGTGCGACCTTCGGCTGGTTGTTCTGCTGCTGCTGAGCCAGTTACAGTAGACTAGTAACACCACAGAAGAGGAGCAGTTCACCATGGTGGCTGTTGTCAAGATACTGGCACCTGAACATTGTGCTTCCACAATCAGACCATGTTCAAAGTTGGAAAGACCACAATGCCAGCCCATTCTTCCTCAGAGTAACATGAAAACTGATTGCTGTGTGTACACTCTATAATCATATATCAGCTGTTCCAAACCTTGAGCCATCACCAGTGGCACAACCAGTCCATTTCTACATAAAGGGGTCAGTGCTAATGCAAAGCTAACCCAGTGTATACTGATGGGACTGTTGATGTCAGTGTATACTGATGGGACTGTGTATGTTGATGTTGTCAGTGTATACTAATGGGAGGCCTGATTTGAGAACTACCTTTTACATGTTTGGTGTATATTTACATAAAGGGCAGGATCTATGTCTGCAAATGTGCTTTTTAAAATCCAATATTAAACCAAACTTATATACAGATAAATATATGGTAAGTACATATGAATACAAGATTCAAAGTTAGTCTTACCTTAGAAAGGGCAGGAGATGGAAATGAAGTAAAATCAGCTGCCACCTGTGCTCCATTGCGATGAGATGCGACTACATTAGTAACTTCTAACTGAAGCTGCATAGATAATAGATAAATGTAAATGAAATAAATCAAAATTGTCTTAAAATTTTACAGTCTTTAAAATATACTCTCAGTGGCCACTTTATTAGTACAGTTTCATTTTACGTTCAATCAGTCCAGGTGCCGAAATCACAGGAAGAGTGAAAAGTCATATTAAGTGGAGAAAAGACAGATGGTTCAATAGAGTTCAATGCAAGTTCAATGGTAGAATACTCTGGCATGTTTCTGGAGAGACATGGGTTCAAATTGCACATGTTGGCAAAACTATTTTCTCATATAGATATTTATTGATGTTCAACAGATAACTCTGTGAATATTATTTACAGTTTAATTCAGAGACGCAACTCAGTAACTTCTTAAATAAGCTTTTTATGAAAAGGTGCGACTGAAGATAATTTAAAGATCTCAATCTATTTAAATCTCTATTTTTAACAATATTGTTCAGTATTTCAAGAGTTATGGAAACAGAAACATTTAGCAAATTAGTTCTTTCTACAAAAAAAAAACATTCAAATTGTTGAAAATTAACGAAATTATTAAGCAATCATTAAAATACTCTTATACGTGTTAGTAAAGGTAAGTATAATTGCCATTGCTTTCATTTTCTTGTTTTTATTAACTTTTCAGAGTAATTAATTAAATTGCCATCAATGGCAGCTCATGAGATTCTTAAGAGGTGGGGCCAGTATATATTTATACAATGAAATGAACTATGCAGGGTGAAAATGGCTCAGCTGGTGATGATGACAGTATGCCAGAAGCACAATCTCATTTTTTCAGGTTGAAGTCCCAACTGGTCCTGAACTAGAATTTTTATCACTAACCAGTGAGAAATGGAACATTGATTGGCTTAGAAAGGTGTGTTTTAGAACATTGATTGGCTTAGAAAGGTGTGTTTTAGAACATTGATTGGCTTAGAAAGGTGTTTCTTTCTGAGGCTTATATATTGTGGCTTATGCTATATGAATTTCTTTATAAATATTTATATTCAGAAGTGGAAAGAGCTGCATGTACCAACACTTTTTGTTTAGTAAGTATATACATATATAATTTATTAATATATAATATTTATTACATAATTTCTGATGCTTTTGTGTTTAAATTTTGCATTAGGTGAAATTATCAACATATTGCATTCAGGACCATGTTCAGACAATTTTGCCCCTGTAGCAAGTGAGGGAAGATGTTCACTTTCAGAGCAATGGTTATTTTGCAACCTATTGGATAGTTGTGTTCAGTTTTTGCATACATTATTGAAAATTGACCAAGTAGTAATTACAAACTGCACCCTGTAGGAGAACTTTCACCTTAATACGATGCAAATTCTCATACAGGTTTCACTGTGTACTCCATGTCATATTAAAAATTTGAGTCACTATCTGTAACAAAACTGGTTTCGAGTTTTGAATCATATTTGTTTACTACACTTGCTTAGTTGGGAGGAACCATTTTGTGGTTAGAATGTTTGGCTACTGATGAAAGGGACCCGGGTTTGAGGTCTGCAAAAGGCATGGATATTTGTGTTGTCTTTTTGCTGAAGTCTTGCCTTTCTCGCAGAACTTTTTTTGGGTATATAACTGATAGGTCTCTGTGGCAAGCAGCTGCTTAAAGGGATTTTTTATAGTAGGTAGGGAGAAGGCGGTATTCACTGGGACCTTGGGTTGGGTTGCTTTACCTCTGAGCGGCACTTTTTTGCACACCATGGGCTAAATGGCCAAGTCACATGGACCCTGACGGCTCAGAGAGGTTGGGGGAGGGGACTCACTGGAACGGCTGTTGGGAGATGGTAGCCTCCCGTCAAGGCCATCCAGCGTGTTCTTTAATGTGCACAGGGTATGGCTCTCCCACACACGGAGCCATGGCAAAAAAGTAATGTATCATCAATGCAACAAATGTATATGGAAGGCTTACAAGATGCTTTAGCCAAATCTGTTTTATCAACATGGCACATGACAAAATCACCATGAGTCTGGACAGATGTGAGCTCATTGGAACTCCCCTTGATTTAGAACCATGGGTGGTTTGCACCTGAAACCAATTGGATGATATGGCAAGATCCAATGCCTTGTGTATACATAGTACTCTGAGGCAGTGGGTCTTGTGACCCCAAGCCATTTTGACTCGAGTCACATTGCTGCATCCAAGATGGGCATAAATAGATGAAATAAATTCGACTATTCAATATCTACTAATAAATCAGCACTTTGACGTCAATTCAAATTTTAGAGGAAAAACTGTCTTGAGCTGGGTGGGATACGAACCCACGACCTCCTGATAACATGTCAGGTGCTCTGGACCACTGAGCTACCGGCTGCCGATCAAAATCTCCTCTAATTAATGTTATGAACATTTCTATTAGGTCACATATAGGCACTATTCAGGCAATTTAGCCACAAGCAGCTTTCTATTTGCCATATAGATGGAATGCATATATTACAAGTATGCTAGTGATAAATAGATGAAATAAACTCGACTATTCAATATCTACTAATAAATCAGCACTTTGACGTCGATTCAAATTTTAGAGGAAAAATTGCCTTGAGCTGGGTGGGATACAAACCCATGACCTTCTGATAACATGTGAGGCGCTCTGGACCACTGAGCTACTGGCCGCCAATCAAGATCTCCTCTAATTATGCTATGAACATTTCTATTATGTCACATATAGGTGCTATTCAGGCAATTTAGCCACAAGCGGCTTTCTATTTGCCATATATGAATCGACGACAAAGTGATTTATTAGTAGATAAGATGGGTATACTTGAGTACCGCAGTACAACATCCAGTGAACATCCTGCTGCTTGTGTCTGGTGATACTCATGCTTTGCAAATGAGATAAATGACTTAATAAGCAATTCCAAAATAAATAATGACAAAAGAAAAAAAAATAATTCTAGTCTTAAATCATAGGTCAGGGATTTACATTTTAAAATTATATACACCAAATCAAGATCTATTTACACAAGTACTGCTAGATGGCATATGGTATTTAACACCATCTAAACAGCTTCTGACTAGTCACTTGATGATGTTAATATATTTCAGTGAAATGCATTGCAATGAAAAGTTTTAACAATTTGGTTTTAAATATTTTAAATATCTAATTTAAAGTCTTATGATTATATGTCAAGGTAGGGACAGGCTGAATTTAGAGAAGGCAAATTTTTAGACTTTAAATTAGAAATTTTTAAATATCTAATTTAAAGTCTTATGATAATTATGTCAAGGTAGGGAAGGCTGAATTTAGGGAGGGGCTAGGGCCATGCCCCCTCCTCCCCTTCTGAATGCTAGCAGGGTAAATATGGGCAAAATATTATTACACATTTATATTTCATGCATTTTTCAAATAATTTATTAAACACCTGCAAAAATGGAAGGAGAAATGCTATACTGCATTCCAAATCTAGTATCAATAATTCTATAGCCATTTCCTCTTTATTTCCAAAACTTTAATTATATTCACCTTACCATTCAATTTTTTTAAAAAAAATTTGATATTTTTTTTAAAGAAGCTATTCCCTTACACAATGGACAGATATAACCTAGAAGCTCAATCAAGCTTGTCCTGGTTTCTCATAAAACCTACAAATACACATATGAACACACAACCATGCCATTCTGGGGCAACTGGAGTTTCACCATGAGCCACAAAAACACAATTTTCTTTTTTGAACTAATTTCATTCAAAAGTACTAAATATGCACAAACAGGCAGATTATTCTGAACTGGAAGAGAGAGCCAAAAAACTGCATATTTTCATATCAGTACATGTAGTTTGTGAGCCTGCATTCTGAATGGCATTATGTTAATCAGAATTGAATAATTCGATATAAAGTAAGTACTACAATGGACAACAGTTTGATTTTTTGCAATGGTAGAATATGCTTTCTCTGAAATTTTAAATGTTTGACAATGAAGCAAAATGTTGGAATGAAAGAGAATAAAAGAAATCTGTTACATTTGTACGAAATATAAATATGCAGTAACGATTTCCAAATGAACAGGGCACAATAAATTTGTAACATAGTATATTTAATTTGCACAAAATAAAAGTAATTATTTGTATAGCTTACCTGCTGTGTTTCTTTTTCTAACATCCTTAACCTTGATGTAGCCTCTACCAAATAATTAATGGGAGATGCCTTCTCTATAACAGGATGAGAACCTGGTTTCCGACAGCTAATATCAACTACAGTGGGGCAGGCACTTAGTTTATACAATTCCTGAAATAAACATTGATTTTTGGATATTGAGTGTTTAAAAAAAAATTAAGCAACTACAAGTGAAAGCACATTCAAGTAAAAAAATGTTGAATAATTTCAACTGAAATCTGAAGTTTTAGGAAAGGAAAATTCTGCAATATAAATATATATAGTCATACATTGTGAATGAGATCTTGCAGTCTCATTCACAATATATGACTAGTTCTTATACCTTTCTTATGTTCTTTAATAGAAAAACATTGTGGTTGGTAATCTTTAACACTGTGGACATATATAATCTCAATGTAATGGATTATTTTTGTGGATCCATATAATTATATCTAAGATTATTCAGCATATAATCATGTAAGCATCTTTGCTAATTTATATCTTTTGCATTAGACTTCACAGACATCTGTACATTAATTAAACATAAATGGGTTATGTTTACCAAAATGTTTAATTTTGTATTATAAGAGCCATCTCTGTAAAATAAAACAAGCTTTCATCTTCAACCTGTATTTGCGATTTCAGCATTAATAATTATACACAAAAGAGTCAAAACATTATATCTTTATGCAAATTGAAGCAACTGCAGGTAAATGACGGCAAGTGTGAAGGTCATGAAACGATATAAATAACACCTCATACTGAGCTCTGTTAATCAGTGTTATTCTTGTTCTTCAGAGATGGAAAGGCAGTGGACTTAAGTGAGTTTCCCAAAGGCCAAATTGAAATGACCAAATGACTGAGTCAGAGCATTTCCGAAACGGCAAGGCTTGTGGGGTGCTCACTGTCAGCTGTGGTTAGCACCTTTGAAAAGTGGTTTGAGGTGGGAAAAACTACGAACTGCCGGCAAGGTGTGGGCCAACCATGGCTCATCGATGCTAGAAGAGAGTGAAGGCTATCATGTATGGTATGAGCAAACAGAAGGGATAAATGTGGCACAACTAACCCATAATTTGAATGCTGGTGACAGGAGTAATGTGTCACAATGCACAGTACATAAAACCCTGCTGAAAATGGGGCTGCAGGCCACTCTGAGTGCCCATGCTAACCTTGGTTCACTGTCGAAAGTGCCTACAATGGGCACATTAGCACCAAAACTTGACCTTAAATGACTGGAAGAAGGTAGTCTGATCCAATGAATCTCGTTTCCTGTTGCACCATGTGGACGACTGGGTAATGTATGAGTCATTTACCTGGGGAAGTGTGGGCACCAGAATGCACCGGGGGACGAAAACAAGCCAATGGAGTAAGTGTAATGCTTTAGGCAATGTTTTGCTGGGAAACCCTGGGTGCAGTCATTCATGTGCAGGAAACTATGACATCTACCCCCTACCTCAACATCATTGCAGACCAGGTACATCGTTTCATGGGAACGGTATTCTTCTCTAGTAGTACCTTCTTTCAAAAGGAAAATGAACCAATTCACACTGCCTGGATTGCTTGAGAATGGTTCTTGGAACATGAGGAAGACTTCCAGGTATTGCCCTGGCCTCCAAATTCATCAGACATCAATCTAATCGAGCATCTGTGGTTTGTGTTGGAACAGCATATCCGATCTGCAGTGGCTCAACCAAACTTACAAGAGTTAAAGGATCTGCTGGTAACATGTTGGTACCAGATACCACAAGACACCTTTAGAAATCTTGTAGTGTACATGCCTCGCTGGGTAAGAGCTATTTTGGTGGCACGTGAAGGACCAACATCATATTAGGCAGGTGGTCATATTGTTTTGGTTCTTTGGTGTATATATATATAAGCATTTTTAAAAGCTTTTTTGAAATAGGGTGTAAAATAAAATAATTTATTTATACTGCTTTCAATTCTTCTTTTCAAAAATATTTTAAAGTAAAATGCAACAATGTTTTAAGTTAATATACTATTTTGAAGTACTAAGAAAGACGTTTTATTCAGGAAATTTGCTAGTCACCATTTTTGATGCTGACCACTGCATTTTTACAATTGTAGAATTAGCTGAAAAAATTTAGTTTTGCCAAGAGTGCAATCTGAACCCAATGATACAGGATATTTCCTGTATTTTAATATTATTGGATCTTATTTTTAGAGAGGTACAGCTTATCACAATGAAATGTGAAACTGATTATCCTGTAAGTTGGACACTCCTATCATTTGACCTTTTTTTTTTGAAAAACTAAAATCAACTTAAAAAGATCTCATTGCATGAAAACTAATAACTTGAGACCTTTAGTTCAAAAGATATGTCAGGTAAAAAATACTAAATATATTCTGCAATGGTGGAAACAATGCACACAAGTGCCCCAAAAGAGATAAAGTATTTTTGTAACTAAGAATAGTTTGCTTTTCTTATTCATTTAAATTATTTTAAAGAGAAAAAAATTGGTTCTGACTTTCTACAATAAAAAAGCTTAAATATCATTACCATACTTAATACCATACTTACATTCAAGAGAACAGAAGATTTCTTGGCAAGTTCTGCAACACGATCCGACTTTCTTTCACCTTTATCAAGACCCACCATGTCCATGAAGCCAGTACCACTTTCTAGACCAGTTGGTTTTGCTGGTAATTTAAGTGGTTGCAAGGTGGAAAGCTGATTCTTAAAGAAAAAAAAAATTAAATTTATTTTTTACAGCTGTCATTCAAAACATTCTTAAACAGTGCAAAAAAAAATTTTATTGCTTAACAAATATCACTAACATTTATCATGACAAAAGATTTTTCGCTGGGAACCAGATTAACACACATGTTGGCAGACGAAAAATTGCAGCATATATGTTAAGAATTTTTTTTTTCATATAAGTTTTTTAAATTGAAACAAAATTAAAAAAATATATTTTCAAAATAAAAAATAATCACCTGTTGATTTAGTTATTCAATTACAGGATGGAATGTATTAAATAGTCCTATAACCAAAGAGTGCAGAAAAGTTTGAAAAAACATTAGTCTTTGAAAATGGACAGTAAAAAAATTAACCTCCAAAAATTCCCATCCTGTACATAAAACCAATAAATTTGCATCTATGATATCTAATTTTTAATGTGACAGAGTTCAATTGCAAACAAATCTCAAAATTCCCTACTATTCAATTATTTAAATGACTATGATTGAATTCAATTAAATGACAAATCATCAACTATCCGAAAAGATATTCATTATGCCACCGTGAGAAAATTTCTTTAGCCATAACTATTTTGAAAATAAAAAAATATGAGGACATGCAAATGTGGAGATTGTCAAGCAAGCTTGTACATTAACAGATCTTGCTTGGAAGGCTATATACAAAAAAAAAAAAGAAAAACAGTATTATAGTACTATTTCAGATTTAACCTGCTATATTTTTATTCAGAATATTATAAAGCTTCATTTCATTAAATACATAACATAGTTCTGTGCATTATCTTAAAATAAGATCCAAATTCAAGAAAAAGAATTTTTTTAATGCATCATTATAAAAATCAATACAATTCCAATCTTGGTTAAATTATTGCAATTCAGAATTAAATGCTCTTTCTTTTTATATGCAACACACTTTGGTAGAGGATACAAACTGCCATTTTCTGATTGAGAGAACAAGTTTGGTCATCAAGATTTCAGTTTAGTAACTGCTTTGGAATAAAGTTCCAAAATTTATTTTTGATGTTGAAAGCACTTGAAAATTAAAAATCAATATTTTTCTACTATTGCATTAACTAAAATATAATCACCAAAAATGTGACACATTAATAAAGATTTAATACAAGGTTATTATTTACTTTTGATGGGGTATACAAAAACAAACAAACAAATGATTTGCAAAATTAGTTTTACTTTCATTTGCTCAGCTTGTAGGCGTAAATTTTCATTCTTAACATGCTTTAATGCCAAGCGCAAATCTTGAACCTGCTGTAGCAGCAAAGGTGAGTCCCTAGCTGATACTGCTCCTGCAGATGATGCACCAGGAGGTGTTGGACTGGTGGGTGAGGACACTAAAAACAGAAGGAATAATTTATTAGATTATTTATTAAAAGCATACAATAAATTTAATTTTCCAACCTGGTCCAAATGTGCATACTGCATTATGCCTACATGTCACATAGTTTTGATAATTATGTATTTTGCTAGCAGTAAAAAAACTGAAGTATAAGAATAAAACTCAGTTAAATAAATAATATTTGTGCTAGAACACTGAAATAACACTATGTTAACATATATCCAAAGAATGGAATATTGAAATTTCATACATGTTCAGTGTGCAATTTTATGGTTGAAGAAGTTGGGAATGATAAACTTATAATCTTAAGACTTTTACTTTCTTTTTTGCACTAGATGAGAATATAATTAATAATGAAATTTGATGCATAGCTCAACAAATACTGTTTTCTAGTTTAACTAGATCCTGATGTTATAAAATAGCATCAGGGTCTAGTTAAACAAATAGGTTGAAGAGTCAATATTTTTAATTTAAATTTCAAATAAATCCTAAATGTAACACACTTAAAATAAGCAAATGCCTTTGCTTCTATTGCAAAATCTAATTACATTCAAATTTATTATTCAGCAACCTCCAAGCAAAAATAAAATAAATTATACCTAAATTAGCAAAAGCTGTTGTCTTGGTTAGACCCTCCAAGAGTGCTTTTTTAGACATCAACTTAATTTTATCTTTTAGCTCTCCTCTTTCAGTTTCCAGTGCATCGATATCTGCCTGTAGGTGGTCTAATGTCTCTTCAAACTCTCTGAAAATTATACATAAATACACATGACTATATATTTATATGAAAATTCTACATTGTATACTACTTTGACTGCCTGAATGAATGAATGGTTTTTAAAAAGTTTGCTCTAAATAATCATTTCTGGATTTTTTTCCTCTAATGGATTTCACAATTCTTTTCTTTTACAAGAATACACAAATACACAAATATTCATAGATTTGAAATGGTACATGAAAGATTGATAGATTTGAAATGGAATTTGATAAAATAACTGCTTTTTTGCATGATAAATTTCAATGCAACTTGATATTGTGCTCCATTGATAGATTGGAAATGGAATTTGATAAAAAATTTGGTGAATGATCTTTTAATTCTTGAACAAATATTGCTAACTAAAAGATTTTCATAAAAAGTTGTACATACTATATTTAAAATTTAATTATACAATAAATTTTTAATAAACAAAAAAATTCTAAAATGCAGCTATTATGACACCATTGCCAAATGACCATATCTTGCACCTGATAAAAAAAAAATGGTATCTACAACATTTGTCAAAGCAACACTCCTCCTCCAAACTTTGTACACACACCGTCTTTCAGTCAAATAGAAAAATTTAACTTAGAAAGTGGGTTTATATCCCACCCAGCTCAAAGATTTCCTCTAAATTTAATATCGATGTTAAGAGTGACTTCATACCTTTGAAATGAAGAAACATTGAGAAGATTATTAAGCAATTAATAGAGTGCTTATAACATACATAGCCATCTTCCCCAAGATGCTGCTTTTAAATAGAGAAGACACTTTCTTTCTAATGGCAGAGATATTTGAGTTGTGTACTGCAGGTAGAAAAGTACATATCACTAAATAGTGGGGATCTTGTTCAGTGGCATATCACTAAATGGTGGAGATCTTGATCATGGCTAAAATTCAGCAGTCAAGATGAAACGCTCCATTGAAAATACTTTTAAAGTTTGGACCCTTTGTCTGATCCAATAATTATTCAAGCTCCAGATAGCTGAGTTGGGCACCAGGCAATAATTAACAAATTGCCAAAAATAAAGTTCAATTAGAGTTCGAATACCAGCGAGAGTTACTTAATGAGTAAGAATTCAAAAAAATTAAATGATTGTCAATTCTAATGCAAATTCTAATCAAAACAATTAACGTTGCTCAAGAGAAAAATTAGTAAAGATTCAAAAAGGTTTATATAACAAACAAATTTATTTCCAAAATTATTTCAAACTCACCAAACTTAAATGAAGAAGATATTACATCATTTCTATCTTACTACAAACTCTTAAACAAAACTCCAACTACACTCTGCTACTCTTCCCCCAACTCCACTGATTGTGACTAACATGTCACCAGGTTATAACAAGAGGCTACAAAGCCAGCAGGTGTCATGTTGCACGCCGGGAAAGACATTTGCATAAATCAATGATTGGCGCAAGCTATGATGCAAGAGGGGGGCGTGTCCTTGTACACGTGCTTTAGCGGGTGACAATCGAAAGTTTGGAGTTGCGCATGAGCAAACTCCTATGCTCTTGGAAATGAGTGCTGTGATGCAAAAATGAAATAAAAAATCCCCAAAATGATAAATATAATGTAAATTAAGCAAAACTGGTTAAGGTAAAGTAAAAGTGAATGAGGTAAAGTAAAAGTGAATCACAAAGAGCACCCTAACACATATCAGGATGCCACCCAGCTGATGACAAATTTTCCTCTAAATCTGATATTGATGTTAAGAGTGATAACATACCTCTTAAAGATATCATAAAGCTTATTAAGTAATTAAAAAGCACCAATTTATTCAAGCAGTGCTAGTTTGCATTCTTTAGCTTCATATTTAATGATGAACTAATATGCTTTTTTTATGACACTTAATGCTTTCAAATCTATGAATGAATGATTTATAAAAGACTTCTATCACCACAATAAAGGCATAAGAGGATTAGGAGAACTGTGAAAAGTTTATTGATTAACATTCCTAAGAATTGGTTATCAAAGGATGCTTTTGATCAGAAGACATATATTTAAAGAAACAGCAAAATTGTGCTCTTAAGCTGAAACTTCATAGCCTATGAAGTGCTGGGCATGCTTAACAAATTTATGCATATATATTGATTTACTTATGAGTGGCACTTTTGAGCACATGATTGGCTAAATGGCCACATCACAAGCAAACAAGAACTCAAAGAAGGCTGGGGAAGAGGATCCATGGGTAGCTGTTAGGAGATGATGGATATCTCCCATCAAGGCCATCCAATGTGCATTTTAATGCACACATGGCATGGCTCTCCTGCACATGGCCCATAGCTCAATATCCAATAAATTTCAGCCTTTCCAAGCCTACCACCATCTCTTTTCTCATTAAGGGCAGAATGGGAGTTGGAGAAATTTATCATGCAGAAAAGTTGGCACAGTTGGAATTCAAACTTGGGAATGCCAGATTATGAGCCTGGCATACTACGAATTGACTTAACCCCTGTTGTATAGGTGAATAGATGTATAATGGATGTACTTACAAGGGTTTATCAAAATAATGGAAACTCCGATGGTGACTGGAGTATGTGCAATGTGCCATATGCATATCACAGGGATGATGTCACCTGTGATGTGAGGTATATAAAGGGGAGAAGTACAATGCCAGATATCACATAGCAGTGACACAGATGCAGGTGAAACAGCTGTTATGGTGTAACTGTCAACAATACATCAGATCTCAGTGACCTCCAAAAAAGCATAATCGTTGATGCATGTCTTGTAGGAGCTTCAGCAACCAGAATAGTGGAAATAGTAGGTGTAACACGAGGAACTGTATCGAAGATTATGACTCCCTATCTTCCGCAACAGCCTGCTTCTTGACTGCCTGAAGATCCATCGATCCTCCGGGGTCAAGGTCAACCCTAGTGGCTCAACCGTTTCTCCCCCATAATGGGGAAGTACTACTGTTCTACTGAGTAACAGATATCCTGCAGCTCGGCCAAAGAAAGTTTACCCCTAAAATGTTCAATGAAGTGAAATAAATGAATATAAAAAGGACAGGGCGTTGCCTCTACACGTGCAAATTGTGGACGCCATAAGAAGTTGTCAGATAGAGAGGGATAAGCAAACATTGTCACGGATTGTACAATGGAAGCACAAGATCATGGCACAGCAAACAGCAGCAGAGTTAAACACCAATCGAAATGATCCCGTTTCCAGTATAACAGTTCATTGGGAACTTCATCGTGCCAGTATTTATGGCCATGCTGCTGCAATCCACAAACTTCTGATTAACAACATCAATGCAACAAAACATGTAAGGTGGTGCAAAGCAAATAAAAACTGGGATGCTAAAGACTGGCAACATGTCATCTGGTCTGATGATCGTGCTACATATTTTTTCCTACCATTAGTAGAGTGTATGTCTGACGAAAACTTGCAGAAGCATACCACCTGACTGTTTGGTTCTGACTGTGAAGCATGGAGGTGGATCCTTGATGCTGTTGGGTGTCAAATTGTGGCATTCTTTAGGGTCATTAGTTATTCTGCAGGGTCATGTCATATCTACAACATACGAATCCATTTTCAGGGACCACCTGCACCCAATATTGCAGGCATTGTCCCCTAATGACTATCCCTGGTTTCAAGCAGATAACGCACCCATGCATTGTGCGAAACAAGTCAAGTTGGGGCTTGCTGAGCATGAGGATGAGGTACAGCAGCTACACTGGCCACCTCAATCTCCAGACCTCAATATTATTGAAAATTTGTGGGAATATCTAGAGTGCAAGGTCAGATAACACTTTCCACCTCAAGCATCACTGGTACAGTTGGGCCATATTTTATAGGAATTGTTTGGATTGTTTTACCTCTGAGCGGCACTTTTTTGCACACCATGGGCTAAATGGCCAGGCCACAAGGACCCCGAAGGCTCAGAGAAGGTTGGGTGAGGGGACCCACTGGTCAGCTGTTGGGAGACAAATGGTAGCCTCCTGTCAAGGCCATCCAGCGTGTTCTTTAACGTGCACAGTGTATGGCTCTCCCGCACACGGGGCCACGGCTTAACGTCCCATCCGAGGGACGGCGACCTTTTCAAGCCCATCGCTGTCTCCTACTGACCGTGGGCAGGGCGGGGAAATTTTGCGGAGATAAATCTCAACGCTGACCCAGCTGGAACTCGAACCTGGGAACTACAGATTACGAGCCTGGCGCGCTACTGACTGAGCCACCCCCGCCCCCATTTTATAGGAAGAATGGTCCTACATTCCATTACCATATGTGTATGACTTGTATAAGTCTATTCCACATCGAATTGCATCTGTTCTGAATACCTACCTTCTGAATGCAAGGTGTGCCTACAACTTATTAATAAAATGTTGTCCAACAAACAGTACATGCTTCCATTATTTTTATAAACCCCTGTATCTCTAAGACAGTCCTTTCAGTATTTCCCACAGAATCCATATTTGGGAGACACTTTGCACTTTCCGTATTCACCCCAGTTCAGAAACACTGATTTTTCATATCACTGAACAATGATTACACATAGCATTATTTCCTCTCTACATCAACCTTTCGCTACCTAAATCAACTCAGCAGGGAAAATAATGAATCTGCAGGTGTACAACAAATTATGCATATCGACAGACACACACATATATAATCATTGACTTTTTTATTAAATGAATTTTGGATAATTGCTGACTTTTGTGAATCATCACTTAGAACTATTGCAAATTTAATCAAAGTGCATTATATGTGCATCAATCAAAGTGCAATATATAAAAGAATTGACTTGTAACATGAACCTGAATGAGTGTTTCCTATCCTAAAGAACATAAACATCACCGTGATTGCATTTTTTTAGACTTATAAAATTAACTTTGCAGCATTTAACAAGAATTTTTTTGATGAGTTATAAAAAAATTTATTCACTAATAATAGTAATTGCAGTTAATTACTATTATTAGTGAATAAATTTTTTTATAACTCATCAAAAAAATTCTTGTTAAATGCTGCAAAGTTAATTTTATAAGTCTAAAAAAATGCAATCACGGTGATGTTTATGTTCTTTAGGATAGGAAACACTCATTCAGGTTCATGTTACAAGTCAATTCTTTTAGAAATTGTGAAGAGACTTGTTATAATAGCAGATATTATGCTGGCAAGTTTAGTAGAGTTGGTTTATTTTTATTAGTAGTAATAAAAAAGCATTTATAAATTGTTATAAGTTTTTTTAAAATTATTATTTAGCTAGACTTATTGCTGAATAAAATTTGTTAAATCGTCTTAACAGGTATATACTTCTAAATATAAAGAATAGCCATATGCCTAAATATTCTTACTTTTCTTTCTTTTTCAACAGCATTTTAGTTTCATCTAACTGCCTCTGAATGCGTTCCACTCTTTCATCACTGTCTTTGGTGGCTATTTCTAACTTTTTCTCTGCCATTTCTTTACGTACATGCATTTCACTTAGTTCCTCACTCTATGAAGACAAAATATATATATATATATATAAAATTTGTATCAAATAGTATTCAATAAATTTTATTACATTGCACTGTAAAATATTGTAGATTTAAACTATAGAAGTTAAGCACAGAAAGATTCATTAGATCAGTATGGTCCAATTTTTTTCTATTTGAAAGCTGAAAACAATTTTCAAGCTGAACACAAGAGTTAGATAATCCCTAAATTAGAGTTAGTGACACCTTACATTTTAAAACAGCAATAATATGTCTTGGGATGCTATTTTTAAAAATTAATACCCAATTATATGAATATATATATATTTTCACAGTTATAAACAGATATGAACAAATATCAAAAGATATTTAGATGCAATTATTAACAAAGGACATTTAGATATAATTATTATCAAAGGGCATTTAAATATTTTTTTATAAAAAAAACAATGCAGGGGTGGTGCAGTTGGTAGTGCACTAGGCTGATATTCTTCACAGGTTCGAGTCCCACTTGGGGCAGTGTTAGATTTATCTCTGCAAAACTCATCACTCTGCCTTCAGTAGGGCACATTGATGGGCTTGGAAAGGCTGCTGTCCATCATATGGGATATTAAGTCATGGCCTCTGTGCAATAGGGTCATACCCTGTGCACATTAAAGAACACACTCTTGATGGGAGGTTACTATTCTATCTCCTAGCAGCTGTCCAATCCACTTCTCCCAATCTTCTCTGAGCCTCGTGACCTGACCATTCAGCCCATTGTGGGCAAAAAAAGTGCTACTCAGAGGTCAAATAAATCTAAAACCATGTAGTATGAAAAGAAAGGGCACAAAATTCATAGCCAAAGTCAAAGACAAATATTGTCTCACTATATACAGATCTGTGAATGGTAATTAGGTGTAACTTGATGGAGAGCTGAACTTGAACTAAAGCACAATTTATGGAGGTGAGATACAACAGCCAGCTTATACGTTAGCTCTCCAACAGTTTAACATTCCCTAACAATGCTTCTCTCCACAGATGGGCAATCATGCTTTTCAGCCTAAGACATGTAAAAGCAAGACCAAAGATTTCCAAAACACATCTTTCTTTTATTAGACTCCCAGATGTTAGATATTAATGAAAATCATACTTTTATGCAACAGTAATAAAAACAAATTAAATAATCATGGGTTATAGAACACAAGTGGTTAAGTATTGCTATTTGGACCATGTTGCATTAGAAAAGAAAGATTTCAAATTCCACATGATCTTTGCTGTCCTTTCATCACCATGAAAATATCCTGAATTATGCTATTAATGATAACTTTACATATTACTATGATCCAAAAATTTTTAACATTAAAGGAAAATCCTCTAAAAATTATTCCAAAAACTAAATTATAACAACTTAGTTATGTAATATCAAAATCTGAACTACTGAAAATTTGACTCAACAACAATGATTTGGTTTCTTGTCAGTTTAAACATTAAAACTATGCTTAGTTTTTCTATCATAAAAACATTTTTAATATGAAATCAGCAAAAGTAAAAATGCCAAAGACAGTTTCTATTACATATAATATATATACGGAAAATTATCATGCAAGTAAAACAGCATTACTTTTATTTTAAGAGCTTTCTTTAGTTCAATTATATCACTCTCACGTGCTTCTAGCTTGAATCTGAGGCTCTCCAGATCTTTTGCTTCACCCTTAACTGCTTGTGCTCGCAGATATACAGGAGGTGTACACTAGAAAAAAATAATGAAAGCAAAAACAGTTAAATCCTACTTCTTTTCATAGCTGAACAGATAAAAATACCATTAATTAAACAAGCAAACATGTCAGTATTATAAAACAAACTGACACAAAAATATAGGAATATTTAATGTTGAAAATATTGACAGTAATTAAAGAAAATCAGTTCCAGTTTTGTGTATGTAATGTTAACTCTGTCTAGAAAAAAAAAATCCATCTATTTACTGAAGCAATTTTTTTCTCAAGGTAACTAGAAAATTTTCACTGAGTGTTCAACACATTTATTACACTTTAGTGGTCAAAACTGAAAATATAATTCTTGCCACAAGTGCTTATCAGAATTAGATGATGCAGAGAGCACATGAACCAAAACCAGGTTGTTTTGGTGCAGTTTACTGTTGAAATGCAAGAAGGCAAGCAGAATTAGAACAGGATGATTTCTAAATACTTTCTTTCTAGTAATAGAAATGTAGCCAAGGTTATAAGCAAACTAACATTTTCTTTCAGCTTACATAAATGAACTCTACAAAGCAACTGAAAAGCACAAATCTATCTAAAATATAAATTGAAAAAATACAGCTTATCTGTGTAAACATTGAAAAAAATATGATGAACCTTGTAATGTTCAGTTGCTGAAACTAAATTCCCTCTAGTGACTGAATAAACTTTATAGTGCTTTCAGGAAAAAAAACCTTTCAGTTCTTATCTTGGTAACTAATGAACTGAAATAGATCATGATACATAAAAAAGAGTGGGTAATAAAATAGCAAAAATTCAAAGCAAATGAATTTATTTTAAATGCAAAATATTACTGTTTTATCATCTTAATATGAGTAAAAAAACTAACTTTTTTAAAAATTATTTCACTAATTTGAATATAAAGTTCACATTTTTCATTTTATTGCATTTTTTAGAATTATTGATGCAAATAAAGCACATTTAGATTTCTGGTGATCAGCAATCTATAAAAACTAAGTACTGCCAATAAAGAATTTCTCTTTAAAAGCAAGATAATTTACATAAAAACTGATAATATATCTAAAGCAGGCCATAAAAATATAGAATAAATTTAAAATATTTCAAAATATAAAAATAAAAGATTAAACTGAAGCACTGAAATTGAGATAAAATCATTTCTAGATCATTGCTGTCATTACTACCATGAAAATGTTTATTTTTAAAACAGCTGGAATTCCATTTAAAAATTGTAATTACTTAATGTTAATTATGAAACAGCTAAAAGTATACAAAAAAAAAAACCCAGCAAAATAAGCACTGCCTTTTAATCCTTACTGTATAGTAGCCCAAAGAATCGTTTTCATCTTCCCATTCTAGTTGTCAGAGACTGAAACTTCACTTCCATAGTACAAGGTTGTGAAAAAAATATTTTCCAAACAGAAAACTGAAGTTTTGCAATTGTTTCTAATCTAATATCGAAAATAACATTTAAATCTATGGTATAAATTTTTAACCTGTTGATTCTGGTTGAAAAAATTATGATAAACTTTTTTATTTACTTTAATGCTTCTAAAATGGATATTGTGATTATAAACAATAATTAATTATAAATGATAGAAAGTGAAACTGCTAGTGATCTATAATGGCAGGAATTAGAACAATCATTAGGATTACTCAGAGTGCAATTTTTAAATGGTAAGATTTTATTTATCAATATTTTTAATTACATTTAAAGCATATAAACAAATCAAGGTAAGGAAATTGTGAGTTTCAACCAAAAATTTTCATGGAATTTTAAATTTAAACTTTTCCGTAGGTTATGCAACTTCATAATAAAGCAACTCGTTCTCAAATTCAGTGCATCAATTAAACTTTAAATGCTTTGAAACATTTTTAAATTTTTTTTTTCATATTTTTTATCACTTTTCTGATATATTTTTCATTTGTCATTTAAATTATCTAGTTTTTAAAGCACATTTATTTTTTATGTCACTGCTTTACTTAGACTTGGAGTTTGCCAATCATCAAAAGTCTAAGAACATGCATTATATGCATAAATGACTAAATAATTTAGAAAAAATGAAATGATAGATTTAAACAATAATTGAAATATTATGAACTGTTTATATTAAAATAATAAAATATATAAAAAACGGGAAAAATATATTTTTTTTTGAAATTTTACTAAAAATAAAGTGGAAAAATGCAGTAAAATTTTGCAATGTTTAAAAAAATGCTTAAAAAATTTAACCTACCATTTTCTTTGAATTTTTGCCATTTTATTAAGCACAATTAAATGCTCTTTATTTTGGTACATAACATGAAGGCAACCCCTATAAGTCAACACTGATAAACTGCCAGCAATATAAGTTTTATCTTTTCAAAATCACTCAGCGTAGACTTACATTCAAACACGCACAAGTTTGTCATTTATAATAAACTAACTAACCCGTGGTTCAGTTGCAAGATCTGCATCATATTCTCCCTCCTGCATTGCAGTAGACAACTTGTTCAAGACAGACATCACAGTATTCATTGACTGCCTGGAATTAAAAACAAAATATCTATAAACCATAAATTACAATGATGATTCCATGATCATAATAACAATGTGTTCATTGTTTATATGATCAAATCCAATTTTTTTTTAAAAACTTTCAGTGCCATAGGATTAATGATTTTAAAACTAAACATGAATCTAGATTTACTAATATTTCTGAGTGTGAATAAAAATCTATATACAAGGAATAAGAATGAGCCAACCAATTTATTAAGATGGGAGTGAGCAAGAAGTTTATTAGGCAGAGGAAAGCAATGGTATCATTTTTACTTTAAACTGTTAAAGAGTGATGTAGAACAGCAAGATCCAACTGACTCACTACTAAGCACACAAGGTGAATCAGAAATCTTAAAATTTTAAATAAGACAAATATTAATCCAAACTGGGCTGTTTTTCTTCTGAACAGTACTTTTTAGCACACACTGAGCTAAATGGTCAGGTCATGACCCCAAGGACTCAAAAGGTTGGGGGAAGGGGACTACTGCATAGCTGTTATCCTCCCATCAAGGCCATTCAGTATGTTCTTTAATACACACGGGATATAGCTCTCCTGCACATGGGGCCAAGACTTTACATCCCATCTGATGAACAGTGGCCTTTCCAAGCACATTGGTGTCCTCTTTCTGACTGAGGACAGGGTGGTAGTTTTTTGAAGCTAGAAACTTCAGATTACAAGCCTGGTGTGAGTGATATCAACTAGCCAACCCCTGCCCCTATTAATCCAAAGAGTAAAAAATTTTTTTGCCAAAGTCAGTGCCAAATATTCCTTGAGAAAAAATTTGAACAAAGAACCATGCATTCTAGCAATGAGGAAAAATTTCATGGAAAAGTAGATAAATTGGCAAAAGAGACTGCTTAGATCTATGTTCAGAAAAAGGTCAAAGTGGAATTGAGATGCTCAGTAAGCAACAAGTTTTTATCTAATTCCTTGCAACTGATGACAGAAAAAAGAACGTCAAATAATGCATTAAGTACAGAATTTATAATTTTACATTTGCTGGAAATTAAGTTTTCAAAGCTCTAAACATGTTTTTATTAAACATTTTGTAGGTGGTAAATGATTTAAATATTACTAGACTAAGTGTATAGAGTATCCAGATTTGGTTTGAACCATTGTGTTGCAAAAATTACTATTGAAGGCAACAGAGTATCTTTGAAGCAAGTCGAATTTATAAATGAAATAAAAAAAATACATTTGCTTCTATTTCTTTTGTGATTCAAATATGACATGTTTATTTGCTTAAATTGTTAAAAGCAATTTCTATTTCACTAAAAATAGAAAATCAATTTATACTAATTTAGTATTTCTTAATGAAAGTTATATTTATAGAGCTAATATTTGCACAGTCTGGTTGGACCTCCGTAGCCATGGCTGCTTCAGGATGATGATGATGATATACCAATTAACATAAGATACATCTCAGTATAAAGCTGACACAAAATTTGAATAATATAAACTGCTTACAATATTCCTGCTAAAACTAATAATGATCATTTAAGTGGGTGATAAACAAGCAATAGTATACACCAGGTAAATAATTATTTATATATTAAGTCCAGACGTTCAAATAATATGAATTTCTGTATACACCTAGTTCTCACTGTTACATAGTAGGCAATTCTTCAAAATGGGTGTACAAATGGAAAATGTGCAAAAGGAAAGCCATTTATAAATGTGCATATTTCAATGCAGGATGTAATAATAATTTGAGGCAATTTCCTAATTATTATTACAAAAATACTGAGTATACAGTAAATTTCACATTCAAACCTCAGAAACAAAATTAAACAACTTGACTTTGGACTGAATAATATTATAAATTAAGAACAATTTAGCTAGAAAGGACCTATTTTTTCTGTAGTAAAAAAAATACTGTACAATAAAATAAAAGATTATAGTATTACAAATGAAATAATCATGAGCCATTTATGGCACACTGTATCTGCATTTGGAGAAGGAGAACTAGGTGTTCAATCTCTTTTCAGGGAAGAACTAGATATTATTAATGTTAGAAGTTTATCCCAAGTTCCTCCTCATCATCAGAGGATAGAGCTCTGACATTTTCTTCTGGCAAGTATTTGAGGCAAATATAGATGTTAATGGAGATGTAGATGAAACAGATACAAACTAAATACAATTCTTATCAATAATTTGGTCACAAGGGCAAGTTGTAATTTGGTTTCTACTTTAACAGCTGGGGTAAGACTATCTGTTAGTGTAACAGTGACAACTAATGCTTGCAAAAGTCCCCATTTGGACACTGAAGACCCAAGAATTTCATGCATTGCATTCACATTATTTCTTATTACTGAATTTCTCAGAGATATTTTCTTTAAAATAATATCTTTGAGAAAATGTAAATGGAGATCACATAAAAATCAAACTGGGTGTATTTTTAATTAAAGCAGCTTGAGAAACAAATATCTAGGAAATCATAGATCATTTACATAACTTATTGTTGTAAATAATATGCTTTCAAATTTTCAAAATTGTTATTCACTTATGCAAATAAAAAAACTTTCCAATAAAAATAATTATAAACATTGTTTATTCTATTAGTTGCAAACATCTATGTTCTAAATAAATTTTGCATTGTTAGCACTGCTAACTAAAGGCTTCAATACATTTTCCCAACAAATAATAAGTTCATAGAAAAGAAGAAACTAACTAATTAACATAGAAAAGAAGAAACTAACTAAATTCAGTTATTTCAAGAGAAATAACTGAATTTTACGTTTCAACATTATCAGCATGCAATTAAAAATCTCACCTTAGGCACTCAGGTCCACTGTCATCTTTTCCAAAAGCCTTATCTGTTGATTCATGAGCTAACTCTTTGATTTTCTCTGCACTGAGATCTGAAGAATCACCAGACATTAAGACCTGCTGTACAACTGCTCTTCTCAATAGGTAAGCAGCATGGAGAACATGTCCTACATGCTCCCTGCTTTCAGCTAACTGTTCTTGAACCTGGAGGAAAAAGTATTTAAACATGTTAAACATTCCTTACACATTACAGCAGCCAACATTTCCAGTTAGAATGGCATTGTTTTAGTCTTTTTAAGTCTTTTATTATTGTTTATAAGACATTCATAAAGTCTGGGTGGGATTATAATATAAACATTTGCTTTTATTTGTACTTTTCCTTTTTAATTGATGACATTTTATACAGGAAAACCTAACTGTTGTAATGTAGCACACAGCTTACAATATGAGGTTAAAATATTTGTAATTCTTGACAATAAGTCCTACTATGATTGATCTGTCAAAATATGTTTGAGTATCATTGGCTTCATACAGATTGATTTGATTATAAACCATAATTTATAAAACGACTACTGCAAACAACTAAAATAAAAAATTCGAAATATCAAGCATATGCAAACAAGAGTAAGGAACTTCAAAGCATTTGAGGCAGAATTATTACATTTACACTTACTTCTGCTCCATAGCGTAGAACTGTGCTTCCTCCTTCAGATGGCAGCCTCCTTTTAATCTGTAATCAAGATAACCATTTGAAAAGTAATTTTTTTTTTCAAAATCATATTGATATTATTTCAGAAATGAAAAATATATATCTAGAACAGATGCACACTGTGGATCCGAAGTATGTATAGAATCATGACAAAAACAATATCTGTATGACTAATCTGTAAATGGTAGCTAGGTAGTCACTAGAAGAAGAGCTATGCACCAATTCCCTGTGATGATACATAGAATCGGCCAGGCCGAGCACCTAATGTCCAACCCCGCCTTCTTGTGGTGCAGACCGTTAATACCTTTCAGAAGAGATATTCTCTTGTGGAAGTGAACGGAAAGGGAGGGCTCCGAGATTAGTGTGGCCTACTGATCTGGACAGCTCTGGTTATTTTTCTTTTTTTTCTACCCTGCTGAGGAGTGGTCAACCACACAGGGTCCTGGTGCCGACCATATAAACCCACTGAACTGGATTGAATTATGGCTCTGAGCTTAAATATGGATTCTGAATTTGCTGCACTGGTGGGCTTCTGTGGAGGGAAAACATTCCTCTGTGTTTTCTGTTTGTTTGTGGGTTGACAGCCCCAAGTGAATAGATTCACAGGATATGTTTATCAGCTGGTGGATAATCCAGAGCAGAGGTCATCGCAGGCACCTAAACTCTTTGCTTCTACCGGCATTGTCAAATTCTACATTGGAGGAAGTCTTCCAGTGTAGATGGCTTCAGCCTTTAGTGGTGGGGGAACAGGTCTTTGCCCCATGTCTGCGATTAGGGGGCTGTTTGATATTGTCGGCATTCCCTCTCTCAATAAACATAGTTTCTTTAAACATCCCACTAACCATTTTCTCTCCATAGGTAGTTGGAATGTGAGGACTGTACACAGAGTTTTTCTCTTGATATCCTCACACAAGAATTCCACTGTTATAATTTAGATATTCTCGGCTTGCAAGGGACCAAATGGACAGATAAAGGTCAGATTCTTAAAAATAATCGTAAATTTCTCTTTTCAGGGAGGAACGATAATAAACATCACCAAGGCATGGGTCTGCTTCTCAGCAGACATGCTAGTGATACTCTTCTAGGATTTGAGTGCATTAATGAAAGGTTTCTTACAGCAAAATTTCAGACAAGCGTTAAAGACTTGAATGTTATCTGCTGTTATGCCCCCACTGAGGATGAGAATGAGAAGGATAGGTTTTACGGACAACTTCAGGATATTTTGAATTCTGTCAAGAAAGGAGATATTACCATTGTTCTAGGTGACTTCAATGCCAAAGTTGGTACTGACTCTGACCTTTGAGGAAGGGTGACAGGCCCTTTTGGTACTGGTAGCTGCAATGACAATGGGCAACATCTCCTACAGGTAAGTAAACTCAATGTATTTAGAATAACTAACACTTACTACAAACACCGCGACATACATAAGTACACATGGGTTTCACCTGATGGGCTGCATAAGAATATGATTGATTATATATTAATTAACAGCAAATGGGCTAGTTCTGTTAGGAATACCAGGTCATATAGGAGAGCTGAAATTGTATCTGACCATTACCTTGTTAAAAGTGTCTTGCAACTTAAACTTAAAAAGTGTTGTGCTAGGGTTAAAAAAATTTACCTTTAATTCTGAAGCTCTGAAAGACCCAGTTATAGCCAAAGCTTACCATGATAGGTTACTTAGTCATTATGACAGTCACGGTTTGCTTACTACTGAAGTTCAGGAAGAATGGGACCATTTTAAACAGGCTTTTTGGGAAACTAACAGTACTCTTTTAGGGAAAAAGAAGCAGAGGAGGCAGAATTATTTGAGTGAAATAGCACTTTGGCTTATTTCGGAAAGAAAGAACTACAGGAATGTCCTTAATCAATACCCTACTAGTCCTAATAGAAAGCATTACAGAGAACTTAATAAACATGTAAAGGATCATTTAGCTGCTGATAAGAATTTTTGGCTTGATGACTCGGCTGACAAAGCTGAGGAAGCAGTTAGACAGCACAACAGCAGAGAGCTGTACCAGAAAGTTAATGTTTTGTGTGGTAGAAAACAGACAGGTATACAGGGATTGAAGGATAAACAAGGTAAGGTTATAGAAGGTGAGGATTCTGTCATGGCTAGGTGGGCTAAGCATTTCAGTGATGTTCTAAACAATGTGGTTAGTTCTACTCCCATTGTTTGCAATGATGATAGATGCATTGGTGGCTTTAATGTTGGCCCTATAACACAATCTGAAGTTATTTTGGCTATTTCTAAACTTAAACTTCATAAATCCCCAGGGGTAGATGAAATTACTACGGAAATGCTTAGAGTTGGGAATGTTTCGGTTACCGCTTGGATGACTGAAATTTTGAATATCTTTTATGATAAAGGCATGGTCCCCAAGGATTTTACCACAGCTATTATTATCCCTATTTTCAAAAAAGGTGATCGCAGTTCTTGTGATAACTATAGGGGTATCAGCCTACTCTCTGTTCCAGGGAAAGTTCTTTCCATGATTGTGCTTAATAGAATTAAGAATTTGGTTGACAGTCAATTGCGTGATGAGCAATGTGGATTCAGAAGTGGTAGGGGATGTGTGGATCAGATATTTTCACTTACGCAGATTCTTGAGAAATGTTTACTAGCTTTGTTGATTGCAAAAAGGCTTTCGACTCTGTTGATCGTCATAATTTATGGTTGATTGTGAGATCATATGGCATACCAGAGAAGTTAGTTAACATAATTCAAGCTCTCTATAATAACACTGAGTTGTGTGTGAGAGTTGGTAAGTCTTGTAGCAATTGGTTTAGCATTACTTCTGGTGTTCGACAAGGGTGCATTTTGTCTCCTTTTCTCTTAAGTTTGGTTATTGATTATGTTATGCGAAAGTCACTTCAAGGAACAGATTTTGGCCTTAAATGGGCTGGAGATACGAAAATTTCTGATTTAGATAATGCTGATGATTTAGCCCTTTTGGCAAATGATGATGAGATGAACTCTTTCATTCGAGCTGTTGATGAGACTGGTACTAGAGTAGGTTTGGTTATAAACAGAGAGAAAACTAAAGTGATGAAAATTGGTCAGGCAGGCTGTGATTCAGTTAATCTGAATGATTGCAGTCTTGAGCAGGTGTCATAGTTTAATTATCTTGGGAGCTATGTAACAGATAATGGTGATGTGCGGCATCAGATTAACAGATGAATAGGGATTGCTGCCGGGACTTTTTAGAATCTATGGAGAGTGTGGAGAAATAGGCGTATACACCTAAAGACTAAAATTAGACTGTATAATAGTTTGGTTCTTTCTAGGGTTAGTTATGGTAGTGAAACTTGGACACTTTGTAAACAAGATAACAGGAAACTAGATGCCTTTGATTGCAGATGCTTACCCAGTATCTTGGGCATTAGGTGGTTCAACTTTGTAACTAATGATGAGGTTAAGCAAAGGAGTCTGCAACCTCCTTTAAGCAGCATATTGTGCAGAGAGAGACTCCGTTGGTTTGGCCATGTTGCCTGTATGGATAAATATAGATTGGCGAATAGGGTTATGAACAGTGTGCCTACAGGCTTCAGAAAGAGGGGGAGACCAAGGATGCGGTGGGCAGATGATGTCAAACAGGACCTTATTAGAACTGGTGTGCAGTGGCCAGATGCAGCAGATGTAGCTCAGGACCTACTTACTTGGAGAACTAAATTGCACCATCTGGTTGGACCTCCATAGCCCATGGTTGCTTGAGGATGATGATGATGATGAATATCATTACACTCACATCTTGTGCACTACAATGGGAGTGGGAGATTGAACACACAGAATGAATGTGGTATCATCAGAGTGAGTTACACCAGAGCTTTGCTTCATCATGGTGGTCCTAGTGTCACAAAGATGGGAGACTACACATCAGATAACTGCAAGAGAACTATATCCTCTCTTGACAAAGTTCAAAATATTCTGAAGTTATCTGTAAGATGTCTTTCTCATTCTCATCAGTGTCCTCTGTGACGACAAAACAGATAACATTGAAGTCTTTAATCTTTGTTTTATATTTAGCTGTAAGTAATCTTTCATTAATACAGTCATATCCCAGAAGAGCATAACTGTCATGTCTATTAAGAAACAAACTTGCACCTTGGAGATTCTTTCCATCTTTTCTCCCTGAAAAAGAAAAATTTTAAATTAATTTTAAGTATCTGGCCTTCATCTATTCACCTGTTTTCTTGCAAGCCCAGAATATCTAGTTTAAAATGATGGAATTTCTGTGTGAAGATGTCAAAAGAATAATCTCTATACGATGTCCTTGCATTCAAAGTACTCATGGAAAGAAAATGATTAGTATGATTTTTAAAGAAATTAGGTTTATTGAGATAGGACCAACAATATCAAACAGCCCCCTAATCGCTGGCATAGGACAAAGACCCATTCTCCCACCACTAAAGGCTTAAACCACCATTGTTTATAGGAGATCACACTCTAAATAAAAACTGATCTGCCTAAGATACATAACTCTTGGGTATATTGGTAATGCACACAGAAGGGTTCAGGTACCTGCAATGGCCTGTGATCAGGATTATCCATAAGCTGATATAAGGTATTCTGTGCACCTGTTTACTTATGTTAGTAACCCATAGGCAAACAGAAAATACAGCAAGAGATTTCCCCCCAACAGAGGTGTAAAAAGCCAAGTGTAGCAAACAAGTGTAGCAAGGCCAGGATCCATAATCAAGATCAAAGTCATAAGCCAGTCCAGTGGGTTTAAATGGTCGGTATCAGGACTCTGTGAAGTTTACCACTCCTCAGCAGAGAAGAGGAAAAAGAAAATGTGGCCATAGATGACCAGATCAGTAAGCCACACTAATATTCCAGTCCTCCCCTTTTGTTCCCTTTCAGAAGAGAATATTTCTTTTGAAAGGTACGAGGGCTGGTCAGTTCTGTGTATTATCGCAGAAGTTTGGTACACAGCTCTCATTCCAGTGTATGGTTAACCACCATTGATAGACCAATATTCATATTTAAATAAAAAAAAAACAGAAAAATACTGGAATTTTTTTTTAGTACATTTCCATCTTCATTAGAAATTTATATTAGAATATATAAAATATTTTGTATATCTTTTATTTCATCAAATTTCTGTATTTTATTGCTCAATATTAAACATTTCTCTTTACTATGTAAAATGACCTATTTCCACCACTTCAAATAAAATTTAATATTTTCTTCTGCTGTAAACAATTAAAAATTAGTATCCACTTATTTAATTCATTGTCTAATATACAGCATATTAAGGATTATTAAGCTTACTTGAATAAACACCAGTTCAAAATATGAATTTTTTAACAATAAGATATTTTAACAAACCTTTTTAACAAATTGTCTGATGTCATCTGCATATGTGCTTACATCTTTTAATAATGACCCTATTTCACTGCTTTCATCAGTGTCCTGTAGGAAAAAGATTTTTGTTTAAAATTGTTATCTTCGTGAAACATTTAATATATATAAAAATAGTATAATTATAATATTAAATTCAATTTCCAAATGAATAAAACACAATATAAAAATGCCAATTGTAGCAATTGAATAAGATGACTAGAATGAAAAACTTCCATGATTGTTAAGAATACCAACAAGTCAGGTATACTTAGCTGACTAAATTGAGTTTCACTGTGGGTGGAACTCAAACCCATGTCTCCTGAATATATGCCAGATGTTCTAACCACTAAACTATCAGTGGCTAGAGGTTAGAACATCTGGCATGCATTCAGGAGACATGGTTTGAGTCCCACTCATAGTGAAACAATTTTTTCACCTAGCTATTCATGAGCTCCATGTTTACAGGATATTTCCAGTGCTACTCTATTATTGAATATTACAAATAAGTTATTTTATAGTAACTCTAGTTCTCTAGAGAATTATAAATAATAAAATTACCATTAGTAAGGCTCTCACTGAAATAACATCCATGTATATTGAATCACAAGCAGAGGCAAACAGTTTCATATGATCGGCCATAAGAGCTGTGCAATCAACTTTTTCAGAAGACAAGTGGACACTGTAGAGGCTCTAAAATAGAAGAATTTGAGTTTTTGTTCAGAAGAATGGAGATGTGGAATATGCAATATTTCTTATCTTAAACTTTACAATCTATAAAATTTTTGCACTAGAATGACAAATTATGAAGATCATTATCACTATTCACAAGCAGCCATGGGCTACGGAGGTCCAACCAGACTGTGCAATTTAGTTCTCCAAGCATATCTGTCCTGAGCTAACATCTAGCCACTGCACACCAATTCTAACAAGGAAGGAAGAATGGAGAGTACCTCTTTCTGAGGCCTTTAAGCACTGTTCATAACCTTATTCAATAATTATCCATATGGGCAACATGGCCAAACCAATAGAGTCTCTCTCTGCACAATATGCTGCTCAAAGGAGGTTGCCGACTCCTTTGCCTCTAACCTCATCATTACTTACAAATTTGAACCACCTAATGCCCAAGATACTGTGCAAGCATCTAGAATCAAAAGCATTTAGTTTCCTGCCATTTTGTATACAAAGCGTCCAAGTTTCACTACTATAACTAACCCTAGAAAGAACTAAACTATTACACAGTCTGATTTTAGTCTTTAGATGTATACGCCTATTTCTCCACACTCTCCATACGTTCTTAATAGTCCCTGCATCAATCCCTATTCGTCTGTTAATCTCATGCTGCACATGACTAGTACCTGTTACATAGCTCCCAAGACAATTATATTGAGACACTTGCTCAAGAGTTCAACTATTCAGATTCACTGCATGACAGCCTGCCTGACCAATTTTCATCACTTTAGTTTTCTCTCTATCACCAACCTACTCTACCAGTCTCATCAACAGCTCAAATGAAAGAGTTCATCTCATCAACATCATTTGCCAAAAGGGCTAAATCATCAGGATAGTCTAAATCAGAAATTTTCAGATCTCCAAACTCATCATCATCATCATCAAGCAGCCATGGGCTATGGAGGTCCAACCAGACCGTGCAATTTAGTTCTCTAAGCAAGTCTGTCCTGAGCTACATATGCTGCATCTGGCCACTGCACAACAATTCTAATAAGGTCCTGTTTGACATTGTCTGCCCACCGCATCCTTGGTCTCCCCCTCTTTCTGAAGCCTTTAGGCACACTGTTCATAATCCTATTCGCCAATCTATAATTATCCATACGGGCAACATGGCCAAACCAACGGAGTCTCTCTCTGCACAATATGCTGCTTAAAGGAGGTTGCAGACTCCTTTGTCTAACCTCATCATTAGTTACAAAGTTGAACCACCTAATGCCCAAGATACTGGGTAAGCATCTGCAATCAAAGGCATCTAGTTTCCTGTTATCTTGTTTACAAAGTGTCCAAGTTTCACTACCATAACTAACCCTAGAAAGAACCAAACTATTATACAGTCTAATTTTAGTCTTTAGGTGTACGCCTATTTCTCCACACTCTCCATAGATTCTAAAAAGTCCCAGCAGCAATCCCTATTCATCTGTTAATCTCATGCTGCACATCACCATTATCTGTTACATAGCTCCCAAGATAATTAAACTATGACACCTGCTCAAGACTGCAACCATTCAGATTAACTGAATCACAGCCTGCCTGACCAATTTTCATCACTTTAGTTTTCTCTCTGTTTATAACCAAACCTACTCTAGTACCAGTCTCATCAACAGCTCGAATGAAAGAGTTCATCTCATCATCATTTGCCAAAAGGGCCAAATCATCAGTATAATCTAAATAAGAAATTTTCGTATCTCCAGCCCATTTAAGGCCAAAATCTGTTCCTTGAAGTGACTTTCGCATAACATAATCAGTAACCAAACTAAAGAGAAAAGGAGACAAAATGCACCCTTGTTGAACACCAGAAGTAATGCTAAACCAATTGCTACAAGACTTACCAACTCTCACACATGACTCAGTGTTATGATAGAGAGCTTTCATTATGTTAACTAACTTGTTTGGTATACCATATGATCTCACAATCAACCACAAATTATGTCAATCAACAGAGTCAAAAGCCTTTTTGCAATCAACAAAGCTAGCAACCAAAGGTTTCTGAAGCTCTAAACATTTCTCAAGAATCTGCCTAAGTGAAAATATGTGATCCACACATCCCCTACCACTTCTGAATCCACATTGCTCATCACGCAACTGCCTGTCAACCAGATTCTTAATTCTATTAAGCACAATCATGGAAAGAACTTTCCCTGGAACAGAGAGTAGGCTGATACCCCTATAGTTATCACAAGAACTGCGATCACCTTTTTTGAAAATAGGGATAATAGCTGTGGTAAAATCCTTGGGGACCATGCCTTTATCATAAAAGATATTCAAAATTTCAGTCATCTAAGTGGTAACTGAAACGTTTGCAGCTCTCTAATCATTTCTGTAGTAATTTTATCTACCTCTGGAGAGCCAGTAATGCATCTATCATCATTACAAACAATGGGAGTAGAACTAACCACATTGTTTAGAACATCACTGAAATGCTCAGCCCACCTAGCCATGACAGAATCCTCACCTTCTATAACCTTACCTTGTTTAGCCTTCAATCCCTATATACCTCTTCATTTTCTATCACACAAAACATTAACTCTCTGGTACATCTCTCTGCTGTTGTGCTGTCTAACTGCTTCTTCAGATTTGTGTGAGGGCAGGGGTGGCTCAGTCGGTAGCGTGCCAGACTCGTAATCTGTAGTTCCCAGGTTCGAGTCTCAGCTGGGTCAGCTTTGATATTTATCTCTGCAAAATTCCCCGCCCTGCCCAAGGTCAGTATGGGACACCACTGGGCTTGGAAAGGCCGCAGTCCATCGGATGGGATGTTAAGTCTTGGCCCCGTGTGTGGGAGAGCCATACCCTGTGTATGTTAAAGAAATACTGGATGGCCTTGATGGAAGGCTACCATCTGTCTCCCAACAGCTGTTCCAGTGGATCCCCTCCTCCAACCTTCTCTGAGTTTTTGGAGTCCATGTGACCTGGCCATTTAATCCATGGTGTGCAAAAAATTGCTGCTCAGAAGTAAAACAACCCAACAACTGAGATTTGTGAGCGAAGCCATCAAGCCAAAGATTCTTATCAGCAGGTAACTGATCCTTTACACCCTTATTAAGCTCTCTATAATGCTTTCTATTAGGCTTAGTGGGTATTGATTAAGGACATTCCTACAGTTCTTTCTTTCAGAAATAAGCTCAAGTGCCTTATCACTCAAGTAATTTTGCCTCCTCTGCCCCTTTTTTCCTAAAAGAGTACCCTTAATTTCCAAAAAAAAAAAAGCCTATTTAAAATGGTCCCATTCTTCCTCAACTTCAGTAGAGCAAACAATGACTGTCATAATGACTAAGTAACCTGTTATGGTAAGTTTTAACCTACCCTTTTCCTTTGCCTAACTTCATTGCTTACAAAGTTCAACAACCCAATGCCCAAGATACTGTACAAACATCTAGAATCAAAAGCAGCAAGTTTCCTGTCACCTTGTTTAAAAAGCAGCCAGTTTCACTACCATAAGAAACCAAAGAAAGGACCAAATTATTATAGTCTAATTTTAGTCTTTAGGTGTATATGCCTATTTCTCCACACTCTCCATAGATTCTGAATGCTCAGCCCACCTAGCCATGACAGAATCCTCACCTTCTATAACCTTACCTAGTTTAGCCTTCAATCCCTATATACCTCTTCGTTTTCTATTCACACCTCTACTACCAGTCTCATCGACATCATTTACTAAAAGGGCTAAATCATCAACTTAGTCTAAATCAGAAATTTTCAGACCGTTTAAGGCCAAAATCTTTATCTGTCCATCTGGTCCTTTGCAAGCCGAGAATATCTAAATTATAATGATGGAATTCTTGTGTGAGGACATCAATAGAATAAGTTCTGTGCAAAGTCCTCACATTCCAACTACATATGAAGAGAAAATGGTTAATGGAATGTTTAAAGAAACTATATTTATTGAGAGAGGGAATGCTGACAATATCAAACAGCCCCCTAATCACAAGCATGGGGCAAAGACTTGCTCCCTCACCACTAAAGGCTGAAGCCATCTACACTAGAAGAATTCTTCCAATGTAAAATTTGATGATGCCAGTAGAAGCAAGAGTTCAGGTGCTTGCAATGACCTCTGCTCAGAATTATCCACCAGCTGATAAAACATATCCTGTGAATCTCTTCATTTGGGACTGTGAACCAATAAACAGAAAACATAACAAAGATTTTCCCCTCCACAAAACTCCACCAGTGCAGCAAAATCAGGATCCATAACCAAGCTCAGAGTCATTATTCCAATCAGGTTGGTATATATGATTAGCACCAGAACCTTGTGTGGTTGACCATTCCTCAGCAGGGTAGGAAAAAAAAGTAGCTATAGTTGTCCAGATCGGTAGGCCACACTGATCTGGTAGTCCTCCCCTTCCATTCACTTTCACAAGAGAGTATCTCCTTTGAAAGATACTAAAGGCTTGCACGAAAAGGTGGGGCTGGACATTATGTACTGTGCCTGGCCAATTTTATGCATCATCATCATAGGGAATTGGTTCATAGCTCTCCTTCCAGTGACTACCCAGCTACCATTTAGAGACATTACATACACATTCTGAAGATGCAAACAGATAAAATAAATATTAAATGCAGGATGTCCCAAAAAATGTATACACACTTTATATTTCAAACAAAACCTCCAACACAAATTACAATATCACATATCCACAATAAATTTGAAACTGATGGTACTCTGCAAAATGTACATATGAAATGATCTGGAAGACCTTGAACATCTACAAGACCCCAGGGAATCAGAAGAGGTGGTGCAATGAGTCCTATGATCACCAAGCAAATCTGTCCAACAAGCTGCTCGTGAAACAGGAATCACAAAATCAAGTATTCATCGCATTTTAAAGCATTCAAAATTCAAAAGCCATCCCAAGTCTTTGCCCCATGCCTGTGATTAGGGGGCTGTTTGATATTGTCAGCATTCCCTCTCTCAATAAACATAGTTTCTTTAAACATCTCATTAACCATTTTCTCTCCATACATAGTTGGAATGTGAGGACTTTGCCTGAACAAAGATGAACCTGATTGTAGGGTTGAATTTTGTGAGTGGTTTCTGTCAAAATTAACAGAGGAACCACTGTTTGTCAGTAAGATTGTTTGGAGTGACAAAGCAACATTCAAGTTGAATGGTACAGTTGATTGTCACAATTGCAAGAAATCGAAGAGAATTGTCACACAATTACAAGAGATATATCAACTGATGTTTGCATATCAGTTTCTCACCAATGCCTTGATGAGAATGGAGGTCATTTTGAACAATCGAGATAATGCATCATTTAAACGTAAAACATGCAATGCTTTTATATCTAATTTTTATTATAAAATCTACTCTTAATTACAAAATTATTAAAGAAAATAAACACAGCATTTATTAACAGCCAAAGTATGTAAACATTTTTTTTGGGACATCCTGTATATATACTAATTAATAATTAGATGAAAATTGCTTTTTCAATGATTTACAGAAATTATTTTAATACTAAGGAAGATATCACTCAGAATTTAATGGCGATCAATTTTAGAGGAAAAACTGTCTTAAGCCAAGTGGGATAAGAACTCACGACCTCCTGATAACACATCAGGCGCTCTGACTGCTGAGCTACCTGCCTCTGATCAAGATCTCCTCTCATTGATGCTATGGACTTTCTAGTCCATAGCATCAATTACACAATTCAATTCATCAATTACACAATTCTCTGTGTCTCATGAAAGTATTGTCCCAGCTGCTCTGTGTCAAGAAATAATGACAAGTATGTCATGAAGATGCCAGGTATATTCTGAGTATACAATTGATTAAATTGAAGAGATTTTTTGACATATTCATTCATATATTAAGGAAGTTATCACTCTGAATTTAACGTCGATCAATTTTTAGAGAAATTAGATTTAGAGGGGCTTCATGACATACTTGTCATTGTTTCTTAAGGCTGAGAGAAGCTGGGACAACACCTTCATGAGACAGAGAATTGCATACTATTGGTAGAAAGTTCATAGCATCAAAGTTCTTGATCAGCGGCCAGAGCACCCAATATGTTATCAAGAGGTTGTGGATTCGTATTCCATCCGACTCAAGACAATTTTTCCTCTAAATTTGATCTATGTTAAATTCAGAGTATCTTCCTTAATATATAAATAAATAGGTAAAAAAAAACTCTTCAATTTAATCATTTTAATACTTACTGGACTTTTTCAAATTAGATACAGCACATTTCTCTTTAATTTCCAAATGAATAAATACAGTTTTTTTTTCAATCAATCAATCTATTTACAGATAAAATAATGTCTAGAAACACTTTTACATTCACATTTGATTAAAATAAAATAAACACGGTGGAGGTCAAACTTTAAAAAATATATTTTTTTGCATGACAGAATACATTTCTCAATTCCCAGCAAAACACAAACCCAGACAGTAACTGAAGCCTTATGAATAATTGTATTACACATCTAACATCACCTAAGCATATTTTACCTAAGGCAGATGCAAAACGACAGTAAAAAATACAATTAGTACCTAATTACATTACATGTGTTTTAATATACAATACTTACTTGAAAATAATAAAGAGCTTTTTCTAAAGTTTCAAGATTTACATTTTCATCAAGCTGTAAATAAAATTATACATCTTATTATACTAATTTCACAATTTTTTTTCAATCTCATTCAGTAACTTCATAAAATATTCCTTTTATGTGGCTTAAAAATACAATAACTAACTTGGTAGACATACCTGATAGGTGGAACTTGGGTTTCACATTTACTAGGTTACAAAATAATATTTCTTTTCTACTCTAAAACAAATTTAAAAAAAAACTGGCCTTTTTTTATCAGTTCCAAAAAACATTTTAATTTACTGATAAATATCTGTTTTATTTGTTTAACAATGAAATACTGCAAGTCAATAGATTTTAATTGTTACTATCACAAAAATTCAATAAAACTACAAAAACACGTGACAAACCTGATCTCTTCTTAGCAAATCTATATAAAAATCTAGAGCCTTTTCTTGTACAGCCATCTCTAAATATAAAGTTCCAATTTTCATGAAAAGTTCTACACTGCAGTTGATCAAAGAACTAAAATGAATATAACAATATATTTTAACATAAACAATTGCAAATGTGCAAAGAAAAATATATTTTTTTAAACATGCATTCTTACAATTCAATTCTATTGTATAGAATACAATTAAATTTAAAATTAATATACTAAAGAAGTAAAAAAAAAAACAGAATTATTACCCTTAAAAGCAGCTTTTTTTTTGAATTTATGCTCTTTCATTTGGCATGCAAGATGACCTATATTTTATCTTAGTTATTGCAAGATAAAATTTAGTTGCTTCCCTGTTAAAAAAAATTCAAACTATCTTGGCTGTAATTGCATGCATTGTGAGAATTCTGATATTTTAAGGGTTAAAGCTGAGGGTGCAATTTTTTCAAGCTGCCTTTTCCTTTTGTAAAACTGACTGCAACTTCCCTCAATTCAACTTAAAGTTTAATTAAATTGCTATAAAAAATAAATAGGAATGTTTTCCCTGATCTGTTGCTATTAAAAAGAACATATATAACATATATTTGAAACTTTATGAAATCAATAAAATAACTCAAGATGAGACAATAAATTAAAATACATTTTTCAGTGTTTTAATGAGATGGCTTTACAACAGCATAATTTCCATTCTGGGTCCACCTCCACACATATCTTTCAGGATAAGATAGGGGAGGAGGATGGGAAACAGATTATTAAATTCCTTGAAATCAGTTGAATAGTTCCTAAGCAATGATTGTTTTACCAATAAAGGTAACAACTAGGTTCAAAGCTGATTAACGGAAGGGCAAAGTGGCCCAGGCCCCAAGAAAAAGAGAGACCTCTTTTGCAATTAATACCAGGTATTATTTTAAATTAATATATTTTTGAACATGTGAAAATTTTCAATTACCCACAATATTATACTAAAAAAAGATGGTATAAGATCAATACTTTTATTTATTTACTCATTTACATTTCATTTCTGATAATCCCAAACACTGGCTATGTTAAAAAAAGAGCATAATTTTCTAATATATTTTCTTAGAATCTCACCACAGCTGTAAATTATTTCCCCTGTTCAATGGTTTTCGAAATTTTAAGTTTTGTCACTTTCAGTGGACAATTGCTTATTCTATTTCTTAAATGAGCTTCCTTTCAAAATATTTTAACTTTACTAAAATGTATTAAATATATTTAATCTTGATTCTATACATTTCCAAAAAATATAAACTTTAAATTTTTTTATACATTAAAAACTTTTTTTATGATTTTTGAAAAAAAAACATAGTATCAGTTTGTAGCACTATACACTTTGTTCTCCAGTTTGTACACCTTGCTTTAAGGCATCAGAAGTAAATTTCTATATACACAGTTCATGAAAAGTTAAGCATGGATTACCAAAATATGAATAAAAACTACAGAGATAAATGGGCTTTTAATGTACCCAGGAAATTTAGTGTGTAATTTAAAAAAAAAATCATTATGCAAATTCCATCTAGCGTCACCGAACATGCAAAAATGAATACACATAAAAGCAGCACTTTTGTAGATGTTCGATCATTTCATACTGAAACACTGTCAATCTGTAAATGCTGATTGCTTCATAATCCCTCAAAGAATGTTTAGACATCTCAAAATGATGAATTTTGAAAAATCAACATGCAAATCCTATACATACTGCTCACAAAAATTAGGGGATATTTCAAAATGAATATGAAGCGATGAAATATCCCCTAATTTTTGTGAGCAGTATGGATGGAGTGCCATTGGAAGGTTGGAAGCTGGTCAAGCAATCATGAAGATGGCCATATTTTTTGGTGTTTATCATGATCAATTTATTTTTTCAATATTAATCATTCTAATAAACACTAATTTATCATTTTAACACTGCTATCCATATATCCTTATACTCTTTATGTTATATCAAGTTAAAATTACTTAAAAACTGTTTCAATCTGTTTTTAACTGAATGAAAATATTTGTTTCCTCAAATTTAACCATACAAAGGATTTTTTTTTTAATTCTTTTATTTACAAAAGCCAAAAAATTGTAAAATTTACTTTTCTATACCTGTAAAGAAAAAAAAAAATTCTACAATTTTAACAAAAAAAAATTAAATGATGCAATTAATTTTATAATATGCATTTAATTAACATTAATATTGCTATAGGTTTTAAGTTTTCAATCTTCAGTTTTACTACCCTGCACATTTTTTTTGTTGCCCAATTAGATGTTAGAAATATGTAAAGATGTTAAGACACAGGGAAATATTCATCATAGTAATTTGCAAAGATCAACTAATTGATTTTGACTTATCAAAAATTAAGTTCAAATATAACTTTGAATAAAGAGTGTTGAAATGAAAGGTAAATAGCTCAAATTACTACATAAATATTACCTGATGTACTGATGCAAAAGAGTCTGCAAGTAAAAAATCTTGTACAACAGTCGATTAGCAAAAGTGAATTGGTCTACTTTGTGTGTTTTTAGAACAGTGTCTTTGGTTACCTGGGCTGGATTAGGAAACTATAAAAAGAAATACAATTCATCTGCATGGATCATTTAATCAAAAGTTTTATTCATAATAATTACAATGTTATAAAAAATCGTAATAAGAATAATTAAAACTTCTAATTTTGTACCAATTATACTATTAATATTACTTTTCAAAGTATAACAGATTTTTTACAGTTTTACTGCTTGACACACAGTCAACAAGAACAATAATTAAAACTTTTGTTTAAAATTTTTAGAGTGATATTAAGTATGATACCTCTTATATTTAATACATGTTTTTCAGTTAATAAAGTTTACATACATAAGATAATTAAATTACTTTACATTTCAATGAAAATTAACATTTTTAATTGAAATGTATGAAGTCATTAACAGATCGATATTAAATTGAGATGGGTGGGATATGAAACCCATGACCTCCTGATGACCGAAGTACTCTGACCACTCAGCTACAGGCAGCTGACCAAAATCTCTATTTAGTGATATAATTATTCTACTTGCAGTATATAAATCAAATATCTGTCACTTGAAGGCAGTGTTTGCATCATGAAGATGGCAACGTATATTACAAGTATACTCAATTACTTAATAAATTTCTCAATATTTCTTTAGTTGAAAGGTATGAAGTCAATATCAATATCAAATTTACAAAGTTTGCATTCAGTACATGTATAACATACATTGCCATCTTTTTCAGGATGCTGTTTGTAAGCAGAGAAGATACTACCTTCCATGTGATGTAGATATTTAAGGTTGTGTACTGCAGATAGAATAGTTCCTATCACTAAATAGAGATGTTGATTGGCTGCTGGTAGCTAAGTGGTCTGAGCACGTGACATGTCAGCAGAAAGTATCCACCCAGTTCGAGACAATTTTTCCTTTAAATTTTATATCAACGTTTAGAGTGGCTTCATATCTTGCAACTGAAGAACATCAAGGAATTTATTAATTAACATTTTGAATTTTTACCTTTTCTCTCACTTGAGAAGCCAATATTTCAGCCTTTGTTATTATTCGGGGTACAAGCAAAAGCACCAAAATGGCATCATGATCAGCTGTTGGAAAATTAAAAGTGACCAAGTGTTTAAAAATGCTAAATTATGGTAGTTAATTTTTACACTCCTTGCTATGTTAAAGGCACAATACTGTTATTCAAACCCAAATGAACATCTTTTGTAAAAAAATAACGAAAATGAAAATAGTATTAAAATTTCCATTATTAATTACAAGCATATTACATATTCTCATATTCTATATATAGAGACTTAATGAATTAACAACACTAAGAACTTCAACTAATTTCAATAACTTTGGAAACTAATAAAATCAAAAATAATATTATCAACAATATTATTCTTCAAAACTATATGCTATTTTTGCAACTTCAGAACACATCAAATATTACAATATATTCTAAAATCAATTCCTCAGTTCTAAAAAAAGCTATTATTTTACACACAGATATTATAACTACTACAGATTTATTCTAAAATCATCAATTTGCATTCATGTTATATAAATAAACTTGCACAAAAAATTTCATGATTTTCTTCTAAAACTTTGTATTTTAAATGTCACCTAATCCAGTGGTTTATAACTTTTATTAGAGCAGAGCACCAAGGCTTACAAAGATGAACTTGGTGAGCAACAAATATTTTTATGGTTTTTCTTTCATTCAAGTAAAACTAGCATAATGGGAATTAAATTTCTTATAGTTTAAATTTCAGTAATTACCACTTAGTATGGTAAAGTGTGATACTTGAATTAAAATACTACTTCTAAGTATTATTTAAACATCAGATATAAAAGATAATAACATCCATCAGATAATAAAATATGAATATAAAGATCCATCAGATAGAAAAGTGGAATGTAAACTATGTTGTTCCAGCAGTAGAAAATGCAATCCTAGGGGTAGAGTGGATAGTGTACTTGGCTACTGATCAAAGGGACCAGAATTTGAGCCCTGGATAAAGAATGGATACTTTCTTGTGGTATTTTTCTGTTGATGTTTTGCCTTCCTCACAGATCTGCTTTATGTCATATTAAACTGATAAGCTTTTATCAGATCTCTGTGGCAAGTAGCCACTTGAGGGTTAATGTATTTATTACATAAAATATAAATTGTTTTAATTTATTTCAAATTTCATAATTTAGTGTTTTAGATTTTACTAGAAATGTTGAAATACAGGAAATAAATTAACCTCTAGCATAGACTACTCATAATAACTAGTATAATATTCATGGGTGATTGCTTTTAATAGTTTCACAAGCAATGGTTTTTTTTATGCCTGACCTAGAATACAGAGTATTCAAAAGTATTGTATCAGTTGTACATTATGCAAGTTTTATAGTAACATTTTTACACTTGCTCAATTACTGCAAGTGTTATATTTTGGATATCAATGTATAATACTATGTTGTGATATTTTTAATTTATTAAAAATATATTAATTAGTTTTGTGATCAACTAATTAACATATTTAGTTAATTAATTTTTTGAATCTGTTTTGTGATCAATTAATTAATTTTTTGATTTAAGTTTATGTGATAATACTATTTTTCAGAAACTTGAAGTTTTGTTTTATATAAATATCATTTCTTAGTGTTTAATCTAGTTTTCAGAAATGTTCGAATTATTCCGTATGTCTAGTAGTTGTTTTTCAATAAGAAAGTTTTGTGGAATGGGTGTAACTTTTTCTATTTTATTTATTTCCATACTTAAAAACTTTTCAGTCATCATAACTTGTTGCAGATATCTTAATTCTGAAGAACATTGTTTAAAAAAAATTAAAAAACATTTTAAATTTTTTAAAATTAAAACAAACAAAATTTAAAACATTTTTAAATAAAGGTTTGGTGTTCTATAGTTTACTTAATGAATCTACTGATAACAATTGTAAAAATTATCAAGTATTTCCACCTAAGATACCATTTAAAAATCAAAATTCAAAAATATTTTAAAAATAGTTTTGGTCACTCAAACTTATTCATTCTAATAGGTAATATTCCCCAGCCCATTTGGATGCTTCTGAAACCAACTCATGCAATTACCCCAATACCAGAATGTTTTAAAAAAGTCAATGATATAGCAACAAAATAACTGCTATTGATGTATACTGAAAACAGAAATCCTTTAATATTAATGCAAACAGATTGCCAAAGAAACTAAAAAATTTCAGTGAAAAACAACCGTCTTAACATTGTGTTTACTGAAAATTAATTGGTTTTATGTTCAAATCTTAAGTGCCTTTTCTATAGCAATGCACCTTGTCAACAGCCAAGAATAGTAAATGACAATGTATTGCTTAACATAGTTGATATATACAACCATGGCCAGATCAGGAGGGGGGGGGGGGAAGAGGGCATGGTGGTTGGTTGTTTTACATCTGAGCGGCACTTTTTTGCACACCATGGGCTAAATGGCCAGGTCACATGAACCCCGAAGGCTCAGAGAAGGTTGGGGGAGGGGACCCACTGGAACAGCTGTTGGGAGACAGATGGTAGCCTCCCGTCAAGGCCATCCAGCGTGTTCTTTAACGTGCACAGGGTACGTCTCTCCTGCACAAGGGGCCACAGCTTAACATCCCATCCGACGGACGGCAGCCTTTCCAAGCCCTTCGGTGTCCCCTACTGACCGTGGGCAGGGCGGGGGATTTTGCGGAGATAAATCTCAACGCTGACCCAGCTGGGACTCGAACCTGGGAACTACAGTTTACAAGCCTAGCGCGCTACCGACTGAGCCATCACCGCCCCAGAGGGCATGGTCTTCCCTTTCAGAACGTAAGAATAAAAGAGGCAAAAAAAAATTATGAAACTTATTTATAATTCATGCATTTTTCAAAAATTAAAAAAACAAACATATCATCCTCCTCCTCAAGCAGCCATGGGCTACAGAGGTCCAACCAGACCATGAAATTTAGTTCTCCAAGCATGTCTGTCCTGAGCTACATATGCTGCATCCAGACACTGCACACCAATTCTAACAAGGTCCTGTTTGACATTGTCTGCCCACTGCATCCTATGTCTCCCCCTCTTTCTGAAGCCTATAGGCACACTGTTCATAACCCTATTCGTCAATCTATAATAATTCAGAGGGGCAACATGGCCAAACCAACAGAGTCTGTCTCTGCACAATATGCTGCTTAAAGGAGGTTGCAAACTCCTTTGCCTAACCTCATCATTAGTTACAAAGTTGATCCACCTAATGCCCAATATACTGCGTAAGCATCTAGAAACAAAAGCATCTAGTTTCCTGTTATCTTGTTTACAAAGTGTCCAAGTTTCACTACCATAATTAACCCTAGAGAGAACCTAATTATTATACAGTCTAATTTTAGTCTTTAGGTGTATACACCTATTTATCCACACTCTCCATAGATTCTTAAAAGTCCCAGCAACAATCCCTATTCGTCTATTAATTTCATGCTGCACATGACTAGTACCTGTTACATAGCTCCCAAATTAATTAAACTGAGACATCTTCTCAAGAGTGCAGCCATTCAGATTAAATGAACCACACAGCCTGCCTGACCAATTTTCATCGCTTTTGTTTTCTCTCTGTTTATAACCAAACCTATTCTACTACCAGTTTCATAAACAGCTCGAATTAAAGAGATCATCTCATCAACATCATTTGCCAAAAGGGCTAAATCATCAGCATTATCTAAATCAGAAATTTTCGTATCTTCAGTCCATTTAAGGCCAAAATCTTTCCTTTGAAGTGAATTTCACACAACATAATCAATAACCAAGCTAAAGAGAAAAGGTGACAAAATGCATCCTTGTTGAACACCAGAAGTAATGCTAAACCAATTGCTACAAGCCTTACCAACTCTCACACATGACTCAGTGTTGTTATAGAGAGCTTTCATTATGTTAACTAACTTGTCTGATATAACCATATGATCTCACAATTAATCACAAATTATGATGATCAACAGAGTCGAAAGCCTTTTTGAAATCAACAAAGCTAGTAAACATTTCTCAAGAACCTGCGTAAGTGAAAATATCTGATCCACACATCCTCTACCACTTCTGAATCCGCACTGCTCATCACGCAATTGACTGTCAACCAGATCCTTAATTCTATTAAGCACAATCATCCAAAGAACTTTCCCTGGAACAGAGAGTAGGCTGATACCCCTATAATTATCACAAGAACTGCAATCACCTTTTTTGAAAATAGGGATGATAATAATAGCTGTGGTAAAATCCTTGGGGACCGTGCCTTTATCATAAAAGATATTCAAAATTTCAGTCATCCAAGCGGTAACCGAAACATTCCCAACTCTAAGCATTTCCCGTAGTAATTTCATCTACCCCTGGGGATTTATGAAGTTTAAGTTTAGAAATAGCCAAAATAACTTCAGATTGTGTTATAGGGCCAACATTAAAGCCACCAATGCATCTATCATCATTGCAAACAATGGGAGTAAAACTAACCACATTGCTTAGAACATCACTGAAATGCTCAGCCCACCTAGCCATGACAGAATCCTCACCTTCTTATAACCTTACCTAGTTTATCCTTCAATCCCTGTATACCTGTTCGTTTTCTACCATATAAAACATTAACTATCTGGTACAGCTCTCTGCTGTTGTGCTGTCTAACTGCTTCCTCAGCGTTTTCAGCCAAACCATCATGCCAAAGATTCTTAGCAGCAGCTAAATGATCTTTTACATGTTTATTAAGTTCTCTGTAATGCTTTCTATTAGGACTAGTAGGGTATTGATTAAGGACATTCCTGTAGTTCTTTCTTTCCGAAATAAGCTAAAGTGCTATTTCACTCAAATAATTCTGCCTCCTCTGCTCCTTTTTCCCTAAAAGAGTACTGTTAGTTTCCAAAAAAGCCTGTTTAAAATGGTCCCATTCTTCCTCAACTTCAGTAGTAAGCAAACCGTGACTGTCATGATGACTAAGTAACCTATCATGGTAAGCTTTGGCTATAACTGGATCTTTCAGAGCTTCAGAATTAAAGGTAAATTTTTTAACCCTAGCACAATACTTTTTAAGTTTAAGTTGCAGGACACTTTTAACAAGATAATGGTCAGATCCAATTTCAGCTCCCCTATATGACCTGGTATTCCTAACAGAACTAGCCCATTTGCTGTTAATTAATATGTAATCAATCATATTCTTATGCAGCCCATCAGGTGAAACCCATGTGTACTTATGTATGTCGCGGTGTTTGTAATAAGTGTTAGTTATTCTGAAACCATTGAGTTTACTTACCTGTAGGAGACGTTGCCCACTGCCATTGCAGCTACCAATACCAAAAGGGCCTATCACCCCTGCCCAAAGGTCAGAGTCAGTACCAACTTTGACATTGAAGTCACCTAGAACAACGGTAATATCTCCTTTCTTGACAGAATTCAACTTCAGGATTAGTAGGACTAAGTCCTAATAATCCTGAAGTTGTCCGTAAAACCTATCCTTCTCATTCTCATCGTCATCCTCAGTGGGGGCATAACAGCAGATAACATTCAAGTCTTTAACGCTTATCTGAAATTTTGCTGTAAGAAACCTTTCATTAATGCACTCAAATCCTAGAAGAGCATCACTAGCATGTCTGCTGAGAAGCAGACCCACGCCTTGGTGATGCTTATTGTCGTCCCTCCCTGAAAAGAGAAATTTAAGATTATTTTTAAGAATCTGACCTTTATATGTCCATCTGGTTCCTTGCAAGCCAAGAATATGTAAATTATGACAGTGGAATTCTTGTGTGAGGATATCAAGAGAAAAAGCTCTGTGTACAGTCCTCACATTGCAACTACCTGTGGAGAGAAAATGGTTAGTGGGATGTTTAAAGAAACTATGTTTATTGAGAGAGGGAATGCCGACAATATCAAACAGCCCCCTAATCGCAGACATGGGCAAAGACCCATTCCCCCACCACTAAAGGCTGAAGCCATCTACACTTGAAGACTTCCTCCAATGTAGAATTTGACAATGCCAATAGAAGCAAAGAGTTCAGGTGCCTGCGATGACCTCTGCTCAGGATTATCCACCAGCTGATAAACATATCCTGTGAATCTATTCACTTGGGGCTGTCAATCCTCAAACAAACAGAAAACAATGGAAGATTTTCCCTCTACAGAAGCCCACCAGTGCAGCAAAATCAGGATTCATAATCAAGCTCAGAGCCATAATTCCGTTCAGGTTGGTATAAATGGTCAGCACAAGGACCCTGTGTGGTTGACCACTCCTCAGCAGGGTAGAAAAAAAAAAGTAGCCATAGTTGTCGAGATCAATAGGCCACACTAATCTGGCAGCCATCCCCTTCCATTCACTTCCATAAGAGAGAGTCTCTTTCGAAAGGTACTAATGGTCTGCACCATGAGAAGGCGGGGTCAGACATCAGGTGCTAGGCCTGGCCGGTTCTGTGCATCATCACAGGGGATTTGGTGAATTGAATAACATGATGAAAGGGGAAATATTATACTGCATTGGAAATCAGGTGTCATGGCCCCCGATTCACATTTTTTTTGGCTCAATTGTGTTTCTTGCCCCCCCCCCCCCACCTAATTTTTCTAGATCCATGACTGTATACAACTATAACAACCTCAAGTGGACCACACAATCCTGATTTTTAATCATCTACAAAATTTGCAAAAAAAAAATAACAGTCTTGTCTAAGACATTTTACAAATAAAAGTGAATTGAGAGGATAATTCATGAATGGAACTATTTAGAAGGAAGTTACTAGAAAACCTTGTGCATTCTATGACTAAAAGATGCAGCCTTATTATTACAAAGGTGGCCAATAAAATATTAATGGGCCAGAAGTATTTTTCATTTAATAACATTACTTTTTTGTTACGAAAAGATGTAAAAATAGATTTTGGCTATTAGCACACTGCTATTGTTTTCCATTTTGCATAAAAGTTTGATGCATGTTATTGTTATACATTTTCTCGGTTTCCAGCCATAACTTTTGCTGTATTTTAATTCTGCTTGAATACTAAAATTTACACAAAATTTCTAATAAATTAACACATATCAATGTAAAAATTTCTCAGAGTGCACTGATATCGCAAATGTAAGAGGTGATCTTAAATGAGGGTGATACATAACTTTCAAATATTTCTGTGTACATAGTTGTTTGCATAGAAAAATCCCTACTAACTGCTAATTTTTGAATCAATTAAAAAATTTAATCTACATCTCTAAAATAGTTTGTGTGACACTTTAAATCAGCACATTTGATGCCCAAGATTTTTTTCATAAAATATAACCATCCAATGAGAATTGTCAAGTAAAATAAGGGAAGTTTTATGGGGAAATATAAATTATGCCTCTATTGAGTAACTTAATGGTGGTAGATGTAAAAATACTAGCAGTAGTTATGATGTAGTATTACTATGGAACTAGATTTAACCAAGGGTAATATTATGGAATAGGAAAATAAAAATGAAACAATATAGTCAATTCAATATAAACAAATGCCAAAAGAATGTATAGAAATTATACTTTTTGCCAGTCTCTTAACCCTTCCAGTGTCCACGTCATCTGTACATGTTCACAGAATCTGTAATGAGAAGCCAAGGATGTATATATGTGTTTTTAGAAAGAAAAAAAAAATCAATTTAAAAGAAATAAAAATTGCCATTGTAATTTTTTTTATACGTATCTTATAAAAATACACAGTCATATCAGAATAATATGACCACCTACCATACATATACTATGGTAGGTGGTCATATTATTCTGATACGACTGTGTATTCAATTCAGCCTTGAAAAATAATATTTTGTTTCTCAATTTAATGCATATTTTATTAAACTACAATAAAAATAATTTGATAAAGCTATCTGATTGCCATTTCTCAGAAGCACTAAACAGTATTGCCAATTTGCTTGTTAATGTTCCTATTTGTTGAAGCAACCTTCTGATTTAAGCTCACAAGTTTGATTTGAACTATTATCAACAAATTTTTTCCTTAAATTTTTGAAAATCTCCTAAAAATTAACAAAAAAAACCTACTTTTAAAAACAGTAGATTTTGGAAGTAATTACAAAAGAGTACTACCATTTTTTTTTCCGTTTCACTCTTTTCTGCCATAAACCTATTTCAGTATTCCCAAAATTATTTTTATCATTTTTTCCAGCATTCTATGAATATTTCCCACTTTTAAAATCGAAACTGGAAGTAAAAACATCCTTCTTAGAAATTTTGGTTGCAGCTGCATTTAATTACATTATTGCTCATTGAGGCAAACAAGAGGCAGATGGCTGACACATGCTATCTCCATTCTGTGCACTATAAGTGGCTCCCATATTGTTTACAGTTTTGGTCCAGCATATTTGATATCCTTTGTAAAGTTAGTATTAATTTTTTATATTTAAACCTTAGTTTCCATTTCAGCAGATTTATTTTCATAAATTATCGATTATTTGGCTTATCAATAAGCATTCATTTTTCATATTTATGCTACATTGAATGGCCAGCCTAAAACTTGTCGCTGTGGATATTTTAATATCGCATTAGGCTATATGTTAATTTTTATTTTATTATTTATTACTTTTCCAGTAAAATTTTGATCTGGTATTATTTTTCTGAAAATGAATGAGGTCTTGGATATGAATGCAAATTCATTTCTGTAGATTTCTGCAAATTAGTGATCTTTTAGCTGGCTGATTTATCAATCTCTCTGAGTTATGTTACATTGGTGGCCAGCTTAAAAGTTGTGGATATTTTATTTAATATTCTATTATGTTATATGTATTATTTCTTTTATTATTTCTTGCTTTTTTTTTTACAAAAAAACTTGAAACTTGTACCATTTGCTGAAAACGAATGTCCTGCATACAGAAGCAAAATGGGCTTCCTTGGGATGGAAATTGGCTGTCATGTGGGAGGGCAATTTCTGGAATGTTTCCCTCTCTGCTAAACTCACCATGAACGTTTCACTCCCCTAGAAAAAAAAAATATATATATATGTCTCAAAATTACGAGTTTTTGTGTTTATATTGAATGATTTTAAAAGCACACACCCACTCTCTGTATCTTGGCTGTGCCACTCTGATGATATAACATTTTTTTGTTTGGTGCACAAACCTTTTTGCACTTAGCCAAGATTGTCAAGCTTCAACACCCAAAGAAAAAATTCATAATATTTAGTAAAAAAGCAGCCAAAAAAGTATTTTTCTACTTTATAACCAGTGAATGTGAGAAGTTCGTCACTTTGTATAACACTGGCCATGTTTAAAACCTACAATACTGAAAAGAATCAGTAAAAGAAATAAAAATCATATTTCAGGTTAAATATTATATTATTCAGTAGAATATTTCCTTTCGATTTACATATAATTTAACTATTTTTATTCATCAGGTTTTCCACAATGAAGCCTTAACTGTATAGTGCAATCTTTTTTTCACCATATCACATTGAAAAAGTCTTATTAAAATCAATATGCTTGTAAATTTATTTATATTATTTATTTTCATAAAATTCGTAATTAAATTCTGTTTAATTTGTATATAACATGACCTATTTCCATTGATTGATTATTTTTTAAAAAAATTCTAAAGTTGATTTGTTTATTTGACTCGGAACAATTGGCTAAAAGTCTGGAATTTTCTCAAAGTATGGTACTGAGAAAAAAATTACAAAATGAGAGAAATATTTACTTGTAACAAAGAATTTAATTTTTTGTTATTCAGAAATAAATAGACTTTCTATTCATGTGCATTATGATCATTTCTGTCTTAGTTTTTTTTAAATAAATTTTTATTTGTGATGGTAGATGAATTTTTTTACTACACGATCCTAAAAAAAGTTCTATTAAAATAAAACTAGTCTTTCTTTTGTTATATATTTTATTTTCAAAAAATCCAGAATTAAATGCTGATTAATTTGGCATATGACATGCCATAATTCCTTTCATTAGTTATTTGGCAAAAAGTTCTAAAATCAATTTTTTTTACTGAGCATAGGGAGAAAATAGCTTGGTCCCCAGATGAAAACCAGTTTTTCGAGCTGGACACTGGAAGGGTTAAAAACAGTCTACTCCGTTATTCTTTCAGTATTAAAATTTGCATGCATTTTCAACTTAGAACTAAACACAAGAAAAAGTGAACAAAACTTAAAAAGTAGGTGTATTGGAGAAAAATTTAGGTCAAGCCAGAGTTTAATAGCTCAGAGAAGGTTGGGCTTCACTTAGCACTGATTGTTTCAGGCTTATGATCAATCTTAATTTTCAGTTTTATGACATATAGTAAAATAAAAAAAGTCCAAAAAATATTACTTTCCCCATCACAGAATTGGTATGGAAAATAAATGTAACTTTGCATAAGCTTTATTTGACAAACTATTAAATGAAGTTACACTGTAAATAAGTTAAATACATACCCCCTCTACAAAGGAAATTGTCTGGCATGAAAGAACACAAATATGCTACATGTTGATTAGCTTGCTGCACTTCTAACCTCCGAAGATCCATTTCTACAGCCTGTAAAAAATGAATCATAATTAGTTATAATACTTAACATATTAAAAATTCACTAAATTATTTTAATCTTAAAACAAAAGCACAAAAAAAAACAGTTTTTAAGATCCTACATATTCTTTAGGTTATTGTTTTAAAAGATTATCCAGTAGGTTCATTCGATTTTCTTCTCACAAAAAAAAAAGCAAATAAAAGAGCTATGAAAGTTAGTGCATCATAATTATACTTAGTTTCACTTGAGATGAAACTGGCAATGTCATATTTTACTTGATTCCAAACCACTTTGATTACAATTAACTGGCAGTGATATGGAGACAAATGTAGTATTACTTTGGCTAAAAGTTTATATACCACCTATGGCATAACAAGGGGATGGGGATTGGGATATATTTTAAAAGACTCACCCATCAACAGATTTTGGCTATCTCCTCTCAGCTATGTTGCTGTCTACAACATATCTGTCACAATCAACTTTTACATATTTAATTTTAAAAAAAGTTGCTAAGCACAGACCAACGAAGCTTTTTGAAAGAAAAAAACACTTAAATAACATACTAACAATACCTTGATGTCATCAATATTCCTCTGTAATCTACGACAATTCCATTGTAGGAGTGTGGCCATCTCAGGACTTAGAAGAGTGGGCGGATGATGAATTCCTATTCAACTTAACCGCCGCAGAGGACGGTTTAGTGAATAGGGGGCGGGCGGTATCCATGTCCTCGGTATCGTTCGAGGGGCATGGATTGGTCACCACCCTTTGCGAAGGAGTGATAGGTTTCTTTTTAGGCCCCGGTGGGGGCCCCTTAGGTTTGGAAGGTCTTGCTGTCTGAGGACGGGGAGGAGGAGGCCTTCCAGTGGAGGTGGAAGGTTGAATTGCAGGAATGGAAACCGGGGTTGATGTCGAAGTCGACACCACCCTTGGTTTTGCCTGCATGAGGTACTTAGCTGCAGGCGAGAAAGACTCAGTAGGTGGTACACTGATGTCAGTCTGCACCACAACCAAAGTAATTGGAACGATGGGCTTTCCTATGATTGCAACGGCATAGGATAGCTTGCCAGGTGGGGTGGGCGGTGCAGCGAGCTTTCTTGCCTCAGCGTACGAGATGTTATTCATTACTTTCAAGTGTTGCACCTCCTTTCACTTTGGACAATCACAGGAGATGCCAGATGTTCACCACTGCAATTCACACAGCATGCCTTTACTGCTGTGCAGTTAGGATCGAGATAATCCTTACTGCCACAGCGAGCACAGGTGGGTTTGCCCCGGCATGCTGTGTGGGCATGACCGTATATCTGACACTGAAAACAGCGCAGAGGGTTCCGAATATATGGTCGTACTTCAAAATGCAAATAACCTGCCTTGATGGAAGAAGGCAGGCGTGGCGTGTTAAATGTCACAATCAGCACCCAGGTGAGTGCCAATTTCCCATCACGGCGTGTCGAAACCCGATGGACTGCTGTTACTCCTTGAGATGTGAGTTCTGAGAGCATTTCCTCCTCGGTGACTTTGAGGAGGCCCCACTTGGTGATCACACCATGAGAGGAATTTAATGTTTTGTGGAGAGTGACCTCGACAGCCACCCCACCAATCTCTGTAACCTTAAGGAGTAGTTCTGAACGTTTAGAACAAGTGGTCTCAACCTGCAAGTCACCAGATCATAAGCGCTTGATGGATTTCAGCACTCCCGCAAGACCTTTCAAACCTTTGTTCACATAAAAAGGGGACATGTCCCCAAGTACCTGATCACCCATGGAGTGGATGATCAGGAATCTCGGGAACGAAGACAGACAAAGAAGTGACGGCGTTGATAACTGAGACAATGAGGAAGTTGGGGGCTCGTGTCAAGCCCTCTTAGCGGCATTGATCGCATTAATTTATTCATCTACTCTCATGTTTGTTTTTGTGTGGTTCAGTGCCCGTTGTCCCCGCCCTCCACGGAGCCCAATAAAGGGACGCCCAGTCGGGTGCCAGGGCTACACAGGCACTATACTCACATAGACAGTGAGCCAAGCCCTCACAAATAAACAAAAGGAAAATGAAAAGAGAAATGTGCAGAACAAAAACTTTCTACACAAATGAAACAAAGTGTAAAATATCAAAATTGTGAATGGCCAAACTGGTCTCACAAAGAAAGGATAACGACAAAAGGAAAATAAGTTGTGAGGAAACTTGCAAACCTGTACCCAGACCGTGGGCAAGGTCACTCACTGTTCTGCACGGTTGACCCTAGCAGGACCTGCCACCAGCCGATTGATCCTGTGAGGGCCACCCCAGGAGCTCCCGTTTACCGGAAGCAGAGGCCAAAGCAGTGTATAGCAGAGGCCCTGGAATCCGCTGCCCAGCCCCGCAATGACAGGCTCCCCAATGGCAAGGTGGCCAAAGGGGACCCCGCCAGTCATGAGCTGAGGAGAGAAGACAGGGACCCCCGAGCAACTACCAGGATCCTCCTTTCCTGGGAAACGGGTCTCCACATGGGCGAGCGTTCAGAATCCTGTGAAGGTAACTGAGCCAGCGGAACCTTCACAGGGTGGTCCCCTCACCGTGTACAGGAGCTCGCACTGAGGGGCACCTAGCACAAGAGAAATATCTTCTTTCATCACAGAATTCAAAATATCCTGAAGCTGCCTATAAAATGTATCCTTCTCATCTCATTAGAGTCATAACAACAGATGACATTCGTCTTTAATTTCTGTTTTAAATTTAGCTGTAAGAAATCTTTCATTAATGCAGTCATATCCTAGAAGAACATCACTGGTATGTCTGCTGAGAAACAAACTTACATCTAGGAGATGCTTTCCATCCTACCTCCCTGAAAAGAGAAATTTAAAGTTATTTTAATTATCTCACCTTTACCTGTCCATCTGGTCACTCGCAAGCTTAGAATATCTAGGTTATAATGCTGGAATTCCTGCGTGAGGACATCAAGAGAATAATCTTTATGTAATGTCGTGAGGACATTACACAGATCTGGTTACATTGTTGATATTACACATATAGTTCCATGTTCCTGGAAAGAGAAAACGATTAGTAGGATTTTTAAAGAAACTAGGTTTATTGAGAGAGGTAGGGCCAACAATATCAAACAGCACCCTGATTGCAGGCATGGTGTAACGACCTGTTCTCCTCTTCTGCTAAAGGCTGAAGACATCGAGCTGGTAGGAACTTCAAGCACCAACTTTTCAAGTGGACCTTTTCAAGAGCCATAGACTTGGCTGAGACACTTTAGTCCAGTTTAGGATTGACGATGCCCAACTAGCTAAGTGAGGGTTCAGGTACCTATGATTGCCTCTGATCAGGATTATCCAGCAGCTGATATAAAGTATCCTGTGCCTCTATACAGGCTGGCAACCCACAAGCAAACAGAAAACACAGTGGCAGATTCTCCCTCAACAGAGGCCCACCAGTGTTGCTTCACTGGTGGGCCTCTGTTGATCCAGGATCCATCTATAAACCAGTCCAGTCTAGTAGGTATAAATGGTCAGTACCAGGACCCTGTGAAGCTGTCCACTCCTCAGCAGGGTTAAAAAAAAAAAGTGGCCACACTGAACTGGCAGCCCTCCCTTCCATTCCCTTCCAAAAGAGAATATCTCTTTTGAAAGGTACTAACAGCCTGCACCATGAGAAGGCCAGGTTGAACATTAGGTGCTAGACCTGACTGGTTCTGTGCATCATCACTGGGGATTGGTACATAGCTCTCCTTCGAGTTTATGCCCAGCTACCATTTACTAAAATCTTTACACAACTGATAAATGCAAACCTAAACAGAGCTAAAGAATTAAAAAGAAATCAAATATACAAAAGCTCAACTTGAACATTTAAGATGAAATTAAAACTGCTTCTGGGTCAAGTTTGCATTGATGATACAAAAAAAACTATTTCAAATTACAGAAAATTTCCATTACAAAATCACAATACATAAATCAAACCAATAAATATCATTTAAAGCTATCTTGAAAAATACTGTTTAAAAAAAATGCTCACCAAAAGCTATTGCAAAGCGAACTATCAGTAAGTGACTTAGACTTACTATTAGGCAAAAAAAAAAACAAAGTTGCAACTTTTCCTTTGATATTTTAGAATTACTGATCATTTTCACTTTAAAATTAAAAATATTTAAAACAAGTGATAAATATTAATCAAAAATACCAAAAAGTTACAAATGAAAAAAAAGAAAAAAAAACAATACAAAGAATGTTAAAAAAAAAATTATTGCTGATGGTGCAGGACTCGAACCCATGACTCTCCAGGTATATACTGGAGCACTCTACCAGCTAAACCAACCATTGGACGATAATTTGCTTCCAGAATATAACCTTTATATGTTTCGCTGCATGTGGTGAACCTTGCACTGTCTGTAATCAGTGAAAGCAACTTTTTTTTCTAATTGTTGCTAAAAAAAATAGATGTTAATGAGAAAGTCATTCGAACTTTAGCGTATTAATGAAAAATGGCACACGGTCCGCTACATGCAGCGAAAGATATAAAGGTCATATTTTGGAAGCAAATTATCATCCAATGGTTAGTTTAGCTGGTAGAGAGCTCTGGCTTGTATCTTGAGAGCTGTAGGTGAGTTCTGCACTATCGGCAATAATTTTTTCAAATAATCATTTATTGAATTATATATCTATAGGTAATCTGTGTTTACTATGGACCAAAGAATGCATTTGGTAAATACCGTAAAACGCTTTCAATGAAAAATAACTGTTCCATTAGTTTTTTTTTATAAACAATGTAAAATCATTGGAAATTAAGGAAAGACAACAGTACAAAAAGCAATTTTAGTCAATAATTCAATTTCAAAACATCTGAACCATGATAAAACCAGAACTGTGCGTAACAAGCAACAAATATCAATCTAAAAATTATGGCTTTAAGAATAAAAAATAAAATGCAGAAATCGGCACACATCAAAAATACATTTAGTGAAATCATAAGTAACCACTTGTTCTTGTGAATGGAGGCAGCATATTACATCTATAATGAGTAACATATTACTTGAAAAAATTGTTAAGGTATTAGAAATTAAGGAATGACAAAAGTTCAGAAAGAGTTCTGGCTGATATATATTAAATATTTTAAATAAAAAAAAAACAACAACAAGAACTATGTATTGCTCTAAAGTATATATATAATAACATCAAGAGAATCATTGGTAATTCTACTATATATTTTATTGATTTCATTTTCTTTATGAAACAATTAACATATAAATGCTTATTTTCAAGCTTGGTTTGCACACTTTTAGGATGAATAAAAAATAACTGTTGAACAAAATGATTCATATATTAAATTTAAAACTTAGCATTGTGCAGAAAATCACCTTCCAGTATACGTATAATTTTAACAAAAATTATACATCTGATTTTGCCACATTAAGGATTAATGGCAATACATCAACTACTTACTTTGCCTATGCTACATTTAATATATTACCAAATTATGAAAAATTATTAGGGGGTAAAACACCATATATATATATAGAAAATTAGAAATACATTTCTTACTCTAGCAAAAGCTTTAGTTTCAGCAAATTTGACTTTAAAATCAAAGTTTTCAGGAGGAGTAGCCATAGCAACTCTATCAGATTCCTTTTGCAATTGCGTCTGCAGTTCATAATTTGTGTCCCTTAGCTGTTCTGTTAGGTCACGAAACTTTTGAATTGTCTGCTCATAATCTGCAATTGTTTCATGCATAGCATCAAGCTTCCTTTGAGCCTAAAACAAAAAAAAAAAACCATACATCAAAAGTTTCAATATTTATAAATTACTGATCATAATACTAATTAATAAGTGTATTAAGAAAATATTTATAATATTTAAAAATTTGTTAAGATTTCAAATAGCATTTTTTTTACTAGACTTTAAATTATCCTGTACACATCAAGAATTATCACAGCAGCAAAATATGCTGTGGGGTTGCAGACAACCCCACAGCATATTTTGTGAACAAGGTCCAGAACCTTCCTGATGTGTTTTGTTGTCCATCTTCAAACCATTCTCTGCATATTCGATGCACCTCAGATCACTACATCCCACACGAACCACATTCAATTCCACATGAATCAAAGAGGGCTTCTAATTGGAGTGAGAGAAGGCAATCTTTCATATTTGCAACCCTAAATATAAGAGAATAGAACTTACGGGCATGTACATTTTATGCCATAATATTAGTCAGTTGGCATTACTGTACTCAAGGTTAACAGCCTTTAGCAGTTGAAATGACCTTGTCACATGCTAATCTCACTCAAGCATTCATTCCTTTGTGTTGTGTCAGCTATGTCATTTTCCAAAAACGAATGCGTATTTATTGTTGAGACTTATTGTGTGTACAAATATTACAAACGTGTGAGAGAGAAGTTTGAGTTGAAGTTTCCTCAGTCTGCAGTTCCCAACAAGTCAACAATATCTCGTTTGCTTGATAAATTTCGTGACAGTGGGTTTGTACAGGATCGAAAGAGCCAAGGCCAGCCATCACTGTTAACTGCCGAAGTTCTTGATGATGTGTCTCAGCATTTAACTCACTCACCCAGAAAATCTCTTAGAAAGTTATCTTCACAGATTGGACTGTCACCATCAACAGTTTTCAGGGCTACAAAGAAGTTAAAATTTCATGCCTACCACATTCGTGTTGTTCATGAACTGAAAGAACCAGACTACGAAAAATGTTTACGGTACTGTCGTTGGTTTCGTTCTTTTGTTGATGAAAATGGAATTGAGGTGTTGGACTGTGTTTATTTCAGTGACGAGGCTTGGTTTCACTTGGAGGGGTATGTGAACAGTCAAAATAGTCAAAATGGAGCAGTGAAAATCCTCACAATTTTCACGAACGACCATTACATGCACAGAAAATTGGTGTTTGGTGTGCAATTCCTCATCATGGTGTGATAGGGCCTTTATTTTTTGACTCGACTGTAACTGGTGAAGTTTATCGTGACCTCATCCAATAGTTTATTGCACTATTGGATGTGAATGAACCTGGGTGTTGGTTTCAACAAGATGGTGCGACCGCCCATCATATACTGCAAATGACACAGTCATTTTGCAAGAATTTTTTGGTGATCATTTGATTTAAAAAAATTTGTGGCCCCCAAGATCCCCAGATCTTACTCTTCCCGATTTTTTTTTGGGGGGGGGGGGGGATATCTCAAATGTGTAGTGTTTCAAAACAATCCTCATACACTTGAAGACTAACATTGAAAGAGAGATTTTAAGCATAAGAAAACAAACATTATGAAAGGTGGCTGCAAATGTCATGAAACGGGTATGAACCTGCATCCAGGTTGCAGGAAATCACTTTCAACATCTGTTGTAAAGGTAGATATATGTCTAATTTGCATCTTTTGAAATTTGCATCTTTTGTCAAGTTTAAATAGAAAAAATATAATAGAGGTTTGCATCCTTCTTGAAACACCCTGTACAAGAACAGATAAGCTGACCCCCCCCCCCCCCCTTATTTTTTTCTTCTAAATCTGAGGCTGTTGAACTTCTCTTCAATCAACATTGCTTTCAAACATTTAAGTGTTTTAAACCCCTTTTTTAACCACTAAAGTTTGTTGGCATGCAATACAGCTTAACACTCCATCTGACAGACAATGGCCTTTCAAAGCCCACTGCTGTTCCCTACTGACCGAAGGCAGGGTGAGGTTTTAGCAGAGATAAATCTTAATGCTGGCCCAGGTGGGACTCAAACCTGGGAACTACAGATTACAAGCCTGGAGTGCTACCAAGTGAGCACCTGTCACGAGTAAGATTTGAACCCCTGTATCACAATAACATGCTAGGTGTGATAACCAATACACCATTACCAACTAACCTTTTCAACAGCTAATGTGAAATTACCTGTGGGAAGGGTCCAGTCACACCCTTTTCCAGAATGTTCTCATTGGCCTATAGCCAACATGACTGCACTGATGACCTTGAAAAATATCACGTCTTCAGTAGTAGCTGCTAAACATACCCCATACAAGATACAACTTACTCTATTCCTTCTCAGTGTTAGAGTTTCGTGAACAGAAGTATATCTTTGCATTAAAATTACATTTTATTTTACATTAGTAATAAAATTCGCTTTAAGCAATTATCAATTTTACTTTTGCTATTTTATTGTCAATGGAAATTATAACATCTTACTTAAATAAAGGTTAAGAGATCAAATATCAGACTACTGAGGAAAGGTCTCAACAATCTACATGAATTATATTATTTGATTTATATCCTGCTTCTGTGAAATTTTAATTTACCTAATTACCTATCCCAACTGGTGATTGTTTTAATGTTGTTGCTATTATATTTGCTCAAACTTTACTGTTGGCACAACAGGAAAATCTGATCAAGCACCAACAGAATGGAATGCAGTATGAAGATTCTCCCATGAGTCCTAAATGTACTGTGAAAGAAAAATAATGTAGACATAGATGATACCAGAGTGGGCTTTCACTTTTTATAAAATCAACTCTATGAGAGCAGTTTTATTTTAAAACTATCTAAGTAAAAATGTACAGGTACATTTATAGTCTTCAAAGAGTTACAAAAATAGATAGCTTAAACAATATGCAAAATTATTCTTGACTACAAGCTTAAGAAAATGAATTATTATTTGAATTCACAGAAATTTCTTAAAAGATTGTGTCCTTAAAAATCAATTCTGAAAATAAGTGGTTATTAGAGAGATACAATAACATATGATGCATAAAAACACTGACAACAGAAATGAAACTTAATTTCTGCATTTAAAAAGTAGCTGGCTTCCAAATTTAATAATATAATGTTAGTTCTTATAAAGAACTCATTTCAAGCTGTACCTCGAGAACCTTGACATTGGACATGTCCACTTCCTCTCTAAGCTCCAGTTCTGTTTCTTTGGCAGATTCCTGTAGCTGTTCATTAATATCCTGAAGTCGTTCCTGAAATATCCAAAATATCCTTTGTAAAATACTTTTTGCTAACAATAAAAAAAAAAAAAATTTGTACAATAGATGCAAAAATTGCTAGCTAAAAAGAATATATTGGGTATTTCAACAACTATTGCAATTTAATTTTTTCAAACTTATTTTACAAAATCTTATTTGCATTTTTTTTTGAAAAAGAATTAAAATGCCAGATTGTTGTTTTATAATATAAACTGTGTTGCTTTAAACAAATTGTAATCTATGCCTTTTGTAAAAACAGGTCCTGCCATCCTCTCAGATCTCCTACTGTGGCATATAAACTGACAGGCTCCTGTCAGACCTCTGTGGCAAGCAGCTGCTTGAGGGGGTATTTATTTTTATTTTTTATTTTTATATCATTAACAAATATTCTGTAGAAATTGCTTGTAGGCCAGAGAATAATTTCAAGTAGAAAAACTAACTTTAGCTAGATTTGATATGGACCAATGATTTTCTGCTAAAGCATCAAGTGCTCTGTTGATGAGTTATTGAATGGTGATGAAAATCTCTACTAAGAATGACTAATGTGATCAAAGAAACATCACATGGCTCTACAGATCAACCTGAAAGCACAAGACAGGTCTTAAGTGGTGTATTAAACAATCCATGTATAAATGTGTAAGTGCTATCTATTGATTTCATATACACTATATTACAAAAAGCAACAATGCACACTTCCATGTTATGTGAATGGGAAGTCACATTCAAAGCTGCCTAACTTTAAAAATATTTATGAAAAAAAAATGTTATAGGAAATAAATTGAAGATCTCCCTCAAATCTCTCTATTTTCTGCAATATTCATTTAATATTTAGATAATTATGAAAGCTTAAACATTTAACTATAATTCCTGCTACTGTATGAAAATTTGCTTAAAAAAGATAAAACAACTTATAACAAATCATTTACTAACTTAAATTCAAAATTTGTAGTTTGTGTAGTGATTTTTCCAGTTTTTATCAATTTGAAGAAAAAAAATTCCCCCAAACCTTTCTTTAAATTAAAATCCCAAAAATTTCTCCCTTTTAGAAAGATTGTGACAGTAGCATCTGCTGTTAAATCTTCCAGCTTCAACGATTCTTTGAATATTAAGCAAATATTGTTGAAAATTGAGATTTAGAGAGATTTGAGTGAGATTTTCAATATTTCTTTATTATTATTGTTTTTTTTCTTCCAAATATTTTTATGTAAAAAGCTTATTTTTAAAGTTAGGGAGCTTTGAATGTGGCTTTAACTTCACATAACATGGAAGACTCCAGTTACTTTTTTTGTATTATAGTATAGAGTCAATTTCTCTACTAACTGAAACTGTAGGTATAAGGTAAAAATATCAAGAGATAAGAAATCATTTTTTTTTAGCAATTAAAGCAAAAAATGTGTAATAACTGTGAACTGGCACAGCTATAAAGTATCTGTAGCGTTAATGAATAGAAACAGTTTCTTTTTATTTTGGATTTATCTTTAACACAAAGTTAAATATTTTTTTCTATATTATATTTGCAAAATGTAACTTTCTATTTCAGAGAAAGTAAATCTGAGCTGACCAAATCATCAACTGTCTCTTGCAATTCTCTGACTCTTTCTTCTAAACCTAAGTTTCTTTCTGACAACTGTTCAACCATTTCTTCAGCACCCAGAGCTGCATCAACCTGGCAAATATAAATATATATTAATGCTGGTTATATATATATTCAATAATGCACTATATTAAATCAAAATTTTAAAATCCTTTTCACAACATCTTTAAAAAATAAATGACAGAAAAGGCAAATGACGAATTTTAATAAGATCCATTTTTAAATTCTACTGGGTGACCATTAATTAAGACAAAACCCATATTTATATAAGGAAATTGAAATTTATTAAAAGCAACTGTGACATTATTTCTGTAATTTATGTTTTTTATTTATGAAGATTTTTGAAGGAAATTGTCTATAACAATACTGACAACAAGTTTTGACTTTTTTTTTCAATAACATGAATGAAATAAGCTGTTTTTGACTAAATTGGGTACACCAATAATGAAAATGACAGTAAAAAATTTGTAACATGCCCAGCTTTTTGCAATATCACTTACTTTTTATTTGTGTTCAACATATATTATTTTAAACAGATCACCATTATTAGGTTTGAAAGGTGGTCATGAAATTACACTTGGGAACACTATAAAGGCATCATAGGCAAAGATTATTCTTGACAGTATAACAAAAACACAGGCTCTAAATTTGTTAACAGACAGTTTTTTTTTCCTCTTATGAACAGTATCATCTTGCCTTTGTAAAAATCAACATTAGTCACCAATCATTGTAGGATCTCATCTTCTCTGGTAGTGTTGCTCCATTGCACTTATATCTTGGTGGAATCTTTCACCTTGTTCATCACTAACAACACCCATGTTGTCTGCAAAGAACTCTAGATGAGAATGTATAAAGTGTATTTGAGTGACATCCGGCATCCTAAAAGTTGATAGTTAGGTAACAGTTCTTCTATTAATTGCTCTTTTTTATTCCCAAGCAACCCTTGAACTATAGGTATAATTAAATATATCAAGAGATAAGAAAATAAATTTTTAGCAATAACTTTTTATTTATAATTTTTATTACCAATAAATTATGATTTAAAGGATTTCCAAGCTAATTCATTGGGATTTAGTTCGCTTTGAAAATGGTATTGTGCAAAGGTTTTCTTATTTGCAGGCCAACAAAGATACCTTTTTTTTAAGCTTTGTGGGACTCAGTTTTGGAAATTGTCCTCTTAAATATGCAAAATCATCACTATTTTTGTCCAAAGCTTTTACAAAGTTCTTCATAAGGTCCAGCTTTATGTGCAGCAAAGTAAGAAGAAATGACTCAGGATTTAATGGGTATATATTAATGGAGTATATTTAACATTGTGTATTACAGAAACAAAGTTTTCTCTGGCTGGCCAGTCCTTTACAGCATAATGTTGCTGCATGAATCCATCTTACAATCCAAGTAACAGGGCGATTACCTGCAAATCATCACATAACTGTTAACAGTATTTGTTGTAATTTATTGCAATCAGCATGAATGCAATAATGGTTTCTTCATTAGCAATCAAATGGGCCACACATATTGAAGGTTTTTTGTTTCCATTGTGGAACAGAACATCCTTTAAGCTTACTTTGGAAGAATCTATAAATAGCCTCCATTCTTCAAGTTTGTATGGAAATCCTAATTCTTCCACCAGTCTATTTATGTTGATGCACACACAGAGGGACAATACATGCCATAAAAATGTGAAAGTTTATGATTTCTCTTTCAAAATACACAAATCCTCATATCTTTAGCCAGCAAATTCCTTCTTGCAGCATGGTTCCCAAAAGTTTTGCTTGTTTTGACAGGTTAGGTCATGTACTAGATCATTAAGCTCACTTTGCTGAATTAGATGAGGTTCTTGACTATGCTGTGGAGAGTAACTTGAATCAGAAGTAGATGGATCTTCAGCAGTAATCCTTTTCTACACTGGGAATAATGCAATCTTTGCAGTTAGATGGTGGAACAGGGATATCCCATGTAGCACTGATTTCATCGCATATGGAATGTCTGGATACTGTAATTCATTTTTACTTTTTTTTTAATACCCCTCATTTTTTGTACGACAGAATGCATACAGATGGCAACTGATGGCTAAGGCAAGCCTCAGACCAGATGAAGACAAACGATGTCAAAGAGGTATCCCATAGGCAATGGGGTGTTTGGAAAAAACTGGGTTGCCTGCTTTGTCCACACATCAAACAAATGGATGACACATAGTCTCTTTGGCATCCTTTTCCAAACCTGTCTGACAAATGCTGCCTACAGGATATTATAAAGTGCTGCTTTTTATTGCTAACAAGGTTTATTTTATAAGTATTTGTGATAAATAATCATTGTTGCCTTTTCAGAATTTGTGATGTGAAACAAAATTTTTAAGTCAAGATCTGGAATCAGCTTATCAGAATTACTATAAAATGATAGTTTTCATTTGTGTTTATCAAAACCTTCTCCACTAATGTAATCATTCTCAGACCACTGAAAGCTTAAAAATCAATAACAACTAATGCTATTCAAGGAATTTCTCCTAGTTTTGAGAAAAGTATCTAACCAAGTAAAAAAAAAGATTCAGACATGCTTGGTTACAGATGGACAACATTCTCAACACCTCTCACAACAAATTATTTTGCAATTTAACAATTTGGTAAGCTAAAAAACTTCCTTTTTAAATTATTTATTCACTTTATTGAACATTTTAGGGATAAACTTCCTTTGGACAAGCTGCAGGATATCCCAGAGTTTGACACTCGTAGAATAGTAGCTTTTTCTTTTCCTAGACAAATTTTATAAGCTCAGGTTCCATTTTATTCTGGTCACCCTGTATATTGAGAACAACTTGCATAGTTAACTTCACACGATTATATTTACAATTTTGTTTTAAAAATATTACAAAGTCTGATATATGATTTCAGCATTGCTTAACTATCACGTAAGTGACTCAAAAAATCAGACATTCATACACCAAATAAAAAAACCAACCATTTTACCAGCTACTGCTACAGTGTATTATGATAAATATACTCGGTTCTCACTAAATTATGACCACCTCCTTCCATGTTATGTCAGTGTAAGCTAACTTCGAAGTTCTATAATTTCTAAAAAACGAGTTTTGTGACAGAATGGAACTGAAGGTAAATTAAATATCCCAATCAAATCTATTTAAATCTCGATTTTAACAATGTTTCCCTAGTATTTAAAGAGTCATGGAAGTTTAAATATTTAACAACAGCAATGCCTACATTAGAATTTAACTTAGAAGTTAATTATAATTTGAATAAGAAGTATTATTTTACACCATTTCATACAACATATGTATATTTGACAAGTTAATGTAAATAACTTGCATTGTTGCTGTTAAAATAAGACTTGCATTGTTGCTGTTAAATATTGAAAGTCCATAACTCTTTAACCCTTTAACTCCCAGGAAATTTCAGAAAAGGGTAGAGGGTATTAAAGACAAAGAAATGGCACTATTTGAACGAGTCCGTTTCAAATTGTCGGCTGTTTTGGGTCATTATGGGTGTTAAAGGGTTAAGTACAAAGTTAACATTATTGAAAATTGGGATTTAAAAAAATTTGATTGAGATCTTTAACTTATCTTCCATTAGATTTTCTCATAAAACGCATAAGTTTAGAAGTTATAGCACTTCGAAGTTAGCTTCCACTTGTATAACATGGAGGGAGGTGATCATAATTTAGTGAGCACTGAGTGTATGGTTGTTTTACATAAATAATGGAAAGAGTAAAATCTAATATGCAACCCCCCCCCCATAAAACAACAAACTACTTTATTTTCTCACTACAGCAAAACATCAAGTCACATTAAAAATTAAGGAAGTAGGGAAAAAACCATAAGGAAAATTTTATTTGTACATGAAAACTAAAAATAATGTCATTTATGACAACCTTTAACATAAATATAAGGTATCAAGCATACTAATATTACTAATAATAAGAGCAGGTATATAGCTGTAAGATAAGTTATCTCTGAGCAGTACTTTTTTTGCACAGAATGAGCTAAATGGTTATGTCACAAGGACTCCAATGACTTAGGAAGAGTGGGTTGGGTTGTTTTACCTCTGAGCAGCACTTTTTTGCACACTATGGGCTAAATGGCCAGGTCACAAGGACCCCAAAGGCTCAGAGAAGGTTGGGGGAGGGGGACCCACTGGAACAGCTGTTGGGAGACAGACAGTAGCCTCTCATCAAGGCCATCCAGCATGGTCTTTAATGTGCACAGGATATGGCTCTCCCACACACGGGGCCACGCTTAACATCCCATCTGACGGACGTCGGCCTTTTCAAGCCCATCGGTGTCCCCTACTGAGTGTGAGCAGGGAGTTTTGCGGAGATAAATCTCAATGCTGACCCAGCTGGGACTCGAACCTGGGAACTATAGATTACGAGCCTGGTGCACTACTGACTGAGCCACCCCCTCCCCAAGGAAGAGTGGGAGAAGGGAATCCACTGGAAAACTGTTAGTAGACAGATGGAAGCATTCCATCAAGGCCATCTAGTATGTTTTTTAATGTGAACAAATATGGCTCTATTGAGCATGGGGCTATGGTTTAATGTCACATCTGACAGTTGGCCTTTCCAAGACCAGTGGCGTCCCCTCTCAGTGAGGTTAGTGGAGAGAATCTCAATGATGACAGAGTTGGAACTTGAACCTAGGAACTGCAGATTACAAATCTGGTATGCTACTGAATGAGCCAACTCTTATACTCCCTTTAAGATGGGACTGGGACTCAAATCAATGACTTCCCAATAACATATCAGAGCAAATGACACATTATGTCATGGGTTAGTTTCCTGCCAAACTCAGTTTTTTTCAGTTAACATTTCCCTTGTTTTAAGTTATACAGGACATTTATATGCTTGTTATCATTTATTAAATTACTAATAATTAATTATAACTCTTTAGATTATATAATACATCTGCAAAATTATCAATGGTTAAAATTTTATGCAATATCGGAAGCAGTTTTTAAAAACACATTTTCTTACCTAAACAAAAAAAAAGTGCAGAACTTTGTCTATATGGTCTTATATGGAAATATAAACACAGAAAACATTTATAAGCACACCATCAGCTTGTCAGTTGTAAATCACAAAGATATGATCCAGTATATATGGTATACATTGGTTAAGTAGTCCATAAAAAAATTATGGTACTATAGTTACCTGGAAAATGGGGTAAGATTAATTGTCATTTAGCTTATTTCAACTTTTCTAATTGAGAATAATAATTCTAAATAAAATTATAATTCCTTATGAAGATATAGTACATTCTTATAAAGGAAATATTTTTAATATTGAGTAATTTTATTGTAGAAATAAACCAAGTAATTTTTTTTAAAATAATGAAAATGTTATTACCTGTTCTTTCAGTTCTCCAAGTTGCTTTTCATAGTCTTCAACTATAGAACTAAGCTTCTCTTTTGTACGACTGAGCTCAGTAATTTCTGATTTCTGTTGGTCTATTTCCTTTTGTGATCTCTGTTGTTCCTGCTTCTCATGTGCTGAGAGGTCGCGCAATCTGGGGAATAAATATACGTGCATATTTATGTTACTGCACTTTTAGATTTGTATCTTAAGAATCAACATTAAGAATCACCATTCTTAAGAATAAAACATGAAAATCACATTAAAAATTAAGTAGGAAAAAAACACAAGGAAAATTTTATTTCTACATGCAAACTAAAAATAATGTCATTTATCACAACCTTTAACATAAATATAAGGTATCAAACATACTTAAATTGCTAATAATAAGAGCAGGAATAGCTGTAAGATGGGTTACCTCTGAGCAGTACTTTTTTTGCACAGAATGAGCTAAATGGTGAATGCATGAATTATGTTGACAGTTAAAATGGCAGATTCATTTATTCTTTTCTGATGCTATTTTTAAATCATTAATGAACTAATGACACAGTAAAGGCAGTCCGAAGATTATGAGATATCCTGATAATCTGAGGGAACAGTCTCCTTCTTTAGAGAAAATATTTTAAAAGTCTCTTAAAAGAAAGTTCTATATATAAACAATTAATCATTAAAATTACTACGTTTTATCAAAATTTTAATGATAATTCCTACAGGACTATTAAATGGTTTATCAGAAACAGGAATTTTGTACTCCACAAAAAAGAAATTCTACAAAAAGGATAGCTGCTACTCCTGATCCATAAGTTAGTTTGCAAAATCAATTAGTCATTAATTTTAAAAAAAATAAACATTTACTCTAATCACATTTATCAAGTATTTTTTTATAATAAAGTGAAATGTTATATGAAGTGTAAGTTATGAAGTAATAAAGAATATCAACACACTTGACTAAAGCTTCCTTTAATCTTTCATTTTGCTGTTCCAGTTGCTTCACTTGATAGTTAGTGGCACCACCTTCTGCACCTATATGTTAAGAAAATTACATCAACAAATTAAAAAGTTAGATTATTTTTTCTTTTATTCTATCTTACATATATATTTAAGAACTGATTTTTAAAATATAACCTGCTATTTTAAATCAAAAGCACTAAAAAATTAAACTTTCTTCTTCCTTATGTTAAAAACTTGCCTCTCAACCTACAATATTATTGTTCTTACTTTTGGTAAATCAAGCAATCATTTAATCTGTGACTGACTGACTGACTGACTGACCTATAAACTACTGAGAGGAAAAATGAAAAACTACTAACATGTAAAAATATATTTTTTTTCAGACTACATAAATTTATTTTATTATTACTACTTCTTTAATAATGCAAACTGTGTTTTTCATTATTAAAGATAAATCAAAGATGCATTTTTGATATGATTAAATAAGGTTCACATTCAAGTGACATTTTCTTTTTAAGCAATTGGTGAACTGGTCTAATCATATGAGAAAGCCCAAACCCACAAAAGCCTGAATTAAAGACACTCATTGGACAGGTGTTTCAAAACAGAGGAAAGTTTCACTTTACAACCAATGTCTACAAATGTGCATAAGTTACAGTACTTTTTCATTTCTATCATTTCTCTTTCATCATTCTTTATTCATCATATTTTATCATTCTCATATCATCATTCTTTTTTCCTACCTTATGTTAAAAACAGATGATCTGCTATAAAGTCAAGGGACCGAATCTGTGAATCTCATCCAGAGGATGGGTTACATTGGGCATTTCTGCCTTACTCTTTTTTCATCAAGCGGCATATAGATTTGCTCAGTTAATTTATTCTGAATTCTTTCAAGCTTTAAAAAGTTAGCAGTAAAAGCCTATGTATTATATTTCTTTACAAATGTTTACTTCAATTTCAAATTAAATAACTTTTAATTCATTAAAAAGTTTTCAGACCTTGATTTACTTTAGCCTTTGAACAAGTAAAAACCCTTAAAGCAATGATAAAAGATTGGAAGATTAATATTTTCACACTAACAAGGTAGTAAAAGCACAAAGAGAAATAAAACATAGCAGTTTGGTTGATTAGTAATATATACCTAAGTCAGTGTACATAGCCATAAATGAATGTGCATAGCCATAAATGAGTTGCATTCACACACAAAACTACTGAAAGTAAGTTTAGTAGAAAAATCACATAAATATATCATCCTCATAAAGTAATTTTTGCAAACTATATGCAGTGTTACACTGAACTGAAATATTAAATAATGCACAGGAAGACTGAACACTGATATTAATTACAAAATGCAAAATTAACCATTCCCAAACAATATTAAATCTGACAGTTTTAATGCTTAAAATATAATAAAATGTTTCCAGTAAAAAAAAAAATATTAAAAATATTGACAGTATTGAATTTTATTGGCATTTATTGTTGTAAGATTTACCTTTATCTGACATCTCTGTTTTTATTATCTCCAAATCAAGTTGGAACTCTTCAAGTTTTTCCTTTGTTTGTTCTAATTCAGCTTGAAGTGTTTCACACTAAAAAAGTATTAACATAGAAAAACAAAAATGATTTTTTTAACAAAAGTTTTTAAGCCATAAAAATTATATAGCATAACCTGCAATTTTTTTCTGTTTAATACCATAAATATGATAATTTTACAACTGATATTTTTAAAAATTCCATGCAACAAGATTTTAAACAGATTTATAGTTAATTTTTAGAGTTGTGTTGGGTTGTTTTACCTCTGAGTGGCACTTTTTTGCACACAATGTGCTAAATGGCCAGGTCACAAGGACCCTGAAGGCTCAGAGAAGGTTGGGGGAGGGAACCCACTGGAACAGCTGTTGGGAGACTAGATGGTAGTCTCCCGTCAAGACCATCCAGTGTGTTCTTTAACGTGTACAGGGTATGGCTCTCTCACACACAGGGCCATGGCTTAACGTCCCATCCGACGGACGGCGGCCTTTCCAAGTCCATCGGTGTCCCCTACTGACCGTGGGCAGGGCAGGAAATTTTGTGGAGATAAATCTCAATGCTGACCCAGCTGGGACTTGAACCTGGGAACTGCAGATTATGAGCCTGGAGTGCTACCGACTGAGCCACCCACACCCCAATTTTTAGAGTAGCAGTGTACTGAAAGCTAAGTAAATTTCTATTTGAATCATTAAATCATTTAAAAGGGCAGCTTCCTTTAAAAACAACAGACTCTTCACTGTACTAGCTTACATTGAAATATTGTTTAAGAATATATAAATGGCAAAAAATATTTAATTCAACAGTATACAGCATTTTAAGAAATTAAAAAAAAAACCTCTGTAAAAGCAAAAACTACAGTTCTAAAATGCAGAAACTGCATGCTATGGCCTTCCCAACAATTTTTCAATTAGATCTTGTAAAAAAGCTGATTATCTGCTGGAATCAAAAAGCCTTTTTAATCAGGTGATTTATAATCATCCCACCCATGAAAATTAATCTTAGACCAACACAACAATGAAACAGAATGACCATCTCTACAATAAATGAATGGGTTGAGTTGTTTTACCTCTGAGTGGCACATTTTTTGCACACGATGGGCTAAATGGCCAGGTCACATGGATCCCGAAGGCTCAGAGAAGGTTGGGGGAGGAGACCCACTGGAACAGCTGTTGGGAGACAGATGGTAGCATCCTGTCAAGATCATCCAGCATGTTCTTTAATGTGCACAGGGTATGGCTCTCCCATACACAGGGCCATGGCTTAATATCCCATCCAACAGACGGCAGTCTTTCCAAACCCATCAGTGCCCCATACTGACTGAGAGCATGGTGGAGAGTTTTGCAGAGATAAATCTTAATGCTGGCCCAAGTGGGAGTTGAACTGGGAACTTCAGATTACGAGTATGGTGCACTACCAAATGAGCCACCCCAACACCAGAAAGCAAAAGAATTAAGTAAAATCACAAAACTGTACAAAATGAACACTGCACAACTATAACCTCTGTTCTAAACTTTTTAACAAAAGCTCCTTAGTATGATGGGTTACTGTTGAAATTATACTGCTCACAAAAATTAGGGGATATATTATCGCTTCATATTCATTTTGAAACATCCCCTAACTTTTGTGAGCAGTGTAATAGGACCAAAGGAGGGTAAAGATTAGACTATAATGGAAGATGCAACTGCTGAAAAAAAGACAGCAGTGCTCACAACACCAGAAACCTAAATAACAGCATGTAACGAGGTTGGCAAAGATTTTTAACAACACATTTAGAGGCAATAAGTGACTGTGAAGACTGCAGCAATGGATGCCGGTGACATTTTACCTTTAATAGTTTTCATGTAGATGTTTATAATTATATTTTGAAAAATCCCAATCAAAACAACTTGATAGTAAAAACTTATATAAAAATGCTTATTTTGTTTAATAAAACTTTGTAAATAAAAAAAATATATATATTATTTAGCAATCATAACACATCAAAATTTCTATTTAACCACACTGAAACATGACAGAACTATGAATGAAGTAATTTATTATGCAAATTAAAACTTCTTAAACACAATAGTTGCTATGATTTACAGAATATATATAAAAGCTTGCTATTTGAACAGCATTAATTCAATTGAAAAGCGATTTCATTTAGCATTTTATTGAAACAAAGTAGACTAAAACATAAGTTTAAATATAATAGTGAAATATACCACTGTTAATATATACAAAATTTGGGATACCTTTTCTTCTGCCATTTCTTTGTCTAGTGTAGCAATTTCTACTGCTTCAGCCAAATCAGCCATTTCCTCTGCATGTCGCTCTTTTTCTTCTATAGCTTCTTTTGCTTCCTATGAAAATTAATTGAAATATAATCGTTTCCCAACTATAATAAGTTTCATGTGCATAACATGAGAACACTTATTTTAATTATTGAATTAAAATATTATGGGAAGGTTAGTGACATATTTATTCTTTACCCTGTAATGTGAAAATGCACAAAAACAAATTAAGTCCCTGGCTAAGAAACTGAGAGCCACCATAAAGTTTTTTTCTATTGAATAATATGCAACTTAGATGATAATGAAAAAGGTGATAAAATTTTATTTATTTGTGGCAGTAAAAATTACATGGCTTTTATATTTTCTTCATGGCTTCCTAAGTGTGTGTGATTGTTACTTAGGGTTACTAAATCAATGAACTTAATACCATTTTGTAGCTATAAACTTGATAACCTCATCTCCATTAACCCTTCCAGTGTCCAGCTTGAAAAACAGGTTTCTGTCCAGGGGCCAAGCTATTTTCTGCCTATGCTAAGCCAAAAAAAACTTTAACTTTAGAAATTTTTTACCAAATAACTAATGAATGGAATTATGGCATGTTGTATGCCAAATTAATCAGCATTTCATTCTGGATTTTCTGAAATTATAATATTAACAAAAAAGACCATATATTTTATTTTAATGACTTTTTTAGAGTCATGTAGTAAAAAATGCATCTGGCAATGCAAATAAAAATTTAATCAATTAATCAATTTAACCAATTAATGCAAATAAAAATTAATTGCATCTGGCAATGCAAATAAAAATTTATTTAAAAAAAACTAGTAGACAGAAATGATTACAATGTGCATGAATAGAATGGCTATATATTTCTGAATAACAAAAAAAATATATCTTTTCGGTTTTAAGTAAATATTTCTCTCATTTTGTAATTTTTTTCTTGGGTACCATACTTCGAGAAAATTCCAGGCTTTTAGCCAATTGTGCTAAGTCACAATAAACAAGTCAACTTTTAGAATTTAAAAAAAAATAACCAATCAACGGAAATAGGTTATGTTATACAGGGTGATTCAAAACTTATCGTTCAAATTTCGTGGGGAGGTAGGGAATATGTCAGGAAACTGATTTCACATAGGAAAGAATGTCCGCAAATGTACGCATGCGTATGTAGAGGGCGCTGTGTGTACCCAACCAGTGTACAGCTTGCCCGACCACTCCCGCTGTCATCAGTGTACGAGCTGACTTACTAGTGATAAGATGAATCGTTTTACGCATCAAAAGTTAGTGGATATGCATCTCGCATATGGGGCAGCTGGCGAAAGCGGCCGCCGAGCTAGGCAAGTTTACGAAGACTGATACCCCAACAGAAGAATACCGCAGCATCAAATGTTTGCACATGTGCATCGCAATCTGCGCGAACGTGGTTCACTGCGCAGCAACATGCAGGATACGGGGAGAAGACAACTGACGCGGACTGTCAACGTCGCAGAACAAGTCCTACAGTCCATCGAAGATAATCCGAATACCAGCACACGAGCTATTGCTCAGCAGCTTGGGGTCTCTCAGTCAGCAGTGTGGCGGATACTGCACGAGGAACGTGTGCATCCTTACCATCTGCAAAGGGTGCAGTTACTGCATCCTGACGATTATCCAAAGCGTGTGGAATTTGCACAATGGTTCATGAAGAAAGGTGCCATTGGACCCCAGTTTTCCAGCTTCTGTCCTTTTTACAGATGAAGCTTCATTCACTCATGAAGGTGTGTTCAATACACACAATTCGCATGTGTGGGCTTACGACAACCCGCATGGTACGAGAAGTCACGCTGCGCAACATCGTTTTGCCGTAAATGTGTGGGCTGGAATCATTGGTCACTGTTTGTTGGGACCTTACTTGCTACCGCCCCGATTGGACGGCCGGAAATAACTAATATTTCTCGAGACAGTGTTAAAGACTTTTCTGGGCGCTGTTCCTGTGCATATCCGCCGAGATATGTGGTATCAACATGACAGGGCTCCAGCCCATAGCACAATTGTTGCGCACGATTACCTGAACCCAACATTCGGAGCTCAATGGATCGGTAGAGGTGGACCGATCACTTGGCCACCCAGGTCACCTGATTTATCGCCCATGGATTTCTTTTTGTGGGGGGCCATGAAAGACCATGTGTACGAGACCCCGTCGACAGTGAAATGGACCTTGTTGCACAAATAGTGGCCGCCACAGGCATTGTCCGTGATATGCCAGGCGTTTTTGAAAATGTTCGGCAGTCAATGCAACGGCGCTGTGAATCCTGTGTCCGTGTAAATGGTTGCAATTTTGAGCACCTACTGTGAACCTGTACTTTACCTTGTTGGAATAAAAGTCACATTCGTTACCACTTAACTGTACTGTTTCCTTGTGTTCACTTTACTTGTCCATTTGGTTCATGTAGATGACGTTTGCGGACATACTTTCCTATGTGAAATCGGTTTCCTGACGTATTCCCTACCTCCCCATGAAATTTGAACGATAAGTTTTGAATCACCCTGTATATCATATTAAACAGAATTTAATTACGAATTTTATAAAAATAAATAAATAAATTTACAAGCATATTGATTTTAATAAGCCTTTTTCAATGTGATATGGTGAAAAAAAAGATTGCACTATACAATTAAGGCTTCATTTTGGAAAACCTGATGAATAAAAATAGTTAAATTATTTATTTATCAAAAGGAAATTCCCTCCCAAATAATATTCAAACTGAAATATGATTTTTATTTCTTTTAATGATTCTTTTCAGTACAGTATATTTTAAACACAGCCAGTGTTATACAATGTGACTTGGAATATTACGAATTTTTTCACATTCATGAGATTTTTCTGAACTGGTTATGAAATAGAAAAAAAACTTCCTAGGCTGCTTTTTTTGCTAAATATTCCGAATTTTTTCTTTGGCTGTTGAATTTCGGCGATCTTGGCTAAGTGCAGAAAGGTTTGTGCATCAAAGCTCCAACCCTTCCTGAAATTGCCCTCTCACATGACTGCCGATTTCCATAGCAATGAAGTCTATTTTGCTTCCGTATCCAAGACATTCATTTTCAGAAAACAGTACAAGCTCAAAGTTTTTTTACTAAAAAAAAAAAACAAGAAATAATAAAATAAAAATTATATACAACCTAATGGAATGTTAAATAAAATATCTGCAACAACTTTTAACCAGCCTCCGATCTAGCGTATCTCGGAAATCGGCTGATCGTAAGATCGCTAATGGAAGTAAATCTACAGAAATGAATTTGCTTTCGTATCCAAAAAACTCATTTATTTTCAGAAAATGATACTAGATCAAAGTTACACCCCTCAAGTAGCTGTTTGATACATAAACATTCAAGAATTTCAAAAAAAAAAAAAAAAAGGAAATGATCAGCAAGATGAAATAGAAAGAATTATGAAGTCAGTATCTATGACAATACAGTAAACATAACCCCTACCACTATTTTTTATTAATTTCTATTTGATCATAGAGTTAGTGCAAAATCGTTTTTTGAAGAATGAAGCTACCTGCATATGGGTATTAAAATGATCTTGTACAGGAGAAATGTTGTCAAATGCATATAAAGTATTGAAAGAACTTTTAGCTCTTAATATACACTAATAATTTTTTTCTTGCAATGGATAATTCATTTTAATGTTGTAAATTCTTTTAGTAATTACATTTCAAAGTGAGTTTATAACATTTTAGAGCAATCCATATATTTTAGGTCAGCAACAATGAAGTACACCATATAATACATTAATTGTGGAATAAGTGTCTCAATTTAACTTCCTATATTATTTTCTTGTTCTTATAACCAGGGATTTCCAAATATTAAAAATGTATTTCTGAATAGTCTGAATCTGGGTTGGAAACCTTATTTTGGGTGAATAGCCAAATTAGCATAAAAGCAAAAATGCAAACCAACAAATTTTGAGAGCCTCAAATTGCAATATTTATTGGGTCAAAAACCAAAACAAGAAAAAAGAAACTGAATATCATTCTATGAACATATAAAATTTTAACATATATATGTTTTTTAAATGTATATTCAATAAAACTGTTGAAAAGAAACATCGTGCCATTCATCAGTGACTTTTGAGTCTTCTAGATCAACAATCAAATTTGGAGTGTATTTAGAGCATTTGAATTGCATCAGTGCTTTCAAACTACTGTCTGACAACCTTCTCCAGTGCTTGTTTTCAATCAAAATCATTAAAAGAGTTAAGTTGAATGTTGAATCAAAAACTGGCAAGGGCCAATTTTAGAGTTTTCAGAGCTGCTGGTTCTAGACCCCTGGTCTGAACTATAACCAGCTTAGTTACGAAATTGATATGCTGTCAGATTGTAACAGGCAGCACATATGCTACTGCCAACTGTGCAGTTAGCAATCTGATATTCCCAACACATCTTTAAATATTACTGTTTTAAAACATAAAATCACTTTAAACTTAAAAAAACGGAAACTCGCCTTCTTTGCATTAGTCAACTGCTTTTGGAGATCCGACTGATACTCTGAGATCTTTGCTTTGTACTCCAGCAGCTTGAAAAAAAGAAAATTTTTTATTGATTATTTAAATATTCATACAAATAAATCATTTGATGGATGATAATTACCAATAAATTCTTTTAACTAAATAAACAATAGATTTTTTCCTCAGGGAAATAATATTAAAACTAGTTTTAAAGAATATTTTCATTATTCAAGTTTTTTACATAAATTCTATGATTAACAACAGCAGATTTATTATTGCCGATATACTTAATCTTGAAAAGTGTGCTTTTAAAGCATTTTTATTTAAACAATTTGGATTAAAAATTAAAATGCAATGAATATACAGGGTGTCTCAAAAATATAGGTACAAACTTTTGGGGGAGGTAGATAACATCTAAAGGAATGAGAATTGCATAGGAAGCAGTGACCAGTTGGAAGCATATTGTTTATCTGCAGTTGCTTTGATTTGCATAAAGATGCGCTTTGTCATTATGCTTTGGCTCTTCAATGTATATTGACCAGATTGCAAAATTTTGCTTCGACTCTTTGTACTCTTTCACTTTCAAAAGTGAATCAAAGCTGGTACTGTTTTGTAATTTTTTTTTATCATTTTTACCAAACATCTTTAACTGTTTTCAGGTAAAAAAATAAACTTTGGAACATTGCCCTGAAGCAAACAAAATAAACAGCATTTATTCATACACAATAAATATCCTAAAGGAAATTTTTTACAATTTTTTTTCTAATAACAATAAAATTTTACTATAATTTTTCGTTTTAAAATTAGTGCAAATTTTTAAAAAAATTCTCCCAATTTATTTCTTTATTCCATTATTATTATTTAAATTTTAATTTTTTTAAAATCAAAATAATATGGACTTAAAAATGCAGTTTTTAATTGAATTTAATTAGACAATATTAAAGATTAATGTGACAACAAACTTATTTTACTTTAAAAGCAAGATGTATAGGGTGATCTCCTACTGTGGCATATAAACTGACAGGCTCCTGTCAGACCTCTGTGGCAAGCAGCTGCTTGAGGGGGTATTTGTTTATATTTATAGGGTGAGCAACTTGTCAGCTTAAGGAGAAATAACATTTAATTTTTCATGCTACGACATCCCTCCATCTATGCAAAGTTGCAGACATTTATGCCAATTTGGGAACACTCAGTGGCACTCCTGTTGGGGAATACTCTGCAACTCTGAATGAACACATTTTGCAAGATCTTGCATCCTTGAAAAAGGCTTCCCAGCAGAGTTACTTTTAAATTTTTGGAAAACAAAAAAATCTTATGGTGAAAGATCAGGTGAATATGCAGGATGGGGTAATTGTTTGCATTTTCCTGCTCCAGATAGGCCATAACTTGCCGATTTTGTGAACAATGGCATTGTCATGAAGAAGAACCCTTCACACCCTGTTGTTGGACACTGCTCCTTCCTCACCATAACCATTTTGCACAAAACAATGTTGGAGTATTGGACATTTTTTCAGGTGAGGTGTCCATGGCTCCCACTCCTTGGGAATTGAAAAAAATTTAACATTCTTTTCCTTAAGCAAATGTCTTCCCAGAGGATTTGGGAACAGGATAATCTTCCACAACCCAAACATAGTTGTCAATCTTTCTGGGAGTTGTATGGTAATAAAACCCCGTCTCATCTCCTGTGACAATGTCTGTTAATTGTATGGGCCACTAGGTTCAAACACTGCCAGCATCTCCTTGCGCAAATTGACTCTAGCCACTTTTTGTTGCTCTGTCAGTTTGTGGGGTACCCATCTAGCACAGATCTTTCGAAACTTTAAATGTTGATGAATAATTGTTTTCACACTGCCAACTGATACACTGTCATCTAAACTTATTACCTGAATGATGATGTGCGATTTTCCTTAACAAGTTCATGAACAACAGTGATGATTATCTCATTCACGCCCTCCTTCAATCTTTTTGCATGAGGAAGGTCTTCGAAGCTCTGCCATCCTCCTGTGAATTTGTGCATCCATACCATAACAGTGCCATGTGAACAGGCTGTTATGATCACCCATTCACTTTTACTTTATTTATGCTTTATTTATTATTTTGGGAATTTTCTTCAGCTGCTAATAGCATGCAATCATAAGATTATGCAAATGTTCTTTCCCGGCATGCAACACACACACATGCCAGTTGCACACCATGTGTATAGTACATAAGTGACGTTAGGTCATGGAGCTAGTAGAGAGAATGCTAATTAAGAGTTAGTAGAGAGAATGTTAGTTGAGAGTTTGGAGTTGTGATTTGAGAATATAGAATATTGGTGGAGATTTTGATTGAGTGGGGTGTTAGTTGCTCAGAGAATTTTGTGTAGAAGGAGAATTCACTTTGGTGAGTCTTGATTTTTTGGAACTAAACTTGTTTGTTTTATGAAATAGTTTTGACTTTTCAAAAGTTTTTCCCTTGAGCAGGAATTTGAATTTTGACTAGATTTAACTTTAATAATTGACAATCTTTTTAACTGAATTCTTTTTGTTTATGTCTATTACACCTAGAGAACCCTTATTTAACTTTATTTGGCAAGATTAATTGCCTGGTGCCTGAGCTATCTGGTAATTTAGCATCTTTATGATCAGTTACAAGGTCCATAGTAAAAAATTTAACATACATTTGGAGCATTACAAGGCATAAATTTCTTTTTTTTTTAAATGTAAAATCTCGTTCCCCTATCTTTATTAGGCTTCATAGCAACAACACACAGATTTGGTAGACTGAAAATTATGTCACCAGTGAAGAGAGAAATGATGATACAGCATTTGCTTTTAACACTTAATGAAAAGCTTAGAAGAGCTTTCGAATAAGTCATTGCTCGTTAACTTTGGAGGAATGGTACAAATCTATAGTACTTGTCAAAAACCTTTTAAATGCCTTCCATAATGCCTGTATTAACTTTCTTCATAATTACATTATTATTTTATTCTGAAGTTTAAGAGAGAAACCTTCAAATTAAACGAACATGTCAATTGAAACAGTTGTGAAAATTTGACACAGAGTGATGCAAATCCCCATGCTTCAGGAGAAATTTAATGTGATAATATAGTGCGAGTTAGCATGATGTTGTTACGGCATAGTGGGACCTTATTTTTTAAAGAGATGGTCACTGCCAATAATGCATACCTAGAAATGTTAAGAGTTGTGCTACCAAGTGACGAAAGAATCTGCAGTGTGAAGATGTCACATTCATTTGGTAATAGGGGGAGGAGCACCTCTGCACTACAAATTAAACATATGACAGTTCATGGTAGAGAACTTTGGAGAATGGACTGAGAAAGTGGAATGGATGATTGGTCAGCAAAATTCCATCCTTGTTCCATTTTACTTTCCAATGGGGGGAGGGAGAATTTGCAGAAATTGAATTCTATTTCAAGTATTATATATATTGGGGTGATTCACAGAAACCAATTGATCCAAATCACATAAAACATCTAACCGAAGAGTTTAAAATTATGAATAAAGATAAACAGCTGTGTAACATCATTTGTGATTGTTTGACAGAGTGAATCAATGACAGTTGCTTCGAGTTTTAAATTAAAAAAATTAAACTAAAAACTTATATTTAATAACACACATGCACACACTAAAAATACTACCTTAAGTTTAAAAAGTTTCCTTCAGATTGAATAGAAAATATTTTTACCTGTTGCAACTGTATTTTAGTCTTTTCAAACTCTTTAATTTTAGCTTGATCTTCTAAACGCTTAATTTTAATTGTTTCAAATTTTTCTTTGAGATCTTTAAGCTCTTCCTTAAGTTGTTCTATCTCTTGCTCTTTCTGCAACACAGTGACTTTTTCTTCTAAAACACTGGCTGCAATGCTCATAGATGACAATGCTGAAGTTGTTTGGTTTGATGTATCAGACTAAATATGGATAAAAAAGAATATTCAACTTCATACATATTTTTCATGCTTTAACAAAATTTAAAAACTAATTTTAGAGAACACAGTGAATTTAATTTTTAACAGCAAATTATCTAACTTTAGATCTCTCACAAATATGAAGTACTTATGAAGGAAAATTAATTTTGTTCTTATGTATCAATTAAATAGCTTGATAAATTATTTTACTACATTTAGAACATAAAATTTTACCATAAAAATAAAATTTAAATACAAATAACTTTTGGCTGGATGAAACTTTACCAATGTCTTGCAATACACACTATACATCTGTTAAATACACTTTTAATGAATTATCTTATGTATTCCAATTGCAAAACCTGTTACCTTATTTTCTCTTCCTTCAAAATCAAAGCAACAACTGAAAATATATAATAAGCTATTCATTCACTCAACTACTAGAGCTAATTCATTTAATCAAAAGAGGTCATTGACACAAATTCTGAAGGAAAAAATATCAGGTTAATTTAGAGAATATGAACTAGGTAAATAAGAACTTTAAAAAAAAAATTAAATAAATAGTGGTAAGATTGTCCAATGTGACAAAATTTAACACAAACTAAGATTAAAAAAAAATAAGCCTGAATGCAACTGAAATGTAAATATAGAGAGTATACATTTTCAGAAAAATTCATTTCAAACTCCTGAAATATGAGAAATGTATCAACTACTTGGGGGGAAAATGCATTTTAGTCAAAATAATACATATATTAAAGTTGGGAAAAATTCAGAATGTCGTTTTTTTAACTATGGTCTTTAGTTGGGCAACGTGTGAAATGGCTAGATAGTCGTATAATGCCTAGTTTGACTTTACCAATAATAAATACACTTAGTATCACTCTTAGTGTTGGGTTTGCTTATCTCTGAGGGATACTTTTTGCACACACTGGACTATAAATGGCAAGGTCACAAGGACCTGGGGGCTCAGAGAAGGTTGGGGAGAGGGAACACAATGGATATCTATTAGGAGATAGATGATAGCTTCCCGTCATGCCATCCAGCATGTTTAACATACACAGGGACATAGCAGCTACATTTCCTGTGTTAGTAATTTTATTAGTAATATGGATCTTCCACACATGGGGCCATGGCTTTATGCCCTACCAATGCATAGTGGCCTTTCCAAGTCCATTGGTATCCCCATGGGTAAGAAGTTTTATGGAGTTAAATTTCAATGTTGGCCCAGATGGGATTCAACCTTGGGAACTATAGATTACGAGCCTGGGATGCTATTGACTGAGGCTCCCCTCCCCCCTGTGATCATTCTTAGGAACAGATATATATTATTAGAGAGTCAGATTCAGAGCTCACTGGCAACATAAATAAATTTCTATGGAAAAATATGACAGAATACTTAGAGTAGAGGTACACAGTGCAGTAATTAAAATTAAAACTATTTAATTCTCTATGACACTGTTAAATGCTTTTAAGCACTTCAACATATGGCCTATGCTATCAAGTATCAATAATTATTAAGGATAGATTTACATACCATGCCATAGAGGATGGGTAGTAAAAGGAACTTCTTGGGATGCTTTCGGTGAGAAATTTAAAATTTGACATTCTTGCCAGCAAGTGACGTCTCAGTGGAGATTAAAATAAGGATGACAGCTGCCAATGGTCCACCTGTCTTGGCGAATGAAATTAAATTTTGATAGCATAGAGTGCTTAAAAATGCAGGAGAGGTTGTTGAGCATGGGGGAAGAGTGGGGTGCCATAAATTGACATGTCAATGGCTCAGCTCCGAGGATCAGAGTGGTCAGCAGATGTGCAGGTGACCGTAATGCGATCTGCATGTAACGGAGGTTGGGAGAGGGTGTGGGATTATGGGAAATCGCCAAGATCAGCATGTGTCAAGGGAAGCTTCACTATTTGTGACTAGTAATTCATAATTACAATGAGTGGGGTACTTTTAGTGAATTAATAAATTTCGTAAACTGAAATTTGGGGTTAAGATACTTATGTTATTGAAGGTCTGAATAATGATTTTCATATTGGTATTGCTATTGGGAGTTTGTGTGTGTGTGTGTGGGGGGGGGGGGGTGCGTACATTAATCGCCGATTTTAGGAGGCATTATGGAAGTATTCTAAAGGGTTTGGTAGGTATGCATTAGTGCAGGTAGCAAATGAGGATCGGTGATGAGAGAGGAGAGTGTTTAGGGGGGCGTTGAATTTCCAAGGTGTATGTTATATCCCCTAAGTATCAGACACCACACTGGGGGGAGGGGGACAATGTCTATGTTGCAGAGTTCGGTCAATTTTACATCAATGAGGATATTTTCTGTGGTGGTTAGTTGGAATTTGGTAGGTGGGAATACTATAATTTTAGCGGAGTGAAAATCAGTGGCAGATTGTTTTTGGTGATTGCTTGAGATAGCAGTGAAATATCATGAATTTTAGAAAAACGCACTATCTCCATCCAAAAAAAAAGATTGTTTAAGAACAATAATTATGCAACATTGATAGATCCTACCTTTTGCCAAAGAACTGGAATGTTTTAGAAAGATAAAAGGTACTTAAACTAGAAGAACGCATATTATCCCTTGCACATATGGGAATCTCGTTTTCAAAGAGAATGAAATTTTTCCTTTACCTACTTTTCACTCCTTAAAAGTTTTAAGTTGAGCTAACAGATGATAGGGAAAATGCAATTTTATTAGTAATTATGCAACAGAAAAAGTATTTATCTTTTATTTCTTAAATTTAAAAAGTTGCACTTCCCACACTCCTCTGAAGAAAGTGGGTATGTTATTAATGTCAGTAGAGTATCTTAAAAAGCTAACACTGAAATTTCTATTATACACAAATTATTTGCAAAGTTGTTAACAGTTTTGCCGTTTCCTTATTTAGTGATCTCTATTAATGTTTATGCATCATTCATATTTTCATATATTAATTCATATTAATACAATTGAATCAAAATTACCTAAGTATTTGAAAATTGAGAATTATAATATTTCATTAGTACCAATTCAAGTAAATGAGTTTTTGAATTATCCCTTTATTGTTGTAACTGGAAACTTGGAAATCTTAATATCATATTCCAACCACCAAAATTTCAAATTTCTAGCATAAACACATCATTTGAAATATTCATTTACATTTTTTGAAGTTTTCATTTTACCACCATTAGAGGGCACAATTATAGCCTTTGGAATATTTGGAAAGTGCAAACCGTAATATTTCATCAATACCTATTTAACCTAAAACTAATTTTTCTCTATAAACAATTATCTTTTAAGACAAAAAAAGTCATGTTTTTCTCTCCATTCTGGGCTTAAAGGGTCAATTTATTGTTGCCAATTAAAACTTCATGACTCTCATATTCCACCAGCAAAATTTCCAATTTCTATCATAAATATATTGTTTGCAATATTCATTTGATATCTTTATAAATAAAAAAGTTTGATGTCTACATATGGACAGACAGACAGACAACAAAGCGAAATTATTATCTCATTTTCAAAGAAAATGAGATAATAAAAAGTTGGGAGAAATGTTTAAGATTTCTTCAACAGAGTATTATTACCAATATGGATCTTCAGACAATTATTGCTAAGAGCAACAAATCTTATTTTTTTATATGACGATTATATTCTTGTGACATCTTTGGATTTATTATGTATTGCTTGTACTAACTGAAAAGAGGTAATCAACAAAAATTATAGTCATCTATCAAAATAACAATTAGGCTTTTTTCACTTTCATTTCGAACAAGTAATTTTTAACTTTCTGATTACAAAATACTTCATAAATTTTGTGTAATGTTAAGTTATGTAATGAAGCACACATTAACTATATAAAACTTACCTCTATCATCAAAGTTCTAAGAGAGCTAGAAGAAGATACTCTTGGCGTTTCAGCCATATTGTTTGCTTCTTTCACTCCCTTTTCTGTTGAATATCGTGGGATTCCTCCTATATATATACACTTGTGGTAAATTATGTCAGTAAAATTACCAGTAACAGCAGTTAAAAGTTAATACTAAAAAGGAATTTATGTGCTATTGGATTGCAACTAAGCATATTATCCATTAATATTTTACCAAAATTGGTTAGCTCTTCAAGCTGGGACCTAGCCTATAATAGTAGAGATTAATCAATAATGAAATGAAAGAGATTACATAGAATACAAATGATTCCTTATTTCAATCATCTCTATTCCAAGAAAAAGTCATTTACTTACAATGGTTACAGAAAACATCTTGCAATGCCATTGCTTAAGGCCATAGTTTTATTCTCCAGTACTAATATCCGGATCTGTAAATGGTAGCTAGGTAGTCAATGGAAGGAGAGTTATGCACCAATCCCCTGTGATGATGCATAGAACCAGCCAGGCCTATCACCTAATGTCCGACCCCACCTTCTCATGGTGCAGACCGTTAGTACCTTTCAAAAGAGACACTCTCTTGTGGAAGTGAATGGAAGGGGAGGGCTGCCAAATTAGTGTGGCCTACTGATCTGGACAACTATGGCTACTTTTCTTTTTTTTTTCTACCCTGCTGAGGAGTGGTCAACCACACAGGGTCCTGGTGCTGACCATATAAACCTACTGGACTGGACAGATATATGGCTCTGAGCTCGATTATGGATCCTGATTTTGCTGAAATGGTGGGCTTCTGTGGAGGGAAAATCTTCCGCTGTGTTTTCTGTTTGTTTGTGGGTTGACAGCCCCAAGTGAATAGATTCGCAGGATATGTTTATCAGCTGGTGGATAATCCTGAGCAGAGGTCATGGCAGGCACCTGAACTCTTTGCTTCTATTGGCATCGTCAAATTCTACATTGGAGGAAGTCTTCCAGTGTAGATGGCTTCAGCCTTTAGTGGTCGGGGAACGGGTCTTTGCCCCATGTCTGCGATTAGGGGGCTGTTTGATATTGTCGGCATTCCCTCTCTCAATAAACATAGTTTCTTTAAACATCCCACTAACCATTTTCTCTCCACAGGTAGTTGGAATGTGAGGACTCTGCACAGAGCTTTTTCTCTTGATGTCCTCACACAAGAATTCCACCATTATAATTTAGATATTCTCGGCTTGCAAGAGACCAGATGGGCAGATAAAGGTCAGATTCTTAAAAATAATCTTAAATTTCTCTTTTCAGGGAGGGACGACAATAAGCATCACCAAGGCGTGGGTCTGCTTCTCAGCAGACACGCTAGTGATGCTCTTCTAGGATATGAGTGCATTAATGAAAGGTTTCTTACAGCAAAATTTCAGACAAGCGCTAAAGACTTGAATGTTATCTGCTGTTATGCCCCCACTGAGGATGCTGATGAAAATGAGAAGGATAGGTTTTATGGACAACTTCAGGATATTTTGAATTCTGTCAAGAAAGGAGATATTACCGTTGTTCTTGATGACTTCAATGCCAAAGTTGGTACTGACTCTGACCTTTGGGGAGGAGTAATAGGCCCTTTTGGTATTGGTAGCTGCAATGGGCAACATCACCTACTTGGTATTGGTAGCTGCAATGGGCAACATCACTACAACATCACCTTTGTAATAAGTGTTAGTTATTCTGAATCCATTGAGTAGAATAACTAACACTTATTACAACACCACGACATACATAAGTACACATGGGTTTCACCCAATGGGCTGCATAAGAATATGATTGATTATATATTAATTAACAGCAAATGGGCTAGTTCTGTTAGGAATACCAGGTCATATAGGAGAGCTGAAATTGGATTTGACCATTACCTTGTTAAAAGTGTCTTTCAACTTAAACTTAAAAAGTGTTGTGCAAGGGTTAAAAAATTTACTTTTAATACTGAAGCTCTGAAAGATCCAGTTATAGCCAAAGCTTACCATGATAGGTTACTTAGTCATTATGACAGTCATGGTATGCTTACTACTGAAGTTGAGGAAGAATGAGATCATTTTACACAGGCTTTTTTGGACACTAACAGTACTCTTTTAGGAAAAAAGGAGCAGAAGAGACAGAATTATCTGAGTGATAAGGCACTTGAGCTTATTTCGGAAAGAAAGAACTGCAGGAATGTCCTTAATCAATACCCTACTAGTCCTAATAGAAAGCATTACAGAGAACTTAATAAACGTGTAAAAGATCAGTTAGCTGCTGCTAAGAATTTTTGGCATGATGGTTTGGCTGAAAAAGCTGAGGAAGCAGTTAGACAGCACAACAGCAGAGAGCTGTACCAGATAGTTAATGTTTTGTGTGGTAGAAAACTGACAGGTATACAGGGATTGAAGGATAAACAAGGTAAGGTTATAGAAGGTGAGGATTCTGTCATGGCTAGTTGGGCTGAGCATTTCAGTGATATTCTAAACAATGTGGTTAGTTCTATTTCCATTGTTTGCAATGATGATAGATGCATTGGTGGCTTTAATGTTGGCCCTATAATGCAGTCTGAAGTTGTTTTGGCTGTTTCTAAACTTAAACTTCATAAATCCCCAGTGGTAGATGAAATTACTACTGAAATGTTTAGAGCTGGGAATGTTTCAGTTACTGCTTGGACGACTGAAATTTTGAATATCTTTTCTGATAAAGTCATGGTTCCCAAGGATTTTACCACAGCTATTATTATCCCTATTTTCAAAAAAGGTGATCGCAGTTCTTGTGATAATTATAGGGGTATCAGCCTACTCTCTGTTCCAGGTAAAGTTCTTTCCATGATTGTGCTTAATAGAATTAAGAATCTGGTTGACAGCCAATTGCGTGATGAGCAGTGTGGATTCAGAAGTGGTAGGGGATGTGTGGATCAGATATTTTTCTTAGGCAGATTCTTGAGAAATGTTTACTAGTTTTGATGATTTCAAAAAGGCTTTCGACTCTGTTGATCATCATAATTTGTGATTAATTCTGAGATCACATGGTATACCATACAAGTTAGTTAACATAATGAAAGCTCTCTATAATAACACTGAGTCATGTGTGAGAGTTGGTAAGGCTTGTAGCAATTGGTTTAGCATTACTTCTGGTGTTTGACAAGGGTGCATTTTGTCTCCTTTTCCCTTTAGCTTGGTTACTGATTATGTTATCTGAAATTCACTTCAAGGGAAAGATTTTGGCCTTAAATGGACTGGAGATGCGAAAATTTCTGATTTAGATTATGCTGATGATTTGGCAATTTTGGCAAATGATGTTGATGAGATGAACTCTTTCATTCGAGCTGTTGATGAAACTGGTACTAGAGTAGGTTTGGTTATAAACAAAGAGAAAACTAAAGTGATGAAAATTGGTCAGGCAGACTGTGATTCAGTTAATCTGAATGGTTGCAGTCTTGAGCGGGTGTCATAGTTTAATTATCTTGGGAGCTATGTAACAGATAATGGTGATGTGCGGCATGAGATTAACAGATGAATAGGGATTGCTGCCGGGACTTTTTAGAATCTATGGAGAGTGTGGAGAAATAGGCGTACACCTAAAGACTAAAATTAGACTGTATAATAGTTTGGTTCTTTCTAGGGTTAGTTATGATAGTGAAACTTGGACACTTTGTAAACAAGATAACAGGAAACTAGATGCTTTTGATTGCAGATGCTTACGCAGTATCTTGGGCATTAGGTGGTTCAACTTTGTAACTAATGATGAGGTTAGGAAAAGGAGTTTGCAACCTCCTTTAAGCAGCATATTGTGCTGAGAGAGACTCTTGGTTTGGCCATGTTGCCCCTATGAATAATTATAGATTGGCGAATAGGGTTATGAACAGTGTGCCTAAAGGCCTCAGAAAGAGGGGGAAACCTAGGATGTGGTGTGCAGACAATGTCAAACAGGACCTTGTTAGAATTGGTGTGCAGTGGCCAGATGCAGTAGATGTTGCTCAGGATAGACTTGCATGGAGAACTAAATTGCACGGTCTGGTTGAACCTCCGTAGCCCATGGCTGCTTGAGGATGATGATGACTAATATCCATATTCTGCATGCTCTTACTACCACTACTACTTACTCACCTTAGTATTGCCATGTAGAGGGATGTGAAATTTTGGAAAAATCAGACTTAAGCCCATACCAATGTGGGAGGGAGGACCAGAACTTTTATTGCTTTTATATTTGGGTTGGGTTGTTTTATCTCTGGGTGGCATTTTTTTGCACACAATGGGCTAAGTGGACAGGCCACTAGGATCCCAAAGTCTGGGGAGGGGACCCATTGAAACAGCTGTTGGAAGACAGATGGTAGCCCCCTGTCAAGGTCATTCAGCATGTTCTTTAATGTGCATGGGACCATGGCTTAAAGTCCCATCCAACTGATGATGGTCTTTCCACACCCATCGGTGTCATGTACTGATCGGTGCAAGGAATTATTAAAGAGATAAATCTCAATGCTGACACAGCTGGGACTCTAACCTGGGAACTGCAGATTACGAGACTGGCATGCTACCGACTGAGCCATCCACACCCCATCACTTTTGTTTTAAAATTGACTAAACATTGAAATTAATGATACTACATTCAATGTTGAAAGTTGACGTTCTTTTCCCTGAAAATATTTCACTGTTATTACATTTTCCTAACTTGGAAGTAAAAAAGAATTAGAACCAAAAAATTCACTTGCCAATGTTGAATGGGCAAGTGAATTTTTCTAACTCTGATCATTAAGTCCAAAGTAATACTACTTTTTTCTCATATACAAGTTGTTTGATTTAATAAAAGTGATCTGCTCTCCTAATGATTAAATTATGAATTCTGTTTATAGAAGTTTCAACAGAACATTACTGTAGAATGCATTTATCTGCAATCTCAGTAGGGAAAACTTTGAAATCAATGATGTTTAATTCTGGCAACTTCGTGCAGCCCAATTACAGGTGAATATTATAAACATAAACAAGTGAGAACAACTTCTTGAAAAAGAATGTGTAATAACATAAAAAAAATGCTACAAAGAATTTTCTTCATTTGTGCTGATTATCATAAAAATATCATATATCACAAAACACTAAACAAATAAGAGCACAAAATTTACTACTTGACATTTTCTTTTCTCTCTGCCTAAATATTAACTTTGGAATACTTTTCTTCTTTCAGCTTCTGAAATCCTTTACTTACTTAAAGACTCATACAGTAAAATGTTTTTCAGATTTGGTAGCAAAAAGAAAACACTATACATTGGAATTGACAATTACTCAGAAAATTTACCTCTGCTAACCTCTATCCTGCTACAGGTTAGAAATAGGACATTGATGAACCTGGAAATGCCATCATTGCATAATGAAATATACTGTAAATGTTTGAAGAGTAGCTTTTGGGTTACAATTTCTTGCTTGTATCCAGCTACAATTCAAACACAGGCTACTATTGAGATTCCGGCATTTAATATGTCATATACAACAGTGCTTCTCGAAATGGTGGTCAGACCAGTGGGACTGGGATGACTCAGTCAGTAGCACACCTGGCACATAATCTGCAGTTCCCAGGTTCAAGTTCCAACTGGGCCAAAATTGAGATCTCTGCAAAACTTTCTTCCCTCAGTCAGTAGCGGATACCAATGGGCTTGAAAAGGCCACCATTCATCAGATGGGATAAGCTATGGTCCTGTGTGTGGGAGAGCCATACCCTGTGAATGTTCAAGGACATGCTGGATGGCCTTCACAGGAGGCTACCATCTGTCTCCTAACAGCTGTTCTGTGGGTCCCCTTCGCCCAATTTTCCCTGAGCACTTGTGATCTGGTCATTTAGCCCATTGTGCATAAAAAAGTGAAGCTCAGAGACAAAAACAACCTAACCCAACCCACAGACCATTACTGGTCAAGGAGCCATCAGTTGAGTTGTTTTACCTCTGAGCGACACTTTTTTGCATCCCATGGGCTAAATGGCCAGGTCACAAGGACCATGAGACTCAGAGAAAGTTCGGGGGAGGGATGTGCACAGGGTATGGCTCTCCTGCACACAGGGCCATGGCTTAACATCCCATCCGATGGACAAAGGCCTTTCCAAACCTATCAGTGTCTCTTACTAACTGTGGGCAGGGCAGGCAGTTTTGCAGAGATAAATCTCAATGCTGGCCCAGCTGGGAATTGAACCTGGGAACTTCAGATTACAAGCCTGGCACCCTACAGTCTGAGTTACTCCCACCCCACGAGCCATCAGTCATTGGTCCTCAGCAAGCTATCACGAAATATACTTTAAGAAGCATAACATTAATATGCCATAGCACCACAGTTTGCATGTTCCAACACTCCAGAAAATGTCATGTTATGTGTGTGGGTGTAATTATGTGCACAGAATTCGTTGTTTCTATGAGGCCAACATATCTCAGTAGTTTTTGCTAGTCCACCACATCAGAAAGTTTGAGAAGCACTGTACACAGTATAAGGATTTTAGATTAAACAGCAAAGATTTGTATAGCAAACACACGCACACAGATGTTTTAGCTCATTATATAAGAGATAATAACAACTGAGAATGAATTTCGTGAGATATTTGTAGGTTGGTGGGGAATGCAAGACAAACTGATGTTCTATGGGACAGTCCCACAAATTCTTCTTTTTATGATATCGAGCCACTATTTACAATTCTGCACTATTGCATGGCTACAATTCAACTACAGGCTGCAATTTAGGACACAGCATTTAATATTTCACATATGGTGTGTGTGTATATATATATATCTAATATCAAATTATTAAACTTCAATATTGGAATTTTCAAATAATTAGAATTTTCAGTAATGGCATTTTAATATCAAATTGCTCACCTCCTGATGATGTTTTTCGTCTCTTTTCTCCAGTAACAGGTGTGGCTACTCCTTCAGCAGGACTGGCAGAAGGAGAAGGTGATGAGGATTGACCAAATCCTTTGCCTTTAATTCCAGCTTCTTCTTCATCTAATAGCCGCAACTGAAAAATCATTTGCAATACTTATTTCCCCATTTATTAACTCTTTTGCAATACTTATTTCCCCATTTATTAACTCTTTTGCAATACTTATTTCCCCATTTATTAATTCTTTTGCAATTAATACAAATAATATAATTTCATCTACTGCCATAAATCAGAGCACACAAATAATTAACTAAAATTTCGAAAAATACAAACTCTCAAATTCCTGTAAATTTTTAGATTCAATTGTTTATGAAGTCCTACATGACTGGACGCATGGTTTCCCTGCAGAACATTGCCAAAAGCATTACACTTCCTCCACTGCTTGTTTTCATCTCGCGTTCCATCTTGGTGCCAACACTTCCCCAGGTACACAATGCGTATCCAGCCATCCACATGGTGCAACAGGACACGAGATTCGTCGGGCCAGATGACCTTTTTCCAATCATTCCAGGTCCAACAGTGAACAGAGGTTAGCATGGCACTCAGAGTGGCTATGCAGTCCCATTTTCAGCAAGGTTCAAGGGACTGTGTGTTGCAACACAATTACTCCTGTCACCAGCATTCAAATTATGGGTGAGTTGCACCACAGTATCCCTTATGTTGGCTCATAACATACAGGATAGCCTTCACTCATCTCTAGCATTGACTAGCTGTGTTGACTCACACCTTGCCAGCGGTTCATGGTTTTTCCTTCCTTGGACCACTTTTTGAAGGTATTAATCAGGGCTGACCATGAGCACCCCACAAGCCTTGCCATCTCAGAAATGTTGTCTGGCCATTACAATATGGCCTTTGTAAAACTCGCTCAAGTCCACTGCCTTTCCAATCTGAAGAACAAGAATAACACTGATTAATAGAGCTCAGTATCAAGTGTTATTTATACCATTTCATGACCTTAACATGTGCAGCAGTTGCTTTGATTTGCAAAAAGATGCACTGATCATGTTTTGGTTCTTCAGCATGCATGCACACATACATATACATACATGCATCATCCTCATGTATGTATATGTGTGTGTGCATGCATTTATCATCATGTAGCCATGGGCTAGGGAGGTCCTACCAGACTGTCTAATTTTCCTATCTAGACGTCTGTTCTGAGCCACAGCTGCTACATTTGGTCACTGTAGGCCAATTCTAGCAAGGTCCTATTTGACTTGTCTGCCCATTGCATCCTAGGTCTACCCCTTTTTCTGAAGCCTTTAGGCACAATGTTCATAATCCTATGTGTTAATCTATAATTATCCATATGGGCAATATGGCCAAACCAACAGGAGTCTCTCTCTGCACAATACACTGCTCAAAGGAAGTTGCCAACTCCTTTGCCTAACCTCATCATTACTTACAAATTGAAGTACCCAATGCCCAAGATACTGCACAAACATCTAGAATCAAACGCATCAAGTTTCCTATTATCTTGGTTTAGAAAGGATCCAAGTTTTCACTACCATAAATAATTCTAGAAAGAACCAAACTATTATACATCTAAAAACTAAAATTAGACTGTATATGTCTCCACACTCTCCATAGATTCTTAAAAGTCCCAGCAGCAATCCCTATTCATCTGATAATCTCATGCCACACATTACAAGTGTATGGCAGGGTACACACCGCTGCAATTTGCAACAGCAATATGATGGCGATTGCAATTGCGTCTTTAAATTCATTCTAAGAACATTTATAGAATATTCTAAGTACCTTTAGGTGCATTCATAAAATGCACCTTAAAGGAGGATTATCGTCGCATTGCTCTTGCAAATTGTGGCAGTGTGCACCCTACCTATCTGTTACATAGCTCCCAAGATAATTAAACTGAAACACCTGCTCAAGAGTGAATTTGCCGACTTGCCATAATTTTACAGAAAAATTCCCATTTTTAACATCACACCTTAATTTTGCCAACTCACCAAGATTTTGCAAAGTTGTCCAAATTTTGTCAAATCCAGAAGATTTTACCAACTTTCCTTAATTTTAGAAAAACAATCCCAAATTTTTACAATTCACTTGTATTTTACCAAGTGGCTTCAAATTTTGCCAAGTTGCCCTGATTTTACCAACTCTCCTAGATTTTGCCAACTTGCCATAATTTTATAGAAAAAATCTCATCTTTTTTACATCTCACCTCAACTTTACCAAGTCACTTCCAATTTTGCCAACTCCAAGATTTTGCCAAGTTTGCTAACTATCCAAAAATATTCCAACTCTTCAAGATTTTTCCAACTTCCCATAATTTTGCCAACTCTAATTTCGCAAAAACAATCCCAATTTTCACAACTCATCTGCATTTTATCAAGTGGCTTCAAATTCTGCCAACTGTCCTAGATTTTGCCAAGTTGCCTCGATTTTGCCAACTCCTCCAGATTTTTTCAACTCACCAAATTTTTACAGAAAAATTCCCAATTTTAACATCTGACTTTAATTTTGCCAAGTCACTTTGGAATTTGCCAATTTATCATGATTTTGAAATGTTGTCAAAATTTTGCAAACTCTCCTTAATTTTAGAAAAACAATCCTGAATTTTTACAACTCACCTGTATTTTACCAAGTGGCTTCGAATTTTGCAACTGCCCCAGATTTTGCCAAGTTGCCTTAATTTTACAGAAAAAATCTCAATTTTAACCAAGTCACTTAGAAATTTGTCAACTCTGATTTACTTTGGGGGATCCCCCCATAACTATGCCCTTGGTCCTGATGTCTGCAATATGAGTGAATAACAAACCATTAAGTTTACTTACCTGTAGAAGACATTTCGAATTGCCATTGGACCTAAAACTTCTGCCCAAAGGTCAGAGTCAGTACCAACTTTAGCAATGAAGTCACCTAGCACAAGAGAAATATCTCCTTTCTTCATATAATTCAAAATATCCTGAAGCTCTCTGTAAATCGTTCTTGTTCTCATCAGAGTCCTCTATGGGGGTCATATCAACAGATGACATTCAAGTCTTTAATTTTTGTTTTAAATTTCGCTATAAGAAATCTTCTATTAATGCAGTCATATCCTAGATCGCTGACATATCTGCTGAGAAGCAAACCTACACCTTGGAGATGCTATCCATCGTCCCTCCATGAAAAGAGAAATTAAAGTTATTTTTAATCCTTCCAGTGTCCAGCCTGAAAAACAGGTTTCGATCCAGAGACCAAATTATTTTCTCCCTATGCCCAGCCAAAAAAAAAACTTTAACTTTAGAACTTTTTCACCAAATAACTAATGAAAGGAATTATGGCATGTTGTATGCCAAATTAATAACATTTAATTCTGGATTTTCTGTAAATAAAGTATTTAACAAAAAATACCATGTTTTATTTTAACAGGACTTTTTTAGAGTCATGTAGTAAAAAATGCATCTGGCAACACAAATAAAAATTTATTAAAAAAAAAACCTAATACACAGAAATGATTATAATGCACATGAATAGAAAGGCTATTTATTCTGAATAACGAAAAAATTATTTTTTGGTTTCAAGTAAATATTTTTCTCGTTTTGTAATTTTTTTCTCAGTAGCATACTGTGAGAAAATTACAGGATTTTAGCCAATTGTGCTGAGTCACATAAACAAGTCAACTTCAGAATTAAAAAAAAAATAACCAATCAACAGAAATAGGTCATGTTATATACCAAATTAAACAGAATTTAATTACGAATTTTATGAAAATAAATAATAAGACAAATTTGCAAGCATATTGATTTTAATAAGCTTTTTTAATGTGATATGGTGAAAAAAAAAAGATCTCACTATACAATGAAGGCTTCATTTTGGAAAACCTGATAAAGAAAATAGTTAAATTATATATTTATCAAAAGTAAATTTCCTCCTGAATAATATAATTTTTATTTCTTTTAATGATTCTTTTCAGTATCGTATATTTTAAACATGGCCAGTGTTATACAAAGTGACTTGGACTTCTCATATTCACGAGATTTTCTGAACTGGTTACGAAATAGAAAAAAACTTCCTTGGATGCTTTTTTTGATAAACAATATGAATTTTTTCTTTGGGTGTTGAAGTTTGGCAATCTTGGCTAAGTGCAGAAATGTTTGTGCACCAAAGCAAAAAAAAAAAAAACCGCCGTTATATTGTCTGTGTGGAAAAGGTACTGAGAGGGGTCTTAAATCTTTCAACATAAACATAAAAGCTTGCAATTTAAAATATATATATTTTTTTCTAGATGGGTGGGGGTGAAACGTTTACAATGAGTTTAATGGAGGGGACACTTTCCTGAAATTGCCCTCCCACATGACAGTTGATTTCCGTAGCAAGGAAGTCTATTCTGCTTCTGTATCCAAGACATTCATTTTCAGAAAACGATACAAGCTCAGTTTTTTTTACTAAAACAAGAAATAATAAAAGAAAAATTATATATAACCTAATGGGATGTTAATAAAATATTCGCAACAACTTTTAAGCCGGCCTTGATCTAGCATAACTTGGAAAGATCAATAAATCAGTCGATCAAAAGATCACTAACTAATGGAAGTAAATCTACAGAAATTAATTTTGCTTCCATATCCAAGACCTCATTTATTTTCAAAAAAAAAAATGATACTAAAACAAAGTTTTACTGAAAAGTAATAGATAATAAAATAAAACTTAACACAGCCTAATGCAATGTTAAAATATCCACAGCAACACGTTGTAGACCGGCCATACGATGTAGCATAACTATGAAAAAAATCAATACTTATCAATCAGCCAAAAGATCGCTAATTTCTGAAAATAAATCTACTGAAATAAAAACTAAGGTTTAAATATAAAAAAAGTAAATACTAACTTTACAAAGGGTATCCAATATGCTGGACCAAAATTGTAAACAACACTTATATCACACACAACAGATTGCATGTGTCAGCCATCCGCATCTCGTTTGCCTCAGTGAAGCATAACTAATTAAATGCAGCTGCAACCAGAGTTTCTAAGGATGTGTTTATTTTCAGTTTCGATTTTAAGGTGGGAAAGATGCATAGAATGCTGGGAAAAATTATAAAAATAACTTGGGAATACTGAAATAGGTTTATGACAAAAGAGTGTGAAACAGAAAAACAAAATGGCGGTACATATTTTGTAATTACTTCCAAAATCTATAGTTTTTAAAAATAGCAGTTTTTTTGTTAATTTTTAAGAGATTTTCAAAAATTTAAGGAAAAATTTGTTGATAATAGTTCAAATCAAACTTGTGAGCTTAAATCAGAATGTTGCTTCAGCAAATAGGAACATTAACAAGCAAATCGGCAATACCGTTTAGTGCTGCTAAGAAATGGCAATCAGATGGCTTTATAAAATTATTTATGAAAAAAAAATACACAGTTTAAATAAAATATGCATCAAATTAAAAAACAAAATATTATTTTTGAAGTTGGAATTATATATTTTATTAGATATATATATATAAAATTACAATGCTAATTTTTTTTTTTGTTGTACTAAAAAAGGATATATACATCCTTGATTGCAGGCATGGGGAAAATACTTGTTTCCCCACTACACCGGAAAACTTCCTCCAATATAGGATTTGATGATGTCTGTAGAAGCAAGATTTCAGGTACCTGCGAACCCCTGATAAATGATGGTCTCTGATCAGGATTATCCACCAGCTGATATAAGGTATTCCATGCCTCTGTTCACTTAGGGCTGGCAACCACAAGCAAACAGAGAAAACAGCAGCAGATTCTCCCTCAACAGAGACCCACTAATGCAGCAAGTCAAAGATCCAAAATCAAGCTCAAAGCTGTAAAACCAGTCCAATCTAGTGGGTATAAATGGTTAGCACCAGGACTCTGCAAAGCTGAGCACTCCACCACAGGGTAGAAAAAAGAGAAAAGAAAAAATGTTCATAGATCAGTTCAGTAGGCCACACTGATCTGGCAGCCCTCCCCTTGTTCCCTTCCAAAAGAGAATATCTCTTTTGAAAGGTATTAAGGGCCTGCACCTCAAAAGGGCATGGTCGGATATTAGGTGTTATACCTGGTCAATTCTGTGCATCATCACTGGTGATTGGTATACAGTTCTCCTTTCAGTTTATGCCTAGCTGCCAGTTACAGACATGCAAAATCAAGTGAGATATTGACAAAACCATGTATATGGTTGGGGTAGGAGCCCACTGGAACAGCTGGTAGCCTCTCATTACGATCATCCAGCATGTTCTTTAAAGTGAACAGGGTGTGGCTCTCCCGCACACGGGGCCATGTCTTTACATCCCATCCGACAGATGGTGGCCTCCACATGCTCATCGGTATCCCTAATTAACTGTGGGCAGGGTAAAGAGTTTTGTGGAGATAAATCTCAAAGCTTATCCAGCTGAGACTCAAACTTGGGAACTGCGATTACAAGCCTAGCACGCTACTGACTGAACCACCCCTGCCCCACATGCAATATATGTACACTCATACATATATTTGATCTATTGATATGAGAGCACAGCTACTCATTGTCTGTTTAAATAAGAAAACAATAATTTATAATTATGAAAGATGTAAGTTATGACATAACTGTATATTAGTTGATTGTATATTAATAAGTTATGACAATTTGTATATTAGTTGAAATTCACATTTGGATGAAAGTCAGTTGACATATAAATGATATTTTAAATCAAGAAAAAAAAATGTTTTTTCACTTAAATGCAATTAATAAAAATAATTACTAGCATCTAAATTTCTTTGAAAAGTTTCACATTAAACAACATTAAAACATGTCATACCTGAGTTTGCCGAACAAATATGCCATGATTTTCTGGACACTGGAAGTATGATTTTCCTTGAACACAACCATTATTTTTCCCCTTTGGTTCATCTAATACAACACCAAACCATTTTCCTGGAGAAAACTGGGTTGCACCCACAAATGCAATTTTGCCTTTCACATCTTTCCCACTTATCTCCACTTTGGCACCAACCTTTGGTGTCTTCTCTGCCATACTTGTTTTCACTGAAACAAGAAAAATAACCAGTTTCAGAAAACTTCAATTAACACCAAAATGCAAACAATATTAGCATATACCCAATAATCTAAATGCCACAATTAAAATAAGACTGTGGTTAGGAGGATTTAAAATGCAATACCCAAGTTTAGCATGCAAAAACAAAGTATTCTATTAAAAAATTTAATGCAAAAACTAATAATTGTTAGCAAACTTGGGACTTGTTAAGCATACTTTTTTTTTCATTGGCAGTGTTAGTGTTTGTTACCTGTGTTTTGCTCTTTAATTAGTTCAGTCATGACAGAATTTGGAACACTTTATGAAAGTTTAGTATATGCACATGCACTACTAGTGAACAGAAAAATTCAAGGAAGAATGGCAGCATTGTTTAAATACTTGAAAGTATTTTTTTTCAACTTATGCTTTTTCTATATGGACAGACTTAATACTGAGATCGTACCACTTTTTGAAGCAAGACTTACTTCATAATGCCCTTGAACAACCTGTTGGACTGCTAATGATGATAAATATATACTGATCTCTTGTTTTCAGGGTTTTATTGTAATTGGGGAACAAAGAAAGGTGCCAAATCTGATGAGTACAGCAGTTACAGAATCTATACAAAGTTGTATTTAGTCAGAAACTTTGCAACAATGGAATGTTTCTGGAAAAAGATAGCACTGACACCTATAGGAATGGCAAAATAGCAAGTGGCTGCTGCATCCTGATAACAAGTCAAAGCACTAAGCACGGTTTGCAAAGCAGTTTCTGGTAAAACTTAGTATTGCACAAATTTCCAGCCATTGCATTCACCAAATTTTCTATCATGTGATTTTTACTTGTTGTCCAACTTAAAATAACTTAAAATTCTCTGTCATTGAGCAATAAAAATTTTGAAGCTTATCATTCAAACTATTTGCATATTAAAAAGTTTTTAGGAGCAAACTCAGAAGCTTTTCAGAGCAAAGATAGCACTCTGTCTTCAGTGAAGTGACACTATGTAGTATCGTTAGAGCTGTTCAGAACTCCTTTCCACATGTTGTGAAGGGTGATTCAGTGTCTCGATTGCAAGCGGGGATGGGCGTGGTCATTATTTCAATAGCCTTGTGGATGATGATTCTGTAATAAGTGGATGCAGGTGCTAAGTAGTGTGGCATGCTCCCAGTCTGTGGTTGCTGCATGTTATATTGTCACTAGGCACAGCAATCATAGCTTGTTTTGGCTGACATCTGATGCTCTGTGAACCTCTACTATAAAGAACATATGGTTTTTTTCGATGTAATAAATAATGGAATTATCTAGCAAATGAAGGGAGAATGTGTATATGCCAGATATTTGAAGGTGGCTAAATTGGTTTCCATCCGTTTTTATACTTTTCTTCAAATTTGGAGCTGGGCTAAAAACAATATTGATCTTTTGAGCTCTGAGAAATAAGCAGATTGATTCACAAAGGACAGGAACATGATATGGATCTGACAAATGTTGCCCACTTGAAGTCTGTGATTGTGAGGAGAGTCAAATCTATTCTATTGATATTTCTATACTTATTGATTAGCCTTTCTATTGTTTTTGGGTGGTAGCTATGGAAAGCAGCAATGGATTGAATGTTTCGGATTTCTTTTTTAAGTAAAAATTCATTAAGAACTGAAGACTGCAATTTTACATGCCCATTGGGTGTATGGTCCACACATATGATGAAAGTATCTAGATGTCAAGATTCCTGCATCATCTTTTTGGATAAAAACATTTGAATAGGGGATGACATTGTTGTATTCTTCCTTCTGCATTCTGTGGGTTGGGTTGTTTTACCTCTGAGCGGCACTTTTTTGCCCACCATGGGCTAAATGGCCAAGTCACGTGGACCCCGAAGGCTCAGAGAAGGTTGGGGAAAGGGACCCACTGGAACAGCTGTTGGGAGACAGATGGTAGCCTCCCATCAAGGCCATCCAGTGTATTCTTTAACGTGCACAGGGTATGGCTCTCCCACACACAGGGCCACGGCTTAACTTCCCATGCGACGGACAGTGGCCTTTTCAAGCCTATCATGGGCAGGGTGGGGAATTTTGCAGAAATAAGTCTCAATGCTTAATCCAGCTGGGACTCAAACATGGGAACTACAGATTATGAGTGTGGTGCGCTACCGACTGAGCCACTCCACCCCTGCATTCCATGGCTACCACTCATAAATCAATAAGTATAGAAATAACAAATCAGATTTGGCTCACCTCCCAATCACCAACTCTGGGGGGGGGGGGGGATATTTGCTAGACCCTTAAGTTCCTGTCCTGTGTGAATCAATCTGCAAATTACTCAGAGCCCCCCCCACCCTCAAAAAAAAAAAAAAAAAAAAAAAAAATCAATGTTGTCTTCAGCCCAGCTCCAAATCTGAAAAAAAATTATGAAAAGGGATAGAGACAAATTTATCCTCCTCAATAATTATATGCATACAAATTTCCCCTGCATTTTCTGGATAATTCCTTCACTTATTATATTGTAAAAACCATATGTTCTCTACAGGAGAGGTTCACAGAGTATCAGAAAGATATCAGCCAAAACAAGCTGATTAATGCCATTTAAGCTGGTAAGACAATAATGCAGCAACCATAGACTGGGAGAACTTCTAGCATGTGCATCCACTTATTATGTGAATTGTTCAAGTTTACTTACTATGGAACCATCATCTGTGAGGCTATTAAAATAATGACACCACCCTCCCCCTGCAACTGAGACACTGGAAATCACTCTTCACAACATGTGGAAAGAAGTTCTTAACAGCCTCACACAGTGTCACTTCATTGAAGAGAGAATGCTGCCTTTGCTCCAAAAAGTTCCTGAGTTTGCTCCTAAAAACATTATATAATGCAAATAGTTTGAAGGAGAAACTACAAATTTTTATTGCTTAAACAAATACATTAGCACATCTGTGCTGATGCACTTAAATGCTGAATTTTCAGGCTGAACCCTTCCATCGTCCAGTCTGAAAAAACTGTTTTCCATCCAGAGACTAAACTATTTTTTCCCTATGCTCAGCCAAAAAAATTAACTTTAAAACTTTTTTGCAAGATAACTATTGAAAGGAATTATGCAATGTTTGATCTGTAAATAGTAGCTAGGTAGACACTGAAAGGAGAGCTCTGCACCAATCCCCTGTAATGATGCATAGAACCAGACAGGCCTAGCACCTAATATCCCACCCCGCCTTCTCATGGTGCAGGCCGTTAGTACCTTTCAAAAAAGATATTCTCTTGTGAAAGTGAATGGAAGGGGAGGGCTGCAAGATTAGTGTGGCCTACTGATCTCGACAACTATGGCTACTTTTTTTTTTCTATCCTGCTGAGGAGTGGTCAACCACACAGGGTTCAGGTACTGACCATATAAACCTACTGGACTGAAATAAGGCTCTGAGCTTGATTACAGATCCTGAATTTGCTGCATTGGTGGCTTCTGTGGAGGAAAAATCTTTCGCTGTGTTTTCTGTTTGTGGGTTGACAGCCCAAAGTGAATAGATTCACAGGATATGTTTATCAGCTGGTGGATAATCCTGAGCAGAGGTCATCGCAGGCACCTAAACTCTTTTTTTATACTGGCATTGTCAAATTCTACATTGGAGGAAGTTTTCCAGTGTATATGGCTTTAGCCTTTAGTGGTGGAGAAACGGGTCTTTACCCCACGCTTGCGATTACGGGGATGTTTAATATTGTTGACATTCCCTCTCTCAATAAACATAGTTTCTTTAAACATCTGACTAACCATTTTTTCTCCATAGGTAGTAGGAATGTGAGGACTCTGCACAGAGCTTATTCTCTTGATGTCCTCACACAAGAATTCCACCGTTATAATTTAGATATTCACAGCTTGCAAGAGATCAGATGGCCAGATAAAGGTCAGAATCGTAAAAATAATCTTAAATTTCTCTTTTCGGGGAGGCTAGATAATAAGCATCACCAAGGCATGGGTCTGCTCTCAGCAGACAAACTAGCGATGCTCTTTATGAGTTATTAATGAAAGGTTTCTTACAGCAAAATTTCAGACAAGCATTCAAGACTTGAATGTTATCTGCTGTTATGCCCCACTGAGGATGCCGATGAAGATGAGGAGGATAGGTTTTACGGACAACTTCAGGATTTTTGAATTCTTGTCAAGAAAGGAGATATTACTCTTGTTCTAGGTGACTTCAATGCCAAAGTTGGTACTGGTAGCTGCAATGACAATGGGCAACATCTCCTACAGGTAAGTAAACTCAACGATTTCAGAATAACTAACACCTATTAGTAACACTGCGACATACATAAGTACACATGGATCTCACCTAATGGACTGCACAGAATATGATTGATTATATATTAAATAACAGCAAATGGGCTAGTTCTGTTAGGAATACCAGGAATATAGGGGAGCTGAAATTGGATCTGACCATTACCTTGTTAAAAGTGTCTTGCAACTTAAACTTAAAAAGTGTTGTACCAGGGTTAAAAAATTTACCTTTAATACTGAAGCTCTGAAAGACCCAGTTATAGCTAAAGCTTATCATGATAGGTTACTGTGATGCCCCTTCATTCACTTTTACTTTACCTTAACAAGTTTTACTTAATTTACATCATATTTATCATTTTGGGGATTTTAATTTTGACATCACAGTGCTCATTTCCGAGAGCATAGGAGTTGCGCATGCACAACTCCGAACTTTCGATTGTCACCCACTAAAGCGCACATGTTCAAGGACACACCCTCTCTTGCGTCATAGCTTGCGCGCTCGTCACTTTATGTAAATGTCTTTCCCAGCGTGCAATATGACACATGCAGACCTTTGTACAACATGATATAACAGTGACATGTAGTCACAGAGAGCAGAGTAGAGGAGAAGAGAGAGTGTAGATAGTTAGTTGGAGTTGTGATTTGAAGAGATGAGTTTGTAGTGAGATAGTGATAATGTAGTCGACATTTTCATTGATGTTGGTGAGCATTTAAAATAATTTTGGAAATAAATTTGTTTGTTATAGAAACTTTTGAATCTTTGCTATTTTTTCTCTTGAAAAACTTTAGTTGATAAGTTTTGATTGTAATTTAAATTAGATTGACAATCATTTAATTTTTTTAAAATTATTACTCACTAAATAACGCCTGCTGGTCTTCGAACCCTAATTTCAACTTATTTGGCAAATTATTATAATTGCCTGGCACCTGAAATTAAGCTATCCGGAGCTTGAATAAATATTGGATCAAAGGGTCCAAAACTTAAAAAGTTTATAATTCTTAGGCCCGTTACATCACTTAGTCATTATGACAGTCATGGCTTACTTACTACTGCAGTTGAGGAAGAACGGGACCATTTTAAACAGTCTTTTTTTGGAAACTAACAGTACTCTTTTAGGGGAAAAGGAGCAGAGGAGGCAAAATTATTTGAGTGATATGGCACTTGAGCTTATTTCAGAAAGAAAGAACTGCAGGAATGTCCTTAATACCCTACTAGTCCTAATAGAAAGCATTACAGAGAACTTAATAAATGCGTAAAGGATCAGTTAGCTGCTGATAAGAATCTTTGGTTTGATGGCTTGGCTGACAAAGCCGAGGAAGCAGTTAGACAGCACAACACAGAGAGCTGCACCAGATAGGTAATGTTTTGTGTGGTAGAAAATGGACAGGTATACAGGGATTGAAGGATAAACAAGGTAAAGTTATAGAAGGTGAGGATTCTGTCATGGCTAGGTGGGCTGAGCATTTCAGTGATGTTCTAAACAATGTGGTTAGTTCTACTCCCATTGTTTGTGATAATGATAGATGCATTGGTGGCTTTAATGTTGGCCTTATAACACAATCTGAAGTTATTTTGGCTGTTTCTAAACTTAAACTTCATAAATCCCCAGGGGTAGATGAAATTACTACGGAAATGCTTAGAGCTGGGAATGTTTCGGTTACCACTTGGATGACTGAAATTTTGAATATCTTTTATGATAAAGGCATGGTTCTTTGCATGATTGTGCTTATACAATTAAGGATCTGGTTGACAGTCAATTGTGTGTTGAGCAGTGTGGATTCAGAAGTGGTAGGGGATGTGTGGATCAGATATTTTCACTTAGGCTGATTCTTGAGAAATGTTTACTAGTTTTGTTGATTTCAAAAAGGATTTCGACTCTGTTGATCGTCATAATTTGTGGTTGATTGTGAGATCATATGGTATACCAGACAAGTTAGTTAACATAATGAAAGCTCTCTATAATAGCACTGAGTCGTGAGAGTTGGTAAGGCTTTTAACAATTGGTTTAACATTACTTCTGGTATTCGACAAGGGTGCATTTTGTCTCCTTTTTTCTTTAGTTTGGTTATTGATTATGTTATGCAAAATTCACTTCAAGTGAAAGATTTTGGCCTTAAATGGACTGGAGATACGAAAATTTCTGATTTAGATAATGCTGATGATTTAGCCCTTTTGGCAAATGATGTTGATGAGATGAACTCTTTCATTCGAGCTGTTGATGAGACTGGTAGTAGAGTAGGTTTGGTTATAAACAGAGAGAAAACTAAAGTGATGAAAATTGGTCAGGCAGGCTGTGATTCAGTTAATCTGAATGGTTGCAGTCTTGAGCAGGTGTCACAGTTTAATTATCTTGGGAGCTATGTAACAGATACTGGTGACGTGCGGCATGAGATTAACAGATGAATAGGGATTGCTGCTGGGACCAGGGCCGGATTAAGGCAAACTTATGCCTTAAGCACAGCCCAACAATATTGCTCCTTTTCAATTTTAGTCACTCAACATTCCAAAGAAAAAGTGTTTTTTAACAATTCAGATTAAAGTCGAACACGGCAGATAAGGACAATTGCAAAAAATTGGACTAAAGTCGACTGTGGCAGTGAAATAGCTGAGAGTTAAGGGCACGATAGCTAGGGAGAAAAACTGTGTGGTGCCCCCTTTCCCTTGGTGCCCTAAGCACGTGCTTATTTTGCTTAATGGTTAATCCAGCACTGGCCGGGACTTTTAAGAATCTATGGAGAGTGTGGAGAAAGAAGCATATACATCTAAAGACTAAAATTAGACTGTATAATAGTTTGGTTCTTTCTAGGGTTAGTTATGGTAGTGAAACTTGGACGCTGTGTAAACTAGTTAACAGGGAACTAGATGCTTTTGATTCTAGATGCTTACGCATTATCTTGGGCATTAGGTGGTTCAACTTTGTAACTAAAGATGAGGTTAGGCAAAGGAGTTTGCAACCTCCTTTAAGCAGCATATTGTGCAGAGAGAGACTCCGTTGGTTTGGCCATATTGCCCGTATGAATGATTATAGATTGGCGAATAGGGTTATGAACAGTGTGCCTAAAGGCCTCAGAAAGAGGGGGAGACCTAGGATGCGGTGGGCAGACAATGTCAAACAGGATCTTGTTAGAATTGGTGTGCAGTGGCCAGATGCAGCAGATGTAGCTCAGGACAGACTTGCTTGGAGAAAAATTGCATGGTCTGGTTGGACCTCCGTAGCCCATGGCTGCTTGAGGATGATGACGATAGGAAGATATATATATATTTTTCTGACACTAAATCTACCTTCAGAAACTTTCATTTGATATATGACTCATAGACAGGTACATTTTTCCTCCCTTTTTGGTGCGTGAAGTAGCACATGACATTGGAGACATCAAAGCTTTGAGATATAATTCGTTACGGTTGACCCACATGAAATTTCCATCCCAGTTTTTTGGGGGGTGGCATAATTCTATGATGTATCAGAGTAGTCTATGTTGGTCCTTATATGAGCTTTCATTTGACACATTAACATGTAACTGTAGGCTCTCACATTTGGAAGATATAGTAAAAGAATGACATTCCAATTTCCTCTTTTATAGGGGGATGAAAGTAAGGGGGTATAATTTATTGCTCGCAATATTCTCCATGTCATTTGCAACCAGTTTTCATTTGGTATACAACTTGTTACATTCAGTCCTTGCTGTTGAAAGATTTAGTACAGCAATTCTTTGCATATTTTCCAATATGGGTGGGAAGTTTTATAATCTGTAACATTCCCCATGTCACAAGTTTTCATTTGATGCATAGCCTGTTTACCTTCGGCCCCAACATTTTGAAGATATATCTAAACAATCGTTTTCATATTTCCCCTTTTATAGAGGTAAAAAGGCATGAGGTGTATATTTTTTGTAGTCTATGACACTTACCCTATCACAAGCATTCATTTGAAATATAAATCCTTTTGTTTGTCTAACACATTTTAAAGATATTGTGGAACAACTGCTTTGACAAATGACAAGTGAAAAACAATAGGAAAACAGATAAAAAGGAGTAATACTATCAAGCTTCTATAAATAATAAGGACCTCTGGACTTACTAAGTCCAGTGTATAGAAAATAGATAAAAGCTACTTCAAATTATTAGTTAGATATAGTTGTAAAACAATTCACATTTCACACAAAATCCTCAAATAACATAAGGCTATGCAAGTCCAACCAAATTATGCAAATTTATTCTCTAAAATGTGTATCCTAATCAATATTTGGTGAATTTTTCCATTGAAGATTACTACAGTATTGTTTCAACTACAGATACATTTGATATGTTTTGAGGCACTTGTGATCTGGCCATTTAGCCAGATGTGTGGCAAAAAGTTCTACTCAAAAGGGTGAAATAACCTAACAAGCCCTGTCCATCAAGTTCTCAGTAAAATTAATATTTCATAATTCTATTTGTCAATTGCTCATAATGTACATTTTAACATAGTCAAACCAGACCAACATCTTTTACAAGATGTTGCTAATTAGTAGTTGATCAATGGTGACCATAAAAGTGAATCGTGTAACAACTAAAACATCAAACATATCTAAAGCCATCAAAAAATTCCTTTTACTTTGTTGAAGCAATGTTCAAGTTCAGCAATCAAACTTTTAAAAAAGATGCACTGTTATAAATGCAATTTCCTTTTGACAACTACTGATAGGTACAGTATATGCAATCTTATCTAAACAAATGTCATCAAGGTTTGAACGGTCAAGCATATTTTAGAAGCAGAAAAAGAGTGAAATAGAGAGTAAAGACAAAAATAACCACCTTTAGTAGTAACCTTAAATAGAATTTACTTGTGTTTGTTAACATGTATTTTGTACATATTTTGTTCACTTCTTCAAAGCATAGATAATTCTAACTAAAATTAGTGATTAATCATATGCACAAAGTAACTTATTGTAAACACTTTTAAGGACATCTGTAATGAATGCATTTTAAATTTTTAGCAAATGTTCCCAAATCAAGTTTTAGTTCAAAGGTTAAAACTCAATAGTAATTAGGTAGCAATGATAAGGTATAAAAATCTCACTGTACCAACATATGTTGAAAATTATAATCTATATAGAGATTTTATTAAATTGTACATTTAGTAAAGGTAATGTTAGGACTTCTTTCCACATGTCGTGAAGGGCGATTGCAATGTCAGTTGCAGGTGGGCATGGATGAGGTCATTATTTAAATAGCCTCACAGATGATGGTTCCATAGTAAATGGATGCATGTAGCATTCTTTCAGTCTATGGTAGATGTGTGTTGAATTTCTAGCTCATTAGCCAAAGTGCATCCACTTACTAAGTGTGCATCCACTTATTAAGGAACAATCACCTATGAGGTTATTGAGATAATGATCTCACCCATCCCCAACTGCTAATGACATTGGAATCACCCTTCACAAGATGTGAAAGAAGTTCTAAACAACCCTAACCACCACATAGTGTCACTCTACTGAAGACAGTTTCTGAGTTTGCTCCTGAAAACCTTTTAATATGCAAAATGGTTTGAAGGATAAACTTTAAATTTTAATGTTGAACAACAGAACTTTCAGTTATTTTAATTATTTTCTGAGCACACAAGCAAGGTCTTTTGTTTTTTTATAATAAAGGTAATTTTTATTTCAAATACAATGAGGCAAAGCCTTTAATATTATCTTAATACAAGATTCTCTTCTGAGCCATATTAAATAAATTAACCATGCTAATGAAACCATGCAAAAGTCATGACCAATTTATTCCGAAACACATTTTATTTATGAAAAATGAAGCAAATTACCGTCTTAATTTTTATTAAAAGTCCCACAACTTATTCATTCAACAATGTAAACTCCTTTCACCATTCCACTTAGCTGCATTACAAATTAAATGTAAACAGATCCAACATCCAGAACACAAAACCAACATATGCCTTTTTAAATAAATGCAAACAAAAATATTGTTAGTTTTTTGCCATCACCACATGCAAGTCAGTTTACAAACCTACTGCAAAATTTATGCCCTTTTAAGCAAAAAAATGCAAATGAAAACAAACCATCTTACAGTATCCCTGAAAGTTAAAGCCTACATTTAATATCAAAGAAAATAAGCTACAAAATAATATATACTTCTGTTTAAAATTTTAAATCTAAGTAATAAAATGTCTATATATTACTTGGCAGCAATATATAAATACTTAAAGTTAAACATATTAGTCATCTATAAAAGTTTTAGAAATCATGCACGATGCTGCAGTATAACATTATACAGGGATACTGTTAGCAGCATAGCAGATACTACATGCATAAATGCAAGTTTCCTTTCTACAGCTCATAACACAAGCTGAGTAATCCTCCTACCTGCTTCGTCCCCACCCGTCGAATGGGATTTCTTCCAATGGTACACATTTGATTAATCACATGAAACAAAATTATATACTTCAATAACACAATGCATTTTTATGTTAATAAAATTTATTTAAACAAATATTAAAAGTGTTAATATGATTATCAGGATTAGTGTTTAAACATTTATCAAGATATGCATAAAAATATGAAAGTCACAGAAGTTTATACGAGATGCAAATATTGCATTAGTTGCAATAAACTTGGATATTTTTAATTCTAATTTAAAAACAATTCAACAGAGGTTTGAAAATACAGCTTCAACTTTGAAGCTAAATGCAGATTTATATTGCTTTATTAAAGATATGAGCAGAACTAACCCTCTTCCCTCCTAGCATATAAATAAGAATAAAAAACTGGTCTATAGAAACTACATTGGTTAATCCCATCAGAAAATCTTTCTATTACCCTAAAGTTCTAAACTCATAAAATACTAAAGTGGGTTATCAATGCCTGATGACGACGAGTCACAATAGCAATCTTGAAATTGGCCACTGAAACTTTTGTACTGTGACCACTGCCAGCTATAAACATGTGTTTTTGAGCTCCTGGCTTTACCTTTGAGTTCGGTTTCTGCTGACTCTTTGGTTCAGTTGACTTCTGTACTGCCTTCTTGGTTTTCCAGCACATGGGATTCTGCTGCTACCTTAGGTAAGTGTTACTTTTATACTCTTTCTTCTGTAGTATATTCTGTCTTTTTTTCAGAGTCATTTCCTGTGCCTTTAGGTAAATACAGTTTTGTGCTTCCTTTGTTAGTTTGTTAACTAGCCTTTAGAGTTTAATAACTATTTTGTGGAAAAAATTTCGACGATATACAGAACCTGAACTTGCATCTCTCCAGAAACATGCCAGAGTATTCTTACTGATTGAACTAATGCCAGCTCATGTTTTTTCCACTAATTTAAGACTTTAAATCTTTCACAGATGAATACTCTGGCATGTTTCTGGAGAGGTGTGGGTTCAAGTACGTCGGCGAAATTTTTTTCCACAAAATATTTATTGACATATTGACGTTAAAATGTCACCCAGGTAATGCTGTGATTGTCACCTATGTTTAAGCATTTAGAGTTTTCTTTGTGTGCTTTGCTTAATCTTTATATTTCAGGGATCCAATTGTTCCTTTATATAATGATGCAATCTTCTCCTAGATTCAAAAGGAAGAAAGGTGGGTCTGTCACCTCTCCTGGCTGCTTGGATTCAGATCCCCCACCTAAGCGCAATGCAACTAAGAGCATTGTTATCACAGTGCCTGTGAAGCCTTCTGAGATGCCTGTTACTGCTGGTAACTTGCCACCACGAACCAGCAGGACCTATTCTAGAGAAAGGATTCCTGCACTCTTTCTCCAGACAAAAAGCCTTGCTAAACGTGCTCAAACTCTGTGCCTAGAGGCAAGACTTCCAGGCACCTCAGGCACTTTCTGTGAAGTGCCGGGTGTTTCCACTGCTGCTTCAAGGAGTGGTGAGACCCTCTCTACTATCACCTCAGGCACTTCCACTGAGGTGCCAGGTTCCTCCACTGCTTTTTCTAAGAATGATGTGACCTCCCCTTCTGCTACTGACATTCATCTTCTTCTGCTACACCTAGCAATGCCTCCCTCTGTGCCTCAGCATGTGTGCCTTAGCAGTGTCTGACAAAGCCCCAGTGGCTGGTGCTGCTGCAGCATCTTCAGCTGCTCCTGATAACACTGCAGCTATATCTCCAACTGCCAGCCCTTCCCCCAGCAGATACACCTGAGGACAAGTAGCTGCTCATCAACCTGTCCAGTGTCATGGACATCAATCTCAAGGTGCCCAAGATCCCTGATGATGGATATGTTGTTGTCAGCTGTAAGAAGAGGAGAGCTGATCCTATCCCTCTTATTGTGTCTTCGGTCAACTCGTGGCACTTAGGATCCTACAATCTGATCCCCATCTCCGCCGAGATAGCCAAGATTCTCGGTGAACAGATTGTAGAGTCCTCCTACATGGAAAGAGAAAGCCTATTAGACCTATGTTTTTAGAGAAAGCCTATTGGACTTATGTTTATTGGTCAAGGTCAGCCATCCCAGCCTTGCTGATAAGCTTCTGGTCACTACCTTCATTCTGAGTATCCCTGTAACTGTGGATTATCCAGTCTCATGCTGTCAACCGCAGGGCCTCATTAAAGATATTGATACCTACCTCACTGACGGAAGTCGCCTGAAGTGCCAACGCTTCAGGCACATTTCTAAGAACTGCACAGGAACGGTGCAGTGTAAGTGCTACAATGGGTCTCACTCCCACTGGCAGTGCAAGCACACTGGGATCCCTATCTGTGCCAACTGTGGTGGGTCTCGTGCAGCCACCTTCTCTGGGTGATGTGCCAGATAATCATGGCTGTTCAGCAGGATGAGGCATGCTAAGAAATCACTGTTTGCATCAGTGAAAGTGAGATCAATAGCCTGATGCATGACATTCTTGTGCACAAGAATCGCTGCAATGTGGGAGAGCAGATGACTCTTGTTTGTGTGTAATGGTGATCAGGGAGGTTGGCCTCACAAAGAGCAAGGATAAGAACTGGCATGATGTTGATGTAGTTCCCGACATCAGCAGCCTTGCACCCGAAACTTCTACAATTCCACTGTAGAATAGTAGGGGTGCTAGACACTCCGGTGGCCATGTTCATACACAGGGTGGAAAGAAGAAACTAAGGAGAGACGGGTCAACACAGAGTGGCTAGCAGTCCACAAAGTGAGATACAAGGTAGCAATATTTCACAGGTGCTAGGAAGCTTACCTGCTAGAAGAAGCAGGATGTCCTTGGTCTTGTCACTGTCCCTTCTCTTAGTTGTAAGAGCGACTCTGATCCAGTGGCCATCAGGCTCCTTTCCACCTCCTATATCACTGCACGATATGAGAGATGTATTGAGGTCTACACCAACAGATCTGTTGATCGGGAGAGGCTATGTGCTGCCTCTGTCTTCGCCATCCCCGATACTAGCAACACCAGAGGTTTTCGTCTCCCGCATCTCACTTCCTCTACCTGTGCTGAGCTCCACAGCATCCTTGAGGCTCAACTTTCATTCACAGCCTCAGGATTGGCAACTTTGTCATCCTTTGTGTCTTGAAGTCAACCTTGGAAGCTCTCCAGAAGCGAGATTGCAAGGCAGCAACCCCTTCCTCATCCAGATCATGGATACTTGCTCCAAAGTCACTTCTCCCAGTATCACGATCCATTTCCAGTGAATCCCCTCCCATGTAGGGAAACCTGGCAGTGAGCTCGCTGATTGGTATGCAAAAAAGGTGCTAGAGTCAGAGGTGTGTATCTAATTACTCTCTCTCAGCGACTGCAAGAGTTTTGTCTCAGAACTAATGAGCCAATACCGTCTTGCCCAGTGGCAGAGGGACTTCAGTTGTTCCTCAGTCAAGTACCTGGTTGATCCTTCCCTCACTGCTCCAAACCTTGGAGACCTCTGCAGGAGATCAGGAGACCCTCCTTCATTGTCTGCGAGTTGGGGTCATCTACAGCAACTCTACACTTCAAACTCTCGGCAGAATGTATAATCGAACTGTGCCACATGTAGCACACCTGAGACTGTATCTCACATTCTGCTCACTGCTCCCGCTACAATGCCAAAAGAGAAGCTTTGTTCCAAGAGCTTCATACTATTGGAACCACCGACTACTGCATCACCTCCCTACTTGGTAACCACATTGTGAAGCTGCGGCGAACACGCTTCCAACTAGTCACTGATTTCTTTCAAAACATTGCCCTCTTCTGCAAGGTCTAATGTTTTCTTTTTTCTTTGATGAGATTTGTACACTTAATAGTTTCAAGAGATAGCAGTTTCTTCTGCCTCTGCTATGTCGCCTTCTGTTGTGACTAGTGTAGAGAGCCTCTCATTGGAGACTAATTTCATCATGAACTTAAAACACTTTGAACCATGTTACATTTGGACACAGAACATGCTACATTTCTGAAAAAGCAATGTAAACTATAACTTTGCACTTAAAGAACATGGTAATTAAAAAAATTTAATTAGCAAGATTAGTTCCATTGTAATGATGATAGATGCATTACTGGATTCAATGCTGCCCTTGAACACAGTCTAAAGTTATTTTGGCTATTTCTAAACTTAAACTACATAAATCCCAGGGGTAGATGAAATTAGTACTGAAAAGCTTGGAGCTGGGAATGCTTCTGTTAGCACAAGGCTGACTGAAATTTTGAATATCTTTTATGATAAAGGCATTGTTCCTAAGGATTTTACCAGAGCTATTATTATCCCTATTTTTAAAAAGAGGTGATTGCAGTTCTTGTGATAAATATAGGGGTATCAGCCTACTTTCTATCCAGGTAAAGTTCTTTGCATGATTGTGCTTAATAGAATTAAGAATCTGGTTGATGGGCAATTGCGTGATGAGCAATGTGGATTCGAAGTGGTAGGGGATGTGTAGATCTATATATCAGATATTTTGTATCAGATCTATATATCAGATATTTTCACTTAAGCAGATTCTTGAGAAATGTTTAGAGTTTCAGAAACCTTTGGTTGCTAACCTTGATTTCAAAAAGGCTTTCGACTCTGTTGATCACCATAATTTGTGGTTGATTGTGAGATCATATGGTATACCAGTTAACATAATGAAAGCTCTCTATAATAACACTGAATTGTGTGTGACAGTTGACAAGGCTTGTAACAATTGGTTTAGCATTGCTTCTGGTGTTCAACAACAGTGCATTTTGTCTCCTTTTCACTTTAGTTTGCTTATTGATTATGTTGTACAAAATTCACTGCAAGGGAAAGATTTTGGCCATAAATGGTCTGGAGATAGGATATCCTAAACCATAAACTTTCATGAGGATTTAGCCCTTTTAGCAAATGATGTTGATAACTCTTTCATTCGAGCTGTTGATGAGACTGGTAGTAGAGTAGGTTTGGTTATAAACAGAGATAAAACTAAAGTGATGAAAATTGGTCAGGTAGGCTATGATTCAGTTAATCTGAATAGTTCTGCTCTTGAGCAGGTGTCACAGTTTAATTATCTTGGGAGCTATGTAACAGATACTAGTCATGTGCAGCATGAGATTAACAGATGAACAGGGCTCGCTGCAGGGACTTTTAAGAATCTTTGGAGAGTGTAGAAAAATTAGGCATATGCACCTAAATACTAAGATTAGCCAGTATAATAGTTTGTTTCTTTCTAGGGTTAGTTATGGTAGTGAAACGTGAAAGCTTGTATTCAAATGGCAGGAAACTTGGTGATTTTGATTCTAGATGCTTAAGCAGCATCTTGGGCATCAGGTGGTTCAACCTTGTTAGCAATGATGAGGTTAGGCAAAAAAAAAAAATTGGCAACCACCTTTAAGCTGCATATTGTGCAGAGAGAGACTCCACTGGTTTGGCCATGTTGCCCGTATGGATAATTAAAGATTAGCGAATAAGGTAATGAACAGTGTGCCTAAAGACCTCAGAAAGAGGGGGAGAATTAGGATGTGGTGTGCAGACAGTGTCAAGCATGACCTAATTAGAATTGGTGTGCAGTGGCCAGATGCAGCAAATTTAGCTCAGGACAGATATGCTTGGAGAACTAAATTGCAGTCTGGTTGGACCTCTGAAGCCCATGGCTGCTTGATACGATGTTTGATACGATGATGATGATCCTATACATTATTTATTAGAAATATATTTCTCATTCTTTTCGCTGGAGCACACTGTATATTTTTACTGATAACAGGAGTCAACTTTATAACTTGCGCCCATTTCATGGTTGCCAACTTAGAGAAATTTTTTGTGGAAAAAAATGGAAAATTTAAGATTACCAAGAATTTTTACAGACATATTTTAGTTTAAAAATAGCTATAAAGGACAAAACTGAATAGCAGTTATTTTTATTTACAATTACTTCAAAAAACTCAGTAAAAACATTGGGTAATTTTGTAAGCCAGATAATACTATTATCACAAAAATACTCTTGCTTTCATTTGTAGGACATTTTCTTTGTGTTCAGTGAGTATATGCAGAAATCAATCACAATGATTAACTCCATTTCAATCATGTTTCTTAGTCATATTTAATCATGGTCTAATGCAATGTTTCAAGTATTTACAAATTTCAGAAATATCTGCACAGCACTAAGATTCTCTTTTGCTATGTATTTTGAAAAAAAATTGTGGATACAAGCAATGACAAGGTAAAGAAAGGCATAAGAAACTGTTTACAAATCTAATAAAATACACTATCTGATCAAAAGTATCCGAACACTCGCTCATCCACAACCTCCCAGTAATAGGAAAGGAATTAATAGAAAGCATCCACTCTGGGGGGAACGCTTTCTACTAGATTTTGGTACATTGCTGCAGAATTACCTGCCATTCTGCCACAAGAGCATTAGTGAGTCAGGTTACTGATATCAGTCAGTTCGGCCTGGCTCACAGTCAACATTCCAATTCATCCCAAAGGTGTTCCAGAGGGTTGAGATCAGGGCTGTGTGCAAGCCAGCCGAAATCTTACACACCCATCTCATCAAACCATTCCTGCACGGTCCTGGTTTTGTGGACAGGGGTACTGTTAGGTTGGAACAGGAGTCTTCACTGAACTATTGCCATGATGTTGGGAGCACAGAATTGTCAAGAATGTCATTATAGGCCATGGCGTTCAGAGTCCCATTAACTGGAATTAGGGGTCCAGGCCCAATCCATGAAAAACAGTCCCAGAGCTGTTCCAGTTATGGTTCAATGCAAACATTCGTTGTTTCCAGCGGCATTTTGGAACTTAGTGGTGAGATTATTGCAACAAACAGGCAATTTTGTCGCACCACCCGCTTCAGCATTCGGTGGTCCCACTGTCATTTTACATGGCCCACAAGATTGTGATTGCCCTGTTGTTACTCTTAGACATTTCCACTTCACAATAACATCACTTAGAGTTGATTGAGTCTGTAAATGGTAGCAAGATAGTCACTGCAAGGAGAACTATGTACCAATCCCTTGTGATGACACACAGAACTGGCCAGGCATAGCACCTAATGTTGAACCCTGCCTTCTCATGGTACAGACCATTAGTACCATTCAAAACAGTTACTCTCTTGTAGAAGGGAACAGAAGTGGAGGGCTACCACATGATTGTAGTCTACTAATCTCGACTACTGTGGCTATTTTTTTTTCTACCCAGCTGATGAGTGGTCAACTACACAGGGTCCTGGTGCTGACCATATTTACAACCAAAACAAAATTAGGACTCTAGTTTAATTACATTGGGCAACACACAAAAAGGCTTTGAAATGAAAATAGCCAGTCTTTACTAATTTCGAGGTGCTGAACACGAAAATCGCAATAAAATTTGTCAATTGGCTGTTGTTTAGGAGAGACAAAGATGTTCATGTATAAACGACTCAGTCTGCATTGAGTACATAGGTAACCATTTTGCAACGCTGTATTTTAAACTCCAGATTGCAATATATTGCTTTGTATTGCATCAGCCCACCACACACACACAACTGCTGGAGGTACTGAATCATTGTCTGATGCAATGTAGTTGAGTCACGATATCGCAGCTTTACGATCGCGGACAAAAGATGATGCAATCATTAGTTGTAAGTGACGTCTCGTAGGGTGAGTAAGTCTTCTGAGCGAATTCCATTTACCCCTGAGTCATAAGTACAACACAAGTGATCCTTCAGTTTTAATCCAGCAGTAGTGATCCTCGTAACTGTGTTAATAGTGCAGATACATTTTGTTACATTTGCAAGCCAGAAAAGGGCCATCACTCCAATAAGTGAAAGTGGTGTACGAGTTATTTTGGATGCAAGATAGGGAAACCAGGACAAGGCCTGGGCCTCACACATATGCTGCAGTATGTGTGCAAAAAATCTTCCAAAGTGGCTGAAAGGCAAAAAAAGTGGCGATGACATTTGCTGTTCCTATGGCTCCTATGGTTTTCCAAGTAATCATGCAGATGACTGCTACTTCTGCATGGTTCCGCCTGTTTCTGGAGGCATCAAAAGAAAAAAGAAGTAGACAATAGTGCACCAGAATATACAATCTGCTCTCCGACCAGTTACACCTTTCCATTCCCGAACCTCCAAAAGAATTTTCCATCGATTCATATGAGGGAGGCAAACCAAAATCAGGTTCTCCGCAGCATTCAGTATCTAATGATAATGATCCATATGTCTGCCATAGTGTGGATCAAGACTTAAACAATGGAATCTTCTCAAGGAAAATGTCCGAGTGACTTCGTTTCAAACTCGTCATGGGCAGTTTGCACCTTACTTCAGAAAGGAAGATGACCTTGTGTTCTGCTCCGATGTAGATGGCTTGATGAATGCCCTCAAATCAAACATGACCCTCAAGAATGGTGACTATTCATAGACTCCTCAAAATTGAGTCTCAAGGCGGTGTTGCTGCATAATGAAAATCATCTTCCATCCTTTCCGGTCAGACATGCTGTCTACATGAAAGAAACCTATGACAACCTAAAACAGCTGTTGAACTATCTTCAATACAGCAAGTATGGTTGGCATCTCTATTGTGACTTGAAGGTAGTGGCTCTGTTGATGGGTCTGCAGCTGGGATATACGAATTACTGCTGTTTCTTATGTGAATGGGACAGCCAAGCGAAGACTTTGCATATGTGAAGAGAAACTGGCTTCAGAGGAAATCTCTGAAGGTCAGAGAGAAGAATGTGGAACACCCAGTACTGCCAGAAATGCACAAAATCCTGCTACATCCCTACACATCAAACTCAGTGATGAAAAACTTCATAAAAGCCATGGACTGGAGAGCATCAGCTTTCAAGTACCTGGCTGACAAATTCTTTCAACTCAACGAAGCGAAGCGAAAATTAAAGAGGGAATTTTTGTGGGTCCTTAGATCTGTGACCTGTTCAGAGACCAGATGTTTGGCAACCTACTTCAGGGTGACGAGAAAAAGGCTAGGGATGCGTTTCGTCTGATGTCAACTAAATTCCTTGGGAATATCAGGGCAGACAACTACAAGAAACTGGTTGAGGACATGTTGTCTCTGTATCACAAACTTGGCTGCAATATGCCCTTAAAGATCCACTTTCTCCATTCCCACTTAGATTTCTTCCCCAACAACTGCGGCATGGTTAGCGATGTGCACAGTGAACATTTTCACCAGGACATTGCAACGTTGAAGAAATGATACCAGGGAAACTGGTCCACTTTAATGTTGGCTGATTACTGTTGGATGCTCACCAGAGATGATCCTGAGCAGTTGTACAAGCAACAGGCAAAGCGACATCGGAAGTAGAAGCGAAGTTTTACTGATACATGTCGTATATGTATGTATTACTCTACTATGTAAGAAACTATTGTGGATTTCTAAGAAATTGTAGTCAATTTTGCATTTTCATTGTCATATTTGTGTTCAGCACCTTGAAATCTTTAAGAAATGGCTACTTTTACCTCAGAGGCATGGTTTTATGAAAATTTGTTGCCAAGTGTTATGGATCCTTGTCTTGCTCGACTGGTGTTCCTCTGTAGAGGAAAAATTTGCAGCTGTGTTTTCCCGTTTGCTTGTGGGTTGACAGCCCAAAGTGAATAGATTCACAGGATATGTTTTATCAGCTGGTGAATAATCTTGATCTGAGGTCATCACAGGTACCTAAACTCTTGCTTCTAAAGACATCATCAAATCTACATTGCAAGTCTTCCAGTGTAGATGGCTTCAGTCTTTTGTAGTGGGAGAAGGGTCTTTGCTCTATGCCTGTGATTATGAGGTTGTTTGATATTGTTGGCATTCCCTCTTTCAATACACAGTTTCTTTAAACATCCCACTAGCCATTTTCTCTCCATAAGTAATTGAAATGTGAAGACTCTGCACAGAGCTTATTCTCTTGATGTCTTCACACAAGAATTCCACCATTATAATTTAGATATTTTCAGCTTGCAAGAGACCAGATAAATAAAGGTCATATTCTTAAAATAATCTTAAATTTCTCTTTTCAGGGAGGGAAGATAAAAAGCATCTTCAAGGCATATGTTGGCTTCTCAGCAGACACACTAGTGATGCTCTTCTAGGATATGAGTGCATTAATAAAAGGTTTCTCACAGCTAAATTTCAGACAAGCATCAAAGACTTGAATATTATCTGCTGTTATGCTCTCACTGAGGATGCTGATGAAGATGAGAAGGATAGGTTTTACGGACAACTTCAAGATATTTTGATTTCTTGTCAAGAAAACAAATATTACTCTTGTTCTAGGTGACTAGGAAATATTACTCTTGTTCTACTGACTCTGACCTTTAGCAAGGGGTGATAGGTAAGTAAACTTAATGGTCTCTACAGGTAAGTAAACTTAATGGTTTCAGAATAACTAACACTTATTACAAACACGGCAACATACATAAGAACACATGGGTTTCACCAGATGGAAGAATATGATTGATTATATAATAATAAACAGCAAATGGGCTAGTGCTATTAGGAATACCAGGTCACATAGGGGAGATGAAATTGGATATGACCATTATTCTTAAGCAGTGTTGTGCTAGGGTTAAAAATATCACCTTTAGCAGTGAAGCTCTGAAAGATTCAGTCATAGCTAAAGCTTACCAAGATAGTTTACTTAGTCATTATGACAGTCATGGTTTGCTTACTACTGAAGTTAAGGAAGAATGGGACCATTTTAAACAAGCTTTTCTTAAAATTAACAGTACCTTTTAAGTAAAAGAGAGCAGAGCTGGTGAAATTATTTTAGTGATAAAGCACATGAGCTTATTTCGGAAAGAAGGAATTGCATAAATGTCCTTAGTCAATACCCTACTAGTAATAAAAGAAAACATTACAAAGAGCTTAATAAACATGTAAAGGATCAGTTAATAGTTGATAAGAATCTTTGTCTTGATAGTTTGACTGACAAAGTTGAGGAAGCAGTTAGACAGCACAACAGTAGAGAGCTTGTACCACATAGTCATTGTTTTGCATGGTAGAAAACGAAGAGGTATAAGGGATTGAAGGCTAAACAAAGTAAGGTTATAGGTGAGGATTCTGTCATGGGTAGGTGGGCAGAGCATTTCAGTGATGTTCTAAACAATGTGGTTAGTCTACTCCCATTGTTTGTAATGATGATAGATGCATTATTGGCTTTAATGTAGACCCTATATCACAGACTGAAGTCATTATGGAAATTTCTAAACTTAAACTGCATAAATCCCCAGGGGTAGATGAAATTACTACGAAAATGCTTAGAGCTGGGAATGTTTCGGTTACCACATGATGACTGAAGTTTTGATTATCTTTTACGATAACGGCATTCTTCCTAAGGATTTTACCAGAGCTATTATTATCCCTACTTTTAGAAAAAGGTGATTATAGTTCTTGTGATAACAATAGGGGTATTAGCCTGCTTTCTGTTCCAAGTAAAGCTCTTTGCATGATTGTGTTTAATAGGATTAAGAATCTGGATGACAGACAATTGCGTGATGAGCAGTGTATAGGAAATGTGTAGATCAGAGTTTTTCATTATCAGATTCTTGAGAAATGTTTAGAGTTTTAGAAACTGTTAGTACTAGCTTTGCAGATTTCAAAATGGCTTTTGATTCTGTTGATCACCATAATTTGTGGTTGATTGTAAGATCATATGGTATACCAGACAAGTTAGTTAACATAATGAAAGTTTCTATAATAACACCAAGTCATGTGTGAGAGTTGGTAATGCTGTAACAATTGGTTTAGCAATGCTTCTGGTATTTGACAAGGGTGCATTATGTCTTATTTGCTCTCTAGTTTGGTTATTGATTATAATATGCAGAAATTCACTGCAAGAGAAAGATTTTGGAATTGAAATGGTCTAAATCACTGGAAATTGTCTAAATCAGACAATTTCTGATTTAGATTATGCTAATGACTTTTATGACCCTTCATTTGAGCTGTTGATGAGACGGTAGTAGAGTAGGTTTAGTGATAAACAGAGAGGAAAACTAAGTGATGAAAACTGATCAGGCAGGCTGCAGTTCAGTTAATCTGAATAGTTCCACTTTTGAGCAGATGTCTCAGTTTAATTATCTTGAGCGCTATATAACAGATACTAGTGATGTGCATTAGGAGATAAACAAGACTAATAGGGATTGAAACTGAACTTTTAAAAATCAATGGAGTGTGTGGAGAAAAGGAATATAGACCTAGACTAAAACTAGGCTACATAAGAGTTTGGTTCTTTCTAATGGTAGTTAAACTTTGACCTTTTGTACACAAGATAACAGGAAACTTGATGCTTTTGATTATAAATACTTACACAGTATCTTGGGCATTATGTGGTTCCACTTTGTAAGTAATGGTGATATTAAGCAAAGGAGTTGGCAACCTCCTTTATATAGCATATTGTGCAGAGAGAAACTCCATTGGTTTGGCCATGTTGCCCATAAGCATAATTATAGGTTAGTGTATAGGGTTATGAGCATTGTGCCTTAAGGCCTTAGAAAGAGAGGGAAACCTAGGATGTGGTGGGCAGAGAATGTCAAACAGGGCCTTGTTAGAATTGGTGTACAGTGGCCAGATGGAGCTCAGGATAAATATTTTTGGAGAACTAAATTGCACAATTTGGTTGGACCACTATAGTCCATGGCTGCTTGAGGATGATGGTAGTTGATCGGGGCAGCTACAACAGGGTCAAGATGTCCTAAACTGATTGGTTGCAAAGGTGGCATCCTATGACTGTGTACTATGTTGAAAGTCACTGAGCTCTGCCATAAGGCAGAGCTCTCAGTTGCTTTCTCACCCATTCTCCTATTCATGCATGTCTATGATGTTTGCCAGGCCACATGTGTCCTTTTATATCAGTTAGGGTCATGGCTGTGGTATATATGGGTGAATCCACTACTCAGAAGGAGTGTCCAGATACTTTTAATCAGGTAGTGTATATATCAATATGAACTTAGATTGAGATATAACTTAACTCTGAGTGGTTAACAAAAATATTTTGTATTAGAAAATAAGTTTTTCATACTTTCCAGGGGTAGATGAAAATCATTACCTTTGGACTGAAATGCTTAGAGGTGGAAATGTTTCAATTATCACATCACTGACTGGAATTTTGAATATTTTTATTATAAAGGTGTTGCTTTCAAGGATTTTGTTGAGATATTATTATTCCTACTATATTGTTACGTTTCCAGATGAAAATAAAGTAATATTTTTGCATGATTACGAAAATGCCTTATTGAAGTTAAGAAAAATTACAAAAAAAGTTTCATTTAAAATTCTTAGCATTTTTAGGAAATCTAAAATTATTTTACAGACATGTGAAATTTCAGCTAATTTTTAAGGACATTCCTTAAATTTACAGATGGTTGGCACCCTGGCCCATTTACTAAAATCTAATTACTTCATCCTTAAATAAAAGTATTAGTTTCCTATGGCAGTTTACAATTCTCACATTTTCTTCTATAAAAAATCAGTTTATAATTTTTTCCTTTGAATAAATGCAGCTGCCATCTGAAAAATAAATTCTACTCACCCACCTCTTTTGAAGAAAAAACTGCAGATGTTCATGAGCCCATAACCTTAACTTAATAGTTGAAAGTTCACAATAAAGTGGAAGCAACTAGCCATAAATATATTAATGTAAAATTTACCCCCATTATACAAACCATAGAAACTTTAGGCAGAAGGAGCTAGAAGTTAATCCCAAATATACAAAATTCATTACCTTTGTGTGTTTTTATCTGAAATAATATACATTGTTTTTATTCATAAAATACATATAAAAAATGTACTCAATATATATTTCACATTGAAAGCTTTCCTTATCCCCTTCAAAGAAAAAAAAAAATGCATATTAAACAATCTTGTTTCACTAATTTTATTCAGGTATTTTTCCATGTGAACATCATTTATAGAGAACAAATAACATATCACTGATTTTCAATAGGGTGAACTAAAGACCAACAGTCTGCATCCATGGGAAGGCAGGCTTCTCATGATGCAGATTTTTAGTAATTTTCAAGAGATATTCTCTCATGGAAAGGCTGTCAGATCAAGTATGGCCTATTAATCTGTACTTCTACTTTTTTTTTCCTACCCTGTTGAGGAGTGGATATTTCACAGGGTTTTGGTACTGACCATTTATACTTAAGACTTGATAATGGCTTTGAGCTTGACCATAGATCCTGAACTTGCTGCACTGGTGGACTTAAACTGCTGTGTTTTCTGTGTTTCTGAAAATAAACTGCTGTGTTTTCTGTTTGGGGTTGACACATAAAATTGAACAGATGCACAGGATGCCTTATATTAGCTAATGAATAATCCTGATCTAAGGCCATTACAGGTACCTGAACCCTTGTTTCCAAGAGCATCACCAAATCTAAACTAGGGGAAATTTCTCTCACATGGGTAGCTTAAGTCTTTAGTCTGAAGAACAGGTCTTGGCCCCAAGCCTATGATTACACGGTTGTCAGCACTATCTCGCTCAATAAACATAGTTTCTTTAAAAATCCCAATACCCAATTTCTTTTCCAAGGTACATGGAATGCGAGTTCAGCACATAAAGATTAATCTCCTGATGACCATATGTAGAAATTCCAACATTATAACCTAGATATTCTAGGCTTGCAAGAGACCTGAAGCAGAAGTCAGATACTTAAAAATAATCTGAAATTTCTCTTTTCAGGGAGCATCTGCAAGGTATAGATTGTTTGCTTCTCAGAAAACACACCAGTGATGTTCTTCTAGGATATGACTGCATGAAAGGGTTCATACACCCAAATTTAAAACTAGAATTAAAGACTTGAACATTACTGTTGTTATGCCACCACCAAAGGTTATGGTGATTACGAGAAAAGGGTTTTATGGACAACTTCAGGATATTTTGAATTCTCTCAAGGGGAGATAAATTGTTGCTACATGACTTTAATACTAAAGGTGGTATTGGATTTTTTTACCTCTTAATGGCACTTTTTGCACACAATGGGCTAATTTATCACAATAAAAAGAGACCTTCTTGCTCAGAAATTAATTAAAATAATTTAAAATTCCCTGTCATTGAGCAATAAAATTTTTAAGTTAAGTTAATCTTTCAAACTATTTGAATGTTACAAGTTTTTAGGAGAAAACTATGAAGCTTTTTGGAGGAAGGACAGCACTGTCTCCAGTGAAGTGACACTATATGGTAATGTTAGGGTTGTTAAGAGCTTCTTTTCACATGTGAAGAGTGATTCCAGTGTCCTGGTTGCAGGTGGGGACAGTTGAGGCCATTATTTCAATAGCATCATGAATTATGGTTCTATAGTAAGTGGATGCAGGTGCTAGAAATGTGGAGTACTCCCAGTCTATGGTTGCTACATGTTGTATTGTCACCTAGACAACAGCAGTTGTTAGCTTGTTTTGGGACTTGAACCTGGAAACTTCAGATTATTAGTGTGGCATGCTACCAACTGGGCCTCCCCCACTACCAAGAGACTGTAGGTGCTATGCTTTTAGGTTTTATGCATCATCACAGGGGGCTACTGCACAATTCTCTCTTTCAAGTTCTGCCTAGCTACCATTTACTTGCTACATTACATATATAATACTCAAATTGCCATGGGCTACAAAGATCCAACCAGAATACATAATTTAGTTCTCTAGATATACAGGTACTGGGACAGAAAAATTAAAACAGTTCCATGTTATCTCAATATAAAATCACATTCAGAGTTCAATAATTTCTTTATTCATTATTTTCAATTAAAAATATGTCTAAAGATAAATTAAAGATCACATCAAATCTATCTAAATCTCAATTTTAAATAATATTTTTTCATCCAAAATTTAAAACATGTTAAAAGATCAGAGTAAAAACTAGTGTTTAGAATACAGTTTCTCTTTTAATATTTTAATATCTTTATCAATTTAAAATCAAATGTAATACCAAATGCAGTATAAATTATATGTATGCGTTATTCAATAACGAGAAATGAACTTCAAGATGAAGAAGCACCTGGTTTTGCAATTAGGATCAACACTAAAGGCAATTTCCTTAAACTCCACAGCAAATATATAATTAAGGTTATTAAAATGAACAGAGAACTCTTCCCTCTGCATTGATGCCTGTAGACATTTTCACTTGCCTACCTCCACTTAAGAATATCTGTTATTGAGCATAATACACTGATCATTATTTTGATATACTCTGCTTACAAAAATTAGGGAATATTTTCAAAATGAATATGAAGCGATGAAATATCCCCTAATTTTTGTGAGTAGTGTATATAATGATACAAGATATCTATGTTACTTCAGAATAAGGTTCTAAAGTTAGATTTTTTACCTCACGCAGTTAAAAAGAGTTGGGCCTCAAGTGATTCCATTTTTTCTGGGTGTGGTATGGACTAACATTTGACTATGAACTCAATTTAACACTTGATGATTAATATACAAAAAGTTTTGCATTAAAATGTAATTACACGTAACAAATCTTCATTGTTTGGAAAAACCAATATTTATCAAATGGTAAACTGAAATACATGGCATAAAATTTTAAAAATTATTTCTTTCATACCTTCAAATAGGATCGGGGAGAAGTAGCAGATGAACGAAAACTTTGTCTATGTTTCAAAGAGTTCATTGTTTCTTTAACTATTTAGGTCCTCTAATACTCACATAATCCTTTTACAGACCTGAAAAGTTTCAAAATAAGGGTTTGGATAAAATATTTATAAACTTCTTTTTAAAAGATTGAAGTTGTACAAAAAGAAAAACTAATTCTACAATTATAAAATGAAACACTAAATTCAATAATTTAGGTTGTTTAAGAATCAGAAAATTACAATGCTAATTATTCTAAAACATTTAATATCAACAACTTAACTGTTAATTGATATTTATCAGTTAACAGTGAAATTGCTGATATTAAATGTTTTAAAACTTCAGGTCCTTTTAAACTGAAATATTTAAATTGCATTATTTCTAATAAAGATGATTCCTGTCATATTCTCCATGTTCAAAAAGCTATTTAAAGTACCTATTACACTGAATAACAAATTTTCAAAAAAGTCATGCCTCTCAGATAAAAGTAGCCATTTCTTAAAGATTTCAAGTGCTGAACACAAATATGACAATGAAAATGCAAAATTGGCTATGATTACTGGGAAATTCACAATAGTTTCTTATATAATAAGAGTAATACGTACATACGACATGCATTGGTAAAACTAAGCTTCTACTTCCAACGTCACTTTGCCCGTCATTTGTACAACTGCTCAGGATCATCTCTGGTGAGTGTCCAACAGTAGTCAGCCAACATTGAAGTGGACCAGTTTTCCTGATATCATTTCTCCAACATTGCAATGTCCTGGTGAAAACGTTAACCATGCTCATCACTACCATGCCGCAGTTGTTGGGGAAGATATCTAAGTGGGAAAGGAGAAAGTGGATCTTAAGGACATATTGCAGCCAAGTTTGTGATACAGAGACAACATGTCCTCAACCAGTTTCTTTTAGTTGTCTGCCCTGACATTCCCAAGGAATTTAGTTGACACCAGACGAAACGCATCCCTAGCCTTTTTCTCGTCACCCTGAAGTAGGTTGCCAAACATCTGGTCTCTGAACAGGTCACAGATCTAAGGACCCACAAAAATTCCCTCTTTAATTTTCGCTTCGCTTTGTTGAGTTGAGAGAATTTGTCAGCCAAGTACTTGAAAGCTGATTCACTCCAGTCCATGGCTTTTATGAAGTTTTTCATCACACTGAGTTTGATGTGTAGGGATGTAGCAGGATTTTGTGCGTTTCTGCCAGTGCTGGGTGTTTCACATTCTTCTCTCCAACCTGCAGATATTTCCTCTGAGTCCAGTTTCTCATTACGTAGTGCAAAGTCTTTGACTGTCCCATTCACAAAAGAAACAGCAGTACTTTGTATATCCCAGCTGCAGACCCATCAACAGCCACTACCTTCAAGTCACAACACAGATGCGAGACATACTTGTTGTATTGAAGACAGTTCAACAGCTGTTTTAGGTTGTCATAGGTTTCTTTCATGTAGACAGCTTGTCCGATCGGAACGGATGGAAGTCAATTTCCATTATGCAGCAACACCACCTTGAGACTCAATTTTGAGGAGTCTATGAATAGTTGCCATTCTTGAGGGTCATGTTTAATTCGAGGGCATTCATCAGGCCATCTACATCAGAGCAGAACACAAGGTCATCTTCCTCTCTGAAGTAAGGTGCAAATTACTCATGACGAGTTCGAAAAGAAGTCACTCAGTCATTTTTCTTGAGAAGATTCCACTGTTAAAGTCTTGATCTGAGTAACTCTGCTTTGGCCTTGGACAGCTCCAGATCGTGAACAAGATCATTCATTTCTTCTTCATGAAAATGTGTGGCACAGGTAACGCACCGTGGCAGACACATGGATAATCATCATTAGACATCGAAGGCTGCGGAGAACATGACGGTTTGCCTCCCTCCTCATTGTAGGAATCGATGGAAAATTCTTTTGGAGGTTTGGGAATGGGAAGGCCTTCGGCATGCGGAATTGGTCAGAGAGCAGATTGTGTATTCAGGTGCGCTATTGTCCACTTCATTTTCCTTGTGATGCCTCCAGAAACAGGTGGAACCATGGAGAAGTAGCAGTCATTTGCGTGATTGCTTGGCTCTCTCCAAACCATAGGAACACCAAACGGCATCGCCACTTTTTCGCCTTTCAACCACTTTGGAAGATTTCTTGCACATGTACTGCAGCATATGTGTGGGGCCCAGGCCTTGTCCTGGTTCCCTATCTTACAGAAAAATAACTCGTATACTGCTTTTACTATTGGAGTGATGGCCGTTTTCTGGCTTGCAAACGTCACTTCCCTGCAAATGTAACAAAATGTATCTGAACTATTAACACAGTTATGAGGCATCACTACTGCTAAATTAAAACTGCAAGGATCATTTGTATTGTACTTATGACTCAGGAGTAAATGGAAGTCGCTCAAAAGACTTGCTCACCCCACGAGACGTCACTTACAACTAAAGATTGCATCATCTTTTGCCCGCGATGTCATGACTCAACTACATTGCATCAGACAATGATTCAATACCTCTGGGGGTTGTGTGTATGGTGGGCTGATGCATATGCAATGCAATAATATGCTGCAATCCGGAGTTCAAAATACAGTGTTGCGAAATGGTTACCTATGCACTCAATGCGGACTGAGTTATACATGACCATCTCTGTCTCTCCTAAACAAGAGCCAATCGACAAATTTTATTGTCATTTTAATGTTTAGCACCTCGAAATTAGTAAAGATTGGCTATTTTCATTTCAAAGCCTTTTTGTGTGTTGCCCAGTGTTATTAGCTATAAAAACTCTATACATATGAAAACGAATATTTTTGCGTAAAAATATATACACATCTATTCCATCACTGTCAACCCAAATTAACAACTGCAGTTCTTTGCAGTATAAACTGACACAGAAAGTTATAAAAAAAAAAGCCCATACTAACTATTTTTAATCTTTTTTTATGCAAGTCTAAAAGTAACACAACTTCATGATTATCTGTAACTCAGAATTAACTTACTTAATGACCTTGCTATGTCAGTCATACTGGGACAGGAGTGGCTGTCGGTAGTGTGCCAGTCTCCTAATCTGCAATGGCCAGGTTCAATTCCCAGCTGGGCTAACATTGAGATTTATCTCCTCAAAATTCCCTACCATGTCTTCAGTCAGTAGGGGACACCGTGGGCTATGAAAGGCTACCATTAGTTGGATGGGACATAAAGGCGTGGCCCTGTATGTGGAAGAGCCATACCTTAAGCACATTAAAGAACATACTGGATGGTCTTGATGGGAGACTAACAGCTGTTCAGTGGGTCACCCCCCCAACTTTCTCTGAGCCCTTGGGGTTCTTGTGACCTGGCTATTTAACCCATTGTGTGAAAATAAGTGCCATTCAGAAGTAAAACAACCCAATGCCAGGTATACTCCCTTATGACTGCATAAGCATTGATAAGCCCTTCATTGTTCAAATGTGCTGTGGCATTCAGATGTCCTTCGATGGATATCACAGGGCCTAATGTGTGGCAGAAAAACATTCCCTACATCATCACACTGCCACCACTGGCCTGTACTGTTGACACCAGTCAAGATGGCAACATAGCCTCCTGTAGCTTCCATCAAATTCTGATCCTTCTATCAGAAAGATGCTAAAGGAATCAAGGTTTGTCTGGCAGGTTACCTTTGTTCAGTTCTCAACAATCCAGTGTCAATGCTCCTGCATCCATAGGAGACATGCTTTTGTGTTTTTAATTGACAACATCGGCACTAGACATGGTCGGTGGCTTCTGTAGCCCATTGTGATTGGTGCTTTTGGAGCTGACCTGCACACCAATGTTTAATTCTGCTGCAATTTGCCTGGTTGTGGCTTACTGTTTGCTTGCACAATTCTCAGTCTCCTTTGACCCCTCTGATGCACAAGCAGTTTTCATCTGCAGGATTGCAGATCACTGGTAGTTTTTTTGCACTATTGTCAGTAAACTCTAGAAACAGTTGTGCGTGAAAAGCCCAGGAGGACTCCATTTGGGAGCTGATAGAACCTGTCAAGCACAACTATCGTGCAATGCTAAAAGTCACTCAGGTCACTCATTTTGCCCATTCTGATGCTCAATCCAATTCTAACTGATGCTCGAAGAGCTGGTCTGGCTGATTTATACTGTACACCAAAGTCAGATGACATATTACATGCTAAAATGAACAATTTATCTAACAAGGGGTGGTGCACCTAATAAACTGGCATCTCAGTGTACACTATAGCAACTTTAGTTTGGCAGCAATGGGATGCAAACTAAGCTTTCCACTTTTTCCTGAATTGATGTGGTATTATTTTGATGCTTTTACCAGCATTATTAGAATTGCTTGCTAGTCATTTTGTTGAACACTTTTACTACCATATCTTATAGAGTACAGTATTTGGAACTTACGCTATTAAAGCATGTGATGACTGAAGGTTTTTCACTAGAAATACAAATTGACACCCATGCAGCAGTTACAGTGCTAAAGCAATGGATTCAGCAACAAGAGAAAAGTAAAAAAATTCTCCAAAGTGCATAGTTTTTTAAAATTTAAAACTTAATTATTAAATGAATTAAATAAAACTTAACTGCATCAGATGTTTCTAATTAAAATCTTATATGTTTCTACAAATAGAGATGTAAGGAGTAGTCTTACATTCTTTGGTTACCTTTAGAAAGACGCAGAGATTAAAAAGTGAAGAATCTGTTTCATAGTCATAGTGTTTATTAAAGCAAAAAAATTAGAACTGTTGTATTATATTATTATTTGAAAATAATTCCATTTAGCTGCTATTCCTGAATGTTTGCTAAACTTAATTACTTTGAATTACTTTTTATATGAATACTTCACTGGTTTACAAATCATCTAACCATTATTATGCTGCAAAAAGTATCCTGTTGACACAGGTAGAAGAAAAATTGTCTTGAGTTTGGTTGGGTCTGAACCCACAAATCCTGATAATGACATTAGGTGCTTTGACCAGGTGTGAAATAGCAAGGGGAGCTGTAGCATCCCAGTCACGCAGCCTACCTGGGCCTTGTGTCTTCATAAAAAAACTTTTTTTAATAGCAACTGAAGTTTAAAATTACTCTATAAACACTGTTAGTGCTATACTAGTCAATTGTAAACAAAAACAATTGAGAACTAATCATGTTACTAATAGTTGTTTATCAGTGCAGTGAAGTTTAAGCTAATTTCTTCAGACAGCCTTTTCAGTTGGACAATGAGGAAAAGTCCGGAGTGAGTGCTGAAGAGTTTGTCCAAAGAAAAATACGTTTACCATGTCAATACAACAGGAGCAGTATAAGTCTCAAGTGTTTAGAGGGCCATTTAAGGACATATGAAGGATTTGTACTCCAGAAATGACTTCTTTATTAATTATTTAGTAACTGATATCCTTTTTAACAGCAGAGATAATCAGAAATTTTCCTTCCTGGAAAATAAAATGGCAACCAAACTATGCACCACTAATCCCTTCAGGAGTGCAAAAATGGCTGCTGTTGGAATGGAAAAAAGAAAAACACTTGCAAGTCTCTATTAGGCAGAATCACCACTGTGATGTAGATATGACTAAACCAGAACTTCACAGAACCAATAAACAACTATTAATATAACTCCATTAGTTTTCAATGAGCTGACTGTTTTTGGAGACATAAAAACATGTAAAGCTATTACAATATAAGTACTTCTTTTAGCAATTGTTGTGTCCATGCAATTAAAAGTTCTACAGTTCACTTTTCACCGGAGTCATCAATAGCAAAAGAATAAGGCTAACTAATAGTCATAAAATTGCTAAGCAGTGTGATACTTATGTTTTAGGTGATCCACTTGCCCCATCCATGCCATGATCATCGTCATCCACTCGTATCTTGGGAAGCTTCTATCAATTCTAAATTGCAAACATTTGCAGATTTAAAGTTGGTACCACACAGAGAGAGAAATGGGATAGGGTATAGTCTGTACCAGAAGCTGTTATTTCTGACTAAGATGGTTGGTTGGTTTACCTCTGAGAGGCACTTTTTTGCACACAATGGGCTAAATGGCCAGGTCACAAGGACCCCGAAGGCTGAGAAGGTTGGGGAAGGGGACCCACTGGAACAGCTGTTGGGAGACAGATGGTAGCCTCCCGTCAAGGCCATCCAGCGTGTTCTTTAACGTGCACAGGGTATGGTTCTCCCGCACACGGGGCCACGGCTTAATGTCCCATCCGACAGACAGCGACCTTTCCAAGCCCATCGGTGTCCCCTACTGACCGTGGGCAGGGCGGAGAGTTTTGCGGAGATAAATCTCAATGCTGACCCAGCTGGGACTCGAACCTGAGAACTACAGATTATGAGCCTGGTGCGCTACCAACTGAGCCACCTCCACCCCACAGACTAAGATGACAGCCTACAATTCTGACATTTTGTACTTTAGAGCAGTAAATCTTTAAGGCGTCCAAACACTTGCATGAAGGTGTTGTTAACAGAAATTATTGAATTTTAGATGCTAGTGAAAAGATTTTTGCAGAAATGTACTTTACAGTCCTCAGGTGCCTTTTTTTTCTATGCATGTAAGAAAATAGTACTTTTCAATCAATTCACAACCTCCAGCTGACCCAAACAGCAATTTCTAGAATCTCATCAGAGACAACGTATCTCAAAAATCAAGAAAATCAGAAACAACACACTGTCAATCTAAATGATAAAAGACCCCGGAACCAAACAATCTCAAAGCAATATATCTCAAAAAACAATAAAAAACAATACACCACAGATTAAAGTTATAAAAAAGCTGCTGGAACTAAATAATCTCACATGAGAAAACATATCTAAAAAAAAAAACAACATGAAAATTGAAACAACATACCATCAATCTGAATTATAAAAAAGGTCCTGGAACTAAATATCATTATTAAAGACAAGAACAACAAAAAAACATATACCCACCATCATTCTAACCTGCAATATTTATCACAATGTAAATCAGATTTCTACACCCATTAATATATTTATCCAATATTTTCTGTAATTAAAAATCTGTATTAAACTTCTTAAGCACAAATAATAATAATAATAATAATAATAATAAACAAGAAGGTCAGTTTGTTGTTCACAGGCCTCAGTCAAGAGATGGTGCTGCTCAGGAAACGTGTTCAAAGTCAAAGGGTAAAATAAGGCGTTGAAACGTAATGTTAGAGTAACTGTGGGTTTTTGGTGGCCTAAGTTTCTATGATACATGTCTTTTGGGTAAGTAATGTGAAGTTGTGTGAGATTTGATTTCAATGTGTCATTTATGTTTGGATATTTTGTAGGAAAGGTCATAAGTAAGTGGATATGTACAGCAAATATTTTATGACAGGCTGAAAAGGGAAACTGAATACTTCTTTTCTTTCTTTGAAGTATGGCTAAAATATGGTAAATAATAAGTTATTGAAGGATTTAGGAAACTGAAATTATTTAATTTTTGAAGTGTTGTTGAAAGTGCTGGTGAATTGTTTTGTAATTATGGCCAAGTCATTCGAAAATGGGAGTTAGGTAACTTTTTTGTGGCTATAAGTGTGTGTGTGTGTTTTTTTACGTAAGTTATTTGGAGTGAGGGTTTGGGAGGAGGGTCAGAACCCATTTTAATCATATATTGGTGTCGTAGTTGTTAGGAGCACGTGTATCTGGTTTAATAGTTTAAGATTAATTGGGCAGTTATGCATCTGACTCTTAATTCAGATGTCAAAAGAACTTGAAATACATCTGCAAATACTGACAAGCAGAGCTTGTCACAAATTTTAGATTCTTCTAATCTTTTGCTACCCTTACTTGTTTTTTCTGCGACGTAATCTTCTGAATGTATGGAATAATGGAGGACGAAAAATTTATTTTAATATAAGGTAATAATCTATTTCTTTTCTTTTTAATTTAGTTTAAACATCGAAAAACTTTATACGAAACACTTCAAACAAATAATTATCATATTTATATGTTTCAATGCGTTTTTTAATTTATCAAATGAACAATACTTAAAAGAGTTCTGTTCGACTTCCAAAAAGAATAACACTACACCAAAAATAGCATAAATTAACAGATTCAGCTAAAAGAAACTTACCAAATTTTGCACTTCAAAGCTTACTTGGGAATCTACTTCAAATACAGAAATATAAATGAAATTTTACTAATTGTTTACCGCTGTCGACCTTCTATTACACACGGCCATTAAGGCAGGACAGGCAACGTCAGTTAAAACTGTTCATTCCCTTTAAAACATTTTCTTAGGCAGTCAGTGCTCAAGTGGTTAAAAGTATTAGTAAAAGACCAATAATCAAAAGCAAAACGAGGATTAAAATTCCGGATAAGAAAGACCTTTTTTTTCCAGTGTCAAAGACTAACATCTCTAGATTCCTTAAGTAAGAGTATACACCAACGATGTTACAAGACATCATACGGCACTCCTTGCAGAACCGAACGTCCTGCCGAGTGACGGTTGGGCCAGCGATTGTTTAGAGAGGCAAGAACCATGGAGGTAGGAAGATAAGAGGAGGAGCCCTAAGCACTTGAAAATGATGCTTCGGCGATTGCGCGGCAGCCATGTTGTTCTATTCAAAACATTGGTTAGCGCGCTTGGCTACTAATCTACGGGACCTGGGTTCGAGCCCTGGGTAAGGCATGGCTGTTTGTGTCGTTTTTCTGCTGAGGTCCTGCCATCCTCTCAGACCTTCTACTGTGGCATATAAACTGACAGGATCCTGTCAGACCTCTGTGGCAAGCAGCTGCTTGAGGGTGTATAGTTGAGTAACGAAGTGTTGCGCTATAAAAATTTAATTTTTTTCGTCATTTGTATTATGGCAGCCTGTTCAGCTTACGGCTGCACGAACGCCCTTCAAAGAAGATTCAAAATTATCTTTCATCGGTAAGTTTGTCATTTTTATAAAAGTTTAAATAATTATATAATGATACAAGCAACTTCGTGTTGAAATTACGCCGCTATGAAATCGGTTTTATTTCGAGTTACAAACCTCGATTCTTCACCAGATTATTTTTTTTATTTTCTTCGGATTGTACTCGGTGATAAATGTGAAGATACTCTGTAACGCTCCAAACAATGTAAAATAATTAAAGTTTATTGCTCCGGATAGCTTTGACGGGCGCCAGGCAATCATTAACAAATTGCCAAAAATGTAGAATAAGTTGATTTAGGGTTCCAGTGCCAGTGAGCGTTCATAAGTGAGAGTCAAAATGATTCTTAACAAATAAGAGTTAATGTAAAAAAAGGTTCTAAATCAGCGTTGCTCAAGATAAAAACTACAAACTCAAAAGTTTGTAACATAACAAAATAGATTTATTTCCAAAAATAAGTAACTCACCAAGACAGCAATAAAAAAACATCTCTTGTGTTACACGCACGGTGCTTGGTGCTACGCACCTTACTACACCTCTCTACAACTCTGCTCTCAAGTGACAAATCCTCTGCTCTCAAGTGACAAATCCTCTACAACTCAAGTGCTCCAAATCCCAAGATCCTTCAAGTGCCTCGCAGGGCACGGTTTTGACAATGGGCCGGCGCATGCCGGGAAAAACATTTGCATACAATGACGGACGCAAGCTATGACGCAAGAGGGGGCGTGTCCTTGGCACGCGCTTTAACGGTTACGGTCGGAAGTTCGGATTTGCGCGTACGCAACTCCTAGAAACTTGAAAACGAGTGCTGTGATGCCGAAAAGGAAATAAAAATCCCCAAAATGATAAATATAGCGTAAATTAAACAAAAACTGGTTAAGGTAAAGCAAAAGTGAACGATGGTGCATCACAGTACTTCTTATATTGATTGATTTTACGTTACACTTATTTGAGAATTCCTTCTGCAGGCTTTCTCAGTTAAAAATTTTGTTGGCTATAATTGAATATTAATGTGTATTCTGTTTAATGGATGATGAATTTACATACTTTTAAATAGAGGTGATTAAAATATCAAGGAGTTTCTTTTTTATCTTTTATTTTATTTTAAGTGGAAGCATTAGATATTATTTTGTTTAAATGTTTCAGTGTTTAAATTCTTCTCTCTTCATGATTTAATAAGTTCAGTGTGAGAAGGGAAAAGTATTTTACAATAAAGTATTTTCATAAGGTGAGAAATATAATCTTTCTTTTTTTTTAAATTTGGATAGCATTTAAGGGTTTTGTTTAAATGCCCCCTTTTTTCTTGGATTGGAGTCATATATTTTTGAATTTCTTTTTAGATTAATTTAATGTATCTGGTGTAAATTGTCATAGGTGAGTGACAGCGATCATTAGTTAGGGTGAAAATTTTTCAAATTGTTTAAATAATTTTAGTTAAAAGAGGAGAGGAGAGTGTAATGCTTTTCTCCTTTTCGTTAATTCTTCTGACAGGGTTCTAATTGTCCCTTTTAAGGTGAATACTGAATTCATTTACTTCTGTATGGATTTCAAATAGAGCGAGTTTATTGCTTGTAGTTTTTTTACTTTGGTTGAGGGGTAGGTTAGGCGTACATGAAGATAGGTATGAGAGACTGAGGAGTCAGGCACTGAGATGTCACGTTCAAGCCACTGTCTGGAACGATGCCTTTTTTTTTAAATGGATATTATATTCCCTTCACCCTGTTGATATATTTTTATTCTTTTTTTTTATATTTTTTTAATTTTTTATTATTTTTGCTTAGTATAATTTTTAGTTGCTTTTTTTTTTTTCATATACTTTTTTCAGATATTATTTTGAAAATTTCCTTTGTGGCTGAGGAAGGATGTATTTCAATCCTTATGAGATATTTTTTTGAGAGATTGTAATAATTGTGTATTTTTTATTGATTGTTAACTCTGGTTGAGGGAGGAGAATGAGCATGAGATGGGGGAGAGATGTGAAGCTGAAGGTACAAACATAGAGCTGGTGGGTTCGAGCCACCATCTGGGGCGTTTTTTTTTTTTTTGTATAAATATATATACTTTTTTACTTCTTTTTTTTTACCTCTTATACTATTGGCTTTATTTAGTTTTGTTAAGCAATTTTTTTTATTTTTGTGGAATGAGAATTTTTTTAACGTAAAACATTTTTTTAACGTAAACTGAATCTTACAAATGTGATTTTTTTTTGCAGTTTAAATGCTGCTATTGCATATAATGTTTAGTGTTTTATCCATAAAATGTTTTCTGCTATTATCAGTAGAGTATAAATAAACTTTCAAAATCTGGTAATTGTTTGTTATTGTCGTATTCAACGAAATACATAAATAGTTCTGCTATACAGTAATTCTGTATTGAAATATTCATTGCACTGAAAAAAACAAAATTCATTCCAAATAGCTTAAATGGGCTTTCTCTTAGTCGTAAAAAATTAATCTTCCCGTATATAACGCACAGTAAAACTGAATATAGCACGTGAAAAGTAGGCTTGATTGCAGCGGCAGACGGTTTGTTTTGAATTCAACAATATGGCTACCTCCCTGCTGCCTAAGCTTCATTTCCTTGGACAGGGAAAGCGCGTTAGGGCGTCTCCTCTTATTCATACCTCCATGGCAAGAACGCTCCTCCACTTCAACGGATATGGAAACATATCCGTCCCTCGAAATGGATTGTGAAGCTACATCTGCTGCCGCCCTGCTTGAGACTATTTTGAAGGGCTCAGACGCTGTTTCGCTGTCAGATACGGACAGCGATGTACAGAGTTTGGGATGTGCTCTTTTTTTTCTTTAGTTTGTAAGGTGTACTGGGCTCCCCGCCCTTGTTTTTTTCTTTTGTTTTGTTGTGTTTTTTTTTTTGTGTAGATATGCTCTTTCTCTCGGCGATGGGTCCACAATTGCGCATTGCTTCACTTAACGTTTGTGGCGCACTGAATGCTAGGAAGCAACAATGGTTGCTGGGTTTCCTAGAGTTCAATAAGCTTGATTTTTTACTTCTGCAAGAAACGCACCTCGACTCCACGACATGGGCAAAAGAACTTTTGCGAAAAGATAAACATCGCTCTTACTTTTCGTTTGGAACTCGTAGTGCCAGAGGCGTCGCTATGATCAGTGGCCGGAAGAATGACTGTCGTATAATCAAATACGATTCTGACGTCGTCGGAAGAATTATTAAGATCGTTGCAGAGAAGAATGGAGTGAAATTTTGCATTGTAAATGTGTACTGCCCTAATAGGCCATCCGAGAGAACCGTTTTTTATGAGCATATTAGTTACTTTTTAAATGAAAGTTTTGATTGTTTGATACTGGCGGGAGATTTTAATTCAGTCGTGAACGTAAATTCAGACGCCTGGGGCGGATCCACTTTTCTGCCAGACAGTAAAAACTGACTCTCCTGATTAGCGGATTCGATCTGACGGACGTCTGGAGGCACCAAAGCGATGATCAATTCGTTGCTACCTGGAAGTCGCCAGACGGCCAGATTCAGCGATGAGTTGATCGAATTTGTCTCCAGTCAGTATCTCCATTTATGTACTGATTTTGAAGGGCTCAGACGCTGTTTCGCTGTCAGATACGGACAGCGATGTACAGAGTTTGGGATGTGCTCTTTTTTTTCTTTAGTTTGTAAGGTGTACTGGGCTCCCCGCCCTTGTTTTTTTTCTTTTGTTTTGTTGTGTTTTTTTTTTTATCTTGTTCACTAAGTAGGTCAGATTTTAGGTCAGATAAATTTTAATGTTACTGACGTAAATTCCCAGAAATTTTTCGTCAGTGACCATCGGGTCACTTCAGGAAATATAACTATTCCCAGGGCGGACGGGAGGAAATCTTTGTGGAAAATGAACTTTCCTTTGAATCTTTGTGGAAAATGAACATTTCCCATCTGGAAAATGCAAATTTGAAGCAAGATTTGTCCGATATCATCGATTTGGAAATCGCGCTAGCCGACACTTATAACGGCTCCTGGTGGGAGGGGCTCAAGGGAAAGCTTCGCTTGTTTTTGAGAAAAAAAGGGACGGCAACTTGCTCGCGAAAAACGTGAACGGTTAAATTTCCTGAAGCGAATGTCTTTGAATCTCAGCAGAGGGGGATGTTAAAGTGACAATCAAATCCTTCTAGTGCAATCTGTTCACAACGAAATTAATGATATTTATATGTCTTCTGGGCTCAGAGCGAGACAGATTTCGGTAGCAAGAAAGATTGAGATGGAGCAAAATTTCACCTCTCTATTTGATTATTCGGTCCCAAAAGCAAAGGAAGTAATCTCCATCGCTTCCATTCGCGATCCCGAAGGGGGGGGGGGGGAGGACGTTTTTGGCACAGAAAACGTAAAACGAATTTTTGTTAAATTTTTCGAGTCTCTGTTTCGCTCTGACCTACTTAGTGAACAAGATATGCTTGCTTGGGTCGACAATTACCCTCGCATTCCAGAAGAAGATAAAGCTTTACTCGACGAACAGATTACGCCGGCTGAGGTGGAGAAGGCCATCAAAAGAATGAAGAGAGGAAGTGCTTCCGGCACTGACGGCATTCCAATCGAGTTTTACAAGATATTTTGAGATCGGCTTAAGCTTCCACTGGCCGATCTTTTCAACAACCTTGTAGAGCGAGGTGAAATGACGTCAAACATGAGAAGAGCTAAGATTGCACTGTTAGGAAAGAGAACCGATGGGAATAATAATACTGTTAATGACTGGAGACCAATTTCTGTCTTAAACAGTGATTATAAAATTTTTGCCAAAGTCGTTATGGTCAGATTAAGTAAAGTTCTTTCGACCCTCATTTGGCCAACGCAGACTTGCTCTGTAGGGGGGAGGAAAATTTCTCAAAATTTAAGTACAATTGCTGACGCAATAGATTATGTCAATTTAAAACATAGTAAATGCTGTTTGCTTTCTGTTGACCAAAACAAGGCTTTTGATAGAGTGTTTCATACCTTTATCTGGCACCTATTAAAAGCCCATAACTTTGGTGATAATTTTATAAACACTGTAAAGTGTTTATATAATAATATTGAAAGTGGTGTCAGCGTGAATGGGAACATCTCTGACTTTTTCCGTGTCTCCAAGGGAGTAAGACAGGGATGCCCTCTGTCACCTTTGGTTTTCGTTTCGGCCTTGAAGACTCTAGCGAGGAAAATTCAAGCTGATAAGTTATTTCAGGGGATCCCAACCCCTAGAAAAACTAGCCTTCAGCTTAAATATGTCGCCTTTGCCGGCGACATAAATTTTTTTCTTTGAGAATGAATTTTCTCTAGATAGGTTTTTTAATGTTTTCAAAATTTATTCGAAAGCCACTGGTGCCGAGCTTAATCTGGATAAGAAACGAGCTCTGACATGGGGTGCTTGGAATGGATATTCAAAACATCTTATTGTGCCTAGAGGAGAACCTATCAAAATACTTGGCGTATATTTTGATAGGAAAGGATGCCACAGTAAAACTTGGAATGAAATTTTGAAACAGGCTAGAGAAGTCGTCTCACTTTGGCAAATTCGAGGACATCTCCTTCGCCAACAGAGCCAAATTGGCAAACTCTATTTTGATTTCAAAATTAACTCTGGTAGGCAGCGTTTTTGAACCACCCACTAGATTGCTTTCAGAATTTTCTAAAATTATTTTTGGTATGATTTGGCAGGGCACGAGAGAAAGAATCGCCAGATTCTTGATTTATCGCCCCTGTGATGAAGGTGGTTGAAATTTAAAACATCCTGTTTCGTGGCAAAAAGCAGTTTACCTGTGAGAGGCAATAAATAAGGTCAATTGTATTGAACATCCGGGTATCGCTTTCAGTAATTATTTGGGCTGGAAATTCTGTAAACTGGCTAGCCAGAACGCAGAATATCGCAGCCCAAAGTCTGTTAAATAGTCCTATCGATATAGGGACGTGGCGGACTTATACAAGTCCTCAGAGCAGCAGAGTAACGACACTCCGGTTCGAGAAATGCGGCTAAGGGACTTGTATGCGATCATGACTTGTACTGTCCCGTTGCCTATCGTGACCCTTTTCACGACTGGAAAAAAGCCTGGAACAACATTTATCATTGTGGAGCTATTTCTGAATACAAGGACATCACGTGGTTTGCCGCTCACGATGTCCTTCCGATCCGTCAAATTCTGCATCGCAGAATGACCAATGTGTCCGACAAATGCGATTTTTGTGACAGGATCGAAGACATTGGTCATATTATGTTTTATTGTCCATTTGCGACAGAGGTTTGGAAGGAGATATTTAACTGGATGAGAATCCAAAGCGGCACACCACGTCAGATACTCTTTCATGAAGATATTCCTTCGCATAACAAATATGTATATAATTTAGTGTTTGCTACTGTAAAAGCCCTTTTGTGGAAATGCCGATGCTATAGGCTTTTCCGCAAGGACTTTTGGGGACCCAGTACTACCAGCAAAATTATCGAAAAATTTATTATTGTCAGGAAAAATATAGATAGAGGTTTAAAAAAAAATCCTCTCTTCTGGAAACAGTGGAGAGATTTTCACTTTTTGTGAATTTTTAATTTATTTTTCCATGGCCTGCGTGCCCGGATTTTACCCCTATCGTATAGAGTTTTTCTTCTAGTTTTAATAAGTATTTTTTGTTTTATTCTAGTGTTTCTAGAAAATTTTGTTTATTGTTTTAAAGTTTGGTTATTTTGCAGTAGTTTTCGCTCTTTAGAGCGATCTTGTGCAATTTTTATTTTATTTTTCCGTGGCCTGCGCGCTCGGATTTTACCAGTAACTAATAGAGTTTTTATTATAGTCCCTGTATATAATTTTTGTTTATTTATGTGGTTTTTAAATAATTTTGTTTATTAAAGTCGGCTTGTTACAGTCTTTTGCGCTCGTTGACGCGAGCGACGAAGATTTGTACCAAGTCCAGCATTCTTGACTCAGCGCGCGGGGGCAGGCTGACGTCACAGACGTCAGACTGTCGGCGCGCGGCCCGGCTTGGGTCTGCGCCGGGAGCCGGCCCCTCCCGTATGATCGACTTTTGCTCTCTGCTGCCTCTCAATCCGGCACAGGGAAGGAACAATGGGCGCCCTCTATCGGGCTGATCCGGATTTTGTTTCTTCGTTGATTAGATGCATTTGTCTCTTACGTACGAATGTTTACGTTCGTTACTGAGTTTTATACATGTTTTCTCCTGTAATGGGTGAATGAATTTAGGATTCTTTTCTATCACTTTCCTATCTTTTCTCCCTTTCCTTTTCAATCTTCCTTACTTCTGTAATGTGTTGATTGACTGTCTTTACGATTATTTGTAATGTGTGAAATAACCGTGGAGAGACGTATCGCTCTATGCTTTACGTTTCCAAACGGTTGAAGGTTTGAGAATGCAAACGATAAGTCAAGCCGAGCGATTCTGGGGGTCCCCACTTTCGGAATTCGCGAAGCAGATGGTACATGCTGAGGGAAATACTGGAGTAATGCTGTTCTTATTATAGACTGTCGTTACTCTAGATTTTTAATTTCCAAACAAGTACCTTGCAAACGTAATGGGAATAACGATGACTGTTGCTAAATAATATTGTATGCACTGCTCTAAACCTACCGACCGACAGATTCTGGGGCCGGCGACTTCTCCCTTCTCTTCTCCATGATATATATTAAAAATAGTATTTTTTTTCGATAAGTAAATAATAAAAATAATTTTATCTAAATATGTAAAAAAAAAAATAAAATGAAAAAAAACCTGCAGCGTAATTTATTTTACATCATCATCATCATCATCATCATCATCATCATCATCATCATCATCATCATCATCATCATCAAGCAGCCATGGGCTACGGAGGTCCAACCAGACCACGCAGTTTAATTCTCCAAACATATCTGTCCTGAGCTACATCTGCTGCATCCAGCCACTGTACACCAATTCTAACAAGGTCCTGTTTGACATTGTCTGCCCACCTGCTACGGAGGTCCAACCAGACCACGCAGTTTAATTCTCCAAACATATCTGTCCTGAGCTACATCTGCTGCATCCAGCCACTGTACACCAATTCTAACAAGGTCCTGTTTGACATTGTCTGCCCACCGCATCCTAGGTCTCCCCTTCCTTCTGAGGCCTCTAGGCACACTGTTCATAACCCTATTCGCCAATCTATAATTATCCATATGGGCAACATGGCCAAACCAGTGGAGTCTCTCTCTGCAAAATATGCTGCTTAAAGGAGGTTGCAAACTCCTTTGCCTAACCTCATCATTAGTTACAAAGTTAAACCACCTAATACCCAAGATACTGCGTAAGCATCTAGAATCAAAAGCATCTAGTTTCCTGCTATCTTGTTTACACAGCATCCACGTTTCACTACCATAACTAACCCTAGAAAGAACCAAACTATTATATAGTCTAATTTTAGTCTTTAGGTGTATACGCCTATTTCTCCACACACTCCATAGATTCTTAAAAGTCCCGGCAGCAATCCCTATTCGTCTGTTAATCTCATGCCACACATCACCATTATCTGTTGCATAGCTCCCAAGGTAATTAAACTGTGACACCTGCTCAAGACTGCAACCATTCAGATTAACTGAATCACAGCCTGCCTGACCAATTTTCATCACTTTAGTTTTATTCTGTTTATAACCATACCTACTCTACTACCAGTCTCATCAACAGCTCGAATGAAAGAGTTCATCTCTTCAACATCATTTGCCAAAAGGGCTAAATCATCAGCATAATCTAAATCAGAAATTTTCGTATCTCCAGCCCATTTAAAGCCAAAATCTTTCCCTTGAAGTGAATTTCGCATAACATAATCAATAACCAAACTAAAGAGAAACGGAGACAAAATGCACCCTTGTTGAACACCAGAAGTAATGCTAAACCAATTGCTACAAGCCTTACCAACTCTCACACACGACTCAGTGTTATTATAGAGAGCTTTCATTATGTTAACTAACTTGTCTGGTATACCACATGATTTCACAATAAACCACAAATTATGACGATCAACAGAGTCGAAAGCCTTTTTGAAATCAACAAAGCTAGCAACCAAAGGTTTCTGAAACTCTAAACAATTCTCAAGAATCTGCCTAAGTGAAAATATTTGATCCACACATCCCCTACCACTTCTGAATCCACATTGCTCATCACGCAATTGCCTGTCAACCAGATTCTTAATTCTATTAAGCACAATCATGGAAAGAACTTTACCTGGAACGGAGAGTAGGCTGATACCCCTATAGTTATCACAAGAACTGCGATCACCTTTTTTGAAAATAGGGATAACAATAGCTCTGGTAAAATCCTTAGGAACCATGCCTTTATCATAAAAGATATTCAGAATTTCAGTCATCCAAGTGGTAACCGAAACATTCCCAGCTCTAAGCATTTCGGTAGTAATTTCATCTACCCCTGGGGATTTATGTAGTTTAAGTTTAGAAACAGCCAAAATAACTTCAGATGGTGTTATAGGGCCAACATTAAAGCCACCAATGCATCCATCATCACTGCAAACAATGGGAGCAGAACCAACTACATTGTTTAGAACATCACTGAAATGCTCAGCCCACCTAGCCATGACAGAATCCTCCCCTTCTATAACCTTACCTTGTTTATCCTTCAATCCTGGTATGCCTATCCGTTTTCTACCACATAAAACATTAACTATCTGGTACAGCTCTCTGCTGTTGTGCTGTCTACCTGCTTCCTCGGCTTTGTCAGCCAAACCATCAAGTCAAAGATTCTTATCAGCAGCTAACTGATCTTTTACACGTTTATTAAGTTCTCTGTAATGCTTTCTATTAGGACTAGTAGGGTATTGATTAAGGACATTCCTGCAGTTCTTTCTTTCCGAAATAAGCTCAAGTGCTTATCACTCAGATAATTCTGTCTCTTCTGCTCCTTTTTTCCTAAAAGAGTACTGTTAGTGTCCAAAAAAGCCTGTTTAAAATGATCCCATTCTTCCTCAACTTCAGTAGTAGGCATACCATGACTGTCATAATGACTAAGTAACCTATCATGGTAAGCTTTGTCTATAACTGGGTCTTTCAGAACTTCAGTATTAAAAGCAAATTTTTTAACCCTAGCACAACACTTTTTAAGTTTAAGTTGCAAGACACTTTTAACAAGGTAATGGTCAGATCCAATTTCAGCTCCCCTATATGCCCTGGTATTTCTAACAGAACTAGCCCATTTGTTGTTAATTAATATGTAATCAATCATATTCCTATGCAGCCCATCAGGTGAAACCCATGTGTACTTATGTATGTAGCGGTGTTTGTAATATGTGTAAGTTATTCTGAAACCATTGAGTTTACTTACCTGTAGGAGACGTTGCCCATTGCCATTGCAGCTACCAATACCAAAATGGCCAATCACCCCTCCCCAAAGGTCAGAGTCAGTACCAACTTTGTCATTGAAGTCACCAAGAACAAGGGTAATATCACCTTTCTTGACAGAATTCAAAATATCCTGAAGTTGTTCATAAAACCTATCCTTCTCATCCTCATCGGCACCCTCAGTGGGGTATAAAACAGATAACATTCAGGTCTTTAACGCTTGTCTGAAATTTTGCTGTAAGAAACCTTTCATTAATGCACTCATATCCTAGAAGAGCATCACTAACATGTCTGCTGAGAAGCAGACCCACGCCTTGGTGATGCTCTTTGTCGTCCCTCTCTGAAAAGAGAAATTTAAGATTATTTTTAAGAATCTGACCTTTATCTGTCCATCTGGTCTCTTGCAAACCGAGAATATCTAAATTATAATGGTGGAATTCTTGTGTGAGGGCATCAAGAGAAAAAGCTCTATGAAGAGTCCTCACATTCCAACTACCTATGGAGAGAAAATGGTTAGTAGGATTTTTAAAGAAATTAGGTTTATTGAGATTGGTATGGCCAACAATATCAAACAGCCCCCTGATCGCAGGCATGGGGCAAAGATCTGTTCCTCCTCCTCTAAAGGCTGAAGCCACCGATGCTGGTAGGAACTTCAGGCACCACCTTTTCAAGTGGACTTTTTCAAGAGCCATATGGCCTGCCTGAAACACATTACTCCAGTTTAGGCTTTACGATGCCCAACTAGCTAAGTAAGGTTCAGGTACCTGCGATGGCCTCTGATTAGGATTATCCACCAGCTGATATAAGGTATTCCATGCCTCTGTTCACTTAGAGCTGGCAACCCAGAAGCAAACAGAAGACACAGCGGCAGATTCATATAGGAAAACGAAAAAGGAGTCTGATTATCTGATTAGATATGTGCTGACCTAGTGTTAAATTTAACAAATTTTTTGGTGTGTGTGCAAGATTACTGCAAATCATACTAAGTATGTAAGTTTTAAGATTTGTTTTATTTAATATTTTTTGTAGTGTGTTGGCAGAACAGATGAAAATTCCTAAGCTAGTGTTTTTGACATTTCAGTTTTATAGATTTCCACCAGTTAAAACTGAGAGGTACCAGTTCCAGTAAATTTTGAAGAATTGTAATAAACTGGTGTTATATTCATATTTATAATAAGGATGGTATTAATGTTTTTCCAATACAATTAATGATGTAACTATAAATACCTTTATGGAAAAAAAGGCTTCACATGATATGAAATCATATATATAATATACAATTTGAACCTACATCTCTCCAGAATCATGCCAGAGTATTCTACCATTGAACTAATGCTAGCTCCATATTTTATTCACTTAATATGACTTTTCACTCTTCCTATGATTTCAGCACCTTAACTTGGCACTATCTATGATCCAGGACTGCAGCTATTTCTTTAAATGTTGTGTGGGTAAGATGTAAATAAGTAATTAAGTCACACTATTAGCATTATTGACGATTTAAACAGTTTTTCCACAAAAACATTTTTTGGTGTTAAAGTCAACAGGTAACTGTGAATATTGCTTACTGTTTCATCATCATCATCATCATCCTCAAGCAGCCATGGGCTACGGAGGTCCAACCAGACCGTGCAATTTAGTTCTCCAAGCAAGTCTATCCTGAGCTACATCTACTGCATCTGGCCACTGCACACCAATTCTAACAAGGTCCTGTTTGACATTGTCTGCCCACCGCATCCTAGGTCTCCCCTTCTTTCTGAGCCCTTTAGGCACACTGTTCATAACCCTATTCGCCAATCTATAATTATCCATACGGGCAACATGGCCAAACCAACGGAGTCTCTCTCTGCACAATATGCTGCTTAAAGGAGGTTGCAAACTCCTTTGCCTAACCTCATCATTAGTTACAAAGTTGAACCACCTAATGCCCAAGATACTGCGTAAAGCATCTGGAATCAAAAGCATCTAGTTTCCTGTTATCTTGTTTACAAAGTGTCCAAGTTTCACTACCATAACTAACCCTAGAAAGAACCAAATTATTATATAGTCTAATTTTAGTCTTTAGGCGTATACGCCTATTTCTCCACACTCTCCATAGATTCTTAAAAGTCCCGGCAGCAATCCCTATTCGTCTGTTAATCTCATGCCGCACATCACCATTATCAGTTACATAGCTCCCAAGTTAATTAAACTGTGAAACTGTAAATTAAACATGTACTTAAATTTGTCACATATGGAAAATTGAGGGTTATTTTTAATTAGCACAAAAATAAAACAGAATAATACTTTGAATAAAAAAATTTGACAATAAATCAAACCATGTTAATTTACAAATCTGGTGACATCCAGATATTTTTCAATGTTCGCAAAATAATTCATAAAATGTCAGTTTATATAGTATTGAAGAGGGCAACATCTAGCGTGAAAACTTTGCAAGCAGTTGTTTTGCTGAAGGGTTTAAATAATTTATTCAATTTGTATATGATATAAATAAGCAACAGGAGTTATATGGGATTTTTTATGGTAACCTCCAGAGTAGTTAAGAGTTACTGATTTTTTTAGGATTGCATATACCAGACATGGTATTTCTTTTTCCAGAAATGATTTTATAATATGTACAATGAAGACAAGTACATAATTAATTGTGTGTTACACAGTTGTAATAGCTGAGTAATTATCATGCTTGTCTAAGCAAAAGTATCAAAGTTTGAGTTCCAAATAAGGTATAAATGAATTTTCTGATGTCTTTCTGCTAAGAGCACTTTCCTCTCACATTTCTGTGGCATATTATACTGATAGGCTGTAAGAACTTGTGAAATCTTGTCAGATTTTTGCAGCAAACTTTTTTTAACATAAAAACTGTTGAACAAATGGGATATACATCTTTGTAACATGTCTGGTGCTTTTATCTATAAAGTGCCTAGCTGCTGACTGTTACCATGAAAAAATACCATATTACTCAACTTACTTATACTATATTAATGGGAAAGCAGTGTCACTGGATAGCCATCTAGCACAAAGTTAGTTTTATTTGTTAGCGGCAAAATTTCCTCAGCTGCAGGATCATAGTCTACATACTACTGAAAAGTCAATGTTTGTTTATTTATTATTTAATGTGTTCACAAGAGATCAAAGACTCTATAACCTAATATTTTTTATTATTTGCAGAGAAAATATTTGCCAACATCAGAATTCCTTGTTTCCACCAAGCTGTTTAGAACCATCTTCTAACAGCTTGCGTATAAAGTTGTTAGTAATGATAGTATATTGGTTAGGGAAAAGTTTATGCTCCTGAACCTGGGGGCATCAGTGTTTGGATCAGTAATATAATGATGACAAACCCCAGATGCTCCGCAATTCAGAGACTGCACTACATCTATCGGGAGAATGCCATGTTTTCTTTTATCCACCGTCGAGTTGAACAGTATTTTAGAAGTAAATTCCAGCTCTTGGCAAAACCTAAATATAATCTTCGTCCTGGGTCACCACTAACAGGAACAGAGCAATGCTTCTGTCGCAAAGTTAGTTCCTACCACATTAAATGTGGAAATTGCAGCAAACACTTTTATAATGGACACAATGTTGGCCAAACACTTCAAAATGAGTGCTATTTTAGAGTATAGTAGGATTTTTTAGAACAAAACCTGACATTTCCAGGAGATGTAGGTACTGTGAGAATTAGACATTTCAAGTGGTTTGATTGGGGCCTCAGATTTGAGGAATGTTCATTGGATGCTTTTTTAGCAGCTAAAACAGTTAAAAATTCAAATATTTGATATTTCAAAGCACTGTGACTGAGATCGTATTTCGAATAATGTCTGTTGATGGTGACTGGGTATTTAATTTGATGGTGACAATATTTAATAGCTCAGAGCAGCTATAGCGTTATCTTTCCATGTTTTGTCAGCAGGAATCTAACTGCAAAGCTTCATAAATTTTAAAATATGCATTTAATGAAAAACTGTGACCGAAGATAAAGATTGTATACGGGTGTCTCTACGACTTGTCAGGACTAGGTTCTTTTCGGAGCCGCCCATGTTTGTAACTTGTATAACCGTGTTTTTGCAACTTAAATGTGTGCAGAAGAGTACTTGTCTCTACTTTGTCAGGATGTTGCTGCTACATAAAAAAAAAATACCCCCTCAAGCAGCTGCTTGCCACAGAGGTCTGACAGGAGCCTGCCAGTTTATATGGCATAGTAAAAGGTCTGTGAGGATGGCAGGCCCCTAGCAGAAAAACGATACAAACAGCCATGCCTTACCCAGGGCTCGAACCCAGGTCCCTTAGATAAGTAGCCAAGCACGCTAACCACTCGGTGGCCAATAAACACAAACTCAGTTTTTATGTATACACACTTTATGCATTTAATGAAAAACACTGATTTAAGAAATATTAAAGGTCATAATCGAATTTATTTAACAATCTGTTTATTATCGATATTCATTCAGTCTTTAAAGAATTATGGAAGCTAGAATATTTAACAAATAATTATCTTGTTTTATAAAATTCATTTCAAATAATCTAATATTGAAATAATCATTATGCAAACTTTTAAAATGTATATTTTATGAAATGGTTTGAAAGAATAATTGTTATTTAATTTTCAATTAATATCTGAGATAAATTCTTGTAACCCATTGGGCAGGACCCATTACTATTTAAAATTTAATATTTCATGATTAAGCTGTTACATTTGGTAGCACAGTGTATCACAATCTTAGTGTGCAAAGTGCATATTATTTCCCACCAAAGCTGGGAGCGCAATTACTAAGATATAAAGATATTACAGTAATTTAAAAGCTACGATTGTAATCTTAAAGCTATGTGAAGTTACACTAGATCTTAAAGCAAATAAAGGATAGTTACCACTTTGTGGAAGTTGGCACAATTGCTTAACATATAAGTGTTAACAGTTGTGATGATGTAATTCTCACAGTTCCGATGTTTTTAAGCTATCAGTCCTACGCATATGAAGTGGCTGTATAATACTGTTCACAGAAAGATAATGTGCCACTGCTGACTTCCGGTGTGCTGATTATTGTAGTTCGTCTTGTCACTTTATCAGCTGAATTGTAACAGAAGACCATCTAGTATCCTAATATTCTATATAGGTTGTGTGAAAAACCTTTGCACCACTATTCTCCAAGTCCAGAACACTTTTGGTCATGTGCATATATAAGCTCGTATGTGCTGACTCCGATATCAACTTCAGAAGCTTCGACTATTAACTATTGTTATACACATTCCTATGTGAATTTTAACACTTTTTTTTCTAGCTTCCATAATTTCTTAAATTCTAGAAGAATGCTGTGAAAAACAAGATTTAAATAAATAAGATTGTTCTTTTTCCTCTAATTGCCAATTCCTTGTATGAATTTGTGATAGTTCAAGTTTCTTAAGGAGGTCAGGGAATATGTACATGATTGAAGGTGAAAAAGATTATTAGAGGTGGGTATGGAGAGGTGTGTTTAGGGGAGCATTGTAACTCCAAGAGGAAGTTGATATCCCTTACAGATCAAATGCCAAGTTGGGGAAAGTGGGACAATGTCTGTGTTGCAGAGTTCAGTTAATTTTACATTAACCCTTCTGTTGTCCGCATCATCTGTATACATTTGCAGAATCTGAAATGAGAGGCTAAGGACATACGTATCCATTTTCAGTACAACAAACAAAAATAGATTTAAAAAAAATAAAAATTCTCATTGTAATTTACATATATATATCTTATAAAAATATAAAATTCAGGCTTGAAAAATATATTTTTTAATTTGATGCATATTTTATTAAACTACAATATAAATAATTTGATAAAGCCATCTGGTTGCCATTTCTTAGAAGCACTAAATGGTATTGCCTATTTGTTGAAGCAACCTTCTGATTTAAGCTCAAAAGTTTGATTTGAAGTATTATCAAATTTTTTCCCTAAATTTTCAAAAATCTAAAAATTAGCAAAAAAATTATTTTTAAAAATGATAGATTTTGGAAGTAATTATAAAATACGTACTGGCATTTTTTTTTCTGTTTCACACTCTTTTATGTCATAAACCTATTTCAGTATTTCCAGGTTATTTTTATCATTTTTCCCAGCATTCTATACATCTTTCCTGCTCTTAAAATCGAAACTGGAAGTAAACACATCCTTCTTAGAAATTCTGGTTACAGCTGCATTTGATTAGTTATGCTACACAGAGGCAAACAAGAGGCAGATGGCTGACACATGCTCTCTCCGTTCCATGTGCTATAAGTGTTTCTTACAGCTTTGGACCCTTTGTAAAGTTAGTATTTGCTTTTTTTTTGTTTAAACATTAGTTTTCATTTCAGTAGATTTATTTTCATAGATTAGTGATCTTTTAGCCGATCAATAAGTATTGATCATAGTTATGCTACATCAGATGACAGGCCTACAACTTGCTGTGGATATTTTAACCTCATTAGGCTATATGTTAATTTTTATTTTATTATTTATTATTTTTCTAGTAAAACTTTGATCTGGTATCATTTTCTGAAAATAAATGAGATCTTGAATACGGAAGTAAATTCATTTCTATAGATTTATTTTCGTTAGTGATCTTTCGATTGGCTAAGTCACAAGGTCCCCAAAGGCTTGGAGAAGTTTTGGGGAGAGGGGACCCACTGGAACAACTGTTGGGAGACAGATAGTAGCCTCCTGTCATGGCCATCCAGAGTGTTCTTTAATGTGCACAGGGATGGCTCTCTTGCATGCAGAGCCAAGGCTTAACCTACCATCTGATGGATGGAGGCCCCTACTGACCATGGGCAGGATGGGAAGTTTTGTGGAGATAAATCTCAAAACTGATCCAGCTGGGGCTCGAACATGGGAAATGCAGATTATGAGCCTGGCATGCTACTAAGCCCTTCTTGCCCGCTTCAGTAGTAAGCAAACTATGACTGTCATAATGACTAAGTACCTATAATGGTAAACTTCAGCTATATTTTATTTATTTACATTGCTTACACCTGAGAGGTCAGTGGAAAAGCACTTCTTACTCAAACATTAAATGACAAATCTTTAGCTGTAACTGGGTCTTTCAGTGTAAAGGTAAATTTTAATTTTATCACACTTCTTAAGTTTAAGTTGCAAGACACTTTTAACAAGGTAATGGTCAGATCCAATTTCAGCTCTCTTATATGACCTGGTATTCCTAACAGAAATACCAGGTCGACTGTAACCGCAAAGTGGTAATGTAACATTTGGTTCATTTGTACTCCTTAGAGTTTTATATTTTGTAGGCGTTTGGCAGTTTTTAGTGTTCTTGAAAAGCCGTGTTCCTTCCTCGTAAGTTTTGTGCCTCTATTTGAAACACATCAGGTATTGTACTTCGCATTTATTCTGAAGATCATGGCGCCTAAAATCAAGATGGCAACCTTGCTAACATAAAGAATGCAGCTCTCGCTAGCAAAGCATTAGCTCGCCAGTGAGTAGAAACAGCCTTCCAAAGTCACCCACTGCCCCTAGCATAGCCCCCCTGGAGTGGGACCTCCTTGACGAGGGTGGGGGCACTTACGGTTCCTCTGAAAAGTTGGGTTCGGATCACTGGCACTCTGGAGTTCTTGATGTCTGGTGGAGGGGGGCCTGTTGAGGGTTGGCGGACTATCTGGACTGGCCGGTCCAGTCAGCTTATTGACTTGTCCCCCAGCAAAGCTGGAGGTTGCAGCCTTGGTTGAGGGGCCATTCTAAGGGCCTCGTACGGGGCTTAGGAAACCCTATCTTCTGTAGGCCCATCGGGGAGTATCGCGGATTGAGCAGTGCACCTCTTCGCACACTCGTCTGTGGGCTCTTCGATGCAGTCTCTGTGATATCGAGGTGAACGGATGTTCACTGGGGGGCTTCGGCACATTCACAATGGAGAGGTAGAAGTTGGAGGCTCGCGGCCAGGTGTGGCTACCCTGGCTAGCGGACTTATCGATGGAAGAGCCAAACTAAGAGTCCCACGGAATTAGATTTGGCAATATAGCTTTTGCAGTGGAGGAACTTGGGTTCTTCTGCAAAGTGGGGTCCGGGTGCTGCGGTCACGTAAGCCCCGGTAGGCTATCGGCTTTGTTGGGGTTGTGGGAGGGCTGCCGGCTGGGTTTTCTGGTTTATCAGCCAAGTGTCTCCGAAGCAGCCTCGGCATGGTGCGGGCTGTGGTTGCCCAGCTCGATGGAGAGGACAAAGTTGCTGGTCATGCCGAAAGGATTGGAGCCTCGATTAGGTGTGCCCTGTCGATGGAAGATCCTAGGAGCCTCTGCTGCAGAGGACTCAAAAAGTTAGGACTTCATTTTATTTTTCTGGCTCAAAATTCAAAAGACAAGATCTTTTATTTTATATGTTGGCAAGTTTCTGCACAAAATTCAGTGAGTGTTGGGCATATTCCTAGGCACCACTCAAAATTTTAAAAGATCCTACTCTCATTGCACCTCAATGATTATATCTTCAGGCAGGCTATAAAATCACAAGCAGTGCTTTTCTCTTCACAAAGGTCTTCTCCTGCTGTAGACAGGTACAATGTGAGGCAAGCTTATAATGTTAGGTACCTTTTTAGTCGATAGTGGTTTCAGTGACTTCTCCCATATGGTGATATGCAGTCTCCGTACTACGGTGCATCGGGGTTGTCACGATTACTTCGTTGCCCCTAGCACTGGTTTGTCGCTTTTATACGATGATCTGTTGGCATAAATCTCTAAATGTGTTGAAACTATTTTCAAATCCCAAGATTCTGTTCAAACGATTGTCTCATTACTCACTGAAGCTGTTACTTTTGCTGTTTTGCAAGAAATCAAAAGAACTGTTAAGTTTTCTAGAGGCTATACAGGAGCTAAGGGATCAACTTAGAGAGAAAGATGTAGTAATTCTGAGATTTCTTTAAAGTGCAATGAACTTGAACAGTATCAATGCAGAAACTCGATCAGAATTTTTGGAGTGGAAGAAGTAGATATGCCTACTGATGACATTACCATTAAAATTTTCAATGAGAAATTAAACATTGACATTTCCATAAATGATATTGACCACAGTCATCAAGTGGGGATTGGTTAGAACAGTATGCCGCGACTGATCATTGTAAAATTTTGCTTGTATCGGAAAAGAAATGCTGTGTTCTGTGTTAAAAGTTTACACAATTCTGTCTCTCTCAACTTCTGTTGTTGCTAAACTGCACATATTTTGTCATTTCTAAAGTAAAAACTCTCCTGCAACAAGTGCTTTTACGATTTTTAGAAGCCCATTAGTCTAACAGAAACCCATTAATCCTTTTTATCTACTTTTATTATATATTCGTTTTTCATTTGTATATTTTTATAACTTCGTGTCCCTATCTACCACTAACAACAATTTTCTTAACTTATACCCAACTCTCTCAGATGTATCTCTTCCTCAAGATCACTGTTCGTGAGGGAAACATTTACTGTCGAACTAATGCTTATTGCTTCTTACACTTGTTTCGAAGGTTTCTGGGTCAAAAACTCCCCTATCAATAAACGAAATCCTACCTTTATTATTGTCACACTTTACAGTCCTCCAAACAGCAATATTGAAGATTATATTAATTCATTGTACTCAGTCCTTGAAAGTTTCCCTTTCAACATTAATTTCATTCTTATGGGAGACTTTAATATTGATGCTCTAAAACATAATTCTGCATATTCCAAGCTTGAAATCTGCCCAAAAACATCATCATCCTCACGCAGCCATGAGCTACGGATGTCCAACCAGACCGAGGAATTTCGTTCTCCAAGCATGTCTGTCCTGAGCTACGTCTGCTGCATCCGGCCTCTGGCCACTGCACACCAATTCTAACTAGATCCTGTTTGACATTGTCTGCCCACCGCATCCCAGATCTCCCCCTCTTTCTGAGGCCTTTAGGCACACTGTTCATAACCCTATTCGCCAATCTATAATTATTCATACGGGCAACATGACCAAACCAGCGGAGTCTCTCTCTTCAAAATATGCTGCTTAAAGGAGGTTGCGGACTCCTTTGCTTAACCTCATCATTAGTTACAAAGTTGAACCACCTAATGCCCAAGATACTACGTAAGCATCTAGAATCAAAAGCATCTAGTTTCCTGTTACCTTGTTTGCAAAGTGTCCAATTTTCACTACCATAACTAATCCTAGAAAGAACCAAACTATTATACAATTTAAATTTAGTCTTTAGGTGTATAAGCCTATCACTCCACACTCTCCATAGATTCTAAAAAGTCCCAGCAGCAATTGCTATTTATCTGTTACATAGCTCCCAAGATAATTAAACTGTGACACCTGCTCAAGACTGCAACCATTCAGATTAACTGAATCACAGCCTGCCTGACCAATTTTCATCACTTTAGTTTTCTCTCTGTTTATAACCAAACCTACTCTACTACCAGTCTCATCAACAGCTCGAATGAAAGAGTTCATCTCATCAACATCATTTGCCAAAAGGGCTAAATCATCAGCATTATCTAAATCAGAAATTTTCGTATCTCCAGTCCATTTAAGGCCAAATTCTTTCATTTGAAGTGAATTTCGCATAACATAATCAATAACCAAACTAAAGAAAAAAGGAGACAAAATGCACCCTTGTCGAATACCAGAAATAATGTTAAACCAATTGTTAAAAGCCTTACCAACTCTCACGACTCAGTGCTATTATAGAGAGCTTTCATTATGTTAACTAACTTGTTCATATGATCTCACAATCAACCACAAATTATGACGATCAACAGAGTCGAAATCCTTTTTGAAATCAACAAAGTTTGCAACCAAAGGTTTCTGAAACTCTAAACATTTCTCATGAATCTGCCTAAGTGAAAATATCTGATCTACACATCCCCTACCATTTCCGAATCCACATTGCTCATCATGCAATTGCCTGTTGACCAGATTCTTAATTCTATTAAGCAAAATCATGCAAAGAACGTTCCCTGGAACAGAGAGTAGACTGAATATCCCTATAGTTATCACAAGAACTGCAATCACCTTTTTTGAAAGTAGGGATAATAATAGCTCTGGTAAAATCCTTAGGAACCATGCTTTTATCATAAAAGATATTCAAAATTTCAGTCATCCAAGTGGTAACCGAAGCATTCCCAGCTCTAAGCATTTCTGTGGTAATTTCATCTACCCCTGGGGATTTATGAAGTTTAAGTTTAGAAATAGCCAAAATAGCTTCAAATTGTTTTATAGGGCCAACATTAAAGCCACCAATGCATCTATCATCATTGCAAACAATGGGAGTAGACTGCCCACATTGTTTAGAACGTCACTGAAATGCTCAGCCCACCTAGCCATGACAGAATCCTCACCTTACCTTGTTTATCTTTCAATCCCTGTATACCTGTCCATTTTCTACCACACAAAACATTATCTGGTATAGCTCTCTGCTGTTGTTCTGTCTAACTGCTTCCTCGGCTTTGTCAGCTAAGCCGTCAAGCCAGAGATTCTTATCAGCAGGTAACTGATCCTTTACACGTTTATTAAGCTCTCTGTAATCCTTTCTATTAGGACTAGTAGGGTATTGATTAAGGACATTCTTGCTTTCTGAAATAAGCTAAAGTGCCTTATCACTCAAATAATTCTGCCTCCTCTGCTCTTTTTTCCCTAAAAGAGTACTGTTAGTTTCCAAAAAAGCCTATTTAAAATGGTCCCATTCTTTCTTAACTTCAGTAGTAAGCAAACCATGACTGTCATAATGACTAACCTATCATGGTAAGCTTTGGCTATAATTGGGTCTTTCAGAGCTTCAGAATTAAAGGTAAATTTTTTAACCCTAGCACAACACTTTTTAAGTTGCAAGACACTTTTAACAAGGTAATGGTCAGATCCTGTTTTAGCACCCCTATATGACCTGGTATTCCTAACAGAACCAGTCCATTTGCTGTTAATTAATATATAATCAATCGTATTCCTATGCAGCCCATCAGGTGAAACCCATGTGTACTTGAGTATGTCGTGATGTTTGTAATAAGTGTTAGTTATTCTGAAACCACTGAGTTTAGTTTCCTGTAGGTGATGCCCATTGCCATTGGAGCTACCAATACCAAAAGGGCTTATCACTCCTCCCCAAAGGTCAGAGTCAAAAAATAGAATAATAACCCCCCTATTTCCTAATGTAAACCCCTTCTAAAGAGAAAAACTCTACTAAATAACTTTACAGCATCTCTAAATGGCTGTAAAATTCCTATCACCCCTACCCTATTTGGACCTTTTCAACACTGAACATAACCTAATATCCTATTATTAATGAATATAATATTGCATAAATAAATGCAACCAACCAATATTAATGCACTCCTTAACACATTTATTATAAACCCATGCAAAAATAACAAAATGTTAGTCACACAATTATCACACTCATTATAATCCCAATGCAATGGACAATAATGCAAATTAGTTTATTCACAAACTTTCCTTGAAATTCTCAGATATCGAAAAGTTACCAATAACTGCACACTCTCTTATTCACCTCCTTCACATGAAGATATTTCTGACACCTGGACATTTCTTTCTGATTTACCAGAGCACATTTTCATTCCACTCCGAACCTTGGAGCTGTGCAAATGACATTGCAATTTATTGGCACCCAACTCTTCCCCTGTCCAACTCTTCCCCAGGTATTTTTTTCACTTCTATCAGGCAAAAAAAAAAATATTAACTTTAGAACTTTTTTGCCAAATAACTAATGAAAGCAATTATGGCATGTTTATATGCCAAATTAGTCAGTATTTAATTCTGGATTTTCTGAAAATGAAATATTTAACGAAAAGATGACTTTTTTTTAGAATGTAGTCAAAAAAAGGATCTGGTAACACAAATAAAAATTTATTTTAAAAACGTAATAGACAGAAATGATTATAATACAAATGAATAGAAAGGCAATTTATTTCTGAATAAAAAAAAATAATTTCTTGTTTAAAGTAAACATTTTTTCCATTTCTTTACATTTTGCAATTATTCCTTGTTGCAGAGTTCAATAAGTCAGCTTTAGAATATTTTTAATAAATAACTAATCAGCAGAAATAAGTCATGCTATATACTAAATTAAAGAGAATTTAATTCTGAATTTTACTAAAGTAAAAGAAATTGAACATTATAGTAACATATTAATTTTAATAACACTTTTTACAGTAGTGTACCGATAAAATAGGTACATATTTCATAATTACTTCCAAAATCTTCCATTTTTAAAAGTAGCAGTTTTTTATTAATTTTTAGATTTTTATTAATGAATATAATATTTCACGAATAAATGCAACCAACTTCTGAGCTTAAATTAGGGGATTGCTTCAGCATAGAGTAATGTTAACAAATTGACAATACCTTACATCACTTCTAAGAGATGGCTTTGTTGAATTATTTGTATTGTAGTTTAATACAATATACATCAAATGAAAAAGAAAATATTATTTTTCAAGCTTGAATTATGTATTTTTAAAAGACATATGTAAGATAATTTTCAAGTGGCAAATTTTTTTTTAGAAATTGAAGTTTCATGTGACATACAAAAAACATCTGTAGATATTTGTGATCCTCGAAGGTTAACAAACAACTACTTGTAGTGCAATGCCTAAGCTGCTTACTTGCTATCTGGTGATGCTCCCACATTAAAGGTGTAAAACATATCATGGATTTTAACATTTTTAAGCACTAATATACCATAAGTGCCATTTCATAAGTATCAATTCGATCGGAAAAATAATATTTTCAAACACCTTATGCTATAGTGAATTTATATTGGGCAGAACATATTAAATGGGAGTTAGCTGTAGTTTAGGATTTTTTTAGCTGCCTTCTTGCAGTTGTATAATCATAGCCTAGTCAATAATGAAATTTAATAAATAACACAGCTTAAGTAGAAGCCTTAAAGTATTTTTTCTGGCTATTTCACTGCTAAGCTTGTAGTCTGCCCCTAGTTGACATTTACTTTGCCACTTTTCTAACTTTTTTACATTTCTTTTCTGAAGTTACTTTCTTTGATTGATCCTGAAAATTTATTTGGGTTAGTTCACAGACATTTTAGCTAGGCCTATTTAATATTATGATGGGAAATAAAGAACACATTAGAGCAATTGAAAACAAAATATAGCAGTTGGGGGTGAGTGTGATTCACTCTATGTTCTGAATTGACTGTTTATGCAGGCTATTATATTGAATGATTGAAGATAATCCATTTCAAACAAAATGTTGCATTATTGAAGATCAGATAATTGTGACTCCACTCAACAAATACATTAACTGTTAGAAACATGTTTTAAAATCAAGGATTTAACTAAAACTGTTACAACCTGTATTCATTTCTAACCCTACTGTCAGGTGTTCTATTACTTTCTGATGGGGTAGGTCCTGCCATCCTCTCAGATCTTCTACTGTGGCATATAAACTGACAGGCTCCTGTCAGACCTCTGTGGCAAGCAGCTGCTTGAGAGAGTATTTATTATTATTTTTTATTATCCAGTAATGATTTTAAAGATATATTGGCTATAATTAAAATAAATCCCCCCCTCAAGCAGCTGCTTGCCACAGAGGTCTGATAGAGGCCTGGTGGTTTGTGTGTCATAGAGAAAAGGTCTGGGAAAAAGGTAAGACCTCAGCAGAAAGCAACAGAAATATCTATGCCTTACCCGGGTCTCAGACCTAGGTCATTTGATCAGTGGCCAAGAACACTAACAACTTGGCCAATGGGACAGCAATAAGCATATAAATAATCCCACTCTGATCTGGTAAGCTGTTGTTATCAGTATTGTCATTAATGATGCTGATAATTTGCCATTGATATAAGTATTATGGTGGTATCCTGATATTTGTCGAGTTATGATTGTTATTAAAGTCGGGGATGAAAAAATCCCAGGGACTCAGATGACCAAACTACTTAAAAATGGGAAATGCTATAACATGACAATTCTTATCATGGCAAAGTGGTTAGTGTGTTTGACTACTAATCAAAGGAACCCGTGTTTGCACCTTGTCTAAGGCATAGATTTGGTGTTTTTCTGCTGAGGTCCCACTATCTTCACAGACCTCTGTGGTCAAGAAACTGTTTGAGAGGTATTTATTTTCATTTAGTATATAGAGAAATTTTTCCACCCCTGCTTAATGTAATTTTTCCAGAATTCCATTTATTTGTGTTGCTGAATTAAATGTAATTAATATATATTTGTCAGAATTGAAAACTTTGAAATTAGTAAAGGCACTGCAAGGTAACAAAGAAATGATACTTATGGGCTTGTCTTTGGTACATTTTGATCGAGTGACCTAATAAATGCATACTGTATTTATAGGTTTCTTGATTAAGATGTGCTAAAGATAGGCCTTTGGTGTCATTCCTTGGTTATCATGCAATAAGTGTCGCAAAGTAATTATTTAACCCTTACAATGTCTGTTTTTTCTCTCTAAAAATGCTCAACTTCTGAGCCTCATTATGAAACAACTAATGAATGAAATATTTACAAACTAAAGTAAAGAGCATTTAATTCTGAACAAAAAATATAATACAAGGGGAAAAAATAGTCATCATCATCATCATCCTCAAGCAGCCATGGGCTAAGGAGGTCCAACCAGACGGCAATTTAGTTCTCCAAGCAAGTCTATCCTGAGCTACATCTACTGCATCTGGCCACTGCACACCAATTCTAACAAGGTCCTGTTTGACATTGTATGCCCACCGCATTCTAGGTCTCCCCTTCTTTCTGAGGCCTTTAGGCACACTGTTCATAACCCTATTCGCCAATCTATAATTATTCATACGGGCAACATGGCCAAACCAACGGAGTCTCTCTCTGCACAATATGCTGCCTAAAAGAGGTTGCAAACTCCTTTGCCTAACCTCATCATTAGTTACAAAGTTGAACCACCTAATGCCCAAGATACTGCGTAAGCATCTGGAATCAAAAGCATCTAGTTTCCTGTTATCTTGTTTGCAAAGTGTCCAATTTTCACTACCATAACTAATCCTAGAAAGAACCAAACTATTATACAATTTAAATTTAGTCTTTAGGTGTATAAGGCTATTACTCCACACTCTCCATAGATTCTAAAAAGTCCCAGCAGCAATCGCTATTTATCTGTTACATAGCTCCCAAGATAATTAAACTGTGACACCTGCTCAAGACTGCAACCATTCAGATTAACTGAATCACAGCCTGCCTGACCAATTTTCATCACTTTAGTTTTCTCTCTGTTTATAACCAAACCTACTCTACTACCAGTCTCATCAACAGCTCGAATGAAAGAGTTCATCTCATCAACATCATTTGCCAAAAGGGCTAAATCATCAGCATAATCTAAATCAGAATTTTCGTATCTCCAGCCCATTTAAGGCCAAAATCTTTCCCTTGAAGTGAATTTCGCATAACATAATCAATAACCAAACTAAAGAGAAACGGAGACAAAATGCACCCTTGTTGAACACCAGAAGTAATGCTAAACCAATTGCTATAAGCCTTACCAACTCTCACACACGACTCAGTGTTATTATAGAGAGCTTTCATCATGTTAACTAACTTGTCTGGTATACCATATGATTTCACAATAAACCACAAATTATGACGATCAACAGAGTCGAAAGCCTTTTTGAAATCAACAAAGCTAGCAACCAAAGGTTTCTGAAACTCTAAACAATTCTCAAGAATCTGCCTAAGTGAAAATATTTGATCCACACATCCCCTACCACTTCTGAATCCACATTGCTCATCACGCAATTGACTGTCAACCAGATTCTTAATTCTATTAAGCACAATCATGGAAAGAACTTTACCTGGAACAGACAGTAGGCTGATACCCCTATAGTTATCACAAGAACTGCGATCACCTTTTTTGAAAATAGGGATAACAATAGCTCTGGTAAAATCCTTAGGAACCATGCCTTTATCATAAAAGATATTCAGAATTTCAGTCATCCAAGTGGTAACCGAAACATTCCCAGCTCTAAGCATTTCGATAGAAATTTCATCTACCCCTGGGGATTTATGTAGTTTAAGTTTAGAAACAGCCAAAATAACTTCAGATGGTGTTATAGGGCCAACATTAAAGCCACCAATGCATCCATCATCACTGCAAACAATGGGAGCAGAACCAACTACATTGTTTAGAACATCACTGAAATGCTCAGCCCACCTAGCCATGACAGAATCCTCCCCTTCTATAACCTTACCTTGTTTATCCTTCAATCCTTGTATGCCTATCCGTTTTCTACCACATAAAACATTAACTATCTGGTACAGCTCTCTGCTGTTGTGCTGTCTACCTGCTTCCTCGGCTTTGTCAGCCAAACCATCAAGCCAAAGATTCTTAGCAGCAGCTAACTGATCTTTTACACGTTTATTAAGTTCTCTGTAATGTTTTCTATTAGGACAGTAGGGTATTGATTAAGGACATTCCTGCAGTTCTTTCTTTCCGAAATAAGCTCAAGTGCCTTATCACTCAGATAATTCTGACTCTTCTGCTCCTTTTTTCCTAAAAGAGTACTGTTAGTGTCCAAAAAAGCCTGTTTAAAATGATCCCATTCTTCCTCAACTTTAGTAGTAAGCATACCATGACTGTCATAATGACTAAGTAACCTATCATGGTAAGCTTTGGCTATAACTGGGTCTTTCAGAGCTTCAGAATTAAAGGTAAATTTTTTAATCCTAGCACAACATTTTTTAAGTTTAAGTTGCAAGACACTTTTAACAAGGTAATGGTCAGATCCAATTTCAGCTCCCCTATATGCCCTGGTATTTCTAACAGAACTAGTCCATTTGTTGTTAATTAATATGTAATCAATCATATTCTTATGCAGCCCATCAGGTGAAACCCATGTGTACTTATATATGTAGCGGTGTTTGTAATAAGTGTTAGTTATTCTGAATCCATTGAGTTTACTTACCTGCAGGAGACGTTGCCCATTGCCATTGCAGCTACAAATACCAAAAGGGCCTATTACTCCTCCCCAAAGGTTAGAGTCAGTACCAACTTTGGCATTGAAGTCACCAAGAACAAGGGTAATATCTCCTTTCTTGACAGAATTCAAAATATCCTGAAGTTGTTCATAAAACCTATCCTTCTTATCCTGATCGGCATCCTCAGTGGGGTATAAAACAGATAACATTCAGGTCTTTAACGCTTGTCTAAAATTTGCTGTAAGAAACCTTTCATTAATGCACTCATATCCTAGAAGAGCATCACTAGCATGTCTGCTGAAAAGCAGACCCACGCCTTGATGATACTCTTTGTCGTCCCTCCCTGAAAAGAAATTTAAGATTATTTTTAAGAATCTGACCTTTATCTGTCTATCTGGTCTCTTGCAAACCGAGAATATCTAAATTATAATGGTGGAATTCTTGTGTGAGGACATCAAGAGAAAAAGCTCTATGCAGAGTCCTCACATTCCAACTACCTATGGAGAGAAAATGGTTAGTAGGATGTTTAAAGAAACTATGTTTATTGAGAGAGGGAATGCCGACAATATCGAACAGCCCCCTAATCGCAGACATGGGGCAAAGACCCGTTCCCCCACTACTAAAGGGTGAAGCCATCTACACTGGAAGACTTCCTCCAATGTAGAATTTGACGATGCCAATAGAAGTAAAGAGTTCAGGTGTCTGCGATGACCTCTGCTCAGGATTATCCACCAGCTGATAAGCATATCCTGCGAATCTATTCACTTGGCGCTGTCAACCCACAAACAAACAGAAAATACAGCGGAAGATTTTCCCTCCACAGAAGCCCACCAGTGCAGCAAAATCAGGATCCATAATGAAGCTCAGAGCCATATATCTGTCCAGTCCAGTGGGTTTATGTCAGCACCAGGACCCTGTGTGGTTGACCACTCCTCAGCAGGGTAGAAAAAAAGAGAAAAGTATCCATAGTTGTCCAGATCAGTAGGCCACACTAATCTGGCAGCCCATCCCTTCCGTTCACTTCCCCAAGAGAGTATCTCTTTTGAAAGGTACTAACGGTCTGCACCACGAGAAGGCGGGGTCGGACATTAGGTCTAGACCTGGGCGGTTCTATGCATCATCACAGGGGATTGGTGCATAGCTCTCCTTCCAGTGACTACCTAGCTACCATTTACAGAATGGTACCATTTGCAGCATAAAAAAATGTTGCAAGTTCATTTGTAGTGATTTTTGAAAGCTGATTAACCTTTCACGGCGTCGCAGTTTCTCGGCGAACCCTCTGCTGTAGCAGCGCATTTCGTGCCATATTCTTTCAGAGGGGTAGGAAGAGGCGAGGACCACTCCCAGTTCCCAATGACCCTCTCCATTCATTAGTTAATCCTCTTAAGTGCTCCCACCTTGGTTGCTTCTGGGCATACTGTGTTGTGAGTGCTGTATCTTGTGCTTCCTCAATAATAAGAGTTAGTTGCATTTACAGAATATATATAGATACTGGACAAAAAAATGGAAACATTTCCATGTTATCTCAATGTTCAGAGCTCAGTAGCTTTTTTGAAATGATTTTTAATGAGAAATAAATCTAGAGTTAAATTAAAATCTCAGTTAAATCTATCTAAATCTCGATTTTGAACAATATCAGTTCAGTGTTCCAAGATTATGAAAGCTAGAATATTTAACATGCTACGAAAAAAAAATGACCCCAAAATTTAATTGAAACATTAAAACAGGTTAAGAGATCTGAGATCAAACTTGATTCTCCCGGTATTATACTAACATCATTATTATCTCTAATTTTTAATGTTTCAAAGTTTTTAATAAAATTTTAAATTCAAGTTTTTGTAGCCTATTAGGTATTTTAGGGTTCATACCTTTTTAAATATTGAACAAATATTGATTTAAATCGAGATTTAAATAGAGTTGATAATATTATTGAAGAGTTATTTAGCTCAGAATGTGATATTCTATTGAGATTACATGAAACTGTTTCCATTTCTCTATCCTGTACTTGTATTTAGATAGGTGCACAGGATTTGGTTTCCACTTTGGGGGGGGGGGGGTTGCAAATAAGAGTAAAATATTCCATCCAACGGCAGGAAATTTTTGAATGATATTCTGTACGGAATAAAATTTTGTAGTTTTCTTTTTCATCTGTTTTTACTGTCGGACTTATTAGGTTAAAACAAAATATACAAAACAATTGTTTTGGATTTCAAAGCAGGTGGACAAGTTTGAGATTTCGTAGTGACTGAATTTTCGGGGGGGGGGGGGTCTCTTTCGTATGTCCCTGTCTATATTTATCACATTATTTTGGATATGCTGTCTTCGTTAATACTAGCGTTTTAAAACATGTCGCTGATAAATAAATTTGTGAATTAAAAAAAGAAAACTAAAACCGATGCATTGCAAAAAGAATAATAAATGTTCAGATTTTTAGATAGGATTATCTCTATTAAATCTTATGGTAAAAAGAGTGGGAAGCAGATAATTTTGCCCCACAACTTAATTTTAGGTGTATGCAATAGTGAGAAATACAATAAAGATGTTTCCAAAAACAATATTTGGTGAAAATCACATCAAGGGTTCGAACCCGCGTTTCCTTTGATCAGTAGCTGACAATGCTAACTACTAAGTCACAGGCTTTCAAGCCTGTAGTAAATAAATGGATGAAGGATATAGTAATAAAAAATATCCCCTCAAGCAGCTGCTTACCACAGAGGTCTGACAGGAGCCTGTCAGTTTATATGCCATAGTAGGTCTGTGAAAATGGAGAAAACTCTGCCTAAGTAGCTGATTGATCACGAAAAACGACACATACATCCACGCCTTACCCGAGGCTTGAACCCAGGCTTCTTAGATCAGTAGCCAAATGCACTAACCAGTCGGTCACAGGAAGGCATAATAATAAAGGAAATATTAATAAAGAGCGTTGACCAAAAAATGTTATTTAGTAAATGGTAGCTAGGTAGTCACTGGAAGGAGAGCTATGCACCAATTCCCTGTGATGATGCATAGAACCGGCCAAGCCTAGCACCTAATGTCCGACCCCGCCTTCTCGTGGTGCAGACCGTTAGTACCTTTCAAAAGAGGTACTCTCTTGTGGAAGTGAACGGAAGGGGAGGGCTGCCAGATTAGTGTGGCCTACTGATCTGGACAACTATGGCTACTTTTCTTTTTTCTACCCTACTGGGGAGTGGTCAACCACACAGGGTCCTGGTGCTGACATAAACCCACTGGACTGGACAGATATATGGCTCTGAGCTTGATTATGGATCCTGATTTTGCTGCACTGGTGGGCTTCTGTGGAGGGAAAATCTTCCACTGTGTTTTCTGTTTGTTTGTGGGTTGACAGCCCAATATCCAAGTGAATAGATTCATAGGATATGTTTATCAGCTGGTGGATAATCCTGAGCAGAGGTCATTGCAGACACCTGAACTCTTTGCTTCTATTGGCATCGTCAAATTCTACATTGGAGGAAGTCTTCCAGTGTAGATGACTTCACCCTTTAGTGGTGGGCAGGGCCGCAGAGAGAATTTATGGCCCCCTATGTAATATTATGCTCGGGGGGCCCCCCCTCCCTTGAAAACTTTTTATCTTTACAAATTATTAATAACAATTATTCTGGACACAATGATGACATTCAGATGAAAAAAAGCCTGTTGCGCAGTCAGGCATGCTAAAACATAGGCCTACACAGTTTGTGTCACATAAAACTTTTTAACATTTATTTTAGGGAACATATTTTGCAAAGCTCACAGCAAGATTTAGGATTTTTGAGTAAATTTAATATAGGCTGCATAACATATCATGGAGAAAAACTATGCAATTCTGCGAGTCTTCATTTTTAATTGTCAGTACTGAAAAATAGGTAACAATATTTGTTAAACTTCACATTAGCATAATAGCAGATTCAACACTAAATGTGCCGACAAGAGACTTTTAAACTGTTATAATTTGTAACACTGACACACAGACCACAGGCGATGTTACTGGAACTCGAAACATGAACAATGTAATATACCTGATCGCACGGGTTGGGTTTGGGAGAGTCCAACTGTTGCTACTGCTGCAGATGTGAGGTGGTTAACAGGGAAAATACAAGCAAATGCTGTAAGTTAACGCGGACAAAAGAAGACCTTAAGAAATGGTTCGTTCAACTACTATTAATGAGATAATATCATAATCCAACTAGTATTTCTTTTTAAAAGCATATTATAACAAATAATGTTCTTATGGAAATTTATAGGATCGATAGATAGCCTAACTAAGAATAATTTTTGTAAGAAAAGGTAAAGAGTCACTTAATCTGACGGGCCCCTATGCACTAGTCCCCCTTGCCCCCCCCTGTCGGCGGCCCTGGTGGTGGGGGAATGGGTTTTTGCCCCACGTCTGCGATTAGGGGGCTGTTTGATATTGTTGGCATTCCGTCTCTCAATAAACATAGTTTCTTTAAACATCCCACTAACCATTTTCTCCCCATAAGTAGTTGGATTGTGAGGACTCTGCACAGAGCTTTTTCTCTTGATGTCCTCATACAAGAATTCCACCATTATAATTTAGATATTCTTGGCTTGCAAGAGACCAGATGGACAGATAAAGGTCAGATTCTTAAAAATAATCTTAAATTTCTCTTTTCAGGGAGGGACGACAATAAGCATCACCAAGGCGTGGGTCTGCTTCTCAGCAGACACACTAGTGATGCTCTTCTAGGATATGAGTGCATTAATGAAAGGTTTCTTACAGCAAAATTTCAGACAAGCGTTAAAGACTTGAATGTTATCTGCTGTTATGCCCCCACTGAGGATGCCGATGAGGATCAGAAGGATAGGTTTTATGAACAACTTCAGGATATTTTGAATTCTGTCAAGAAAGGAGATATTACCCTTGTTCTTGGTGACTTCAATGCCAAAGTTGGTACTGACTCTGACCTTTGGGGAGGAGTAATAGGCCCTTTTGGTATTGGTAGCTGCAATGGCAATGGGCAACATCTCCTACAGGTAAGTAAACTCAATGGATTCGAATAACTAATACTTATTACAAACACCGCGACATACATAAGTACACATGGGTTTCACCCGATGGGCTGCATAAGAATATGATTGATTACATATTAATTAACAGCAAATGGGCTAGTTCTGTTAGAAATACCAGGTCATATAGGGGAGCTGAAATTGGATCTGACCATTACCCTGTTAAAAGTATCTTGCAACTTAAAAAGTGTTGTGCTAGGGTTAAAAAATTTACTTTTAATACGGAAGCTCTGAAAGATCCAGTTATAGCCAAAGTTTACCATGATAGGTTACTTAGTCATTATGACAGTCATGGTATGCTTACTACTGAAGTTGAGGAAGAATGGGATCATTTTAAAAAGGCTTTTTTGGACACTAACAATACTCTTTTAGGAAAAAAGGAGCAGAAGAGGCAGAATTATCTGAGTGATAAGGCACTTGAGCTTATTTCAGAGTTTTATTCAAGAAGAGCTTATTTCATCTGCAGGAATGAAGCACTGCAGGAATGTCCTTAATCAATACCCTACTAGTCCTAATAGAAAGCATTAAATAAAAAAAAAAATACCCCCTCATGCAGCTGCTTGCCACAGAGGTCTGACAGGAGCCTGTCAGTTTATATGCCAGAGTAGAAGGATCTGAGAGGATGGCAGGGCCTCAGCAGAAAAACGACACATACATACCCGGGGCTCGAACCCAGGTCCCTTAGGTCAGTAGCCAAGCATACTAACCACTCAGCCATGGGACGGCATTACAGAGAACTTAATAAACGTGTAAAAGATCAGTTAGCTGCTGATAAGAATCTTTGGCTTGATGGTTTGGCTGACAAAGCCAAGGAAGCAGTTAGACAGCACAACAGCAGAGAGCTGTACCAGATAGTTAATGTTTTGTGTGGTAGAAAATGGACAGGTATACAGGGATTGAAGGATAAACAAGGTAAGGTTATAGAGGTGAGGATTCTGTCATGGCTAGGTGGGCTGAGCATTTCAGTGATGTTCTAAACAATGTGGTTAGTTCTACTCCCATTGTTTGCAATGATGATAGATGCATTGATGGCTTTAATGTTGGCCTTATAACACAATTTGAAGTTATTTTGGCTGTTTCTAAACTTAAACTTCATAAATCCCCAGTGGTAGATGAAATTACTACATTACAAATGCTTAAAGCTGGGAATGTTTCAGTTACTGCTTGGATAACTGAAATTTTGAATATCTTTTATGATAAAGGCATGGTCCCCAAGGATTTTACCACATCTATTATTATCCCTATTTTCAAAAAAGGTGATCGCAGTTCTTGTGATAACTATAGGGGTATCAGCCTACTGTCTGTTCCAGGTAAAGTTCTTTCCATTATTGTGCTTAATAGAATTAAGAATCTGGTTGACAGCCAATTGCGTGATGAGCAGTGTGGATTCAGAAGTGGTAGGGGATGTGTGGATCAGATATTTTCCTTAGGCAGATTCTTGAGAAATATTTACTAGTATACAATTAAAAGACCTTCTTGCTCAAAAATTAATTTAAAATAATTTAAAATTCTCTGTCATTGAGCAATAAAATTTTAGAGTTTATCCTTCAAACTATTTGGATGTTGAAAGTTCTTAGGAGAAAACTCTCAGAAGCTTTTCGGAGCAAAGACAGCGCTCCGTCTTCTGTGAAGTGATGCTATGTACTGACGTTGGGTCCGTTTAGACAAAGAGCTTCTTTCCACATGTGTAGGGTGATTCCAGTGTCTCGGTTGCAGGTGGGGACGGATGAGGTCATTATTTCAATAGACTCGCGGACTATGGTTCCGTAGAAAGTGGATGCGCGCGCAAGAAGTGTATACACGGCAACAATAGACGGAGCACGCTACACTTCTTGCGCGCGCATCCACTTTCTACGGAACCATAGTCCTCGAGGCTATTGAAATAATGACCTCACACGTTTTTTCAGCTCTCTCGGATTTTTGGATATCTGCTCTCTGGATTAATTGATTCATCATGGATTACCAAAGTGATGTGCGTCTAAAACGTTCGTTTAGAGTGAAACACCCAGGACTTACCTTTGAATTTATTGTGCAACATATTGCGAACTCTGTGACTCCTGCTGAAATCACCATTGCTCAGCGCATCAACAAATCTACTACTATCTTCACTTTTGCGACTGAAAAAACTGCTGATGCATTTGCTGTCATCCCTCCCGGCTTCTTCAACGAGCACCCAGTGGAATGCACTCGACTGGGATACCCAGTAAAGAAAATATCGATCTCCAAATTGCCTTTCTTTATTACCAACAAAGCCATCGCCACTGCCTTGGAACCTTTTGGAACTGTAACTAGTGTAACTGAAGAATACCTAGGATACCCGGGACTGGAATCCATCCAATCGGGCACAAGGATAGTGCACATGAAAATGAAGAAAGCAATTCCCAACTTCCTCCAGATTGAAAATTTCTCGGCCACAGTTTACTATCCTGGCATATCCTTACTCTGCAAATGGTGCAAGACACCTGGCCACTTCATAAAGGACTGTTCTTCATTTCGGAATCGCTCCAAAATTTCTTCTTCCTCACCTGCACCAACTATCGACCTTCCAGCTGAAACCGATACGACTGTCTCTATCACCTCAAAAATCTACAACACACGTAAGTACCTCCCTTTCTTCTCTTGATATATCGCCTCCCTCTGCTCCCCAGATTAATGAGAGCGATGAAAAATCGCAACTAAAAAGGAAAAATCCCACCACACCTCCTGATTCACCTTCTAAAGATGACCCACAAAATAAACTAAAATCATCTGACATTACTGGCACATCAACACTTATTGACAACATACAAAATTATATCATTGACCACACTAAAATTCCCGAACCTACACAAAAACAAGATGGCCCCGAATTTTTAGAAGCTTTCGAGGACCTTGTTGATATATTCAAATTCTTAGCAAATCCAAAAATCGCCACCTACGATTGGGACATTCCCCCTGACCTTCTCGCACTCAAACGAACTCTATCGGGCACTGGTCTTATTCTACGTAACTTCCAAGACCTCTATCTAACAGCTTTAGAGAAATGCCCACAACGGAAATGTTTCGATGTATTTAACTACCTTCAAATTGTATATTCTCAATATTCAAATTGTATTATTTCTCTCTTCAAATAACTTCTGCTTCGGCCATTTTATTTTATTTTATTACTTTCTCCCACTTATATTCCAAATTTCGCTACTTACAATTCCTTTTCGATCTCACTCGCTTCCAAATTGCCTCCATCTTGGATTCAGCGCTCAGCCAATACCAAAATTCCTGCATTCTCATTGGCTGAGACACTTCTGGCTGGATCCAGCAGCTAGCTCCCGCTTTAGCTCAGCTCTCAAAACCTCTACAAATCTTCGTCACTTTCGCTCTCAATTGCACGAAATCGTCTCCAAACTATGTTGGACTCCTATGAGGACTGGTGCACCTCATGGCGAGTTCAAATTAACACCAACAAATGTATGGCAGTCATTATCTCTCGCAAGAGAAACCCCCACCTTGACAATTTCCTTTTATTTGATAAGCAAATTGCGTGGAGTGACACGATAACCTATCTTGGCCTCACTATCCACAAAAATCTCATTTGGACTCCACACATTGAAAAAGCCCTTCACAAAGCTCGTATTGTCAAACTCAAATTACTCCCCTTGATTGGCAGGAAGTCGAAATTATCACCCACACTCAAAATTCTCATCTATAAACAAATCATTTGGCCTATTCTCCTATATGCAGCCCCAATTTGGGGCACTTGCTCTCCTACATGTATCTCCAAACTACAAAAATTTCAAAATTCTATTATCCGATCAGCTGTAGCAGCTCCCTGGTTTGTACGAAACTCCATTCTTCAGCGAGATCTACAAATTCCTGACATCTCTGAGATAATCCACAACATGGCTAACAAATTCTATGCTGATGCTCAAACTCATCCCAACAATTTGGTTCATCTTGCCCTCGATTATGAAATTCATCCCAACATGCGACGTAGACGCCCCAAATCCCTTCTCTCCTAGGCTCCTTTTCTTTTCCCTTTCTTGTCCTGACTTAGTTTTCAAATTACATATCTCTGTTTTCATGTGGTGAGGCCCTCCCAAGACCTGCATTATTAATCCAGCTCCGGGGGCGGCCACTTTCCTGGGTTGACAAAGGATCCCCCTTTTTCTTCCCCCCATATGAACTAATCTCACTTGACGGAAATGTCTCGGCATTGCGCCGAAGTAGTCTAAATTTTTATCATAGTTCTACATCCGATGAAAGAGATATGGGTCTCGACCCGGTGCTCTGCATTGTCATTAGTGATCTTTGATCTTTGATCCTCTACAAATAAACGCAAGTCCTGTTTCATTCAAGGAAAATCAAAGTGCTATTGATCCTCAACCTTCAACTAGCAAATGTTCTCAAGTTTCTTATGCACAAATTGCAAAAAAATCTATTAACATCAATCATCCTAAAAAACTTCTTCAATCGCCTTCAAGCATTGAAAATAATATCAAAAATGAAAACATTTCCATGAATTTAATCATAGACTTAATCCTCCAACTCTGTAAATACATCTGTAAAACAGAGGATGAATATTCAATCATCGAGGACATCATACTAAGTCTCAAGTTACAAGCCACATAGTGAATTTATTTTGTTGCAATGGAACTGCCGCGGCGTAGTTTCCAAGAAGGAAGAAATCGTTCTTCTCGGTAAGTACAAAAGGTTAAGTGTGGTAGCCCTACAAGAATTGTTCACTAAAAAACATATTAAGATTTCACCGTACCTATATTATTCTAGTTTTACATCTGAAAATTCAAAGGGTGTAGGCTTTTTTGTAAAAAAAAATATTTTACACAAAATTGTTAATATTAAAGTTAATAATTCTGATCTTGATGTCTTAGGACTTGAAATTTTACTAAAAAATCTTAAATTTACAATTATTAATATTTATAATCCTTGTAAAGTTATTAATGAAAAAATTTATGCTGAAATTCTCACTCAAGTTTCTCCTCCACTTTTTTTCATTGGAGATTTTAACGCTCATCATTTAGTATGGAGCTGCTATCATATCAATAGAGCCGGAACCCAACTCAATAATTTCATTACAAAAAATGAATTTATTATTCTAAACGACAAACAGAGCACTCACGAAAATAATAATAATGAACGATCAATTATTGACTTATCTTTTTGCTCAACTAATCTTTACAATAAATTTTCATGGTCTCTACTTAAAGATACTAGAGGCAGCGATCACCACCCGATTCTAATTTCATACAACTCAAACATTTCAGATAAAAAAATTACAAAACTAAATAATTGGTACCAGTTCCATAAAATATTAATCCAAAACCCCCCCAATCCTGACACTATTAATTATAACATTTTTTTCAATCATATCGAAAAAAGCACTAAATCTTGTTTCACAGAAATTATTAATAAAAACCCGAAAATTCATAAAAATATATGGCATATGAATAAAATTACAACCATCCGTAAAAAAGCCGAGAACAAATCAAAACGCACCAGAGATTTTAGCGACATTAATTGCTTCAAAAAAATTAAAGCCCTTGTTAGAAAAAAATTAAAAGAATTGTATCGTGAAAATTGGAGGATTTTTTCTAGTTCCCTAAGTCCTCATTCTTCAATTACAAATATTTGGAGAACCTTTAAGAAACTAAATGAAACTCCACATCAATCATGCCCTTTAGCTGAAATCGCATTAGATAAAAACTTTGTCGCAAACTGCAGACCTTATGGGTTCCAACTTAAAAATTACTCAAAACATTAACCTTACTCAAAAAGAAAAAATCTTAGAATTTCATGTTAAAAAAACAATTAATTTGGGAAAATCGGACATTCCTATAATGGATGCTAAATTTTCTTTAAATGAATTTGAAAATGCTATTAATAAATTAAACAAAAATGCCACTCCTGGCCCCGACAAAATTTCAAATAAATTTTTTTTTAACCTCCCAATTACTTGGAAATCTAAATTACTTGAAATCTATAATTTTATTTGGTCAAAACACAATTTTCCACTTGCCTGGACAAATTATTATATAATCTTCCTTCAAAAACAAGGTAAACCTACATCTGATATAAAATCCTACAGACCCATTTCGTTATTATCCAATAGTTTAAAATTATTTGAAAAACTAGTATTTCGACGTCTAAATTGGTTTATTGAAAGTCAAAAAATTTTTCCTAGCAACTTTTTTGGTTTCAGAAGAGGTATGTCTTCTAAGGAATGCGTCTCAACCTTAATAACAGATTGTCAAATTGCAAAAAATAAAAAAAAATATTTCGTAGCTATCTTTTTCGATTTATCCTTAGCATTCGATTCAATTTGGCAGAAGGGCTTGCTTCACAAAATCATTAATTTAAATATTAGCGGTAATACTCTCCAATTCCTTCACTTTATTCTAACTAAAAAATTCTTCCAGGTAAAAATAAATAATGAATTTTCTTCTACTTTTAAAATGACCCAAGGAATAGCTCAAGGCTCAATTTTGAGCCCAATCCTTTTCAATATTTATTTACATGATCTTTTTATTAACTTTGACCCCGATATTAAATTTGCCACCTTCGCCGACGATATCGTTATATGGGGACACGATAAACATATTCCAATTCTCATCCACAAACTTCAAGCTCACATCAATCTAATAATAAATTTTTGTAACACCTGGCATTTATCTATTAATCAAGAAAAAACTTATTGCCTACCATTTGCTTATTCTAAACGACCACCATCTGAAATCATATTATATTTAAATAATCAACAAATCAAACAGGTTTCTACATTTAAATACTTAGGCATTCAATTAGATTCCAGACTTAATTGGAATGACCATCATTTTTATCAATATAGCAAAGGCTGTAAGCTCCTAAATTTCTTCAAATGTTTATCTACTACAAATTGGGGAACTTCTCCTGAATTCTTAATATCTCTTTACAAAAACTTAATCAGACCTAAAGTCGAATATGGCTTAGAATTTGCCCTTGGAACTAGCGACAACAAACTCAAAAAATTCACAACTCTACAAAATCAATTTTTAAAATCAGCTTTAGGTCTCCCTAAATTAACACCTTCAATTGCCTTAATTGGCGAAACAGCCATTGCTCCATTTAACATTAGAATAAAAATTTTATTTATAAAATATCTTTCTAGATTACACTTCAAAATTCCTAATCATCCTTTCATAACATACTACAAACGCAACACAAAAATTTTCAAAAAATATCATACCACTTTGGTTAATGACTCATTACTGAATGTTATTTTTAACACCTCCACCTCTGGTGATACGTTTTTTCATATCGCGGACTGGAGCTTTTATAAACCTGAAATTCACGATAACCTTCCGCTCATAAATTCTAAAAAAGATTTTGCTCCTGAAATACTACAAATCTTGACTAATTCATATTGCAAGCTAAAATACAAAAATTGCATTAGTATTTATACTGATGGTTCACTTCAATCTAACGCTGCTGCAGCTGCCTTTCACATTCCTGAGTTTTCTGTTTCTCACTCTTTCAAATTTCCGTCAATTATTCCCATTTCGCACGCAGAAATCATCGCCATAATAGAAGCACTAATTTATATTACACAAACCTTTTCTAACAAATCATTTATTATTTACACAGACTCCAAATGTGCTCTTGAAATATTAAATCAAGATTATTACTACTCAAATCATACGCAATTTATATATCAACTTTTAACGTTAACTAACTTTAATGTAAGATTTTTAAAAAATGATATTATTCTTCAATGGATTCCAGCTCATTGTGATATTCTCGGTAACGAAAAAGCTGACAAATTGGCTAAAAATGCAATTAACTTCCCGAATTTTACTCAAACTATCTATTTTTATAACCAATTTAAAAATTTAATAAACAAACACGAATTTCATTTAACTAATATTTACTTTAAAGTAAACGGTTGCCTTAGAAATATCTTCAGATTCAATCTTAACTCCAATATTCAATATATATTCAAATATAAATTGCATAGACAATTAATGTGTAAAATCTACAAACTAAGAACAGATGCTACCACACTTAACCCTTTCTTATTCAAAATTAAAAAAGCCACGTCACCAAATTGCCCCCATTGCAATACTTTAGAATCCATCAATCACATCCTACTAAATTGTCCTAAATATACTCTTGAAAGATCTATTTTATTTAAAAACCTAATTTTACTTGGAATTGATGAATTTACTATTACTAATTTGTTAGATTTTTCAAACTCAATTATAAAGCAAAAAATTTTTTGCCTTTTAGAACGATTTCTTAAAGATACGAACCTTTGGAAAAAAATATAAAAATTTCTCCTTTCAACCTAATTAAATATTCATAAAACTTTAATCTTAACTAATATATTCAGAAAGTTTGCAAACATTATCAAATGAAGTTACTTCTTTTGGGCTTAGCTCCGCCCACTCCTCCTCGCACAGATTTAGTGAATATTGATTGGAGAGATGAGAAAGCCGGCAACGGACGTCTCAGAGAACTGTAACGTACTCACTCACTCACTTCCACACGTTGTACAAACTCATTTTTTCAATACAAATTATTTAAATACACTCCTTCCCCATCAAAATTAATTAAATCATTTCACTTGCTCACTCACCTCTCTCCTCACACAATACGACGATTTAGTACCATCTTTGGACCACTTTTAGATCTGCCTTCCTCCGTCCCCTTCTCGATCTCTTTCCAAATTTGCAATTACAACATTTGCCACCTCTGACAACATTTGCTTGTGGTCCTGATGATAAGCGGGCCGAGGCCCGCTTTACAAATAGGACCAGGTCATCGATGGATGTACAAGAAGAAGAGTCCGTCCCCACCTGCAACCGAGATACTGGAATCAAAGAAGGTCTAAGGAGAAGAAGTCGAGCTCTCGCTAAGCGTAAGTGGCGCCGCTAGGCGGATCTTCTCGGAACCCGAATCTGGCAAATTGATGTATGTACCAAAAACAAACTGTAAGGCGCTCTTTGCCACGCTATGCACATGCGCAGTAATGCCAATCTCATTTTCATGTTCCTTGCTAGTTCATGACATCGAGCGAAGGAGTGACCGAAGCATTGTACGATAGAATTCTTGTTCATCCTTATTTTTTCTCAACTTTTGTAGATCTGCAGTCAGTATGGATACTTCAAATACGAATTTTGACTTCGCTTCAGTTTCCAGGTGAGTGCACTTTATTATATTTTAAATATATGATTTGAGTACTATTGCTGTATGTTTTAGGCTTAGAAACGTGTTGTGAGTTACAGGTAGTGAATATGGCCACATAATGTCAATTTCGAATTAAACCACGAGATAGTGATTATAGGTTAACCTATCTCCATTTTTATTAAAATTCTTTTAAGTTATATCTCGATAAAGTTTCTCTAAAGTTTGTATTCAATAATATCTATCTCATAAACCCGTAAGGGAGTTAATCCTGTCCAAGGGTTAGCTAGCTATCAAAATATATAGAGGTTTAACAGTAGCCTGTGTTCATATGATATAATGCAATGTCTGTGAGGTTCAAGGTTATGACTGAACCTCAGCAGAAAAACAACACAGACATCCATGCCTTCCCCGTGCTCAAACCCAGGTCATTTTTTTTCAGAAACCAAGCATCCTTTTTTTTAATCAGAAACCAAGCATAACTAAGCAAGCCTATCATTGATAGCCTCCCCAAAAAATTATTAAGTGGCTATCATGAAATCAAGGTTATTAAACGTTTTGCTCTATGTTGTACACATATTCGGTACACCATAAGTACTGAGTGTGTTGCTGATAACAGGCTAATCTTGAATACCAATTCCGTCAAGTGCCATAACTGGCACATGAACCAATCATTTCAAATTATGTAAACTGCTGTTGCTGTTTTTTTTGGCAAATTTCGCTTTTCTTTTTAAATTAATGAATGAGTATAATTGAATATGAATTGCAAGTGCTCTTTCGTATTAACTATGTAGTGTCACAAACTATTTTGTTGTTAGAAACAGTACACAAGCAGTGATGTGGGTAGATACATTATTCAGTGGTAGCCTCTTAGATGTAATTGCAGTGAATAAAATAGTGTCTAAGCAAATATTCATCTTTTATGGCTTTTTTAATATAGTAGTTTGAATTTTAGCATAAACTAAATGTGACCATTGGCAATCTGTTAGTCATATTCCAATAAACTAAGATTTGGGATATCAAGTAATATGTATATAATACTTTTAGTGTTTAATTTTATGATTTCAAGGATTTGTTTTAATATTTGTGGTGAACTGTTGTTATTTGTAGATTAATGGTTTAATATTTTTTTTTCAGTGTTGAAGCCGTGAGACTTGGCATGAAATGTGCCATGTGTGGAGCTACGAAGTGGCAAATATACAGAAAAAATATTTTTCAGATTTCCCATGGATGCATCAAGGTACTATTTTTGTAGCTGTTTTCTCAATAATTTTTAATACAAGCTAATGTTTCTCAACAAGTATAGTGTTTACCCTTCAGAGTATGCTGAATGTTATTTGGAGTTAAGAGACAACCAAACTGAAATGCCTTAATATTTATTTTAGGTTTTATTGTGGCTTGTAATTTATATACATTTTACACTAATCACCCAGTTAGCATAAAATTGTTTGAATAAAACTATAAAATTGGGGAAAAGATGTTTTTGGAAATGTTGTAAAGTTGTTTGTTATATATTGCTAAGTTGCTACCCATGGTGAGTAGCGGACACTGATGAGCTTGGAAAGCCACAGTCCATTGGATTCAACCTTAAGGCTGTATCCCTGGGTTTGGGTGAGCCATATCCTGTTCACATTAATGAACACTGGATGGTCTTGACAGGAGGCTACCATTTGTCTCCTAACAGCTGTTACAGTGGGTTCCATACCCAACCTTCTCTAAGCCCTAAGGATCCTTGTGACCTGGCCATTTAGCCCATTGTGTGCTAAAAAGTTGAAATAACCCAACCTGATAGCAATATATAGCAAATTGATGATAAGTTGTAATTGCATGTTTGCTTTTTATTGCCAAGTTGTAATTGCATATTTGCTCTATATTGCTTAGTTGATATTACATGTTTGTTATACATTGCTAAGTTGATATTACATGTTTGCTTTTTTTTTTTGTTGAAGTAAACACATGCTATATATATTGTTCATTCTTTCTTTTAGGATTATGCAGTATGGGGCAACCAAGTATAAGTGATATGTCTTCTGCCATCTCAAGGAAGCTCCATCAGGCTGAACAGTGTGATCTTCTCATCCTGTAAGAGCAAATGTTGCTGCTTATGTAGCAGGATGTAATCAATTACTATTTGGTGACAAAACTTTAACTGAGAAAGATGTTGGTGATATAAAAGTAGGGTTAACATGTCCTTCAGAAACATTAGCAAGGGCAAATTGCATCATGGGTGAGAAATTTCTTTCACTGTTTCCAACTAATGTTCACGTGAAGACCAAATAACTCAAGGAAACAGAAGGTGAAAACTTTTCTTGTGGTTTGTGTGAACTTGAGGTATGGGCAAGGAGTGTCTAAGTATGGGATTACATAGTGTCACCTTATGTGCAGTTAATGCTCTATTACAAAACTAAAGAAATATCAGAAGGTGTAAAAAATCGAAAGAGAGAAAAAAATTTTTCTTGTACACAAAAAACACATATTTTAAACTTTTATATCAGCTGAGGCAGAAGGAAATCCAAGGTCACACACACACAAATGTCATAATAAAAATTGCATGCTATACATATAAAAAAAATAACAATTTACACTTTCTCACATTTCAAAAGTCCCCCCCCCCCCATGCACACACATGACATGATTGAAATTTCATGCAATAAAAATCAAATATTCTAAACTTTTATATCAGCTGAGGCAGAATGAAATCCAAGGTCATACATACACACACAAATGGCATAATTGAAATTGCATACTATATATATAAAAAACAATAATTTACACTTTCTCTCATTTCAACTAAGTCAAAAGGAAAGGCAAGACTCCTCCCACAAACACGCAAATGACATGATTGAAATTTCATGTAACAAAATACAAATATTGTAAACTTTTATATCAGCTAAGGTAGAAGGAAACTACACACATACAAGTGACAATTTAAATTTCATGCTATAAAAAAATTCAAACTATTTTCATTTCAGCCGAGTCAGTAGGAAATTCATATCACACACACATAATATAAGAAATGAAGTTACTGTAAAGTATGTTTTTGTCACTGTGTTTTGTGCAAATTTAGATGTTTGCTCTAATATGCCTTTTAATTTTTCTTTCATTTGTGTCTCTAAATGGTGAAGTCTAATTTTAGCATATTCTTTTGTAATGTTTCTTTTTCATATTATAAGCATGATTGTCAACTTTCACATCCAATTTCTTATTACTGATCTGACTATCTAGTGATATGAGCATCAACATGCATTGAAGCCTATGTAGGACATTAACCTGAATTTTTCAATTAGGTATGAAAGGGTTGTTGTTGAGAATATAAAGTTTTCTCCTGGAAGAGTGTTCAGTAATTTTTGCAATTGCACACACATACTGTGAGAAGGGCGAGAAAACCTCGATTTTTAATATTAACCTTTAAAGTGACAGAAGCTGATAAATCAGTTTCCAAAAATCTCTACAAAAGAACCTGCAACATGCTTTTTATGCTTCCCTACTATTTTTTTCCAGAATTAAATGATTTTTCTTTTGATATATAATATGGAATATTTCATTAATTAGTTTTTCATAATAAGGCTCAAAAGTTGTTTCTTAAAGTAAAAAAAAATGTCTTTGTAAGGGTTAATTAGTGTAGGTAGACACAGAAGACTGCATTAGGTCAGATTCAATTAATGCTAATTTACATTCTATGCAAGAAATTTTTCATAATTGTTTTGCTATAAAGACAGCTTATAATAACATTTTTCAATTTCAGAGAAAAGAGACACAATGACCTTCATTGCTTTACTGTGATTGCTTGATATTATCCACATGTGAGAAACACCTAAAATGTCACTGGACATTTCATTATTGCTGCCAATGATTTTAATTTCATTGAAAGTTATACAATTGCCATTTTTCTTATTAATTATCAGCCGCATTTGTGCACTTTGGAACTGAAGATCATTAGGTTATAGTTTCCCTCTTTTGCTCTTATAGCTTAAAAAGAATTAAATATGGTTCTGACTGAATTTGTAATTAAAAATATATTTTGAGCCAGACAAACCAACTGTTAAAGAAATAGCCTATGGGGACTTTCTAGCTACGTAAGATTGAAACAAACATAAAAATTAGAGTTTCAGAAGCTATATCTGAATTTTTATCATTAGCATTATTACCATAATTTACATATCAACAATAGCATTTGCCATTGAACAGTATTTGTTTCCTAATTGACTTCTTCTCCAATAATAAAGTGAATATCATATGTTTCTGCTTACTATCAGTAAAATTTTCCATGAAGAAAACTTCAATAAATCCAGGAGGGCCATCTACAGATTTGCACCAAGTTAAAATTGTGGAACTATTTGGAAAGATTTTCTCTTACAAATTCATAAGCCTTTTTAAAAATAAAAAAATAGAACCTCAATTTGTAATAAACCTTTGGAGAATGAAAATATCATGGTAAACCTATTTACCTCTTGGCAATAAAATATGCCATTGCTTCTTTCAGCATTTTTGCTGTGAATTTCTGAACAGATTTAAAGTTATATCTAGAAACACAGGCTTTGGTGTCTCAATGTCATCTTGATGAGCTTTTGAGCCTTAAACAAATCTATCTTTTAAAATAGAAGTCTGATTGCTTGGCTTTTATCTGACAGTAATTTCACCATAGCATTTTCTTTAAGCTCTGAATTTCATTTTGCACTGACATCAACTTTCTCTTAAATTTTCTAGGACCTGTTACACAGCATGAGTGATCATTTTTATAGGCAATATCTGTTCTCATTGAAATTTCTATTATATCTTCTACAAGTGTCTCTCAATATAGGCATTTGTTAAAAATGCTTGTATTGCACTCCCCCCCCCACACACAAATATAACATAATTGAAATTTCATGCTATAAAAAACATCAACTTTCATTTTTGCTTAGGCAGAATGGAATCTATGTCCTACATACAAATGACAATTGAAATTTCATGCTATTAAAAAAAAATGCAAATTGGTTTTATCTCAGTTGAGACAGAAGGAAATCCAAGTTCCTCCAGCCCACAAACATACACAAATAACATAATTGAAATTTCATGTTGTAAAAAAATATTGGAAGCTACTTTTTTCAGCTGAGGTAGAAAATCAAGTCCTCCCCACACACAAATGACTTAATTCAAATTTAATACTGTAAAAAAAAACAAATATTGGAAACTTTTCCATTTCAGTTGTGGTAGAAGGTAATCATGGCCCACACACACACAAAATGGCATATTTAAAATTTCAAGCTATACAAAAACCCAAATATTTTAAAATTTTTATTTGAGCTGAGGCAGAAGGGAATTGAAGCTCCACACACACACATTAATAACATTCTTAAAATGTCATGTTATAAAAAATGACATTGTGTCATTGAGTATTAAATATATTAGTTTTAATTACTGCACTGTGAAGCTTTACTGTAATTTTTTGTGATATAGAAAATTAATGAAAGTGCAAGTGTCATGTGATATATGAAATTACTGAAAGTGTATTGCAGTAATAGTGTTAGAAAGTGTAAATCAGTAGGTGGATTAATTTGTTTTGCTTTTAAGATATATTGTTTGCTATACGTATGTGCTCTATTTTGATGTTGGCTCAATCATGCTCTCAAACAGAAAATAATTTGCCAAATTTGCAAAATATTCTGTAAGATACAGACATTGAGAGAGAGATTTTGTGGTTTGTATTTTGGTACAGAATTTAAATAAATATGTTTTTAAAAAAATGTTTTTGTTCTTGTTTATTATTTCAAAAAAGAAAAAAGGAACTGAAATATGAAAAATTATTTATAAATTGAAACTAATTTAAAATTAAAGGAAATAATTATATCTGCTGTTAATGATTTTTAAAAGTAAAAAGCATTTTAATATGAACCTAAAATAGGATTTTTTTTAATGTTTTTCATATTGGATTATGCATTGCAGCAAAATAAAAAATATTGCAATAATTCTGGTAAAGCTAGTACGAAGAAAAAATAATATTGATTTCCATTAACTTTACTAAATATAATATTTCATCTTTGAAATTGCTTAACGTTTATAATTGCTCCCAGTCCGATTTCATCTTGCTAGCTAAGCCGATTTTGCAATGGATGTAAAGAGGGAATAAAAATGGAATTCAACAAGATGAATGGTACAGGCACCATGCACCTATCGGTTTCGGAGGAGGCTTCACTGCGATGCACCAATTTGCCATGTTTAGAGGGCACTCCAGTCGCACAATTTACATTACGCCTATGGAAGCTAGCTCTCTTCTCCCTAGACACTCCTTGCTGGAATCACCCTACACGACATGTGGAAAGAAGCTCTTTGTCTAAACGGACCCAACATCAGTACATAGCATCACTTCACTGAAGACTGAGCGCTGTCTTTGCTCCGAAAAGCCTGAGTGCTGCTGACTTCTTGACAGACGAAGCAAAAATTTTGGTGCAGCATGGCACGGCTGACCTGGCCAAGGACCTCTTCCTCACCGACATTGATGCCTCATCGAGTGGTATGGAAGACTGAACCCTCCCTCAGGCCCTTCGTCGGCCTGTTTCTTCTCCTCTTTCTGTGTTTTGCCACTCACATGAGTGGCAATATGGAGTCTAAGCACTCCAGGTTAATTAATTATAAGTACCATGTTTTTAAGTTTTTCACTAAAGAACTTTCTAGTTTAACTAGACTTCTCTTAAAAAATAGTATTTTTAATAGACATTATATTTATTCTATTTACCTTAATATCTACTTATATTTCTTTACCCGTATATTTTTAACAAATTTTCTATATATCCAACTTTTCAGTTACTTACCTGTGACTGAGTATCATTCTCTATTTGAGAATAACAATAGAGCATACTACAATCACTTATCTAGCACTTTTATGGGATATAAGCATGATTATCTAAAACTATTTGAAAAGAATTTTAGTATTATGATTATAAGAGTTATTTATTATTTTACTTATTGTATTGTTTCCTTTTGCAGCAACTCTAAAGTGGCTGCTAACACAGGAGCCTTTCACAAGGCTTCTGTGTTAGTCCTCACTTATTATATCACCTTTGGGTGTCATTTCCTTTGTTGCAACATAAATGTTTGTGTAATTTGGTATAAATTTATGATTTTTTCTTCATTTTTTACCCCACTCACACATCCCCACACCACATCTGGCATTGCCACAACAACAGTACATGACAGTCTCTCACATTGATTTTATCTCCAATACTTATTTATGCATACTTACCCCTCTCCTATTTTACTACATCTGGATCTTTGCTAGTAATCTGGCTAATTTTTATATTTTTATTTTGATTACAATTTTTATTACCAACTACTTTATACCTTGTTTTGACTTGTATAATTCACTCATATGTTTAAAAACTAATAAGGTGCTAAAACTATTTGTTTGGCAAATTAACAAAACAAGAGCCAACCTCAAACATGGATATCAGTCTGAAGTACTACCTACCAAAAATAAAGAACAGTACTGTAAAACTCTAAACTTTCAGCCATCTATAGTCACTGCTACTACAAAGTCTCATCTATTTGTGTTGCACATTTCCAGACATTATAAAATCCATAATATGCAGAATCTGAGTCATAAGCATTTCTTCAATCCTATACTCACTAATTATACCATCAGTTTTACTGAGAAGAAAAAAAGTATTAATCCAAATGAACTTGTCAACATATTAAGTGCCATTAAAATACATTCATGTGTCCAACAAGTCTTGGAAAAAATATGTGAAAACAATATTCATTTTTCTGGCACTTCTAATTTTATTATTTTGTTAATTGATATTTTTAGTTTGACTATTTTTATTTCTTTTAAATATTGTGTGACAGGTCAGTTCAGGCCACCAAGTAGCCAAATTTTTTCTTTTTCTTTTTCTTTTCTTTTTTTTTTCTCTCTTTATCTCCTACTTTTTGGTGGACCCTTACTGGCCTGCCACTTCATAAAGTTTATGGAGTCTCCTGTATTTTTTTTTTTAGATTTCTTTGGTTTCTTTTCCTCCCCTTGGTTTTGATTGCTTTTGTTCCCCTTTTTCTCTGTGGCCAGTTACTGCAAATATTCAGATACGACACTTAGGTGTCAGTCCCTCAATGTGAGAGGCTTTACACTGGAGAAGCAGAGTGTCATCATTGGTCACTTTATGCAGACTGATTGTGACATTCTGTTTCTCCAAGAAACCTATTTCCCCAACACTAGAAGAATACTACATTTTAGACATTTGTTTCCACAGTTATCCTACTTCTCAAATGGTACCTCCATGAGCAGAGGAGTAGGCATAATTATTAACCACAACAACAGAAACATACAGGTACTCAGATACAACACAGACATTGAGGGCAGAATATTATCAGTCGACATTAAATTTCACAACTATGTTATTAAACTCATCACTGTATATTTACCTAAACAGACCACATCACATTACAACTTTTATCAAGACTTAAGACAACACATACAAAATAACTATGATGGACTTATAATTGGAGGGGACTTTAACAGCATTGTTGCCCCACACCTGGACAGAGTTCCTGCTAGAAACTACACGCCTATCTCCCAGGCACCTCATTTTTCAAAATTTTTACACGACATAGACCTCATAGACATTTGGAGACACATGAACCCAGATATTGCAGGCCACACAAGATTTGACAAAGTACATAAAACAGGTTCCAGGCTGGATAAAATATTAGTCAGCAGAAACATTGTCAAGACATACTACAGAAGCTACACCACTGATATCAACTCACATACATGTGAGATCAGTGATCACCTCCTTGTGCATGCACACTTTGACTTACACCCGAGAACACAGGCTAGAGGTAGAAGCACTTGGAAAATGAACACAACACTCCTAGAAGACAAGGAAATACAGACAAAAGTTGCTGACTGCATTACTGAGGATGTCTCAAAGACCACCAGTTTTGATCAGAACTGGTGGCAGAACCTAAAAACAAAAATCAGAAGACTCCTCAGAACAGAAGGTATTTGCAAAGCACAACATTTAAAAACACAAATCAATGAAACTAGAGCACTTCTGAAAGCTGCCACAAATGGCACACATTTCCTTAGAATACAGAGATTAGACACAACATATCATGAACAACAGATACACAAAATTAAACACACTCTTCAGCAATTATATAAGCAGAAAGGGCAACTCATCATTGACAAAAATCATGATGCCCAAATTGCTGAAGAGGAAGATTGCAATAGTCTGCTCACAAGAATCAAACACAAATCTAGGCAAACAACAAACTTAACTGAATTAGAAATTAATGGCACAAGAACACAAAATTCTAAGGCAATTTTAAAACACATACATGAAGAATATACTAAACAATACTAACACAGACAGACAGACATTAATAAACTTTTTGAAACTGAAAGATATGCAAATAAAATTTCACCACACACAAAGGATAATCTAGAAACACAAATCACTACAGAAGAAGTCAAAGATGCTATTTTTAATTTCAAATTAAAAAAAAGTCCTGGAATAGATGGTTTTCCCATTGAATTTTACAGAACATTCTGGAACATATTAGAAACACCTTATACAGAATTTTTAAGAGATATAATAACACAAAAACAAATGACACATGACATGAAAACAGGTAAAATAACACTTTTATGTAAAAAACCAGAACAACCACATTTACTAGACAATTGGAGACCTATAACACTATTAACTACAGACTACAAAATACTCAGTAAGATTTTCACCAACAGACTAACACAGGCAATGCCAGAAATTATTTCAGCTAATCAGTCTTGTGCTGTCCCCAATAGACACATACAAAACAATAATAGATTACTAACAGACACTATTGAATATATAAACCACAAAAACATCAGAACAGCAATTATCTCTTTAGACCAGAAAAAAGCTTTTGATTCAATTTCCCAAGAAGCAATTTACATAGCTTTAGAAATTTATGGATTTGGACAAAATTTTATCAATAACATACAAACACTATACACAGACATAAATTATACTGTTGAGCTTAATGGACACCTTTCCAACAAAATTGCAGGGAACAGGGGGGTAAGGCAGGGATGCCCCCTGTCCCCATTGCTTTTTGTTTTGGTCATTGATTTTTTTTGCAGACAAATACAAAATGATACACAGATCTCTGGTATCTCTCTTCCGGGGACCAGAGAGAGACTAAAAGTTTCTGCCTATGCAGATGATATGGTTTTATACACCACGAACGAATTCTCCATTAACCGAATTTTTAAAATTTATGATTTATTTAGCCAAACCACAGGCCTGTCCCTCAATCGCAACAAAACCACATCCCTGTGTTGGGGAACCTGGGACAGGTCACACACATTGGCTGCACAGATAATCCCATCAAAATTCTTGGCATTCTTTATAACAGATTTGGATTTTGCAAACACACATACAATAACCTTTTACAAAATATGGAAAACACACTTATCAAGTGGAAAGATTACACAATTTCAACATACAACAGAGCTAAACTTGTTAAATCTTGCATCATACCCAAAATCACCTATATTGTCACTGTAAACCCTCCAGATAATTCTTACATTCAAAAACTTAACAAACTTATTTATGGCTTTATTTGGAATGGCAAGCCGGAGTTGATTAGGAGAGAAACTCTGCAAAACCCAATTAACATGGGTGGACTTGCCATCCCAAATATCGCCACAATGTCTAAGATTTTGTTTTTAGAAGATATTCAGAGAATTTTACATACACCCAACATCCCACCCTTTTTTCTGCTTAACTATTTTGCCTTCTTTCATACTAAGCACCTTTGCACACACAACAGTTATTCAGGCCCCAAAAACACTGAACACAATACACACTATTGATTACTACCTTCCATTATAACACTTGCACACAGTAAAGGTCCAATACCCAGTCCCATAAACAAGAAACAACTTTATGCCAATATTCAGCCCTTTATTCCAACCACTTTTCAACAACTATACCCATCTATTGATTGGCCTAAGGCCTGGACCAACATTGCCAGTACACACTTTGAAAAAAATATGAGAAATTTTAATTGGAAGGTAGCCCACAATATTGGCTATACTAATTCAAGAAGAAGACATTGTGGGTTCATTGCTTCTCATGATTGCCTAAGATGCCCTACTAGAGAAAGCATTGATCATTTAGTTTACCACTGCTGGTATGCTATCAAGATCTGGACTAAAGTAGGCCAATGGCTCCAGATAGCAACACCACTGTTAAGAGCAGTGAGGTTCCATGATTTCAAACAGTACCCCACCAAGAAGCACTATATTATTAATTTGGTAATTAGTATCACTAAATACCAAATTTGGCTCTCCAGATGCCAACTACAACATGAACATACAGAGACATCCACGACAGCCATATTTGAAAAAACTAAGATGATTACCAAGGTATACAGAAAGCGTGATAAAACTGTTCTCCCTCATGCTAAGTACATACTTCTGTGGTGCTTACCACATATCAAACAAGTTCTTTTTTTCTTTTTGCTCTTCCTTTGCTCATTATAGTATTGTCTTCTCTCTTTCACTTTCTACACTGTCCTTTTCCCCCCTTTCACATTTTTCCCCCCTTCTCCCTAATTTTCTTCTCCCTTTCCCACACCTTACATCTTATAACTTCTCCATTTTTATCCCTCTCTATGTCTCTCCACTTTATTTATCTCTCTTACTTCACTTTTCTACAACATAACCCAAAATCTCACTTTCACAGAATTTCAATGCCCCCCCCCCCCTATCGTAACCAATTTTTTTATCGCTCTAGACCATACCATAAGAATTATCATAATTTTAAGTTTTCAAAAAGTGCTCACTTGTGGGGATCGGCCATGGGGTTCTCTTGCAATTTGCATTCCCATGGCCCCCCACAATTTTTGGTTTTTGTTTTTTGAAGTTTTTTTTCTATTTTGTTGTTGCAAGGTGTCTGCCCCCAGTGGTCATATTTTGCCATATGAGTAGACACCGGCATAGAGCAATACTGTAGTGTGTGGGGGGCCACATTTTCCGCCCCCCGTTCCCGCCTGCCTCCCTAATTGTGGGAGCTGTGGGAGGGAAGGGGGCGTGGTGGCCTCATCTCACTGCGGTGTTGGAGATTTCAAAAGTAGACCCTGCCCATTTGAAATTTTCAAACAAGTGAGAGTTTTCTCCTAAGAACTTTCAACATCCAAATAGTTTGAAGGATAAACTATAAAATTTTATTGCTCAGTGACAGAGAATTTTAAATTATTTTAAATGTTTACTAGTTTTGTTGATTTCAAAAAGGCTTTCGACTCTGTTGGTCATCATATATTGTGATTAATTGTGAGATCATATGGTATACCAGACAAGTTAGTTAACACAATGAAAACTCTTTATAATAAAACTGAGTCATGTGTGAGAGTTGGTAAGGCTTGTAGCAATTGGTTTAGCATTACTTCTGGTGTTCGACAAGGGTGCATTTTGTCTCCTTTTCTCTTTAGCTTGGTTATTGATTATGTTATGTGAAATTTACTTCAAGGGAAAGATTTTGGCCTGAAATGGACTGGAGATACGATAATTTCTGATTTTGATTATGTTGATGATTTAGCCCTTTTGGCAAATGATGTTGGTGAGATGAACTCTTTCATTTGAGCTGTTGATGAAACTGGTAGTAGAGTAGGTTTGGTTATAAACAGAGAGAAAACTAGTGATGAAAATTGGTCAGGCAGGCTGTGATTCAGTTAATCTGAAGGGTTGCAATCTTTAACAGGTGTCACAGTTTAATCATCTTGGGAGCTATGTAACAGATACTGGTGATGTGCGGCATGAGATTAACAGATGGATAGGGATTGCTGGCGGGACTTTTAAGAATCTATGGAGAGTGTGGAGAAATAGGCATATGCACCTAAAGACTAAAATTAGACTGTAATAATTTAGTTCTTTCTAGGGGTTAGTTATGGTAGTGAAACTTGGAAGCTGTGTAAACAAGATAACAGGAAACTAGATGCTTTTGATTCCAGATGCTACGTAGGATCTTGGGTATTAGGTGGTTTAACTTTGTAACTAATGATGAGGTTAGGCAAAGGAGTTTGCAACCTCCTTTAAGCAGCATATTGTGCAGAGAGAGACTCCGCTGGTTTGGCCATGTTTCCCACATGGATAATTATAGATTGGCGAATAGGGTTATGAACAGTGTGCCTAAAGGCCTCAGAAAGAAGGGGAGACCTAGGATGCAGTGGGCAGACAATGTCAAACAGAACCTTTTTAGAATTGGTGTGCAGTGGCCAGATGCAGTAGATGTAGCTCAGGATAGACTTGCTTGGAGAACTAAATTGCACGGTCTGGTTGGACCTCCGTAGCCCATGGTTGCTTGAGGATGATGATGATGATGATAAGCAAATATGACTGTAAAAACTAAATTGGCATACTAGGGTTTTATTGGGTCTAATAAGGATCCTTACTCATAAACTTAGTTGTCTGTACTGTCGGATATTGTATTGTCTCTTTTTCACGATGCTCAGTTACATTTTCTTGTAATTATTAGAACAGTTACCTTATAAATATTACACAACTTTCATTCTAAAGATTACATGTGTTCTAATGCAAATGAATTGCTTTTTATATTTCTAATAGGAAATAAATAAAATATTTTTATCTCTTAGTTTCGTTTGAAAAATAATGAAATAATGATAAATTATTTATTCTCTAATACTTATTCGCCATCCTGTGGCCAAGTGGTTAACGTGCTTGGCTACTGATCTAAGGGACCTGGGTTTGAGTCCCTGGTAAGGCATGGATGTATGTATCGTCTTTCTGCTGAGGTTTTCCTATCAGACCTCAGTGGAAAGCAGCTGCTTGAGGGATTATTTATTTAATATTTATTCGGAAGTGGTAAATATCTGCGACAAAAATGTAACATATCAAATTTCGAAGAAATTAATATTTCCCTGCAGCAGTAACAGAGCTACAATAGCTCAGGCACTCAAATTGCAGAAGTAACACTTTCTGAAAATGAAATTTTCCAAGACTGTATTTCAAATTAAATATTTTGATTCACATGTAATAATCTAAAATATATTTTATTATTTTCCTAAATCATATTCAGCACTATCAGTATACAGCTTCCTCTTATAAGTTAAAGCAATATAAATGTTTGCCTCCCAAATACTTATCACACATCTGGGAAAAAAAATCCTTTGAAAAAATGGAGAAATATGGGAATGATTGCGGATCGTGAAGAGGAACAACTCAAATGAATGCAAGTTTTTGATGGGGTGGAGTATCATGGATTCTTTCAAATTATGCCCTCTACCTCCAGAAAAAAGGGGAAAAGAAATTACATTGGGATCGATTGTAACGAGCTGTACGTAAAACAAAAATTTGTTACATAAGGAATATCATTTACTGCATATTTTAATTATGATGAATTTATATATATAATATGCATAATTTATATATATTATTTTTATATATATATAATATGCATAATTTAATTATAATGATTTATTTATGAATTGAATTAAGAATACGATCAACTTGTAATATTCTACTACGGAATAATTTGTAACTTAACCCCTCTCCCCACCCCCTCCGTCATTTTTTTCTCGATCTGGGTTCCTTTGAGCAATAGGACCTATCTGTATTTAAAAAAAAACAAATTATCTTTCATTATACGAAAAAAGATCCGAAGTCAACACTTCAATGAAAACAGTTACTTCCATATATATATCAACAAAGCATTAGAGAGCTGGAAAATTAATGTTGCTAGGGAAGGGAAATGGGAATTTTTTTTATATTGCCACTGCATCTGCAGAATATTGAAAAAAAAATCTCCAATGTTGGAATAAATAAGAATGGAATAGCATTTTTATGACAAACACAAGTGTATAATTAAATGATGTTCCATTAATTAATTTAGAATTATAAATTTAGCAATTGTTTCCATCAATTATGAGCTTCGATCAAAATCGGCTAAGTTTCATTTAATTTCTGATGTCCTAATTCATCTTGATTTTGTTTTTCTGTTAAATCTCTACACTTTGGTATGATAAAGCACAAAATATTAACTCTGATGAAAGGGAGTAAATAAATATTATAAATATTCGGAAAAACTAAACAGAATTGAGAAACAAGTAACCAAATTCAAAGGCTGAACCTAAAAGCTCAGTTGTAGCTTCTCTCCATGCTTTCATTGTAACAGGAAACAAACTTTAGTCGGGGCCTATTGTCTACATCGTCGCAGCACTGCAGGCGGTACGAGGTAACTCACTCCCTCTACGCCACCAGCAGCACGAGGCAACATACCTTGATTTCCATCCCCCCCATGAAGAGCTCCAAAAGTGTCGGGACAGATGCTGTCCCAGCTGCTGTGAAAAGGTTAATCAGTTTCCAACGCTTAAAATAATAAATAATAGTTGATAAACATGACTACTATGTGATTGGCCCATCCTTTTTTTGTATACTTGTATCATTTAAGAAGCACAGATAACCATAAAGCATATGAATTTTCTCTTTTGCAGAGAGCTTTCAGTTATTTTTTTTTTGTAATTTCCTTGTTGCTCATAAGTGAAAAAAAATTAATTTTAGTAAACAGAAAAGTTTAACAGAATAATTTTTAGTATTAAGAAATGTTTACTTAATTTCTTTATGTTGCTTCAGTTGAAATTTTTGTTTTCTGTTTTAAGCAGATTTATATAAACTGTGTATTATTCTTTTTTAGCCTTATAAGAATATATTTGTGTAATTTGCACAAGTGGAGAATTTGTGTCACTGATTCATAGTATACCTTTAAACATCTGACAGCAGCAGGTAAGTTGGCTGAATACTAATTTTAGTTTCTAACTTTCTATTCTATATTCTGTTAACCAAGTTCAAGATATATTCTATAGGTGAATGCACATAGTAGAGTAAGTGAATTTTAAAGTGTAATGTTAAATGTATAATAGTCTGTATTTAAGAAATTCATGCAGTATAATAGTTGGTAGTTACTTTTTTTTTCTGAGCTGGCTTCAGACAGACAACAATAGCTAATGGTTTTCAAGTGTTTGATGACAAAAGTGATTAATGATTTTTGGCTTCCATTTAGGAAAGAAGTATTTTTCTCTTGACAGTCAGTACATTAAATCAAGACTTCAGATAACTGAACTTATTTCATAGTATTATATATGCTGTAAGACAGTGTTTTAACCCTTTGCATTCTGCACATACAAAACTGAATACTACTCTGGTGTGATTTATAATCACTAATTTCTTATTGTTTTCATCAAAGAAAAAAAACCCGAACTTTTATAATCTTATCCTGAATAAGTAATGGACAGAAATAGGTTGTGCTATGTATCAAAAGAATTAAAAAAATAGTTTCAACAGTATACACTGTATGCATGTCAGGGGATATACCACCTCGGTGTGAGGGCGGTGAGGTTTCAAACGGAGGTCAGCTCCATTTACTTATTTTTAGCTATTATACTAACATATCAGCAATTATATGTTTACTTCAGTCAACTTTGCATCAACATACAATACTGATATTTCATACAAACAGAGAGCTAATGCCGAGTGGTTAGAGCACTTGGTAACTGATCTGAGGGACCTGGGTTCGAGCCCCCAGGTAAGGTATGGATGTATGTGTCATTTTTCTGCTGAGGACCTACCATCCTCTCAGACTTTTTACTATGACATATAAACTGACAGGCTCCTGTCAGACCTCTGTGGCAAGCAGCTGCTTGAGGAGGGTGTTTATTTTATTATTTATTTTTTATTATGATCTTTATTTTCAGGAACATTTTTCCATTAAATGAATATTTTTGAAGTTATAGAGCTTGAAAGTTAGATTCCCATAAGCATGACATGAAAATTCTCTAATGCTTTGGTTCCACTATCAATTCAGTTCCTTATATTTTAAAAATATTCATCGTTTTGAGATAATGGGAATAAGTTTCCCCTTTGCTTGCAATTCCTACGATTGCAAAATATTATTTATTCAAAAGTGATCCCTGAAACTTTTTCCCTATTGTTCATGTCAACGTTACATTGCCGACATTGATATCAGCCACTTGTCTCACAGATCAAGCTTGGAAAGGTTTCGATGCAAATATTTCTTTCAATAATTATCAGTTTTACACAAGTTTCTTATGCCTGACTTTGCTGCTATGTATTTGAGCCTCCTCACTCTTTAAATCCTCAACAAATATTGCTGAAAATTGAGATTTAGAGAGATCTGAATGAGATTTAAATTTATCTAGTTCTATTTTCCTATGAAAAGCTTATTGTAGAAAACATGAACCTTCAAATTTGATTCTCCATTGACTTAAATAGAATATTACGTTTTTCTCTGACAATATCTGTAGATTATATATGGATGATTTGGCCTGTTGGCTAATAATTTTGATGAAATTATTTCATTTAAAAAAATCAGCTGTTGATGAGGGCTGGTAATAGAGTAGGCTTGGTAATAAACAAAGAGAAAACTAAAATATTTCAAAATATTTAAAACTGGTCACACAGGTTGTGCTTTAGTGGAGTGTGGAAAAAAGGTATTTACACCTAGACTAACATTAGGTTGCAAAATAGCTTTTAGTTCCTAGGGTTTTTTATGGTAATGAAACTTGTACCCATTGTATGCAAGACAACATGAAACTCAATGCTTTTAATTCTAGATGCTTTTGCAGTATCTTCAGCATTAAATGGTTTGACTTTGTAAGTAATGATTATATTAGGCAAAGGAGTTGGCAACCCATTTTCACAGCATGTTGTGTAGAGAGAGACTGGTTTGGTCATGTTGCTTGAACACATACCGATTAGCAAACAGGGTTATGAACAGTGTGCTGAAAGGTCTCAGAAAAAGGAGAACTATATACACCGGGCAGATATTGCCAAACAGAACCTTGTTATAATTGGCCTATAGTAGCCAAATGCAGCAACTGTATTAGCCACTATAGGCCAATTCAGGATAGGTGTTTTTAAGAGTAAATTATAGTGATGAGACCTCCATGATGATTCTGTGTGTAATGTATGTATGCAGTTTATTAGAATTTCTTTTCATCTGCCACTGTCTGTTGGATAGGATGTCAGGTAGTGGCCCATTGTGCATGTTAAAGAACAGTGTATGGCCTTTATAGGAGGCTACTAACTTTCTCCTAATAGCTCTCCAAAGGTTTCCCTTCTCCCAACCTTCGCTGAGCCTCAAGATCCTTGAGACCTTGCCATTTAGTCCATTGTGGGCAAAATAGTGTTACTTGGAGGTAAAACAATTTTTTTTTCTGCTCAGGAAGCCATTTTGATTCTGTGTATCAACTAGGTTTCTTGTAGTCTCTGTAATTATACAATGTTGTTTAACATTCTGTTTCTCATTCATCTCTTTAAAATGTTATACTTTCATTTTATTTCAGAGTGGGTATACTTTTCTACATCAGTTACATTCCTGATATCCAGTACAAGATTTGCTTCATTACTTTGAAATTTAGCATTACATAAAAAAAAATATATCCTAACCTTCTTTCTTTTCAGTTCTTTAGGCTTTTACACGAAAAGGCAAAATGCGATTCCACAATTCATTTCAAAATTGAATTGATTAATAAACAAAGAGAAAACTAAAATATTTAAAACTGGTCACAGAAGTTGTGCTTTAGTGGAGTGTGGAAAAACAGGTATTTGCACCTAGACTAACATTAGGTTGCATAATAGCTTTTAGTTCCTATGGTTTGTTTACTACCCTAGGAACTAAAAGCTATTATGCAATCTAATGTTACTATATCACACTGGGGATGGATTTATGACGACATTGGAACAAGTGTGGGAGCCAAAAAAGGTGATTATTTTTTTGGGGGGGGGAGTTGCTTTTTCCAAAAACCCTGGGTAAGATCCCCCTCCCCCTTTGTTTGGTCAGTGAAATATATCATAGGGAAGGAGGTGGTGTCAAAAAGGGAAAAAAATTAGTTACGGTAGGGGGAGGGGATCTAAAAGTGTAGAAACGGATAGAGCAGTAGGGAAAGAAAGACAGAGAAAGGGGAAAAGTGGGAGAGGAGACTTAAAGTAGGAGCAACAGCAAAGGGACAAGAGTATTAAGTGTGTTTATGCACCACTTAGTGGAAAAAGAAGAGTGAAAGAGGGTATGTTTGTCTCTGGTTCTGTGCACTCTTAAAACCAGCTAATCATCTCCACAACTCATGAATGAGTTAGCATCTGGATAGCCATATTTGGTATTTAGCAATGCTGATTGTTAAATTCAAAAAATAGTGTTGTTTGGGCTGGGAGGTTGATGTTGTAGGTGATGGAACCTGACTGCATGTAAATGTGGTGTTGCTATTTTAAGCCAGTGTGCAATTTTTGTCCAGATTTTAAAAACATAGTTGCAGTGGTATATCAGATGATCAATGTTCTCCTTGTTGGGACATCTAGGGCAATTGTGGTTGTTGATATAGCCACATTGTTTTCTTTTAGAATTTGTGTAAATGATGTTATGTGCTACCTTCCAGTTAAAATTCCTCATCTGTTTATCAATATGTGTTGTGGCAATGTTGGTCCAGGTAGAGAGCCAATTGATGTGTGGGAAAACGTTGTTTAAAAACTGTGGGCACTATTGGTTGTATGTTCTGATATAACTTTTTTATTTAATGGGGCATGGAATTGGACCTTTTTGCAGAATGTGCAAGATGAGGGAAGGTAACAATTTATAATGAGTGGTGTGTTCTTGGTTTTTGGGGACAGAATAAGAGTTATGTGTAGAGGTGTTTGATGGAAAAGTAATTTAGAAGATGAAAACTAGTGTGGTTATGTGCAATAAGAGTTCTTTGTATGTCTTCTAGATAAATAGTTTGAGAGAGTGTTGTGAAGTTTGGTATGAAAAGTCCTTGATTAATGGGGTTCTGTATGATTTGTCTTTTCACAAGTTCAAGTTTGTTATTCCAAAGAAAGTTATAAATATGTTTGTTAATTTTGTCTAAAATATTCTTAGGAGAAGTATTATAATAAATAAATAAATAAATACCCCCCAAGCAGCTGCTTGCCACAGAGGTCTGACAGGAGCCTGCCAGTTTATATGCCATAGTAGAAGATCTGAGAGGATGGCAGGACCTCAGCAGAAAAACGACACACACATCCATGCCTTACCCGGGACTTGAACCCAGGTCCCTTAGGTCAGTAGACAAACATGCTAACCACTCGGCCATGGAACGGCAAAGGAGAAGGATTAATGGTAGCAAAATATGTCAGTTTAGGACTTACAGTGGAATTTATGTTTCTTGCTCTATTAAAAATTGAGATATCTAAATTTTTCCATTTGCTCAGTGTTTCTTCAGTTTTGTTGATGATGTTCCAGTTTTGTACACAGTATCCAAATCTGTTATATGTGATACCAAGTATTTTGATGGGAATGTCAGCACATCCAATTTGTTTTAGTAGAGATTCCTTATTCAGGTTCAAGCCAGTGGCTTTACTAAAGTGTTTAAAAAGTTTAAACATCCTATGAATAGAGCTCTCATCTGTAGAAAATAATATGATATCATCTGCATAGGCAGATAGTTTCATATTGTGTTGTGTTCCAGATAAAGGGATTCCTTTAATTTGTTTATCTGTGTGTACTTGTCTGATAAAGAAATCTAGTGCAATGAGAAAATTAATGGAGACACAAAGGGCAGCCTTGCCTGACACCTCTGTTTCATGGAATTTTATTTGTCAAGTGTCCATTGATTTCTACTGTGTATGTGATGTCATTATAAAATGTTTTAAATGCATTTATAAAATTTCTTGCAAAACCATGGATTTCTGATGAGGTGTATATGGCCTCATGTGAGAGTGTGTCAAAGGCTCTGTTGATGAAGAGAGATAATAGCAGATCTAATGTTTTTATGGCTTATATATTCTATGATGCCTCTTATGAGTCTATTGTATATATTGTGTTATGAGTTTTGTATGGATCTGTTTTGTACTGCACAAGATTGGTATTGTGAGATAATCTGTGGCATTGCTTGGGTTAGTCTATTTGTTAGAACTTTGCTAAGAAATTTATAATATGTTAGGAGTGTGGTTGGTCATCACTTTGTGAGTACGTGGTTGCTCTGGTTTTTTACATATTAATGTGATTTTTCTTGTTTTCATGTCTGTAGTCATGATTTGTTGTGTTAGAATATTCTGTAAAAATGCAGTGTAGGGGGTTTCTAGTAAGTGCCAGAAGGTTCTGTAGAATTCAATGGGGTATCCATCAATTCCAGGGTTTGTTTTTAACTGAAATGAAATACTGCTGTTTTAACTTCCTCTGTAGTGATTTGCGATTCTAAATTTGTTTTTGTGATATGGTTGATTTTGTTGGCCAATAATTCACGGTCATAAAGCTTGGTTGTATCTGTAGATTTATGTTGATATTATTTAGTGAAATTATCATATATGTGCTTCATAATTTTTTGGGAGTCGTGTGAGTGTGCCATTTACTTCTAGTGCTGTGATGTTTGTGAGTTACCTGTTGTCTTTCTTAAGTCTGGTAATAAGTATATTACAGTTTTCTTCTTCAGCTATTTTTGCATCTTGGTTTCTGGTTATGATGAGATCACCTCTTTGTTTGTGTAATTGTTGAATGGTAAGTTTAATTTTATGTACCTGATGGTCATGATATGTGGTGTCTAAAGTTTCCTTTTTGAGGAGGTGTCTGCCTGATTGAGCAGCTTTGAGTAAAGCTGTATGTTCATTGATTTGTGATCTGATAAAGTTGGCTTTGAACATACCTTCAGTTCTAAGTATTTTCCTGATCTTTGTTTTTAGGTTCTGCCACCAGGTGTGGTCATAGAGATTGTCATGTGTGGTATCAGTTGTAATACATTCAGCAATCTTTTTTTTTGTTTATGCCTGTGTTTAATAATAATCTTGTGTTCATTTTCCAGGTACTTTTGCCTCTGCTTTGTGTTTGTGGATGTAAATCAGAGTGTGTGTGGACCATTAGATAATCAGTGACAACACATGTATGTGAATTTATGTCTGTGTTGTAATGTAAATTCTATAATTGTTTATTATATCTTTGCTGACAAGTATTTTGTCTAGTCTGGATCCTGTGTTATGTACCTTGTCATATCTAGTTTGGCGTGCTGTGTTTGGGTGCATGCATCTCCAAATGTTTATGAGTTCCTGTTCCTGTACGAATTTAGAAAAATGTGGGGCCTGGGAGATAGGCATGCAATTTTCAGCAAGAATTTTGTCAATGTGAGGGGAAACAATGCTGTTAAAGTTAAACAATGCTGTAAAACAATGCTGTTTTGTTTGTAGGTGTTGTCTGATGTTGTAAAAAGTGTAGTGACTAGAATTTTGTTTAGATAAGTATACAGAAATTAATCTTAGGACATATGTGTAATATTGAATGTCAACACAAATTATCCTGCCATCTAGGTCACTGTTATATCTAAGAAATTTGATGTATTTATTGTTGTGGTTAATAATGATTCCCACACCTCCACTTCTGTTTACCACACCTCTACTTTCTGTTACCATTTGAAAACCAGAAAAATTGTGGAAAATTATGTCTAAAGTGTAAGTTTTCTCTAGTATTAGGAAAGTGAGTCTCTTGAAGAAACAAAATATCAGAGTTGGTCTGTTGAAATTGACCAACTATGATCTTTTGCTTCTCCAGTTAAAAACCTCTCACATTTAGAGATTGACACTTGTCATGCTAAAGTATTTTTGGTACATGACCATGGAAAAGAAAAGATATAATAACTACAAAGACATACAAAAAAATAAGAAAAACAGAGTTATTGGGTGATGGAGAATAGTAAATACCCAGTAAAAATAATAAATATTACAAAAAAGACAAAGAAAACTAAAAATGGTAGGGCCTATGTTGGTGTTAGGCCTAGTTGTAGTAGAAAATATTTTTGCTTTCAGAAGAAAGGTTTTTTTTCAAGTAGCACAAGGAAATAATATAGAAAGTTCTTGAAAATGTGATAACCGAGAAGGTGATTGTAGTGGAGTTTTTTGCAAGTTCTTTTTTGTAGGGAATTATACAAGGATTGTGTCCATATAGTATAGATTTCAGAACATTGTCCTGAAAATGTACCAGGACCCATTATGCGCCGTAGCCATATTAAATATACCAGCAGTTATGGCCGAGTGGTTAGCGTGCTTGGCTACTGATCTAAGGGACCTGGGTTCGAGCCCCGGGTAAGGCATGGTTGTGTGTGTGTTGTTTTTCTGCTGAGGTCCTGCCATCCTCTCAGACCTACTATGGCATATAAACTGACAGACTCCTATCAGACCTCTGTGGCAAGCAGCTGCTTGAGGGGGTATTTATTTTTTGATTTTTATTAAGCACATAAGGACACAGTTAACAGAATACTTGGTAGAACTGTTAATGTAATTTTCCTTAAAAATAAAGTTCTTATTGAATAACATGGGGACAGTGTCGTGACCAACGAGAGACAAGGCCAAGGGACTGATTTATGACATCACTAAGAGTGGTGCTTGCCGTGACTAAGAAATCAAGCTAAATCGTGCCAAGGAATTTCTTTCAGAAGCATTGCGATGTTTCCTATATTCTTTTTGTGTAATTTTTCCTTACGATTTCAAAAAAAAAAACGAGCATTTTTAAAGTACATTAAACTATTTTTATTCAATAGCGATTTTTTTCTTATATGCATTGAAGAAACTACATTATAAAATAATGAAACAGAGACAATGGTAATAAAAATTTCTGATTTATTCCCACACATTTTACACAAATAAGAATTTGTAGGTAATAAGATTAAATGCATAGGTTCCGACAACAATCTTACTAGTACTTCACACACACACATACATACATTTTAAAATCGGAATTGCTTGTTCTCATCCATTTTCACTTCAAAAATGTATTTCCTGATTAAAATTTAAATTTCAGAGTATTCCTAACTTCAATCACTAAATACTCCTATGTACAGAAAGAACTGCTGAAATCATGCTGTTACCTGAGAGATTTATATTTTGCTTTTATAAAATATAAAGGATAATATGAGTATAATAAATAGATTATTAAGAAAAATATACGTGTATTTTGAACATAGTAAAAAACTTAGATTTATAGTGACCAACATAAGATGTATTTTGCTGCTGTAGTTTTTAATAAAATTTATGTTTAAAGAAATAATAATAATACACAAATCTAAAGAGTACTTCAATCATTAATTTACAGACATTATTGCTTGTATATTGTATATAAATGTTACATAAACTCATATTCTAATTACACTTCAATCTTATTCAGTGATGGCACTGATGAAAGCAAAGGTCAATTGCACAAAACATTTATTGATTTGTTGAGTGATCTAACCAAAAATTAATAACTTATTAACTGCTTCATGAGTCTCATGAAACAGGACAGCTCATGTGATACTTTGCTACTGAATTCCTGTAACAGGCAATTACTCGAAAGGTTTTTGTTGATTTCCAAATTTTAAATCATAATTCCTTCATTCAGAAAATGTAATAATCATTCTTCTCCATTCAACTGATTGAAAATTTCTTAATTAATGATAAAGCTAATTCCTTACAGTACCTAAAGTATCTACTTATAGATTCGTACTGTGTGTCATGTCATTTGCATAAATCAATTAAAGATTAACATTTTACTAAACTGACATTCTGACTACAGAGATCAAAGTTGACAGTTTTCAATTATGTTGGGTTAATATATGCTCTCCCCTTCGCAAAAAAAAATCCTAAATTCTGCTATATACAATTTCTATAAATTAATGTTGAATTCCTGATTAACACAGTATTCTTTGTAATTTAGAATTCGTTTTAATAGTTATTATATTTTATAGTTATTATAGTTATATTTTTGAAAATTCAGAAAATAACTTTTTATTACAGCACCTAATTCACAGACCAATTTTCCTAAAATACAATATATCTGATATAAAAAAGGTTAAAGATGTAACTAGCATTATATTTCACTTTAACCCTATTTTGTGAGTGATGGAAACAGAGTTTACTGCAAAGTTCTCATCTTTGCTATTAACAATCAACATAAGAAAAAATTTCATGTCATCAACAACATGGAATTTCCTAAAAGATGATGCAAAATTTCTTAAATCCAGTATGATGCTGAATGATGCATTCATATAGAATACTTAGTAGTCAATCCTCTAGATTTGATTTGTAAGCAATTGTGCTATGTAGACATTATGATCATCTTTTGGAGTAGATTAATGTTTTTTTACATTTTTGTTTTCACAATTGATACTGTAAGTTACTATAGCACCTCAGCGTCAATTCACAGACCATTACTGTTCATTTAATATATATGTTAAAGATTTGATTTTACTTGATTTATATTCTAATGGTAATTTAATCATATTTTGTGATGAAAACAAATATCTCAGTTTTGTTGATTGCTAAGGACCTTTAAGAAAAAATGTCCAAGACAATATAATAACCAAAATTCAACAAAAATGCACCTTGGAAAATTTTAACATAATTGATAACTGCTAAGCTTTTAATTACATAAATAAAAGGAACATTCTAAACCCCTAAAATTATACACTGTAATAAAAAAAAGTACCCAGACACTTCCAGCAGCATTCAAAGTTGCCAAACTTTGAAAATAAGTACTTTCACAGTAATTATTAAATGTCAATAGGGTAAAAATTGAAGATTTAATTTAATTCACAGTTTTCTACAATATTTACTTAACATTTAAAGAGTTATAGGAGCTGGAACATGTAGCAGCACAAGCCACTGTCACAAACTTCCTAAGTATCCCCCCAAATTGAAAACTGAACAAACATTTATACATTTTATGGTACATTTTTGATAGTGAACTATTTATTACAACAGTTGTATTTTAGCTTTTGAAGTAAATTTTAATAAGTAGTGAAAGTTAAATGTTTCACGTTTCATAATTCTATAAATATTAAATAAATATTGCAAAAAAAAAAAGATTTAGAGAAGTTTGTTTGTTTAACTACTGTCAGAATTATTTAATTTGAAGTTGACATTTAAAAAAGATATAATCAGAGAGCACTAACTTAGTGCGTTTTGCAACAAGTTTTGACATAGTGAACTCTGCAAACAAACTAGCATTTTTCAAATACCATTGTAATAAATTACAAATCTGAAATGAATATTCAGGTCAGGAGATCGGGAGGAGTCGGGAGAGATTCAGCATTATCTGTTGAGCCAGAATCAGCATAGCCTTTCGCTTCACTTTAATTGTGTTCTATCTTTGTGGACACATAACTCAGGTAAGATATTTTCTTGTATTAACGAATAAAAATGGAATGTTATGTTTAAGCTGAAGTGAAAAAAATATACAAAAATGATGCACCTAGTTCAGGATTTCACAAAAAAAGATAATAGAGCTACCCAATATTACTTAGTATATTAAACTTTTAAATTGCTTATGAATATACTCTTTTGTTATTGCAATTAGTAAGCAAAATGAACATGTTTTTGATGCATATATGATGTAAATGCTTTTTCAAATGCTGGTTTCCTTGCAATTTTTATATTTTCAAAAATACCAGAAGTGCACTTTACACGCTTTGGGTACCATTTTTTTTTAATGTAACAGAACAAAATGATACTTTTCAATCATTTCCAGAGCCCCTAGACCCTAACCCAAATGGTTTCTGCAAAAATTATTGTTGTTTGCATTACCATGGTAATGATAATTTGATAATTTGTGTTTTAAATAAACAACAAACCAATCAGTCATTCCCCCCCCCCCCCAAGTAAAAAAAACTATAAACATATGTTGAATAATCTTATCAGAGACAACATACACTATAAAGTATCCAGACACTCACTTATCCACAATTTCCCAGTAATAGGAAAGGAATTAATACTTAATTATGAGCGATACCAGCCAATCTCAAGAATAGTTCTTAATTGTAAACTCAGCCAATAATCAGGTATTATTAAATTTTATAATTACTAGAGCTGTGATTGTAATTATTTTTATATGATTTAATATTGCATTGGTCCACTCTTTTCTGCTATCACAGCCTCCACTCAGAGGCGTAGGAACATGTTGGCATCGGGGCAGTTGCCAAGGGCGCCGGAATCACTGGGCGATGCTGAGGTGTCATTAGCCATTCCACGATATCTGACATTTATATGCAAAATAAAATCGAATGATTAGCTGCCCGTAGTTCGTTTAATTTAATGTGTATTGTTTATACCGTCAAGACTGCATATTATAAATTTTCGTTATCAGCGGACCCCTCTGCTCCGCGCATGACATAAAACAGCTTTGGGGCGCAATTTCCAACTGTTCATATTGCTTTTACAAATCATGCCAGTACAAAATAAAAAATTTTGTTAGATAGGTATCTTTTTCCTTGAACGGGAGTTAATAATTCAATACAATGTGTAATTATGACGTTTATAAACTCAGGAATTGTTACAATTTTTAAATATGTTTCCTTTTCAATTTTTTGACAATTTCTAAGAATCATGGTAAGCAGAAGTATAACACTGTTGGATCGAAGTTGTTATGCTGTCGGCACATGCATGTCAGACCCTCTGACACAGAGCAATGCTTTTATATGTTTGTAATACAGCCATCACAATTTATATGTGTGTAATACAGTCATGACAATCCTTAGCACAGAGCATTCATTAATACACAGGTTCTGACTCACATTTAGAGTACAGGGTTGCCAGGTTTGGCATTCTATAATGTTACTTACGTACAAGTAAACTGTTTTAATTTCATTAAAGGAGAAAGAAACTTTGTTCATAAATTTTGCAATCCTGTTCATTTATTTATTCATTTCATTTCCAATATTTGTTGACTGTGAACATGTCAATGCCTGAGTCTGACAAGCACATAATAAATGAGTGAGAAATTAATGATTTCTTATTTAGTATTTAATTATAGCATTTTTGAAATATTAACTGTTAAATAGCTCATAACACTATTCTTGTTAATTATTGCAACAAAATAACGTAGGTTTCATTTATTAAGATATGCCTCGAAAGAAAAAAAGCAGTCATCAGTATCGGGTTGAACGATTACGAAAGGAAGAAACCCAAAGGCAAAATTCTAGTAGGTTAGAAAACTGGCTTCAAAAAGGAAATATTATCCTGGAAAACGACAATACCACTGACCTTAACTCTGAGGTTGGGAGTGAAGATGAATTGAATTAGAACTTATTTAAAGAAGAGTGTGATCATGAACTGATAATATCACCACTATTAGTGAAAATAAAACGAATAAGAGCATCACTTCAATGATAGTGGAAGAAAATGTGTCGAATGAAACTACAGAACATCGTTTAAATTTTAATGATCTGACATCATGGAATTTACATATTTAAAAAAAATAGAACACTTATAGTAGAACATGGTCCGGAACATCGGGTATTAAGTAAATATCCTGTCACAAATGGTCGATGTTTTAACAATTCTTGGAAATTTAGAAACGAAGGTGTTGAGAAAATGGACAGAAAATGGCTGTTTTATTCAGAAAATAAAGATGCACTATTTTGTTTTCCATGTTTACTATTTGCATCTGGACATAATGTGACATTTTGTAATTCAAACGGATTCAGTGACTGGAAAGACACGAACCCTCAGATTATGGTGCATGAAAATACATTGCAACATATTAACTTTACAAAATGGAAATTATTAGAAAAAGGTCTTCAAAAAGGTGGTTTAATCGACGACTTTGCACAGAAGGCATTCAAATGAAATTTCAAAATGACATCATATATTGAAAATCATATTAAAATGCATATTGTTTTGAGCGGAAAATAATTTGGCATTATGTGGACATTATGAAAACATACATGAAAAAAATTGTGGTATATTTTTAAATCTCATTAAATTTGTAAGCCAATTTGATGTTAATTTAAAAAATGTTGTTGAATCACATGTAAAACATTACACAAATTATCTGTTGCCAGAAATTCAAAATGAATTTATTAATTTGCTAACAAGAAAAGTACATAGTGAAATAATGAAGGAGATGCAAGAAGCTAAATATTGCAGCATAAAATTTGATAGTACCCTGGATGTATCCCATAAAGACTAATTACCCGAAATTATTCATTATATCAAATTTTCTGATGAAAATGTACAATTAAAGAAAGATTTATTGGCTTTATTAATACAACAGAAAAAACAGGTGCAGGAATTGTTTCAGAAATCAAAGAACTTTCTCAAGATGGTCTTCTAATTGAAAATATTCGTGGTCAAGGCTATGATAATGTTACCAATATGTCGGGCAGGTACAAAGGTGTTGAGGCTATTTTTTAAAATGAGAATTTGCTTGCTCGTTATATTCCACGCTGTTCGCATAGCCTTAATTTGATAGGTGTGCCTGTGACCAGTATAAATGCAGATATCATGACATTTTTTGGAACAATACAATCCTTATATAATTTTTTCTCTTCATCTACCAGTAGATGGGATAAAATATCAGTTACTGAAATTAGCTTGAAAAAACATAGTGATACGAAATGGTGTTCAAAACACAAAAGGCCTAAGTGCCGCACATGAATAAAATTGAACACATTATTTCACTTTTAAATGACATGAAAGGAAATTATTCAATTGGAGATGCATTATCTTGTGCAATATCATTGCATCGATAACTAAACAATTACAAATTTATTACATTCTTACAGTTTTGGAACATGATATTAAAAAGATTAGATAGAGTAAATATTTCATTGCAAAAAAAAAAAAGATCAAGATATTTATCGGTCGTCCATATTAGTTAAAAGGGATTATAGGTTATTTCAAAGATCTAAAAAGTAATGAAAATGAAATTAATAAAATATTTATGGACATAGAAAAAACTTGCGAAAAACTGAAAATAGCACTAGCAGAGCAAAAAAGAAAAGCGAAACAGAAAAAAACGCCAGGCGAGTAGGCTGAAGATGAATCACGGAACATTGTTTTGGTAAAAGATATCTTGTTTATCAGTGATTGACTCTATTGTTATGCAACTGAATGAAAGGTTTAAATGTCTCAAAAACATAGCAGATGATTTTAATTTCCTGACTTGGAGAAGCGCTACATTCAGTAACAAAGATTTTGAAGCCAAGGGTGTTTCATTATCAAAAAAGTATCCTGAAATAAATGGAGATCAATTAACAATTGAAATAAATGTTTAAAGCACCAAATAAATCAAATTTTGAGAGAGGAAAATCCATCTAAATTGTATCACTCAGATGTATTAAATATACTTGGCAGATGGGAATTACAAGAAAGTTACCCAAATATAATAGTGACTCTAAAAATATTCTTGACCATGCCAACAACAGTGGCTACAGTCGAAAGAAGTTTCAGCAAATTAAAATTTATAATATTTAGAATTGAAATATATTACAAATTAAAACATAATTATTTAAGATCAACATCAGGACAGGAGCGTACATCATCACTTTGTTTCCTATCAATCGAACGAGAACTGACTCAAAAAATTAATTTTGATAAGATGGTTAATGATTTGTCAACGAAAAAGTACGAAAAATTAAATTACTTTAAAAAAAATAATTACTGCATAATTAATTGCAATTTTTTCTGCAATTATTTATGTGCAATTAATATTTATTCATGTAACTGTATTAAAATAATGACAATAAATATATATAATATAAATAACATGCATATTTTTTTTATAAATAACTGAACAAGGGTGAACAATTACAAATTTGCCAAGGGTGCAAAAGCCTAGCTACGCCTCTGCCTCCACTGTGTGGGGAAGGCTTTCCACTAGATTTTGATATTTTGCTGTGGGAATTGTCTGCCATTCTGCCACAAGAGCATTAGTGAGGCTGGTCACTGATGTTGTGGTTCAGCATTACAATTCATACCAAAGGCATTCCATGAGATTGAGATCAAGGCTCTGTGCAGGCCAGTCGAATTCTTCCACACCCATCTCTCAAACCATTCCTGTACAGCCCTTACTTTGTGGATGAGGGTATTGTCATGTTGGTATAGAAAAGTGTCTTCACCGAACTGTTGCCATAATGTTGGGAGCATGGAATTGTCAAGAATGTCATTATAGGTATTCAGAGTCCCATTCACTGCAACTAGGAGACCCAGCCCAAACATGAGAAACAGCCCCAGAGCATGATGCCTCCTCCATCAAACTTCACAGTTGGCAGACAGTCAAGTAGGTAGTATTCATCTGACATCCTCCACACCCAAACTCGTCCATCAGACTGCCAGATCATGAAGCGTGATTCATCACTCCATAGAACATGGTTCCACTGATTGGGCTTTGCACCACTCCAACTGATGCTTGTATTGATGTTAGGATCAAACTATGCTGAGCTCCATGCTATCCTTGAAGCTGTACTTTTCATCCACAGCCTCGGGAGTGGCAACTTTGTCATTCTTTGCCTGAAGTCAGCCTTGCAAGCTCTCCAGAAGCAAGACAGCAAGAGCTGCAACCCCTTCCTCATTCAGAAGATCATGGAGACATGCTCTAAGCTCACTTTTGCCAGTGTCACGATCCACTTCCAGTGGATTCCCTCCCATGTAGAGATACCTGACAATGGGTTTGTTGATCAAACCGCAAAAGAAACGCTTGAGAGTCAGAGGTATGTTACTAATTACCCCCTCTCTCTCAGTGACTCCAAGAGTTTTGTCTCGCAGCTGATGAGCTAGTATCTCATCCAGTGGCAGAGGGCCTCCAATTGTTCCTTTTTTAGGTACCTGGTAGACCCATCTCTCACTGCCCCTAACCTCAGAGACCTTCACAGATCTGAGGAGACCCTCTTGTATCATCGCCGAGTTGGTGTTATCTACAGCAACTCTATGCTTCACATTCTTGGTAGAGCCTACAGTCATAACTGTGCCACATGCAGCACACCTGATATTGTTCCTCACGTATTGCTCCCTGTACAATGTCGAAAGAGAAGCTTTGTTCCGGGAGCTTCATGCTAAAGGAATCACTGACTATTCCATCACCTCCCTTCAATCACTATTCAACCACCAGAACAAGAAGCTGCAGCAAACACACATGAGGCTGAACTATCTGAAAAAGAAGCTGCAGCAAATATGCATGAGACTGGTCACTGATTTTTTTCAGAACATTGGCCTCTTCTGCGAGGTCTAATGTCCTTTATATTATGTTACTGAGATTAGTTAATAGTTTCAAGAGATAGTTTCTTCTGCCTTTACAATCTCGTTCTCCTGTTGACTGGTGTAGGGAGCCCCTCATTGGAAGCTAATTTCACCATGTTCTTACAACTTGAACCTAAACATGAAAAACAGCCCCAGTGTATGATGTCTCCTCCACTAAACTTCACAGTTGACACACACAGTCAGGCAGGTAGCATTCACCTGGCATCCTCTACACCAGGCATGGCCAACATACGGCCCGCCTAATGAATTTATGTGGCCCGCGAACAATTTTTCAATATTAGCATTTAGCTTCTAGTAATTAATCGAATGAATTCTCGATACTTCTATATTGTTTAAAAAACATTCCGTTATAAAGAAAATCTTATTATTATCAAAAATTATTATCAAGATTGAATGATTTACATTTGGAGGCTGTGTTAAGAATAGCTACTACAAGTATAGAACCAGATATTAAAAAAATAATAAGCGATGCAAACCGCCTCACACGTCGCATTAGTTATTATGTTAATTTGTTGTATTGATTTACTTAAAATTATTCATAAACAAATTTCATAATAAAATTTTGTTTACTTAAAGAAATAAGTGTTTCGTTTAACATTTTTCAATTTTAATATTTCGTCCGGCCCGTGAAAATATTTTTATTTTCCAATCCGGCCTGCGGGCAAAAACAGTTGGCCATGCCTGCTCTACACCCTGACTTGTTCTTCAGATTGCCAGATGGTGAAGTGTGATTCATCACTCCAGAGAACACAGTTCCACTGCTTAAGAGTCCACTGGCACTGTGCTTTACACCACTCTAAACGATGCTTGGCATTGTTCTTGTTGATGTTAGGCTTGTGTGCAGCTGCTTGACAATGAAAACCCATTTCCTGCAGCTCGCAATGAACTCTTATGGTATTGGTGTTGCTTCCAGATGCACTATTTAACTCTATGATGAGTGTGTTGCAACCAAGGACAAGCAGTTCTGTTGCACTACTCGCTTCAGCACTCGGTAGTCTGCTCTGTCATTTTACATGGCCCACTGGGTCATGATTGCACTGTTGTTGCTCCTAGACATTTCCACTTCACAGTAACATCACTTACAGTTGATTGAGTCTGTAAATGGTAGCTAGGTAGTCACTGGAAAGATAGCTATGTACCAATCCCCTGTGATGATGCACAGAACTGGCCAGCCCTAGCACCTAATGTCAGACTCTGTCTTCTTGTGGTGTGGACCATTAGTACTTTTCAAAAGAGATATTCTCTTGTGGAAGGGGAGGGCTGCCATATTAGTGTGGCCCACTTCACAATAACATCACTTACAGTTGATCGAGGCAGCTGCAGCAGGGCCAAAATATCCTGAACTGATTTGTTGCTAAGGTGGCATCCTATGACCATGACATGTTGAAAGTCACTGAGCTCTGCCATATGGCCATTCTCTTCTCTATAAGGTTTGTCAGGCCATGTTCATCCTTTTATACCTGTTTGGGCCATGGCTGTGGCATATATCGGCAAATCACTTAGAAGAGGTGTCCGGATAATTGTGATCAAATAGTGTATCTTAAAACACACGAAAAAAAGGAGCAATGCACCACTGATCTGCACTGTAAAAGCCCCTGTAGCTATATAAGCTCATTAGAGACAACATATCTAAAAAAAAAAAAAGAAAATCGGAAGCAATGCACCACCAATCGGCATTATGAAAAAAGCCCCTAGAACTAAATAATCTCATCACAGACAACATAGCTCAAAAACCATTCCCATGAATCACTCTTTAATCTTCCTGTCTCCATTTTGAACTGTATTTTTCCATATCAATAATGCCACAACATATAAAATTTTACATAAAAAAGTTGTGAAATGCTTTCAAATATTCCCAATAAATTATATTAATAAGATAAAAAAAATTCAAAAAATTAATATATCCTTATAATACATTAATAATTATACATTAATAATAATCCAAATCATCTCAAACTATTATAATGTGATACACATGCTCATTACAAACAACCATGTTCACCCTCACATTGAAAAAACTGACATTCTTTTGCCATTTATCAACTTCCTACTACATTATAATCCTCTGAACACCCACAGTATATGTCCCCAAAAACTAGTCTAAAACCTGAACACTTAATAAAACATTAACTAGTTTTTTACTACTGTATTTTCCTGCAATCTGAACTTGCCATTTTCTTTCATACTCACAACCTACTACATCCCACTAAACACAAATATACAATTTAAGACTTCTGACCACTCCTCTCTCAAACCCTCACTCCAAAGAACTAACATAAAATATTCCCCCCCCCCCCCCCCACACACACACATAGCCACAAAAAAGCTTCCCAACTCCCACTTTCAAATCACCTGGCCATAACATTAGAAAACAGTTTATTAACACTTTCAACAACACTCATAATATTAAATTATTTCAATTCCTAAATATTAGGTTGGTGCAGAAGAAATGTCCACTTTCAGTAGTGGACATGTTTGACCCCTCCAATGGATTGGTGTTGTCCAGCAATGTCACAAGTTATATCTGGTATATATCTGGTGTATACAATTAAAAAAAAATCACAGTGTATGCATTACAACTTTACTGAAATTTCTATGACAGTGTATATCATTCAGTGGGATAAAGCAGTATAATCCAACAGAAGTAATAACATTTACATATCTGCTTATAAATTGACAGGCTATTTCAAAATGGATACCTACAGTACATAAGTCTTACAAATTGTTCTTTCAGGTACAATATTGTATTCAGTATCTATATTACTTGTTTCTATATATCTATAGATTATGATTACTTATAGAAGACAAGTTGACATTAAATGCACTTATTAGGTAAAGATTTGCTGTGCAAGGTGGATTGTTACATATTCGTTGTTTTTTGTCTGTACTTCAAGGAGTAATGACCAAGATGTTATACAGTGAAATCACACTAAGAAGCTTTAAATGGAAGACAAGTTTGCCATACAAATATGTCTCTAACCAATGAAGTCAGTAGCATTAATATTATTGTTCAAATACGTGAACTGTTCAAGTGGACTGGTCTGCACTACCTTACCAAATACCGAGGTCGATAAATCTTATCTCTATTATTGCAAAGGTCTGCTTACGTGACCTATTGTTCCTTACCTATTATCTTACCAATGTTCTTTAATTGCAGTATTAGTTGTAAAGGATGCAAATTATTCGGCCAAAAGAGCCTTTAGACATCAGGCAATGCAATAGGTAATATTACTTTTCATTTTTCAGATAATTAAATTTGGCAATTATAACATTTGAAAGAGAAGTTAAGTATTACCATTCTTGTTGGATGTCACTGCTTACTGCAACTGACACATTTCATGACACAAGAGTTTGGTCACATCAATAGGCAAGTAAAGAAGGATCGCTATCCACCTTTTATAAGGCTGGCGCTCTGTCACTGCATGTGTGTTGGAGTCAGTCTCCAATGGGAGCTGATATTCTTGGAACAGTAGTTTCCATGGTGACGATAGCAGTAATATATGTCCATATTATTATGTAATACGAACATCTCCCCACTGCTATCACCATGAAAACCGTGGGCCTGTGAACAGCCACCTGACGAATTTTTGTTTTAAGTTAAAAAAAAAAGGTGGGGGGGGGGGGTAAAATTTGGAATTAAAAATATTTAAAATTTTCCTTATGTTTCTTTTGAATTTTTATCCATTTTATTAATCACAATTAAAGGCTTTGGCTTAACTTCTGGTTACTCCTGTGTTAAATGGCATTAGAAAGATGACAAATTTAACAGCTTAAAGATTTTCCTGCCTTTCACCGATGTAATGAATGCATCCAACCAAGTGTACCAGGTCAATTCTACTGCATGTCCTGTGACATATATGTGGCTGTTCCTTATGTATTTCAAAGTAAATTTGTGCAAAATATCTGATGGACCTGGAAAGGCTGCAATCTTTGCAATGGGATGTAAAGCCCTGGTCCAGTGTGCAGGAGATCCATATCTGTTCACATTGAAGAACATGTTGGATGCCTTTGATGGGAAGCTACCATCTGTCTCCTAACAACTGTTCAGTGTGTCCCCTCCCTTCAACCTTCTCTAAGCCCTTAGGTTCTTGTGAATAGGCCATTTAGCCCAATGTGTGCATACAGGTAAAACAACCCAACCCATGCAAAATAATGATGTATAGTCATTGTTTATTACCTGTTATTTGTGATAATGCCCAATTTCATTAAAATAATATAGTATGCATACTGCAAACCCGAGTTTTGTACTTTCTGCAAGCCACCACTTCTGTACAGCATGAGACAACAAAAAATTACAGTAGAGTTCCACAGTGCAGTAATTAAAATTGAATTAATATCTTTAATAATCTATGACACTGTTAAATGTTTTAAAGTACATCAAAAAAATTTATGCAGCCTAGTATCAAAAGTATTGAATGAGAATTTGTGTACCTAGAGGTGGGTAGTGAGAGGAACTTCAGAGATGACAGTTGATAACGAGTGACAAGTTCATTTTACAAAGCTCTTGCCAGAAGTGATGAGTCGCAGCAGTAAAGTCATGTTTGAGAGGGACAGCAGTAAAGTCCAACTCTCAAGGGAGCATGAACATTGCTTGTGACACTCGCCAGCAACACTAGGCTATCAAATTTTGAGAGGAAAAGGAAATGCAGACAAACAACCAAGACCTCTTACTTAACTCTTTCTCTACCATATAGCGCTAAACAGCCCCCTGAAGGTAGGAGGTAGTGAAGAGGAATAAATAACATTGATTGGATGGTCCCATTAAAATCTCGGCCATTTTGGACCAGTCAAAGGGTTAAAGAAACCAACTCCTGCTGAGATCCTCTAGTGATCCATGTAATAGTAAGAAAGGTCCATCTAATTCTTTTAAATCGACAATAGATATTGTAGTAGAGAGAGATTGTATTGAGAAATTACAGTAGAGGTTCACAGTGCAGTAATTAAAATTAAATTGAAATTTTTAATTCTCTATGACACTGTTAAATGTTTTTAAGTACTTCAGCAAATGTGAAATGTTTTTAATGTTAATATGTTCATACTCTGATTGTTTTTTCTATATTTCACTATTAAGCCATACAAAAGAAATGGATAAACTAATTTCTCTTATATTAGAATCAAATTTTTAATGAATTTTATTTAACAAATTGTATTCTGGAACCAATTTATTCTGTTTCCCAACAGCTGTCCAGTGAGTCCCTTCTCCATAACCTTCTCTGAGCCCTTAGGATCCTTGTGATCTGGCCATTTAGCCCATTGTGTGCAAAAAAAGTGCTGCTCAGAGGTAAAAGAAACACAACCAATTCATTACAGCAGGTAATGAATTGATTGTGTTGTATATCTATTACTATATCAAACTATGCCATAGATTTCTGTAGCTGAATTATTATCTGGAAATGGGGTCTGAATGCTGTGAAAATACTGAGAAATGCAGCTATGAAAATTTAGAACCATAAAGTAGTTCCCTGAACCATTGATGATAACCCTAATGTATCTGAGGTCTCGAGAATTGGATAGCTCTGCTGTTGCACTATGGTTATCATGATGTGCTTGAATTCAGTTTCCTTTAATTCCCTGCAAAATAAAGTACACTCTTAATCACTGTGACATTGTAATGCTTTTGAGGATGAAGAATAAAATTAGTTTTATTGTGTGAGGTTATATCACTTGAAATTAGAATTATATGGTAATGTACACAGCTTAGACCAGTGGTGCCCAACAAGTGATGTACCTTGAGCCACTTTGATTACTGAAGGTTTTTCATTAGCTTCCTAGTTTTAATACTTTGTATATTAAAGATGTAAAATCCTTTACATTTGCTAAAATATTATTAAATTTTTATTAACTAATTTTAAAGAAAATCTATTTAAATCTTAAAAAGAAATAAGTTTTTCATAAATAACTTGTTAACATAATATTTGCATTACTAAAATCAGCACTCCAGATCTTAGAAATCACAGAATTCACCTTTAATGCTTTTTAATCTTAGAAAAATCTTAGAAAAAACAGAATTCACTTTTAATGCATTTTAAATGTTCAGTATGAGCAGTGACATGTCATGCTGTCTGCCAGTTATATTCTGGTGTATAGAGTTACAGATGGTGCCCTAATTGAGGGTCTGTAAATGATCACCAAACAAAAAGAAAGTTAAATTCTAATTAATCACTACCATACATGTAACAAGAGTAGCTTAGAATAATAACTTTCGATTTAATGAACTAACCATAAATATATCCTCTATATCAGTGCAGTGATTTATGGTGAATAGTTCACATTTATTTAAATAGTATTTGCAAGCAATTTTAAGTTGTGTTATCCACATGTGGCTTCCTTAAGTTATATACAATCATGTTTATTGCTCTTTGATCTTTTAGGATGGAGCCAGAAGAAGTAATAGAAAATGAAGATGATCTTGGATTTGCTGAAGAAGATAATGAATTTCCTGATTCATATTATAAAGAAAATATTGTCATAGTTCCTGATGATGAAGAAAATGTTGAAGAAGCGTATGAAGTGTTAGCATATAACAGTGTTATTAAATCTGTAGTAGATTCTTTGCAAGAAGTTGCTGATGTTACTCAAGTAAGGCTTTTTTAATTTCAAATTGCAGCCTACACCCCCACCTCTCCCAAGTAAATTTATTTTGACTGCTCTAAATAAACTTATTTTTGCTGTCTCCCCAAAAAATTTGTTTTGCCTACTCAAGAAAATTTCTTTTTGCCATCCCAAATGTGCTTCCAATTTTTGGGACTCTAGTTCTGGGCATTTTCCTGCCTCCACACTTGGGTGTGGCTCAGTCAATAGTGTGTCAGACTCATAATCTGCAGATACCAGTTCAAGCCCCACCTAGGCCAACGATGAGATTTATCTCTACAAAACTCCCTGCCTGCAGATACCAGTTCAAGCCCCACCTAGGCCAATGATGAGATTTATCTCTACAAAACTCCCTGCTTACTGTCAGTCAGTAAGGGACACTGATGGACTTAGAAAAGTGCCATTCATCAGATGGGACATAAGGCTGTGGCCCCATGTGGAGGGCCATAACCTGTGCACATTAAAGAAGACATTGGATGGCCTTGATGGGAGGCTCCCATCTGTCTCCTAACAGCTGTCTAGTGGGTCCCCTTCTCCCAATCTTCTCTCAACCCTCAGAGTTCTTGTGACCTGGTCATTTAACCCATTGTGTGTAGGAAAGTGCCACTTAGAGGTAAAACAACCCAATCCACTTGACACTTGAAATAAAATACCAGATAAATATTTAGTAATGGGGTATTAAAATTAGTGTGCTGGCATAGTCATATAAAGAACACTTTACATTCCCTGATGATTTTTTTCATTTTTGAATTCAGATTAGAGGAAGCATATCCCCTCAAATTTTGCTCTCTAGTGGCTAGTTGGATGTTTGTGCTACTGGCCTTGGATATGCTTGTATTCTAAATTAACGTGAACAATGATGGCATACAGTGCATTTTTGATTATTTTAATTGTATCTGGTTTTCCAGTTTCATATCATTGATAAGGAACCAATTTCAGATGTTTTAAATGATTATTTTATTTATGGTCTTATTAATGCTGAGTCTACAATAATAGAGAAATTTAGGTTGCATGTGTTCCTCAAAATAAAATTGATAGTTTCCTAAGTTAGGGATTTATTGATTTTCTATGTATATAAATGTGCATACTTCTTTGCCCAGTTTGCACAAATACAATATAATAAGTGCACACAAAAGTATATCTTTTGATCAAGCAATCATACTAGTTAAAATATGCAGTTTCACTCTTGTTTGTTGCTGAAGAGAAAATAAGCCTTTTGGAATTATTACCATTTTGGAATATAAATGATTCCATTATCTCAATGATAGAATGAGTATTTAAATGTTTATTACTTAAATGTTAATTCCTTGTCTAAAATCAACTGTATTGCTAACAGTTCCTTATGTTCATGGTTGCTGGTGGAAAATTTTCTAAGAAAGGAGGCAAATTGATATTTTAAATGTTTTTGGAAAGTTGTTTTTGGAAAGTTATTTTCCCTATTCTTTCCAGCACTCATTTCTATGCTATCTTCATGCAATAGATATCCATCATGTTGAACACCAAAATATTAGTTAAGTGTAAGAATTCTAAATGTTCTCTATATTTAATGAAGCTTTGTAATTTTTATGGCATGCTATAAAATTCTTGTTATAGCAATGCAGAGATGAATTAAAAAAATAGTGATGTATGATTCAGCATCCAAGTCCTCATAGTTTTAGCTCTAAAGGGCCGTTCAGACAGACAGACAGACTTAGATAGTAGGTCATTGATAGTATTTTTTTTAGATATTCAGGGAGTAAAATGAATTCTATTCCCTGTAATAGAAATATGCATTGGCCATAATCCATTATTTCATATGTAACCGATTCAAATAATAACAATCACAAATCAGAATTCTCAATTGTAGCTACATTTTGAGAATTCCTCATGGGGATCATCCAGCATTTTGTGATCATTTTCATCCTAAACTTGTTGACCTCTATTGAAACTGGTTTTGCTTTAATTGTTAATGCATTATTACACTCTGACCAATAAACCAACCCAACATAGTTTTATAATGTCAATTTGTTAGCAATCTAAAGAATATTTCTCACGATATTTAGCTCATACAAAAGCTTTATGCATAATGATTCAAACACTTGTTTTAATTAACTCTATCTTCATTTTATTAACTTTAATAGCAATGAAAAGTAAATCTGTGGAAAAGATATATATATTTTTTTCATTTGTACCCTTTCACTCCCTCTGCTGACACTCATGGGGTCTGAAATTCAAATGCAATGCAGATTTTGATATTTGCAAAATGCACACTGATTTTATTCATTTGTTCTTTGTTTAGATCAAGCAATAGTGTACGTTTAATCTTCATTGGAAAGTGTGAAATCCAAGTTAATGCACACAAAAAATGTCAACTGTAGCAACATTTCATCTTTGTGCAAGTTTTCTTAATGCATATTTCTGAAACTTTGATCTTCGTCAGTGGGCAACACAACATACCAGAGATGCAAAATTTGACTTTCATTACAGCCCTAGACATTAAACGTTAGGCCAATAATTTTCACTCAGAGCAAAAGTTATATAAACTCATTTCTCTAAATACTTAAATTATGAACCAGACTTACAATTTAGTAATGTTCATAGCCAGAAGGGAACTGCAGAAAGACTAAAAGTTTTTTAATAAGGAGACAAAAGCCATTATAGGGACCTTATTTTTATGCTATCTCTAGTCACTAACATACAAGTTTTTCTTTTAGTGTACAATGAAGAGTAAGAATAAAATGTTATATACATAAATAACTAAATGTCCAATATTAAAATAATATATATACTTTTTCTTACTGATAGGAATACAGAAAATATAAACATTCATGTGAAGGTGATGTCTTCGTGATGAACACAATACATAATGAAAGTCGGAATGTCCTTTGGATCATAATGTGATGAATCTGTTTCATGATGTCACAAAGGTTAAACATCACTTCCTGGACATACAGGGGGATGGTGTGGACTAGGTGGATCAGCTTGCTGCATGTATTCGTGGGGGTTGACTAATTTATTAATTTAATTAATAATTAGCCCAACTCTTATGAATGTATGCAGTGGATTGTTCTGCTTGGTTTGTGCCATCCTCTTGTATGTTCAGGAAGAGGTGTTTTATTGTGTGACATTTGTAACATCATGAAGTGGATTCGTCTTGTTATGATCCAGAGGACAATCTAATCTGACTTTGTGATGTATATTGCTTGTCATGAGGACATCATTTTCATGTGAGTATTTATAACGGCTTCTGTATTCCTTCCTTCAGTGAAAAAGGTGTATATATTTTTCTAAGAGTAAAATGTTTTACAACCAAAAGGAGCATGTACTTCTTAAACTTACTGCAATATTGATAAAGGTCTTGCACATTGTTTAAAGCTATTAGACTTTTTGATATTGATAATAGCATTTTAAATCGAATCTCACATGATTTTTTGGTATTCATGTGGATATCAAATTGCATGTTTTCATATTAACTCTTTCCCAATCAGCAAATGTAGCAATAGTTGTGATCGATGTTTTAAACATTAAGTTATCTATTTTGATGCATTTAACAATATGTAATTTATTGAAATCTGTAAAATTCGAATCGAGGCAATTTCTTGGAAAAAATGTTGCAAGAAATAATGAAATGTTTCATACTTAAATGCCTAAGAATTCAGTTTTTTTTTAATTGAAGCACTGTCATCAAATTGTAAAAAGTCAAAGTAAAATGCTTTAGATCTGTGTCTTTACAGCTGCTTGCAAAAGGATAATGCACATTTTGTAAAATGTAAAACATAATAGAAAAATTTCTTGACCATAACTTTTTCCTATGCTTAATTTCTATGCACAGTCCAAGCAATTCCAGCAACTCAGTTTTTTTTAGAGAACTTGAATTCATTAGTGTTTGTTAAAATGATTTAAAACATTTTTGAAAGCCACTTTGTACCTTTGTAAGATTTTGTATGATATTAGCCTTTGACTGTGATCTTTTACACTTTTTGATAACAGCTGTGAGGAATGTTTTTATTATCTTTGATATTTAAAAATGATTTGTAATGGAGATATTGCTTCTGATGCTTTTGAAAGCATATATTCAGGGTGTCTCAAAAATATAGGTACAAACTTTTAGAGGACGTAGATAACCTCTAAAGGAATGAGAATTGCATAGGAACCCATAACTGGAAACGTCATGGGAAAGTGGTAGCAGAGGTACAAGATCTGAAAGGACACAAGACAGTGATTAATGGGAAAACATTTATTGGACATAATTATTACAAATGGCATACTAGATGATACATTTCATAATGTTACAGCAGATATGATCCATAATCACACAAATTTTGATGCGCACGCGCAAACAAACAGTGGCCCGGTACATGTTTGTGTGGGAAGCGTTCTTGATACATTTGTTGAGCGGCTCGTCCATTGCCCTCAGCTATTCCATACACTAAGTTCATGTCTGCCAGCTCCCTGTTCGAATACCTTTGCATGCTCATCGTAAGCCAAATACCGCTCGAATAAGGAAATCCGAAATTTCCCCTCTAGCGCACTGATGAACAGCGCCGCTTATTGACTTACGGTGACATTTCTGGTTATGGGTTCCTATGCAATTTTCATTCCTTTAGATGTTATCTACCTCCCCTAAAAGTTTGCACTATATTTTTGAGACACCCTGTATATGGTCAGTCAAACAGGTGCATAAGCAAAAGAAAGTTCAGATATTTGTAATCATAGGCCATAATGTATGAAAGGTATTTTATAGTAGTTTTTGTTATTTTCTCTAGTTTTATGTTGCACAGAGTGGTGAAAAAATTGCATATTGAATTAAATACTACTGTTTCAAATAGCACAGGTTAGACGTTTCAATTGCACATGTTACATTACCTAGAACGCTATCATAGAAACCACAAATGTTTGAATATTTGGCCACTACAGTTTTTAAAAAAAATAGGTTTTTTTCTTGTCTCCTGAAATTCGTTAAATGGATTGTTGCAATGCAACAACAAAACATACCACAGCAACTTAAATTTGCCCCTATCCAAAACTTTCCATTAAAATTAAGTATCAAAGTTTTCTCCAAATCTTTTACCTTCTTTTTTCATAGTATCATTTGTTAGAAAATTTTCAAAGTATAAAATAAATTGAAAGATATTTTTAAGTAGTCAAATTGCATAAAACTTTTATGAGTTTCAAAATGTTAGGACAAATATCAGTGGTATGCAACCTTTTTAGGATGAGAATTGTTTTCTGTAAAGCTTTAATACCATAAGTGTAGATTCAGTTTGGGAGCTCGAGCCTCTTCCCTTGCTCAGTAGATAGCTTGCAAAGTTTGTAATCTGCAGTTCTCAGGTCTGAATCCCATCTGGGCCAGCATTGAGATTTATCTCTGCAAAACTCCTTGCTTTGCCCTTGGTCAGTAGGGGACACTGATGGGCTTGGAAAAATGCTTCTGAAACAACAACAAAAAGAAACTTGTAGAGCAGTGGGCCTTAGTTCAGATGATCCAGTGGAACCATGGTAGCTCTGCCACTGTTGAGAAATAAGACTGCCTCTCTTATTCCCTTTTACATCTTGGTCATGTTTCAAGATTTATTCGAATTGCCATTATGACTTAAAGTATCAAATTATATTAAAAAACAAGGAATTAAGAAATGTAAAAAAAAAATTAAATGATCACAAATATCCTGATTATTCTTCATCTCAGCCTTCTAGACTTAGACTCTTGGCAGCTACCCTCCTTCTCTTAATACATTACTGCCCTCATCCAGTGGGACAAGGATAGCTCAGTGGGTAGTGCACCAGGCTTGTAATCTGTAGTTACCAGATCAGATTCCCAGATGGGCCACATTATTTATTTTCCGAAAACTCTCCGCTTGGTCAGTAGGGGACATAGATTATCATTTTGTATCGATGGGCTTGGAAAGAATGAATATTTGTAATCTTAGGCCATAATGTATAAAAGGGATTTTATAGCAGTGTTTATTCTTTTTCCTAGCTTCATGTTGCACAGAGTGCTGAAAAAATTGTAAATTGAATTAAATATTATTGTTTCAAATAGTGCAGGTTAGAAATGAATTGCACATGCTTACATTACCCAGAACTCTATCAGAGAAACCACAAATTTTGAATATTTGGCCACTTCAGATTTTAAGAAAAGAACCCTGTCTTAAAACCGCTTAAGCATGGCCCCAGTTGTAGGAAAGCCATACCCTGTGCACCTTAATGCACTGGACGGCCTTCACAGGAAGCTACCATCTGTTTCCTGACATCTATCAGTGGGTCCTCTACCCCCCAACCTTCTCTGGACCTTCTGGTTCCTGTAGCCTATCCATTTAGCTCATTGTATGCATTAAAAGTGCCACCCAGAGATAAAACAACCCATTGCCCTCATTCAAGGTGACTGAAAAGCAGATTACCAGTATGACTAACAGATTAGAAGCTGGTTTAAAAGTTAAAGAAGTCCAACAAATTATTGGTGCTTTTTATTTTTTATTTTTTTCACAATAATTTCCTTTTTCCCAAGAGCATAATATCGACAAAAAAGAAAATGATTGATTGGTAGAATCTGTAAATTTTGGAACTTTTCAAAAGTTAACACTGTAGGAGTATGATTGTTATCTTCAAAAAGTGATTTTTTCCCCCTTAATGTTTATACATAAACTGCGGGCCACCTATTGCTCACCACTGAAAAAAATTTTTCTAGCCAGTTTTAGAATAAAATAAACCAAATATTAAAGAAATTGGGAAATTCTAATCAACAAATATCCAACAAACTGCTAGTTAAAACAGTTCACATTGATTAAGTTCTGAGGTGTGTGGAAGAATGGTGCTTTTCTAACGAAGAATTATGTCATAAGGCTGAAGCCGACATGAAGGCAAAAGTTATGCAGGTCTAAAAGACATTGAGAGATAATTGTGAGGCGTCTGTAAATGGTAGGTAGGTAGTCACTGGAAGGAGAGCTATGCACCAATCCCCTATGATAATGCATAGAACTGGCTAGGCCTACCACCTAATGTCCGAACTCACCTTCTCGTGGTGCAGACTGTTAGTACCTTTCGAAAGAGATACTCTCTTGTGGAAGTGAATAGAAGGGGAGGGCTGCCAGATTAGTGTGGCCTACTGATCTGGACAACTATGGCTACTTTTCTTTTCTACCCTGCTAAGGAGTGGTCAACCACACAGGGTCCTGATGTTGACCATATATACCAACCTGAATGGAATTATGGCTCTGAGCTTGATTATGGATCCTGATTTTGATGCACTGGTGGGCTTCTGTGGAGAGAAAATCTTCCACTGTGTTTTCTGTTTATTTGTGGGTTGACAGCCCCAAGTGAATAGATTCACAGGATATGTTTATCAGCTGGTGGATCCAAGTGAATAGATTCACAGGATATGTTTATCAGCTGGTGGATAATCCTGAGCAGAAGTCATCGCAGGCACCTGAACTCTTTGCTTCTATTGGCATTCTCAAATTCTATGTTGGAGGAAATCTTCCAGTGTAGATGGCTTCAGCCTTTAGTAGTGGGGGAACGGGTCTTTGCCCCATGTCTGCGATTAGGGGGCTGTTTGATATTGTCGGCATTCCCTCTCTCAATAAACATAGTTTCTTTAAACATCCTACTAACCATTTTCTCTCCATAGGTAGTTGGAATGTGAGGACTCTGCACAGAGCTTTTTCTCTTGATGTCCTCACACAAGAATTCCACCATTATAATTTAGATATTCTTGGCTTGCAAGAGACCAGATGGACAGATAAAGGTCAGATTCTTAAAAATAATCTTAAATTTCCCTTTTCAGGGAGGGACGACGATAAGCATCACCAAGGCGTGGGTCTGCTTCTCAGCAGACACGCTAGTGATGCTCTTCTAGGATATGAGTGCATTAATGAAAGGTTTCTTACAGCAAAATTTCAGACAAGCGTTAAAGACTTGAATGTTATCTGCTGTTATGCCCCCACTGAGGATGCCAATGAGGATGAGGATAGGTTTTATGAACAACTTCAGGATATTTTGAATTCTGTCAAGAAAGGAGATATTACCCTTGTTCTTGGTGACTTCAATGCCAAAGTTGGTACTGACTCTGACCTTTGGGGAGGAGTAATAGGCCCTTTTGGTATTGGTAGCTGCAATGGCAATGGGCAACGTCTCCTACAGTTAAGTAAACTCAATGGATTCAGAATAACTAACATTTATTACAAACACTGCGACATACATAAGTACACATGGGTTTCACCTGATGGGCTGCATAAGAATATGATTGATTACATATTAATTAACAGCAAATGGGCTAGTTCTGTTAGGAATACCAGGGCATATAGGGGAGCTGAAATTGGATCTGACCATTACCTTGTTAAAAGTGTGTTGCAACTTAAACTTAAAAAGTGTTGTGCTAGGGTTAAAATATTTACTTTTAATACTGAAGCTCTGAAAGATCCAGTTATAGCCAAAGCTTACCATGATAGGTTACTTAGTCATTATGACAGTCATGGTTTGCTTACTACTGAAGTTGAGGAAGAATGGGATCATTTTAAACAGGCTTTTTTGGACACTAACAGTACTCTTTTAGGAAAAAAGGAGCAGAAGAGGCAGAATTATCTGAGTGATAAGGCACTTGAGCTTATTTCGGAAAGAAAGAACTGCAGGAATGTCTTTAATCAATACCCTACTAGTCCTAATAGAAAGCATTACAGAGAACTTAATAAACGTGTAAAAGATCAGTTAGCTGCTGATAAGAATCTTTGGCTTGATGGTTTGGCTGACAAAGCCGAGGAAGCAGGTAGACAGCACAACAGCAAGAGAGCTGTACCAGAAAGTTAATGTTTTATATGGTAGAAAACGGATAGGCATACAAGGATTGAAGGATAAACAAGGTAAGGTTAAAGAAGGGGAGGATTCTGTCATGGCTAGGTGGGCTGAGCATTTCAGTGATGTTCTAAACAATATAGTTGGTTCTGCTCCCATTGTTTGCAGTGATGATGGATGCATTGGTGGCTTTAATGTTGGCCCTATAACACAATCTGAAGTTATTTTGGCTGTTTCTAAACTTAAACTACATAAATCCCCAGGGGTAGATGAAATTACTACTGAAATGCTTAGAGCTGGGAATGTTTCGGTTACCACTTGGATGACTGAAATTCTGAATATCTTTTATGATAAAGGCATGGTTCCTAAGGATTTTACCAGAGCTATTGTTATCCCTATTTTCCAAAAAGGTGATCGCAGTTCTTGTGATAACTATAGGGGTATCAGCCTACTCTCTGTTCCAGGTAAAGTTCTTTCCATGATTGTGCTTAATAGAATTAAGAATCTGGTTGACAGTCAATTGCGTGATGAGCAATGTGGATTCAGAAGTAGTAGGGGATATGTGGATCAGATATTTTCACTTAGGCAGATTCTTGAGAAATGTTTAGAGTTTCAGAAACCTTTGGTTGCTAGCTTTGTTGATTTCAAAAAGGCTTTCGACTCTGTTGATCGTCATAATTTGTGGTTGATTGTGAGATCATATGGTATACCAGACAAGTTAGTTAACATAATGAAACTCTCTGTAATAACACTGAGTCGTGTGTGAGAGTTGGTAAGGCTGTAGCAATTGGTTTAGCATTACTTCTGGTGTTCGACAAGGGTGCATTTTGTCTCCTTTTCTCTTTAGCTTGGTTATTGATTATGTTATGCGAAATTCACTTCAAGGGAAAGCTTTTGGCCTTAAATGGGCTGGAGATATGAAAATTTCTGATTTTGATTATGCTGATAATTTAGCCCTTTTGGCAAATGATGTTGATGAGATGAACTCTTTCATTCGAGCTGTTGATGAGACTGGTAGTAGAGTAGGTTTGGTTATAAACAGAGAGAAAATTAAAGTGATTAAAATTGGTCAGGCAGGCTGTGATTCAGTTAATCTGAATGGTTGCAGTCTTGAGCAGGTGTCACAGTTCAATTATCTTGGGAGCTATGTAACAGATAATGGTGATGTGCTGCATGAGAATAACAGACAAATAGGTATTGCTGCCGGGACTTTTAAGAAACTATGGAGAGTGTGGAGAAATAGGCATATACACTTAAAGGCTAAAATTAGACTGTATAATAATTTGGTTCTTTCTAGGGTTAGTTATGGTAGTGAAACTTGGACATTTTGTAAACATAACAAGAAACTAGATGCTTTTGATTCTAGATGCTTATGCAGTATCTTGGGCATTCGGTGGTTTAACTTTGTAACTAATGATGAGGTTAGGCAAAGGAGTCTGCAACCTCCTTTAAGTAGCGTATTGTGCATAGAGAGACTCCGCTAATTTGGCCATGTTGCCGTATGGATAATTTATAGATTGGCAAATAGGATTATGAACAGTGTGCCTAAAGGCCGCAGAAACGAAGAATGAGGACCTTGTTAGAATTGATGTGCAGTGGTTGGATGCAGCAGATGTAGCTCAGGACAGATGTGTTTGGAGAATTAAACTGCACAGTCTGGTTGGACCTCTGTAGCCCATGGTTGTTTGAGGATGATGAGCATTATTGGTATGGAAAAATACAGTTCAAAATGGAGGCAGGAAGATTAAAGAGTGAGGATGATGATATATAAAAATTTTAATGGCAATTGTTATTTTTGAAAAATCGATTTCGTTGTTGTTGTTGTACCAAAAACGGATACATACATCAGTGGCCCCTCATTTTGGATTCTGTGAACATATACTGATGACGTGGACACCGGTAGGGTTATTATATATGAACATTCTGTCCCCTTAACTATTTCATTGTCGAGCCTGAAAAATGTTTACTTCCTGAGGCCAAGCCATTTTCTCCTTATGCTCAGCCAAAAAAATTAACTTTTTAAGTTTTTTGCCAAATAACTAATGAAAGGAATTATGGCATGTTATATGCCAAATTAATCAGCATTTAATTCTTGATTTTATGAAAATAAAATATTTAACAAAAAAAAAAGATTACCAATTTTTTTTAATAGGACTTTTTTAGAATCCTGTAGTAAAACTGCATCTGACAATGCAAATAAAAATTTATTAAAAAATATCTAATAGGCAGCTATGGTTATAATGCACATGGTTAGAAAGGCTATTTCTATATAAGAAAAAAATTAATTTTCTTGTTTCAAGTAAATATTTCTCCTATTTTGTAATTTTTTTTCAGTACCATACTACGAGAAAAGCCCAGGCTTTTAGCCAATTGTACTGAGTCAAGTAAACAAGTCAACTTTTGTATTTAAAAAAAAATACTAATCAACAGAAACAGGTCATGTTACATATCAAATTAAACAGAATTTAACTCCAAATCTTGTGAAAATAAAAAAATTACAAGCATATTAATTTTAATAAGACATTTTTACATTAATATAGTGAAAAAATAGATCAGACTATGCAATTAAGACAACATTGGAAAACATGTTAAATAAAAACGTGTTGGAAAAAAAAAAGAAAAATTATATATTAATTGAAGATAAAATTCATTCCAATTAATAATATATTTACTTGAAACATAATTTTTATCTCTTTTAATGATTCTTTTTTGGTGTGGTGGATTTTTAAGCATGGGTCAGTGATTATATAAGGTGAATTTGATTGCTCACTTTAATGGGATTTTCTGTCTTGTTTATGAAATGAATGTTTTGAATTAATGTTCTTTTTTAATTTCATGATTCATGATGAATTTAATGATTCTTTTTTGGTGTGGTGCATTTTTAAGCATGGGTCAGTGATTATATAAGGTGACTTTGATTGCTCACTTTAATGGGATTTTCTGTCTTGTTTATGAAATGGATATTTTGAATTAATGTTCTTTTTTAATTTCATGACTCATGAGAATCTGAAGCATTATTTTAAATAAACGTGGCTTTTTATAACAGCCATTTGAACTGGGATTTCTTTGGAAATTTTAAATTCAACCAACCAAAAAATTTATAGTTTCTCTCAGACTGCATAGGAAGTTTGCAACAAAAGAACAAATGTTATAGTTGGGCAAATTTGTTGTTATTGCAATGGCAATTGTGGTTGTAAATATTTAAGAATGAACTGAAAAATTGAATTTTGATGGTGCCACACTTTAAGCATTATTTAATTGTGTTATCAGCTGCAACAGGAACATTATTATAATTGAAAGGGTGGATCTGAAAATATGTATTAAAACATTAGGCAAAGCAGGAAGGAAAATGTGACATATATGAATCCAAGGGAAGAGAAAACAATGAGGTTATTTACATGATGCGAGATGACAAAATCAAATGAAAAAAAAATGCAGAAAGAAAGAATAACAAAAGCAAAACACATAATACAAAGTGATGGTATGGCAAAGGCAATAAATGACAAAAGAATTATTTTTCTGTATTTTCTTTATTTTAAATTTTGTCTTCCTATCCACCCTTACCCTAGTTCACCCAAGCCAGGAGAGACCACTGAGTTGAGACTGTCTCAAAGGAGCATTTCTAGAATGGCACCAGCCCAGCAAACTCCCAAGGGCTTCACCAGCCAAGACTGGGAGGTGAGGATAGCATCCCCGCTCCCAGCCAGTGTGCCATGATGGCCCCAGAGCCAATCCAACTATGAAGCTGAGACAGTCCAGAGACACCCACAGGCTATCAGGAAAGTGGTTGATTGAGATCATTTATTTTAGTCTCTTGTAGCAAAATTTGCTCAAGAACTTTATTATATAAATCAAATTATTACTTAAAATAATAATAAATCTTTGTAATTGATATTAAGGCTAAATTTTCTAATCTCTTCATAAGTAAGCAATTTCCAGTTTAATTTTGCATCAAATGAAGGAAGGATTTTTGTTAATGTTATAAGGTTTATTGTTTACCTTAGGAGAATACAGCAGAAACTCCACTTACCTATGCAACCTTAAATGAATAACAGCAAAACATCCAGATATACCTGCAGCAAATCGACTTGGCAGTTACAACAAGATGTATCTAAGTAACAGCCTACCAGTTGCCAACAATCATACATCTGTCAGCTGTAAATCCTTGTACTGTCTGCTTTCAAGTGATCAGAACTAAGAACTTGTCAGAGTTTCTACTTTATAGCCTATAGCATATTGATCATGCAATCAGTAGCTGAATTTGTATTCACTTCAAAGAAAGATCACTGGTAATCTTGTTGAGTAGACAAATCAGCACCTTATCTTCCTTTGAAGTGAATATGAATTCAGTGACTTATTGTACCATTGATATGTTTTAGGTTTATTTTCTACTTTCAGGGCAAATATAAGATTTTTTTTTGATTTTTTTTTTTTTTCTGTCACTAAAAATAACATATTTTTAGAAACTTTCATTTGATATGTGACCATAAACATCTACCATATTTCTACCCCCTCCCCTCACTTTGGAGGGGGGTTGTGTTTGAGGTAGCATGTCACATTAGACGTCATAAACTTTAATTTGAAGTGTGTTAAAGTCAACCCACTCAAAATTGCCACCACCATCCCTTTTTTCCTTTGGGAGGGGAAGAATAGTGGGAAACAATAATTTGAAGTAGTCTGTGACAGTCCACATATGAGCTTTCATTTTACACCTAACTTGTAATTGTAGCCCCTCATCTTTAGAAAATGTAGTAGAACAACTTTCATGTTTCTTTTTTTAAGGCAGAAGAAAGCAAGAAGGGGAGTATATTTTTATTGCCCATAGCATTCTCTATGTCACAAGTTTTCATTTGACATAAATCGTATGTTTACCTCTCGTGTTCAAAAGATAAAGTATAACAATTCACACATTTACCCTCTTATTTTTTGGGGGAGGGAGAAGCATCCATGGGGTATTTTTTATAGCCTGTGACACTTTTCATATCACAAGCTTTCATTTGATGCATAGCCCATTGCTTTCATCCCTGGCCTTCTGAAGATATATCAAAACAGTCAATTTCATAATTCCCATTTTTAAGGGATAAGAAAGCATGGGTTAAATTTTTTACAGCTTATGATACTCTCTGCTTCACAAGCTTTCATTGGATGCAGAAATATTTAAGTTTGTTGTGGTTGAAAGATACTGTGGAACATCTGTTCTTCACAAATGCAAAATGACAAACCAACAAATGAAGGAAAAGTAACAGGAAGAAAAGTCAAAATATGAGTGGCCAGAGTTATGCTAATTGGGCAGATATGTATTTATGTAGGGGTCTTGGCTCTGTCTAGTTTGCATTCATTATTGTTGCTGAACAAAAGTTTTTTTTTGTTTTTTCTATTCTGAAGTAATGCTTATTTTTCAGCTTCCTAGCCCAGTAGCATGGAGTCTTCTATTAAATAATAACTGGGATAAAGATCTGACAATCAGCAGGTAAGAATATTTAGTAATTTATGTAATTTTTTCATTGCTTAATTATCCAAAATTTAATTGGTTAAATATTTTATAATATTTTCTTTAATATCCAGTAAAATAGTTTTGAATAATATATATGTTTCATTTGAAATCGATTATCTATCCCAACTGTCTACCTTTCCAATTAATCCAGAAAATTAAATTTTTTCCTCCCCAGTTACTATGAAGACAGTGAAAAGATGTTGAATGAATTATCATTAGTAACGTTTGCTAACAGGATAGATGCAAAAAAGGTAGGTGCTCACTAATTTTTTTTCTGTTTTTTAAAGTTCAGATTAAAAATTTTAAGGTAGCCTAATTAAAATTTAAAAACTAATGGTTTTAAGCACATATATATATATACTTGTAGGTGAGTTCATATGCATGCAATGATTTAATATTACTGTAACAAGCCATGCAGAGTCCACTTATTTTCTTGTATATCAATCTTTAGAATGTAACTTGTATACACAAAATAGTTTCCCTCCCTTAGTAGAGTCAGAAAATTGCAAACCAGTTAGTGCAGTTATATCTTTCCAAGTTTAAGACCATGAGAGAGCTCAATCAGTAGCATAACAGATGATATTTCAAGTTTGAGTTTCCACTGCACCTGTATTGAAATTTCCTCTGCTAATTCCCACACTGACTGAGTGCGAAATGGCATACCATTAGGCTTGGAAAGATTGCTGTCTAACAGATTGGACTTTAAGCCATGGCCCTGTGAGAGCCATATCCTGTCCATAATAACACTTTCCAGTCCATCTATTGTACAAATTTTGTTGTCTTATTGTTAGCAAAAAGTATATCCTCTGCTAATTCCCACACTGACTGAGTGCGAAATGGCATACCATTAGGCTTGGAAAGATTGCTGTCTAACAGACTGGACTTTAAGCCATGGCCCTGTGTACAAAGAGCCATATCCTGTCCATAATAACACTTTCCAGTCCATCTATTGTACAAATTTTGTTGTCTTATTGTTAGCAAAAAGTATATTACTAGGATATTTTGGATATTTCAGGATATCAATGAACAGCTACAGGAATCTGCCAAAGAAACAGAACTGGAGCTTAGAGAGAAAGTGGACATGTCCAATGTCAAGGTTCTCGAGGTACAGCTTGAAATGAGTTCTTTATAAGAACTAACATTATATTATTAAATTTGGAAGCCAGCTACTTTTTAAATGCAGAAATTAAGTTTCATTTCTGTTGTCAGTGTTTTTATGCATCATATGTTATTGTATCTCTCTAATAACCACTTATTTTCAGAATTGATTTTTAAGGACACAATCTTTTAAGAAATTTCCGTGAATTCAAATAATAATTCATTTTCTTAAGCTTGTAGTCAAGAATAATTTTGCATATTGTTTAAGCTATCTATTTGTATAACTCTTTGAAGACTATAAATGTACCTGTACATTTTTACTTAGATAGTTTTAAAATAAAACTGCTCTCATAGAGTTGATTTTATAAAAAGTGAAAGCCCACTCTGGTATCATCTATGTCTACATTATTTTTCTTTCACAGTACATTTAGGACTCGTGGGAGAATCTTCATACTGCATTCCATTCTATTGGTGCTCGATCAGATTTTCCTGTTGTGCCAACAGTAAAGTTTGAGCAAATATAATAGCCACAACATTAAAACAATCACCAGTTGGGATAGGTAATTAGGCAAATTAAAATTTGAAGAAGCAGGATATAAATCAAATAATATAATTCATGTAGATTGTTTAGACCTTTCCTCAGTAGTCAGTGATATTTGATCTCTTAACCTTTATTTAAGTAAGATGTTATAATTTCCATTGACAATAAAATAGCAAAAGTAAAATTGATAATTGCTTAAAGCGAATTTTATTACTAATGTTCACGAAACTCTAACACTGAGAAGGAATAGAGTAAGTTGTATCTTGTATGGGGTATGTTTAGCAGCTACTACTGAAGAAGTGATATTTTTCAAGGTCACCTGCAGTCATGTTGGCTATAGGCCAATGAGAACATTCTGGTAAAGGGTGTGATGACCCCATAGGTATTTTCACGTTAGCTGTTGAAAAGGTTAGTTGGTGATGGTGTATTGGTTTCCACGCCTGGCATGTTATTGTGATACAGGGGTTCAAATCCTACTCATGACAGGAGCTCACTTGGTAGCACTCCAGGCTTCTAATCTGTAGTTCCCAGGTTTGAGTTTCTCACCTGGGCCAGCATTGAGATTTATCTCTGCTAAAACCTCACCCTGCCATCGGTCAGTAGGAGACACCGATGGGCTTTGAAAGGCCATTGTCTGTAAGATGGGGTATTAAGCTGTATTGCACACCAACCAACTCTAGTGGTTAAAATAGGGGTTTAAAACACTTAAATGTTTGAAAGCAGTATTGATTGAAGAGAAGTTCAACAGGCTCAGATTTAGAAAAAAATAAGGGGGGAGGGATCAACTTATCTGTTCTTGTACAGGGTATTTCAAAAAGGACACAACCCTCTATTTTATTTTTCTATTTAAACTTGAAAAAGACAATTTTCAAAAGATGCAAATTAGACATATATCTACCTTTTTTACAACAGATGTTGAAAGTGATTTCCTGCAACCTGGATGCAGGTTCGTACCATTTCATGACATTTGCAGCCACCTTTCATAATGTTTGTTTTCTTATGTTAAAAATCTTTCAATGTTAGTCTTCACGTGTATGAGGATTGTTTTGAAACACTGCACATTTGAGATATCCCAAAAGGAAAAAATCTGGAGAGTAAGATCTGGGGACCTTGGGGGGCCACAAATTTTTGAAATCAAATGATCACCAAAAAATTCCTGCAACATGACCATTGTGTCATTTGCAGTATGGGCAGTCAAACAAGAGTGTTGGTTTCAACAAGTTGGCACATCTTGTTGAAACCAACACTTGTTCATTCGCATCCAATAGTTCAATAAACTGTTGGATGAGGTCAAGATAAACTTCACCAGTTACAGTTGAGTGAAAAAATAAAGGCCCTATCACACAACGATGGGAAATTGCACACCAAACACCGATTTTCTGTGCATGTAATGGTTGTTTGTGAAGAGTGTGAGGATTTTCACCACTCCATATTTGACTGGTTTGACTGTTCACATACCCATCCAAGTGAAACCAAGCTCGTCACTGAAATAAACATGGTCCAACACCTCAATTCCATTTTCATCAACGAAAGAACAAAACCAGCGACAGTACCGTAAACGTTTTTTGTGGTCAGGTTCTTTCAGTTCATGAATGACACCAATGCGGTAGGCATAAAATTTTAACTTCTTTGTAACCATGAAAACAGTAGCTGGTGACAATCCAACCTGTGAAGATAACTTTCTGAGAGATTTTCTTGGTGAGTGAGTTAAACACTGAGACACATCATCAAGAACTTTGGCTGTTAACAGTAATGGTCAGATCCAATTTCAGCTCCACTATATGACCTGGTATTCCTAACAGAACTAGCCCATTTGCTGTTAATTAATATATAATCAATCATATTCTTATGCAGCCCATCGGGTGAAACCCATGTGTACTTATGTGTGTCGTGGCGTTTGTAATAAGTGTTAGTTATTCTGAATCCATTGAGTTTACGTACCTGTAGGAGATGTTGCCCATTGCCATTGCAGCTACCAATACCAAAAGGGCCTATTACTCCTCCCCAAAGGTCAGAGTCAGTAACAACTTTGGCATCGAAGTCACCAAGAACAAGGGTAATATCTCCTTTCTTGACAGAATTCAAAATATCCTGAAGTTGTCCATAAAACCTATCCTTCTCATCCTCATCCTCAGTGGGGGCATAACAGCAGATAACATTCAAGTCTTTAACGCTTGTCTGAAATTTTGCTGTAAGAAACCTTTCATTAATGCACTCATATCCTAGAAGAGCATCACTAGCATGTCTGCTGAGAAGCAGACGCACGCCTTGGTGATGCTTATTGTCGTCCTTCCCTGAAAAGAGAAATTTAAGATTATTTTTAAGAATCTGACCTCTATCTGTCCATCTGGTCTCTTGCAAGCCGAGAATATCTAAATTATAATGGTGGAATTCTTGTGTGAGGACCTCAAGAGAAAAAGCTCTGTGCAGAGTCCTCACATTCCAACTTCCTATGGAGAGAAAATGGTTAGTGTGATGTTTAAAGAAACTATGTTTATTGAGAGAGGAAATGGCGACAATATCAAATAGCCCGATAATCACAGACATGGGACAAAGACCCATTCCCCCACCACTAAAGGCTGAAGCCATCTACACTGGAAGACTTCCTCCAATATAGGATTTGACAATGCCAGTAGAAGCAAAGAGTTTAGGTGCCTGCGATGACCTCTGCTCTGGATTATCCACCAGCTGATAAGCATATCCTGTGAATCTATTCACTTGGCTGTCAACTCACAAACAGAAAGCGCAGCAGAAGATTTTCCCCCACAGAAGCCCACCAGTGCAGCAAATTCAGGATCCATAATTAAGCTCAGAGCCATAATTCAGTCCAGTTCAGTGGGTTTATATGGTCAGCACCAGGACCCTGTGTGGTTTACCTCTCCTCATTAGGGTAGAAAAAAAAGAAAAATAGCCAGAGCTGTCCAGATCAGTAGGCCACACTAATCTCGGAGCCCTCCCTTTCCGTTCACTTCCACAAGAGAATATCTCTTCTGAAAGGTACTAACGGTCTGCACCACAAGAAGGCGGGGTCGGACATTAGGCGCTCGGCCTGGCCAATTCTATGTATCATCACAGGGAATTGGTGCATAGCTCTCCTTCCAGTGACTATCTAGCTACCATTTACAGATTAGACATACAGATATTGTTTTTTGTCATGATTCTATACATACTTCGGATCTACAGTGTGCATCTGTTCTAGATATATATTTTTCATTTCTGAAATAATATCAATATGATTTTGAAAAAAAAATTTACTTTTGAAATGGTTATCTTGATTACAGATTAAAAGGAGGCTGTCATCTGAAGGAGAAAGCACAGTTCTATGCTATGGAGCAGAAGTAAATGTAAATGTAATAATTCTGCCCCAAATGCTTTGAAGTTCCTTACTCTCGTTTGCATATGCTTGATATTTCGAATTTTTTATTTTAGTTGTTTGCAGTAGTCGTTTTATAAATTATGGTTTATAATCAAATCAATCTGTATGAAGCCAATGGTACTCAAACATATTTTGACAGACCAATCATAGTAGGACTTATTGTCAAGAATTACAAATATTTTTAACCTCATATTGTAAGCTGTGTGCTACATTACAACAGTTAGGTTTTCCTGTATAAAATATCATCAATTAAAAAGGAAAAGTAAAAAAAAGTAAAATGTCAGTACAGTGAAAAACAGTGGGTATTTGTAATTATTGACTTGAAAAATAAAAACCTCATGCATTAGTTTCCAGAGAGAGAGTTTATGGCACATTTTATGGTGCAATCACAAAGATGAGACATGTAGATATGGTAAGATTTAAACTTCCTCCTCTGACACATTCAAAATACAATGAAGGCACTAATTGGCAGCTATTTTTACTTTAAGTAATTGTAATATCAGTGACTATAAAAGAATTGTACCTTTTCTTTGCTGTTGGTCTTAAAGTAACTATTCCTGTTTTCCCAAAGCAGTTCTGGAAATTTCATTGTTTTCTTTGGCTCTTTATTAGTAGTCAAAATTTGAATAACCAGTAATTTTATGTGCAAATATTACTTTGAAATTTATTGTTTATGCAACTGATTTGTATGAAATATAGAATTAGAAATTATTTATAATACTTTTCTCTGTAAGGTAAAAGAAGAAGGACAAGAAGGAGAAAATAGATATGATGGTTTGTATAACCTATGTATGATTGGACATTTTACTAACTACATATATTTTTTTGTCTTAATTGTGGGATGATTTCATAAAAGCAATTTCTGATCAGACCCTCAAAGCTTCATTGAGGATCAGATCAGATGTGCCAACTGAGATTCTAATCCCAGCAGTTATAGTACAGCCAATACAATCTTTTAGTTACAATTTGTTTTTGCTCACCAAATTATGAATTAATTAAAGGTCAGAGTTTTTGCTAGCTTGTGTTCAATAGTAAAGTTGTTATTAGTGGCATATAATATGCTGCAATATATCTAGAGAAATAATCTTGTGGACAGATATAAATGCTAATTTAAAATATTAGTAAAAATTGTTTTTTATTTTTTTTTGGGGGGGGGGGGGAGAATATTGGCTCTGATTCAGGAAAAAGTTCCTGGATAAGGCAAAAAAATAGAAAAACTTGTTTGTTATTTCCATTGATTAGTAATCATTATTCCTTTATGCCAAATTTTAAAAATGTATGCATTCACAGTTAATTCTTTGAACTTATGGAGAAGCAAAACCACTTTATAATTTAACAAAAAAAATTTCATAGGCTGTATCTGGCCTCTTAGTGGTGAACCAGTGTTGAGCAATTTATTTTTGAATTAAAAGCAAATTCTTTACTTTAAAAAAAAAGTTAATATAGCCAATGTAATTTAAGTTTTATTTTTTCTCACCACATTAGGATACTATGCAGGTTGGAGGTTTTTCTTGTTTGTACTGGATGCAAGTTGGGCTGAGTTTTACCTCTGAGCAGCACTTTTTTGCACACAGTGAGCTAAATGAAGCCACAAGACCCCTGAAGGCTCAAATAAGGTTGGGGGAGAGGACCCACTAAGAACAGCTGTTGGGAAACATGGTATCATCCCATCAAGGCCATCCAGCATGTTCTTTGACATGCAGAGGGTATAGCTCTCTTGCACATGAGGCCATGGTTTAATGTTCCATTCGATGGACGGTGGCTTTTCCAAGCCCTTCAGTGTGACCTACAGACTGCAGACAGGGTGGGTAGTTTTGTGGAGATAAATCTCAATGCTGACCCAGCTGGGACTCAAACCTGGGAACTGCAGATTATGAGCCTGTTATGCTACTGATTGAGCAACCTCTGCCCCCTACTGGGTGCAAGTAAATCACTTTTAGAATTCTAACATATGGAGAGGATTAATCATATCCTCACCTATAGATTATAAAATATTCCTCTCTAAGTGTTGCAGACAGTGAACCTGAAATCAGATTGCCAGTCACTTCTAATTACATGAAAAACAGCAAGAAGGGAATCTATCTTCTACTTTAGTTATGTTGTTACCGAGTTCAGTAAAACATTTTTTGTTTTGTAATTTTGCTGAATTTATTATACAATAAATAAAGGAGGATGAAGAAAGGATTGTCAATAGATAATGTTCCAAAATAAGAAAATGGAAGAAAAAGCCAAGCCAAATGTAAATTATATGGTGATATGCAATCACATAAAAGCTTGTAAATATAAGCAAAACAAGAACAGTGCATGCAAACGTTCATCATTTAAACTTACAGTGCTATGTGGCTGTGTTAAAGTGAATCCAATGACAGTAATTTAACAGTCATCATTCACATATTTTTTCAGAAAATAAAAATACTACATGGTAACAATGAATGTTTGTAGAACAAGCACTTTTGAAGCAACAACTAAGCTTGTTTTATTTTATACATGCAACATACAATTTTCTGTTAACCCTTAAATAACTGGTGATGGTAATTTAGACTAAAATAATTGTTTGCCATTTGCAAAGTTGTCATCTTAGACTTTGCTAAAAAAAAATATTAAAAAATATGAAGATTTAATATTGGGTATATTCTAAGTTTATGCAAACCGTAAATGTATATTGCATTGTACAGATCATCCATTGACTGTAAAAGAAAAATTATGGGCTATTTTGGCCATCTACCTTAATCCTGACATGGTCCAACATGCAGTTTGTAGCATATTGAGCCATATCAGGAAATATTCAGCATCAATCTGTCCTGAAATAAAGGCATTTAGGTAGAGGACACTGACAATTTTCACATTTTAGGCTGTGGAAATTTTTTTGGACTTGGTGAAATGTAAATATACAGCGTCACAATTCTTTGGGTAAATGATTCCTGTATAGATATACTTCTAAATAGAAACAGTCGGTACTTTATATAAATAAATAATACTTTATATAAATAAATATTATATAAATATAATTTCAAATTGTTAGCAATTTGTGTTTTTTTTTTCATAATGGACTATTATTATTATAGGATTATTCATTTCAAACCTATAATTGTTTTGTTAATATAGGTGTTAGCAGAAAATACAATAAAGCAATGGAAAAAGGGCCAGAAGATGATGGGTTAGTATTAATTTCTTTATAAGCAAAGTAATTTTAATAAGTTATTGATTACTGGAGTTTCCCATATAAAAAAAAAATTAAATGTAGAATAAGTAGGGAAAGCAAAAAATAAAGTTAATATTTCGTAACCTAATCTCAACTTGCAAAATATGTTACCTCTATACACTTATCTGTATCTTTTTGCATTTCATAAGGGCAGTTGTATTAAGACCTGTGTTTAAGTAGTGTTTGGCACTAAAATTAATAATTGTCTGAAAAAATTGGGAAAATAAAGTCAGTAAAATAAATAGGTCATGTTATAAACCAAAATAAATAGCATATAGTTGTGATTTTTTTTTCCAGAAAAAAAAGTGAAATGCATTAATTTTAATAGTGCTTATTTAAAACTATTAAAAAAGGGATTTTAATTGGAATTGAATCTCATTTTAAGTCACTAAAGGGCAAATTTATTTTTACCTCAAGCAGCTGCTTGCTACAGAGGCCTTTATAGGAGCCAATGTATCTCATGCCATAGATGGCCTGTATTGGTGGAAGACAGTTTGTAAAGTATTAACTTCATAGCAATAATTGTCAGGTGACCCAATAAATCATAACTTGAAAGGCAAGATGATAAGTTCATAAATGATAGACTTTTTTTTAAAAGTTATTACATGATCATCATCATCCTCAAGTAGCCATGAGTTATGGAGGTCCAACCAGACCGTGCAATTTAGTTCTCCAAGCAAGTCTGTCCTGAGCTACATCTGCTGCATCTGCCCACTGCAACCAATTCTAATAAGGTCCTGTTTGACATTGTCTGCCCACTGCATCCTACGTCTCCCTCTCTTTCTGAGACCTTTAAGACTACTGTTCATAACCTTATAGTTATGCGTATGAGCAGCATGGCCAAACTAATAGTCTCTCTTTGCACAATATCTTCCTCAATGGAGGTTGCTGACTCCTTTGCCTACCTCATCATTACTTACAAAGTTGAACCACCTAATGGCCAAGATACTATGTAAGCATCTAATATCAAAAGCATCAAGTTTCCTGTTATCTTGCTTACAAAGGGTCCAAGTTTCACTACCATAACTAACCCTAGGAAGAATCGAACTATTATACAATCTAATTGTAGTCTTTAGGTATATATACCTATTTCTCCACACACTCCATAGATTCTTGATAGTACCAGCAGCATTCATTTGTTAATCTCATGCCAACATCACCAGTATCTGTTACATAGCTCCCTAGAAAATTAAACTGTGACATTTGCTCAAGACTGCAACGATTCAGATCAACTAAATCACAACCTGCCTAACCAATTTTCACCACTTTTAGTTTTTTCTTTGTTTATCACCAAACCTACTCTACTACCAGTCTCATCAACAGCTCAAATGAAAGGGTTTATCTCATCAGCATCATTTGCCAAAAGTGCTAAATCATCAGCATAATCTAAATCAGAAATTTTCAGATTTCCAGACCAGTTCAGCTCAAAATCTTTCCCTTGCAGTGATTATTGCATAACAAAATCAAAAACAAAACTAAAGAGAAAAGGAGACAAATTGCATCTTTGCCAAACACCAGAAGCAATGCTAAACCAATTGCTACAAGCCATACCAACTCTTACACATGACTCATCATTATTATAGAGTGTTTTGATTATGTTAACTAACTTGTCAGGTATGCCATAAAATCTCACAATCAACCACAAATTATGAATCAACAGAGTCAAAAGCCGTTTTGAAATCAACAAATCTAGTAACCAAAGGTTTCTGAAACTCTAAACAGTTCTCAAGAATCTGCCTGTGAAAAAATCTGATCTACATATCCCCTACCACATCTGAATCCACACTGCTTATCTCGCAATTGTCTGTCAACCAGATTCTTAATTCTATTAAGCACATGATACCCCTATAGTTCTCATAAGAACTGTGATCATTTTTTTTAAAAATGCGAATAATAATTACTGTGGTAAAATCCTTAGGAACGATGCCTTTATCATAAAAGATATGCAAAATTTCAGTCAGCCATGTGATAACAGAAACATTCCCAGCATTTCAGCACTAATTTCATCTACCCTTGGGAATTTATGTAGCTGAAGTTTAGAAATAGCCATAATAACTTCAGACTGATATAGGGCCAACATTAAAGCCAATAATGCATCTATCCTCATTATAAACAATAGCAGAAGTAACCACATTGTTTAGTGCATCTCTGAAATGCTCAGCCTACCTAGCCATGACAGAATCCTCACCTTCAATAACTTTAACTTGTTTATCCTTCAATCTCTGTATACCTACTGTTTTTTCCCACACAAAACGTTAACTATCTGGTGCAGCTCTCTGCTGTTGTGCTTTCTAACTGCTTTCTCATCTTTGTCAGCCAAGCCATCCAGCCACAGATTCTTATCAGCTGCCAACTCAAATAATTCTGCCTCTCTGCTCCTTTTTTCCTGAAAGAGTACTGTTAGTTTCCAAAAAAAAGCCTGCTTAAAATGGTCCCATTCTTCCTCAACTTCAGTAGTAAGCAAACCATGACTGTCATAATGACTAAGTAACCTGTCATGGTAAGCTTTAGCTATAACTGGGTCTTTCAGAGCTTCAGTGTCAAAGGTAACTTTTTTATACCTTAGCACAACACTTCTTAAATTTTGGTTGCAAAACACTTTTAACAAGGTAATGGTCAGATCCAATTTCAGCTCTCCTATGTGAACTGGTATTACTTACAGAACTAGCCCATTTGCTGTTAATTAATATACAGGGTGTCTGGGATAAAACTGATTGATAAGAAAAATTAATAACTTGCAAGGATTGATACATGCAATTTGCGCTAATGAATGTGTAGACTGAGCAAGTTTCACAAGAGTTCCAATGTGCAGTGAGGCAAGATGACACAGCTGCAAATGGCATCTTTCACACCTCAGCAGAAAGGGCAGTGCTATTATTGCCTTGCAGAATTTAAGTTTCCTATGAAAGTGCAGAGGATGGTTCATAAACATTTTGCAGAACAGAAGTTGCCAGCCAAGAATAGCTGCAAAGAATGGTACGACTACTTGTTGATTCATGGAAGTTTTGAGCAGCAAAATGCCGGTGAACTCAAAGACAATGCCTGAGTGTGTGGAAGCCATCTGAGCAGCTTTTCAGCAAAGTTCCTGAAAATCTGTTCGACAAGCTGGCTCACAGCTGGGGATTCTGAAGTCCAAGGTTCACAATGTGGTGCATGAAAGGCTGAAACTTTGTGCATATAAACTGCAACTGGTATGGCTGAGTGGTTAGCACACTTGGCTACTGATCTAAGGGACCTGGGTTCGAGCCCCGGGCTGTTTGTGTCGTTTTTCTGCTGAGGGCCTGCCATCCTCTCAGACCTTCTACTATGGCATATAAACTGACAAGCTCCTGTCAGACCTCTGTGGCAAGCTGCTGCTTGAAGAGCTTTTTATTTTTTTTAAAGGTTCACAATGTGGTGCATGAAAGGCTGAAACTTTGTGCATTTAAACTGCAGCTGGTACAAAAGTTCGAGCAAGGTGATCCTGAACTCCATTACAACTACATGGTGAAAATTGTTATCACTAATTGACAATGGAAGTGACTACCTGGAGAATGTGGTATTCAATGATGATGCACCTTTCCATGTATCGGGTCAGTAAAGCGACAAATTTGTTGCTTTTGGGATCAGAAAAATCCACATGTTCAGACTTACAAGTGCGACAGTTCCAAATTGAATGCATGGTACGACTTGTCTAAAACCAACATCATTGGCCCATTCTTCTTCTGTGAGATGTCTGTAACCACAGTACTGTACCTGGATATGTTGAAATTTTTTGCAGAACCCCAAATTCATGATGGTTATGCTTATCAACTAGACAGTGCACCACCTCACTTCTGGGCCCTGGTCAAAGAGTTCCTCGGCAAATGGTTTCTGAACATGTGGATCAGGCGAGGTAGCCTTGGCCATCGAGTTCTCCTGACTTGACATCTTGTGAATTCTTTCTCTGGGGATATGTCAAATGCAAAGTGTACGGTACCCTAGTAGAAGACTAGGTTGAACTTCGCAAGTGGATAGTTGTTGCTGTTGCCTCATGACTCCCCAAATGCTCATCAACACCTGGGCAGAAGTGGAATACTGTTTCTTGTGACACACTTGATGCACTCATTGAAATCTACTGACAACCACTGAAACTTGGGAAGTATTCCTCCTTGTTTTTGAAACTACATGCATGTATATCAACTACAGAAAAAATTGTTTCTTTATCGATCAATTTCATCCTGGACACCCTTTATAAACAATCATATTCTTATCCGGCCCATCTGGTGGAACTTATGTATGTCGCAGTTTTCCCTTATGTACTTATCTATGTCTCAGTGTTTGTAATAAGTGTTAGTTATTCTCAAACTATAAGTTTACTTACTTATAGGAGATGTTGACTATTGCAGCTACCAGTACCAAAGGAACCTATCACTCCTTCCCAAAGATCAGAATCAGTATCAACTTGAGCATTGAAGTCATCTAGAAAAAGTGTAACATCTCCTTTCTTGACAGAATTCAAATTATCCTGAAGATGCCCATAAAACCAATATTTTTCATCCTTATCAGCATCTTCAGTGTGGACATAACATATAGCTTTCAAGTCTCTACTGCTTGTCTGATATTTAGCTGTAAGAAACCTTTAATGAACTGATATCCTAGAAGAGCATCACTAGCATGTCTGCTGTGAGAAGCAAACCAACTGCTTGTAAATGCTTCTTATCTTCCCCCCTGAAAAGAGAAATTTAAGATTATTTTTAAGTATCTGATCTTTATCTGTCCATCTGATCTCTTGCAACCAAGAATATCTAAATTATTGCAGTGGAATTCTTGAGTGAGGACATTAAGAGAATAATCTCTGTGCAGAGTCCTCACATTCCAACTACCTATGGAGAGAAAATGGTTAGTAGGATGTTTAAAAAAAAGTATATTTATTGAGAGAGGAAATGCTGACATTATCAAACAGCCCTCTAATCTCAATCATGAGGCAAAGACCTGTTTCTCCCACTACTAAAGGCTGAAGCCAATATTATTTTTATCCTATGCTCAAAGTTAATTCTATAATATTTTTGCCAGATAATGAATGAACAGAAATGACTCATATTGTAACCAAATTAAACAACATTTAATTTTTATTTATAAAAATTAAAACACGTTTGCAATTTTTTTAGGCTATTTTAGACTGATATAGTGAAAAATGGATTAGGGAAGCAGGGTTGCCCTGAGGAAGAAAATTTTTAGATGTTTTTTGAAAAACTTTTTTTATGTTGCTCTGAAAAATTCTTAATTTTTTTTAATGACCTTCAATTTACTTTAATGATATTCCCCGTGTCAACACAAAATATTATGAATTTTCATTGTTGCCAAGACGGGATTGTAAATCTCTAGCCCATCAGTTTGTAATCTCTAGCCCATAGGTTGATGTCCCCTGCTTGTGTCCCAACTGTGCCAGCATTAAGATTTATCTCTGCAAACCTCCCCCCTCCCCCTTGCCTGCATTGAGAAAGTAGACACCTATGGACTTGGAAACCTTCATTTGTCAGATGGTGCATTAAGCCATGGACTTTCAGGAGAGCCATAACCTGTTCACATTGAAGAACATTCTGGATGATATTAACAGGAGATTATATTTAAAAAAAAGCCGTGTTCACAAAAGGAAGCTTAATTTTTTAAATTGCTTTTTTTAAATGTAGATTTGAGTTTTTTAGTTACTTTATAAATCCACCATTTAACATCTGAACAGAAAATATTAAGTCCTAATATATGATAAAGATTCAACAGTATTTATGATTAAAAGTATACCCATTAGCAAAAAATATCAAAAGTCAGTAAGGGTCTGTACAAGATGCTGGCAAGGTAATTAAGAGTTAATTCTTGAAAATCTAAGCAACAAATTAATTATATATCAATGGAAAGATGATCAAAATTCAAGAGAAAAAAAAAAACAGAATTCAGGACAGTATCTATGTGAGATGACAGGTGGCAAATCTGATTGGCAAAGCAATTCTTTGTGTGGTATGGTTTATAATAAGGGCTAGTATGGCAAAAAGCAGCTGTACAATTTCTCCTTGGATGGTATTTTTATTTCACAGTATTTCACACATTTTATATTCGGCTGGCAAAGTACCTGTAAATAGGTGCACCAAGCCCCCCTCTTTCAGACTGTGAGTAATTGATTCAGGTTACTGGAGTATGTCCATGATTACCTTAGCAGTCTTTAGCACCTATCAGTATCTTGCATGTTCAGTGTCAGCTGCATGAATTACATGTAGGAGCATAAAGCTAAGAGTTATCATTGATTCTTCAGGGATAAATGCAAAATAAAATAATTTTTTATTTCTGTTATCCAGTTAAAACAAAATCTGAAAGCAGTAATAATATGCATTGAACTTTTTAAAACACTATTGTTTCACATTTAGTTTACTTTTTGCAAGGAATATATACCTATTATGTTCTTAAATGAAAAAAAAATGAAATCTTAGCATTTAGTAGCTAAAGTAAGTAATAGGTAATGCCTGCTACAGGTAAATAAAATTAATGGTGTGGGAATAACTAGTGTCATAAGCATCATGAGGTATGTAATGTGAATTACACCTGATGGGTTGCATAGGAATATTATTGTGTATTAGTAGCAAATAGGTAGTTCTGTTAAGAACACTAGTTCACATTGGGAATTAAATAGAGTAACCATTATGTTGTTAAAAGTTGTATTATCTTACAACTGAAATTTGAGAAATACTAAGATTAAAAGAATTGCTTTTAACATTTAAAGCTTTGAAAGACTCGCAAATAGACTATGTTCTAACCGTAATAGGTTACTTAGTTCTCACGACAATTGGGTAAGCCTTTGGTTCACAACATTTGATCCCAAATTAATTGCACTGCCAAGTGAATTAGTTGACCCTCATATCAAAAAGAGTTGCCAACCAATAGGCCTTATTAAATTTGATCTATATATTTAATTTTATATATCTGATTTTTGAAGCTCTTAGAATGCTGTATAAGCATTGGGCCCTATACTTACAGAAGCCTCATGTTTTCTTCATTTTGCACAATTGTGTGCTTACAACTGAAATTGAGGAATAATAGGATTGTTCTTGAAAGTTGGCAAATCAACAACACTGTTGTGAAAATAAATTGTTCTAGGGAAAAAGGAGCAGGTGAGACAAAATCAGTTGAGTTATAGGGCAATGAAGCTTATTACTGAAAGAAAGGAGTGCATAAATAAATGAAATCAACACCCTATTAGTCTCGACAGACAGCATTACAGAGTGCTTAATAAATGTGTAAAGCTGAGCTGGCCAACTGAAACTTTACAGAGTCACTGGAAAAAAATTACGTTAAAGAGACATAGGAAAAATTATCTATTTAAAAAATGGTAACACACATTTCTAGTGAGTAGTGAATTGGAGGAAAAGAGCTATACTTTTAAAGAGTCAAAATATATTTTTATTAAAAGAACAAAAATATGCCTTTTTAATAAGTAATATGAATTGCCAAAATCATTTAATTATGCACCAAAAATGTTGGGTCAAAAAAATTGAAAAAATGAGCCAAATTCAATATAGTGATTTGTTTTATGAACTGAAATTTCTTTTGCAATAAATGTGTTGGCAGGTCAGATGTAAAGAATCAATTGAAAGTTAATAGAAATCTCTGGTTTGATAGCCTGGCTGACAGAGACAACAACACAATAACAGAGAGTTATACCAGATAGTAGATGTTGTGTGTGTGTGTGTGGGTGGGTGGGAGAATCAGACTGGCATCAGACAGGGATTTGAGAGATAAGCATAGATCATTGAAGAGGAGGATTCTGTCATGGCAAGGTGGGCTGAGCATATCAGAGATGTTTTGAACAATTTGGTAAATATATTTCTGGCTTTTAATGTTGGCACTATTTCAAAATCTGAAGTTATTGTAGCTAGTTACTGCAGTTATCCTAAAATTATAAAACTACACAAATCTCCAGAGCAGATGAAAATGCTTCCAAAATACTTAAAACTGGGATGTCTCTTATTACATGGCTGACTGAAATTTTGAATTTCTTTTATGTAATATAGACATTCCTAAGGATTTGACCAGAGTTGTTATCCTTGTTCTTAAAAAGAAAAGTGATCACAGTTCTTGAAATAATTACTAGGGCATAAGTCAATTCCCAGTTGAAGTAAAGTTTTTTATATCATTGTGCTTAATAGAATTGTGAATTTGGTTGATAGAGAACTTCAGGGTGAATAGTGTAAATTTAGAAGTGGTAGGAATGCATAGATGAAATATTTTCACTGTGGCAGTGTATTGAGAAGTTTAGAGTTCCAAAAACTTGCAGTTACTAGCTTTGTAAATTTCAAAAATGCGTTTGTTTTGTTGATTGTCAGAATTTGTGGTTGATCATTAGATCATGTGGTGTATCCGAAAGGTTAGTTTACATGATACTCTCTCTACTAACATGAAAGTGATGTGAGAGTTGGTAAAGCTTGCACTGATTGGTTTAATATTACTACTGGAATTTAATAAAGCTGCATTTGTCTCATTTTCTCTTCAGTCTGGTTATCAGTTATTTCTTGTAGTGTGCACTGCAAGAAAGAGATGGCCTTAGATAATTTAGATCAGCAGTTCCCAATTTTTTTGTACCCATTGCCCCCTTTACTCTTTCTATCTAATGCCTCTTGCATGGAATTTAGAATGTTTTCCTCTGTATAAAACTAGTTGAAATAATATTTACTGTGTATAAAAATTACAAATATTTTGACATTGTATCTCTGAATTTCTGATATTTTTCTTTCAAAACATGCCTAAATGTGTTAATCTAAGTACTATATGATACACTTTTTAATCTATTTCTACTGAAGAACTCAAGAAAATGCCAGTTAATATTTCTAAACTTGCCACTGTTGGGAACAATTGGACATATTTGAAAGTTTCTGCTTTATATTGTTCTGATGATTTGGGCATTTTGGCAAATGATGAAAAACATGAACTATTTCATTAAAGTTATTATTGAGGTTCCCCCATGGCTGAATGGTTAGCACTCTTGGCTACTGATATAAGGGATCTGAATTTAAGCCTCGGGTAAATCATGGATGTTTGTGTTGTTTTTCTGCTAAGGTCCTGCCATCTTCACAGACCTACTATGGCATATAAACTTACAAGACTCCTCTCAGACCTCTGTAACAAGTAGCTACTTGAGGGAGTATTTTATATTATTATTGTTGAGACAATGAAATAGCTTGGTTGATGAATAAAGAGAACATTGAAGTGATGAAAACTGGTCAGGCAGGTGGTGCTTCAGATTTTTTGAATGATTGCACCCTTGAACAAAGTTTTCAGTATAATTATTTCAGGAGTTGCAGAACAGATACTGATGATGTGCAGAATGAGATGAACAGAAAAATTTGCATTGCTGTTAGGATTTTTAAGAATATGTGAGGATTGTGGAAGAATGACATATACACCTAAGGTCTAAAATTAGACTATATAATAGTTTTGTCCTTTTAAGTTTTCTGTGGTAGTGAAAGTTGCAATTTTTTAAGCAAGGCACCAAAATATTTAATGCTTTTGATTCTAAATGCCTATGTAGCATCTTGTGCATTAGGTGGTTTGACTGTAAATATTGATGAAGTTAGATGGGGTTAACAACCACCATTGAATAATGGGGTTGGAATTGTCTGTCACTAGCATACCTGACTCATAATCTGACAGTCCCACTTATGCCAACATTGAGATTTGAAGGGCTTGCAGCAATAACGAGTCAGCTCCACTTTCTGCCAATTTTTAGTAAACAAAAATATACCATTTAAAATTCAATTTCAAACATGCTATAAATTGATAGACAACCAATATTGGTTGTAATAAACTTTTGGGTTGAATATTAAACCTATACCTCTTATTGACTCCCCCCAAAAATGAAATTTGAATGTTGGTTAAAAATGAGTAACAATTGGAGCTGCCTCGTTATTGCTGCAAACCCCTCATTTGTCTCTGTTAACCCTTCCAGGATCAAGGATGTCTATATCCATTTTTAGTACAAAAAATCGATTTAAAAATAATAAAAATTGCTGTTTTAGTTTTTTTTATAGATATAAAAAATATATAATTCAGGCTTGATAAATAATATTTTCTTTTTTCATTTGATGCATATTTTATTAAACTGTGATGTAAGTAATTTGTTAAAGCCATCTAATAATTGTTTCTTAGAAGTGATATAAGATATTGCCAATTTGTTTATTACATTACTCTATGCTGAAGCAATTCCCAATTTAAGCTCAAAAGTTTGATTTGAACTATTAGGAAACAATTTTTTTCTTAGAAAGTTTCTAAAAATCCCTGATAATTAAAATACTGCTATTTTTAAAAATGGAAGATTTTGGAAGTAATTATGAAATATGTACTTTTTTTCAGTATACCACTATAAAAAGTGTTATTAAAATTAATATGTACTACCAATGTTAAAATTTTTTACTTCAATAAAATTCAGAATTCTCTTTAATTTGGTATATAACACGACCTATTTCTGTTGATTAGTTATTTATTAAAAATATTCTAAAGTTGACTTATTTATTGTACTCTGCAACAAGCTTGGACTTTTCTCAAAGTATGGTATGGAGAAAAAAAAATACAAAATGAAAGAAATGTTTAAACAATAATATTTATTTGTGTTGCCAGATCCATTTTTTTTTGCTATATAAATATGAAGGTTAAAACACTGCTGAATTAAGAGGTTAATTTAAGTCTATAAACACTGTAGGTGCTGGACTAGTCATGTGTTATCACAGCAAACAATCAGCTCATTGACACTAATGTGCTACTTGATGGTCATAGATCGGTGCAATGAAGTTTAGGTTAAATAGTCATACCTGCTTTTTTTTTGTTCTTCAGAGATAGATTTGGTGAGCAATTCCAGGTTGTGTGTTGTTCTCAGTAGCTGATACTTGCACAGGTCCGGTATTGTTGCTTCTCACTTGGTGATAGTTCCTACGTATGGTGATGTTGCACTTTATTGTCTCTGTGGTACGAGTCACTGGGTGTCATCTTAAATTTCTCACTCCTATTAGTGTGCTGAGCCAGTTGCCTATATGCGATGTTGGTGACCAGGCATTGTGATGCATTTCGTGCCATCTGCTTCGGCACAGCATGCCATAATTCCTTTCATTAGTTATTTGTCAAAAAGTTCTAAAGTTAAATTTGGCCTCTGGATGTAAACCAGTTTTTCTAGCTAGACCCTGGAAAGATTAAATCTTCACCCTGCCTTCAATTAGAAAGAGGATATTTTTGTGCTTGGAAAGGTCATCATATATCAGATAGGACATAAAACCATGGCCCCATGAGGAAGAGAGCCATATCCTCCTCATGCATGTTAAAAAACACTCTGAAAAACCTTAATGGAAGGCTGTCTCTTAGCAATTGTTTGATGAGTTCCCTTTACCTCAGCCTTTTCTGGGGGTCCTTGTGACCTGGCCATTTAGCCCCATGTCTGCAAAAAAAGGTTCCACCCAGAGGTAAAACCACCAACCAGCAAAATGCAACATATGTAGCTCAGGACAAATGTGTTTGAGGACTAAATTGCAGTGTGGTTGGACCTTCACAGCTTCCTGAATTTTACATTGGATTATTATTTAGATACACATATATGTAAAATTCATGTAGCTGTGAAGGTCCAACCAGACTGCAATTTAGTCCTCAAATGCATTTCAAACTCAAAACGTTTTTAATACTTTGAATTATTATGCAGATACACAAGTATTAAAAAAGTTTTGCTTTTTAATGTTCATGTGTTAATGCTTACTCAAATGCTGGTATGTTCATTGTAATTGAGACCCCCCCCCCCCTCATTTCTTATAAGAACCAAAATTTAATGTTTTAGTCATATTGTACATTGAGATTCCACTTTCATCTGGCAGTTATTTTAAAAGAAAATTGTGTTGCTATAAGACAGTTACAGGCCTTTTGGAGGATTACCCAAATCAGCTCAAAATAATGTTTCAAGATAATTGTATTGGAACATGGAGAGTTAAGAGATTAAAATTAAAAAATGTTACTTTTCATTTACCCTGTAACTTTCAGTTATTTTTATTGTTACTAAATCACTAACCTCAATTAACATGATGGATTTTTTAATGCTAAGCTTATTTCAATGTTGAATGGTTTGTGTTGAGCTACAGAGCAAGGAGTCCTGAGTTTTTAGAGGCCTTACATCCTTCACAAATCTTTTGTGTTGTATTATGCTGACAGGTTCCTATCAGGCTTTTATAATGTGGGCTACTTGAACTGAAACTACAGATGAAACAAAGCGAAATCTTATGTAACATCAGATAATGTTATTCATGGAAATAACCATTTTCAAAAGGAAATTGAATATACTTTTGTATGATAGTAGATGATATGAACATTTTATTTATAGAGAATAATTTTAACACTTTAACCCTTCAAGGATCCAGCCTGAAAACTGATTTACATCCAGAGATCCAGCTATTTTTTCAGTCTGATCAGAGAAAAAAAAAAGTTTAGAATTATTTTGGCAAATAACTAATGAAAGAAATTATGTCATATAGTGAAAAAATGCATCTGGCAACACACAAATTTATTTAAAAAACTAGTAGACAGAAATGGTTGTAATTTTTTTCTTAACCATACTTTGAGAAAATTCCATGCTTTTAGTCAATTTTACTGGGTCAGATAAACAAATCAACTTTAGAAATAAAAAAAAAAACAGTTAACAGAAATGGGTTATGCTATATACCAAATTAAACAGAATTTAATTGCAAATTTTATGAAAATAATTTAAACAAATTTACCAGTGTATTGATTTTAATAAACCTTTTTCACTGTGATGAAAAAATCGATCAAACCACAGAATTAAGGCTAAATTTTGGAAAAACTGATGAATAAAAATAGATAAATTATATATTAATCAAAAGGAAATTTCCTCCATAATAATATAATATTTAACCTGAAGCACTAAGTTTCATTTAATGATTATTTTCAGTATCGTATATTTTAAACACAGGCAATGTTATACAAAGTGACTTGGACTTCTCACATTTACAGGATTTTCTGAACCTGGTTATGAAATGGGAAAAAAAAACTTTCTTGGCTGCTTCTTTTTATTAAACATCATGAATTTTTTTCTTTGGGTGTTGAAGTTTGGCAATCTTGGCTAAGTGCAGAATGGTTTGTGCATCAAAGCAAAAAAAGCAGTGTTATATTGTCTGTACAGCACAGCCAAGATACTGAGGTTGGGGGTGGATGCTTTTAAAATCATTCATTATAAATATAAAAACTTGCAATTAAAAAAAAATGAAATTTTTCTGGGAGTGGGGGTAAAACACTTCCCAAATTTGCCCTCCTGCATGAGGACTGATTTCTGTGCCAAGGGAGTCTCATTTTCCATATTCATGACCTCATTCATTTTCAAAAATATGGTACAAGTTCAAATTTTTTTATTAGAAAGAACCAAGAAATAATAAAAGAAAATTACATATAACCTAATGGGATGTTAAATAGAATATCTGCAATAACTTTTATGCAGGCCATCCAACATAGCATAATTCAGGAAGATTGATGAATCAGATGACCAAAAGATCGCTAACTTATAGAAATCTACAGAAATGAATTTGCTTCTGTATCCAAGACCTCATTTATTTTCAGAAAATGATACCAGATTAAAGTTGTACTGGAAAAGTAATAAATAATAAATTAAAAATTAACATATAACCTAATGCGATGTTAAATAAAATATTCACAGCAACAAGTTGTAGGCCAGCTATCCGATGTAGCATAACTACGAAAAATCAATATTTATTGATCATTAAAAAGATCAATAATTTACGAAAATCTGCTGAAATGAAAATTAAGGTTTAAATATAAAAAAGTAAATACTTTACAAAGGGTATCAAATATGGACCAAAACTGTAAATAATCCATTATGAAGCCACTTATAACACAGGGAATAGAGATAGTTGTGTGTCACCTGCCTCTTGTGCAGTGAGCCATAACGTAATTAAGTGCAGCTACACCCAGTCTTGGAACCTCAGAAGCATTTTTCACTTCCAGTTTTGATTTTAAGAGTGGGAAAGGTGCATAGAATGCTGGGTGAAATGATAAAAATTATTCTGGGAATACTGAAATAGGTTTATGCAGAAAAGAGTAAAATGAAAAAAAAAATGTGTTACTTATTTTATAATTATTTCCAAAAACTGCCATTTTTAAATTTTTTTTTAATTTTTAAATGGGAAGATTGCTTTAGCAAATAGGAACGTAAACAAGCAAATCATCGGCAATACCGTTTAGTGCTTCCAAGAAATGGAAATCAGATGGCTTTATAAAATTATTTATATTGTAGTTTAATAAAATATGCATCAAATTAAAAAATAAAATATTTTTTGAATATTGAATTAAGCATTTTTAAAAGATACATCTAAGAAAATTTTCAAACATGTTTTCAAACGGTAATTTAGAAATAAAATTGAAGTTTCATGTGATGTACAAAAGACAGTCTATTTGATGTCCTTTGCCTCTCATTTCGGGTTATGTCAATGTTTATGTTCAATGGTGAGCTGGGAAGGGTTAAGAAGTTATGTGATAATTGCAAGACAATAATATTAAGTTTTATGTATGTTTCATAATGTATACAAAAAATGTTAAGAACTTTTGGAAAAACTAGTGTAGGTAAAGTCTTTATACAATTAAAGAAAGAGTAATTAACAGCACTGTAGATAATTCAATAACTTTTGAAAAATCCGGAAAGAACGAGTTATAACATTTTTAACTGTGTAATGACCATACCTGCTGAGATTTGAAATGGACTCATTTGATTAGTGCTCATTTTTATTCCATATAACTCCAACCAACTCATCTTTATTATCCTTGATTGGCTGTTTGTGCTATTATGGTTGTTAAAGATTAAATCCCCAGGGCTGATGCAAATTAGTACCAAAATGCTTAAAGTTGGGATGTTTGTTATCACACAGCTGACTGAAAGTTTGATTTTTTTTTGTAATAAAGGTGTTTCTAAGGATTTTAAATACCTAAAATGAGGCTGCTAAAATGAATTTACATGAAAAATTGAATGTAAAGAAAGACTATAAGGAGTAGGTAAGGGCAATAAGCACCATATATGCAAAATGAAAATAATACAGTGAAACCTATATTAGGTCACTTCTGGTATCTGAAGCTTTATGCACTTGCTATAATAAAGATTATACCTCATCCTACCAAAATTGTGGATGTTTCATTCTGTAAATAGCATTCATATAAAATTTATTGCGTTTTTAATATTTTTCTACAATTTTAAACCATTTTTAATGTGTAAAATAGCATTTTTTTCATTACTCTAACCTGGCTATTATTGGCTGAATTTATGTTATGCAGTTACAGTTAGCTCTGAGCTCTCTTCCACAACGTTTCGTTTACTCGTAGATTAGTGAAATTTTTTATTGATTTATAATTACCATTTTCATTTTGGCAGTAGTTTTCTTTACAGAATGCAAATGTTTGCTTCAAACTACCCTCACCAAAGAAAAAGAACTCATTAAATCTCAAAACAGGATTAGATAAATTTGCAGTAATCTCCAGGGCAAGTTTTAGATAAATATTGGCCTGGAAAATTGCTTTCATACTGGCTCATGCTACTAAAATTTTTACTAAATCAACACTAAATTTATACCGCTGTCAAAAAGTTAAACATAACCCTTTTAGACCCTGTTTACATTACAATATACATTACTTTTTGTAATTTTTACCTATCTTCATATTTTGTTTCACTCATTTGTCAGTTTGTTGGCTTTTTTTCAGCCTGTGGATTTGTCAAAACAGTTGTTGCACTACATCTTTTGAATGCAAGGGACAAACTTAATCTTTCATTTGACACGTAAATCATTGTGATGTGGGGAGTGTCATAGGTTATTAAAAATTTACCCCCATGCTTTTGCCCCTCCGAAAAGGGAAATGGAGAAATGAATGTTCTGCTATATCTTCAGAAATGAGGGCTGAAAGCAACTGCCTTTGCATCAAATGATAGCTTGTGCATGGGGAATGGCATGTTATAGAAATCACCCCCCCCTCAGTGCTTTCTTCCACTCCAAAAGGGGGGGGGGATATGTGTAGGATTGTTCAAACACAAGGACAAACCATAACAAGTGAAAAGCTTGTAATGGGGAGTGCTGTAGACAGTAAAAATATATCCCCTTGCTTTCTTCTCCTCCGAAAAAGGGAAAGCGTGATAGTGGTTCTACTGTATCTTCTGAATGTGAGGATCTGCAGTAATGAGTTAGATATCAAATGAAAGTTCATATGAGGACTGTTGTAGACTACTTTGAAATGTGTTTGCCCATAACCCCCCCACCACCAAAAAAGGAAGAAATGTGATCTTTGTTTGAGTCATATCAAATGGAAGTTTCTGAAGATAAGTGTTTTTAGTGACAAAGAAATAATATAAATTAATAAAAAAAAATGCCTATTTTCCTATATGTGCCCTAAAAAGTAGAAAATAAAACTGAAGTATGTTAGTGGTGTAATTGGCCACTGAATTTGTATTCACTTCAAAGGAAGATAGGGTGCTAATGTATCTACTGAACAAGATTGCTGGTGCTTTATCTTCCTTTGAAGTGAATATGAATTCAGTACTGATTGCACCATCGAAATGGTTTAGTTTTATTTTCTACTTTTTAAAGCACATACAGAAAGATAGTTTTTTGTTTATTTATTTATATTTTTATTTAACAGGATGGAGGTGCATGTGGTCTTGCATGTTTGCAAAGTGTAGACCAATCTTTAGTATGCAGGAATGGAATTTAATGTCTTCTATGGATATATTAGAAGCGACATATAATAATGTTGAAGATAATGTGCCTGACATGCAGCAAGGATTTTTTTGCTACATTTCACAGGTGTTATTTATCTGATGTATATATCTTGACATATTGCACATAAATTATAATTCTTTTCATTATCCTTTTTACTGCTTTCTGAGATTTCAGAATTTTGTAACTTCAGGACAGTTTTTGCATTAAAATGCAAATGTTGAATTTCAGTGAAATGATGTTTAAAAATAACTTTTGTTTATTTTTGTTCCCTTCATCATAAAGAATATTTGAATGGAAACATTTTTTATAAACAAAAATTCAGATCTGAAGGAGATGACATACAAATTGTGTAAGATTTAAAAATACAACTATGAAATGGTACAAGATTCAGAGTGACTGTTCATTGTTGTATAGCAAATAAACAGTGAGACATACAGCAAAGGAATTGCAAGATTTTCATGGGTTATGCAAATGATTGAAGGAGTGTCCATAGATAAAGGACCTGTTTCAGCAGAATAGAAAGGTTAATGTGGAGTATGATTATCTTGAACAGTTACACAAGTATTGCAACAATTGTTTTTTTTACTATTTACCAGGTTGGCCACGAATCCAGTGGCTGTACATCCCACTCTTCCTAAAAAGTGGAGGGTGAGCTCAGTAATAGCACACCAAGCTTGTAATCTGTAGTTGAGTCCCATCACCCTCAATCAGAAAGGGGACATCAATGGGCTAGGAAAGGCTGCCATCCATTGGATGTGATGTAATGATATGGTCCCATGTGCAGGAGAGACATAACTTTGCACATTGGACACTTGGATGGCATTAATGGAAGACTACCATCTGTCTCCTAAAAGCTGCCCAGTGGGTCGCCTTCCCCAACCTTCCCTGAGCCTTTGGGATCCTTGTAACCTGGCCATTGTGTGAAAAAAAGTGCTTCTCAGAGATAAAACAACCTGAAATGTCAATTGGAGCTCATGGAGGGGTGTGATAACATTCATCATATGATCTCTCCAGTGCATCTTATTGACACTCTACAGGGCTCAGTTCTGGCCACTTCATCCACTGAATATCCTCACTTTTGAAGAATTCATTGACTGTCTGAACCTAAAGGGTGGTATCATCCATCAAAATAAACTGGGGGTAGCAACACCCCTGAAAAGTTTCTTAAGGCTAAAGGATATCACTCATATGCCTTTGACCAGTCCGAGATCCTCAAGCAAAACATGAAGTGGTGTGCATTCAACATAATGTTCTCCCAACCATCAAACCATCATAGTGCCATTTTTTTTTTGTTAGAAGGTTGATGATGAGTTTCTTGTTCTCTTCAGATCAAAACACATCGAGAAACTGTCTGAATAGTGAATTGTAATTTGTCAGCGAAGAGCATGTGTGGTCATTGGTCAAGGGCAGGCCTGCAAACTATGGCCTACAGACTGCATGTGGCCCACCAAATTATGCGAGGCTCCCAAACTACTGAGGGGGTGGGAGTGGCTCAGTAGATAGTGCGCCAGGCTCGTAATCTGTAGTTCCCAGGTTCGAGTCCCAGCTGGGCCAGCATTGAGATTTATCTCCACAAAATTGCCCACGGTCAGTAGGGGACACCGATGGGCTTGGAAGGCCGGCGTCCATCGGATGGAATGTTAAGCCATGGCCCTGTGTATGGGAGAGCTATACCATGTGCACAATAAATAACACACTGGATGGCCTTGACGGGAGGCTACCATCTGTCTCCCAACAACTGTTCCAGTGGGTCCCCTCCCCCAACTATCTCCGCAAAATTCCCTGCCCTGCCCACGATCAGTAGGGGACACCGATGGGCTTGGAAAGGCCGCCGTCCGTCGGATGGGACGTTAGCCATGGCCCCATGTGCGGGAGAGCCATACCCTGTGCACGTTAAAGAACACGCTGGATGGCCTTGATAGGAGGCTACCATCTGTCTCCCAACAGCTGTTCCAGTGGGTCCCCTCCCCCAACCTTCTCTGAGCCTTCGGGGTCCATGTGACCTGGCCCATGGTGTTCAAAAAAGTGCCACTCAGAGGTAAAACAACCCAACCCCTCCCCCAACCTTCTCTGAGTCTTTGGGGTCCATGTGACCTGGCCATTTAGCCCATGGTGTGCTGCTCAGAGATAAAACAACACAACCCAAACTACTGATGACAAATTTGCAAAAGTGAAAAAGAACCTATAGGGGACAAGAAGTTCAATTTTGGCAAAGTAAATTCTCATTAAAATAACTAATTTTAATGAAATTATATTGTCTGTGTTTCAGATTTTTTTTTGGTGTGTGTGTGTGTTGGTTATACATATGTTATTGATCATATATTTCTTTGGTGGCCCACTATTTTATTTCAGTTTGCTACACAGCCCTTCAGCTAAAAAGTTGCTGTGGTCTGGTCCAGGGTCTAGTTATGATGATATCTGCATTGTGAGATTGAGGGGAATACAAGCATTGGTTGTCTGGCATACAGCCCTCTCTGGGGAATCCTTTTGTAAAAATCTTGCATGGAATCTGCCCTCCCAATGGCTGCAGAAACCTACAGAGAGAGTTGCCAAGTTAATGTCACCCTATGATATTGGGCTGTTAATGCAAGATAGCCATCATCCTATGTTTTTCATTCTTGGATAGGATTACCAGACACCAGTGTTCTAAAAGAAGGACAAAGAAAGCTAGGAATAGATTCAAAGGAGGACAAAGAAAGCTAGGAATGGATTCGAAGTAGGACACATTTTCAATTTGTGAAGTGAAAATATTTTTCCCCTAAGTTTATTTCAAGTATTGACTAACAGTTTAGTCAGAAAAAGGCATAATAATACTTATTCAGTATACTTTAAAATATATGTGCCAATTTTTATTTATTTTTGATAAGCAGTCAAGAATTATTTGACCTTAGCTTGCATAGTGGTTAGGGAGCTAGCTGCTGTTTCATCAGGCAAACTTTGCTGACTCTTAACTCTGACTGAGGTAGTGGTCAGCAGTGATTTCAGTCTCTGTAGGGCCACAGATTCACTAGGTAGCACAGATAGACAGCTGAGCACCACTGCTTACACACCAACTAGCTGGTAGATGGCTGTATTTCTCATTTTTCTGCCAGCTTTCAAAGTGTGTGAATGTCTTGCTTGCAGTTCCATTTGCTTTTTTTTTATTACCTTCTTACTTGAACTGCTTTTGATCATATTTTTGGATATGCGTGGCAATTGTATTCATCATTGTGACACAGAATTTTGTCAGAATACTTCATACTCCATTTTACATAATTTGAGATGATGCAAATAAGCAGCTATTTGATTATTGGCTAAAGACCTCATCACTACTTATAAGTGCCTGCATTAAAACAAAAAGTAATGATTTCTCTGATGTTATTGGCTTCAACAAAGAAAGTGGTAACAAAAAATATTGAATAATTTACTTTATTTGGTTGCTAGATGATGCACTTCAACTTAATAGCACTTAATGCTAATAATCATCTTTATGAATTTCAACAGTAAAATTAAAACCATCAACTCCTGAAGAAGATTGTGTTACAGTTGATGATCATGATGTATGCAGAGTTTAAAGGTACCAATAAGAGAAACTATTTATAAATCAAGTTTTAATATGTTGAGGAAATGCTAGTAAAAGGAATTACAGTGAATTTTCTTAAAGTATCAGGTATCTAAAAGTTATTATCTATAATTTGATTCAAGTAGTATATTCTGTATTCCAGGTAAACAACTGCAAATAATTAAAAGATTGCAAAAAATTAATCAGTTACAGATGTGTTTGATTGTGATCAATTGCTAATATGAAGGCAAGAAAAACCTTTACTAAACAAAGAGTTTTCTAATTAAAAATGTGTTTTAAAATTTTCAGTTTACTGATGTGTTACAAAAATGAGATTAAATGGTTGCAAAAATGTGAACCTTAACAGTTATCAGGAATAGGGTTCAAGAATTCCTCATAAGAAATAATCTGCTAAATTAACACAAAGCATTAATATCAATAAACTCATCTTGATTTGCCTAATTTCAGTCTTATATAGATACAGGAGAGTCTTATATAATACATTTAGATTTCCAACTTGCAGATGCGAAGCTTAAAGTTCCATCTTGAAAGATAATTGGTTGCTTTCAATTATGTTTTTCAGTTGATATACACACATGCTTACTGACTTATGTTCATGTCATCCAAATACAAATTAGCTTTTTGTTGATATGTAATTTATATTAGAAATATTTTGTGAAGGAAAAAATACATTTGTGGGAGTGAGCACACAAAATCAAAGAGCTGGATGGATGGTGCCATTAAGGGGGTGGTGAAAACATTTGGGACAGCTTTGGTTGGGCTGTTGCTCCGCAGGAATGCTAACATTGGTTTTGTGCTACAATGGCAGGTATGGAAGTTGTCCATCTGTGCTATCTACTTAACCTGCGGGGAAGGCCATGCTCTGGTATAGAGTTCTGTACAAAGGTTTCTAGGATCCTTTACTGTCTGTATGTTGCAAATCTAAAAAAAAACCCTATAAACTTTCATAGTGTCATCTATACAGGCAGTGCCAAAATTTCATGTAATTTTCTAAAATGCGCATTTTTTTTATCTTGCGTGTAAATTTTCTGATATTGAGTATTATAGAAAATAGTAACTTTTGCAACATTAAATAGTAAATTCACAGTCACTGTTGACTTTGAACTCAATAAATAGTTTTGTGTAATTTTATTTAGTGTTTTACAATGTTAGCCAAATGCCTTTTAGCATTCACGATTTGCATTTAAAATAAATTATTTCACAATTAACAATAGATTATATAGTAGTCACAATACAAGAAATTTGAAAAAGAAGAAAAAAAATGCAGAAAAAAAAGCTTCAATTTTAATTTAAAATTTTTTTATAAGTTTATACAAAAAGGACATTTTCATGTTTTTTCGAAATGCCAAGAGAATTTAATTTTTTAGATGAAAAGGAGGACATGTGAATCTTCCTAATCTTTGATGTACAAATCGCCTTAATAAAGTCCTTTTGGAGGACTTATTCATAACCCTACTCCGAGATGACCTTGCACTTGTCTACAGTAACATTTCTTGTCTGTTGGAATCATCTCCAGTCTTGAAAGCATTTATTGGGGGACATTTATTCCTATCCACATCAATCTGGAATTGGCCAGACTAACAGTTACTCTACCATGTATAAAAGCATCCATATGATGTTTTCTGTTCTATATTGTTGAAAAATGCCCTACCACATTAACACAGTGCTTGCTCAAGAGTATAGTGCAGAATCACAGCCCACATTTATAGTACATCAGATTTACTTAAGCCACATATTTAAATTTTGTCTGATCAAGTGATTTTTAGGAGGCATGTTACCTTGCGTAATTCTATTTTATCGGAATAAAATGTAATATTAATAATTTCAGTCATTTGTGAGATATGTAACAGTTTGTTAATTATGCTTTTAACTTTTGGACACTAGCATATAACAATTATGGGTAGAAAACGAATTCAAAATAAATATAAATTTTAAACTCGGCTTTAGAAAGTTTAAATGTTTATATTTTGTATGTTTTACAGCAAAGTATGTTGTACACATCACCAGAGTGAGCCTTGAATACTCAATAACCCAGTCTGTCCCTGCCAGTTTCACAGTCCAACAACAAGTTTTCACAGATCAAAAAATCAATCCTTAATATCACAATGAGTATAAGTTTATTGTAAAGGCTTGATGTTAATCTCACAGTCAAGCCAGAAATCAATGCCTAGTATCCCAGCCATATGCATTAATTGTAAAAGCTTAAATTGAAGTACAACATTAATGTTTGGAATAAATTTCTTGGAGAATGAATGTCCCAGATTTCATGTAAACCCTACCAATGGTGATCTTTTGTGTTCTTGTTTTATTTAAAACTGAAATTTAAAGTGGCATTTGGAATTGTGTATTTTATTATATATATATATTGCTCATGATTTAACCATTGTCTTTATTTTTATCAGCAATTGCAAACAAGTTGAGAAGATTAAAAAAGAAGATTATTCCCAAAGGAACCCAAAGCATCACGAAGCATCTGTAAGAAAGTGATTCACTTATTTTTTAAGTTTGAAATAAATAATGCAACAAAAGTTTCCTTATTTTGGAAATAAGCTGCATAACTTAATATTACTTTAAATGACTATTTCTCCAATGATGCATTTTACCTGAAAATAGTACTGTTCATTTCTAGAATAGTCTATTTAAAATGGTCCCATTCATCCTCAACTTTAATTGTAAATAAGCCATAATTGTCATGGTAGGCTTTGTCCATTTGCTTTTAATTAATAATTATATTGCTCTTCAACCCTCCAGTTTAGGATTGGCAATGCAAGAACTAGTTTCAAGAGTTCCTGGTACCTGTGATAGCTTCTGATTAGGATCATCTGTCATCTGTTATAACATATCCTGTAAATCTGTTCATTTGGAGTAGCCCATGAAACAAGCAGAAAACAATGATAGATTATTTTCCTTCAGTGGAAGTTCAGAATCACATTTATGTTGGTTAAAGTGATCAGCATGAAGTTCAACTCTTCAATGGGGCAAAAAAAAAAGTGACTACTGAAATTCAAATTAGTGGGTCAAACTGATCTGGCCACTTTAACCTTCCATTATCCTTTAGGGGTGAGAATATCTCCTAATGGTATTTAGCTTGATAAATCACGAATAGTGCTGTTACATTAAAATTATTAAGATCACCGATAATTCAAGTTATGAGGAGGGCAAAAAGTTAATGCAATAAATTATTGCTTACAATGCTGGTTATAAACCAATTTTCTGCTACAAACTATTCCTTAATTAATCATCTTAAATATTACAACTCTACTATCTAACCATTGTTTAGTTAACTCAAAGGTAAAGTAGAGATAAAAAAATAAGATAAAAATTAATTACCATTGCTGGCTGGTACATCTGCACAAATCATTTCGTGATGACATACATTCAGTATTACTATGATGTAGATAACAAAACCATGGCTACCAGTCCGGTTAGGATGCACATCACTTATCACTTGTTAGAAGCATAAAAGGGGTGCTGTTTCCTTTCACTATGTGAAGATTGAAGCACAGAAAATACAGTTTGACTGTAAGGCAATTATGTCCAATTGTTTTGACAGTACTTGCTTTCTACTACATATTGGTTTAATAAGGTGATTATCAACAACCACATTACTGATGTTACCAATTTTATGCTGCTTGCAAGTCTTTGCCGTTACATAATATTAGATCTTAGTTAACATTCGAACCTTTTCATAGTAAACTGAAGACAGGCTTCGTTACATAGCTTTGATGTTATAATTCCATATCCTTTTGAAAAGTATGATGGGCTAACATTGATAGGAGAGTAGAAAACAGTTTGCACATTCCTCAAGTTTTTAAGTTTCGAATTAAAAAAAATATTAAAAATAATAAAAAATATAAAAAATTTTTTAAAAAATTTAAAAAGGGCAATGTTTGAACCTAGTGCCCCCCCCCCCCCCCCACACACACAATTAACAGGCATTGTCACAGGTGATGAGATGTGTGGCTTTATTACTTACTATACAACTCCCAGAAAGACGGTTATCTTCTGCAACCCATAGTTGTCCGTGTCCCCAAAGACTTGCTCAAAGAAAAGGAAGTTCAGAATTTTTTTGATTCCCAAGGAGTAGTAGCCATGGACACCTTACCTGAAAAAATAACTATAAATTTGCCAATACAATAATGCTATTTTGCCCAAAATGATTAAAGAGATGAAAGAGCAGCAGCCAACAATAGGTTGCTGCTCTTTAACAACATAAGGTTGCTCCCTTCTTGACAATGCCAGTGCTCGCAAAACCCAGAAAATTACAGCTTATCTGGAGCAGGAAAAAATCAAACACTACCCTATCTTGCATATTCACCTGATCTTGCAGCATATGATCTTTGGTTGTTTCCAAAAAATAGAAAGGAACTTGCTGGGAAGCTTCTTTCAAGGGTGTACAAAATGTGTTCACTCAGAGTTGTGGAGTATCACCAAGTGTTCCAGAATTGGTGTAGACATCTTGAACTTTGCATAAATGCTGGAGGAGAGTATTTTGAAGGACAGCAAAAATTTTGTTAATGTAAGTGCAATGTTTTTTTCTTTAAATGCTTGTGAAGAACTTTTTGAATGCCCCTCATAGCCTTGGCATGCCAACTTTTAAGCACTTTTCAAGAATCCTCAAAATGCAACACCCAAAGAAAAATGCATACTCAGTGATAAATGCTGTTCTGTAAAAAAAGGCAACAAATTGTTCTTTGAGATCATTAACAGGACTGAAAATCCCATGAATGTGAGCAGTCCAAGATACATTGTGTAATACTGGCCTGTGTTTTAAAATATACCATACTGAAAAGAATTATAAAAAGAAATTAAATGTTTTAGGTAAATATTATTCAGGAAGAAATTTCCTTTTGATTAATATATGTATGATTTAGCTGTTTTTATTCATCAGGTTTTCTAAAATCAGGCCTTAATTGCGCATAGTCAAATCTATTTTTTCACTATATCACTGTAAAAAAAAGTCTTATTAAAAATTAACATCTTTGCAAATTTTTTATTGTGATAAAATTCATAATTCTGTTTAATTTGCTTTATAGTATGACCTATATCTGCTAATTGATTATTTGTTTTAAAAAAAATGGTAAAATTGACTTGTTTGACTCAATGGGCAAAAAGCATGGATTTTTGTCAAAGTATAATTCCAAGAAAAAAAGTTGTAAAAAGAGAGTAATTTTCTTTTTTCTTTCAAATAAAAATGTATATATATTTTTTATTCAGAAATAAGTATTATTTATTTTGATGTGCATTATAATTATTTGTCTTAATTTTTAAAAATTTTTATTTGCATTGCCATATCCTTTTTAAAACAGATTAAAATTCTTAGTCATTGAGCAATAAAATATATGTTTATCCTTCAAACTATTTGCCTGTTAAAATTTTTAGGAGAAAACTCAGAAGCTTTTTGGAGCAAGGACATTGCTCTTCAGTGAAGTGACCATATGGTGATATCAAGGCTCTAAAGAGCTTCTTTCACATGTTGTGAAGGGTGATTCCACTTTCTCTGTTGCAGGTGGGGATGGACGAGGTCATTATTTCAATAGTCTCATGGATTATGGTTCTGTAGTAAGTGGATGCATATACTAGCACTATGGTGTGCTCCTAGTATATGATTGTTGTAATGCCAGCTTGGCAGAGCAGTCATTAGCCTGTTTTGGTTGACATCTGTTTGATGCTCTGTAAACATCCCCTGTAGAGAACAAATGTCTTTTCTGATATAGTAAATGGCAGAATTATCTGGCAAATATAGGGGAAATCTGTATATTCCCAATTTTTGAAGGAGTCTAAATATGTCTGCCCCTTTTTTATAATTTTCCTCAGATTTGGAGTTGCTGACTATTGGGAGGAGAACTGAATCTCTTCTGTTGTCACTTCTGTACTTGATTAGCTTTTCTATTGTTGGTTGGAAGCCATGGAATGCAGCAATGGATTGAATGTTACTAATTTCTTTTTTTAAGCAAATGATCTTATGATGATACAGTGAAGGCCCTATGGATGAGTGAATGGAAAGCTGCAATTTTTATACATCCATGAGGAGCATGAGTCTGTATGTTATGATGGAGGGAACATAGGTAGGCTTTCAGTATATTGATGTCATCAAGGTTCCTGCATCATCTTTTTGGATGAAAACATCTAAATAGGGGATGGCGCTGTTTCCTCCTCCTTTGTGAAGCACATTGTTGAATAGATACTGTATTAATGAGACAGTTTAATTGCTCATTGCTGCCATTCCAAATTAAAAATACGTCATCAAAATAGTGACCCCAGAAGATGGGTAAAACTGCTGCTGAATTGAATAATTTGGTTTCAAGATGTTGAAGGATGATCTCAGACAGGATGCCAGAAAGGGGTGAGCCCAAAGAGCTACAAGTGGCCCTTGTACACAGATGGTATCTCATACCTACTATACTTTTTGAAAACTTCATATGTACTGTGAAGCATCATTGTGTGGATGTGTTGTTGATTAATCAAATATTTTAGCCCTTTTTTTTTGCCTCAACTGCACTGTCACTTTTGTCCCTTTTGACTCTATTGTGACATTTTTAAGGATTAGAAACATGGAGCTTTTATTAGATTTAGTATTAATTCAGCATTCTATAGTTACTTCCTCACCAAATGTTTTGTCAATCAAGTGATATTTGTTTTACAGACTTCGCTACAAGTTTCCTTTAAATTGCAAAGCAGTGTGTTTCAAATTTCATTTTATCAGATTCTTAACAGATATCTGATAAAGGAAGAGACTAGTGAAACATTCAGCTTATTGGGTATTTTAAAACTTTGGATTCAGTATTGGAATTTTGCTGCATTTAATTTTTTGCATCAAACTGAAGTGTTAATTGTTGAGCATATGTATTAAGAGTAAGAATATTTTTTCTTGATTAATTTGGTAATTGTAAGATCTGCATCTATATATTTTAGTTTCCCCCCCTCCAGTAATCTAACATTTGTTTTAAATGACATTCTAGTTTGACCACAAAGAATCCTGTTCCATTTGTCTAAGCACTGTACCTCACCAGGTAAGTATTATTTTGTTTCAGTTTAGATATGCTAATTTGATTAAGGATAATTGCATAGTTTGGAACAGTGGTTCTCAACCTTCTATGCTTCACATACCCCCTGGAAATATGCATGTAACTGGTGTACCCCTTGTTTAGATAGATAAAACTATAATTATAGTATAACAATAGGAATAAAAATCTAGTGACTTTTGAGCTCTCACGACTTACCCAAAAAAATTTTACCATATACCCCATGTTGAGAACCCTTTAGAATATGGGTCCACCAGTGAAAACTTACGAACATCCCTCATAGGGATGGGATGTTCATAAGTTTTCACTGGTGGACCCATTTTCCAATAAGTAGGCAGCAAGTGAACCAGAAGTTATTGCCTTATACTGGTAAGTATCAGAATATTAGAATTTATGTACAGATACTCCCTGGATTATGCAACATCCAGTTTAAGCAAATTTGAATTTACACAAATCCTCTTCCATATATATTTTTGAGTTCCATGAAGACATGTTAGATACAGAGTAGATAAGTGCAATTTATATGCTGCTATGTCAACTACTGATGATTCCTGTAGAGCAGTGCCTAAAATGGTTTGATAAGAAACTATATTGTAAGGTTTTCCGCCAACCCTTTCCAGTGTCCCATGAAATTCATTCCTGTTATGTCAGTACAATCTCTTATGAGCTAAAACGTCTGTGTCTTTGCAATACTAAAAACTCATTTTTAGATTTGACTGGGGGCCAAATGACGACATACAGCTTGACCCTGCCATATTTGACTTACATTTCAAGCAAATAATGTAGTAATATATATTGTACACCATTGAGGGGCACAGTACTGAAGCACTTGACTGTACTGAAGACTTCGCACAGTACTGAAGCCATGTTTCAATACTGCATGTCCTTCCTTGGCATTTAATGTTTTAAAAACATCTAGGAATTACACTGATATAAAAGACGATATTACGTAAGATTCATGGGGCGGGGGTGGCTCAGTCGGTATAGCGCGCCAAGCTCATAATCTGTAGTTCCCAGGTTCGAGTCCCAGCTGGGTCAGCGTTGAGATTTATCTCCACAAAATTCCCTGCCCTGCTCATGGTCAGTAGGGGACACCGATGGGCTTGGAAAGGCTGCCGTCCATCGAGTGGGACGTTAAGCCGTGGCCCCATGTGCGGGAGAGCCACACCCTGTGCACATTAAAGAAAATGCTGGATGGCTTTGATGGGAGGCTACCATCTGTCTCCCAACAGCTGTACCAGTGGGTCCCCTCCCCCAACCTTCTCTGAGCCTTCGGGGTCCTTGTGACCTGGCCATTTAGCCCATGGTATGCAAACAAGTGCTGCTCAGAGGTAAAACAACCCAACGTAAGATTCAACTATGAGAATTTGGATTTACACTTATATCCATCATCTGCTATTTTTAAAAATGATAGATTTTCGAAGTAATTACAAAATATGTACCGCCATTTTTTTTCCCATTTCACTTTTCTGTCATAAACCTATTTCAGTATTCCCACATTATTTTTATCATTTTCCCTAGCATTTTATGCATTTTTCTTGCTCTTAAAATCGAAACTGGAAGTAAACACATCCTTCTTAGAAATTTTGGTTGCAGCTCATTTAATTAGTTATGCTTCACTGAGGCAAACAAGATGCAGATGGCTGACATATGCAATCTCGCTGTGTGTGCTATATAATATTTTGGACCTACATATTGGATACCCATTGTAAAGTTAGTATATGCTGTTTTGATATTTAAATCTTAGTTTTCATTTCAGTATGTTTATTTTCGGAAATTAGCGATCTTTTGACCGATCGATAAGTATTGATTTTTCATAGTTATGCTACATTGTATGTTCGGCTTACAACTTGTTGCTGTGGATATTTTAAACATAGCATTTGGCTATATGTTAATTTTTATTTTATTATTTATAACTTTTCCAGTAAAACTTTGATCTAGTATCATTTTCTGAAAATAAATGAGGTCTTGGATATGGAAGCAAATTCATTTCTGTAGATTTACTTCCAATCAGCCATCTCAGCTTTATTGATCAGTGATTGCAGATTGATAAATCAGAGATCTTTTGACCGGCTGATATATCAATCTTTCCTAGTTATGTTAGATCAGAGGCTGGCTTAGAAATTGTTGCGGATATTTTATTTAACATCCCATTAGATCATATGTAATTTTTCTTTTATTATTTCTTTTTTTTTTAGAAAACAAAAACTTTGAGCTTATACCTATATCTGAAAATGATTGTCTTGGATATGAAAACAAAATAGACTTCCTAGCTATGGAAATCAGTCGTCATGTGAGAGGGCAATTTCAGGAAGGCATCCCCTTCACTAAACTCGCGGTGAAAGTTTAAACTCCCCCCCCTCAATCTAAAAAAATATATTTTTTATTTAAATTGCGAGTTTTTGTTTATATTGAATGGTTTTAAAGGCTATGCCACACAGATGATATAAGGTTTTTTTATTTATTTATTTATTTTTTGGTGCACAAACCTTTCTGCACTTAGCTAATATCGACAAACTTTAACACCCAAAGAAAAGATTCATAATGTTTAGCAAAAAAAGCAGCCAAGAAAGTTTTTTTCTATTTCATAACCAGTTCAAAAAATCCTGTGAATGTGAAAAGTCCAAGTCACTTTGTATAACACTGGCCATGTTTAAAATATATGATACTGAAAAGAATCATTAAAAGAAATAAAAATCATATTTCAGGTTAAATATTATTTGGGAGGAAATTTCCTTTCGATAAATATATAATTTAATTATAAGCAATGAAATAAACTCGACATATTAAATATCTACTAATAAATCAGTACTTTGAAGTCAATTCAAATTTTAGAGGAAAAATTGTCTTTAGCCAGGTGGAATATGAACCCATGATTGTTTATCACTAGCCTATTTGTAAGACATGCTTTCCATCTATATGGCAAATAGAAAGCCACTTGTGGCTAGATTGCCTGAATAGCACCTATATGTGACATAATAGAAATGTTCATAGAGATCTTGATCGGCAGCCAGTAGCCCAGAGCACCTGGACATGTTATCAGGAGGTCATGGGTTCGTATCCCACCCTCAAGACAATTTTTCCTCTAAAATTTGAATCAACTTCAAAGTGCTGATTTATTAGTAGATATAATTTAATTATTTTTATTTTTCAGGTTTTCCAAAATGAAGCCTTAATTGTATAGTGCGATCTTTTCTTTCACCATATCACATTGAAAAAGGCTAATTAAAATCAATATGCTTGCAAATTTTTGTTATATTTATTTTCATAAAATTTGTAATTAAATTCTGTTTAATTTGATATATATATAACGTGACTTATTTCCATTGATTGGTTAAAAATTCTAAAGTTGACTTGTTTATTTGACTCGGCACAATTGGCTAAAAGCTAGGGATTTTCTCAAAGTATGGTACCGAGAAAAAAATTACAAAATGGGAGAAATATTTACTTAAAACCGAAAAAATACTTTTTTTTGTAATTCAGAAATATATAGATAGCCATTGCAATCATTTCTACTATTTTTTTATTTTTATTTTTTAAATAAATTTTTATTTGTATTGCCAGATGCATTTTTTTACTACATGATCTCAAAAAAAAATATCTATTTTTGTTAAATACTTTGTTTTCAGAAAATCCGGAATTAAATGCTGATTAATTTGGCATACAACATGCCATAATTCCTTTCATTAGTTATTTGGCAAAGAAGTTCTAAAATTAAAGGGTTCTTTTTGGCTGAGCATAGGGAGTAAATAGCTTGGCCTTTGGGTGGAAACCTGTTTTTCAGGCTGGACACTGGAAGGGTTAAAGGTAACTTTTTTTTTTATCTTAGCACAACACTTCTTAGTTTAAGTTGCAAGACACTTTTAAAAGGTAATGGTAAGAGCCAATTTCAGCTCCCCTATATGATCTGGTATACCTAATAGAACTGGCCCATTTGCTGATAATATATGATCAATCATATTATTATGCAGCCCATCTGATGAAACCCATGTGTACATATGTATGTTGCAGTTTTTGTAAAAAGTGTTAGTTATTCTGAACTTAGCTGTAGGAGAAATTGCCAATTGCACTACCAGTACCAAAGGGACCTATCACCCTTCTTCAAAGATAAGAGTCAGTTATATCTGTTCATCTGGTCTATTATTAGCTGAAAATAAGTTGTAATGATGGAATTCTTGTGTGAGGACATCAAGAGAATATTCTGTGCAGAGTCCTCACATTCCAACTACCTATAGAGAGAAAATGGTTAGTGGGATGTTAGAAGAAACTATATGTATTGAGAGAAGAATTGCTGACAATATCAAACAGCCCCCTAATCGCAGGCATGAGGCAGAGACCTGTTTCCCCCACTAGGAATGGCTGAAGCCATCTACACTGGAAGACTTCCTCCAATGTAGGTTTGACAATGCCTGTAGAAGCAAGAGTTCAAGTACCTGCAATGACTTCAGATAAGGATTATCCATGAGCTGATAAAACATATCCTGTGAATCTATTCACTTGTGGCTGTCAACCCGGAAACAGAAACCACAGCGAAAGATTTTTCCCTCCACAGAAGCACACAAGTGCAGCAAATTCAGGATCTGTAATCAAGCTCAGAGACATTATTTCATTCAGATTGATATATATAGTCAGCATTCAGACAATGTATGGTTTACATCAGCAGGATAGAAGAAAAAAATGTAGCCATAGTAGTCCAGATCAGTAGGCCACACTGATCTGGCAGTCCTCCCCTTTCATCCCATTCCACAAGAGAGCTTTTTCAAAAGGTACTAACTGTCTGAATCAGACTTTAGGTGCTGAGCCTTGGCTTTCTGTACATCATCACAGGGGATTGGTGCATAGCTCTCCTTCTGCTGACTATTTAGCTGCTATTTACAGACCAACACTTGTCAGTGTTTTTTTACATAAGTAGTCTTACAGTTTCATTCATCCTTTTACCATTCTAACTGATGAAGGATTTAAGTGTAAATACGAATATGCAATTTTAGTTAACTCATGTATATAATAGATAACTTTACATCAATGTTATACTTGCATTATAAACTTTCTTCAATAAAGAAATCAAGAATTTTTCTGTTGATATACTTTTCCTACACATCACACACAAAAAAAGCACATTGATATACTTTTCCTACACATCACACAAAAAAAAGCACAGGTTTAATTAGCTATGCTATGAACGGAAATTATGAATGTGCATAAGGAATTTATATATTGCCACTTACTTTCTTATCAGTACTAAAATGAGGGGCAGGGGTGGCTCAGTCGGTAGCGCACCAGGCTTGTAATCTGTAGTTCCCAGGTTCGAGTCCCAGCTGGGTCAGCGTTGAGATTTATCTCCGCAAATTTCCCGCCCTGCCCACGGTCAGTAGGGGACACCGATGGGCTTGGAAAGGCCGTGGTCCCGTGTGCGGGAGAGCTCATACCCTGTGCACGTTAAAGAACATGCTGGATGGCCTTGACGGGAGGCTACCATCTGTCTCCCAACAGCTGTTCCAGTGGGTCCCCTCCCCCAACCTTCTCTGAGCCTTTGGGGTCCATGTGACCTGGCCATTTAGCCCATGTTGTGCAAAAAAGTGCCGCTCAGAGGTAAAACAATCCAACCCAACCCAGTACTAAAATGAACTGAAATATGATTACATTGTTAAAAATCTAAACTATTTTTCAAACCATAGACATCCGAAGTCAAAGATAAAATATCTAATAAATTTTTTTAACCTATTAGACTACTAACTTTGATAATTTAAATGCTTACAGCATGGAAACCCATTCTTATCCCAATACAAAAATGATTAAGATATTATTTGTAAATTTGTGTTAAAAAACAAATTGAATTCACTGTAAAATTCTTCATTTAGCAGCTTCACAATTTTAATTTAACATTATACACTGAAAGGACAATTTATTTTACACATCTATCTAATAAAGTATTACTCTGCCTTTTGTCCTCACAACAGCAGCAACACATTGTGGCATGAACTCAACAGGTGTTGGAAATGTTTGGTTAATATTGTGGCCCATGATTCCAGAGCAACTGTCTGTAAAGTGCTGAGAGTTACCAGTGGTGGATTTTGGACTCAAATGCATCCCTCCACTTTCTCCCACCATGATTCCAGAGCAGCTGTCTGTAAAGTGCTGAGAGTTACCAGTGGTGGGTTTTGGACTCAAATGCATCCCTCCACTTTCTCCCACAGATGCTCAATGGGTTCAAATCCAGAGAGTGAGAGGGCCATTCCAGGGTTGTGAATTCACTGGAATGCTCCTCCAAACAGTCCATCACCAAACAGGAACAATGAGACAGTGCAATGTCTCACTGAAAGAAAAAAACCTGAAAGAAATCATCCTGATGTGGGAAATGGATAGCCATGGACAGGTGTAGGCAGTTGGCAAGTATGTCAACATGCCTTGTGCGGTGATGGTTGTCTCAATAAGTACAAGATGGCCCATGTAAACTTGTCCCAGAACATTACACTGTCTCCACTGGCATGTAACACCCTAACTTGATAGTTGAGGTTCATGCTTCAGTTGCCAAGTCTGCACTGTGGTCCTCCTTTCTAATGTTACAATATGGGAGAGGCAGTGTTCACCTCAAACATCAACCACCTGGTTATGGTGACGTTTTTCTGATGGCTGCAGGTTTTGCCAGTTTTGATTTAGTACTGGTATACATGTGCAATGGTTGCACTGGGAAATCTTACTCATTATGCATTCGAGAATATGGAGCATTCCAGCTTCCTTGCACTGACTTGACTGCCCATGATCGAATTTGCTCAGGTTACCATGTTTATCATCATAACAGTCACAGGTACACTATACAGCAGGTAGGTATCTGACTTATTTTTAGCTTGAAAGGGTTTTGTCCAACTGTATTATTAGGGCAGGTTTGTGGATGGGTGTGGTGGTGTATAATAAATTGTGCTTTCAGTGTATAAACAAGCAATACTTCATTTTAAAATATTTGAGACCCTTCAAATGGGATTTGATTTATAAACTTTTAATCCTTTGACTTACATTGCCAACTCTGAGACATGAGGAAATTCAGCCCATTCATACATAAGTGTCTCAGATGATGGAGCAGTTGCAGTCATATCTTTGGATATCCTCCTATTTGTCAATAGATGGGGTGACTTGTCAGATACCATTCTGCACGACTGGGCATCACAGAGTGCTACAGTAATTGTTTTTTATTAATCTGTTGCAATTATCAAATGTAGTTGCATTATAAAAAATTAGAAAAACTGGAATATTTCCAGCAAGACTACAATGAGCCTGTTTGATAATATTTATCTCCTCCCCCCCCCCCCCAATTTTTTTTTTAAGACTGTAGTGTGCAAAGCTAGAAACAAAAACAAGTAGATAGAAATGTGAGGTGTAGAAAGTGTTTTGTTGCCCTTCACTCTTCTGAACTTTGTAATGAAACCACCATCAAAAAACTTCTAAATGCTACATGAAACCTTTCATCATTTCAACATATCATGAGTAAAAATTCAACAGTTTTTATGATTTTTTTAAAATTCAGTTTACATATATACAAAATCTTTGCAGCTATGGACTACAGAGTTCTAACCACACTGTCTAATTTTCTTCTCCAGACATGTCTGTTCTGAGCTAAAGCTGCTGCTGTTGCTGCATTAGGACACCGTAGGCCAATTCACGGGCAACATAAACTGGGTATTATAAAAATTATTTTACTTAAGAAAATGCACTGGCAGAAATTGAAGAAGGAATACCTTTAGGAACATCTTATAATATGTTAATAGTTAAGGGCAGCAGAAACCGTGATCCAAGATTGAAAGTCATTGGATGAAATAATGACATCACCAAGGATGACAACATGTAAATGTAAGCAGCACATATTTAAGGACTAGGGCATGAAGAAAGAAGCTATTCTTGTGTCGTGTTGTTCAGTGCTCTTTGAAGAAGCTACCATGCCTGGATGATGCAAGCACACAACATTTGTTCAGTTAGTGAAGTTTGAGCGAGGTCATATAGTGGGTCTTCAGGAAGCAGGTTGGTCTTTTCGTCAAATTGCACACTGCATTGGACGAGAGGTATCAGTGGTGGTATAATGGTGGTGTTGATGGTCAGAAGAGCATTCGCACACTTGCAGATGTGGTTCTGGGTAACACAGAGTTATTCTGTAACCATATCCGTTCACTCTGCCGTTACCCAGAACCACATTCTGGGTAACGTCAGAGTGAACGGATATGGCGTCACAAATTCAATCCTCTGTTGTACCAAGGGTGTCATAAGAACGATATGCAATCATCTTTTGGAAGCAGGACTACTGGCATGCATATGCCATGGCACAGATACCACTGTCACCTCATAACTGTCAAGTATGTTTGCAGTTGTGTCAAGAATGAGTTCATTGGAGGGACAAATGCCAGTCTGTGTCTTCAGTGATGAAAGCTAATTCTGCTTAGGAGTGTGTAATGGTCTTTTATGCATCTGAAAGGGACAAAGTGAGTGGCTTCTCCCATTGTGCATCCACCAGCAACACATGGCCATGCCAGGCATCATGGTGTCGGAAGCGATTAGCTATCACTCGTACGTGTCTTTTGTTTGTACAGGGTACACTGAATAGCAATATGTACATCAGCGACATCGTACAGCTGGTCGTCCTGCCATATTTAAGTGTAATCCCAAATGCAATATTCCAGCAGGATAAATCCTGCCCACACTCCACCTGGGCAACTCAACATGCTCTTCAGGCAGTGCACCAACTCCCCTGACCAGCATGCTCTTTGAACTTCTCTCCAGTTGAGCATGTCTGGGACTGGATCGGACAAAGACTCTTCCGCAGACTGCAGCAGGCAATGACCATCACTGGATTATGCGTCCAAGTTGAAAACGCATGGAATGGTATCCCCCAGTGTGATATCCAGCATTTGTACTACCAATTGCGTGCCAGATTGGAAGCTTGTATTGCTGCTCGAGGAGGTTCAACACCTTATTAAAATGTGCCTTCTGTAAAATTTAATACTCATTAAAAGGTAAAATAAACATTGAATCACTTCATGCATGTGATCACTGTCCTTTCTCAACAAGTTGTTTCTACCAAATAAATCTCATAGCTTACGCTTCAGTTGTTAATAATGTTCTTTTTTCAATTTCCACCAGTTAATAATTCTGGGCAAGTTTCATATAAAAATATTTGTAAGCCAGTGGGTTAAAGAAGGTTTAATTACTCATTTTGAAGTTTCTTCATTGCATATTCCTTTTGTATCCCATTTGTACTTAAACTTTATATAGTTCAGAAACCCAGGCTTTTCCCATGATTTAAGCCAAATTCATTGTTTTAAAGATTCAGAGGCATTGCTTTACAAATAATTGATAGATTATAGAAATTTGCTACTTTTTTATGAATTGTAATTTTTAAAAAAAATGTAGAATTCTTTTTAATTTTATAAAGTTTTTCAAAAGTTGATCAAACTTGGCAAATTTTATAATATAAAAAAATGGTTGATTGAAATAGTGTGTATTTCACAATATTGAAACCCAATTATAATTGTTAAACTTGAAATTGCAAATGCTATTTTATTTTGTGTCCACTGTTAACAATAGTATAACATTTTTTTTAAATTACTTATTTTGTTTCAATAAAATAACTTAAATTTCAGGATATGTATGAGTTTTTCTGCAGTGAAAAATTTTGTACCTCTTGCTGTTCTGCATATATTAATGGCTGCATTGAAAGGGGATTTATTCAGGTAGTGTTAACTATGTATTTTAGGAAAAGTAATAAATGCTTGTTTTTTTGCATATAGATTAATGTGGCTCTATATAAATAGTTGTCTGTTTTGCAATTGACTCTTAAACCAATTAATCCTCTAAATCAAGTTTTTGAAGTGAATTGTCATGTAGAATGGAATCAAGTGCTTTATGCTTACCTGACTTGTTTGGTGCATTATAGCCTTTGTTCATGTGCCTAAAAATCTTGAACAAACAAACTAATTTATGCATAACTGAAAAATCAAAGCAAATTTTATATTATCATTTAGTGTCTTATGTATTTAGATGTCAATTTTAGAATAGCATCTTCTGTATTTAATCTTTTCTTAAAACTTTGTTGATTAAAAAACAATGTCTTATGAAGACAGTGCAATATTCTTATTTTTAAGATTTTATTAAAATATTTGGAAACATTAGGAAAATAGAAAATGGTCTATAATTGAATTTTTTTTCATCATCACTTTGATAAATTGGAATAATTGTTGCTCTAGCTTCAAAATATCTAGAAATGTACCATTTTGGTAAGATGCAGTTATAAAACATGAGAATTTCTGCAGCATTGAAGGATGTAAAATTTTTGAAATTATTAACCATCATCTCTAGTTTAAAGTTTTTTAAATTGTTTCAATTAACTAAAATAATTTTTAGATTTTTTAAAATAATTTTTTAAAAGTTATATTGGATGTTTATATAATTTGTCATTGATTGTAATTTTTTTCTTTCTTACTGTTAGTGATGTTAACTGTGTAGCTAGAATCCTTAATCATTTGTTGTAAATTCCTAAACAATCAGCTCAAATTTGTGTTTTTAAGCCTTTTTTTTTACACAATTTACGAAGCTTCTAGTATTTTTTTTTATAATTTCTTAATTATTCTTTTTCCCTTTGTCTTTTCTCCTTTTGTGTAGATCAGATTGAACTATAAATAGGAGTATGTAATAAATGGAAAATTAAAACCTCACAGTATAATGGATCAGTAATATTAATTTGTAATGCATATGTTTTGAGCTATCTGTACTAGGAAATCAAAAATATGGTCCAAACCAGTCTATGAATCAATAAACTACCGTAATGCACTGTGCTTTGCAATTCAATCATTGTGCACTATTACATTGTAATATCTGTACTTTTTGTAAGAGTTCTTTTCACAAGAATCAGATTTAAAAGAGATATATATCTGACATTCATCACAAAAAAGAATGTTCTAAACTTAGTCATAAAATTAAGAGTTTTTCAACAAGAAGTGATACTTATGGATCTTCAGATAACCCCTATTTGCCTTATTCATAGTGCCAGATATTTTTCACTATTTGACCAACACTTGGGTAGTCATGTATTGATTGACAGCCTCTAACATCTTCGCTTGTTCTCTACTGTTAGGTCAGCAGAAGTTGCAATTTGGCTCACATTGGCATGTGTGGAGTTCTATCACATTGGTATATGTGGATAGCAGCTATCAATCTGCATTTTTCATCAAGTAATTCTGTTAAAAATGCCTGAAGTAATTCTTAATAAACTTGCATGTTTCAAATAAGGGCTACTCATCATCTGAGCTTATTAGCATTTTGTAAAATTGAAGTTTTTATTTTTATAACTCTTTAATAAATTGAACCTTAATAAATATAAACTCGAACTTTGTGGCCTATCTGGTAATAAGCCCAGATGATGAATAGTCCTTTCTTTAAACTTCTAAGTTTATTAAGAATTACTAAAGGTATATTTTATGAGAATTACTTGGTGAGAAGTGTAGATTGATATTCCTAAACTCCATGTAAACTGATATCAGCCAAACTGCAAACAATGACCAATATGGCAGTAGAGACAAGCGAAGACCATAGAGTCTGCCAGGTCAACACATCCCTGTGTCAGTCACAAAGTGGAAAATATATGATACTATGAAAAGACAATAGAAGCTTATCTGAAGATACATGGGTATCAATTTCTCATTTAATAACTCTTAGTTTTATGACTTTGAGTTTAGAATATTCTTTTATGCGGTGAATGCCACAGATATTTATTGTTTTTAGTTTGATTCCTGTGCAAGTAGATTATTGTAACTCGATATTTGTTTGATTATTGTGCATCAGATGAATGCTACATTAACTAGTTAGTAGGTTATTGCCTAAAAGAAACCAAATCCATTCATCACATATGTATTTTTTGATTATTTGAATTAATATCAGTACTCATATTAACCATCAATATAATTATGATTCATTTTTTCTAATTTAAGAAATTAATTTTAAATAAATAGTTGATTTATACATTGCTAAGAAATTGCAGTTTATATTTTTAAATTTAAATACTATCAGAAGACAAAAACACCATCTTCTGTCCATAATTTAAAGAAGTTGAACAAAATTGAAAACATCTGAAGAAATCCTGTTTTGAAATAAACTAAAAGTTTCAGAGCATATTTAGCATGAAATAAGTTCTATTTGTTAGCTATTAAGTTTGCATTTCTCATTGCGAGAAACTCTGATGTGCAAATTAATCTGGAAATGGCAGCTTCAGGAGTGGGTACTTCTAATTCAGATTAAGAGTAGCTTTATTGAGAGTTTCAGATTAAAATTTTGTTAAAATGTAAAGGAAAAATCAGATGAAATTTGGTGGTGGAGAGTTCATCAGATGAATGGAAGCAAAATATAGTCACATATTGCCAGATCCATGAATGTGTTAGTAAGTATAATTTCCAGACTTGAGATGTTTTCAAGACTGGAACATTCTCTAGAAGAGTAATTCTAAAACACTTTTTGCTCATGGCACACTATTTTTCACCATGAATATTCACTGCACACTAAAATTTTAAGTTTGCAACACTATGTGAGACTCATACATCACAATTTGCTTCAATAATAGCCATTTCTGTAGAGTTGTTTGCAAATGCAGAGTAATTCTTTTGAGGTGTCACATTTATTGAGGCTAGTGCATATGCTGTACGAGTTACAGGCATGTTTTGTGCTAATTTTGGTTTTAACATTTAGATTTAATATGGGTAGGTTTTTGATTAAATGGAAAAAGTTAAATGAAAATCAATGGCAGAAAGTAACTTTTATCTGCAATATCATCTGAAATTTTGTGACATACTTGTCGAATCTCACAGCACATCCTTTGATAACCATTGCTCTAAAAGAACAAGCCAGGGTAGACCCAGAGCAACAACAGTTCAAGATGATCGTTTTTGTCCTTAACCGAAGGGTGCAGTAGAATGATGTCACAAGGCCAACTTACATCAGAGCTGTCATCTGCCACAGGAAGGACAGTTTCAGAGTAACTGTCCCAGCAATTTCATTAAACAGGGTTATATGCTAGAAGACCTACAGTGTGCATATCATTTAATCTCTGCTAATTGGAAGGCACAACTGGAATGGAGCAGGCAGCACCACAATTAGATCAATGATCAAAGGGGACAGGTTCTCCTTTTGGATGAATCATAATATAGTGTAAGTTATTCTTGGCACCAATTCATCTGGAGAGAGCATGGGACATCTTCCCTATATATCATGGAAAGGGATCATTTTAGTGAGAGTGGTTTGTTGGTATGGGGAAGTATCACTATCAATGACTACAAGTCTTCTCAGGAGGGACTCTAACTGCCCTAACATTCTCAGGAGGGACTATAATACCCTGACATTGGGTCATAATTAATTTTTATGGATTATATTGTGCATCCACATGAAGTTCAGGTAGTGGAGGAATACCTTGAGAGGTCTAATCCATTTAAATCCCATTGAACATGCATTTGATGTTTTGGGAAGGCGAGTTGCAAGTCGTCAATCCCCTCCAAGGACCTTTCATGAGCTGAAAAATGCTCTTATAGAGGAGGGGGATTTGCTGCCCTTTGCATTATTGGATAATTTTATTAGAAGCAGGAAAGCTTATTGTGCAAGCTGTATTGCTGTTAGGTGTAATCATACTTACTAAATAGATTAACTTCAATATCAGTGGTGCTCTATAATTTTTCATAATTGGAAAAATTGGAGAAATGTATAACATTTCCTCCATCCATTTACAGTTTTTTAAAAAATGCCCCCCCTCCCCCCTGCTGCCACCCATGCAGGGGTAGTTCTGCTTCCCCAGAACTACCCCTGCATCACATTATCATCCTTACAACTACAATACAGAACATAGGGTAGTGGTGGAAGGAGCTAAACATGCTTACTCCAAAAAAAAACTTGTAGAATAGAAGGCACAATTTCTGTAGTGAAGGATGTAATTTGAGGCATTCCAGTAACAACCAAAGAGCAGATGCTAATTTATAAACATCAAAATAATTGTATTAACCCTTCCAGTGTCCAGTTGTCTGTAATATGTTCACGGAATCTGAAATGAGAGGCCAAATAAAAAGTAAAAGTGGCTTCTGGTTAAAGTAGTACTGTATACATTTTTAGTACAACAAAAAAATCGATTTTTTAAAAACAAAAATTGGCATTTTAATTTATATATATATTTTAAAAATATATGTAATTCAGGCTTGAAAAATATATTTTTTTTAATTTCATGCATATTTTATTAAACTACAATATAAATAATTTGATAGAGCCATCTGATTGCCATTTCTTCAAGCACTAAATGGTACTGCCAATTTGCTTGTTAACATTCCTGTTTGCTGAAGCAATCTTCTGATTTTAGCTCACAAGTTTGGTTTGAACTATTATCAACAAATTTTTCCTTCAATTTTCAGAAATCTAAACATTAACAAAAAAACTGCTATTTTTAAAAATGGTAGATTTTTGAAGTAATTACAAAGTACGTACTACCATTATGTTTTTTTTTCTTTCACATGCTTTTCTGTCATAAACCTATTTCAGTATTCCCAAATTATTTTTATCATTTTTTTCCCAGCATTCTTTGCATTTTTCCCACTCAAAATCGAAACTGGAAGTAAACACATCCTTCTTAGAAATTCTGGTTGCAGCTGCACTTAATTATGTTAAGGCTCACTGAGGCAAACAAGAGGAAGATGATTGAGAAGTACAAATGCTATCTCCATTCCGTGTGCTATAAGTGGCTCCCATATAGTTTTGGCCCAGCATATTAGATACCCTTTGTAAAGTTAGCATTTACTTTTTTTGTCTTTAAACTTTAGGTTTCATTTCAGTAGTTTTTTTTTTCCAAAATTAGAGACCTTTTGGCCAATTGATAAGTATTGATTTTTCATAGTTATGCTACATCGGATGGCCAGCCTACAACTTGTTGCTATCGATATTTTAACATTGCATTAGGCTATATGTTATTTTTTATTTTATTATTTATTACTTTTCCAGTAAAACTGATCTGGTATTTTCTGAAAATGAGGTCTTAGATATGGAAGTAAATTCATTTCTGTAAGTTAGCAATTTTTAGGTCAGCTGATTTATTGATCTTTCTGAGTTATGCTAGATCGGAGGCTGGCTTAAAAGTTGTTGTGGATATTTTGTTTAACATCCCATTAGGTTATATGTAATTTTTCTTTTATTTCTTGTTTTGTTAGTAAAAAAAAACTGAGCTTGTGGTGTAATTTTCTGAAAATGTCTTGGAAACAAGCAAAAGTGACTTCCTTACTACAGAAATCAGCTGTCATGTGGGAGGGCATCCTCTCTGCTGAACTCACTGTGAAAGTTTCACTCCCCCCCACTGTACAAAAATATTTTTTAATTACGAGTTTTTATGTTTATGTTGAATGATTTTAAAGGCAGCAACCCCACCCCCTCAGTATCTTGGATGTGCTACACAGATGATATAACTTCTTTTTTTGCTTTGTTGCACAAACCTTTCTGCACTTAGCCAAGATTGTCAACTTCACGATAATTTGTGTTTTTTAAACTTGTTGTCTTTGATGGGATTAGTTCCTGAGGATTTTTTTATGTTGCGGATTGGCAGAGAATTGTTTACAGTTTTGGTTTTAGGCTTGCTATAAGATTAGTATGTTCGGTGGGGGACAGAGAGTAAAAGTGGCGGAATAGCAGTTTGTTGTTCAGCAATATGTATAGGTTGAATATATTATTGTGCTGGGGTTTTCTTAAATTGTGGAATAGCAATTCGTTGTTTTGTGGTATGTGCTTGTTAGAATAGCCATCTCTGATGAGATTATTATTTTTTTGCGAGTGTTCTTAAATTACTGAATGAACGTTGCAAATGATGACAATGGGCTGTTGAAACAAATAGCCTCAGATGAACATTCATTGTATAATGATATGCACAGTTAGGAGAATATGCCTTAGATACTATTACTTCTGGAGAATTTCTTTTGTGAAATAAAATTCTATGCTTTGGAATAATAGTGTTATGATTGAGAACTTTCCAAGAAGTTGCATTTCAATATCACATTAGAAAGAAATTAATTTTTCATTAGTTTAAATTGCATATATGGTGAGCGGAGGGGATTTACAGAAGTAATTTTAAGAAACTTGGTGTAATTCTGGAAGAATTAAATTTTTCCATCACCGCTAGGAGTCCAGAAGTTGAGCATTCCGTTAAGATGAAACACGTGTTGCGTTATAAAAAGGCACCTGAGCAACATAAACTACAGAATATCAGTGCTCCAATTTCTTACAATTTTTCATTCTTCCAAATTGTATTTTTCATCGTGCAAGAGTTGCAGTTCTGAGTAGTCTACCATTTATACTACATAAATAGAACAACCAATAAGGGCCAATCAAATGGTTGGGTTGGGTTGTTTTACCTCTGAGTGGCACTTTTTTGCACACCATGGGTTAAATGGCCAGGCCTTTTATGTGATTGCATATCACCATATAATTTACATTTAGCTTGGTCTTCCATTTTCTTATTTTGGAACACTATCTATTGACAATCCTTTCTTCATCCTCCTTTATTTATTGTATAATAAATTCAGCAAAATTGCAAAACAAAAAATGCTTTACTGAACTCAGTGACAACATAACTAAAGTAGAAGACAGAGTCTTTTGGGTTGTTTTACCTCTGAGCGGCACTTTTTTGCACACCATTGGCTAAATGGCCAGGTCACATGGACCCCAAAGGCTCAGAGAAGGTTGGGGGAGGGGACCCACTGGAACAGCTGTTGGGAGACAGATGGTAGCCTCCTGTCAAGGCCATCCAGTGTGTTCTTTAATGTGCACAGGGTATGGCTCTCCCGCACACGGGGCCACGGATTAACGTCCCATCTGATGGACGGCGGCCTTTCCAAGCCCATTGGTGTTCCCTACTGACCGTGGGCAGGGAATTTTGCAGAGATAAATCTCAATGCTTACCCAGCTGGGACTCGAACCTGGGAACTAGAGATTACGAGCCTGGCGCGCTACCGACTGAGCACCCCCCCCCCCCCCCCCAATCAAATGGAAGAGACATACATCACTATACTCAAAGGGAAGCAGCATCCTGAGGAAAGCTTGTTATGGGTTGAGATGCATTTGTGTTTTTAGTATATAGTAAATGATTTTGATAAGAAGTTAATCCAAGGTGTAATGGTCTGCAGAATGAGTTTACACAGTGTTTAATGTTCATTTGTATAAATATGATAACATTGAATGAAAATGAACTAGAATGAATAGTGCCACCAGCAGAGTGAAAAGAAATGATGGCCAACGAGGCAACACCAAACTACCTACCAACAGCACTAATGAAAGCAAAGATGGCAAAATGGAGACGCAAGGGAGTAAATGATGCACAGGAAGAAAAGCCATAGATTTGGAACCTTTACAATGAAATACAAGTAAAGCAGAACAAATATATTGTATGTTTTTTCTTAGACTTGAAAAAGTAGATTAATACTACTGTAGAGATATGCAGTTCAGAACAGTGTTTTAAATTAAGGATATATATATATACTTTTTTCCAGTGACTTTAGAACAAAAGTGTGAACTATTCATATAGTAATGATGTCTTCAAGATAAACAAACATAAGGAAAAATAATGTCCTATGCAACATAGATACGATAAATTTATTTCATGATGCTATAAAGTGTGCAGAAGAATCCATTACTCCCTGAAAAAAAGAAAACTAGTAAAATCCAGTAAAAAAAAGTAAAGTAAATAAGTAAATCTTAGTAAAATCTAAATAATAAATTAAGTAATTATTTAATTAAAGAGTTTTAATTTTTTTTACAAAAGTTGAAATATATTTGTTTTTGTTTCATAGGCTTATTTGCTTGTTGAATACCACTTTAAAATTGAAATTATAGTAGGAATTTAATCCAAATTGTAAAAAGTGGATTTTCCTGTTTTATAGTAGCATACATTATATTAATATAATACATTCAGATGGTATTTTAAAGTAGCAAGGTGAAATATAATTTCTCTGGAGGGATTTAATTTTGTATGATTATTTTTATTAGAGAGAAATTAGAATTAACAGCCAATTCTCTCCCCCCCCCCCATAACAGTTGTGTTCTATTTTGTAGCAGCAAAATCTAGGTAGACAAAGTAATTTTGTAGGTTTATTATTTAATTTTTTTTTATAGATTACTTGCCCTGGTGCGAAGTGTTCGTTACCTCTGGATTATCATACAGTGATGTAAGTTTGAAATTATTTTTGACATGTCTTGTTTACTTTAAGACGTAATTTTTATGTTATAAATTTAATTTCATGGTAGTTTGTAGAATTACATCAAATGCAAATGTGAAATTCCTCACTAAGCAAGATTAAGAGATACGAATAATATGAGAAAGATAACTACTTTTAAAAAACCTTTTTTTTTCAAACTGATTCTTTAAAACAAGGTTGTTTTTTTTTCAAACTGGGCTGTGATCATCCAGTGGTGATGTTCATATGACATATAAATAAATGTAATCATTTTTACAAATATTGAAATCCATGTACTGTATTCACTTGTGAATGGCTAATTTATTTTAAACCTAATTATATTAAGTAACAATTATGTTGAAGATGTATTAATTTTGAAAATTTTTTTTAAATTAGTGTATATTGCTATTCTGGATTTTTCAACATCTGAGGGTGTAGCAAGATGTTATCTTTTTTTTTTTTTTGGGGGGGGGGGGGCACCAAGAAAGAAAAGTTTAAAAACTTTAAAACAAAGTACGAGTTATTAGATTTTTTGATTAGATGTCTCAGGTGTACATGTTAATATTTATTAAAAAAAATCCTAATTGCAAATTTACAATATTCATTATTGAGCTCTTTTTAATATTTGCCATTTTGTGTTCATAGGAAGAAATAATATTTTTTGTTTCTTTTGTTATATATATTATAGTAGAAATTTTTTAGTATTTGTTATTTTTATGAAATGCAAATTAGTCTTATTTTACTAATTTAAAAAAAATTATGTGCATCTGTAGAGATCAACAAAGCATTTCATCCATTAGACTGAAAGTATTATAACCCTTTGCTTTATTAAGTGTATTTATTGTGCATTTCCTTTTGGTAATACTTGAAAGTCTATGATATATGTTGCATTCTTTCATTTAATCCTTCAAGGGTCCAGCATTTACATCCAGAGATCCAGCAATTTTTTTCACTCTGATCAGGCAGAAAAAAAAAATGTTTAACTTTAGAATTTTATTTTGGCAAATAATTAAAGTAATTATGACATGTTATATGCCAAAATTAATCATTTAATTCTTGATTTTTCTGAAAAAAAATTTAACAAAAAAATGACTAAATTTATATTATAAAAGGACTTCTTTAATCATACAGTAAAAGAAATGCATCTGGCAACACAAAAATTTAATTTTTGAAAAACTAATAAACAGAAATGATTATAATGCACATGTATAGAAAGGCTATTTATTTATGAATAAAAAAAATATTTTCTTGCTTCAAGTAAATATTTCTCCCATTTTGTAATTTTTTTCTTGGTACATACTTTGAGAAAATTCCAGGCTTTTAGCCAATTGTGCTGAGTCAGATAAACAAGTCAACTTTAGAATTTAAAAAAATAACTGATTAACAGAAATAGGTCATATTATATACCAAATTAAACAGAATTTAATTGCAAATTTTATGAAAGTAATTTAAACAAATTTACAAGCATATTGATTTTAATAAGCCTTTTTCAATGTGATATGGTGAAAAAAATAGATCAGACTATACGATTAAGGTTTAATATTGGAAAACGTGACTAAAAAAATTTAAATTATATATTAATTGAAAGGAAATTTCCTCCTGAATAATATAATATTTAACCTGGAGCACTATTTTTATTTCTTTTAATGATTCTTTTCAGTATTATATATTTTAAACACAGCCAGTGTTATGCAAAGTGATTTGGATTTCTCACATTTGTGGGATTTTCTGAACTGGTTATGAAATGTAAAAAAAACTTTGACTGCTTCTTTTTACTAAACATTGCAAATTTTTTATTTGGGTGTTAATTTTTGGCTATATTGGTTAAGTGCAAAAAAAAATTGTGCTCCAAAACAAAAAAAAAATGTTATATTGTCAGAGTATCCATGACATCATTCGTTTTCAGAAAATGGTAAAAGTTCAAAATTGTTTTACTAGAAAAACTATAAATAATAAAAGAAAATTACATAAAACCTAATGGGATGTTAAAACAAATATATGTTAAAAAAAAATATATATATATATATGATAATATATATACAGGGTATCTCAAAAATATAGGTACAAACTTTTAGGGGAGGTAGATAACATCTAAAGGAATGAGAAATTGCATAGGAACCCATAACTGGAAATGTCACCGTAAGTCAATAGGCAGCGCTGTTCATCAGTGCACTAGAGGGGAAATTTCGGATTTCCTCATTCGAGCGATAGTCGGTTTACGAAGAGCATGACAAAGGTATTTGAACAGGGAGCTGGCAGACATGCACTTAGTGTATGGAATAGCTGAGGGCAACGGACGAGCCGCTCAACAAATGTATCAAGAACGCTTCCACACAGACATGTACCGGGCCACTGTTTGCGCGTGCGCATCAAAATTTGTGCAATTATGGATCATTAGAGGTAGCAGAAGTGAGGGCTGCCCACGATCGACGCGTACTCCTGCCGTGGAAGAAAGTGTATTGGATGCCGTGGAGACTAATCCTAGTACCAGCACATGTGCTGTTGCCTCTGCATTAGGAGTGTCTCGTTGCAGTGTACAGCATGTTTTGCACGGCGAGTCCTTGCACCCCTTTCATCTCCAAAGGGTTCAGTTACTTCTCCCTGCAGATTATCCAGCACATGTGCATTTTGCGCAGTGTATCTCCAAGAAAGTACCCAAAATGTGAATTTCCCAGCTTATGTTTTGCTTACTGATGAGGCCAGTTTCACTCAGGATGGCATATTCAATCAGCACAATGCACATTTGTGGGCTCACGAGAACCCCCATGGTGTGCACACCCATGCGGCACATCGTTTCGCAGTAAATGTGTGGGCAGGTTTGGTCGCGACTGCTTATTTGGGCCATACCTTTTACCATCCCGCAGGACCTCCGCGAAGTATCTGATCTTTCTGGAACAGGTTCTACCAGGCTTACTTGCCCATGTTCCAACAAATGTGAGACGCAACATGTGATTTCAACATGATGGGGCGCCTCCCCATTATGGAAGGTGTGTTCGTGCGCATTTGAACATGTCTTTTGGGCAACGATGGCTTGGGCGTGCTGGACCAGTTGCCTGGCCCCCATGCTCACCTGATTTAACAAGCGTTGATTTCTTTCTGTGGGGGGCCCTCAAAGCTACTGTGTATGAATTGCCTGTGGAGTCTGACATGGATCTTGTGGCAAGGCTTGTCTGCACTGCTGCTACTATCAAAGAAACTCCAGGTGTGTTCGACCATGTCCGGCAATCAATGCTCCGTTGGTGTCACGCATGCATCGCATCTCATGGTGGAAACTTCGAGCATCTACTGTAACATTTTGAAATGTATCATCTAGTATGCCATTTGTAATAATTATGTCCAATAAACGTTTTCCCATTAATCACTGTCTTGTGTCCTTTCAGATCTTGTACCTCTGCTACCACTTTCCCATGACGTTTCCGGTTATGGGTTCTTATGCAATTCTCATTCCTTTAGATGTTATCTACCTCCCCTAAAAGTTTGTACCTATATTTTTGAGACACCCTGTATAACAACTTTTAAGCCGACCATATGATGTAGTATAACAAGAAAGATTGATAAATCAGCTGACCGAAAGATCACTAACTTACAGAAATGAATTTGCTTCCATATCCAAGACCTCATTTATTTTCAGAAAAAAGTTCCAAAAGATATGTACCAAATGGGTACCCCAAACTAACAGAATAACAAAAAAGGGCTAGAGTCAACTTATGCAAGTATATGCTGGCAAAGTTTGAACCTAGTGGCCCCAAATGGTTAACATACATTGTCTCAGGTGATGAGATATTGTTTTATTAATATACAACTCCCAGAAAGATTGACAACTATGTTTGGGTTGTGGAAGATGAACTGCATACCTAAATCCTCTGACAAGACCTTCACTCAAGGAAGAGGATGTTCAAAAAAATTTTTTTCAATTACCAAGGAATGGTAGCCATGGACACATTTTTTTTTACCTCTGAGCACTTATTTAGCCCATTTGTGTGCAAAATGGCCAGTTCAAAGGACCCTGAGGGCTCAGGGAAGGTTGGGGTCATGGGACCCATTGCATAGCTGTTAGAAGATGGATGGTAGCAGTGGCAAAACATCCATGGAAGCAAGAAAATCAGTAGTTCCCTTAAAATTGTCATTAAAAAGTAAGAAATGTAAATTAAATACATTTAAATGTTTTGACATAAAAGTAAAAGATTTTCATAACTTTAATAAGTTTATTCTAACAAAGTTTACATTTATATGATATTCTTCAAAATTTTCTGTTATACTGTATAATTAACAGAAGCACTAATTTGCCAGGCTAGGAGTGCATGATGAATCTTGCTTCATCACTACTGCATTGGTTATCGTATCTTACAGTGGAAGTTACATTTTCCATAGTCAATCTACTGAATTCAATGAGCAGAAATTTCTTTCATTAGAAGTACTTTGTCAATTGCTTTGCAGCACACATAATATTTCAAATCATTACTAACCATCAGAGGCTACTAGAATTGTTCATCATCATCATCATCATCCTCAAGCAGCCATGGGCTACGGAGGTCCAACCAGACCGCGCAGTTTAATTCTCCAAGCATATCTGTCCTGAGCTACATCTGCTGCATCCGGCCACTGTACACCAATTCTAAGAAGGTCATGTTTGACATTGTCCGCCCACCGCATCCTAGGTCTCCCCCTCCTTCTGAGGCCTCTAGGCACACTGTTCATAACCCTATTCGCCAATCTATAATTATCCATACGGGTAACATGGCCAAACCAGCAGAGTCTCTCTCTGCACAATATGCTGCTTAAAGGAGGTTGTAGACTCCTTTGCCTAACCTCATCATTAGTTACAAAGTTAAACCACCTAATGCCCAAGATACTGCGTAAGCATCTAGAATCAAAAGCATCTAGTTTCCTGTTATCTTGTTTTACACAGCGTCCAAGTTTCACTACCATAACTAACCCTAGAAGGAACCAAACTATTATACAGTCTAATTTTAGTCTTTAGGCATATATGCCTATTTCTCCACGATCTCCATAGATTCTTAAAAGTCCCGGCAGCAATACCTATTCGTCTGTTAATCTCATGCTGCACATCACCAGTATCAGTTACGTAGCTCCCAAGGTAATTAAACTGTGACACCTGCTCAAGACTGCAACCATTCAGATTAACTGAACCACAGCCTGCCTGACCAATTTTCATCACTTTAGTTTTCTCTCTGTTTATAACCAAACCTACTCTACTACCAGTCTCATCAACAGCTCGAATGAAAGAGTTCATCTCATCAACATCATTTGCCAAAAGGGCTAAATCATCCGCATAATCTAAATCAGAAATTTTCGTATCTCCAGCCCATTTAAGGCCAAAATCTTTCCCTTGAAGTGAATATCGCATAACATAATCAATAACCAAACTAAAGAGAAAAGGAGACAAAATGCACCCTTGTCGAACACCAGAAGTAATGCTAAACCAATTGCTACAAGACTTACCAACTCTCACACATGACTCAGTGTTATTATAGAGAGCTTTCATTATGTTAACTAACTTGTAAGGTACCATATGATCTCACAATCAACCACAAATTATGACGATCAACAGAGTTGAAAGCCTTTTTGAAATCAACAAAGCTAGCAACCAAAGGTTTCTGAAACTCTAAACATTTCTCAAGAATCTGCGTAAGTGAAAATATCTGATCCACACATCCCCTACCACTTCTGAATCCACATTGCTCATCACGCAATTGCCTGTCAACCAGATTCTTAATTCTATTAAGCACAATCATGGAAAGAACTTTACCTGGAACAGAGAGTAGGCTGATACCCCTATAGTTATCACAAGAACTGCGATCACCTTTTTTGAAAATAGGGATAATAATAGCTCTGGTAAAATCTTTAGGAACCATGCCTTTATCATAAAAGTTATTTAAAATTTCAGTCATCCAAATGGTAACTAAAACATTCCCAGCTCTAAGCATTTCCGTAGTAATTTCATCCACCCCTGGGGATTTATGAAGTTTAAGTTTAGAAATAGCCAAAATAACTTCAGATTGTGTTATAGGGCCAACATTAAAGCCAACAATGCATCTATCATCACTGCAAACAATGGGAGTAGAATTAACCACATTGTTTAGAACATCACTGAAATGCTCAGCCCACCTAGCCATGACAGAATCCTCACCTTCTATAACCTTGCCTTGTTTATCCTTCAATCCCTGTATACCTGTCCGTTTTCTACCACACAAAACATTAACTATCTGGTACAGCTCTCTGCTGTTGTGCTGTCTAACTGCTTCCTCAGCTTTGTCAGCCAGGCCATCAAGCCAAAGATTCTTATCAGTAGCTAACTGATCTTTTACACGTTTATTAAGTTCTTTGTAATGCTTTCTATTAGGACTAGTAGGGTACTGATTAAGGACATTCCTGCAGTTCCTTCTTTCTGAAATAAGCTCAAGTGCCTTATCACTTAAATAATTTTGTCTCCTCTGCTCCTTTTTCCCTAAAAGAGTAATGTTAGTTTCCAAAAAAGCCTGTTTAAAATGGCCCCATTCTTCCTCAACTTCAGTATTAAGCAAACCATGACTGTCATAATGACTAAGTAACCTATCATGGTAAGCTTTAGCTATAACTGGGTCTTTCAGAGCTTCAGTATTAAAGGTAAATTTTTTAACCCTAGCACAACACTTTTTAAGTTTAAGTTGCAAGACACTTTTAACAAGGTAATGGTCAGATCCAATTCAGCTCCCCTATATGCCCTGGCATTTCTAACAGAACTAGCCCATTTGCTGTTAATTAATATATAATCAATCATATTCCTATGCAGCCCATCAGGTGAAACCCATGTGTATTTATGTATGTCGCGGTGTTTGTAATATATGTTAGTTATTCTGAAACCATTGAGTTTACTTACGTGTAGGAGACGTTGCCCATTGCCATTGCAGCTACCAATACCAAAAGGGCCTATTACTCCTCCCCAAAGGTCAGAGTCGGTACCAACTTTGGCATTGAAGTCACCTTTGACATTGAAGTCACCTATCCTTCTCATCCTCATCAGAATCCTCAGTGGGGGCATAACAGCAGATAACATTCAAGTCTTTAATGCTTGTCAGAAATTTTGCTGTAAGAAACCTTTCATTAATGCACTCATATCCTAGAACAGCATCACTAGCATGTCTGCTGAGCAGCAGACCCACACCTTGGTGATGCTTTCCATCCTCCCTCCCTGTAAAGAGAAATTTAAAGTTATTTTTAAGTATCTCACCTTTACCTGTCCATCTGGTCTCTTGCAAGCCTAGAATATCTAGGTTATAGCGCTGGAATTCCTGCATGAGGACATCAAGAGAATAATCTCTATGTAATGTCCTCATGTTCCACGTTCCTGCAGAGAGAAAATGATTAGTAGGATTTTTAAAGAAATTAGGTTTATTGAGATTGGTAGGGCCAACAATATCAAACAGCCCCCTGATCGCAGGCATGGGGCAAAGACCTGTTCCTCCTCCGCTAAAGGCTGAAGTCACCGATGCTGGTAGGAACTTCAGGCACCACCTTTTCAAGTGGACTTTTTCAAGAGCCATATGGCCTGCCTGAGACACATTACTCCAGTTTAGGCTTGACGATGCCCAACTAGCTAAGTAAGGTTCAGGTACCTGTGATGGCCTCTGATTAGGATTATCCACCAGCTGATAGAAGGTATCCCATGCCTCTGTTCACTTAGAGCTGGCAACCCAGAAGCAAACAGAAAACACAGCGGCAGACTCTCCCTCAACAGAGGCCCACCAGTGCAGCAAGTACAGGATCCGTAATCAAGCTCAAATCCATAAACAAGTCCAGTCTAGTAGGTATAAATGGTCAGCACCAGGACCCTGTGAGGTTGACCACTCCTCAGCAGGGTTGAAAAAAAAAAGAAAAAAGTGGCCATAGATGACCAGATTAGTAGGCCATACTGAACTGGCAGCCCTCCCCTTCCGTTCCCTTCCAAAAGAGAATATCTCTTTTGAAAGGTACTAACGGCCTGCACCACGAGAAGGCGGGGTCGGACATTAGGTGCTAGACCTGGCCAGTTCTGTGCATCATCACTAGGGATTGGTACACAGCTCTCCTTCCAGTTTACGCCTAGCTACCATTTACAGGCTATGAATTGTTACAATAAGAAATTTAAAATGTTATTGCTTTTAACTAAGGGGTACTTTTCATACACAATGGGCTAAAATGGTGTGGTTACAAGGTTTTGTTTGAGTGGGGAAAGGAGTCCACTGAACTGATGTTATTATGGAAGCTTTTGAAGAAGGTTTATGGAAGCCATCCACACAAGCCATCCAATGTTCTTTGATATGCAAAGTAGATAGTTTTCCTGAACAAAGGGCCATGACTTAATGTGTTGCAGACAATAGTTTTTCAAAGCCTATTAGTGTCCCCTTTCTCCACCAAGAATAGAGATTTTTTGCGAAAAATCACCGAAGACTTTGTGGTGACATTAAGAACCTAGGAAGTCTGCAAATTTGGTGTGCTGCTTAGTAAGATATTCCTTAGAAAATGTGTTGAAACTGTCACTAAAAAAAATTACCAATAGTGCAAAAAACCTTCAAATGTGTGAGAAGAAGAGTTCTAAGAAATAGTGTGATATGACATTGTTTAAAATGACGGGGAAGGGGGAATGCCTGTTTAGGTTTTGGGTATATATTTTTCAATTTGCATATAAAAGCATAGATCTCTGTGATTTATCAATCAAAAGTTTCTGAAAGGCATTTTTTGTTTCGTGCAGCAAAAATATAAACGTATTTTTGCACGCTAATAGAAAATTTTTATAACCTTGATCAATGCCAGTATACAAAATGATTAATTAGAGGAATTACACCATACCTTGTAATAATACACTGCTATTTGAAATTTAAGGATATTGGAGAAAAGTCTACTTAACTCAAAATTGTTTTCAGCAAATACAGTAAAGGCCATAAAAATATTGTAGCATAATTAAGTAACAGCAAGTGGGATAATAATTAGAGTATAGTATGCACAAGTTTTGATAATAGAGGTTCTAGAATTAAGGGAGAGGAGATAAGGCATATGATCATCTCTGATAGCCATGAAACTTACCTCTCATACTGTTGAGGCTGTTATATGTTAGTAATACCCACTGTTCCACAAGAGCAAATCTGAATTCATAGGGGTTCTGAGAAGGGGGTAAGGCATTCTGCAATTTATCTCCTCAAAATATCCCACATATGCCTAATTTGATTTAGGTCTAAAGATTGGAATGGCCACTATATCATTTAAATATCTTTCAAGGAAATTGTGGATCATGTGAGCCCTATGGGAATAGGCATTATTGTTTATAAAGATGAAATTAGGGTTGATAGTACTTGAAAAGCCTCAAACAGGGCATGAGATTCTCATCTCAGCATCACTGCTGACTCCTTGAAAGATATGAAGCTATGTGCATCCAGTCATCAGGAAGCTAGTGCAGACCATCACAGTGTTCACACCAAATTGATGGTGTTAACTGATATTACAGTGGTTGTGGCTGGTTGATTGGGGTTTTATGGTGCAAGGGTGACTAAGGCCATATTACACCAAACAAAATATACAGTAAAAGTATAAACATAAAATTCATGCAGACCCATAACCAAAATTAAAAGCAACACACAAAAAGAGTAAAAGTGGTTGTGGCAAGTTCTATGATCTTCCAAATGAACATGTCAGTAATCTGTTCAAACTGAATCTAGTCATCTATGAAGAGCATTATTTGCCCACTGACCTGGGCTTTTAAGGGTAAAATATGCACTGTGTTAAATAAGTTTTTCTGTTTAGAGGAACCCAAATGATTGGTCTTCATCATGCAGTCTCCTGTAAACAGTAAGTCTCGAAATTGCTGTTCTTAGTTTGGGAGGCCAAACCTTTATGTTAAATTAGGTTCTGGAGATCCAATGAGAGGAAGATGTATACCTGCATTTGATGGTCCTAATGCTTAACATTTAGAAGTTCTCCCACTCCTTTTAGTTGTGTGTGTGTGTGTGTGTGTGGGGTCAAACCCCTATGTTGCTTTATCATAAGAGGGAATGCCAAATTTGTACCTTATTTCTTACCATTTAGTAAGAATCTCCCACTTCTTTGTAGGGGGGGGGAGAAAGTTTGTTGGTACCAGTTACACTTATAGGCAAAACCTTTCTTGAAATCAGGAACCATCATGCAAAATATGATTATTATACTGCAGAGTAGTCTTCAAATACCTATTGAATATAGAAACAACTTTGAAAAATGTATAAGATTAATAATTTTGATTTCAGTTCATTAGGTACTTTTTCAGATAAAGTGATTTGTGAAATAATTTTTGGATACATCATTCCAATTTTCTTCAGTGTATTGTCATTTGATTATAGCATAACATATTTTTCTCCCTTTGAATCAAAATACACTGCTCAACATAGAAAATGACACACCAGGGAGTATTTGTCAAATCACCATGCAAATAGATGGGTATGTGTCAGCGTAGTTAAGTTTGGTTCTCCCTGGGCATGTGGACCACTGCATCAGAGTGGTCTCTGTGATGAAAAAACATGTAAGGAGTGAGAATGCCTGGGCTATGTCATCGGGAATCCTACCATCACACAAGCACCTTTATCAGAGGCTTCATCTTAGGACTACATACTGCTGGTTGGCCCCTGCATTGCATCACAGCAGAAGCACATCGGGATGTAACAGCTGTTGGCTGAATTTGATGACAGTGGCTGGAGGAAGGTAACATGCATCGCCATAGTGGGACTGGTGCACATAGGCAGACATCAAAATGCCTTAATTGCTGCATTTGACGGCAAGCCATAACAGTCCCAAAATACACAGTGGATGACATTCAACACAGTGTACAGGCAGCTACAGACATCCCTGTGTTGACACGAACTGTGGAGCACTGATTGGCTGAGGCAGGTTTGCATTCTTGCCAGCCATTGCCACTCACCATAGTACATTGTCACGCAAGGTTGCAGTGGTGCCATACCAGAAATGCGTGGTGGGATGAATGGAACCATGTTGTATTCAGCTATGAGTCGCTTCCGTCTCAGCACTGATGATCGCCTATTGAGAGTCTAGAGATGATGTAGTCACCTGGCTTGATCTTGCTGTCATCCGTGAACACCATACGGTTCCTCAGTGTAGTGTCATGGTTTGGGGCACTTTCAACAGCCATTCACTGCTCGTACACATAATGGATGCAATAGCATAACGATATATCAATGAGGTGCTGCAGGCCCGTTTTGTTGTCGTATCTCCGTGGTATCCTTGATGCACAGTTTCAACACAATAATGCCACCCACACACTTCCATTAGCAGACAGTGCCTACTAAGTGTCCAGGTGCTGCCTTGGCCAGTGTGATCCCCAGACTTCTCCCCAATAAAGAACTTGACTTGAACCATCATTGGCAGACTTCATGCCTCTGCACAACCCCCTCGCAATGTTGATGAATTATGGACACGGGTCAATGACTCATGGTCCACGATACCTCAGCACATCATATGGGGACTTTTCCATTTGATGCCATGTTACCGAATATATAGCCCAGCATGGATTGTCATATGACCTATTGGCTCAGGCCACATTATACTGTCTCCTCACCAATTGCAGGGCGGGGATGGCTCAGTCGGTAGCGCGCCAGGCTCGTAATCTGTAGTTCCCAGGTTCGAGTCCCAGCTGGGTCAGCGTTGAGATTTATCTCCGCAAAACTCCCCGCCCTGCCCACGGTCAGTAGGGGACACCGATGGGCTTGGAAAGGCCGCCGTCCATCGGATGGGACGTTAAGCCGTGGTCCCGTGTGCGGGAGAGCCATACCCTGTGCACGTTAAAGAACACGCTGGATGGCCTTGACGGGAGGCTACCATCTGTCTCCCAACAGCTGTTCCAGTGGGTCCCCTCCCCCAACCTTCTCTGAGCCTTCGGGGTCCATGTGACCTGGCCATTTAGCCCATGGTGTGCAAAAAAGTGCCGCTCAGAGGTAAAACAACCCAACCCAAATCACCCATTGCATTCATGTAATCCCTCAGAAATTAAATCGCTTCTTTCCCACCTGCTTTTATACATGTGTATGGTAAATTTCATCTCATTTTGTGCATTCCTTCATGATGTGGCATTTTTTATATCGAACAGTGTAGTTTACCTTTTCTTCAGTTTTTTTGTTATTTATTGAAGCAATATTAACATATTCTATGTTATATGTAATCACATTTATTAAAGGTATTGCTAATTCATATTTAATCTTAATAGGAGTATTATAGGAGATAGTATTACCATGAAAAAATACAAAGAACTTGTGATTCAACATTTCACTCAAGTAAGTATATATTTTGCAAACATAATGGCCATGTGAAACACAAATGTACTTCACAATTAAAATTTCTTTTTACTTCTTAATATTGAATGTGGTCTTGGTTGAAAATCAATTTTCCTCCACAATGATGGGCGGTTGGATTATTCAATTTGATCAGTGGGGTTAAAATTCTTCTGCTATGCTAAGGGAATTTATTGCCTCTGCTCCCAGGCAAAATTTTATTTAATAAAAATTTATGAGTTTACATTAAGTGGTTGTCATTTTCTGAATAATGTTATATAAAACTGTTGGAAGATTTTGAGACATTTTAATTGGTTTTTTAAATGTAAATAATAAAAATTGCAAAAAAAAAAGTCGACACTATGCAAAGAAGTAGCCATTGAACTGTGCACCTAGGCACTAAAAGTTTTTTAAAAACCACACCTTCAGTGCAATTATGTGGCTGATCAAGCATTCAGAAAAAAAAATTCTTTGTGAGCTATATCCAATAAATAATCAAATAATTTAAAAACATCGAAGCAGTTTTAAAAGTACTAAAATCAACTTTTGTGGTAATGGCCAAAATCCTTCAATGTACCTCAATTTTTTTTTGTGTGATCAGAAACACCAATGAATGAATTTGATTTAAATAGGTTATTCTCCCCAATACACAACTGTTCAATGATTTTTGCTCTTGTATATAGATTAGTAATATTTTTTTTTCCTGGATCAATAATGATTAAGTTGAATGTTACCCCTATTGATTTTGAGATATAGTAACTAAATTCCATTGATTTTTTTTTCCTGAGATCTACGTTATAAATTATCCTAGAAACTAAATTTTGCATTTCAAGCATGTACAGATCACACGCTTATATCAAAATGTGACCACAGTTTGACCTTGAATGCCATAATTAACTTGAACGTTACCTCTCTTAGACCTGAAAATATAAACTTCATTTCAACAATTTTTTTTTAGATCTATATTATAAATTCTTTTTAGACTAATTTTCACAATTCTGGCACACACAACCACACCTGGATTGAAATGTGACCTCTTGTCTTGAACATGTCAGATCCGTAATTTTTTAAGGTATAAGATCTGATTACTGTATACACAAATTTTCAGAGTTTTACCACTTCTACATTATACTTAAAATTAGCATACTCCTTTCATTTCCCTCTCACTTACATATGATAGTCAGGTAAGACATTACTAGCCTTGTCTGAAATATTTAAATAGATGTAATGCTGGTAGTTAGCTAATATTTGTATTAATTCTTGTCATTGAAATTGCCTCATTCAGAAAGATAATGCATTCACCAAAAACTTGGCATGCAGGTATATGTTTGTATGCAAATGATTAATATTCCAATAACAAAATAATTACTGACAAGAATTTCCAATGTGTTGGGTGTGATGCACACGAGTAATTGGAGCAGCATATTAGTAATCTGTAGAGATATCTGGCTAGAGAATACATTAGAGACGTAGTATACAATTGTATACTACGTCTCTAATGCAGTCTATCTATAGCAGTCTATCTATAGCAGTCAATTCTATAGCAGTGGTTTTCAATTTTTTGGGGGCGAGGCAGAACACTTTGCAATGTGAAAAAAAATTTGACAGAACACGTATAAAAAATGTATAATATTTTTATATATAAACTCAAGACAATTTTTCCTCTAAAATTGATAGACGTTAAATTCAGAGTGGTGTATTTCTCAAAATTCATTGAAATACATCAAAAAATATCTTTTCAAGTTTTTTTATTTTCTGTTCAGTAGAAATGAAAATGGTTTTATACAAAAATAGATTTAATCAAATGAATTTTTGGTATCATTGTAAGAAACAAAATACTTTCAATAAGTTATAAAATATTATATAGATAAATGCATAGAAAATTGATCCATGGGCAGGTGGCACAGGCAGTGTCACAATCATCATCAACCGATCTTTTTTATGAAATTTGCCTGCTTGATTGGCATCCAATATGCAATTTAATACACATGATATTTAGCAGTACAGTATTTAAAATCAGTCCTATTCTCCTAATATGATGGCATAGGGGTTATCATAACATCTTATCCAAACTGTATTGCTACATGTGCAATACATAAGATATATCTCTTTAAGCCACAGTTGAGCTTGACATCAACTTTTAATTGCAAAAAATTGACACAATGTGAAAGATATTAGAAATATTACCAGTTTAACCAATTGGGCTGGCCCATGATGTTCCAATTCTTCCAAATGACATTCTTCCCAATGTAATATTCCATACTGGATCAACTCTTTTCCATTGTTAACTAGTAACTTTTTGGCTTGGTTATCAACAGAAGAAAATGTGTCACACTGATGATATAATTGTGTTTTTTCTGTTGAGTTGAGGCTGGCACAATTAATATTTTCACTGTGATGCATTACTCCTTGTTTGTAGCAGTTTTTCCATCAAGATGCTCTACATTAAGGTTACCAGTCTGTCAAGATATTTTAACTATTTCACAGGAGCATTCAGTTTTAAGTGACCATATTCCATGTTGTCATTACTGATTTCCCCTTTTCCTCATTATAGGGAGAGTAAAATAATTGACTAAAATATGACTCCTGAATGAGTCTTAATAATGCATAAGATATTTAACATTTAACCATTAAAACCTTCACTCATAAAACATTAAATACTTTTTAACAAACTACTACATCATAATGTGTTTCACCCCAGTACTAACCCCGAGGCTTTCTCAGGTGAAGATGCAGCGCCACTTAACTACCAACCTCATTACATATTTGTCTCTCTCTTGTTATTGGTTAACTGTGCCACTGGAATACTTTAGTGTTCATGAGGTCATGGATCTTGCCATTAACTCAACTGGTCGGCTGTCAAGCATGATTTCAGACTGAGGGTATTCCAATGGAATCCCCTTCTGTTGGGACTCATGTCCGACACTGTTATGCACCATTTTGAGCATATGACATTAAAATGTACAACACTTAAACCAACACTTTATCTTCAGTACATGGATGATGTGTTGATTTTTTGGGACCACCCTGTAACTAAATTAAATACACTCATTGATACATTTAATAATATTTTACCATCTATTAAATTCACTCGTGAATCAGAGAGTAATGGGGAATTTCCTTATTTAGATATTAGTATCAAAAAGAAAATACCAAGGTGTGATCAAAAAGTATCATTTTTACCAAACTTAATACTTTATAATTCTGTGCACCCTATACATTATAAAAAAATCTGCAATTTTACCCATATTTCCTAAGAGCCTATCAATATAGCACAAAATTTAAGGCATTACAATGTGAGTTAAAGTTTATATATAAAATAGCTCAAGATGCTGGTTAATCTAGAAATTTAGTAACAGCTGAAGATGCTGGTTATGCTAGAAATTTAGTAAAATTATTAAATAATAAAGCTAAATTCCAAAACAGTAACCCCCCCCCCTCCCCCAATCAACAAAAGGATACTAAGAATTATACATATAGCTTCCCATATACAAAAGGAATAGCTAAAACACTTGACAGTATTTTAAAAAAATATCAATTTCCAGTACCATATACGATATCAAATACGATTAAAAGATTGGTATTAAAATATCAAGACAAACATATAAATACAGGAGGAGTGTACAATATAAATATAGATGACCCACAATAAATTAGCAGTGAAAAATAATTAAATCGGGAATACATATTAGACATGCGATCAACATATGTCCGAGCATAATAGTGATATTAAAAACAAGAGACCTAATACAGCATTGGCACAGGTAATATTAGAAAAAATACAAAAATGAATAAAATATAATATAAACTTCTAATGCACCTCCAACTAAATTCCAACTACAGTACGCTGAAACACTTTTAATAAATTTACATAAAATATCCATTTGTAATACCTAGATACCGACCGTACCTGTGGCTTGGAACCTCCTATTGCATGAACAACAAGCTGCAGAGTTAACCAATAACAAGAGAGAGACAAGTATGTAATGAGGTTGGTAGTTAAGTGGGACTGCATCTGCACCTGAGAAAGCCTTGAGGTTAGTACTGGGGTGAAACATGTGATGTAGTAGTTTGTTGCAAAGTATTTAATGTTTTATGAGTGAAGGTTTTAATGGTTAAATGTTAAATATCTTATGAATTATTAAGACTCATTCGGGAGTCATGTTTTAATCAATTATTTTACTCTCCCTATAATGAGAAAAAGGGGAAATCAATAATGCCAATATGGAATATGGTCACTTAAAAATAAGGGCTCCTGTTAAATAGTTATAATATCTTGATGGACTGTTAACCTTAATGTAGAGCATCTTGATGGAAAGACTGCTACAAACGAGGTGTAATGCATCGAAGTGAAAATATTATGACTGTACCAGCCTCAACTCAACAGGAAAAGCACAATTATATTCAGCCCCATGTGATCGAGTAAAAAATTCCACAAATTATAATCGTAACAATTTAAACATAATTAATTAACAATACAAAAATACATCATGTATGTGTACAAAAATATATTATGTTTGTGAACAATACAAAAATACATTATGTATGTGTTTTTGTATTGATGCAATGCTGTATTCTATAATCTACTTGTGAAAAAACAAGCCATAAAAAATTAAATAAAAATTTATTGATGTAATTATTTGTCTCCAAGCTTTGCCCTACCCCCCTAGAAAATTTTCTGTGGACGCCCATGCGTGTGATCTTTAGCAGTGAATCCTGCTTATCTCTTGGTGGCAATAAGTGATGGTTGCACAACTGGATATCAGTTGGCAAGAAAGAACTGTTTATCCAGGAACATCATATCACACTAACACAAGGTATCCTAGTATGAGGATACCATCAGCTGTTTTAGCTGCACATCTCTGGTGTTGCAGTGACAGTTATTGATTTCATGCCATTATGTGGATAGCATCATTCAGCTGCTATTCATCCCAAGGTTTTGTTCTGTTCAGTGCAATATGAACTGGTCACTGTCCAGAATGGCAACTTTCATCCTCACACACATTCCACTACTTGACAATCTCTACAAGTACAAGATGAAATTTTTAAAACATCATACAACTAGCTAAAATGTTATAGAAGCAGAATGTTTAGCAGCTCATTTTTGACATCTAGCCCCATCCTACACATTGCTTCAACAAGCCAACTTCAGTTTTGACCTTAAAGTAAAAAATTAAAATAAATACCCCTTCAAGCAGCTGCTTGCCACAGAAGTCTGACAGGAGCCTGTCAGTTTATATGCCATAGTAGAAGGTCTGAGAGGATGGCAGGCCCTCAGCAGAAAAATGACACAAACAGCCATGCCTTACCCGGGGCTCGAACCCAGGTCCCTTAGATCAGTAGCCAAGCACGCTAACCACTCGCCCATGGGATGGCTCCTTAAAGTAGACTTTATATTAATATTTAATGTTTTTCTTATTATTTTGTATCTATACATATGAAAAGTGAAATGTAATAATGTTAAATTTTTTTTTACCTTTTTACCTTCTGCCTTGGCTGCTTAAGTTACATGGTCTTTCACCCACCTAATGCAATCAATTGCAACCATGACTATAGCCAAACTAAACCACTTACAAGATGCATGATTTCTTATTTCAAACAATGATACAACTTCTGACTGACTTGTGCTGCACCATGTGCCTGTATCCATTCCCACAGAGATTGTACCCCACATTATTGTAACATTATTGAAATATTGTTCTAGTTTAGAAGTGTTATTACTTCATATGCTGCTGGTAACAGGTAAGGCAATTCTTTCTTGAGAAGTATATAAAATTTAATCCTCACAAGTTTAATTCTTTGTTTTTTGGCAGAATAATAAATTGTACGTCTGTTGCTCTAATAAGAATTGTGACAAGATTATTAGAAGAGAATACAAGCATCAACAGGAGATTAAATGTTCTTGTCAGAAAGCAACCTGGTGAGCTAAGCAGTATATATTGTTGAAATACTACTCTCTGTATTTTTGTCATGAAAGTTAAAGCTTGGAAACTGGCTTGTTGGAAAAAAAAACATTAATCTTATAATTGTATATGCCAGGTCTCACAGAACCTATGATTCTTAATTTGTTGTTTCTGTTCTAACCTGATAGATGATAATCCCTACTTTGTAGATACCTTCCTAAAACAAACTTAAATTTTTTTATCTTTTACATTTGTCTACTAGGAAAATTTTAACTTTTTGCTGTCTGGGTCTCTGAGACCTAACTTTATACATTCAGATAATTTTCAAAACTAAGTAAATTCAAAATTGCTGCTTCTCATTTTTTATAGCTTAATAAAACCCCAATGCAAACAAATGTTATAAAATATATAAGCCATAAATATTAGGAAAAGAAGAATCGTACGTTTCAGAGACTGAACCCACATTTCTTGCAATTTTACCTGTATATTGAAGGATTAAGTCAACTGAATTTTATTAATTTATACTATCTGAGAATATTATTTAAAGATCAGAAATAAAGTTCAGTTTTTATTAAAAAATTTTTAGTATAATTGCAATACTTTTTCGTATTAGAGTGTAGTGTTCTTGAATACATGGCTAACAAAATTAAAATTATCACTGAAAATAAAGTTTTAATAAATCAAACATTAATCATTTGAATTTCTCATTTACCAGGAAGTAAGCCTACCTCTGTCCATATTAGGGACATTTTGCAAAGTAAGCTCACCGGACAGAAAATTAGTCATCTTCCACAAGAGGGTTATGTCCGTTCGACAGCAACAGAGGATGCACCAGTAATAAACGTGTCTTACAAATAGCTGTGCGGGGTTCATACAGTGACAAGAAGCGATTGTGTGGCATGTGTGTGTTAGTTGCTCCATGAAACATGGGTCACGCCAAGGATGTGAATGAGTGGCAAAAAGGTGTTATTGCATTTGGCCAAGCCAAAGGGCATAGTGTACAAGAAGTTGCTGCCTTTGCAGGTGTGTCGAAACGTACTGTCCAAAGGGTCTTCCAGCAATGGCGTACATCACAGTCCACCAATACTCATCGCCAGAACTACAGCAGAAAGACTGGGCTCACCAATAGGGACCTCTGCAGTGTGTCACACACTTTTGGGGCAAACCGCTTTGCAACGAGGCAGGAATTGCTCCGGTCAATCAATGCAGGTCTACAACAAGCTGTTTCCGAACGAACACTCCAATGGGAATTGCATGCCATGGATATCTGGAGCAGAGTATTGTGGAAGAGACCCATGTTAACAGCTCTGCAAAAGGCTGAATTTCTACAGTGGGTGTTGCACCACAAAGACTGGACTGTTGACTCTGAAGCATGTGATCTGGTCGGATGAGTCACGTTTTTGCTTGTATTCAAATGATGCAAGGCGACGGGTACAATGTAAGCCACATGAAATCATCCATGAGACTGTGCAAGGTTCTGTTCAAGCTGGAGGAGGCTCTGTGATGTTCTGGGGGTGTTTCACATACAAGAAAATGGGTCCTTTGGTTGCGGTGACATCATACTTGGACCGAATGGCTATATGGAGCTACTGGACGATTACATTTTGCCTATTGTGCAGCATCTCCAAAGTGAACACCAGAAGGATACCCCAGTCTTTCAAGACGACAATTGTCGTATGCACAGATCTTGAAGTGTGTCAGATTGGCACGAAGAGCATTCTGAAGCCTTTGAATGTCTTGACTGGCCTGCTAAATCCCCAGATTTGAATCCCATAGGAAAATTGTGGGACTATTTGGGGCAACAAGTGAAGTGCTGTCCCAGCCATCTGGCCGAACTGGGGCATTTGCTGCTGGAAGAGTGGATGAATATTGATGTGCACTACATCCACACACTGGTGGCATCCATGCCAGACAGGATTTTGGCTGTTCTTCAGTCGCATGGATGCGTTATGCACTATTATTAGGTGACATTCAGCCAGGGGTAATTATTTTTTTTATCCGGTGAGCTTATGCTGACTTAGTGAGTTTTGTTGATGACTACACTAGTATCAAAGGAACTTTCAAAGTTTTTTATTTTGTAAAAAAAAAAACTATTCATTTTATTTAAAAATGGCAATAAAACAGAATTGAATTTATTACATTTTTAACCTTTGATATTTAGAAACCATTAGTAGTTGAATGTTATTGAATTAATACAATTCTTTGTTATCCATGTTTCCAGAAATTCAGTGTATTCTTACAGTGTTGTTTAAACAAATTCCAATACTTGAGTGAAAGACACATAGATAAAAATGTTTTAATGTTATTTTACTTGTTTTTTTCACTTGCATCTTGTATAATTTGCAGGTAAACATTCAATGTTTTGATAATCATGGATTCAAAAGCCATATTTAAATATTGAAAATGTATGAAAAACTAATAAAGAAAATGCTAATTCCTTAATTTTTTAATACTTTTGCAGAAATATAAAAATATATTATTTAAAAAAAAAAGCTCATAATTGTGAAAAATGGTTTGAAATGATGCCTATGACAATGTATTTTATAGTGTTAGAGAATAGACTGAATGCACTTACTGCCGTGCCAAAAAGAGGTCTACCTACTCCTGGATTAAAAAAATGCTTTTGAAGTAGTTGGATACCCTCAGAATTAAAAATGTTGATAAAACACTAATTTATAACCTATAAATTACCTCTGTGAAGTGGTAACCTATAAATTACCACTTTGAAGTCAATTTAAATTTTAGAGGAAAAATTGTCTTGAAACCGGGTGGGATGCGAACCCACAATCAAGACAATTTATCCTCTAAAATTTAAATCGACTTCAAAGGAGGGTAATTTATGGGTTAATACCAAGTATGTCGAGTTTGTTTAATATTTATCAACTGTATTACTTGTAAGGAAATACTTTCCATGTATAAGGTTGAAATGGTTCGTATCATCAATGGAGGAGATCTTGATCGGCGACTGGTAGCTCAGTGGTTCAGAGCCCCTGACACGTTATCAGGAGGTCATGGGTTCATATCCCACCTGGCTCAAGACAATTTTTTTTTCTAAAATTTAAATCGACTTTAAAGTGGTAATTTACAGGTTGATACACTAAATGACAAAAATGTTCTTTAGACCACCCGTGATTTTTTCTTTTCCAGCACAGCAAAGTACGTTGCTTTAAATGGCAAAATCTTTTATGTTATGTAACAGAAATGGTCAAGGCCATCTAATAGACAAGTTGACATCAGTCTGTGGCTATACAAAATTGCATAAGAATAGGTTAAAAAAAAATCAGTGCAGGCACTGATTGCAGTAAGAATAATTATTATTTATGGATCTATAGGATGGAGGAAAATGGTTTCAGTTTTTCGTTTTCCTTTCAATATCACTTGCTGCACACAGTAAACTGATCTGCTAAGTCACAAGGGCTCAAGGTTGGATTGAGGAAGTGTATCCATTGGATATCTGTTAGTAGAAGTTAATTTGTTGCAATGACCAGTGAATACTACGAGAGACAGCAATCAAAACAATGATAAGAATCAATGACTAAGCTTCCAAAACCTTTTGTTTCATACAAGAATGGCAGTTACAGGAATATGTATTGCAACTGTAATTAAAACACATAAAAAGAAATTTCTTGATTGTCTCATCATGTATATAAATAATCCTTTCAGGTTTTTTTTTTATGGTGGTGGGTGGGTAAGTATGCTTCATTCTCAAAGCTCAGAGAGCTGTTCATACTCAGTGGCTTAGAAAAAGAATTTAGTTCACCACATCCACTCAAAATAGGAGAGTACTTACTTACTGGAGACTCAAATTCCAGTCATATGTTAACTATTAGGGACACTTTTAAGTCCTACAACTCGTGATTATGTGCAAGCATCATGTAACAATTTTTGCTATTTTCAAATTTCAACATTAGATAAAACCAGCACCGTCCCATGACTGAGTGGTTAGCATGCTTGGCTACTGATCTAAGGGATCTGGGTTCGAGCCCTGGGTAAGGCATGGATATATGTGTCATTTTTCTGCTGAGGTCACGCTATCCTCTCGGACCTACTATGGCATATAAACTGACAGTCTCCTGTTAGACCTCTGTGGCAAGCAACTGCTTGAGGAGGTATTTTTTTTATGACATATGTCAAAAACAAGTCAGATCATGAAATCTCCGACTGTGTATTAGAAAAAGAAAGAAGAAATTACAACAGAGGTCACAAAAAAAACTTTTTTTAGTTTTGAAGCTAGATGGTTGCTTTTGAAATACAAATTCTACTATAATAAGAAAGAGTTTATTGTCAATGTCGTACTGTATGTGAAATTCATGTCGTAGACTTTTCATCATGTGTGATATTGAATAATGAGTAAATGAGTGCAAAAAGAAACATTAATAGAAACATGGTGCTGTTTTAACATTTTGCCTGATTTTGATTAAAGAGAAATTCATGAAGAACAAATAATGATGCAGACTCCCAGATACCTTCTACTGGTAAAAGGCTGTGCTTAATGCAAATTCTTTCATCCAGTAATTCTGAAGATATCAATATCAATTTAGATTAGTATAATCATGATGCTCCCAGAAAGAATAAAGGTTTTATATCTTTTGAGAGTGTGAATATTTCCAAATAATTTTAAAAGTGTTGAAGATGTAGAATCTTTATTCCTTGGATATAATTTATTATATATAACAGAATTAAAAAGTGGTTTATGTGGATAATAATTATGGGTTGGTAAGAAAAAACAGTATGCAATTGCTAGTTAATTAAAATGGCAACTTTTCAAAAACAATGAGCAGAAATAGACCCATCCAAATTTTTTTTTATATATTTTACAGATAATGAAATATTGTCATAACTCAGTCTGAATATTTAAAGTCAAAATATAATATTTGGCAAAAGTGAACAGTTACTGCATAATGTTAATTTCCTTTCCATTCCTAGTTTCAGAATTTTCCCAGATGCTATAGAGACAATGAAAATGTGTTGTCCTAGCTTCTACAAAAAGGTTAATGGGAAAATTTAGAGATCGTGGTGAGGTTTGGAATAAGAAATAAAGTTTAGTGACAAAAAGTGGTTGTAGAAACCTTTTCTCAACTGCCATTTTGTATTATCTGAAAATTTTTGAACATATTAATTTTTAGGGACAACTGAAAAATATTTTAGGTTATATTTTCATTTGTCATTAACTGAGTTAATATATATCAAGGAATATATTGGGAGTGTTTTCTGTTGAGCAGTCTCCACCAGTAGGAGAATTCTTTTTTTTTTTACATTGTTGTTGAGTGTCATTACATTATGACAGTATTATGTAATATTTTATTTTGGTGTTTTTCTTTCATCTCTTTTGTTTTTTTTCCCATTGCTTAGTGGCTATTGTGATGAGGAGTGGCACTTTTCCATTAGATGCTTGTATGTAAAGCTGTGGCAGAAAAAGATAAAGGAAAATATGATGACCTTAGGTGAAATACCACTTGACATACAGGTATAAAAATTTTCTTAGATGTACATAGTAGATTTAGAGGTGGAGGTATAATTTATGTGTAAAAAAATATGTAAATAAATGAGTAGAAAAAAACTTCCTCTGAAGAGTACTAATAGGTGTGGTTAGATTGCAAGAGACCAGATGGAAGGTAAAAAAGTCAGATTCTTAAAAATCTTAAATTTCTCTTTTTAGGAAGGGAAGATAAAAAAGAATCTGCAAGGTGTAGGTTTGCTTTTCAACAGACATGCTAGTGATGCTCTTCTAAGATAGGAGTGGATTAATGAAAGCTAAGCTTCTTACAGGTAAATTTCAGACAAGCATTAAAGACTTGAATGTTTTCTGCTGTTATTGCCCCTCTGGTGATGCTGGTGAGAAGGATATAGTTTTATGGACAACTTCAGGATATTTTGAATTCTGTCAAGAAAGGAGATACTATCCTTGTTCTAGGTGGCTTCACAATGTTGGTACTGACTCTTACATTTGGGGAGGGGTGATAGCTCCTTTTGGTATTGGTAGTGGTAATGTGTCCTACAGGTAAATAAACTTAATGGCTTAAGGATAACTCAAACTTATTAAAAATACTCAACATAAATAAGTACACAGGGGTTTCACCAGATGGACTGCATAAGAATGTGATTGATTATATATTGATTAAAATCAAAAGGGCTAGTTCTGTTAAGGAATACCAGATCATATAGGGGAGCTGAAATTGGATCTGGCCATTACCTCGTTAAAAGTTGCAACTTAAACTTAAGAAGTGTAGTGCTAAGGTTAAAAAATTTACCTTTAATTATGAAGCTCTGAAAGACCAAGTTATAGCTAAAACTTAACCATGATAGGTTACTTAATTGTTATGACAGTCATAGTTTGCTTACTGCTGAAGTTGAGGAAGAATCGGACTGTTTTAAACAGGCTTTTCATGAAACTAACAGCATTCTTTTAGGAAAAAGGAGCAAAGAAGGCAAAATTATTTGAATGATAAGGTACTGGAGCTTATTTTGGAAAGAAAGAACTGCAGAAATGTCCTTAATCAATAAATAAAAACAAATAAATACCCCCTCAAGCAGCTGCTTGCCACAGAGGTCTGACAGGAGCCTGTCAGTTTATATGCACAGTATAGGAGATCTGAGAGGATGGCAGGACCTCAGCAGAAAAACGACGCACACATCCATGCCTAATCTGGGGCTTGAACCCAGGTCCCTTAGATCAGTAGCCAAGCGTGCTAACCACTCGGCCACGGGACGGCTATACCCTACTAATCATAACAGAAAGCATTAGAAGGAGTTTAATAAACATGTAAAGGGTCAGTTATTCTGTGATGATGTGAGATGGATTGGCTGACAAAGCCAAGGAAGCAGTTAGACAGCAGAGAGCTGTACCAGATAGTTAATGTTTTGTGTGGTATAAAATGGAGAGATGTGTATACAGGGATTGAAGGATAAAGAAGGTAAGGTTATTGAAGTTGAGGATTCTGTCATGGCTAGCTGGGCTGAACATTTCAGTGATGTTCTAAATAATGTGGTTAGTTCTACTCCCATTGTTTTTAATAATGATAGATGCACTACTAGCTTTAATGTTGATCCTATAACACAGTCTGAAGTTATTTTAGCTATTTCTAAACTTAAACAGCATAAATCCCCAGGGGTAGATGAAATTACTACCAAAATGTTTAGAGCTGGGAATGTTTGTTACCATATGGCTGACTGAATTTTGAATATCTTTTATGATAAAGGCATTGTTCATCCTATTTTTAAAAAATGTGATTGCAATTCTTGTAATAATTATAGGGGTATCAGCCTACTTTCTGCTCCAGATAAAATTCTTTGCATGATTGTGCTTAATAGAATTAAGAATCTGGTTGATGGGCAATTGTTTGATGAGCAGTGTGCATTCAGAAGTGGTAGGGGATGTGTAGATCAGATATTTTCACTTAGGCAGATTCTTGAGAAATGTTTAGAGTTTCAGAAATCTTTGGTTGCTAGTTTTGTTGATTTCAAAAAGGCTTTTGATTCTGTTGATCACCATAATCTGTGGTTGATCTTGAGATTGTATGGCACACCAGAGAAGTTAGTTAACATAATAAGAGCTCTCTATAATAACACTGAATCCTGTGTGTGTGAGAGTTGGTAATTCATGTAGCAATTGGTTTAGCATTTCTTCTGGTGTTCAATAAGTGTGCATTTTGTCTCCCTTTCTCTTTAGTTTGGTTATTGATTTTGTTACGCAAAATTCACTGCAAAGGAAAGATTTTGGCCTTAACTGGTCTGGAGATCTGAAAATTTCTGATTTAGACTATGCTGATGATGTTGATCAGATGAACTCATTCATTCGAGCTGTTGATGAGAATGGTAGTAGAATAGGTTTGGTGATAAGCAGAGAGAAAACCAAAGTGATGAAAATTGGTCAGTCAGGTTGAATGGTTGCACTCTTGAGCAGGTATATCAGATTAATTATCTTGGGAACTATGTAACAGATACTGGTGATGTGCAGCATGAGATTAATAGACGAATAGGGATTGCTGCTGGGACTTTTAAGAATCTGTGGAGAGTGGAAATGTAGGCATATTCACCTAAAGACTAAAATTAGACTATAATAGTTTGGTTCTTTCTAGGGTTAGTTATGGTAGTGAAACTGGGTTGCTTTGTAGACAACAGGAAACTTGATGCTTTTGATTCTAGATGTTTACTCAGTATCTTGAGCATTAGGTGATTCAAATTTGTAAGCAGAGGGTTAGGCAAAGGAGTCAGCAACCTCCTTTAAGCAGCATATTGTGCAGAGACTCCATTAGTTTGGCCATGTTGTCCATATGCATAATTACAGATTATCAAATAGGGTTATGAACAGTGTGCCAAAAGGCCTCAGAAAGAAAGGGAAACCCAGGATATGGTGGGTAGACAATGTCAAACAGGACCTTGTTAGAATTGATGTGCAGTGACCAGATGTAGCTCAAGAGAGATATTCTTGGAGAACTAAATTGCAATGTCCATTTGGACCTCTGTAGCCCATAGCTGCTTGAGAATAATGATGATGACCTTAGTGTAATTGTTTTTGAATTTTTTTTTTATTTTTCCTAAATTATTATTTTAATATAAATTTTGATAAAAATGATTTAATCTTTCATTTACTGTGTTTTTCTAAATTGTTTTAGCCATTTGTGTAACAAAATGCATATACTTTAACTTTTGACAATTGGCAAACTCTAAGCGTAAGGAAGCAGTATCATAAAGATAAGTTTTGCTCTAAAAGCAATGTAATTTTTTAAATAAAAACTTAAAAATATATTGAAAAGTAGTAAAGAACTATGAAAAAAATTGAATAAAAATATTTCAAAGCATTTAAAGCTTAACTGTGAAGCACTGAAATTGAGAATGAACCATTTTAGTATGAAGCTGCATAACTGCTGTAAAAAAGTTGAATTTTAAAATTGCAGAAAAAATTTCATTAAAATCACAGTTTCTTAACCTTAATTATTGTATTTGTTTGAAATTTAATTTAAAGTATTGCTAAAATATTTCCTAAATTTTTAAAATTGTTGTTATGCTAATTGCTTAACCTAGGATTTTTCTGTTATCCACCATTAGAAATCACTAGCAGTTTAATTTGAAATTAATTTTCTTTTATAATCACAGCATAAATTTGAGAAGCAGTAAGAATAAATTGTAGAAGCATTTAAATTAGAAAAGTCTTTGAAATCAAAAAACTGCTAAAAAGTTGCCCGAAAGCCAATGTGTGTATTTTCCTGATGCAATTTTCAGTAGTAATAAAATCAGTGTCTTAACACTAAAAGTTTAGAGAGCATTAATACTCTAATAGAGCTGGAAGTAGGTCTGATTACCAGAAATTACTACTGATTCATAGCACTGTACAACACTGAAGATGTTTCAGATAGGAAACCAGTTTTTTACATTTCGAGGCAATAAACACAATTGTGACATTAAAAATTGGTGATCGACTCTTGTTTTGAAAATATAGGAGGCTACATCCATAAATATAGTGTATACTGATTTGAGTCTTTCACATGTTATATGAAGCACCAAGGCGACACACTTCCAGGGAGCTATTGCATCATTTGGGCACAACACAATCGGGAGTTATCCCTTCCTCATTTCTCGTCCATTCATGATTGTATGCAGATGCTGTATAATAATAATTATTATTTGTGAATAATGCAGAACAGCTTTGTAACATTTGTGGTGTTACTTTTTGTCACAGAAGTGTGAAATAATGCTCATTGAAAAGTAGGAGGAGCTGAGCTCCACATATAGTGTGTAATAATTGTACAACATGTCTACACAGCTGGCTAAATGGCAAGAGGTTGTTGATACCATTTTTCATTCCTATGATATGCTAGGAACCTTTCAACCATATGAGTGACTGTTACTTTTGTATGACACCTCTGCTGGGAAGTAGTAGTACTAAAAAGAAAAAGCAGACAATAAACTACCCCAACATACCTGCCATCTGCCACATGCAGAAAACCTGCCCATCCTAGAGCGAACAGAACATTACAATATGGACCCAGAGGAGGAAGAGAAGGAAGGAACAGGAACACAGAAAATATCTGTAAATCCCGACTTCATACCAACAACATCATATTTACTGCATGAGATGATGCAGAACAAATTGAATGATATTGTTAAAGATCTGGAACTGTCATAGAGCAAGGTGGAATTCCTAGGATCCAGACTGCAACAGCAGAATCTCCTTGATAGAAATGTGAAAGTAAATGCACACTGTAGCCTCCAAAAAAGATCTGGTATTGCTCTTTTCCTTGGTAGGTAACCTGGTTGCTTGCAAAGCTAATGACATTTCATTCACAAGACACATACTCCAGAAGAATGGAGTTTTTTTTATAGATTCTTTGCAGTGAAGTTTGAAAACCATTCTTCTGCACAATGGGAATGTGTTGCTTTCTGTTCCAGTAAGTCATGCTGTTATTATGAAAAATACAAGTGGCATATTTTTGTGGACCTAAAAGTCATTGCTCTTTGGCTTGGACTACAACTCAGATATAGAAAAAGTTCTGTTGCTTCCTTTGTGAATGGAATAGCAGAGACAAAGTATCTCATTATGTGAAGAGGATTTAGCCTTCTCTGCAATCACTGGAGCCAGGGCAGAAGAATATACAGCATCATCTGCTGGTACAATCGACAAAGATTTTGTTCCCATCTTTACACATAAAATTGGGCCTAATGAAGAATTTTATCAATGCTATGGATCAGATGCAAACTGCCTTTCTATACCTTTAACAGAAATTTCCAAGACTTAGTGATGCAAAGATAAAAGAGAACGTTTTTATTGGTCCAGATGTTCACCCACTGCTACATGATGGGGTATTTGTATCGTCCTTCACTGGTGATGAATGGAGAATATGACATACCTTCCAACAGGTGGCAATGGGCTTCTTAGGGGATAAAAAAGCAGAAAATTACAAGAACCTTGTGGAAGAACTTGTTCTCATACCACAAACTGGGATGTAGTATGTCTTTGAAGGTACATTTGTTAAGTTCTCATTTGGATTTCTTTCTGGAAGACTGTGGCGCTTGTAAGTAATGAACACTGGGAATGTTTTCATCAGGAAATTGCTACAATGGAAAAGTGATATCGAGGAAGATGGAGCCCATCAGTGTTAGTAGAGATGCAAGATTTTCAAGATTTGGTATATAAGTGGCAGATGAAGAGGCCGTGATTGCTGTAGAGCAATGTGCAACCTTCAGTGAATGGTGTCATACAGGTAAGTGATTGTATCTTGAAAAACTGTAGCCAATCAAACATTTTTGTTGTCATTTTTGTGTTCAATGCCTTGATTTACATTGGAAATGGTTTGTTTGCACTTCTGAAACACACCAAAGGTCAAAATCTGTTGTTCATTGTTATCTATGTACAGGGCAATAAAATGAAATCACGGTGTATGTATCATAAATTTATTAAAACTATAACACTGTATATAATATACAAGTAAAACAGCAGGAATATAGTAGTTTGGTGCAACAGTAATGGCAGCAATAGCATATTAGGATCAGTGATAACACTAGTATAAAATGATGCCAAAATGGCATACTTCAGGATAGAGATATCATCTTAACAAAGAATAAACATTTGTATGTCTCTATAAAATGTGGTTGCTTATAAGAGATAATAACTTTAGAATTTAATTAGCTGTGAGTTGTAATTTATAGTGATAATAACTTGGTATAAGGTTTGTAGGTAAAAGTAAATTCCATGCAAGGTGAGTTGTTACATATTTGATGTTTTTTACAGTTCAATGGTTAATTTTAGGTACACAGATAGCACTAACCAAATAGGTCAGTAGGTTTGATATTGTAAAATCTGATTGCACAGAATTGTTCTGTTGATGGTCGAAACACCATATAAGGTGAATTTTATGTGTTTGGATGTTCTTTACAGTTTAATTTAACTTGAGGTGCACAGATAGTGCTAACCTAAAATGGTCAGTAGTTATGCTATTACAAAGTCTGAATGCACAGAACTGTTCTAAGATGTGGTCTGTTTTACCTGATCAGATTACCTTACCAACCAGTAAGGTAACTTCTCAGATGAGCTTACTTTCAGTCCACTTGAATTCAAAAGATGACAACAATTAATACTGCTCTGACATGGAAAGGGATAATCAGCAGTACAATCTGTCTAGTTGTATTGATTTAGTCAAATCAGTTGCTAAAATTTTTTTAAAAATAATTTGAAATAAATATAAATTAGAGCTTTTGATAGTAAAAGAAATATGTCTGTTATAACATATAAATTTGCCAACCAAGAAGAAAACTCTTCAACTGCATATTGTAAAAAGTAAACAAAAAATAAAGTACCCTGGTTAGATTAGCAATGATTGACCACTACTGTATAGCTCTTAAAACCAAAAGCAATTATATAATCATATCCAAAAAGGAAAAACTGAGACAGTGGTCAGAATTTACTTCACTCTTAGTAGGGCCTGTTTCTACATGAGACTATTACAAATTAATCTGCCCCATGTGTTTCAAATTAAAATATATTACCAATTCTCCTGGATCAGATTGAATGTGTTAATGAACAGAAGAGTTTATATCAAACAGATACTTTTTGGTAAATAATTTTTTTTAAACCTGAAATAATTTGAAAAATTCAATAATTTGGATCTGTTGGTAATGTTTAGTTTGATTATTGGAGTTGTACTGTATTCAGAAAATATTGAATAAGGTATGCAATGCAGACTTGTAATTATAAAAGATAGGCAATTGTATGGTTTCAGAATTGTATTTTGCTATAATAATTATCAAAATTAATTTTAAAAATATAATTATCTATTTATAACTTTAAAGTTTAAATGCTTTAAACAGTCTGCAGTTTATCCTATCAGAATTCTTTTTTTAGGCTTGTCCTAAATGTGGGATAAACATCGAGAAAACACATGGTTGTAGGAAAATGAAATGTGGAAATGCAGCCTGTGGTCATATGTTTTGTTGGGATTGTCTGAATGATTGGAAGAAACACAAGTAAGGTTTTTTTAATATTATTGAAATGAGATAAAAAAAAATATTATAATATTAGTGCAATTATTAAAAGATGGATGTTGAATGCTTCTTTGTCAATATAAAAGGAAAATAATATAGAATGTAACATTTATTCCAACTAACTCATAATATAAAGTTTACAAATAAATAGTAATGCCAACTGACTAATATTATGGCATAAAACGTACATGCCCATAAGTTCTACTCTCTTATATTTAGGGTTGTGTCCTTTTTGAAACCCTGTATTAGACCTTCTTGAGCCTTCCTTCATGGAATTCAGAATATTTTTTTACTGTATAAAAAAAAAACTAGTTGAAATAATGCTGTATACGGTGAATAGAAATTTGCAAGTATTTTGCTACTGTACCCATAAAAAATATCTGAGGCATTTGTATTGAAACATGCATAACTATTTTAGTCTAAGAACTATTTGCTGTTTATTTCTACTGAAAACGAAAAAAAGAGATGCATCCCCAAGTTTCTAAAACACCCTTATTGGGAATCACTGTATTAGACTACTGACCATACTTATACTGACTAATGCAACTGCCAGCAGTTGAACAGTATTTTTTTGTGCAGATGCTCATGCATTTGAAATTTTTGTTAATCACTGTAGTTTCTATCTATCAGTTATATGTGTTGGACAATGAATTTCTGAAAATTCTTTGTGTTTTATGCTGCTGAGGTTATCTTTTAAGTGAATATATTATATCAGTTCTTTCCCCTACTCACATTGTAAGCAATTCACACACTGAAAACTTGCATTGTAGCAGAACTGACTACATTTCCTTTGTACAAAATTTTATAATTTTTTACAATTAAATTTTTGGTTATGCATACTGTTCTTGATTCTAGTTAACCTGATGAAACATATTGGTGTGAATTAATTTTGCAGGAAATATAAAACAATTTTTACATACACGCTCATAAACCTGAAGCAACGTGGGCTATGGAAGTTCAGCCAGACTGTAATTTAGTCCTCCAAACCCATCTGTCCTTAGATACAGCTGCTGCATTTGGTCACTGTAGATCAATTCTGACAAGGTCTTGTTTGACACTAACCCCTGCATCTTAAGTCTCCCCCTACTTTTGACTTCTTTACATACTGTTCACAATCCTATTCATTAATCTCTAGTTATGCACAAGAGCAACATGGCCAAATCAGTGCAATCTCTCTGCATAGCATGCTCAAAGGTAATTTCTAATTCTTTTGCTTAATTTCATCATTACTTAAAAGACAAAACACCTAATGCCAACATATTCTGTAAACATCCAGAATCAAAGGCAGGACAGAAAAAATCCTATTACTTGAGAACAGTGCAACTTTGGCCCTTGATTTAAAGCATTACAATGAAAAAAATAAAAATAAACATAGATGCCTAGTTTTAGGGGTTTTTTTTTTATTATGATATTATCCAGAAAGAAATTTCCTTTCCATTGATATACACTGAAGTGCCATTGAATTAGTAATGTGTAACCCCCTCTGCAACCTAGTAATTGTGTCTTCCTCTTGCAACCTAGTAATGTGTTAACCCCCTCTGGCCCTTATAACAGCCTCCACACGACGAGGTAAGGACTCCAAAAGCTTGTGTAAATGTACCACAGTTATGTGACCCATGCATTCTCCAGAGCTGTCCACAATTCTCTGTAGATGGTCGCTGTAGATGGCCCAAACACTCTGCTCGATGGTATCCCAAAGATTTTCGATGGGATTTAAATCTGGGCTTCTGGGGTGGCCAATTCATTATTTCAAAGTCAGCAGAATGCTCCTGCAACCATGCAGTAGCCAAACCTGAACCTGTGAGATGAACAGTTGTCTTGCTGGTAGACGCCATCTCCATTGGGATGCATGATGGCCATAAATGGGTGTAAATGGTCAGCAATGAGTTCTACATACTGGGATGCATTGAGAGTCGTCGGTACATGTTCCAAAGGTCCCACAGACATCCAACTGAAGACACCCCAGGCCATGACTGAAGACACCATCACTTAGCCATAACCAGCTTATACTGTTCTGAACTGACATGCAAGATCCATGGCTTCATGGGGTTGGTGCCATACCCTCAGTCTCCCATCGGAATGATGATGTTTAAATTGGGATTCATGACTCCAGGCTTTCCGTTACCAATTTTTGATGGTCCAGTTTTGATGTTCTTTAGCCCAGGCAAGGCATTGAGCCCAATGTCATGCTGTTAGAAGTGGGACTCGCATAGGTCAGCAGCTCCCAAAGCCGAGACGATGAAGTGAGCATTGCACGGTCCATGCACTGACTTCCTGGCTGGAACCCGTGTTCAGATGGGAGGTGATTTCAGATAATGTCTGGCCCTTATCGGTCCATACAATGCGGGTCAGCCGACAAAGCCCACGATCATTCAAGGCTGGTTGTCCTTTGTAGTTTATCCGGGTGCTTGTTTTTTTGCCGGAATTTTCATATTCCTGGAACACTCTTGAAACTGTTGTACAAGAAAATCTGTTGACAATTTCATAGATCAAGTGTCCCATCCATTGGGCACCTACAATCTGTTCTCTATCAAATTCATCTAAATCCCGCACCTTTCCCATTACACTTCTCACGACGAATGCTTGAGGAAGCCAAAGTTGACAGCTATATATGACCAAAGTTTCAGCCATGCATTCATGCAAATGTAGGACTTGCGGTACTGAATTTGGATAATGTCTCCTATCTCTTATTCAATGGCACTTCAGTGTATAATTTACCTGTTTTTATTCATCAGGTTTCCCAAAATTAGCTTTGATTACCCAGTCAGATCTATATTTTTCACTATATCACTGAATTTATTAAAACTAATATAATTATAAATTTCTTTAATTTTTTTTATTTTCATAAAATTCAGAAATAAATTTTGTTTCATTTGATATATAACATAATCTGTTTCTTTTAATTGGTTATTTGTTAATAAACAGTGATATTTTGAGTACAGAATGCAATTAATATAAGCACTCCTGCAACTAAATTGAATGCCATTCCACTACTCGATGCTTTGGAATTATTGAACCGGAATGGTGTTCCAGTACTTGATGTTTCTGAATCATTGAGTGAAAATGGTTTTATACTTTTTAAATCAAATGTTAGCAGTATATATATACAGTCTAGTAGTGAGGTAGGGATGAGGGTTGAGAGTGCATTCTCCCCATCATTGAGGAAAGTTCTTATATGTATATTATTCCTATATTTATTATATTTTTTCCATTCACACAAAAATTCATTTAGCATTTTTACTATTGCAAAAATATTGACGAAATGAAAAAATCAAAAAATGAAAATTATGGCAAGCCTAATTAATATATGTTAGATATCAAACACCAAATGTACCTTAAAATTAATATGCAATAGTGATATGGAATGCTTTCAAAGAGGATGAAGTTTACAATTTTTGCAACTTTAATATTGACTAATAACAGTAATTTAAGTTAATGGATGAATCAGATAATGCAAATTGTAATTTTTTTTTTATATAAACCACAAAAAGAATGTTTTTTTTTTTAACAAAATGAAGCTATGCCTGCATAGGAAAAGACAAAAAAGGAGAAAATAGTAACTTGCAATTGACACATGCATTTCCATCCCCTCCAAATGTTGACGGACTATCTGCTAATTAGATACCTAAATTAAAAATTTTTGAATGAATAAATAACCATTAACTTATTAACTTTTGCTTTTACTTCACTTTCATTGTCATGCATATTAGAGGACAAACTCATAGGAACGTTATGATCGACAACAAACATTAAATTATCATATTACCATAATTTATGTATGTAAGTGTCATCTGTACCAGTATCAGACACCATAGATTTCTAGCTTTCTTCTGCCCTTTTCAGAAAAAGTGCAGATTATTTTTAAAAAAAATAAATGGCAATTGAATCAGATCACTGCCTATATTTTGTTTTCTGATATTTTGATATGTATTTACATAACTTTCCAATTTCAAATTTTCGTATGTTTCTCTTATACTTCCAAAATATTTCAATGCATCTAATTCTATATGAATGTAGAGCAATGTAGTAGGTACCCATTTAATGTCATTAATTTGTTCTGTAAAACACAAAGTTAAGTGAAAAAATTTAACTTATCAAAAGATATATTTTTCACAGTATACTGAATTGAATGTAGCCTCGACAAATTGTAGTATTAGCACTCGTATGTTACTTTGTTCACAATATATTTTAGTTATTTTGTATATTTTCTATTGTATCTATAGTAATAATAACGTTCTCTTTAAGGTAATGAGAACAGTAACACATAGTTAAAAAGTTATAAAAGGGAAAGCAAATTTTTACTAAATTTGCTTTTCCTTTTATAAAATATGTATTGGAGAAATTAAGCCGACAGACATCGGAATGCGATACATTCAACGATAGAGCAATACTATCAATATATACGAAATTCATATAATTGGAATGGGAAAACCAGGCATAGAACAATAAAGAAGAATTCCACCTCGTTTTTCAAAAAAAAAATTTTTTTCTGATAGACTTACCTTCAGTGACTCCTCCTGAGCTGTGACAATAGTGAGTTGTCGATGATAGTGACAATGACTCTAGCGACCTCTAGTGATTAGTAAGAAGGATATGAACTATTAGGTGTGCTACAAAGCAATGGGAAAAGTTCTTACAAAGAAAGAAATTTCTGCTCATTCAATTTTGTGGATTGAATATGGAGGATGTAACTGCCACTCTACGATAACCTATGCAACAACGATGAAGCGAGTTTTTTTTCATATACTCCTAACTCAACTAGCCTTGCAAATTGGTGTGTGTGTTAATTATACAGTATAATAGAACAGAAAAATTCAAAGAATATTATTTAAATGTAAATTTTATGGGAGAATAAACTTATTTAAGTTACGAAAATGCTTTTAATTTTCTGTCAAAACATTCAAATATATTTAATTTATATTTCTTAGTTTTTAATGAGAATTTGAAAGAAACCATCGCTTCCTTGGATGCTTTGCTACTGTTAAACAAATTCTAAAGTTGATTTGTTTTTTTGACGGCACAGTTGGCAAAAAAAAAGCCTGGAATTTTCTCAGTACTGAGAAAAAATTGTGTGTAAGAGTAATTTTCATATTTCAGTAAAAATTTGCTTTCCTCTTATTAAAAAGAACTATCCTACCCATATGCATTATAATTATTTTTGTGTTAGTTTTTTTAGTAAATTTTTGTTTACTTTGCCAGATATTTTTCAGTATATCAACCTAAAAATAGCCCTATTAAAGTTAAACTTGTCTTTTTTTATTAAATATTTTCATAAAATCCAGAATTAAATGTTGATTAATTTGCCATGTATCATGCCATAATTCCTTTCATTAGTTATTTGGCAAGCAATTTCTGAAGTTAATTTTTTTGGCTGAGCATAGGAAAAATATAACTGGGTCTCTGTATGTAAACTGTTTTTCAGGCTTGACCCTGGAAAGAAACTGACTCTACTATCATTCACATTCAACAGCTGTAATGAAACAGTTCATCTTGTAAGGATTTTTTCCAAAAGGGCCAAATCATCAGCATAATCTAAATCAGAAATTTTCAAATATCTAGACCAGAGATCATCAAATTCTCTTTTTTATTGGAGGGCTGTGTTGGCAGTTGTCTTGGGGAGGGGGGGGGGGGGGGGCATAAAAGATTCAAGTTTCTTTTCATCAAGATGATTAAACTGAGACTGCTCAAGAGTGGAGCTATTCAGATTAACTGAATCATAGCCTGTCTGACCAGTTTTCATTACTTCAGTTTTCTCTCTTTTTATAAACAAACCTACTCGACTACCACTCATCATCAGTTCGAATGAAAGAGTTCATTTCATCAACATAATTTGTCAAAAGGTCTAAATCATAAACATAATCTAAATCAGAAATTTTCAGATCTCTAGACCATTTAAGCCCAAAATATTTCCCTTGCAGTGAATTTCACATAACATAATCAATAACCAACCTAAGGAGGAAAGGAGACAAAAATGCACCCTAAGGAGGAAAGGAGATAAAAAAACACCAGAAGCAATTCTAAACCAGTTGCTACAAGCCTTACCAACTCTCACACATGACTCAGTGTTATTGTAGAGAGCTTTCATTATGTTAACTAACTTGTCTGGTATGCCATATGATCTCGCAAGCAACCACAAATTATGACTATCAACAGAATCAAAAGCCTTTATGAATTCAACAAAGCTAGTAACCACGGGGAGATTCTTGAGAAATGTTTGGAGTTTCAGAAACTTAAGTGAAAAACTCTGATCAAGACATCCCCTACCACTTCTGAATCTACACTGCTCATCATGCAGTTGTCTGTCAACCAGATTTTTAATCTAAGAATAGATTGTGAGATTTTCTTGATTTAATCATATTCTTCATGAATTCAAATATTGGCAATTTTAATAAGATTCAGTGTGTTAATGCATCTGTTGTCAAAAGTGCTGTCAAGGAACCTTGAAAGCAGTATTTTTTTTTATAGCATGAATGAGAGCACTATTTGATAAGAAGTTATATAATGATAGATTGAAATATAAGAATAATTTATTTGGTAAATTGTTACAAAATCTTTTTGTGATAACTTAAAAAGTTGGATATGTGTATTTACCTGTTTCCTTTATATCCTGCAGGCAATCAGTGAATATCATAGTTCCAATTATAACTTTACCCTCTTTCATAACTGAATAAGTAAAACAAATCAGATCATTCACTTTTCAGCACAATGAGTGTAGCAGCACTCAATTCTATTGATCCTTCAGTTAAATCCTACAAATATGCATAGAAGCATATGTGTTCTTCCGAATGACATTTTGAGATGCACATTGAATTGGATGTCATGATATTTAATGATAATCCTTTTAAATTGAAAAAGAACATCCATTTCAGATGGCAAGGATACTAGTGTGCTTGGCTACTGATCAAAGGATCTGGGTTCCTTTGATCAGTTCCTTGCAGTTCTTCTCTATGGCATATTAAACTGACAGAACTCCTGTCAGACCTCTGTAGCAAGCAGCTGCTTAATTTCAGTTAATTTTGCTGAATATTTTCAACCATCATTTGGTTCAAGTTTCTGGATTGCATCAAAGTTTGCATTTTTAGTTTCATAAGTATCTTCAAAATACACAGTAAATTTGCAATAATCCATAGTTGTAATGAAGTAAATATCTTGAATATCAACCGGGCTGCATTCTCACCAGATATAAAATCTAGTGTAACAATCTAATGTTTTTTTTATGATTTAGTAGCATTGAACTGTGTAAGTAATTTACAGGAAATTCCACTCTACACTATCTATTTTTACATTTTTATTTTTACAGAAATAAAATGTAGAATTAGAAAAAATTAAAAACTCTGGAACCAATGTTTAGATCAAAATATTTTAAGGAATTTAGTTTCATTTAGTGGTAGTCAGAAGATCAGCACATACTCTAATGTTGAAATCAAATGTGCTTGCTGCCAGTCTAAGTTTCTCCAATTTCCAAACTCACACTACTCCACTGGCAGTTACAAATAAGCCTTAGTAGCTGCTACTTAAGCAATAAAGCAAATGGCCAAAGCTATAACTTTTTCATAATTAATAAATTTGACTATCATCTTATATTAAGAAATATTACTATATTAAATATTCTATTTAAATTTTGCACATTAAAATATTTCTTATCAACAAAAAGTTCCAAAACCCCCAACCTTGTCAAAACTTGTACATCATCTCTGGGTTTAAATTGATTTGAAGTATAATATAATTTCATAGAATTAAAGGTGAAACAGAACCTGAGAGAAAATGCATTTTGAACTTTTAGTTGCCACATTTTGTAGATAATAAATTGCTCTCTTCTTGCCCATACTAGGTTATTTAGCTAGCCTTGAAAGTTCTTGCTACATGGACATTCAAAGGTTTTTCCCATTTCAACAAAGCATTTTGCTGTAATAGTGTAGAAAAATCACTGGTCATAGTTTTAAAACAATTCTTTTTTGCAATTGGAACTTGATATATTTTTTTCGTGATGAAAATTTGAGTTTTATTTTTGATAGAATATGGATTAAAAGCACTATTACAGATTCCAGATGCATACAAAATGAGCAAAAAAATAGCAGGTTAATTTCTTAAACTTTTTTATACTTTCACCAAAATATAAAGTATGTATATGTAATATGCATATATTCTTTCAAAAATAATCAGAAAAATGATAGTTTAGAGCAGTGCTTTTCAAACTGCTGGTCATGAAATCAATTTAGTGGGTTGCAACCAGCATTTTTTTAATGAAATAGAATAGAAAATATCTGAGTCTGGGTCACGATATAAAATGCATTTCTTATTGTGGGTAGCAGTCAGAAAATTTTGAAAAACACTTATTTAGAGCAAAAATTCTAGAAAACATTAGCTTTGAGCTGGAGGTTGCTAGAATATTAAATGTCCTGAAAAAAAAAGTGGCCAAAGCAACACATATACTCTTCCTGGATTAATAATGAACAAAATGCATAGGTTTTGTTTATGTAGAGTTGATCTTTTACTGTGTTGCAGAAAATATTTAAATATGTAGACCACCATTGCATTTCTAATTTACTAGGTTGCAGCATTAAATCCTTTCAATAGAAAGTCTAATTTTTCTTCATTATTTTTACTATAACAGATCATTTATGCTATTACTTAATAACAAACTTGACTATAAATTATTTTAAATCTTATTTTTATAATTATATAAGAGAGCACAAAGAAATTAATATGCACTGGTTTTCATAAATTAAAAGAACAAATGGAAAAAAACATGATCATAAAAATTCCAACAATGTAAATTCATGAAATCCATGTATAGTACATAAAATGTGAAGCAAGATTGAGGTATGATATGCAAATATATGGAAGTGCTATATGCAAATACATTGAATGTTAAAAGTGAAAGTTTTGAAGTTATTTTCCATTTCTCCTGTGAAGGGCAAGGTGGAGTTTTTGAGATAGCAGATTTATTTTATTATATTCTTTTAGCAGATTTATTAGATATGTCTACCAGGCATAATTTATTTGAAGAAGTGCAGTGGTGAGCTCAAGGTAATCCAAGGTCAAGCAGTGTTGCCAGATGGCTTAATGTGAATCTTCAGTGGTGCATAGACTGGCAGAGATTCCAACAAGGACATCACATCCAGACAATTCAGTAATGGATGTCAATGTGGACCATTATCTGGTGGTTATGTTCCAAAGGACGACCGTTATCTGGTGTTATGTTCCAAAGAGGAACAGGATGTCAACCCTACATCAATTGCAATTGGACCTTGAGCAACAATTGGAATAATTATGTTCATTATCATTGTATGCCTAAGACTTCATAAGTATCCAGTAGTGCCCCTAGAGTACACCGCAGACTGGTGAAGACATTTGTATGAACTGGACCCAGGGGCAATGGTGATTCATGCTCTTCATTGATGACTCAAGATTTGCCCTTCACAGTGATTTATGGTGTCAGTTGGTAAGAGGGAACCAGGAACATGCTGTCACACCATAAATATTTATGAGCATGATGGCCATAGTGTCATGGTTTAGGGAGGGATATATTTGGACTGCTGCACAGATCTGTATGTGCTCTCAACAGACTGTCATTGACTGCAGGTACAGGGATGAAATCTCAGACAGGATGATAATGCCCACGTTCACCATTGTCATCTGGTTGATCATTACCTAGAGAATAGCACTATTTGTCAAGTGGAGTGCCTGGTCTTCTTACCTAAATCCAATAGAACATGCATGGGATGCTGTCAGGAGATGTGTTGCTTTCTTGAATCGAGCTCCTGCAAACCTAGAGCGTTGCTTGCTTTTGAGGAGCAATGGAGATTACTACCCACAGTACCACTGGACAGTCTTATCAGCAGCATATACATCACTACAAGGTCTGCATAGTGGTAAGAGGTGGCCACATTCTGTATTGAACCACTTTTGTTATCTCAGTTCTTTCACCTTTTTTCCATTTGTCTGTATTTGTATATAATTTTTGGGAATTAAAAGTGTTATTCCTTTTTCAGCTGTTATTTTTAGGCACAGTATTTATATGCATCTATCTTCCAATTCACATGCAGCAGATTCAATGGTTTTCAGGTTCCTTAATTTTTGGAAACCAGTGTGTAAGAAAATTCTGTAATGTATAACGCTTTGCAAGTGTGAAATTGATAATTTAGGAAATGCTGACATATGGTGCCTTGCAAATTTACTTCAAAATTCAGCAGTGATACATGCATAATAATATTTATTCTATAAAGGTAACTGAGATCATTTGAATTGCATGAAGAACATGATTGATTTTTACACATCAGCCTGCTAAATATGCAAAATTTGTTGAAGAGAACGTTTGCATAACTACTACTAATTATGGAGTTATAGAATGTCTGCTAGGCAATTGTTAATGATGAAATAATTTCTTGCAGTGACACAATATCTCTAAACAAAGTTGTAGTAGTTTTTTGATATATGCACCTTTTTTTAAGTATGCATCTTTCAGATATATCCTGAAGGTTGCTGGAAATAAGTCCATAGTATAATTCTATAACACATAGACAGATATTTAAATATCACTTCTGTCATTCATCCTTCATGTGAACTACAGTTGACCTAGATGCACAATAGTTAAATTTAATGGGGGGAGGGGTGTAAATTATGAGTTGTATGTTAAATAACAGCTTAAGATGTGTTGAGTAGCATAGGAAATGTAGCAGTACAGTGTGATAGTACTGCTTGACTGGGTTGGCTTGTGTTGTTTTACCTCTGGGTGGCACTGTTTTGCAAGACAGAAGAAATATATATGTGAACAAAATTCCCTGTGATGGCACTAAAAATCAAAAAGTAAACTATATAGGTTAAAAAGTAATATTCACATATTTTTCCTAAGAAATAAAAAATGTATCAATGGTGAAATCACTGAATTTATGAGGATAAGTCAGAAAGTAAAGTTCCCTATTTAATTACTGTGGATGGTATTACACTGAAGACAGTATACAGCAAATGTTCACACATGACTGCATTATTTTTCCACAGTCACTGGACTTGTTGAAATACTTGTCATAATGGTTGATCAGCTTATCAAAGGATGATCAATCAGCAAGTAGAAGTGTCACTTTATAATTTCCTTTCATTGACATCTATATGAATGCAATTATGGGTATTTTCTGGACCTGATTTTTGTCTTTTCCTCTGGACTGAAAAACCAAAATTCAAAAATTGAAAAAAAAAATCAGTCCCGAAAGTAATTGAATGACCCTTAGTTCTATTTGAATTGAGTTTTTGATAGATGGTTCAACCAGCTGTACATGGCAAGGATTTGTGCACATTTTTAATGCATATTTAGATGTTTCAGGATGGTATTAAATTGCTGTTGTAAATTTCAGTTGCATCTCTCGCAGCTGTTTTGGGTGGAATGAATTTCTCTCTAGATATTTTTTCTCCATGAATCTCTTGGTAACCTGCTACTTTAGCAATAGATGTTTTGTTGAAAGTGATATATATATTATATGCCTTAACTACTTATATAAATGCTTTTAATCAGTTATTATTTTGGTTAAAATATGCAATTTGCAACAAAATAGAGTATTGTGTAATAATGAGAAGTAAAATATATTCACTTTAAGGTCCCCATGTACACCACCATCTAAATCAATTGAAAATTTAGATGAAAAGGAAAAGTTGAGACTGTATTTTTTGAAATACAGTGCATTTGAGAACAATGAAATATTTGTAGATAAGGTAACTTTAAAATTTTTTATTATTCAGCTTTTATAGTAATTACTTTTGTATATAAGTATTTAAATTCTAAAATTCTTATTTCATGATGAAAATTTAAAATTTCTCATTGAATTGAAAAATTTGTCTTTTGATTTGTAATTGCTTGACTGGGTTGGTTTGTGTTGTTTTACCTCTCTGAGTGGCACTGTTTTGCACAATGGGCTGAATAGCCATGTCACAAGGATCCCAAAGACTGAGAAAGTTGGGGAAGGAGGCCTACTAAATAGCTATTAGGAGATAGACAGTAGCCTCTCTTCAAAGCTATCCAGTGTATTCTTTAATGTGAATAAGATATGACTCTCCTGCATACAGGGCCACAACTTAATGTCCAAACTGATGAGCAATGTCCTTTCCAAGCATATTGGTGTTGCCTTTCTGTTTTCTGACCAAAGGCAGGGTGGGGTTTAGCAGAGACAAATCTCAACACTAGTACAGGTGGAATTCGAACCTAGGAACTATAGATTATTAGCCTGGTGCACTACAGACTAATACTTTAAAGAATATTAAATTATATTAAATATTTTATATTAAATGGTTTTTACCCCCTCCCCCCACATACACTTATGTTCCTGGTTATGCCACTCTCATACTGAAAATTTTTGCTCTATTTTACTAGCTTTTGGACATTTCCCTGAGATTACCCAAAGTAAAAACTGCTTGCCACTCAGAAAAATAAACCAATAAACACTTCCATAAACAGGACAGAAAATTCCTTGAATTATGAATAGTGCAAAGTCACCTGCAATTTCGGCCCATATTTTAAAGTATTGTAGTGATAAATATAAATGGAAGTCTAGGTTTAGGTGAATATTTATGTTAAAAAAAATCCCTTTCCATTGATATATATAACTCAACTGTTTTTTTTTCCTAAGGCTACCTCGAGATCATCACCAGTCTCAATAGCATCACACAGTTGAGTCACTCCCACTATGGCTCACTGCTTTCCCCTTCCTGTGATTTTTCTCTGCTGGATGGGGATGGCCTTTACACCCAACTGTTTGTATCAGCAACTCTTTGCCAGTCATCATGCTGAGCACCCAGACTTATTGCCTGTCTCCACAGATGACTTGAAATCTGGCACATATGTGGGATTGGCCATGGTCTGCTCTGATGTAATCATTGCAGACTAGATCACACAGCAGTGTTCCATCTTCACTACAGAGTGAAAAATGACTAAGCATCATCATCGGTGTGTGCTTTACACTGACTTGCTTAGCTTGCTACAGGCTTTGATCTTGGTGAGGCATTGGCTTCACCCAGTTCTTTCTAAGATCCATCAGCAGCTATATGTCTGGCAGCCATCACCACCATTCTCATCCGTTGGGTGCCCAGTCACACCCCTGTCTGGCTCTCCGTTGCCAGTTCTATATCTGGATTTCCAGCATTTTATCATTGAATTCTGGGCACAGTGGCAGAGATCTCAGTCAGAAGGGCTTACAAACAAGCTCTTTGAGATCAAACCTTGGCAGTCATGTTACCATAGGAATCACAAGGAGGAAATTGTACTTGCTTGGCTTCACTTAGGTCATTCTTTTATTACTCATTCGATTCTTCTACAAGTAGATGATGAACTAAGTGTGAGTTTTGTGACACCATTTTAACTATTAAACATATTTTAATCTCATGTCCAGCTTTTAACTTTAAACTTTTAACTTGCATGATTTTACGTCAGGGCCTCTTACACTCGGGCACCTTTTATCTTATTATTGCATTTTACCACCAATTCTTTCCTTTTTAAAATATTGTGGCTATTTTACTCAACTTTGATTTTACCCTATAATTATCTTGTATTTTGTATATCTAACCCAGGTCTTTTACACCTGGGATTATTTTGTATTTCTCAGTTGTTTTACTTTATACCTATACCCTTGTTCTTTGTTGGTTCACCATTTTACAATATAGTGTTTTTATTTTTACTTTTGGTTGCCAGTCTACTTGTCTTTTATCATTTGTATTGTTTTTTGTTTGGTGCATTATGGTCTATTTGCCCTTGCACCAATAAACTCCAAATACCAACCAACCAACTGTTTTTATTCATAAAGTTTTCCATAATTTTGCTTTGTCAATTCAATTTTTTCCATCATATCAATTGTGAAAAAGTTATTAATATGTTTGTGAATTGTTTTATTGGTATATTTATTGGTATATTAATTGTATTTGTTTATTGACACTGATGATAAAAAAAGTCTGGACTTTCTTAGAATAGTACAGAGAACAAAATTACTAAAAGAGGGTAATTTTTTTTATGTTTGAAGTAAAAATTTACTTTTGTCTTTTTATGAAGAAATTTTATTTCTATTGATAATGTTAATTTTGGTTTGTTGCTTTTTTTAATAATAAAATTTTTTATGTCCATTACCAGATACTTTTTTACTCAACCAATAGTAAATACAGGGTTTACTGCTGATCCAGAAGTCAGTAAATCAAGAAATAATTTTTTGGGAAAAAACGAGTTTGAGGCTTGAACTCGTCTCTCTCCAGATTCGTGCCAGAGTGTTCTCCTTCCACTAATGTGACTATATGCGAGATCCTGCATGTGGCACCATCTATGGGAACAACAACTAATGTTGCTCTGAATAAAAGATAAGAAAGTCACTCACACCCAATGTGTTATTAATGATATAACCAATAATAAATAAACATAGTTAACTGTTGACACAGAAAGCAATAAATAATTTTTGTGGAAGACATTAGTTCAAGTCCCACAAATTGGCAAACTCATTTTTTCCACAAATTTTTTTTATTGATTTCTGTGACAACAGCAAATTATGTGTATTTACTATTGGTTGATTATTTTATTATTGACACCTTGGTGTGAGTGACTTTCTTATTTGCATCTTATTCAGAGCAACATTGGAAGTTGCAATTCCTGATCTTAGATGGCACCATCAGTGACACGTGCTGGATGACAGATGTAGTCACATTAGTAGAAGGATGACAAGTCAATTCTAGTTTACTGGTTAGAACAATCACATGAATCTGGAGAGATGTGGGTTTTAGCCCTTTGAATTAGCAAACATATTTTGTTCCACAAAAATTATTTTTTTTTACCACATCACTCTAAAAAAAAAAAGCTCTATTAGAATTAAACTTATTGTCATTTTTTGTTAAATATTTTCATAAAAATTAAGAATTGAATGCTGATTATTAAATAAATCAACAATATCTAGCTGGATTAGTGCTCATTAGCATGAAGATTGCCATTTTGCCTTGTACTCTACTGATGTAGAATTTAGCATCACTATACATCAGATGGGATGTTAAGCTATGGTCCCTTACGTATCGTAAGGGAGGAGGAAAACAAGTAAATAAAATGCATCATTGACTCATAGAAAAAGTACAGTGATGGATTTGGTTGTTTTACCTCTGAGCAGCACTTTTTTTTGTTGTACACAATGGGCTAAACCAGGTCACAAAGGCTCAGAAAGTTGAAGTGGATTCACTGGACAGCTATTAGCGGACAGATGGAAGTCTTCTGTCAAGGCCATCCAGCATGTTCTTTAATGTACACTAAGTATGGCTCTCCTGCATACAGGGGGGCCGGGGGTGGCTCAGTCGGTAGCGCGCCAGGCTCGTAATCTGTAGTTCCCAGGTTCGAGTCCCAGCTGGGTCAGCGTTGAGATTTATCTCCGCAAAATTCCCCGCCCTGCCCACGGTCAGTAGGGGACACCAATGGGCTTGGAAAGGCCGCCGTCCGTCGGATGGGACGTTAAGCCGTGGCCCCGTGTGCGGGAGAGCCATACCCTGTGCACGTTAAAGAACACGCTGGATGGCCTTGACGGGAGGCTACCATCTGTCTCCCAACAGCTGTTCCAGTGGGTCCCCTCCCCCAACCTTCTCTGAGCCTTCGGGGTCCTTGTGACCTGGCCATTTAGCCCATGGTGTGCAAAAAAGTGCCGCTCAGAGGTAAAACAACCCAAATCCTGCATACAGGGCCACAACTTTACATCCCATTTAATAGATGATTGCCTTTCCAAGTCCATTGAGTTCTCCTTTTTTCAACAAGGACAGGTGGGGCTAGCGGAGGTAAAAAAACTCAACTATGTCACAGTTGGGACTTGTAGGTGGATTTGGTCCTGTAGTATTTGGCGTGATGCTCAGTGAATAGTCTCTGACTTTGGCTACTATATTATCAGCTTAGCAGAAAGATGAGCAGAGTGTGAGAATTTCAAAGACAGACTTTGACTCAGAGAGCTTATAAGTAGTTTTGACACTGGGTTTCATTGCTCATACATCTGTGTTGTAAATGAATTGTGCCTTGATATATTGCCTTTCCTCCCAAAGTTATTGGAATGGGCTTTGGCTCAGTTGGTAGCATGCTGGTTCATAATCTGCAGTTCCCAGGTTCGAGCCCCACCTGTGCAAGTGTTGACATTTATCTCCATTAACCCCCTTTCCCCGGTCAGAAAGAGGACACCAATGGACTTGGAAAGGCCACTATACATCAGATGGGATGTTAAGCTATGGTCTTATGTGAAGGAGACTGTGCATGCTAACATGTTGGATGCCCTCTGCAGGAGATTTCTATCTGTTTCCTAGCAGTTATCCAGTGGGCCCCCCTTCCCCTAATCTTCTTTGAGTCCTTGTGACTTAGCCATTTAGACCATTGTATGCAAAAAGCTGTTTAACCAATTGTGAATAACCAATTCACATGCAGGATTCATGGCTTCATGTTTTATAATTTAATTAAATATATAATAATTAATTAATTATTATATATTTAATTATATATATTTACAATATACTATCTATCATAATAAGTGGACAGGCTGTTATGCTACAACTCCATAGAGATTGAATGTACTGACTGGCATAACAAGTTCCTGCTTTATGTAAATATAAGGTAAACAGTATACTTGATTTAGTTGTGAACTATAGATAGATCTATATGCTGAAACATTGCATTCAGCATAGATGATAATATCTCATATTTATTATAACTATTTAGCCAGTATTATAACGTGTTAAAGCTTTTTTATTTATATGAGATCTCAGTTTTCTAGGTAATGCAAAGTTAACTGAAATATACATAATAGCTGATAGTTTAGTGTAATGTTAATGCAGCTGACTTCTGAAAACTTTGACCTCTCATACTGAGATGGTATATCCTCTGATAATTATACTCTGGCATGTTTCTGGAGAGATGCAGGTTTGAGTCCTGTATGTTGGCAAAGTTTTTTCAACAAAAATTTATTGATATACAATGTAAACTGCTGAAAATAATTATTAAATTTTATACATTGTAAGTAATATTGTTTTGCAGCTTGTTGGTATTAAAACGTAACTTTTACAGTTGATGAATAGTATTGGAAAGAAATCGGATGACTTTCAAATGATGAAAGGCCCCTGGAAAGATGGGACTTTTTTAACGAAAGCCATGGAAACTATATTAAGTGGTAGAGATATCTTGAAATATTCTACTGCTTTTGCATTCTTTTTAAGAAGGAACTGTGAATTAGAACTACTGGAGGTAAGATTATTTAAAAAAAAAACAGTATTGGAACATTAAGTCTATTGTCAGTTATTTTTGATGTCCATATTTATTCAACTTTCCATAAATATATATATATATGTACAATCTGGAAGCACAATAAAGATAAGCCATAATTTTGTTTTCTCAAAATTTTTATGATAGTTTCATGATTCCATTAATTTTTTTTTATAATTTTCTTTGTCATATGTAGTGGTGTATCAAATGGGAATATACACATGAGAATCCACTAATATATATATATATTGTTAATCATAATTTGAATCTCATAAATATTTTTGCTTGTGTAATGTATGAAGAGGATTGGAACTGAATAATAAAATTAAAAATATGAGAAAAACAGATAAATTGGCTGGATACAAAAAATTGAAATTCGTTAGATATCTAGGTCAGTTGAATCCTCAATCATGCTGTGAAATTATGAAATCAGGAAGATCAGAACTGATTTGGGAAATGAAGACAAATATAGACAAAATGCTGCTGGGTTAGTAATTATAAGAGAGAAAAAGAATCGGTGGAAACCTTTTGAGTGGAAAGCAGATGTGAAAAATGAATCCATTCTGGAGAGAGAGAGTGGTTCAGCTGTAACATGCTTTTAGACTCATAAAAACCATGACATTTATCTTATAATAATTAAAAATAATTAATTTATATTCCTCCATGATGGTGAATCGAACTCTCCAAGGAAAAAACCCCAGTTGAAAGCATTCAAATCAGACATTAACTTTTAACTCTGACAAAAAATCATAAAGGACTCTTGATAGGCTAACATATTCTCTTAGAATTTACAAATAATAATCACAAACACTTATATCAGGCAATTGGTATGTCTTGGGAAGCAAAGCATTGGGGCCTATTTTGGAACAGCATGGGACCTATTGGTAGCAATTCTTGGAGATATTTTCATGACTGCACAGCCACTGTAACATTCTTGACTCTCTGACAACCTTGAACAACCTCTAATGCATTCTTCATTTTATGACAGCCTTGAGCAGACTCTCCCAAAAATCATCTTCCTCGATTTCAGGTTTCTTAAAAGGTATCATGGCAGTTTCCTATTGGTTTAGAATCAGCTGATCAAGAGGAGCCAATATGTAGATGGGACTTCAAAATTTTATCTTCTAGCTCATACCACATGAATTCTCTTCCTTTCCCAGGAATGCTGTGATGCCATGGTCCTGATTGCCCTATCCAGGAATGCAGTAGTGGTAGGAGTGCCTCTGCACCTCCTGGGCAAGAGATGCTATCTTCCACTCCTGTCTCTGGGGTGATTCATCACCACTTGGCCAGAAGTTCTCTTTGTAGCAGCAAAAGGTGGGACTTTCACTCAAGCCACTTTTTCCACTGGTATGAATGTAATGCAGCAGTCAAAGGCATCAACCACCCAGAATATGCAGGAAATAGTTCATGTCTTAGGCCCCAGTTCTAACAATGTTGAACAAACAAGAATACTTTTTTATATGGTTCTGTATGGATTTAAAAAAAATCCATGCAGAACACTTAAAAAGTAGTTCTCCATGCCAGATTGAGTAAAAGGCTTGCTGAAGATTAAGAAAAAATAAATAACCATGGAGGAAGCCAAAACATTTGCCGTTATATCGATAGAGTTCTGGTAAGCTATAAATAGCTGGTCTTCTGGTTCTCAATACATTCTGACAGTTGCGCAGGAGTTTGTGCTTTCCACAGAACCACTTAAGTTTTAACAATTTCTTAACTTTCAGAAGGCAGCTTGCTAAAGTAATGGGCAATTATTTTTCCTGGCTTGATAGGTATAATGTGGGTCTCTTATATTAATAATCCAGTGATATAGAATATAAGTTTTAGATATTTGACCTCAGGGTAAAGATAAAAGAAAATTGTTTGAAAAATGATAGCTGATCATGTTCACTAATGAAACAAAGCACACTGCTGTTCATGATTTAAGGAAGTTGAACAAAACTGCAAATATCAAATTTTTTTTTTTGAAATTTAACCAAAGTTTCAGAGGATATTTAATGTGAAATTATTCCCATATATTGACTATTAAATTTGCATTTATCAATGTGAAAAACTGATATGCAAATTAAGCTGGTGACAAAAGCACCAGGATTAAGGGATGGCTTTTTCATAATCCATTTTTTTGGATTAAGGGTGGCTTTATCAGGCATTTCAGATTAGAGTTTTGTTAAAATACAAAAGAGGAACCATTTGGATGATGATCATTGATAAAGAGCCATTGGACTGATGGAAGCAGGATTTCCAGATTCATGAATATGTTGGAAAGTGTAATTTGCAAGCACTGGAGATGTTTTCAAGACACTGGAACATGATCTGAAATAATGAACCAGGTTATTCTTTAAGATGATTGTATCTTGTTCTTAACTGCAAGGTGCAATAGAATGATGTTAATGCACCAACTTTCATCAGAGCTGTCAGCTGCTACAAGGAGGACACTATCCAGAATAACTGTCCCCCAACAACATGAATGAGGGTTATATATTAGAAGATCTAGTGTGCATACCACTAACCTCAGCTCATTGGAGGGCAAGACTGGAATAGAGCAGGCAGCACCTCAATTGGATCAATGGGGACAGGTTCTCTTTTTTGGATGAATTATGATGAAGCATAAGTAGTAATTCTTGGTACCAATGTATCTGGAGAGAGCATGGGACACATTATCACCTTCTGAATATCATGGAAATAGACTATTCTGGTGTAAGTTGCTGTAAGGACTTGCATGTCTTCTCAGGAGGGACTCTAACTGCCCTAATATACAGAGACGAGACCCCAGAGCTTTATGTGAGACTTTTAGAGGTGCCATTGGATCAGAATTTATTTTTTATGGATGAAAACACTCATCCACATAGAGCTTAGATAGTGGAGTAATATCTGGAGAATGAAGGTATCCAGATAATAGATCCCCAGACATAAATCCCATTGAACATGCATGGGATGCTTTGGGAAGGTGAGTTGCAAGTTGTCAACCATCCTCTAAGGACCCTTCATGACTTGAGAAATGCTCTTATAGAGCAATGAGATTTTCTGCCCTCTGCATTGTTGGATAAGCTTGTTAGAACATGAGAACTCATTGTGCCAACTGTATTGCTGTTAGGTGTATCATACTCTTTACTGAATAACACTAACTTCAATATATGTGGATCATTTATCCTCATGTCCTCCGAAACATTTATTAAATTCTAAAATGGAATTGTTTTGAGATGTCCCATTTTTGTTCGACTTCCTTAAATTAAGAACAGCAGTGTATTTATAAAAAAAAAATGTTTGCATATTTTTTCTGGTGTGCTGGGGCAATTTTGGATTCTTAAATGTGTGCTGTGTACCTAAAATAGGTTGGGAAACACTGATTTATCCCTGTTCAGAAATGTGAGAGTCTGAGGCATTCTGATTAATTATAATTCAACTTTTATATATATATATAGTATGTGAATACAATGAATGTTAAATGCCACTTGTTTTTGTTCATGTTTGAGACTTTGGTAAATTGATGGCTATAATTAATACAAAAGGGTATTTTGTTGAAATTAATTTTCAAATTCACAGCACAATGTATATTTTGAAAAGTGTGTTAGTTCATAAATCAAATGCTGCATGACAATAAATATTAGACACTATTCATATTTTTATGGGTGGATGGAATCTGATAAAATATGTAAATTTGTATATGAATCCTCTGTGACATCATAAGTTTTTTGTTGATTTTAGTCCATTTTCACCTTTTTGTAGCACACTCAAAATGTACTTCAAGGTGCAATACAGGATTTGCACGCTACAGTTATGAGAAATGTGGAATTTACAGATGTAGAACAGTTTTTTGAAGAAGTAAAAGACAAAACAAGGCAAGTAAAATGTTTTATATGAAGTTTAATAACTTTATGCAGAATTTGATATGCCAAAGCTAAATTTGAATCCATTTCAACAGTATTCTTTCTGTGTTATGGCATGGAAAAGATTGCTTTTTTTATTAACATTAATAATAGTCCATATACTTGAAACTTTTCCTGAAATAATTGTATTTTTTATCTTTATAAACAAGATTTTTATTTCAAAAACTTTTTGGGAACAGTAATACAGTTATAATGGTTTATTTCCTGTGGCTCTACAAAATATTTTAAGAAATTTAATGCGAACATCATCAATCTCACTTGTCTTTAAAATCATTAAAGAGGTGTGGATGATAAAGGTGGCATTCAATTTTTTTTTTTAATCTATTTAGAGAGTTTAGGATATGTATTATAGTTAACTCACTGTCCCAGTAAAAGTTTTGAAAAAATGTCGAACGTAAAAAATACTTTGAGGAAAGGTTTCAAGTATAATTAATATTAACGTGGTTAGCTTTCTAATTAAAAAGCAGTTTTTTCCATGCCATAACACATTTGACATTGAAATGCTGTTGAAAACCTAAATTTAGGACGAAGTCTTTTATATTTTTTTTCTAGCACATTAATCAGAAACTTATAATTTATTAAATATTGAACAAACTTGCCTTTCTTGGTATATACTAAGTATTCACCACTTTGTATGTCGATTTAATTATAGAGGAAAAATTGTCCAGCCAGGTGGAATATAATATAAACCTAGAACACAGTGGATATATATCCCACCAGCTCAAGACGATTTTTCCTCTATAATTAAATCGACTTACAAAGTGGTGAATATTTATTATATTTTGCTTATAATTTATGGAGTTTCAAATTTAGTTTGTTAATAGGGAAAAGATATTAAGGTTTCCTGTCAAAGGTTGTTGATACCCACATGACTGTAATCTATGGTCAACAGATCAATTGCATCCTCTTATCATTATGCATTCTTAGTTTCTGGGACTTTCATTTCACCATGCAACTCAATATAATAACACCTATAACTCAAGTGTGAGACTTTTTATAGTTTTATGGGAACTCGTTTGTTAAAAGTAGTCCAAAGCATTTGCTTTTTCAAAAAATTAATGATGGTGATAGGAAACTTGCACTTCATTGTTATGACCTTTTGGCTGCAACAGGGTGATGTTTGTGTATCAAATCTCCAGACTATTGAACAAAATTTTGACTCTTTGCTATCATTTCTTGATGAGTTGTTTAAAGACTGCAATGAAGCTAAAGGGAAAGCTGGTAGATTTTTAAAACGCTGCCAAAGAATTTGAAACCCCCTTTTTTTTTATAAAGATAATGATGTTACTTTTTGAAAGAATTGAGCATATTAATGCCATTCTGCAGAAGTCACTATGCTATTAAGACTTTCAGCTGTACAAAGATTAAAAACATAGTTCAGATCAATTATGTCTCAACAATGGCTTAATGAATTGGCCTTACTTCATGTTCATAGAAATCAAAACATAGTTATAAATTCATATCACCAAGACAGAAGTTAGACAAAATACATTCTTTGTAGAGTAAATTTTTAAAAATTGTAGCATTTTTTGTTTAGTTGTTAATGCCATGCTCATGTTTTTTGTTCCTTAATTAGAATATTTTTTAAATTTAGTTAAAAACTTTTTAATAAAAAGATTTTTTAGTTTTTTGGAATTTACAAAACAAATATGTCTGGTATCCTGTTATTGTACGTGAGTGCTCCCCCCAGAATATGACCCCCACTGTGATGAGTGAATATTAAAAAAAATTGAACAGGGAAAATCATTTTGAATTTCGCTTCTAAGTGGCTTGAATTAACTAAATTTCATCATGAAAATAATTGATAAATGTTTTTTAGAAATTTTGAAATTTCATATGAATTCTTATAATCTGGAGACATTGTCTGAATATGAACTAATTTTAAAGGTTTATTGAGAGGTGATTAGAAGTTTCAAAGCTAAATTTCTATAATGTGAAATCAGATAAAGCAAGCAGTACTTGTTGCTGCCTGAAATTCACTTATTGCAGTCTGCAGATAGTATTTCAAATTAAACATTTGTTGTAGTATAGATTAAAATTTGGGCATCCATAAATAATAGTCATAAGATGGTAAATGAAGGCAACACAGCTAATATTATATAGCAAGAATAGGTTAGAAAGATACTGGGATGATGATGCTTACCAATGTTACAATGGCAAGTACTCAGATTAGTCAGTGGATTATTTGAAAAATGTTGCATATTTGATGTAACCTGAAGACAATTGCAGAATTTCTGAAACTACCTTTTGCATTCCTCACCATAAATATAAATGTACCAACAATTATATAAAAAAAAATTGACACAAATGAGGACAAAAATGTTCTCATAAGTATCTTGGCTATCAAAATGAACTGTGCAATGATGTTCATTTGGAGAATATTAACTTGCAACATTTTAGAAGGTTAAGATTGACTAGTTTGCAGGAGTAATAAAGTATGTAATGTATTATACATCTATTAAATGTATATGAAAAAATTAATTTGCTGCACAATGTGAATGAAGCTCCTATAATATGTTTCATTTATCTGACTTAGTGGTCATATACCTACCACAATTTAATTGTAGAAGCATTTTTTTTTTACCATAAAATATTAACAGTTAGTGGTACATATGATTCTTAGTATTCTAAGGAAATATATTTTTTCTATACCATTGTTTTTTTGAATAACTTTTTAAGTCCTATAATGTCATTGCAGTTTTTATTCTAATATTGTATTATACATTTTTAGGGCTTTGAATTTAAGAATGGAAGCAGTAAAGAAATGTATAGTGGATGGCCACAAAGATGAAAGGTGGGAATTTGAAATTACTTAATTACAATGTAATGTAATACACTAAGTATGAATAACATACTGGCTGTTGAAGTTAATGTATTTAAATAGTGTTTTATATTGATGGCAATACTGTTGCATGTTTTTTGTTTAAATTTTTATTTTCTTGTTAATGTAGTTAACAACTTTCACAACAGTTAACCAATTGTTCATTAATTTTTAAAAGTTTGAAATTATATATTGGTTGTATTTTTATTACCACGACGTGATTAAATAGAGGTATTTGATAACTAAGTGAAACACTTTAATGTAGAAAAAAAATGCCTGAAATGTTGATAAGAATCAAGGCCAGATCTAGGGTGATGATTATTCCCCTCCTTTCAGAAAACAGTATTAAACTTTATAGTACACTGAAAAATCCAGTCCCTTGGCTCCACCTTTTGCATTTTTCAAGCTTGAATATGTTTTTTTTTTGTCTCCCCCTCGATTTTTTTCCCTAGATCTTGGTCTATAAATTAGCAAATTGTGATCAGAATAGCACACTTAGAATGCTCAGAAAATGGGACAAAGAGGTACAGTGGGTAATGTCGTACAAGACCTTGTTAGAATTAGCCTGCATTGCCCAATATGAGTTGCAGCTAATGACATGTTTGGTGGACTAAATTATAGTCTAGATGAACATCTGTAGTCCATGTCTGCTTGAAGATTATACACGAGATTTTCTCTGAATCCACTCTGTACTGAGAAAGGGACACTATGAGTTTGGAAAGATTGGCCCCATCTGCAAGAGTACTGTACCCTGGTGCATGTCAAATACACAATGACATTGATGGGAAGCTTCATCTGTCTCCTAACAGTTTTCCAGTGAATCATCTGCAACATTCTCCAAGACATTGAGACCCTAGTAATTTGGCCATGTTATTTTAACCCACTGTGTGCAAAAGTGCCACTCAGAAGTAAAACCTGCCTATTTTGAGTCGTCAATCCAAAATAGATCATCCTAATCAGAAATTACACAGGTATTTAAACCAGTTGAACATAGGCTCTCTTCAAATATAAATTTGTACTGTTTTATGAGGAATTGCACTTTTCATCATCATCCTCAGGCAGCCATGGGCTACGGAGGTCCAACCAGATAGTGCAATATAGTTCTCCAAACATCTCTTCTGAGCTACAACTTGCCACTCTAGACCATTCTAACAAAGCCCAGTTAATAAAAAAGTAATAACCATGAAGACACCCATTAGAGACGAGTTTAGGTTCCAAGTGCCATAAAATACCCCTGATTTGTAAAGAAGTAATTTATATTTCTTTTGATCAAAATTTTAATTGTTTTCAGTAGAAACGATCACCACTCAGGGTTTTTTTTTAGGTATTTTAAGAAATAATCATTCTTAGTGTTTATAATGGTATTACTCAAAAACTTCAGTTTCTATGAATCATTTTTAGCATTTTAATTTCAAATAAAATTAAGATTTTAAATTTGTGTCCAAATAATATTTTTAGCACTTGAATATCTTATACTATAAAAAAATTCAGAACAATTGTTTTCTGACATGTATTTTGCTTCCCAGTAGCTGGAAATTTTATCATTATGTTGGGTTTTTAGTATGCTTAAAATTTCAGATGGGCTTTGGTCAATGGTTGAGATTGAAGACGTAAGTTTGAGTATTATTTACCTATGCCACTTTTCATTGTTACTACAGTGCAAGTTTTTGGAACCATATTTAAAATGAACTATTTTTTGATGTGTGATAATGGGAATATACGTGATTAGAATACACAAATTACTTTCAATATTAGATCCGACTTATATGGGCTCAAGGTTGGGCACTTATCCTCCCTTCTGCAATTCGTCATTATTTGCTAATAAATGTAACGTTGCTGGGAGTTGTTTTTATCTCTGGGAATACTTTCCTTTCGCACAATGGACTAAATGGACAGGTCACAAGGCTTAGAGATTGGTGGAAAGTACTGGACACCTATCAGGAGTCAATTGAAAGCCTGTCAAAGCACCCATGTTCATAACATGTACAGGGTATAACTGTCCTGTGCCAGAGCCATGCCTTAATGTCACCCACTATAGATGACAACCATTTGAAACTCATTAGGGTCCTGTTTCTCAGAGGGAGGCATTTGAAAATTCTGAACACGACATATTTTGGATTCGGAATTTAGAGGCATTAGATTTGTGTGATTAGCACAGTAACGACTGAGCCAATCCTCATAATCACGTGTAATATATTTAATATTTGAAAACGCAAACTCGCTTAAGGTTCCAAAATGTACTTGACTACATGATAACCTAATTATTTTTTGGGCACGAGATTTCCAATTATTATTTGTATCTAGAGCCAAATCTAAGAGGGGAATCAGGACCCCCCCCCAAAAAAAAATAATCTCGTCTTATAATAAATCTGAAATTTGTTTATCTGCTTTGAAATCCAAAACAGTTAACCTTTGTATCATTTTACTTTAGCCCCATATTTTATGTCAGACACTAAAAACATATTTAAAAAAAAAACTTAGTCTCATTTCATATAGAATATTATTTTTATTTTTTTTCTGTTTGGGGGAATATTTGCAAATCCCGAAACTTAACTCTCGGACCGCCCCTCCCCCCAAAAATAATAAATGAAATTTAAAAAAGAAAAATAATGGGTTCATACCTGGGCAGCTTCATTATGTCTCAAAGCATTTTTAATAACCAGAACAAAGGCATAACAAAGAGTAAAGGCATTATAGGGTACCGAGGTGCCTCGGAAGTATAGGTTAAATTCATTGGTAACAGTAAACTGTTTATCTTGTATTGCTTTTCCATTATTGCAAGATAATATAGTTTTGCAATTGATATTTGTAAAGTAATACCAAAATACCAACTTAACCCCCTACCAAGCTACATGGAATCTACTACTTCAAAACTGCCTATTAATGCTGTAAAGCACTGCTAGGGGACAACCTAATAAAAGCTTGCATTGCAAGGCATCACATTGTCTGATGATGAAATCTAATGAAATGTGTAGAAATGCATAATAAGGGATTTTAACTTTTTACTTGAAACTTATAACTATTTTTAAATTTATTACAAGTTTAGTTTCTTATATGTTTAAATGCCTTAAAACAAGACTGAGAAATATGATAACTTACCTAGATACCATCAGTCATTAAATTGTTAAACATCTCGATACTTCAAAGTTTCATCATGTCTAAGCAGTGATAGGACAATGTTTCTCCACTAATGATTTCACCAATGAGATCTTAGTATCTAGTGTACCAGCCTGCAAATAACATCTAAATGATACAATCTGTGCTGTGTGTGTGCATTGCAAGGCATCACATTGTCTGATGATGAAATCTAATGAAATGTGTAGAAATGCATAATAAGGGAATTTTAACTTTTTACTTGAAACTTATAACTATTTTTAAATTTATTAAAAGTTTAGTTTCTTATATGTTTAAATGCCTTAAAACAAGACTGAGAAATGTGATAACTTACCTAGATACCATCAGTCATTAAATTGTTAAACATCTCGATACTTCAAAGTTTCATCATGTCTAAGCAGTGATAGGACAATGTTTCTCCACTAATGATTTCACCAATGAGATCTTAGTATCTAGTGTACCAGCCTGCAAATAACATCTAAATGATACAATCTGTGCTGTGTGTGTGCATTGCAAGGCATCACATTGTCTGATGATGAAATCTAATGAAATGTGTAGAAATGCATAATAAGGGAATTTTAACTTTTTACTTGAAACTTATAACTATTTTTAAATTTATTAAAAGTTTAGTTTCTTATATGTTTAAATGCCTTAAAACAAGACTGAGAAATGTGATAACTTACCTAGATACCATCAGTCATTAAATTGTTAAACATCTTGATACTTCAAAGTTTCATCATGTCTAAGCAGTGATAGGACAATGTTTCTCCACTAATGATTTCACCAATGAGATCTTAGTATCTAGTGTACCAGCCTGCAAATAACATCTAAATGATACAATCTGTGCTGTGTGTGTGCATTGCAAGGCATCACATTGTCTGATGATGAAATCTAATGAAATGTGTAGAAATGCATAATAAGGGAATTTTAACTTTTTACTTGAAACTTATAACTATTTTTAAATTTATTAAAAGTTTAGTTTCTTATATGTTTAAATGCCTTAAAACAAGACTGAGAAATGTGATAACTTACCTAGATACCATCAGTCATTAAATTGTTAAACATCTTGATACTTCAAAGTTTCATCATGTCTAAGCAGTGATAGGACAATGTTTCTCCACTAATGATTTCACCAATGAGATCTTAGTATCTAGTGTACCAGCCTGCAAATAACATCTAAATGATACAATCTGTGCTGTGTGTGTGCATTGCAAGGCATCACATTGTCTGATGATGAAATCTAATGAAATGTGTAGAAATGCATAATAAGGGAATTTTAACTTTTTACTTGAAACTTATAACTATTTTTAAATTTATTAAAAGTTTAGTTTCTTATATGTTTAAATGCTTTAAAACAAGACTGAGAAATGTGATAACTTACCTAGATACCATCAGTCATTAAATTGTTAAACATCTTGATACTTCAAAGTTTCATCATGTCTAAGCAGTGATAGGACAATGTTTCTCCACTAATGATTTCACCAATGAGATCTTAGTATCTAGTGTACCAGCCTGCAAATAACATCTAAATGATACAATCTGTGCTGTGTGTGTGCATTGCAAGGCATCACATTGTCTGATGATGAAATCTAATGAAATGTGTAGAAATGCATAATAAGGGAATTTTAACTTTTTACTTGAAACTTATAACTATTTTTAAATTTATTAAAAGTTTAGTTTCTTATATGTTTAAATGCCTTAAAACAAGACTGAGAAATGTGATAACTTACCTAGATACCATCAGTCATTAAATTGTTAAACATCTTGATACTTCAAAGTTTCATCATGTCTAAGCAGTGATAGGACAATGTTTCTCCACTAATGATTTCACCAATGAGATCTTAGTATCTAGTGTACCAGCCTGCAAATAACATCTAAATGATACAATCTGTGCTGTGTGTGTGCATTGCAAGGCATCACATTGTCTGATGATGAAATCTAATGAAATGTGTAGAAATGCATAATAAGGGAATTTTAACTTTTTACTTGAAACTTATAACTATTTTTAAATTTATTAAAAGTTTAGTTTCTTATATGTTTAAATGCCTTAAAACAAGACTGAGAAATGTGATAACTTACCTAGATACCATCAGTCATTAAATTGTTAAACATCTTGATACTTCAAAGTTTCATCATGTCTAAGCAGTGATAGGACAATGTTTCTCCACTAATGATTTCACCAATGAGATCTTAGTATCTAGTGTACCAGCCTGCAAATAACATCTAAATGATACAATCTGTGCTGTGTAGTTGTCCAGCTTAACAAGGACATGTGCATCTCACCGTGATATATGACGGCTCTTCTTGAGGTATGCTATGATGGACTACCCATTCTGCAACCATTGAGTGTGATCAACTCATTTTTTCAATGAATATAACAAATGGCATCAGCATATAGAACTTTATTTTAAGTAATAGTATGCTCCATTCAATGATAAGCTATATCTGAGCCGTCCCATGGCCTAGTGGTTGGCGTGCTTGGCTGCTGATCTGGGGGACCTGGGTTCGGGCCCCGGGTAGGGCATGGATGTATGTGTTGTGTTTCTGTTGAGGTCCTGCCGTCCTCTCAGACCTTCTACTGTGGCGTGTAAACTGACAGGCTCCTGTCGGACCTCTGTGGTAAGCAGCTGCTTCAGGGGGTATTTATTTTTATTATATATAAGGCAGTAACGCAGCACTCACCTGGTGTACTTATTAATTTTCATTTTCCTTCTGGTGTAGCTCAATGATAGACATTTTTTTGTCACAAATTATTATTTGAAGTATAGAGCATTTTTGAGTTGCCATTGATATATTTGTTGTAGATTCAAATATTTGTATGTTTTGTATTTATTATCATCAAATCAGGAAATAGTCAATATTAGCCTTTTTTTTCAGTAAGCTGTATGTGTTAGATTTCTTGTTATTATGGAACACTCTTCAATTTTGTTATACTTTAAAATTTTGTAATTTTGTTATACTTTTATGCATTCTGTTAAAACTTCTGTAAAGCAGTAACATAGTGCACACACTGATTACTTACTGTTACTTACTGATTTTCACTTCGATACTTTTATATGTCAATGATAGATATTATAAATATATAAATATCCTCTGAAGCAGCTGCTTGCCACAGAGGTACGGCAGGAGCCTGTTAGTTTAGGTGCCATGGTGGAAGATCTGGGAGGATGGTAGGAGATCAGCAGAAAAATGATATACATCATGCCTTACTCAAACCATGCCCCATAGATCAATAGCCAAGCAAGCAAATCACAGTATTTTTGAATTATTCATATATTTGATGTGGGCTTAAAACATTTATGTGTCATGTGCTATCATCAAAACAGAGGAAATAGTCAGTCTTATCAATAATCTGTATGTGTTATATTTTTTTTTTTTTTGGAAAACTCTTCAATGTTACACTAAAATTGGTAATTTTTGTTATATTTCTATGCATTCCCTTATAACTTCTTTAAGGCAGTAACATAGGGCACACATGATGTACTTATAAATTTTTTGCTTCCCTACTGGTATCTCTCAGTAATAGATATTGTCGCAAATTATTTTTTGAAGAACAGAGGATTTTTTGAGTTATTTGTTGTTATGGAACACTCTTGAATGTTGCACAGAAATCTGCAATTTTTGTTACATTTCTATGCATTCTAATAAACTTCAGTCAGGCAGTAACATAGTGCTCACATAGTTTACTTATTAAGTACATCAAGTGAGCACTATGTTACTGCCTTATTAATTTTCATTTCCCTTCTGGTATGTCGCAATGTCATGGTTTGTCAAAAATGATTTTTTGAAACAGAAATTTTTTAGTTATAATTGGTATATTTGATGTGGGCTTGAGATATTTATTTGTCTTGTAGTTAATATCATGAAAACACAGGAAATAGTTATAATATTAACTTTTTTTTAATAAGTTGTATGTGTTATATTTCTCGTTAATATGGGAACACTGCAATGTTGCACTGAATGCTGTAATTTTTGTTATTTTCAAAAAATTTTTGAGCATTTTTAATTGTCATTGATATATTGATGTGGCCTTCAAATATTTATTTGTCTTGTAGTTAATATGAAAACACAAAAAATAGTTATTAATATTAACTTTTTTTCAATAAGGTGTAATGTGTTACATTTCTTGTTATTATGGAACATTCTTCAAAATTGCAGTGAATTCTGTAATTTTTTTTCATTTTTCTATGCATTCACTCTATATCACGCCATTCAAATTTAAAGCGCATGCAAATCTCCTTCTGTTATCGGATGATGAAAAGCAGCATTATTGCTCCGTTAAGAATATGAGTAGACTACTTAGTCCTCTCACCAAACATAATGGTGTACGTTTCTACTGTGATTACTGCCTTCACCGTTTCGCAAATGAATCACTCTTGAAGGATCATATACTCTATTGTAAAGAACATGGACCCCAGAAAGTAGAATTTCCAACTGAAGAGGAGAAATGGCTGAAGTTCACAAATTTCAAGTTTCAACAGCCCGTTCCATACGTGATTTACGCCGACTTTGAATCATTCCTAGTGAAAGTGGACACTTGTATGCCTAACCCTGCAAAATCTCACACCACTATCACGGCAAATCATGAACCCTGTGGATTTGCATATCTTGTTGTTGGACCAGATGACTGCAGCTATAAACCTCCAGTAGTTTATAGAGGTCCTAATGTGGTAGAAGAATTTTTAGAATGTCTGATTAAAGAAGAAGAAAACATCAAAAATTTACTATCGATGATAAAGCCAATGCAACTCTCAAATCACGAAGAGGAATCATTTCGCAACGCTACTGACTGTCATATTTGTAAGCGTGTCCTAGGAGCAGATCGTGTGAGAGATCACGATCATATAACAGGTAAATTCCGAGGAGCTGCCCATAATTCCTGTAATCTGAACTTTAAGTTAACCACTAGGATTCCAGTTATCTTTCACAACCTAAAGGGATATGACAGCCACCTTATTATGCAGGGAATCGGCAGAATTAAAAATAAGAAGATTAATTGCATTCCCAATAACATGGAAACATACATAGCCTTCTCCCTGGGGACATTACATTTTATAGACTCCTATCAGTTTTTAAGCACATCTCTTGAGAAGCTAGTAAATAATTTATCAACAGATGAATTCCATATTTTAAAGGACTACGTTGAAACCGAAAGGCTACACTTGGTTCTGAGAAAAGGAGTTTACCCCTATTATTATATCGACAACAGTGAAAAGTTTGAAGAAACAGTATTACCACCACGTGAAGCATTTTACAACCAACTCACAGAAGAAGCGTTAGGGGAAGAAGACTACACCCATGCAATAAGAGTGTGGAATACATTCAACATAAAAAATCTAGGCCAGTATCATGACTTGTACCTGAAGACAGACGTACTCCTCTTAGCTGATGTTTTCGAAAGTTTCAGAAAACTATGCATCAGATACTATGAAATCGATCCCTGCCATGTTTACACAGCTCCTGGATTAGCCTGGCAAGCATGCTTAAAAATGACAAATGTAAATCTTGAGTTGATAACTGACCCTACAATGTACCTTTTCCTGGAAAAAGGCATACGAGGGGGGATTTCTGTGATATGCAATCGTCTTAGTACTGCAAACAACAAGTATTTGGACACCTATGATCCTCAGTTACCCTCTAAATACATTATGTACTATGATGCCAACAATCTTTATGGATGGGCAATGTCACAATGTCTCCCTCAGAGCGATTTTCAATGGCTTAATAAAGAAGAAATAGCAGATCTAAATATTACGACAATTGCTGATGATGCGAATAAAGGATACATATTGGAAGTTGATTTAGATTATCCAGTTTCTTTACACGACAAGCATAATGATTATCCACTAGCCCCTGAGAAACTTCAGATTACCAACAGCATGCTATCCCCATATTGTCAAGAGGTTGCCCAAAGCCTTGGAATAAATACAAGCCAATCAGTCGTGAAATTAGCTCCAAATCTAAATTCTAAGGAAAAATATGTCCTTCATTATCGAAATCTCAAACAATATTTAGCCTTCGGTATGCAGCTGAAGAAAATACATCGCGTTTTAGAATTTAATCAGTCTTGCTGGCTAAAACCATATATAGAATTTAATACAAACAGCGGAAGAAAGCTAGAAACGACTTCGAGAAGGACTTCTTCAAACTGATGAATAATGCTGTGTTTGGAAAAACGATGGAAAATTTGAGAAATCGAGTGAAAATTGAATTGACTCAGAGCCCGAAGAGAGTATGTAAACTCGTAGCATCACCTGCTTTTCACGCTTTTCGTGTTTTTGACAACGACCTCGCATGTGTACAATTAAAGCAAACTAAATTGAAACTCAACAGACCTATTTATGCTGGCTTCAGTATTCTAGATATTAGTAAACTATTGATGTATAGCTTTCATTATGATTATATTAGTCCGAAATATGGAGAAAAAGCTAAATTATTGTTCACTGATACAGATTCACTGTGCTACGAGCTTCAAACCGAGGACGTGTATGCTGATATGAAAGCAGATATAGATCATTTTGACACGTCCGACTATCACATAGACCATGTTCTGCATAGTACACATAATAAAAAGGTACTAGGTAAAATGAAAGATGAACTTTCAGGAGTACCTATCAAACAATTTGCGGGCCTTCGTTCTAAAATGTATTCCCTTCAGAGTTTACATGAGGAGAAGAAGACGGGGAAAGGAGTCCCCAAATACATCGTAAAAAGAACCCTTCGTCACAAGGATTACAGAGACTGCTTAATAAACAAATCACCTTGTCGAGTAGATTTGACAAGGATTCAAAGTAGCAACCACCATCTTCATACAGTGAAAGGTGTAAAACTTGGTCTGTCACCATTTGACGATAAAAGATATATTTTAGAAAATGGTTATGACACCCTTTCGTACGGTCACTACAAAACATTGAAAAAATAACATAGCAGAAAAAACGAATATTTCACTGTGATTTTTAATATGTTTGAACTATTTATGTATAAAAAAAATATGATAATTTTATCCAAATATGTGCATATAACCCCCCTATATATGTAAAAATATTACATGTTATTATTATATGTAGATAGCTGTATGTAAAAACCATTTCCGCTGTTAACCTGCATTTTTTTTTTTGTAAGCAGGCTGTAAAGTATAATCAATGTGAAAAAGCATCATTGTGAAATGTATAAAATTGTAAGCCAATGGAAATCATTACATGTGCACGCATTGTCATTGTTTCACCTAATACTTTGAAATCAATAAAAAATTTTAAATGAAATATATGTGTCGCCTGAATTTCTGAGTCTTATCCTTGGCAAGTGGAGCGATAAACAAGCGTTAGCCGCTTCTCACGTGACTTACTCCGCATGCACTTATGATGCTGACTCACTTCCACCCGCTCATATCCTGTTGGAACGTCAGACCTCACTCACTGCGAGAAAACTCTTCTAGGATCCATTTCTGGGATTACACTTACAATAAAAGGTGGGTAATTCTCTAAATTTTCATGGTTTATCAAATATTACTTATAATTTCGTGATATAGTGACGTTCTCAAGTGTTAAGAAGTGATGAAAACATAAGATTTCCTTTCAAAGTTATAACTTGCTTGCTTGCTAGCTCATTCATTACATGGCCCGGATCGAGCCAGCTCGAAATCAACGTTTTTTTTTTTAAAGCGATCACTTCTCAGAAGTGGAAGACTTCAATAAATGCACCGAGTGCTATGTTTATGAGAAAATTATCAGCACGGAATGAAATTCTAATTTTTTTACTTTGCAGAGATGAGAACTTTACGTAGATTTTTCCAGAGAAATAATCGAAATTATTGCATCAGCCATTTAGCGATAAAGTATTTTAGAGCAGATTTTTACTGAATATTAATACTTTAGAATAAAGGATAATTTCCGGTATATAATACAGAGGTGTACAGACAAATTTTATTTCCTATGAATAAAAAAAAAATAGGATTTTCATACCGTTATTCGAATTACTCAGTTAATTCACCACTTATTACAACTGTTTAGTAAAAAAAAAATAGGATTTTCATACTGTTATTCGAATTACTCAGTTAATTCACCACTTATTACACTGTTTAGTAAAAAAAATACATTTAATTCCCAGATTTTTAACGACTGAGATAAAAAAAAATATGCTTACCTACATTAAATACAATGTAAAATAGCGAAATTCACCACTAATTTCAGCTGCTTAATATCAAGAAATACAGACGATTTCCTGTTTTTTTTAGCATTGCACATAAGAAAAAAAAAGACTAGCGAACGTATTAACATGTACCTCTGATACTTAAATATGACATGCTCTGTGTTTCAATATTACACATTTTTTCAGTAGTTTACGCATTAATTACTAATTTTTTTTTTTCATTCAACAGTTAAGTATCCCAATTGGAAGTAATGTGCGCAATATTTCCTGTTTAAATGCATCTCTACAAAAAAAGATTTCCTTTCAAAGTTATCGTAACTCGCTTGCTTGCTAGTTCATTACATGGCCCGAATCGAGCCACCTCGAAATCAACGTTTTTTTTTTGAAGCGATCACTTCTCAGAAGTGAAAGACTTCAATAAATGCACCGAGTGCTGTGTTTATGAGAAAATTATCAGCACGGAATGAAAATCTAATTTTTTTTACTTGCAGAGACGAGAACTTTACGTAGATTTTTAGAGAGAAATAATCGAAATTATTGCATCAGCCATTTAGCGATAAAGTGTTTTACTGAATATTAATACTTTAGAATAAAGGATAAATTCCGGTATATAATACAGAGGTGTACAGACGAATTTTATTTCCTATGAATAAAAACAAATAGGATTTTCATACCGTTATTCGAATTACTCAGTTAATTCACCACTTATTTCAACTGTAAAAAAATACATTTAATCCCCAGATTTTTAACGACTGAGATAAAAATATAATATGCTTACCTACATTAAATACAATGTAAAATAGCGAAAATTCACCACTAATTTCAGCTGCTTAATATTAAGAAATACAGACGATTTCCTGTTTTTTTTTCAGCATTGCACATAAGAAAAAAAAAAAGACTAGCGAACGTATCAACATGTACCTCTGATACTTAAATATGACATGCTCTGTGTTTCAATATTACACATTTTTTCAGTAGTTTACGCATTAATTACTAATTTTTTTTTTTCATTCAACAGTTAAGTATCCCAATTGGAAGTAATGTGAGCAATATTTCCTGTTTAAATGCATCTCCAAATCCGGTTTAAAACTATTTCTTATAATTTAAGGGGAAAATAAAGAATTTTAATTGAATTTCTTTTAACACTATATACTTAATATATTGTAATCAACGTATTCTATATGCAAAACGAATTAATACAGCTTAGTTACTGGAAATTAGCATAATGTTGTAGTGCTTTCTACCTAAAGATTAAAAAAAAAAACCCAGAATACTCTAATTTTAATTATATTTTCAGCCACTAGATGGTGACACAGTTACTATTAGCCCTTGGGACAGACGAGAGAAACTTGAGCGCTTTGCTCAGAGCGCCACCTAGCGTTCAGAGCAAACTGGAGCGTGTGCAGTAACTGCACATGCTCCAGTTTGCTCTGAACGGTAAGTGGAGCGTGTACAGTTGCTGTACACGCTCCAGGTATTTTTCCTGAATCTGTAATCACGTGACACGAAGGATGCCAGAATTTCTAAAAAAAATCGTTGCCTGATATTTTTTCTGAATTCTGTAATCAACCATAGTGTTCGGATATTTTTTTTGAGCGAGTGTATAACTGTTAGGAGAGAGGTGAAAACCTCCATTCAGAGAGATCATTACATCTCTCGACGGAAGGCAGCAGCCTTTACCAAATTCATCTGTCACCCCTTTTTTCTCTGGAAAACCAATGGTAAAATCAAAATGAAGACTCGAACCACTGAATAAGAGGTTACAGGCTAAGTGCTCTACTGAATGAGTCAATCCCCAATGTAAGGAACAGTGTATATTTTACATTGTTAATAATTAACCCTGTAATTTCCAGCATCTTTCTTTGAAAGAGATGCAATCGGAAACAATTCGTATTGTGAATGCATTGTTAACAAGATTGTATATAAGGAACGTTTTTTGTGGTATCCGATCAGAAGCATAGCATGAGGCATAGAACGTAGGACAATAATCAGTGGTGAAGGGTTCCACAAAACCCCCTAAAACATTAATGAAATTTTAGAATTTGTTTTATGCATTCTGTGCATTTCTTGGTCAGATGACAACATTGTCCAAGACTAGATGACATATTTCGGCAACATTATTATAATTTAATATTGCGGAAAATTGTCCCACGTCTGTCTCAGGGGTAACTGACAGAACCGTTAGGTTAAGATATTCTATAATAATAAATGCTAAATCCAATTAATTGATTGATATTAGTGATATGAGACAGAAATTGAAGTAATGAACGATTTCAAAGAAAAAATGACTTACATGAGTTACCCAGTTGCACCGACCTGAATTCAATGGACTAAGCTTTGCTGAACAGGGGTTTCGGACACAGCTTCATTCGGCATTGAAAGCCACTATTATAAGGTATCGGAAAAATACCAATTATAAGGTATTGAAGCAACACCTACGGGGGTCTGAAGGGTGATAACCCGCTGGACGTATGGAACTCACCGAAGGAATTCGTTCATTTTTTTACAATTCCTTCATTTTCATTACGCATTCAATACGGCAGCATAAGAGATTACGTAAGCAATCCCGTTTGGCTGACTGAGGCAGCGGAAAACCTGATGACCACAAGGGAATTTTGGTATTTTTAAAAAACTGCCATTTTTTTTTACTTTATTTCATTCCCTGGCTTACCTCTTCGTGGACTATGTGATTCTTGTTCATATTCGTTGTGGCATTTGATAATGCCACGAAGAACCATATAGTGCCAGGTACTTGTCTGAGTTCAAGGTTGGGCAATTCACTCAACGTTTTTTATGTGGCATAGGAGAATAACGAATGCTAAATGCAATTACTCGTCTAAGGTAGGATTGGTTTCGATTTGTTTTTCGGCTCAGAGCATCTGAGCTCGAATAGGACCACTATTCCGATGCATTATAGTATGTGCTAAAGAATAGTAACTAAATAATAGTAATATAGAACAGTAGTATTGTGCTAAAGAATTCAATTTGAATTAAATATATTGTTACGACAGATGAACGAGCAACAGTAACTTCATGAATTAACGTGACTGGAGCCCTCGTGTGTGCTTCTACGTGAGATTCAGTTAGCCAACGATTTGGAACTTAGAACGATTGAGAAGAATGAAAAATATAGCAGTGCAGTGTGTTAAAGTTGTGAGATCTGAAAGGATGTTCAGATGGTCTGAGTCAGTGCGCGATAAGTAAAAGAAAATAAGTATCTTTTATGTGATGTGTGCGCGGGCGGTCGTTATGTTTTGCTAGTGTGATGAGTTTAGTGATTTAATCAAAGACAAAGGACTATTTACGTCTGAAGATATTCAAGTGACATGGTAAACTAAGTGAAGAGGTAGTATTTAGTGTCCATTGGATCCCCTTTCCAAACCTTCTCTGATCCCTTGGAATCCTTGTGACCTTGCTATTTACTCCATTGTGGGAAAAATTGCTCAGAGGTTGGGTTGTTTTACCTCTGAGCGGCACTTTTTTGCACACAATGGGCTAAATGGCCAGGTCACATGTACCTCGAAGGCTCAGAGAAGGTTGGGGGAGAGGACCCACTGGAACAGCTGTTGGGAGACAGATGGGAGCGTCCCGTCAAGGTCATCCAGCGTGTTCTTTAATGTGCACAGGGTTGAGTTGGATTGTTTTACCTCTGAGCGGCACTTTTTTGCACAACATGGGCTAAATGGTCAGGTCACATGGACACCGAAGGTTGGGGGAGAGGACCCACTTGAACAGCTGTTGGGAGAGAGATGGTAGCCTCCCGTCAAGGCCATCCAGCGTGTTCTTTAACGTTCATGGGGTGTGGCTCTCCCACACATGGAGCCACGGCTTAACGTCCCATCCGACGGACGGCGGCCTTTCCAGGTCCATCCGTTCCAGGTCCATGATTCGGCATGAAATCGAGAGATATCCTCGACGGCAGGCAAATGCATCTATAAATACTCTCGCTCGAAGTGGACTTTTGATAACGAGGCGATGTGGACGACGATAACCAATATGGCGGAGACGTCTTTGTCAGCGGCGGGAAAATAGGTGAGAAAGAAATTAAAAGTGCTTCTTTAAATCAGCACAGGCATGTATTCGGTGAGGGGATTATTTAGGATGCTGTATCAATCTTCAGTCGCTCAAAAAATATTCGAACACTATGGTCGATTACAGAATTCAGAAAAAATATCTGGCAATGGTTTTTTTAGAAATCAGTGATCTGGCAACCTTCGCGTACGTACACTATTTATAAATAATATTCTGCCTTCCCTTCACCTAGAAGTAACAAAATGACATTCTGCCTTCCCTTTATTTAGAAATAACAAAATGACATTCTGCCTTCCCTTCACCTAGAAATAAAAAAATAATATTCTGCCTTCCCTTCATTTAGAAATAACAAAATGACATTCTGCTTTCCCTTCGCCTAGAAATAACAAAATGATATTCTGCCTTCCCTTCATTTACAAATAACAAAATGATATTCTGCCTTCTCTTCATTTAGAAATAACAAAATGATATTCTGTCTTCCCTTCTCCTAGAAATAACAAAATGATATTCTACCTTCCCTTCACCTAGAAATAACAAAATGATATTCTGCCTTCCCTTCAGTTAGAAATAACAAAATGATATTCTGCCTTCCCTTCTCCTAGAAATAACAAAATGACATTCTGCCTTCCCTTCACCTAGAAATAACAAAATGACATTCTGCCTTCCCTTTATTTAGAAATAACAAAATGACATTCTGCCTTCCCTTCACCTAGAAATAAAAAAATGATATTCTGCCTTCCCTTCTCCTAGAAATAACAAAATAGCATTCTGCCATCCCTTCACCTAGAAATAACAAAATGATATTCTGCCTTCCCTTCATTTAGAAATAACAAAATGACATTCTGCTTTCCCTTCACCTAGAAATAACAAAATGACATTCTGCCTTCCCTTCATTTAGAAATAACAAAATGATATTCTGCCTTCCCTTCTCCTAGAAATAACAAAATGACATTCTGCCTTCTCTTCATTTAGAAATAACAAAATGATATTCTGCCTTCCCTTCATTTAGAAATAACAAAATGACATTCTGCTTTCCCTTCACCTAGAAATAACAAAATGACATTCTGCCTTCCCTTCATTTAGAAATAACAAAATGACATTCTGCCTTCTCTTCATTTAGAATTAACAAAATGATATTCTGCCTTCCCTTCTCCTAGAAATAACAAAATAGCATTCTGCCATCCCTTCACCTAGAAATAAAAAAATAATATTCTGCCTTCCCTTCATTTAGAAATAACAAAATGACATTCTGCTTTCCCTTCGCCTAGAAATAACAAAATGACATTCTGCCTTCCCTTCATTTACAAATAACAAAATGATATTCTGCCTTCTCTTCATTTAGAAATAACAAAATGATATTCTGTCTTCCCTTCTCCTAGAAATAACAAAATGATATTCTACCTTCCCTTCACCTAGAAATAACAAAATGATATTCTGCCTTCCCTTCAGTTAGAAATAACAAAATGATATTCTGCCTTCCCTTCTCCTAGAAATAACAAAATGACATTCTGCCTTCCCTTCACCTAGAAATAACAAAATGACATTCTGCCTTCCCTTTATTTAGAAATAACAAAATGACATTCTGCCTTCCCTTCACCTAGAAATAAAAAAATGATATTCTGCCTTCCCTTCTCCTAGAAATAACAAAATAGCATTCTGCCATCCCTTCACCTAGAAATAACAAAATGATATTCTGCCTTCCCTTCATTTAGAAATAACAAAATGACATTCTGCTTTCCCTTCACCTAGAAATAACAAAATGACATTCTGCCTTCCCTTCATTTAGAAATAACAAAATGATATTCTGCCTTCCCTTCTCCTAGAAATAACAAAATGACATTCTGCCTTCTCTTCATTTAGAAATAACAAAATGATATTCTGCCTTCCCTTCAGTTAGAAATAACAAAATGATATTCTGCCTTCCCTTCTCCTAGAAATAACAAAATGACATTCTGCCTTCCCTTCACCTAGAAATAACAAAATGACATTCTGCCTTCCCTTTATTTAGAAATAACAAAATGACATTCTGCCTTCCCTTCACCTAGAAATAAAAAAATGATATTCTGCCTTCCCTTCTCCTAGAAATAACAAAATAGCATTCTGCCATCCCTTCACCTAGAAATAACAAAATGATATTCTGCCTTCCCTTCATTTAGAAATAACAAAATGACATTCTGCTTTCCCTTCACCTAGAAATAACAAAATGACATTCTGCCTTCCCTTCATTTAGAAATAACAAAATGATATTCTGCCTTCCCTTCTCCTAGAAATAACAAAATGACATTCTGCCTTCTCTTCATTTAGAAATAACAAAATGATATTCTGCCTTCCCTTCATTTAGAAATAACAAAATGACATTCTGCTTTCCCTTCACCTAGAAATAACAAAATGACATTCTGCCTTCCCTTCATTTAGAAATAACAAAATGATATTCTGCCTTCCCTTCATTTAGAAATAACAAAATGATATTCTGCTTTCCCTTCACCTAGAAATAACAAAATGACATTCTGCCTTCCCTTCACCTAGAAATAACAAAATGACATTCTTCTTTCCCTTCATTTAGAAATAACAAAATGATATTCTGCCTTCCCTTCTCCTAGAAATAACAAAATGACATTCTGCCTTCTCTTCATTTAGAAATAACAAAATGATATTCTGCCTTCCCTTCATTTAGAAATAACAAAATGACATTCTGCTTTCCCTTCACCTAGAAATAACAAAATGACATTCTGCCTTCCCTTCATTTAGAAATAACAAAATGATATTCTGCCTTCCCTTCTCCTAGAAATAACAAAATGACATTCTGCCTTCTCTTCGTTTAGAAATAAAAAATGATATTCTGCCTTCCCTTCTCCTAGAAACAATAAAATGACATTCTGCCATCCCTTCACCTAGAAATAACAAATTCACCTAGAATTCAGAATCCTCTATTCGAAAACCTGAGCTTTGTCTTACCTCTCAGCGGGATTTTTTTTAACACAGTGGGCTAAATGGCCAGGTCACAAGGACCCCGAAGGCTTAGAGAAGGTTGGGGGAGGAGACCCACTGGAACAGCTATTAGGACACAGATGGTAGACACTACGGTTAATTACAGAATTCAGAAAAAATATCTGGAGCGTGTACAGCAACTGTACACGCTCCAGTTACCGTTCACAGCAAACTGGAGCGTTTGCAGTTACTGCACACGCTCAGTATTTCTGTGAGTGAGCCCACACGATCCAGGTCTTTGTGAGCTCACACGATCCAATATGCTGTGAACATTAACCGCAACCGCTCCAGTTTGCTGTGAACGGTAACTAAAAAGGTTGTTGGGTTATTTTACCTCTGAGCAGCACTTTTTTTGCACACAATGGGTTAAATGGCCAGGTCACAAGGACCCCGAAGGCTTAGAGAAGGTTGGGGGAGGGGACCCACTGGAACAGTTGTTGGGAGACAGATGGTAGCCTCTCGTCAAATCTATCCAGCGTGTTCTTTAACGTGTTCAGGGTATGGCTCTCCCGCACACGGGGCCACGGCTTAACGTCCCATCCGACGGACGGCGGCCTTTCCAAGCCCATCGGTGTCGCCTACTGACCGTGGGCAGGGCGGGGAATTTTTCGGAGATAAATCTCAACGCTGACCCAGCTGGGACTCGAACGTGGGAACTACAGATTACGAGTCTGGCGCGCTACCGACTTAGCCACCCCCGCCCCGAAAAAGTAATGAAGTTCTAGACAAGGCAATGCCACACTCACACACGCGCGGATGTCCGACCGTTGGTAATGATTGTGGGCGGAATGCCCACGAGTCTAGTTTCAGCCATCGGGTAAAGGAGGTTCCTTGTCAGCCTAAAATATCCGTGGGAGGTTAGAAGGGGAAAATTATGACAATGAATCGCGAAGTTCCGTAAATTTTAAAATAAATATTCTTGTAGGGAAAATGGGATTCAAGATAAATTTGGTACCAAAATATTTATATATGTAAATTGTTATTTCCATTCATTAATTCAGTAGTCGTTAGTAGTAGAGTACTTCAAAATGGTGGATTGAGGGATTATTTTGTTTAAAAAGTTATTCAAAACTGTGGCAAACCGAATAATTGGTTTGGATTGGTTTTAATTGGCGATAACATTGTAACAGCTGGTGTCTGGGTTTGAGTCCTGGGATGGATTTAGGTTGGGTTGTTTAACCAAGGAGTGTCTAAGGGAGAAGAGAGCTAGCTTCCATAGACGTAATGTAAACTTTTCGATTGCAGCGCCCTCTAAACATGACAGATTCGTGCGTTGCAGTGAGGCCACCTAGCCAGGGAGAGGAGCGAGTTCCCTGCATTATTTTTCCACCGCCGAGCAAAGTTTTCAATTGCTTACACCACGTGACTAATTTTACATACACTTTGACTCTGAAAAATGTTCATTTTCTTCATGAGGTAAATCATAATTTTTTTTTTGTTTAGTGAGAAAATATCAAGAAATAATGAAATCATTTTCTTAATAAAATCCAATTTTGTAAAACTGGTAGTAGCTATGCTAAAGAACAAAATTTTAATATTTTGAACAACCTACAGCATTTAGTATATTATATAAATTGAGATTTATGTGTCAATTCACGACAACATGATCTATATAATTATATTTTATACAATTGCTGCTATTTTCAATAAATATCATATCGAGTTTTTTACTTATATAAACGCTCAACAGATGGCAGCAGGCACTTCCTGTATCAACCATAAAAAAAAGAATTACACTGTTGGAGCAAAGTGCAAAAGCCAATGTACATCGATATGCTCCAGGGATCACAAACCTGCAACATACATTGACTTATATATATTCGCAAGGTGATTAAATGTATTAAATTTACATATTAATTTTAAAAATTCTGCAAAATTACTCAAATATACAACGGCTTTTACAGGTATCGTAAAATGTACTCCTGAACGGGATAAAACACTCATTGAATAACTTATATACCAATAGTAAGACAACCATAGCTGCAGTGGGCTAAAACGATTGCACTGCGCATGCGCATATCGCTCCTTACTGTTGTTTTTGTGCCTGCACAGCAATTTGCCATGTTCAGCTTCGATAAAATTCCGCAGAACGGCGCCACTTACGCTTGTGCAAAGCTAGCCTTCTTCTCCTTAAACTTAGCCTTCTCCTTAACCTTCTTCTTCTCCTTAACCTCTGAGTGGCACTTTTTTGCACACCATGGACTAAATGGCCAGGTCACAAGGACCCACAAAGCTCAGAGAAGTTTGGGGGAGGGGGACCCATTGGACACCTGTTAGGAGACACATGGTAGCCTCCCGTCAAGGCCATCAAACGTTTTCGTAATGGGCGGCAGCCTTTCCCAGTCCATCGGTGTTCCCTACTGACTTTGGGCAGGGCGGGGAGTTTTGCGGAGATAGATCTCATCACCTGGGATGGATTGTTGTGAGTTCGTGTAGGTGTTTTTATATTCTATGAGAAGCCAGAAAAAGCCTGATTGAACTTCTAGGTGAGCTCCATCTTTTGTTTGGGGGAGCACTGCACTCTCTTCCCTTTTTCTTTTTAATTACACCAGTCGTTTTCAACCTAAGTTGTCTTGTTTTACCTCATAGTGACATTTGTTTTACACACAATGGCCACAAGGACTGCGAGGGCTCAGAGAGATTTGAGGAAAGGGGACCCACTGGAACAGCAATTGGGAGACAGATGGTAACCTCCCTTTAAGGCCATCCAGCGTGTTCTTTAACGTGCACAGGGTACGGCTCTCCCTACGCGGAGCCAGGGCTTAATGTCTCATGCGATGGACGGCGGCCTTTCCAAGCCCATTGGTGTCCCTTACTGACCGTGGGCATGGCGGATTTGGGTTGGGTTGTTTTACCTCTGAGCGGCACTTTTTTGCACACCATGGGTTAAATTGCCAGGTCACATGGACCCCGAAGGCTCAGAGAAGGTTGGGGGAGGGGACCCACTGGAACAGCTGTTGGGAGACAGATGGTAGCCTCCCGTCAAGGCCATCCAGCGTGTTCTTTAATGTGCACAGGTATGGCTCTCCCACACACGGTGCCACGGCTTAACGTCCCATCCGACGGACGGCGGCCTTTCCAAGCCCATCGGTGTCCCCTACTGACCGTGGGCAGGGCGGGGAATTTTGCGGAGGGCAAGGCGGAAAGTTCACCTTAAAGTTCACCACATAATGTTCATCTTATCAAAATCTTCCAGTTACCAATTGCACTTGGAAACTTTGGACCTCATTCAACTGTTCGTCTGGTAATTGACCTCCTGAAATTACAACAGAACAACACTTTAACCTTCTGGCTGCACATGTTTCGAACTTCCAGTTGGCTCTCTGCATTAAACTATTTTAAACGAAAGCGATTTTACGACATTCTTAAGATTTTAATGTGAAATCTCTCAACCATATGTGAAGTGATTCTCACCACCAGAACAGTATCTTTTCACATTCTGCATATTAGGTGTCAATTTTCATACGATGTTTGATAATAAATTTCACAATATTTTCATTCGCCTTCATTAATGTCTATTAATGTTATTTGTGAATGTCATCCTTAACATTTGCAATGAAACTTACATAAGCATCGACCACAATGTTGATACAAGCAGGAAACATTTAATTCGGGGATCCGTATCTCCCTCTCACGTGCGGTTACATCCTTAACTCTCTTCTAGCATGGTACAGTCGCTCAAAAAAGTATCCGAACGCTATGGTTGATTACAGAATTCAGAAAAAAATCTCTGGCAACGATTTTTTAAAAAAATTAGTGATCTGGCAACCTTCGTGTCATCTGACACGAAGGTTGCCAGATCACTGATTTCTAAAAAAATCGTTGCCAGATATTTTTTCTGAATTCTGTAATCAACCATAGTGTTCGGATATTTTTTAATATATATGCAATGCGTATGAATATATAATGCAATGAATATGAAGCGTGTGCAGTTACCGTTCACAGCAAATTGGAGCGGTTGCGGTTAATGTTCACAGCACATCGGATCGTGTGAGCTCACAAAGATCTGGATCGTGTGGGCTCACTCACAGAAATATTGAGCGTGTGCAGTTACCGTTCACAGCAAACTGGAGCGGTTGCGGTTAATGTTCACAGCACATTGGATCGTGTGAGCTCGCAATAACCTGGATCGTGTGAGCCCACTCACAGAAGTATTGAGCGTGTGCAATTACCGTTCACAGCAAACTGGAGCGTGTGCAGTAACTGCACACGCTCCAATTTGCTGTGAACGGTAACTGGAGCGTGTACAGTTGCTGTACACGTTCCAGATATTTTTCCTGAATTCTGTAATCACGTGACACGAAGGTTGCCAGATCACTAATTTCTAAAAAAATCGTTTGCCAGATCTTTTTTCTGAATTCTGTAATCAAAAAAAAAATAAATACCCCCTCAAGCAACTGCTTGCCACAATGGTCTGACAGGAGCCTGTCAGTTTATATGCCATAGTAGAAGGTCTGAGAGGATGGCAAGACCTCAGCAGAAAAACGACACAAACATCCATGCCTTACCCGGGGCTTGAACCCAGGTCCCTTAGATCAGTGGCGAAAGTGTTCGGATATTTTTTTGAGCGACTGTAAGCAGAAATTAAAATTTGTATTTTTTTGAAAACCCTGATACGAATAAGTTTCACTGTGGCCCCATTTTCACGAGATATTTCCCAAGATTACGTCAACAAAGAGTGATTGCCACCTATCGAACGAAAGCAAAATCATCGAATGTTGTTGCATCGTCTGTCTGCTGAGTCTTGAAGGACGATAGGAGTTGTGACGTTTCTCGCGGTTACGGTTCTGCTCGAGTTGAATCCCGTCACGTCTGCTTTATCTGCTCTTGATCTAGTTTACGATCTGCGTTTCGAAATACTTCTGCACGCAATGTTCTGCAATAACAATGCGCGATCACACTGGTTTCTTAGTAAGGACCGTAACCGCCGCCGTACAACATCGCGCAGTTTGTCTTACCTTGGCGCTAACGAAGCTTGTAATTCGAAAATAACAGACGATATTTGAATTTTTGAATCAGGACGAGGAATCTGGGATTTTCATTATTTAGTTTATTTTTGCACGATGCTGCGATAGATTCGAACAGTTCCTTTTTTTTCTTTTTCGCAATGTTTATTTTATTACTTGGCAAAGAAATGCTATTAACTTTTATTCAAGTTGCTTACAGGAATGATGATAGGCTGAGAAAGTGGAGGGGGGGGGAGAAGAAGAAGGAGGGGCTTGGGTTGTTTTACCTCTGAGCGGCACTTTTTTGCACACCGTGGGCTAAATGGCCAGGTCATAAGGACCCCAAAGTCTCAGAGAAGGTTGGGGGAGGGGACCCACTGGAACAGCTGTTGGGAGACAGATGGTAGCCTCCCGTCAAGGCCATACAGCGTGTTGTTTAACGTGCGCAGGTGTGCGCGTTGTTTAACGTGCGTATGGCTCTCCCGCTCGCGGGGCCATGACTTAATATCCCATCCGACGGATGGCGGCCTTTCCAAGCCCATCGTTGTCCCCTACTGACCGTGGACAAGGCGGGGAGTTTTGCGGAGTTAAATCTCAACGCTGACCCAGCTGGGACTCGAACCTGGGAACTGCAGATTACGAGCCTGTTGCGCTACCGACTGAGCCACCCTCGCCCCCAGAAAGAGGGAACACTGACCCCGGATCCATACTCCATAAAGGGGACCGGGTCTGATCTTTTTTTCGTTCCTGCACATTATAAAGGCATTATTTTCACAACTAATTTTTAATCGATGACTTAGTATGAAATTTCTTTTTTTTAATTTTAAAAATTTCTAAAAAAAGAAAAACCCAACTAAAATTTTTTTTGTTCCTGGGTCCATGATTGCTCTTGGCTATTCAATGGTTGCAATCAGTTTGAATCTGTGAGAAATGTTTCACAAGGAGGATACTTAGTACTAACTTATTACTACTTCGTGTCACGTGACACGAAGGTTGCCAGATCACTAATTTCTAAAAATATTGTTACCAGATATTTTTTTGAATTTTGTAATCAACTATACTGTTCGGATATTTTTTAATATATATAATGCGTATGAAAATATAATGCAATCAATATGGAGCGTGTGCAGTTACCGTTCACAGCAAACTGGAGCGGTTGCGGTTAATGTTCACAGCAAATTAAATTGTGTGAGCTCACAAAGACCTGCATCGTGTGGGCTCACTCACGGAAATATTGAGCGTGTGCAGTTACCGTTCACAGCAAACTGGAGCGGTTGCGGTTAATGTTCACAGCACATTGGATCGTGTAACTAGCACATTGGATCGTTGGAACGCAGCCACTGCTGTGAGTCGAACCCAAGTATTGCAGATTTGAAGCCTGACACCACAGAACCCCGGACTCGAACCAGAGTGGTGACTTTGCTTTCCTCCTTGACTTTATGGCTTTCAACACACTTCGTAGTGACGTAGATACTGACGACAATAAGAAATTTTATATACATTGAGATGTTACATGGCACTTCATTTGGGATGCAGTGTTTCGTAATAATTTAGCCAGGGAGTGTATCTTAGAAGTACAGTCGCTCAAAAAAATATTCGAACACTATGGTTGATTATAGAATTCAGAAAAAATATCTGGCAACCATTAGTTTCTTAGAAATTAGTGATCTGGCAACCTTCGTGTCAAGTCACTAATTTCTAAAAAAAATCGTTCCCAGATATTTTTTCTAAATTCTGTAATCAACCTTAGTGTCACGTGACACGAAGGTTGCCAGATCACCAATTTCTAAAAAAAATCCTTGCCAGATAATTTTTCTGAATTCTGTAATCAACCATAGTGTTCGGATATTTTTTAATATGTATAATGCGTATGAATATATAATGCAATGAATATGGAGCGTGGGCATTTACCGTTCACAGCAAACTGGAGCGGTTGCGGTTAATGTTCACAGCACATTGGTCGTGTGAGCTCATAAAGACCTGGATCGTGTGGGCTCACTCACGGAAATATTGAGCGTGTGCAGTTACCGTTCAAAGCAAACTGGAGCGTGTGCAGTAACTGCACACGCTCCAGTTTGCTCTGAACGGTAAGTGGAGCGTGTACAGTTGCTGTACACGCTCCAGGTATTTTTCCTGAATTCTGTAATCACGTGACACGAAGGATGCCAGAATTTCTAAAAAAAATCGTTGCCTGATATTTTTTCTGAATTCTGTAATCAACCATAGTGTTCGGATATTTTTTTTGAGCGAGTGTATAACTGTTAGGAGAGAGGTGAAAACCTCCATTCAGAGAGATCATTACATCTCTCGACGGAAGGCAGCAGCCTTTACCAAATTCATCTGTCACCCCTTTTTTCTCTGGAAAACCAATGGTAAAATCAGAATGAAGACTCGAACCACTGAATAAGAGGTTACAGGCTAAGTGCTCTACTGAATGAGTCAATCCCCAATGTAAGGAACAGTGTACATTTTACATTGTTAATAATTAACCCTGTAATTTCCAGCAGCTTTCTTTGAAAGAGATGCAATCGGAAACAATTCGTATTGTGAATGCATTGTTAACAAGATTGTATATAAGGAACGTTTTTTGTGGTATCCGATCAGAAGCATAGCATGAGGCATAGAACGTAGGACAATAATCAGTGGTGAAGGGTTCCACAAAACCCCCTAAAACATTAATGAAATTTTAGAATTTGTTTTATGCATTATTCTGTGCATTTCTTGGTCAGATGACAACATTGTCCAAGACTAGATGACATATTTCGGCAACATTATTATAATTTAATATTGCGGAAAATTGTCCCACGTCTGTCTCAGGGGTAACTGACAGAACCGTTAGGTTAAGATATTCTATAATAATAAATGCTAAATCCAATTAATTGATTGATATTAGTGATATGAGACAGAAATTGAAGTAATGAACGATTTCAAAGAAAAAATGACTTACATGAGTTACCCAGTTGCACCGACCTGAATTCAATGGACTAAGCTTTGCTGAACAGGGGTTTCGGACACAGCTTCATTCGGCATTGAAAGCCACTATTATAAGGTATCGGAAAAATACCAATTATAAGGTATTGAAGCAACACCTACGGGGGTCTGAAGGGTGATAAATCGCTGAACGTATGGAACTCACCGAAGGAATTCGTTCATTTTTTTACAATTCCTTCATTTTCATTACGCATTCAATACGGCAGCATAAGAGATTACGTAAGCAATCCCGTTTGGCTGACTGAGGCAGCGGAAAAAACCTTATGACCACAAGGGAATTTTGGCATTTTTAAAAAACTGCCTTTTTTTTTTACTTTATTTTCATTCCCTGGCTTACCTCTTCGTGGACTATGTGATTCTTGTTCATATTCGTTGTGGCATTTGATAATGCCACGAAGAACCATATAGTGCCAGGTACTTGTCTGAGTTCAAGGTTGGGCAATTCACTCAACGTTTTTTATGTGGCATAGTAGAATAACGAATGCTAAATGCAATTAGACGTCTAAGGTAGGATTGGTTTCGATTGGTTTCTCTACTCAGAGCATCTGAGCTCGAATAGGACCACTATTCTGATGAAGTAGTATTGTGCTAAAGAATTCTATTTGAACTAAATAGAGTATTCTCACAATCACTGGTTGTATGCTGGATGTGGATGTATTCTTCGAGTGTTCCTAATGTTAATAGGAACCACATACACTAAATAAACACGATTTCAAAAAGAATAAGAAAACTCGTAATTCTTTTATATTTGTTTCCGGACATAAAGTTTGCAATTGTTCCGTTCTATACGTATTCGATGAGGCAGTACACTCCTTCAAGGGGGATTTGTTGAGTTGTTTTCCCTCTGATCGGAACTTTTTTTTTTGCACACAATGGGGTCCGAAAACACAGGGAAAGTTGGGGGAGTAGGCCCACTGGAACAGCTGTTAGAAGGCAGTATCCCATCAAAGCCATCCAGCGTGTTCTTTAACGTGCACAGGTTACGGCTTAAGTCCAATTTGACCTTGGATTTTCTCTCGTAATTCATCTTACGATAATTAGCTTCCGTTAGTGATCTAAGAAACCTGGGTTCGAGTCCCGGGTAAGGCATGGATGTTTGGTCGTTTTTCTGCTGAGGTCCTGCCATCCTCTAAGACCTTCTACTATGGCATATAAACTGACAGGCTCCTGTCAGACCTCTGTGGCAAGCAGCTGCTTGAGGGGTTATTTAATTCCAGCACAGTCGAAGTGTAAATATCCGCCACAGTCAACATAACAACGCGCAAGTTCAGAAATGTCAGGAGCTGTCCCATCACACACCTTACAAATTGCAAACATTGTTGACCTGCAGCGACTCCAATGACTTGGAACATTCCATACAATTTAAGTTTTAATTAATTTCTGAGATAAAATTTTACTGATTACGAGCGCTCTAGTTTCGGAAGCTCTCTACTGCTGAAGTAAACTGGGAGGAGGCACAATGGCAGATGGACAAGGATGGTTAAAAGGGGAGTTGTTTCAAGAAACTGAAGGAGGGGGTTCGAAGGCAGAAGGTGTTGGTGGGGTAGGTTTGTTGGGTTGTTTTACCTCTGAGCGGCACTATTTTGGCACACAATGGGGTAAATGGGCAGGTCACAAAGACCCCGAGGACTCAGAGAAGGTTGGGGGAGGGGACCCACTGGAACAGCTGTTGGGAGACAGATGGTAGCCTCCCGTCAGGGCCATCCAGCGTGTTCTTTAAGGTGCACAGGGTATGGCTCTCTCGCACACGGAGCCACGACTTAACGTCGTGGCTCCGTGGTTCCGTGTGGCGGCCTTTCCAAGCCCATCGGTGTCCCCTACTGACCGTGGGCGGGGAATTTTGCGGAGATAGGTCTCAACGGTGACCCAGCTGGGACTCGAACCTGGGAACTGCAGATTACGAGCCTGGCACGCTGCCGATTGAGCCACCCCCGCCTCAAGAAAAAAAGGCACGATAACAAAGGACGAGGGGAGAGGTGGGGGGAAGGGAGGCCAAGTTCCAAAGGAAAGAAGTCGTGGGAGGATAAAAAGAAGTTAAACAGAAAGGGGAAGGGTCATCTTGCAGAGGAGGAGGAGGAAGCAGGAAGAATGAGTCAGGTTTAAAATTAGTTTCCTGGGGCGGGGATGGCTCAGTCGGTAGCGCGTCAGGCTCGTAATCTGTAGTTCCCAGGTTCGAGTCCCAGCTGGGGCAGCGTTGAGATTTATCTCCGCAAAACTCCCCGCCCTGCCCACGGTCAGTAGGGGGACACCGATGGGCTTGGAAAGACCGCCGTCCGTCGAATGGGACGTTAAGCCGTGGCCCCGTGTGCGGGAGAGAGCCATACCCTGTGCACGTTAAAGAACATGCTGGATGGCCTTGACGGGAGGCTACCATCTGTCTCCTAACAGCTGTTCCAGTGGGTCCCCTCCCCCAACCTTCGGGGTCCATGTGACCTCGCCATTTAGCCCATTGTGTGCAAAAAAGTGCCGCTCAGAGGTAAAAGAACCCAACCCAATTAAAATTAGTTTCCATACCCTGATGATAACAGCGAAGAGGAAGAAAACGGTTATTGCAGCTTTTCATCGTTTATAGAAAGATTTCGAATCGAAAAATCTGTCGTCTCAGGAGTTGAAGATAAATAAGATCAGAGGGAAATTCTGTGTCTGATGGTAACAACACGGATGTACGATTTCGCTGTCAGCTGAGTTAATAATAATAATATCTTTATTAAGCCTTAGTATGGTTATATACATAGATTACCCCGCTATGGCTTGTCAGCAGGATTCCTTTCAATCACTCGACAGGTTTATTAAAGAATATGACATGTATAATGGAAAATAAACACGTAATTAAAAAATGAAACTAAAACAATAACAACAGCAAAAAGAAACACGTATTAAAACACAGACATGAAAAATTTAACACATTTATAAAATAAACCTATAAAATTTCGAATTACAGCACATATTGCACAAAAGTATCACCTATGGTACAAGTCATCATTTCGCATTAAAATTGCACTTGCTTAAAGGATACCAGATACAAGATATGACTTTTTAAACATTACTTTTCAATTATTTATATCTAGTAACCATTTCGAAACTTTAGTTTTAATTTCTGAATAAGTGCTCAGGCATAACAGATCTATCGGTAGAGAATTAAAAATTTTGGGTATTTGATAGGATATCCGCGCCTTTCCATAATTATTGTGAAAAAATGGTTCATCAAAATAATTTTCACACTTTCATCTTGTATTGATCACATGCAAAATTTTCTCCTTGTGTTCATTTTTAAAGTAATTTCTAAAGATAGTTACATAAATATATAACAAGTCACTGGTAAAATGTTCAGATAATGAAAAATATTGCCAATATGATCTTCATTAATTACATGTTTATTGAATTTAACAATATTATTTAGAGTAATTTTTTGTATTCGTTTAATTTTATTTACAACAGATTTATATGTGCATCCATATATACTGATACCATACCTAATGATTGATTCACAGAGAGCTTTATATATCATTGTTATGACATCCAATGGAATAAGTGTATTCAACTTCAACACCTTTGTAAGATGCATACCTTAGTTTATCACAAATATATTTTATGTGCGATTTCCATTTAAAAACTTGGTCAATATAAATCCCTAAATATTGAATTTTATGAACCTCTTCCACAATTGGACAGGAACATACGTTTTGGTTAATTATTAATTTATATTGACAGTTATAATTATGTGTTTTAATGCATAAGTTATTTAACTTGTGCCTACTCTGAATGATCATATATTTGGTTTTTTCTTCATTTAAGAAGAGTTTGTTTTTCTGAAACCAAGAATTTGCTACATTATAGTCGTTCTGTGCACATCTAACTACTTCTTCTACCCGCATACCTGCGTTCAGCAGAACGGTATCGGCAGCAAACATAAACAAATTACCCTGAAAATTTATTTCTTCTAAATCATTTATATAAATTGCAAATAAAAGTGGCCCTAAAAGTGAGCCCTGTGGTACACCTGAATTTAAAATTTGATCTCTACTCTCACAATTTTCAATCCTAGTGATGATAGTCCTATTAGAAAAGTAATTTTTGAACCATTTATTCTGTGAACCTCGAATTCCCACCAATGATAACTTTTTTAACAATATGTCATGGTTAACCTTGTCAAATGCTTTATTCAAATCCATAAATATAGCACAAACCTTTTTTCCAGAATTGAGTGCTGTATTAATGTATTGTGAGAAATGCTCTAATAGATCAATAGTTCCTCTGTTCTTCCTAAACCCGTACTGCCTATCTGTAATTATTTTACATTTTTCTAAAAAAATATTAACATATTTGTATACATATTTTTCTAAAACTTTTTCAATAACTGATAAGATCATGATCGGTCTATAATTACTATATATATTTCGTGATTCCTTTTTAAATATAGGACGCACAACTGCAGTTTTGAGTGTGTTAGGAACAATGCCAGTGTTCAAACTCAAATTAATCAAGCGTTGCAGGATCTCAGAAAAAACACCTGCATTGCTTTTTATATATGAAGTTTTCAACCATATCATAGCCCACTGCATTATTAGTTTTTAAATTGCTAATGATCTGTACTACCTCATCTCTATTTGCTTCAGGTATAAAAATAGAATGTGAATTAGAAGGTGTAATAATCTCGTAGACAGCTATATTTACATTTTTTGAATATTTCAGTATTAAATTTTCTGTAACACTTGCAAAGTAATTGTTAAAATCATCCACTATCAATTCCGTCGCTTTATTTTTACTAAAATAGCGTTTTATTTGCATGTCAAAGGCTAATTTCTTTTATCATTAATAATATCTTTTACCAGCTCCCAAATTTTCTTATTGTTATCTTTATTTAAATCGATTTTATTTCTGTAATAAAAACATTTTTGTTTCCTTATCAAACTATTTACAGTGTTCCTAACTTTTTTATATTCATCATATAATATCGTACTTTGCATATTATTCTTATATTTAACCCACAACAGATCTCTTTCTTCAATAACCTTAATTATCCCTTCAGTTATCCATTCTTTCGGTTTCCTTTTGAAATTTTTAACTCTAGATGCTTTGAAATAACACTGATTCCTAATTTCGTTAATTTTATCTAATATCAATTTTAACAAGTCTTTCGGATTAGTAACTTCAGTTCCAATAACCTTCCAATCTATTAATCCTAGTTTTTGGGAAAGTTTTTTTATTATCGACATATGTACCTAAGCAAGCGTTATTCTTATTTGTAGGATTTTTATCTCTAGAAATTAAGGATTTTATTTTTGTTCTAATTAATATTCCATAGTGATCAGCAATCTTTTTTTTTATAGACTCTTACATCTGCTTCAAAGTTTTTAATTTTATGAACCACATGATCAATTTGAGATTGTTGCAAAGTTTGCATAACGACTTCTTCTCTAGTAAAACCTGACACCTTCTGTTCCATGCCATACTCTAATAACAGGTTCAAGTATTGGTCGCTACCATATTTGTCTATATTTTCAGTATCAATATTAAAATCGCCAACCAAGAAAATATCATGTGATGAATTTAATTTCTGGTTTGGTTTCGCAAGTGTTAAAGTCTCATTCATCGATGTCGCCAAAAGACAGATCCTTCATCCGATTATCTGAAGGTAAAAAGAAATTGATACTTCGTATCTTCCTCTAAAAAGACGACAATTGAGTTGATTGTTTCCTTTTTTCTTTCCTGGGGTCACCATAGAATATGAAAATCGTTTCCTAGCTCTTGATGATAAGTTCATGACAGCCATTGATTTTAAACCATTAATTTCCCACAAATGATGGGGTGGCTCAGTCGGTAGCGCGCCAGGCTCGCAATCTGTAGTTCCCAGGTTCGAATCCCAGCTGGGTCAGCGTTGAGATTTATCTCCGCAAAATTCTCCGCCCTGCCCACGGTCAGTAGGGGACATCGATAGGCTTGGAAAGACCGCCGTCTGTCGGATGGGACGTTAAGCCGTGGCCCCGTGTGCGGGAGAGCCATACCCTGTGCACGTTAAAGAACACGCTGGATGGCCTTGACGGGAGGCTACCATCTGTCTCCTAACAGCTATTCCAGTGGGTCCCCTCCCCCAACCTTCGGGGTCCATGTGACCTCGTCATTTAGCCCATTGTGTGCAAAAAAGTGCCGCTCAGAGGTAAAAGAACCCAACCCAATAAAATCCAATTAGAATTAGTTTCCATACCCTGATGATAACAGCGAAAAGGAAGAAAACGGTTATTGCAGCTTCTCATCGTTTATAGAAAGATTTCGAATCGAAATTCTGTCGTCTCAGGAGTTGAAGGTCAATAAGATCAGAGGGAAATTCTGTGTCTGATGGTAACAACACGGATGTACGATTTCGTTGTCAACTGAGTTGTGATGAATTTAATTTCTGGTTTGGGTTCGCAAGTGTCGAAGTCTTATTCATCGATGTCGGCAAAAGACAGATCCTTCGTCCGATTATCTGAAGGTAAAAAGAAATTGATACTTCGTATCTTCCTCTAAAAAGACGACAATTGAGTTGATTGTTTCCTATTTTCTTTCCTGGGGTCACCATAGAATATGAAAATCGTTTCCTAGCTCTTGATGATAAGTTCATGACAGCCATTGATTTTAAACCATTAATTTCCCACAAATGATGAGGCGGGGGTGGCTCAGTCGGTAGCGCGCCAGGCCAACACCACCTATAGGAGAAGGCCATACCAGTCGCTGAAGCGATGCTGATGACGTCAATTTTAGTCGATCCGTAGTCGACTTAGGCAACACAGGAGAACGTGGTATTCTAGTAGCGTCGCCTCCATCTTGTTTCGTTAGTGTTTAACTAATTTTGCCGCGTTTGATATGGTGTGTGCACAGATTCAAAAATTCTTCTAGCGAAATTCCATCGCGTTGCTGCATTCCTCGTGTTGGAGCAATTACGATGGGGAAAAGAAATTTCCAGAAGATATAGATTTGCGACAGAAATGGATTCGTTACATACCAAAACAAAACTATCCAAGGTAAAGAGAACTTTATTCTGTATTAATATCTGTTGTCATATTTATGAACTTCTAAAGTGAAAATTATCGTTTTAATTATTGTATGTTACGCTTGTAATATACATATATAATATCACTGATCTTGTATAGATTAATTTGACGTTATTTTCATCAGGTAAAAGTTTAAATGTCGAATGTACATATGTTAAAATGCTTAAATAGAAAAGAATATTTCACAGTGACCAGACTTTTTATTTAATAGATTACAGTAGTAGGTTAAGAAATTGATACTTTTGTTGGGAGAGTTTCAGAGTCTAATGTTATATCACTATATTTATATACCATAGAGTTTAATTATATCTCTTGTATAAGCTAATATGATGATAATGTTAAACTTGAAATACATATATGAGCCAAAGGCAAGATCATAGGAAAACCTACTTTTAAATACAAAATCTCTGCAGAAGTATTAGAAATTATTTTGGTGTTGTTGGTATACTTGGATACAAATTGGACCTAGGTTTTTTATATTTTATTATATATCAACATCTTAAACAGTAATGCGCATTCTGCAGAGTTGGTGAAAATTGAAATAATTGTTACATATTCTGCTAAAACTATGCTAATAAAATTTAATATGGGAATATTGTTTGAGACTAACTTATTTCAACTACTTCCCAGATCAATATTTTAAACAGCCATTGTTCATATTAACTATCCCAGTTTCCAAAATTCTTTAATTTTTAATGAACATAGATTGAGATCTTTAATTGATCTTCATTTCATTTTTTTTTTCATAAAAGCTCAGTTTTAAAAGTTACTTAGCTTTGAAATTAGCTTTCCATTGACATAACATAGGAATAGGTTTTATACCTTGTTGTGCTATCTATAATTTGAACTTTAATAATAGAAATAAAATTCTGAAGAAACATGAAAGGCAACATCTAAATACATGTGATCAAAAACCTTTTGATCACATGTATTTAGATGTTGCTTTCATGTTTCTTCAGAATTTTTTTTCTATTATTAAAGTTTATTATGATAGCAAAAAGGATAAAAATTTCTATGTTATGTGAAGAAATCAGTTTTAATATGCATTAGGGTGAAAAAGTTTGGGAAAGCTATTTTTCTTTTCTTTTTATCTAAAAGTCTCATAGTTGTCCTAGAAACAGTTTTTATTAATGTGATGCATTTTAAAAACAGCTTTCATATTAAACTGTTTAAAAAAATCAGCAATTGTTCAACTGGGATGAATGGAATACCTTAAAATTTTCTTTTTCAATTTAAATATTATTGCACAATATTAAGTTCCTTCATATTGTTAAAAAATGCTCCCATATGATTAGTGAATTTTCCTGCTTTAATTGCACAATTTTCTTAAAAATAAAGTAAACAATAATAAGAAATATTTGTTTCATTGTAATGTGTATCCTATTCATCATTTGTTTTCTCAGATTGTAAATAAAAGTATTTTTTTAATGTGGAATTTGTTGGTTGTTTTTCTTAACATATGCAATATTGAAACATACTCTTTTCATTAAATAATACAATTGATAATTTTGAAATAACAGTGAATTCAATTTGCAACTGTATTATCTCTCTTTTGGTACCACTTGTGAGCTAGGTCTGACATATCAATGTTGGCCACTCTAGAAGAATAGTTCAGGAATGTCCAAAGTCAGTAGAGTTATACAAATATTTATGCTTTACCTAAGATTTTGATCCAGTTTCTATCTTATGTCTTTAGTCAGACTTTTTGTTATACAGGGTGTCTCAAAAATATGGGTACAAACTTTTAGGGGAGGTAGATAACATCTAAAGGAATGAGAATTGCATAGGAACCTATAACTGGAAACGTCACCGTAAGTCAATAGGCGGTGCTGTTCATCAGTGCGCTAGAGGGAAAATTTCGGATTTCCTCATTCGAGCGGTAGTTGGCTTAGGAAGAGCATGCAAAGGTATTCGAACAGGGAGCTGGCAGACATGCACTTAGTGTATGGAATAGCTGAGGGCAACGGACGAGCCGCTAAACGAATGAATCAATAACGCTTCCCACACAGACATGTACCAGGCCACCGTTTGTTTGCGCATGCACATCAAGATTTGTGCGATTATGGGTCATTAAGAGGTAGCAGAATTGAGGGCACGTCACGATCAATACGTACCCCCGCCATGGAAGAAAGTATGTTGGATGCCGTGGAGACCAATCCTAGTACCAGCACACGTGCCGTTGCCTCTGCCATAGGAGTGTCTCGTTGTAGTGTACAGCGTGTTTTGCACGGTGAGTCACACCCCTTTCATCTCCAAAGGGTTCAGTTACTTCTCCCCGCAGATCATCCTGCACGTGTGCGTTCACCAATACTCTTCAGAAGTCTCTCATTGTTGAATTTAGCAGAATGAACACCAACTACTACTAAGCCAGTTGTTAACGGAAACTTTTCTTCAAGCTTCTTCAAACTAGGAAGAACATGCATACAGTTAATGCAGCAGTAGGTAAAAAAGTCTAGAACAACCACTCGTTTTTTAAGATCCTGATGCAAGGATAATGATCTTGAAGTATTCAGCCAATCAAGATCTAAGAAAAAAAAAAGCAAACAGAAATTACTATCTGAGTAAAATCACATAAGCATAATCATACAAGTAGAATATAATATCATACAATCATAATCATATAATACTCCTTGGATTAAAAAATACTAAACTATTTTATAACTTTTTCACATATACAAACAACTGAACAAAATATTACATTACAATATCCTCACATAACTGATATCAATGTTTGAACATGGGGTGAGTATAATATCTTAGTTATGAAATCACTAACTGGTAACTCTTAAGTCCTTAATATTTTGTTTACTGTATCTAAATTCCTTTTAGTGGAATACTAGACAGGGGTTTTAAAACTGTTCTGGAAAATGTTTTTGGTATTCTGTGAGAAATGGAAACGGACAGAAAAAACTCAAATTGACCACTTGCCCAATTTAGATATAGTCAGAAACATTTGATGCATCCAACAGAAACATAATGGCTTTGCAATTATTTTATTGTGTAAGGATATGGTGGTAGGTGAATGAAGTGTTCCCAGGGGAAAAAAAGGGAATTGTAAGGGTTACAGTTGAGCAAATGCAAGATTTCCTTTGGGGAAAATTTTAAATGTATCAATTCTGTGTATTTATAGTTTCAAACCTTGTACTAGGCCATACTTCCAGTTAACCCAAATTGATCAATGATTTCCACTGATGCTAATCCTGTTTACTATAACTTAGTAATTTATTTTTATCATACATTATCATTCTCTTCTGCTTTCTTGGCAGACCTGCAGTTTACGGTACTAATGCACCATATTTTTCTTAATGCAACATTGATTATTGCTAACAAGTAAGCATTCATTCTGTAAGTTAAAACACCAGAAAAATCAATAATCTCATCAGAGATGGCTATTTTAATAAGCATCTACCAATGCTTATACTACTAAACAATGAACAGCATTCTCCCCCCATCCCCCTTTCAAACAATCTTATCAGAGAGAACAAGCCTGAAAAAAAAAATATCGTAACCAATTCACTGCTGATCGGCAATATAAAAAAAATCCCGGAACTAAATAATCCCATCAGAGACATGCCTAAGAGAATTATTGTAATAATTCAGCACTGATCTGCAATATAAAAAAAGCCCCCAGAACTAAATAATTCTATTAGAGACAATATGCCTAAAAACCATTAATTATTGTAAACAATGAGCTACCCATCCACATTAAAAAAATCCAGAATAAGATAATCTCACTTCAGACAACCATCTTAAACAGAGCATACCACTAAACAAGAAATCATCCCCTTATACTACATATATGGGAATAAAATCAAAATTGCGCAAAAAAGTACAAAATGAGCCCCTCCCCCCCCCCCAACCTAAAATAACTTTTATTCACCTTTAATGGTCAGACCTGAAGAAAAAAATCCACCAGAGGCGACATGAAACACACCAACAACCAACAGTTACGTTTCTACGTCATACTTTACACTTCGACATCATACTTTACACTCCGACGTCATATGCCATTTAAGTAGTCCCATCTGTTAGCTGAGGTCCGTAACCTATACACCGACCTATTTTTATTATTTCATATACCGCAGAATTTCCAAAATCTAAAAATTTTGAAAACATCTTAATTTTCATTTTCAAATTTTACATATTTTTGATTATTTAGGTTTGACTTTACTCTCAGTATTAAGATACAAACTAATTGTATACCACTATACTAGTAAGTAAATGAATTCAAATGCATAAACATTTTTGGATAGTGTGTCATCGATATTTAACTGTGTTTGTTTCATATGCTCCCTGGACAAAACAATTGTAAAATTCTCATGGTAGATCAATGGCAAGCCAATTACAAACTCAATCTCTGGGAAAATAAACTTTTTATGGGAATGTTACTGAAAGTAAATTAAAGTTTTAAATAAAGTCTAATTTTTTAAATTAACCCATTGTGGAAGATAGATTTACTAGGATAAAAGATACAATTTATCTCAAAAGTTAAAATTATTATAATGTACCATGTACTAAAATAATTTGATATTTCGAAGTTCATCTAATGTATTTTTTTTTTCAATTTTGAAGAACATTTTTAAGGAATGAGTCACACTATTCTTAAATATTGTACAAAACTGTATAAATACAATCTTGCAGAAGATTAAAAAATTAAACAATTTGCTTTAATGGGAAATTATCCTTTATCTAAAAAATTCAGATTTCAGAAGAGAAGGAAGGAGCAGCAGAGTCTAGTCGTGGATGGTCCGATCCGGCATATTCTTCCATTTCCTTGACTAGTGATGACTTCAGACCTCAGTCAATCAATCTGCCAAGAAGAGATTTTCTTTTTGATTTTATTGTTTCTATTATTATTCCCTCTGTTGTTGTGGGACTCTTGTCAACAGCTTTGACCTGCATTATGTGCTGCAACAGGGAAGGATTGTAAGTTGATTTTTAGTCAGTTGTGAATAACAATATAAAAATATATCTTTATATAATCATCAAATATCCATAATATAAATTATCAGTTCCGTTTTTAGTGTTCTGACTTAATGAATATACTGTATTTACTTGAATATAAGACAGGTTTTTTTTCATCTATTTTAGTTTCTAAATATTAAGAGTAATATTATATTTGAGTACTTGGAAAGATTTTCCTAGAATAAATTTTTTGCATCACCAGTTATACTTTGGAGAGTGGTGGTGTAGCAACAAATAATATTCAAATCTTTAATCCCCGGTTTAAATTTAGTTATAAGAGATCTTTCATTAATGCAATCATATCTTATAGGAACATTATTGTATTCCTTCTGAGAAGCAGACTTACACCTTGAGATGTTTGCTATCCTCTCATCCTAAAAAGGACAAATTTAAGATTTTTCTTTTTCACTATCAGATTTTTACCTGTCGATTTTGTCTCATGCTCAGAATGTCCGGATTATAAAAAAATCCTAATCCTAATGAGGGTATCAAGAGAATAATCTCTAATAGATTCCTCACATTTCAAGTAGTTGTAGAAATGAAAAAAAAAGCTGTTGAATTATAAAAAAATAAACATTTATTAATTTTTTACTCAAATAAGCTTTTTTCTAATAATTTTATTTATCTTTTCTGCAGGAATATGTTAACATTTTACTCTCTTAAGCTTCAGTCTTGTTTTGATAATAGAATATGAATAGTTTTGAGAAAGATCAGATAATGAAGAAATAAACTGGAAATTTTATTTTGATTTAGCTTTAAAGCAAGATAGTTTAATTAGTACTTATTAAAAGTTGGATGTAATAAATCTTATTAAATACAATCGCTTTGTTCATTTGTATTTGATTAATTGTCTCATTATTTGGATTTTTATGAACTGATGTAAGAATTATTCTGCCTTTGTTATGCTTAGTCGCATAGAGACATAAACATCTCTACTCAATGATCAGAGCTAAGTCAGTAATGCCACCAGGCTTGTAATATGATTTTCCTAGGTTTGAATGACAACTGTATATCCAGTGAAATATTGTCCACTGCTGTTGTCTGTTGAATGGGGTGGGGTGTTCAGCCATGGTCCAATACTGACACCCATTTCCTGTGCACATTAAAAAATACATTGGATAGTCCTCCCAGGAGACCCATTTGTCTCTTAATAACTTCAATGGATCCCCCTTCCTCCAATCAGTTTTGAGCTCTTGGAGTTCTGAAGACATCCACTTAGCCTGTTGTATACAAAAAATAGTTTCTATTAGGTAAAACAATCGAACAACATAACTCTCTATTATTCTGTTATACTCAATGACAGTGCATGAAATATTGATTGTTCTAGTTATGCACTTCATAATTTTACTAATTCATTTTAAAATAAATTTCCTTCTTCATATCTATTAATTGGATCTTCACACAAAGTCTGATATAAATATAGGTGATAATCACAGCGTTATCTGGGTGACATTTTAACGTCAAATGGCCGAGTGGTTAGCACGCTTGGCTACTGATCTAAGGGACCTGGGTTCGAGCCCCGGGTAAGGCATTGATGTGTGTGTTGTTTTTCTGCTGAGGTCCTGCCATCCTCTCAGACCTTCTACTATGGCATATAAACTGACAGGCTCCTGTCAGACCTCTGTGGCAAGCAGCTGCTTGAGGGGGTATTTTTTTATATCCAAAAATATTTTGTAGAAAAATTTTCGCCGACATATGGGACTTGAACCCGCTCTCTCCAGAAACATGCCAGAGTATTCTTACTGAATGAACTAATGCCGGCTCATTTTTTTCCCACAATTTAAGACTCCAAACTTTTTACCGATGATTTTCGGTGCCAACCATTGGTGCCATCTATGATCAATGGGTGGCAACTATTTCTTTTTATGTTGCACTGAGTAAGATGGAAATAATAAAGTCTCTTCATGCTATTTAGCGTTCTTAATGATTTAAACATAGGTGACAATCACAGTGTTACCTGGGTGACATTTTGAAGTCAATATATCAATAAATATTTTGTGGAGAAAATTATATATCGATAAATATTTTGTAATAAATTAGTTACATTAAATTAGTTACCATAAAGTTAATATATCAATAAATATTTTGTGGAAAAAATTATTGATATATTGATGTTAAAATGTCACCAGATAATGCTGTGATTGTCACTTATGTTTAAATAATTAATAATAGTAAATAGCATGAAGAGACTTTATTATTTCCATCTTACTCAGTGCAACATATAAAGAAATAATTGCCACCTGTTGATCATAGATGGCGCCAAGTTTCTGGGAGAGATGTGGGTTCGAGTCCCATATGTCGGATAAATTTTTTCCACAAAATATTTGTCTTATATAAGCAACTACTATGCTTATTCCTTAATTAGTTGAATGATATTTCGAATGAAAGTTACATTTCACTTTCTGTTGTATTCTAGTATTGTTCGAATCGACTCCAGAAAAAGACCCTGGAAATTAATAACAAACGTGTAAATTCTGAAATAATACTGATCTCAAAAATTCTGCATCTTGAAATTCAGCCAATATTTTTTGCTTTTCTGTGAAAAAGGTTTTCCGAATGTTCCAGTAGACTTTAAGGTTGCCTATTTGTATCGTGCTGCCATCTGTCCGAGACACTTGACACTATAGATGTTTATTATCAGAAATCCCTGTTTTGACTAGGTGAAGATATGTTTTGGAGATTATAATCGATCGACAGTCTGTCTGCTGAAGGGAATTTTTTGGCTGTCTCAATCCTGGAGGGGCCATTCAGGGACATACGACGGATTTTGTAATGAAAAGTGTCATTACTGGAGTAGAGAATCCTTTAGATATCTTTACATTTGCTTTTATATGGGGTACTGAAGCCCCCGTGCCCCCCCCCCCCCTCCTTATGACCACCACTGTGTTGGACTTCCCCATTCCTCAAACTATTCTTTCTCTCGTGTTGCACTTTATCTGTACAAAACCTTTTCTCCACAAACTACGGATGTTCTCATGAATGAATTTCAGGACTGGAGCCTTTATCTCTTGTAACTGGAAATGAATTATAAATATATGAGTAAACAAATTAATTAATGAACAAATGAAAAACTTATTTAAAATCGGGAAATTTTGTTTTTTTATATGTCATTACCATTTTTTTCCCCATTGTAGTGTAGTTTTTAGGTTACTTTTAAGTTCGCTTAACATTCTTAAAAGATTATCGAGCGAAGGAAATGATTTATGGGACTTTTTGTTAGTAGTTTAAATGCTTCTCTTTTATATATTCTAAGGTAGCAAATTCATGAAGGAAATCGACATCAGGGGTGTCAAACTTCCACATATGAGAGTGTCCAAATAATGGAGACCGTGTGTCCTTCAGGTCGAAATAATGGAGACCATGAACCCTTCCCATCAAATTATCGAGACCATAGGCTTTGCGGGATCAAAATAATCGCGGCAATAGGACCTGCGAAACAAAATAATCTAGTTTATAGGCCCTACGAGACAAAATAATCGAAATTATAGGCTATGCAAGACAAAATAATCGAGTTTATAGGCTCTGCGAGACAAAATAATCGAAATTATAGACCCTGCGAGACAAAATAATCGAGATTATAAATCTTGCGAGACAAAATAATCGAGTTTATAGGCTCTGCGAGATAGAATAATCCAGATTATAGGCCCTGCGAGACAAAATAATCGAGATTATAAATCTTGCGAGACAAAATAATCGAGTTTATAAATCTTGCGAGACAAAATAATCGAGATTATAGGCCCTGCAAGACAAAAATAATCGAGATTATAGGCCCTGCGAGACAAAATAATCGAGATTATAGGCCCTGCGAGACAATATAATCGAGATTATAGACTCTGCGAGACAGAATAATCGAGACTATAGGCTCTGCGAGACAAAATAACCGAGATTATAGGCCCTGCGAGACAGAACAATCGAGATTATAGGTTCTGCGAGACAGAACAATCGAGATTACAGGCCCTGCCGGACAAAATAATCGAGATTATTGGCCCTGCGAGACAAAATAATCGAGATTATAGGCCCTGCGAGACAAAATAATCGAGATTATAGGCCCTGCGAGACAGAACAATCGAGATTATAGGCCCTGCGAGACAAAATAATCGAGATTATAGGCCCTGCGAGACAAAATAATCGAGATTATAGGTTCTGCGAGACAGAACAATAGAGATTATAGGCCCTGCGAGACAAAATAATCGAGATTATAGGCCCTGCGAGACAAAATAATCGAGATTATAGGTTCTGCGAGACAGAACAATAGAGATTATAGGCCCTGCGAGACAAAATAATCGAGATTATAGGCCCTACGAGACAAAATAATCGAGATTATAGGTTCTGCGAGACAGAACAATAGAGATTATAGGTTCTGCGAGACAGAACAATAGAGATTATAGGCCCTGCGAGACAAAATAATCGAGATTATAGGCCCTGCGAGACAAAATAATCGAGATTATAGGTTCTGCGAGACAGAACAATAGAGATTATAGGCCCTGCGAGACAAAATAATCGAGATTATAGGTTCTGCGAGACAGAACAATCGAGATTATAGGCCCTGCGAGACAAAATAATGAGATTATAGGTTTTGAGAGACAGAACAATAGAGATTATAGGCCCTGCGAGACAAAATAATCGAGATTATAGGCCCTGCGAGACAAAATAATCGAGATTATAGGCCCAGTGTGACAAAGTAATCGAGATTATTGGCCCTGCGAGACAAATTAATCGAGATTATAGGCCCTCCGAGACAAAATAATCGAGATTATAGGCCCTGCGAGACAGAACAATCGAGATTATAGGTTCTGCGAGACAGAACAATCGAGATTACAGGCCCTGCCGGACAAAATAATCGAGATTATTGGCCCTGCGAGACAAAATAATCGAGATTATAGGCCCTGCGAGACAAAATAATCGAGATTATAGGCCCTGCGAGACAAAATAATCGAGATTATTGGCCCTGCGAGACAAAATAATCGAGATTATAGGCCCTGCGAGACAGAACAATCGAGATTATAGGTTCTGCGAGACAGAACAATCGAGATTATAGGCCCTGCGAGACAAAATAATCGAGACTATAGGCCCTGCGAGACAAAATAATCGAGATTATAGGTTCTGCGAGACAGAACAATAGAGATTATAGGCCCTGCGAGACAAAATAATGAGATTATAGGTTTTGAGAGACAGAACAATAGAGTTTATAGGCCCTGCGAGACAAAATAATCGAGATTATAGGCCCTGCGAGACAAAATAATCGAGATTATAGGCCCAGTGTGACAAAATAATCGAGATTATTGGCCCTGCGAGACAAATTAATCGAGATTATAGGCCCTGCGAGACAAAATAATCGAGATTATAGGCCCTGCGAGACAAAATAATCGAGATTATAGGCCCTGCGAGACAAAATAATCGAGATTATAGGTCCTGCGAGAAAATAATCGTATCACACTACAGGTCAAACTCCATGTGGCCCAATCCTGCCTACGGTCAGTAGAGAGATATCAATGGCTTGGAAAGATTGCCGCCCTTCGGATGGGACGTTAAGCCGTGGCCCCGTGTGCGGGAGAGCCACACCCGGTGCTCGTTAAACCCACACTGGATGGCCTTGACGGGAGACTACCATTTGTCTCCCAACAGCTGTTCCAATGGGTCCCCTCCCCCAACCTTCTCTGAGCCTTCGGGGTCATTGTGACCTGGCCATTTAGCCCATGGTATGCAAAAAAGTGCCACTCAGAGGTAAAACAACCCAACGTTAAAAAACACACTGGATGGTCTTGACGGGAGGCTACCATCTGTCTCCCAACAGCTGTACCAGTGGGTCACCTCTCCCAACCTTCTCTGAGCCTTCGGGGTCTTTGTGACCTGGCCATTTAGCCCATGGTGTGCAAAAAAGTGCCGCTCAGTGGTAAAACAACCCAACGTTAAAGAACACGCTGGATGGCCTTGACGGGAGGCTACCATCTGTCTCCCAACAGCTGTTCCAGTGGGTCCCCTCCCTCAACCTTCTTCGAGTCCTCGGGGTCTTTGTCACCTGGCCATTTACCTCATTGTGTGCCAAAAAAGTGCTTTTCAGAGACAACCTAACCCAACATCCACCTGGAAACATCACTATTTGGAAACGTAGCAATCCTGAATATATTCAGCGTCAGTGAGAATCGTCTAAATGGTTCAGGATTCTTCTGCATTCTCTTGTTATTGGGAACCTGTTCTGCACAGAGTGACGTCACCCGCTTCAGTGTTTACGAGTCCGTTATTTATATCGCCAAACAAGAATTGCGGTCCGTTACATAGTTCCTGGTTGTTAATGTTTCTATTCTCGTCAGCTAAAAGAGAAAGTTCTCGAAAGAACGCCAGGCGTCCTCTCACCCATGATGCAGGAAATGTTTCAGTTGTGCTACATTTCGAAGCACAAAGAACACGTCCCTTGAATAAGGTCCTTTTGCCTTACGTTTAATACCTTACAGTCGCTCAAAAAAAATATCTGAACACTATGGTTGATTACAGAATTCAGAAAAAATATCTGGAGCGTGTACAGCAACTGTACTGGAGCGTGTGCAGACTGGCACGCTCGTTTGCTGTGAACGGTAACTGCACACGCTCAATATTTCCGTGAGTGAGCCCACACGATCTAGGTTGTGAGCTCACACGATCCAATGTGCTGGGAACATTAACCGCAACCGTTCCAGTTTGCTGTGAACGGTAACTGCCCACGCTCTATATTCATTGCATTATATATATTCATACGCATTATATATATTAAAAAATATCCGAAAAGTATGGTTGATTATAGAATTCAGAAAAAATATCTGGCAACGATATTTTTAGAAATTAGTGATCTGGCAACTTTCGTGTCACGTGACACGAAGGTTGCCAGATCACTAAATTCTGAGAAAATTATTGCCAGATATTTTTCCTGAATTCTGTAATCAACCATAGTTTTTTTGATATTTAACCATAATTTTTTCCATATATCCGAAAAACCATAGTTTTTTCGGATATTTTTTTGAGCGACTGTGCATCTCTGTCAATTCGAAGATTTGAATTTTTTTTACCTCTGAGCTGCACTTTTTTTTACACACAATGGGCTAAATGGCCAGGTCACAAGGATGCCGATGGCTCAGAGAAAGTTTCGAGAAGGAGACCCATTGGACAGCTGGTAGCCTCTCTTCAAGGCCATCCAGCAGGTTTTTTAACGTGCACGGTGTATGGCTTTCCTGCACACACGGAACCACGGCTTTACGTCACATCCGGCCTTTCCAAGTCCATCAGTGTTCCCTTTCTGACGGAGGGCAGGGAGTTTTGTGGAAATAAATCTCAACGCTGACGCGAATCCCAGCTATTAAGTTCCCAGGTGGGACTCGAATCTGGGAACTGAAGATTACGAGCTTGGCGCGCTACCGGCTGAGCCGACACTAGAAACTAAGAGCTCCAGATTCCGAATTTAAAGCTCCAAAAAATCCATCAGAATTCGTCAGTTCACGTGCCCCGAATTTTTAGGAATTCTTAGGACCTCCATTTACCACTGTGTGAAGCAGTAAAGGCCACTTAGGGATAAAATCACTCGACTGTAAAATTAAAAACACTTTTCCGAGATGTTCATGAATGATAAAAGTTCATCCTTCACAGAGAGTGCCGTTACAGATTTGTCAGCGGACAAATTATCTGGAACATCTGCATCGCTCTTTTTTTTTGTCACTTCTTCTGCATGAGACGAAACTACGATTATTTTTGAAGCAAGCGTGCAACTGATGAAACGATAGAGAAACCTCCTCTGCACCCAATGCGGAGCAGAACTGTTTTCCCAAATGCACTGAAGCTTTTGAAAGTGATGACTGCTTTTACTGCTGAGCTTCGCACTCGCCAAGATCAAAGAAGGAAGATAACTTTCTCTAGGATTTTTTTTTTTCCCTGAAGAGTTCAAATGCGTGATCAGACAGGCAAAAGTGTTTCTGCTTTCCGTGACGAATCGGCAGACAGACATTCAACTTCAGGACAATACCATCGACGAATCGATCCATAGCTAGGGTAAAAGAAAAGGCATTTTTCTTGGCGAAAAAGGTTTTTTGGAATTACTGCCGAGTGAGGCTTACCTTCACCTGACATAACACAACAATCCTTCAGTTGTTGTTTTATCTCTGAGCGGCACTTTTTTGCACACCATGGCTAAAGGTCACATGGACCCCCGAAGGTTTTGCACACCATGGGCTAAATGGCGGGTCACAAGGACCCCGAAGGTTGGGGGAGGGGACCCACTGGAACAACTGTTGGGAGACAGATGGTAGCCTCCCGTCAAGGCCATACAGCGTGTTCTTTAACGTGCACATGGTATGGCTCTTCCGCACACGGGACCACGGCCTAACGTCCCATCCGACGGACGGCGGCCTTTCCAAGCCCATCGGTGTCTCCTACTGACCGTGGGCAAGGCGGGGAATTTTACGGAGATAAGTCTCAACGCTGACAATTCTTAGTCATTTAACCCATGGTGTGCAAAAAAGTGCCGCTCAGAGGTAAAACAACCCAACAAACCAACCCCACCAACACCTTCTGCCTTCGAACCCCCTCCTTCAGTTTCTTGAAACAACTCCCCTTTTAACCACCTTTGTCCATCTGCCATTGTGCCTCCTCCCAGTTTACTTCAGCAGTAGAGAGCTTCCGAAACTAGAGCGTTCGTAATCAGTAAAATTTTATCTCAGAAATTAATTAAAACTTAAAATGTATGGATTGTTCCAAATCATTGGAGTCGCTGCAGGTCAACAATGTTTGCAATTTGTAAGGTGTGTGATGGGACAGCTCCTGACATTTCTGATCTTGCGCGTTGTTATGTTGACTGTGGCGGATATTTACACTTCGATTGTGCTGGAATTAAATAACCCCTCAAGCAGCTGCTTGCCACAGAGGTCTGACAGGAGCCTGTCAGTTTATATGCCATAGTAGAAGGTCTGAGAGGATGGCAGGACCTCAGGAGAAAAACGACACAAACATCCATGCTTTACCCGGGACTCGAACCCAGGTTTCTTAGATCACTAACGGAAGCTAATTATCGTAAGATGAATTACGAGAGAAAATCCAAATGCAAATTGGACTTAAGCCGTAACCTGTGCACGTTAAAAAACACCCTGGATGGCTTTGATGGGATACTGCCTTCTAACAGCTGTTCCAGTGGGCCTACTCCCCCAACTTTCCCTGTGTTTTCGGACCCCATTGTGTGCAAAAAAAAAAAAAGTTCCGATCAGAGGGAAAACAACTCAACAAATCCCCCTTAGACGCTTTGTAATTTCAGTGTACTGCTTAATCGAATACGTATAGAACGGAACAATTGCAAACTTTATGTCAGGAAACAAATATAAAAGAATTACGAGTTTTCTTATTCTTTTTGAAATCGTGTTTATTTAGTGTATGTGGTTCCTATTGACATTAGGAACACTCGAAGAATACATCCACATCCAGCATACAACCAGTGATTGTGAGAATACTCTATTTAGTTCAAATAGAATTCTTTAGCACAATACTACTTCATCAGAATAGTGGTCCTATTCGAGCTCAGATTCTGAGTAGAGAAACCAATCGAAACCAATCCTACCTTAGACGTCTAATTGCATTTAGCATTCGTTATTCTACTATGCCACATAAAAAACGTTGAGTGAATTGCCCAACCTTGAACTCAGACAAGTACCTGGCACTATATGGTTCTTCGTGGCATTATCAAATGCCACAACGAATATGAACAAGAATCACATAGTCCACGAAGAGGTAAGCCAGGGAATGAAAATAAAGTAAAAAAAAAAGGCAGTTTTTTAAAAATGCCAAAATTCCCTTGTGGTCATTAGGTCTTCCGCTGCCTCAGTCAGCCAAACGGGATTGCTTACGTAATCTCTTATGCTGCCGTATTGAATGCGTAATGAAAATGAAGGAATTGTAAAAAAATGAACGAATTCCTTCGGTGAGTTCCATACGTTCAGCGGTTGTCACCATTCAGACCCCCTTAGGTGTTGCTTCAATACCTTATAATTGGTATGCTCTGATACCTATAATAGTGGCTTTCAATGCCGAAAATGAAGCTGTCTCCCAGAACCCCTGTTCAGCCAAGCTTAGTCCATTGAATTCAGGTCGGTGCAACTGGGTAACTCATGTAAGTCATTTTTTCTTTGAAATCGTTCATTACTTCAATTTCTGTCTCATATCACTAATATCAATCAATTAATTGGATTTAGCATTTATTATTATAGAATATCTTAACCTAACGGTTCTGTCAGTTACCCCTGAGACAGACGTGGGACAATTTTCCGCAATATTAAATTATAATAATGTTGCTGAAATATGTCATCTAGTCTTGGACAATGTTGTCATCTGACCAAGAAATGCACAGAATGATGCAAAAAACAAATTCTAAAATTGCATTAATGTTTTAGGGGGTTTTGTGGAACCCTTCACCACTGATTATTGTCCTACGTTCTATGCCTCATGCTATGCTTCTGATCGGATACCACAAAAAACGTTCCTTATATACAATCTTGTTAACAATGCATTCACAATACGAATTGTTTCCGATTGCATCTCTTTCAAAGAAAGCTGCTGGAAATTACAAGGTTAATTATTAACAATGTAAAATGTACACTGTTCCTTACATTGGAGATTGACTCATTCAGTAGAGCACTTATCCTGTAACCTCTTATTCAGTGGTTCGAGTCTTCATTCTGATTTTACCAAAAAAGTGGTGACAGATGAATTTGTTAAAGGCTGTCTTCCGTCGGATGGGACCTTAAGCCTTTCACCGATATTCCGCAAAAGCTTTAATAATCTCTCTGAATGACCTTGACAATAAGTTTTCATCTGTGTAATGCTTAGTCCATTTTATGCAAAAACGTGTGGCTCAGAGGTAAAAAGAACAAAGTTTACTTCAATTTAGATTACGTCACATTTGCAACTCGCTAAATCTACACACTTCTTTAGAGCAAGGATGACTCAGCTGGTAGCGTGCCAGTCTCGTAATTTGCAGTTCCCCAGGTTCGAGTCCCACCTGGGCCAGCTTTAATATTTACCTTCGAAAAACTCCCCTCCGTCCCCTCGGTCAGAAGGGGACACCGATGGGCTTGGAAAGGTTGGGTTGTTTTACCTTTGAGTGGCACTTTTTTGCACACCATGGGCTAAATGGCTAGGTCACATGGACCCCGAAGGCTCAGAGAAGGTTGGGGGAGGGGACCCACTGGAGCAGCTGTTGGGAGACAGATGGTAGCCTCCCGTCAAGGCCATCCAGCGTGTTCTTTAACGTGCACAGGGTATGGCTCTCCCGCACACGGCCACGGCTTAACGTCCCATTCGACGGACGGCTGCCTTTCCAAGCCCATCGGTGTTCCCCTACTGACCGTGGGCAGGGCGGGGAATTTTGCGGAGATAAATCTCATCGCTGACCCAACTGGGACTCGAACCTGGGAACTAGAGATTACGAGCATGGCGCGCTACCGACTGAGCCACCCCCGCCCACTTGGAAAGGCCGTTCGTTCGTCGGATGGAACGTTAACCTGTGGCTCCGTGTTCGGGAGAGACATACACTGTGCACGTTAAAGAACACGCTGGATGGACTTGACTAGAGGTTACCATCTGTTTGCCACTGCTTCAGTGAATCTCCTCCCCCAACCTTCGCTGTGTCTTCGTGGTCCTTGTGACGTAGCCATTTAATCATTTGTGCAAAAAAGTGCCGCTAAGAGGTGGAACAACCCAACAAACATAATTATTATATCCATCTTCATCAGGAACATTCAGACACGTTTGTGAAATGAATGTGCGAAAACATGGAATAAAATAACTTGTGATACCGATTTGTAGCGATTGTTGCTGAAAGTAATTTTGTAACCGAAAGAGATTTCTGTTCTTTTACCTCTGAGCGCCAGGTTGCAAGGACCCCAAGCGTTCACAGATGGTTGGAGGAAGCGGATTAATCGACCAGCTGTTAGAAAGCAGATGGAAGTCTCCTGTTAACGGCATCCAGCGTGTTCTTTAACGTGCCTAGAATAATAGCTCTCGTGCGTCTTTCTCACCGAGAGAGCAGGGTGGGGTTTAGCGGACTGATCTCAACGCTGGGCCATGCGGGACTCGAACCAGGGAACTACAGTTGACGAACCTGGCGGCTACCGATTGAGTCAGCCCCTGCACCATCTGCAGCGGAACAAATTGCTTTGATTTTCAGAATTAAAAACTTCAACTAATATTTATAGATTTCGTTCGCAGTAGAGTAGAAGCAGGAGTTTGGTTTCTTTAACTTTTGGGGGACATTTCTTTACACACAATAGGTTAAAGGCCATGTCATAAGGACCCCCGAGGAGGAGGGGGTGGATCAATCAGTAGCACGCAGTTCCCAGGTTCGAGTCCTAGCTGGGCCAACGTTGAGATTTATCTCCGCAAAACTCCCTGCCATGCCCACGGTTAATAGGGGACACCGATGGGCTTGGAGAAGCCGCCGTCCGTCAGATGGGACGTTAAACCATTGCATCGTGTGTGGGAGACCCATGCCCTATGCACGTTAAAGAACATGCTGGATGGCCTTGACAGGAGGCTACCATCCATCTCCTAACAGCTGTCCAGTGCCCCCCACCCCCAATTGGACAGCTCTTAGGAGACGGATGGAAGCTTCCTGTCAAGGCCATCCAGCATGTCCTCTCAAGGACAGCCAGTCAGACAAAGATGCCCTGTCAATGCCATCCCACCCTTCTGTGAGCCTTCGGGATCCTTGTGACCTGGCCATTCAGCCCATGGTACGCAAAATAGTTCCTCTTAGACGTGAAACATCCCATAAGGACCCCATGGAATCAGAGAAGGTTAAGGGAAAAAAATTTACTGGACAGTTGTTATGAGGAACATGGACCTCGAAGGTTTTGCACACCATATGCTAAATGGTCGGGTCACAAGGACCCCGAAGGCTCAGAGAAGGTTAGGGGAGGGGACCCACTGGAACAGCTGTTGGGAGACAGTGGTAGCCTGCCGTCAAGGCCATCCAGCGTGTTCTTTAATGTGCACAGAGTATGACTCTCCCGCACATGGGGTCCCGGCTTAATGTCCCATCCGACGGACAGCAGCCTTTCCAAGCCCATCGGTATCCCCTACTGACCGTGGGCAGGGCGGGGAATTTTGAGGAGATAAGTCTCAACGGTGACCCAGCTGGGACTCGAACCTGGGAACTGCAGATTACGAGCCTGGCGCGCGACCGACTGAGCCACCCCATCATTTGTGGGAAATTAATGGTTTAAAATCAATGGCTGTCAGGAACTTATCATCAAGAGCTAGGAAACGATTTTCATATTCTATAATGACTCCAGGAAAGAAAAAAGGAAACAATCAACTCAATTGTCGTCTTTTTAGAGGAAGATACGAAGTATCAATTTCTTTTTACCTTGAGATAATCGGATGAAGGATCTGTCTTTTGGCGACATCGATAAATGAGACTTTAACACTTGCGAACCCAAACCAGAAATTAAATTCATCACAACTCAGCTGACAACGAAATCGTACATCCGTGTTGTTACCATCAGACACAGAATTTCCCTCTGATCTTATTGATCTTCAACTCCTGAGACGACAGAATTTCGATTCGAAATCTTTCTATAAACGATGAGAAGCTGCAATAACCGTTTTCTTCCTCTTCGCTCTTATCATCAGGGTAAATGAAACTAATTTTGAACCTGACTCATTCTTCCTGCTTCCTCCTCCTCCTCTGCAAGATGATCCTTCCCCTTTCTGTTTAACTTCTTTTAATCCTCCCACGACTTCTTTCCTTTGGAACTTGGCCTCTCTTCCCCCCACCTCTCCCCTCGTCCTTTGTTATCGTGCCTTTTTTCTTGAGGCGGGGGTGGCTCAATTGGCAGCGCGCCAGGCTCGTAATCTGCAGTTCCCAGGTTCGAGTCCCAGCTGGGTCAGCGTTGAGATTTATCTCCGCAAAATTCCCCGCCCTCCCCACGGTCAGTAGGGGGATACCGATGGGCTTGGAAAGACCGCCGTCCGTCGGATCGGACGTTAAGCCGTAGCCCGTGTGCGGGACAGCCATACTCTGTGCACTTTAAAGAACACGCTGGATGGCCCTGACGGGAGACTACCATCTGTCTCCTAACAGCTGTCCCATTGGGATCCCCTCCCCCAACCTTCTCTGAGCCTTCGGGGTCCTTGTGACCTGGCCAGTTAGCCCATGGTGTGCAAAAAGAGCCGCTCATAGGTAAAACAACCCAACCCAAGCCTTTTTTGTTTCACGATATTTCCGTCGAGTCCTAGCACATCAAGAGTCCGTTAATGATTAAACGAAAATTAGTAGGACTACCACAGTCGGTTCAAAAAACTATCCGAACACTATGGTTGATTGCAGAATTCAGAAAATAATATCTGGCAACGATTTTTTTTTAGAAATTAGTGATCTAGTGTCACGTGACACGAAGGTTTCCATATTTTTTTGACCGACTGTACTTCCCTTTGGGAATGAGTCGAAACACCCAAGTGTCTTCAATGTTAGACTGAAGTGGGCTTTGTTTCTGAATGTTATTCTTGTTATGATCTCTTGAATGATAATTGAGGCATTTGCTGTAGTGGAAACACGTTAATGCCTCTGTCGGTAGAGTAACAAACTCTATAAACTGGGATTTCTAATGATATTAAGTGGAAAAAACCCAAAACAAATATATCGAAGCTATACAAGCAGTGGTGGATTATCCATAAGGCACGTGCCTAGAGGCCACAGTCTCAGGAGGGCCCCATCTCAAGAACCTTTGATTGGGTGTTTTAAAAGAAGCCTATTAAGCTTATAATTTATAAAATAAATTACTTAATTTAAATGCAAAATCATTTTTATATGTTTTACTGACTTTAGAGATAAGAATTTCAATCAACAATTATGTGTACTAATAACTAGTAATACACCACCTACACCACCCCAACTCGGCGACTGTTTACTGGCAATCCTTCGCAGAAACTTCAAAAACATATTGCAGAACACTTGATCGCTCGCACTCCCGGCGTTATACCACGTGTTCGCAACACTCGCATAACATTTAAAACTTATAAAAATTTCCAATATCTTCCAAAAAGTTGTTTGGGTTGTTTTACCTCTGAAGGCACTTTTTTGCACACCATGGGCTAAATGGCCAGGTCACATGGACCCCGAAGGCTCAGAGAAGGTTGGGGGAGGGGACCCACTGGAACAGCTGTTGGGAGACAGATGGTAGCCTCCCGTCAAGACCATCCAGCGTATTCTTTAACGTGCACAGGGTATGGCTCTCACGCACACGGGGCCACGGCCTAACGTCCCATCCGACGGACGGCGGCCTTTCCAAGCCATCGGTGTCACCCTACTGACCGTGGGCAGGGCGGGGAAAGGTTAAAGAATCTGCTAAAGGACAAATATCTGTATTAGAATTTTTAGAGTCACAGAAACAAAAAGATTCCTCGTCAGCTTCACATAATGTTCAAAAGGATTCTATGTTATCACCAACCGAACATAAAATTGTCAAAATCGAAAGTGATTCATTAGAACCATCACCATTAGATAATAATTCGGATAATGATAAACAAGAACCAACGGCATCTTGCAACAAGTGTGACCTAATTAGCAATGATCCAGCTGAATGGAGTAAGTCTGAAGAACTAAGACAGAATTTTATCGAAAAAAAGGCATTTTTGTACAGAATATTGATTTTGAAGATAAAGAAATGATAAAATCTACATTACAAATCAGCGGAGCAACTCAAAGATTCATTTCAAAATCGATGTTTAAACGCAAAATGTTAAACGGTGAAGAAGTCGATCGCTTTTGGCTAATATTTTCGCCGAAAACACGCAAGTTATACTGCGGACCCTGCAAGTTATTTTTATTAGAAGGATTTCAAGATCAGTTTATCACAGGCTTCAATGACTGGGAAAATGCCGCATCCAGGCTCTTATCACATGAAAATAGTGCTTCACATTCAAAGTCCTGTTTCAATTGGTTTGCTTGATCAAAGTAACAGTATTTGGAAACCGATTTCTCTAAAATGTGTGAAAATGAATGTGAGTACTGGAAAAAAGTTTTACAAAGAATTATTGATGTCATATGTTTTTTGTGTCAACGCGGACTTCCATTAAGAGGTAAAGATGAAATTTTTGGATCAGTGCATAATGGGAATTATTTAGGTGTATTGGAGCTTTTGGCTAAATATGACGCGTTTCTAGCAAATCATATTGAGAAATTTAAAAATAGCGGGCGTGGCTAAACATCTTACTTGCTTCAACAATTTGCGATGAATTTATTCAACTGCTAGGAGCCTATGTAACAAATTTAATTTTAAAATAAGTAAAAAAATCAAAATATTTTGGAATTAGAGTTGACTCTACTCCTGGTGTGACACATGTCGATCAACTTACAGTTATAATTAGATATGTAAACTCGCAAACTTTTGAAGTGTCAGAACGATTTTTAAAAATTTTGCCTTTAAAAAGCCACAAAAGAAATGGTTTAGCTCAAGAAATTGTGCAATATTTAAGTGAGTGCGATCTAAACATCAAAAATTGGCGCTCTCAGAGTTTTGATAATGCGGCCAATATGTCTGGAAAATATCAGGGTGTCCAAAGTAGAATCAAGGAAATTAATAATTTTGCAGAGTTTATACCATGTAGTGCTCATTCCCTGAATCTTGTTGGACAGACAGCAGCCAGTGGATGTACAGAGGCGATATCATTTTTTGGGGTTGGACCAAAATTATACAATTTTTTGTCTGGTTCGACATATAGGTGGAATTTGATGAAAGAAGAGATAGCCAAGAAACAATCGTCGAATTTAAAAGTTAATGAGAGACTATTTGTGTTGAAGTCTCCCTCTGACACAAGATGGTCAGCTAGATATGATGCTTTAAAATTATTAAAAATAAACTACATGGAAATTATGTCAACTTTAAAAATCTTATCTCAGGATTCTGACCAAAGTTATGACACGCGAAATGAAGGGACAAATATCTTGAGTAAACTATGTAAACTGGAGACATGTATTCTCAGTTTATTTTGGTATGATGTTTTAGAAAGCATAAATAAAGTAAACTTCACATTTCAAACGGAAGGGCTTATTTTAAAACTAGTTGTAGATCAAATACAATCTTTGACAGAATATCGGAAAATAATTCGCCAAAATTTTGACTCTTTTTGAAGAAGAAGCAAAAAGTATTTTAAAAAAATGTTCATCCGAATTTGAGTTAATCATATGTTATAAAAGCGATAAAACACGTGAAATTAAAAGAAAATTATTCGATGGTAAATCCGGTTGTACGGAAATTTTTTCTTCAAAACAAAAATTTAAAGCAGAAGTTTTTTTAGTAATTTGTGATAGCCTAATTGCTGAAATGGAAAGATCTCGTTGTTATAAAGAATTACATTTATATTTTTCATTTATTTTCAATTATGAAATGAGAGATTTAAATGGAAAAAGATCTTCAGCTCAAAGACTTGTGAAAAAATATCCACTGGATCTGGAAAATGAATTAGAAAACGTAATTATACACTGTCCTCAACATATAAAAGTAATCCTCCAAAACACAAATACCGGCACAGGAGAAGGATCTTTTAAGAACTATTAAAGAAGTTTTAAAATCCAACTGCTATCCAAATGTTGCTATAGCATTTAGGTTGTATTTAACTTTAGCTTGTGGAGTTTGTGAAGGAGAACGATCATTTTCCAAATTATCATTAATAAAAAATCAAAAGAGAAGCGCCATGTCCCAAAAATCGCCTAAATGCCTTGAGTTTGTTATGCATAGAGCACGAATTTGTTAAAGACATAGATCTGAAAGAAATAATCCGCAAATTTGCTGCTTCAAAAGTGCGCAAAGTTAAAATATAGTTTTATATATGTAATGTGTATATTTGCAAAACTATGTTTTTTTTATCACAAATAAAATTGTGTTTCTTTCATTAATATTTTTTTTACAATTTACAAAATCATCTTCCCTCGTTTGCCTGTGCCTAGGGGCCCCAAATGATCTTAATCCGCCACTGTATACAAGTACATTGCTGGCCATTAAGAGTGCAACACCAGGGTTGGGTTGTTTGGGTTGTTTTACTTCTGAGCGGCACTTTTTTGCACACCATGGGCTAAATGGCCAGGACACATGGACCCCGAAGTCTCAGAGAAGGTTGTGGGAGGGGACCCACTGGAACAGCTGTTGGGAGACAGATGGTAGCCTCCCGTCAAGTCCATTCAGCGTGTTCTTTAACGTGCACAGGGTATGGCTCTCTCCCGCCCACGGTACCACGGCTTAACGTCCCATCCGACGAACGGCGCCCTTTCCAAGGCCATCGGTGTCCCCTACTGATCGTGGGCAGGGCGGGGAATTTTGCGGAGATAAATCTCAACGCTGACCCAGCTGGGACTCGAACCTCGGAACTACAGATTACGAGCCTGGCGCGCTACCGACTGAGCCACCCCCTCCCCATGCAACACCAGGAAAGACAGGAGTTATCAAAGCCATATTTAGTGAATACATAGCTTATGTTACAAGGATCAAATGATTACAAATACAACTCGGTTAGATTTGGGGAATACAAAGAAATCTGTATCTTGTGTAACCACCATGAGCGGCAATAACCGCTGCTACACAGTCCGGCATTTGAGACGTCTGATGTGTGTTTGGGAAATGTCAGTCCATGCAGTTTCGATACGTAGCCAAAGTTCATCTGTTGTAGGAGCTGCTGGTGTGCTAGTCGTCGTGAGATCATGGACCAGACATTTTCAATTGGGAACAGACCCGGTGAACGTGCAGGCCACGGCAGAAGTGTCACATGGGAGCTATCCAGGAATTGTTTAACGATGTATGCCACATGTGGTCAGGCATTGTCCTGTTGGTAAATGGCACCAGAGAGCCCCTGAAGATAAGGTATGACCACAGGCTCTAACACCGCAGTGATGTAACGCTGGCTGTTCAAAGTACCGGTAATGCATACGAGGTACGTGGGTGAGTGAAGTTCAATGGCACCCCATATTCAAGTTATTCAATAAATTAAAGAATAAAATTTCGTTCCGTTTCTGATAATATATACACTGTCGTATCAGAATAATATGACCACCTATCGTAGTATATGTATGTTAGGTGGTCATATTATTCTGATACGACTATGTACATATACAAGGCATTGGTCATTTCTACAAAAGTTTCCAAACTTACCACTAGATATTCTAAACATATAGATTAATTTCTAATTTTGTTTAAACCTGTAATCAAATCATATTTGCACATAATGATGCACATAAATGGATTGGGTTAGTTTACCTCTGAACGGCACTTTTGCACACAATGGCCTAAATGGCAAGGTCACAAGGACCCCGATGGCTCAGAGAAGATTGAGGAGAGGCGACACACTGGACAACTGTTAGGAGACAGATGGTAACCTCTTGTCAAGGTCATCCAGCGTGTTCTTTAAAGTGCACAGGATTATGACTCTCCCACATACGGAACCACGGCTTTACGTCCCATCCGACGGACGACGGCCTTTCAAAGCTCATCGTGTCCCTCACTGACCAAGGGCAGGGTGCGGCTTTATAAAAAAAAATAATAAAAATAAATACCCCTCTCAAGCAGCTGCTTGCCACAGAGGTCTGACAGAAGCCTGTCAGTTTACATGCCACAGTAGAAGGATGGCAGGACATCAGCAGAAAAACGACACAAACAGCCATGCCTTACCCGGACTCGAACCCAGCTCCCTTAGATCAGTAGCCAAGCGCGCTAACCACTCGGCCATGGGCTTTAACGGAGATAAATCTCAATGCTGGTCCAGGTGGAAATCTTCGTCGGCGCGCTATCGACGAAACCAAAAAATCGCTCCTGAAAGTCAAAAACAAACCGAACATTTTTCTCAAAAGTCGTTGCTGTTTTGTTGTAGAATTTTCAGCCATCTCCTACGGTTATAATTACTTCCTTTTCCTGCTCTATCTGCAGGAACTTAAAAAAAAATAACAGATAAACTCTTTACGACCTGTTCCTTCATTTATAAACATTTTTCCATTTGCGAATAACCGTTGTTTCGGATGGCAGATTTCTTCCCCATTCTGGAATAGATGCAGCTAAGCCTAGCACCTTACTCCCGCCAGTGCATTCCTTACAACAGCAGGAGCTATTACCAAGGTTTTTAGAGCAAAGCAGTGCTTTTGAATTATATGTATACGTTTTCGTCCACCATGCAAGATCCAATGTTAGTCATTTTCGTGCATCTGTAGCGTTACGATTAAACTGTCTTTCACAGGCGGCTTCCGAAACGAAATTTCAGTTTTACTGCTACGCGGTTTTTAAGTGTCGTTGTTCCAGCAAAAGGCTTTATACTATTCCTCATTTTACGTTGAATGAACAGTTTTGTTCGAAACTTATCTCGCATTTAAATAAAAACTCTTTTTATTTCTTGTAGGCCTTTTGAACTTTAGAATTTTCTCTACAACTAAAGTTTAGTGGGGATATGGCTAAACCAAATGGGGCGGGGGTGGCTCAGTCGGTAGCACACCAGGCTCGTAATCTGCAGTTCTCAGGTTCGAATCCCAGCTGGGTCAGAGTTGAGATTTATCTCCGCAAAACTCCCCGCCCTGCCTACGGTCAGTAGGGGACACCGTTGGGCTTGGAAAGGCCGCCGCCCGTCGGATGGGACGTTAAGCCGTGGTACCGTGTGCGGGAGAGCCATACCCTGTGAACGTTAAATGCTGGATGGCCTTGACAGGAGGCTACCATCTGTCTCCTAGCAGCTGTCCAGTTACACCAACTTTATCTGAGCCTTTGGGGTCTTTGTGACCTAGCCATTTAGCTCACTCTATGCAAAAAATGCAGCTCAGAGGTAAAACAACCCAACTAAATCAAATCCACACTCACTGAAGTTTCATTCATCATTTCAATGAAAGCTTTTAATTTTTCTAGAACCTAAAAATTACTCAACTTAGCCCTACATGAGTCGGGGGTTGGCTCAGACGGTAGCGCGCCAGGGTCGTAGTTTGCAGTTCCTAGGTTCGAATCCCAACTATGCCAGCATTGAAATTTAGCTATGCCCAACTCCATGTTATCCTCGGCAAGAAAGGCTATCCCCATCGGTGTCCCCTTTATCGCCGAGAATAACATGGAATTGGGCATAGATAAATGACTGTCCGTCGCATGGTATAATTTGCCATCATTCTGTGTTCAGGAGAGTCACGGGTAAATGCCCCATCCAACACGCTGGATGGCTTTGACGGGAGTCTTCCATCTGTCTCCTAACAGCTGTCCAGTGTGTTCCTTTCCTTTTCTGGGTCCTTGTGTGGAAAAAAAACAAAGTGCCATTCACAGGAAAAGCAACTCGACTTCTTTATAAGAAAAAGTTAATTTGATAGTTAATAAGAGCTCAAAATATTGTCTACAAATCTAAAATGAAGTAGTTTTACGTATTAAAATGTAAATATGAGAACATCGCAAGGACTGGCACACTCCGTTGGGTTGTTTTACTTCTGAGCGCCATTTTCGTGCATTGAGGCTGATGTTGACATCATCCTCAATGCATTTCGTGCATTGAGGCTGATGTTGACATCATCGTCAAGCAGCCATGTGCTACACAGGTCCAACCAGACAGAATTTCTTTCTTGCTTGGAGAACTAAATTGCACGGTCTGGTTGGACCTGTGTAGCACATATGGCTGCTTGAGGATGATGTCAACATCAGCCTCAAGCAAGTCATACTGAGCTACATCTGCATCTGGCCACTGCACACCAATTCTAACAAGGTCCTGTTTCACATTGTCTGCCCACCGCATTCTAGGTCTCCCCTTCTTTCTGAGGCCTTTAGGCACAAGGTTCATAACCCTATTCGCCAATCTATAATTATTCATACGGGCAACATGGCCAATCCAACGGAGTCTCTCTCTGCACAATTTGCTGCTTAAAGGAGGTTGCAGACTCCTTTGCCTAACCTCATCATTAGTTACAAAGTTGAACCCCCTAATGCCCAAGATACTGCGTAAGCATCTGGAATCAAAAGCATCTAGTTTCCTGTTATCTTGTTTACAAAGTGTCCAAGTTTCACTAACATAACTAACCCTAAAAAGAACCAAACTATTATACAGTCTAATTTTAGTCTTTAGGTGTATACGCCTATTTCTCCACACTCTCCATATATTCTTAAAAGCAGCAATCCCTATTCTTAAAACCAGCAATCCCAGCAGCAATCCCTATTCGTCTGTTCACAAGGAATAAATGCACCACAGAATTAAAAGTCATCGAGACTGGTAAAAAGCAAAGACTACAAGAGAATAAAATAAAAATGAATTTCGCTGGAATTTTCGGTGCAGGAGAAAAAGGATAAAAAACAGCTGATGCTGAAAAAACGATAAATAAGATTTTGCTGTGATTCAATTTTGAAACATTTTGCAACATCACCAACCCTCTCACCTCATACGAAGAGTTATAACTGATCATTAGCGTCCAATTTTAGGCAAAACTTTGTGCTTTTTATTGTCACTTGCCATTTTTTTTTAAATGGTGATTCAGAAGAAGGAAAAGCTATCGTGCCAATACGAAGCAATCTCCCGTTTTTTTAATAAATAAACGTAACGAAGCGTCGTCTTTATCTTGGCCTCAATATCCTTCTAATCACGAATCAGAACACAATGAAAGCGAATTCTTTTCGCACAAAACTTCATTTTCTTAAAATAACTCGCAGCGAATAAGAGCAAAAGATTTCATTTTGGTGTGTGTGTTAACCATAACCGCGTACAGAGCTGAGAGAGAGAAGAGGAAAACGTGATTCGGATTTTGTTACTTCGCACCAAACGGAATGAATGGAGAAGATTGGGTTGTTTTACATGTGAGCGCCACTTTTTTGCACACCATTGCTAAATGGCCAGGTCACATCGACCCCGAAGGCTCAGAGAAGGTTGAGGGAGGGGACCCAATGGAACAGCTGTTGGGAGACAGATGGTAGCCTCCCGTCAAGTCCATTCAGCGTGTTCTTTAACGTGCACAGGGTATGGCTCTCCCGCACACAGGGCCACGGCTTAACGTCCCATCCGACGGACGGCGGCCTTTCCAAGCCCATCGGTGTCCCCTACTGACCGTGGACAGGGCAGGGAATTTTGCGGAGATGAATCTCAACGCTGACCCATCTTGACTCGAACCTGGGAACTACAGATTACGAGCCTGGTGCGCTACCGACTGTTTCCTAACAGTTTTCCAATAGGTCCCCTTCCCCCAACCTTCTCTGAGCCTTCGGGGTCCCTGTGACCTGGTCATTTAGCCCATGGTGTGCAAAAAAGTGCCGTTCAGAGGTAAAACAACCCACCCTTCAAAAATACTCGAAGTAGCTTTCGGCCCCTTTCCTTGGAAATGTATAAAACAACATTTAACCTCTTCCCCCTTTGAAAACACCTCTCCCCTTCATATCTAGAAGATATGCAAATTGTCCTTCGTCTCCTGTGCCTTATCCACCTACATAAAGTCATATCATTGCCCTTCGTCTTCACAGATATTTCTTAAGGCTTCCGTGGTTGGGGTGGGGGTGGCTCAGTCTGTAGCGCGCCAGGCTCGTAACCTGTAGTTCCCAGGTTCGAGTCCCAGCTGGGTCAGCGTTGAGATTTATCTCCGCAAAATTCCCCGCCCTGTCCACGGTCAGTAGGGGACACCGATGGGCTTGGAAAGGCCGTCGTTCGTCGGATGGGACGTTATGCCGTGGCCCCATGTGCGGGAGAGCCATACCCTGTTCACGTTAAAGAACACGCTGGATGGCCTTGACGGGAGGCTACCATCTGTCTCCCAACAGCTGTTCCAGTGGGTCCCCAACCTTCTCTGAGCCTTCGGGGTCCATGTGACCTAGCCATTTAGCCCATGGTGTGCAAAAAAAGTGCCGCTCAGAGGTAAAACAACACAACCCAACCTTCCGTAGTCAATAACAACACTCTTTAACACTTGTTAACGCACTTAGATAGCAATCGATAACATGCTGTGTCTGATATCCAAAAATTGCACACATTTTAGCTCAAACGAAGACAGTTCAAGCAGACGAAGAGCCCGAAATTAGAATCGTCCGGATCCGCACGCTCGATGTTTCTTCTGCATGAAGCGGTCACACCTGAAGCACGCGCTTCTTTAATCTCGACGTCGGCAGCAGCGACGACCACCGACCGCCACTCGGCCCACTGCTGGCACGAGCTTCTGATGACCTTCTTGCACGCGCCAAGTAGGCCACGTGCGACGGAGTTGGCCCAGCGCTACCATTGGTCTCGTTCCTTTGCCGAGGTTCCGGTTCACTGTCCCTCGGCCGAACTCAGACGCTGCGGCCTGCGACGATCAGCACAGACGCGGTTACGGTTCCTACAAACGAATCGTCTGTCGCACCGGACTCGTCACTCGATCGTTTGGTGTCGTTCAGGCGAGAGTGTGTTTGGCGTGCGCGTGAGTTTCGACTGATATGGAGTAGAGAGAAGTTCTTCTGCTGGGGAGGGACAGACATGAGGTGCACAGAGATGCGGTTAGTGCTGGTTGCCATGGTGATGGTGTTTGGAGTGATAGGAGTGATGGGTCGCGTGCCAGGACAACCGAAGGATCATTTAAGGAGTAAGTAAACATATATTTAATATATCTGAGGTTTGGCAACAGCTATTGCTATAAGATTTTAAATATGAAATCATTTTATGCTACACTGCTGTACCTAGACATACACTGCTGTACAGTCGCTCAAAAAAATATCCGAACACTAAGGTCGATTACAGAATTCAGAAAAATATCTGGCAACGATTTTTTTAGAAATTAGTGATCTGGCAACCTTCGTGTCACGTGATTACAGAATTCAGGAAAAATATCTGGAGCGTGAACAGCAACTGTAAACGCTCCAGTTACCGTTCACAGCAAACTGGAGCGTGTGCAGTTACTGCACACGCTCCAGTTTGCTGTGAACGGTAACTGCACACGCTCCAGTTTGCTGTGAACGGTAACTGCACACGCTCCAGTTTGCTGTGAACGGTAACTGCACACGCTCAATATTTCCGTGTGTGAGCCCACACGATCCAGGTGTTTGTGAGCTCACACGATCCAATGTGCTGTGAACATTAACCGCAACCGCTCCAGTTTGCTGTAACTGCACACGCTCCATATTCATTGCATTATATATTCGTACGCATTATATATATTAAAAAACATCCGAACACTAGGGTTGATTACAGAATTCGGAAAAAATATCTGGCAACGATTTTTTTTAGAAATTAGTGATCTGGCAACCTTCGTGTCACGTGACACGAAGGTTGCCAGATATTTTTTCTGAATTCTGTAATCAACCATAGTGTTCGGATTTGTTTCGAGCGACTGTACCTAGACAAAGTGGAAATCTAAATTTGATGTTTAGTAATTCTTAAATAAAATTCTTATGGTGAAATGTAAATAATAAATAATAATAAATAAATACCCCCTCAAACTGAAGCTAAATTAAAGATCCACATGACGTCTATTTAAATCTCGATTTTCAATAATATTCGTTTAGTATTTATTTTGTATGGAAGTTTGAATATTTGATAAAAATAATACAAGCATAAAAATTATCACAAAATTTATACTTAAATAATGAATATTATTTTAAATCATTTAATAAAAAATTGATGAGATCTTTCGACGTATCTGTTCAATTAAGAAGGTGATATCACTCCGAATTTAACGGTCCGTTAACCAGAGTTAATCTTTCTTCAAAATAAGTGTATATTTTAAATGTTTGAGCAAATATTTCCATGAATATTCTTCAATTGTATATCCATTTCTTAGGATTGTCTTTTCTGCAGCAAAACATTCCAGTTTCCATAACTCTTAAAATACTGGCTGAATATTTTTGAAATTTAGCGTTTTTGTGGACTCATATTTATTTCGTCTTACTTCTCCGTAAAAAATTATTTTAGGTTTTATGGAACATCTAATTTGACCTCCTGATGACATAATATGGAAATTATCTCTTATATTTTTTTTCTATAGTTAATATATTTTATTGTTCTTGTTGAAAAACAACAACAACAACTTATTATTATAAGAAATTCAGTCCAAAGTAATATTGATAATCTTTATTTAGATAACAATAAAGTTTTACCGAAAGCCGTCCCGTGGCCGAGTGGTTAGCGCGCTTGGCTACTGATCTACGGGACCTGGGTTCTGAGCCCCGGATAAGGCATGGATGTATGTGTCGTTTTTCTGCTGATGTCCTGCCATCCTCTCAGAACCTGTGGCATATAAACTGACAGGCTCTTGTCAGACCTCTGTGGCAAGCAGCTGCTTGAGGGGGTATTTATTTTTTTTTTAAAGTTTTACCGCAGTGCTTTTCAAACAAGATTCTCCAGCACTCTAATGTTAAACGATCAGGTATAAAATGTTCCGTACAGTTTCGTACTCATTTGGAAATTGAATAAAATGAGGAATACTTTTTCTTAAACCTCGCATAAAATGATAAAAATAATTATTTTCTGCTAGCAATACATAATCCATAGTATTATATTACATATATGAGGTATGTCGCTCCAAAAAATATCCGAACAACATGGTTGATTACAGAATTGAGAAAAAATATCTGGCAACGATTTTTTTAGAAATTCGTGTCACGTGACACGAAGGTTGCCAGATCGCTAATTTCTAAAAAAAAATCGTTCCCAGATATTTTTTCTGAATTCTGTAATCAACCATGTTGTTCGGATACTTTTTTGAGCGACTGTAGGTGGTCATATTATTTTGATACTAGATCGTGTGGGCTCACTCACGGAAATACTGAGCGTGTGCAGTTACCGTTCACAGCAAACTGGAGCGTGTGCAGTAACTGCACACGCTCCAGTTTGCTGTGAACGGTAACTGGAGCGTGTACAGTTGCTGTACACGCTCCAGATATTTTTCCTGAATTCTGTAATCACGTGACACGAAGGTTGTCAGATCACTAATTTCTAAAAAAAATCGTTGCCAGATATTTTTTCTGAATTCTGCAATCAACCATGGTGTTCGGATACTTTTTTGAGCGACTGTACAGACAAGAACTACAGCGCCGCGTTTCGTCACTCAGTTCTCAGAAATTATCAGTAGCTGTGTTGCCAACTTAGCGACTTTGTTACTAGATCTAGCGAATTTTGAGCTCTCACGGCGTACCCCAAAAAAAATTTTACCGCGTACCCCTCGTTGAGAATCCCTAATCTAAACTATTGAATTCGTATAATTGAAATGTTTATCGATATTTTTTGGCTCAAGTAGATGGCAATGGATGTTGAGTATATTAATTCGTTTACTAAATAAATTCCTCGATGTTTTTTTTCCCGGATTCGTATCCCATCCAGATCAAGACAATTTTTCTTCTGAATTTCACATTGATGTTAAGAATGATTCAAGAAATTTATTAAGTAACTAAAATAATTGCTCTTTTTTCACTTTAAATTAAAAAAGAAAAGCTTTTGTGATACATACAATCTACTTATTTTATGGTATGTTTCGTTAATGAAAATTTCCTCTTAAAAAGTAATATCTGCTGTAATCAAATTTCGTAAGAGTTGTTTTTCTGCTGAGGTCCTGCCATCCTCTCAGACCTTCTACTATGGCATGTAAAGTGACAGGCTCCTGTCAGACCTCTGTGGCAAGCAGCTGCTTGAGGGGGTATTTATTTTTATTTTATTTACATTGGATCGTGTGGGCCCACTCACAGAAATATTGAGCGTGTGCATTATCGTTCACACCAAACTGGAGCGTGTGCAGTAACTGCACACGCTCCAGTTTGCTGTGAACGGTAACTGGAGCGTGTACAATTGCTGTACACGCTCCAGATATTTTTTCTGAATTCTGTAATCAACCATGCCGTCCCATGGCCGAGTGGTTAGCGCGCTTGGCTACTGATCTACGGGACCTGGGTTCGAGCCCCGGGTAAGGCATGGATGTTTGTATCGTTTTTCTGCTGAGGTCCTGCCATCCTCTCAGACCTTCTACTATGGCATATAAACTGACAGGCTCCTGTCAGACCTCTGTGGCAAACAGCTGCTTGAGGGGGTATTTATCTATTATATATAGCTTTCTTTCATTAATAAAATAATTTTTTCAATCAATTTTATTGAATTTTGGTAACATAAAATTGAAACATAAAGGAAAAAACACCATAAGAGTAAAAACTCGCACGTGGAATTGAAATTCAGCAATTTGCATATATTAATTAAAATTTCATATTGGTAATCGAAGTAAAATTTCTAGACAATTAAGTATTAATTAAGTACACATAGGTAACGTTCACATCAAAGGTTTACATAAAAAATAATACAATGAGTCGAAAAAAGGAATATATATATATTAAATACCCCCTCAAGCAGCTGCTTGCCACAGAGGTCTGACAGAGCCTGTCAGTTTATATGCCATAGTAAAAGGTCTGTGAGGATGGCAGGACCCTCAGCAGAAAAACGACACAAACAGCCATGCCTTACGAGGGGCTTAGATCAGTAGCTAAGCGCGCTAACCACTCGGCCGTGGGACAGCTAGGTATATATAACAGCGAATATAAATATAACTACGTCTCAATGTCATTGTATTGCAATATCCATTCTTTTAATTTTCTTATAAAAGCAACTTAATAGTTTGGACGTGCCTGAGAAACGGATGTGCCTCAAATGAGAGGAAAAAGAGACAAGTCCTCAGAATCCTCAGATCAATTGAATATCTAACACGAGACATAACTGAAAGAATGTTCAAAGACCCTGAAACAAGATGAGCCAAATTAGAATAAGAAGAATCCGTAATATTCTCCTCAAGTAATCTGACAGAAAAGGTATATAAAAGAACGGAGAAATTCGATGTCCCGTTTTGAAACAAAATAAATGCTCAGGTTCGAAAAATAGAAGAAAGTCTAAATCGAGAACCTAACTGAGTTTTCAAACTTATTAGTGTCAAACCTAACTAAAGTCTTTTCGACAGTAATGAAGTTGGAAGGCTGAGCCCCCTCCCACTTCCCCCATTTGGATTTCTCGCTCTCAGTGTGCAGGAAAGACAAACCATGAACACTTTGAAGAAATTGTCGGACGCCTTGACGGGAAGCTTTCGTTTATCTGCCAAAAGGTATCAACTGGATCTACTTCCCCAACCCAGTTCTGACTCTTGGAGTCCTTGTGACTTCGCCATTTAGTTTATTCCGCGCAAAAAAAAAGTGCTGCTCAGAGGTAAAACAATTCATTCTAAATCGTGATCCTCTAAAACATTTTGTTTGGCGTAAGAGATGAGTATTTATGAAAAGTAAAATACATCAACTTATTTTGCTCAAAAGTAGTTTTGAAGTTCACAGTCTGTTTCTTTTCGATTATTTACATAAAAAAAAGACGAAAATTTAAACTAATATTATAGACAGATTATTTATGTTACAAATTTCGTATTTAGATGGCAGAGTGTGTCAGTCAACATGTTAGATGGCAGGATGTGACGGTCAAATGTGTTAGGTGGCACGATGTGTCGGTCAGCATGTTAGATGGCAGGATGAGACGGTCAAATGTGTTAGGTGGCACGATGTGTCGGTCAGCATGCTAGATGGCAGGATGTGACGGTCAAATGTGTTAGGTGGCACGATGTGTCGGTCAACATGCTAGATGGCAGGATGTGACGGTCAAATGTGTTAGGTGGCACGATGTGTCGGTCAACATGTTAGATGGCAGGATGTGATGGTCAAATGTGGTAGGTGGCACGATGTGTCGGTCAGCATGCTAGATGGCAGGATGTGACGGTCAAATGTGTTAGGTGGCACGATGTGTCGGTCAACATGTTAGATGGCAGGATGAGATGGTCAAATGTGTTAGGTGGCATGATGTGTCGGTCAACATGTTAGATGGCAGGATGTGACGGTCAAATGTGTTAGGTGGCACGATGTGTCGGTCAACATGTTAGATGGCAGGATGTGACGGTCAAATGTGTTAGGTGGCACGATGTGTCGGTCAACATGCTAGATGGCAGGATGTGACGGTCAAATGTGTTAGGTGGCACGATGTGTCGGTCAATATGCTAGATGGCAGGATGTGACAGTCAAATGAGTTAGGTTGCACGATGTATCGGTCAGCATGTTAGATGGCAGGATATGACGGTCAAATGTGTTAGGTGGTACGATGTGTCGGTCACCATGTTAGATGGCAGGATGTGACGGTCAAATGTGTTAGGTGGCACGATGTGTCGGTCAATATGCTAGATGGCAGGATGTGACGGTCAAATATGTTAGGTGGCACGATGTGTCGGTCAACATGCTAGATGGCAGGATGTGACGGTCAAATGTGTTAGGTGGCACGATGTGTCGGTCAACATGTTAGACGGCAGGATGTGACGGTCAATATTTTTTTAGTTGGCAGGATGTGGTGGTCAATATGTTAGATGGTAGAGTGCGCTGGTCAATATATTAGAACGCAGAGTGTGGTGACACTCTCGGTTTACGAGGCAAATTTAAAAAAAAGTAATCATTCGATATGCGAGAAAGGCGATTTAGTTTTCATAAATTCAAGGAATGGATTAATGGATTAGAGCATGGATGTTTGCTGTCTTTCGGTTTCAGTCTCTCTTCCTTAACAGACTTTTCCTATTGGCTATTTTTCTTTGCCAATTTCTTTTTAGAAATTCTCTTGCAATCGAATTAACAATTTTTTTGTGCTTTTTCCTTCTCAGTTCGTCAGTTTCGTGTCAGATATTCTGTGACAATAGTTTATTTCTCCAAGTTCTTAGATAACAAAAACCTTGAATTAATATATTTTTTTAAGTTTTATTCAATTTTTCTTCACGAATTTCTTGAAATCGATATCTTCTATGAGAAACAGCCACCCTGGGGGTTCAGAAAGGAAGCCGTCAATAGCACGATACGTTACGTCGTGGGTCTTTGTGCACGTGAGCCATCATACAAATGGGATAGCAGAAAATAGGAATGAAGGTTTCCTCCAGTCTTTTAGGGTCTTTGCGACCTGGCCATTTATGTAACGCTCCTATTAAGCCTTTCAATTCTATTCTCTAAAATGAAAACAGAAAAAAGCCTGAGGTATAAAGCTTCCTTTATTGGGGTGGCTCAGTCGGTAGCGCGCCAGGCTCGTAATCTGTAGTTCCCAGGTTCGAGTCTCAGCTAGGTCAGCGTTGAGATTTATCTCCGCAAAATTCCCCACCCTGCAAACGGTCAGTAAGGGATATCGATGGGCTTGGAAAGGCCGCCGTCCCTCGGATGGGACGTTAAGCAGTGGCCCCATGTGCGGCAAAGCCATACCCTGTGCACGTTAAAGAACACGCTGGATAGCCTTAACGGGAAGCTATCATCTGTCTCCCAACAGCTGCTCCATTGGGTCCCCTCCCCCAACCTTCTCTGAGCCTTCGAGGTCCTTGAGACCTGGCCATTTAGCCCATGGTGTGCAAAAAAGTGCCGCTCAGAGGTAAAACAACCCAACAACCTTTTTAGTTACCGTTCACAGCAAACTGGAGCGGTTGCGGATAATGTTCACAGCACATTGGATCTTGTGAGCTCACAAAAACCTGGATCGTGTGGGCCCACTCACAGAAATATTGAGCGTATGCAGTTACCGTTCACAGGAAATTGGAGCGTGTGCAGTAACTGCACACGCTCCAGTTTCCTGTGAACGGTAACTGGAGCGTGTACAGTTGCTGTACACGCTCCAGATATTTTTTCTGAATTCTATAATCAACCGTAGTGTCTACCATCTGTCTCCTAACAGCTGTTCCAGTGGGTCCCCTCCCCCAACCTTCTCTGATATTTCGGGGTCCTTGTGACCTGGCCATTTAGCCCATTGTGTGCAAAAAAAAGTGTCGCTCAGAGGTAAAACAACCCGACCCATCTCATTCTTAGCCTGCACTTTTCGTCGGTCTGTTAAGAGCATTACTCGATTTACTAATCTCTCTTTCTGCATTCAAGTGCCAGAAACCAAATTGATCTCTCTCCCTACACAAGACTTTGCTTGATTAGATTATCAACATCAGTTATTAAATATCTTTCCTTATCTGTGTAATTAAGTCTTTTGTTCAACTGCAAAACTCTTCAATTATTCATGCCACCAGCTCTGTTACATCATGCAAAGGAAACAAGCAGGTGGGAACAAACCAAACGCGTAATCGCTTCATCGTCTCGATTTCCATAATGTCAACTTCCATTTTGTTCTTCTCACCGCTTCCGTCCCCTTTAAGCAAACGAATAACCTTATTTCTTCTCGCCTTCTCGTGACACCAGAGGGAGCATCGGAACGGGTTTGCGATGCAGCAGACAGATGAAACGTGCCGACACAGAACTTCGAAACATCAAGGCATGGAAACCTATTGTAAACTGGTTCGTCGATAAAGTAAAAAGACGAACACCAATTTGCGAATTGTTCAGTGGCAACACGTCCATTAGGCCACCTGTTGTCCGTTTGATGAAATAGCGGTGCCTTTTTCCGTTTGGTAGTCGGGAGCTGTTTAGGAAGTCAAATTTTAGGGGAGGCATAGTTTTGATAGTCAGTGATATTCCTACTCAGTAAACTCTGTTTTATCCGTAATAAAATGGAAATATAATGTTTTACAAAGATTGATAATAAAATCAATAAAATCACCTCTGATTCAGAATCCTCTATTCGAAAACCTGAGCTTTGTCTTACCTCTCAGCGGGATTTTTGTGAACACAGTGGGCTAAATGGCCAGGTCACAAGGACCCCGAAGGCTTAGAGAAGGTTTGGGGAGGGGACCAACTGGAACAGCTGTTAGGAGACAGATGGTAGACACTACGGTTGATTACAGAATTCAGAAAAAATATCTGGAGCGTGTACAGCAACTGTACACGCTCCAGTTACCGTTCACAGCAAACTGGAGCGTGTGCAGTTACTGCACACGCTCCAGTATTGTGCTGTGAACATTAACCGCAACCGCTCCAGTTTGCTGTGAAAGGTAACTAAAAAGGTTGTTGGGTTGTTTTACCTCTGAGCGGCACTTTTTTGCACACCATGGGCTAAATGGCCAGGTCACATGGACCTCGAAAGCTGAGAGAAGGTTGGGGAAGAGGACCCACTGGACAGTTGTTGGGAGACAGATGGTATCCTCCCTTCATTGCCATCCAGCATGTTTAATGTGCACACGGATTGGCCCTCCAGGCACACAGGCTCCGGCTTAACGTCCCATCCGACGGACGGCGACCTTTCCAAGACTATCGGTGTCCTCTACTGACTGTGGGCAGGGCGGGGAGTTTACAGTAGATAGTTCTCAACATAACCTAGCTGGGACTCGAACCTGGGAACTGCAGATTAGGAGTCTGGCGCGCTACCCTCTGAGCACCCGCCCCCCATGACATTTAAATTGAAGAAATATCGAGAAATGCTTTCAACCTTACATCATTATGTAGGGGCGGGGGTGGCCCAGTCGGTAGCGGGCCAGGCTCGTAATCTGTAGTTCTCAGGTTCGAGTCCCAGCTTGGTCAGCGTTGAGATTTATCTCCGCAAAATTCACCGCCCTGCCCACGGTCAGTAGGGGACACCGATGGGCTTGGAAAGACCGCCGTCCGTCGGATGGGACGTTAAGCCGTGGCCCTGTGTGCGAGAGAGACATACCCTGTGCACGTTAAAGAACACGCTGGATGGCCTTGACGGGGGGCTACCATCTGTCTCCCAACAGTGGGTCCCCTCCCCCAACCTTCTCTGAGCCTTCAGGGTCCATGTGACCTGGCCATTTAGCCCATGGTGTGCAAAAAAGTGCCGCTCAGAGGTAAAACAACCCAACCCATCATTATGCATCTGAAAATCTCCAATCTTGAACCTTGAACTGAATTCTTCGTTAATAATAATTCTTCTAGTTAGAAGGCACTTGAATCAGCAAATCTGCGCGAACAGCTATTTCTCTATAAATCTCTTTTTCCTTTTTTCTGAAAGTCTCTTTTTTCCGAAATGGAACAACTCGTTTCCCAGTTCCGCTTCTCCATCATTGAACTCAATCTGATAATTTCTTCTTACTTCCTGTTGGCTCACAAACCGTGACTTTAGTTTTCCGCCATTTCAAATCTAAATTAAGCCTCTTCTTACTGCACGTGGGGTCGTTCGAATCCCAAACAAGAAGTTGTAACTCGCACTTGCAAATTCTCTCATTTCTACAGCAAAAAGTAATGAAGTTCTAGACAAGGCAATGCCACACTCACACACGCGCGGATGTCCGACCGTTGGTAAAGTGGGCGGAATGCCCACGAGTCTAGTTTCAGCCATCGGGTAAAGGAAGTTCCTTGTCAGCCTAAAATATCCGTGGGAGTTTAGAAGGGGAAAATTATGACAATGGATCGCGAAGTTCCGTAAATTTTGGGGCGGGGGTGGCTCAGTCGGTAGCGCGCCAGGCTCGTAATCTGTAGTTCCCAGGTTCGAGTCCCAGCTGGGTCAGCGTTAAGATTTATCTCCGCAAAATTCCCCGCCCTGCCCACGGTCAGTAGGGGACACCGATGGGCTTGGAAAGGCCGCCGTCCGTCGGATGGACGTTAAGCCGTAGCCCGTGTGTGGGAGAGCCATACCCTGTGCACGTTAAAGAACACGCTGGATGGCCTTGACGGGGGGGCTACCATCTGTCTCCCAACAGTGGGTCCCCTCCCCCAACCTTCTCTGAGCCTTCGGAGTCCATGTAACCTGGCCATTTAGCCCATGGTGTGCAAAAAAGTGCCGCTCAGAGGTAAAACAACCCAACCCAAATCCGTAAATTTTAAAATAAATATTCTTGCAGGGTAAATGGGATTCAAGATAAATTTGATACCAAAATATTTATATATGTAAATTGTTATTTTCATTCATTAATTCAGTAGTCGTTAGTAGTAGAGTACTTCAAAATAGTGGATTGAGGGATTATTTTGTTTAAAAAGTTATTCAAAACTGTGGCAAACCGAATAATTGGTTTGGATTGGTTTTAATTGGCGATAACATTGTAACAGCTGGTGTCTGGGTTTGAGTCCTGGAATGGATTTAGGTTGGGTTGTTTTACCTCTGAGTGGCACTTTTTTGCACACCATGACTAAATGGCCCGGTCACAGGACCCAGAAAACTCAGACAAGTTTGTGGGGAGGGGACCCACTGGACAGCTGTTAGGAGACAGATGGTAGCCTCCCGTCAAGGCCATCCAGTGTGTTCTTTAACGTGCACAGGGTTGAGTTGGATCGTTTTACCTCTGGGCGACACTTTTTTGCACACCATGGGCTAAATGGCCAGGTCACAAGGACCTCGAAGCCTCAGAGAAGGTTGAGGGAGGGGACCCACTGGAATAGCTGTTGGGAGACATATGGTAGCCTCCCGTCAAGGAAAGATTTTAGCCTTAGAAAATTTTTAAGTTTTAAGAAAGGGATTTTTTTTTTTGCGTTGCGTTACAGTCGCTCAAAAAAGTATCCAAACACTATGGTTGATTGTAGAATTCAGAAAAAATATCTGGAGCGTGTACAGCAATTGTAAACGCTCCAGTTACCGTTCACAGCAAACTGGAGCGTGTGCAGTTACTGCACACGCTCCAGTTTGCTGTGAACGGTAACTACACACGGTCAATATTTCTGTGAGTGGGCCCACACGATCCAGGTCTTTGTGAGCTCACAGGATCCAATGTGCTGTGAACATTAACCGCAACCGCTCCAGTTTGCTGTGAACGGTAACTGCACACGCTCAATATTTCCGTGAGTGAGCCCACACGATCCAGGTCTTTGTGAGCTCACATGATCCAATATGCTGTGAACATTAACCGCAACCGCTCCAGTTTGCTGTGAACGGTAACTGCACACGCTCAATATTTCTGTGAGTGAGCTCACACGATCCAATGTGCTGTGAACATTAACAGCAACCGCTCCAGTTTGCTGTGAACGGTAACTAAAAAGGTTGTTGGGTTGTTTTACCTCTGAGTGGCCCTTTTTTGCACACCATGGACTAAATGGCCAGGTCACAAGGACCCAGAAAGCTCAGAGAAGTTTGGGAGGATGGGACTCACTGGACACCTGTTAGGAGACACATGGTAGCCTCCCGTCAAGGCCATCAAACGTTTTCTTAATGGACGGCAGCTTTTCCAAGTCCATCGGTGTTCCCTACTGACTTTGGGCAGGGCGGGGAGTTTTGCGGAGATAGATCTCATCACCTGGGATGGATTGTTGTGAGTTCGTGTAGGTGTTTTTATATTCTATGAGAAGCCAGAAAAAGCCTGATTGAACTTCTAGGTGAGCTCCATCTTTTGTTTGGGGGAGCACTCTACTCTCTTCCCTTTTTGTTTTTAATTACACCAGTCGTTTTCAACCTAAGTTGTCTTGTTTTACCTGTTGTTACATTTGTTTTACACACAATGGCCACAAGGACTGCTAGGGCTCAGAGAGATTTGAGGAAAGGGGACCCACTGGAACACCAATTGGGAGCCAGATGGTAGCCTCCCTTCAAGGCCATCCAGCGTGGGGGCGGGGGTGGCTCAGTCGGTAACGCGCCAGGCTCGTAATCTGTAGTTCCCAGGTGCGAGTCCCAGCTGGGTCAGCGTTGAGATTTATCTCCGCAAAAATTCCTCGCCCTGCCCACGGTCAGTAGAGGACACCGATGGGCTTGGAAAGGCCGCCGTCCGTCGGATGGGACGTTAAGCCGTGGCCCCGTGTGCGGGAGAGAGCCATACCCTGTGCACGTTACAGAACAAGCTGGATGGCCTTGACGGGACGCTACCATCTGTCTCCCAACAGCTGTTCCAGTGGGTCCCCTCCCCCAACCTTCTCTGAGCCTTCGGGGTCCATGTGACCTGGCCATTTAGCCCATGGTGTGCAAAAAAGTGCCGCTCAGAGGTAAAACAACCCACCCCAACGCCAACCAGCGTGTTCTTTAACGTGCACAGGGTACGGCTCTCCCGTACGCGGAGCCACTGCTTAACGTCTCATCCGACAGACGGCGGCCTTTCCAAGCCCATCGGTGTCCCCTACTGACCGTGGGCAGCGCGAGGAATTTTGCGGAGGGCAAGGCGGAAAGTTCACCTTAAAGTTCATCACATAATGTTCATCTTATCAAAATCTTCCAGTTACCAATTGCACTTGGAAACTTTGGACCTCATTCAACTGTTCGTCTGGTAATTGAACTCCTGAAATTACAACAGAACAACACTTTAACCTTCTGGCTGCACATGTTTCGAACTTCCAGTTGGCTCTCTGCATTAAACTATTTTAAACGAAAGCGATTTTACGACATTCTTAAGATTTTAATGTGAAATCTCTCAACCATATGTGAAGTGATTCTCACCACCAGAACAGTATCTTTTCACATTCTGCATATTAGGTGTCAATTTTCATACGATGTTTGATAATAAATTTCACAATATTTTCATTCGCTTTCATTAATGTCTATTAATGTTATTTGTGAATGTCATCCTTAACATTTGCAATGAAACTTACATAAGCATCGACCACAATGTTGATACAAGCAGGAAACATTTAATTCGGGGATCCATATCTCCCTCTCACGTGCGGTTACATCCTTAACTCTCTTCTAGCATGGTTCAGTCGCTCAAAAAAGTATCCGAACGCTATGGTTGATTACAGAATTCAGAAAAAATATCTGGAGCGTGTACAGCAACTGTACACGCTCCAGATAAAGCAAACTGGAGCGTGTGCAGTTACTGCACACGCTCCAGTTTGCTTTATCTGTTACCAGTTTGCTCCAGTTTCACAGCAAACTGGAGCGTGTGCAGTTACTGCACAAGCTCTAGTTTGCTGTGAACGGTAACTGCACATGCTCAATATTTCCGTGAGTGGGCCCACACGATCGAGGTCTTTGTGAGCTCACACGATCCAATGTGCTGAGAACATTAACCGCAACCGCTCCAGTTTGCTGTGAATGGTAACTGCACACGCTCAATATTTCCGTGAGTGGGCCCACACGATCGAGGTCTTTGTGAGCTCACACGATCCAATGTGTTGTGAACATTAACCGCAACCGCTCCAGTTTGCTGTGAATGGTAACTGCACACGCTCAATATTTCCGTGAGTGGGCCCACACGATCGAGGTCTTTGTGAGCTCACACGATCCAATGTGCTGAGAACATTAACCGCAACCGCTCCAGTTTGCTGTGAATGGTAACTGCACACGCTCAATATTTCCGTGAGTGGGCCCACACGATCGAGGTCTTTGTGAGCTCACACGATCCAATGTGCTGAGAACATTAACCGCAACCGCTCCAGTTTGCTGTGAATGGTAACTGCACACGCTCAATATTTCCGTGAGTGGGCCCACACGATCGAGGTCTTTGTGAGCTCACACGATCCAATGTGTTGTGAACATTAACCGCAACCGCTCCAGTTTCCTGTGAACGGTAACTGCACACGCTCAATATTTCCGTGAGTGGGCCCACATGATCCAGGTCTTTGTAAGCTCACACGATCCAATGTGCTGTGAACATTAACCGCAACCGCTCCAGTTTGCTGTGAACGGTAACTGCACACGCTCAATATTTCCGTGAGTGAGCCCACACGATCTAGGTCTTTGTGAGCTCACACGATCCAATGTGCTGTGAACATTAACCGCAACCGCTCCAGTTTGCTCTGAACGGTAACTGCACACGCTCAATATTTCTGTGAGTGGGCCCACACGATCCAGGTTTTTGCGAGCTCACACGATCCAATGTGCTGTGAACATTAACCACAACCGCTCCAGTTTGCTCTGAACGGTAACTGCACACGCTCAATATTTCCGTGAGTGAGCCCACACGATCCAGGTCTTTGTGGGCTCACACGATCCAATGTGCTGTACAGTCGCTCAAAAAAGTATCCGAACGCTATGGTTGATTACAGAATTCAGAAAAAATCTCTGGCAACGATTTTTAAAAAAAAATTAGTGATCTGGCAACCTTCGTGTCATGTGACATGAAAGTTGCCAGATCAATAATTTCTAAAAAAATCGTTGCCAGATATTTTTTCTGAATTTTGTAATCAACCATAAAAAAACAACCCTCAAGCAGCTGCTTGCCACAGAGATCTGACAGGAGCCTCTCAGTTTATATGCCACAGTAGAAGGTCTGAGAGGATGGCAGGACTTCAGCAGAAAAACGACACGTACATCCATGCCTTACCCAGGGCTCGAACCCAGGTCCCTTAGATCAGTAGCAAAAGTGTTCGGATATTTTTTTGAGCGACTGTACGCAGAAATTAAAATTTGTATTTTTTTGAAAACCCTGATACGAATAAGTTTCACTGTGGCCCCATTTTCACGAGATATTTCCCGAAGATTACGTCACCAAAGAGTGATTGCCACCTATCGAACGAAAGCAAAATCATCGAATGTTGTTGCATCGTCTGTCTGCTGAGTCTTGAAGGACGATAGGCGTTGTGACGTTTCTCGCGGCTACGGTTCTGCTCGAGTTGAATCCCGTCACGTCTGCTTTATCTGCTCTTGATCTAGTTTACGATCTGCGTTTCGAAATACTTCTGCACGCGATGTTCTGCAATAACAATGCGCGATCACACTGGTTGCGTAGTAAGGACCGTAACCGCCGCCGTACAACATCGCGCAGTTTGTCTTACCTTGTTGCTAACGACGCTTGTAATTCGAAAATAACAGACGATATTTCAATTTTTGAATCAGGACGAGGAATCTGGGATTTTCGTTATTTAGTTTATTTTTGCACGATGCTGCGATCGATTCGAACAGTTTCTTTTTTTCTTTTTCGCAATGCTAAAGAGAAGTTCAACTTATTTTGCAAAGAAATGCTATTAACTTTTATTCAAGTTGCTTACAGGAATGATGATAGGCTGAGACAGTAGGGGGGGGAGAAGAAGAAGGAGGGGCTTGGGTTGTTTTACCTCTGAGCGGCACTTTTTTGCACACCATGGGCTAAATGGCCAGGTCACAAGGACCCCGAAGGTTCAGGAAAGTTTGGGGGAGGGGACCCAATGGAACAGCTGTTGGGAGACAGATGGTAGCCTCCCGTCAAAGCCATCCAGCGTGTTCTTTAATGTTGGGTTGTTTTACCTCTGAGCGGCACTTTTTTGCATACCGTGGGCTAAATGGCCAGGTCACAAGGACCCCGAAGTCTCAGAGAAGGTTGGGGGAGGGGACCCACTGGAACAGCTGTTGGGAGAGAGATGGTAGCCTCCCGTCAAGGCCATACAGCGAGTTCTTTAACGTGCACAGGGTATGGCTCTCCCGCACGCGGGGCCACGACTTAACATCCCATCCGACGGATAGCGGCCTTTCCAAGACCATCGGTGTCGCCTACTGACCGCGGGAAATTTTACGGAGATAAACCTCAACGCTGACCCAGCTGGGACTCGAACCTAGGAACTACAGATTACGAGCCTGTCGCGCTACCGACTGAGCCACCCTCGCCCCCAGAAGGATGGATTCTGAAGGAGGGATTCAGAAGGAGTGACACTGACCCTGACAGTTTGAATCTGTGAGAAATGTTTCCCAAGGAGGATACTTAGTACTAACTTATTACTACTTCGTGTCACGTGACACGAAGGTTGGCAGATCAGTAATTTCTAAAATAATCGTTGTCAGATATTTTTTCTGAATTCTGTAATCAACCATAGTGTTCGGATACTTTTTTGAGCGACTGTACAATGATTGGATTCTCCGCAAAATGATTAGATGCTCCATAACGATTAGAAGCTGCATGGAATGATTAGATGTTCCATATAATGTTTAGAAGCTCCATAAAATAATAAGTTAGAGGCCCCATAGAATAATTACGCAGATATCCGATAAAAATTACTTATGTATGTGATGTCCCAAAGAATGATTACGTAGAATAATTATATACAAGCAAGCTTCTATGAATTCCAAAAGACCAAAGATAGGGAATGACTGAATTGGTGGGATACACTGTCGCATCAGTTGGGTTGGGTTGTTTTACCTCTGAGCGGCACTTTTGTGCACACCATGGGCGAAATGACCAGGTCACAAGGACCCCGAATGCTCAGAGAAGGTTGGGGGAGGGGACCCACTGGAACAGCTGTTGAGAGATAGATGGACCCCTGCCGTCAAGGACATCCAGCGTGTTCTTTAACGTGCACAGGGTATGACTCTCCCGCACACGGGACCACGGCTTAACGTCCCATCCGACGGACGGCGGCCTTTCCAAGCCCATCGGTGTCCCCTACTGACCGTGGGCAGGGCGGGGAATTTTGCGGAGATAAATCTCAACGCTGACCCAGCTGGGACTCGAACCTGGGAACTACAGGTTACGAGCCTGGCGCGCTACCGACTGAGCCACCCCCGCCCCTGTCGTATCAGAATAATATGATCACCTTCCATAGTATATGTATGGTAGGTGGTCATATTATTCTAATACGACTCTGTACTTGTTTTATAACATTAGAAGGAAACCTTAAAATAATAAATCAATGCATTTTTTGGGGAAGCTCTTGGGGAATCAGTTATTAACTGTAAAAAAAGGGTAATTTACATAGTTTTAGCAAAAGTAAAATTTAATATGGCATATAAACTGACAGGCTCCTGTCAGACCTCTGTGGCAAGCAGATGCTTGAGGGGGTGTTCATATTATTTTATATATATATATTCCGAAATGAAGGTAAAGAATAACATAATTTGCATACGAAACGTTATATTAAATCTAAGTATAATATCTCGTCTGGATTAAACAGGGATTATGAAATCTTTTTATCGTCAAAGCAGCAGTGAGAAAAAAAATGGGAAGATTCATTTATTGATTAAAAACCAAGAAAATGAAAAACTAGATAATCTTAACTCTTTGTCCAGAGGCTCCATATTGCTAATATTTTTGATATAATCTCTTAACAGACTTGGATCGATAGGCGATTGATTCACTTCTAATAATGATAATGAAATAAAATATTTGGTATTTTTTGCATCATTTCGTTTGTACATTGGAATATCAAATCTAGACCAGGGAGGGACAAATCAGGGCCAGAAAGAATCTTAAAATATATATATTAAGCACAAAATTTTCCGAACATAAAGAAATTTTTTTCAGCTGATTCTCGACTAATATTTAATAGGTCGAACTTTATGCCAAAAAAACCCGCTTATTTATTTGCCCCCACGGTCTGGGGGCGGGGGTGTCTCAGTCGGTAGAGCGCCAGGCTCGTAATCTGCAGTTCCCAGGTTCGAGTCCCAGCTGGGTCAGCGTTGAGATTTATCTCCGCAAAATTCACCGCCCTGACCACGGTCAGTAGGGGATACCGATGGGCTTGGAAAGACCGCCGTCCGTCGGATGGGACGTTAAGCCATGGCCCCGTGTGCGGGAAAGCCATACCCTGTGCACGTTAAAGAACACGCTGGCGGGAGGCTCTCATCTGTCTCCCAACAGCTGTTCCAGTGGGTCCCCTCCCCCAACCCTCTCTGAGCCTTCGGGGTCCATGTGACCTGGCCATTTACCCCATTGTGTGCGAAATAAGTGCCGCTCAGAGGTAAAACAACCCAACAAACCAACCCCACCAACACCTTCTGCCTTCGAACCCCCTCCTTCAGTTTCTTGAAACAACTCCCCTTTTAACCACCCTTGTCCATCTGCCATTGTGCCTCCTCCCAGTTTGCCTCAGCAGTAGAGAGCTTCCGAAACTAACGCGTTCGTAATCAGTAAAATTTTATCTCAGAAATTAATTAAAACTTAAAATGTATGGATTGTTCCAAATCATTGGAGTCGCTGCAGGTCAACAATGTTTGCAATTTGTAAGGTGTGTGATGGGACAGCTCCTGACATTTCTGATCTTGCGCGTTGTTATGTTGACTGTGGCGGATATTTACACTTCGACTGTGCTGGAATTAAATACCCCCTCAAGCAGCTGCTTGCCACAGAGGTCTGACAGGAGCCTGTCAGTTTATACACCATAGTAGAAAGTCTGAGAGGATGGCAGGACCTCAGCAGAAAAACGACACAAACATCCATGCTTTACCCGGGACTCGAACCCAGGTTTCTTAGATCACTAACAGAAGCTAATTATCGTAAGATGAATTACGAGAGAAAATCCAAATGCAAATTGGACTTAAGCCGTAACCTGTGCACGTTAAAGAACACGCTGGATGGCTTTGATGGGATACTGCCTTCTAACAGCTGTTGCAGTGGGCCTACTCCCCCAACTTTCCCTGTGTTTTCGGACCCCATTGTGTGCAAAAAAAAAGTTCCGACCAGAGGGAAAACAACTCAACAAATCCCCCTTGAAGGAGTGTACTGCTTCATCGAATACGTATAGAACGGAACAATTGCAAACTTTATGTCCGGAAACAAATATAAAAGAATTACGAGTTTTCTTATTCTTTTTGAAATCGTGTTTATTTAGTGTATGCGGTTCCTATTGACATTAGGAACACTCGAAGAATACATCCACATCCAGCATACAACCAGTGATTGTGAGAATATATTTAATTCAAATTGAATTCTTTAGAACAATACTACTTCATCAGAATAGTGGTCCTATTCGAGCTCAGATTCTGAGTAGAGAAACCAATCCTACCTTAGACGTCTAATTGCATTTAGCATTCGTTATTCTACTATGCCACATAAAAAACGTTGAGTGAATTGCCCAACCTTGAACTCAGACAAGTACCTGGCACTATATGGTTCTTCGTGGCATTATCAAATGCCACAACGAATATGAACAAGAATCACATAGTCCACGAAGAGGTAAGCCAGGGAATGAAAATAAAGTAAAAAAAAAGGCAGTTTTTTAAAAATACCAAAATTCCCTTGTGGTCGTCAGGTTTTTGCTCCGCTGCCTCAGTCAGCCAAACGGGATTGCATACGTAATCTCTTATGCTGCCGTATTGAATGCGTAACGATAATGAAGGAATTGTAAAAAATGAACGAATTCCTTCGGTCAGTTCGATACGTTCAGCGGTGGTCTCCATTCCGACCCCCTTAGGTGTTGCTTCAATACCTTATAATTGGAATGGTCTGATACCTTATAATAGTGGCTTTCAATGCCGAATGAAGCTGTGTCCGAAACCCCTGTTCAGCAAAGCTTAGTCCATTGAATTCAGGTCGGTGCAACTGGGTAACTCATGTTAGTCATTTTTTCTTTGAAATCGTTCATTACTTCAATTTCTGTCTCATATCACTAATATCAAACAATTAATTGGATTTAGCATTTATTATTATAGAATATCTTAACCTAACGGTTCTGTCAGTTACCCCTGAGACAGACGTGGGACAATTTTCCGCAATATTAAATTATAATAATGTTGCCGAAATATGTCATCTAGTCTTGGACAATGTTTTTCATCTGACCAAGAAATGCACAGAATGATGCAAAAAACAAATTCTAAAATTGCATTAATGTTTTAGGGGGTTTTGTGGAACCCTTCACCACTGATTATTGTCCTACGTTCTATGCCTCATGCTATGCTTCTGATCGGATACCACAAAAAACGTTCCTTATATACAATCTTGTTAACAATGCATTCACAATACGAATTGTTTCCGATTGCATCTCTTTCAAAGAAAGATGCTGGAAATTACAGGGTTAATTATTAACAATGTAAAATGTACACTGTTTCTTACATTGGGGATTGACTCATTCAGTAGAGCACTTAGCCTGTAACCTCTTATTCAGTGGTTCGAGTCTTCATTTTGATTTTACCATTGGTTTTCCAGAGAAAAAAGGGGTGACAGATGAATTTGGTAAAGGCTGCTGCCTTCCGTCGAGAGATGTAATGATCTCTCTGAATGGAGGTTTTCACCTCTCTCCTAACAGTTATACACTCGCTCAAAAAAAATATCCGAACACTATGGTTGATTACAGAATTCAAGTAAAATATCTGGCAAGGATTTTTTTTAGAAATTAGTGATCTGGCAACCTTCGTGTCACGTGATTACAGAATTCAGGAAAAATATCTGGCGCGTGTACAGCAACTGTACACGCTCCAGTTACCGTTCACAGCAAACTGGAGCGTGTGCAGTTACTGCACACGCTCCAGTGTGCTGTGAACGGTAACTGCACACGCTTAATATTTCTGTGAGTGAGCCCACACGATCCAGGTCTTTGTGAGCTCACACGATCCAATGTGCTGTGAACATTAACCGCAACCGCTCCAGTTTGCTGAGAACGGTAACTGCACACGCTCAATATTTCCGTGAGTGAGTCCACACGATCCAGGTCTTTGTGAGCTCACACGATCCAATGTGCTGTGAACATTAACCGCAACCGCTCCAGTTTGCTGTGAACGGTAACTGCACACGCTCAATATTTCCGTGAGTGAGCCCACACGATCCAGGTCTTTGTGAGCTCACACGATCCAATGTGCTGTGAACATTAACCGCAACCGTTCCACTTTGCTGTGAACGGTAAATGCACACGCTCCATGTTCATTGCATTATATATTCATATGCATTATATATATTAAAAAAAATATCCGAACATTATGGTTGATTACAGGATTCACAAAAATTATCTTACAACGATTTTTTTTAGAAATTAGTGGCTTGACACGAAGGTTGCCAGATCACTAATTTCTAAAAAATAATCGTTGCCAGATATTTTTTTCGGAATTCAGTAATCAACCATAGTGTTCGAATATTTTTTTGAGCGACTGTACTTCTAAGATACACTCCCTGGCTAAATTATTACGAAACACTGCATCCCAAATGAAGTGCCATGTAACATCTCAATGTATATAAAATTTCTTATTGTCGTCAGTATCTACGTCACTACGAAGTGTGTTGAAAGCCATAAAGTCAAGGAGGAAAGCAAAGTCACCACTCTGGTTCGAGTCCGGGGTTCTGTGGTGTCAGGCTCCAAATCTGCAATACTTGGGTTCGACTCCAAGCAGTGGCTGCGTTCGAGATTCACCAACTCCCTCCTTCCTTCGGTCAGAAAGGACACCCATGGGCTTCGTAAACGTCGTTGTCTGTGAGATGGGACGCTAAACCGTGGTTCCGTGTGAATGTTAAAGAATAATCTGGATGAACAGCCCACTGGAACAGCTATCCATTGGATCCCTTTTCCAAACCTTCTCTGATCCCTTGGAATCCTTGTGACCTTGCTATTTACTTCATTGTTGGAAAAATTGCTCAGAGGTTGGATTGTTTTACCTCTGAGCGGCACTTTTTTGCACACCATGAGCTAAATGGCCAGGTCACATGGACCCCGAAGGTTCAGAGAAGGTTGGGGGAGAGGATCCACTGGAACAGCTGTTGGGAGACAGGTGGTAGCCTCCCGTCAAGGCCATCCAGCGTGTTCTTTAACGTTCATGGGGTGTGGCTCTCCCACACACGGAGCCACGGCTTAACGTCCCATCCGACGGACGGCGGACTTTCCAGGTCCATCGTTGTCCTCTACTGAACGTGGGCAGGGCGGGGAGTTTTTCGCAGAAATGCTCAGAGGTAAATAATTCAACTTCAGGTTTTAACCGATTCTCAAATTGTTTTGTGCCCGATTTGTTCCGGTACTGCTAAAAAAATTGTCCTTTTCATAATAATGGGAAATATTCGTCATATGCAATATGTTATTACAGATAATTATGAATTCCTATTGTGCAGTTAAAATATTACTACGCAGAAAAAAGAAGTCCAAAAAGAAATAAAATGTCGTGTTTCTAGGTCTGAACAAACAATGAATATGAATAATAATGTAAATAAGGGACGATTAGTTGTTCCCGCCATTGTTTACGAAATAACGTCTCCGAGTCGCGATTGTTGACAATGTCGGTACTTGGACATCTTAGTACGCGATGGATTGTCCAATGAAAGCACTTCTCTTGTGCTCCATTTTTAAGGTTGGGTTGTTTTACCTCTGAGCGGCATTTTTTTGTACACCATGGACTAAATGGCCAGGTCACAGGGACCCCGAAGGCTCAGAGAAGGTTGGGGGAGGGGACCCACTGGAACAGATGTTGAGAGACAGATGGACGCCTCCCGTCAAGGACATCAAGCGTGTTCTTTAACGTTGGGTTGTTTTACCTCTGAGCGGCACTTTTTTGTACACCATGGGCTAAATGGCCATGTCACATGGACCCCGAAGGCTCAGAGAAGGTTGGGGGAGGGGACCCACTGGAGCAGCTGTTGGGAGACAGATGGACGCCTGCCGTCAAGGATATCCAGCGTGTTCTTTAACGTGCACAGGATATGGCTCTCCCGCACACGGAGCCACGGCTTAACGTCCCATCCGACGGACGGCGACCTTTTAAAGGCGAATCTGTGTCCCCTACTGACCTTGGGCAGGGCGGAGAGTTTTGCGGAGATAAATCTCAACGCTGACCCAGCTGGGATTCGAACCTGGGAACTACAGATTACAAGCCTGGCGCGCTACCGACTGAGCACCTCCGCCCCTACCCAAAGAATTGGCAAATCAATTAAAATTAATAATAGAGTCAAAAATCGTTTAATTCCAGATATTTTAATAAGTTCATTATCTTTTTCAAATTCTCTGCTTCACTAAGCTTGTCAAAAGCACAATTTAGGTCACTTTTGACGAAAGAAATGTAAAGAAAAAAAAAGCCATCTTAATAACTTTACTTTTTCCCCTCATATTCGTTATTTAGGGGAAGTTGTGATACTTCGTGACAGGAAGTATAAACACTGCTAGAAATAATGACTTCATTTCCTCATTTTTAACATTTTTATCTTTTTTTTTCACTTCCTTGCCCCTCCATCCTGATGGGCTTCAGATTAACATCCCAAAAATATCTCCTAATGAAACGATTCGAATCTCTTTTTCCGTTTTCGTCTGCCGAAAGCTAATTAAGGCAGACGGAAGAGTAAGACTTCTACTGCTGCTTTCCAACATTTCGTCTGCTCCGTGGAACGAAAGACAAACACCGGAATCAGTTCGAAATATCGAAGCCATTGTTTGTTTCTTTTAATCGAGCTCAAACATTTGTTTCCTCTTGATTCGGCGTGAAACCGAGAGATATCCTCGATGGCAGGCAAATGCATCTATAAATACTCTCGCTCGAAGTGGACTTTTGATTACGAGATATCCGTGATGTGGACGACGATAACCAATATGGCGGAGACGTCTTTGTCAGCGGCGGGAAAATCGGTGAGAAGGAAATTAAAAGTGCTTCTTTAAATCAGCACAGGCATGCATTCGGTGAGGGGATTATTTAGGGTGCTGTATCAATCTTGTACAGTCGCTCAAAAAAATATTCGAACACTATGGTCGAATACAGAATTCAGAAAAAATATCTGGCAACGATTTTTTTTAGAAATCAGTGATCTGGCAACCTTCGTGTACGTACACTATTTATAAATAATATTCTGCCTTCCCTTCACCTAGAAATAACAAAATAATATTCTGCCTTCCCTTCATTTAGAAATAACAAAATGATATTCTGCCTTCCCTTCTCCTAGAAATAACAAAATGACATTCTGCCTTCTCTTCATTTAGAAATAACAAAATGATATTCTGCCTTCCCTTCTCCTAGAAATAACAAAATGACATTCTGCCTTCTCTTCATTTAGAAATAACAAAATGATATTCTGCCTTCCCTTCTCCTAGAAATAACAAAATGATATTCTGCTTCCCTTCTCCTAGAAATAACAAAATAATATTCCGCCTTCCCTTCATTTAGAAATAACAAAATGATATTCTGCCTTCCCTTCACCTAGAAATAACAAAATAATATTCTGCCTTCCCTTCATTTAGAAATAACAAAATGATATTCTGCCTTCCCTTCTCCTAGAAATAACAAAATGACATTCTGCCTTCCTTTCATTTAGAAATAACAAAATGATATTCTGCCTTCCCTTCTCCTAGAAATAACAAAATGACATTCTGCCTTCCCTTCATTTAGAAATAACAAAATGATATTCTGCCTTCCCTTCAGTTAGAAATAACAAAATGACATTCTGCCTTCTCTTCATTTAGAAATAACAAAATGATATTCTGCCTTCCCTTCTCCTAGAAATAACAAAATGATATTCTGCCTTCCCTTCTCCTAGAAATAACAAAATGATATTCTGCCTTCCCTTCTCCTAGAAATAACAAAATGACATTCTGCCTTCCCTTCATTTAGAAATAACAAAATGATATTCTGCCTTCCCTTCTCCTAGAAATAACAAAATGACATTCTGCCTTCTCTTCATTTAGAAATAACAAAATGATATTCTGCCTTCCCTTCTCCTAGAAATAACAAAATGACATTCTGCCTTCCCTTCATTTAGAAATAACAAAATGATATTGTGCCTTCCCTTCACCTAGAAATAACAAAATGACATTCTGCCTTCCCTTCATTTAGAAATAACAAAATGATATTCTGCCTTCCCTTCTCCTAGAAATAACAAAATGATATTCTGCCTTCTCTTCACCTAGAAATAACAAAATGACATTCTGCCTTACCTTCATTTAGAAATAACAAAATGATATTCTGCCTTCCCTTCTTCTAGAAATAACAAAATGATATTCTGCCTTCCCTTCTCCTAGAAATAACAAAATGACATTCTGCCTTCCCTTCATTTAGAAATAACAAAATGATATTCTGCCTTCCCTTCACCTAGAAATAACAAAATGACATTCTGCCTTCCCTTCATTTAGAAATAACAAAATGATATTCTGCCTTCCCTTCTTCTAGAAATAACAAAATGATATTCTGCCTTCCCTTCTCCTAGAAATAACAAAATGACATTCTGCCTTCCCTTCATTTAGAAATAACAAAATGATATTCTGCCTTCCCTTCTCCTAGAAATAACAAAATGACATTCTGCCTTCCCTTCATTTAGAAATAACAAAATGATATTCTGCCTTCCCTTCACCTAGAAATAACAAAATGACATTCTGCCTTCCCTTCATTTAGAAATAACAAAATCATATTCTGCCTTCCCTTCACCTAGAAATAACAAAATGACATTCTGCCTTCCCTTCATTTAGAAATAACAAAATCATATTCTGCCTTCCCTTCACCTAGAAATAACAAAATGACATTCTGCCTTCCCTTCATTTAGAAATAACAAAATGATATTCTGCCTTCCCTTCTCCTAGAAATAACAAAATGATATTCTGCCTTCCCTTCTCCTAGAAATAACAAAATGACATTCTGCATTTTCTTCATTTAGAAATAACAAAATGATATTCTGCCTTCCCTTCTCCTAGAAATAACAAAATAATATTCTGCCTTCCCTTCATTTAGAAATAACAAAATGATATTCTGCTTTCCCTTCTCCTAGAAATAACAAAATGACATTCTGCCTTCCGTTCATTTAGAAATAACAAAATGACATTCTGCCTTCCCTTCATTTAGAAATAACAAAATGATATTCTGCCTTCCCTTCACCTAGAAATAAAAAAATGATATTCTGACTTCCCTTCATTTAGAAATAACAAAATGATATTCTGCCTTCCCTTCTCCTAGAAATAACAAAATGATATTCTGCCTTCCCTTCACCTAGAAATAACAAAATGACATTCTGCCTTCCCTTCATTTAGAAATAACAAAATGACATTCTGCCTTCCCTTCTCCTAGAAATAACAAAATGACATTCTGCGTTCCCTTCATTTAGAAATAACAAAATGATATTCTGCCTTCCCTTCACCTAGAAATAACACAATGACATTCTGCCTTCCCTTCATTTAGAAATAACAAATGATATTCTGCCTTCCCTTCTCCTAGAAATAACAAAATGACATTCTGCCTTCCCTTCATTTAGAAATAACAAAATGATATTGTGCCTTCCCTTCACCTAGAAATAACAAAATGACATTCTGCCTTCCCTTCATTTAGAAATAACAAAATGATATTCTGCCTTCCCTTCTCCTAGAAATAACAAAATGATATTCTGCCTTCTCTTCACCTAGAAATAACAAAATGACATTCTGCCTTCCCTTCATTTAGAAATAACAAAATAATATTCTGCCTTCCCTTCTCCTAGAAATAACAAAATGATATTCTGCCTTCCCTTCTCCTAGAAATAACAAAATGACATTCTGCCTTCCCTTCATTTAGAAATAACAAAATGATATTCTGCCTTCCCTTCACCTAGAAATAAAAAAATGATATTCTGACTTCCCTTCATTTAGAAATAACAAAATGATATTCTGCCTTCCATTCTCCTAGAAATAACAAAATGACATTCTGCCTTCCCTTCATTTAGAAATAACAAAATGATATTGTGCCTTCCCTTCACCTAGAAATAACAAAATGACATTCTGCCTTCCCTTCATTTAGAAATAACAAAATGATATTCTGCCTTCCCTTCTCCTAGAAATAACAAAATGATATTCTGCCTTCTCTTCACCTAGAAATAACAAAATGACATTCTGCCTTCCCTTCATTTAGAAATAACAAAATGATATTCTGCCTTCCCTTCTTCTAGAAATAACAAAATGATATTCTGCCTTCCCTTCTCCTAGAAATAACAAAATGACATTCTGCCTTCCCTTCATTTAGAAATAACAAAATGATATTCTGCCTTCCCTTCACCTAGAAATAACAAAATGACATTCTGCCTTCCCTTCATTTAGAAATAACAAAATCATATTCTGCCTTCCCTTCACCTAGAAATAACAAAATGACATTCTGCCTTCCCTTCATTTAGAAATAACAAAATCATATTCTGCCTTCCCTTCACCTAGAAATAACAAAATGACATTCTGCCTTCCCTTCATTTAGAAATAACAAAATGATATTCTGCCTTCCCTTCTCCTAGAAATAACAAAATGATATTCTGCCTTCCCTTCTCCTAGAAATAACAAAATGACATTCTGCCTTCCCTTCATTTAGAAATAACAAAATGATATTCTGCCTTCCCTTCTCCTAGAAATAATAAAATGATATTCTGCCTTCCCTTCTCCTAGAAATAACAAAATGACATTCTGCCTTCCCTTCATTTAGAAATAACAAAATGATATTCTGCCTTCCCTTCTCCTAGAAATAACAAAATGACATTCTGCATTTCTTCATTTAGAAATAACAAAATGATATTCTGCCTTCCCTTCACCTAGAAATAACAAAATGACATTCTGCCTTCCCTTCATTTAGAAATAACAAAATCATATTCTGCCTTCCCTTCACCTAGAAATAACAAAATGACATTCTGCCTTCCCTTCATTTAGAAATAACAAAATGATATTCTGCCTTCCCTTCTCCTAGAAATAACAAAATGATATTCTGCCTTCCCTTCTCCTAGAAATAACAAAATGACATTCTGCCTTCCCTTCATTTAGAAATAACAAAATGATATTCTGCCTTCCCTTCTCCTAGAAATAATAAAATGATATTCTGCCTTCCCTTCTCCTAGAAATAACAAAATGACATTCTGCCTTCCCTTCATTTAGAAATAACAAAATGATATTCTGCCTTCCCTTCTCCTAGAAATAACAAAATGACATTCTGCCTTTTCTTCATTTAGAAATAACAAAATGATATTCTGCCTTCCCTTCTCCTAGAAATAACAAAATAATATTCTGCCTTCCCTTCATTTAGAAATAACAAAATGATATTCTGCTTTCCCTTCTCCTAGAAATAACAAAATGACATTCTGCCTTCCGTTCATTTAGAAATAACAAAATGATATTGTGCCTTCCCTTCACCTAGAAATAACAAAATGACATTCTGCCTTCCCTTCATTTAGAAATAACAAAATGATATTCTGCCTTCCCTTCTCCTAGAAATAACAAAATGATATTCTGCCTTCTCTTCACCTAGAAATAACAAAATGACATTCTGCCTTCCCTTCATTTAGAAATAACAAAATAATATTCTGCCTTCCCTTCTCCTAGAAATAATAAAATGATATTCTGCCTTCCCTTCTCCTAGAAATAACAAAATGACATTCTGCCTTCCCTTCATTTAGAAATAACAAAATGATATTCTGCCTTCCCTTCACCTAGAAATAAAAAAATGATATTCTGACTTCCCTTCATTTAGAAATAACAAAATGATATTCTGCCTTCCATTCTCCTAGAAATAACAAAATGACATTCTGCCTTCCCTTCATTTAGAAATAACAAAATGATATTGTGCCTTCCCTTCACCTAGAAATAACAAAATGACATTCTGCCTTCCCTTCATTTAGAAATAACAAAATGATATTCTGCCTTCCCTTCTCCTAGAAATAACAAAATGATATTCTGCCTTCTCTTCACCTAGAAATAACAAAATGACATTCTGCCTTCCCTTCATTTAGAAATAACAAAATGATATTCTGCCTTCCCTTCTTCTAGAAATAACAAAATGATATTCTGCCTTCCCTTCTCCTAGAAATAACAAAATAACATTCTGCCTTCCCTTCATTTAGAAATAACAAAATGATATTCTGCCTTCCCTTCACCTAGAAATAACAAAATGACATTCTGCCTTCCCTTCATTTAGAAATAACAAAATCATATTCTGCCTTCCCTTCACCTAGAAATAACAAAATGACATTCTGCCTTCCCTTCATTTAGAAATAACAAAATCATATTCTGCCTTCCCTTCACCTAGAAATAACAAAATGACATTCTGCCTTCCCTTCATTTAGAAATAACAAAATGATATTCTGCCTTCCCTTCTCCTAGAAATAACAAAATGATATTCTGCCTTCCCTTCTCCTAGAAATAACAAAATGACATTCTGCCTTCCCTTCATTTAGAAATAACAAAATGATATTCTGCCTTCCCTTCTCCTAGAAATAATAAAATGATATTCTGCCTTCCCTTCTCCTAGAAATAACAAAATGACATTCTGCCTTCCCTTCATTTAGAAATAACAAAATGATATTCTGCCTTCCCTTCTCCTAGAAATAACAAAATGACATTCTGCCTTTTCTTCATTTAGAAATAACAAAATGATATTCTGCCTTCCCTTCTCCTAGAAATAACAAAATAATATTCTGCCTTCCCTTCATTTAGAAATAACAAAATGATATTCTGCTTTCCCTTCTCCTAGAAATAACAAAATGACATTCTGCCTTCCGTTCATTTAGAAATAACAAAATGACATTCTGCCTTCCCTTCATTTAGAAATAACAAAATGATATTCTGCCTTCCCTTCACCTAGAAATAAAAAAATGATATTCTGACTTCCCTTCATTTAGAAATAACAAAATGATATTCTGCCTTCCCTTCTCCTAGAAATAACAAAATGATATTCTGCCTTCCCTTCACCTAGAAATAACAAAATGACATTCTGCCTTCCCTTCATTTAGAAATAACAAAATGACATTCTGCCTTCCCTTCTCCTAGAAATAACAAAATGACATTCTGCGTTCCCTTCATTTAGAAATAACAAAATTATATTCTGCCTTCCCTTCACCTAGAAATAACAAAATGACATTCTGCCTTCCCTTCATTTAGAAATAACAAATGATATTCTGCCTTCCCTTCTCCTAGAAATAACAAAATGACATTCTGCCTTCCCTTCATTTAGAAATAACAAAATGATATTGTGCCTTCCCTTCACCTAGAAATAACAAAATGACATTCTGCCTTCCCTTCATTTAGAAATAACAAAATGATATTCTGCCTTCCCTTCTCCTAGAAATAACAAAATGATATTCTGCCTTCTCTTCACCTAGAAATAACAAAATGACATTCTGCCTTCCCTTCATTTAGAAATAACAAAATGATATTCTGCCTTCCCTTCTCCTAGAAATAACAAAATGATATTCTGCCTTCTCTTCACCTAGAAATAACAAAATGACATTCTGCCTTCCCTTCATTTAGAAATAACAAAATAATATTCTGCCTTCCCTTCTCCTAGAAATAACAAAATGATATTCTGCCTTCCCTTCTCCTAGAAATAACAAAATGACATTCTGCCTTCCCTTCATTTAGAAATAACAAAATGATATTCTGCCTTCCCTTCACCTAGAAATAAAAAAATGATATTCTGACTTCCCTTCATTTAGAAATAACAAAATGATATTCTGCCTTCCATTCTCCTAGAAATAACAAAATGATATTCTGCCTTCCCTTCACCTAGAAATAACAAAATGACATTCTGCCTTCCCTTCATTTAGAAATAACAAAATGATATTCTGCCTTCCCTTCATTTAGAAATAACAAAATGATATTCTGCCTTCTCTTCACCTAGAAATAACAAAATGACATTCTGCCTTCCCTTCATTTAGAAATAACAAAATGATATTCTGCCTTCCCTTCTCCTAGAAATAACAAAATGATATTCTGCCTTCCCTTCTCCTAGAAATAACAAAATGACATTCTGCCTTCCCTTCATTTAGAAATAACAAAATGACATTCTGCCTTCCCTTCACCTAGAAATAACAAAATGACATTGTGCCTTCCCTTCATTTAGAAATAACAAAATCATATTCTGCCTTCCCTTCTCCTAGAAATAACAAAATGACATTCTGCCTTCCCTTCATTTAGAAATAACAAAATGATATTGTGCCTTCCCTTCTCCTAGAAATAACAAAATGACATTCTGCCTTCCCTTCATTTAGAAATAACAAAATGACATTCTGCCTTCCCTTCTCCTAGAAATAACAAAATGACATTCTGCCTTCCCTTCATTTAGAAATAACAAATGATATTCTGCCTTCCCTTCTCCTAGAAATAACAAAATGACATTCTGCCTTCCCTTCATTTAGAAATAACAAAATGATATTGTGCCTTCCCTTCACCTAGAAATAACAAAATGACATTCTGCCTTCCCTTCATTTACAAATAACAAAATGATATTCTGCCTTCCCTTCTCCTAGAAATAACAAAATGATATTCTGCCTTCTCTTCACCTAGAAATAACAAAATGACATTCTGCCTTCCCTTCATTTAGAAATAACAAAATGATATTCTGCCTTCCCTTCTCCTAGAAATAACAAAATGATATTCTGCCTTCCCTTCTCCTAGAAATAACAAAATGACATTCTGCCTTCCCTTCATTTAGAAATAACAAAATTATATTCTGCCTTCCCTTCACCTAGAAATAAAAAATGATATTCTGCCTTCCCTTCATTTAGAAATAACAAAATGATATTCTGCCTTCCCTTCTCCTAGAAATAACAAAATGATATTCTGCCTTCCCTTCACCTAGAAATAACAAAATGACATTCTGCCTTCCCTTCATTTAGAAATAACAAAATGATATTCTGCCTTTTCTTCTCCTAGAAATAACAAAATGATATTCTGCCTTCTCTTCACCTAGAAATAACAAAATGACATTCTGCCTTCCCTTCATTTAGAAATAACAAAATGATATTCTGCCTTCCCTTCTCCTAGAAATAACAAAATGATATTCTGCCTTCCCTTCTCCTAGAAATAACAAAATGACATTCTGCCTTCCCTTCATTTAGAAATAACAAAATGATATTCTGCCTTCCCTTCACCTAGAAATAACAAAATGACATTCTGCCTTCCCTTCTCCTAGAAATAACAAAATGATATTCTGCCTTCTCTTCACCTAGAAATAACAAAATGACATTCTGCCTTCCCTTCATTTAGAAATAACAAAATGATATTCTGCCTTCCCTTCTCCTAGAAATAACAAAATGATATTCTGCCTTCCCTTCTCCTAGAAATAACAAAATGACATTCTGCCTTCCCTTCATTTAGAAATAGCAAAATGATATTCTGCCTTCCCTTCACCTAGAAATAACAAAATAACATTCTGCCTTCCCTTCTCCTAGAAATAACAAAATGATATTCTGCCTTCTCTTCACCTAGAAATAACAAAATGACATTCTGCCTTCCCTTCATTTAGAAATAACAAAATGATATTCTGCCTTCCCTTCTCCTAGAAATAACAAAATGATATTCTGCCTTCCCTTCTCCTAGAAATAACAAAATGACATTCTGCCTTCCCTTCATTTAGAAATAACAAAATGATATTCTGCCTTCCCTTCACCTAGAAATAACAAAATAACATTCTGCCTTCCCTTCATTTAGAAATAACAAAATGATATTCTGCCTTCCCTTCTCCTAGAAATAACAAAATGATATTCTGCCTTCCCTTCTCCTAGAAATAACAAAATGATATTCTGCCTTCCCTTCTCCTAGAAATAACAAAATGATATTCTGCCTTCCCTTCTCCTAGAAATAACAAAATGACATTTTGCCTTCCCTTCATTTAGAAATAACAAAATGATATTCTGCCTTCCCTTCTCCTAGAAATAACAAAATGATATTCTGCCTTCTCTTCACCTAGAAATAACAAAATAACATTCTGCCTTCCCTTCATTTAGAAATAACAAAATAATATTCTGCCTTCCCTTCATTTAGAAATAACAAAATAACATTCTGCCTTCCCTTCTCCTAGAAGTTGTAAAATAACATTTTACTTTCCATTTTCTCCTTAAAATATTTCTGTCGATTTCGTCGAGGTCATACAAAAATAACAATAAATAGGTCACTTTTTTTTTCTCATCTTTAGAAATATCAACTGCAATCAATGGCGATAACAATAACACAAAAACATCTTATTGTATTCGAACATAAGAGACGATTTGAACAAATTGATTCCTTTGTTCAAACCTAAAGATAAAAGTGCTGCCTCTCATTCATCTTCCTTTGCCCAAAGGGAGACTTAGCTTTCTCTCTTATTGCACGAGGCGATGTCGTTCACTGAAAATCTTCTGCACGAAATAAAAGATTCTGATTGCCCATCTGGCATCCCGTTGAGAACTGCATCAGCTTCAATCTACAATTCATCCCTTCTCGAGATAACCTTCCTTTTTCTTCTTTCATAATAAACTCTTCTGCCCTCCTTTGACAATAACCTCTCTCTCTCCTAACGTTTTGTTTCTGCAGAGCACCCATTACGAAGATGCTACTTGCCCTCAATCCCGTAATGGATTCTCCTCGTTTTGGATGTACAACAGCGCAGAGGCTGATGGGTTATCAATCAGGATAACTCATCATCTCTTTCCCTTTGGAGGAAGCGGCCATGTTGGGGGCATTACGCAAAGAATGTTTACTTTAGAAAGTTGTTCCTCTTGGGTCGACGAACCTTTAGCAGGATTATTCAAGGCTGGCTGAAAACCATCTCAGGTTGGCTTGTATTACCTCTGAGCGTTACTTTCGGCCACAAAACTGCCTAAATTACCAGGTCAGGTGGCTTGCGAGCCAAGCCTCGCAATTTTCAGTTGCCAGGTTCAAGTGTCAACTACGCCATCGTTGAGATTTCTCTCCGCTGAACCTCTCAGCCTGCCCTCGATCACAAAGGAGACACCATTGGGTTTATAAAGGCTGTCGGATCGGACGTTAAGTGGATTTGGGTTTATAAAGGACACATTTGGGTTTTTAAAGGCTGTCGGATCGGACGGACGTGGTCCCCGTGTGCAGGTAACCCAGTAACTGTGCACCCTAAACAACACTCTGGATGGCCTTGACTGGAGATTACCATTTGTCTCATAACCTATGTCCAGTGGGTAACCTTTCCCAATCTTTTATGAGCCCTCGGGGTCTTTGTGACCAGTCCATTTAGACCATTGTATGCAAAAACGTGCCTCTCAGAACTAAAATAACCGAACCTAATAAAGTGTACGCTCAGTGCATGTCGTGCCCGCTTTTTTTTTCACTCCCAATTAGATTAATGGAACTCAATTACGGGTCAGAAGAAGTTAAATATGCATCACCCTTAACAGTGACACGTGACCTACTCCCAGTCAATTACGCAACCGAAAGAGTCAAGAACTTAAAATGCCGAGCACCAGATATCAACGCGAAGACCAAGAACGGCCAGTCGACCGCATTAACACGTCACGGTGAGGCAACCGCCGACAAACCAAACGGCTACCGTGTCTTGGCAACAGCTCTTTAATCAAAAACGACCTCGTCGACCCACGAGCACTTGTCCCGAACGCGAAACGCACTGGCCGTGCCAACCGACACATCCAATTGCATCCATTGGCCGTGGAAGTGAAGTTTTACAAGCCATTGTTTTGTCGCCAACCCTCGCGCGGATGGCTACCTAACCCCACCTGACACGGTACGTTACTCGTATCGCGAGGCTTAACCCGAGAGAAAAAAAAGAGGTCAACGTCTTCGGTCAACCTTGACTACTTCCGCCAAGTTCAGGGCCCTTTATCCTCGCGCCATATCCGGCAACTCGAAGGAAATTAAATTCCCGTTTCTTAGTTACGTCAAAAAGTTCGACCTCGACTTGATTGGTGTTAATACGCAACGTTAATGAGTCCGGGAATGTCTCCTCGTTCTAATATGGAAGTTCTACTTTTGCTCACATATATATTTAGCAGACGAATTAAAAGGTCGAAAGCTAGTAAGAAGGTAACTGGCAACTCCCTGCTGATGATCTCGTTGCCTAGATACACACGAAGACTTAGAACCTTAAATCGAATCAGCCTCTTTTTACACTGGAAAAATGCACCATCTGCTTCGTTTGATATTTATAACGTAAAAGATGTTACGAAAACCCTCTGAAATATCCAGTTTAAAAAAACTATTCTACATTTTGCATATTCCCCTCCCCACCCCCTAGGTTTTACTTTCATTTTCTTAATTTGCTTTAGCAGGGGAATGCTGAAACGGGTATTGATTTTAATCGCAGAGGCAAAGAATGACAGAATAGAGTTAGCGAATGATTTCTTTAGACAAAGTAGAATACAGGAGAAGGTACAGTCGCTCAAAAAAATATCCGAACAATATGGTTGATTACAATATTGAGAAAAAATATCTGGCAACGTTTTTTTTTTAGAAATTAGTGATCTGGCAACCTTCGTGTCACGTGACACGAAGGTTGCCAGGTCACTAATTTCTAAAAAAAATCGTTGCCAGATATTTTTTCTGAATTCTGTGATCGACCATGTTGTTCGGATACTTTTTTGAGCGACTGTAGGTGGTCATATTATTTTGATACTAGATCGTGTGGGCTCACTCACGGAAATATTGAGCGTGTGCAGTTACCGTTCACAGCAAACTGGAGCGGTTGTGGTTAATGTTCACAGCACATTGGCTCACAAAGACCTGGATCGTGTGGGCTCACTCACGGAAATATTGAGCGTGTGCAGTTACCGTTCACAGCAAACTGGAGCGGTTGCGGTTAATGTTCACAGCACATTGGATCGTGTGAGCTCACAAAGACCTGGATCGTGTGGGCCCACTCCCGGAAATATTGAGCGTGTGCAGTTACCGTTCACAGCAAACTGGAGCGTGTACAGTTGCTGTACACGCTCCAGATATTTTTCCTGAATTCTGTAATCACGTGACACGAAGGTTGCCAGATCTCGAATATCTAAAAGAAAAATCGTTGCCAGATATTTATTCTGAATTCTGTGATCGACCATAAAATAAAAAAATAATAAATGCCCCCTCAAGCAGCTGCTTGCCACAGAGGTCTGACAGGAGCGTGTCAGTTTATATGCCAAAGTAGAAGGTCGGTGAGGTTGGCAGGCCCTCAGCAGAAAAACGACACGAAAGGCCATGGCCAGTGTCCGAATATTTATTTGAGCAACTGTATATATCGTTTTATTTTCTTCAAAATTCCCTTATCCATTTCAAAAGATTATAAAATGTTCACATGCAACTTAACTGACTAGATTTTTTCCGAACAAATCATTACAGGCAAATCGAACATTAGGCCTTCTCGTCCCTTCCCCGGGTGGGGTGGGCGAGGTGTGGTCCAACCAGAATTGAACAAGGCATCGACCCGGCGTTTTTGTAAACAACCAGGATGCACCCTGTCCCGTTTTTAAAAATAATGCAAATAATTTCATCAGATAAATACCGAAAGTGCGATGCACTAAAGTACGATTTACGAAGACTTTTCGTAATAAAGGTTACCGTACTAACGGATGATTTTCTAATCTCCGATTATTACGAATTACTGCTGTTAAATAATGCAAAATACAAAAAATTAAAAACCATTTTCTTCGAAATCTAGCACATTTATTCTCAAGAGGTGAATATTTTCTTCTAGTTTTTTTTTTTTTTTTGGGGGGGGGGGCTCGGCTCAGTCGATAGCGCGCCAGGCTCGTGATCTGTAGTTCCCAGGTTCGAGTCCCAGTTGGGTCAGCGTTGAGATATATTTCCGCAAAATTCCCCACCCTGCCCACGGTATGTAGGGGACACCGATGGGCTTGGAAAGGTCGCCGTCCGTCTGATGGGACGTTAAGCCGTGACCCCGTGTGCGGGAGAGCCATACCCTGTGCACGTTAAAGAACACGCTGGATGGCGTTGACGGGAGGCTACCATCTGTTCCAGTGGGTCCTCTCCCCCAACCTTCTCTGAGCCTTCGGGGTCCTTGTGACCTGGCCATTGGGTGGGAGATCCATATTCTATGCACATTAAAGAACACGCTGGATGGCCTTGACTGGAGGCTACCATCTGTCTCCCAACAGCTGTTCCAGTGGGTCCCCTTCCCCAATCTTCTCTGAGCCTTCGGGGGTCCTTGTGACCTGGCCATTGGGTGGGAGATCCATATTCTATGCTCATTAAAGAACACGCTGGATGGCCTTGACGGGAGGCTACCATCTGTCTCCCAACAGCTGTTCTAGTGGGTCCTCTCCCCCAACCTTCTCTGAGCCTTCGGTGTCCTTGTGACCTGGCAATTGGGTGGGAGATCCATATTCTATGCACATTAAAGAACATGCTGGATGGCCTTGACGGGAGGCTACCATCTGTCTCCCATCAGCTGTTCCAGTGGGTCCTCTCCCCCAACCTTCTCTGAGCCTTCGGGGTCCTTGTGACCTGGACATTGGGTGAGAGATCCATATTCTATGCACATTAAAGAACACGCTGGATGGCCTTGACGGGAGGCTACCATCTGTCTCCCAACAGCTGTTCCAGTGGGTCCCCTCCCCTAACCTTCTCTGAGCCTTCGGCGTCTTGTGACCTGGCCATTTAGCCCATGGTGTAATAACCCAACCAATGGAAAATAAGCTCAGAGGTAAAATAACCCAACCTTGAGACCACCTCTTTTGCTAGCAATGGTTTTATTTGAAGACGCTGGAATGTTTGAAAACGTTAAAACGCTCCCTGTGTGGCCATATTCTAAGAAGGTCTGTGAAAGAATGAGGTTCATAGAAATATCTTTCGTAATAATTATCAGAATTGACAGAGGGATCAGGGTTCGAATCTCAGATGTAGAGTTCTTAAAATTTTTTTGCCTTTCTGCTGAGGTTGTATTTCGCTTCTCAAGTGCCAATTTGTGGATTTTGTGAAAAGAGAAGTTGCGAAATATCTTTCCAATCCGAGTTCTAATCGTAACCAGACAGGAAATAAATTGAAACTTGTGACGTAACAAGTCTCATAGGCCACAAAACATTTATCTTCGTACTTCTCTTGGAGTGAAATTGATTAAATCGATAGCGCGCCAGAATTGAAAAAAGCAGTCCCAGGTTCGAGTCCCGCCTGGGCCAGCGTTAAAATCTATCTGTGCACAACTCCCCGCCCTGCCCACGGTCAGAAGGGAACACCGAGGGCTTGAAAACACCGTCGTCCGTCCGATGTAACTTAAAGCCATACTCTGTGCACGTTAAAGAACACGCTGGATGGCCTTGACAGCGGGTGGCTACCATCTGTGTCCCAACAGCTGTTCCAGTGGGTCCTCTCCCCCAACCTTCTCTGAGCCTTCGGGGTCCTTGTGACCTGGCCATTAGCCCATGGTGTGCAAAAAAGTGCCGCTCAGAGGTAAAACAACCCAACATTAAAGAACACGCTGGATGGCCTTGACAGCGGGAGGCTACCATCTGTCTCCCAACAGCTGTTCCAGTGGGTCCTCTCCCCCAACCTTCTCTGAGCCTTCGGGGTCCTTGTGACCTGGCCATTAGCCCATGGTGTGCAAAAAAGTGCCGCTCAGAGGTAAAACAACCCAACATTAAAGAACACGCTGGATGGCCTTGACAGCGGGTGGCTACCATCTGTCTCCCAACAGCTGTTCCGGTGGGTCCTCTCCCCCAACCTTCTCTGAGCCTTCGGGGTCCTTGTGACCTGGCCATTAGCCCACGGTGTGCAAAAAAGTGCCGCTCAGAGGTAAAACAACCCAACTCTTGTGACTTATAAAGTGTCACTAGGCTACAAGGCATTTATCTTCAACTGCTCTTGGCGCTAGATTGACTCAGTCGGTAGCGCGTCAGGCTCGTAAATGACGTTCCCAGGTTCGAGTCTCAACTGTGCCTTCGTTCACATTAAGCTTCGTTCAGTTTTAATCTCCGCTAACCGCCACCCTGCGCTCGTTGATAAGGGGGTCACAGTTTGACTTGTAAAGGCAGTCGTCCATCGGATGCGAGGTTAAGCCGCGACCCTTGTCCAAGAAGAATATCGATTGGGAAATATTTTACTAAATGTTGAAACAAAAATCGAATTTTGAGCTCAAGGTTGGCCCCCTTGAATACCGAGCCCTCGGGCGCATGTGCAGTAATCCGCCACTGCACAAAAATTCAAACAAAATGAGTCTGGTCACTGGAAACATCATTAAGTATGAAAAGAACAAAAATCTTAGACGGGGGTGGGGATGCATACCTACGATAAGAACACTAAAGCGAATGAGCTAGTTTAATAATGAGTTGGATTGTTTCACCTCTGAACGACACTTTTTTGCACACCATGGGCTAAATGTCCAGGTCACAAGGATCCCGAAAGGCTGGGGGAGGGGACCCACTGGAACAGCTGTTGGGAGACAGATGGTAGCCTCCCGTCAAGGCCATCCAGCTTGTTCTTTAACGTGCACAAGGTATGACTCTCTCCCGCACACGGGGCCACGGCTTAACGTTCCATCCGACGGACGGTGGCCTTTCCAAGCCCATCGGTGTCCCCTACTGACCGTCGGCAGGGCGAGTAATTTTGCGGAGATAAATCTCAACGCTGACCCAGCTGGGACTCGAACCTGGGAACTGCAGATTACAAGCCTGGCGCGTTACCAAATGAGCCACCCCCGCCCCATTTTAACAATGGGATTATGATCTCAGTTTGAGTTATGATCTTAGTTACAATTGCCCGTAAAGAAAGTTTTACTCTCAATAATTCAGTCAGAGTCCACTTTTCCTTGTTATGTCACCGTTACAAAATCATTTCCTGTTGTGTCTGTCACAGGGTCTAACCCTTTGATACGAGAAAGAGTTTGCTTCGGCCTTTACGACATGTTAGATGAATTGATTCAGGGTCAACGCTTTTCCTGCTTTCGTGCATTGTGATTTTCCCTCGAGGCTGTCCAGCCATTTCCCTTTCAGGTGGGGCGGGGGTAGCTCAGTCGGTAGCGCGCCAGGCTCGTAATCTGTAGTTTCCAGGTTCGAGTCCCAGCTGGGTCAGCGTTGAGATTTATCTCCGCAAAATTCCCCGCCCTGCCCACGGTCAGTAGGGGACACCAATGGGCTTGGAAAGGCCGCCGTCCGTCGGATGAGACGTTAAGCCGTGGCCCCGTGTGCGGGAGAGCCATACCCTGTGCACGTTAAAGAACACCCTGGATGGCCTTAACGGGAGGCTACCATCTATCTCCCAACAGCTGTTACAGTGGATCCCCTCCCCCAACCTTCTCTGAGCCTTCGGGGTCCATGTGACCTGGTCATTTAGCCCATGGTGTGCAAAGAATTGCAGCTCAGAGGTAAAACAACCCAACTCAGATGGGGCAGGGGGGCAACGCGATTCACAAATTTGCGAGTCACGAAAATATGAACCCTTAGAATTTCTCGTTCAGGAAACAAGAATGTGGGAACTTGAAAGTGGAAGTTTTTTTCCTACCACTGCTTAAAGATGGATTAAGGATTTCTGGATCTCGAAGGATCTCAGCCATCAGGGGACGTTAAAGCCTTGTGAAAGAAGAATCCTGATTGGGTTTTTGTTTTACCTCTGAGAGTCACCTTTTTGCATACAACGGGATAAATGGGGTCACCGTTGAGATTTGTCTCCGCAAAATTCCCCGCCCTGCCCACGGTCAGTAGGGGACACCGATGGGCTTGGAAAGGCCGCCTTCCGTCGGATGGGACGTTAAGACGTGGTTCCGTGTGCGAGAGATCTATACCTTGTGCACTTTAAAGAACACGTTGGATGGCCTTGACGGGAGGCTACCATCTGTCTCCCAACAGCTGTTCTAGTGGGTCCCCTTCCCCAACCTTCTCTGAGTCTTCGGGGTCCATGTGACCTGGCCATTTAGCCCATGGTGTGCAAAAAAGTGCCGCTCAGAGATAAAACAATCCAACTCAACCCTGTGCACGTTAAAGAACACGTTGGATAGCCTTGACGGGAGGTTACCATCTGTCTCCCAACAGCTGTTCCAGTGGGTCCCCTCCCCCAAACTTCTCTGAACTTCGGGGTCCTTGTGACCTGGGCATTTAGCCCATGGTGTGCAAAAAAGTACCGCTCAGAGGTAAAACAACCCAACTCAACCCTGTGCACGTTAAAGAACACGCTGGATAGCCTTGACGGGAGGCTACCATCTGTCTCCCAACAGCTGTTCCAGTGGGTCCCCTTCCCCAACCTTCTCTGAGCCTTCGGGGTCCTTGTGGCCTGGCCATTTAGCCCATGGTGTGCAAAAAAGTGCCGCTCAGAGATAAAACAATCCAACTCAACCCTGTGCACGTTAAAGAACACGTTGGATAGCCTTGACGGGAGGTTACCATCTGTCTCCCAACAGCTGTTCCAGTGGGTCCCCTCCCCCAACCTTCTCTGAACTTCGGGGTCCTTGTGACCTGGGCATTTAGCCCATGGTGTGCAAAAAAGTACCGCTCAGAGGTAAAACAACCCAACTCAACCCTGTGCACGTTAAAGAACACGCTGGATAGCCTTGACGGGAGGCTACCATCTGTCTCCCAACAGCTGTTCCAGTGGGTCCCCTTCCCCAACCTTCTCTGAGCCTTATGGTTCCTTGTGACCTGGCCATTTAGCCCATGGTGTGCAAAAAAAGTTCGGCTCAGAGGTAAAACAACCCAACCCAACTCTTTCCAGTGCCCTCGAGAGATCGACCTGGTTTAATAATTTAGTTGAAGCAACAGCGCCACCTGGAATGCAGCGAATTGACATGAAGTGAGCGAAGGCCAAGGAATCGACCTTAATGACGTCACCTGAGAATGCATCCGAAAGAGGAAAAGGTCATTCCCATTGGAAGGAGAATCGCATTAAGAACGAGAAAAAGGTGCAAATGAAATGATTCGTGGAGATTTCAATGAAAAAAAAAAGAGCCTACTTTTAAAAATTAATGGATCAAGGGTTGGGTTGGGTTGTTTTACCTCTGAGCGGCACTTTTTTGCACACCATGGGCTAAATGGCCAGGTCACATGGACCCCGAAGGCTCAGAGAAGGTTGGGGGAGGGGACCCACTGGAACAGCTGATGGGAGACAGATGGTAGCCTCCCGTCAAGGCCATCCAGCGTGTTCTTTAACGTGCACAGGGTATGGTTCTACCGTACACGGGGCCACGGCTTAACGTCCCATCCGACGGACGGCGGCCTTTCCAAGCCCATCGGTGTCCCCTACTGACCGTGGGCAGGGCGGGGAATTTTGTGGAGATAAATCTCAACGCTAACCCAGCTGGGACTCGAACCTGATGGATCAAGGTAACTTTCCTAATGCATTAGACTCATTCATATGGACCTTAATGTAGGACTTTTATAAAGCATCCTTCATGGCCAAGTTGGGTTGTTTTACCTCTGAGCGTTCCGCAAAACTCCCCGCCCTGACCACGGTCGGTAAGGGACGCCAGTGGGCTTGGAAAGTCCGCCGTCCGTCCGATGGGACGTTAAGCCATTATCCGTGTACGGGAGAGAGAGCCATACTCCGTTCACGTTAAAGAACACACTGGATGGCCTTGACGATAGGTTACCATCTGTCTCCCAACAGCTGTTCCAGTGGGTCTCTTCCCCCAACCTTCTCTGAGCCTTCGGGGTCCTTGTGACCTGACCATTTAGCCTATTGTGTTCAAAATAAGTGCTGCTCAGAGGTAAAAAAAAAACAACTAATGCAGTTCATGCTTTGTTTATCGTCACCTATGTGTTTCTGTGGGGTCTTAATCACTGAGCCCTCCCCCCCCCCCAAAAAAAAATAAATATATAATAATCTGTACCGCTGAAAAACGTAATTTAGAAGTTCTTCTTTAAAATAATTTTTATGCTTAAGAATGCCGAGAACGAATATGCATAGAAGTGAAGGAGATTAGTGCTAAGGTGATATGCCGAGGTTCGAGTCGCTGCTATGCCTGGGTTGAGATTTTCTCCGCTAACACCCACTCTGACACCAAAGGGCGTGAAAAACAGTCGTCCGTCAGATGGGACGTTAAGCCGTGACTCCGTAAAGACGTCATGATTCAATCTGCCTCCTAAAACAGCTGACCTACGGGGGGGGGGGAGTCTTCCTTCTCCTAACAACTCTGAGCCCTTGCACTCATTGGGACCTGAGCATTTAGCCCATTATGTGTTGGGTTGTTTTACCTCTGAGCGGTACTTTTTTGCACACCATGGTCTAAATGGCCAGGTCACATGGATCCCAAAGGCTCAGAGAAGGTTGGGGGAGGGGACCCACTGGAACAGCTGTTGGGAGACAGATGGTAGCCTCCCGTCGCGTGTACAGCAACTGTACACGCTCCAGTTACCGTTCACAGCAAACTGGAGCGTGTGCAATTACTGCACACGCTCCAGTTTGCTGTGAACGGTAACTGCACACGCTCAATATTTCTGTGACTGGGCCCACACGATCCAGGTTTTTGTGAGCTCACACGATGCAATGTGCTGTGAACATTAACCGCAACCGCTCCAGTTTGCTGTGAACGGTAACTAAAAAGGTTGTTGGGTTGTTTTACCTCTGAGCGGCACTTTTTTGCACACTATGGGCTAAATGGCCAGGTCACAAGGACCCCAACGCCTCAGAGAAGATTGGGGGAGGGGACCCACTGGAACAGCTGTTGGGAGACAGATGGTAGCCTCTCGTCAAGGCCATCCATCGTGTTCTTTAACATGCACAGGGTATGGCTCTTCCGCACACGGAGCCACGGCTTAACGTCCCATCCGACGGACGGCGGCCTTTCCAAACCCATCGGTGTCCCCTACTGACCGTGGGCAAGGCGGGGAATGCCCATTATGTGCATAAAAGTATTGCTTAGAGTTAACTCTAACCTTCTCTTAGCCTTGCAAGTCCTTGTGACTTGGCCGCTTAGCCAATCACCTTCGCAAAACAACTGTTCAGAAGCATAAATAGCCTTCTCTAAGCCTTTGGGGCTTTTGTGACCTGGACATTCAGCCCATTGAGTGCAAAAAAAGTGCTTCTCAGAGGTAAAACAACCCAACCCTTTAAAGGAATACTGATTTCTTTCTAAATTTCAACATGAAAATTTGATCTGTGCAACGATATTATTGCTGGTAATATAAAACACCGAATGTGTATATTCGATAGCAAATCAAAATATTTGGGATCAGGAATTTTTTCACATTAAAAAAAATATTAAAAATGATTTTTTAAGGAAGACGATACATAAGTGTTCCGTAGTTGTAATTGCCAACAGACGTGTTTTGTTTCTGGCAAAGATTCTTCGTCTGGAGGTTAACCTGTTGCAAACTAACAAAATTCCCAAGCACTGAAGGGTTACAGAGGTTTAGTCAGACTGTACAGTCGCTCAAAAAAGAGTATCCGAACACTATGGTTGATTACATAATTCAGAAAAAATATCTGGAGCGTGTACAACAACTGTACACGCTCCAGTTACACAGCAAAGTTCACAGCAAACTGTAACTGCACACGCTCAATATTTCTGTGAGTGGGCCCACACAATCCAGGTCTTTGTGAGCTCACACGATCCAATGTGCTGTGAACATTAACCGCAACCGCTCCAGTTTGCTGTGAACGGTAACTGCACACGCTCAATATTTCTGTGAGTGAGCCCACACGATCCAGGTCTTTGTGAGCTCACACGATCCAATGTGCTGTGAACATTAACTGCAACCGCTCCAGTTTGCTGTGAACGGTAACTGCACACGCTCAATATTTCCGTGAGTGAGCTCACACGATCCAGGTCTTTGTGAGCTCACACGATGCAATGTGCTGTGAACATTAACCGCAACCGCTCCAGTTTGCTGTGAACGGTAACTGAACACGCTCCATATTCATTGCATTATATATTCATACGCATTATATATATTAAAAAATATCCGAACACTATGGTTGATTACAGAATTCAGAAAAAATAACTGGCAACGATTTTTTTAGAAATTAGTGATCTGGCAACCTTCATGTCACGTGATTACAGAATTCAGGAAAAATATCTGGAGCGTGTATAGCAACTGTACACGCTCTAGTTACCGTTCAGAGCAAACTGGAGCGTGTGCAGTAACTGCACACGCTCCAGTTTGCTGTGAACGGTAACTGCACACGCTCAATATTTCCGTAAGTGAGCCCACACGATCCAGGTCTTTGTGAGCTCACCTTGGGGGCTAAGCATAATTTATCTTTTGAGTTTGGCTTAAAAGAATTGAGTTTGGCTTAAAACCAAACTCAAACTTTTTGTATTGATTTACTGTCTGATGTTAAGAGAAAATTCGTTTGATGAATTTCTGCACTTGAGTTGAAAAGAGGACAGTGGAAGTACAATCGCCAAAAAAATATTCAAACACTATCGTTGATTACAGAATTCAGAAAAAATATATGGCAACGATTTTTTTTTATTAGTGATCTGGCAACTTTCGTGTCACGAAGGTTACCAGTTCACTAATTTCTATAAAAAATAATCGTTGCCAGATATTTTTTTCTGAATTCTGTAATTATCCCTTAGTGTTCGGATACTTTTTTGAGCGACTGTAGTTGTCCTTTGATTCATTTGCTGCTCCGCATCGTCTGCAAGTCGATGAAACACAATGGCGATGATAATAGCTAACCTTTGACCTCCTGCTGTCAGTAATCCCTGAAATAGCTTTTCATTTCCGTCACGTGCCCTTCCGTTTTCTTGTTGTTTCCTCGGCCTCGTTCCAACAGAGCCTCAAGGGAGAATCGCGACTTCCGTAACAAATGCCTTCGTCGCTGTTGTTATTATTTCCCATAGATTTAAATACACAAGCGATTGAACTGTGTCAGATCATGTCGTCCCCTTTTATCCTCAGCCGTTTCCTCGTTTTCTTCCCTCATTATAACGAATCCTTCATCCCACAAGCATCCACATCCTCTTAACCGAACCTCGTCTAATCGGAAGCAAACGCAACTGCAGACGTGAAATTTTTTCTGAAATCGAAGCAAACGTGGACTTGTATTCCTCGGAGGGATAGGATTGGTGGATGTTTTCACTCAACGGGCTAAGTAGCCATGTCACAAAGACCCCAAATGCTCAGAGAAGGTGAGGGAAGAGGATTCACCGACAGGAGACAGATTAAATAACGTGTTAGATGGCCTTAACAGCAGATATCCCGTCTTGATGATATCCGTTCTTTAACGTGCACAGTGTATGTCTGTCCTGTACACAGAGGGGCGGGGGTGGCTCAGTCGGTAGCGCGCCAGGTTCGTAATCTGTAGTTCCAAGGTTCGAGTCCCAGCTGGGTCAGCGTTGAGATTTATCTCCGCAAAATTCCCCGCCCTGCCCACGGTCAGTAGGGGACACCGATGGGCTTGGAAAGGCCGCCGTCCGTCGGATGGGACGTTACGCCGTGGCCCCGTGTGCGGGAGAACCATACCCTGTGTACGTTAAAGAACACGCTGGATGGCCTTGGCGGGAGGCTACCATCTGTCTCCCAACAGCTGTTCCAGTGGGTCCCCTCCCCCAACCTTCTCTGAGCCTTCGGGGTCCATGTGACCTGGCCATTTAGCCCATGGTGTGCAAAAAAGTGCCGCTCAGAGGTAAAAAAACCCAAACAAAAACCTGTACACAGATTTTGGGTTGTGTTGTTTTACCTCTGAGCGACACTTTTTTGCACACCATGGGCTAAATGGCCAGGTCACATGGACCCCGAAGGCTCAGAGAAGGTTGGGAGAGGAAACCCACTGGAAGAGCTGATGGGAGACAGATGGTAGCCTCCCGTCAAGGCCATCCAGTGTGTTCTTTAATTTTGGGTTGTTTTTCTTCTGAGCGGCACTGTTTTGCACACCATGGGCTAAATGGCCAGGTCACAAGGACCCCGAAGGCTCAGAGAAGGTTGGGGGAGGGGACCCACTGGAACAGCTGTTGGGAGACTAGATGGTAGTCTCCCGTCAAGGCCATCCAGTGTGTTCTTTAACGTACACAGGGTATGGTTCTCCCGCACACGGGGCCACGGCTCAACGTCCCATCCGACGGACGGCGGCCTTTCCAAGCCCATCGGTGTCCCCTACTGACCGTGGGCAGGGCGGGGAATTTTGTCCTGTAGACAGAGCCACGGCTTAACGTCCCTTTCAAATATTAGCGATGTCCCCTTTCCGACCAAGAGAAGAGCAGAGATCGGAGGACAAAATCTCAACTCTGGCATAGTTTGGTCAAACCGGAAACGTCAGATTACGAACATCACACGCTACGGATTCAGCCAATTTCCGTCCCTAATATGTGATGAGAGACTGCATGATTTCCGAAACCTTTGCACAATTTGTTTTATAGTGTGCAAATGCTCTGAAAATTACACACTTTTAGCTTCCTTCCGATACATTGGGCTTTTTTCTCTCGACGTTTTCATTCAAATAAGGGAAAAAGATAGAATTTTTTTAGTAATTAAATCTTTATTTTCGTATCAAAATGGGGCGGGGGTGGCTCAGTCGGTAGCGCGCCAGGCTCGTAATCCGTAGTTCCCAGGTAATTCGAGTCCCAGCTGGGTCAGCGTTGAGATTTATCTCCGCAAAATTCCCCGCCCTGCCCACGGTCAGTAGGGGACACCGATAGGCTTGGAAAGGACGCCGTCCGTTGGATGGGACGTTAAGCCGTGGCCCCCGTGTGCGGGAGAGCCATACCCTGTGCACGTTAAAGAACACGCTGGATGGCCTTGACGGGAGGCTACCATCTGTCTCCCAACAGCTGTTCCAGTGGGTCCCCTCCCCCAACCTTCTCTGAGCCTTCGGGGTCCATGTGACCTGGCCATTTAGCCCATGGTGTGTAAAAAAGTGCCGCTCAGAGGTAAAACAACCCAACCCAACTCGTATCACAATATTACAAAGCAAAATTGCACTTGTCCTGTAACCTAACTTGTCTGCAAGGAATACAATGCAAAGTCAATATTTATTTGAATTTTTTTCTAGACGTGAGACAGACTGCGTCGCCTCGTTTGCCAATGTTGCTGTATGCATAATTACAGTTCGGCGACTGTGCGAAAAAAAATCTTGTCCATTTATCACAAGTGTATGGGTAAGGTAACGACCTTCGTGTCACGTGACACGAAGGTTGCCAGATCACTAATTTCTAAACAAATCGTTGCCAGATATTTTTCTGATTTCTGTAATCAACCATAGTGTTTGGATATTTTTTTTAATATATAATGCAATGAATATGGAGCGTGTGCAGTTACCGTTCACAGCAAACTGGAGCGGTTGCGGTTAATGTTCACAGCACATTGAATCGTGTGAGCTCACAAAGACCTGGATCGTGTGGGCTCACTCACGGAAATATTGAGCGTGTGCAGTTACCGTTCACAGCAAACTGGAGCGGTTGCGGTTAATGTTCACAGCACATTGGATCGTGTGAGCTCACAAAGACCTGGATTGTGTGGGCTCACTCACGGAAATATTGAGCGTGTGCAGTTACCGTTCACAGCAAACTGGAGCGGTTGCGGTTAATGTTCACAGCACATTGGATCGTGTGAGCTCACAAAGACCTGGATCGTGTGGGCCCACTCACAGAAATATTGAGCGTGTGCAGTTACCGTTCACAGCAAACTGGAGCGTGTGCAGTAACTGCACACGCTCCAGTTTGCTGTGAACGGTAACTGGAGCGTGTACAGTTGCTGTACACCCTCCAGATATTTTTCCTGAATTCTGTAATCACGTGACACGAAGGTTGCAAGGTCACTAATTTCTAAAAAAAATCATTGCCAGATATTTTTTCTGAATTCTGTAATCAACCGTAGTGTTCGGATACTTTTTTGAGCGACTGTACCACGGTTTTATATGTTCCATCCGACGGATGGCGGCCTTTCCAAGGCTATCGGATGGCGGCCTTTCCAAGGCTATCGGTGTCCCCTTCTGACCATGGGCAGGGCGGGGAGTTTTGTGGAGATAAATTTCAAAGCTGAGCCAAGCGATACTCGAACCTGGGAACTGCAGATTACGAGCCACCCTCGCCCCTCCTTTACAGGACAACATAGAGCATATCTTCAATAATTACCCTCCCCTCCCGAAGCCAATGTATTTTTTTAAATTACATTTAAGAATCTTTCTTCATATTTCCTCATATTTTGATAATTGAATTTTAGAAATTGATTAGAGGAGAAAACGTCCATTCCGATCGCAACAGATATTATAGAACTTTTACATGGGGGGGTGCCCATTCCACAGGAAGAGGGGAAGGGGAGGATGATAACCCCCACAACCGTAATCCCGCACGCTAAGAGGTAACAATTTAAAACGACTTGAACGTCGTCTGCAATAGATCAAATTAGGACCGATTTTAATGTGGCACAATTTCTTTTTTTCTCTTGGGCTTGACAATACCGATCGCAATACGAACAATTTCCTTTTTCCATTTCCAATAAATCCCCATCTTCTCTTTAAGTGCATTCCCCACATCCCTTCCTTATTCCTCCATCTTAACGACGAACTGACGGTTTCGACTCCACCGTTAAAAAAAAACCTCAACCGTCGTCGCCATCTCGTTTGCCTGCAGTCGTCCAGTGACCTCATAAAAATGCACTTTCGCTCGCGCTAAAGCGTGCAGGTGACGTCAGCAAGACGTACTACCTCGTGACTTACTCGACGATGCAAATGGTGTGCTTGTATGTCAGTGCCCTCTAGCGTAGAGAGTGGTCGGCCCCCATCCCCCAAAAAACACGTGAAGCTGGTTCATCCCCAACAGTTGAATGACCCATGAGAAAGAAGCTGATGCCAGATTCCTGAGTAATTCTCGTTTGAGACGTGCATTCATATTTTGTAATGAGATTCAGCGCGAGATCTGGCATCGGTGGCAGAATGTTGGTTTCAGTTGGTTGTTAAGTTTTATTGCACGCGCATTTGTTCCCAATTTTTGAGCTATACGGTTTTTAATTGCTTCAGTTATGTTAATCACGATATGATATGTTATTTCTACTCGGCGTCTTGAAACAAAATCATTAACAACAACAGAGATGGCCTCACAGCCTCCAATTTACTGTGAGGCCACCTCGGTTGATGGTAATGATTTTGTTAAGCAGGCGCGTGAATATTTTGAAACGTTTATAACGCTAACCTGCTTTCCGTACCTCCGTAACTTTAACAACATTAGTGACATTATAGCTTACGCTTGTTATTAAGTTTTATTGCATTCGCGTTTGCTCAAGTTGGGTTGGGTTGTTTTACCTCTGAGCGGCACTTTTTTGCACACCATGGGCTAAATGGCCAGGTCACATGGACCCCGAAGGCTCGGAGAAGGTTGGAGGAGGAGACCCACTGGAACAGCTGTTGGGAGACAGATGGTAGCCTCCCGTCAAGGCCATCCAGCGTGTTCTTTAACGTGCACAGGGTATGACTCTCCCTCATACGGTGCCACGGCTTAACGTCCCATCCGACGGACGGCGGCCTTTCCAAGCCCATCGGTGTCCCCTACTGACCGTGGGCAGGGCGGGGAGTTTTGCGGAGATAAATCTCAACGCTGACCCAGCTGGGATTTGAACCTGGGAACTACAGATTACGAGTCTGGCGCTCTACCGACTGAGCCACCCCCGCCCCAATGCACGGGGACATTGATCTAGTTCTTAGCGTGCCTGGAGGTATAGCACAAGGATCCAGGTTCGAATCCTTTAAGTCATGGATGCTTGTTGTTGTGTTTTTGCTGAGGTCTTAATTACCTCAAAAATCTTCTCTAGAGAAAATTATGATAAGCTCGTTGTCAGACTTCACTGGTAAGTCAGCTATCCGAAAGGAAATAATACTGATAATAAAAAATGCCATATAATTATTAGATTACTAAATAATGGATAATATATTTCTTATTGATAATTTAACAAAAACCAAAATCACTGTGTTCAAATAGGTTATTATGGTAAGGTATAGAAAGAAACGCAGCTTGCAAATTTGAAATTGATAGTTGATGTTGGATATTGCGTTTAATACTTCACATAGCTTAGACTCTTGTAATGTGATCATCTGACCTTGAGAATCGAAGCTGTGAAGCGGATGCTGTGTAATGACCTGGAACCATCTGAAGGACCGAAAAATTTGACCTGCTTCAATCTACGTAGATGTTAAGAATTCGTGAAAACGGATCGCATTTCGACTGTGACATTTCTGTGAACACTATCTTCACAATTTATGCCAATATGATATTATTTATGATAGAATAGATCTAATTGTTTTATGCGCAGTTGCTTCCTATGTTTATTAAGCGATCTATTTCTTTTTAATTTTCAACAAAATAATTATGACGACTGATCACTTTTGTCGTAGTCATGGTGACGAAATGGCTGATATTTTATCTATCAAGTGACCACAAAGTATTTCTACTCTCTGTACGAATCGTTTGCGTGTTATGAAATAATCGCGAATTCTGTTTTTGTTCATAGGATGGGTTGCTTTACCTCTGACTGGCACTTTTTTCCCCCACAATGGGTTAAATGGTCAGGTCACAAGGACCCCAAAGGCTCAGAGAAGGTTAGGAAAGGCGTCCCACGGGACAACTGTTGGGAGATGGATGGTAGCCACTCATCAAGCAATCCGATGTATTCTTTAACTCGCACAGGTCGAGGCTCCTCTGCACACCGTGTCGCTGCTTAGCATCTAATCCGACAGATGGCGCATTTTCAAACCAATCGATATCCCTTTTCTGACTGAAGGGTAGTGTTGGGGTTTAGAGGAGATAAAAATGTAAATTTTAAACTACATTTTCAGTCCGGTAGAATGGGACCTTCACAACCACGATATCCAGAAGATATCTAAGATCATTATGGGATATCCATTACTCATCTCTGATATCTTTAAGATATATTCAGGATATTTTGGTTGTATGTGGAGTTAGCGGAGAAAATCTATCTGGTGCAACTGCAGACTGAACTCAAACATCACCTATTTGTTCTTTAGTTGGATGCCAATTCATTATTATGTGTTTTGCATATTTTTCCACTAGCCGTCTCGTGGCCGAGTGGTTAGCACGCTTGGTTACTGATCTAAGGGACTCTGGGTTCGAGCCCCGGATAAGGCATGGATGTATGTGTTGTTTTTCTGCTGAGGTCCTGCCATCCTCTCAGACCTTCTACTATGGCATATAAACTGAAAGGCTCCTGTCAGACCTCTGTGGCAAGCAGCTGCTTGAGGGGGTATCTATTTCTTTTATTTATTTATATACTTTTCCATGCCAATCCTTTCCCGCAAAAGAAAAGACCTTTTCCAGATCTCAGAACACATTTTTTTTTTTTCGAAGCTGAGCATATGATGCAACGTATGGATGATTTTGGCGGGAAACTCGTATTTTTCTGTTTCGAAGCTGAGCATATGATGCAACGTATGGATGATTTTGGCGGGAAACTCGTATTTTTCTGTTTCGAAGCTGAGCATATGATGCAACGTATGGATGATTTTGGCGGGAAACTCGTATTTTTCTGTTTCGAAGCTGAGCATATGATGCAACGTATGGATGATTTTGGCGGGAAACTCGTATTTTTCTGTTTCGAAGCTGAGCATATGATGCAACGTATGGATGATTTTGGCGGGAAACTCGTATTTTTCTGTTTCGAAGCTGAGCATATGATGCAACGTATGGATGATTTTGGCGGGAAACTCGTATTTTTCTGTTTCGAAGCTGAGCATATGATGCAACGTATGGATGATTTTGGCGGGAAACTCGTATTTTTCTGTTTCGAAGCTGAGCATATGATGCAACGTATGGATGATTTTGGCGGGAAACTCGTATTTTTCTGTTTCGAAGCTGAGCATATGATGCAACGTATGGATGATTTTGGCGGGAAACTCGTATTTTTCTGTTTCGAAGCTGAGCATATGATGCAACGTATGGATGATTTTGGCGGGAAACTCGTATTTTTCTGTTTCGAAGCTGAGCATATGATGCAACGTATGGATGATTTTGGCGGGAAACTCGTATTTTTCTGTTTCGAAGCTGAGCATATGATGCAACGTATGGATGATTTTGGCGGGAAACTCGTATTTTTCTGTTTCGAAGCTGAGCATATGATGCAACGTATGGATGATTTTGGCGGGAAACTCGTATTTTTCTGTTTCGAAGCTGAGCATATGATGCAACGTATGGATGATTTTGGCGGGAAACTCGTATTTTTCTGTTTCGAAGCTGAGCATATGATGCAACGTATGGATGATTTTGGCGGGAAACTCGTATTTTTCTGTTTCGAAGCTGAGCATATGATGCAACGTATGGATGATTTTGGCGGGAAACTCGTATTTTTCTGTTTCGAAGCTGAGCATATGATGCAACGTATGGATGATTTTGGCGGGAAACTCGTATTTTTCTGTTTCGAAGCTGAGCATATGATGCAACGTATGGATGATTTTGGCGGGAAACTCGTATTTTTCTGTTTCGAAGCTGAGCATATGATGCAACGTATGGATGATTTTGGCGGGAAACTCGTATTTTTCTGTTTCGAAGCTGAGCATATGATGCAACGTATGGATGATTTTGGCGGGAAACTCGTATTTTTCTGTAAGTGCTGTCGACTGGAATATCTTCTGAATTGGTGCTTTCTGCAACAAAGGGAAATGGTTTAGGGTTAAAAAAAAACACTGAACAGGTTGTTGGGTTGTTTTACCTCTGAGCGGCACCTTTTTGCACACCATGGGCTAAATGGCCAGGTCACATGGACCCCGAAGGCTCAGAGAAGGTTGGGGGAGGGGACCCACTGGAACAGCTGTTGGGAGACAGATGGTAGCCTCCCGTCAAGGCCATCCAGCGTGTTCTTTAACGTGCACAGGGTATGGCTCTCCCGCACACGGGGCCACGGCTTAACGTCCCATCCGACGGACGACGGCCTTTCCAAGCCCATCGGTGTCCCCTACTGACCGTGGGCAAGGCGGGGAATTTTGCGGAGATAAATCTCAACGCTGACCCAGCTGGGACTCGAACCTGGGAACTACAGATTACGAGCCTGGCGCGCTACTGACTGAGCCACCCCAGCCCCACACACTGAACAGGAATAGCCACAGTCTTACAGAAGATAAAAATTAGACAGCCTCATAATGCTCGCTTTCGGAAAGCAAAATTTACAGTCTTAAGTTTTTCCCCCTCACCCTCAGTTTTGGAGAAACTATTTAAATATGAAATGTATAAGAAGACTTTGTAATATTAAAATTCTGTCATTCTGGAACATTAGTGCCTTCTGCTGATAGAAATCCGAACTAATGGAAGATTTAAAATAGTCTAATAATAACATTTCATTAGTATCCATCCTACCAAAAAAACTAACAATGTCTTTCATTTCTGTCGTAAAAAAATTGAATGTCTAAGCCATGCAAGGTGTTCTTTAATATAGTGCTTCTCAAAGCGATGGTCTTCGGACCCGTGTCACGAGCCATCAGTCGCCGGTCCTCAGCGAGCTGTTAGCAATGAAATATGTCTTCAGAAGCATAGCATCGATATAACATTGCACCACACTTTTTACGTCCTAACTCTAGATGACATCACGTCGTGTAGAGTGAGCAAAGTATCATAGGGCGGGGGTGGCTCAGTCGGTAGCGCGCCAGGCTCGTAATCTGTAGTTCTCAGGTTCGAGTCCCAGCTGGGTCAGCGTTGAGATTTATCTCCGCAAAATTCCCCGCCCTGCCCACGGTCAATAGGGGACACCGATGGGCTTGTAAAGACCGCCGTCCATCGGATGGGACGTTAAGCCGTGGCTCCGTGTGCAGGAAGCCATACCCTGTGCACGTTAAAGAACACGCTGGATGGTCTTGACGGGAGGCTACCATCTGTCTCCCGACAGCTGTTCCAGTGGGTCCCCTTCCCCCAACGTTCTCTGAGCCTTCGGGGTCCATGTGACCTGGCCATTTAGCCCATGGTGTGCAAAAAAGTGCCGCTCAGAGGTAAAACAACCCAACAACCCAACCTAAGTATCATGGTCATTGACATACCTTGTTCTTTGAGGCAACGCGTAGTCGGAAGCTCCAAGCGCATGCACGGCCAATGGATCTCAGAAGTGGTTTTCTACCGGTTAGTTGTCGCATGCAAGAATTGCCTCTACGACAAATCAGATAGTTCGAGAATCACTGCTTTAGCATGCACAGGGTACAATCACTCAAAAAAATATCCGAACACTATGGTGGATTACAGAATTCAGAAAAAATATCTGGCAACGATTTTTTTAGAAATTAGTGATCTCGCAACCTTCGTGTCACCTGATTACAGAATTCAGGAAAAATATCTGGAGCGTGTACAGCAACTGTACACGCTCCAGTTACCGTTCACAGCAAACTGGAGCGTGTGCAGTTACTGGAGCGTGTGCACACGCTCCAGTTTGCTGTGAACGGTAACTGCACACGCTCAATATTTCCGTGAGTGAGCCCACATGATCCAGTATCAAAATAATATGACCACCTACAGTCGCTCAAAAAAGTATTCAAACACTATGGTTGGGGATAGATGGTTATGGATTTTTTTTTTTTAGAAATTAGTGATCTGGCAACCTGTACGTGTCACGTGACAAAGGTTGCCAGATCACTAATTTCTAAAAAAAAAAACGTTGCCAGACATTTTTTCCGAATTCTGTAATCCACCATAGTGTTCGGATATTCTTTTGAGCGACTGTAACTGCACATGGGACTAGATGATGACGGACAGACGATAAAAAAGAAACGATAGATCATGCTTTTTTAAAAAAAATAGAAACGAAAAATTTAGAAATAGTACCCAATATTCTTTAATGTGGTCACGGTTTTCTTGAAATCTACATTTTTTTTTCTTTATTAAGAAACAATATTTTTTGTTTGTGGATACCAGGAGAATAGTTGCTTTCACTGGCAACTGCAAAAGAATCGTTTTCACTTTTTCCCATTAGCCACGCTTGGTTTTCGAATGGTTGTGTTCAGAAATGTCTTTGCTGGCTTCTCTGTTTGTTTGCTGTGGCAATCCTCACGAAGAAAAGCCAGTGCTGCTTTCAACATGTATAAATAATACAGGAGAAGATAAGAAGATAATAAGAATGGTATTATTCAGCGGTTAGTCGTACGTGCACATAATAAACATCGTGAAGATTGCTTCCCCAGTGCAAAGGTGTTGCTAAGAAAATTTACGAATTGTTTCGTGCTAAGACAGGGAATTGGGTTGTTTCACCTCTGAGCGGCACTTTTTTGCACACCATAGGCTAAATGGTCAGGTCACAAGGACCCCGAAGGCTCAGGGAAGGTTGGGGGAGGGGACCCACTAGAACATCTGTTAGGAGACAGATGGTAGACACTACGGTTGATTACAGAATTCAGAAAAAATATCTGGAGCGTGTACAGCAACTGTACACGCTCCAGTTACCGTTCACAGCAAACTGGAGCGTGTGCAGTTAATGCACACCCTCCAGTTTGCTGTGAACGGTAACTGCACACGCTCAATATTTCTGTGAGTGGGCCCACACGATCCAGGTTTTTGTGAGCTCACACGATCCAATGTGCTGTGAACATTAACCGCAACCGCTCCAGTTTGCTGTGAACGGTAACTAAAAAGGTTGTTGGGTTGTTTAACTTCTGAGCAGCACTTTTTTGCACACCGTGGGCTAAATGGCCAGGTCACATGGACCCCGAAGGCTCAGAGAAGGTTGGGGGAGGGGACTCACTGGAGCAGCTGTTGGGAGACAGATGGTAGCCTCCCGTCAAGGCCATCTAACGTGTTCTTTAACGTGCACAGGGTATGGCTGTCCCGCACACGGGGCCACGGCTTAACGTCCCATCCGACGGACGGCAGCCTTTCCAAGCCCATCGGTGTCCCCTACTGACCGTGGGCAGGGCGGGGAATTTTGCGAAGATAAATCTCAACGCTGACCCAGCTAGGACTCGAACCTGGGAATTACAGATTACGAGCCTGGCGCGCTACCGACTGAACCACCCCCGCCCCGCTAAGACAGGGAAAGACAGAAAGCATCGTTAAGCTCCAAATGTTATCTCCTTTTGTTTTAAAATAACTGAGCTAGAGGCATTATAGGGCTTAAAATTTTCTTAATATCCTTTTTATTTTGAAGGAAATACAGTTTCCGTTACGATTCATAAATTTGTGAAAGGATGTTGCGTTAATATATTGGTTGGACTAACTAGAACAAATGTTACAAATAAAGGACACAATAATTGAACGTATAATAAAAAAATTAAAAAATGCCTGTTTTCCTACAATGCATCCTAATAAGTTAAAAAATTAGTAAAGCATGCCAATGATAAAATCAATTGTTAATTCATATTGACTTGAAATGCATTTGGCAAGGGAAATCCGTTTCAATGCCTTCCTTTGAAAATATGAATTCAGTAAATGATTTTATCATTGGTATATATTCAATTCTTTTCTTCACTTTTTAGGTACAGTCGCTCAAAAAAGTATCCGAACACTAGGGTTGATTACAGAATTCAGAAAAAATATCTGGCAACGATTTTTTTAGAAATTAGTGATCTGGCGACCTTCGTGTTACGTAACACGAAGGTCGCCAGATCACTAATTTCTAAAAAAATCGTTGCCAGATATTTTTTCTGAATTCTGTAATCAACCCTAATGTTCGGATACTTTTTTGAGCGACTGTACATATAGTGAAACAGGTATCTTTTTTAATTAAATTTATATATATTTTTAACGGCAATTTTGTAAGGTCGGTTGGTTTACCTCTGGTGGCACTTTTTTGCACACGGTGGGCTATGGCTAAGTCTCAATGACCCCAAGGGATCAGAAAGGTTGGCGGAAAGGGAACACATTGAGCAACATCTGTTAGGAGACAGATGGAAGCCTATCTGCAAGGCCATCCAGCGTGTTCTTTAGCGTGCACAGTGTATGGCTCTCTCTTATACAGAGGACCACGGCTTTACATCACATCCGACGGACGACTGCCTTTCCAAGCCCATCGGTGTCCCCTTTTTGACCGAGGGAAGGTGACAATTTTGGATAGATAAATAGCTCAAAGATGTCACAGGTGGAACTGAAACCTGGGAACTACAGATTGCGATCCTGGTGCGCTACCAAATGAGCCACGATCAATATTACGGGGACCACACCTTAACATTCCATCCGACAGACGGCAGTCTTTTCAAACCAGTCGGAAGAATCCTTTCACCACTGAGACGGAAAAATCCTCAATGCAAGCGCAATAGAGGACTCGAACCTGGGAACTGCCGATCACGAGGAGAGGGGGTGGCTCAGTCGGTAACGCGCCACGCTCGTAATCTGTAGTTCCCAGGTTCGAGTCCCAGCTGGGTCAGCGTTGAGATTTATCTCCGCAAAATTCCCCACCTGCCCACGGTCAGTAGGGGACACCGATGGGCTTGGAAAGGCCGCCGTCCGTCGGATGGGACGTTCAGCCGTGGCCCCGTGTGCGGGACAGCCATACCCTGTGCACGTTAAAGAACACGCTGGATGGCCTTGACGGGAGGCTACCATCTGTCTCCCAACATCTGTTCCAGTGGGTCCCCTCCCCCAACCTTCTCTGAGCCTTCGGGGTCCATGTGACCTGGCCATTTAGCCCATGGTGTGCAAAAAAGTGCCGCTCAGAGGTAAAACAACCCAATCCAACCCGATCACGAACCTGGCGTGATGTCGACTGAGCCAACCCCAGCGCCCTCGTTAAAAATGTAACCCTGTTCAGTCTTTTATTGAAATATTATCATTCGGTGGGATAAATGCAAATGAAGAGTACCAGTGAAATTAATGTTTGCACCCTGAGATCCAGAATCAGCATTTGCAATTGGGGCAAAAAAAAAATCAGTGTTTGCACCTCGGTGTCAAGATTAGGGTTCGAAACTGGTTCCCAAAAAGAGTGTTTGCATCTGGCTCCTCAAAATCAGGGTTTTCCGCCAGGATCCAAAATATAGAAAACTGAAACTAGGCATGGAGTTCATAAATTGCATTGATGGAGGACACGTTGTTGCTCTCCTATTCACAGGTAAGCATTGCGGAGGAATTTCCTTAATAATTGATATTCCAAACACTTCTCATGTGCCTCCGCAATAAAGGAAGAGTCTGTGTTCCAGAGTATTTCAACAAAATATCAATTTCTTCTTTAGCAAATTTCCGCCTCAACTTGCTTCCGTATCTGAAATGTTTCTTAACTGTACAGTCGCTCAAAAAAGTATCCGAACACTATGGTTGATTACAGAATTCAGAAAAAATATCTGGCAACGATTTCTTTAGAAATTAGTGATATGGCAAACTGTACGTGTCACGTGACACGAAGGTTGCCATATCACTAATTCCTAAAAAAATCGTTGCCAGATATTTTTTCTGAATTCTGTAATCAACCATAGTGTCACGTGACACGAAGATTGCCATATCACTAATTTCTAAAAAAAAATCGTTGCCAGATATTTTTTCTGAATTCTGTATCAACCATAGTGTCACGTGACACGAAGGTTTTCACAGAATCTCATGCTGTCATGTCATGAATGTCACGTGACACAGAGGTTGATCACAGAATTCAGAAAAAAATCTGGGAACGATTTATTTAGAAATTAGTGATATGGCAACCATCGTGTCGCGTGACACGAAGGTTGCCAGATCACTAATTTCTAAAAAAATCGTTGCCAGATATTTTTTTTTGAATTCTATAATCAACCATATGTCACGTGACGCGAAGGTTGCCAGATCATTAATTTCTAAAAAAAAATCGTTGCCAGATATTTTTTCTGAATTCTGCAATCAATCATAGTGTTCGGATATTTTTTTTTTGAGCGACTGTACGTAATTTTTTCTTCCGATTTTGAAATTCAAGAAATTTATCATAAAACAATTTCACGTTTACAACTTAATGCTCAGTTTTTTTCAACTAAAAGATCATATAAAAATCCAAGCAGCATATTTCTTTCAAAACATTATTTAACAAACATATTTTTTAGCTTTCTTGATTTTTGAATCAATTCACATCCGTTGGTTCGAAAGGCTCTATTTACCTTTCAGATGGCAACGAATCGGGCAATGGCAAAAATAACAACTACAGCCCACGAGCTCATGTGATGATAAGAATCGATGGAAGAGAAATTCTAGGTCAGGAAGAATTGCCTCGCATTAGGTTCTTATTGCAGACGATCATTTATCCCTATCACTGATGCCAGAGGCAGAGAAGGCAGAAATAGGTTGAATTCAAAAGATTATTTTTATCTGGCCATTCAGAAATGAACCGCAATTTCCAAAGGACAAAATGGCAACACAAGAATGAAATTCTACGACGTGTTTCGCAAATGTCGTTTGGTTGTGAAGCTGGTTCTAACGTCGAAGTAGAAGGGGGGGGGGAAAGAAATAATTGCTGAAAACTTGAGGAGGAAACAGAAGGAGAAAGTTGGTTCCTGGTGTTTTCGAAAAGCAATCTCTGGAACTGAAGGCGAAACTAATGAATCTGTTGCACTTGAATTAGCGAGAAATCGTCTGCGACTTGTTGCTAGCATGAAAATAGGTTTTGGGCGTGCAGGAAGCACTTAGACAAAACCACGCGAAATTACACCGCTATTAACAGGGTTGCTTGTTGGTATTCTTACATGTTATTTCCGATGTCCCCAGTGTCAGACAAGTTTTAAAATAATGTATCTGAAATGTTCGCAATTCTTTGCGAAGTAAAGCCGGATCTGCGGAGGGAATAAAAAAAGCTCAACAGTCCGCCTACTACCCCTCCTTCTGTAGAAGAACAGTGTACCATATGCACGCTGGATGACCTTGAGGATGGTTCCCATCTGCCTTTGGGTTGGGTTGTTGTTTTTCCTCTGAGCGGCACTTTTTTGTACATCATGGGCTAAATGGCCAGGTTACAAGAACCCCGAAGGCTCAGAGAAGGTTGGGGGAGGGGACCCACTGGAACAGCTGTTGGGAGACAGATGGTAATCTCCCGTCAAGGCCATCCAGCGTGTTCTTTAACGTGCACAGGGTATGGCTCTCCTGCACACGGGACCACGGCTTAACGTCCCATCCGACGGACGGCGGTCTTTCCAAGCCCATCGGTGTACCCTACTGACCGTGGGCAGTGTGGGGAATTTTGCGGAGATAAATCTCAACGCTGACCCAGCTGGGACTCGAACCTGGGAACTACAGATTACGAGTCTGGCGCGCTACCGACTGAGCCACTCCCGCCCCACTATGTCATAAGGACTTCAAGAGATCAGAGAACGTTTAGTATAGTAGACCCACTCGAACGGGGAGGCAGATGGTAGCCTCCCGTCAAGGCCATCCAGCGTTTTCTTTAACTTGTAAAGAGTTGTGGTTCTCCTGCAAACTGGTTTAAGTCATAACGACTCATTCGACTGACGGCCACCTTTTCCATCGGATCGATGTCCCTTTTCTTCTTTCAGAGGAAAACTGCCAAACCATCGTCTTCTAACATTTATCCAGCAGATAAACTTCCTCTAACACTCTCTAAACTAATCTCTAATAGTCGTGGGTCCTGGATATGAAAAAATCTCTAGCATCTTGTAATCTCTATGATCTCTAAACTAATCTCTAGGGAGTCTTTGGGGCGGGGGTGGCTCAGTCGGTAGCGCGCCAGACTCGTAATCTGTAGTTCCCAGGTTCGAGTCCCAGCTGGGTCAGTGTTGAGATTTATCTCCGCAAAAATTCCCCGCCCTGCCCACGGTCAGTAGGGGACACCGATGGGCTTGGAAAGGCCGCCGTCCGTCGGATGGGACGTTAAGCCGTGGCCCTGTGTGCGGGAGAGCCATACCCTGTGCACGTTAAAGAACACGCTGGATGGTCCCCTCCCCCAACCTTCTCTGAGCCTTCGGGGTTTTTGTGACCTGGCCATTTAGCCCATGGTGTACAAAAAAGTGCCGCTCAGAGGCAAAACAACCCAACCCAATCCTAGGAGTCTTTGACTTACTCATTTAGCCCATTGTGTGCAGAAATGGTTCCACTTTGAGGCAAAATATAACCTCCACAACCAACACTTTTTCTGGTTCTTGTCCTAATGCTAAGAAATGAGAAGAAAACTTAAAACATTCAGAAATCGTGCTCTCAAAGAAAATTAAAAGATCGTTATTTGTTCCTGTGCATCGTGTAAATTAGGTTCACAAATAAATTTTACTGAATCCTGCGAGTTAACTGATAGGTATGTCCCCAAAAATTCGGACGGAGGCTCAGTCGGTAGCGCGCCGGTAGGCTTGTAATCTGCAGTTCATAGGTTGGAGTCCCAGCTGGGTCAGCATTGAGATTTATCTCTGAAAAATTCCCCGCCCTGCCCATGGTTGGTAGGGGTCACCGATGGGTTTGGAAAGGCCGCCGTCCGTCGTATTGTGCGTTAAGTCGTGGCCTCTGGAGAACCACACCCTGCGCATGTTAAAGAACATTCTTGATGGCCTTGACGGGAGGCTACCATCTGTCTCCCAACAGCTGTTCCAGTGGGTTCCCTTCCCCAATGTTCTCTGAGTCCTCGGGGTCCTTATGACCTGGCCATTTAGCCCATGGTGTGCAAAAAAGGGCCACTCAGAGGTAAAACAACCCAACAACCTTTTTAGTTACCGTTCACAGCAAACTGGAGCGGTTGCGGTTAATGTTCCCAGCACATTGGATCGTGTGAGCTCACAAAGACCTGAATCGTGTGAGCTCACAAAAACCTGGATCCTGTGGGCTCACTCACGGAAATATTGAGCGTGTGCAGTTACCGTTCACAGCAAACTGGAGCGGTTGCGGTTAATGTTCACAGCACATTGGATCGTGTGAGCTCACAAAAACCTGGATCGTGTGGGCCCACTCACAGAAATATTGAGCGTGTGCAGTTACCGTTCACAGCAAACTGGAGCGTGTGCAGTAACTGCACACGCTCCACTGGAGCGTGTAGAGTTGCTGTACACGCTCCAGATATTTTTTCTGAATTCTGTAATCAACTATAGTGTTTGGATACTTTTTTGAGCGACTGTAACGCAACGCAAAAAAAAATCCCTTTCTAAAAACTTAAATTAAAAATTTTCTAAGACTAAAATCTTTCCTTGACGGGAGGCTACCATCTGTCTCCCAACAGCTGTCTCCCAGTGGTTTCCCTTCCCCAATCTTCTCTGAGCCTCGGGGTCCTTGCGACCTGGCCATTTAGCTCATTGTATGCAAAAAAAGTGCTACTCAGAGATAAAACAACCCAACCCCAAAATTTCGGTATTTAGGAAATTAAATATAATTTTGTTGAATCTAATGACCCGTGATCTATTAATTTGCATACATATTCCTAGCGAAGTTATTGACGATCCTTCTATCTCATCCCACAATACTAATCTCCGTTTTTTTTTTCCAGGCAAAAGACAAGTGATGTATCAAGAGAGTGATCATGAAAATCACGATGATGAGGAAGAACCTGAAGTGCCTTTATTTCATCCCGTCACCAAGAAACCGCTTCCAGCTCAAGTTGTCTATCCTGGAGATTTAAGTAGTTTCTACACAACGGAGTCGAGCAGAACTGTCGAAAGTCAACACTCAAACCACACTGATAAAGGGAACAGAAAACATCTCAGAGATGGATCCAGGATGAATTCGAGGAAGAGAATGAGGAGAGGTGCTTACGTTCGTGTCGAAGATGAAGGACATTTTCATCCATCTCATCATCAACATCAAGAACCAGCAATCGGTCAGGGGACGGGTTTAGTCTCTCCTGGTTTCTTGAAAGCCTCCGAGAGTCATCAGCCGATGAATTTTCACAGGTCAGGAGGTCATCCTGAATTCTCTTATCATCAAGAAACTCAATCAAGAGCATATTCTGTTCCCTCAGAATTCACTTTCGATGGAGCTGGATTTCTGGGGATGGACTCGTCTGCAGAGGGCGACATTCCTTCTCCACCTTCGAAGACTCGACCTGACATGTCTTCCTCTCAGAGAACATTCCAGCAGTACCAGAATTATCCAGCTCTGACAGATTTTCGGGCAGCTTTCAATCCCACTTATCCTCGAGCGCAGGACCCAGTTCTTCCCGGCAGTCACCTCCACGATTCGCCGAAAAGCGACAAAAGTTATTCCCACTACAACCTCGGCGAGAAAGATGGGCAGATTGAAGTCGGAAGCGTTGCTGGGCAGGCGATTCTAGAAGCCTTTCAGAAGAAACTCGTTCAGAATGCCAACGCAAACCCAACTCTGAATCTCGCATCCAATGACCATCGACAGACGGCGAAATTGGCAAACAACCCTCTCTATTACAGTAACGATCAGTTCTCGAGCAAAGGTCATAAGCTCAGATATTTCGATCAACTCTCAGAAGACGAGAGTCTCCTGCGCAATCATCGCATGGAGCCAACAGGATCAGCAACAGACATCAAGTCTCATAGTGTGTTGCCAAAAGGACTGCATTCGACGGTCGTCATAGAAACCTTCCCGACGGACGAATCTCTGGTGCTTAAGTTGACTCCCGGTAAGCCACATAAGAGACAGAAACGATCAGCCGCCATTATAAGGACGATCAGCATCAGATCCAGCAGAAACTCACCCCAACAAGATCCCAGTTCTGGACTCGTCTCACAACCAACCCAGAATGATTTCCGCTATTCCAGATCGGATGACCAACGGGAGTCGGGCACCGGTTTCCTCCCCTTGACCGGAAATTACAACGGAGGCTCAGTCCATGTCACGTTTCCGTTTTACGGGGGTCAAGTGCCCATAACACCTAGCTACCCCTCACGACCCCCAGTTCACACCTATCACTCGTATTCTGCACCTCCGAGAACACAAGGACGCCAGTTTGGAGGCTCCGGATCAGGTGATCACTACTTCCATCCATCCGAAGCGCGTAGGTATTCTTATGGCATCTTGGGAAGTGGGAACTTCGAAGTCATCAGGGGAGGCATCTTCCCAAGTGATCCTTACCACGGACACCACGGAGGAGGCGGAGGTCATGGTTACCACGATGGAAGATCCTCATACAATGATGGCAATTACAATAACTATGGAACGACAGAAATCATAATCGATGGTCCAATTCAGGGTTTCCAAGGATTTGACAATTTTCCCACGCATTTGATTAACGCTCTGTCTAAACACACAGAGCTGACAGCGCATGCGCCCCAGCGACGTGAAGATGCAGCATCTCAGTTGATCCCACTGTCCATTCCACTGCAGGCTGTGGCTTAAAAGCATCGTCATCAGTAAACATAAAAGGATAAATTTCGCACAAAGTCAAAGGATGCGACCACATAAGAAAGCATTTTAGAGGTTTGGCATTATGATCATTTCTGAAGTTTCTAGCATCTTAAAACCGTTCCCAACAACGGAAGTGACCGAATCGCAAACGAGCATCGGCGCTAAAGGGTTGGGTTGTTTTACCTCTGAGCGGCACTTTTTGCACACCGTGGGCTAAATGGCCAGTTCATAAGGACCCCGAAGGCTCAGAGAAGGTTGGGGGAGGGGACCCACTGGAACAGCTGTTGGGAGACAGATGGTAGTTTCCCGTCAAGACCATCCAGCGTGTTCTTTAACGTGCACAGGTTATGGCTCTCCCGCACACGGGGCCACGGCTTAAGTCCCATCCGACGGACGGCGGCCTTTCCAAGCCCATCGGTGTCCCCTACTGACCGTGGGCAGGGCGGGGAATTTTGCGGAGATAAATCTCAACGCTGACACAGCTGGGACTCGAACCTCGGAACTACAGATTACGAGCCTGGCGCGCTACCGACTGAGCCACCCCCGCCCACATCGGCGCTAAATGCCGACGCTCCAGTTTTAAAGACGCCGGAATGTTTGCGTGCGTCATAGTAATCTAAAACCTTGTTGTGTTGGATTTGTTTTAAATCTGAGATGCACTTTTGTGCACATAATGGACTAAAGAGCCAGGTGAAAAGAACCGAAGGGGGTCAGAGCGGCTGAGGGCAGGGCACCCAATGGACAGGAAACAAAAAGGAACATCTCATCAAGGCCATCCAGAATATTCTTTAACGTGCACGGGATGTCACAGTTGGGAACTGCCGATTATGAACCTGGAGAGCGACCTATTGAGTCACCCCCTCCCCCTCCCCCTCTCCCGAAATCATGTAGTTTGCTGTGAAGCTGCTCTCATTGGTAGTAATGGCTTTACTTTAAAACGGGGTGGGGTGGCTCAGTCGGTAGCGCGCCAGGCTCGTAATCTGTAGTTCCTATGTTCGAGTCCCAGCTGGGTCAGCGTTGAGATTTATCTCTGCAAAACTCCCCGCCCTGCCCACGGTCAGTAGGGGACACCGATGGGCTTGGAAAGGCCGCCGTCCGTCGGATGAGAGGTTAAGCCGTGGTCCATGCGCGGGAGAGCCATACCCTGTGCACGTTAAAGAACGCGCTGGATGGCCTTGACGGGAGGCTACCATCTGTCTCCCAACAGCTGTTCCAGTGGGTCCCCTCCCCCAACCTTCTCTGAGCCTTCGGGGTCCATGTGACCTGGCCATTTAGCCCATGGTGTGCAAAAAAGTGCCGCTCAGACGTAAAACAACCCAACCCTCCCTCAACCTTCTCTGTGCCTTCGGGGTTCATGTGACCTTGCCATTTAGCCCATGGTGTGCAAAAAAGTGCCGCTCAGAGGTAAAACAACCGAACTTTATTTTAAAACGACACAAATCTTCGGAAAGTTCATAACGTTAAACCACTCAACCCGCATTCTGTGTGGCCATATCCAAAGATTGACTTTGTGGAAATGAGTTTCTGTAAATATCGAGGGCAGCAGTGAATTAAGGGACAGGTGTTAAGACTGATCGTTTTAAGACTAACGAAACTGGTGACATCGCAGTTGCTGGGATGCACAGAGAAAGAGAAACTCTTGCGCAGAGAGTCTTAGAAGAGAATCTGATTACGACTCATTGTACAAATACGGTAGCAGGTCTTGCGTCGAAAATCAGTGATGATAAGAAACATCACAAAGGATGATAAAAAAAGGAAGATTATTTGACTTTGTTGTTATCACAGGAACAAATTGCCAAGCAATCCAATGAAGACAAATATCTGTGTTAATATAAATCAGAAATAAAAGAAAAATGTGTTTTGTTTACTTTGTGATTCGTTTTTTTATTTCACCTTCGCACAAAAAACATTAATTGCCTAACATTACCTGGGTGCTTCTTTATTTTCTATTTTAATTTATATATTTTTGTTCATTATCAAATATCAGCCTCCCCTTGGCCGAGTGGTTAGCGCGCTTGGCTACTGATCTAAGGATCCTGGGTTCGAGCCCTGGATAAGGCATGGATGTATGTGTCGTTTTTCTGCTGAGGTCCTGCCATCCTCTCAGACTTTCTACTATGGCATATAAACTGAGAGGCTACTGTCAGACCTCTGTGGCAAGCAGCTGCTTGAGGGGGTATTTATTTTTTTTTATATCATCGCAAAGCTAATAGCTTATCTGCAAGAAATATAGATGAGCATTATATTTCATACATAATATGTTACGACAGTAGTGTATATATATAAAATATTATGACGATATCTCATATATAGAAACAATTTAAATTATTTGAGAATGAAACTGTGCACAACAGTTGAAACAAATTGTGCGGAGATAGAAATGAACATGGTACAGTCGCTCAAAAAAATATCCGAACACTATGGTTGATTACAGAATTCAGAAAAAATATCTGGCAACGATTTTTTTTTTTTAGAAATTAGTGATCTAGCAACCTTCGTGTCACGTGATTACAGAATTCAGGAAAAATATCTGGAGCGTGTACAGCAACTGTACACGCTCCAGTTACCGTTCACAGCAAACTGGAACGTGTGCAGTTACTGCACACGCTCTAGTTTGCTGTAAATGGTAACTGCACACGCTCAATGTTTCTGTGAGTGGGCCCACACGATCCAGGTCTTTGTGAGCTCACACGATCCAATGTGCAGTGAACATTAACCGCAACCGCTCCAGTTTGCCGTGAACGGTAACTGCACACGCTCAATATTTCCGTGAGTGAGCCCACACGATCCAATGTGCTGTGAACATTAACCGCAACCGCTCCAGTTTGCTGTGAACGGTAACTGCACACGCTCAATATTTCCGTGAGTGAGACCACACGATCCAGGTCTTTGTGAGCTCACACGATCCAATGTGCTGTGAACATTCAACCGCTCCAGTTTGCTGTGAACATTAACTGCACACGCTCCATATTCATTGCATTATATATTCATACGCATTATATATATTAAAAAATATCCGAACACTATGGTTGATTTCAGAATTCAGAAAACAATATCTGGCAACGATTTTTTTTTTAGAAATTAGTGATCTAGCAACCTTCGTGTCACGTGGACACGAAGGATGCCAGATCACTAATTTCTAAAAAAAAATCGTTGCCTGATATTTTTTCTGAATTCTGTAATCAACCATATTGTTCGGATATTTTTTTTTCAGCGACTGTACCAGATCCCTTTTCTTACAGAAGTCAGGGCAAAGCAAATTAAAAATCACATCACGGGGATGGTAAGAAATTTTTTTTTTGAAATCGTCATCTAGGCAAGCAAAATTTATCTACACCAGTGATGCCAACTTTTTGAGTTCAACCGAACATTACTTTTCCAGATCCCACTTCATGAACATTAAATGAATTTTTCCCCTTATAAAACTCGATGAAAAAATATTTATCATTTTTAGGAATGTAGGGAAGCGCCCCCTAGGGAGAGTTAGTATCCCGTTGGGACACGCTGATCTAAGCACTGCCATAATAACACACTCTTTCCTTAGTGACGTTGAATTATTTCACCTCTTAGCGACGTTTTTTGGCAGACAATGGGCTAAATGGCAAAGTCACACGAAGCCACGGTTTAAGGTTACACCGAGGGGACGGTTCGAGTCCCAGCTGGGTCAGAGTTGAGATTTATCTCCGCAAAAATTCCCCGCGCTGCCCACGGTCAGTAGGGGACACCGATGGGCTTGGAAAGGCCGCCGTCCGTCCGATGGGACGTTATGATGTGGCCCCGTGTGCGAGAGAGCCATACCCTGTGCACGTTAAAGAACACGCTGGATGGCCTTGACGGGAGGCTACCATCTGTCTCCCAACAGCTGTTACAGTGGATCCCCTCCCCCAACCTTCTCTGAGCCTTCGGGGTTCATGTGACCTGGCCATTTAGCCCATGGTGTGCAAAAAAAGTGCCGCTCAGAGGTAAAACAACCCAACATTAAAGAACACGCTGGATGGCCTTGACGGGAGGCTACCATCTGTCTCCCAACAGCTGTTCCAGTGGGTCCCCTCCCCCAACCTTCTCTGAGCCTTCGGGGTCCTTGTGACCTGGCCATTTAGCCCATGGTGTGCAAAAATGTGCCGCTCAGTGGTAAAACAACTCAACCCAACCCGAGGGGACGGTGGCTTTTCCAAGCAGATCCCCAAAATGTAAGGATCTCCGCGTAGAAAAAAATAAAATAAATCCGAGAGCAAGAAAACGAGAAGAAAGCATATCGCCTCTCGCGCATATGGGAATCTCGTTTTTAAACAGAATGAAGTTTTTCGTTTGCCTACTTTTTCACTTCTTACAATTTTATACGAAATAATGGATGATGGGGGGGGGGGGGGAATGAAAAGAGATTTTATAAGTACTTTTACAACATGAAAAGTATCTTTTATTCCTTAAAAATTAAAAAGTTTCCCCTCTCACACCCCTGTGAGAAAAGGGGACAGATTATTGCTGTCTTTTTAAAAACCAGATAAAAAATGTAAAGGTGAAATATTAAAGGCCATTTCATCGAAATTCAAGATCATCTTTCTCTTTAATCATGTGAAAGATGTACAGTCGCTCAAAAAAGTATCCGAACACTATGTCTGATTACAGAATTCAGAAAAAATATCTGGCAACATTTTTTTTCTAGAAATTAGTTATCTGGCAACCTTCGTGTCACGTGATTACAGAATTCAGGAAAAATATCTGGAGCGTGTACAGCAACTGCACACGCTCAATATTTCCGTGAGTGAGCCCACACGATCCAGGTCTTTGTGAGCTCACACGATCCAGGTCTTTGTGAGCTCACACGATCCAATGTGCTGTGAACATTAACCGCAACCGCTCCAGTTTGCTGTGAACGGTAACTGCACACGCTCAATATTTCCCTGAGTGAGCCCACACGATCCAATGTGCCGTGAACATTAACCGCAACCGCTCCAGTTTGCTGTGAACGGTAACTGCACACGCTCAATATTTCCGTGATTGAGCCCACACGATCTAGGTCTTTGTGAGCTCACTAACACCACGGATTATTTTAGAAATTACTGATCTTGCAGCCTTCGTGTCACGTGACACGAAGGATGCCTGATCACTAATTTCCAAAAAAATCGTTGCCAAATATCTTTTTCTGAATTCTGTAATCAGACAGAGTGTTCGGATACTTTTTTGAGCGACTGTACGAATTTAAGGTCAGTTAAGTATAGAGCTCTGTTCACGATCAACAGAATTAAGCCAGACCAGCAGACGTCACATTTCTGTTTAGCATCCAGCAGGGACTATCTTCATTCGTCGCATCCAGCAGGGGCTATCTTCATTCGTCGCATCCAGCAGGGGCTATCTTCATTCCTCGCATCCAGCAGGGGCTATCTTCATTCCTCGCATCCAGCAGGGGCTATCTTCATTCGTCGCATCCAGCAGGGGCTATCTTCATTCGTCGCATCGAGCAGGGGCTATCTTCATTCGTCGCATCCAGCAGGGGCTATCTTCATTCGTCGCATCCAGCAGGGGCTATCTTCATTCGTCGCATCCAGCAGGGGCTATCTTCATTCGTCGCATCCAGCAGGGGCTATCTTCATTCGTCGCATCCAGTAGGGGCTATCTTCATTCCTCGCATCCAGCAGGGGCTATCTTCATTCGTCGCATCCAGCAGGGGCTATCTTCATTCGTCGCATCCAGCAGGGGCTATCTTCATTCGTCGCATCCAGCAGGGGCTATCTTCATTCGTCGCATCCAGCAGGGGCTATCTTCATTCGTCGCATCCAGCAAGGGCTATCTTCATTCGTCGCATCCAGTAGGGGCTATCTTCATTCGTCGCATCCAGCAGGGGCTATCTTCATTCGTCGCATCCAGCAAGGGCTATCTTCATTCGTCGCATCCAGCAGGGGCTATCTTCATTCGTCGCATCCAGCAGGGGCTATCTTCATTCGTCGCATCCAGCAGGGGCTATCTTCATTCGTCGCATCCAGCAGGGGCTATCTTCATTCGTCGCATCCAGCAAGGGCTATCTTCATTCGTCGCATCCAGCAGGGGCTATCTTCATTCGTCGCATCCAGCAAGGGCTATCTTCATTCGTCGCATCCAGCAGGGGCTATCTTCATTCGTCGCATCCAGCAGGGGCTATCTTCATTCGTCGCATCCAGCAGGGGCTATCTTCATTCGTCGCATCCAGCAGGGGCTATCTTCATTCGTCGCATCCAGCAAGGGCTATCTTCATTCGTCGCATCCAGCAGGGGCTATCTTCATTCGTCGCATCCAGCAGGGGCTATCTTCATTCGTCGCATCGAGCAGGGGCTATCTTCATTCGTCGCATCCAGCAGGGGCTATCTTCATTCGTCGCATCCAGCAGGGACTATCTTCCTTCGTCGCATCCAGCAGGGGCTATCTTCATTCGTCGTTAACAGCGATCTCTCTAATATATAAAAGCGAACTGTCTGTACAGAAAGCTGACATAACTCTTGGCAAAACTCCAACTACCGCCAGTAGCACATTGATGGCGAAAACTAGATTACCACACAGATTGTTGAAAGGGGCGGGGGTGGCTCAGTCGGTAGCGCGCCAGGCTTGTAATCTGTAGTTCCCAGGTTCGAGTCCCAGCTGGGTCAGCGTTGAGATTTATCTCCGCAAAATTCCCCGCCCTGCCCACGGTCAGTAGGGGACACCGATGGGCGTGGAAAGGCCGCCGCCCGTCGGATGGGACGTTAAGCCGTGGTCCCGTGTGCGGGAGAGCCATACCCTGTGCACGTTAAAGAACACGCTAGATGGTCTTGACGGGAGGCTACCATCTGTCTTCCAACAGCTGTTTCAGTGGGTCCCCTCCCCCAACCTTCTCTGAGCCTTCGGGGTCCATGTGACCTGGCCATTTAGCCCATGGTGTGCAAAAAAGTGCCGCTCAGAGGTAAAACAAACAAAAACAAACAGATTGTTGAAACAGATTTTGGCCCACCCTTGGTTCCAAAATTCCTGACATCCTAGTCCCAAATTTTGTACATAGGTTTCCAATGTTCTTCTCATATTGCGTTAAAAAATTCGATTCCCTACCTATAATAAAACATCATTTAGAATCTCAAATCTTTCTTTACCTTTTTAAAATTTCAACTATTCAAATTATTTTTGATCCCCTTATAATTCCCTAAATGTTTCATCGTCAAGTCCCAAATTTCTTCTAGTAGGTTCTCTTCCCCCAGCCTTATCTGAGCCCTTGGGGTTCTTGTGACCTGGCCATTTAGCCCATTGTATGCAAACGAGTGCTGCTCAAAACTAAAGCAACCAACCCTAGCCATAATACAACCCGATTTCAAAACCTGGACCCACCCCCCACCCGCCTCCCCATTCTCTTAATAATAATAATAATAATTCATTTCCATACTTATTTACAGAAACGTTAAAAAACAAAGATTTGTCATCAAATTTGAATGGGTTGGGATGTTTTACCTCTGAGCGGCACTTTTTTGCACACCATGGGCTAAATGGCCAGGTCACATGGATCCCGAAGGCTTAGAGAAGGTTGGGGGAGGGAACCCACTGGAACAGCTGTTAGGGAGACAGATGGTAGCCTCCCGTCAAGGCCATCCAGCGTGTTCTTTAACGTGCACAGGATATGGCTCTCCCGCACACGGGACCACGGCTTAACGTCCCATCCGATGGACGGCGGTCTTTACAAGCCCATCGGTGTCCCCTACTGACCGTGGGCAGGGCGGGAAATTTTGCGGAGATAAATCTCAACGCTGATCCAGCTGGGACTCGAACCTGGGAACTACAGGTTACGAGCCTGGCGCGCTACCGACTGAGCCACCTCCGCCCCAAATTTGAATGGAAACCGTAAAATAAAATAAAATAAACGATGAAATACACAACTGATAGAAACATACACTTAATCAGCATCTCTGTGTATCTGTGAGTTACAAAACAACTCTTACAGATTACAAAAACAAAATTTTACTGTGAACGAAAATCTTTGGTAATGGAAAAAAAAAATTTCAGTTCGCCATTTCGAATTTTCTGTTTTCGTCCGTCAAATTTCGACTGACTTTCTACTAGTAAATATTAAAACTGTCACTTACTAAGATTACTATAAGATTTTTGGAAATCTTATTGTAAGGAATGATTCATTTCTCTCTTTGAAGAGAAAATTTGATTTGAACACCTGCTAACCATTTAGCGTCGAGTCGTGTCAAATCGTTTGCAGCATCAGTTTCAAATGAAGCCATCATCATTTACACCCCCCCCCCTCCCATTTTGCGGAATAAATTGGATCTGTTTTGCAAACGAATTTTGCAGCAGCCTCCGAATTTCCTGGTTCCCACAGAAGTGCCCATCAAAGCGTATGATTATTTCCCTCGAGGTTTCGAAACAGCGAAGGAACTCGTCGGTTTCAGATCAGTAACAGCTTTAATCTCAATTTCCTGCACCCTTCCTGACTCATTCCTTCTTCCTCATTCACCCCTCCATCAGCATTCACTATTTTCATCCTGGTGAGTTCACGAGGTTCCAGTGGAGCGATCCTTCTACGTTGGGAAATATTCTTCGCTTAAAGTTGATAGCGTTGGTTTCGAAACATGACCAGCTAGTCCACAAACTTCCAAGAACTGATTTATGTCGCTTTTGCAAATGCGAAACTTTATGGGCTGTACACAATGGGGTGTGAGGTGAGTTTTTTTTTTTACCTCTGAGGGGCACTTTTTCTGCGCACAATAGACAAAATGGGTTGGGTTGTTTTACCTCTGAGCGGCATTTTTTTGCACACCATGGGCTAAATGGCCAGGTCACATGGACTCCGAAGTCTCAGAAAAGGTTTGGGGAGGGGACCCACTGGAACAGCTGTTGGGAGACAGATGGTAGCTTCCCGTCAAGGCCATCCAGCGTGTTGTTTAACGTGCACAGGGTATGGCTCTCCCGCACACGGGGCCACGGCTTAACGTCCCATCCGACGGACGGCGGCCTATAAACACGCTCCAGTTTGCTGTGAACGGTAACTGGAGCGTGTACAGTTGCTGTACACGCTCCAAATATTTTTCTGACTTCTGTAGATCACCAATTTCTAAAAAAAATCGTTGCCATACTTTTTTTCTGAATTCTGTAATCAACCATAGTGTTCGGATACTTTTTTGAGCGACTGTACAATAGGCTAAATGGCCAGGTCACAAGGACTCCAAGGGCTGAGAGAAGATTGGGAGAAGGACCCACTGGACAGCTGTTAGGTGACAGATGGGGGTCTTCCGTCAAGACCATCCAGTGTGTTCTTTAACATGCACAAGGTATGGTTCTTCCGCACACGGGGCCACGTCTTAACGTCTCACCCGACGGACGACTCCTTTATCCTCATTGGGAAACCTCTTCGAAACTTTGTCATCTCAAAGTATGGTACACCAGTGCCTTTGATTCATCTGGTTCCAAAATATCGAACAATGATTCCTTTAATTGCCAATTAGATGCCTTTACTAGCAATAATTCTTCGAGAATGGCCCTCTTTAAATTAGAGAAATTGTTTGATATCGTTTCGCATCTAACGATTGAAATGCAAATTAAATCTTGAAGAATAAATCATCACACAATCATCTTTTATACCAACAGCGTTGATTTGAGTAATAAAAATAGAATCAGTGACTTTTCTCTCGAGTTCTGATTGGCCCAATAAAGCTTGCACCTGATGTCCTGATTGGTTGGGGCGGGGGTGGCTCAGTCGGTAGCGCGCCAGGCTCATAATCTGTAGTTCCCAGGTTCGAGTCCCAGCTGGGTCAGCGTTGAGATTTATCTCCGCAAAATTCCCCGCCCTGCCCACGGTTAGTAAGGGACACCGATGGCTTGGAAAGGCCGCCGTCCGTAGGATGGGACGTTAAGCCGTGGCTCCATGTGTTGGAGAGCCATACCCTTGCACGTTAAAGAACACGCTGGACGGCCTTGGCGGGAGGCTACCATCTATCTCCCAACAGCTGTTCCAGTGGGTCCCCTAGCCCCAACCTTCTCTGAGCCTTCGGGGTTCTTGTGACCTGGCCATTTCGCCCATGGTGGGCAAAAAAGTGCTGCTCAGAGGTAAAACAACCCAACCCAACCCTGATTGGTTACTTCACCCAGATTTCAGTCCTGTCTTCGTATTGTGTTCATTAATGATTACATTTTCTGCCGTAACTTTCGTCTGGTTACAGATATTTTCCTTCTCTTTGAATATTTAATATGTAAATTAAATGTTCAATAAATCGGCATGCATATATTAAGATAAAATATCTCTAAGCGACATTGCGCAGTGATATCCGAAATCCAAAATTTACATCTTGGAAGTGCATATAGAATCGTTTTCAAAAATAATAATAAACAAACTATTGTTTTTAGTTTGTCGTCTCTCTGTAGATATTAAACTTTGGGTTGGGTTGTTTTACCTCTGAGTGGCACTTTTTTGCACCCCATGGGCTAAATGGACAGGTCACAAGGACCTCGAAGGCTCAGAGAAGGTTGGGGGAGGGGACCCACTGGAACAGCTGTTGGGAGACAGATGGTAGTCTCCCGTCAACGCCATGCAGCGTGTTCTTTAATGTTGGGTTGTTTTACCTCTGAGCGGCACTTTTTTGCACCCCATGGGCTAAATGGACAGGTCACATGGATCCCGAAGGCTCAGAGAATGTTGGGGGAGGGGACCCACTGGAACAGCTGTTGGGAGACAGATGGTAGCCTCCCGTCAAGGCCATCAAGCGTGTTCTTTAATGTGCATAGAATATGGATCTCCCACCCAATGGCTAGGTCACAAGGACCCCGAAGGCTCAGAGAAGGTTGGGGGAGAGGACCCACTGGAACAGCTGTTGGGAGACAGATGGTAGCCTCCCGTCAAGGCCATCCAGCGTGTTCTTTAACGTGCACAGGGTATGGCTCTCCCGCACACGGGGCCACGGCTTAACGTCCCATCCGACGGACGGCGGCCTTTCCAAGCCCATCGGTGTCCCCTACTGACCGTGGGCAGGGCGGGGAATTTTTGCGGAGATAAATCTCAACGCTGACCCAGCTGGGACTCGAACCTGGGAACTACAGATTACGAGCCTGGCTCGCTACCGACTGAGCCACCCCCGCCCCCTTTGAAAACAATCATTCTATATTTGCCAAAAGGCGACAACTCGCTGTCAAACATTCTTTGCAGTCAAAACAACGTTTTATCGACTCGAAATTCTGCCAACTTCAACAACTCAAAACTCCGTCACTGTTTACAGCCGAAGACTAAGGTTTGCCAAATTCTCCTTCTTTTGACCTCCGTGAGGGCGCGCCTGACAATTCCAGGGAGACTGTCTCTCACAGATTCACCTTTTGTGGTCCCACCAAACAAACGGGGTCAGTGTCATTCTCCAAAACAGATGCAAAGAAAAACAGGCGTTTGTTGATTCAAAACTCCCTTCTGATTGCTACAGCAGGGCACAATGCATGCACGGCAGGAAGACAAATAGCTCATTTCGTAAATGCTTCTGGTGCTTGCAATTAAGTAGTGCTAGATATACAGTCGCTCAAAAAAGTATCCGAACACTATGGTTGATTACAGAATTCAGAAAAAATATCTGGCAACGATTTTCGTCGACGTTCACAGCAAACTGGAGCGTGTGCTGCACACGCTCCAGTTTGCTGTGAACGGTAACTGCACACGCTCAATATTTCCGTGACTGAGCCCACACGATCCAGGTCTTTGTGAGCTCACACGATCCAATGTACTGTGAACATTAACCGCAACCGCTCCAGTTTGCTGTGAACGGTAACTGCACACGCTCCATATTCATTGCAGTATATATTCATACGCATTATATACATTAAAAAATATCAGAACACTATGGTTGATTACAGAATTCAGAGAAAATATCTGGCAACGATTTTTTTTAGAAATTAGTGATCTGGCAACCTTCGTGTCACGTGACACATAGCGTTCGGATACTTTTTTGAGCGACTGTACGATCTTCGTCGGGTTCGTGGAACAAATAAGAAGGCTTAGTTAGCATCTTGTGGTATGAGCTGCTCGCGCGCAGTTCCTATCACGTGACATTAAGTCAGTCGACCCACGTTTTTACCATGGTCATCACCTGCGGCGGCTCGTCATTACAGGCCTCAATGTTGGGAGGGGGGGGGGGCGCCATTTTCGCAATGTATGCTAAAATGTTAACTTAAAAGCCGAGTTATAATGAATAAGAAGAAAACCTCAATTCGCATGAATATTTATTCTCTGAAGTATTTTTTCCGTTTTTGTACTAAAAAAGTTGTGGAAAAAATAAAAGCTAATTATTATTATAAAAAAATAAAAACTCCAGACAATACGTGGGGCAGGGGTGGTTTAGTCGGTAGAGCGCCAGGCTCGTAATCTACAGTTCCTAGGTTCGAGTCCCGCCTGGGCCAGCGTTGATATTTATCTCCGCAAAACTCTCCTCCCTGCCCACAGTCAGTAGGGGACACCGATGAGCTTGAAAAGTCCGTCAAGGGGACCCCGATGAGCTTGAAAAGTCCGTCAAGGAGACCCCGATGAGCTTGAAAAGTCCGTCAAGGGGACCCCGATGAGCTTGAAAAGTCCGTCAACGGGACCCCGATGAGCTTGGAAAGTCCGTCAAGGGGACCCCGATGAGATTGGAAAATCCGTCAAGGGGACCCCGATGAGTTTGAAAAGTCCGTCAAGGGGACCCCGATGAGCTGGAAAAGTCCGTCAATGGGACCCCGATGAGCTGGAAAAGTCCGTCAAGGGGACACCGATGAGCTTGAAAAGTCCGTCAAGGGGACCCCGATGAGCTTGAAAAGTCCGTCAAGGGGACACCGATGAGCTTGAAAAGTCCGTCAATGGGACCCCGATGAGCTTGAAAAGTCCGTCAATGGGACCCCGATGAGCTTGAAAAGTCCGTCAAAGGGACACCGATGAGCTTGAAAAGTCCGTCAAGGGGACCCCGATGAGCTGGAAAAGTCCGTCAAGGGGACACCGATGAGCTTGAAAAGTCCGTCAAGGGGACACCGATGAGCTTGAAAAATCCGTCAAGGGGACCCCGATGAGCTTGAAAAGTCCGTCAATGGGACCCCGATGAGCTTGAAAAGTCCATCAATGGGACCCCGATGAGCTTGAAAAGTCCGTCAAGGGGACACTGATGAGCTTGAATCCGTCAAAGGGGACACCGATGAGCTTGAAAAGTCCGTCAAGGGGACCCCGATGAGCTTGAAAAGTCAGTCAAGGGGACCCCGATGAGCTTGAAAAGTCAGTCAAGGGGACCCCGATGAGCTTGAATGGTCCGTCAATGGGACCCCGATGAGCTTGAAAAATCCGTCAAGGGGACACCGATGAGCTTGGAAAGCCCATCGGTGTCCCCTAGTGGCACCGATGTACTTTCAAAGCTCATCAGTCGGATGGAACGTTGAGCCGTGGCTCCTTGTAGTGGAGAGCCATATCCTGTGCACGTTAAAGAACACGCTGGATGGGCCTTGAAGGGAGGTTATCATCTGTCCAGTGAGTTCCCTCCCCCCCAACCTTCTCTGACCGGTCAGTGTCCTTGTGATTTAGCCTTACGCCCATTGCGTGCAGAAAGGGCCACTCAGAAGTAAAACAAACCAATTCAATACATATTCAGTAAAGCAATACTCTCAAAACTTCCGTGCTTTGCCTTCGTGAATTCCTCTCAGTGAGCCTGCTGAGAATGTGCCAAAAGTCTTGGGTTGTTTTACCTCTGAGCGGAACTTTTTTTGCACACCATGGGCTAAATGGCCAGGTCACAAGGACCCCGAAGGCTCAGAGAAGGTTGGGGACCCACTGGAACAGCTGTTGGGAGACAGATGGTAGCCTCCTGTCAAAGCCATCCAACGTGTTCTTTAACGTGCACAGGATATGGATCTCCCACCCAATGGCCAGGTCACAAGGACCCCGAAGGCTCAGAGAACGTTGAGGGAGGGGACCCACTGGAACAGCTGTTGGGAGACAGATGGTAGTCTCCCGTATAGGCCATCCAGCGTGTTTTTTTAATGTGCAGAGAATATGGATCTCCCACCCAATGGCCAAGTCACAAGGACCCCGAGGGTTCAGAGAAGGTTGGGGGAGGGGACCCACTGGAACAGCTGTTGGGAGACAGAGGGTAGCCTCCCGTCAAGGCCATCCAGCGTGTTCTTTAATGTGCAGAGAATATGATCTCCCACCCAATGGCCAGGTCACAAGGACCCCTAATGCTCAGAGAAGGTTGGGGGAGAGGACCCACTGGAACAGCTGTTGGGAGACAGATGGTAGCCTCCCGTCAAGGCCATCCAGCGTGTTCTTTAACGTGCACAGGTATGGCTCTCCCATACACGGGGTCACGGCTTAACGTCCCATCCGACGGAAGTCGGCCTTTCCAAGCCCATCGGTGTTCCCTTACTTACCTAGGGCAGGGCGGGGAATTTTGCATAGATAAATCTCAACGCTGACCCAGCTGGGACTCGAACCTGGGAACTGCAGATTACGAACCTTGCACTGAGCCCCCCCCCCCCCCCCCCCCCCGCCCTTGCGCCAAAAGTCTATCATTTGTCATGTTAAAACAGAGTCGAGGTCGAGAAATATTTTCGCTGTGAGTAGAACGAGTTATTTGCCTGTTGGCGATACTTTTCTATTACAAACGTTTGCTAATTCGAAAATGATTTGTGCGAATATACTCGTCATTTTTTAGCTGATTGGACATCACTACTTTCTCTGATAACACAAGTGATAACTAGGGGGCAGTATAAGCTATTAATATGTTACTGCTAAGTTACACATTTTCTGGGTTCAGAAACTAATAAGATTTTTATTTCATTGGTAATCAAGAGGATTATAAATTTCAAGAACGAATACGAAACTTAGGTAGCTTGATGCCAATAATATTTTTCTGTTATGTCTTCTCGAAGTTAATTAGTGTAGGAAGTACTATTGTATTTTCATTGCAAGGAAACTACTGCAATTGCATTAATGCTTTGTTGGATTTACCTCTGAGCGGCACTTTATTGCACACCATGGGCTAAATGGCCAGGTCACAAGGACCCCGAAGGCTCAGAGAAGGTTGGGGACCCACTGGAACAGCTGTTGGGAGACAGATGGTAGCCTCCCGTATAGGCCATCGAGCGTGTTTTTTAATGTGCAGAGAATATGGATCTCCCACCCAATGGCCAGGTCACAAGGACCCCGAGGGTTCAGAGAAGGTTGGGGGAGGGGACCCACTGGACCAGATGTTGGGAGACAGATGGTATCCTCCCGTCAAGGCCATCCAGCGTGTTTTTTAACGTGCACAGGGAATGGCTCTCCCACACACGGGACCACGGCTTAGCGTCCCATCCGACGGACGGCAGCCTTTCCAAGCCCATCGGTGTCCCTTCCTGACCGTGGGCAGGGCGCGGTGTTTTGAAACGTGGAGGCAAAGGATGTTGACGGAATTGTAGATGGGAAAAAAAAGTCTAATGTGTTTAGTTTCTGGAAAGCCTTCATGTTTTGGATCAGTGGGAAATTATAAAACAGTATAAAAAAAAAACTAGCCTATTTCTTCAGCAAGGATCAAGAAAGGGACTAACTTTCGAATGTCCCCATTTCAAGTCTCACGTGCCAAGTAGGATATGAAATCGCTATGGGATCGGAAAATGTTGATGGAGATGCAGCGGAAGGAGGAGGATGCAACGACATTTGCCAATCATACCCTCATGTAAACAAAATTTCAAGTTTTTCTAAACGTTGAAACTGAAATGCGAATTTTTATTTCTGTGGTGTTTAAATTCATAAAAAATTAACCAAGAAATCGCATGTCACAACCAAGTTTAAATAACTTAAGCTTGATATGTATTAATAATAATAATAATAATTTATTTCATGCAGGGGGTTACAGTAAAGCCAAGGTACAGGTTTTGGGTTGGGTTGGGTTGTTTTACCTCTGAGCGGCACTTTTTTGCACACCATGGGCTAAATGGCCAGGTCACATGGACCCCGAAGGCTCAGAGAAGGTTGGGGGAGGGGACCCACTGGAACAGCTGTTGGGAGACAGATGGTAGCCTCCCGTCAAGGCCATCCAGCGTGTTCTTTAACGTGCACAGGGAATGGCTCTCCTGAACACGGGGCCACGGCTTAACGTCCCATCCGACGGACGGCGGCCTTTCCAAGCCCATCGGTGTCCCCTACTGACCGTGGGCAGGGCGGGGAATTTTGCGGAGATAAATCTCAACGCTGATCCAGCTGGGACTCGAACCTGGGAACTACAGATTACGAGCCTGGCGCGCTACCGACTGAGCCACCCCCGCCCCAAGGTACAGGTAATTTTGGATATTAATTTTAAGATTCAAGTGGCATGACATTTCAGAAAGTAGAGATTTTATTGAAATCACTAATGATTTTGCGACGCCGAAATGCAGAACACCTGTGTAATATATATATAAAAAAAAATAATCATTTGTTAATAAATTATCTACACCAGTGCTCCTCAAAATGGCGGTCCTTGGACGGTCCACGAGACATCAGTCGGCGGTCCGCCGCGAGCTGAGAGAAGACAGAATTGCATTGATATGCCATGGACACACAGCTCGTACGTTCCAACATTCCAGATGACGTCATATAGCTCGGGGTGACGAAAGGACGCAACTAGTTTGTTGAGGCAACACGTGACCAGAAGCTGCAGAAGGATCTCGGAAGCGAAATTTCTTGCCGTTCCATCAAAAGCAAGAATGGCCATTCCGCGACATCAGACAGTTTGAAAAGCACTGCTCTACGATTGCATTTCAAATCATATCCATCATAATACACTGTAATATTATATATGTATATGGATTATTACGGTATAATATAATTATAATAAATAAATAAATAAATACCCCCTCAAGCAGCTGCTTGCCACAGAGGTCTGACAGGAGCCTGTCAGTTTATGTGCCACAGTAGGAGATCTGAGAGGATGGCAGGACCTCAGCAGAAAAACGACACACACATCCATGCCTAATCCGGGGCTCGAACCCAGGTCCCTTAGATCAGTAGCCTACATGTCATTAAATTAAATTTTGGTTTAGAAAATAAATTTTGCATTAATTATTATAACTTAAAAAAAAAGAGGAACAGGAGCCACATTTCCAAACATTGAAAACTCTTGAAACGTCCCTGAATTGTTTATATTTACCAAAATGCAGTTATTTATGGCGGGAGGGAAATCCCTGTCTCCCCCACTAATTTGCGTCTCCTCATCAGGAGAGTCATACACTGTGCACGTTACAGAAAAATCTGTATGGCTTTAGGAGGGGGGAGGGGGGGCGTTCATTTATCTCCTAGCAATGGATCCTCTTTTCCTATATCCTCTGAGGTTTGGGGTCCTTGTGACCTGGCTATTTAGCTCTGAGGCTTTGGGAACTTTGTAACCTGGCTAATTAGCTCTGAGGCTTTGGAGTCCTTGTGATCTGGCTATTTAGCTCTGAGGCTTTGGAAACTGTGTAACCTAGCTAATTAGCTCTGAGACTTTGTAGTCCTTGTGATCTGACTATTTAGCTCTGAGGCTTTGGAGTCCTTGTGACCTGGCTAATTAGCTCTGAGGTTTTGGAGTCCTTGTGACCTGGCTAATTAGCTCTGAGGCTTTGGAGTCCTTGTGACCTGGCTAATTAGCTCTGATGCTTTAGAGTCCTTGTGACCTGGCTATTGAGCTCTGAGGCTTTGGGGTCCTTGTGACCTGGCTAATTTGCTCTGAGGCTTTGGAGTCCTTGCGATCTGGCTATTTAGCTCTGAGGCTTTGGAGTCCTTGTGACCTGGCTAATTAGCTCTGAGGCTTTGGAGTCCTTGTGACCTGGCTAATTAGCTCTGATGCTTTAGAGTCCTTGTGACCTGGCTATTGAGCTCTGAGGCTTTGGGGTCCCTGTGACCTGGCTAATTTGCTCTGAGGCTTTGGAGTCCTTGCGACCTGGCTATTTAGCTCTGAGGCTTTGGAAACTGTGTAACCTAGCTAATTAGCTCTGAGACTTTGTAGTCCTTGTGATCTGACTATTTAGCTCTGAGGCTTTGGAGTCCTTGTGACCTGGCTAATTAGCTCTGAGGTTTTGGAGTCCTTGTGACCTGGCTAATTAGCTCTGAGGCTGTGGAGTCCTTGTGACCTGGCTAATTAGCTCTGATGCTTTAGAGTCCTTGTGACCTGGCTATTGAGCTCTGAGGCTTTGGGGTCCTTGTGACCTGGCTAATTTGCTCTGAGGCTTTGGAGTCCTTGCGACCTGGCTATTTAGCTCTGACGCTTTGGGAACTGTGTGACCTGGCTAATTAGCTCTGAGGCTTTGGAGTCCTTGTGACCTGTCTAATTAGCTCTGAGGCTTTGAAGTCCTTGTGATCTGGCTATTTAGCTCTGAGGCTTTGGGAACTGTGTGACCTGGTTAATTTGCTCTGAGGCTTTGGAGTCCTTGTGACCTGTCTAATTAGCTCTGAGGCGTTGGGGTCCTTGTGACCTGGCTATTTAGCTCTGAGGCTTTGGGAACTTTGTAACCTAGCTAATTAGCTCTGAGACTTTGGAGTCCTTGTGATCTGACTATTTACCTCTGAGGTTTTGGAGTCCTTGTGACCTGCTATTTAGCTCTGAGGCTTTGGAGTCCTTGTGACCTGGCTAATTAGCTCTGATGCTTTAGAGTCCTTGTGATCTGGCTATTTAACTCTGAGGCTTTGGGAACTTCGTGACCTGGGTAATTAGCTCTGAGGCTTTGGAGTCCTTGTGACCTGGCTATTTAGCTCTGCGAACTTTGTGACCTGGCTAATTAGCTCTGAGGATTTGGAATCCTTGGGACCTGGCTAATTAGGTCTGAGGCTTTGCGAACTTTGTGACCTGGCTAAATAGCTCTGAGGCTTTGGAGTCCTTGTGACCTGGCTAATTAGCTCTGAGGCTTTGGGAACTTTGTGACCTGGCTAATTAGCTCTGATGCTTTAGAGTCCTTGTGACCTGGCTATTGAGCTCTGAGGCTTTGGGGTCCTTGTGACCTGGCTAATTTGCTCTGAGGCTTTGGAGTCCTTGTGACCTGGCTATTTAGCTCTGAGGCTTTGAAGTCCTTGTGATCTGGCTATTTAGCTCTGAGGCTTTGGGACTGTGTGACCTAGTTAATTTGCTCTGAGCCTTTGGAGTCCTTGTGACCTGGCTAATTTGCTCTGAGGCTTTGAAGTCCTTGTGATCTGGCTATTTAGCTCTGAGGCTTTGGGACTGTGTGACCTGACTAATTTGCTCTGAGGCTTTGGAGTCCTTGTGACCTGTCTAATTAGCTCTGAGGCGTTGGGGTCCTTGTGACCTGGCTATTTAGCTCTGAGGCTTTGGGAACTTTGTAACCTAGCTAATTAGCTCTGAGACTTTGGAGTCCTTGTGATCTGACTATTTATCTCTGAGGTTTTGGAGTCCTTGTGACCTGCTATTTAGCTCTGAGGCTTTGGAGTCCTTGTGACCTGGCTAATTAGCTCTGATGCTTTAGAGTCCTTGTGACCTGGCTATTGAGCTCTGATGCTTTAGAGTCCTTATGACCTGGCTATTGATCTGAAGCTTTGGAGTCCTTGTGACCTGGCTAATTAGCTCTGAGGCTTTGGAGTCCTTGTGACCTGGCTATTTAGCTCTGAGGCTTTGGGGTCCTTGTGACCTGGCTAATTAGCGCTGAGACTTTGGGGTCCTTGTGACCTGGCTAATTAGCGCTGAGACTTTGGGGTCCTTGTGACCTGGCTAATTAGCTCGTTATTTGCACTAACGTGCCCTCAAGGAGAAAACAAACCAAATCTGCGCATGTTTATCTCTCTTTCTGTCTCCGTTGCTAAGGGATACACGTTAGCGTAAAGAAAGAATTCGGTTGGTCGATTGTTGTTCTTTTGAAACTTGTCCTCGTAATCATTAGCAAACGATTTGCACTGAATCAGTCGCCTGCTGCAGGGCATTGGGGATGTAGGCAACGGGTAACCATGGCAACCCTTCCTCCCTACTTGTACCGTTAGCGATCTCTGACCTCAGTCACTTAACCTCTGTGCCAGCAAAAAGCGGCAAACGAAACAGGAAAATCGAAAGAGGATCACAGGTCAGCGGGTCAAGTCATTTGCCGAAGTCGTCAATCCCTTCAAAAGATCAAAAGATTTTCGTCTATTACGTCATCTGTGTTACGTTTGCAACACAGATGGAATTATGGGCATTGCATAAATTTATCTTCTAAAAGGAAGAATTCCCCCTCCCCCGCCCTGCGTAACTTCCTCGTGCCCTGGGATCGTTTTTCGACATAAAATGCTCTAAGCTAGGTCTTTTTACCCCTGAGCGCATTATTTTGGCACATAATGGGCTAAATGGCCAGGTCACAAGGACCCCCCCAGTTCGGTAAAGAAAGAGGATCCACTGGACTACTTTTAGGAGACAGACGGTAGACTGTCGTCGAGGACATCGCATTTGCTATTCAATGTACAGTCGCTCCAAAAAATATCCGAACACTATGGTTGTTACAGAATTCAGAAAAAAAATCTGGCAAAGTTTTTTTTAGAAATTAGTGATCTGACAACCTTCGTGTCACGTGATTACAGAATTCAGGAAAAATATCTGGAGCGTGTACAGCAACTGTACACGCCTCCAGTTACCGTTCACAGCAAACTGGAGCGTGTGCAGTTACTGCACACGCTCCAGTTTGCTGTGAACGGTAACTGCACACGCTCAATATTTCCGTGAGTGAACCCACACGATCTAGCATCAAAATAATATGACCACCTACAGTCGCTCAAAAAAGTATCCGAACACTATGGTTGATTGCAGAATTCAGAAAAAATATCTGGCAACGATATTTTTAGAAATTAGTGATATGGCAACCTCCGTGTCACGTGACACGAAGGTTGCCAGATCACTAATTTCTAAAAAAAAGTCGTTGGCAGATATTTTTTCTGAATTCTGAAATCAACCGTAGTGTTCGGACATTTTTTTGAGCAACTGTACACAAAGAACGTCTCTCCCGCACGTGGCGCCTTTACAATCCCATCGGTGGAGATAATTCTCAAAACAGGCACATTTGGGATTCGAACCTCGGTACAACGGATTACGAACCTCGTGCACTGCCGACTGTGACAAATCCCAGTTTTTTTGATTTACATAAAGCCAGACTTGTTAACGAATCGGCAACAGATCACTGAATCCAACAGAAACTGGAGATTAACAATTCAAACTCCGAGCGTTCCTTTCGTGAAAATCAGGTAGACGATCAAATAAGATTTCTCCTGTTGGTGGCGCCATCTACAGGCATATTTCCTCTTCAAAGCAGGACGATAATTTCATAGGTTTCCATAGATCATTTTGTATACGATATCATCATTGCAATTTAATATTAAACAGATTATTTAATCGACTTCAGTTCCTGAATAATATACGCAGGGGCTGGAAGTGATTAGATAATCGGTTAGATTAAAATAATACCAATATTTCTAATTGATATGTTGAAGAAATACACGGGTTGCGTTCGAAATGGTTTTCTGTGTGCTTTCCTTATATATATATATGAAGAAAAAAAAAAAATATGAGTTGGGTTGTTTTACCTCTGAGCGGCACTTTTTTGCACACCATGGACTAAATGGCCAGGTCACATGGATCCCGAAGGCTCAGAGAAGGTTGGGGGAGGGGACCCACTGGAACAGCTGTTGGGAGACAGATGGTAGCCTCCCGTCAAGGCCATCCAGCGTGTTCTTTAACGTGCACAGGGTATGGCTCTCCCGCACACGGAGCCACGGCTTAACGTCCCATCCGACGGACGGCGGCCTTTCCAAGCCCATCGGTGTCCCCTACTGACCGTGGGCAGGGCGGAGAATTTTGCGGAGATAAATCTCAACGCTGATCCAGCTGGGACTGGAACCTGGGAACTACAGATTACGAGCCTGGCGGACTGAGCCACCACCGCCTCCCCCCCCCCCCCCCCAAAAAAAAGTGAGAGTTCTGTACTCCTAAGCTTTCATGAATTAATCGATATGTTAGTCCCTTAAATGAGAAAAATTTTACGTTAACTGATGGTGTGAAGCATTAACGTAGTCAGGGTGTTTTGGTGGACAAGGAATTGAGAATTATTAATATTCGCATTAATAGAAATCATTGGTTTCCAGTTTTCTTAGGTTTTTCTGTTGAAATAGGTTAAACATCAAACACGACTAAGATTAGCATAGCCTTCCATGAAGGGGATGGCTTTAGGGAAATAATAGTTGTCAGGCACGTATCCAGGATTAATTTTTTTTGGGGGGAGGGGGGAGGAGGGAGGGGAGGTCTGAGAATAAGATTTGAGTAAAGTAATAAATAAATACCCCCTCAAGCAGCTGCTTGCCACAGAGGTCTGAAAGGAGTCTGTCAGTTTATATGCCACAGTAGGAGATCTGAAAGGATGGCAGGACCTCAGCAGAAAAACGACACACACATCCATGCCTTACCCAGGGCTCGAACACAGAGTCCCTTAGATCAGGGGGTGGGGGTGTAGTTCCCAGGTTCGAGTCCCAGCTAGGTCAGCGTTGAGATTTATCTCCGCAAAATTCCCCGCCCTGTCCACGGTCAGTAGGGGACACCGATGGGCTTGGAAAGGCCGTCGTCCGTCGGATGGGACGTTATGCCGTGGCCCCATGTGCGGGAGAGCCATACCCTGTGCACGTTAAAGAACACGCTGGATGGCCTTGACGGGAGGCTACCATCTGTCTCCCAACAGCTGTTCCAGTGGGTCCCCTCCCCCAACCTTCTCTGAGCCTTCGGGATCCATGTGACCTGGCCATTTAGCCCATGGTGTGCAAAAATGTGCCGCTCAGAGGTAACCCAACCCAACCCTTAGATCAGTAGCCAAGCGTGCTAACCACTCGGTTACGGGACGGCTACAACAATATAATACAACAAAAAATACAATAAGTAAATAAAATATAAAATTCGAGGGACGTGACACATGGTGAGATACGTTCGTCAAGGGACGTGTCCATAGCCGCATCATTTGAGATTGCCAATGGCAAGAAAAATTAGAAACTCAGTGTCTTTAAAAAGAAACTTTTTTATGGGAAAAAGATCTAAGTTGAATTAAAGATCTAAATCAAGTCTATCAAAATTTCGAATTTCAGCAATATTCGATTAGATTTTTAAGAGTTATGGAAGCTGTAACATTTAACATTAGCACCACTCCTCCTGAAAAAAAAAAGTTTTCGTTAAAATTTAGAAAATTTAAAAATTATTACATAAGCTTCTACGTATCGAATTAGTTTAGTAAACGGATTGATGTAACATAGATGCTCATTAAAACTACAATTCTGTGGACTCTAATGGCGAAGGATTGTTCGGAATAAGCGACGATATATAAAAAATTTTTTCTGTCAACAAGGCTCTACTATTTACATGCATATTCAATCGCACAAAAAAGTATCCGAACACTATGGTTGACTACAGAATTCAGGAAAAAAATATCTGGCAACGATTTTTTTAGAAATTAGTGATCTGGCAACCTTCGTGTCACGTGGTTACAGAATTCAGGAAAAATATCTGGAGCGTGAACAGCAACTGTACACGCTCCAGTTACCGTTCACAGCAAACTGGAGCGTGTGTAGTTACTGCACACGCTCCAGTTTGCTGTGAATGGTAACTGCACACGCTCTATATTTCCGTGAGTGAGCCCACACGATCCAGGTCTTTGTGAGCTCACACGATCCAATGTGCTGTGAACATTAACCGCAACCGCTCCAGTTTGCTGTGAACGGTAACTGCACACGCTCAATATTTCCTTGAGTGAGCCCACACGATCTAGGTCTTTGTGAGCTCACACGATCCAATGTGCTGTGAACATTAACCGCAAACGCTCCAGTTTGCTGTGAACGGTAACTGCACACGCTCAATATTTCCTTGAGTGAGCCCACACGATCTAGGTCTTTGTGAGCTCACACGATCCAATGTGCTGTGAACATTAACCGCAAACGCTCCAGTTTGCTGTGAACGGTAACTGCACACGCTCAATATTTCCTTGAGTGAGCCCACACGATGTAGGTCTTTGTGAGCCCACACGATCCAATGTGCTGTGAACATTAACCGCAACCGCTCCAGTTTGCTGTGAACGGTAACTGCACACGCTCAATATTTCCTTGAGTGAGCCCACACGATCCAATGTGCTGTGAACATTAACCGCAACCGCTCCAGTTTGCTGTGAACGGTAACTGCACACGCTCAATATTTCCTTGAATGAGCCCACACGATCCAGGTCTTTGTGAGCTCACACGATCCAATGTGCTGTGAACATTAACCGCAACCGCTCCAGTTTGCTGTGAACGGTAACTGCACACGCTCAATATTTCCTTGAGTGAGCCCACACGATCCAATGTGCTGTGAACATTAACCGCAACCGCTCCAGTTTGCTGTGAACGGTAACTGCACACGCTCAATATTTCCTTGAGTGAGCCCACACGATCTAGGTCTTTGTGAGCTCACACGATCCAATGTGCTGTGAACATTAACCGCAACCGCTCCAGTTTGCTGTGAACGGTAACTGCACACGCTCAATATTTCCTTGAGTGAGCCCACACGATCTAGGTCTTTGTGAGCCCACACGATCCAATGTGCTGTGAACATTAACCGCAACCGCTCCAGTTTGCTGTGAACGGTAACTGCACACGCTCAATATTTCCTTGAGTGAGCCCACACGATCCAATGTGCTGTGAACATTAACCGCAACCGCTCCAGTTTGCTGTGAACGGTAACTGCACACGCTCAATATTTCCTTGAATGAGCCCACACGATCCAGGTCTTTGTGAGCTCACACGATCCAATGTGCTGTGAACATTAACCGCAACCGCTCCAGTTTGCTGTGAACGGTAACTGCACACGCTCAATATTTCCTTGAGTGAGCCCACACGATCCAATGTGCTGTGAACATTAACCGCAACCGCTCCAGTTTGCTGTGAACGGTAACTGCACACGCTCAATATTTCCGTGAGTGAGCCCACACGATCCAGGTCTTTGTGAGCTCACACGATCCAATGTGCTGTGAACATTAACCGCAGCCGCTCCAGTTTGCTGTGAACGGTAACCTCACACGCTCCATATTCATTGCATTACATATTCATACGCATTATATATATTAAAAAATATCCGAACACTATGGTTGATTACAGAATTCAGAAAAAAATATCTTTCAACGATTTCTTTTTATGAAATTAGTGATCTAGCAACCTTCGTGTCACGTGACACGAAGGTTGCCAGATCACTAATTTCTAAAAAAAGTTGCCAGATATTTTACTTGAATTCTGTAATTAACCATAGTGTTCGATTATTTTTTGAGCGACTGTACTGTAGTTTATCATACAGTGAAGTAATACGCATAAAAGAGTAGTAATAATATAATATACACTGAAAGCACAATTTATTATACACACCGCATCCATCCAGAATCCTGCTCTACTCCCCCGCAATAATGCGGCCTACCGAAACCTCTAGAAGGCTGTAAGTAGGTCATATGACTAACCTGCTGTACACCGTAACTGCGGATTTTATGATGGGCAAATACGGCGACCTGAGTAAGTTCTACCATGGTCTGTGCGAGGAAGTTGGGTTGCTCCATATTTGCAACATGGAACATCTGGTATTCGCACGGGCACATGTGTACTAGTACTACATCAAAACCAGCGCAAACCTGCAGCCACCAGGGAAGATATGGCTGTCACCAGGGCGTTGATGTTGCAGTTGAGAGCTGCCTCTCATGTGTCTCGTAACATCTGAATGGAAGGCCACAGTGCAGATGATAACGTTGACAGTCAATGATGAGGCATCTAAGAAGGTTTGTGCAAGGATCACTTGACATAAGATAGCACGACTGGGCTGTAGCAGCCGATGACCACATCAAGTACCCTTGTTAACAGCACGTTACCAGGCTATGAGGCTGCAGTGGACGAAGGGACGTCGCCAGTGGACCGTGTAAGACTGGAAACGGGTATCATGGCTCCAACTACAACGTGTTGACGGGAGGTTGCATGTGTGACTAGACCACACGAGGCCATGGATACCAACAAGTCGGGTGTTACAGCATGTTCTGGGGTGTGTTTATGTGGGCCACCTTGTTGTGCCTATTGAGACCATCATCACAGCACAAGGCTATGTTGACACGCTCATCAACCAAGTACAGTGATTTATGGCTATCCATTTCCTACATCCGAATGCCTTATTTCAACATGACAACATCCGATCTCAACGTTTTCATTTAGCGAAGGTTATCTCCGAAAAACTCTCCGCCCTGCCCAAGGTCAGTAGGGGACATCGATGGGCTTGGAAAGGCCACCGTCCGTCGGATGGGACGTTAAGCCGTGGCCCGTGTGCCGGAGAGCTATACCCTGTGCACGTAAAATAACACGCTGGATGGCCTTGACGGGAGGCTACCATCTGTTTCCCAACAGCTGTTTCAATGGGTCCCCTCCCCCAACCTTCTCTGAGCCTTCGGGATCCATGTGACCTAGCCATTTAGCCCATGGGGTGCAAAAAAGTGCCGCTCAGAGGTAAAACAACTCAACATTAAAGAACACGCTGGATGGCCTTGACGGGAAGCTACCATTATGTCTCCCAACAGCTGTTCCAGTTGGTCCCCTCCCCCAACCTTCTCTGAGCTTTCGTGGTCCTTGTGACCTGGCCATTTAGCCCATGGTGTGCAAAAAAATGCCGCTCAGAGGTAAAACAACCCAATATTAAAGAACACACTGGATGGCCGTGACGGGAGGCTACCACCTGTCTCCCAACAGCTGTTCCAATGGGTCCCCTCCCCCAACCTTCTCTGAGCCTTCGGGGTTCTTGTGACCTGGCAATTTAGCCCATGGGGTGCAAAAAAGTGCCGCTCAGAGGTAAAACAACCCAACATTAAAGAACACGCTGGATGGCCGTGACGGGAGGCTACCATCTGTCTCCCAACAGCTATTCCAATGGGTCCCCTCCCCCAACCTTCTCTGAGCCTTCGGGGTCCATGTGACCTGGCAATTTAGCCCATGGTGTGCAAAAAAGTGCCGCTCAGAGGTAAAACAACCCAACATTAAAGAACACGCTGGATGGCCTTGACGGAAGACTACCATCTGTCTCCCAACAGCTATTCCAATGGGTCCCCTCCCCCAACCTTCTCTGAGCCTTCGGGGTCCATGTGACCTGGCCATTTAGCGCATGGTGTGTAAAAAAGTGCCGCTCAGAGGTAAAACAACCCAATCCAACCATTTAGCGAAGCAGTGGTCGGATGAGAATCCCATCGAGTTCACAATCGACTTCTCGGTCTCTGAATTTGAATACTTTTTAGTGGGGCGATGCATTCCAGCCCAAAGCCCATCACCGGCAACTAGCGGCGCCTTACGTACTCGTGCCACCTTAGAATCATGGGACGCAATAACAGCCGACTGTTTCTAACACCTGGTAGAGGCCACGTCGCGACGTGTTGCTGCTGTTGTGATGGCGGAAGTGGACCCACACGTCATTAGCTGGGTGTGTAAAATAAATTGTTCTTTCAGTGTACATTAGATAATAATGTGGGTGGGCAACCTCGATTTGTCGCCCTGGTACGGTGCTTACCACGGATGACATTAATGATAATGGCTGCCAGTCCTTCTGAATCATTTTCAGATATCTGTTGTGGTCTTCCATCAGCTGGAGACCTTGATGCTTCCAACAAATGTCAAAGCTGAAGGATATAAAATCAGTTTTCAGATGTGTGGATTTCTGCTGCTGCTTGAGAATTATTATCTCCCTTAATGTCTTCAAATGCTGATAGTAAGGCTCTATTTCCTTGTATGCTGTCATATTCGTAATGCTGCCGTGTAATATATTGTGTCCGGGGTGTTCTCTGACTTCGAAAAGTTTAGGTTGGGTTGGGTTGTTTTACCTCTGAGCGGCACTTTTTTGCACACCATGGGCTAAATGGCCAGGTCACATGGACCCCGAAGGCTCAGAGAAGGTTGGGGGAGGGGACCCACTGGAACAGCTGTTGGGAGACAGATGGTAGCCTCCCGTCAAGGCCATCCAGCGTGTTCTTTAACGCTGGGTTGTTTTACCTCTGAGTGGCACTTTTTTGCACACCATGGGCTAAATGGCCAGGTCACATGGACCCCGAAGGCTCAGAGAAGGTTGGGGGAGGGGACCCACTGGAACAGCTGTTGGGAGACAGATGGTAGCCTCCCGTCAAGGCCATCCAGCGTGTTCTTTAACGCTGGGTTGTTTTACCTCTGAGTGGCACTTTTTTGCACACCATGGGCTAAATGGCCAGGTCACATGGGCCCCGAAGGCTCAGAGAAGGTTGGGGGAGAGGACCCACTGGAACAGCTGTTGGGAGACAGATGGTAGCCTCCCGTCAAGGCCATCCAGCGTGTTCTTTAACGCTGGGTTGTTTTACCTCTGAGCGGCACTTTTTTGCACACCATGGGCTAAATGGCCAGGTCAAATGGACCCCGAAGGCTCAGAGAAGGTTGGGGGAGGGGACCCACTGGAACAGCTGTTGGGAGACAGATGGTAGCCTCCCGTCAAGGCCATCCAGCGTGTTCTTTAACGTGCACAGGGTATGGCTCTCGCGCACACGGGGCCACGGCTTAACGTCCCCTCCGACGGACGGCGGCCTTTCCAAGCCCATCGGTGTCCCCTACTGACCGTGGGCAGGGCGGGGAATTTTACGGATATAAATCTCAACGCTGACCCAGCTGGGACTCGAACCTGTGAACTGCAGATTACGAGACCGGTGCGCTAGCGACTAAGCCACCCCCGCCCCGAAAAGTTTAGGTTTTCCTATTTTTTTAATAACAAGGAAACACAAGTAACTTCCTGTAGGCTGTATACTCAATATTGTTTGTCTTCGCTTCCTCGTTTTCTTCAATGTCTTGTTCCTTCCAATGTTTATTCGAGACTTTTGTATCTTTAGGTAATTTTTTCTATGAGTTTCCTCTCGTACTTTGGGGCGGGGGTGGCTCAGTCGGTAGCGCGCCAGGCTCGTAATCTGTAGTTCCCAGGTTCGAGTCCCAGCTGGGTCAGCATTGAGATTTATCTCCGCAAAATTCCCCGGCCTGCCACGGTCAGTAGGTGACACCGATGGGCTTGGAAAGGACGCTGTCCGTCGGATGGGACGTTAAGCCGTGGCCCCGTGTGCAGGAGAGCCATACCCTGTGCACGTTAAAGAACACGCTGGATGGCCTTGACGGGAGGCTACCATCTGTCTCCCAACATCTGTTCCAGTGGGTCCCCTCCCACAACCTTCTCTAAGTCTTCGGGGTCCATGTGACCTGGCCATTAAGCCCATGGTGTGCAAAAAAGTGCCGCTCAGAGGTAAAACAACCCAACATTAAAAACACGCTGGATGGCCTTGACGGGAGGCTACCATCTGTCTCCCAACAGCTGTTCCAGTGGGTCCCCTCCCCCAACCTTCTCTAAGTCTTCGGGGTCCATGTGACCTGGCCATTTAGCCCATGATGTGCAAAAAAGTGCCGCTCAGAGGTAAAACAACCCAACATTAAAGAACACGCTGGATGGCCTTGACGGGAGGCTACCATCTGTCTCCCAACAGCTGTTCCAGTGGGTCCCCTCCCCCAACCTTCTCTAAGTCTTCGGGGTCCATGTGACCTGGCCATTTAGCCCATGATGTGCAAAAAAGTGCCGCTCAAAGGTAAAACAACCCAACATTAAAGAACACGCTGGATGGCCTTGACGGGAGGCTACCATCTGTCTCCCAACAGCTGTTCCAATGGGTCCCCTCCCCCAACCTTCTCTGAGCCTTCGGGGTCCATGTGACCTGGCCATTTAGCCCATGGTGTGCAAAAAAGTGCCGCTCAGAGGTAAAACAACCCAACATTAAAGAACACGCTGGATGGCCTTGACGGGAGGCTACCATCTGTCTCCCAACAGCTGTTCCAGTGGGTCCCCTCCCCCAACCTTCTCTAAGTCTTCGGGGTCCATGTGACCTGGCCATTTAGCCCATGATGTGCAAAAAAGTGCCGCTCAGAGGTAAAACAACCCAACATTAAAGAACACGCTGGATGGCCTTGACGGGAGGCTACCATCTGTCTCCCAACAGCTGTTCCAGTGGGTCCCCTCCCCCAACCTTCTCTAAGTCTTCGGGGTCCATGTGACCTGGCCATTTAGCCCATGGTGTGCAAAAAAAGTGCCGCTCAGAGGTAAAACAACCCAACATTAAAGAACACGCTGGATGGCCTTGACGGGAGGCTACCATCTGTCTCCCAACAGCTGTTCCAGTGGGTCCCCTCCCCCAACCTTCTCTAAGTCTTCGGGGTCCATGTGAACTGGCCATTTAGCCCACGATGTGCAAAAAAGTGCCGCTCAGAGGTAAAACAACCAACCAACCAACCTCTCGTACTCAACACAGAATTTAAGACAAATGTAACTTTCGCTGAACAAAAGCAGAAGTATTACTCGAAAGTGTTGCCATTTTATGATTTCAACATCCTTTGAGAGTGAAAATTCAACCTGGTGGAAGATTTCAAAAGTAATATTTAATTAAATTTAAAATTAATTAAATTAAATCATTTAAAATAAAAATTTAAAAGTAATATTTGATTCTTATCTGTCCAAGCAAAAAAGAATTTTTCATTTTTATGAAAACAGAAAACTTGATTTCTTGTAGAAGTTTGGAGGGAGGGAACCCCACTGGACTAAACAGACAGGTCACAAGGACCCCGAAGGCTCAGAGAAGCACATTTAAAGAGAGATGAATGTCCTTCAAACATTTTTTTTTATTCTTCCTGTTACAGCCTGTTACAAAATATTAAGAAATTATCCCAAAAGCTGTTCCAGTGGGGAGGGGACCCACTGGAACAGCTGTTGGGAGACAGATGTTAGCCTCCCGTCAAGGCCATCCAGCGTGTTCTTTAACGTGCACAGGGTATGGCTCTCCTGCAAAATGGCCAGGTCACAAGGACCCCGAAGGTTCAGAGAAGGTTGGGGGAGGGGACCCACTGGAACAGCTGTTGGGAGACAGATGGTAGACTCCCCCGTCAAGGCCATACAGCGTGTTCTTTAACGTGCACAGGGTATGGCTCTCCCGCACACGAGGCCACGGCTTTACGTCCCATCCGATGGACTGCTGTCTTTCCAAGCCCATCGGTGTCACCTACTGACCGTGGCAGGGCGGGGAAATTTGCGGAGATAAATCTCAATGCTGACCCAGGCTTATGGGAGGTTATACGACAAATGTATCTCTATCATGAAATTGCTAGCTGAAAAATCTTTTTTTATCTAACATCTCCATAATGCTTTAAGTACTTAATGCATCTCGCTTTTTTTTCTGTGGTTGGTTGGTTGTTTACCTCTGAGCGGCATTTTTTTTGCACACCATGGGCTAAATGGCCAGATCACATGGACCCCGAAGGCTCAGAGAAGGTTGGAGAAGGGGACCCACTGGAACAGCTGTTGGGAGACAGATGGTAGCCTCCCGTCAATGCCATCCAGCGTGTTCTTTAACGTGCACAGGGTATGGCTCTCCCGCACACGAGGCCACGGTTTAACGTCTCATCCGACGGACGGCGGCCTTTCCAAGCCCATCGGTGTCCCCTACTGATCGTGGGCAGGACGGAGAATTCTGCGGAGATAAATCTCAACGCTGACCCAGCTGGGACTCGAACCTGGAAACTATAGATTACGAGCCTGGCGCGCTACCGACTGAGCCACCCCCGCCCCATTTTTTTTTTCTGTGGAAAATTGGTAAAGAACGAAAATCAAAATCCTTCTGTAGTCAAAACATCAACTGACCTCGTTTTCAATCTGCGAATAGATAATTGCAATATGAATTTAGTTGCGCGAAGTTCAATATGGAGGCGTTGTTATTGTCCAAATCATGTTGAGCGTGATGCCGTCATTAATTAACCCTCGTTGTGTCGTAATATCCTATCGAGATTTACAAGTATTTGTAAAGCACTTCCGGGCCTTAAAGTCTCCACAACTGAACTGCCACTCCTACAGCTCTAATGCGTCGAAACTGTCAGAGCGTGCAGCTCAACTGGCTCCGTCCTTTCACGAACAAATCCTCGTTCCAAATTCATAACGTTTGCAATTCAGATTCTCTCTCTGGAGGTCAAGTTTCAGAAATTACACTTATGCCTAATGAAGCGAATCTGTTCAGTGTTGGAGGATAGCGCGTCATCACTAGCATCATCAGTTCGGGCTGCAATTTTTAAGAAAGAATTCTTTCGATCATTACGGAGTCCGAGCCAGTTTTCAGAAGAAAAATTTTGTCGTAATTCGTAGCACATTTAAAGAGAGATGATGTCCTTCAAACATTTTTTTTTATCCTTCCTGCTAAAGGCTATTACAAAATATCAAAAAAAATTACAAATCGTTTTAGGTTTCGGTTGGGTTGTTTTACCTCTGAGCGGTACCTTTTTGCACACCAGGGGCTAAATGGCCAGGTCACAAGGTTGGGTTGGGTTGTTTTACCTCTGAGCGGCACTTTTTTGCACACCATGGGCAAAATGGCCAGGTCACATGGACCCCGAAGGCTCAGAGAAGGTTGGGGGAGGGGACCCACTGGAACAGCTGTTGGGAGACAGATGGTAGCCTCCCGTCAAGGCCATCCAGCGTGTTCTTTAACGTGCACAGGGTATGGCTCTCCCACACACGGGGCCACGGCTTAACGTCCCATCCGACGGACGGCGGCCTTTCCAAGCCCATCGGTGTCCCCTACTGACCGTGGGCAGGACGGGGAATTTTGCGGAGATAAATCTCAACGCTGACCCAGCTGGGACTCGAACCTGGGAACTACAGATTACGAGCCTGGCGCGCTACCGACTGAGCCACCCCTGCCCCCCAGGTCACAAGGACCCCAAGGGCTCAGATAATGTTGGGAGAGGGAACCCACTGGAACAGCTGTTAGGAGACAGATGGTAGCCTCCCGTCAAGGCCATTCAATGTGTTCTTTAAAGTTGGGTTGTTTTACCTCTGAGCGGCATTTTTTTTCTCACCATGGGCTAAATGGCCAGGTCACAAGGACCCCAAGGGCTCAGATAATGTTGGGGGAGGGAACCCACTGGAACAGCTGTTAGGAGACAGATGGTAGCCTCCCGTCAAGGCCATCCAATGTGTTCTTTAAAGTTGGGTTGTTTTACCTCTGAGCGGCATTTTTTTTCTCACCATGGGCTAAATGGCCAGGTCACAAGGACCCCAAGGGCTCAGATAATGTTGTGGGAGGGAACCCACTGGAACAGCTGTTAGGAGACAGATGGTAGCCTCCCGTCAAGGCCATCCAATGTGTTCTTTAAAGTTGGGTTGTTTTACCTCTGAGCGGCATTTTTTTTCTCACCATGGGCTAAATGGCCAGGTCACAAGGACCCCAAGGGCTCAGATAATGTTGGGGGAGGGAACCCACTGGAACAGCTCTTAGGAGACAGATGGTAGCCTCCCGTCAAGGCCATCCAATGTGTTCTTTAAAGTTGGATTGTTTTACCTCTGAGCGGCATTTTTTTTCTCACCATGGGCTAAATGGCCAGGTCACAAGGACCCCAAGGGCTCAGATAATGTTGGGGGAGGGAACCCACTGGAACAGCTGTTAGGAGACAGATGGTAGCCTCCCGTCAAGGCCATCCAATGTGTTCTTTAACGTACACAGGGTATGGCTCTTCCGCATACGGGGCCACGGCTTAACGTCCCATCCGACGGACAGCGGCCTTTAATTATAGGAAGCAAAATGGATTTTAAAACATTATCTTTGAAAATTAAAAAAGTGGAAGAGTCAGAAATAATTGTAAAAAACCTAAATGAGTTTTAACAGATTTTTTATCTCATATTTTAATTAATTGTAATCTATCTATAGCTATCGTATCTAGCGTCTGCAAGAGGTAAAGATAAGGTCCACATCTCATTCTGAAAGATGTATAAATATATATGTATGTAAATGTATGTATGTAAGAATGTATATAAAAATATATGAATTTATGAATATATTTAAGATACAATACTTTAAAAATAAGATTTCCTATAATGAACAGAAATTTTAAATTAGATAATGAAAACGATTCACAATATTATGCAATTTACACATTACTTACATTTGCTTGACAAATGATTTGACAAAGGCAGATATTTTTGATCTCGGCGTCACCCTTCCTATGTACAATGGGATAAAATTGATTATGTAATATCCAAGGTGTAATGGCAAGGCAACTAAACAGCTGAAGGCAAACTCTCTCAGAGAAAATTTAAAACATCTGCTTAGCGAATTGCGGACTTAATTTTACATTAAAATCATGCATTTCAAAATTTAACAGTATGTAGAATTCAGTTCATAACATTTTTACATTTGTATATGTAATCACCGCTATCACTTTGTAAATTAGTAAAATAATATTCTCCCTGAGGTGTGAAATGACCTTTTGCTTCCCCTGCAAGATTTAATGTATAATGGCATCCACACCTGACACATCTCACACAAGGTTCTTTTTGGATTGTTTTACCTCTGAACGGCACTTTTTTGCACACCATGGGCTAAATGGCCAGGCCACAAGGACCCCGAAGGCTCAGAGAAGGTTGGGGGAGGGGACCCACTGGAACAGCTGTTGGGAGACAGATGGTAGCCTCCCGTCAAGGCCATCCAGCGTATTCTTTAACGTGCACAGGGTTGAGTTGGATTATTTTACCTCTGAGCGGCACTTTTTTGCACACTATGGGCTAAATGGCCAGGCCACAAGGACCCCGAAGGCTCAGAGAAGGTTGGGGGAGGGGACCCACTGGAACAGCTGTTGGGAGACAGATGGTAGCCTCCCGTCAAGGCCATCCAGCGTGTTCTTTAACGTGCACAGGGTTGAGTTGGATTATTTTACCTCTGAGCGGCACTTTTTTGCACACCATGGGCTAAATGGCCAGGCCACAAGGACCCCGAAGGCTCAGAGAAGGTTGGTGGAGGGGACCCACTGGAACAGCTGTTGGGAGACAGATGGTAGCCTCCCGTCAAGGCCATCCAGCGTATTCTTTAACGTGCACAGTTGGATTATTTTACCTCTGAGCGGCACTTTTTTGCACACCATGGGCTAAATGGCCAGGCCACAAGGACCCCGAAGGCTCAGAGAAGGTTGGTGGAGGGGACCCACTGGAACAGCTGTTGGGAGACAGATGGTAGCCTCCCGTCAAGGCCATCCAGCGTATTCTTTAACGTGCACAGGGTTGAGTTGGATTATTTTACCTCTGAGCGGCACTTTTTTGCACACTATGGGCTAAATGGCCAGGCCACAAGGACCCCGAAGGCTCAGAGAAGGTTGGGGGAGGGGACCCACTGGAACAGCTGTTGGGAGACAGATGGTAACCTCCCGTCAAGGCCATCCAGCGTGTTCTTTAAAGTGCACAGGATATGGCTCTCCCACACACGGGCCACGGCTTAACGTCCCATCCGACGGACGGCGGCCTTTCCAAGCCCATCGGTGTCCCCTACTGACCGTGGGCAGGGCGGGGAATTATACGGAGATAAATCTCAACGCTGATCCAGCTGGGACTCGAACCTGGGAACTACAGATTAGGAGCCTGGCGCGCTACCGACTGAGCCACCCCCGCCCCTCTCACACAAGGAAACACAAGTAACTTCCTATAGGCCATATACTCAATATTGTTTAAATTTTGTTAAATTGAATAAATAAAATATTATATTTTATATTGTAGTATAAATGCAGAGTCTCCAAAAGGGGTGGCACAAACGGTTCACCCCCTCCCTCTCCCGAGAGTGCTATTAAGAGTGATAGAGGCAAAAAGTTTTAAGCTTTTGCATATTTCATGTACAGTCGCTCAAAAAAAAATATCCGTATGGTTGATTACAGAATTCAGAAAAAATATCTGGCAACGATTTTTTTTTCAGAAATTAGTGATCTGGCAACCTTCGTGTCACGTGATTACAGAATTCAGGAAAAATATCTGGAGCGTGTACACGCTCCAGTTACCGTTCACAGCAAACTGGAGCGTGTGCAGTTACTGCACACGCTCCAGTTTGCTCCAGTTTCCAGTTTGCTGTGAACGGTAACTGCACACGCTCAATATTTCCGTGAGTGAGCCCACACGATCCAGGTATATTGTTGTTGCTTGTGATTTTTTGTTGGGGCTTGTGATCTGTGTGCTTATGATCTGTTTGTTGGGTTGCTTTAGCGCCGAGGGGCACTTTTTGCACAAAATGGGCTAAATGGACAGGTGACAAGGACCGCAAGAGTTCAAAGTTAGGTAGAAAAGGCGATCCATTGGACATCTGGCAGCAGACAACTGACGGTAGACTCTCGTCAAAGTCATCCAGAGTGTTCTCTAATATGCACAGGGTATGGATGGCTCTTCTGCGCACGGGACCACTGCTGCCTTTCCGAGCCCATCGGTATCCCCTTTCTGATCGAGGATTTAATGGAGATAGATTCAAAGCGAGTTGAGATTCGAAACTGGGAACTTCAGATTACGAGCTTGGTGATGCCAGTGTGAAGTTAAAATACAGATACGTAGATCAGATCTGAAAACAGATATGGATAAAGAAATATGACTCTCGCCCGAAGAAAGCCTTCCGACGAAGTATTCTGTTCCGAGTCTTTCTTTTCTAAAAACAAGGCAAACGAAACAAAAAGTTTCCCTTGTGATGTTTTTTGATCTTTGCCTTCTTTATAGTTTTTCTCTGATTCTTAGGGGCGGGGGTTGGTAGTGCGCCAGGCTCGCAATCTGTAGTTCCCAGGTTCGAGTCCCAGCTGGGTCAGGGTCGAGATTTATCTCCGCAAAACTCCCCGCCCTGCCCACGATCAGTAGGAAACACCGATGGGCTTGGAAAATCCGCCGTCCGTCGGACGGGACGTTAAGACGTGGTCCCGTGTGCGGGAGAGAGCCATACCCTGTGCACGTTAAAGAACACGCTGGATGGCCTTGACGTGAGGCTACCATCTGTCTCCCAACAGCTGTTCCAGTGGGTTCCCTCCCCCAACCTTCTCTGAGCCTTCGGGGTCCATGTGACCTGGCCATTTAGACCATTGTGTGCAAAAAAGTGCCGCTCAGAGGTAAAACAACCCAACTCTGATTCTTTCTTCCGATTCATTTCATGTCAAAGAAATAAATAAGCCTCGTTGGCATTTACAGAAGACGGCTGCCACGTATCTTTGTGCCACGTGTCCACGTGTCTTTGTGAGAGTGAGTTCGACTCAGTCAACATTTCTTTCTTTCGAATTGATGGTTCTGTTCTTCAAATAAAACAGATTCTTTCGAATGGCTTTGCTGTTAAGCGTCCAAACTCTCAACTCTTTAAATAACGAACGGATATTGTTCAAAATCCAAATTCAGACAGGTTTCACTGAGATGTTATTATCATTGTTATATAAGGCTTCTTTTTAGAAAACATGAATAAAGGATGTATGGATAAAGAAAGCCTTCCAGCGAAGTATTCTGTTCCGAGTCTTTCTTTTCTAAAAACAAGACAAACGAAACAAAAAATTTCCCTTTTGATGTTTTGAGATCTTTGCCTCCTTTATAGTTTTTCTCTGACTCTTAGGGGCGGGGGAGGTTCAGTCGGTAGTGCGCCAGTGCGGTAATTTTCCACTGGCATGACGTGAAAATTACGCGATTTTTTTTCTTTCGTAGTATAATTTACCGTTTATTATTTTGGCACTGTGCCATCAACCAGGTGCCCCTTGAAGTCTCTGGATCGCCGTGTCCCTCTGAGCGGCACTTTTTCCCCCACAATGAGCTAAATGGACAGGTCACAAGGACCCCGAGGGCTCAGAGAAGGTTGGGGGAAGGGACCCACTGAAACAGCTGTTGGGAGACAGATGGTAGTCTACCGTCAAGGTCATCTCGCATGTTTTTTAAAGTGCACAGGAAGAATAGGATATATGGATATTATTCACACGGCGTAAAGACCTAACATCCCATCCGACGGACGGCGACCTTTCGGGGGGGGGGGGGGGGGGGGGGGGGGTTAGCAGAGATAAATCTCAACACGAATCTGGGAATTACAGATCACGAGGCAATCACCGCCCTAAATCTCTGGGTGATCACCTTCTGAAGTGAAGAGTTGTCAATGCAGTTCATTTCATCGCTTCAAGAAAACCAAACATTCGCTTTTTTTTCTGCATTAGAGTGCGAGACTCACCATCACTCGGTGGTTATGTCCCTGATACCCTAATATAGGATCTGTGTTTCACGTCTTCGAATTTCAGGATGACATTACTGAAATTCGTCTGTTTTCATAAGAACATTGAAATAAATCTCGAGAAAAAAAGGATAGGCATTCCTAGATTTTAGGTTTGCAAGAAAGGTCTCCAAAATACCTTTAAGACGGTATCCGATGATTCTTTTTTAGAGAATAGGGAAGATTTCTTCAAGAGGAATATAAAAGGAGCTTCTTAATGGGAATGAGATTTCAGCTCTCTTAAATGACACGAATACGAGATTCTTTTGGAGAAAGGAGCTTCCTATTCTTTTCAAGGACAAAGGAGCTTCCTATTCTTTTCAAGGACAAAGGAGCTTCCTATTCTTTTCAAGGACAAAGGAGCTTCCTATTCTTTTCAAGGACAAAGGAGCTTCCTTTCTTTTCAAGGACAAAGGAGCTTCCTATTCTTTTTAAGGGCAAAGGAGCTTCCTATTCTTTTCAAGGACAAAGGAGCTTCCTATTCTTTTCAAGGACAAAGGAGCTTCCTATTCTTTTCAAGGACAAAGGAGCTTCCTTTCTTTTCAAGGGCAAAGGAACTTCCTATTCTTTTCAAGGACAAAGGAGCTTCCTTTCTTTTCAAGGACAAAGGAGCTTCCTATTCTTTTCAAGGACAAAGGAGCTTCCTTTCTTTTCAAGGACAAAGGAGCTTCCTATTCTTTTCAAGGGCAAAGGAGCTTCCTATTCTTTTCAAGGACAAAGGAGCTTCCTATTCTTTTCAAGGACAAAGGAGCTTCCTATTCTTTTCAAGGGCAAAGGAGCTTCCTATTCTTTTCAAGGACAAAGGAGCTTCCTATTCTTTTTAAGGACAAAGGAGCTTCCTATTCTTTTCAAGGACAAAGGAGCTTCCTATTCTTTTCAAGGGCAAATGAGCTTCCTATTCTTTTCAAGGACAAAGGAGCTTCCTATTCTTTTGAGGGCAAAGGAGCTTTCTATTCTTTTGGATAAGGAACATCCAGTTCCTTGAGGTAAGGGTTAATTGAAATATCCTACACTTTTGGGCAACGGAGTCCAATTCTTTGAGGGGAGTGGGGTAAGAATATCCTATTCTTCTGGTTAAGGGAAAGTCAATTCTTGGAGGAGGGAAAATGGAATCATCCCTTCTCTTTGAGGGAGCGAGGAATAGGGGAATCCTATTCTTTTGGAGGACTAGGTGCATCCTCCTCTTTTGAGATTTACTCTGGACGGCACTTTTTAGCACACCACGGGCTAAATGGCCAGGTCAAAAGGACCCCGAAGACTCAGAGAAGGTTGGGGGAGGTGACCCACTGGAACAGCTGTTGGAAGACAGATGGTAGCATCCCGTCAAGGCCATCCAGCATGTTCTTTAACTTGCACAGGGTATGGTTCCCCCGCACACGGGGGCCACGTCTTAACGTTCCATCCAACGGACGGCGGCCTTTCCAATTCCATCGATGTCCCCTGCTGACCGTGGGCAGGGCGGGGAATTTTGCGGAGATGCCTCTTTTGAGGGAAACGCGCTTTATATCACTTGGCGGTATTGGTCACTCTTTTTTCTTTTTTGAAGGTGAGCGTGAGGCTGGTAAGGGACTTGATATTCTTTTCAAAGTAAGGGACTTTTTTCCTTTTTGAAAGCGAACTCATTGACTCAATTGCGCGGCAAAATTGCCACAGCAGAGTAACGAAAAACAACTCTCCCACTCCCTTAGATGTTAGGGGCGGTGGTGGCTCAGTCGGTAGAGCGCCAGGCTCGTAATCTGCAGTTCCCAGGTTCGAGTCCCAGCTGGGTCAGCGTTGAGATTTATCTCTGCAAAATTCCCTGCCCACGGTCAGTAGGGGACACCGATGGGCTTGGAAAGGCCGCCGTTCGTCGGATGGGACGTTAAGCCGTGGCCCCGTGTGCGGGAGAGCCATACCCTGTGCACGTTAAAGAACACGCTGAATGGCCTTGACGGGAGGCTACCATCTGTCTCCCAACAGCTGTTCCAGTGGGTCCCCTCCCCCAACCTTCTCTGAGCCTTCGGGGTCCATGTGACCTGGCCATTTAGCCCATGGTGTGCAAAAAAGTGCCGCTCAGAGGTAAAACAACCCAACCCAACCCTTAGATGTTATATCCTCATCAAAACAAAAATAACAAGAATTCTTTTCATCCAGTAAACATAGAATGTCGTTATTGCTGATTCCCTTCCTTCCCAAGGAGCTCATCACGAAATCAAAGCATTCTGCGCTTCTTTATCTACAGAATAACTTTTGCAAACGCGGAATAAATCTATCGACGTCACGTGACCCAGGAGAGCTGTTATTCCCAGCTGACGCTTACAAATTATCGAATTTTTAGCAAACGAAACTCGTTGCCTTGTTTCAGCCGATATTAAGGGAGCATTTCTGCGAGGCCACATAGTGATGCTTGTAAAGAAAAACAAAAAAAAAACTTTTAAAATAATCTGAAAACCTTAAAGAGTTGAGTCGATTATTTATCAGACTGTCATAGCCACGAGCTCCAGATTTTATTTTAATAATATTGAATAACCTATGATGAAGATATATGTCAATAAAACAATTCTTTCTACGCTGTTATGGACCGAGATAATATTAGGGTCATTCGTGAGTCTGCTACTCAGTTATCCGCATCCAACCGCTCCGGGGAGGGGCGTTGCCTAAGTCGGCGCCGCGCCACGCTCATAATCTTCATTTTACCAGTTCGAGTTCTGGAACGAGGGTGGCTCACTCGGTAGTGCGTCAAGCTCGTAGTCTCTATTTCTAGGTTCCAATCACAGTTGAACCAGCCTGAGAATTATCTTGAAAAACTCCCCGCCCTGCCCACGGTCAGTAGGGGATGCCCAAGGGCTTGGAAAGGCGCCGTCCGCCAGATGGGACGTTAAGCGGTGGTCCCGTGTGCATTAAAGAACATACTGGATGGTCTTTACGGGAGTTTACCATCTGCCTCTTAATAACTGTCCAGTGGGTTACCACTGGACAGTTATTAAGATGTAGATTGCACAAACGGCAATCTACATCTTAATAATTCCCACTGGACAGTTATTAAGATGTAGATTGCCGTTTGTGCAATCTACATCTGATAACTGTAGATTGCACAAAACAATTGGGGGGGGGGGGCAGTCACCCACTTCCTATGAGTCTTTGGGGTCCTTGTGACCTGGTCATTTAGCCTATTGTGTGCAAAAAAGTGCCGCTCAGAGGCAAAGCAACCAAAGCAATCGTTCCCATTCCTCCTTTCTTTCCATCAGAGCTTGTTTGCAATATTTCAAGAACTGCCTCCAACAGCAACTCCGACGTCATCGACTTGAAATAAGAAAAAGGAACCGTTCCCTTTTATTTTATTTCCTCTTCCGCTTGTGTACCTAGGCCAACAGTAAAGAATTGCACGAGGTATGGACTCGCAGGAATTCAACGTCAAGACCGTCTGCATCTCTCCCTAAAGAATATTCGGAATCATAACGTGATTTTCTCCATCGGCAAATTCTTAGCCATCCCCTTCCCCCCCCCCCATCTTTTCCAAGATATGATTTTTCTCGTCAAAACATCTTCGACGATAGCTGCTTTGTAAATATTGATGTTTGCTAACTCTCGAAGCATCTTGATAGTTCTTTAACAAACAAGCTTCTATATATAAAAAAAAAACGTAATTCAACGCATAAAAGATTTCTTTCGTATCCGACCCTGTTTTGTGTTGGCAAAATTGTATTCCTGAAATTGGGAGGACGGGGAACTGGCTCAAGGGAATTATTGGCGGAGAGGGAGTCCACGTGTGAAGTAGGTCTTTCGTTAGCTAATATATATATAGCCAATCCACGTAGCATTTTTGTAAGGAGCTTGACTTTTTTTTAAGTTTAACTGCTTATACCCAAAAGGTCAGTTTCAGTGGAAATGTAAAGAACAGTGTTATCTGTAATAAATAAGATTTCTTCAATTGCAATTATCTATAAAGCGAAATTACCATCCGGTTTGCTTGTTTGACTTCTGATCAAAAGTTCTGTTCGAGCACAGGATGAAATATATTGTTCTTCTGTATGGGATAAATATAGCCGTAGTCCCGTATGCTGTAGAGTCATACTCTATGCACGTTAAGAACACGCTGGATGGCCTTGAAGGGAGGCTTCCATCTGTCTCGTAACATCTGCAGTGGGCCTCCATCTCTGAGCCCTTGGGGGGTCCTTGTGACCTGGTCATTTTGCTCATCTGTGGAAAAGAAAAAAAGGGGTGGCACAAACGGTTCACCCCCCTTCCCTCTCCCGAGAATGTTATTAAGAGTGATAGAGGCAAAAAGTTTTAAGCTTTTGCATATTTCATGTACAGTCACTCAAAAAAAATATCCGAACACTATGGCTGATTACAGAATTCAGAAAAAATATCTGACAACGATTTTTTTAGAAATTAGTGATCTGGCAACCTGCGGGTCACGTGATTACAGAATTCAGGAAAAATATCTGGAGCGTGTACAGCAACTGTACACGCTCCAGTTACCGCTCACAGCAAACTGGAGCGTGTGCAGTTACTGCACACGCTCCAGTTTGCTGTGAACGGTAACTGCACACGCTCAATATTTCCGTGAGTGAGCCCACACGATCCAGGTCTTTGTAAGCTCACACGATCCAATGTGCTGTGAACATTAACAACAACCGCTCCAGTTTGCTGTGAACGGTAATTGCACACGCTCCATATTCATTGCATTATATATTCATACGCATTATATGCATTAAAAAAATATCCGAACACTATGGTTGATTACAGAATTAAGAAAAAATATCTGGCAACGATTTTTTTAGAAATTAGTGACCTGGCAACCTTCGTGTCACGTGACACGAAGACACGAAGGTTGCCAGGTCACTAATTTCTAAAAAAGAAAAAATCGTTGACAGATATTTTTTCTGAATCCGTAATCAACCATAGTGTTCGGATATCTTTTTGAGCGACTATATTTTTCCAAAAACTTTTAAAAGATCTCTATAACAGAGAGCAAAATGTTATATTGTAATATAAATCCAGAGTCTTGGATTTATTCCTTCTCCTCCTTTATCTATAGCTTATGCAAATGGTGCTCCTTTAATTCTAATCGAGAGTGAAATCAAAAGGAAAAAAATTGTTCTCTGAAAAGTCTTACTTTGTACGGAAATGCATCAAATGATTAACTCTAAAAATAAACTCTAGGAAGTCCCTATTGACTTAAATAAAAGATGGCATCAAGGCCTATTTAATGGAAACATAAAAAGGTCCTCGTTTCCGAAAGTGTGGTATTTATAGCGTTCCTTTATGCCCTTCGCTATTTCAGGTATTTTTCCATCACTTTAAAAGAACTTTTGGGAAACGAGCGGCTCTCAGCAACCAAAAGAGATGCTATTTCCCTTCGCAAATCCTTTTCATGGTCCTACTTAATCGCACAATCGACCTGGGGAAGAGGTTTTTTTTGTCGACAAGCACGGATTATTGCCCGTTTCTCTTTTGGAAAGAATCATTTGTTGTTTTATAGTATGGCCACACAGGGAGAGGTTTTGACTGCCTTAAGCACTATTAACGTTTACAAACCAGGCGTGTTAAACTCATTCTCACATCGGATTTGGGTTGTTTTACCTCTGAGCGGCACTTTTTTGCACACCATGGGCTAAATGGCCAGGTCACATGGACCCCGAAGGCTCAGAGAACGTTGGGGGAGGGGACCCACTGGAACAGCTGTTGGGAGACAGATGGTAGCCTCCCGTCAAGGCCATCCAGCGTGCTCTTTAACGTGCACAGGGTATGGCTCTCCCGCACACGGGGCCACGGCTTAACGTCCCATCCGACGGACGGCGCCCTTTCCAAGCCAATCGGTGTCCCCTACTGACCGTGGGCAGGGCGGGGAATTTTGCGGAGATAAATCTCAACGCTGACCCAGCTGGGACTCGAACCTGGGAACTACAGATTACGAGCCTGGCGCGCTACCGACTGAGCCACCCCCGCCCCTCTCACATCGGAGGTTGCCATCATATCACACTAGAGCTTGTGCAGTTACTGCGCACACTCCATCTTCCTATGACTCCAACTTCCGTTGTCGGTAATGATTTAAAGACGCCGGAAAGTTTAGAAACGTTGATAACACTATATCTGTTTCTCTAGGGCCGTTTCTTAAAACCTTTACCATTAACACTGAATCGCAATTCTAGTCACCGAGTTCTTGGTGCTGTCAAATTTTATAGACACAATTCTGATGTTTATTTGAGGTAGAAGAAAGACATAACACGACAATCCAAGAGAATATTTCGTTTTCGCTTTAACGATATAACCAGAACAGCAGGATTTCCACTTTTAAGCTTGCCTGAAAGCTGTTTTGGAATCATAAAATGAAAGTTTGTCTCTTGTAGCAAGTGGGATAATAAACAGCTGGGTGATTCAGCAGAGGGTAGGGCCTCCCTTGGAGGGTAAAAACGAATTATAACTCAACACAAATTCCTTTAAACGACCTTTTCTCTTATAAAAGTCATCATCCAACAAATCGAACCATGTCTCACTATGAACCGCGATAATAAGCTGAAATTTGATTCGTCAAATTTGTTTTATCTGGTTTCAATAATAGAGAATACGATTTCGTCAAACGATAAAAAAACAGCTACTTAATTTCTTTAAAAAAAGGCATGAATTTCAAGTGTGCTCATCGAAGATATCCCTGCTAGACATGAGATCAGACCCAGGTTTTGCCGGATCTGATCTCACCTCATTCAGGTCTGTTTCATCTCATCTGCAAGATCTCATTCGTCCAGGTCTGATTTCATCTCCTCAGTCAGACCTCATCCATCCATATCTGATTTTATCTCCTCAGTCAGACCTCATCCGTCCAGGTCTGATTTCATCTCCTCAGTCGGACCTCATCCGTCCAGGTCTGATTTCATCTCCTCAGTCGGACCTCATCCGTCCAGGTCTGATTTCGTCTCCTCAGTCGGACCTCATCCGTCCAGGTCTGATTTCGTCTTCTCAGTCGGACCTCATCCGTCCAGGTCTGATTTCATCTCTTCAGTCAGACCTCATCCGTCCAGGTCTGATTTCATCTCCTCAGTCAGACCTCATCCGTCCAGGTCTGATTTCATCTCCTCAGTCAGACCTCATCCGTCCAGGTCTGATTTCATCTCCTCAGTCAGACCTCATCCGTCCAGGTCTGATTTCATCTCCTCAGTCAGACCTCATCCGTCAAGGTCTGATTTCGTCTCCTCAGTCAGACCTCATCCGTCCAGGTCTGATTTCGTCTCCTCAGTCGGACCTCATCCGTCCAGGTCTGATTTCGTCTCCTCAGTCGGACCTCATCCGTCCAGGTCTGATTTCGTCTCCTCAGTCGGACCTCATCCGTCCAGGTCTGATTTCGTCTCCTCAGTCGGACCTCATCCGTCCAGGTCTGATTTCGTCTCCTCAGTCGGACCTCATCCGTCCAGGTCTGATTTCGTCTCCTCAGTCGGACCTCATCCGTCCAGGTCTGATTTCGTCTCCTCAGTCGGACCTCATCCGTCCAGGTCTGATTTCGTCTCCTCAGTCGGACCTCATCCGTCCAGGTCTGATTTCGTCTCCTCAGTCGGACCTCATCCGTCCAGGTCTGATTTCATCTCCTCAGTCAGACCTCATCCGTCCAGGTCTGATTTCATCTCCTCAGTCAGACCTCATCCGTCCAGGTCTGATTTCATCTCCTCAGTCAGACCTCATCCGTCCAGGTCTGATTTCATCTCCTCAGTCGGACCTCATCCGTCCAGGTCTGATTTCATCTCCTCAGTCGGACCTCATCCGTCCAAGTCTGATTTCGTCTCCTCAGTCGGACCTCATCCGTCCAGGTCTGATTTCGTCTCCTCAGTCGGACCTCATCCGTCCAGGTCTGATTTCGTCTCCTCAGTCGGACCTCATCCGTCCAGGTCTGATTTCATCTCCTCAGTCAGATCTCATTCATTCAGGTCTGATTTTGATCCCAGATTCATAATGAAAATAACAAGAACGACTTCCTATTGGGGCGGGCTCAGGTTTGGTCATAATTTAAATTCATAACATTTTTGTAATTATTAAAAATACTCCTTTGTTGATAATTTTCACCTTTTAATGCATCTTTTATAATTACAAATTGGACATTCAGCCTTCTTTTTAGGTATTTTCTCTCATTCATTAATGAATCACTCAGCGTTTACATAGAAGACACTCCAGAGTTTTTTCAGTCTCTACGAATAATTTCCCGCGTTTTTCATTTCAAGAAACAATAATTTGGTTTTCAAATAATTGTAATTGTTTCAAAGTTAGTAGGTCGAATGGTTGGCGTGCTTGGTTGTTGATCGAAGGGACCGGATTCGAGACCGAATAACACATGAGGGTTTCTTTTCTTGTGAGCTCTCGCCTTCCTCGCGGATCTTCCCTGTGGCATGTCACACTGAGAAGCTCCTTTCAGATCTTGGTGACAAACAACTGCATGAGGATCATTTATCCGTTTCTAATAAACTACAGCCTTTCCGTGGCCTAATAGGGGCGGGGGTGGCTCAGTCGGTAGCGCGCCAGGCTCGCAATCTGTAGTTCCCAGGTTCGAGTCCCAGCTAGGTCAGCGTTGAAACTTGTCTCCGCAAAACTCTCCGCTCCTTCCCACGGTCAGTAGGGGACACCGATGGGCTTGGAAAGGTCGCCGTCCATCGGATGGGATGTTAAGCCGTGGCGCTGTGTGTGGGAGATCCATACCCTGTGCACGTTAAAGAACACGCTGGATGGCCTTGACGGGAGTCTCCATCTGTCTCCCAACAGCTGTTCCAGTGGGTCTCCTCCCCCAACCTTCTCTGAGTCTTCGGGGTCCTTGTGACCTGGCCATTGTGCGGAAGAGCCATACCCTGTGCACGTTAAAGAACACGCTGGATGTCTTGACGGGAGGCTACCATCTGTCTCCCAACAGCTGTTCCAGTGGGTCCCCAACCTTCTCTGAGTCTTCGGAATCCTTGTGACCTGGCCATTGTGCGGGAGAGCCATACCCTGTGCACGTTAAAGAACACGCTGGATGCCTTGACGGGAGGCTACCATCTGTCTCCCAACAGCTGTTCCAGTGGGTCTCCTCCCCCAACCTTCTCTGAGTCTTCGGGGTCCTTGTGACCTGGCCATTGTGCGGGAGAGCCATACCCTGTGCACGTTAAAGAACACGCTGGATGTCTTGACGGGAGGCTACCATCTGTCTCCCAACAGCTGTTCCAGTGGGTCCCCAACCTTCTCTGAGTCTTCGGAGTCCTTGTGACCTGGCCATTGTGCGGGAGAGCCATACCCTGTGCACGTGAAAGAACACGCTGGATGGCCTTGACGGGAGGCTACCATCTGTCTCCCAACAGCTGTTCCAGTGGGTCCCCTTCCCCAACCTTCTCTGAGCCTTCGGGGTCCTTGTGACCTGGCCATTGTGCGGGAGAGCCATACCCTGTGCACATTAAAGAACACGCTGGATGCCTTGACGGGAGGCTACCATCTGTCTCCCAACAGCTGTTTCAGTGGGTCCCCAACCTTCTCTGAGTCTTCGGAGTCCTTGTGACCTGGCCATTGTGCGGGAGAGCCATACCCTCTGCATGTGAAAGAACACGCTGGATGGCCTTGACGGGAGACTACCATCTGTCTCCCAACAGCTGTTCCAGTGGGTCCCCTCCCCCAACCTTCTCTGAGCCTTCGGGGTCCATGTGACCTTGCCATTTAGCCCATGGTGAGCAAAAAAGTGCCGCTCAGAGATAAAGCAAACCAACCCAACTCCGTGGCCTAGTGGTTAGCGTGCTTGGCTACTGATTAAAGTGACTTGGGTTGTTTAAGCTGTGGGAAAAGATAAGACATGGATGCTTGGTGTCTTTCTTCTGCTGAGGAGGTTTTTGCCTTACTCACAGATATTCAATTTTCAGACCTCTGTGGCAAGCAGCTGCTTGAGGAGATATTTTTTTCTTCATAATACAAAGAATTAGAAAAATGGTTTAGGGCATGCATTTCTTCGTAATAGACTCGGGCTCACCAATTATCGAAATGACTCGAGTCGAGATTGAAAATTTGAACCGAACCACCTCAAATTCCGCAGCTTCCGCAAACAGAAAGCCTTGCAGTCAAGACTAGTCTCATTTTAATAAAAAATGTTTCAAACATTCCATTGCTTTGATAACCGCTTCTTGCTGAAATGTCTTGACCTCTATTTGAAAAAGGAAATCAGAATCTCGTTTAATTAACTTCGTCAAAAGCGCAAGTCATTCGATGCGACTTTGAGAAGCCATTTTGATTTTCAAACGAACACTTGCTGATCACGAATTTTCTCCTTCACTGATTTTCACATCTTCTAATAAATAACCGAGCACTCTGCCTTAACGCCACGCGGCTTTCCTTCATAACTTTGCTGTCAATCACTGTCAAGGCCGAAATGTCATGAGCTCACAGCTGCCAGAGAGTTTAAAAAATCAATTTTTCTCACACATATTCCTTTTTTTGCACACATATTCCTCTCTCGTGCTAGTTCGCATGCTGGAGCAAAAATAAATATTATTAAATTTACGATAGGCTTTTCTGATTACTGTTCATGTTCGGTAAGTTGGGTTGGGTTGTTTTACCTCTGAGCGGTACTTTTTTTCACACTACAGGCTAAATGGAAGCTCAGAGAAGGTTGGGGGAGGAAACCCACTGGAACATCATAGATTGAATAACAGGTGATTGATAAGGCATTGATGAAAGTTGGGTTGGGTTTTTTTACCTCTGAGCGGTGCTTTTTTTGCACACCATGGGCTAAATGGCCAGGTCACAAGGACCCCAAAGGCTCAGAGAAGGTTGAGGGAGGGAACCCAATGGAGCATCATAGATTGAATAACAGGTGATTGATAAGGCATTGATGAAAGTTGGGTTGGGTTGCTTTACCTCTGAGCGGTGCTTTTTTTGCACACCATGGGCTAAATGGCCAGGTCACAAGGACCCCGAAGGCTCAGAGAAGGTTGGGGGAGGAAACCCACTGGAACATCATAGATTGAATAACAGGTGATTGATAAGGCATTGATGAAAGTTGGGTTGGGTTGTTTTACCTCTGAGCGGTGCTTTTTTTGCACACCATGGGCTAAATGGCCAGGTCACAAGGACCCCGAAGGCTCAGAGAAGGTTGAGGGAGGGAACCCAATGGAGCATCATAGATTGAATAACAGGTGATTGATAAGGCATTGATGAAAGTTGGGTTGGGTTGCTTTACCTCTGAGCGGTGCTTTTTTTGCACACCATGGGCTAAATGGCCAGGTCACAAGGACCCCAAAGGCTCAGAGAAGGTTGAGGGAGGGAACCCAATGGAGCATCATAGATTGAATAACAGGTGATTGATAAGGCATTGATGAAAGTTGGGTTGGGTTGCTTTACCTCTGAGCGGTGCTTTTTTTGCACACCATGGGCTAAATGGCCAGGTCACAAGGACCCCAAAGGCTCAGAGAAGGTTGAGGGAGGGAACCCAATGGAGCATCATAGATTGAATAACAGGTGATTGATAAGGCATTGATGAAAGTTGGGTTGGGTTGTTTTACCTCTGAGCGGTGCTTTTTTTGCACACCATGGGCTAAATGGCCAGGTCACAAGGACCCCGAAGGCTCAGAGAAGGTTGGGGGAGGAAACCCACTGGAACATCATAGATTGAATAACAGGTGATTGATAAGGCATTGATGAGAGTTGGGTTGGGTTGTTTTACCTCTGAGCGGTGCTTTTTTTGCACACCATGGGCTAAATGGCCAGGTCACAAGGACCCCGAAGGCTCAGAGAAGGTTGAGGGAGGGAACCCAATGGAGCATCATAGATTGAATAACAGGTGATTGATAAGGCATTGATGAAAGTTGGGTTGGGTTGTTTTACCTCTGAGCGGTGCTTTTTTTGCACACCATGGGCTAAATGGCCAGGTCACAAGGACCCCGAAGGCTCAGAGAAGGTTGGGGGAGGAAACCCACTGGAACATCATAGATTGAATAACAGGTGATTGATAAGGCATTGATGAAAGTTGGGTTGGGTTGTTTTACCTCTGAGCGGTGCTTTTTTTGCACACCATGGGCTAAATGGCCAGGTCACAAGGACCCCGAAGGCTCAGAGAAGGTTGGGGGAGGAAACCCACTGGAACATCATAGATTGAATAACAGGTGATTGATAAGGCATTGATGAAAGTTGGGTTGGGTTGTTTTACCTCTGAGCGGTGCTTTTTTTGTACACCATGGGCTAAATGGCCAGGTCACAAGGACCCCAAAGGCTCAGAGAAGGTTGAGGGAGGGAACCCAATGGAGCATCATAGATTGAATAACAGGTGATTGATAAGGCATTGATGAAAGTTGGGTTGGGTTGTTTTACCTCTGAGCGGTGCTTTTTTTGCACACCATGGGCTAAATGGCCAGGTCACAAGGACCCCGAAGGCTCAGAGAAGGTTGAGGGAGGGAACCCAATGGAGCATCATAGATTGAATAACAGGTGATTGATAAGGCATTGATGAAAGTTGGGTTGGGTTGTTTTACCTCTGAGCGGTGCTTTTTTGCACACCATGGGCTAAATGGCCAGGTCACAAGGACACCGAAGGCTCAGAGAAGGTTGAGGGAGGGAACCCAATGGAGCATCATAGATTGAATAACAGGTGATTGATAAGTCATTGATCAAAGTTGGGTTGGGTTGTTTTACCTCTGAGCGGTACTTTTTTGCACACCATGGGCTAAATGGCCAGGTCACAAGGACACCGAAGGCTCAGAGAAGGTTGAGGGAGCGAACCCAATGGAGCATCATAGATTGAATAACAGGTGATTGATAAGTCATTGATCAAAGTTGGGTTGGGTTGTCTTACCTCTGAGCGGTGCTTTTTTGCACACCATGGGCTAAATGGCCAGGTCACAAGGACCCTGAAGGCTCAGAGAAGGTTGAGGGAGGGAACCCAATGGAGCATCATAGATTGAATAACAGGTGATTGATAAGTCATTGATCAAAGTTGGGTTGGGTTGTTTTACCTCTGAGCGGTGCTTTTTTGCACACCATGGGCTAAATGGCCAGCTCACAAGGACACCGAAGGCTCAGAGAAGGTTGAGGGAGGGAACCCAATGGAGCATCATAGATTGAATAAGAGGTGATTGATAAGTCATTGATCAAAGTTGGGTTGGGTTGTTTTACCTCTGAGCGGTGCTTTTTTGCACACCATGGGCTAAATGGCCAGGTCACAAGGACACCGAAGGCTCAGAGAAGGTTGAGGGAGGGAACCCAATGGAGCATCATAGATTGAATAACAGGTGATTGATAAGTCATTGATCACAGTTGGGTTGGGTTGTTTTACCTCTGAGCGGTGCTTTTTTGCACACCATGGGCTAAATGGCCAGGTCACAAGGACCCCGAAGGCTCAGAGAAGGTTGAGGGAAGGAACCCAATGGAGCATCATAGATTGAATAACAGGTGATTGATAAGTCATTGATCAAAGTTGGGTTGGGTTGTTTTACCTCTGAGCGGTACTTTTTTGCACACCATAGGCTAAATGGCCAAGTCACAAGGACCCCGAAGGCTCAGAGAAGGTTGAGGGAGGGAACCCAATGGAGCATCATAGATTGAATAACAGGTGATTGATAAGTCATTGATCAAAGTTGGGTTGGGTTGTTTTACCTCTGAGCGGTGCTTTTTTGCACACCATGGGCTAAATGGCCAGGTCACAAGGACACCGAAGGCTCAGAGAAGGTTGAGGGAGGGAACCCAATGGAGCATCATACATTGAATAACAGGTGATTGATAAGTCATTGATCAAAGTTGGGTTGGGTTGTTTTACCTCTGAGCGGTGCTTTTTTGCACACCATGGGCTAAATGGCCAGGTCACAAGGACCCCGAAGGCTCAGAGAAGGTTGAGGGAGGGAACCCAATGGAGCATCATAGATTGAATAACAGGTGATTGATAAGTCATTGATCAAAGTTGGGTTGGGTTGTTTTACCTCTGAGTGGTACTTTTTTGCACACCATGGGCTAAATGGCCAGCTCACAAGGACACCGAAGGCTCAGAGAAGGTTGAGGGAGGGAACCCAATGGAGCATCATAGATTGAATAAGAGGTGATTGATAAGTCATTGATCAAAGTTGGGTTGGGTTGTTTTACCTCTGAGCGGTACTTTTTTGCACACCATGGGCTAAATGGCCAGGTCACAAGGACACCGAAGGCTCAGAGAAGGTTGAGGGAGCGAACCCAATGGAGCATCATAGATTGAATAACAGGTGATTGATAAGTCATTGATGAAAGTTGGGTTGGGTTGTTTTACCTCTGAGCGGTGCTTTTTTGCACACCATGGGCTAAATGGCCAGGTCACAAGGACCCCGAAGGCTCAGAGAAGGTTGAGGGAGGGAACCCAATGGAGCATCATAGATTGAATAACAGGTGATTGATAAGTCATTGATCAAAGTTGGGTTGGGTTGTTTTACCTCTGAGCGGTGCTTTTTTGCACACCATGGGCTAAATGGCCAGCTCACAAGGACACCGAAGGCTCAGAGAAGGTTGAGGGAGGGAACCCAATGGAGCATCATAGATTGAATAAGAGGTGATTGATAAGTCATTGATCAAAGTTGGGTTGGGTTGTTTTACCTCTGAGCGGTGCTTTTTTGCACACCATGGGCTAAATGGCCAGGTCACAAGGACACCGAAGGCTCAGAGAAGGTTGAGGGAGGGAACCCAATGGAGCATCATAGATTGAATAACAGGTGATTGATAAGTCATTGATCAAAGTTGGGTTGGGTTGTTTTACCTCTGAGCGGTGCTTTTTTGCACACCATGGGCTAAATGGCCAGGTCACAAGGACCCCGAAGGCTCAGAGAAGGTTGAGGGAAGGAACCCAATGGAGCATCATAGATTGAATAACAGGTGATTGATAAGTCATTGATCAAAGTTGGGTTGGGTTGTTTTACCTCTGAGCGGTACTTTTTTGCACACCATAGGCTAAATGGCCAAGTCACAAGGACCCCGAAGGCTCAGAGAAGGTTGAGGGAGGGAACCCAATGGAGCATCATAGATTGAATAACAGGTGATTGATAAGTCATTGATCAAAGTTGGGTTGGGTTGTTTTACCTCTGAGCGGTGCTTTTTTGCACACCATGGGCTAAATGGCCAGGTCACAAGGACACCGAAGGCTCAGAGAAGGTTGAGGGAGGGAACCCAATGGAGCATCATAGATTGAATAACAGGTGATTGATAAGTCATTGATCAAAGTTGGGTTGGGTTGTTTTACCTCTGAGTGGTACTTTTTTGCACACCATGGGCTAAATGGCCAGGTCACAAGGACACCGAAGGCTCAGAGAAGGTTGAGGGAGGGAACCCAATGGAGCATCATAGATTGAATAACAGGTGATTGATAAGTCATTGAACAAAGTTGGGTTGGGTTGTTTTACCTCTGAGCGGTGCTTTTTTGCACACCATGGGCTAAATGGCCAGGTCACAAGGACACCGAAGGCTCAGAGAAGGTTGAGGGAGGGAACCCAATGGAGCATCGTAGATTGAATAACAGGTGATTGATAAGTCATTGATCAAAGTTGGGTTGGGTTGTTTTACCTCTGAGCGGTGCTTTTTTGCACACCATGGGCTAAATGGCCAGGTCACAAGGACCCCGAAGGCTCAGATAAGGTTGGGGGAGGGAACCCATTAGAACATCATAGAAATTATAACAGGTGATTGATAAGTCATTGATGAAAGTTGGGTTGGGTTGTTTACCTCTGAGCGGTGCTTTTTTGCACACCATGGGCTAAATGGCCAGGTCACAAGGACCCCGAAGGCTCAGATAAGGTTGGGGGAGGGAACCCAGTAGAACATCATAGAAATTATAACAGGTGATTGATAAGTCATTGATCAAAGTTGGGTTGGGTTGTTTTACGTCTGAGCGGTACTTTTTTTCACACCACAGGCTAAATGGCCAGGGCACAAGGACCCCGAAGGCTCAGAGAAGGTTGGGGGGAGGGGACCCACTAGAGCATCATAGATTGAATAACAGGTGATTGATAAGTCATTGATCAAAGTTGGGTTGGGTTGTTTTACCTCTGAGCGGTGCTTTTTTGCACACCATGGGCTAAATGGCCAGGTCACAAGGACCCCGAAGGCTCAGATAAGGTTGGGGGAGGGAACCCACTAGAACATCATAGAAATTATAACAGGTGATTGATAAGTCATTGATCAAAGTTGGGTTGTTTTACCTCTGAGCCGTGCTTTTCTGCACACCATGGGCTAAATGGCCAGGTCACAAGGACCCAGAAGGCTCAGATAAGGTTGGGGGAGGGAACCCACTAGAACATCATAGAAATTATAACAGGTGATTGATAAGTCATTGATCAAAGTTGGGTTGGGTTGTTTTACCTCTGAGCGGTACTTTTTTTCACACCACAGGCTAAATGGCCAGGGCACAAGGACCCCGAAGGCTCAGAGAAGGTTGAGGGAGGGAACCCAATGGAGCATCATAGATTGAATAAGAGGTGATTGATAAGTCATTGATCAAAGTTGGGTTGGGTTGTTTTACCTCTGAGTGGTACTTTTTTGCACACCATGGGCTAAATGGCCAGGCCACATGGACTCCAAAGGCTCAGAGTAGGTTGGGGGAGGGGACCCACTGGAACAGCTGTTGGGAGACAGATGGTAGCCTCTCGTCAAGGCCATCCAGCGTGTTCTTTAACGTGCACAGGATATGGCTCTCCCGCACACGGGGCCACGGCTTAACGTCCCATCCGAGCCCATCGGTGACCCCTACTGACCGTGGGCATGGCGGGGAATTGTTGCGGTGTTGGGTAAGTGAGAAAGTGTTTCATATTTTTAGAACTCTGCAATAACGGTTAGTTTTGAATTCATATTGTTGAATTTGAGAGATCAGCATCGTTGAATTTGAGAGATCAGCATCGTTGAATTTGAGAGATCAGCATCGTTGAATCGGTTGACAGATCGACTTTGTTGAATTTGGGAAATTTGAATGGCAAACAGATTAGAAGGAAATCTTGAGAATATTGTTACGACAGATGAACGTGCTACAATGAGCTCATGATATGATGTATCGTTTTGAATCTCGCGTGTGTTTCAGCGTGCAAATTACAGCAACAACGACTTGGAACCTTGATTTGACTAAAAGGATATTCAGTTGTGAGTTCGGTGAATTGGAAAAAATAAAAAAGAGTTGATTTGGTATTGTGCGCGATTAGTCTGCTTGAGTGTTGTTTTATAATTAATCTTGAAGGAGATGTTTCTAGTCAATATGAGATAGTGAATTGAGTGTATTCAAGAATAGAAGACACAAGTTATGTTCTTTCTTACAAAGTTGCACTACTACATAATAGAAGGAAGAGGTGATATGAATAAGAAATAGGGTCTTAATATAATTTAAAGAAAATACTTGGCATTCTTGTAAACAAAGTAAAGTAGGTTTTACTAATAATTGATTTATGTAACCTGTTGTTGCTAAGTAGAGATTTGTTTGATAATGTGCTTGCCACTCAAATATGATAGTTCGACTCTTAAGACTTGTTAATTTGAATGTCGTGTTAAGGATATTGGAATGTTTTGTTCTATTAATGTTTATCAATAGAAGATAGTTAATAATTAATCATAAGCATATTTAGTTCAATATTTAAATTCCCATACTTTTTGTATAAATAATCATTAAATACTACTCTATTTTTTGGACTCACGCTCAGTGCTAATATATTTTTAAATTGCAACAATATTTTCTCTTTTGAATTTACTTTTAAACTTAAAAACTGAAGACGGGGATTTACTGGATGGATGTTAAGAGACAGGCCATCCAGCAACTTTTACAAACACAGCCCTTCAACGAACACAGCTGATGGCTTTCTGCACACGGACCACGGCTTAATAATCTCTCATCCAATGGATGGAAAAACAGCAATGCTCGCACAAATGCTACTCGAACCTGATAATATCAGATTTCCAGCCCCACATGGCCCACTTCCCTCCCCCTTTTTTTCAATAATAAGGTAAACATTGTTACAAAGCGCGTGAAAATAGAAGCGAGGATAAATTATTTCAATTTTAAAAAAACCTTCGAAGCCTCAACTACTCAGTCTCATAGCAGTGGCAGTCTAAAATGATCAGAAATCATCAGAAACTTTGGAGTTGGGAGCGGGATCGCTTCCAACCCCCAAAGGCTAAGAGAAAGAATCAGAGAGAACCAATGAACCGTTCCAATGAGTTCCATTCCTGAGAGTTTCTCAATGCCACCCTCCCACCACCGAAAAAAGGAAATGTGGTTCCTGAGAACGTCAGTCGATCATATCTTCCCTAGTTGTCAGTGAAGCTAAACCACTGACTAGTCGCTGAATTTTTTTTTCCGAGAAAGTTACCGTTTCTGATGATTTCTGAAAAAATCCAATAACTTGATATCTTGCTATAGAAGGAACAGGTTTCAATTGCTGAAGAGTTTGTTATTTCTGCTAATGAACTGCAGTAATCCCAATTTATTTGTGTTAAACACACACAATTAATTTCCTCTTTAATTGAGATACTGTTTGCACTCGTTTGTTAACACTGTATTCGTTTAAAAAACTCCTGATTTTTCTCTATCGTCAGAGCACAGTTCAATTGTTAGCACTTCCTTCTCGTAGATCACTTATTTCTTGCTTTTTTGTTGGGAAAAAATAATCCAAAGTCTTTGTTTTCCACCCAATTGAAATGTATAACAATGTGTGCGCATGATCAGTGATTATTGTTTGTCTTTTTTTCCTTTACTATATGCACACAAAACGAAAACAACTTTTTGTTCTTTTCAGAATGTTGGAATCGCCGAAATTCTCAATTACCAGTATTTTGCCAAAAAAAGGTTTTCAAGTTTGTGAATGTTTTATCGTAAAAAGTGTGAAGAAGATATTGTAATCGTCAAGGCAAAAAACGATCTCGATATTTTGGATTAGTAGCAATTTTAAAGATTCCTGTTCTTAAAAAATGGCTCTTTTCTCTCTCTCTTTTTTTTTCAATGTCTGTCTCTGTTTGCGGGTATTTTCCACTTGACTGGTTGAAAATATTAAGTTGAAATTTTATATTCAGGCTTAGTTGTGTGGGGTGAGTCTTGGTTAGTCTTTAGCGGAGCTAGCTTTTCATCTACAGTCCCACCTGTCGAAGAGTCGAGATTTAACTCTCCTCTTCCACCGACTATGCCCTCAATAAGAAAGGAGACTCCGATGGTCTTGCAAAGGCCACCATCCTTTGGATCACATGTTAAGCCTTTACCCTATATGTATGAAAGAACGCATTTTAAAGAGCATTCTGGATGTCGCCTTGACAATGACCCGGTTCATCTATCTCCAAATATTTATTCAGTGCATTTCCTTCTCTTACCCATCTTTGAGTCATTAGCATCCTTGTGCATTTCCTTCTCTTACCCATCTTCGAGTCATTAGCATCCTTGTTATTTGCCCATTCGACCATTATACGTACGAAAGAGCCGCTTAAAGATAAAACAATCCAATCTTAAAAATTCCGTTCAATTCACAAATCAGACTTGTAAGGAAACTTTTTTAATATTAAAATATTACTTTAAGAAAACACATAGGAGTAGCGAAAAAAAATTAGTTATAGTAGCAATTTGTTGTTTTGATTTACCTCTAAGCGTCACTTTTATGCACACAATGGGCAAAATGGCCAGGTCACAGGAACCCCAAAGATCAGGGTTGGTTAGGGGAAGGGGAACTACTGGACATTCTTAGGAGACAGATGATAGCCTCCTCCCATCAAGGCCCATCGAATATGCTTTTAATGTGCACGATGTAATGGTTCTCTTGCACAGGGGATCACGGCTTTACATCTCATTCGACGGGCGGAGGACTCTCCGAGCCCATCGGTGTCCCCCTTTCTGACCGAGGGATGAGGGGGGCTAAATCTCAACATCGGCAAAGGTGGGATGCGAATCTGGTAATTACAGATTGCGAGCCATCTCCCCTAACATATAAATACTTCATATAAGTGTGATGCGCCAAATGTCGTGGCCCCCGAGGACGATGAATTAGTCCCTTGATTACCTCCCTCTTTATTTCGGAGAAATAACAGGTTAGCGGATTGTTACACCCGAACCGACGTATGCGTTGGGTTGGGTTGTTTTATCTCTGAGCGGCACTTTTTTGCACACCATGGGCTAAATGGCCAGGCCACAAGGACCCCGAAGGCTCAGAGAAGGTTGGGGGAGGGGACCCACTAGAACAGCTGTTGGGAGACAGATGGTAGCCTCCCGTCAAGGTCATCCAGCGTGTTCTTTAAAGTGCACAGGGTATGGCTCTACTGCACACGGAGCCACGGCTTAACGTCCCATCCGACGGACGGCTGCCTTTCCAAGCCCATCGGTGTCCCCTACTGACCGTGGGCAGGGCGGGGAATTTGTGCGGAGATAAATCTCAACGCTGACCCAGCTGGGACTCGAAACTGGGAACTACAGATTACGAGCCTGGCCCGCTACCGACTGCGCCACCCCCGCCCCCACCGATGTATGCCTCAGACTTGCTACGTCAGGTGATGTATAGAGATTTCACGATACCAAACCCACTGGTTCCGCCTTACGACACTACCAGTATTAGGAATTGCCGTGTTGCCACTATCTACGGTCGTGTGCAAGACTATACTATATAGATATAGCTCATCCCCAACTATCCTATAGAAATATGTCCAACAATTCACGCACGAGAGTTTATAGGGACCACACAGTTTATTCACACTTATATAAAATCGCGTGCTGGGGATGTGCCCGACTCCGCAGGCCTTTGCTGCCTTTGCTGTTGCAAACAATTATGTAATGAGGTGGAGAACCGCACACTTTGCAGATTCTCGCTTTAAAATACCCCCTCAAGCAGATGCTTGCCACAGAGGTCTAACAGGAGCCTGTCAGTTTATATGCCATAATAGAAGGTCTGAGAGGATGGCAGGCCCTCAGCAGAAAAACGACACAAACAGCCATGCCTTACCCGGGGCTCGAACCCAGGTCCTCAAACTCGGCGAAAGGATATTTAACCTTTGCCTACAAAGTGGTTCACTAAGAACGCACTTCAGTTCCGCAGAACTGTATTTGATTCACCAAGAATCTTGATTCTCACATGGAATCGAACCCTCTGCTTACGGGTTTTTCTTTGAGTGAGAACGGCGTCCCTTGACGAGTGTTCAAAGGTCCTTCCCGCGTGACAGCTACGCTCGAGACTGTTCCTTTCCTTATTGCCCGTCTCGTCCCCCGCGCTGACACTCGCGCTCCAGGCGAGTTGTAAAAAGGACATAAAAGGCTTTTCGGACAACATCAACTCATGCAGGCAGCCAGCTCACACCCGAAAACAACATTTTATGAGTCACATCACCACAATAGCACTTCCAAAAACACACTTAATACATAAAAATATTTGGGGGCGTGGGTGGCTCAGTCGGTAGCGCGCCAGGCTCGTAATCTGTAGTTCCCAGGTTCGAGTCCCAGCTGGGTCAGCGTTGAGATTTTTCTCCGCAAAATTCCCCGCCCTGCCCACGGTCAATAGGGGATACCGATGGGCTTGGAAAGGCCGCCGTCCGTTGGATGGGACGTTAAGCCGTGGCCCCGTGTGCGGGAGAGCCATACCCTGTGCACTTTAAAGAACACGCTGGATGGCCTTGACGGGAGGCTACCATCTGTCTCCCAACAGCTGTTCCAGTGGGTCCCCTCCCAAAACCTTCTCTGAGCCTTCGGGGTCCTTGTGACCTGGCTATTTAGCCCATGGTGTGCAAAAAGTGCCGCTCAGAGGTAAAACAACCCAACCCAACATAAAAATATTTACAATGACAAAAATACAATAAAATGCAACAATAAATAAAAATAAATAAATTGGAGAGACATGACAATAAGAAAATATTTGCTTTTTGGCAAGAAAATTAGATCCCTTCTGCGTGATACACAACTGAGTATTAAAAAATTATAATACTTATTACGATATACTAGTAAGTAGTCAGCAATTTCTTAAACACGTCTACGCATATTAATTGTTTTTTTTTGTCATTCTATTTTCCTTATACAGCCGTTCAAAAAAAGTATCCGAACACCGTGATTCATTACAGAACTCAGAAAAAATATCTGGCAACGATTTTTTTTAGAAATTAGTGATCTGGCAAACTTCGTGTCACGTGACACGAAGCTTGCCAGATCACTAATTTCTAAAAAAATCGCTGCCAGATATTTTTTCTGAATTCTGTAATCGACCATAGTGTTCGGATATTTTTTAATGTATATGTCACCGGCAAAGTTTGAAATCCGGCATTCTATAGAATGCCTAGGCATTGTATATAATGCCTAAAACTAGCCGGCAATGTATGAAACGATTCATATTTCACACATTTCCTAGGCATTCGATAGAATGCCAAAAGGCAAATCGGCAAAGTATAAAATACTCCCGGCAGTGATGTTTAATGTCGCAATGCGAGTCACGTGACTCTCGACCCTCGCCTCAAACAGAGAGCCAGAGCACTCAGTCCAATTCGAATTGAGCAGTAAATGTTCCCCTGGGTCCCCTATAGGCTCACCCTGATTGCCAGATCCGCCAGTCCCTAGTTTTGGTAAAAAAAGAGCGCCGTAGTTGGTCACTTTGGACACCAAAAAGACACCCTTCCATTCGGAAAAGCGCCCCCTAGCGTTGTAAGAGTGTAAAAGAGGGTTGCCTCAATAGGGATCCCAAAGTTTGAGAACCCTAGCTTCCATAGAAAGAGAGTTAAGGTAAAAAAACAGATTAAAAAAAGTCATCAAAAAACGACATATCACAAGCATCTCGGAACTCCACTGAAATAGATTTGACAAGTAGTAAAGTGAAATACGAGTATCCTAACTCGAATTACAAACTTCGAATATTCAACACTTTACTGATTCGTTCTCACTTGGCTTTTCCTCATTTGGGGCGTTTTTTATAATGCGGACGACAGATTCATTACAGGTTATGATGTTAATATTTCTGGCGGTAGTTCAGCAATGGTATTTTTCTCTTTTTGTAGAAAAATCCCGTATCTTATATTTTGTACTTCTTACATTTTCACATGCATCTTTTCAATAAAAGCCTTTTTCATACTTTGCCGAAATAGTATTTGTCATTCTATATAATGCCTAGGTATTCTATACAATGCCTAGGGAAAGTATGTAATAATTCTCATATTTCATACATTGCCTAAAAACGCCGGGTATTCTATAGAATGCCGGCTTTTCATACATTGCCGGTAACATATATAATGCGTATGAATAAATAATGCAATGAATATGGAGCGTGTGCAGTTACCGTTCACAGCAAACTGGAGCGGTTGCGGTTAATGTTCACAGCACATTGGATCGTGTGAGCTCACAAAGACCTAGATCGTGTGGGCTCACTCACGGAAATATTGAGCGTGTGCAGTTACCGTTCACAGCAAACTGGAGCGGTTGCGGTTAATGTTCACAGCACATTGGATCGTGTGAGCTCACAAAGACCTGGATCGTGTGGGCTCAATAACGGAAATATTGAGCGTGTGCAGTTGCTGTACACGCTCCAGATATTTTTCCTGAATTCTGTAATCACGTGACACGAAGCTTGCTAGATCACTAATTTCTAAAAAAATCGTTGTTAGATATTTTTTCTGAATTCTATAATCAACCACGGTGTTCGGATATTTTTTTGAGCGACTGTACGATCTCAGTAGTGACTCTTTAGTTCTTTTTTTTTCTCAGACATTTCAGTTCACTTCTTCAATTTATTCGTGAAGCCAAGGATATTTATTTGATTCCACAAGAGACATTTAATTTATTTGAAGACAATTCAGCGATTCTTTCTCTATATTAAACATTTAATGAAAAACGTTTCTTTGTGTGCAGATTAAATAGTGTTGAATTTACGATATTGAGGTTTAGAGGTTTTAATAAACGTGTCAGAGGTTTCGTTAGAATTTAAGTTCAAATAGTACTCGTCCTTGTTGCTACGATAAACATTTACATCTCTTTGGGGGCGGGGTGGCTCAGTCGGTAGCGCGCCAGGCTCGTAATCTGTAGTTCCCAGGTTCGAGTCCCAGCTGGGTCAGCGTTGAGATTTATCTCCGCAAAATTCCCCGCCCTGCCCACGGTCAGTAGGGGACACCGATGGGCTTGGAAAGGCTGACGTCCGTCGGATGGGACGTTAAGCCGTGGCTCCGTGTGTGGGAGAGCCATACCCTGTATACGTTAAAGAACACGCTGGATGGCTTTGACAGGAGGCTACCATCTGTCTCCCAACATCTGTTCCAATGGGTCCCCTCTCCCAACCTTCTCTGAGCCTTCGGGGTCCATGTGACCTGGCCATTTAGCCCATGGTGTGCAAAAAAGTACCGCTCAGAGGTAAAACAACCCAATCCAACCCAATGGGCTAAATGGCCAGGCCACAAGGACCCCGAAGGCTCAGAGAAGGTTGGGGAAGGGGACCCACTGGAACAGCTGTTGGGAGACAGATGGTAAGCCTCCCGTCAAAGCCATCCAGCGTGTTCTTTAACATGCACATGGTGTGACTCTCCCGCACAATGGCCAGGCCACAAGAACTCCCGAGGCTCAGAGAAGGTTGGGGGAGGGGACCCACTGGAACAGCTGTTGGGAGACAGATGGTAAGCCTCCCGTCAAAGCCATCCAGCGTGTTCTTTAACATGCACATGGTATGGCTCTTCCGCAAAATGGCCAGGCCACAAGAACTCCCGAGGGCTCAGAGAAGGTTGGGGGAGGGGACCCACTGGAACAGCTGTTGGGAGATAGATGGTAAGCCTCCCGTCAAAGCCATCCAGCGTGTTCTTTAACATGCACATGGTATGACTCTCCCGCACAATGGCCAGGCCACAAGAACTCCCTAGGGCTCAGAGAAGGTTGGGGGAGGGGACCCACTGGAACAGCATTTGGGAAACAGATGGTAGCCTCCCGTCAAGGCCATCCAGCGTGTTCTTTAAGGTGCACAGGGTATGGCTCTCCCGCACACAGGGCCACTGCTTAACGTCCCATCCGACGGACGGCGGCCTTTCCGAGCCCATCGGTGTCCCCTACTGACCGTGGGCAGGGCGGGGAATTAAATCTCAACGGAATGAAAGGGGAAAAGGAAAATTCCTTTCCATCTCATTTTAAATGAATCAAACTCATTCTACGATATTTTCTAAAAATTTTGAAGTTTTATATGGATGACGATTATTAGGACCTGGAATTCGATTATTAGGTATTTTTTTTACTTTCTCCCTTATTCATTGTCGATAATCGTTGGTCTGACTTATTTTACCAGAAGATTTCGGAGTACACCTGAAGCTCATTTCTGGGAACACCGTGTGCCGGCTCACAAGAATTAGCATCCTCTGCTTTAAAATGAGTATTGGGAATACTTATTCTATCCTTTGAGATACGAGTTCCTCTTTCGCAGGTAATCACTTTAATTTCCTCTTAGCTGTCATTTTCCTCATAATTTTAATTTCAGTCCGCCGCCTCCTCTTCTCATCGATTGGTTCGGATGTTGCATTAAAAGTGATGTCACGTGACGTACTTTAAAGGTAACGATCGTTTTCTCACGCCCTCATCTCAACCATTGTTAACTTCATTTCTCGCGGTCACGGTTCTCACTAGATGAGGTTTTCTATTTTCTTGTCAGCCATTAATTTTCTGCGCAGAGGAAATGTGAAGAAGAGATGTTGTTTAAGCAAACACTGGGAGAATAAATTATGAAAAATAAGATAAAACGAAAATTGTAGGCCGAGATATTGGTTTAACAATTTTATTCACGTCATGCTCGCCTTGCCTCTTTTTGACACCATTTTTGCTCTCGTTAAATATTTGCTCCGAACACGATAGGGTTGGGTTGTTTTACCTCTGAGCGGCACTTTTTTGCACACCACGGGCTAAATGGCCAGGTCACATGGACCCCGAAGGCTCAGAGAAGGTTGGGGGAGGGGACCCATTGGAACAGCTGTTGGGAGACAGATGGTAGTCTCCCGTCAAGGCCATCCAGCGTGTTCTTTAAAGTGCACAGGGTATGGCTCTCCCGCACATGGGGCCACGGCTTAACGTCTCATCCGACGGACGGCGGTCTTTCCGAGCCCATCTGTGTCCCCTACTGACCATGGACAGGGCGGGGAATTTTGCGGAGATCAATCTCAACGCTGACCCAGCTGGGACTCGAACCTGGGAATTACAGATTACGAGCCTGGCGCGCTACCGACTGAGCCACCCCCGCCCCCGAACACGATAGGATCTGTGGGGGAATAGTGGAGGGTGGTCACGGCCCACCTTGGTATTTTAATAGCCAGAAGGCAGAAAAAATTAATATACCTATTATGCGAATAATATCTGGGGAAAAGATTATTCCAGTTGAATGCAGCATCTCGCCTCTTCTCTTATAATGACATTGAATCTTGCGTCTCTATTTTGGTATTGAGTCACATGTCTCTGTGTTCGGTTGAGTCTTATGTCTCTCTCTACACCGATATTGAGACCTGTATCGCCACGGAGTCTAGTCTATCCTCTATAACGGCAAGGAGTCCATTGTCTCCTCTATAATGATATTCAGTCCAGGGTGTCTATGATGGTATTGTGCCTGTTCCTCTCTAATGGGGGGCGGGGGTGGCTCAGTCGGTAGCGCGCCAGGCTCGTAATCTGCAGTTCCCAGGTTCGAGTCCCACCTGGGTCAGCGTTGAGATTTATCTCCGCACAAATTCCCCGCCCTGCCCACGGTCAGTAGGGGACACCGATGGGCTTGGAAAGGCCGCCGTCCGTCGGATGGGACGTTAAGCCGTGGCCCCGTGTGCGGGAGAGCCATACGCTGTGCACGTTAAAGAACACGCTGGATGGCCTTGACGGGAGGCTACCATCTGTCTCCCAACAGCTGTTCCAGTGGGTCTCCTCCCCCAACCTTCTCTGAGCCTTCGGGGTCCATGTGACCTGGCCATTTAGCCCATGGTGTGCAAAAAAGTGCCGCTCAGAGGTAAAACAACTCAACCTTTATTAAATAGTATTTATTAGAAAGATTACTTAAGAGTTTTGATTCGCAGTACTTGAGAGTTGCAGAGATCTCGCCTTTCAATTATTTCTCTTTGAAAATAAGGATTTGCTTTCTATCATTATCCTTTCATTTTTCTCGGAATATGATCCCCACTCGAATCGGGATGGAGATGTATCCATAAGCAAGGCGGATAACTGAAGAACAACTCAGAATATCCGCTTCAGCAGAACAAGTCCCAAATGCGAATGACTGGACACAGTGATCAAAGATTATCTTGAATAATTCATAATAAGAGATGAGAAGAGTGTCTTGAGTCGAAAGATCAAATGTCTCAGACGTGCCCTGGACACAATGCTCAAGGATTTAACGATTTTATTTTGGAATAAAAATCTAACCCTTGGAATCCGGTGATATTCTGGTGAAGAAATGGCTCACCTGAACTGTATCCAGCTTTTAAAAATCAAAACACATTATCACTGAAAGGAAAAGAAACTTGAAATGGGCATCTACTCAAAGAATTTCTCACCCTCTATGTGGAGCACGCGACACCACGACCAGATAAGAGCAAAGCTTCTCCGTGCCTCGCTTCTAGATACAACAGACCTAGATTTTTCATCCCTCTCCGACTGAGTTTCGCTTCTGCTCCTCCACTTTCATCGCACACTGCAGATGGAAAGCAAAAAAGATCCGGAAACGCATCGGATCACTCTTCAACATTAAAAGGACAATGGCGCGTGGCGAACTTAAATGCAAGAGCAATATTTTAGGTCGTAGCGACATAAGATAACCTGAAGATGGAAAAACGACTGCATTTACAAAACATCTTCTGTTTCTCTTTTTTTCTCTCTCTCAATAAGTGGCATCTCCGCATCGGCAAGAACCTCTTGCTTCCGAAAAGAAAAGAAAAAAGATCTTCGCGGAATTTGCGAGGGCTCCATACCAAAAGCGATTGTCTCCCGACAACGAAGAGGGATGAGAAAATGGGAAGGAGATTAAAAAAAAGAAACTGAAGGATCAGAACCAGGAAAAGGGGGGACAGAAAGAGAGAGAGAGAGAATCGGGAACGTTCGCACGTCGAGGAAGCTCTTTGGGGGAGGAGAGGTTCTGAGAATCCGTGACCTTAATTGATGTCGTCGGAAGGGATCGCCTATTAGCAGCATTCGTAGGGAGTGACAGAGTCTGTCCACGCGCCAGTGCGGGATGAGGGGCTTGAAAAAGACTCAGGAGAAAATCCATTATCATGTGGACTGAGTGGTTGATCGAGAGTTTGGAAGGGAAACGCGGGAAGGATTCAGTGAGAATTTGAGGATGCGCTATCTATTTGGGAACGGAAAATAATAGGTGAAAGAGCTTTTAAGAGAACGAGGCATATCCAATATTTTTGTATTCGCTGACATATGCCCAAAATCAAATATAGTAGCGGACCTGTAGCGAAACATCGAATTTTATCCTTATGAAGTATGCTGCCTTCCTAACAGACATTTTCTGTTTTGAATCGTTTAATATCTGAGCGTAACGCGTTTTGCGCACCTGTGTGGTTCTTTCTAGGGTTAGTTATGGTAGTGAAACTTGGACACTTTGTAAACAGGATAACAGGAAACTAGATGCTTTTGATTCCAGATGCTTACGCAGTATCTTGGGTATTAGGTGGTTCAACTTTGTAACTAATGATGAGGTTAGGCAAAGGAGTTTGCAACCTCCTTTAACATGCATATTGTGCAGAGAGAGACTCCGTTGGTTTGGCCATGTTGCCCGTATGGATAATTATAGATTGGCGAGTAGGGTTATGAACAGTGTGCCCTAAAGGCCTCAGAAAGAAGGGGAGACCTAGGATGCGGTGGGCAGACAATGTCAAACAGGACCTTGTTAGAATTGGTGTGCAGTGGCCAGATGCAGTAGATGTAGCTCAGGATAGACTTGCTTGGAGAACTAAATTGCACGGTCTGGTTGGACCTCCGTAGCCCATGGCTGCTTGATGATGATGATGATGATGATGATGATGATGATGATGATGATGATGATGATGATGATGATGATGATGATGATGATGATGTGTCCAGGTCACAAGGACGCCGAAGGTACAGAGAAGACTGGAGGAGGGAATCCGTTGGGCAGATGTTACGAGATAGATGAAAGCCTGCTATCAAAGCAATCGCGCGTGTTCTTTAACGTACACAGAGCGTGCCTCTCCTGCACACGAAGCCTCGGCTTAATATCCGATGCGACGGACGGCAACTTTTCCATCTAGTCTCACGTAACACGAAGGTTGCCAGATCACTAATTTCTAAAAAAATCGTTGCCAGATATTTTTTCTGAATTCTGTAATCAACCATAGTGTTCGGATACTTTTTTGAACGACTGTAGGTGGTCGTATTATTTTGATACTAGATCGTGTGGGCTCACTCACAGAAATATTGAGCGTGTGCAGTTACCGTTCACAGCAAACTAGAGCGTGTGCAGTAACTGCACACGCTCCAGTTTGCTGTGAACGGTAACTGGAGCGTGTACAGTTGCTGTACACGCTCCAGATATTTTTCCTGAATTCTGTAATCACGTGACACGAAGGTTGCCAGATCGCTGATTTCTAAAAAAAAATCTTTGCCAGATATTTGTTCTGAATTCTGTAATCAATCATAGTGTTCGGAAACTTTTTTGAGCGACAGTACCTTTCCTCGCTGGAAGCGGAGTCGATGGAGAAAATCTGAACGAGAACCTAACACCTAGACTCGAACCTAGGAACTACAGATCATGAGCATGGGGCGCTCCGGTTGAGCTAACTTTTAGATGTCGTATTATACCGATAGGCTTATCCTAAAAATGGTTTTTGTGACATATTAATTATCGTAAAAAAAAACTACTCTAAAAATGCTAACTTGGGCTACTTGATAGAAAAAAGAGAAAAAATGATTCCACAAAACTCATTTATCATTCTGATAAATCTTGATCAAAACCCAGGTTACGTTTTTCCGTTGCATATTCCCCACCACATTACTACTCAACTGCATTTTCAAGCAAGGCAAAATATTCTCCTTTTTCCTTCCTTTATGTTCGCGAGAGATAAATCCATAAAACCTGCACAGGACAGAAGAGAAAAGAAACCACGTAATTACTTTTATAGAGCAGATTTCATGCTTTTTCGCTGGGTTTACAGTCGTCCAAAAAATATCCGAACGCTATGGTTGATTACAGAATTCAGAAAAAATATCTGGCAAAGATTTTTTTTAGAAATTAGTGATCTGGCAACCTTCGTGTCACGTGACACGAAGGTTGCCAGATCTCTAATTTCTAAAAAAAAACGTTGCCACATATATTTTTTTCTGAATTCTGTAACCAACCATAGTGTTTGGATACTTTTTTGAACGCCTATATATATATATTAATTATTCTATGGATTATTGCACGGAGCATCTAATCCTTTTATGGAATCTAAGAGTATATGAACAGTTTTTTCAACTACCAGAAGACAATATATTCTAAGCAAATTTCCTGACATATTAGACTTAAATGATCCTTAAGGTATGTTATCAAACGATGAGATAACCCTTCCACGTGACTAAGGAGCCACCTAAGTCTAAAACAGGCTAGTCCAGGACAATTAAAAAAAATATATATATTCCGTCCCTTGTGACATCGTACTGACCTCGTTTTTGATTCCAAGTGTTGAAATCGTTGCCGCCTATGCAATCTGAAAGGGAATACAATCCCTTCTATAGGTTACATAAGCTCCGTTGGTCCTACAGGTCCCTTCAGTGTTGCTAGAAAGTTGGCTGCAAACCAAAAACTCGAACTAGTCCTACGCCGATATATACCTCAACAGAAACGCTGTGCGTTTCTAACTATTGCGCTCGGCTCTGGAGTTGAAGAAAACTGTTCTTCGAATTCTCTTCCTGCCTTCTTAACGATTCCGTAGAGATTCAGGAATCGAACCAAGATAATAGATCAGCGATTTATGTTTAATCTTATGCTGCTCTTAGGAGAAAACAGCAAATGGAGAAAAATGTTGCTTTTATAGTTTTGCTACAATGCTTCCAATAAGAATGAAATTGATTCGAGGCACATAAATTGTTATTGAATTCTGTTGCAAATTATGTTAACAATCGGATATACTCTGGTGCAAGAGTACAGTCGCTCAAAAATAAATATCCGAACACTATTGTTGATTACAGAATTCAGAAAATAAAAATATCTGGCAACGGTTTTTTAGAAATTAGTGATCTGGCAACCTTCGTGTCACGTGACACGAAGGTTGCCAGATCACTAATTGACTTAGGGGGTCATTGCGAGCAAAAAATGCGTCCCACCCAGGTCTATGTTTTAAATCCAAGAATGTTTACTGCTCTGCCACTTTATACTGTGAACTTAGAAATAAATATTTTGAATATTATACTTAAAGCTGAAAGAATCTGTCAATTTTTCTACAGTGCTTATGAGGACTCTTCTTTCCAAACATCATGAGACATTTTGCATTTCAAAGGAATATTTTAATACATACTCGTATATATGAATCAATGAAAACATGAGCTCTGACATGATAAAGTAATAGAAATAATGAAATAAATGAATTACAGAGAAAGCTTTGTCTGAAAGTGAACAACACAGTACTCCGTTATAGAAACGAAAAAAGCTTGATATTAAATGAAGAACAAATGTATTAAATTGAAATATTTACCGACCTGTTAGAAGGTATTAACCTTGTTTACATCTACGTTTTCTGCCTGAGAAAGTTATTGCTAGCGGAGATTCAATCTAAAGCACTGGATAGAAAAAAGAAATTCAAATTCCAAACTAAAAATAATTTGCGCATAAAAATGAAATGCTCCTACCCCTGTAAAGCTGGCTGTCACGATGACAAGGGATGTAGCAGAAACGCCACATTTACCGGAGCACGAGCAATAACTTCGGTTCGTGCGGATTTTTATTAGTTTTTTGCAACTTTATTTAGACCAGCTTCCTTAAGAGGGACAACGCTCTTATAAACAGACCAAAAACCTGGTAATATTCGTAGTTAAAAAAATATAACCACAACCGTAAGTCGTCGAATATTTCTGATTTCTTAATCAGCTCATTCAAATGTACAGTCACTCAAAAAAATATCCGAACACTATGGTTGACTACAGAATTCAGAAAAAATATCTGGCAGCGATTTTTTTAGAAAATCACAAAGGTTGCCAGATCGCTAATTTCTAAAAAAATCGCTGCCAGATATTTTTTCTGAATTCTGTAGTCAACCATAGTGTTCGGATACTTTTTTGAGCGACTGTATCAGAAATGATTTGAATAGAAGCGGAGTTGTTGGGTTGGGTTGTTTTACCTCTGAGCGGCACTTTTTTGCACACCATGGGCTAAATGGCCAGGTCACATGGACCCCGAAGGCTCAGAGAAGGTTGGGGGAGGGGACCCACTGGAACAGCTGTTGGGAGACAATGGTAGCCTCCCGTCAAGGCCATCCAGCGTGTTCTTTAACGTGCACAGGGTATGGCTCTCCCGCACACGGGGCCACGGCTTAACATCCCATCTGACGGACGGCGGCCTTTCCAAGCCCATCGGTGTCCCCTACTGACCGTGGGCAGGGCGGGGAATTTTGCGGAGATAAATCTCAACGCTGACCCAACTGGGACTCGAACCTGGGAACTACAGATTACGAGCCTGGCGCGCTACCGACTGAGCCACCTCCCGCCCCTAAATAGAAGCGGAGAAAACCATAGGAACGCAAATAAGTTAGAGAAAAGAATTATACACGGTTTTAATATCCAAAGGAATACCCTTGGATATTAAATACGATAGAATTCTCAAGGACAGATTTATCTGCAGATGATGATGTTCAATAGATTAAAGATTTTTTTTTGTTCTATGGTTGATTACAGAATTCAGAAAAAATATCTGGCAACGATTTTTTGTAGAAATTAGCGATGAACCTAAATCGCTTATCTATTATCTTGGTTCGATTCCTGGTTTTAAAACCAAGGGTTTTAAAACCAGGAATTTAATACCAAGGGTTTGGAGCTAATTTCTAAAAAAATCAGTGAATCAAAATCAGTGGATCTAAAACCAGTGAATTAAAAACTTTGGTTTAATACCAAGGGTTTTTAATTCAGTGGTTTTAATATCCAAGGGAATACCCTTGGATGTTAAAACCGTGTTCCAAGGGATTCGTTTTCTTTAATGCGGGGCAGATACTTGAGATTAAAACGGTTCTAAAAAATCGTTGCCAGACATTTTTTCTGAATTCTGTAATCAACCATAGTGTTCGGATATTTTTTAATATATATAATGCGTATGAATATATAATGCAATGAATATGGAGCGTGTGCAGTTACCGTTCACAGCAAACTGGAACGGTTGCGGTTAATGTTCACAGCACATTGGATCGTGTGAGCTCACAAAGACCTGGATCGTGTGGGCCCACTCACGGAAATATTGAGCGTTTGCAGTTACCGTTCACAGCAAACTGGAGCGTGTGCAGTAACTGCACATGTTCCAGTTTGCTGTGAACGGTAACTGGAGCGTGTACAGTTTCTGTACACGCTCCAGATATTTTTTCTGAATTCTGTAATCACGTGACACGAAGGTTGCCAGATCACTAATTTCTAAAAAAATCGTTGCCAGATATTTTTTCTGAATTCTGTAATCAACCATAGCGTTGGGATATTTTTTTGAGCGACTGTAGTCTTATCAATTTTTTGAATTCTTTTTAACACACGAGAGCACGTTGTGTTTCCATAAGAAAGGTTTAAACTCTCTTGTCTTGTTTCGGGGATTAAAAATTTTTTTTTTTAAGTGTTATTTTCGGTTATTTAAGAACTCATATTCAATGAATAGAATCTACTGACAACAATGTTTGCTTTTTGAATTGAAGTAGTTTCATTAAAATTAATGTTTAAATAATTTAATTCGAAAATATTTTTGAAACGTTCTTTCTCAATCAAACTCCTTTAATCTAGTAAGGAACATTTCACATTCTATTTGAATATTTTTTTTAAAAAAAGCCATTGCGTGGCAAGCTAGTTTAGGTGAACTACAGAAACGTTTCAATTAATTTAATACGATAAACAATAAAATAATGGTTGCAAGCAATTTAAATTTTTATTTCTGTATATTCGTCATTTCTTACTCCTAATAAAATCAGCATATAAAAATTCACAAAGATTCAGTGGAAAACAAAAAAAACCTTTAATCTATTGAACATCTGCAGAGAAATCTGTCCTTGAGAATTCTATCGTATTTACGAAGGCAATTTTTTTTTCTAAGTTGAAGGAACAAATCTATTTTACTTGTGCTATTGGCAACGCTCCTGTTTCGCGGGAAAAGGCGTGATTCGCCACGTGCGGATCCGCATCCACCATCATCCGCTCACGCCCTCCACCTCCATCAGGCAACGTGCTGGAATCCGTGTGAATGGAGTTCCTGGCGAAGCGTGACGTCACGTGGCACGTAAAGCCACGGAGCGCATGGCAGAAAAACGGATTCATCGCGGCGACGTGCCACATCTCGCCTGCCGCTCGAGAAGTTGGCCGTGTGGGGGAAGAGGGTCTTGGAACACGAAGTTGGCGCCTTTTCTCTTCCGAGACGCAAGCCGGCCATCCCCCAAGGTAAGGAGGTTTTGCACATAGTTCAAATGATCCCGACCTCCTCACAGAATCTTTTTCGCTTCAGCTTTGCTTATCTTCTTTTACGACCTGTTAATTCTTTTCCACCGATTTATTACTCTCTTTTCTTCGCTAATTATTTTCTTCTTTTTTCCTGACGAATTACGCTCTTTTTCTTATAAATTACTCACATCTTTCTTCCGATTCATTACTTTGTTTTCTCCGCAAATTATTTATCATTTTTTCTTCCAATTTATTACTCTCTTTTCTTGGACAATCATTTCTTTTTAACTTCTTTTTCCAGATATATTACTCTTTTTTCCTCATGAATTATTTTCTTCTTTCTCCCGATTATTAATCTGTTTTTTTTTATCTTTGGCTAATCATTTATTACTTGCTCCTTTTCTCCGTTGTATTACGGACTCTTTCTTCCGTTGCTTTAAGCTCATTTTCTGATAAATTAGTTACATCTTTTCCCGATTCATTGCTCATTTCTTTCTTCCAATAAATTGTACTCTTTTTCCTATTCAATTATTTGTTCTTCTCCCTATCATTTTTTCTATATTTTATCCAGCAGAAATTATTTACTTCTTTTTCAGACTGTCACTTTTTTTCCTGTGATCAACTTCCTTATTTCTTCTTTCACCCGATTTGTTCCTCCATTTCTTGGCTATCTTTCTTTGCTTACTTCTTCTCCAGATTTATCTTTTCTTTGCTAATTACTTTCTTCTTCCGATTAGTGCTCTTTTTACATTACAACTTACTTTTTTTCCGATTTATTACTCTCGAAACCTGACAGATAATAAGTTGGTCCCGAAAAGAACAATAATTCTGCTCTTGAACACATTTTATTATTAACCACTTTCTCCTAATCTTTTGCTCTTTTCCTGATAAATTGCTTACTTCTTTCTCTCTTTACAGATAGTTCATTACTTACCTCTTTCTCCCTTACCTTGTTATCCTAATAAATTACTTACTTCTTTCTCCCTTACCTTGTTATCCTAATAAATTATTTACTTCTTTCTCCCTTACCTTGTTATCCTAATAAATTACTTACCTCTTTCTCCCTTACCTTGTTATCCTAATAAATTACTTACCTCTTTCTCCCTTACCTTGTTATCCTAATAAATTACTTACCTCTTTCTCCCTTACCTTGTTATCCTAATAAATTACTTACCTCTTTCTCCCTTACCTTGTTATCCTAATAAATTACTTACCTCTTTCTCCCTTACCTTGTTATCCTAATAAATTACTTACCTCTTTCTCCCTTACCTTGTTATCCTAATAAATTACTTACCTCTTTCTCCCTTACCTTGTTATCCTAATAAATTACTTACCTCTTTCTCCCTTACCTTGTTATCCTAATAAATTACTTACCTCTTTCTCCCTTACCTTGTTATCCTAATAAATTACTTACCTCTTTCTCCCTTACCTTGTTATCCTAATAAATTACTTACCTCTTTCTCCCTTACCTTGTTATCCTAATAAATTACTTACCTCTTTCTCCCTTACCTTGTTATCCTAATAAATTACTTACCTCTTTCTCCCTTACCTTGTTATCCTAATAAATTACTTACCTCTTTCTCCCTTACCTTGTTATCCTAATAAATTACTTACCTCTTTCTCTCTTACCTTGTTATCCTAATAAATTACTTACCTCTTTCTCCCTTACCTTGTTATCCTAATAAATTACTTACCTCTTTCTCCCTTACCTTGTTATCCTAATAAATTACTTACCTCTTTCTCCCTTACCTTGTTATCCTAATAAATTACTTACCTCTTTCTCCCTTACCTTGTTATCCTAATAAATTACTTACCTCTTTCTCCCTTACCTTGTTATCCTAATAAATTACTTACCTCTTTCTCCCTTACCTTGTTATCCTAATAAATTACTTACCTCTTTCTCCCTTACCTTGTTATCCTAATAAATTACTTACCTCTTTCTCCCTTACCTTGTTATCCTAATAAATTACTTACCTCTTTCTCCCTTACCTTGTTATCCTAATAAATTACTTACCTCTTTCTCCCTTACCTTGTTATCCTAATAAATTACTTACCTCTTTCTCCCTTACCTTGTTATCCTAATAAATTACTTACCTCTTTCTCCCTTACCTTGTTATCCTAATAAATTACTTACCTCTTTCTCCCTTACCTTGTTATCCTAATAAATTACTTACCTCTTTCTCCCTTACCTTGTTATCCTAATAAATTACTTACCTCTTTCTCCTTAATCATTATTCTTCTTCCCGATTAGTTACTTTTCTCCGCACACACATATCCATATATGCGCATATATTCCACTTTCTTTTTCTGATAAATTTCTCGTTTAATTTCTCTTTCATTACTGTCTCTCCCTGACTATTTAATTACTTTTCCTACTGATTTTTTTTATCTTTTTTTTCTGACAAATTGCTTATTTTTCCTCTTGATTCATTTCTCCTTTCCTAACCAATTAATTATTACTCATTTTTCCTGAATTATCACTTTGTTTTTACTGCCTTGAATAATTACATATTTCTTACTTTCATATTTAAATTTGTTACCCGACCTATTATTTGCTAAGTTAAACTTATTATTTTCTTACATGAATTTATTTTCTTCCCATCACTTACATTCACAGGCCGTCGCAAGGGCGGGGGTGGCTCAGTCGGTAGCGCGCCAGACTCGTAATCTGCAATTCCCAGGTTCGAGTCCCAGCTGGGCCAGCATTAAGATTTATCTCCGCAAAATTCCCCGCCCTGCCCACGGTCAGTAGAAGACACCGATAAGCTTGAAAAGGCCTCAGTCCGTCTGATGGGACGTTAAGCCGTGGCCCCGAGTGCGAGAGAGACATACCATGTGCATGTCAAAGAGCAAGCTGGATGGTCTTGACGCGGAGCTACCATCTACCCTTCCCCCGATCTTCTTTGAGCCCTCGGGATCCTTGTGACCTGACCATTTAGTCCACTGTGTGTAAAAAAAATTGCCGCTCATAGGTAAGCCAACCAACCATGTCATCTGTCCTCATCCCGCTCAAACTATCGTCCTCCAAATTTTTACTGTTTTACTTGCCCCATTCCATCAATCTCTTTGCTTTCTTTATTTATTGAATTCAAGCTTAATTTATGAATTGCTTCATTCCTTTACCTGACTAATCACTTGGGAATCTGTTGCTTCTCCCCAACATATGAGGGGCGAGGGTGGCTCGGTCGGTAGCGCGCCAGGCTCGTAATCTGTAGTTCCCAGGTTCGAGTCCCAGCTGGGTCAGCGTTAAGATTTATCTCCGCAATATCCCCCGCCCTGCCCACGGTCAGCAGGGGACACCGATGGGCTTGGAAAGGCCGCCGTCCGTCGGATGGGACGTTAAGCCGTGGCCCCGTATGCGGGAGAGCCATACCCTGTGCACATTAAAGAACACGCTGGATGGCCTTGACGGGAGGCTACCATCTGTCTCCCAACAGCTGTTCCAGTGGGTCCCCTCCCCCAACCTTCTCTGAGTCTTCGGGGTCCTTGTGACCTGGCCATTTAGACCATGGTGTGCAAAAAAGTGCCGCTCAGAGGTAAAACAACCCAACCCATAACTTCCTTTCCTCTTCCTTTCCTCTTCTTCTCCACACACGAGCTCGGACTCAAGTGGAGTTCTCTTATTTTTTTACTACTTTCATATTGTTCAGTTTGTTTATTTAAAAAAAACCAGCTACAAAATAGATTATAATTTATACTTTGCAATATAATTGTGTTAATCAGTTCATGTGTATGAACTTTTGAACTGGAAAAATTTATGTAAAAGTACGTTTTTTGTTTCGGATTTTTGTATTGTACTGGTGTTGAGAGTAGTGAATAAGATATCTATCTATCTCTATCTATTGGCTATGCAATAGCATACATGTTCATTCCCTTAAAAATCTACACATCTAATACAATTTAAATATATATAGGGTGGTCAGAAGTCTTCGAACAAACAAAATGCAAAATAAAAGGCTACCATATAAGTTAGAAAAATACTTGCACATTTGCTGTGTTAAGTAAATAACTCAAACCGTTTATGATGAAATTTAAAATTATCTCCAAATTATGTGATACCATCTGCAATGTAGCGTTCCCTGGCAAATAAAAAAAAAACTCCCTCTGTGCTTGGGACGGGGGTGGCTCAGTCGGTAGCGCGCCAGGCTCGTAATCTGTAGTTCCCAGGTTCGAGTCCCAGCTGGGTCAGCGTTGAGATTTATCCCAGCAAAATTCCCCGCCCTGCCCACGGTCAGTAGGGGACACCGATGGGCTTGGAAAGGCCGCCATCCGTCAGATGGGACGTTAAGCCGTAGCCCCGTGTGCGGGAGAGAGCCATACCCTGTGCACGTTAAAGAACACGCTGGATGGCCTTGACGGGAGGCTACCATCTGTTTCACAACAGCTGTTCCAGTGGGTCCCCTCCCCAAACCTTCTCTGAGCCTTCGGGGTCCATGTGACCTGGCCATTTAGCCCATTGTATGCAAAAAAGTGCAGCTCAGAGGTAAAACAACCCAACTCTCTTTGCAATATACGTCTTAGTTTCATGGAATCTCTCATTTCGCATCATTTCTCATCATCTGACTTCAATACAAACTCTCACGTGCCAGCTACTCCTGGACATTGAATACTGAAAAGTCAGAGTTTGAAACACATTTGCAATCCGTCTGCTATTAAAATCGGTGATTTGGCATTTGAATAATAGAATTTTTCTGAATTGATATTTGGAGAACGGCTGGTCTAAGAACGTAACAACAGATATGTTATTTTAGAAATGTGAAATACGTGCAGTCATTTTATTTGAATTTAACGCAAGGGCAAAAAACAAATAATCATTTTCGTAATTGACGAAGACTACGAAATATTTATATTTGCAGACGATTTCTGTGACTCTGAAATATATGTAGAATCAAACACACCGCCGTCACATTGGAAATATGAAGGTTTCGCTTTCATCCCGATTTCTCACCAATATGAAATTAACATTGCAGCATGCATGGATTAAATCTCGAGGCGGGAGGTGGGGGGGGGGCGTAACAAAGAAATATGAATTTCTGTTGCAGGCATCCATTTCGCTTAAAGTTCATTATTCGGAATAAATATTCCATAGTCTCTGACCAAGGTATTTGAGAGGAAACACTTCCTGAAAGTCAGCTATATTCTTTTTCCTTCGACGAAGCTCAAATCTGAAGTCAGATCGTTTTTGGCGTAAATTATATATACATTTGTTTATTTATTTATTTAGTTATTAATTTATTTATTGATAGTCCTTATTTAAATGTCGATAGTCCTCAGAGAGCAGAAAACACGTTGGTTCTTTTCAGAAACCGCATGTTTTAGTTGGACAGTTTCCTTCTATAAGTTAAGATCCATATTTGAAGTTCCATCTTTCCTGTGATGCAAGGCTATATATTGTATTATTATATGTTTTGTCAAAATCCCAATTCGAAGGTAAGATCGTCCCCTAACACAGGTTAGGTATCGCTTTCTTGATTAGGTATTTCTTTCTAACGTAACATAGGTATAACTAGCATAACTTCATTAGCCTTAACTGGCATAGTGGTTAGGCAGCTAGCGACTGTTCCAGCGAGGCAAACTTTGTGTGTTGTGTTAGCTCTAACTAAGGCAGTGGTCAGCAGTGACTTCGGTCGTAGTAGGGCATGTCCTTGTATGAGAAGGCCTGTATTAAGCTAGGAGTAGCTTCTAGGATTCTTCTCTGTCCTATATGTCGCAAATCAAAAAAAAAAATCAATCAAAAAACTCTCCGTTGGTCTTCGACAATCCAAATTCGAAATAAGACTAACGACGCCTTACTGTTAAAAATGCGCATATAAATTTGCGGAAAATATATATTGCTGACGCGCCAAAAAATTAAAGAGAAATGAGTGAAAAGACATTAAATCTGACAGCAGATCAAGAACTGTATTGTATGCACATGGTTTTGCAAAAGCGATACGATATATTCTCCAATGTAGGAAAATTAAATCTGTTTCACTGAAAAAAAACGATAAATTTTCGCAATTGTTTCAATATCAAAGGCGAAACTTTATTAAACCGATTAATTTTGCGATTCCGTTAATTAAATAAGAAGCTCTATCATTTCAAATTTATGCTTGTTTCGAAAATTTTAAATTACGCAATAAATCCAACCGAATTGCCTCCGGCTTCATATTAATTACAATCTATCTGCAGGAACTCGCCAGTAGCAAACGATTTTAATAACGGCGGAAAGCGTAATAAATGAACTGCAGCGCCACCAGAGATGAAAACAAAAGAACAAAATATTTCGGGCATATTATTTGCCGTAAAGAATATTGCTTAACATATAGCGCAGACAATGATTTAAACCAAATTCTGGGTTTGTTTCAGTACAGTCGCTCAAAAAAGTATCCGCACACTGTGGGTGATTACAGAATTCAGAAAAAATATCTGGCAACGATTTTTTTTAGAAATTAGTGATCTGGCAACCTGTACGTGTCACGAAAGTCGGCAGATCACTAATTTCTAAAAAAAAATCGTTGCCAGATAATTTTTCTGAATTCTGTAATCAACCATAGTGTTCGGATACTTTTTTGAGCGACTGTACATGCCCCAGGTATAGAGTTCTCAGAATACGAATGCGACATAATGAAATAATTTTTAGGATTGATGTTACAGTCGAAAATGTTGGCAGGCATAAAGGCAATCGCGGAACTGATGTCTTTAATCAATGGATCAGTTTTTACCAGCTATTTCAATTATGAATTTTCTTTATAAATATATCCCATTTCATTATAATGTTTAGTTCTTGAATAATGTCAAGAGAATAAATAAATAAAATAAATAAATACCCCCTCAAGCAGCTGCTTGCCACAGAGGTCTGACAGGAGTCTGTCAGTTTATATGCCAAAGTAAAAGATCTGAGAGGATGGCAGGACCTCAGCAGAAAAACAACACATGCATCCATGCCTTACCCGGGGCTCTGAACCCAGGTCCCATCTGTCTCCCAACAGCTGTTCCAGTGGGTTCCCTCCTCCAACCTTCTCTGAGCCTTCGGGGTCCATGTGACCTGGCCATTTAGCCCATGGTGTGCAAAAAAGTGCCGCTCAGAGGTAAAACAACCCAACCCATAACTTCCTTTCCTCTTCTTCTCCACACACGAGCTCGGACTCAAGTGGAGTTCTCTTATTTTTTTACTACTTTCATATTGTTCAGTTTGTTTATTTAAAAAAAGCCAGCTATAAAATAGATTATAATTTATACTTTACAATATAATTGTGTTAATCAGTTCATGTGTATGAACTTTTGAACTGGAAAAATTTATGTAAAAGTACGTTTTTTGTTTCGGATTTTTGTATTGTACTGGTGTTGAGAGTAGTGAATAAGATATCTATATATCTCTATCTATCTATTGGCTATGCAATAGCATACATGTTCATTCCCTTAAAAATCTACACATCTAATACAATTTAAATATATATAGGGTGGTCAGAAGTCTTCGAACAAACAAAATGCAAAATAAAAGGCTACCATATAAGTTAGAAAAATACTTGCACATTTGCTGTGTTAAGTAAATAACTCAAACCGTTTATGATGAAATTTAAAATTATCTCCAGATTATGTGATACCATCTGCAATGTAGCGTTCCCTGGCAAATAAAAAAAAAACTCCCTCTGTGCTTGGGACGGGGGTGGCTCAGTCAGTAGCGCGCCAGGCTCGTAATCTGTAGTTCCCAGGTTCGAGCCCCAGCTGGGTCAGCGTTGAGATTTATCTCCGCAAAATTCCCCGCCCTGCCCACGGTCAGTAGGGGACACCGATGGACTTGGAAAGGCCGCCGTCCGTCGGATGGGACGTTAAGCAGTGGTCCCGTGTACGGCAGAGCCATACCTGTGCACATTAAAGAACACGCTGGATGGCCTTGACGGGAGGCTACCATCTGTCTCCCAACAGCTGTTCCAGTGGGTCCCCTCCCCCAACCTTCTCTGAGCCTTCGTGGTCCATGTGACCTGGCCATTTAGCCCATGGTGTGCAAAAAAGTGCCGCTCAGAGGTAAAACAACCCAAAACAATTACGATCTTGTTGAAAATGCTCCCGTAACCAACCCTAGGACGGAGCTCACCTCCAAGTCTTTTTACTGCGCGACCTGCAATGGAGTGAAGAAGCGGGACCTGGTGATGTGGCAGATCTTTGGCGATTGCTCTGCTCTCGGGGATGACGCCGAGATGGGCGAGGAGAACAGAAAGATCGTCCTCGACAACGTCATGTACAGTCGCTCAAAAAAGTATCCAAACACTACGGTTGATTACAGAATTCAGAAAAAATATCTGGCAACGATTTTTTTTTAGAAATCAGTGATCTGGCAACCTTCGTGTCACGTGACACGAAGGTTGCCAGATCACTAATTTCTAAAAAAAATCGTTGCCAGATATTTTTTCTGAATTCTCTAATCAACCATAGTGTTCGGATACCTTTTTAATGTATATAATGCGTATGAATATATAATGCAATGAATATGGAGCGTGTGCAGTTACCGTTCACAGCAAACTGGAGCGGTTGCTGTTAATGTTCACAGCACATTGGATCGTGTGGGCTCACTCACGGAAATATTGAGCGTGCGCAGTTACCGTTCACAGCAAACTGGAGCGTGTGCAGTAACTGCACACGCTCCAGTTTGCTATGAACGGTAACTGGAGCGTGTACAGTTGCTGTACACGCTCCAGATATTTTTCCTGAATTCTGCAATCACGTGACACGAAGGTTGCCAGATATTTGTTCTGAATTCTGTAATCAACTGTAGTGTTCGGATACTTTTTTGAGCGACTGTACCTTTCCTCGCTGGAAGCGGAGTCGATGGAGAAAATCTGAACGAGAACCTAACACCTAGACTCGAACCTAGGAACTACAGATCATGAGCATGGGGCGCTCCGGTTGAGCTAACTTTTATATGTCGTGTTATACCGATAGGATTATGCTAAAAATGTTTTTTGTGACATATTAATTTTCGCAAAAAAAAATTACTCTAAAAATTTCTAGCAAATTTTACAGTCGCTCAAAAAAGTATCCGAACACTATGGTTGAAAATTCAGAAAAATATCTGGAGCGTGTACAGCAACTGTACACGCTCAGCAAAATATCTGGAGCGTGTACAGCAACTGTACACGCTCCTGTTACCGTTCACAGCAAACTGGAGCGGTTGCGGTTAATGTTCACAGCACATTGGATCGTGTGAGCTCACAAAGACCTGGATCGTGTGGGCTCACTCACGGAAATATTGAGCGTGTGCAGTTACCGTTCACAGCAAACTGGAGCGTGTGCAGTTACCGTTCACAGCAAACTGGAGCGTGTGCAGTTACTGCACACGCTCCAGTTTGCTGTGAACGGTAACTGGAGCGTGTACAGTTGCTGTACACGCTGCAGATATTTTTCCTGAATTTTGTAATCAACCATAGTGTTCGGATACTTTTTGAGCGATTGTACCTATGTTTAGGGAATTCTGTCAAAAAAATTCCTGCACAAGGCTACTTGATAGAAAAAAGAGAAAAAATGATTCCACAAAACTCATTTATCATTCTGATAAATCTTGATCAAAACCCAGGTTACGTTTTTCCGTTGCAAATTCCCCACCACATTACTACACAACTGCATTTTCAAAAAAGGACAAAATATTCTCCTTTTTCCTTCCTTTATGCTCGCGAGAGATGAATCCATAAAACATGCACAGGACAGAAGAGACAAGAAACCACGTAATTACTTTTATAGAGCAGATTTCATGCTTATTCGCTGGGTTTACAGTCGTTCAAAAAATATCCGAACGCTATGGTTGATTACAGAATTCAGAAAAAATATCTAGCAACGATTTTTTTTAGAAATTAGTGATCTGGCAACCTTTGTGTCCACGTGATAGTTTAATTCTGTAACCAACCATAGTGTTTGGATACTTTTTTGAACGACTGTATATATTATATATTAATTATTCTATGGATTATTGCATGGGAACAAATCCTTCCATAGAAAGAACAAATCCTTCTATGGAATCTAAGAGTATATGAACAGTTTTTTCAACTACCAAAAGACAATATATTCTAAGCAAATTTCCTGACATATTAGACTTAAATGATCCTTAAGGTATGTTATCAAACGATGAGATAACCCTGCCACGTGACTAAGGAGCCACCTAAGTCTAAAACAGGCTAGTCCAGGACAATTAAAAAAAAAACAAAAAATATTCCGTCCCTTGTGACATCGTACTGACCTCGTTTTTGATTCCAAGTGTTGAAATCGTTGCCGCCTATGCAATCTGAAAGGGAATACAATCCCTTCTATAGGTTACATAAGCTCGCGTAGGCCCTACAGGTCCCTTCACTGTTGCTAGAAAGTTGGCTGCAAACCAAAAACTCGAACTAGTCCTACGCCGATATATACCTCAACAGAAACGCTGTGCGTTTCTAACTATTGCGCTCGGCTCTGGAGTTGAAGAAAACTGTTCTTCGAATTCTCTTCCTGCCTTCTTAACGATTCCGTAGAGATTCAGGAATCGAACCAAGATAATAGATCAGCGATTTATGTTCTGATAATATGTTTTAATCTTATGCTGCTCTTAGGAGAAAACAGCAAATGGAGCAAAATGTTGCTGTTATAGTTTTGCTACAATGCTTCCAGTAAGAATGAAATTGATTCGAGGCACATAAATTGTTATTGAATTCTGTTGCAAATTATGTTAACAATCGGATATACTCTGGTGCAAGAGTACAGTCGCTCAAAAATAAATATCCGAACACTATTGTTGATTACAGAATTCAGAAAATAAAAATATCTGGCAACGGTTTTTTTAGAAATTAGTGATCTCCCTAACAACGATTTTTTTTTAGAAATTAGTGAACTGGCAACCTTCGTGTCACGTGACACGAAGGTTGCCAGATCACTAATTTCTAACAAAAATCGTTGCCAGATATTTTTTCTGAATTCTGTAATCAACCATAGTGTTCGGATATTTTTTAATACATATAATGCGTATGAATATATACTGCAATGAATATGGAGCGTGTGCAGTTACCGTTCACAGCAAACTGGAGCGGTTGCGGTTAATGTTCACAGCACATTGGATCGTGTGAGCTCACAAAAACCTGGATCGTGTGGGCTCACTCACGGAAATATTGAGCGTGTGCAGTTACCGTTCATAGCAAACTGGAGCGTGTGCAGTTACTGCACACGCTCCAGTTTGCTGTGAACGGTAACTGGAACGTGTACAGTTGCTGTACACGCTCCAGATATTTTTCCTGAATTCTGTAATCACGTGACACGAAGGTTGCCAGATCACTAATTTCTAAAAAAAAATCGTTGCCAGATATTTTTTCTCAATTCTGTAATCAATCATAGTGCTCCGATATTTTTTTGAGCGACTGTACATAGAGAAAAAATGATTCTGAAAGTCAGACAGCGCATTTCACTGCAATTTTGTATGAAAATCATGTCCAGTTCTTTCCTTATCATAAGTACAGGGCCAGATGTATAAAGTGGGAGGTGGGGAATTTTTTTTTTCCTTCATTCCATTATTAAAAAAATACCAGAACAAAATTCCAAGAGCAAAACATTCTGCATGATTAATAGTAAAACGTTCTGCATAATTAAGAGTGAAACATTCTGCACAGTCTATAAAAGAATGAAATGGCACCAAGATCTTCGTTAACCTTTTCAGGACCATAAGGTTTCTAAGAGTAAATATTATTATGTAACTGTTTATTTTAGTTTGTTTAGACGTAAAATAAATAAAAATCATAAGAAAAATACATAACAATGTGTAGTTTTTTTGGAATTTTATGGGAAATATTTTTCCCATTGGACTATAAAGGTAACACAAATTATAGTTAGGCTTATTATGCAATGTCTTTTATTTATTGGTTTATTAGAACAAAATGTTAACTAAAATAATACAAAATTATGAAATAAAATTACTATACAAAATGATGTGCTAATTATGATATTCGGCGAAGCAATTTCGTTTGGTAGTGAGGCAAAGATGGACATTGCACATAGTACATATATTATGCGTCCTGACAGTTCTGTTTTTGTTTTCTAAACGTTCCCGTTTACGTAATTGCGTTCGGCAGTTCTATTTTGACATTCTGTATAAAAAATGCAGATAAGGTTATAATTAAATACGACAATCACCAATTTTAAAATGTGAAAAATGTTTCCCTTAGTCGTGAAAGGGTTAAAGCTAAATCAAGATCTTGCACATATAATGCAAAGATAGAACGATTGTAAATAACTAACCTTTTCAGCAATGGCAGATGTTACACTTTCTCCTGATTACCTCTCAATGGAAATCTTTTCCTCTGTCTTTTGTTTCTGCAAACTGAACCCATGTGGCAGATTCATTAAGTTCTTTATCGATGCAAAGCAGTTCGATTACCGGAAACTACTTGCCACCAAACGTAAAGTTCTTCAAAAGAAAAACGATTTCCATTTCCGATTGCCAGTTTACTAGTATGTCTTTACAAAAGCAAGTTCTCGTCTGCAGACAAAGCATCAGGCGATGAAAAGGAGGCAAGACATTATTGTGCATTACGTTTGCGAGGAAATATAGCCCCCCCCCCCTCCCTATCACAATATGCTCCGGGTGCAATTTCTACCTCCGCAATCGGTTTGTAGTGCCGATTCATTAAGCACGCGTCAGCCAACGTTCACTGCAGACGATACCGTTAATTCAAACGAGACAACAACTCAATGCAGACGAACTGTGAAGTTCGCGCATCAAAGGTAATGAATAGCTGAGAGGTTGCACGCCGAGACGAGGCTCCATCCCCTTGATGACTCCTGTGGGTTGAACCAACAAAAGTTCTTTGCCACGGAAAATAAAAGTTTTATTTGCTAAGCCTTCCTCGAATATTTTTATGCGTTATCGAGTTGATTTCGTCTTTTTTTCTTCTTCTTCTTTCTTTCTGAAAAATTAAACAGCTTGTGAAGATGAGATGAGATATTTGTCTCCGAATCATCTAGAGACAATCTTCTGTGGATTTCTTGTACAAAAATCAACCTTAGATGAAAGTTGGAATGGAAGTACTTTGGATGATGTCGATAATAAAAAAAACCATGATTGCCAGCTTTGATCCTTTTTATTTAATGGCTAATTTCGAACTTAGAGGAGAAAAGCTATTTGATTATATTGAATATTTTAGATATGGCCTATTGCATCTGATGAGTTGTTATAATTATTTAATAAATTTTATTAAGTACCGCAATGCTCACACGAGATTGGCTCAGTTGGTAGCATACCGATCTCAGAACTAAAGTATCCGCCAGGTTCGAGTCCTCAACTTTGCTTATGTTGAGATTTTATGTTATAGCTTAACACACTAATAATTCTAAAAATTAGAGCAGTACTTAAGTAAAAGGTTCATTTAATTTATCGAAGAGATTAATAAATTAGAATGGGGGTTCTCAAGAGCTGAGTACCCTATCGGTGGGGTAATTTTTTGGGGTACGCCGTAAAGTGCTCAAAAGTCGCTAATCTAGTAACAAAGTTTTATTCTCATTGTTATACTTTAAGTATAATTTTATCTATCTATACAAGGGGTACGACAATTACATACACATTTCCAGGGGGTACGTGAAGCATAAAAGGTTGAGAACCACTGATATATATGTTTTATTTTATTCCCATTGTTATACTATAACTATAGTTTTATCTATCTATACAAGGGGTACGCCAGTTACATACACATTTCCAGGGGGTACGTGAAGCATAAAAGGTTGAGAACCACTGATATATATGTTTTATTTCATTCCCATTGTTATACTATAACTATAGTTTTATCTATCTATACAAAGGGTACGCCAGTTACATACACATTTCCAGGGGGTACGTAAAGCATAAAAGTTTGAGAACCACTGCTCTAAGATATAATATAATGACAGGATTATGTAGAACTTTCATGACAAAGGGGGGTTTCAGAAAAAAAAAATTATCTGTTCAACTTAAGCCTTTTCTGCTTCTGAATGTTATCTTCCAATAATATTCAAATCGAAGTGACGTACTTAAGAGAAAAATAAAACCCTAGAGCGTTATATTTATTTCTTCATATCCATGAAATATTCCTTAATTAATTTCTTTTTTCAACATCCGTCACAATTAAAGAGGCAAACGAAGTTTACCCCGTGAAAGTCAGTAACATGTTGTACAAACTGAGAGATGTTTACAGAGAAAGCGGTTTGAGTGGCTTAACGTTAGTAACAGTTTTAAATTGTTTGGCGTTTTAAAAAACCATTACAAGAAACGGAGATAGCCTAGCAACAAACTAGAACGCGCACACCCTGTAGTTTAATTTGATGCAACTTCCGTTATTGGGAATGGTTTCGTACTAAAACACCATAAGTTTGGGATCGTTAGTAACGCTAAGCCTCTCAGACCGCTTCCTGTGTGGCCATGCCCATAAGAGGATTTAATCTACACTAGGAAATGTTCTCATTATAAATCGTCCTTTATTCTTCCAATTTCTGATGATTAAAGCTAGTGTGACTCTGTTTGAAAGAAAAAAATCATCATAATCTTGTTTCTGAAAACTTCGTAATTTAATATTTTTCAGTCATAACAAGGTTTTCTTATTTCAACAAATAATGAAACACAAATTCTTCCCTGGATGTAGATCACAGGATGCAGACAATTATCTGCTTTTCAGGAGCAGTTTTTTTGGAAGATCTCGGTGGAAGGTCCTGTATTCAATTTTTTTTAATTGCTTTATTCGTAACAGAGCAATGTTAGCGAAGAGAAAGCGTCGGTTTTAAAGAGAATCGTTTGGGCTTGTTTCCTGTTCTCATCGTCTAAAGCAAACTGTTGCCAACGCGTTTCTCCCAAATTGTTGTTACATAAAATGAATATTCGGTTTAGCAATTAGATGCTGAAGTGAATGCTGAAGTGGGATAGATGGAAGCTGACTTTTTTTTTTAAGTTCAGATTTTTTCAATTTTTTTACAGAAAAATTTTAGTTTGTTTTTTACTATTAAGGGAATTTTTTATTCCTAGAAACATTAACTAATAAAAATATGTTAATATTTCTCAAAAAGTTAAAAAAGAAATAGAAAAAATTCTAATTATTGAACGATTTTAATCATTAAATTGAATCCGTGAATATTGAATGGCATCTAAATTGCCAAATTCAAGTGAGTTTTATTTTCTTAAGTGGTATATGGTCAAGAAGGTTGAAACAAATTGAAACATTAAATTTCATCAAAAAATTATAGAAATCAAGTTTCAGATAAATTATTGAAATACAAAATTATTACATGCAGTAGATTCTCAATTATCCCGGGTGAACAGGCTCTCCCACACACGGAGCCAGGCTTTAATGCCTCATCCGACGGACGGCGGCCTTTTAAGACCATCGGTGTTCTCTTTATGATCGAGTGCACGGGTTTTTGCTGGGATAAATCTCAATGCAGGCTCAGGTGAAACTCGAATCTGAGAACTAAAGATTACGGGCCTGGCACGTTACCGACTGAGCTACCCCAGATCCAAGCTAAAATACAGTTCGACAGTAAAAGGTTTCATGCAGCAAAATGTTTTCAGTACAATTCATCAAAAGGCGAAACGGAAAAACACAACTTTCTGCTATCCTATTTTAAATGAATAAAGTAAGCCCATTCTACGATATTTTCTGAACATTTGAACTTTCTGCATCTTTATATGGATGTGGATTAAGCGAGAATTCGATTATCCAGGATTGTTTTGCTTTTCATTAATTCTAGATAATCGCGAGTGTACTCTATTTAGATTTATCCATTTATAAACCCAACAACCATTTAATCGTTCATAATGTAGATCAGTTCTTGGCAACCTGTGACCCAAGGGAAGCTGGTGACCTGCCGCCATGATGAAAAAATATTAACTTAAATTCCTAAAATTGTAAGTTAGCATTTGATTAAGCTGTTCATGCGAGAAATATTTTCGCAAATGAAATTTATATTGAATATTTTACGAAATAAGCTGGCAACCGAAAATTTATATTTTTTCTGTTCGACCGAAAGCTGCAAAATATTTATCGAAGTTATCATTTCTAACAATTCCACTCAGTAAAGTTCAGCGGCAATGAAGGCATTACAATTTAGGGTAATATTTAGTATTATATGAACTTTTAAATTGAAGCGTTGAAATATTTTAACAACAATACGAGGGCGAGTCAAATTAAAATAATAAAAGTCGGGGAAAAACTACTGTATGCAATGTGGATGCAATAAGGATTAGAGGAACATATTGTATATTGTAGATCTGGCACCAAAGGTTTCGTGACGTCATCACAGCAGTGCAAGATGGCTGCTTCCTTGGAAGCATGAACGATAAAGGAACAGCTTTCTGTCATCCATTTTTCAGTCAGCGAGGATGTGAAACCCATCAAAATCTATAGCTGCATGAAGTTGCAGTACGGTAACGGGTGTCTGTCGCTCTATCCGGTGTATTAATGAAGTAGGAAGTTTTAGAATGACACTTCTAGTGTGACAGATGCTCCTCGATCGGGCAGACGAACAAAGTAATTCACTTACACTTCCTACTTCAATCGTTCACCTACTAAAGCGATAAACATTCGTTACCGTACTGCAGCTTCTTGCGGCGATGAATTTTGGTGGGTTTCACACCCTAAGAAGCAAATGACAGATTGATCTTCTTCCTTCGGGCTTGCTTCCATGGGAGCAGCCATCTTGCACTGCTCAGCTGACGTCATGTAAAGCATGTTGCCATATCTACCCTGTACAATACGCGCATCTAAGCTTTGCTGATGCCTTACTGTGCCTACAGTTGCACACTTTAGATTCTTGAGTTTTTTTTTCACTTTTAAAGTTTGTATTTGACTTTTCCTCGTATTAAAAATAATTATATGACTGACATTGACCCTTACATTTTACAAATAGCCATATATTAACCTGCTATCAAAAAGGTTATGTTCACAAATCATTCAGGAGTTAAAATAGCAGCAGGGAAGTAACCAGAAATTTTTTGACAACCGGATTGTGACGTTTTGAGTCTAATTGTTGGGAACTTTCGTAAAAAAAAAATCCGTTATTCGAGCTTTGAAGGGAGAAGGGGTTAAAACACCATTCACCTTGGGTAAACCAAAAGCAGACTATTGCCATTTGTGTTTCAACTACTTAATGCAATATTTCCCAAAAAATTTCGGTCTCTATACAAAATTCGAATACTTATCGCTTCACGACTCAAATAATTGCTACACCTTAAACACTAACTAGCAGGACCAAGAGAGACTTTTGTGGTCCAAGTTCGAGTCGCGACCATGGGTTAGGGAACTCCTATGCTCATGATTTGTGAATATGTTAATACAATTATAGTAACAAAAATGTAATCTGTTAATGTTAGTAATAAATAATTAACAAATTAATTAAATTAACTTAGTTATTTTAATAATTAATTCTATTTTTTGGATACAGTCATACCTATATATACTTCATTCCGGTTTACGATGTTTTCCAAATATTCTGTCAACTATTAACTTTCGAAAAAACATTGTCAATAACCTGAAAATACTTCGTGGATAATAATTTATAAAACTGAATAATATTTTTTGGCCATTTTAGAAGTGTTTAAGTGTTTTTTTTCCTGATCATGATGCATTTTAGTGTTATTAGCATAAGCAATAAAGATGAATTTACGACATTTTTTTATTTATCCTGATTTATATCGATAGTAAACGAGCCTAAGCTCGATTACAAGAAGAAAAAATGTTCCTGATACAATCATAAAAAATTATGCATGCTGCTAAAGATATTTCTGTTAATTCTTGAATTTGCATTCTGATCAAGTTTATAATTTTAAGGAAAACTTACAAAGATTGAAAACCTAAAGTTGTAAATAGTTCTCTGGGATATCTTTGAAAGTTATCTACAGTGACTACTTTATTTTAAATAATAATATCACAAAATAGCTAAATACAATTAGCAGTAATTAAACTGAGAGAGGAACTTAGCAAAGGAACGGAACACCTTTTCAAGGCAATAGAACTTTTTGCGGCTTCTGTATGCCTCAATGATCACAAATAGCACTTTCAAATTCATTTCAGATAACAAAATTAGAAAAAAGTGGGTGCTTCTACCGATTTCACGGGAATTTTCACCGAAAAGAGGGAAGCCACAAATGCCCATTAAAGAGTAAAGCAACAAGAGCACGATTAGGGTTCACGTACTGCCAGTCGTTATTTTTAATCTTTATTTATTACGGAAAAGAAAATATTCTTCAGACAGACCACTTTGCAAGAAAGTCTATGGGGTCACTGTAAGAATCCATAAAGAAGATTTGGGTGGCGATACTCGGCAGAAAGGCGGCAGAAGAAAACACCCTCGCTATATTTGGGAACTGCGTAGAAATTTATTCGGGTGTGCTATTAGAATCGAGTACAGGGCGTGCTTTTAGAATCAAGTACAGGGCGTGCTTTTAGAATCGAGTACAGGGCGTGCTTTTAGAATCGAGTACAGGGCGTGCTTTTAGAATCGAGTACAGGGCGTGCTTTTAGAATCAAGTACAGGGTGTATTATTTTTTTTTAATTTGCGATATATAGGATAGAGAAGAATCCTAGAAGCTACTCCTAGCTTTTACAGGCCTTCTCATACAAATCGGGAGGGGGGGGGGGGGCTCAGTCTGTAGCGCGCCAGGCTCGTAATCTATAGTTCCCAGGTTCGAGTCCCAGCTGGGTCAGCGTTGAGTTTTATCTCCGCAAAATTCCCCACCCTGCCCACGGTTAGTAGGGGACACCGATTGGCTTGGAAAGGCCGCCTTCCGTCGGATGGACGTTAAGCCGTGGCTCCGTGTGCGGGAGAGCCACACCCTGTGCACGTTAAAGAACACCCTGGATGGCCTTGACGGGACACTACCTTCTGTCTCCCAACAGCTCTTCCAGTGGGTCCCTCCCCAACGTTCTCTGAGCCTTCGGGTTCCTGGTGACCTGGCCATTTAGCCCATGGTGAGCAAAATGTGCCGCTCAGAGGTAAAACAACCTAATCCAACCCATACAATGACATGCCCTACTAGAGCCGCTGACACCACTGCCTCAGTTAGAGCTAACACAACACACAAAGAATCGATTACAGGGTGTGCTATCAGGATCGAATATATGCATACAGAGCATAATTATTGCAGCCAGAGTGTGTTACAAGAATCGAGTCCATGTTGTGCCATTAGAATCGAGTACATGATCTGTTATTAGAATCGAGTACATGATCTGTTATTAGAAACGAGTCCAGGGTGTGCTATTAAAATTGAGGATATAGAGTGCCGTTAGAATCGAGTTCATGGCCTGTTATTAGAATCCAGTACAGGGTAACTATTTGAATCGAGTACTGGATATATGATTGGAAGAGAGCAAAATTACAAATTAATTCTCAAGTAGCACATTTTCCATAAAGGTATAGGAGGAACCTGTCATATAATACACCATTAGAAAAATATAGAATAGGATCCCGTCAGTATAATACACTAGAGAAAATCTGTGAGGAAGGCGAGACATCATCTAAAAGAAAACATCTAAGCCATATTGGGATTCGAACCCAGGTCCTTTTGATTCGTAGTCAAGTAGGCTGACGACTTGACCAGCTGTTTCTTTTTGTTTACTTTCACTCCTTCTGAAGCTCATTTATTTGCTGATAGATATTTTTTCCCACCATCGGGGGCGGGGGTAGCTCAGTCAGTAGCGCGCCAGGCTCGTAATCTGTAGTTCCCAGGTTCGAGTCCCAGCTGGGTCAGCGTTGAGATTTATCTCCGCAAAATTCCCCGCCTTGCCCACGGTCAGTAGGGGACACCGATGGGCTTGGAAAGGCCGCCGTCCGTCGGATGGGACGTTAAGCCGTGGCCCCGTGTGCGGGAGAGCCATACCCTGTGCACGTTAAAGAACACGCTGGATGGCCTTGATGGGAGGCTACCATCTGTCTCCCAACAGCTGTTCCAGTGGGTCCCCTCCCCCAACCTTCTCTGAGCCTTCGGGGTCCATGTGACCTGGCCATTTAGCCCATGGTGTGCAAAAAAGTGCCGCTCAGAGGTAAAACAACCCAACCCAACCCCACCATCGATGTAGATCTTTTTCCTGTTCTAACGTAAAAGAAATATTACTCTATATTTATGGCACAGAGTTCGTCCTATGCTTCGATTCTTAATCCATACAGAATGGTTTGGTTTGTTTCATATCGGAGCAGCCCTTTTTTTGCATATAATCGACTAAATGGTCAGGTCATGAGGACGCCAAGGGCTCGGAGCAGGGTGTGCTATTAGGATCGAATATATGCATACAGAACATAATTATTGCAGCCAGAGTGTGATACAAGAATCGAGTCCATGTTGTGCCATTAGAATCGAGTACATGGTTTATCATTAGATTTTTAATTAATTAACATTTTTAAATGGTCAGGTCATGAGGACGCCAAGGGCTCGAGTCCATGTTGTGCCATTAGAATCGAGTACATGGTTTATCATTAGAATCGAGTACATGATCTGTTATTAGAATCGAGTTGGGTTGGGTTGTTTTACCTCTGAGCGGCACTTTTTTGCACACCATGGGCTAAATGGCCAGGTCACATGGACCCCGAAGGCTCAGAGAAGGTTGGGGGAGGGGACCCACTGGAACAGCTGTTGGGTGACAGATGGTAGCCTCCCGTCAAGGCCATCCAGCGTGTTCTTTAACGTGCACAGGGTATGGCTCTCCCGCACACGGGGCCACGGCTTAACGTCCCATCCGACGGACGGCGACCTTTCCAAACCCATCGGTGTCCCCTACTGACCGTGGGCAGGGCGGGGAATTTTGCGGAGATAAATCTCAACGCTGACCCAGCTGGGACTCGAACCTGGGAACTACAGATTACAAGCCTGGCGCGCTACCGACTGAGCCACCCCCGCCCCCTTAGAATCGAGTACAGGGTGTGCTATTCATGTTTCTCGATTCGTGTACTCGATTCTAATGATAAACCATGTACTAGATTTAGTAGGGAAACGGAATTCACTGGGCAGCTGATAAGTGATAAATGAAAACTTACTTTCAGGGCAACCCACGATGTTCATTAACGTGCACACAGGGAAGTGGTCTGGCGGTCGTATCCAATGAACGGCGGCCTTTTCAAACCCAGCAGTTCCCTCTTTCCCACACAGAGGGTTGGGTTGGGTTGTTTTACCTCTGAGCGGCACTTTTTTGCACACCATGGGCTAAATGGCCAGGTCACATGAACCCCGAAGGCTCAGAGAAGGTTGGGGGAGGGGACCCACTGTAACAGCTGTTGGGAGACAGATGGTAGCCTCCCGTCAAGGCCATCCAGCGTGTTCTTTAACGTTGGGTTGTTTTACCTCTGAGCGACACTTTTTTGCACACCATGGGCTAAATGGCCAGGTCACATGAACCCCGAAGGCTCAGAGAAGGTTGGGGCTAGGGGACCCACTGGAACAGCTGTTGGGAGACAGATGGTAGCCTCCCGTCAAGGCCATCCAGCGTGTTCTTTAACGTTGGGTTGTTTTACCTCTGAGCGACACTTTTTTGCACACCATGGGCTAAATGGCCAGGTCACATGAACCCCGAAGGCTCAGAGAAGGTTGGGGCTAGGGGACCCACTGGAACAGCTGTTGGGAGACAGATGGTAGTCTCCCGTCAAGGCCATCCAGCGTGTTCTTTAACGTTGGGTTGTTTTACCTCTGAGCGACACTTTTTTGCACACCATGGGCTAAATGGCCAGGTCACATGAACCCCGAAGGCTCAGAGAAGGTTGGGGCTAGGGGACCCACTGGAACAGCTGTTGGGAGACAGATGGTAGTCTCCCGTCAAGGCCATCCAGCGTGTTCTTTAACGTTGGGTTGTTTTACCTCTGAGCGACACTTTTTTGCACACCATGGGCTAAATGGCCAGGTCACATGAACCCCGAAGGCTCAGAGAAGGTTGGGGCTAGGGGACCCACTGGAACAGCTGTTGGGAGACAGATGGTAGTCTCCCGTCAAGGCCATCCAGCGTGTTCTTTAACGTGTCCAGGCTATGATTCTCCCGCACACGGGACCACGGCTTAACGTTCCATCCGACGGACGGCGGCCGTTCCAAGCCCATCGGTGTCCCCTACTGACCGTGGGCAGGGCGGGGAAATTTTGCGGAGATAAATCTCAACGCTGACCCAGCTGGGACTCAAATCTGGGAACTACAGATTACGAGCCTGGCGCGCTACCGACTGAGCCACCCCGCCCCCCCACACAGAGGGCAGAACCAGAGTTACAAGGAGATAACCTCAAACCAGGTACAGTGAGGACCACACACCTGGACACCGACTGAGCTACACACAAAATGTAGTCTCGTGCTTCAGATTCTCTTTACGCTAACAGACTAAGGGATCTGTAATAGCTGAACTTAAAGTGCGGTCCCTTAAATCTTTACAGATACTTTCGATATTCTACCTACGACAAATGGGGCGGGGGTGGCTCAGTCGGTAGCGCGCCAGGCTCGTAATCTGTAGTTCCCAGGTTCGAGTCCCAGCTGGGTCAGCGTTGAGATTTATCTCCGCAAAATTTCCCCGCCCTGCCCACGGTCAGTAGGAGACACCGATGGGCTTGAAAAGACCGCCGTCCGTCGGATGGGACGTTAAGCCGTGGCCCGTGTGCGGGAGAGCCATACCCTGTGCACGTTAAAGAACAAGCTGGATGGCCTTGACGGGAGGCTAGCATCTGTCTCCCAACAGCTGTTCCAGTGGGTCCCCTCCCCCAACCTTCTCTGAGCCTTCGGGGTCCTTGTGACCTGGCCACTTAACTCACGGTGTGCAAAAAAGTGCCGCTCAGAGGTAAAACAATCCAATCCAACCTACGACAAATGCCCATAATTGTTGCAGGCCCAAATATGAAATGTGACCCCAATAGCCTGGAATGGTTGAGGTGCAAGAGGTTCCTCATTGACAGCATTCTGAAAGGTTTTCTCCTCATTCAGGTGAAACCCTAAAAAAAATGCTCCTAATAGAAAATCTAGAATTCGAATTTCGTAGAGAAAGGAGAAAACAATTCACTCTCTCTTTCAAATGGTGTTTTCTAAAGAAAATTCAATTACCATTCTAATTCTGAAATAAGCACTAGCTCGAGTATGATCTCACAAAAGCTAGCCCCATCTAGACTGAGCACTTTACCCCTAAGGGTTATGCTGAAAATTACGCCGAGATACATTAATTCAATAATAAATAGCTGCATTTTCCACTTCGTTTATCCCTTTTGCTTTAATACGCACTTTCTCGTGACAGAACGCTTCTATTCTGAAACGTAGAGAGCCATTATCTCCAGATACATAACCGAAAGCAAAAGTGAGAGATATTATGCGGTGTGGTGGATATACCCGAAAAGGTGCAACATTCGCACTCAAAGCGGAAGATTCAACTGCACGGTACTGAAATAATTTGCATAATGATCTTTTACATCGCAGAAGCTCGAGGAGGCAAAAGATTTCGTAAGAATTGTTGTCTTCCTTCTCTCGGAAGCTGTTGACTTTAATTTGCATGAATCCCTTGAGGAAATTATTTACATTTTCACACCCGAAACAGAAAGGAGCATAATTTCTGAAACATTTCGCCACAGATTTACACGATCATGACAATCCAGGACTGAGTACAATGAATTAATAAAGTCTTCAATATTATTATTCGGAGGATTGTAAAGTGGGCTGATAATATGAGTTGGATTTTGTTTTTTGCTAAGGGAGATTTTGATCTACAAACTTTGGAAATAAGAATAAGAAGGAATAGTCATTAGTTCGAGATTAGATGCTTCCGACACATATTACGAAAGTCCTCTTCTCCCTGGGGCGGGGGTGGCTCAGTCGGTAGCGCGTCAGACTCGTAATCTGTACTTTCCAGGTTCGAGTCCCAGCTGCGTCAGCGTTTAGATTTACATCCCACGGTCAGTAGAGGACACCGATGGTACAATCAATACAGGTAGAATCGCTCAAAAAAATATCCGAACACTATGGTTGATTACAGAATTGAGAAAAAATATCTGGCAACTTTTTTTTTTCAGAAATTAGTGATCTGGCAACCTTCGTGTCACTAATTTCGATAGGGGCGGGGATGGCTCAGTCAGTAGCGCGCCAGGCTCGTAATCTGTAGTTTCCCAGGTTCGAGTCCCAGTTGGGCCAGCGTTGATATTTATCTCCGAAAAACTCCCCGCCCTGCCTACGGTCAGTAGGGGACACCGATGGGCTTGGAAAGACCGCCGTCCGTCGGATGGGACGTTAATCCGTGGCCCTGTGTGCGGGAAACCCATACCCTATGCACGTTAAAGAACACGCTGTATGGCCTTGACGGGATTCTACCATCTGTCTCCCAACAGCTGTTCCAGTGGGTCCCCTCCCCCAACTTTCTCTGAGCCTTCGGGGTCCATGTGACCTGGCCATTTAGCCCATGGTGTGCAAAAAAGTGCCGCTCAGAGGTAAAACAACCCAACTCAACGGTATGACTCTCCCGCACACGGGGCTACGGCTTAACGTCCGATCCGACGGACGGCGGCCTTTCCAAGCCCTTCGGTGTCCTCTACTTACCGTGGGCAGGGCGGGGAGTTTTGCGGAAATAAATCTCACGCTGACCCAGCTGGGACTCGAACCTGGGAACTGCAGATTACGAGCCTGGGGCGCTACCGACTGAGCCACTCCCCCGCCCCCTTGTAATTAAAGGTCAGAGAGCGATAGAAAAGGGAAACTGAAAAGCTTCCTCACTTCTTGGGAATGAGGTCAGTCTACATCGCCTGTAAAGTTGTTTGAAATTCTGAATGGAAAGGACAGAAGCCAATGACAATAGGAGAAGCGAGGTGTTGGTCTTGAGGACCTCTTCCCCTTCGTAATGAGGCGAATTGCTGCAGCCCTTCGGAAGTGAAACTATTCAAATGTCGCCAGCATCTGATGGTTGCCATAGAAATTCGCCACTTGGAAGAATTCAAGTCATTGTTACCTGGAGGCAAATGAAGATTTCCAAAAGAGGCTCATTTGGAAACAGATCCCGGATATTGTGTGGAACAGTGACTTCCAACCCCTCAGTTTTGAGACCCATTTGAGAAAATGAGGTCTCACTTTGAATACGTTAGGTAAAGGAGAGACGGAACCAGGGTCTAATTAGTGCTCCTCAATGGCAGTGTCGAATACGAGGCTGTGTCACTCTCTTCCACAGACTTAGAGGAGGGAACAGGCGACCGTGAAAAATAATTAACCTGAAGTTAACAAATGAATTAATAAAAATATAAGAAATATTAAAAATATTTGGTCCGAATTTTATTTTAAAAGACAAAATAAAAATAAATAATAAATACCCCCTCAAGCAGCTGCTTGCCACAAAGGTCTGACAGGAGCCTGTCAGTTTATATGCCATAGTAGAAGGTCTGAGAGGATGGCAGGACCTCAGCAGAAAAACGACACATACATCCATACCTTACCCGGGGCTCGAACCCAGGTCCCTTAGATCAGTAGCCAAGCGTGCTAACCACTCGGACACGGAACGGTTAATAAGACTATTAAGAAGGAGACAAACTGGTTCTGGGGGAGAGACTACGAAGCTAACTTTTGGGGGACTAGTAGAATCGAAACCAGAAATTTATGAACCAAACTGCACTATTAGTAGCCAAACTTGACAAAGTCTATTATGAGTAAATCCCCCCCACTTTTTTTGGACTATTAAGAGGTAACTTGGGGGGGGGGGTAGTAGGAGCCAAATTTGGAAAGACCGGAGTGGCCAAATTTGAGGAGGAATATTAGGAGCCAAACTGGGAAAGGAATGTTAGGAGCCAAACTGGGAAAGGAATGTTAGGAGCCAAACTAGGGAAGGAACGTTAAGAGTAAAACTAGGGAAGGAATGTTAAGAGTCAAACTAGGGAAGGAACGTTAAGAGTAAAACTAGGGAAGGAATGTTAAGAGGCAAACTAGGGAAGGAACGTTAAGAGTAAAACTAGGGAAGGAATGTTAAGAGTCAAACTAGGGAAGGAACGTTAAGAGTAAAACTAGGGAAGGAATGTTAAGAGTAAAACTAGGGAAGGAATGTTAAGAGTAAATCTAGGGAAGTAATGTTGAGTCAAACTAGGGAAGGAATGTTAAGAGTCAAACTAGGGAAGGAATGTTAAGAGTCAAACTAGGGAAGGAATGTTAAGATCCAAACTAGGGAAGGAATGTTAAGAGTCAAACTAGGGAAGGAATGTTAAGAGTCAAACTAGGGAAGGAATGTTAAGATCCAAACTAAGGAAGGAATGTTAAGATCCAAACTAAGGAAGGAATGTTAAGAGTCAAACTAGGGAAGGAATGTTAAGGGTCAAACTAGGGAAGGAATATTAAGATCCAAACGAGGGAAGGAATATTAAGATCCAAACTAGGGAAGGAATGTTAAGAGTCAAACTAAGGAAGGAATGCTAAGAGCCAAACTAGGAGAGTAATATTAAAAGCCAAACTAAGGAAGGAATATTAGGATCCAAACTTGGGGGTATTAGGATCCAAACTTGGGGTATTAGGATCCAAACTTGGGGTATTAGGATCCAAACTTGGGGGTATTAGGATCCAAACTTGGGGGTATTAGGATCCAAACTTGGGGGGTATTAGGAGCCAAACTTGGGGGTATTAGGAGCCAAACTTTGGAAAAAAAATAATATCATTGGGGAAAAACATATCGTTCACTATTTGACGACAATGATTACTGCAAAAAATATAACTTAATGGTTCTGGTTTGTTCTTCTTTTCGCTTGCTCCCCCCCCCCCCCTGTCCCCACCTCATAATATTTTTTAAATGCAGGTTTAATTGAAACGTAAAACCACAAGAATATTCCTTTGGTAATGTGATGTAACTTCAGCTTTTCTGTGCATTATAGAGAGTTTTTGTAACAAAACCGAATTTTGTGATAATCGATCTATTCAGATGCATTGCTCAAATAATATCTTCTTTTCATTGGTAAATTCCATATCTTTGATTTTGATGGACTGACTTGATCAATATTTATCATGAATCATTATTCACCCAAGTCTGTTTAGGGATACTTCTGTCGTTTCAACAAAGCCGACTGACGCAGCAAGTAACAATAGCACCAGACCCGATTGTCTCTTGTTCCCAGAAATGACGTCAAGTTTGTACTCTTACAATGGTTTCCGCTTTCTCAATATGCGCGATACCTCTGCAGAAGACATTAAAGAGGAAAAGAACATGAGGTATAAAAGTGTGCAAAACTGACATTCAATATTGGGAAGTGTATTCTCAACATTCCCCTTTAAAGAGACCATCTTCCTAATGCACTAACGTTGACACTAAGATTTGTTTTGAAAGAAATACTCTGACATTAGCATTGCGAAACAGCAGGCAAAAGAAAAATCACGAAATCGGCAGATAAAAAATCTTTGTTGGCTTGTTTTAGCTCTGTGTGGCACTTTTGTGTACAGACTGAGCTAGGTCACAAGGACCCCAAGATTTTAGAGATGAAAAGAGAAAGGAACCCCGCTGGAACAGCTGTTAGGAGATAGATGGAAGTCTCCCATCAAGGCCACCCAGCTGTTCTTTAAAGTGCACAAGCTAAGGTTATCCTGTGCATGGACACACGGCTGAACCCGCCATCTGACGGAGGCGGCCTTTCCAACCCCATGGATATCCTTTTCCTCACAGAGGAGGTTAGGCTGAGGGTTGGGTTGGGTTGTTTTACCTCTGAGCGGCACTTTTTTCCACACCATGGGCTAAATGGCCAGGTCACATGGACCCCGAAGGCTCAGAGAAGGTTGGGGGAGGGGACCACTGGAACAGCTGTTGATGGTAGCCTCCCGTCAAGGCCATCCAGCGTGTTCTTTAACGTGAACAGGGTATGGCTCTCCCGCACACGGGACCACGGCTTAACGTCCCATCCGACGGGCGGCGGCCTTTCCAAGACCATTGGTGTCCGCTACTGACCGTGGGCAGGGCGGGGAATTTTGCGGAGATAAATCTCAACGCTGACCCAGCTGGGACTCGAACCTGGGAACTACAGATTACGAGCCTGGCGCGCTACCGACTGAGCCACCCCCGCCCTTAGGCTGAGGGAAAGCCGAGATAAATCTGAACCCTGGAAGAGAGTTGAGCCTCGAATTTGGAAAAATTCACATTTCAGATCAGCCAGGTGAGCTGCCGACTGAGCCATATATTGCCCAGGAATTATGAAGAGGTTAATGGTTTAGAGTTAATACCTTTTATGTCATACTCTGATGTTTGAAATATATCTCAGTGAGCTTGACCCCCAGCATTCAATCTGCGGAGTGGAAGTGGCTCAGTCGGTAGCGCGCCAGGCTCTCAATTTACAGTTTCCACGTTTCAGATTTATTTCTGCAAAAGTCCGGACCATATATCTGTCCAGGTCAGGGTGGGGCCCTGACCTCGTCAGTAGAGGACACCGATGGGCTTGGAAAGGCCAACTTCCGTCGGATGGGACTTCAAGCCGTGGCCCCGTGTGCGGGAGAGCCATACCCTGCGCACATTAAAGAACACGCTGGATGGCCTTGACGGGAGGCTACCATCTGTCTCCCAACAGCTGTTCCAGTGGGTCCCCTCCCCCAACCTTCTCTGAGACTTCGGAGTCCTTGTAACCTGGCCATTTAGCCCACGGTGTGCAAAAAAGTGCCGCTCAGAGGTAAAACAACCCAACATTAAAGAACACGCTGGATGGCCTTGATAGGAGGCTACCATCTGTCTCCCAACAGCTGTTCCATTGGGTCCCCTCCCCCACCTTTTCCGAGCCTTCGGAGTCCTTGTGACCTGGCCATTTAGCCCACGGTGTGCAAAAAAAGTGCCGCTCAGAGGTAAAACAACCAACTCAATTACTAAAATATTCCCCCGAACAAGAAAGATTAAAATGATATTCTATGTGGAATGGAATTTTAGAGTTTTTTTTTAATCTATTTTTAGTGTTGGAGATAAAAATGGGGCTAAAATAAAATTATACAAAGACAACTGTTTTGAAATTCAAAGCACGTAGACACTTTTGAGATTTAGTATAAGACGACAGGATTTTCGGGGGGGGAGGGGGGGGGGTAAGTCGCTCAAAAAAATACTCGAACACTATGGTTGATTAGAGAATTCAGAAAAAATATCTGGCAACGATTTTTTTTAGAAATTAGTGATCTGGCAACCTTCGTGTCACGTGACACGAAGGTTGCCAGATCACTAATTTCTAAAAAAATCGTTGCCAGATATTTTTTCTGAAATCTATAATCAACCATCATCATTATCATCATCCTCAAGCAGGCATGGGCATCGTAGGTCCAACCAGACCGTGCAATTTAGTTCTCCAAGCAAGGTCTATAAATGGTAGCTTGTTAGTCACTGGAAGGAGAGCTATGCACCAATCTCCTGTGATGATGCATAGAACCGGCCAGGCCTAGCACCTAATGTCCGGCAAAATTCCCCGCCCTGCCCACGGTCAGTAGGGGACACCGATGGGCTTGGAAAGGCCGCCGTCCGTCGGATGGGACGTTAAGCCGTGGCCCCGTGTGTGGGAGAGCCATACCCTGTGCACGTTAAAGAACACGCTGGATGGCCTTGACGGGAGGCTACCATCTGTCTCCCAACAGCTGTTCCAGTGGGTCCCCTCCTCCAACCTTCTCTGAGCCTTCGGGGTCCATGTGGCCTGGCCATTTAGCCCATGGTGTGCAAAAAAGTGCCGCTCAGAGGTAAAACAACCCAACCTAATGTCCGAAACCGCCTTCTCGTGGTGCAGACCGTTAGTACCTTTCAAAAGAGATACTCTCTTGTGGAAGTGAACGGAAGGGGAGGGCTGCCAGATTAGTGTGGCCTACTGATCTGGACAACTATGGATACTTTTCTTTTTTTTTCTACCCTGCTGAGGAGTGGTCAACCACACAGGGTGCTGACCATATAACCCCACTGGACTGGACAGATATATGGCTCTGAGCTTGATTATGGATCCTGATTTTGCTGCACTGGTGGGCTTCTGTGGAAGGAAAATCTTCCGCTGTGTTTTCTGTTTGTTTGTGGGTTGACAGCCCCAAGTGATTAGATTCACAGGATATGTTTATCAGCTGGTGGATAATCCTGAGCAGAGGTCATCGCAGGCACCTGAACTCTTTGCTTCTATTGGCATCGTCAAATTCTACATTGGAGGAAGTCTTTCAGTGTAGATGGCTTCAGCCTTTAGTGATGGGGGAACGGGTCTTTGCCTCATGTCTGCAATTAGGGGGCTGTGTGATATTGTCGGTATTCCCTCTCAGTAAATGTAGTTTCTTTAAACATCCCACTAACCATTTTCTCTCCATAGGTAGTTGGAATGTGAGGACTCTGCACAGAGTTTTTTCTCTTGATGTCCTCACACAAGAATTCCACCAATATAATTTAGATATTCTCGGCTTGCAAGAGACCAGATGGACAGGTAAACGGAGATACTTAAAAATAATTTTAAATTTCTCTTTGCAAAGAGGGAGGATGGAAAGCATCACCAAAGCGCGGGTCTGCTTCTCAGCAGACACGCTAGTGATGCTCTTCTAGGATATGAGTGCATTAATGAAAGGTTTCTTACAGCAAAATGTCAGACAAGCATTAAAGACTTGAATGTTATCTGTTGTTATGCCCCCACTGAGGATGCCGATGAGGATGAGAAGGATAGGTTTTATGAACAACTTCAGGATATTTTGAATTCTGTCAAGAAAGGAGATATTACCCTTGTTCTTGGTGACTTCAATTCCAAAGTTGGTACTGACTCTGACCTTTGGGGAGGGGTGATTGGCCCTTTTGGCATTGGTAGCTGCAATAACAATGGACAACGTCTCCTACAGGTAAGTACACTCAATGTTTCAGAATAACACATATTACAAACACCACGACATACATAAACACACATGGGTTTCACCTGATGGGCTGCATAAGAATATGATTGATTACATATTAATTAACAGCAAATGGGCTAGTTCTGTTAGAAATACCAGGGCATATAGGAGAGCTGAAATTGTATCCTTTACACGTTTATACCTTGTTAAAAGTGTCTTGCAACTTAAACTTAAAAAGTGTTGTGCTAAAGTTAAAAAATTTACCTTTAATACTGAAACTCTGAAAGACCTAGTTATAGCTAAAGCTTACCATGATAGGCTACTTAGTCATTATGACAGTCATGGTTTGCTTACTACTGAAGTTGAGGAAGAATGGGATCATTTTAAACAGGCTTTTTTGGACACTAACAGTACTCTTTTAGGAAAAAAGGAGCTGAAGATGCAGAATTATTTAAGTGATAAGGCACTTGAGCTTATTTTGGAAAGAAGGAACTGCAGGAATGTCCTTAAACAGTACCCTACTAGTCCTAATAGAAAGGATTACAGAGAGCTTAATAAACATGTAAAGGATCAGTTAACTACTGATAAGAATCTTTGGCTTGATGGCTTGGCTGACAAAGCTGAGGAAGCAGTTAGGCAGCACAACAGCAGAGAGCTGTACCAGATTGTTAATGTTTTATGTGGTAGAAAAAGGACAGGCATACAAGGACTGCAGGATAAACAAGATAAGGTTATAAAAGGGGAGGATTCTGTCATGGCTAGGTAGGCTGAGCATTTCAGTGATGTTCTAAATAATGTGGTTAGTTCTACTCCCATTGTTTGTAATGATGATAAATGTATTGGGGAATTTAATGTTGGCCCTATAACACAATCTGAAGTTATTTTGACTATTTCTAAACTTAAACTTCATAAATCCCCAGAGGTAGATGAAATTACTACGGAAATGCTTAGAGCTGGGAATGTTTCGGTAACCACTTGGATGATTGAAATTCTGAATATCTTTTATGATAAAGTCATGGTTCCTAAGGATTTAACCAGAGCTATTATTATCCCTATTTTCAAAAAAGGTGATCGCAGTTCTTGTGATAACTATAGGGGTATCAGCCTACTCTCTGTTCCAGGGAAAGTTCTTTGCATGATTGTGCTTAATAGAATTAAGGATCTGGTTGACAGTCAATTGCGTGATGAGCAATGTGGATTCAGATGTGGTAGGGGATGTGTGGATCAGATATTTTCACTTAGGCAGATTCTTGAGAAATGTTTAGAGTTTTAGAAACCTTTGATTGCTAGCTTTGTTGATTTCAAAAAGGCTTTCGACTCTGTTGATCGTCATAATTTGTGGTTGATTGCGAGATCATATGGTATGCCAGACAAGTTAGTTAACATAATGAAAGCTCTCTATAATAACGCTGAGTCGTGTGTGAGAGTTGGTAAGGCTTGAAGCAATTGGTTTAGCATTACTTCTGGTGTTCGACAAGGGTGCATTTTGTCTCCTTTTCTCTTTAGCTTGGTTATTGATTATGTTTTGCGAAATTCACTTCAAGGGAAAGATTTTGGCCTTAAATGGACTGGAGATACGAAAATTTCTGGTTTAGATTATGCTGATGATTTAGCCCTTTTGGCGATTGATGTTGATGAGATGAACTCTTTCATTCGAGCTGTTGATGAGACTGGTAGTAGAGTAGGTTTGGTTATAAACAGAGAGAAAACTAAAGTGATGAAAATTGGTCAAGCAGGCTGTGATTTGGTTAATCTGAATGGTTGCAGTCTTGAGCAGGTGTTACAGTTTAATTATCTTGGGAGCTATGTAACAGATAATGGTGATGTGCGGCATGAGATTAACAGACGAATAGGGATTGCTGCCGGGACTTTTTAGAATCTATGGAGAGTGTGGAGAAATAGGCGTATACACCTAAAGACTAAAATTAGACTGTATAATAGTTTGATTCTTTCTAGGGTTAGTTATGGTAGCGAAACTTGGACACTTTGTAAACAAGATAACAGGAAACTAGATGCTTTTGATTGCAGATGTTTGCGCAGTATCTTGGGCATTAGGTGGTTCAACTTTGTAACTAATGATGAGATTAGGCAAAGGAGTCTGCAACCTCCTTTAAGCAGCATATTGTGCAGAGAGAGACTCCGTTGGTTTGGCCATGTTGCCCGTATGAATAATTATAGTTTGGCGAATAGGGTTATGAAGAGTGTGCCTAAAGGCTTCAGAAAGAGGGGGAGACCTAGGATGCGGTGGGCAGACAACGTTAAACAGAACCTTGTTAGAATTGGTGTGCAGTGGCCAGATGCAGCAGATGTAGCTCAGGACAGATTTGCTTGGAATCAACCACAGTGTTCGGATATTTATTTGAGTGACTGGATGCATTGATGGCATTGACAGGAGACTTCGATCTTCTGGATTCCTTTCTCGCAATCTTCTCCGAATCCTTGGGGTCCGTGTGACCTGGCCATTTAATCCGTTGCCTACACAAAAAAGTGCGCTGCGAGGTAACCCAACTGAGTCATTAGATCGAAGAATTCTGGTCAAGAAGGATTTTGAAGTTCTCGTTTTGAGACTTTTCTTCCTGCATTTGCGATTATCGCAATTCACACAAAACGAATAAATTAAGATGGAGATTCGGATTCGAATGGGATTCTTTTCATAGCAACGCAATCCTTTTTGTTGATCGCAATTAGAAAATCGGTCCTGTTTTCTGTCCGCAACCGTAGTTTAATTAAGCCCTGCCCTTCTCGCAACCAATTTGCATAAATCTTTTCCAAAACTCAGTTGCGGAATTTTAATTGGTGTTCTTTAAGATTTAAACGATGACATATGGCAACAAGATCACAGCATCCACTTCCGCATCCTCTTAATTGCTCTCCAGGGATGCTTTACAAAGATGCTCTGGATAGGACAACATTTAAGCGTCTCTTCATCCTCTTAAGATGATGATGAGGAAACTGAGTTGTTTGCCTCTAAGAATCCCTCTGGGAGAACCTCTCTCTCTCTCTCCACTTCAAATTCATGTTCTTAAAAGACTTGTTTTGGCGCTAAACCATTTCTTTCCAGACCAATAAACAGATTATTAATGTTTCTGTTTCAATTAAAGTTCATCTCTTTCGACATAACATTAATCTGATTCTATTTCGAGAAGAAAATCGCATTAGATGTAAATCTCCGCATCTCGAAAGCGGATGACTTGCAAGAGTGGTTGCCCGACCACATTTCGAATCAACAGTTCATTTTCTTTGTTTGTTTGTTCATCTGTAACTCTCGAAACGATGCTTCGGATTATTGCGATTTGTTCTAAAAGTGTATCTCGAGTTTGAAATGAGCGATATCTGAAAGATAGAGAGAAAACAGAAACAAAACAAAAAAAGAGAGGAAATGTGTAGGGTGGGGTTATCTCAGTCGGTAGCGGGCCAGGTTCGTAATGTACAGTTCCCAGGTTCGAGTCCTAGCTGGGCAAACTTGCCGCAAAACTCCGCATCCTGCCCTAGACCAGTAGGGGTCACCTATGGGCTTGGAAAGGCCGCCTTACGTCGGATGGATTGGGTTGGGTTGTTTTACCTCTGAGCGGCACTTTTTTGCACACCATGGGCTAAATGGCCAGGTCACCAGGACCCCGAAGGCTCAGAGAAGGTTGGGGGAGGGAACCCACTGGAACAGCTGTTGGGAGACAAATGGTAGCCTCCCGACAAGGCCATCCATCGTGTTCTTTAACGTGCACAGGGTATGGCTCTCCTGCAAAATGGCCAGGTCACATGGACCCCGTAGGCTCAGAGAAGGTTGTGGGAAGAGACCCACTGGAACAGCTGTTGGGAGACAGATGGTAGCCTCCCGTCAAGGCCATCCAGCGTGTTCTTTAACGTGCACAGGGTATGGCTCTCCCGCACAAGGGGCCACGACTTAACGTCCCATCCGACGGACGGCGGCCTTTCCAAGCCCATCGGTGTCCCCTACTGACCGTGGCAGGGCGGGGAGTTTTGCGGAGATAAACCTCAACGCTGACCTAACTGGGATCAAATAAATGAAGATTGGATAATAGTGAACGTCGGATAAAGGAAGCCTGGTTAATGGAGAACGTCGAATAACGACGTCTTTACTCAAAATATTGATTGATGGTGTTAATTCCTTTCAGGAGATGATTTGCATGATGTCGTTGTTATCATCGATGTCTGCTTACCTTCGCTCCCTCGTGTGGCTGCTGATGCTGACAGGATCCATCTTCTGTCCCGTGACCCAAGGGAGACCCAGAAGTGACGAAGAACATCTGCTGGTAAGCGTTTCCTTTTCCTTCAAATTATCTGCTCAAATAAGAACATTTCTATTTCGCACGTCATAGAGAAAAGAAAAAAAATCTCATGGATGATGTGTAGCTTTACTTAATGAAACTCTTTCTCTTTAAATATATACAGTCGTATCAGAATAATATCACCACCTACAGTCGCTGAAAAAAGTATCCGAACACTACGGTTGATTACAGAATTCAGAAAAAATATCTGGCAACGGTTTTTTTTAGAAATTAGTGATCTGGCAACCTTCGTGTCACGTGATTACAGAATTCAGGAAAAATATCTGGAGCGTGTACAGCAACTGTACACGCTCCAGTTACCGTTCACAGCAAACTGGAACATGTGCAGTTACTGCACACGCTCCAGTTTGCTGTGAACGGTAACTGCACACGCTCAATATTTCCGTGAGTGAGCCCACACGATCTAGTATCAAAATAATATGACCACCTACAGTCGCTGAAAAAAGTATCCGAACAACATGGTTGGTTACAGAATTCAGAAAAAATATCTGGCAACGATTTTTTTTAGAAATCAGTGAACTGGCAACCTTCGTGTCACGTGACACGACCTGAAATGCGGCTATGAAATAAGTAATAATCCGCAATATATATATATATACAGGGTGTCTCAAAAATATAGGTACAAACTTTTAGCGGGGGGTAAATAACATCTAAAGGAATGAGAATTGCATAGGAACCCATAACCGGAAACGTCATGGGAAAGTGGTAGCAGAGGTACAAGATCTGAAAGGGCACAAGACAGTGATTAATGGGAAAACATTTATTGGACATAATTATTACAAATGGCGTACTAGATGATGATTTCGTCGCCTGCCCTCACTTCTGCTATTTCTTATTGACCCACAATCGCACAAATTTTGATGCGCACGCGCAAACAAACGGTGGCCCGGTACATGTCTGTGTGGGAAGCGTTCTTGATACATTCGTTGAGCGGCTCGTCCATTGCCCTCAGCTATTCCATACACTAAGTGCATGTCTGCCAGCTCCCTGTTCGAATACCTTTGCATGCTCTTCGTCAACCGACTACCGCTCGAATGAGGAAATCTGAAATTTCCCCTCTAGCGCACTGATGAACAGAGCTGCCTATTGACTTACAGTGACGTTTCCGGTTATGGGTTCCTATGCAATTCTCATTCCTTTAGATGTTATCTACCTCCCCTAAAAGTTTGTACCTATATTTTTGAGACACCCTGTATATGTCCCAATTATTTTTATTAATTAAGTTCTAATACACGATATAATAATAATAATATGCGACGCAAATGTTTAATATTATACACATATCTTTGCTTGTATGATAATAAACATTTATGTCATCATACGTATCTAGAGGCAGAAATGAAACTATCAACTGACCAACTAAAAAAATTTATTCCAAAGCGTTTTAAAATAGCACTCTTATACGTATAATGTCTTCCATAAAAAAAGCTACTATAGTCAACGCAGAAGATCTGTGATGAAGTTGACACCTCAGGAAAAAGACAACCCAAGAAACATTGTACACCTATTCTAGAGTTCATATAAGAGTGCCTTGGGGTCGTACACCACTCGAGTCGAAACTCAATATATTTTCAATTAACTTCCATCAGTTAAAGGAACGATCTGAAAGAAGAATTGCTCACAGCCTTTTGATTATGTGGACCTGAGGTCCGAATTCTAATCGTGAAACATTCAAAGATAAAACTTAGGAAAAATAAAATCATTTGAGACCCATTATTAGGCAAGCAAGATGAATAAAACTTTCCTTTGTACACCTATCCCTCGATTTACACGGTACTCAGTTCACACAATTTTGGCTTTGCACGGTCAAAAAATGCAACCAGTTTCGATTTACACGGTACTGACTGAGATATACATAGAAAGGAAATCTCAGTCAGTACCATGTAAATCGAAACTGGTTGCATTTTTTGACCGTGCAAAGCCAAAATTGTGTGAACTGAGTACCGTGTAAATCGAGGGATAGGTGTATTTAATTTATTTAGCACCACTCAACATTATTTCACGCATCGCTGTCGGAAATATATATTTATATAAACTTTTAAAAAAGTCAAAAAGATTCCCAATTCTGTGGTTCTTTATCTTCTTAAAATTGATATTCAGTTTAGAAATCCTCACGTACTTTCTGTTTTCAGGATATATTGGGGCGGGGGTGGCTCAGTCGGTAGCGCGCCAGGCTCGTAATCTGTAGTTCCCAGGTTCGAGTCCCAGCTGGGTCAGCGTTGAGATTTATCTCCGCAAAATTTCCCCGCCTTGCCCACGGTCAGTAGGGGACACCGATGGGCTTGGTAAAGGTCGCCGTCCGTCAGATGGGACGTTAAGCCGTGGCTCTGTGTGCGGGAGAGCCATACCCTGTGCACGTTAAAGAACACGCTGGATGGCCTTGACGGGAGGCTACCATCTGTCTCCCAACAGCTGTTCCAGTGGGTCCCCTCCCCCAACCTTCTCTGAACCTTCGGGGTCCTTGTGACCTGGCCATTTAGCCCATGGTGTGCACAAAAGTACCGCTCAGAGGTAAAACAACCCAACCTCTTCTGAGTCTTGGGGTCCTGGTGACTTGGCTATTTAGTCCACTGTGTGCAAAAAAGTGACGCTCAGAGGTAAAACAGCCCAACAATTTTTATGCAGGCAGAGCAGGACGAGCATTTTCGAATAAATACCAAAATTCCCCGATTGAAAAATTTCATCAAGAAGAATATTTAAGCCTCTACAATACGGATTTTGAATGAAGCTTCCGATGTGTGTGTGAAAGGACCTGCCCTGCAAATATTGCTCCGCTAAGCGGATTAATCTGCTTTTACCACCATGGCGCTTCTTTTAGAGCCAAAGCTGGGAACTGACTGTCTTGACGCCGCCTACCTTTATAATAGGATCAGGATCTTTTTTCTTCCGAATTCCCAATCCTTCTGAATGCTCTTTTTATATCCATTCTCGGAAAATGCATTTAGCTTTAAGTCTAAAGACCACGTTGATATGATTTTAGGATTTCCTTTTTCATCCTCAATTAAGCGAATAACGTCGATTAATTTACAAGGGTGCTTTAAAATTAAATATTTAATTATTTGACTGAAGTTTTCATTTTCACAAGCAGGCTCGGAAGTCAGAAGACTCAGCGAATGGAAGAAGTACAAGTGATTCGATTAAGCCGGAAACGTCCAGAACACAGTTTTTTTTGTTTTGTTTTTTTCTTGGGAGGGGGGGCGGTTGAAAATTTTTATCGTGAAGAAATGCATCGTAAATGTACTGTTACAAAATGGTTCAAAATAGAAGGTGTCGGGAATAAAATTTACTAATTGAAAAGTAACCCAATTCACTGGGACGAGGGTGACTCAGTCGGTAGCGCGCCAAAGGCTCATAATCTGTGGTTTCTAGGTTCGAATCCCACCTGGGTAAGCGTTGAGATTTATTTCCGCAAAACTCCCCGCCCTGCCTTCAATCAGTAGGAAACACCGATGGACTTGGAAAGGTCGCTGTCCGTCTTGACGGGAGGCTACCATCTGTCTCCTAACAGTCTGGACAGCTGTCCAGTGGGTTCCTTCCATCAACGACCGAACCCTCCTCAGGTTCGGGATCCTTGTGACCTAGCCATTTATGCGCAAAAAGGTGCCGCTCAGAGGCAAACCCAATTCACTGTTTAATGCAAGCTCGAATAATTATTGCAAAACAGTAAACCTGTAAATGGTAGCTAGGCGTAAACTGGAAGGAGAGCTGTGTACCAATCCCTAGTGATGATGCACAGAACCGGCCAGGCCTAGCACCTAATGTCCGACTCCGCCTTCTCGTGGTGCAGGCCGTTAGTACCTTTCAAAAGAGATATTCTCTTTTGGAAGGGAACGGAAGGGGAGGGCTGCCAGTTCAGTATGGCCTACTGATCTGGTCATCTATGGCCACTTTTTTCTTTTTCTTTCAACCCTGCTGAGGAGTGGTCAACTTCACAGGGTCCTGGTGCTGACCATTTATACCTACTAGACTGGACTTGTTCATGAATTTGAGCTTGATTATGGATCCTGGACTTGCTGCACTGGTGGGCCTCTGTTGAGGGAGAGTCTGCCGCTGTGTTTTCTGTTTGCTTCGGGGTTGCCAGCTCTAAGTGAACAGAGGCATGGGATACCTTATATCAGCTGGTGAATAATCCTAATCAGAGGCCATCGCAGGTACCTGAACCTTACTTAGCTAGTTGGGCATGGTCAAGCTTAAACTGGAGTAATGTGTCTCAGGCAGGCCATGTGGCTCTTGAAAAAGTCCACTTGAAAAGGTGGTGCCTGAAGTTCCTACCAGCATCGGTGACTTCGGCCTTTAGCGGAGGAGGAACAGGTCTTTGCCCCATGCCTGCGATCAGGGGGCTGTTTGATATTGTTGGCCCTACTAATCTCAATAAACCTAATTTCTTTAAAAATCCTACTAATCATTTTCTTTCTGCAGGAACGTGGAACGTGAGGACATTACATAGAGATTATTCTCTTGATGTCCTCATGCAGGAATTCCAGCGCTATAACCTAGATATTCTAGGCTTGCAAGAGACCAGATGGACAGGTAAAGGTGAGATAGTTAAAAATAATTTTAAATTTCTCTTTACAGGGAGGGAGGATGGAAAGCATCACCAAGGCGCGGGTCTGCTGCTCAGCAGACACGCTAGTGATGCTCTTCTAGGATATGAGTGCATTAATGAAAAGTTTCTAACAGCAAAATTTCAGACAAGTGTTAAAGACTTGAATGTTATCTGTTGTTATGCCCCCACTGAGGATGCCGATGAGGATGAGAAGGATAGGTTTTACGGACAACTTCAGGATATTTTGAATTCTGTCAAGAAAGGAGATATTACCCTTGTTCTTGGTGATTTCAATGCCAAAGTTGGCACTGACTCTGACCTTTGGGGAGAGGTGATAGGCCCTTTTGCTATTGGTAGCTGCAATGACAATGGACAACGTCTCCTACAGGTAAGTAAACTCAATGGATTCAGAATAACTAACACTTATTACAAACACCGCGACATACATAAGTACACATGGGTTTCACCTGATGGGCTGCATAAGAATATGATTGATTACATATTAATTAACAGCAAATGGGCTAGTTCTGTTAGGAATACCAGGGCATATAGGGGAACTGAAATTGGATCTGACCATTACCTTGTTAAAAGTGTCTTGCAACTTAAACTTAAAAAGTGTTGTGGTAAAGTTAAAAAAAATTACCTTTAATACTGAAGCTCTGAAAGACCCAGTTATAACTAAAGCTTACCATGATAGGTTACTTAGTCATTATGATAGTCATGGTTTGCTTACTACTGAAGTTGAGGAAGAATGGGACCATTTTAAACAGGCTTTTTTGGAAACTAATAGTACTCTTTTAGGAAAAAAGGAGCAGAGGAGACAGAATTATCTGAGTGATAAGGCACCTGAGCTTATTTCAGAAAGAAAGAACTGCAGGAATGTCCTTAATCAGTACCCTACTAGTCCTAATAGAAAGGATTACAGAGAGTTTAATAAACGTGTAAAGGATCAGTTAGCTACTGATAAGAATCTTTGGCTTGATGGTTTGGCTTACAAAGCTGAGGAAGCAGTTAGACAGCACAACAGCAGAGAGCTGTACCAGATAGTTAAGGTTTTGTGTGGTAGAAAACGGACAGGTATACAAAGATTGAAGGATAAACAAGGTAAGGTTATAGAAGGGGAGGATTCTGTCATGGCTAGGTGGGCTGAGCATTTCAGTGATATTTTAAACAATGTGGTTAGTTCTACTCCCATTGTTTGCAATGATGATAGATGCATTGTTGGCTTTAATGTTGGCCCTATAACACAGTCTGAAGTTATTCTGGCTATTTCTAAACTTAAACTTCATAAATCCCCAGGGGTAGATGAAATTACTACTGAAATGCTTAGAGCTGGGAATGTTTCGGTTACCACTTGGATGACTGAAATTTTGAATATCTTTTATGATAAAGGCATGGTTCCTAAGGATTTTACCAGAGCTATTGTGATCCCTATTTTTAAAAAAGGTGATCGCAGTTTTTGTGACAACTATAGGGGTATCAACCTACTCTCTGTTCCAGTGAAAGTTCTTTGCATGATTGTGCTTAATAGAATTAAGGATCTGGTTGACAGTCAATTGCGTGATGAGCAATGTGGATTCAGAAGTGGTAGGGGATGTGTAGCTCAGATATTTTCACTTAGACAGATTCTTGAGAAATGTTTACACTTTCAGAAACCTTTGGTTGCTAGCTTTGTTGATTTCAAAAAGGCTTTCGTCGACTCTGTTGATCGTCATAATTTGTGGTTGATTGCGAGATCATATGGTATGCCAGACAAGTTAGTTAACATAATGAAAGCTCTCTATAATAACGCTGAGTCGTGTGTGAGAGTTGGTAAGGCTTGAAGCAATTGGTTTAGCATTACTTCTGGTGTTCGACAAGGGTGCATTTTGTCTCCTTTTCTCTTTAGCTTGGTTATTGATTATGTTTTGCGAGATTCACTTCAAGGGAAAGATTTTGGCCTTAAATGGACTGGAGATACGAAAATTTCTTATTTAGATTATGCTGATGATTTAGCCCTTTTGGCGAATGATGTTGATGAGATGAACTCTTTCATTCGAGCTGTTGATGAGACTGGTAGTAGAGTAGGTTTGGTTATAAAGAGAGAGAAAACTAAAGTGATGAACATTGGTCAAGCAGGCTGTGATTCAGTTAATCTGAATGGTTGCAGTGATGTGCAGCATGAGATTAACAGATGAATAGGGATTGCTGCCGGAACTTTTAAGAATCTATGGAGAGTGTGGAGAAATAGGCATATACACCTACAGACTAAAATTAGACTGTATAATAGTTTGGTTCTTTCTAGGGTTAGTTATGGTAGTGAAACTTGGACGCTTTGTAAACAAGATAACAGGAAACTAGATGCTTTTGATTGCAGATGTTTGCGCAGTATCTTGGGCATTAGGTGGTTCAACTTTGTAACTAATGATGAGGTTAGGCAAAGGAGTTTGCAACCTCCTTTAAGCAGCATATTGTGCAGAGAGAGACTCTGTTGGTTTGGCCATGTTGCCCGTATGGATAATTATAGATTGGCGAATAGGGTTATAAACAGTGTGCCTAGAGGCCTCAGAAGGAAGGGGGGACCTAGGATGCGATGGGCACACAATGTCGAATATGACCTTGTTAGAATTGGTGTGTAGTGACCAGATGCAGTAGATGTAGCTCACGGCAGACTTGCTTGGAGAATTAAACTGCACGGTCTGGTTGGACCTCCGTAGCCCATGGCTGCTTGAGGATGATGATGATGATGATAATGGTGATCCAAATGAAGAGGTGTCAAATCTGGGGATTTAGGGGCCATGTGCACATTAACAGAAACCACCGGAATGCCCTTGACGGGAGGCTGCCATCTGTCTCCCAAATGCTATTCCAGTGGGTCTCCTCCCCCAACCTTCTCTGATCCTTCGGGATCCTTGTGGCCATTTAGCCCAATGTGTGCGAAAAAGGGCTGCTCAAAAGTAAAACAAGCCAACGGAACTTATTTGCATTAAATTACTATTTCCTTAATCTGGACAGACCTAACATCATGGACGCCCATATGGAAAAGCAGAATCGGGCCTCTACCCACCTCTCTCTCCTTAAACACACCCAGTCATTTGAAGAAACAAAATTTAAATGTATATTAACGAAAAGAAAGTAGAACGTTTCGAAGTCATGAAATGATGCTATAATTTCAGCTCGTTAACATGTTTATTTATAAACTACGAGTCAACACAATGTATTAAATGTTACACGTGAAATAACCATGGTGGAAATAACCAAAGAGTTAAAAGCAGCACATTTCAGTCAATTACATTTACAGACCGAAAAGAGAATAATATCTATAAAATCAGCTGAAAACGGGTTCATATAACATTTCCTGTTATTTAAATGGAATTAAAAGCTATTTCAAAGTGGTTGCAACAGTTAACTCATTTTTTAAATCAATTTGCCTCGATAGATCTTGTGGTGCCATCTCTCGACAACTCCAATAACTATTCAGTTAAAGTTTCCTAAAGGAGTGGAATCGAGTAGTCAGTCGATTCCTTAAACGTAGAACTTTATCGAAAAAAAAACTCAAATCCTGTGTTCTTTTACCAGATTTCTATTCTTCCAGAGGAAATAGATATCCTTCAAATGACTTTTCTGCTAAGCTTATTGAACACCTTGCTTAAAAGTTGGCTCCAATCTTGGAAAACACTTTTTTTTGTACATTTGATTTATTATTTTATTTAAAAAAACCAAATTGTTTATCAAATTGATTTTTAAGTACATATAAGAGTGAGTGTTAATCAGGATCGCATTCCTAAGAGATCAAATAGATCCGAATCCACCGCATACTAGAAGAATAAACCCAATTCTACTCGAATTTACGCACAATGATTAAATAGACAGGTCACAAGAACCCCAAGGGTCAGAGAAGGTTGGGGAACCCACTGGAGCAGCTGTCTGTCATATGTCACATCATCACACATCTGTCCTGAGGTACATCTGCTGCATCCAGCCACTGCACACCAATTCTAACAAGGTCCTGTTTGACATTGTCTGCCCACCGCATCCTAGGTCTCCCCTTCCTTCTGAGGCCTTTAGGCACACGTTCATAATCCTATTTGCCAATCTATAATTATCCATACGGACAACATGGTCAAACCAGCGGAGTCTCTCTCTGCACAATATGCTGCTTAAAGGAGGTTGCAAACTCCTTCGCCTAACCTCATCATTAGTTACAAAGTTGAACCACCTAATGCCCAAGATACTGCATAAGCATCTGGAATCAAAAGCATCTAGTTTACTGTTATCTTGTTTACAAAGTGTCCAAGTTTCACTACCATAACTAACCCTAGAAAGAACCAAACTATTATAGAGTCTAATTTTAGTCTTTAGGTGTATACGCCTATTTCTCCACACTCTCCATAGATTCTTAAAAGTCCCGGCAGCAATCCCTATTCTTCTATTTATCTCATGCCGCACATCACCATTATCTGTTACATAGCTCCCAAGATAATTAAACTCAGACACTTGCTCAAAAATGCAGCCATTCAAAATAACTGAATCACATCCTGCATAACCAGTTTTCATAAACATTTATGTACATGCAAGAAAAATGTATATATTAATGGTTGCTATATCACTAGGCCGCATTCCCCATTCCAACCCTTTTAAAATTTTTACATGCAGTCCTAATATTAAGTGTTTAAATCGAACTACTCTTTATTCTTTATAATGTGTTAAGTAGTCCACGTACAGTTGCTCAAAAAAATATCCGAACACTATGGTTGATTTCAGAATTCAGAAAAAATATCTGGCAGCGATTTTTTTTAAATTAGTGATCTGGCAACCTTCGTGTTACGTCACTATGGTTGATTGCAGAATTCAGGAAAATGTCTGGCAACGATATTTTTAGAAATTAGTGATATTCAACCTTGGTGTCACGTGACACGAGGTTGCCAGATCACTAATTTCTAAAAAAATCGTTGTCAGATATTTTTTTCTGAATTCTGTAATCAACCACAGTGTTCGGATATTTTTTAATATATATAATGCGTATGAATATATAATGCAATGAATATGGAGCGTGTGCAGTTACCGTTCACAGCAAACTGGAGCGGGTGCGGTTAATGTTCACAGCACATTGGATCGTGTGAGCTCACAAAGACCTGGATCGTGTGGGCTCACTCACGGAAATATTGAGCGTGTGCAGTTACCGTTCACAGCAAACTGGAGCGTGTACAATTGCTGTACACGCTCCAGATATATTTTCTGAATTCTGTAATCACGTGACACGAAGGTTGCCAGATCGCTAATTTCTAAAAAAAATCGTTATCAGATATTTTTTCTGAATTCTGTAATCAACCATAGTGTTCGGATACTTTTTTGAGCGACTGTATATTGTCCACAATGCGTTAAGAAAGGATCAGGCAAACATTTGCATGAATGCAACCTATGCATTGCATGTCTTGCATTCGTGGGTGTTAAATCCACAGAGAAAAATCTTTGGCTCTTGCGAGAAAGATTAAGCGAAACCTTTTGCAACGTGAGCACGAGAGACTTCCACCATTAAAGCCAACTCTCTTTCTTCTAAATCTGATCTCTCGCGGTAAATGTACACAATAACAACTTAGCCTTTCGTAAAAGATCTCCCGGAAATAGCTCTTCCGTATTTCCCAATTTCTCGTTTTCCGTTTCGTTAACGATTCCGCTTCGTCCTATTAGGAGAAAAGATCAAAGTCCCATTGGCCTTGTTAGGCCTAAAGAGGAATGGAGATCTGGTAAATCTGCCTCCGATAATGGATCTCTCAGGATCGATTTCGATAACTAAATGGCTTCCCCCAGCTCCTCGCCCCCCATTACGAGTTGAATTTGAAACATAACACTGCATTAATGATGCCTCGTTTGCAACGTAAGCTTGGAGTCATCAAGCTTTGAAGTTTCACGTGACAAGAAGCCTTTAGATCAAAAGACAAAGGAACTGGCATCTTTGGAAAAATCACTTAAAAGTTGTTTCTGAACTGTTCAGTTTTAGAAAACATGTTTACCGAGTTATTTTTTATATACTGCGAAATGGTTCAACAGAATCAAAGATGTTTTTAAGTCAATAAAGCAATAGAACAGCAATAAAATGGATAATCTTTGCATATTATTTAAAACTGACTGTTACATTGTTAATGCAGAATCTTTAACGCCTATTATTTCCCAATTAATTTGGTAAGTTTAATAACGTTTAGAGCAACCTTCGTGTCACGTGACACGAAGGTTGCCAGATCACTAATTTCTAAAAAAAGTTGCCAGATATTTTTTCTGAATTTTGTAATCAACCATACTAAAAATAAATACCCCCTCAAGCAGCTGCTTGACACAGAGGTGTGACAGGAGCCTGTTAGTTTATACGCCACAGTAGAAAGTCTGTGAGGATGGCAGAACCTCAGCAGAAAAGCGACACAAACGTCCATGCCTTGGACGGGACTCGAACCCAGGTCCCTTAGATCAGTAGCCAAGTGTGCTAACCACTCGGCATGTTCGGATATTTTTTTGAGCGACTGTACATGATCATTTTTTTTTTTTTTGAAAAACAAATATTCGGTTAAACTATTCCTAATTTGGACTAAAATATGATGAACTGTACTGGAATAAATGAAACAACAGCATGAATTCATCTTTCATAAATCAATTTTCTAAATTTCTGCACTAAAATGGAAGAAATTAAAATTTATTGTTAAGAAAGAGATCTTAAACCACACAATTGCGAGCACAAAACAAATTAAATACACTAAGCTGACCATTATTGGTCTAGTTGTCATCGCATTTCTGTCATAAACAATTAGTAAATTCATTTAATTCAGTATTTATTATTAAAAGGTGGACAAGAACTTGCCAGAAAGCAATTTTACCCATAACTTTACAAGATATTCATTTACTAACTCAGTCATTAAGATAATTCTTCACTCGGCTTATAAACACGCAAAACAACCTTCCTGTTAAGAATTTGTCACAATTGGCCATTTGCTAACAAGTCGGATTAATATGGAATACCTGCCAAACGACAGTGGCATAAGCACCTCCATTTATTTTCTAGAGTAAGATTCATTGCTGTAAGTTATTATGTGCTGTCAGATGTTCTGCGCATTCATCCTGTTTAGATATTTAATGTTCTCTCTTGAAACATTGACTCCGAAAGAGAACATATTCTCACTAAACTGTCGAGCATGCGTGGTTATTTAATCTCAGAGTTAAGGTTACGTTGCTTAGTTCCGCAACAGCTGTCTCGGTAATAACCCACCAAGATGTGAAGCGCTGCTGTAATCCTACTTAGGCCTTTTCGCATTCAACCGTCTAAGTTATTTAGTCCAACAACAGTAATTCGTTAATCTTTGGTGGCATCACTTACGTCGTGCGCTGCAGCCAGCGTCATCTAGTGGCAGCAGATGACTAATATTGCTATGATCGCGGAAATTCGTTGGATGCAGTCGCTTTTGTTGTTAACCCTTTCAGGACCATAAGGTTTCTAAGAGTAAATATTAGTATGTAACTGTTTATTTTAGTTTGTTTAGACGTAAAATAAATAAAAATCATAAGAAAAATACATAACAATGTGTAGTTTTTTTGGAATTTTATGGGAAATATTTTTCCCAATGGACTATAAAGGTAACACAAATTATAGTTAGGCTTATTATGCAATGTCTTTTATTTATTGGTTTATTATAACAAAATGTTAACTAAAATAATACAAAATTATGAAATAAAATTACTATTCAAAATGATGTGCTAATTATGATATTCTGCGAAGCAATTTCTTTTGGTAGTGAGGCAAAGATGGACATTGCACATAGTACATATATTATGCGTCCTGACAGTTCTGTTTTTGTTTTCTAAACGTTCCCGTTTACGTAATTGCGTTCGGCATACGTTCTATTTTGACATTCTGTATAAAAAAATGCAGATAAGGTTATAATTAAATACGACAATCACCAATTTTAAAATGGGAAAAATGTTTCCCTTAGTCGTGAAAGGGTTAACGTCGAATGCAATTCAGGAATTTCGATCGTTGAACTGTTGGATTTTGCTCCAGGAAACGATGAAATGTTTCAATTTTAAAGTCCGCTGATAACATCAGGTAAAAGTTGCGAAAGAAATCAAAAATAGTTTGTTTGCTTTTTTCAACAGAATGCAGAAAAGGTTAAACTTTTGTAATCAGAAAAAAACAACCAGGAGAGTCAGAAATTTTTTAACACAATTGGCGTCGATATAGCTGAAATCGAAAATATTTCAGTCGATAAAATAAGGAAATTTCTCTTCAACTTCAACACGGGGTGAGGAGGGGTGAGGATTTCTCCGGTATTAAAAAACTGATGTTAAAATAACAAAATAAAGAGCTACAAGGAAACAACTTGAACCTGAAGGAATGTTATTAATTGTAATATTCCTTGTAATTTTGATTCGCTAATTCGCACCCTAACCCTTGGAAGAAGAAGGACACCAATGGGCTTGGAAAACCCGCCGTCCGTCGTATGGGACGTTAAGCCGTGGGCCATGTATTCGAGAGGGCTATACCCTGTTCACGTCAAAGAACATAATGGATGGTCTCGACATGAGAGCTACGGTCGCTCAGAAAAGTATCCAAACAAACAAACCTTCGTGTCACGTGGACACGAATGTTGCCAGATCACTGATTTCTAAAAAAATCGCTGCCAGATATTTTTTTTCTGAATTCTGTTATCAACAATAGTGTTCGGATATTTTTTAATATATATAATGCGTATGAATATATAATGCAATGAATATGGAGCGTGTGCAGTTACCGTTCACAGCAAACTGGAGCTGTTGCGGTTAATGTTCACAGCACATTGGATCGTGTGAGCTCACAAAGACATGGATCGTGTGGGCTCACTCACGGAAATATTGAGCATGTGTAGTTACCATTCACAGCAAACTGGAGCGGTTGCGGTTAATGTTCACAGCACATTGGATCGTGTGAGCTCACAAAGACCTGGATCGTGTGGGCTCACTCACGAAAATATTGAGCATGTGCAGTTACCGTTCACAGCAAACTGGAGCGGTTGCGGTTAATGTTCACAGCACATTGGATCGTGTGAGCTCACAAAGACATGGATCGTGTGGGCTCACTCACGGAAATATTGAGCATGTGCAGTTACCGTTCACAGCAAACTGGAGCGGTTGCGGTTAATGTTCACAGCACATTGGATCGTGTGAGCTCACAAAGACCTGGATCGTGTGGGCTCACTCACGGAAATATTGAGCGTGTGCAGTTACCGTTCACAGCAAACTGGAGCTGTTGCGGTTAATGTTCACAGCACATTGGATCGTGTGAGCTCACAAAGACCTGGATCGTGTGGGCTCACTCACGGAAATATTGAGCGTGTGCAGTTACCGTTCACAGCAAACTGGAGCGGTTGCGGTTAATGTTCACAGCACATTGGATCGTGTGAGCTCACAAAGACCTGGATCGTGTGGGCTCACTCACGGAAATATTGAGCGTGTGCAGTTACCGTTCACAGCAAACTGCAGCGGTTGCGGTTAATGTTCACAGCACATTGGATCATGTGAGCTCACAAAGACCTGGATCGTGTGGGCTCACTCACGCAAATATTGAGCCTGTGCAGTTACCGTTCACAGCAAACTGGTTCTTGTGCAGTAACTGCACACGCTCCAGTTTGCTGTGAACGGTAACTGGAGCGTGTACAGTTGCTGTACACGCTCCAGATTTTTTTTCTGAATTCTGTAATTACGTGACACGAAGGTTGCCAGATCACTGATTTCTAAAAAAAATCGTTGCCAGATATTTTTTTCCTGAATTCTGTAATCAACAATAGTGTTCGGATATTTATTTTTGAGCGACTGTACTCTTGCACCAGAGTATATCCGATTGTTAACATAATTTGCAACAGAATTCAATAACAATTTATGTGCCTCGAATCAATTTCATTCTTACTGGAAGCATTGTAGCAAAACTATAAAAGCAACATTTTTCTCCATTTGCTGTTTTCTCCTAAGAGCAGCATAAGATTAAACATAAATCGCTGATCTATTATCTTGGTTCGATTCCTGAATCTCTACGGAATCGTTAAGAAGGCAGGAAGAGAATTCGAAGAACAGTTTTCTTCAACTCCAGAGCCGAGCGCAATAGTTAGAAACGCACAGCGTTTCTGTTGAGGTATATATCGGCGTAGGACTAGTTCGAGTTTTTGGTTTGCAGCCAACTTTCTAGCAACACTGAGGGGACCTGTAGGACCAACGGAGCTTATGTAACCTACAGAAGGGATTGTATTCCCTTTCAGATTGCATAAGCGGCAACGATTTCAACACTTGGAATCAAACGCGTGGTCAGTACGATGTCACAAGGGACGGAATAATTTTCGTTTTTTTAATTGTCCTGGACTAGCCTGTTTTAGACTTAGGTGGCTCCTTAGTCACGTGGAAGGGTTATCTCATCGTTTGATAACATACCTTAAGGATCATTTAAGTCTAATATGTCAGGAAATTTGCTTAGAATATATTGTCTTCTGGTAGTTGAAAAAACTGTTCATATACTCTTAGATTCCATAAAAGGATTAGATGCTCCATGCAATAATCCATAGAATAATTAATATATATATATAGGCGTTCAAAAAAGTATCCAAACACTATGGTTGGTTACAGAATTCAGAAAAAAATATATGTGGCAACGATTTTTTTTAGAAATTAGAGATCTGGCAACCTTCGTGTCACGTGACACGAAGGTTGCCATATCACTAATTGATTTAGGGGGTCATTGCGAGCAAAAATGCGTCCCACCCAGGTCTATGTTTTAAATCCAAGAATGTTTACTGCTCTGCCACTTTACACTGTGAACTTAGAAATAAATATTTTGAATATTATACTTAAAGCTGAAAGAATCTGTCAATTTTTCTACAGTGCTTATGAGGACTCTTCTTTCCAAACATCATGAGGCATTTTGCATTTCAAAGGAATATTTTAATACATACTCGTTTATATGAATCAATGAAAACACGAGCTCTGACATGATAAAGTAATAGAAATAATGAAATAAATGAATTACAGAGAAAGCTTTGTCTGAAAGTGAACAACACAGTTACTCCGTTATAGAAACGAAAAAAACTTGATATTAAATGAAGAACAAATGTATTAAATTGAAATATTTACCGACCTGTTAGAAGGTATTAACCTTGTTTACATCTACGTTTTCTGCCTGAGAAAGTTATTGCTAGCGAAGATTCAATCTAAAGCACTGGATAGAAAAAAAGAAATTCAAATTCCAAACTAAAAATAATTTGCGCATAAAAATGAAATGCTCCTACCCCTGTAAAGCTGGCTGTCACGATGACAAGGGATGTAGCAGAAACGCCACATTTACAGGAGCACGAGCAATAACTGCGGTTCGTGCGGATTTTTTATTGGTTTTTTGCAACTTTATTTAGACCAGCTTCCTTAAGAGGGACAACGCTCTTATAAACAGACCAAAAACCTGGTAATATTCGTAGTTAAAAAATATAACCACAACCGTAAGTCGTGGAATATTTCTGATTTCTTAATCAGCTCACTCAAATGTACAGTCGCTCAAAAAAATATCCGAACACTATGGTTACTACAGAATTCAGAAAAAATATCTGGCAACCTTCGTGTTGTAACACGAAGGTTGCCAGATCACTAATTTCTAAAAAAATCGCTGCCAGATATTTTTTCTGAATTCTGTAGTCACCATAGTGTTAGGATATTTTTTTTGAGTGACTGTACCATCTGTTTCCTAACAAGTGTCCAGTGAGTCCCTTTCCCTCAACCTTCTCTGAACCTTCGGGGTCCTTGTGACCTGGCTATTTAGCCCATTGTATGCAAAACAAAATGTCTCTCAGAGGTAAAATAACAGAACAGAAACAAACCAAGACTTTGCGTTCTGCTGTTTTACTTCCAACTAGCATTTTTTCGCATACAATGGGTTAAATAACAAGGTCACAAACACCCCAATAGATGAAAGAAGGTTGAGGGAGTTGACCCACTGGAATAGCTGTTGGGAGACAGATGGTAGCCTCACGTCAAGGCCATTCAGCATATTCTTTAACGTATACAGGGTATAGCTCTCCATCACATGGGTACACGGCTTAACGTCGCATCCGACCGACGGCGGCCTTTCCAAGCCCATCGGTATCCCCTACTGACCGTGGGCAGGGCGGGGAGTTTTGCGGAGATTAATCTCAACGGTAAATAACACTGGTAAACAAATATTCATCAAAGTCATGCATCTGAGATAAAAGTAGCCGTTTCTTAAAGATTTCAAGGTGCTGAACACGAATATCACAATGAAAATGCAAAATTGGCTATGATTTCTGAGAAATCCGCAATACTTTCTTATATAATAGAGTAACACGAACGTATGACATGTATCGGAAAAACTCCGCTTCTACTTCCGACGTCGCTTTGCCCGTCGCTTGTACAACTGTTCAGGATCATCTCTGGCGAGCGTCCAACAGTAGTCAGCCAACATTGAAGTGGACCAGTTTCCCTGGTATCGTTTCTCCATCATTGCAATGTCCTGGTGAAAACGTTCACCATGCTCATCACTAACCATGCTGCAGTTGTCGGGGAAGAAATCTAAGTGAGAATGGAGAAAGTGGATCTTTAAGGACATATTGCAGCCAAGTTTATGATACAGAGACAACAAGTCCTCAACCAGTTTCTTGTAGTTGTCTGCCCTGGCATTCTGGAAGAATTTCGTTGACACCAGACGAAACGCATCCCAAGCCTCGTCACCCTGAAGCAGGTTGTCGAACACCTGGTCTCTGAACAGCTCGCGGATCTGAGGACCCACAAAAATTCCCTCTTTAATTTTCGCTTCGCTGGTCGAGGGAATTTGTCAGCCAAGTACATGAAAGCTGATGCAGTCCGGTCCATGGCTTTTAAGAAGTTTTTCATCACACCGAGTTTAATGTGTAAGGACGGTAGCAGGATTTTGTGCATTTCTGCCAGTGCTGGGTGTTCCACACATTCTTCTCTCTTATCTTCAGAGATTTCCTCTGAGGCCAGTTTCTCTTCACATAGTGCAAAGTCTTTGTTCGGCTGTCCCATTCACATAAGAAACAGCAGCCCTTCGTATATCCCAGCTGCAGACCCATCAACAGAGTTGAGTTGAGTTGTTTTACCTTTGAGCGACACTGTTTCGCACTCCGTGGGCTAAATGGCCAGGTCACATGGACCCCGAAGACTCAGAGAAGTTTGGGGGAAGAAACCCACTGGAACGGCTGTTGAAAGACAGATGGTAGCCTCCCGTCAAGGTCATCCAGCGTGTTCTTTAATGTGCACAGAGTATAACTCTCCCGCACATGGGGCCCGGCTTAATGTCCCATCCGACGGACAGCAGCCTTTCCAAGCCCATCGGTATCCCCTACTGACCGTGGGCAGGGTGGGGAGTTTTGCGGAGATAAATCTCAACGCTGACCCAGCTGGGACTCGAAACTGATTACGAGCCTGGCGCGCTGCCGATTGAACCACCCACGCCCTCCAATCAACAGAGCCACTACGTTCAAGTCACAACAGAGATGCCAGCCATACTTGCTGCATTGAAGACAGTTCAACAGCTGTTTTAGGTTGTCGTAGGTTTCTTTCTTGTAGACAGCGTGTGCAATCGGAATGGATGGAAGGCGATTTCCATTATGCAGCAACACCGCCTCGAGACTCAATTTCGAGGACTCTATGAATAGTCGCCATTCTTGAGGGTCATGTTTGATTCTGAGGGCATTCCTCAGGCCATCTACATCGGAGCAGAACACAAAGTCATCTTCCTTTCTGAAGAAAAGCGCAAACTGCTCATGACGAGTTCGAGACGAAGTCACTCGGACATTTTCTTTGAGAAGATTCCATTGTTTAAGTCTTGATCCATGTAGCTCTGCTTTGGCCTTGGTCAGCCCCAATCACAAACAAAATCGTTAATTTCTTCTTCGGTGAGAATGTGTGGTGCAGATGATGCACCGTGGCAGACGTGAGAATGTGTGGTGCAGATGATGCACCGTGGCACACGTGAGAATGTGTGGTGCAGATGATGCACCGTGGCAGACGTGAGAATGTGTGGTGCAGATGATGCACCGTGTCAGACGCGAGAATGTGTGGTGCAGATGATGCACCGTGGCAGACGTGAGAATGTGTGTCGCAGATGATGCACCGTGGCAGACGTGAGAATGTGTGGCGCAGATGATGCACCGTGGCAGACGTGAGAATGTGTGGCGCAGATGATGCACCGTGGCAGACGTGAGAATGTGTGGTGCAGATGATGCACCGTGGCAGATGTGAGAATGTGTGGTGTAGATGATGCACCGTGGCAGACGTGATAATGTGTGGTGCAGATGATGCACCGTGGCAGACGTGAGAGTGTGTGGTGCAGATGATGCACCGTGGCAGACGTGAGAATGTGTGGCGCAGATGATGCACCGTGGCAGACGTGAGAATGTGTGGTGCAGATGATGCACCGTGGCAGATGTGAGAATGTGTGGTGTAGATGATGCACCGTGGCAGACGTGATAATGTGTGGTGCAGATGATGCACCGTGGCAGACGTGAGAGTGTGTGGTGCAGATGATGCACCGTGGCAGACGTGAGAATGTGTGGCGCAGATGATGCACCGTGGCAGACGTGAGAATGTGTGGTGCAGATGATGCACCGTGGCAGATGTGAGAATGTGTGGTGTAGATGATGCACCGTGGCAGACGTGATAATGTGTGGTGCAGATAATGCACCGTGGCAGACGTGAGAGTGTGTGGTGCAGATGATGCACCGTGGCAGACGTGAGAATGTGTGGTGCAGATGATGCACCGTGGCAGACGTGAGAATGTGTGGTGCGGATGATGCACCGTGGCAGACGTGAGAGTGTGTGGTGCAGATGATGCATCGTGGCAGACGTGAGAGTGTGTGGTGCAGATGATGCACCGTGGCAGACGTGAGAATGTGTGGTGCAGATGATGCACCGTGGCAGACGTGAGAATGCGTGGTGCAGATGATGCACCGTGGCAGACGTAAGAATGCGTGGTGCAGAAAATGCACCGTGGCAGACGTGAGAGTGTGTGGTGCAGATGATGCACCGTGGCAGACATGAGAGTGCGTGGTGCAGATGATGCACCGTGGCAGACGTGAGAATGCGTGGCGCAGATGATGCACCGTGGCAGACGTGAGAATGCGTGGCGCAGATGATGCACCGTGGCAGACGTGAGAATGTGTGGTGCAGATGATGCACCGTGGCAGACGTGAGAGTGTGTGGTGCAGATGATGCACCGTGGCAGACGTGAGAGTGTGTGGTGCAGATGATGCACCGTGGCAGACGTGAAAGTGTGTGGTGCAGATGATGCACCATGGCAGACGTGAGAATGTGTGGTGCAGATGATGCACCGTGGCAGACGTGATAATGTGTGGTGCAGATGATGCACCGTGGCAGACGTGAGAATGTGTGGTGCAGATGATGCACCGTGGCAGACGTATAGATCATTATAAGACACCGAAGGCTGCGGAGAACCCGACGTCGGTTCGTCTCCCTCCTCACCGTCTGAATCGACGGAAAATTCTTTTGGAGGTTCGGGAACGGGAAGGCCTTCGCCGTGCGCAAATGGTCAGAGAGCAGAATTTACATTTGGGTACCTATTGTCCACTTCTTTTTCCTTCTGATGCCTCCAGAAACAGGTGGAACCATGAAGAAGTAGCAGTCATTTCACTGATTGTTTGGCTCTCTCTCCAAACCATAGCAACAGCAAACGGCATCGCCACTTTTTCGCTTTCAGCCATTTCGGAAGATTTCTTGAACGTATTGCAGCATATGTGTGGGGCCAGGCCTTGTCCTGGTCCCCGAGCTTGCATCCAAAATAAAACTCATACACAGCTTTCACTATTGGAGTGATGGCCCTTTTCTGTCTTGCAAGGGGGCGGGGGTGGCTCAGTCGGTAGCGCGCCAGGCTCGTAATCTATAGTTCCCAGGTTCGAGTCCCATCTGGGTCAGCATTGAGATTTATCTCCGCAAAATTCCACGCCGTGCCCATGGTCAGTAGGAGACACCGATGGGCTTGGAAAGGCCGCTGTCCGTCGGATGGGATGTTAAGCCGTGGCTCCGTGTGCGGGAGAGCCATACTCTATGCACTTTAAATAACACGCTGGATGGCCTTGACGGGAGGCTACCATCTGTCTCCCAACAGCTGTTCCAGTGGGTCCCTTCCCCCAACCTTCTCTGAGACTTCGGGGTCCATGTGACCTGGCCATTTAGCAATTGGTGTGCAAAAAAGTGCCGCTCAGAGGTAAAACAACCCAAATCTGTCTTGCAAACGTCACTTCCCCGCAAATGTAACAAAATGTATCTGCACTATTAACACAGTTACGAGGCATCACTACTCATTGGATTAAAACTCCAAGGACCACTTGTGTTGTACTTATGACTCAGGGGTAAATGGGAGTCGCTCAAAGGACTTGCTCACCTTACGAGACGTCGCTTACAACTAACGATTGCATCATCTTTTGTCCGCAATGTCATGACTCAACTACATTGCATCAGAGAATGATGCAATACCCCCGGGGTTGTGTGTATATCGGGCTGATGCAATACAACGTAATATATTGCAATCTGGAGTTTGAAATACAGAGTTGCGAAATAGTTACCTATGTATGCAACGCGGGCTGAGTCGTTTATACATGACCATCTAGGGGCGGGGGTGGCTCAGTCGGCAGCGCGCCAGGCTCGTAATCTGCAGTTCCCAGGTTCGAGTCCCAGCTGGGTCAGCGTTGAGACTTTGTGTCAAATCTCCCTGCCCTACATGGTCAGCAGGGGACACCGCTGGGCTTGGAAAATCCACCGTCCGTTGGATTGGACTCTAAGCCATGGCCCCCGTGTGCATGAGAGCACATACCCTGTGCACGCTGGATGGCCTTGACGGGAGGCTACCATCTGTCTCCCAACAGCTGTTCCAGTGGGTCCCCTCCCCCTACCTTCTCTGAGCCTTCGGGGTCTTTGTGACCTGGCCATTTAACCCATGGTGTGCAAAAAAGTGCCGCTCAGAGGTAAAAAAACCCAACAACCTTTTTAGTTACCGTTCACAGCAAACTGGAGCGGTTGCGGTTAATGTTCACAGCACATTGGATCGTGTGAGCTTACAAAAACCTGGATCGTGTGGGCTCACTCACAGAAATATTGAGCGTGTGCAGTTACCACAGCAAACTGGAGCGGTTGCGGTTAATGTTCACAGCACATTGGATCGTGTGAGCTCACAAACACCTGGATCGTGTGGGCTCACTCACGGAAATATTGAGCGTGTGCAGTTACCGTTCACAGCAAACTGGAGCGTGTGAACTGCACACGCTCCAGTTTGCTGTGAACGGTAACTGGAGCGTGTACAGTTGCTATACACGCGACGGGAGGCTACCATCTGTCTCCCAACAGCTGTTCCAGTGGATCTCCTCCCCCTACCTTCTCTGAGCCTTCGGGGTCTTTGTGACCTGGCCATTTAACCCATGTTGCGCAAAAAAGTGCCTCTCAGAGGTAAAACAACTCAACCTAACCTAACATGACCATTCTCTGTCTCTCCTAAACAAGAGCCAATCGACAAATTTTAATGTCCTTTTCGTGTTCAGTACTTCGAAATTGGTAAAGATTGGCTGTCTTCATTTCAAAGCTTTTTTTGTGTGTTGCCCAGTGTTATCGTTTCTAGACTGCTGAGGTAAAAATAAGCCTTTAAGTGAGCCAATATTTCCTTCAAGAAATCAATTGCATGAGTTTATTTGCCCAAAAACCCACAAATTTCACCTTTACTTTCATAAAATCAGTCGGTAGCGCGCCAGGCTCGTAATCTGTAGTTCCCAGGTTCGAGTCCCAGCTGGGTCAGCGTTGAGATTTATCTCCGCAAAATTCCCCGCCTTGCCCACGGTCAGTAGGGAACACCGATGGGCTTGGAAAGGCCATCATCCGTCGGATTGGACGTTAAGCCGTGGCCCCGTGTTCGGTAGAGCCATACCCTGTACACGTTAAAGAACACGCTGGATGGCCTTGACGGGAGGCTACCATCTGTCTCCCAACAGCTATTCCAGTGGGTCCTCTCCCCCAACCTTCTCTGAACCTTCGGGGTCCCTGTGGCCTGGCCATTTAGCCCATGGTGTGCAAAAAAAGTGCCGCTCAGAGGTAAAACAATCAATCCAATCCAATACTTTCATAAAACGCATCTGCATTTTCTCTTTACACAATAATATCTAACATCGCCCTAGATAGGAAGTTAAAGACTGGTTAAAATCAATTTATGACCTTAACTACAGAAAGACTCCTATTACTTCCCACTGACTTAACTTCAAGCAAATTTAAAATCTCCGCATTTAGCCATTTATCCTTAGGATGTTGTTCCTCGGCAACGATCCTTTCCCGCAGATGGTGATGCTGCTCTCCATCTGCTCTTGAACCTCCGCTGAAGGGAAAATTGATCCTAATGGATGGTGAGGAAACCTCTAGCGGCAACCATGCGATGACTCGCTGAACCTCTGAATTATGGGATGCTCCGTGTATTACATGAAAGTCGTCTCTTGGCTGAAACAAATGGCTTTCGCAAACTAGCAACAAGTTTTAAGCGAGGAGGTTTTGCCTGCCTTGTTTGCATATTTGCTCCATAAATAAAAGATTTATTCGTCAAATATTCCTCTTTTTTTTCGAGAGGGAAATCGTTTTTGCGTGATTAATTGTTCAAAACAAATAAAGTGCGAAAAAGAGTGACGATATTTCGCTGTAATTTTTCTTAGTTGAACTAAATTCGTTTGTTTAAAAGTTTTTGTTTACCCTATAAAAAAAGCATTTGTGAGTCGAGTTTTACTCAAAACTGGGAGCCATACAGAGGATGTTAGGTTATTTTACCTCTGAGTGACGCTTTTTTGCACATCATGGGCTAAATGGCCAGGTCACAAGAACCCCGAAGGCTTAGAGAAGGTTGGGGGAGGGGACTCACTGGAAGAGCTGTTGAAAGACAGATGGTAGCCACCCGTCAAGGCCATCCATCCAGTGTGTTCTTTAACGTGCCAGAGTATGGCTCTCCCGCACACAGAGCCACGGCTTAACGTCCCATCTGACGGACGGTAAACTTTCCAAGCTCATTGGTATCCCCTACTGACCGTAGTCAGGGAGTTTTGCGGATATTATTCTCAACGCTGACCCAGCTGGGACTCGAACCTGTGAACTGCAGTTACGAGCCTGGCGCGCTACCGACTGAGCCACCACCGCCCCTACAGAAGACGTACTGCTGAATTATTCGTTAAGGAAAGAGAGGCTTATTATGAGATTTCAGGAGAATCCAGATCTGCATATTTATTGATGAAATGAGGTGAAATTTCGAGATATTTTAGCATCTGTTACGGTTCATATTGGAGCGTGAACAGCAACTGTACACGCTCCAGTTACCGTTCACAGCAAACTGGAGCGTGTGCAGTAACTGCACACGCTCCAGTTTGCTGTGAACGGTAACTGCACACGCTCAATATTTCCGTGAGTGAGCACACACGATCTAGGTGCTGTGAACATTAACCGCAACCGCTCCAGTTTGCTGTGAACGGTAACTGCACACGCTCAATATTTCTGTGAGTGGGCCCACACGATCCAGGTCTTTGTGAGCTCACACGATCCAATGTGCTGTGAACATTAACCGCAACCGCTCCAGTTTGCTGTGAACGGTAACTGCACACGCTCAATATTTCCGTGAGTGAGCCCACACGATCCAGGTCTTTGTGAGCTCACACGATCCAATGTGCTGTGAACATTAACCGCAACCGCTCCAGTTTGCTGTGAACGGTAACTGCACACGCTCAATATTTCCGTGAGTGAGCCCACACGATCCAGGTCTTTTGTGAGCTCACACGATCCAATGTGCCGTGAACATTAACCGCAACCGCTCCAGTTTGCTGTGAACGGTAACTGCCCACGCTCAATATTTCCGTGAGTGAGCCCACACGATCTAGGTGCTGTGAACATTAACCGCAACCGTTCCAGTTTGCTGTGAACGGTAACTGCACACGCTCAATATTTCTGTGAGTGGGCCCACACGATCCAGGTCTTTGTGAGCTCACACGATCCAATGTGCTGTGAACATTAACCGCAACCGCTCCAGTTTGCTGTGAACGGTAACTGCACACGCTCAATATTTCCGTGAGTGAGCACACACGATCAAGGTCTTTTGTGAGCTCACACGATCCAATGTGCCGTGAACATTAACCGCAACCGCTCCAGTTTGCTGTGAACGGTAACTGCACACGCTCAATATTTCTGTGAGTGAGCCCACACGATCCAGGTCTTTGTGAGCTCACACGATCCAATGTGCCGTGAACATTAACCGCAACCGCTCCAGTTTGCTGTGAACGGTAACTGCACACGCTCAATATTTCCGTGAGTGAGCCACACGATCCAGGTCTTTATGAGCTCACACGATCCAATGTGCTATGAACATTAACCGCAACCGCTCCAGTTTGCTGTGAACGGTAACTGCACACGCTCAATATTTCCGTGAGTGAGACACACGATCCAGGTCTTTGTGAGCTCACACGATCCAATGTGCTGTAAACATTAACCGCAACCGCTCCAGTTTGCTGTGAACGGTAACTGCACACGCTCAATATTTCCGTGAGTGAGCCACACGATCCAGGTCTTTGTGAGCTCACACGATCCAATGTGCTGTGAACATTAACTGCAACCGCTCCAGTTTGCTGTGAACGGTAACTGCACACGCTCAATATTTCCGTGAGTGAGCCCACACGATCCAGGTCTTTGTGAGCTCACACGATCCAATGTGCTGTGAACATTAACCGCAACCGCTCCAGTTTGCTGTGAACGGTAACTGCACACGCTCAATATTTCCGTGAGGGAGCCCACACGATCCAATGTGCTGTGAACATTAACCGCAACCGCTCCAGTTTGCTGTGAACTGTAACTGCACACGCTCAATATTTCCGTGAGTGAGCCCACACGATCCAGGTCTTTGTGAGCTCACATGATCCAATGTGCTGTGAACATTAACCGCAACCGCTCCAGTTTGCTGTGAACGGTAACTGCACACGCTCAATATTTCCGTGAGTGAGCCCACACCATCCAGGTCTTTGTGAGCTCACACGATCCAATGTGCTGTGAAAATTAATCGCAACCGCTCCAGTTTGCTGTGAACGGTAACTGCACACGATATATATATATTATATATATTTTAGCATATATTATATGTTATTTAGATATTTTAGCATCTGTTAGTGTTCGCAAAAGAGGTTGGCTCAATCGGGAGCATACGCCTGGTTCATGATCTACAGTTCACAGCTTCTGCGTCAGAAAAACTGAATTTGCATCTAATCCGGGACTCGAACCCTACTCCCTTCTTCTAACACCTCAGCTAAGTATCTTAGGTTTCAGTTGAAAGAGCGGATGTTTCCTTATTTATCTTTCTGCTGAAGCTTTTCTTCTCCCAGAGATTCTGTATGGCATATTGACCTTTGTGGCCAGCAGTTACTTCTAAAGTTTGTTGTTACTTTACGAGTAGATATTTGTTAAGTATTGTTATTATTTATCTGTTGGCTTCGGTTGTTTTATCTCTGAACGGCACTGTTTGGCACACAATGGGGTAAATGGCGAAGTCACCAGGACCCCAAAGGCTCAGAGAAGGTTAGGGGAAGGGGACCAGCTGGACTACCATTAGGAGAAATATGGTAATCTCTCGTCAATGATGTCCAACATGCTCTTTAACGTGCATTCGAGTCCCAGCTGGGTCAGTGTTGAGATTTATCTCTGCAAAATTCCCCGCCCTGCCCTAGGTAAGTAAGGGAACACCGATGGGCTTGGAAAGGCCGCCGTCCGTCGGATGGGACGTTAAGCCGTGGCGCCGTGTGCGAGAGATCCATACCCTGTGCACGTTAAAGAACACGCTGGATGGCCTTGACGGGAGGCTACCATCTGTCTCCCAACAGCTGTTCCAGTGGGTCCCCTCCCCCAACCTTCTCTGAACCTTCGGGGTCCTTGTGACCTGGCCATGTAGCCCATGGTTTGCCAAAAAGTTCCGTTCAGAGGTAAAACAAACCAATTTTTCTGAGCGCCATTTCTTTTTCCACACAATGTGCAAAATGACCAGGTCACAAGGACCCCAAAGGCTCAGAGAAGATTGCGGGAGGAGACCCACTCGACAGGAGACAGATGGTAGTCTCCTGTCAAGGCCACCCAGCGTGTTTGACTTGCGAAGTGTCTGGCTCTCTTGCACGCAGGGCCACTGCATAACGTCCTGCTCGACGAACGCCAGCCTTTCCAAAGCCCAACGATATCCACTTCCTCACTGACCTCACTGAGGGGGAATCGAACCTGGGAATTGAAGATTACGAGCGTTGCGCGCTACAAGATAGGGTCCACTCCGGTCTCAATTATTCCCCGTCCTGCCCACGGCCACTAGGGGACACCGATGGGCTTGGAAAGGCCGCCTTCCCTCAGATGGGACGTTAAGCCGTGGCCCCGTGTGCGGGAGAGCCATACCCTGTGCACGTTAAAGAACATGCTGGATGGCCTTAACGGGAGGCTACCATCTGTCTCCCAACAGCTGTTCCAGTAGGTCCCCTCCCCCAACCTTCTCTGAGCCTTCGCGGTCCGTGTGACCTGCCCATTTAGCCCATGGTGTGCAAAAAAGTGCCGCTCAGAGGTAAAACAACCCAACCCAACTTGAGCACATTCTTCGAGAAAAAAACAGCTGTCCTAACACTAAACTGTTCGGACATCCCTCCCCACTCGCACCGTATCAGGAGTTCACCAATGAATGGACCGCATTCCAGCTATATCATTAGCAGTTACGCCCACACTAAATAGAAGGAAGAAAAGCAGACTCAGCAGGAGCCACACAAATCGACGGAGATGTAGAGAACTTTTTCCCTTTCGAATCGGAGTTGCTGAACAGCAAATACAGATGCTATCACGTGATGGAAGTCCGGCTACTTGAGATCGTAAGCCTTGCATTACTGTATCGGTTGCGCACCGCAATGACCGTTAAATGGCAAAAAAAGACATTAATGGCTTTGTCCTCGAACGTCGAAGACCTCCCCAGGGAGCTTTTCACTGAAACAGACAGGAAAAGGTCATCAGTGAGTTGTGAAGGCAGAGTCTTCGATGCACGATGGCCGTTGGTTCATTTTGGGCTTTATGGATTGCCAAGACGCTGATGAACTTATTTCTTTGTATTTGGATTCTTAATGAGGAAGGTGGATTCTTTTTGTGCCGTGAAAAGATCCGATTTCTTTTGATGTCTTTAATGCTTTATAGGCGTCGACATAATAAATGGACCTCAGCGCCATCTGGGCACAAAAGAGAGTTATTTTTACTCGGTGATCTGGACTGCTCGTTCGAAGGATGGTGATGTGGTGGATGAAAACAGTTGCCATGGAAATGATACAGAGACTGACAGAAAAAGTATTTGTTGTTTCACCTCTGAGCGGGACTTTTTTTGCACCCAATGGTCTACATTTCAAGGTCACAAGGACACCGAGGGTTCAAAGAAGGTTGGGGGAGGGGACTCACTGGAACAGCTGTTAGGAGACAGATGGTAGCCTCCCGTCAAGGCCATCCAATGTGTTATTTGGAGTGTGTAAAGTATAGAACTCCCGCACACAGGGCTACGGCTTAAACTCCCATTCGATGGACGGTGGACCTTCAAACGATTTCCAATCCACGTTAAAAAGAATTATTTTAACCACTTTGCAGTTCGATAATTTTCTCTTTTCACAAAATCCAATTCTGATTGCAAAAATCAAAGATTGAAATGACAAGTGGGCCTTTCTATCGTTTGGATTGAGATATTCTAACTCTCTGCGGCAGTACTCTTGGGAAACTATGAGATTTTTATCCAGGTCACAACTGCCCCAAAGCTCAAAACAGCAAGGCCCTTAATTAGCCGTCTTGTACAAACACTACGAAATGACCTACTACACCAATCTCTTTTTAATTAATAATAAGACTCATTTGGTGGAAAATGCTTTCTAGATCTGAGTCTTCAATTGAAGTCAAGTAGATTCCAATGACTGGTTCTGTAAGGGGGGGGGGTCTCAGTAGGTAGCATGCCAGGCTCGTAATCTGCAGTTCCCAGGTTCGAGTATCGCCTGGCTCAGCTTTGAAATTTATCTCCACAAAACTCCCCGCCCTGCCCATGGTCAGAAGGGGACACCGATGGGATTGGAAAGGCCGCCGTCCGTCGGATGGAACATATAATACCGTGGTACAGTCGCTCAAAAAAAAAAAGCATCCGAACACTATGATTTATTACAGAATTCAGAAAAAATAACTGGCAACGATTTTTTTAGAGATTAGTGATCTGGCAAACTTCGTGTCACGTGATTACAGAATTCAGGAAAAATATCTGGAGCGTGTACAGCAACTGTACACGCTCCAGTTACCGTTCACAGCAAACTGGAGCGTGTGCAGTTACTGCACACGCTCCAGTTTGCTGTGAACGGTAACTGCGCACGCTCAATATTTCTGTGAGTGAGCCCAGTTTCTGTGAGTGGGCTGTAATCAAAAAATCAAATTCTGTAATCAACCGTAGTGTTCGGATACTTTTTCAGAAAAAATATCTGGCAACGATTTTTTTAGAAATTAGTGATCTGGCAATCTTCGTGTCACGTGACACGAAGGTTGCCAGATCAAATCCAAACGATAGAAAGGCCCCCTTGTGATTTTGCAATCTTTGATTTTTGCAATCAGAATTGGATTTTGTGAAAAAAGAAAATTATCGAACTGCAAAGTGGTTAAAATAATTCTTTTTAACGTGGATTGGAAATCGTTTGAAGGTCCACCGTGACACGAAGGTTCCCAGATCACTAATTTCTAAAAAAAATCGTTGCCAGATATTTTTTTCTGAATTCTGTAATCAACCGTAGTGTTCGTATACTTTTTTGAGCGACTGTACTGTGTGCGAGAGAGCCATACCCCGTGCACGTTAAAGAACACGCTGGATGGCCTTGACGGGAGGCTACCATATATCTCACAACAGCTGTTCCAGTAGGTCCCCTCCCGTAATCTTCTCTGAGCCTTCAGGGTCCATGTGACCTGGTCATTTAGCACATGGTGTGCAAAAAAGCGCCGCTCACAAGTTAAAACAACCCAACTGTGGAATTTAATAAACTGATTAATTTTCTCTCCGTCCCCACAGCCTGTCTGCGAGGCTCGGAGTGTTTGCGGCTATGTCCAGCTCAACGACAACGGGCCCAACGTCCAGCCTCTCTGCCGTTGTGTGGACAGAATGGCCTGCCCGATGGAGTGGGACCCGATAGACGGACACACCGTGGTACATGGCAGCGACCAATACAAGGTAAGCATCCATTCCAGTATTAATGATCTGGCAACCTTCGTGTCACGTGATTACAGAATTCAGGAAAAATATCTGGAGCGTGTATAGCAACTGTACACACTCCAGTTACCGTTCACAGCAAACTGGAGAGTGTGCAGTTACTGCACACGCTCCAGTTTGCTGTGAACGGTAACTGCACACGCTCAATATTTTCGTGAGTGGGCCCACACGATCCAGTTTTTGTGAGCTCACACGATCGAATCTGCTGTGAACATTAACCGCAACCGCTCCAGTTTGCTGTGAACGGTAATTGCACACGTATGTACAATATGACCACCTACACTCGCTCAAAAACGTATACGCCATGAAAATATACGCCAGAAAATACGGCATGAAATATACGCCATAAAAGGTACGCCATGATAGGTACGCCATGAAATATCCTCCGCTTTGTAAATTTTGAATTCGAAGAGATTAAATGTTTTCTTTCTTTTTTCCGTCAACTTTTCAAATGAATAGGTTTTGTGACTTTTCAAATCATCGACACCATGAAATATTTTCTTAAGCGTGACTAAATATAAGCTGGGGTATGCTTTGAGTTGGGTTGTGTTACCTCTGAGCGGCACTTTTTTGCACACCATGGGCTAAATGGCCAGGTCACATGGACCCCGAAGGTTCAGAGAAGGTTGGGGGAGGGGACCCACTGGAACAGCTGTTGGGAGACAGATGGTAGCCTCCCGTCAAGGCCATCCAGCGTGTTCTTTAACGTGCACAGGTTATGGCTCTCCCGCACACGGGGCCACGGCTTAACGTCCCATCCGACGGACGGCGGCCTTTCCAAGCCCATCGGTGTCCCCTACTGACCGTGGGCAGAGCGGGGAATTTTGCGGAGATAAATCTCAACGCTGACCCAGCTGGGAGTCGAACCTGGGAACTACAGATTACGAGCCTGGCGCGATACCGACTGAGCCACCTCCGCCCCAGGGATGCTTTGATGACTTAATTCAGGGGCACACTGAATCATTCGAGTTTGTTTTTTTTACTGAGCAAGTGACTTCAAGTCTCTCTGATTCTGCTGAATCTTTCGTCATTTTGTGTTTGGTACAGTCGCTCAAAAAATATCCCAACACTATGGCTGATTACAGAATTCAGAAAAAATATCTGGCAACGATTTTTTTTAGAAATTAGCCACCTGGCAACCTTTGTGTCACGTGACACGCTTGAATGAAAATCGTTAATCGATTTTTAGGGGCGGGGGTGGCACAGTCGGTAGCGCGCCACGCTGGTAATCTGTAGTTCTCAGGTTCGAGTCCCAGCTGGGTCAGCGTTGAGATTTATCTCCGCAAAACTCCTCGCCTGCCCACGGTCAGTAGGCGACACCGATGGGCTTGGAAAGGCCGCCGTCCGTCGGATGGGACATTAAGCCGTGGCGCCGTGTATGGGAGAGCCATACCCTGTGCACGTTTAAGAACACGCTGGATGGCCTTGACGGGAGGCTACCATCTGTCTCCCAACAGCTGTCCCAATGGGTCCCCTCCCCCAACCTTCTCTGAGCCTTCGGGGTCCTAGTGACCTAGCCATTTAGCGCATGGTGTGCAAAAAATTGCCGCTCAGAGGTAAAACAACCCAACATTAAAGAATACGCTGGATGGCCTTGACGGGAGGCTACCATCTGTCTCCCAACAGCTGTCCCAATGGGTTCCCTCCCTCAACCTTCTCTGAGCCTTCGGGGTCCTAGTGACCTGGCCATTTAGCGCATGGTGTGCAAAAAAGTGCCGCTCAGAGCTAAAACAACCCAACCTTAATAAAATGCTTATATATGAAGCTAAAAACTAGACCACAAATAAGATCGTAATTAATAAAGATTAAACAAGGATATGAGAGCAGTATATTTATTCAGTTGCACATATTTAGAAACAAAACTCACATTTCGTATATGCAAAATATGAATTAAAATTTTATTTAATTATCATTTTTTTTAATATTGTAATAGAATTTTCTTGTGAAATTCTTAATTTCATTTCATCCAACACCGGGGATCAGAGGAACGTCATTTGAGAAATATTGATCTAATGAATACCAAGCCAATGATGCCCAATCTTCTTACTTTAGCAGACGAAATGTTACATTCGTTTGATGAAAGAATCGTAATCGAGAAAAAGCAATTGATCTCGATATTTTCAGAAATTATCCCATTTTAGTTAGAAAGAGGATATCGAGTGTGGTTAGTCTGCTCGACTAGATTCTAGATTGCAAAAAAATAAGTTTAATCATTTGAATTAGAGATACTTTTCAAATCATCGACACCATGAAATATTTTCTTAAGCGTGACTAAATATAAGCTGGGGGATGCTTTGATGGCTTAATTCAGGGGCACACTGAATCATTCGAGTTTGTTTTTTTTACTGAGCAAGAGACTTCAAGTCTCTTGATTCTGCTGAATCTTTCGTCATTTTGTGTTTGGTACAGTCGCTCAAAAATATCTGAACACTATGGCTGATTACAGAATTCAGAAAAAATATCTGGCAACGATTTTTTTAGAAATTAGCGATCTGGCAACCTTTGTGTCACGTGATGCAAAAATTTGTGTCCTTTGTGTCACGTCTATTGAAAAAGTACATCTCAGAGGTAAACCTCTGAGATGTACTTTTTCAATAGACAATGGGCTTAATGGTCTGGTCGCAAGTGCTTCCGTCAAGGCCATCCAGCGTCGGTTACAGGAGATGTAAGTCTCAACATAGGCACAGTTTAGACTCGACCTTGCGGACTGCAGCTAACGATCCTGGTGCTCTACTAACTGAGCTAACCTCAGTCCCCTAGAGTAGGGGTTCTCAACGTGGGGATACGCTGTAAAATTTTTTCGGGTACGCCGTGACAGCTCAAAAGTCGCTAGATCTAGTAACAAAGTCGCTAAGTTGGCAACACTGCTACTGATTAATTTCTGAGAACTGAGTGACGAAGTGCGGCGCTGTAGTTTTGTCTGATGTCATTTTTTTTGTGTTTATCGATATATCTAATTTATGAATACAAAATTTAATGTGTATATATGTGTTTTATTTCATTCCCATTGTTATACTATAACTATACTTTTATCTATCTGTACAAGGGGTACGCCAGTTACATACACATTTCCAGGGGTTACGTGAAGCATAAAAGTTAGAGAAACACTGATATATATGTTTTATTTTATTCCCATAGTTATTATAACTATACTTTTATCTCTCTATACAAGGGGTACGCCAGTTACATACACATTTCCAGGGGTTACGTGAAGCATAAAAGGTTGACAACCACTGATATATATGTTTTATTTTATTCCCATTGTTATACTAGAACTATAGTTTTATCTATCTATACAAGGGGTACGCCAGTTACATACACATTTCCAGGGGTTACGTGAAGCATAAAAGATTGAGAACCACTAATATATATATATGTTTTATTTTATTCCCATTGTTATACTATAACTATAGTTTTATCCATCTATACAAGGGGTACGCCAGTTACATACACATTTCCAGGGGGTACGTGAAGCATAAAAGGATGAGAACCACTGATATATATGTTTTATTTTATTCCCATTGTTATACTATAACTATAGTTTTATGCATCTATACAAGGGGTACGCCAGTTACATACACATTTCCAGGGGGTACGTGAAGCATATAAGGTTGAGAACCACTGATATATATGTTTTATTTTATTCTCATTGTTATACTATAACTATAGGTTTATCTATCTATACAAGGGGTACGCCACTTACATACACATTCCCAGGGGGTACGTGAAGCATAAAAGGTTGAGAACCACTGATATATACGTTTTATTTTATTCCCATTGTTATACTATAACTATAGTTTTATCTATCTATACAAGGGGTACGCCAGTTACATACACATTTCCAGGGGTTACGTGAAGCATAAAAGGATGAGAACCACTGATATATACGTTTTATTTTATTCCCATTGTTATACTATAACTATAGTTTTATCTATCTATACAAGGGGTACGCCAGTTACATACACATTTCCAGGGGTTACGTAAAGCATAAAAGGTTGAGAACCACTGATATATACGTTTTATTTTACTCCCATTGTTATACTATAACTATAGTTTTATCTATCTATACAAGGGGTATGCCAGTTACATACACATTTCCAGGGGGTACGTGAAGCATTAAAGGTTGAGAACCACTGATATATATGTTTTATTTTATTCCCATTGTTATACTATAACTATAGTTTTATCTATCTATACAAGGGGTATGCCAGTTACATACACATTTCCAGGGGGTACGTGAAGCATTAAAGGTTGAGAACCACTGATATATATGTTTTATTTTATTCCCATTGTTATACTATAACTATAGTTTTATCTATCTATACAAGGGGTACGCCAGTTACATACACATTTCCAGGGGGTACGTGAAGCATAAAAGATTGAGAACCACTGATATATATGTTTTATTTTATACCAATTGTTATACTATAACTAAAGTTTTATCTATCTATACAAGGGGTATGCCAGTTACATACACATTTTCAGGGGGTACGGGAAGCATAAAAGGATGAGAACCACTGATATATATGTTTTATTTTATCCCCATTGTTATACTATAACTAAAGTTTTATCTATCTATACAAGGGGTATGCCAGTTACATACACATTTTCAGGGGGTACGTGAAGCATAAAAGGATGAGAACCACTGATATATATGTTTTATTTTATTCCCATTGTTATACTATAACTAAAGTTTTATCTATCTATACAAGGGGTATGCCAGTTACATACACATTTTCAGGGGGTACGGGAAGCATAAAAGGATGAGAACCACTGATATATATGTTTTATTTTATTCCCATTGTTATACTATAACTATAGTTTTATGCATCTATACAAGGGGTGCGCCAGTTACATACACATTTCCAGGGGATACGTGAAGCATAAAAGATTGAGAACCACTGATATATATGTTTTATTTTATTCCCATTGTTATACTATAACTATAGTTGTATCCATCTATACAAGGGGTACGCCAGTTACATACACATATGCAGGGGGTACGTGAAGCATAAAAGGTTGAGAACCACTGATATATATGTTTTATTTTATTCCCATTGTTATACTATAACTATAGTTTTATCCATCTATACAAGGGGTACGCCAGTTACATACACATTTCCAGGGGGTACGTGAAGCATAAAAGATTGAGAACCACTGATATATATGTTTTATTTTATTCCCATTGTTATACTAGAACTATAGTTTTATCTATCTATACAAGGGATATGCCAGTTACATACACATTTCCAGGGGGTACGTGATGCATAAAAGGTTGAGAACCACTGATATATATGTTTTATTTTATTCCCATTGTTATATTATACCTATAGTTTTATCTATCTAAACAAAGGGTACGTGAAGCATAAAAGGTTGAGAACCACTGATATATAGGTTTTATTTTATTCTCATTGTTATACTAGAACTATAGTTTTATCTATCTATACAAGGGATACGCCAGTTACATACACATTTCCAGGGGGTACGTGATGCATAAAAGATTGAGAACCACTGATATATAGGTTTTATTTTATTCCCATTGTTATATTATACCTATAGTTTTATCTATCTAAACAAAGGGTACGTGAAGCATAAAAGGTTGAGAACCACTGATATATAGGTTTTATTTTATTCCCATTGTTATACTATACCTATAGTTTTATCTATCTATCCAAAGGGTACGCCAGTTGCATACACATTTTCAGGGGGTACGTGAAGCATAAAAGGATGAGAACCACTGATATATATGTTTTATTTTATTCCCATTGTTATACTATAACTATAGTTTTACCTATCTATACAAGGGGTACGCCAGTTACATACACATTTCCAGGGGGTACGTGAAGCATAAAAGATTGAGAACCACTGATATATATGTTTTATTTTATTCCCATTGTTATATTATAACTATAGGTTTATCTATCTATACAAGGGGTACGCCAGTTTCATACACATTTCCAGGGGGTACGTGAAGCATTAAAGGTTGAGAACCACTGATATATATGTTTTATTTTATTCCCATTTTTATACTATAACTATAGTTTTATCTATCTATACAAGGGGTACGCCAGTTACATACACATTTCCAGGGGGTACGTGAAGCATAAAAGGATGAGAACCACTGATATATATGTTTTATTTTATTCCCATTGTTATACTATAACTAAAGTTTTATCTATCTATACAAGGGGTATGCCAGTTACATACACATTTTCAGGGGGTACGGGAAGCATAAAAGGATGAGAACCACTGATATATATGTTTTATTTTATTCCCATTGTTATACTATAACTATAGTTTTATGCATCTATACAAGGGGTACGCCACTTACATACACATTTCCAGGGGGTACGTGAAGCATTAAAGGTTGAGAACCACTGATATATGTTTTATTTTATTCCCATTGTTATACTATAACTATAGTTGTACCATCTATACAAGGGGTACGCCAGTTACATACACATATGCAGGGGTTACGTGAAGCATAAAAGGATGAGAACCACTGATATATATGTTTTATTTCATTCCCATTGTTATACTATAACTATAGTTTTATCTATCTATACAAGGGGTACGCCAGTTACATACACATTCCCAGGGGGTACGTGAAGCATAAAAGGTTGAGAACCACTGATATATATGTTTTATTTTATTCCCATTGTTATACTATAACTATAGTTTTATCCATCTATACAAGGGGTACGCAAGTTACATACACATTTCCAGGGCGTACGTGAAGCATAAAAGATTGAGAACCACCGATATATATGTTTTATTTTATTCCCATTGTTATACTATAACTATAGTTTTATCTATCTATACAAGGGGTACGCCAGTTACATACACATTTCCAGGGGTTACGTGAAGCATAAAAGGATGAGAACCACTGATACATATGTTTTATTTTATTCCCATTGTTATACTATAACTATAGTTTTATCTATCTATACAAGGGGTACGCCAGTTACATACACATTTCCAAGGGTTACGTGAAGCATAAAAGGTTGACAACCACTGATATATATGTTTTATTTTATTCCCATTGTTATACTAGAACTATAGTTTTATCTATCTATACAAGGGATACGCCAGTTACATACACATTTCCAGGGGGTACGTGAAGCATAAAAGGTTGAGAACCACTGATATATATGTTTTATTTTATTCCCATTGTTTTATTTTAACTATAGTTTTATCGATCTATACAAGGGGTACGCCAGTTACATACACATTTCCAGGGGGTACGTGAAGCATAAAAGGTTGACAACCACTGATATATATGTTTTATTTTATTCCCATTGTTATACTATAACTATAGTTTTATCTATCTATACAAGGGGTACGCCAGTTACATACACATTTCCAGGGGTTACGTGAAGCATAAAAGATTGAGAACCACTGATATATATGTTTTATTTTATTCCCATTGTTATACTATAACTATAGTGTTATATATCTCTACAAGGGGTACGCCAGTTACATACACATTTCCAGGGGTTACGTGAAGCATAAAAGATTGAGAACCACTGATATATATGTTTTATTTTATTCCCATTGTTATTCTATAACTATAGTTTTATATATCTATACAAGGGGTACGCCAGTTACATACACATTTCCAGGGGGTACGTGAAGCATTAAAGGTTGAGAACCACTGATATATACGTTTTATTTTATTCCCATTGTTATACTATAACTATAGTTTTATCTATCTATACAAGGGGTACGCCAGTTACATACACATTTCCAGGGGTTACGTGAAGCATAAAAGGATGAGAACCAATGATATATACGTTTTATTTTATTCCCATTGTTATACTATAACTATAGTTTTATCTATCTATACAAGGGGTACGCCAGTTACATACACATTTCCAGGGGTTACGTAAAGCATAAAAGGTTGAGAACCACTGATATATACGTTTTATTTTACTCCCATTGTTATACTATAACTATAGTTTTATCTATCTATACAAGGGGTATGCCAGTTACATACACATTTCCAGGGGGTACGTGAAGCATTAAAGGTTGAGAACCACTGATATATATGCTTTATTTTATTCCCATTGTTATACTATAACTATAGTTTTATCCATCTATACAAGGGGTACGCCAGTTACATACACATTTCCAGGGGGTACGTGAAGCATAAAAGATTGAGAACCACTGATATATATGTTTTATTTTATTCCCATTGTTATACTAGAACTATAGTTTTATCTATCTATACAAGGGATACGCCAGTTACATACACATTTCCAGGGGGTACGTGGTGCATAAAAGGTTGAGAACCACTGATATATATGTTTTATTTTATTCCCATTGTTATATTATACCTATAGTTTTATCTATCTAAACAAAGGGTACGTGAAGCATAAAAGGTTGAGAACCACTGATATATAGGTTTTATTTTATTCCCATTGTTATACTAGAACTATAGTTTTATCTATCTATACAAGGGATACGCCAGTTACATACACATTTCCAGGGGGTACGTGATGCATAAAAGGTTGAGAACCACTGATATATAGGTTTTATTTTATTCCCATTGTTATATTATACCTATAGTTTTATCTATCTAAACAAAGGGTACGTGAAGCATAAAAGGTTGAGAACCACTGATATATAGGTTTTATTTTATTCCCATTGTTATACTATACCTATAGTTTTATCTATCTATCCAAAGGGTACGCCAGTTGCATACACATTTTCAGGGGGTACGTGAAGCATAAAAGGATGAGAACCACTGATATATATGTTTTATTTTATTCCCATTGTTATACTATAACTATAGTTTTACCTATCTATACAAGGGGTACGCCAGTTACATACACATTTCCAGGGGGTACGTGAAGCATAAAAGATTGAGAACCACTGATATATATGTTTTATTTTATTCCCATTGTTATATTATAACTATAGGTTTATCTATCTATACAAGGGGTACGCCAGTTTCATACACATTTCCAGGGGGTACGTGAAGCATTAAAGGTTGAGAACCACTGATATATATGTTTTATTTTATTCCCATTTTTATACTATAACTATAGTTTTATCTATCTATACAAGGGGTACGCCAGTTACATACACATTTCCAGGGGGTACGTGAAGCATAAAAGGATGAGAACCACTGATATATATGTTTTATTTCATTCCCATTGTTATACTATAACTATAGTTTTATCTATCTATACAAGGGGTATGCCAGTTACATACACATTTTCAGGGGGTACGGGAAGCATAAAAGGATGAGAACCACTGATATATATGTTTTATTTTATTCCCATTGTTATACTATAACTATAGTTTTATGCATCTATACAAGGGGTACGCCACTTACATACACATTTCCAGGGGGTACGTGAAGCATTAAAGGTTGAGAACCACTGATATATGTTTTATTTTATTCCCATTGTTATACTATAACTATAGTTGTACCATCTATACAAGGGGTACGCCAGTTACATACACATATGCAGGGGTTACGTGAAGCATAAAAGGATGAGAACCACTGATATATATGTTTTATTTTATTCCCATTGTTATACTATAACTATAGTTTTATCTATCTATACAAGGGGTACGCCAGTTACATACACATTCCCAGGGGGTACGTGAAGCATAAAAGGTTGAGAACCACTGATATATATGTTTTATTTTATTCCCATTGTTATACTAGAACTATAGTTTTATCTATCTATACAAGGGATACGCCAGTTACATACACATTTCCAGGGGGTACGTGAAGCATAAAAGGTTGAGAACCACTGATATATATGTTTTATTTTATTCCCATTGTTTTATTTTAACTATAGTTTTATCGATCTATACAAGGGGTACGCCAGTTACATACACATTTCCAGGGGGTACGTGAAGCATAAAAGGTTGACAACCACTGATATATATGTTTTATTTTATTCCCATTGTTATACTATAACTATAGTTTTATCTATCTATACAAGGGGTACGCCAGTTACATACACATTTCCAGGGGTTACGTGAAGCATAAAAGATTGAGAACCACTGATATATATGTTTTATTTTATTCCCATTGTTATACTATAACTATAGTGTTATATATCTCTACAATGGGTACGCCAGTTACATACACATTTCCAGGGGTTACGTGAAGCATAAAAGATTGAGAACCACTGATATATATGTTTTATTTTATTCCCATTGTTATTCTATAACTATAGTTTTATATATCTATACAAGGGGTACGCCAGTTACATACACATTTCCAGGGGGTACGTGAAGCATTAAAGGTTGAGAACCACCGATATATATGTTTTATGTTATTCCCATTTTTATACTATAACTATAGTTTTATCTATCTATACAAGGGGTACGCCAGTTACATACACATTTCCAGGGGTTACGTGAAGCATAAAAGGATGAGAACCACTGATATATATGTTTTATTTTATTCCCATTGCTATACTATAACTATAGTTTTATCCATCTATACAAGGGGTACGCCAGATACATACACATTTCCAGGGGTTACGTGAAGCATAAAAGGATGAGAACCACTGATATATATGTTTTATTTTATTCCCATTGTTATACTATAACTATAGTTTTATCTGTCTATACAAGGGGTACGCCAGTTACATACACATTTCCAGGGGGTACGTGAAGCATAAAAGGTTGACAACCACTGATATATATGTTTTATTTTATTCCCATTGTTATACTATAACTATAGTTTTATCTATCTATACAAGGGGTACGCCAGTTACATACACATTTCCAGGGGTTACGTGAAGCATAAAAGATTGAGAACCACTGATATATATGTTTTATTTTATTCCCATTGTTATACTATAACTATAGTTTTATCTATCTATACAAGGGGTACGCCAGTTACATACACATTTCCAGGGGGTACGTGAAGCATAAAAGGTTGACAACCACTGATATATATGTTTTATTTTATTCCCATTGTTATACTATAACTATAGTTTTATCTATCTATACAAGGGGTACGCCAGTTACATACACATTTCCAGGGGTTACGTGAAGCATAAAAGATTGAGAACCACTGATATATATGTTTTATTTTATTCCCATTGTTATACTATAACTATAGTTTTATCTATCTATACAAGGGGTACGCCAGTTACATACACATTTCCAGGGGTTACGTGAAGCATAAAAGATTGAGAACCACTGATATATATGTTTTATTTTATTCCCATTGTTATACTATAACTATAGTTTTATATATCTATACAAGGGGTACGCCAATTACATACACATTTCCAGGGGTTACGTGAAGCATGAAAGGATGAGAACCACTGATATATATGTTTTATTTTATTCCCATTGTTATACTATAACTATAGTTTTATCTGTTTATACAAGGGGTACGCCAGTTACATATACATTTCCAGGGGTTACGTGAAGCATAAAAGATTGAGAACCACTGATATATATGTTTTATTTTATTCCCATTGTTATACTATAACTATAGTTTTATCTATCTATACAAAGGGTACGCCAGTTACATACACATTTCCAGGGGTTACGTGAAGCATAAAAGGATGAGAACCACTGATATATATGTTTTATTTTATTCCCATTGCTATACTATAACTATAGTTTTATCCATCTATACAAGGGGTACGCCAGATACATACACATTTCCAGGGGTTACGTGAAGCATAAAAGGATGAGAACCACTGATATATATGTTTTATTTTATTCCCATTGTTATACTATAACTATAGTTTTATCTGTCTATACAAGGGGTACGCCAGTTACATACACATTTCCAGGGGGTACGTGAAGCATAAAAGGTTGACAACCACTGATATATATGTTTTATTTTATTCCCATTGTTATACTATAACTATAGTTTTATCTATCTATACAAGGGGTACGCCAGTTACATACACATTTCCAGGGGTTACGTGAAGCATAAAAGATTGAGAACCACTGATATATATGTTTTATTTTATTCCCATTGTTATACTATAACTATAGTTTTATCTATCTATACAAGGGGTACGCCAGTTACATACACATTTCCAGGGGTTACGTGAAGCATAAAAGATTGAGAACCACTGATATATATGTTTTATTTTATTCCCATTGTTATACTATAACTATAGTTTTATCTATCTATACAAGGGGTACGCCAGTTACATACACATTTCCAGGGGGTACGTGAAGCATAAAAGGTTGACAACCACTGATATATATGTTTTATTTTATTCCCATTGTTATACTATAACTATAGTTTTATATATCTATACAAGGGGTACGCCAATTACATACACATTTCCAGGGGTTACGTGAAGCATAAAAGGATGAGAACCACTGATATATATGTTTTATTTTATTCCCATTGTTATACTATAACTATAGTTTTATCTGTCTATACAATTGATACGCCAGTTACATACACATTTCCAGGGGGTACGTGAAGCATAAAAGGTTGACAACCACTGATATATATGTTTTATTTTATTCCCATTGTTATACTATAACTATAGTTTTATCTATCTATACAAGGGGTACGCCAGTTACATACACATTTCCAGGGGTTACGTGAAGCATAAAAGATTGAGAACCATATATATATATATGTTTTATTTTATTCCCATTGTTATACTATAACTATAGTTTTATCTGTCTATACAAGGGATACGCCAGTTACATACACATTTCCAGGGGGTACGTGAAGCATAAAAGGTTGACAACCACTGATATATATGTTTTATTTTATTCCCATTGTTATACTATAACTATAGTTTTATCTATCTATACAAGGGGTACGCCAGTTACATACAGATTTCCAGGGGTTACGTGAAGCATAAAAGATTGAGAACCACTGATATATATGTTTTATTTTATTCCCATTGTTATACTATAACTATAGTTTTATCTATCTATACAAGGGGTGCGCCAGTTACATATACATTTCCAGGGGATACGTGAAGCATAAAAGATTGAGAACCACTGATATATATGTTTTATTTTATTCCCATTGTTATACTATAACTATAGTTTTATCTATCTATACAAGGGGTACGCCAGTTACATACACATTTCCAGGGGGTACGTGAAGCATAAAAGGTTGACAACCACTGATATATATGTTTTATTTTATTCCCATTGTTATACTATAACTATAGTTTTATCTATCTATACAAGGGGTACGCCAGTTACATACAGATTTCCAGGGGTTACGTGAAGCATAAAAGATTGAGAACCACTGATATATATGTTTTATTTTATTCCCATTGTTATACTATAACTATAGTTTTATCTATCTATACAAGGGGTGCGCCAGTTACATACACATTTCCAGGGGATACGTGAAGCATAAAAGATTGAGAACCACTGATATATATGTTTTATTTTATTCCCATTGTTATACTATAACTATAGTTTTATATATCTATACAAGGGGTACGCCAATTACATACACATTTCCAGGGGTTACGTGAAGCATAAAAGGATGAGAACCACTGATATATATGTTTTATTTTATTCCCATTGTTATACTATAACTATAGTTTTATCTATCTATACAAGGGGTACGCCAGTTACATACACATTTCCAGGGGTTACGTGAAGCATAAAAGATTGAGAACCACTGACATATATGTTTTATTTTATTCCCATTGTTATACTATAACTATAGTTTTATCTATCTATACAAGGGGTGCGCCAGTTACATACACATTTCCAGGGGATACGTGAAGCATAAAAGATTGAGAACCACTGATATATATGTTTTATTTTATTCCCATTGTTATACTATAACTATAGTTTTATATATCTATACAAGGGGTACGCCAATTACATACACATTTCCAGGGGTTACGTGAAGCATAAAAGGTTGACAACCACTGATATATATGTTTTATTTTATTCCCATTGTTATACTATAACTATAGTTTTATCTATCTATACAAGGGGTACGCCAGTTACATACAGATTTCCAGGGGTTACGTGAAGCATAAAAGATTGAGAACCACTGATATATATGTTTTATTTTATTCCCATTGTTATACTATAACTATAGTTTTATCCATCTATACAAGGGGTACGCCAGATACATACACATTTCCAGGGGTTACGTGAAGCATAAAAGGATGAGAACCACTGATATATATGTTTTATTTTATTCCCATTGTTATACTATAACTATAGTTTTATCTGTCTATACAAGGGGTACGCCAGTTACATACACATTTCCAGGGGGTACGTGAAGCATAAAAGGTTGACAACCACTGATATATATGTTTTATTTTATTCCCATTGTTATACTATAACTATAGTTTTATCTATCTATACAAGGGGTACGCCAGTTACATACACATTTCCAGGGGTTACGTGAAGTATAAAAGATTGAGAACCACTGATATATATGTTTTATTTTATTCCCATTGTTATACTATAACTATAGTTTTATCTATCTATACAAGGGGTGCGCCAGTTACATACACATTTCCAGGGGATACGTGAAGCATAAAAGATTGAGAACCACTGATATATATGTTTTATTTTATTCCCATTGTTATACTATAACTATAGTTTTATATATCTATACAAGGGGTACGCCAATTACATACACATTTCCAGGGGTTACGTGAAGCATAAAAGGATGAGAACCACTGATATATATGTTTTATTTTATTCCCATTGTTATACTATAACTATAGTTTTATCTGTCTATACAATTGATACGCCAGTTACATACACATTTCCAGGGGGTACGTGAAGCATAAAAGGTTGACAACCACTGATATATATGTTTTATTTTATTCCCATTGTTATACTATAACTATAGTTTTATCTATCTATACAAGGGGTACGCCAGTTACATACACATTTCCAGGGGTTACGTGAAGCATAAAAGATTGAGAACCACTGATATATATGTTTTATTTTATTCCCATTGTTATACTATAACTATAGTTTTATCTGTCTATACAAGGGATACGCCAGTTACATACACATTTCCAGGGGGTACGTGAAGCATAAAAGGTTGACAACCACTGATATATATGTTTTATTTTATTCCCATTGTTATACTATAACTATAGTTTTATCTATCTATACAAGGGGTACGCCAGTTACATACACATTTCCAGGGGTTACGTGAAGCATAAAAGATTGAGAACCACTGATATATATGTTTTATTTTATTCCCATTGTTATACTATAACTATAGTTTTATCTGTCTATACAAGGGATACGCCAGTTACATACACATTTCCAGGGGGTACGTGAAGCATAAAAGGTTGACAACCACTGATATATATGTTTTATTTTATTCCCATTGTTATACTATAACTATAGTTTTATCTATCTATACAAGGGGTACGCCAGTTACATACAGATTTCCAGGGGTTACGTGAAGCATAAAAGATTGAGAACCACTGATATATATGTTTTATTTTATTCCCATTGTTATACTATAACTATAGTTTTATCTATCTATACAAGGGGTGCGCCAGTTACATATACATTTCCAGGGGATACGTGAAGCATAAAAGATTGAGAACCACTGATATATATGTTTTATTTTATTCCCATTGTTATTCTATAACTATAGTTTTATATATCTATACAAGGGGTACGCCAATTACATACACATTTCCAGGGGTTACGTGAAGCATAAAAGGATGAGAACCACTGATATATATGTTTTATTTTATTCCCATTGTTATACTATAACTATAGTTTTATCTATCTATACAAGGGTTGCGCCAGTGACATACACATTTCCAGGGGATACGTGAAGCATAAAAGGTTGACAACCAGTGATATATATTTTTTATTTTATTCCCACTGTTATACTATAACTATAGTTTTATATATCTATACAAGGGGTACGCCACTTACATACACATTTCTCAGAATTTCTTTACATACACACCTCAGAATACGTGAAGCATAAAAGTTTGAGAACCACTGCCCTAGGGAGAGGAAGAAACCTGTAACATGACGAAACTGTGCATTCTAGGATTTTCATGGCAGGTGGAAACTTTCCCTGGCCAATCCCCTCCATGACCTGATTTCGACGTCTCAATTACGTCACCATACCCATATACGTGATTGTAGTCACTGACAATAAGAACTTCCTCTAACCCTCCAAAAAAAGTTCCTTACCTCATATCCAGTTTAAAAAATATTTCATTGGGCTCTGTTAGGAAACTTCTTGCGAAATTCTTCGAAAAACAGGCCTAATTTTTCTTGAAGCCTTATTTGCGAATAAGAATGTTCAGATTACGTAAGAGCAAGAAGTCAAAGGTCAACAACACTACCTAGAGAGAAAGAATCGCCTGAAATTCTATCCAACGATTTCTCGTTGATAATGATGCTGATGATGAAATTAAATAATGATGAAAGCCCGAATCCCCTGGTCCACTCTTTCGCTTGAGCTTTCCTCAAGGGATTACCTCGAAGCTGGTGATGATGTCAATTAAGATCCAGAGAGCTTTGGGACGCATCATGGGAATTGAAGGATGGGTTGTGTAGCTTTACCTCTGAGCGACACTTTTTTGCACACCGTGGGCTAATAGGCCAGGTCATAAAGACCCCGAAGGCTCAGAGAAGGTTGGGGGGAGAGGACCCACTGGAACAGCTGTTGGGAGACAGATGTTAGCATTCCGTCAAGGCCATCCAGCGTGTTCTTTAACGTGCACAGGGTTGAGTTGGATTGTTTTACTTCTGAGCGACACTTTTTTGCACACCATGGGCTAAATGGCCAGGTCATAAGGACCCCGAAGGCTCAGAGAAGGTTGGGGGGAGGGTACCCACTGGAACAGCTGTTGGGAGACAGATGGTAGCCTACCCCGTCAAGGCCATACAGCATGTTCTTTAACGTGCACAGGGTTGAGTTGGATTGTTTTACCTCTGAGCGGCACTTTTTTGCACACCGTGGGCTAAATGGCCTGGTCACAAGGACCCCGAAGTCTCAGAGAAGGTTGGGGGAGGGGACCCACTGGAACAGCTGTTGGGAGACAGATGGTAACCTCCCGTCAAGGCCATCAGCGTGTTCTTTAACGTGCACAGGGTGAGTTGGATTGTTTTACCTCTGAGCGACACTTTTTTGCACACCGTGGGCTAATAGGCCAGGTCATAAGTACCCCGAAGGCTCAGAGAAGGTTGGGGGGAGGGGACCCACTGGAACAGCTGTTGGGAGACAGATGGTAGCCTCTCGTCAAGGCCATCCAGTGTGTTCTTTAACGTGCACAGGGTTGAGTTGGATTGTTTTACCTCTGAGCGACACTTTTTTGCACACCGTGGGCTAATAGGCCAGGTCATAAGGACCCCGAAGGCTGAGAGAAGGTTGGGGAGGGGACCCACTGAAACAGTTGTTGGGAGATAGATGGTAGACCCCCGTCAAGGCCATCCATTGTGTTCTTTAAAGTGCACAGGGTACGGCTCTTCCGCACACGTGGCCACAGCTTAACGTTCCATCCGATGGACGGCGGCCTTTCGAAGCCCATCAGTGTTCCCTATTAACCGTGGACAGGGCGGGGAGTTTTGCGGAGATAAATCTCAGTGCTGTCCCAGCTGGGATTCGAACCTGGGAACTGCAGATTACGAGCCTGGCGCGCTACCGTCTGAGCCACTCCCGCCCCAACTCCAGGATGCTGAAGTTGATTTGGCGAGAGGTGCAGAGGAGATTGGGATAGTTATTGTCATTCTTCCCGCTTAATCTGAAAGCAGGACCGGTTCAGGGAATTCTAGGGGCCCGAGGCACCTCAGAATTTTGGGGCCCCTCCTACTACCAGCAAATGAAAGAAAAATCTCACCTTCGATTTAGTGGTATTTAGAAAAACTAGTTGAAAAAATTCATGAAATGTACATAAGTTTAATAGCTTTTGAAATTATTGCTCTTACTAGCATTCTCAAGGGGGGGTTGGCTAGCCCCCCCCCCCCCCCCCCCCCCCCCCCCCCTCAGATTCGACTCTGCTGATATATTTCATAATACTTTCAACAGCGAACAGAGAACTTATAGAAAAATAATTCTTTAGACTTTATAGCTAGTTCACATAATTCATTATTTTATAATAGTTTGGGAAATTTATTTTATTTTTACTAATTGCAAAGGTTGCATAAGTTGGAAGAAAATATTCATTTGCACTTTAAATCCCGCCTGGCCTTAACTGCTAAGGGGCCCCAATCTGACTTGGAGCCGGGGCCCATTAGGTCTTGCCTTAATCTGGCTCAGTCTAAAAGTGATTTCGCTCTGGAAGCAGATCATTTTGATAGGCTGAGTCGGATTGGCTTATTCTACCTCTGATCGGCACTTTTTTGCACACAGTAGTCTAAACGGATAGGTCACAATGACCCCAAGCGCTCAGATAAGGTTGGGGAAGGGAACTCACTGGACACTTGTTAGGAAACAGATGGTACAGTCGCTCAAAAAATATCCGAAAGCTATGGTCGATTTCAGATTTCAGAAAAAATAACTGGCAATGTTAGTAATAACGCAAATTAGAGATCTGGCAACCTTCGTGTCGAAGGTTGCCAGATCACAAATTTTCTACCAGATCACAAATTTCTAAAAAAATCGTTGCCAGTTATTTTTTCTGAATTCTGAAATCAACCATAGTGTTCCGATATTTTTTAATATATATAATGCGTATGAATATATAATGCAATGAATATGGAGCGTGTGCCGTTACCGTTCACAGCAAACTGGAGCGGTTGCGGTTAATGTTCACAGCACATTGGATCGTGTGAGTTCACAAAGACCTGGATCGTGTGGGCTCACTCACGGAAATATTGAGCGTGTGCAGTTACCGTTCACAGCAAACTGGAGCGGTTGCGGTTAATGTTCACAGCACATTGGATCGTGTGAGCTCACAAAGACCTGGATCGTGTGGGCTCACTCACGGAAATATTGAGCGTGTGCAGTTACCGTTCACAGCAAACTGGAGCGGTTGCGGTTAATGTTCACAGCACATTGGATCGTGTGAGCTCACAAAAGACCTGGATCGTGTGGGCTCACTCACGGAAATATTGAGCGTGTGCAGTTACCGTTCACAGCAAACTGGAGCGGTTGCAGTAACTGCATCCGCTCCAGTTTGCTGTGAACGGTAGCTGGAGCGTGTACAGTTGCTGTACAATCCAGATATTTTTCCTAAATTCTGTAATCACGTGACACGAAGGTAGCCAGATCACTAATTTCTAAAAAAAATCGTTGCCAGTTATTTTTTCTGAATTCTGAAATCCACCATAGCGTTCGGATATTTTTTTGAGCGACTGGTATATTCTAGTTGGATAAATAGTCAGGCGGCAGGGATCCCCAGGGAATGAGAAATGGATAGGTGGATAACCAGAATACTTTCAAGAGACAGATGGGAGCCTTTCATCAAACCCATCCAGTGTTTTTTTCCGACATGCGCAGAGCATCGACTCTCCTACATACGGGACCATCATTTAACATCTTATCCTAACGACACAAGGACTGCAGAATAATGTTTGGCGCTCTCATTTCAAAAAAGAGACAAGCTTGAATGAAAATCGTTAATCGATTTTTAGGGGCGGGGGTGGCTCAGTCGATTGCGCGCCAGGCTCGTAATCTGTAGTTCCCAGGTTCGAGTCCCAGCTGGGTCAGCGTTGAGATTTATCTCCGCAAAATTCCCCGTCCTGCCCACGGTCAGTAGGGGACACCGATGGGCTTGGAAAGGCCGCCGTCCGTCGGATGAGACGTTAAGCCGTGACCCCGTGTGCGGGAGAGTCCATACCCTGTGCACGTTAAAGAACATGCTGGATGGCCTTGACGGGAGGCTACCATCTGTCTCCCAACAGCTGTTCCACTGAGCCTTAGGGGTCCATGTGACCTGGCCATTTAGCCCATGGTGTGCAAAAAAATGCCGCTCAGTGGTAAAACAGCCCAAAATTTAATCGATTTTTGAGAAAAACGCCATTTTATAAAATCGTTTTTTGTCAAATACCTTTAACGTTTGCTTAGGCCGATATATGAAATTTCAATTAATTATATTTTAAATATAAATTATACCGAATGTACCGCAAAACGATACTTTAAATTGTAATTTTTTTGAGTGATATTTATAAGAATGTTAGCTCTGATGATAATTGAAGGTTTCTTTCAGTTCTGCGAGCGAATTCTTCCGCTGTTGGCATGCTCTACCTCTGAGCCTGCTTACACCTCCTACACGGAGATGTCCTTCGTTACCACGGCAACACTCGTGAATACTGCCCGCGTCCACTGCTCCTGCCCAGCTGACCACTTGCTCGTCAGGAATGACACCAGTTTCCACCAGTATGACAACGGGGTGACATCCATCAGCACCAGCTATCTCTGCAAACCGGTAAGTCAACCCACTTGGACACGTCTCTTTACCAAAATAATTTTCCCTGTAGATAATTTGCCAAATTTTGGCCACATGGCCCTCCAGTTTGCAATTTGCATTCGATTAAAATTCGGTTTGGATCTGCCAGGGAACGCTACATTGCAGATGGTATCACATAATCTGGAGATAATTTTAAATTTCATCATAAACGGTTTGAGTTATTTACTTAACACAGCAAATGTGCAAGTATTTTTCTAACTTATATGGTAGCCTTTTATTTTGCATTTTGTTTGTTCGAAGACTTCTGACCACCCTATATATATTTAAATTGTATTAGATGTGTAGATTTTTAAGGGAATGAACATGTATGCTATTGCATAGCCAATAGATAGATAGAGATTTATAGATATCTTATTCACTACTCTCAACACCAGTACAATACAAAAATCCGAAACAAAAAACGTACTTTTACATAAATTTTTCCAGTTCAAAAGTTCATATACATGAACTGATTAACACAATTATATTGTAAAGTATAAATTATAATCTATTTTATAGCTGGTTTTTTTTAAATAAACAAACTGAACAATATGAAAGTAGTAAAAAAATAAGAGAACTCCACTTGAGTCCGAGCTCGTGTGTAGTGAAGTTCACGAATATAACTTTTACGGAATTAGTTGCAAACAGTGTTATAAAAGTTAAATATTAAAGCTAAAGTTGTTGGGTTGTTTTACCTCTGAGCGGCACTTTTTTTGCACACCATCGGCTAAATAGCCAGGTCACATGGACCCCGAAGGCTCAGAGAAGGTTATGGGAGGGGACCCACTGGAACGGCTGTTGGGAGACAGATGGTAGCCTCCCGTCAAGGCCATCCAGCGTGTTCTTTAACGTGCACAGGGTATGGCTCTCTCGCAAACGGAGCCACGGCTTAACGTCCCATCCGACGGACGGCGGCCTTTCCAAGCCCATCGGTGTCCCCTACTGACCGTGGGCAAGGCGGGGATTTTTGCGGAGATAAATCCCAACGCTGACCCAGCTGGGACTCGAACCAGGGAACTACAGATTACGAGCCTGGCGCGCTACCGACTGAGCCACCCCCTATTAAAGTTAAAGTTTTATCTCTATAGATATTTCTCTACGTCATCACAACCCACTAACCAAATGCTATGTCCAAGTTATTAATTTGTTTAAATGACTTGGTTATAACAATATTTTGCCAATAAATAAACACGATGATGGAAAAATTGGTACCTCGTTATGTCTTGTTTTGCATATTTTAGTTCCGATTTAATAATTAAAACTACACTGCTTAAAGTGGAAATCGCAACGCCAAAGAAGAAATGGAAGTAGAGATATGTAAATCGCACGAGGCAATCGGCCATCAGAGATATGCAAATGATCAGTTCCGCAGTGAATGGGCACGTGACACCCAGCCGAGCCGTGGATAAATCCCGGAAGCCCACGGGCTTGTATCACAGCACGTCCAATAGTGAGGTTGGAGGGCATGCTGCAAAAATGTTTGGAATATACAGTCTCTCAAAAAAAAAAGGAACCTAACACTATGGTTGATTACAGAATTCAGAAAAAATGTCTGGCACGATTTTTTTTAGAAATTAGTGATCTGGTAACCTTCGTGTCACGTGACACGAAGGTTACCAGATCACTAATTTCTAAAAAAATCGTTGCCAGATATTTTTTCTGGATTCTGTAATCGGCCATAGTGTTCGGATATTTTTTGATGTATATAATGCGTATGAATATATAATGCAATGAATATGAAGCGTATGCAGTTACCGTTCACAGCAAACTGGAGCGGTTGCGGTTAATGTTTCCAGCACATTGGATCGTGTGAGCTCACAAAGACCTGGATCGTGTGGGCTCACTCACGGAAATATTGAGCTTGTGCAGTTACCGTTCACAGCAAACTGGAGCGTGTGCAGTAACTGCACACGCTCCAGTTTGCTGTGAACGGTAACTGGAGCGTGTACAGTTGCCGTACACGCTCCAGATATTTTTCCTGAATTCTGTAATCCCGTGACACGAAGGTTGCGAGATCACTAATTTCTAAAAAAAAAATCGTTGCCAGATATTTTTTCTGAATTCTGTAATCACGTGACACGAAGGTTGACAGGTCACTAATATCTAAAAAAAATCGTTGCCAGACATTTTTCCGGAATTCTGTAATCAACCATAGTGTTCGGATATTTGTTGAGCGACTGTACCTTCTGTTCTCACGTTCCGTATTTTGATCATTTGCACATCGACCCTCACAGCTTCCGTCCTGTCAGTTCCGGAAGTATGCGTCACTTCCTTCGAGGTGTTGCGATTTCTCCACTTTGAGCAGTTTAATCAGTCTTGAGCATTATAGAGCAGTGGTATTCAACCAACATACAGCCATTTTTTTTAGGGGCATGTAAAACATTTGTTCAATACATACATTTTGTGGCTAATGTGTATACTTTTACCTCTCATCTTGTTTCCTTTCGCTCGATATTAGTTGGTGTTTGCCAAAACGGTTTTACCATCCTTTCTCTCAACCAGTTGCCCGATCAAAACGGGGCGGGGGTGGCTCAGTCGGTAGCGCGCCAGGCTCGTAATCTGTAGTTCCCAGGTACGAGTCCCAGCTGGGTCAGCATTGTGATTTATCTCCGCAAAACTCCCCGCCCTGCCCACGGTCAGTAGGGGACACCGATGGACTTGGAAAGGCCGCCGTCCGTCGGATGGGACGTTAAGCCGTGGCCCCGTGTGCGGGAGAGCCATACTCTGTGCACGTTAAAGAACACGCTGGATGGCCTTGACGGGAGGCTACCATCTTTCTCCCAACAGCTGTTCCAGTGGGTATCCTCCCCCAACCTTCTCTGAGCCTTTGGGGTCCATGTGACCTGGCCATTTAGACCATGGTGTGCAAAAAAGTGCCGCTCAGAGGTAAAACAACCCAACCGATCAAAACCAGTTACGTATCAAATGAAAGCTTGTGACTTGGAGTGTCATAGGATATAAAAAAAGCCCTAGGCTTTCTTCCCTCCTAAAAAAAATGTAGATTTAAAAATCATTGCTCCATTATACTTTCCCAACGTGAAGTAGGATTTGTTATAGCTATCTGTATCACCCCCCCCCCCCCCGCCTTTCTTTTTTCCAAAAATGTTGACGGAAATTTCATGGGGCTGGATAGCAACGAGTTTTATATCGAATGGAAGTTTCTGACGTCGAGAATATCATGCGCTATCTCAAACTATGGGGAGAGGGGGGGGGGGGGGGTTGATATTCTCTGCTGGTTTTCTCCTCAGAAGTAAAGATAGCTGTTTCTTGTGAAAAAAGGAAAATTTATAAACGGATTTTTTTCAAAAAATCCTATCTTCCTACGTGCGCCCATATCAGTGATAAATCATTATTTGAATTCGTGTTAACTTCAAGGAATTCCTAGTTTGGGTATAGTTCCCAAAACTGATTTCTATTGCTCACTGAATATAAATCAATCCGAAACCCTTAAAAGCTTAAATGTCATATTTTCTAGGTCAGTTCTTGAAAGTAAGAGACTTACGCATGTCAGCTACTTCACTGATTAGAATTTCCTGCTTACGCCAATGGAGAGATTCACAGAGTTACGGAAACAGTGATAAAGAGGTGAGTAGGAGGGAGGAAACCTTGACAGTGGGGTAGACGGACTTAACAAAACCTTGACAAAGAGGTACATGGAAGTTGGGAAACTTTGACAATGGATTATCAAAACCTTGACAAAGAGGCACGTGGAAGTGGGGAAACCTTGATAGTGGGGTACACGGACTTACCAAAACTTTGGCAAATATGTACGTGGAGGTTTGGGAAACCTTGACAATGTGGTACACGGACTTACCAATACCTTGATAAAGAGGTACGTGGAGGTGGGGGAAACCTTGATAGTGGGGTACACGGACTTACCAAAACTTTAGCAAATATGTACGTGGAGGTGGGGGAAACCTTGACAATGTGGTACACGGACTTACCAATACCTTGATAAAGAGGTACGTGGAAGTGAGGAAACCTTGATAGTGGGGTACACGGACTTACCAAAACTTTGGCAAATATGTACTTGGAGGTGGGGGAAACCTTGACAATGTGGTACACGGACTTACCAATACCTTGATAAAGAGGTACGTGGAAGTGAGGAAACCTTGATAGTGGGGTACACGGATTTACCAAAACTTTGGCAAATATGTACGTTGAGGTGGGGGAAACCTTGACAATGTGGTACACGGACTTACCAATACCTTGATAAAGAGGTACGTGGAAGTGAGGAAACCTTGATAGTGGGGTACACGGACTTACCAAAACTTTGGCAAATATGTACGTGGAGGTGGGGGAAACCTTGACAATGTGGTCCACGGACTTACCAATACCTTGATAAAGAGGTACGTGGAAGTGAGGAAACCTTGATAGTGGGGTACACGGACTTACCGAAACCTTGACAAAGACGCGCGTGGAAATGAGAAAACCTCTGCAATGGGTATACGGAATTACTAAACTTTTTACAAGAGGTTCAAAGAGTTACTAAATCTTTAGTAAAAGGTTCCCCCTGATTTTCCAACACTTTGAAAAAGAGTTATACAGAGTTCTCAAGCATGGGGTATGTGTATGAATAAGGCTGAATACCACTTGCTATAGATTACGTATCGCTGATTTATTTTTGTTTTAACTCTAATCTTGTTTTTCCGCTGCAGCCACCCGTATGTAGTCATGACAGCACCTGCGCAGCCATCACCAGCAACCGTTACCAGGCGACCACTTTCATCACACGGCATTGCGCATGCCCAGAAGGCCACTTCTGCCCCAGTCACCCGGATCTGGCGAAGGATCGAGTCGACCTGGACAAGGGATCTTACTTTGTGATGCAGTGCTTGTGAAAGTCTCCGAAGATAATTGTCTCTAATGTTATTGTCCTCTTGGATGTGGGGGAAAAGACGACAGACGAACCATAACACACACCTAGCTGCAGATCGGAAAAAAATCAGTAGAAATACAAACTTTTTCGAAATAATTTTTCGCTGGTAAGATTTCGATGAAATAGGATAAGGTCTAAAATTTAGAAAATGAGTGCAGCGATCGTTTAAAGTTAAAAAAAAATAAATATTTTAAATGTAGATAAGCGGGCAGAGTGAAGTTTATCGAAGCATCATCATCATCATCATCAAAGGTTTGAATCAGAAGTCGAAAAAGTATTAGCTACGTTTCATCCAAATTATGTTATATATCTCATTCTGTTGTTTTGGAGACTAAAATAAATGAGTCTGAAACACAATCATCATTTTTGAAGCTAAATATAAATAATTACTGTCTGATATATGATCAGATTACATGGATGGGACTCTCAACAACAGGATATGACCTCATCCTATAAATATAAATCAATTGGAAAAATTCATTGATGATTTCTGAAGTTTGTCTTGGTTGAAACTTTTTTTGAGTGCAATTCCTCTTTAACCAAGTGTATTTTTCTGATGTCCCCTTCCGCCAAGAAGTAGTTCTCCTAACTTCTAACACAACCGGAAAAGGAAAGAGTGGGCCACTGAAGCCACCCTATTCCCATTCAAAGATAGGGAATTTAATGTTAGGATACATAGCTTTCGTGGATTGTTTTAGGGATTCCAAACTTTAAGGGGAAGTTATTAAATCCGTATAACCTTTCCTTTCACCGAACTCCCAACACTTTAATGGGAAGTTATTAAATCCGTATAACCTTTCCTTTCACCGAACTCCCAAAACTTTAATGGGAAGTTATTAAATCCGTATAACCTTTCCTTTCACCGAACTCCCAACACTTTAATGGGAAGTTATTAAATCCGTATAACCTTTCCTTTCACCGAACTCCCAACACTTTAATGGGAAGTTATTAAATCCGTATAACCTTTCCTTTCACCGAACTCCCAACACTTTAATGGGAAGTTATTAAATCCGTATAACCTTTCCTTTCACCGAACTCCCAAAACTTTAATGGGAAGTTATTAAATCCGTATAACCTTTCCTTTCACCGAACTCCCAAAACTTTAATGGGAAGTTATTAAATCCGTATAACCTTTCCTTTCACCGAACTCCCAAAACTTTAATGGGAAGTTATTAAATCCGTATAACCTTTCCTTTCACCGAACTCCCAAAACTTTAATGGGAAGTTATTAAATCCGTATAACCTTTCCTTTCACCGAACTCCCAACACTTCACGGATGTTCCATCAGTCCTGATCAAACATCCATGAATTAATTTGAAAGGAATGAATGATTGAATTCGATTTGATTTGAAATGAATGAATTGATAATGAAATGAACTAATTTTTCGTTCTTTTGATTGGGAAAATAATTTTTCCTTGCATACTGCAGCACAGATTTCTTTCAATTTTCATTTCCAGATTTATACCAATTTCTTAGTAGCGACGTAACTGGCGTTTATGTTTAACATCTAATGACGTAGCTAGAAAGAGAGAGTTGTAGAAGGAATGCAAGTCGTCTGAAATCATTGCTGTTCGAGTCACGGTTTGTGATTCTTTGTATTAACGTGAATTTCAGAAAATTGATATGGATTTTCCACTTGACGTAACTGTAATTCGAAGTATTGAATTTAGTTTTATAAGATGCGAATTTAAACTTCACTTGCTTGCCCTGTATGCTGATATACATCGCACAGCACAAGTAGATTTATGGGGGGATAAGATTTTTTAAAAATTCAAAGGATGCTTAGAGATATTTTAAATCGCAGTGTTATGTATCATATACTTGTCACATTGTATCTGTGAATGAAAATAAGAATAAAAAGTTCACTTTACTGAGACGATTTATTTTCTTCTTCTATTGTCTTAACCTTTATTTAAACAAAACTTTATTAATTGCCATTACTCAGGGATTAGCTAGGCTCGAATCCGATGTTCTAAGGCTCAAGTGCTTTTCTGAAGGACTTGATGTCGTTTAAGAAAAAAAAAAGGACTTGTGTTTTAAGAAAAAGGATGCCATTTGAGTAAAAAAAGGACTTGATGTCGTTTAAGAAAAAGTACCTGATGTGTTTTAAGAAAATGGATGCAATTTAAGGAAAAAAGGACTCGATGTCGTTTAAGAAAAAAGGACTTGGTGTGTTTTAAGAAAAAGGATGCCATTTTGAGGAAAAAAGTACTTGATGTGTTCAAGAAAAAGGATGCCATTTGAGGGAAAAAGGATGCCATTTGAGGAAAAATAAAAGGACTTGATGTCTTTTAAATAAAAAGGGACTTGATTTTTTTTTAAGCAAAAGGATGCCATTTGAGGAAAAAAACGATGTCGTTTGGGGGAAAAAAGACGATGCCGTTTGATGAAAAGAACTTGATGCTGCTTGAGAAAAAAAATACTTGATGCCGTTTGAAGAAAAGGATGGCGTTAGTAATAGACCACCGTCCATCAAAAGAGACGTTAAACCGTGGCATCGTATACAGGAGAGTAATACTATGTGCACGTTAAAGAACATGCATGATAAAGGGGTTGAGTTTTTTTATCTGTGAGGGGCACTTTTTTAACCCCTAATAGGCTAAACGTGCAGGCCACAAAGACCCCAAGAGTAGGAAGTGTCCACTGAACCCTCTGTTGGAATCAATTGAACAGCTTTTGGGAGACTGAAGGTTTGCCATCAAAGACATCCAGAATGTTGTTTAATGTTACGTGGCATGGCTTCTTCTGCACACCGAACCACAAACTAACGTCCCATCCGATGAACGGCGACCTTTCGAAGCCAATTCCATCGATGAAAAAGGGTATCCCCTTTTTTATCGATGGCAGAACTCAGCCATTTTTAGGGGCGGGGGTGGCTCAGTCGGTAGCGCGCCAGGCTCGTAATCTGTAGTTCCCAGGTTCGAGTCCCAGCTGGGTCAGCGTTGAGATTTATCTCCGCAAAATTCCCCGCCCTGCCCACGGTCAGTAGGGGACACCGATGGGCTTGGAAAGGCCTCCGACCGTCGGATGGGACGTTAAGCCGTGGTCCCGTGTGCGGGAGAGTCATACCCTGTGCACGTTAAAAAACACGCTGGATGGCCTTGACGGGAGCTACCATCTGTCTCCCAACAGCTATTCCAGTGGGTCTCCTCCCCCAACCTTCTCTGAGCCTTCGGGGTCCATGTGACCTGGCCATTTAGCCCATGGTGTGCAAAAAAGTGCCGCTCAGAGGTAAAACAACCCAACCCAGCCATTTTTAGATGAACACGTTAATTAAAGAAAATTATTTTAGCTCTGAATGATAGCTTTCTCCTTTTGTTTGAAGAAGTTGAACAGAAAAAGAAATCTTATAAAATATTTTTTAACCCTGTACAATATTCATCTTCCTTACAATTGGATAAACTTTCGGAGTGTGACTTTTGCACAGCAGTTGCCACATCCGGATTCCTTTTGCAAATAACTTTCTTCTTATTAATGAACCAGAACAGGCCACTAGTCTGGGAGGTGTTGCAAGAAACAGAGAGATGCGTTCAGTTATTTGATGCCACCACACACCCACCCCTCTATGTGACAAAGACATGTTTAAAACAGGTCACCTGACCACGAAAAACGAACGTGACCTCTTTCGAACATCAGGGTCAGTAGTGCTATATTTGCAATTGGAGTGTTGCCACGCAACTTTCAGTGTTTTGTCGGTGAAACGAAAAAACGAATCCGGCTTGCTTTCTTGGAACAGTTGTCAGAAGCCTCAATGTCAAAACTTTCGATTATTTCTTCTTCGGCACCAGAGGGCGTTGAAGGGCATAAAAAGGTCATTCGTAGACACGCGCCTGTCAAAATTAGATAGTTTAGGGAGAAATGCAAACTCATCAAGGTGACATTCAAGAGGATGGAAATCCTGAAGTGGTCACTAAGGCGCTTTTACTTCTTTTTCCCCAAAAGATGCGATGCGAATTTATTTGAATAAAATTTCAGTTTTGAAAGTCACGATATACAGCGATGCTATATTCAGTTAAAACCAACAAAATTTGCACGGCTGATGATTTCATTCTCTATTTTTCAGAAACTATGCTAATTTGAAATAATGTAATATTTTCTTATCAACCCATTATCAGTGAGCTTGAGTTGGGTTGTTTTATCTCTGAGCGGCACTTTTTTGCACACCATAGGCTAAATGGCCAGGTCACAAGGACCCCGAAGGCTCAGAGAGGGTTGGGGGAGGGGACCCACTGGAACAGCTGTTGGGAGACAGATAGTAGACACTACGGTTGATTACAGAATTCAGGAAAAATATCTGGATCGTGTACAGCAACTGTACCCGCTCGTTACCGTTCACAGCAAACTGGAGCGTGTGTAGTTACTGCACACGCTCCAGTTTGCTGTGAACGGTAACTGCACACGCTCAATATTTCTGTGAGTGGGCCCACACGATCCAGGTTTTTGTGAGCTCACACGATCCAATGTGCTGTGAACATTAACCGCAACCGCTCCAGTTTGCTGTGAACGGTAACTAAAAAGGTTGTTGGGTTGTTTTACCTCTGAGCGGCACTTTTTTGCACACCATGGGCTAAATGGCCAGGTCACAAGGACACCAAAAGCTCAGTGAAGGTTGGGGGAGGGGATCCACTGATACAGCTGTTGGGAGACAGATGGTAACCTCCCCTCAAGGCCATCCAGCGTGTTCTTTAAGTGCACAGGGTATGGTGGGCCCACATACGGGGCCACGGCTTAATGTCCCATCCGACGGACGGCGACCTTTTCAAGCCCATCGGTATCCCCTACTGACTGTGGGCAAGGCGGGGAATTTTGCGGAGATAAATCTCCACGCTGACCCAGCTGGGACTCGAACCTGGGAACTACAGATTACGAGCCTGGCGCGTTACCGACTGAGCCACCGCCTGACCTTTTCAAGCCCATCGGTGTCCCCTACTGACTGTGGGCAGAGTGGCGAATTTTGCGGAGATAAATCTCAACGCTGACCCAGCTGGGACTCGAACCTGGGGACTGAAGATTACGAGCCTGGCGCGCTACCAACTGAGCCACCCCCGCCCCTGCACAGTCGGGACTCGAACCTGCGAACTGCAGATTACGATCCTGGTACTCTACCAACTAAACCAACTCCGTTCTAACTAGTCCTGTTATTCAGTTCTACTGGCTGAGGCAATATTAGTATTAGGAAACGGACTTCCACTGAATTTCGCGTAAATTATTATGTGAAAAATTGAGATTCGAGTTCCCAGAACTCTTTAAACAATGAACGTGAAGTGTTGGGGGAAAAATATAGCTTTTTGGAGATTAAATTGGGATCATTAGCATACCTCCAGTGAGATTTTATCCGATAATAAAGTTCATTTTGAATATTTATACTGCTCACAAAAATTAGGGGATATTTCAAAATGAATATGAAGCGATGAAATATCCCCTAATTTTTGTGAGCAGTATATTTGAGTAATTTATCACTTTTTTTAAACATAATCCTCCCTATTCACAATAATTCTTTGAGCACAGGTTGATTAAACGGAATTAGGGGCGGGGGTGGCTCAGTGGGTAGCACGCCAGGCTCGTAATCTGCAATTCCCAAGTTCGGGTCCCAGCTGGACTAGCGTTGATATTTATCTCCGCAAAACTCCCCACCCTACCCACGTCAGTAGGGGAAACCGATGGGCATGGATGGGCCGCCGTCCGTCGGATGGGACGTTAAGCCGTGGCCCCGTGTGCGGGAGAGCCATACCCTGTGCATGTTAAAGAACACGCTGGATGGTCTTGACGGGAGGCTATCATCTGTCTCCCAACATCTGTTTCAGTGGATCTCCTCCCCCAACCTTCTCTGAGCCTTCGGGGTCCTTGTGACCTGGCCATTTAGCCCTTGGGGCGGGGGTGGCTCAGTCGGTAGCGCGCCAGGCTCGTAATCTGTAGTTCCCAGGTTCGAGTCCCAGCTGGTTAAGCGTTGAGATTTATCTCCGCAAAAATTCCCCGCCCTGCCCACGGTCAGTAGGGGACACCGATGGGCTTGGAAAGGCCGCCGTCCGTCGGATGGGATGTTAAGCAGTGGTCCCGTGTACGACAGAGCCATACCCTGTGCACGTTAAAGAACACGCTGGATGGCCTTGACGGGAGGCTACCATCTGTCTTCCAACAGCTGTTCCAGTGGGTCCCCTCCCCCAACCTTCTCTGAGCCTTCGGGGTCCATGTGACCTGGCCATTTAGCCCATGGTGTGCAAAAAAGTGCCGCTCAGAGGTAAAACAACCCAAAGCCATTTAGCTCATTGTGTGCAAAAAAGAGGAAATTGTGTTCAGAGGTAAAATAGCCCTCTCCTAGAAATGAAATCGACACCTCTAAATTAAAATAAATGTGTAAAAGAATATGACTTTTCTATCATAAAAGATCTTTTCATGGAAATCATCAAATTGTGAACTAAATTTTGATTTAAAGAATTCAGCAAGTGTAAAAACACGTAAACTCAAATGCAGAAAAAAAAACGGTCAAAAATCTCAACTTACAACCTGATAAATACTCTCATTTGGCTCTAAACATATTTGATAGAAAGATAATGAACTCTGTTGCGCGATATAAGAATAACTACATAAATAAAAGTCCGGTCTTTGTTATTTTGGGGGAGAAGGCCACGGTTGAATGTTGTTTTTTTATCAACATCGATGTGTAATCCATTGTTTCTAGAAGGATGTTTGCCCTTGAGTCTCATAATGACTGCATCACAGGGAATACTACTGTGTACAATAGAAAAAAAGGAGATGGCTTAAAGTGCTGCACTTTACGCGGACCAGCATTATTTCTGCTGCTGGTTTTAATTCCATGAGCCATTTATGGTCTCTGATATGAAGGTCTTGTGAAGGACCAAACGATTACTGGTCGTCTCCTGTTGAGGTCATCCAGCATATTCTTTAACGTTCAAAGGGTAGGACTCTTTTGCGGGATCAATAGGGGATACCGAAGGGCTTTGAAAGGCCGCCGTCCGTCGGATGGGACGTTAAAGAACACGTTGGATGGCCTTGACGGGAGGCTGTCTCCCAACATCTGTTCCAGTGGGTCCACTCACATCAACCTTCACTGAGGCTTCGGGGTCCTCGTGACCTGGCCATTTAGCCCATTGTGTGCAAAAATGGGTTGGGTTGTTTTACCTCTGAGCGGCACTTTTTTGCACACCATGGGCTAAATGGCCAGGTCACATGGACCCCGAAGGCTCAGAGAAGGTTGGGGGAGGGGACCCACTGGAACAGCTGTTGGGAGACAGATGGTAGCCTCCCGTCAAGGCCATCCAGCGTGTTCTTTAACGTGCACAGGGTATGCTCTCCCGCACACGGGGCCGCGGCTTAACGTCCCATCCGACGGACGGCGGCCTTTCCAAACCCATCGGTGTCCCCTACTGACCGTGGGCAGGGCGGGGAATTTTTGCGGAGATAAATCTCAACGCTGACCCAGCTGGGACTCGAACCTGAGAACTACAGATTACGAGCCTGGCGCGCTACCGACTGAGCCACCCCCGCCCCTGTGTGCAAAAATAGTACCGCTCAGAGGTAAAACATCCTAACTCTCCTGCGGGCCATGGTTTCAGATCCTATTCGAAGGACGGCAACTTTTGCAAGCAGATTGGTGTGATTTTTCTTATCGAGGGTGGGGGTTGAGGTTTAGCGGAAATAAATCTCAATGCTGGCACAGATGGGTTGTTCGGTTATTGTACCTCTGAAAGGTACTTTTTTGCAGATAATGGACTAAATGGCCAAGTCACAAGAGCCCTGAAAGCTCAGAGAAGGTTGGGGGAGAGGACCCACTGGACAGCTGTTAGACAGATGGTAGACTTCCGTCAAACTAGTAGTAGAAGTAGCGTGTTCTTTAAAGTGCACACTCTCTTGCACAAGGCTTAAGGTCCCATCCGATTGACGACAGCCTTTCCAAGCCCATCGGTGTCCCTCTACTGACCAAGGGCAGTGCGGGGAGTTTTGCCGAGAAAAATCTCAATGCTGGCTCAGGTGGGACTCGAACGTGGGACCTGCAGATTACGGGTCTGGCACGCTATCACTGAGCCACCCCCGCCCTAGGCGCAGGTGGGACTCGAACCTGCAAACTAGGGATTACGAGCATGGTGCGCTACCGGCTGAGCCAAACTGCCTTCCCTAGTGTGCAGAAGAGCCATTTCCTCTGCCCGTTAAAGAACACATGGGGCGGGGGTGGCTCAGTCGGTAGCGCGCCAGGCTCGTAATCTGTAGTTCCTTGGTTCGAGTCCCAGCTGGGTCAGCGTTGAGATTTATCTCCGCAAAATTCTCCGTCCTGCCCACGGTCAGTAGGGGACACCGATGGGTTTGGAAAGGCCGCCGTCCGTCGGATGGGACGTTAAGCCGTGGCCCCGTGTGCGGGAGAGTCATACCTTGTGCACGTTAAAGAACACGCTGGATGGCCTTGACGGGAGGCTACCATCTGTCTCCCAACAGCTGTTCCAGTGGGTCCCCTCCCCCAACCTTCTCTGAGCCTTCGGGGTCCATGTGACCTGGCCATTTAGCCCATGGTGTGCAAAAAAGTGCCGCTCAGAGGTAAAACAACCCAACCCAAAAGTTAAAGAACACGCTAGATGGCCTTGAAGGACGCTTCCATTTATTTCCTAAAAGCTGTTCGGTGAATTCCTTTCTCGAACCTTCTCTGAGACAGCGGGGTGCTCATGACTTGGCCATTTAACCCATTGTGTGCAAAACAAGTGCAGCTCTGATTGATTTAATCAGTAAACATAATCATTGCCAAGGATATTCTTCGAAGTCGGCCATTTTACCACTCAAGCCAGTCAGAGGTTGCCCTTGAAAAAGTTCACAATGAATTTGAACAAGTTTCTGAAGGCAAACATTTCACTTTTCACGGTCACCCGTTTCACTTTCTTCGACAACGCCTACTATTGTTGGCATCCAGCCACGTCATTAAGCGCGTGTGTTTTCCTCGCAGCCATCTTGGCGATGAGATAAGTCGTCAGGAGGTAATTTCCCGCCTTCTGACGTTGCAAAAGAAGACACCGGAAGAAAATTCTCTAGTCCGCAGTTGGTCGAATGTCGTCACTTACATCTGCGTGATCTGGCAATACAGCTACGCAATCGCGCGAGGGTTCTATAAAAGACAGATTGAACGTTCCTATAAAGAAGCCAGATTCATCTACCTGACTTTGAGTAAGTTATTTTCTGTATTAACTTTAATAAAAAAAATTGTCTTGGCGCTATGAAAGACTTCTTTGTATTAGCCATAACATAACTTTTACCGAATATTTTTGGACTTAGAAATTCAACTGATTCAGAATTTTGTGGGCGGGATGCTAGTCGGTACCACTCCTGACTTTGCAATCTGCACTTCCCAGGTTCCAGTCCCACCTGGGCCAGCATGAAGCCCTTTCACGAAATATTCTCTATTAATTGGTAGTGTGCCATAGCTTTAGTTTTCTATGAACTATAAAGCTTCAAATAATCGATTCCTGCCTGTTTAACTTTAAATTCTTAATGTTTCATTTACATGATATTTGTGCTTAACTAACAATTTTAATTTTTAAATTATATACTACCAAGATCGGACTGAGACTGTTCCAGGGCCCCAGCCTCATTTTTCCTATAGTACTAGGATGGACAGAGGGGCCCCATTTGGAATTTTGCTCCAGGTCTTCTAATTGCTTAATCCCACCCTCTATAAAATAAAAATAAACACCCCCTCAAGCAGCTGCTTGCCACAGAAGTCTGACAGGAGCCTGTCAGTTTATATCCCATAGTAGAAGGTCTGTGAGGATGGCAGGCCTTCAGCAGAAAAACGACACAAACAGCCATGCCTTACCCGGGGCAACTGGAGCGTGTGCAGTTACTGCACACTCTCCAGTTTGCTGTGAACGGTAACTGCACACGCTCAATATTTTCGTGAGTGAGCCCACACGATCCAATGTGCTGTGAACATTAACAGCAACCGCTCCAGTTTGCTGTGAACGGTAACTGCACACGCTCCATATTCATTGCATTATATATTCATACGCATTATATACATTAAAAAAGTATCCGAACACTACGGTTGATTACAGAATTCAGAAAAAATATCTGGCAACGATTTTTTTTAGAAATCAGTGATTTGGCAACCTTCGTGTCACGTGACACGAAGGTTGCCAGATCACTAATTTCTAAAAAAAATCGTTGCCAGATATTTTTTCTGAATTCTGTAATCAACCGTAGTGTTTGGATACTTTTTTGAGCGACTGTACATGATGTTGTCGAGGACGATCTTTCTGTTCTCCTCGCCCATCTCGGCGTCATCCCCGAGAGCAGAGCAATCGCCAAAGATCTGCCACATCACCAGGTCCCGCTTCTCCACTCCATTGCAGGTCGCGCAGTAAAATGACTTGGAGGTGAGCTCCGTCTTAGGGTTGGTTACGGGAGCATTTTCGACAAGATCGTAATTGTTTTGGGTTGTTTTACCTCTGAGCGGTACTTTTTTGCACACCATGGGCTAAATGGCCAGGTCACATGGACCCCGAAGGCTCAGAGAAGGTTGGGGGAGGGGACCCACTGGAACAGCTGTTGGGAGACAGATGGTAGCCTCCCGTTAAGGCCATCCAGCGTGTTCTTTAACGTGCACAGGGTATGGCTCTGTCGTACACGGGACCACTGCTTAACATCCCATCCGACGGACGGCGGGCCTTTCCAAGCCCATCGGTGTCCCCTACTGACCGTGGGCAGGGCAGGGAATTTTGCGGAGATAAATCTCAACGCTGACCCAGCTGGGACTCGAACCTGGGAACTACAGATTACGAGCCTGGCGCGCTACCGACTGAGCCACCCCCGTCCCAAGCACAGAGGGAGTTTTTTTTTATCTGCCAGGGAACGCTACATTGCAGATGGTATCACATAATCTGGAGATAATTTTAAATTTCATCATAAACGGTTTGAGTTATTTACTTAACACAGCAAATGTGCAAGTATTTTTCTAACTTATATGGTAGCCTTTTATTTTGCATTTTGTTTGTTCGAAGACTTCTGACCACCCTATATATATTTAAATTGTATTAGATGTGTAGATTTTTAAGGGAATGAACATGTATGCTATTGCATAGCCAATGGATAGAGATAGATAGATATCTTATTCACTACTCTCAACACCAATACAATACAAAAATCCGAAACAAAAAACGTACTTTTACATAAATTTTTCCAGTTCAAAAGTTCATACACATGAACTGATTAACACAATTATATTGTAAAGTATAAATTATAATCTATTTTATAGCTGGTTTTTTTTAAATAAACAAACTGAACAATACGAAAGTAGTAAAAAAATAAGAGAACTGCACTTGAGTCCGAGCTCGTGTGTGGAGAAGAAGAGGAAAGGAAGAGGAAAGGAGGTTATGGGTTGGGTTGTTTTACCTCTGAGCGGCACTTTTTTGCACACCATGGGCTAAATGGCCAGGTCACATGGACCCCGAAGGCTCAGAGAAGGTTGGAGGAGGGGACCCACTGGAACAGCTGTTGGGAGACAGATGGTAACCTCCCGTCAAGGCCATCCAGCGTGTTCTTTAACGTGCACAGGATATGGTTCTCCCGCACATGGGGTCACGGCTTAACGTCCCATTCTATGGACGGTGGCCTTTCCAAGCCCATCGGTGTCCCCTACTGACCGTGGGCAGGGCGGGGAATTTTGCGGAGATAAATCTCAACGCTGACCCAGCTGGGACTCGAACCTGGGAACTACAGATTACGAGCCTGGCGCGCTACCGACTGAGCCACCCCCGCCCCCAGCTCAGAGGTAAAAACCCACCTCTAGCATGAGTAGACAGTTGACAATATTTAGTTTTTTCATCTTCAAGATTTAGCACATTCTAACTTTACTTTTGAAGTTAAAATTAGTACTAGCGGAAGATTCTAAAAATACGAATTTTACCCCAGTGGCAGCATGGTTAGCACTTGTAACTACTGATCAAAGGCACCTGAGTTCGAGTCCCTGATGTGGCATGGATGTTTTCTTGTGATTGTTTTTCTGATGAAGTTTCTCCTTCCTTACTAATCTTCTCTATGACGTATTAAACTGACTCCTGTCAGACCTCTGTGACAAGGAATTGCTTGATCGGAAATTTTAACTCTCAACCCCAAAAAATTTTAATTTATCCTCTTAAAAATGAATTGTTTATACACACAGATGACAATGTGAAAACAATATTTTTACAAAAAAAACAAACGATAAAAAGAATCTTGTTAGGTGCTGTGTTGAATCGTGTGAGCTCACAAAGACCTGGATCGTGTGGGCTCACTCACGGAAATATTGAGCGTGTGCAGTTACCGTTCACAGCAAACTGGAGCGGTTAATGTACACAGCACATTGGATCGTGTGAGCTCACAAAGACCTGGATCGTGTGGGCTCACTCACGGAAATATTGAGCGTGTGCAGTTACCGTTCACAGCAAACTGGAGCGGTTAATGTACACAGCACATTGGATCGTGTGAGCTCACAAAGACCTGGATCGTGCGGGCTCACTCACGGAAATATTGAGCGTGTGCAGTTACCGTTCACAGCAAACTGGAGCGGTTGCGGTTAATGTTCACAGCACATTGGATCGTGTGAGCTCACAAAGACCTGGATCGTGTGGGCTCACTCACGGAAATATTGAGCGTGTGCAGTTACCGTTCACAGCAAACTGGAGCGGTTAATGTACACAGCACATTGGATCGTGTGAGCTCACAAAGACCTGGATCGTGCGGGCTCACTCACGGAAATATTGAGCGTGTGCAGTTACCGTTCACAGCAAACTGGAGCGGTTGCGGTTAACGTTCACAGCACATTGGATCATGTGAGCTCACAAAGACCTGGATCGTGTGGGCTCACTCACGGAAATATTGAGCGTGTGCAGTAACTGCACACGCTCCAGTTTGCTGTGAACGGTAACTGGAGCGTGTACAGTTGCTGTACACGCTCCAGATATTTTTTAAGATATTTTTTATTAAAGATTAGTTCTTCGTCTGAAGAGTTTACACCAAACAATTGACCATGCGGCATTGTTTAACTGCCTTGTCATAAACATAAAATTTCTTAACACCCCAAAATGGACGTCCGCATTTCCTGTTTATGGTCGGACAGCCGATTTATTTATTGTCCCGTTTCAGTTCTGCTTGCTAATGATTCGAAGTATTGTCCATCTTCTATTCTTCAAGTCCTTCCAATTATTCAGAGCCATCGCGTTTTCAATAAATTCCCGATACAAGCAAACGACCTTCACAATGCAGAAGAACAAATTCGTGAGAAGAATTGTCATCTCTCTTTGTGTCGCACGACAAGGTGTTGCAAAAGGTTGAAATTCATAGTTCGATGTTTCTGCGCAATTTATTAGCGCGTATTCAAGAGTTAAATTGTGACATCGCGTAGGCCACTAGCAGTGTTCGAGGAGCTAATCCATTTTTTTTGTGTGTGTGGGGCGGGGGTAGCTCAGTCGGTAGCGCGCCAGGCTCGTAATCTGTAGTTCCTAGGTTCGAGTCCCAGCTGGGTCAGCGTTGAAATTTATCTCCGCAAAATTCCCCGCCCTGTCCACGGTCAGTAGGGGACACCGATGGGCTTGGAAAGGGCGCCGTCCGTCGGATGGGACGTTAAGCCGTGGCCCCGTGTGCGGGAGAGACATACCCTGTGCACGTTAAAGAACACGCTGGATGGCCTTGACGGGAGGCTACCATCTGTCTCTCAACAGCTGTTCCAGTGGGTTCCCTTCCCCAACCTTCTCTGAGCCTTCGGGGTCCTTGTGACCTGGCCATTTAGCCCATGGTGTGCAAGAAAGTGCCGCTCAGAGGTAAAACAACCCAAGCTAATTGCTACCTCTTCTTGAGTGCTTCTTTTGAATTGCCAGTTTCCTCTCTTATGAATTATACGTATTTGTAATATCCTCTTCCGTCTGCCAGAAAGGAAACAAGTTTTATCTCTGCCTCCAAATTTCCGTTTATCTGCCACTTGACTTCCATATCTGGGTCTGCATGCGGAAGAGGAAATCCTCGAACTGTAAATGCGAAGTGGATCATCTTCAGGCACGTGCATCGGAAACTGGAAATCTGTTCGAAATATTTCTGACGGTCAAGACACGTGCAAAGGAAAGAAAGGTCTCAAGAACTGCCGATGAGGTCGCTATACCATTACTCAGAGTGCCATTTATCATGTCTGAAAGCTGTCGGTTTGAATGCACCTTAATAGGAAATGTCAACTCGCATGGGCAGATATCGGAAGTCACGTGGTCAGATTCAAGGGCTGTGATATGGAACCAGCAGAATTTTTTACTTTACAATAGGAAACAAACCTCGGGTGTCGGAAGGTCTCTCCCTCTTTCGGATTTGTACAAATTAGCTAATTTTATATTTAAACACTGAAGTGTACATGCACACATATATATATATTTAAAAAATTAAGTTCGGGCTTAACAAATTCTTTACTGTTTACAGTTTTAGCTATTTAAATTAAAAGTTCTTTTTAACTGAAGGCATTTTGCTCCCATTGGAATAATCATTGCCGACGACCATGGACGAAACACGAAATGCATTATTCAAATGATGAAACTTTTCAGCTACATAATAGGAACATCCAAAGTCCAACTAGACCAGTGTCTCGCAAACTGTGTGCCGCGAGAGATTTTCAAATTGACACTAGATATTCCAAAGATTTCATTTTGACTTGACTTGTGTTATCGACGTGCTTTAATATCGATGTGTTATCGACGTGCTTTAATATCGACGTGTTATCGACGTGCTTTAACAAAAATCTTTCAGATTTTATCAACTGGGATCTTGTAAGTATTTATCAAGCTTTTTCCAAATTTTGGTATTAATTTTTGATTATTTCAAACCATAGAATGGACAAATATTTAAAACAAACACCGAGTTATGAATTAAAGAACGAGAGCAAAACTTCAAGTAAAACCAGGCTGATGACTTCAACAAAGCGCAAATATAATGACGATTATATAGAGTTTGCTTTTATTCTTTTTTTAGGTGTGTCACGGAAAAAAAATTACATTCAGTGTGCCGCAGAATAAAAAAGTTTGCGAGACACTGAACTAGACGATAGGACACTTGCAGACGACGAAAAAATGATTAGTAGCCATCAATGATTCACTTAGGTGGGCAAATAGCGGCCCGCTAAGAGTTTTTTGTGGCCCGCCAAGACAGTCAGAAAAATCCGCCTTGAACCGAGATTTCCTTCCCGTGCGCGACCGAAGATTCGTCTCGTATTTTCCACTAGGACGGCCACGTCAATACGCATGCGCAATGTAGATACCAAAACAATTGCCCACCCCTGACTTAGAGCGATCAAAAGACCAACGCGCGACAAATCCTGATTAACGAAAACTAAGTTGAATAGCATTTGTTGAACCCATTCAATCAAAGGTGATTGGTCAACGTAGGCAACTCGCCAGAATGCCAAAATATGTGTATTTGGGGAGGGAATAAACTAAAAAGTTTGCTTTTATGGGGGAGAGGGAGAATAATGTCTAGCAATACTTTGGGCACTCGATTTTCTATGTGCGATTTTACATCGAGAAACACTAGTTTTTCAATTTTTTTTCTACAGTTTCTATATTTAGTTCCTATAGTTCTATAGTTTCTTAAAATTATTCTTCCTCTCCCCCAGGGCCGGGGATGGCTCAGTCGGTAGCGCGCCAGGCTCGTAATCTGTAGTTCGCAGGTTCGAGTCCCAGCTGGGTTAGCGTTGAGATTTATCTCCGCAAAAATTCCCCGCCCTGCCCACGGTCAGTAGGGGACACCGATGGGCTTGGAAAGGCCGCCGTCCGTCGGATGGGACGTTAAGCCGTGGCCCCGTGTGCGGGAGAGCCATACACTGTGCACGTTAAAGAACACGCTGGATGGCCTTGACGGGAGGCTACCATCTGTCTCCCAACAGCTGTTCCAGTGGGTCCCCTCCCCCAACCTTCTCTGAGCCTTCGGGGTCCATGTGACCTGGGGGCGGGGGTGGCTCAGTCGGTAGCGCGCCAGGCTCGTAATCTGTAGTTCCCAGGTTCGAGTCCCAGCTGGGTCAGCGTTGAGATTTATCTCCGCAAAAATTCCCCGCCCTGCCCACGGTCAGTAGGGGACACCGATGGGCTTGGAAAGGCCGCCGTCCGTCGGATGGGACGTTAAGCCGTGGCCCCGTGTGCGGGAGAGCCATACACTGTGCACGTTAAAGAACACGCTGGATGGCCTTGACGGGAGGCTACCATCTGTCTCCCAACAGCTGTTCCAGTGGGTCCCCTCCCCCAACCTTCTCTGAGCCTTCGGGGTCCATGTGACCTGGCCATTTAGCCCATGGTGTGCAAAAAAGTGCCGCTCAGAGGTAAAACAATCCAATCGATTTTCTATGTGCGATTTTACATCGAGAAACGCTAGTTTTTCAATTTTTTTTTGTACAGTTCCTATATTTAGTTCCTATAGTTCTATAGTTTCTTAGAATTATTCTTCCTCTCCCCCATAAAAGCAACTTTTTAGTTCTCCAGTTTCTCAATTTACACTCAATGCTCGTCATACTTTTAAAGTAGTTGCTGCAAACATCTGATGTGGCTTTTACATCCCTACACACGTCATCACCAGAGATGTCTTATCTCGGTAAATCACTCTGCGCTAAGTTGGTTACAAAATGTCTGACATTTCTTAAATGCATTGTGGGAAAGAGCTGAAAGAATTCACGTTACCTTTTCTTCGTATTCCCTGTTTCAAAATATTCGTAAAAGGATGGTCTCCCACGAAGAATTTCTTCCCTATTGTGTTTACATTTAAAAGGTTTTTGATGCATTTGTATCCATAGCTGCTGGCTACTAGCTCGTGTGGCTAAAATAACATATTTTAAATCTAAATTTGACGTTTGGTCTTGCACTTCAAAGAGCAGACGAAACATTTACATTTAAAAGCCAAGATATATTGAATATCAAATCTGGCAACAAATGTCGAGTCAAAATCTGCAGAATAAATTCTTTGGTATCAAAACTTGCTTAGAAGTACGTATTTCAAAACCAGATAAAAAATTTTACCTACTTCCTGGCACTCGAAATTTAATGCCGTACAAGTTTCTATTTATTATGGGGAATGCCCCTGCTCTGAAAAATCTCGCAGAAAATCTTAATTTTCACAACGTTTATTACACCAATTACAACAATACCAAAGTATACGTATACCTTAAACTTCAAAATAAAAAAAAAGAGTTTGAGTGAATAATAGTTAAACCTAAACGGCCCTGACCCGCGTAAGGTCAACCCTCCTTCCACCAAGGTCACGAATCCACCTAGACAGTGCACTCGGCCCGAGGCTACGATCCCATACTCGGCGGTTCACCCTCAACAGGTCGCAGAACCTGGAGAAGCGCTGGCTGTGCTGCCTACACACGTGACCTCCGTCACTCTGATTCTGGGTTTGTGTGCTTCTTGAGAGAGGGAGAAAGTGATATTACGTCATTTCAATCTTCCAACACTTCTGAGCAATCGCACAGCCTGCTGCCAGCAATCTCGACTCTCCGTATCAAATCGGGTACGTTTATATCTCCATTCTTATTAGTTTTTAGTTTAAGTAAACATGTTCTTTAAAAGAGCAGAAAAAATTATTATTACCAGCACTATTGTACATTCATAGAAAAATCGGATTCAACAAGGAGGCAGTCGAATTTAGGCTTTAATGTTCTATTGGAGAAGCAAATCGAAAAATGACGTATCTTGCTTAGAGAGAAGGGTTGGGTTGTTTTACCTCTGAGCGGCACTTTTTTGCACACCATGGGCTAAATGGCCAGGTCACATGGACCCCGAAGGCTCAGAGAAGGTTGGGGGAGAGGGCCCACTGGAACAGCTGTTGGGAGACAGATGGTAGCCTCCCGTCAAGGCCATCCTGCGTGTTCTTTAACGTGCACAGGGTATGACTCTCCCGCACACGGGACCCCGTGTGCGGGAGAAACGTTTGCACGTTAACGAAACACGTTGGATGGCCTTGACAGGAGGCTACCATCTGTCTCCCAACAGCTGTTCCAGTGGTTCCTTCGGGGTCCATGTGACCTTGCCATTTAGCCCATGGTATGCAAAAAAGTGCCGCTCAGAGGTAAAACAACCCAACCCAAATCCCGCTTTTGTAGGAGCCATCAGAATTGATCAACTGACTGTCAGATTCAGAGTGCTGATTCCCAGCTGGGACTCGAACCTGTGAACTGCAGACACGCTACCGACTGAGCCACCCCCGCCCCGAAGTACCATGATGATGATGATGTAGCATGTTATTAAATTTACCGCTTAAATTTAATCTTATATTTTGAGTCGTCTAATGTTGATTCTGTCGATACAGCTCAACATTGATTTTGGTCGATTAATTTTGTTTCGGTCGTACAAACACTAAATCAGAACACATAACTCATTAATCTACTATCCAGCGAACTGTCTCTGTTATTGATAAGTGGCCTTAATGTTGCACCATTTTTGAAAAATGGTCCTCCAGTTCGTGAAAAAAAGATTGAACGTCCCCCTGGCTTATGCCTTTTAGACGTCTCTGGCAAGTGATCAATTGGCTAACACATTTCGATGGGGCGGGGGTTGCTCAGTCGGTAGCGCGCCAGGCTTGTAATCTGTAGTTTCCAGGATCGAGTCCCAGCTGGGTCAGCGTTGAGATTTATCTCTGCAAAATTCCCTGCTCTGCCCACGGTCAGTAGGCAACACCGATGGGCTTGGAAAGGCCGCCGTCCGTCGGATGGGACATTAAACCGTGGGCCCGTGTGCGGGAGAGCCATACCCTGTGCACGTTAAAGAACACGCTGGATGGCCTTGACGGGAGGCTATCATATGTCTCCCAACAGCTGTTCCAGTGGGTCCCCTCCCCCAACCTTATCCCTCCCCCAACCTTCTCTGAGCCTTCGGGGTCCATGTGACCTGGCCATTTAGCCCATGGTGTGCGAAAACGTGCCGCTCAGAGGTAAAACAACCCAACACATTTCGATGGGAATAGAACAGCAATTTAGTTATTTTTCTCTATATTCGCACATTTTTCCTCAAAAAGTGAATTAAACTGCAGATCTGGAAAATCAAACTGTTGCCACTACACACTTCTAAGAAAAGAATTTTCGAGAGTAGAATTGATTTTCTTAATACAGTGCGTAGGTAGGAGGCAGTGACGAAATGCTTTCCACGAACTTCGGCGTCTCTTTGTTCTGGGAATGACTTGAGGTGGTGTTGGTAGGGGGGGGGGAAACAAGTTCCGTGTACCTCCTTTCGATGTCTTTAATTCCCCGCTCGTCTCGGTCTCTATAAGACTTCTGTCAATGACCTCCTCTAATTGCTTTTCTGTCATTCTGTACAAAAAAAGTTATGAAAGATATTTTTTGATATTTTTTCTGAATTCTGTAATCAACCATAGTGTTCGGATACTTTTTTGAGCGCCTGTACAGCACATTGGATCGTGTGAGCTCACAAAAACCTGGATCGTGTGGGCCCACTTCACAGCAAACTGTTCACAGCAAACTGGAGCGTGTGCAGTAACTGCACACGCTCCAGTTTACTGTGAACGGCAACTGGAGCGTGTACAGTTGCTGTACACGCTCCAGATATTTTTCCTGAATTCTGTAATCACGTGACACGAAGGTTGCCAGATCACTGATTTCTAAAAAAATCGTTGCCAGACATTTTTTCGGAATTCTGTAATCAACCATAGTTTTCGGATATTTTTTTTTTGAGCGACTGTAGGTGGTCATATTATTTTGATATTAGATCGTGTGGGCTCACTCACGGAAATATTGAGCGTGTGCAGTTACCGTTCACAGGAAACTGGAGCGTGTACAGTTGCTGTACACGCAACGGGAGGCTACCATCTGTCTCCCAACAGCTGTTCCAGTGGGTCCCCCTCCCCCATCACATCAATGCTGGTTTTGAAATAACCTTCGTCCAGCAACAGTTTTATTTTTTTAACGTGGAGTTTTCATCCTATCATTTGACTTTCTCAGTTTTACCAAAAATGGTATAAGTCTATTGTTCTTCATCCGAATCGCAGAATATTAAGTATCTTAATTTTATTTAAATAACTTAGTTTTGACACAAGGCGGGAAAAATGAGTGTGTAAACAACAATGGAATAAAAATATGGCAGTTCTTCCATTTTTGCTCCTTTTTCGTAGAAAAGATGAAGTCTCAATAAGAAGTATCATGATGATGGATTATTATGATGATGATGATGGATGTATATGTTATTAAACTTACCGCTTAAATTTAATCTTATATTTTGACAGTCGTCTAATGTTGATTCGGTCGATACAGTTGAATGAAAAGTATTAGACTTACTATCAGACTAAAAAGATTTGTAAAAATAATGCGGGATCAAGTGACTTCATTGAGCTAAATCGGCCCTTCTCTGATCCATTTAGTTATGAGCATTTACCTCCCGTTTTAGTGATCTTAATTATGTGTAATATGTTTGCTATTTTTTTTTTGCCTGCATTCCAATCATTCCCATTCCCAAAGTGAAACAAGCATGACGACCTTTAGATTTTAGGCAATCGTAACCCCTTGATTCTATTCTGATCCCACCTTATATGCGGCCCAGTTCCCATAAACTCGTTAAGTCCTGTAGCGCGCCAGGCTCGTAATCTGTAGTTCCCAGGTTCGAGTCCCAGCTGGGTCAGCGTTGAGATTTATCTCCGCAAAACTCCCCGCCCTGCCCACGGTCAGTAGGGGACACCGATGGGCTTGGAAAGGCCGCCGTCCGTCGGATGGGACGTTAAGCCGTGGCCCCGTGTGCGGGAGAGCCATACCCTGTGCAAAGAAGGTCTAAGGAGAAGAAGGCTAGCTTCGCACAAGCGTAAGTGGCGCCGTTCTGCGGAATTTTACCGAAGCTGAACGTGGCAAATTGATGTGCATGCACAAAAACAACTGTAAGGGGCGATTTGCGCATGCGCAGTGCAATCTTTTTTAGTCCAGTGCAGCTGTGGTTTGTCTTACTCTTGGTATATTTATTGCGATTTAATCAGTGTTTCAACCTGTCTAACAGCCATGGCTGTTTGCCATAGTGATAGCTGACCGTAAAGTTATTCAGTGAGTGTTTTATCCCGTTCAGGAGTATATATTACGATACCTGGAAAAGCCGTTGTATGTTTATTTTGAGTAATTTTGCAGAATTTTTAAAATTAATATGTAAATTAATACATTTAATCATCTTGCGAACATGTAAGTCAATGTATGTTGCAGTTTTGTGTTCCCTGGAGCATATCGACATATATAGGTGTCTGCAGTTTGTTCTAATAATAATTTTTTTATGGTTGATAAGAGAAGTGCCTGCTGCCATCTATTGACAGTTTATACAAGTAAGAAACTCGATGTGACTTTAATTGAAAATATCCTAAATTCTATAAAATATAATTAAACAAAACACGTTGTCTCGCATTAAGTCATAAATTTCAATTTATTATAATATATTAAATATAGTAGAATGTTCAAAATATTAAAATTTCTATGTTGAGCATAGCTACTACTTGTTTTACAAAATGGGATTTTATTAAGGAAAATTATTTTAACTGACAATTGTGAAAAGAAAATTGTGATGGTAAAATTTAAGAAAGGAACACTTTGAACAGAGTCAAAGTGTATGTAATAGTCACGTGGTGTAAGCTATTGAAAACCTTGCTGGGCGGTGGAAAAGGAACTGGCTCCTCTCCTGGCTAGGTGGCTTCACTGCAATACACGAATTTGCCATGTTTAGAGGGCGCTGCAATCGAAAAGTTTACATTACGTCTATGGAAGCTAGCTCTCTTCTCCTTAGACACTCCTTGCCCTGTGCACGTTAAAGAACACGCTGGATGGCCTTGACGGGAGGCTACCATCTGTCTCCCAACAGCTGTTCCAGTGGGTCCCCTTCACCAACCTTCTCTGAGCCTTCGGGGTCCATGTGACCTGGCCATTTAGCCCATGGTGTGCAAAAAAGTGCCGCTCAGAGGTAAAACAACCCAACCCACGATTTATTTAAACCAAGCTTCCATAAACTCGTAAGTCCTGAACAAATATTGTTGAGAATCGAAATTTAGATTGATTAATATTTTCAGTGTATGTTGAGTTCCATTTTCCCATTAAATACATATTTTAGGAGTTTAAAGCTTCGAAATCAAATTCTCGTTGAAATAACATCGAAATTCTCTTATTTTGTGTTTTGTTAAGGAAGTATAATTTCATGTGCATTATTTTTACTCTTATAAATGATATATTCTACCTTTTCTAGTTTTGTACAGTAGCGCCTTGTATTTAATTGCCTCTTTTATAGAATTTCTTGGATAATCTGTTTCTAGACAGTTTACTTGTTTTTATTTCAATGGAGAAAACTTTTTTTCCCGCAGCTTTACGAAAGTTCTACAACAACTGGAATTGTTATTTCTCTCAACTTTTGCAAACAAGATGAAATTTCTCCTTGTAACAATCGTCTGTGCCGCCATTTTCTTCCAGGTGAGTGTTTAGTTCTCATAGAACGTAGAAAGGGGTTATCCGAAGCTCTTACTAATGTGGCATTGGTCTGGGAAGGCTTGTTAAAAAAAAACATGAGGGCTAAAGAAAGTTTCATACACCAAACTCCAAAAGAAATATTAATGAGATGCAAAAAATATTGTGAAGAGAGATCGAACAAGTGCTATTAAGTGGTTGGGTTATTAATTACACTTGAACACATTTCGTTCAGCAACCTTATAGACTGGGTTGTTCGGATCATAAAAGGTCCAATACACAGGGGCGTAGCAATGAGGGGGGGGGAGGGGGAGGCTCCCCCCGAAATAACTCTGAGTTGGCAAAATTCGAAGCGACTTTGTAAAATCTAGGCGAGTTGTAAAAATTTGTAATTTTTTTTTGGAAAATTAAGCGGAGTTGTCAAAATCGAGGCAACTTGGCAAATCTAAGGCAGTTTGGAAAATGGAGAGACTGCAAAATTTAGAGCAGTTGGCAAAATTCGAAGCCACTTAGTAAAATACAGGTGGATTGGCAAAATTCGGAGTGACTTGGTAAAATCTTTTGGAGTTGGCAAAATCAGGACAACTTGGCAAAATCTTAGGGAGTTGGTAAAATTCGGAGTAACTTGGCAAAATCGTAGGTAGTTGGCAAAAATCAAGGTGAGATGTAAAAATTAGGATTTTTTTCTGTAAAATTATGACGAGTTGGCAAAATCTAGGGACAGTTGGAAAAATTCGGAATGACTTGGCAAAATCGTGGGGAGTTTGCAATTTTCACATCTCACCTGAATTTTACCATCTTTTTTCTGTAATATTATGGCGAGTTGGAAAAATCTAGGGGCAGTTGACAAAAACTAGGAGTAGTTGGAAAAACTAGGGGCAATTGGCAAAATTTGGAGTGACTTGGCAAAATCATGGAGAATTGACAAAATTCAGGTGAGATGTAAAAATTGCAATCTTTTTTTCTGTAAAATTATGGCGTGTTGGCAAAATCGAGGCAACTTCTCAATATCTAGGAGAGTTGGCAAATCTTGAGGGGAGTTGGCAAAATTCAGGGTGACTTTGCAAGAATCAGGTGTGATGGAAAATTGAGATTTTTTTCTGTAAAATTGTGGCGAGATGGCAAAATCTAGGGCAGTTGGCAAAATTCGAATCCACTTGGTAAAATACTGGCGATTTGTGAAAATTGGGATTGTTTTTGTGAAATTAAGGAGAATTGACAAAATCGAGAAAACTTAGCAAAATTCGAAGTCACTTGGTAAAATACAGGGAGTTGTGAAAATTGTGCCTCTCTTGTGCAATTAACGAGAGTTGACAAAATTCGAAGTGACTTGGCCAATTCGGAGATGTAAAAATTGCGATTTTTTTCTGTAAAATTATGGCGAGTTGGCAAAATTCGAATCCACTTGGTAAAATATAGGCGAGATGTGAAAATTGAGATTTGTTTTGTGAAATTAAGGAGTGTTGGACAAATAATTGAGGAAATTTAACAAAATGTAGGGCAGTTGGCAAAATTCGAATCCACTTGGAAAATACGGGCGAGTTGTGATAATTGGGATTGGGTTTGTGAAATTCAGGATAGTTGACTGAAATCGAGAAAACTTGGCAAAATCTTTAGGAGTTTGAAGTGATTTGGCAAATTTAGGAGTGATGTAAAGATTGGGATTAGTTTTGTGAAATTAAGTAAAGTTGGCCAAATCAAGGGAAAATTTACACTGACTTGCTACAATTCAGACGAGATGTAAATATTCGAATTATGTCTGTGAAATAATAATGGCTAGTTGGCAAAAGCGAAAATCTGGTAAGTTTGCTCAGTTTTTGCGCAGTTGGCAAAATTTGAATATAGAGTTGAAACAATTTTGATTTCTCCCCCCCCCCCCCCTGTCATGCCCCACGAATTTTATATTTATTTATTTATTGCTGTATTTTTGTATTTTATTATTGTATCTATTTTTATGTGTTCTTGAAAATGTTTGTGCTGGGATGACTAGCTGTCCATTATTCCACCACAACATTCAGATGAGATGTAAATATTGGATTATGATAATTCCAATATTTACATATCGTCTGTTGTTTTCGGATCGGAAGCAGGCTGCTTCCAAGTAATGAAACCAGTTCCAGAAGTTGTTTATGCAGTAAATGACTAGCCTAAGGCGCTAGCTCCGCGCACGAGGCTAGGCGATAGATTTGAAGCTTTAGTCTTGGTGTGAGCTGTCGAAGGAGGAGTCGTTTCGATACGCGTCAGAAGGACGCCGTCATACTCAAAAGGAACACTTGAAGTGAGGGTGCGATTCCAAAGGGGAATCGGGGCGGGGGTGGCTCAGTCAGTAGCGCGCCAGGCTCGTAATCTATAGTTCCCAAGTTCGAGTCCCAGCTGGGTCAGCGTTGAGATTTATCTCTGCAAAATTCCCTGCCCTACCTACGGTCAGTAGGGGACACCGATGGGCTTGGAAAGGCCGCCGTCCTTCGGATGGGACGTTAAACCGTGGCCCCGTGTGCGGGAGAGCCATACCCTGTGCACGTTAAAGAACATGATGGATGGCCTTGACGGGAGGCTACCATCTGTCTCCCAACAGCTGTTCCAGTGGGTCCCCTCCCTCAACCTCTGAGCCTTCGGGGTCCGTGTGACCTGGCCATTTAGTCCATGGTGTGCAAAAAAGTGTCGCTCAGAGGTAAAACAACCCAACCCCTTTGGGTCATCACACCCCCCAACCATAGTCCTTCGCTACGCCCTTGACAATACACTTATGAAAGCAAAATCGTTATGGAAGGTTCTGAAATGTTTTAGTACATAGAAAAAGTATAGCATTATACTGTACATATATTAATTTTGAATAAAAAATATTAAAGGCAAATTACTATAAGTAGAAAAAAGATTTGAGTTCGAAACCAAATACGGTACCGATGATACTTGTGTCGCTTTCTGATCATGGCATCCTTACAGATCTTCTGACATATTAAGTAAACTGACAGGCTGATGAGAGATGGATGCTCGTGCAAACTGATTTTAGAGATCTAAATATTATTAGGGCTCTAAAATTAGCACTGTTGTAGCGGAGGGTATACCTAGGGCGGCTAGGAATTTTCAGGGAGCATTGGCAGAACGAATTTGCTGGGTTTTAAAAAATCCTTGAATTTTTATAGTAGAATGCAAGTTAGAACTCGGTTTTGAATTGGGATTAATGTATTGTTTTCTTTTAAAACCCGATTTTAGATAGGTCTAGTTCGCCAATAAGATGTGTACCTGAATGTCAGATGATTAAATCAACGTTACATTTGATTTCATCCATTATTATCGACAACTTTCTGCTAGTGCATATATATGTAACGCAACGAAAATATTAGATTTCTATTGGTTTTTTCTACGGTGTGTATTTATAATTGCAATAGGTAAGTCGGCGACATCGTATAGTCGGTTGTTCTACCTATTTGAGTGTAATCCCAAATACGATATTCCAGCAGGATAACGGCCGCCCAGGCAACTCAACATGCTCTTCAGGCAGTGCACCAACTCCCTTGGCCAGCACGCTCTCTTGTCTCCTATCGAGCATGTCTGGGACTGGATCGGATAAAGAATCTTCCGCGGACCATGGCAGGCAACGACCGTCGTAGAATTACGCATCCAAGTTGAAAGAGCATTGAATGGTATCCCCCAACGTGATATCCAGCATTTGTACAACAGATTGCATGCCAGATTAGAAGCTTGTATTGCTGCTCGAGGTCCAACACTTTATTAAAATGTGCCTTTTGTAAAATATAATATTCATTAAAAGGTACAATAAACATTGAATCACTTCACACGTGTGATCACTTCCCTTTCTCAACAAGTTGTTTCTACTAAATAAATCTCATAAATTACGCTTCATTTGTTGATGGTGTTCTTTTTTTCAATTTCCGCCAGTGTATATAAAATAAAGGGCATCGCACTAATTCTACGATTCAGAAATTGAAAAGCTTTGAAATTTTTAACCTAGTAATCCGGGTCCCAGATCTTGGGACAAATCCGGAGTTTGACCTCCGACGTGTTCTTCAAGGTGAACTAAGGTTCACGTAGAGATCAAACCTTGATCTATAAGTGCTAGAAACGTGAAAAGGTGACGGGGAGGGGGGAATTCTTTCGGGTTGTAGATGTCGGAAACGTTACAAATCTCGGATTCGGAGGATCCTTAGAGGTCAAAAATCAGATTTAGTTCCACCGGTGCTAGAGAGCTAAAAATTGGACGTGTGTGTGGGGGGGACGTTGTGAAGTTTTGGATGCGATGGGACCTTCGAGGGCAAATTTCTATATAGCGCTGCTAGAGAGCTGAAAGTTGAGCAGTAGAACTCGTAGATATTAAAGATGTTTAAATCCAGTATTGCGTTCAAGGTCAAATGTTTGCCGCCGGCATTAGTAAATCGGACACATTACATGTAACATTGAGTGTTTCACGACTGCTGAGAGATGGCTGACATTCATCTGGCGTATGGAGTTGCCAATGGAAACGGAAGAGCTGCTGTGAGGTAGCGACAGCGCTTCCCAAGCAGCGCCCTCTACCACCGAAAGGTTACGTCAGCGGACATGCATTCATAGACAGACGAAAAAGGTTTGTCTTGATGTTCGCTATCTCCCATTGAAATTTGTACAGAGTTTGAAACACCCTGTACACACGCAGTTAACAGGAACTGTAAGTAAACTAATTACTGTATAAGGTATATTTGCAAACGTGACTCGGACCTCAGCGCTACAAATATGAAGATGCAGTTTCTGTAACAATAGCGAATTCAAGAGTTTCCCCAGGCCATAATAAAAAAAAGTTTAGACCAATTTATTCCCCAGTTTTCATCTTTACAATTTACTTGATTTGCCATTTGCAAACTAAAAGTTGCTTTTGTTTTTTTCAGGAGACATTCTGTGGTGAGTGCCGCAAGCCAAGCGATTGTAGTCCAGGCGAATGCTGCACAATCGGTACGTAGATCATTCAAATAATTGTTACTTTTATTTTAATCGTAAACTGGAACTAAAAGCTTTATTAAATATGAAGCAGGACAGACTTTATACTCATAGAATGATGAGGAGGCTCAGATGTGAATATTAATTTTGAAGCCGTCGTGCTTTTCATGTAGTAATATACACGATCCTAATTTTGAGATGTTATTCTCTTTAATGACCTGGCTATGCAAGTCTTCATGTACAGTCGCTCAAAAAAATATCGGAGCACTATGATTGATTACAGAATTCAGAAAAAATATCTGGCAACGGTTTTTTTTATAAATTAGTGATCTGGCAACCTTCGTGTCTTTTTTTTATAAATTAGTGATCTGGCAACCTTCGTGTCACGTGACACGAAGGTTGCCAGATCACTAATTTATAAAAAAATCGTTGCCAGATATTTTTTCTGAATTCTGCAATCAACCATAGTGTTTGGATATTTTTTAATATATATAATGCATATGAATATATAATGCAATGAATATGGAGCATGTGCAGTTACCGTTCACAGCAAACTGGAGCGGTTGCGGTTAATGTTCACAGCACATTGGATCGTGTGGGCTCACTCACGGAAATATTGAGCGTGTGCAGTTACCGTTCACAGCAAACTGGAGCGTGTGCAGTAACTGCACACGCTCCAGTTTGCTGTCAACGGTAATTGGAGCGTGTAGTTGCTGTACACGCTCCAGATATTTTTCCTGAATTCTGTAATCACGTGACACGAAGGTTGCGAGATCACTAATTTATAAAAAAAATCGTTGACAGATATTTTTTCTGAATTCTGCAATCAATCATAGTGCTCCGATATTTTTTTGAGCGACTGTACATAGAGGGATGTCGGGGAGTTAGCTGAATCTGTGGCAACCTTTGATGGATGAAAAAGAGACGGCGATGGGCTTGTAAAGGCCGACGCCCGTTGGGTGGGACATAAAGCTGTGGCCGGGTGTGCAGAAGAGCCATACCTTAGGCCATGTTAAATCAAAAAGGCCTTGACAGAAGGCGACTATCCTTCTCCTAATAGATATCAAGTGGCTCCCTCTGCCCCAACCTGCTCTTGGTTCTTATGATTTGACCATTTTGCTGAAAAAAATCGCTCATAGGTAAAAACAACCCAAATCTCTTTAATCTTCAAATTGAACAGAAGGCGCAACTTACGTCGGTAGCGCGCCAGGCTCGTAATCTGCAGTTCCCAGGTTCGAGCCTCACCTGGCTCAGCGTTGTGATTTATCACCGCAAAAAATCCCACCCTGCCCTCTGTCAGTAGCCGATGGATGTGGAAAAGCCGCCTTCCGTTGGATGGGATGTTAAGCCGTTGCTCCGTGTGCGGGAGAGTTGGGTTGTTTTCCCTCTGAGCAGCACTTTTTTGCACACTATGGGCTAAATGGCCGGGTCACATGGACCCCGAAGGTTGGGGGAGGGACCCATTGGAACAGCTGTTGGGAGACAGATGGTAGCCTCCCGTCAAGGCCATCCAGCGTGTTCTTTAACGTGCACAGGGTATGGCTCTCCCGCACACGGGGCCACGGCTTAACGTTCCATCCGACGGACGTCGGCCTGCCCAAGCCCATCGATGTCCCCTACTGACCGTGAGCAGGGCGGGTAATTTGGCGGAGATAAATTTCAACGCTGACCCAACTGGGACTCGAACCTGGGAACTATATATTACGAGCATGGCGCGCTACCGACTGAGCCACCTCCGTCCTATTATACAGTCTTTCACCTTGGAATTTTCAATGTAAATCGAGTGTTCCCAAACTGGGGGATATGAAGACATTCGAAGGCTGCGCGAGGATTTGAAATTTTTCTGTTTATTTTTAAATGAATTGAAATTGTTAACATTAAAATTAGTGATAAATAAAGGATGGGGATATGTGAAAGTTTCTCAGAAAAGCATTCCATTTTAACTGTTAAACATATTTTAATTCATTGTCCAGCTTTTAACCTTGAACGCAAAATGTATTTTACCTTCCACAATTTTATGGCTGAGCCTCTTACACTCGGCCATCTTTTATCTCATGAATCGTTTTTAACTCCTGTTTTTGACTTTTTACGTTTTACTGGTTATTTTACACGTATCTGATTTTTACTATGTTTCCTAGTTTTTACCCTTGTTTGTGATTTTAAATAGGTCTTATACACCCATTTTTATTGTTAACTTCTACACTTGTTTCTTTTTATTCTTTTTTTGCTTATCGTTTTTGTGCCGTTTTGTTTGTGTTCGTTTTAACTTTGTTTGTGGGTTATGAGACTTTTATCCCTTTTTATCGTTTGTTTGGCGCAATATAGCCTTATTTGCTGTTGCGCCAATAAACCCCAACCAACCAACCAATCAAAAAAGCATGATACCGCAAAGTTTAGGAACCCTTATATAAATAATAGTATCCAGATGGACCATGAGCGTGGTCAACGGTCGACGATGAAATCTAACGACTGGAAACGTTTGAAATATTTATTTTTGGATCCTAACCCTACTTCATGCAATTCTTATATTCAAGAACCTTTTCATCTCAAATAAGATTTCTTTCTACACGGTATGGGCTATAAACGATTTAATTAAGGCAATAAAATTGATGATCTAATGTTTGTTGCAGGCATGATGCGATACGCTAGGCCTCAGTGCTCGCCACTGTTACGAAAGGGCGAGAATTGCCGTGTTGGAAATGCCCCAGAAGACAGGACTTTCTACTACCCCGACGGCGAAGAAATCAAAACTACTGGCGTCTACAGAATGCCCTGTCCATGCGATGGTGGACTCGAATGCATCAGAGGAAAATGCACTTAATTTAACATCGAAGTTCAGCTTGTCCTTTCTAAAAGAATTTTTTCTACTGCACTCTGAATGCCAAAAAAAAAAGCCTAATTGCTAGCTTATTTGCTGAAACTACTTTTGTATCAAGTGCTTTGCAAGCATTCGCTACTGGCATGGAAATATTAGTAGCCCGACATGGCCCAACTAAATGAAATGCAAATGTATGAATTTTCAATTATTGTGCTTGCTTCTATGCTGCCATTCGCCTCTTCATAATAATTTTTAAATGTTTTAATTACATGAATGTTTTGTTAAGGTTGTTTAAAAGTTTTTAGATTATTTTTGGTGCTATATTTAGTGAAGAAAATTATTTCGAGCAATAATTTAACTCTTCAAATTTATTGAAAATAATGGAATTTATTTCATTGTCCAGATTATAAAACTGGTTACAATCACATATTGTAAACGTTCCGGTTTATATGCTAAACCAAAAATTCTCATTGCAAATTATGCATCCTCTAATAGAAACTAAGAAAGCCAATGATGTGAATAAATTTTATCTCTGAAATAAAACTCTGAAATAACAAATGTTTTAAATATATAAACTCCATTTTGCAAAATTCTAAGCAAGAATCGGCGAAAAATATGTTGAAGCCTCAGGGAATACCACAGTACTTGTTTCCAAAACTCAAGTTTCGACTATGGGTCTGAAAACTTCAGTGACAGCTTTATTGAGTAAGAAAGGAAATATTTTAATGAATCTTTTAAATTAGGAGTCTTGGACAAGATTTTCGAAGGACTCCAGAATAAATGTTTTTCAGGACTTACAGCTTTGCGCCAGAACACGAGAGAATTTGTAAAATATCTAGATTATGAAAGTTCCCATGCAATGATTTTTCAACAGAAGTTTTTTATTCTTGATGACACCAAATATGACTTAATCAAGAAGGCTTATCACCGCATTAATAGAACATTTTGGATTTTTCCGAATAAATTATAAAGATCTTTCACATTGTTGAAACAACTGCCGACATTAAAGATACGGTTTACAATTATGAAAATTCGAAAACAAATTTCTTCGGATGCAATGGACAACCCAGTAGAGTCTCATCCCTACGTGGAGTTGCACATGGAAGGTTGGGTTGTTTTACCGCTGATCGGCACTTTTTTTGCACACTATGGGCTAAATGGCCAGGTCACAAGGACCCCGAAGGCTCAGAGAAGGTTGGGGGAGGGGACCCACTGGAACAGCTGTTGGGAGACAGATGGTTGCCTCCCGTCAAGGCCATTCAGCGTGTTCTTTAACGTGCACAGGGTATGGCTCTCCCGCACACGGAGCCACGGCTTAACGTCCCATCCGACGGACGGCGGTCTTTTCAGGCCCATCGGTGTCCCCTACTGACCGTGGGCAGGGCGGGGAATTTTGCGGAGATAAATCTCAACGCTGACCCGGCTGGGACTCGAACCTGAGAACTACAGATTACGAGTCTGACGCGCTACCGACTGAGCCACCCCCGCCCCTTGCACATGGAGGCCGATCCCTAGTGTACGGAGTTCATTTGAAAGTTTTTTTTTTTCATAAACAAGATATTTAATTTGACGGAATCACTTACATAGTGCTGACAGAAGATGCCATCCATGCATTGAAAACCCTGATTAAAAGTTTTCCAAGAAAATTCCAAAGAGTACATTAAAACAGATTGAAATCGCCGGTATCTTATTGGGTTGGGTTGTTTTACCTCTGAGCGGCACTTTTTTGCACACCATGGGCTAAATGGCCAGGTCACATGGACCCCGAAGGCTCAGAGAAGGTTGGGGGAGGGGACCCACTGGAACAGCTTTTGAGAGACAGATGGTAGCCTCCCGTCAAGGCCATCCAGCGTGTTCTTTAATGTGCATAGAATGTGGATCTCCCACCTAATGGCCAGGTCACAAGGACCCCGAAGGCTCAGAGAAGGTTGGGGGAGGGGACCCACTGGAACAGCTGTTGGGAGACAGCTGGTAGCCTCCCGTCAAGGCCATCCAGCGTGTTTAAAGTGCATAGAGTATGGCTCTCCCGCACACGGAGCCACGGCTTAACGTCCCATCCGACGGACGGCGGCCTTTCCAAACCCATCGGTGTCCCCTACTGACCGTGGGCAGGGCGGGGAATTTTTGCGGAGATAAATCTCAACGCTGACCCAGCTGGGACTCGAACCTGGGAACTAGAGATTACGAGCCTGGCGCGCTACCGACTGAGCCACCCCCGCCCCTCTTTCAGTGAAAGACATCAACTTCTGATACAAGGATCAGATACAAGGATTGGTCAGAAAAGTGAGTAAAAGCATTGAGGACCTCTAGTAGGCTGCATGTTTAATAAAATCCCTCGCTCATTCTTTGAAAATGCTACTAAAAGTAATGGAGGCCAAAAAAAATATTAAACCTATGCATATTTCAAGCATTTTTTTTTTAAGGAAATTCTTTAACACCTCTAAAATGAAGGGGTAAACGTTACCTTGAATGGAAATACTCTTGGCACATTTTTCCCCGCTTGAAGGGGGCGGGGGGTGGCTCAGTCGGTAGCGCGCCAGCCTCGTAATCTAGGGTTCCCAGGTTCGAGTCCCAGTTGAATCAGCGTTGAGACATCTCCGCAAAACTCTCCGCTGTGCCCACGGTCAGTAAGGGACACCGATGGGCTTGGAAAGGTGCTGTCCGTCGGATGGTACGTTAAGCTGTGGTTCCATGTGCGGGAGAGCCATACCCTGTGCACGTTAAAGAACACGCTGCGTGGCCTTGACGGGAGGCTCCCATCTTTCTCGCAGCAACTGTTAGAGTGGGCCCCCTCTCCCAACCTTCTCTGAGCCTTCGGAGTACATGTGACCTGACCATTTAGCCTATGGTGTGCAAAAAAGTGCCGCTCAGAAATAAACAACCCAAATCGCTTGAAAGAAAAATATCGTAAAACATAAACACAGAAATGCATCCGACTAAGCCATTTTCTAATTCTTCGCATAATAGTCCATTACAAACTCTAAAAATTATTTGTTTGTTTTACCTCTGAGCTGCACTTTTTTGCACACCATGGGCTAAATGGCCAGGTCACACGGACCCCGAAGGCTCAGAAGGTTGAGGGGAGAAGACCCACTGGAACAGCTGTTGGGAGACAGATGGTAGCCTCCCGTCAAGGCCATCCAGCGTGTTCTTTTAAGCGCACAAGGTATAGCTCTCTCGCACACGGGGCCACGACTTAACGTCCCATCCGATGAACGGCGGCCTTTCCAAGCCCATCGGTATCTCCTACTGACCGCGGGCAGGGCGGGGAATTTTGCGGAGATAAATTAAAAATTATTGGTCTTCATATAATTATAATTTAAAATCTTAACGTTATTTGGAACAACAAATACTAGGAATAACTGGTGGAAATCGAAAAGCTTTGAGCATCGCCATCTGTAAACTCTGAGTTGCATTACACACAATTTACAATTACAAGAAAAATATGGGGCGGGGGTGGCTCACACGTCACTCTTTGGAGCGTGTGCAGTTACTGCTACCCTCCAGTTTGCTGTGAACGGTAACTGCACACGCTCAATATTTCCGTGAATGAGCTCACACGATCCAGGTCTTTGTGAGCTCGCACGATCCAATGTGCTGTGAACATTAACCGCAACCGCTCCAGTTTGCTGTGAACGATAACTGCACACGCTCCATATTTCCGTGAATGAGCTCACACGATCCAGGTCTTTGTGAGCTCGCACGATCCAATGTGCTGTGAACATTAACCGCAACCGCTCCAGTTTGCTGTGAACGGTAACTGCACACGCTCAATATTTCCGTGAATGAGCTCACACGATCCAATGTGCTGTGAACATTAACCGCAACCGCTCCAGTTTGCTGTGAATGGTAACTGCACACGCTCAATATTTCCGTGAGTGAGCCCACACGATCCAATGTGCTGTGAACATTAACCGCAACCGCTCCAGTTTGCTGTGAACGGTAACTGCACACGCTCCATATTCATTGCATTATATATTCATACGTTATATATATTAAAATATATCCGAACACTACGGTTGATTACAGAATTCAGAAAAAATATCTGAACGATTCTTTTATAAATTAGTAATCTGGCAACCTTCGTGTCACGTGATTACAGAATTCAGGAAAAATATCGAGCGTGTACAGCAACTGTACACGCTCCAGTTTGCTGTGAACGGTAACTGCACATGCTCAATATTTCCGTGAGTGAGCCCACACGATCCAATGTGCTGTGAACATTAACCGCAACCGCTCCAGTTTGCTGTGAACGGTAACTGCACACGCTCAATATTTCCGTGAGTGAGCCACACGATCCAGGTCTTTGTGAGCTCACACGATCCAATGTGCTGTTAACATTAACCGCAACCGCTCCAGTTTGCTGTGAACGGTAACTGCACACGCTCAATATTTCCGTGAGTGAGCCCACACGATAACCACACGATAACAAGCTGAATATTCTTGATTGGAAGAATCAAGAATATAACGTGCACAAGGTATGGTTCTCCACAGGGAACCACAGTTATCGTCATATCCGACGAACGGCAGCCTTTCAGAGTTCAAGAGTTTCTTTTCTCCCCGAACCCAGAATGGAGGTTAGGGAAAGAAATCTTAATTTCAGGGACAATTGAGACTTTAACCTTCGTAAAGGTTGTTTTACCTCTGAGCTGCATTTTTTTTTCACACTGGATTAAATGACCAGGTCACAAAGACTCCGAGAAGGTTGGGTTAAGGTGATCCACCCAGCAGCTGTTGGGACGCATATGGTAGCCTGCCGTCAAGGCCATCCAGCTTGTTCTTTAACATGCACATGGTATGGCTCTCCTCCACATGGAGCCAAGTCTTTATGGCCCACCAGACGTACGGCGGCCTTTCCAAGCCAATCAGTGTCCATCACACTGGGGGGGCGGGGGGGGCTCAATCTGTAGCGAGCCAGGCTCGTAATCTGCAGTCCCAGGTTCGAGTCCAAGCTGGGTCAGCATTGAGATTTATCTCCACAGAACTCTTCGCCCTGCCCCGTAGTCGCCCTGCCCAGTAGTGCTCCTGGCATGGTCAGTAGGAGACACCGATGGCCTTGGTCAAGTCAGTTGGATGGGACGTTAAGCCGTGGCCCCATGTGCTGGAGAGCCATACCCTGTGCACGTTAAAGAACACCCTGGATGGCCTTGACGGGAGGCTACCATCTGTCTCCCAACAGCTGTTCCAGTAGGTCCCCTCCCCAACCTTCTCTGAGCCTTCGGGGTCATTGTGACCTGGCCATTTAACCCATTGTGTGCAAAAAAAGTGCTGCTCAGAGGTAAAACAACCCAACAACCTTTTTAGTTACCGTTCACAGCAAACAGGAGCGGTTGCGGTTAATGTTCACAGCACATTGGATCATGTGAGCTCACAAAAACCTGGATCGTGTGGGCTCACTTACGGACATATTGAGCGTGTGCAGTTACTGTAATTACTGTAATCACATGACACGAAGGTTGCCAGATCACTAATTTCTAAAAAAAATCGTTGACATATTTTTTTCTGAATTCTGTAATCAACAATAGTGTTCGGATATTTATTTTTGAGCGACTGTACTCTTGCACCAGAGTATATCCGATTGTTAACATAATTTGCAACAGAATTCAATAACAATTTATGTGCCTCGAATCAATTTCATTCTTACTGGAAGCATTGTAGCAAAACTATAACAGCAACATTTTGCTCCATTTGCTGTTTTCTCCTAAGAGCAGCATAAGATTAAACATAAATCGCTGATCTATTATCTTGGTTCGATTCCTGAATCTCTACGGAATCGTAAAGAAGGCAGGAAGAGAATTCGAAGAACAGTTTTCTTCAACTCCAGAGCCGAGCGCAATAGTTAGAAACGCACATCGTTTCTGTTGAGGTATATATCGGCGTAGGACTAGTTCGAGTTTTTGGTTTGCAGCCAACTTTCTAGCAACACTGAAGGGACCTGTAGGGCCTACGTGAGCTTATGTAACCTATAGAAGGGATTGTATTCCCTTTCAGATTGCATAGGCGGCAACGATTTCAACACTTGGAATCAAAAACGAGGTCAGTACGATGTCACAAGGGACGGAATATATTTTTTTTTTAATTGTCCTGGACTAGCCTGTTTTAGACTTAGGTGGCTCCTTAGTCACGTGGAAGGGTTATCTCATCGTTTGATAACATACCTTAAGGATCATTTAAGTCTAATATGTCAGGAAATTTGCTTAGAATATATTGTCTTTTGGTAGTTGAAAAAACTGTTCATATACATTTAGATTCCATAGAAGGATTTGTTCCCATGCAATAATCCATAGAATAATTAACATATATATATATACAGTCGTTCAAAAAAGTATCCAAACACTATGGTTGGTTCCAGAATAAAACTATCACGTGGACACAAAGGTTGCCAGATCACTAATTTCTAAAAAAAATTGTTGCCAGATATTTTTTCTGAATTCTGTAATCACCTGTAGCGTTCGGATATTTTTTGAGCGACTGTACGTACACAAAGGTTGTTGCCAGATCACTAATTTCTAAAAAAATCGTTGCCAGATATTTTTTTCTGAATTCTGAACTCAACCATAGTGTTCGGATATTTTTTAATATATATAATGCGTATGATATATACTGCAATGAATATGGAGCGTGTGCAGCTACCGTTCACAGCAAACTGGAGCGGTTGCGGTTAATGTTCACAGCATATTGGATCGTGTGAGCTCACAAAGACCTGGATCGTGTGGGCTCACTCATGGAAATATTGAGCGTGTGCAGTTACCGTTCACAGCAAACTGGAGCGTATGCAGTTACTGTAATTACTGTAATCACGTAACACAAAGGTTGCCAGATCACTAATTTCTAAAAAAAATTGTTGCCAGATATTTTTTCTGAATTCTGTAATCAACCATAGTGTTCGGATATTTTTTAATATATATAATGCGTATGAATATATACTGCAATGAATATGGAGCGTGTGCAGTTACCGTTCACAGCAAACTGGAGCGGTTGCGGTTAATGTGCACAGCACATTGGATCGTGTGAGCTCACAAAGACCTGGATCGTGTGGGCCCACTCACAGAAATATGGAGCTTTTGCAGTTACCGTTCACAGCAAACTGGAGCGGTTGCGGTTAATGTTCACAGCACATTGGATCGTGTGAGCTCACAAAAACCTGGATCGTGTGGGCTCACTCACTGAAATATTGAGCGTGTGCAGTTACCGTTCACAGCAAACTGGAGCGGTTGTGGTTAATGTTCACAGCACATTGGATCGTGTGAGCTCACAAAAACCTGGATCGTGTGGGCTCACTCACGGAAATATTGAGCGTGTGCAGTTACCGTTCACAGCAAACAGGAGCGTGTGCAGTAACTGCACACGCTCCAGATATTTTTTCTGAATTCTGTAATCAACCGTAGTGTTCGGATCCTTTTTTGAGCGACTGAAGTGCTCCTCAGAAGTAAACCCAACCCATCACACTGGCACAGGTGGGGCTCGAACCTAGAAACTGCAGGTTACGATCCTGAAACTCTATCGGCTGAGGTAATTACAATGTCCCTATAAGCAACCAAAGCCTGATTTTTGTGTTCTAGTTGATCTCAAGTGATTGAAAAATCATTAAAACAGAAAAATGACACCTTAAGAGGTTTTTTTTTTATCTCCCAGCTGCACTTTTGTACATACTCTTTGGTTCACTTCCCAACTGAGCCCTCGGGTATGTATGCTTGGCCATTTAGCCCTTTGTGCCCAAAAATTGCCACTCGGAGGTACAAAGAGACCACCAAGAGTTAATTTTGACCTCTGTCCGTCCGTTTGCAGACAATCAACTTTTTTTTAGAGATAAATGAAAAATTATCTTTTTGTTGGATAGGTAATGATGAAATTTTACGATTCGCATTTCCCGTATCTTCAAAGTTTTAACTGCTCCCTGGGGCTGGAGTGGCTCAGTCGGTAGCGCGCCAGGCTCGTAATCTGCAGTTCCCAGGTTCGAGTCTCTGCTGGGTCAGCGTTCAGATTCATCTACGCAAAACTCCCTGCCCACGGTCAGTAGGGGACACCGATGGGCTTGGAAAGGCTGCTGTCCGCCGAATGGGCCGTTAAGCCGTGGCCCCGTGTACGGGAGAGTCTTACCCTGTGCACTTTAAAGAGCGCACTGGACAGCCTTGATGGGAGGTTACCGTCTGTCTCCCAATTATTCCAATGGGTCCCTCCTCCCAACCTTCTCTTAGTCTTTGGGGTCCTTGTGATCTGGCCATTTAGCCCATGGTGACAGTCATAGTTTGCTTAATACTGAAGTTGAGGAAGAATGGGGCCATTTTAAACAGGCTTTTTTGGAAACTAACAGTACTCTTTTAGGAAATAAGGAGCTGAATATGCAGAATTATTTAAGTGATAAGGCACTTGAGCTTATTTCAGAAAGAAGGAACTGCAGGAATGTCCTTAATCAGTACCCTACTAGTCCTAATAGAAAGGATTACAGAGAGTTTAATAAACGTGTAAAGGATCAGTTAGCTGCTGATAAGAATCTTTGACTTGATGGCTTGGCTGACAAAGCCGAGGAAGCAGTTAGACAGCACAACAGCAGAGAGCTACACCAGATAGTTAATGTTTTGTGTGGTAGAAAACAGACAGGTATACAAGGATTGAAGGATAAACAAGGTAAGGTTATAGAAGGGGAGGATTCTGTCATGGCTAGGTGGGCTGAGCATTTCAGTGATGTTCTAAACAATGTGGTTAGTTCTACTCCCATTGTTTGCAATAATAGATGCATTGGTGGCTTTAATGTTGGCCCTATAACACAGTCTGAAGTTATTTTGGCTATTTCTAAACTTAGACTTCATAAATCCCCAGGGGTAGATGAAATTACTACTGAAATGCTTAGAGCTGGGAATGTTTCGGTTACCACTTGGATGACTGAAATTTTGAATATCTTTTATGATAAAGGCATGGTTCCTAAGGATTTACCAGATCTACTATTATTCCTATTTTCAAAAAACGTGATCGCAGTTCTTGTGATAACTATAGGGGTATCAGCGTACTCTCTGTTCCAGGGAAAGTTTTTTGCATGATTGTGCTTAATAGAATTAAGAATCTAGTTGACAGTCAATTGCGTGATGAGCAATGTGGATTCAGAAGTGGTAGGGGATGTGTGGATCAGATATTTTCACTTAGGCAGATTCTTGAAAAATGTTTACAGTTTCAGAAACCTTTGATTACTAGCTTTGTTGATTTCAAAAAGGCTTTCGACTCTGTTGATCGTCATAATTTGTGGTTGATTGTGAGATCATATGGTATGCCAGACAAGTCAGTTAACATAATGAAAGCTCTCTATAATAACACTGAGTCGTGTGTGAGAGTTGGTAAGGCTTGTAGCAATTGGTTTAGCATTATGTCTGGTGTTCGACAAGGGTGCATTTTGTCTCCTTTTCTCTTTAGTTTGGTTGTTGATTATGTTATGCGAAATTCACTTCAAGGGAAAGATTTTGGCCTTAAATGGACTGGAGATAAGAAAATTTCTGATTTAGATTATGCTGATGATTCAGTCCTTTTGACAAATGATGTTGATGAGATGGAACTCTTTCATTCAAGCTGTTGATGAGACTGGTAGTAGATTAGGTTTGGTATAAACAGAGAGAAAACTTAAGTGATGAAAATTGGTCAGGCAGGCTGTGATTCAGTTAATCTGAATGGTTGCAGTCTTGAGCAGGTGTCACAGTTTAATTATCTTTGGAGCTATGTAACAGATAATGGTGATGTGCGGCATGAGATTAACAGACGAATAGGGATTGCTGCCGGGACTTTTAAGAATCTATGGAGAGTGTGGAGAAATAGGCGTATACACCTAAAGACTAAAATTAGACTGTATAATAATTTGGTTCTTTCTAGGGTTAGTTATGGTAGTGAAACTTGGACACTTTGTAAACAAGATAACAGGAAACTAGATGCTTTTGATTCCAGATGCTTACGCAGTATCTTGGGCATTAGGTGGTTCAACTTTGTAACTAATGATGAGGTTAGGCAAAGGAGTCTGCAACCTCCTTTAAGCAGCATATTGTGCAGAGAGAGACTCCGCTGGTTTGGCCATGTTGCCCATATGGATAATTATAGATTGGCGAATAGGGTTATGAACAGTGTGCCTAGAGGCCTCAGAAGGAGGGGGAGACCTAGGATGCGGTGGGCAGACAATGTGAAACAGGACCTTGTTAGAATTGGTGTGCAGTGGCCAGATGCAGTAGATGTAGCTCAGGATAGACTTGCTTGGAGAACTAAATTGCACGGTCTGGTTGGACCTCCGTAGCCCATGGCTGCTTGAGGATGATGATGATGAAATCGGATAGGAATTTCCTTTAAGGAATAATGTAAATAAGTGAGGGATGCATTCCGGAATCCTAACCTGATTGACATATTTTGAATTTAATTTCTTTATTATGACTACACTTAGTTGATGCTTTGCGTTTATTATTTGTGTATATTTCATAAATGCAACTCATGTTTGCAGATGTATATTGATCTTTAACCGATCAGGGTGAATTTGTATATACCCGTATATTGTCATGGTCAGCGATAATTTAAATATGTTTTTTTGTTTACAAATATATTATGAATCATAGGTTTTTAGGTATATCAATTTGTATACGGAAAAGTGAAAAATCTTGTTTATCTGTTTTCTGAGCGGCACTTTTTTGTGCACAATGGGCTAAATGGCCAGATCACAAGGACCCCGAAGGTTGGGGGAGGAGACCCAGTGGAACAGCTGTTGGGAGACAGATGGTAGCCTCCCGTCAAGGCCATCCAGCGTGTTTAAAGTGCACAGGGTATGGCTCTCCCGCACACGGAGCCACGGTTTAACTCCCATCCGACGGACGACGGCCTTTACAAGTCCATCGGTGTCCTCTACTGACCGTGGGAAGTGCGGGGAGTTTTGCGGAGAAAAATCTCAACGCTGAACCAAACTGGAACGCGAATCTGAGAACTGCAGATAACAAGTCTGGCGCGCTACCGACTGAGCCACCCCCGTCCCATCTTTTCGGAAGTACTGAAATTATGAACAAATGATAGGTGAGCCAAGGACAGATTGTTTTATTCATTCTTTCATCATTCTTACATTTTATTCATTTTTAGTTTTATTCATTTTTTTTTCATCATTCTTACAGGTAAATGCAATATAAATGCTTATAGAGAAGTCATGGAGAAAAATTAAATAATACGAGCAGTCGTGTTAGTTAAAATCATGGCCTACTTAAAAAAATGCGTTAAACCGAAATTTCTGTAGTCGAAGTCTGAGCACATTACTATTTGATTTTTCCCATCGTCTATTAATTCAAATTATCTCTATTGAAGAGTACAGTCGCTCAAAAAAATATCCGAACACTATGGTTGATTACGGAATTCAGAAAAAATCTGGCAACGATTTTTTTTTATAAATTAGTGATCTGGCAACCTTCGTGTCACGTGACACGAGTGACACGAAGGTTGCCAGATCACTAATTTATAAAAAAAAATCGTTGCCAGATTTTTTCTGAATTCCGTAATCAACCATAGCGTTCGGATATTTTTTGAGCGACTGTACAATGGTCAGAAAGCGAAAAATTTCATTCTCGCTAAAAACGAGCATGCTATATTCACCAGAGGGTATATATTCCAGTTTTTTATATGCCAACTTAAACAGTTATTTTACCTATAACTTTTCTGTTGTATTTTACAGGCATGGAGAGATATTCCATATCTCAATGCAAAAAAATGGGACAAGAAGGCTCTTGGTGTCTCCAAGGAAACCAACCGTCAGATCTGATTTTAAGCTATCCCAATAGGAAAACTATCCAAGTATATGGTACATACAGAATGTTCTGCCCATGTGACCGAGGATGGCATTGCAAAGGTTCAAAATGCACCAAATCATAATGATCTTCTAATGCCCATCCTCTTGTGGATTTACTGCCAAATATCTAAACAAGAACCACTTTCCCATTTCTTCATCACTATCATCTGTAGCATAAAATATTTAATTATAGTTGCATTTCAGTGTCTGTGGTATTTAGTAACCAAAAACACGGAATTATTTGTAGGTCATTGTCTTGGAGCTAACAGAGCCTGTTTCCAACATGTATGGCTTAGTTTTATTAAATTTATTTAAAATTTGTTTGCAGCCATTCTTTTCAGTGGTATACGATTCAAATTTCCATGATTATTATATATTATTACACATACTGTGATATAATTATGTTCAGCATTTCTTGTGCCATGCAAGTACGGACGAACTTAAGCGTGAATAAAACTTAAGTACCAACTTGAATGGGAAAAAATATAAATAAAAAATACCTATCTATATAAATATAAAAAAAATAAATACCCCCTCAACGGGCTGCTTGCCACAGAGGTCTGACAGGAGCCTGTCAGTTTATATGATATAGTAGAAGGTCTGTGAGGATGGCAGGACCTCAGCAGAAACGCGACACACACATCCATGCCTTACCCGGGACTTGAACCCAGGTCCCTTAGAGCGGCGGGGGGTGGCTCAGTCGGTAGCGCGCCAAGCTCGTAATCTGTAGTTTCCAGGTTCGAGTTCCAGCTCGGTCAGCGTTGAGATTTATCTCCGCAAAATTCCCCGCCCTGCCCACGGTCAGTAGGGGACACCGATGGGCTTAAAAAGGCCGCCGTCCGTCGGATGGGACGTTAAGCCGTGGCCCCGTGTGCGGGAGAGCCATAACCTGTGCACGTTAAAGAACACGCTGGATGGCCTTGACGGGAGGCTACCATCTGTCTCCCAACAGATGTTCCAGTGGGTCCCTCCCCCAACCTTCTCTGAGCCTTCGGGGTCTATGTGACCTGGCCATTTAGCCCATGGTGTGCAAAAAAGTGCCGCTCAGAGGTAAAACAACCCAACCCAGGTCCCTTAGATCAGTAGCAAAGCGCGCTAACCACTCGGCCTAAAAAATAAAACTAAAACAAGTCGATGGCGCAATTAGTCGCTGAATTCGTATTCGCTTCAAAGGAAGATAGGGCGTCGATTTACCTACTCAACAAGATTGCCAGCAGCCTATCTTTCTTAGAAGTGAATACAATTTCATTGAGTGATTGTACCATCGATAAGCTTTAGTTTCATTTTCTACTTTTTAGGGGGCTTATGGGATGATTAGTATTTTTAAAGTATTTTTATTTATTTTTTGCTAACATATGTTATTTAAGTTTTATCTTGTGCTACGAGAACTGTTTGCACTTCTAGATTTTTCTATTAGGTTATTATTATGTGCAATAATGTATCAAGTACGTTCTATATGAAAACGATTGTACTCTTTTTTTAACGTAATATCATTAAAAGTCGCTATTTCAATTAGCACCGAGTACGGGGGGAAGACAAAAAAGACCCCTGAAAAGACAAAATAAATATATCTGTTATCCTATTATTGTATGTGAGCCCTTCCCTCTCCCCACTGAGAATATAAAAACTCGCGCCACTGGCTCCTTCAGATTGAATTTTCAGAAGTCCCCAGATCTTTTTTTTTCCTTTAAATCTGGGTACGCAAAAGACGACTGATGTGTACATGAACTCAACCCAAATATGGGGCGGGGGTGGCTCAGTCGGTAGCGTGCCAGACTCGTAATCTGTAGTTCCCAGGTTCGAGTCCCAGCTGGGTCAGCGTTGAGATTTATCTCTGCAAAATTCCCCGCCCTGCCCACGGTCAGTAGGGGACACCGATGGGCTTGGAAAGGCCGCCGTCCGTCGGATGGGACGTTAAGCCGTGGCCCCGTGTGCGGGAGAGCCATACCCTGTGCACGTTAAAGAACACTCTGGATGGCCTTGACGGGAGGATACCATCTGTCTCCCAACAGCTGTTCTAGTGGGTCCCCTCCCCCAACCTTCTCTGAGCCAGTGGGGTCCTTGTGACCTGGCCATTTAGCCCATGGTGTGCAAAAAAGTGCCGCTCACAGGCAAAACAACCTAAAACAATTTAAATCTTGTCACCGTAATAAAAAAAATCAATCCTTGAGGTAGAATTTTCAAACTCCCCGGATCTTAATATATGGTCACCCTAACTTGAAGGGACCTCCCCCCCCCCCACCCCGAAATATTATGTATACTATATGATTATTTCAGCCCCATATTTTATGTCCAACACTAAAAATAGATAAAAAAAATTATAAAATCTTATTCCATATGGATAATTTAAATCTTTCATGTCGGTGGGATATTTTAGTTTTAGTAATTGGGGGAAAACCCTACTCTGCAAAACTACCGACTGAGCACGAGTAGGGAAAACCCTACTCGTGCTCAGTCGGTAGCGTGCCAGGCCCGTAATCTGTAGTTCCCAGGTTCGAGTCCCCGCTGGGTCAGCGTTGAGATTTATCTCGTAAAACTCATCGCCCTGCCCACGGTCAGTAGGGGATACCGATGGGCTTGAAAAGGCAGCCGTCCATCAGTTGGGACATTAAGCCGTGGCCGCGAGTGCGGGAGAGCCATACCCTGTGCACGTTAAAGAACACGCTGGATGGCCTCGACGGGAGGCTACCATGTCTCCCAAAAGCTGTTCCAGTGGTTCTCCTCCCCCAATCTTCTCTGAGCCTTCGGGGTCCATGTGGCCTGGCCATTTAGCTCATGGTGTGCAAAAAAGTGCCGCTCAGAGGTAAAACAACCCAATCCTACTCGAGTCTTATTCTCAGACCTCCCCCCCCCCCCCCACCACCAATCTAGTCTTTGATACGTGCCTGCTATTCTGGGACATATTTAAGCCAAAACAGTGACGATTGAAACAGTACAAAATTTCAATAGTCAGAATGGTGATAATAATAATAATAGACTACATATTACATGAATTTTGTAACGCTCAGAGGTTAACCCAAAAATTAACAACGGGTGTATAGAACCCTTATAAAAAAGCAAGAAGTCTAAATGTAAAAAAGGTAAAACATTAAATATGTGTAAAATAACCAATAAAACGTTAAAAAATGTGTCGTCAGATAAAAGATATCCGAGTGTAAAGGGTTCGGGCAGTAAGTGACAAGAACTAAAATAAATATGACGTTCACAATTAAAAGCCAAACATTCTATTAAAATATATTTGATTGTTCAAATGGTATCGCAGAACTCGCACATAATCTGCCCGTAGAGGAAAAGAATGTGTTATAAGCGACTGACCTAAGCAGAGCAAGTTCATCTTCCTCCTTGCGATTCCTGTGAAAACATGACTGCCATGGTTTGACAATAGGCTTGATCTCAAAGTACTTGTTCATAATCTGTTCCGACCAAGATGGTTGCCACTGTGTCTGGAACTCAGTGCAAAAACACTGCAGGAAATGCAAGTATGGAACATGCAGTGGAAAGTCTTGGGGATTGGCAGCAGCATCTCCCAGGCAATGCTATCTAGATTGATGTTGCGGTCTCTGAGTCTTGGACACGCAAACTGAAAGGATGAATGACAATCAGATTACTATAGAGCATTTCCCACTGAGGTCCAAGTGGAATGCCTGCAGGGATCGTAACTTAGATGCATACTGTAGGGACAACTGCTGACGAAAAATATATAGATATGGTTCGTTGTTCTGGATGTAAAGACTCTGGACTGGTGAGGTGCAGAAAGCCCCTATGCAATCATGGTGGGCCTGATGATGAAGGTCCAGCACCTTAACCTCCGAATCCCAAGTGAAGTTTAAACCTAGGATCTATAGCCCAGTTTTGACCGGACAAGTGCACAGTACGGGCAGAGAAAAGAACATCTGTCAGCTCCCCAAGATGTGGAGGAGAGGGCCTTGAAGATGTTCAGTGCCTGTATGCATTTTCACCCGAGATGACGTACATGTGGTAAAAAGGTCAATTTACGGTCGAAAATGAGACAAACGATCTCCACCACAACTAACGACCACAACTTATCAGAGTTTTTACATTGAGAACAACGAATCATTATATATTTGCCGTCAGCAGTTGTCCCTACAGTATGCATGGTTCAACCACAACTTACGACTGGAATGCTGGTACTCCCGAGCTTCTGCTCGGTGTCCAGATGAAGATTGCGCTTAAGCAAAAGTGCACACAAGCAGGATAAATACAGGGTAACCACTAGTTCGTATCATAGCACAACCAAGAGTGAGGTTGGAGTGCATGCTGCGAAACTGTTTGGAACTTGCCTTGGAGATGCCAGAGGGACCCTTATGCGCAAATGACGCCTTCTGAGAGAGAGAGCGAATAATCGATATGAGCATCGATGATGCTTCGATTGAGCATTCGAGTAATTGCCACACACATGGGCACAGTGCAACGATGTGTCTCACACAACATCATGAGCATTAAATGACATGGACAGGAACAGGACAAGCATGCTGCACCACAGGACATAAGATCGCAAGCTTCGTAGGAGGGTCGTTCGTAACCTTTTCACCACAGCGACTGTTCTGCAGAGTGATTTGCAGACTGCTACGGGTACTGTGGTCTCCATGCAAACTATTAGACAACGTTTGCATGATGCAGGAATGAGGGCGAGATGTCCAGTCCAGCATCTCCCATTTCAGTGACATCACTGGTTATGCCATCTCCACTGGTATCAAACGAGAAAACATTGGACTATGGAATTGAGAGTGTTGTTCATAGAAGAGTCCGGATTCTGTTTCAGTATACCAGATGGGTGTTCCATTGCATGGCAGCATCAACTATTCACAGCAGAAGCCTGTTCCATTAGCCATCACACAGCTCTCCACCATAGTACAGTGGTATGGGGTGGCATCACATGTGGCAACCAGACACTTCTGCACTATGTTTCTGTCACGCTAACGATGTTTCATCGATGACGTCATTAATCCTGCGGTACGACCTTCCATACCAAAATGCCTGGACTAATTTTGCAGCAATGCCACCCCACACATTGCACGTGGTGTGTAGCAGAATCCCTTGGGTTGGGTTGTTTTACCTCTGAGCGGCACTTTTTTTGCACACCATGGGCTAAATGGCAGATCACAAGGACCCCGACGGCTCATAGAAGATTGGGGGAGGGGACCCACTGGAACAGCTGTTGGGAGACAGATGGTAGCCTCCCGTCAAGGCCATCCAGCGTGTTCTTTAACGTGCACAGGGTATGGCTCTCCCACACACAGAGCCACGGCTTAACGTCTCATCCGACGGACGGCGGCCTTTCCAAGCCCATCGGCAGAATCCCTTGAAATCGTTGCCCAGCCCCACAACGAACAGGCTCTCCAATGGCAAGACAGCCCAAAGGGGACCCTGCTGGTCATGAGCTGAGGAGACGAGGATCCCCAAGCAACCACCAGGATCTTCCTTTTCCAGGGACACAAGTTACTGCGCACAGTAGGCATGCAGGCGAACATTCAGGACCTTGTGACCACATAGAGGAGCTCGCACCGAGGATTTTACTACGAGAACTGGTTGCGAAAATTATGGCAGCTTACCACTATGTACAGTATACAAATATTCAAAACAGCTTGTAGACTCAGCTGTCTTGTTATGTTTAATCGACGATATCATATTTACCATAATTACAGCTTTGAAAACAATATTAATTGTTTTTTGTCTGAATTATGCGAGATAATGTCTAATAAAAACAACTCACAAAGAATTCCAAGTAACTGCCTTTACTCTTTATTTCAACTACAGTATTAAAGCATAAAAATTACATTGTAAACCTAATTTCGTATTGGATATGATATTCAGCATTGCACAATGAATGTAATGCATACATTGATATGTTACAGAATTCTGCCTGAAATATTCAACTATAGCAATATTTTATATATTTAATTCACAATAAGCAAATTATTTTAGAGGTTTCTAACAACCGTTCTGTTTCACACCCACCACAATTGAAAACTGAGAAGACTGTCGCAACATTTATATATTAACATTTTTATAGTTTCTACAACATGATGTAATATTTAACAGTAATCAAAACTCTTTTTTCAATTTCTATGAGTTTCTAAACAATACAAATAATGCACAAACACTGAACAATACATTTCCTCCTAAATATAAATTTGTAGGTCACACAAATATAAATATTTCAATAGATATAGAATGACACTCATTTCACAAGGCTTAGGATATAATTAAACAGATCACTCATAAAAGATTTCAGGAGTGACTTGTGCGCGATTAAAAATAATCTTTCTTATTTACTAAGATATTATTGTTTACTTTAAGATGTAAATATTTTTAAGCCCTTAATAATATGGCACTGGTTGTGATTATATTGTATCTAGGCTTTCCTTTAATAATCACTAAATTCTTCATGATATGTCGGTATTATCCATTTTTGTGTAAACATTTCAAAATATCTGCTATTTCAAAACCAAAATTTCTGGTTCTTTAGTTTTTTTTAATTTATTAATAACATATCTCATCTGTACAATTTAAATGTTTACACAACTTCTTTTTTAAATGTGAACTTCATGCTATCGTTTTCATTATAGCTTTGATGCTAAAAATGGTCCTTTATTGCTACCATGTAATATTTCAGTTCTGAAAATGGGAGTAGAAATACCAGAATAATATGATGAACAGATCAAGTTTAATGCATTTTAAGTTTTAAATTACAAAGAGTAAAGCATTTGAATCTTATTCTTGTCGACCTTTAACCATATTATATAAATTCAAATGATAAATGTCTATAATAAACAGAAAAAAAAAATTCAGAAAATACTTTTTCTTGAAATTATACTAGATACTACATCAGTATTATAATTTCACCAACTGCATCCAAAGTATAGGCACCTGCCCCCCCAAAAAAATAACAGAGAATTCTTCCTGTTAATTTATTATAACTTTATTTTCATTCACTCGCATATTAATGAAAATGTAAAGCTTTCAGTATAAAATTGTGAAAGAACTGTATTAAAACCCTTTAAAAATATTCTTGCTGCTGAGAATTGTAAAACTCATGTGAGTAATGAGTCTTTAGCATTTATGGAATAAAAACAATTCAAAATAACTGTTTCATGTATATAAATTAAGTTCTAGTTACAGATTTACTTCTGATTATCATTCTTGTAAAATACATTACTTAAAAAAAAGCATTTCTACATAATTTTAGTTTACTAATGATGTGTAATATTGTTTTCAGAAGTAATGAATGTACAAAGTTTTTTTAAATATTCTTAAGTGTAGGGAAAAAAATAATGTCTTAGCCAAGTAAGATGCAAATCCATGCCCTGATTACATGTCAAGTGCTTTACAGCTGACTAATTGCTTGGTGATCAGGCTCTTCTCCTCTATTAACAGCTATGAAGTTATATTGTATAAACTCATCATTACAACTAATATCGACTGTAAATGAAGATTTTGATCGACAGAAGTACTCGCATTTTTATGCCTCACTCAGACAACATTTAGTGTCAGTAGAGTTGGTGTTTTAATAGAGCCAAGTATAAGAATACGTTTAGTATCAGGAAATCACAGGTAAGCACCTGTAGGATTAAGAACAATCCCAATTATAGACAAAAAACTTGTCTTGAGCCAGGTGGAATATGAATCCATGACTTACTGATTACAAATCAGATGATCTACCTGAGATGTAATCAAGAGGTCAAGTGCTTGTATCCCACCGAACTAGAAGACAAATTTTGCTCTATACTTGGGATTGTTTTTAGGCTACATTGCTTACCTGTGATTTCCTGGTATTAAACATTTCATTCTTACACTTCATTAACATGGTTGGCTTTATTAAAATATAAAATGTTAAAGGTACATCTAACAGATCAATGCACATAACCAAGAATGATTCTGCTGCTCAGATTATTTTATTTTAATTCATTATATTGTATCTAATACTGATAGACCCCATGGTATAAGGCTCATAGCTATTAATAGAGATCTTGATTGGTGAATGATAGTTCAGTTACAGATCCCTTTACACGTAATCAGGTGGTCATGGGTTTGTATCCCACAAGATCAAGATGATATTTCCTCTATATTTTAACTATTCTTAGCCTTGTAGACATTTACTTGCAATTTTCTGATATTAAAGGTGATATTTGTAAATACTGCTATTTAGGAACTATTTTACTTTGCCAAAAATCTTCTATATCCCTTATAAAATTAAAAAGATATTATTAAAACTTTCAAAGATGGACATTATGAACTTTCCTCCATGTTCACTGACATAAGAATAACCACTAATTAAAGCAAAGAAATATCAACTCTGACCTGATTTTTTAAGCTTAACAATAATAAAACTAATGTATGTCCATTGTTAAATAGTGCAACTTCTTAATACTTAAGTTAGTACAATTGCTAACATTTTATGAATAAAAGAAAAAAAAACCTAATGCTTATTAAGTTTTTTTTCTCCATCATTGTACAAAATAATTGTAAAATGTCTAATATTTTCTTCTAAGATTGTCTAATATGCAAAAACGTTTATTCCTGCCTGTAAACAGTTAAATGCTACCAAATCATGGATTTAATTTTAAAAAAAAGAGATTTTAAATGTAATCAGTAATAAGACAGGTATCCCACTTACTGTTGTGACATTATTTTTATTATTGCGAGCTGCCCTAAGTTAGCACAAATGTTTTGATGACTAGAAATTAAAAATGGAAAATTTTATGCCAATGGTGTTCTGATGTTATGCCAAATGGTGTTCTGATGTACTGAAAATAATTTCCCTTTTTACAAAGTCTTATGCGTATGGATTCTTTAGATGGGTTAGAATACATGGTAGGCCAAAAGTCCCTAGAGAATTTGCAAATTGAATTAAAATAAAATACTGCAATGACATGCATTTCATCGTGCAATTCCAGAGTGTAAACTGTAATCTTACAGATGTGCTGGTGCCATGTAAACAGGTCAGATTTTAAAATAGCAAGTCTACAGGAGAGAGCAACTTGAATAAGGTTTTTCTTTCTAACCAAATCAGTTTTTCAAGTATAGACAAATTTTTGCACACAGTTTAACAAGGACTGACCATAACATAGCAGCATCAGAGCAGAATAAGAGAAATTCCTGGAAATTGACAGCATACTTGATCAAAACCAAATGGAGAGACTCAGCATGTCTGATAATGATGTCAAGCATATCCTAGACATTACACTCCTTAATTTTGTTTTTTGCTTTATGTCAAAGACAAAGTGTATATGTCCAAGGTGGAAAGTGTTAATGATCTGAAAACATAAGTGCTTTATTTAACAAAGACATGTTGGAATGCTTCTTGGATTGAACTTTCAAAGGCAACTTACATCTTCGCAAATAAGTACTTTTTTTTTTTATCTAATTTTCAAATTATCTGGAGCCATTTGGCCTACTCTGTTTAATTTATTAAATGATTAATATATAATTAAAAATACTCTCATTCACTTTTAAGGCTAAGATATTTACACATAGTATTTGAAATGCATTTTGTTAAGATTTATATTCAATATTAAAATAGCATTTGATATACCATGAAATATTTCAGCATTTTGTGATGACCGATTAATCTTAACAATCCAGCAGTGTCCATTGGATATGTTTTGAATAAAACCAATTCAAATCACAATTACCATTCCTATTAGATTTAATGAATTTTAAAATACATATAATTCAATAAAAAAAAGATGCAATTAAAAATATGTTTGAGTTTTCATTTATGTCTCTTGAACACTACTGGATTGTTATGTTACAGACTTCTTGTGTTATATAAAGTTGGGATGAATGAAACACTTCGAATCCAATATGGATTCGAAGTGTTTCATTCTCAGAAGGAAAAGGAAAATAATTTTGAAAGAGTGGTGAGCAAAAGTACAATTTCAAAGTTCACAGCTTAGGTTTTATCGTTAAAATAATTTTTAAAACATCAAATTCCATGAGGGAGATAAATTCCCCTTCTCTATCCCCTCCAGTCATTATCCATGGAATTTTGCTATTTTAATGACCTTAATTATCAAATAAATTTTGGATTTAAAAATGTACACGATGTTTAAAAGAATAAAATGTAACTCATCAATCCTTATAGGCATTTAAACTATTAATACACATAAATCTTGCCCTTTTTCTATCAAGAAACGTTTATCTTTAACAGAAATGATCATAAAAATAAATGGTAAAAATGCATTTATCCATATTTTGATACCATATCCTCACAATATATAAAACGAAATTAAAAGAATAGATAATAGAAGCTAACCAAACAATACAGAAATGACAACAATCCAAAACGAAAAAAATTAGGATTTAGCATTCAGATCATAAAAATATTAAACACAGCTAACGAAAACTGCTTTTTAGTGTCATAGTATTCAACTCAAAATTTACTAATATCTTGACTACAATATATATATAACATGACTTTCTGCCATGCTATTAATTATATAAAAAACAATTAAAGACACCAAAATAATATAAATTATAATAGATGCTCATTTGCGATATAGCAAATCAGCTTTTAACAAAGAATAATGCACATCATTGCATTAATATTATAGTAGAGGGTAATTACTCAACAAAACATAACTCAACGACATAAACTTATGAAATAAATACATAGAAAGTTCAAATAAATACTCTTTGCATGGTCATCAATTTTAGATGGAAATTTTTACGATACTAAGGGTGCTTATTTGAACCTTAAACATTGTAAATATAAAAATGTTTTATTTAAAAGATCACTTAGAATTGCAGGAAAACATATCATAACAAATTGAGATTCCTACATTAAAACGCACATGATATGTTGTTGTGATCTCACAATAGAGTTAAAACTATGCAAAAAAGTCAACATTTTAATAATCTTTTACAAATCTGAAACATGAATACACTAGTCCTGTACACAGCAGCATTTGTAATATTTTGTTCAATCAATACACAGTAGGGCTTAGTGATGATGAGATTCATAAAAAGTAATCAACCATCTCTACAGCAACTTTTCAAAAAAAGAAGCAATATATTTCAATAGGTAAGTTACAAGAGTGATGAAACTTAAGGGAAACGGCTAAATCCAGACTGATTTAGTTAGAATAGTGTCAAGGAACACTAAAAAAAGAAGATCATCCTGCTAAACAAGGATGGATCAAATTTTCCCAAACATAAACCAGTTTGAAATAATTACAAAAACAAGTTAGGCCTCTTGAGTGGCATACAAATTCTAATTCTGGTGTTTCACTCTTCCCCGATAGCAAAATATTTTTGCAAAATACAAAAAAATTAAAAAAAAGTAAATTCTGTATACAAAGCTATGGGTAGTTATGCTATAAATCACACATATAGATCATAAATCCCATGTAGAGATTTTATACACACATAAAATACTGTTTATTCTTGATTTAATAAATTTTATAAATTTTTGTAATTTTATTTGACTTTTATAAATTTTTGTTGCTTCAAGGTTTCTACCCCAGAAATGGCAATCACTGCATAATGGGTTAAATAGCCATCAGTTGTTTGAGTGATACTTTTACTTGTACTAATTAGTTTCATCTTACATAGTATACAAATAGTTATCAAAATCTTTAACATTTTTATATGAAAAAAAATCATAATATTCTTTCAGTCGTTTAAGAGGGCAAACAAAAAGCAGCACATAACAACATGATACGTTACTAAGTTTGAAATACTGACAACTACAATTCAATTATGGGCATAGCATATAAAATAGGTATGTTTATCAGAAATCCTCAACCAAAAAATTACAGAGTTCCACTAATAGAAGAAATGTGAGGAAAACACATTCTAGATAAAGGAGGAAATGAGTATATTTCAAATATGATGACTATTAAATACAAAAAAACACAGGCACAGAAAATTAAACACAGAAGAAGAGTTGGCACAGAAAATTAAAAAAAAAATTTAACTGTTTCTATAATACCGATAAAAAAAATCCATCCAAAAGGCAAAGTATCATACACTTTGTATTCTGGGATATAAAAAATAACTAATGGTTTATGAACTGCAAAAATCCAGTGATGAAGTAGAATGAGAGGCAACTGGAGAATAAATGGGAGGATTCCGCGACTGAACAGTTGACTCTTTGACAGTTTTCATTGATTGGCAGAAAGGTGATTGCTAAGTCATTGACATATGTTCCTTGAGAAATGTTGAAATGTCAACTGCACAGTCTCAGTTTCCCCATTACTTTTCTAGTTGCTACTATTCACCAATGGCAAAAATTTTTACACTAGAAAATGTAAGAATACTTATTTAAAACAAATTACTATAACAAAAAGTTTTTAAACATTTGGTGACAACTTTATGGTAATATTAGATTTCTATTACAAAGATTCTTGTTTTGCAATGTATGCTTTTTTTTTATCAATAATCACCACTATTCCTAATATATATCATATTGTCAAACATATTGAGACAGTTGCATGTTATGTCCATGGAAAATCAAATTTGAAGCTGTGCAACTTCGAAAAGTAAATTTACTTAGAGAATTAAGGTGTGAATAAAACAAAAGGTAAGTAAAAAATCTAAATGCAATCCTTTTAAATCTTGAGTATAGATGAAAAAATTTATTTAGTCTGATGGGATATGAACCCATGATCTCTTGATGAGATTTCAGGTGCTCTGACTGCCAAGTTACTAGCCACTGATCAAGATCTTCTCTATTGATGGCTTTCAGCTTTATACCATGGGGATCAATCATTAGAAGTTGTCTTGACTACAATTGAAATTTTTGATCAAAGAAGCACTTTCCAGGTATGTGCATTAGACCAGCCACACCTCGTGTTATTTGACATGGTATTTCTTTTTAGCCAATCATGCCTTAAAATGCATAAGCATGATACATTTAATATCAAGCAAACACTGGTAAACACCTGTACATTGTGAACAATCAATAGAGATCTTGATCAGCAGGCAGTAGCTCAGCAGTTAGAGCATCTGATGTCACTAGGAGGTTGTGGGTTTGTATCCCACCCAAGACAATTTTACATCCACTCAGAATTTTTTACTGCCTACAGGTGCTTATCAGTGTTTGCTTGTTATTAAAAGCATAATCTTTATGCCTGATTGGATTGGATTGTTTTACCTCTGAGCGACACTTTTTTGCACACCATGGGCAGGTCACATGGATCCCGAAGGCTCAGAGAAGGTTGGGGGAGGGGACCCACTGGAAAAGCTGTTGGGAGACAGATGGTAGCCTCCCGTCAAGGCCATCCAGCGTGTTCTTTAACGTGCACAGGGTATGGCTCTCCCGAACACGGGGCCACGGCTTAACGTCCCATCCGACGGATGGCGGCCTTTCCAAGCCCATCAGTGTCCCCTACTGACCGTGGGCAGGGCGGGGAAATTTTGCGGAGATAAATCTCAACGCTGACCCAGCTGGGACTCGAACCTGGGAACTACAGATTACGAGCCTGGCGCGCTACCGACTGAGCCACCCTCGCCCCTTTTATGCCTGATAAAGTGCAATTGGTTACAAACAATATGTCAGACAACACTTGAGGTGTGACTGGTCTAATGCACATACCTGAAAAGTGCTTCGTTGACCAGAATCTTCAATTGCAGTCAAGACAACTTCTAATGACATGTCAATGGTGGGAAGTTGTGAGTTTGTCTCACACGACAATTTTTTTCCTCTACGCTCAAGACTGTTTGTAGCCTACAGATGCTTACTGTGTGTGCTTGTTATTAAACTTCTAAACTTCTAAATCTCATTTTCTAACACTATTCCTTCAGAGTTTAGTGTTATGGAAGCTTAAACGTTGAATAATGATGTTACTCTCTCTAAATAATTTTTTAAAAATTAATGAAATCTGAAAACTCAGTGCATAAACTTTTAAGAATGCATTTATTTCAGAATATGGTTTATTTATATTATATAATAATTGTAATTCGTTAAAAATAACTTTTGAGATTCACTTTTATAGCACCACACTTTTGTTAAATATTCCAGCTTTCATAACTTGTGGAACACTAAATGAATTGAATATTGTTGAAAATCAAGATTTAGAAAAAAAAAATTTTAACTATTATCTTTGAGCTCAATTTTCCATAAAAAGCTTACTGTAGAATTTACAGAGCTTAAAATTCAGATTTCCATTTACATAACATCAGAAGCTCAATTATTTAATTAACCCTCTATATATAACTCTACATCACAAATTAAAATCAAGCTTTTTTAGCCACTTTTCAGTTACAACAAATGTTTCTGATTTTAGAGCAAGTTAATTCAACTTGTTTAAAATGTACATCAACTTTCCTTTTATAATCACATGGAAGCACACAATGGAAAAAGTATGGCTTTAAATTTGTGCCAATAATCATACAAGATCAAAAAGTAATTTAAAAAAACAAAAATTAAAATCATATTTTAATACTTTTCATTACTAAAATTGTCCCATTTCATATATTTGTCATAACCTTACTTCATCACTTTTTTTTCCATATATTAGTCACACACACTATGCTACCAAAATGAAGTATGTGTGAATAACTTTCACCTCAACAAGACACAAGACAAGATTATTAAAATTATTTTAAATAATTTTTAACCCTTAAAGTAGATGTTCCCTAACACAAGGTCATTACCCAAACTTGGGATGTGTAAAGTTCTTGGTCCAGCCAGTTTGTAAGTACTACTATTGAGTCTTGAGGTGAATGAGAATTTGAATTTATTGTGAGGTGAGAAACACTACCTTAAAGTGATAGGTTTCTCACAATGTGTGCAACTGTGGCCAAAATAATATTTTACTTTTCTCAGTAGAAAAAAACACTTTATCCTCTAGTGACTAACATATTATATACCAAATTAAAAAGAATTTAATTTTGAATAAAAAAATGGCAGAAATTAAAAATAAAATGAAGGCTAGATTCACCTCTGGTATATGAATACAATAAAAAAAAAGACCCACTTGAGAATGTAACAGAATTGCCCTGATCTAAACAATAATTCAAGAGTTTAATTTTTAAATGTCCTAAAATTTTAATAAAGTTTCAAATTTCTACCAAAAATTCTCCTACATTATAAATATTAAATGAACTAAGAATGAAAGATATGAACAAGAAAAGTGATAAAAGAACAATACATTTTAGTAACAAGTAAAAACATGACAATAAAAGAGAAACTGATAAAGGACAAAGCAACTCTGTCCTAACACATGAAGAAGAATAAGATGGATAACACCCCTGAATGATAATAATTGTGAAAATGATTTTCATTGCAATGATAAATGTGGTTCTACATGAAGAGCAATACTTTATATTAGGACTTTTTGATATTTTAACTAACGAGATATAGTGCAGTGGTTAATAAAACTTGCTGAGAATAATTGTAAAAATTAATAAAAACAATGATTTGCTGCAATTGTATGAGTTTACTGTTATGAAAAAAAAATATGATTTTGCTAAATATATTTTATATTAAATTAGAAAACTTTTTCCAAAAAAATGTTTAGAAATATGTAGAATTAGATAGCATAATATCAGAAGAATGCTTTCACTGCATTCATTAAAACTAAAACTTTGTTTTATAATCAGCATATATTCTAGTTCGTATAATTACTGTTTATTACAAAGCTTTAACTCAAGTGATAGTTCACCAGATATAACATATTTTTCAAAACAAAATGATACATTCGATTTTTTAAGCTGTTGCATTTTTCATGCTTTTCAATAATATTATATTATCATACAACCAGCTTATTATTACATATTTATCTATAAAAATGACAAATAGAAATGTTTCTATTGATATCATAGTCTGTGATAAAAGGACTTTTATCAAGTTTTCAAATCCAAAACCCAAAAGCAGGAAATAAGTATAATAAACTTTCAGTTATAATCCATTCTATTGTGCAGACTGTGTAATAGTACTCCTTCTAGAGCCAACACTAGAAAAGAAAAATCATTAACACTTATTAATAGAATTATGATGTTTTAAATATCACTAATTTTAAAATTTACTACCTTAATAATATTTTTTTTACTCTCTGTTTTGAGATTACCACTTTCAATTTCTCTCATCAGCCATCTTCTGTGAGCACACAGAAATTAAGATGATTAATGATAGACATTAAAAACAATAAGAAAAAATAAATAGAATCTCTTTAACATAATTACCAGTTGCAGAGCACTGTGGAATCGGCAAAACTGCTGATATGCTTATAAAAGTCAGAGTTACATGCTTAGACTATTTGCATCAACAGACAAGATTGTAATCTATCAGAGCAAAATTATATTTCGAATCTTTTCTAAAAAATAGTTTTATTGCATTTACAAACTAGAACAAGCATTAACTTGGTAGAAGTGAGACCTAAACCCACAACCATCTGATAGGGCCCTATCTGAGTTATCCAAGCCTCAGTCCATGCCTCATCAAACATTTGACATAAACAGAATTCCCCAATTGAGTAATGCTTTTGCCCATGATTAAAAAGGTTAATCATTAATTGAATCATAACCTTACATGGTGTATTTTAAATTAATAATTAACATTTAATAAATAGGTGAATCACAAATATTACTACTATCATATATGGCAGCTTGGCTGCCCAATTCCTGATAATAGATGGCGCCACTGGCAAATCAACAAAATTGCAGGAATCCTTGTATGTCACATTGTTGAAGAAATGGTTAGCTTCTGGTGGTCTAGCAGTTATGATGCCTGGCATGCTTCTGGGAGACATGGGTTTGAATCCCACTGAGGATAATCATTTTTTTTCAACTAATTATTTCAAGTGATTCTTTAATATATAAGGAACACACATCTTCTTCTTAATTATAAAATGACACTTTGTGAAATGTCTTTTATGAAAGAGGGTTTTTTGAAACTCTGCATACTAGTTGCTTAGGGCCTAGCTAAATATGTAGACTATATATTTCGCTAGGCCATAAGCACCCATCATAGCACTGGGTAATGCTTACCACTATATACAGTCATATCAGAATAATATGATCACGTACCATTCATATTATTAGGTAGGTGGTCATATTATTCTGATACAACTGTGTATACCTTCCTTATACATCCCTACTAATTTCATAGCATGTAACACTCACAAGAACCACCATGTCTTATGACATATTTCTACTTCCAGATGGCATCACTTGTCACATGTCTAATGTATATTTCTAACTTTGCAGTGAAGCAAAATAGAAGGTTGATCGAATGACCCAGATGGAGCTAAATCAATCATTTATTTAATATATATAAAATGTAATTCTATTATGGGAATCCATTTCAAGACTCCAGCCAAACAAACTTTTATCTAAATAGCAAGAAGACAGCATTTGTTTAAATATTGATAAGTAAATTGTATATTTTCAGAGTATAGAAAGCCTTTTCAGATAGCACTATCATCGAGAGTTCCATACAGATGGAGATTTGATTTTTATCAAGATATTTAGACTAATAAAATGGATCATATTATTGAATGCAATTAAACTCATCAAATCCTACGAATTTTACTTACCTATGAGGTGTGTATGGCGGAGGGGGAGGAAGCATCAAACCTCTCAGTGCTCCTGTTCTACTAGAAGGCCTGTAAGAAAAGAAAATATTTTTAATGCTACACATCTCAGATGGGGAAATGCACAAGCTATATCTCATGGCCGAGTGGTTAGCGCACTTCGCTACTGATCTAAGGAACCTGGGTTCGAGCCCCGGGTAAGGCATGCATGTTTGTGATGTTTTTCTGCTGAGGTCCTGCCATCCTCACACTATAGCATATAAACTGACAGGCTGACAGGCAGATAAACTGACAGGCTCCTGTCAGTTTATATGATCTGTCAGTTATTTATATATGTATTTATATGCCCTGTCAGTTATTTATATATTGATAACTGACAGGGCATATAAACTGACAGGCTCCTGTCAGTTATCTGTGGCAAGCAGCTGCTTGAGGGGGTATTTAGTTTTAATTTTATATCTAGGTTATAGATTTATTCATAAAAGGCCATACCAAATGGAAACAGTAGTCATTTCTTTTGCATACTTAGATATATTATATTTATTATTATACATTATAACACATTAAATGTTATTATACATTATAACACATTAAATGTTATTATACATTATAACACATTAAATGTATTATGTATTTCATTCACAAAAAATAAAACACCTTAAATTTTTCTTATTACTACATCATGTGGCTTACTTACATCAGAGGTAAAGAATTTTTATCCACTTAAAAAAATTCAATGGAAAATATCATTGTTTAGTTGCTGTAGCTGATAATAATAGCTGATAATAAATAGCTGTAGCTGATAATATGGCAAATTCATCATTCACATATTTGTAAATATTTTCTTGAATGTAAGGATGTCTCTAAACAAGCACAGATCAAAATGCCCTTTGGAATAAACATAACTTTCTTAACAATATAAATTAATTTTTTTCATCATAAGCTGGCAATTTTAGCACCTAATAAATAAAAATAAATCCTCTTCAAGCAGCTGCTTGCCACAGAGGTCTCATAGGAGCCTGTCAGTATATATGCAATAGTATAAAGTTTGTGAGGATGGTGGAACCTCAGCAGAAAAACAACACAAATGTTCACACCTTACCCAGAGCTCAAACCCAGGACCCTTTAATCATAATTTTTTTTTAATTTACCAGAATTAATCCAATTTTTTTCTCATTTATAACTTTTTTTAACATATCATTTTATAAATATTCAATATAACATATCATTTTTATAAATATTCAATCTGACATTTCTAATAATTTTAACAACATGATTTTTTCACATATCTTATATTCTTTTGGATGATCTAACATAAGCTGTTGTGCTGTTGTTTAAACAAATAATACAGTAATATTAAAACTGTATTTTTACTCTAATTGCCAAAAAAAAATCCTATGGCATCAACATGTAACAATATAAAATGTATCTATTTACAAACATTTGAAATTCAAAAGGTGAAAAAAATTAATTCTCTTCAACAGCGGTTCGTAACTTTAGTCATATGTGGATCCTCATTTTCAGTTGGTAAACAAGGCAGACCCTAAGCATATCGATACTGCTTAAGTTTAGGTGTACCCATAAACATTTCAATACCTTAAAATTGAAAAAAAAAATGCATTGAGGTACAGGTACTGTAGGAATTCATAGATGATTTGGAGAACCTTTGCAGATCCTAGGTGATACAGACTATAATTTAAGAACTGCTGCTATTCAAGCATTTACTTCCAATTACATTTTTACTTCTGTTGAATTATATATGTAATCAAGAGTTAATTAAAATAATTTTGCACTACAGATAAATAAAATCTACTTGAGCTACAGAACAAAATTTTCAATTCCATAAGAACTCAAAATGTAGTTAAGTATAAAATATAATAAATTTAAACTTATTAACCTTGGTGTACTAGTTTTAGGGAGAGTTGATGAAGGGCTTCCTGTTCGAGAAAGAGGTAAAGAAGAACCTGGAGTAGATCCTGAGCGTGGAAGGCTATCTCTTTTAGCAGCTAACTGGCGAATCTGATTTGTAGCTCTTTGAATTGAGCTATACTGGTTCAACTGAACACTGCAGGAAAAAAAGCTATTGTACAATATATATATACAAGTAACAAATCAGCACTTTAGCGTCGATTTAAATCTTAGAGGTAAAATTGTTTTGAGCCAGGTGGGATACGAACCCATGACCTCCTGATAACATGTCAGGTGCTCTGGACCACTGAGCTACCAGCCATCGATCAAGATCTCCTCTAATTAGCGCTATGAACATTCCTTTTATGTTTCATATAAGCACTATTCAGGTAATTTTAGCCACAAGCTGCATTTATATTTGCCAATAGATGGAAGCATGTATTACAAGTATGCAGATAATAAATAATGAAATAAGCTCGACATATTCCATCAAGTAACAAATCAGCACTTTAGCGTCGATTTAAATCTTAGAGGAAAAATTGTCTTGAGCTGGGTGGGATACGAACCCACGACCTCCTCATAACATGTCAGGTGCTCTGGACCACTGAGCTACCAGCCGCCGATCAAGATCTCCTCTAATTAGCGCTATGAACATTCCTTTTATGTTTCATATAGGTGCTAGTGACATGCTGACATGTTATCAGGAGGTCGTGGGTTCGTATCCCATCCGGCTCAAGACAATTTTTCCTCTAAGATTTAAATTGATGCTAAAGTGCTGATTTGTTACTTGATGGAATATGTCGAGCTTATTTCATTATTTATTATCTGCATACTTGTAATACATGTTTCCATCTATTGGCAAATATAAATGTCGCTTGTGGCTAAAATTACCTGAATAGCGCCTATATGAAACATAAAAGGAATGTTCATAGCGCTAATTAGAGGAGATCTTGATCGGCAGCCGGTAGCTCAGTGGTCCAAAGCACCTGACATGTTATCAGGAGGTCGTGGGTTCGTATCCCACTCGGCTCAAGACAATTTTTCCTCTAAGATTTAAATCGACGCTAAAGTGCTGATTTGTTACTTGATTGAATATGTCAAGCTTATTTCATTATTTATATATATATACTATCAAAATCAATAAGAATGCCTATATATATGTAATAATGCTTAAAGCAGGTGGGAAAATATGATCTCTTACATATAAAATTTTATTCTAACAAGATTTTAACACTCTCCAAAAGAAACTTTTTACATATTTCCATCAAAAAATTTCAACTTTATTTTTTTAAATGCAACTATGCACTGAAGGTTCTTTATGTGTCATAATTGAAAAATCTGATATTATTAGCATCCTTTGAATTTAGTAAACAGAGAATGTTATTAAGTACTTGACAATAATGAAACTTCAAGAACAAATCTAATATTGTATTTTTCCACATATAAAACATATATATCTATATGCTTTTTATGTGGAAAAAAGTCCTATCTAGAATACATAGCTCAATTGCCAAATTATTTCTACATTAAAATCACAACTTTGCTACCAAACACAGATAGCCCATGAGATACAGTGGAGGATTGGGTTGAGTTGTTTTACCTCTGAGCAACATTTTGCACACAAGGGGCTAAATGACCAGGTCACAAGGACCCCAAAGGCTTATAGGAGGTTGGGGGAGGGGACCCATTGGAACAGCTGCTGGTAGATAGATGGTAGCCTCCTGTCAATGCCATCCAGCAAGTTCTTTAATGTGCACAGGGTAGGGCTCTCCTGCATACAGGGCCATGTCTTAATATCCCATCTGGCAGATGGCGACCTTTCCAAGCCCATTGGTGTCAACTACTGACCATGGCAGTCAGGGAGTTTTGCGGATATAAATCTCAATGCTGGTACAGGTGGGACTCAAACCTGGGAGCTGCAGATTAAGAGCCTGGCATGCTACCAAATGAGTCATCCCAGCCCCAACATACAATGCAGATGTGTTCCACCAAATATGATATATCTTGAAACCAATTTCTTCATAGGCCATTATTATCATAAGGTGATGTTTCAGGTCCAAAACTTTACATCCATAATTTACTAAAGTAATAAATATATGCACAAATTTTGGATGCATTTATTTAAAACCTTTAAAATAATTACTTATATTAATTATTATTATTATAATCGGTAAACAATGAAAAAATATATTGAATTTCTAATACATGTACCAGAGGTTCAACGGGAAGCAGAACATCATGAAAGGAATGTGTAAGGAAGAGTTGTGGGAATTGTTGGATGGAAGAGATTTGGACGATCTTCTATAGGCTTCACATTATTTGAATCCTTCATCAGAGAATCTTTGTGGATGTGGGTTGGGAGATTCTCTGATGATTTTTGGCTACTATTTTTTGATTTTGCTTATATTTTTGGATCAGGATTTCTTATTATGCATTCTATGGGTAAATGATAAGTTTTCTTTTGTTTCATTTTATTTTGAAAGATTTTTACAGCAGTGGTAGGCATTATTATTTTTCAACCCACTTTTATATTTCGCTTTACTGGATAAATTTAAGAGAATTTTGCCATGAGTTGCCCTACTCGAATGGATCAAAAAATGGGGGAATTGGCAGGTGTGAAATACTAATTAACTTTTTTATTGCAGATATAAAGGGATATTGTTGGGTTGATAAAATTACCTCTAAATTGAAAGTTACTCCAAAATAAAAAATATTCTAATCTTAAAAACACGGTGTTTTATACCTGAACAAATGTCCAAAAGCAATTTTGTCAACAAAAAAGTAAAATAATAATAATTTAATTTGAAACCATTCTACAAATACACTGTTGTTGCTGTTGTTTTCTTCTAGAACTAATGTTCCAGTTAAAAGTCTACAAAATTCAATAATGAACAGCTTATGCTTCTTATTTAAAACACAATTAATACTGCTAATAAACAAAGGCAAATTCTACCAAATTCCATGGAGGAAAAACATTATGCAATTTAAAAGGTAAATAATTAAATGTTTTAGTCTAAGGGAATATCAATCCTGGAAGCAGGACAGCTGGCAATCCTACATGTTTTAGAGGAAGTATACTTGCTGTGTTCAGGTTTGAAAAAAAAATATTTTTTTACATGCAACTATATTCCTAATACTCAGTGAATATAACTCCAAATTTTCATAAATAAAATTTATGAAAAAAGCAAAAACCATCAAATATTGAATCATTTTTAGGGTATTCGTATATCTGTAATGGTCATCAAAAATTAATTTAGTAAATAAATAAGGAAATATGCTTTGATTACTCAGCAACTTATGCATGATATACCAGTGTCATATGAAAGGATAAATATGAAAGTGCTGGAAAATTACTTTTACTATTTTAATTCTCTCTTGCTGGAATTTGGTAAACCACATCATATTACAATGTTACATAAATTTTTTATAAAAAAATTTTTCTTTTAAAAAAATCTGAGTTTTCAAAACACAGTTGAATAAAAATCAATTTGTTGTTTTAAGTATCTAAAGAGTCAATGAAATAATTAAGAAAGAAAGTCAGCAGTGTTGTGGCAGCATTTTCAGGAAGTTCATTCTGAATGATTCTGATCATTTTCCTCCTAATTCAGCTGTTTTCAAACTAGATCATCAGCTAAAACTACTTTCTGAAATACTGGCATTCTTTTATTTCTAACATTCTTACATTTTCAAATATTAAACCTTTAGAAATTATTTTTCTTTGTGGGAAATTCAGGTCTTTTATCAATTGTTAGTTTAACATTTTAGATTTTCAATCATTTTACTTTTACACCTATTTCACTGTTATTAATATTTGAGCTCAGCAGAAACTAAACTGATTAAGTCAAAATTTTGTATATTTCAGTTATATTAGACTAGTTAAGTTTGGTGCAAAACTTGTGTGCATTGATAACTTTCTTTCCATCAAAAACTTCATTCACAGTTTTCCACACATACTACTCACAAAGTACTACTTCATTCAGAAGGTAGGCAACTGCAGCGCCCCAGAAATTTTGGACACTTTTTGAGGGACCACTCCAGACCATGGCAACTCCCAATCCACAGGGAAAAAATAATTTCTATCATCAATGATGTCACACATTTTTCAAAATGTTGAAACATCAAAATTACTATCTGTTGTACTCTCCTATCATTTTTTTTCATCGTTGGTAAAACAAAGTTAGGGCTCTTCACCCCTCTATTTTATTTAAGTTGGTTGAATAAATGTGGCTGAAATTGTAAACAAGATGGTCATGGAAATGGTAAAAAATTGAGTTGTAACAATTTTACAAAACACAAAAAATGTCACCAGCCTCCATAAAGTGAAGTTCTAAAGCGAATTTTTGGTTCACCAATCAAAATGGAGAAATTTAGTTCTTGTCTACTATGGCATATAAACTAACAGACTCCTGTCAGACCTCTGTGGCAAGCAGCTGCTTGAGGGGGTATTTATTATTTATTTATTTTATTATGATGGCAAAAGAGAAAAGGCGATTCAGACAGGTGGCTAAAGTAAAAGGTGGATGTAATACAGAGGTCAGAAGTTTCAAAAATAAAAAACTATCACTCACTGGCAGTTTCCAGTTTCAAAAGCCATCTCAGACCTTCTGGATCAGCCACAAAATAGAGTCTAGAGCATCAGATACTGTTTGTCATTTTTGTCTCTTTCTTTGTTTCTGTGCTGAGGATGTTTTTATAGCTGGGTTTTACTTTTCCTCTCCTATCTATGATTTCTTCTAGAGCATAGTATTATTTACAATTAATCATAGCATTTCTTCTTTTGATTTGCTAAAAAGTTCCAAAAGTCCATGAAATAAGCATCGTTATTATTTCTTTAGAATTGGTTTCTTCTGTAAATGGTGGTGATGACGTTTTTGCATTGCTGGCATAAATGCTAGTTTCTTTTTTTTATCTAATCATATTCTACTTGTTCGAGTAATTGTTGCAGTTTTTTCCTATATCTTCTGTATCTGTTATCGAACTTTCTGGATCAAAATCATCTTCCTTGGCCTGAGTATATTCTTCATTAACTTCTTTTTCTTCTTCCTTGGATTTTTCTTTAATTAAAGCTTCCTCTACCACTTCTGCGAAGCTGCTGGGAAAGTTTCCTGTAGTCTCACTATCAGATTTTCTGTATATTTCATTTAAGGAGCATTTAGCTGCAAAATAACCTGCTTTTTTGCAGCAGTAGCACAATTTGAGAATACCCCAATAGTCAACAACTGCACTGAATGCACAAATTCTGATGTAGTTAAGAATGTCTTGTCTCAACACCATTTTAGCTACTCTCGTTCCAGTTACATGGTTTTGAACTGTTCTTGTTTAAGAAACTGATCTTCGATGCTTTGGACTTCCCCAAATTGGAGGAGGACTGTTTTGACATCTTTATTTGAACAAAGAATGGAAGTTTTGAGATAGATAATTTTGATGGGTTGTCCCACTTGTTGTATTTCAATCCTTATTTCCTTGCTGATCCAGCCATCCCCCCCCCCCCTTTTTTTTAAGTAATAAGTCTTCACTTCATCTCTTAATTGATTGGGCAATTTAGACTGACCTGCTACTGATCTAAGGGACCTGGGTTCGAGCCCCGGATTAGGCATGGATGTGTGTGTCGTTTTTCTGCTGAGGTCCTGCCATCCTCTCAGATCTCCTACTGTGGCATATAAACTGACAGGCTCCTGTCAGATCTCTGTGGCAAGCAGCTGCTTGAGGGGGTATTTATTTTTTTATTTAATGCTAATAGGATTTTCTAGATATCCCAACTCCTTATGGACTAGATGGTAGCAGTGCTGCAGTTTATACTTCATTGTGTGAGAGTCCCAAGAAGGGTAATTTTTAGGTCAAACATGATAGGAATAAGTTTGAAAATGAACTTTGAATCAAGAGCACTGGCTAGAATGACCTTCCACTTCCTCCCCCCCCCTCCCACTGCATGCAAGGAAATTTTAGTACTCTCTATAAATGACTAATATCACAATGACATTCAATGACTTCAGCAATAAAAATGGAGTTTGTTACTATTTAACAAATGACATGAACTTGTAACTTTTCATTATACAGGGGCTGGACTTAATTAAATTGACGCCTTGAAAAAAAAAGGAGCTTTTACATAAAACATGTAATGGCATGTTGAAAATCTCTAAAGGGATTTAACTAGTTACTATGTAAGTATTCACACTAACAGTCTTTAATGTGAGAATTGGTATATTTTAATTATAACTAATATAAATAAGTAAGATGTTTATGTATAATTTTATTCTTATTGATTAAAAACTACACATTTGTATGAATATTGTCTGTAAAATAAAAAATCTCACTTTCTAAACATTCAACGTAACCTTGAGAAGACTGAAATGCAATTTATAAAATACTAATGCACTATACCCTGAATCATGGTTACATCCTTCTAGAGCAGACCTGCATAAAAGAGTAAAAAAAAAAACATTTACATCAAACAATGGTTATGTATTTCTACATTTGATATATGTTCTACAAAAGTCAGTGAAAATAAGAAACATTTTCTCTCTGTCCTTTTGTCATCAGTTTTTATAAGTAAAAGCCAAAAATGCTGGAAAGAGAGTTACCTGGAAGTTTCTTCATTTCTCTTCACCCTATAAAAAGGATGTAGGCATTCATTACCAAAAATTTAGTTTAATAAGCAAAATAAACAAATTAGTAAAATTTTATATGGGCTTGTGCTGTAATATATTAGATGTTACAATTTTGCTTTCCTTATGCAGGTACAACTGAAATAAAATTTGATTCAAAAATACTGGAATACAACAGAAAGTGAAATGTAACTTTCATTCGAAATATCATTCAACTAATTAATGAATAAGCATAGTAGTTGCTTATATAAGACTTAAATATTTTGTGGAAAAAATTTCGCCGACATACAGGACTTGAACCTGTATCTGTCCAGAAATATGCCAGAGTATTCTTACCGATTGAACTAATGCCGACTCATCTTTTTTCCATTAAGACTCTAAACTTTTCACTGATCATTTTCGGCACCAACCATTGGTGCCATCAATGATCAATGGGTGGCAACTATTTCTTTTTATGTTGCACTGAGTAAGATGGAAATAATAAAGTCTCTTCACGCTATTCAGCATTATTAATGATTTAAACATAGGTGACAATCACAGCGTTACCTGGGTGACATTTTAATGTCAATATATCAATAATTTTTTTGGCAAAATATTTATTGATATATTAACTTAATTGTAACTAATTTAATGTAACAAATTTATTACAAAATATTTATTGATATATAATGTTTTCCGCAAAATATTTATTAATATATAATTTTCCCCCACAAAATATCTATTGATATATTGACGTTAAAATGTCACCCAGGTAACGCTGTGATTGTCACCTATGTTTAAATCATTAATAATGCAAAATAGCGTGAAGAGACTTTATTATTTCCATCTTACTCAGTGCAACATAAAAAGAAATAGTTGCCACCTGTTGATCATAGATGACACCAATGGTTGGCAGTGAAAAGTTTAGTGTCTTAAATTAGTACAAAAAAGATGAGCCAGCATTAGTTCAATCAGTAAGAATACTCTGGCATGTTTCTTGAGAGATGCAGGTTCAAGTCCCATATGTCGGCAAAATTTTTTCCACAAAATATTTATTGATATACTGACGTTAAAATGTCACCCAGGTAACGCTGTGATTGTCACCTATATTTATATAAGACTTTGTATAAAGATCGAATTAATAGATTTGAAGAAGGAAATTTATTTTAAAATGAATTAATAAAATTATGAAGTGCATACCTAGACTAATCAATATTTCATGCACTGTCATTGAACAGAAGAACAGAGACAGAAGAACAGAGAGTTATGAACAGAGAAACAGAAGAACAGAGAGTTATGTTTGTTCGATTGTTTTACCTAAAAGAAACTATTTTTTGCATACAACAGGCTAAATGGATGTCTTAAGAACTCAAAGGGGCTCAAAATTGATTGGAGGAAGGGGGATCCATTGAAATTATTAAGAGACAAATGGAAGTGTCTTGGCAGGACTATCCAGTGTTCTTTAATGTGCACAGGAAATGGGTGTCAGCATTGGACCATGGCTGAACACCCCATTCAACAGACAACAGCAGTGGACAAAATTTCACTGGATGTGCAGTTGGCATTCAAACTTAGGAAAATCATATTACAAGCCTGGTGGCATTACTCACTTAACTCTGATCTTTGAGTAGAGATGTTTATGCCTGTATGTGACTAAGCATAACAAAGGCAGAATAATTCTTACATCAGTTCATAAAAATCCAAATAATGAGACAATTAATCAAATACAAATGAACAAAGAGATTGTATTTAATAAGATTTATTACATCCAACTTTTAATAAGTACTGATTAAACTATCTTGCTTTAAAGCTAAATCAAAATAAAATTTCCAGTTTATTTGTTCATTATCTGATCTTTCACAAAACTATTCATATTCTATTATCAAAACAAGACTGAAGCTTAAGAGAGTAAAATGTTAACATATTCCTGTAAAAAAAATAAATAAAATTATTAGAAAAAAGCTTATTTGAGTAAAAAATTAATAAATGTTTATTTTTATCATTTAACAGTTTTTGTTTTCGTTTTTTTTTTTTTCATTTCTACAGCCACTTGAAATGTGAGGACTCTATTAGAGATTATTCTCTTGATACCCTCATTAGGATTTTTTTATAATCTGGACATTCTGAGCATGAAAGAGACAAAATCGACAGGTAAAAATCTGATAGTGAAAAAAAAAAACCTTAAATTTGTCTTTTTTAGGATGAGAGGATAGCAAACATCTCAAGGTGTAAGTCTGCTTCTCAGAAGGAATACAATAATGTTCCTATAAGATATGATTGCATTATTGAAAGATTGCTTATAACTAAATTTAAAACAGGGATTAAAGATTTGAATATTATTTGTTGCTACACCACCACTCTCCAAAGTATAACTGGTGATGCAAAAAATTTATTCTAGGAAAATCTTTACAAGTACTCAAATATAAAATCACTCTTAATTTTTTGAAACTAAAATAGGTAAAAAAAACCTGTCTTATATTCAAGTAAATACAGTATATTAAGTCAGAACACTAAAAACGGAACTGATAATTTATATTAAAGAATATTTGATGATTATATAAAGATATATTTTTATATTGTTATTCACAACTGACTAAAAATCAACTTACAATCCTTCCCTGTTGCAGCACATAATGCAGGTCAAAGCTGTTGACAAGAGTCCCACAACAACAGAGGGAATAATAATAGAAACAATAAAATCAAAAAGAAAATCTCTTCTTGGCAGATTGATTGACTGAGGTCTGAAGTCATCACTAGTCAAGGAAATGGAAGAATATGCCGGATCGGACCATCCACGACTAGACTCTGCTGCTCCTTCCTTCTCTTCTGAAATCTGAATTTTTTAGATAAAGGATAATTTCCCATTAAAGCAAATTGTTTAATTTTTTAATCTTCTGCAAGATTGCATTTATACAGTTTTGTACAATATTTAAGAATAGTGTGACTCATTCCTTAAAAATGTTCTTCAAAATTGAAAAAAATATATACATTAGATGAACTTTGAAATATCAAATTATTTTAATACATGGTACATTATAATGATTTTAACTTTTGAGAAAAATTGCATCTTTTATCCTATTAAATCTATTTTCCACAGTGGGCTAATAAATTAGATAAATGGGTTAAAAAATTAGATAGACTTTATTTAAATTGAGTTGTCCCATGGCCGAGTGGTTAGCACACTTGGCTACTGATCTAATGGATCTGGGTTCGAGCCCCGGGTAAGGCATGGTTGTGTGTGTTGTTTTTCTGCTGAGGCCTTGCCATCCTCACAGACCTTCTGCTATGGCATTTACACTGACAGATTCCTGTCAGACCTCTGTGGTAAGCAGCTGCTTGAGGGAGTATTTATTTATTTTTATTTATTTTATTTAAAACTTTCATTTACTTTCAGTATCATTCCCATAAAAAGTTTATTCTCCCAGAGATTGAGTTTGTAATTGGCTTGCCATTGATCTACCATGAGAATTCTACAATTGTTTTGTCCAGGGAGCATATGAAACAAACACAGTTAAATATCGATGACACATTATCCAAAAATGTTTATGCATTTGAATTTATTTACTTACTAGTATAGAGGTATATATTTAGTTTGTATCTTAATACTGAGAGTAAAGTCAAACCTAAATAATCAAAAATATGTAAAATTTCAAAATTAAAATTAAGATGTTTTCAAAATTTTTAGATTTTGGAAATTCTGCAGTATATAAAATAATAAAAATATACTGTATTCCTCTTTCTTTGCTTTTTTAACATAAAGATTTAAGGGCTATATCATTATTTTTGAATGCAGATAATAAGTGTGTGTCTCTCAGCAATAATATTAATAACCTTAAAATACTTTATTGTAGCTGAAGCATGTTCTCTTACCTTAAGAAAATCTTTCTGTTACTGATTAACTAATGGAAGTTAAGCAGGACTTCCTTAGTCCTGGAAGTTGCTTCAGGACTTCCAGGACTAAGGAGAAATTGCTTCAGTTTTAATCAAGTAATTTAAAATTTTAACATGAATGAATATCAAATTCAAAACTACAATTTATTCATAATTTACAGTTTCTTTTTTAAATTGTAGAGTGTGTATAAAAAAGTAAACCTAAAAAAAACTGCCTTCTTCAGAACATTACATATAAATTTTAACTTACTAGTCGAAAGCTGCACCAATCTGAAATAAAATTTCTTCGACGAAATAAATGCTCTACTGATGTTCTTTTATAATCACGAGGGCAAGGAATTCTGTTCCTTAATGGCTGAACTTCTCGTTGTAAATCCTCAAGATCCCGTGAAAAATCTTTTGTTCCGCCAATCCTCACAACTACCCTAAATGATTTTTTAAACAATACTGAAAATTATTAAAGTCCTTAATTAAGTATTAATATTAAAAATATGCATAACTGCAGTATACTATATGGAGGGCATTCAAGAGTATTCAAAAGTTCTTGACACTTTTTGCAGATTTGCACGTGTTCCTCTGAAGTTAATGAATTATGATTTGTTTGAAAGCTTATCTAAACTTGTCATTATGTGTTAAAACAAAGACAGTATCGTCATTTCTCTTTTCGCTGGTGGTGCATAAATTTTGGTCTGCAAAATCTGTGCATTGTTGCTATGGAGCCTACTAAAGATGGGGAATGATTTTACATTTTCACAAGGATTTCTATAAATGGCCAATACTATACCAACATTGTTTTGGTCAAAATTGTTAAGGAGATGAAGGAGCAGCATCCAACAACAGATGTGGCAAGAGTCTCCTTCTTCATGACAATGCCAGTGCTCACAAAACTCAGCAAATTACAGCCTATCTGGAGTAGGAAAAAATCAAACAGCTACACCATTGTGCATATTCACCCAATCTTGCACCATGCAATTTTTGATTGTTTCCAAAACTTAAAAAGTAACTTGCTGGGCAGCCATTTTTCCAAGAGTGCAAGACCTTGCAAAATGCATTCATTCAGGGTTGTAGAGTATTCCCCAACAGGAGTACCATCAAGCATTCCAGAATTGGCATAGACATCCGTGACTTTGCATAGATGCTGGAGAGGAGTACTTTGAAGGACAGTAAATGTTTTGTTGAGGTAAGTGCAATGGTTTTTGTTCTGCAGTCAAGAACTTTTTGAATGGCCCTGGTAAATCAGTGGAGCAAAAAACAATTTTGCTTTAAATATCAGAAAACATGCAATTAAAAAGCATTTACATAATAAACATAGAAATGTTCTTTACTAATTTTCAATACTGCAAAGATGTTAATTTTATAAATTAAGGCACAATAAAAATATTAATTTTCTCAGGGAAATGAAAGAAATTTTAACATTCACTGAGTTTTTAATGGAATCTGCTTACTGCTTTTGATTTTGTAATGAGATTACCATATGTTGATAATGCATATCAGTAAATTCAATATGCAAGAACTTTTCCAAGCTTACAATAAAGCAATTCATTGTTAAATATAAGTTCATCCATTATAATTTCATGGCCTTATTCTTAAAACCAGCTCCAAAGGATCCCACCAGCATATAGCAAAGTGTATCATTTAATTCAAGAACTGCCATTATCAACAATTAGCAGCTTTTTGTATAAGTCAATACATGATATCTAGAAACATAGTAGCTGTTCAATGGCATAAAGCAGTGTATACAAGTTGAAACATGTTGCAATAAGGTTGCAACTAACAGCTGAACAGTACACAGTTAACATCTGTTGTGAATGGAGCAGCATCCAACAACAGATGAAGACTTTGGAAAGGTTTTTTTGTGTGTGATTTTTTGAAGACTATAAGTGATCTCAAAACCAATCAGTAATATGATACTTTACTGTATTTGGTGAGGCTTAAGTGGTGCACAGTCACAGAAATGACTCAAGTGTATAGAGAACAGTGAATGGTTGGCAAAACCTTGGGTTGTCTTTCATGGAATCACACTACTCCATGGAATCCACTAGCATGTAATTCATCCGTAGTAGGAGTTTTTTAACATCTTCTTTTATGCTGTAAAAAGTTAGCATTTGCAAAAAATATCTGAATATGTGCATCTTTGCACTTATTACCAGCTGCTTTGCAGTACTTATAAAAATCAGACTGATAGGAGAAGTGCCATTGTCTATAAACCAAAAAATTATGCAAGAAGAGTTAACATTCTGCTTCTAAGATGGAGTATATGCATGTAATATTCTTTTAAGCAAGTTTCAGTAATAAGACTATGAAGCTATAAAGGCTAAATTTTTCGTATTTAAAAGTGAACTGCTTTACTGTAAAACTGAGTGCCTACCATGATTTAAAATATATTCATTTTCTCAGTTTTCCAGAAATTTTCAAGATCAGAATCAGAATTATGCAAATCAGAAATGAAATTTCTTTGTAATAGTTAAAAAAATTGAATAATCAAAATAAAACTTCAAATTTATTAATCATTTAGTGATTTAGCATTTTAGTGATTTTTTTTTTTGTAAAAAAACAAATATCCTTTTTTTTTTTCAAAAAAATCATTAAAATTTTGAAGAAAAGACATAAATATAATATTATACATTTTATATTTAGGTAAAAGAATAAAGAAAAAAAGAAATTAAAATTTTTATACTTTTTATGCATATGTTAATATGTTATATTTAATGAGATTTGGTTGGTTGGTTTGGGGTTTAATGGCGCATCGGCAACAAGGCCATAATGCGCCAAACAAAAGACAATATAAAAGATAAAAAACATAGATCCCCATAACCAAAAGTTAAAATACATTTTCAACCTTGTAAAGTGATAAAATAACAAAAAACAAGTGTATATGGACAGAGTAAAACAACTGTAGAATTATTAAATAAAATAATCCCAGGTGTAAGAGACCTGGGGTAAATAACACATAAAGGCAAGGTAAAATCAAATTCGTTTAAAATATCCACAATATTTCAAAAAGGTAAAAACTGAAGATAAAATGCAATGATCAGATAAAAGATGTCCGAGTGTAAGAGGCTCGGACATAAAATTATGGAAATTAAAAATCATACGTCGTTCAAAGTTAAAAGCAGAGCATGAGATTAAAATATGTTCGATTGTTAAAATGGTGTCACAAAACTCGCACTTAGGTACATCGTCCGCCCGTAGAAGAAACGAATGAGTAATAAAGGAGTGACCTAAGCGGAGCCGAGCAAGTACAACTTCCTCCTTGCGATTCCTGCGGTAACAAGACTGCCATGGTTTGATGATAGGTTTGATCTCAAAGAGCTTGTTTGTAAGCTGTTCTGACCAAGATCTCTGCCACCGTGCCCGGAGCTCGATGGTAAAACGCTGCCGGAAATCCAGATATGGAACCGGCAACGGAGAGTCGGACAGGGGCGTGGCTGACTTGGCAGCAGCATCTGCCAAGTCATTGCCCCTGATACCGACATGACCGGGCACCCAACAGAAATGGATGGTGGTGGTGGCTGCCAGACGATGTAGCTGCTGGCGGATCTTAGTAAGAACAGGGTGAGGCCGATGCCTCACCGAGATCAAAGCCTGTAGCGAGCTAAGCGAGTCGGTGTAAAGCACACACCGACGATGATGCTTAGTCGCCACGTGGTCCAAGGCGAGGCTGATAGCGTGCAACTCTGCGGTGAAGATGGAACACTGCAGTGGGATCTGGTCTGCAATGATTACATCACAGCAGACCATGGCTGATCCCACCGAAGTGCCGGACTTCGAGCCATCTGTAAAGACAGGCAAGAAGTCCGGGTGCTCAGCACGATGGCTGGCAAAGAGTTGCCGGTACACACAGTCGGGTGTAAAGGCCTTCCCGGTCCTGCACAGGGAAAAATCGCAGGAAGGGGAAACAGCGAGCCAAGGTGGTAGTGGCTCAGCTGTCGACTGTGCAATGCTATCGAGACTGGTGTTGATGTCTCGCAGGTAACCTCGGACACGCAAACCGAAAGGACGAATGGCAGTCAGCCGAGTAGTGTAAAGTAGTTCCCACTTCGGACTGAAAACGCAGTCCCAAGTGGGATGGCCTGGCAGGGATCGCAATTTAGAAGCATATTGTAGGGACAACTGCTGACGGCGAAGAGATAAAGATGGTTCGTCGGTCTCAACGTAAAGACTCTGGACCGGTGAGGTGCGGAAGGCTCCCGTGCAAATACGGAGAGCCTGATGATGGAGGGGATCCAGCACCTTCACCACCGAATCCCGGGCCGAGTCGTACACCTGGGATCCGTAGTCCAGTTTCGATCGGACAAGTGCACGGTACAGGCGGAGCAAAGAACATCGGTCCGCCCCCCAAGAGAGGGAGGAGAGGACCTTGATGATGTTCAATGCCCGCGTGCACTTGGACCTGAGATGACGTATGTGTGGTAAAAAGGTCAATTTCCGATCGAATATGAGACCGAGAAACTTGGTCTCCGCCACAACTGGAATGATGTTACCCCCGAGCCGCAGCTCGGGATCCAGATGAAGATTACGCTTGTGGCAAAAGTGCACACAAGCGGTCTTCCGTGGGGAGAACCGAAACCCGTTTGCCGTCGCCCAAACCGAAAGATTGTTCAGGGCAATTTGCAGTTGTCTTTCAATGACCCTCATGCTGGACGAAGAGCAAAAGATGCTAAAGTCATCAACATAGAGGGCATTGCCTACTGATGGAGGAAGTTGTCTAGTTATAGAATTAATCTTGACAGCGAAAAGCGTAACACTCAGAACGCAGCCTTGTGGCACCCCCTGTTCTTGGGGGTACGGCTGCGACAGAGTGTTACCGACACGGACACGAAAAGAGCGTGTCGATAAGAAGTTGGAGATGAAGATCGGCATGTGACCTCTTAAGCCAAAACTGTGGAGGTCACGAAGAATGCCGAATCTCCAAGCCGTGTCGTATGCTTTTTCGATGTCGAAGAAAATTGACACCAGGTGCTCTCTTCTTAAAAATGAATTTCTGATAGCCGATTCGAGGCGTATCAGATGGTCAAGAGTTGACCGTTGCCTGCGAAAGCCACACTGGGTGTTGGAAAGAAGGTTGTGATGTTCTAAATACCAGATGAGTCTGGCATTTACCATTCTTTCCAACACCTTGCACACGCAGCTCGTCAATGCGATGGGACGATAATTGGAAGGAATCTTGGGATCTTTGCCTGGCTTGGGGAAGGCCAAGACGATGGCCTCCCGCCAGGAGTCCGGAAACTGCTCCTCGAGAAAAATGCGATTGAAGAGATGGAGCAGCTGATCCTTACTCGATGGTGAAAGATGTTGGAGCATGGCATAATGGACATTGTCCGGCCCTACAGCAGAGGCACGAGAAGAGTGCAGAGCCAGGCGAAGCTCCTCCGCTGTGAATGGCCTGTTGTAGGGCTCCAGGCCATTCGAGTGGAAAGACAGCGGAGAGCGCTCCACCCTGCCCTTCTGGGCCAGAAACTCGGGGGAGTAAGAGGAAGACGAAGAGATGGAAGAGAAGGACTCCCCCAGAGTGTCGGCAATTGCTTTGGGATCAGCAATTGCCTGTCCATTGTGCTCCAGGATCGATAACGAGTGGGACGTGTAGTTCCCACTCATCTTCTGGACTTTATCCCACACGACCTTGGAACTAGTCGTGCGGGTTATGGATGACGTATACTTGATCCAAGATTCCTTCTGGCTCTGGCGTCGGACGAAACGAGCTTTCGCCCTGGCGCGTTTGAAGTTCTCGAGGTTGGGGGTTGTCGGATATCTCCGAAACACCCCCCAAGCCTTGTTCTGAGCCTTACGAGCTGCGGTGCAATCTGGATTCCACCACGGTTTCGGAAAGCGAGGAAACCGTGTAGAAGTTTGAGGAATTGTTGATGCAGCTGCATCTACGATACAGTCCGTTATCTCCGCTACTGCCACATTGATTGGCTCCTGGCTGACGGAGTGGTCGTCGAGCTCAGAGAGCAGCTCGAAACCACCCCAGTCAGCCCGATCCAGCCTCCACCGTGAAACGCGTGAAGGGCTGCAAGGCCCCCCACGGGAGATGGTGCACACCACGGGGAGGTGATCGCTTCCGTAAGGGTTATCCTCGACCTCCCATGTAAAGAGTGGAAGGATCGAGGAGGAGCAGATGGTGAGGTCAATGGCAGTGAAAGTACGAGTTGGGGAGTGAAAGTAAGTACTGACACCGGTGTTCAACAGGGAGAGAGAAGGATCCAGGAGCCACTGCTCTAGGACCCCACCCCTCCCGTTGGTGTCAGCACTGCCCCAAAGTGGACTGTGTCCGTTGAGGTCCCCCATAATGAGGAAGGGGGACGGCAGCTGCGAGACGAGATCATCAAGGTCTTCCTGGAAGACGATGCTCCCAGGGGGAAGATATACAGAGCAGACAGTCAGCGAGAACCCCACGAAGAGATGGATGGCTACCGCCTCTAAGTTGGTGGTGAGGTTTACGACCTGGAATGGAGAATGGTTGCTCACGAGGATGGCGACACCCCCGCGAGCTGGACCATCTCCATCCCGGTCCCGGCGAACCAGTGAAAAGTGCCGGATCGTGGGATCTGTGACTGGCTGCAAGTATGTCTCCTGCAGGCACACACAGATGGGCTGGTGTGCCTGAAGGAGGGCCTTGATGTCGTCTAGATTCCTCTGGAATCCACGACAATTCCATTGTAGGAGTGTGGCCATCTCAGGACTTAGAAGAGTGGGCGGACGACAAATTTCTATTCAGTTTAACCGCCGCGGAGGACGGTTTACTGAATAGGGGGCGGTCGGTATCCATGTCCTCGGAATCGTCTGAGGGGCATGGATCGGTGACCACCCTTTGAGGATGAGTGATGATTTTCTTTTTAGGCCCCGGTGGGGGCCCCTTCGGTTTGGAAGGTCTTGCTGTCTGAGGACGGGAAGGAGGAGGCCTTCCGGTGGAGGTGGAAGGCTGAGCTGCAGGAATGGAAACCGGGGTTGATGTCGAAGTCGACACCACCCTCGGTCTCGCCTGCGTGAGGAGGTACTTCACAGCTGGCGAGAAAGACTCAGTAGGTGGTACACTGATGTCAGTCTGCACCGCAACCGAAGTCATTGGAACGATGGGCTTTCCAATGACCGCACTGGCATAGGAAACCTTGCCAGGCGGGGCAGGCGGTGCAGCAAGCTTTCTCGCCTCTGCATAAGAGATGTTATTTATGACTTTGAGGCATTGTACCTCCTTTTCCTCTTTCCACTTCGGACAGTCGCGGGAGTACGCCGGATGTTCGCCACTACAGTTCACACAGCATGCCTTTTCTGCTGTGCAGTCAGGATCGAGATGATCCTTACTGCCACAGCGAGCACAGGTGGGCTTGCCCCTGCATGCTGTGCGGGCATGACCGTATATCTGACACTGAAAACAGCGCAGAGGGTTCGGTATATACGGCCGTACCTCACAATGTAAATAACCCGCCTTGATGGAAGAAGGCAGGCGTGGCGTGTTGAATGTCACGATTAGCACCCGGGTGGGTGTTAATTTCCCATCACGGCGTGTTGAAACCCGGTGGACCGCTGTTACTCCTTGAGGTGTGAGCTCCGAGAGGATCTCCTCCTCAATGACTTTGAGGAGGCCCCAATCGGTGATCACACCCCGAGAGGAATTCAAAGTTTTATGGGGAGTGACTTCGACAGCCACCCCACCAATTTCTTTGACTTTCAGGAGTAGTTCAGAATGTTTCGAACAAGCGGTCTCAACCTGCAAGTCGCCAGATCGTAAACGCTTGACGGATTTCGGCTCTCCCGCAAGACCTTTCAATCCTTTATTAACGAAAAAAGGGGACATGTCCCCAAGTACCTGATCACCCGTGGAGTGGATGATCAGGAACTTTGGGAACGAAGACGACGGCAGAGATAACGCAGACAACGAGGAAGATGGGGGCTCATGTCGAGCCCTCTTGTTGGCGACGATCGCATTATTTTCTTCACTCTCTCTCATGGTTTGTTTTGTGTGGTTCAGTGCCCGCTGTCCCCACCCTCCACGGAGCCCAACAAGGGGACGCCCAGTCAGGCGCCAGGGCTACGCAGGCACTATACCCACACAGACAGTGAGCCAAGCCCTCACAAATAAATAGAAAGAAAATAAAAAGAGAAATGTGCAGAACAAAAACGTTCTACACAAATGAAACAAAGCGTAAAAATAAGAATATTGTGACTGCCAAACTGGCTGCACAAAGAAAGGATAACGACAAAAGGAAAATAAGTTGTGAGGAAACTTGTAAACCTGTACCCGGACCGTGGGCAAGGTTACTCACCGCTCTGCACGGTTGACCCTAGCAGGACCTGCCCACCAGCCGATTGCTCCTGGGGGGGCCACCCCAGGAGCTCCCGTTTACCGGAAGCAGAGGCCAAAGCAGTGTATAGCAGAGGCCCCGGAATCCGCTGCCCAGCCCCGCGACAGACAGGCTCCCCAATGGCAAGACGGCCAATGGGGACCACGCCAGTCATGAGCTGAGGAGAGAAGACAGGGACCCCCGAGCAACTACCAGGATCCTCCTTTCCCGGGACACGGGTCTCCGCGCACGGCAAACACGCGGGCGAGCGTTTAGGACCCTGCGAAGGTAACCGAGCCAGCGGAACCTTCACAGGGTGGTCCCCCTCACCATGTACAGGTGCTCACACCGAGGGGGTTATTTAATGAGACTTTTGCACCCATAATTTACTAAAACATACTTTAAATGTTCATACACAAATTAAAAAAAAATTAAATGAACATGTATCTGAATATGGTCAAAAACAACAAACATTATTAATAGCATTATGATCCTTTCAATAGACTATGAGTTCCTCACATTGTCACAAAATGCACTGTTCAAACTGTGAAATCTATTTAATGTATATGTAGCAGGAACACTCTAGACCAGCAGGATGAGCAGATACGTGAAGATGCCAAAGAATAAATTTGGGCCATCAAAAATGCATATGGGATGACTAAAAGACCATTGCATGACTAATCCTGGGTTTAGAAACTTTTGTTGTTTTTAAAACCTGAATAAAATGGTAATTAAACTAATACTGTAACAAATAAAATAGCAAATTTTTCCTCAGGCAGCCTACTTGTCATTGTAGGCTGATAGAAATCTGTCAGTATGACGTATCAGTCAGAAAGGGATGATTCCTCCATTTTCTGAAAAAGATAGTAAGACTTCAACAGAATAACATAAATCAGAAAAGAATTCTTGCTTTCTCTAAGATTTGAACCTGTTCCCATTCCTATGCTCTACAGCCAAAATGCTAATCACTTAGCTAATAGGACCTATTAACATGAAAAATACTAAATTTTTTTTTGTTTTTATATTTACAGCCAATGGTTCTGAATTCAAAGTTTTTAATTTCATACACCTAAAACTAGATAAATTATCATTGTAGTAACTGAGAATAACATAAAACAAGTTGCTTGCTATTATGGTTAATACAAATATCAAGTATTATATTGGTTATATTTATATTATATTGGTTAATACAAATATCAAGTATTTTTCATAGTCATCCATATTTATTAGTATTAAGTTTCTATGTACTTGGTTAAAGTACACAGAAACTTCCTATATGTTAAATTTCTTCCTAATAAGTTGCAAAAAAAATGTTTGTACCACTGTACTTAGTCAACAGTATTGTGATTCTATAAGAAATTTTTTCTTAGATTCACTTTCTGTAGAGGTTTATAAAATTCTATCAATGCAAATCATCATATAAAGTGAGAGGAGAAAACCTTAACAGATGACAACATAAATATGTATTGTTTAGATAGAATTTAAGCAAAAACCAGTTGCTCTTGGCCAAACTGGAAAACTGCTCAGGCATTGCATTCAGCTTTCCAGTGAATACTTGGTTTAAGCAAAATTTTACAATTTTCTTCTAAATGAAGAAATTAAAAATGGAGTGCATAAAAAATTAACTCACCCTTCTTTCTCTCTTGGATTAAGAGGTAACCGTCCACCAACATCTAAAGATGATACCACTTTAGTTATATATATTATCTCATTGTCTTTCCATAAATGACCACGGAACACTTCAACAAGACGAGTCAATCTATCAGCACGGAACATATCTTCAACATTAAGATTTAGGAATTTCATTTCCACCTCATATTGTGCTTTATCTGTAAAGTATCAGAATATATTTAACATATACATCTTTCACTTCCATTACCTTATAGAATAGCTATATCTTTTTTTAAAATCAATGAATTACATTTTTTTTCTCTAGTAGAAGTAGTTTTTAAAAAATATCTTTTAGAGGGTCAATTGCTTTACAAACATTTTGCACACATTCATTGAACTTCTTTATTGAAAGATTCTAAAGTTAGTTATTATTATTATCTGGTGAACCACAGCTTACATAAAAGGCCAATAAAATAGAATATGTTAAAACAAATTATTTTACAATAATATCATGGACAAGACCAAATATAGACGAAAAAAAATTAGAAATAGCTGAATATCAGACCTGAGCACCTTAGGTTATAAGCAGGGTTGTATTTAAGGAGGTTTGGGAGATTCAAATACATCAATCCATCAGTACAAACATATCAATCTCAAGCAATAGCTATTGAATTTGACCACTACTGTTGCATTTGTCCATTTTATTTATCATAGAATTGTAATAAATTATTTTAGGAACACAACTCTATAAGCACCTAACAAAACAATCCTGTTTAATGGTGATTTACTTTACACTCTGATTTTCATGAATTTCAGTTAAATATGTTCTTCATCACTCTAACCTGAAAATATAAATTTAAGAATTATTTATTATTTGTCCATCTGATTTCCTGCAAGCACAGAATGTCTACATTGTACTACTTGAATTCTTATATGAAAGCATCATGAAAATATTCTTTTATTTAGTCTTCACATTCTAGATAGCACGGGAAAAAAATATCTGTTGAATGTAAGAAAAGTTTAGTTTAAGAGATAATCCCTATAGTATCAAACAGCTCTTAACTGCAGATGGGGAAAGGACTCATTATCCATCATCTAATTTGCTTAAGCCACCATGCTAAGAATATGAAGCAACCCTTTCTCATCAAATCCCAAGTGAGCTCTTTAAAGTACCAGCAAACTGCCATCTGAGAAACATTACTCTAGGGCTGACAACGTTCCTCAAATCAAGAGTTCAGAGGTAATCTATAATGACCTCTAATTAGGATCATCCACCAGCTGATATAAAGTATCCTGTATAATATTCATTTAAAGGCTGGCATCCCACAAGTATATGTAAAACACAACTGTAGATTTTCCCTCAACAGAAGTCCACCTGTGGAACAACTCCAGGAATTTTAGTCATGCTTAGTCATTTTATAGTCAGGCATGTTTAAGTGATTAGCATCACCAAGACCCTGTAAAGTTGACTCTTCAGCAGGGTAGGAAAAGAATGAGGAAAAAAATGTAGTCATAGATGACCAGATCAATAAGACAACTGATCTGGAGCCCTCTCTTTTAGTTCTTCTTCAAAAGGGAGAATATCTTCTTTGAACAGTACTAACAGCCTGCAACATAAGAAGGTGGGGTAGGACTTTAGGAGCTATGAGTGGCCGATACTGTGCATCATCACAGAGGACTGGTGCACAGCACTCTTTCTTAATGCTTTCTTAACCTTTCACAGGCCATTAAAAACATTCTAATTTTTACTTACCACTTCGGCGTTCTACATTAAATAACATTATCTTCCGTGAAGTCTTATAGTTGTTCTTATTTAAAGCGATTATCTAATAGGAAAAAGAAAGAATATTAATTATATATATATCTCTTCAGAATACATTAGAAGCAATTTAAAAATCAAATTTAAATACATAATATATAGAAGATCAATATTGGGGTTGTTATTAAAAAAAAATAATAAAAGACACAGACCTAAATGGCATATCATTTGAGCATAACAATGTGGTGTATACAATGAGCTAAATGGTAGGATCCCAAACCTAAGAACTTGGTGGAATATGAATACTCATTGGGAATCTGTTAGGGATGTATGGGAGCCTATTGTTAAGCTTTCCAATGTTCTTTGATATACATTAGATTTTGATCTCTTATATGTGATACATATACTGTATGTATTATTGGATGGAATCATGATATCAGGTTTAAATTACATCCAATAGGATGTGAACTTTCCAAGCCACTATCTCCTTATTGAAATGATGGCAGAGAGCTGACAACTTCTACAATGAAGGTAGTCTAAGTGGAAACTATTCTAGATCAGACTGAGTGCTGATTGATTGGGTACTATTCTAGCTCAGAATTGTATGGCTTAATTGCTGAATTAAATAATAGAAATAGTAACAAAGTCGAAGAAACTGTTCTATAAAAGTAAGATGATTTACTTTTAAGAAATAATACCAAGTGAGTTATCAATATGTGTTTGCCTCATTACTTGTACGAAACAAGAAAATTTTAGTAACAAGATTTGGAAGTAGCTTAAAATAATCTGAACTTGATAAATAACACACTTTCAAAAGGGAAATCAATTTAAAAAAATATTTATATAATTACATGCTGCATCATTATACCATAGAATTAGAGACTCGACTCAGAGATGACCTGCCTAAATACACTTTAGGTCAAACTCGAAGAAATTTTAATTCTACACACAACAATTACATATCATAAAGTAACAGCTAATGAATAGAATTGCCACATTACAATCTAGCTTACAAGCTGCATGCAACTCTCACCATTGCAGCTCACAATGAATATTTACTATGAAGAGTATGAAATTTTTAATGATTTTTTTCCTCTGAATTTCTTCTTTTAAAGATTTTTTCTTCTGAATCTTGATAAATCTGAATACCCCAAATATCTTAAACTGTGTTTTTATAAAAAAAAAATACTGATACACTACATTATATGCATATATTGTGTACAGTTATATATAAAATTTTGCTCCCAACCTTTCTTTAATTTCAAATTGAAAATTTTCATAAAATAAATGAATTGTTTTTATGCAGCATAATTGTGAGCTGAAACAAAAATTGAAACAATTTGCAAAAGAATAATGAAAATGAAAGTAAAAAAAAATCTAGACATATGATCATAACATTCTTGATAAACATATCATCCTTAAAATTTGGTATACAGCTCTAATCAGCTTCCAGCATATAAATGCAGGTTTCTCTTGCTTTGAGAATTCTGTATACAGCTCTGTCAGGAGGCTTGGCCACTGATTATATACCCATTACTGGAACATACACAAAGTGTGAATATGAAGATTAATCAAAGCTTCAACAATTTGGTACTTATACACCAGATTACCAAAAGTGTTCAGAGATGTCAATACTATCTGAATGGAAAGCTGCATTAAAAGTTCCCTAACTTTGAAAATAAACTTTTTACAGAAAATTGCTCCAGAAATAAACTGACAACTTCACTCAAATTTGTCTAAATCTGAATTTTTAACATATTTTGAGAGGTATGGATACTGAAACATTTAACAGAAGTGTCACAGATTATAACATTTATCTCAAAAGGTAACTAAAACAAATTATTGTTACAACTAATTACATGTTAAAATGAATGCAATTTCAGAAGTTGGTATAACAATTCTTTCAATTTTCATTAATTTTGAAGAAATGTTTAGTATGAGTAAAATAGCAGCATTTGCTGTTAAATATTTCCAGTTTCAATAACTTTTTGAATATTATTTAATAAATTTCTCAGTTTCTTCAGTTGAAAGGTAAAAGTCCTTCTTAACATCAATATCAAATATTATAATGATGTTAAGCGCGATTTCATGCCTTTTAATCTTTAAACGTTAAATGAAAATGAATTGTTAAAAATCAAGATTTACAAAGAGTTGAGTGAGATCTTCAATTTATCTCCAGTGACATTTTTCCATAAAAAGCTTAATTTCAAAGTTAAGAGCTTTCGATGTGGCTTTTGATTAAAATAAAATATCCAAATTCTTTTGGTAATATAGTGTTGGATTGGGTTGTTTTACCTCTAAACGGCACTTTTTCGCACACCATGGTCTAAATGGCCAGGTCACAAGGACCCCAAAGGCTCAGAGAAGGTTGGGGGAGGGGACCCACTTTTTTTCGCTGATAGTTTTTAAACATGCATATTTTTTAGCAATTTGTGTGAAATCTTTACCAAAATTATTAGATCTGGATGTAGAACTTTGTCATTCAGTTCCTACTATATGCTGAGCATTGGCATTATCAGGGTAGGGAATAAACAGATATACCCCCTACCCCTTCCCCTGGAATTTGGGGAAAATGTTTAAATATTTTTTAAACCAGAATTATATGCAATTAAAACATGTATGTATATATATATTTATTTTTCTATTCTCCTTGGATTGAAAAAAGCTCTAATCCTCATAAGATATAACAGATTAAACTCTATCAGGTACAAAGAATGTTTCTGATGTGATATGAATTAATAATAACTGAGAATATAGTACGTTTTCTTTACACTAAAAAAAGGTAAAAAAATCAGAAGCAAAACAATAATATATAACATAATCAACTTATATCTTACTTCAATTTGTATAGTACCAGGTTCTTCTGGTGCACCATACAGAAATGCATCATTCGAGCCATTAGTGTGTCTACAAAACATCCAGCGAGGAAGATCTGGCATATTACGTAATGAAGCACTGTACTCCAAGTTGTCATCTAGCATTAAAATAAATATTCAGTCAGCAAATTTGGATTTATTATCTTGAAGTGAAATTTGTAGCTTACAAATATAGTTCATATATAAAATTAGAATAAAGTATGTTACTCTTCACACAGTCCATTTGCCACAGAAGTCTGAGTGTAGCCTGTCAGTATAATACACTATTATAATAACAGATATTTTCCTGGTCTAATATGTGCTCACATTCACACTCATGTTACCAATTTATTTAACTGAAGTTGATATAATTAGGAAAAAAGATTACAGATTTTTACAAATGCATTGGAGCTCGCACACAGCAGAGCCTTTTTAATAAAAAATAAATTATGATGTAAAATTGGAAAAAGTACAAATATTCTGAAAATCTTTAGAACTAAGCTTTTAAAATTTCTAAGAGCAATATGAATATTATTGTTTTGTCAGCTACTAAGTAGAGGAATAATGAGTTAAAAAAAACACTTAGATCTCCTACAGACCTTAAGTTTTATTTATTAAAAAAAAACTGTTTCTCCTCAGGTAGCCTACTTGCTCCAGAGATCTGATATAGGATTGTCAGTATATATGCCTTAGAAAAGCATTATAAGGATGGCAAGACCTCAGCAGAAAAACACTACAAATATCGATGTCTACATGTGAGATCCAAACTCAGCCCTTTTGCTTACAATCATGCATTTCAACTGCTTGGCCACTGGCCATACTTTCTAATTTTTTGATTATTTGCTTGAAGTACCAGCAACCTATTATTGAATAACATCAAGTTACTTAAATTATCATTTAATGACCCGTCATTAGGATACAATTAACACAACAGTTGATGCCAAGAACACCCTATAATAATTGTTATTTATTAGCAACAAATTTATCATGAAAACCAAAATTAAATTCTCATTATGGGAAATTTAATCCTTAACATGCTGGCTTTGTACGGAAGAATTGCCAGGTTAATTCTGAGGTATTTTCAGGAGAAAAAAGAACAACTTTGAAGCCTTATTCCTAAATAACTAATACACATAATTAGTAGCACAGCTGGATCTAGGGGGGAGCTAAGGGGGCCACCCCCCTATTCAGATGCTAATAATGGTAAAAAGGACAAAGAAATTATGAAACTTACTGATATTTCATGCATTTTTCAATCATTTTTTAAAGACCTGTAAAACAGAGGGAGAAATATTACACTGCATTGAAAATCCAGTCTACCTTGATTTTAGTTTCAACATCCAGACCTGATTAGTAATGCCCTATACCAAAATAAAGAGCATTTAATTGCGAATTTTTAGTAACTATTTGAAAAGAACAGCATACTAATTTTAATAGCACTTTTGTAAAGCAATATAATAAAAAATGGGTAATTTCATTGGATTTGAACCTTATTCTGAAATAACTAATGAATAGAATATGACAATATCTTAAATGAAGGAGCCTTAAATTCCACAAAATATATAAATACATTTTCCTGAAACATTTTAACAAACAGCAAAATTATTTAAAAACCAGAAATATAGTAAAAACTGCAACACTTGAATACATGCATTCTTATGAAATGATGCATATATCTTTCATTTAGAAACATCCATTTTACCAGTCTTCTTTTAGGGTACTTCCAAATGATTAAAAAAAAATGAATGGCAACAGTTCAAAAAATGCTGTGCATGAAACTTTAGTTTGGAAACATTACCAGAAAGAATAAAACAGTTTAAACACTCCAGTACAAAACGAGATAAAAAAAATGGCTGCCACAGCAGCATAATATTTTCGGCCTTTATTTAAAAATTTTTACAGAGCATCTAAATAATCAAGTATCTTTTCTATTATTAAATATAATTCATAAATTTTCAGGATTAATTTTTTTTAAATGTAGAAATGGACAATTTCTATTGGGGGGGGGGGATCAAAACTTGGAGCATAATCTTTTGGAAACTATAGTTCCTAAAGGATATGAGACTGAATATGGCTCTGGGCACTATAGTATCTTTCAACATGTTAAGGGTTAAAGGACATCATAATTGCAAGAATATTCACACAAGATTAATTTTTCAGTTGAATATAATAGTTAATATTCACTTCACTTAAGCAATTACAAAGAAAAATGAATTCTTACCTAATGTGAATTCAGAAAACCACTTCCTCTCAATGGGAACAAAAAAAGCTTCTGATGTATACACATTTGACTGTGAAAGATAGTCTGGAAATAATAGTCTTTTTTTTAATGTATTTAATATAAATGTAAAATATGTAATACATTTTGCAAATTTAATAACATATTTTAAAATATAACTGATAGAATAAAAATATTAAATATGCACACTATAGCAACAAAGATACTGGGACACCAAAGATAATGCTTACAGAAGCTCTTAGAATATTTTTAATGTGGCATATGACCACCTGTGGTTTTTTTACAGAAGTAATTCTATGTCTGACTCTTGCCACCAATTTGCAACAAATTACAACAGACAGAATTGTCACCAGTTCAGAAAATCATAAAGCCTGACAAGGGGGCACAGTTATCCCCTGGGGAAGTTGATTGAATAATTAATTTATGTTAAATAATATCAAGTGCACCAAAAAATTAATGTTTTTCCTTAGCATATATATATATAGTCTTGAATGTTTTTTAAGCCATTTATTTTGATTTATTATTATAAAGAAACATCTTTACATATATTTTCAATAATGTTTTCCTTTTCATCTCGTTTAAAAAAAAAAACGAGATATTAGTTTCGCTTTGTAGTCTGTCTGTCTGACTGACTGTAGACATCAAACTTTTTTGTTTACAGAGATAAATTAAAATTTCTTTTTTTTTTTGTTGCATAGGTATTGATGAAATATTGCGATATGTACTTTCCAAATCTCTGTAGAGCTATAAATACCCCCTCTGGCAGTGGAAAAAGGTGAAAATTCAAAAATTTCAAACGAATATTGCAAACAATGTATTTATGCTAGAAATTTGAAATTTTGGTGGTGGAATATGAAGGTCACAAAGTTTCTATTGCCAAAAATGAGTTGAACTTATCAACACGATTTTGAGTCAAACTCATGTTTAATGAAAAAAAATATGCCATGTACATAACACAAAGAGTATTTTGTATTGAATTTACAATGTAGCAAATGCAGAAAATAAGCATATTTTTTAATAATAATAATAAAAGAACAAAAATACATATGAAAAGATAAGGCAGTGGTAAACTAGTTATGTAAGTATTTTTAGATATGTCATCTCATTATGCCATAAATATATATGTATACATTAAAATACACAAATAAATATTAATTTAAAAGTTTTTTTTTACACAACACTATTTTACATACTCAAGTACAACACTATTCTATTATTTACTACACCCTTTATATGCTTTCTCTCATAAAACATACAGCCCTGCTAGGTGTACCATCTTTACATTTAATTCCATCATTCACTCTAGTTGACATGATAACTTCACAACTGTTATTAATGAAGTGCTGTAAACTTGCATTACCTGATGTTTTGCTTTGATAAAATTAAGATGCCTGGCATGCTTCTGGAGGACCTGGATTCGAATCCCAGTCAGGAAAACCAATTTTTTTCAACTTATTATTTCAGGTGCAGACATCAATTTTCTATAATGCGCATTAAGATGGAAAAATGCCATCTGCACCTTGTGTTATAGCAAATCGAATATATGAGACCTGTGACATCAGCTAATACAAGCTACAGCACTTTATTAACAATGGTGGTAAGGTCCTGTGACCAAGTGGTAGCACACTTGGCTACTGATCTAAGGGACCTGGGTTTGAACCCCGGGTAAGGCATGGATGCTTGTGTTATTTTTCTGCTGAGGTCCCACCATCCTCACAGACCTTCTACTTTGGCATATCAGCTGACAAGTTCCTGTCAGACCTCTGTGGCAAGCAGTTGCTTGAGGGGGTATTTATTTTTCATTTTTATTTATTTATTTTTTGGTATGGTTTATCAACTGGAGTGAATGTAAACATTAAATGTACAGATGGTGACACCCAGCAAAACTATATTTTCCATGATGGTCAGCACAGGAAAAGTGGAGTATGCTAAACAGCAGAATAATGTAGTACTTGACTGAATACAACAAATTTGTGTTAACAATAACTCTATTAATAATTATGCTTCATGTAAATGGATTGAACTTACTTGAATTACTTGAATAAGTGCTGCCAATTACGCAAGCCAACAACAAATAAAATTTAATTAATATCATGGTTTTCAAATTGTGTATGCCTGTTATGAAAAAAAAAAGTAACAAAACATTTTAGTCACCAAGCTGGAAAAAAAATGCATTAATGAAAAATGAATATTTTTACTTATTGAATATTATGAAAATTTGGATATTTTAGAAATTATGCATTTTATAAATTTGTATTTTTCCCTCTTTATGCAACAAAATTATTTGTACCATTCACATTTATTTTTACATTTTTTAAAGAATATTAAATATAAACTTTAGTTTAACTACTCATTACAAAGTTTACAATTTGTGCATACTAAAATCATCGTCTAATACCACTCAATAAACTTATAGATAACTTTACATAAACTATACTTAAAAAATTACATTTGGCACAATGTAAACAAAATACATTATATAACACAGTATTGATTACTATTAATTTAATAGCTTTTCCATCTGATACTTTCATCAAGATATATGTTTCAAGTTATGTACATCATTTTGTTACACAACAGTAGTAATATACCTATTTTTATATTATTAATATAAAAATATTGTGATGCTACTTATGCAGTTTACCAAGATAATGTAGTCACACACTATAGTTATCAGTTGGTCATTTTTTCAATCTATACAGACCAATAGGTTTGGAAAGGCCACCGTTCATCAGATGGGACATTAAAGCCATGACCCTGAGTGCGGGAAAACCACATACTCTGCATGTTAAAGAACACACTGGATGGCCTTGATGGGAAGATATCATCTGTATCTTAATATCTGTCCAGTGGGTCCCCTCTCCCAACCTTCTCTGACCCCTTGAAGTCCTTATGACCTGGCCACTTAGCTCATTGTGTGCAAAAAAAAAAGTGCTGCTCAGAGGTAAAACAACCCAACAACTCTATCTATATAAAGAAAAACAGTCTAAAATAAGAGCCATAAATAAGTGTGAAAGAAGTATTTTTATAGGCAAGGAATCCATCATCCACATTATTTAAAAAAACAAAAATTCAGTAGAATCAGTGAAGTAGGGAATTTCTAGAGTTATCCAAGTTATCCAATGCAATACTAAAATGATGAAGTTCCAAAAAAAAAATCACATCAATAACTTTTATGGTACTTTAGAATGTTCATTTTTATATTTTATATATATAATATATACTAAGTAATATATTGACTAAATACTTTCTATCAGGGTTTGTTTGTTAGGAATACCAGGGCATATAGGGGAGCTGAAATTGGATCTGACCATTACCTTGTTAAAAGTGTGTTGCAACTTAAACTTAAAAAGTGTTGTGCTAGGGTTAAAAAATTTACTCTTAATACTGAAGCTCTGAAAGATCCAGTTATAGCCAAAGCTTACCATGATAGGTTACTTAGTCATTATGACAGTCATGGTATGCTTACTACTGAAGTTGAGGAAGAATGGGATCATTTTAAACAGGCTTTTTTGGACACTAACAGTACTCTTTTAGGAAAAAAGGAGCAGAAGAGGCAAAATTATCTGAGTGATAAGGCACTTGAGCTTATTTCGGAAAGAAAGAACTGCAGGAATGCCCTTAATCAATACCCTACTAGTCCTAATAGAAAGCATTACAGAGACCTTAATAAACTTGTAAAGGATCAGTTAGCTGCTGATAAGAATCTTTGGCTTGATAGTTTGGCTGACAAAGCCGAGGAAGCAGTTAGACAGCACAACAGCAGAGAGCTGTACCAGATAGTTAATGTTTTGTGTGGTAGAAAACGGACAGGCATACAAGGATTGAAGGATAAACAAGGTAAGGTTATAGAAGGGGAGGATTCTGTCATGGCTAGGTGGGCTGAGCATTTCAGTGATGTTCTAAACAATGTAGTTAGTTCTACTCCCATTGTTTGCAATGATGATAGATGCATTGGTGGCTTTAATGTTGGCCCTATAACACAATCTGAAGTTATTTTGGCTGTTTCTAAACTTAAACTTCATAAATTCCCAGGGGTAGATGAAATTACTACGGAAATGCTTAGAGCTGGGAATGTTTCGGTTACCACTTGGATGACTGAAATTCTGAATATCTTTTATGATAAAGGCATGGTTCCTAAGGATTTTACCAGAGCTATTATTATCCCTATTTTCAAAAAAGGTGATCACAGTTCTTGTGATAACTATAGGGGTATCAGCCTACTCTCTATTCTAGGTAAAGTTCTTTCCATGATTGTGCTTAATAGAATTAAGAATTTGGTTGACAGTCAATTGCGTGATGAGCAATGTGGATTCAGAAGTGGTAGGGGATGTGTGGATCAGATATTTTCACTTAGGCAGATTCTTGAGAAATGTTTAGAGTTTCAGAAACCTTTGGTTGCTAGCTTTGTTGATTTCAAAAAGGCTTTCGACTCTGTTGATCGTCATAATTTGTGGTTGATTGAGATCATATGGTATACCAGACAAGTTAGTTAACAAAATGAAAGCTCTCTATAATAACACTGAGTGACACTTTGTTTTCAAGACATTAGTGTATTACATACCTATGTACTTTATTGATAATATACAAAAGATCTTGAATTTTTTATTCATTTTTATCCAGTATAAAATTACCTTTTTCTCTTTCATCAGTTTTTTTTTTATATATTCCTCTCTCCTCCCCCCCAACTTTATAACAATATTTTCTTGTCATATGCAAGTATATTCCATACATTTTGCAAGAATATAATTTTCAACAACTGTGATGATTTACAATTCACTTTTACATTACTTAACCAGTTATTTTATTTATTTTATTTTTATTTATTATTCGAGATCCTGACCCTTTTTCTTTGAACCATCACTTCTCCCCATCTGACACTGCAAGTTGCTGCCCAGAAACTCATTTCAGTTGTTGTCAATAAGTGCATGGAATGGCAGTTGAAGGCTGCAATTGCTCGAGTCATCATGGACACACGATTAGTTACACAAATGTGGCCACACTGACGTGTTTGTAGGCATGTGCCAGCATTTCTCTTAAGCGAGTATGTTAGTTGGAAGAGTTGTTGTGAAGTGAGGAGAGGCTTGAAGGATCTTGATGTTTATCTAATTGGACTGTAGTGGAAATAGATTTGAGATGCCATATTTGATCTATATATTTGGAAAGTTGATTTCAATAAACAAATTAATTTGTTGGTTGATTTTTTTTTTCTTTTCTTGGGCAGAGTTAGATTTAAATAAGTATAGTTGTTGTTAACTTTATATTGGAGAGTTCACAAATTAAGGTTTAAATTTTGCCATTTAAACTCCAGAACCAAAACCTTAAATTTTTTGCAAGTATACTATTGCCTAGTGACCAAAATTACACGCTATCCGGCATTTGATTGATTGATAATTGGGAGCATTACATGACGAATAGGTTAGAAAAGTATATATTGAATTAATTCAGTCACAATTTCTAGGGAAAAAAACCAAAAAATAGGAACGAAATTCTTGTTCCTTGGGTTTAATCTAGATCGAATATAGATAATCTTTGATCTAGATATCCCCAAAGAGTATGCTTACCACCAAAGTATCTATTTTTTTTCTAGATCAGAACTTGGATTTGCCTGGAAGTACCTTTACGAAACAAATCAACTATCGAGTTGGATCTGAGAAAATTTCTGATTCACCAATCGGTAAATCAGAAAAATATATAGCAACTTGTGAACATAACCATAAAAAAATACATACTCTTTAGGGTTACTATCCATACAATGCACTCATTATTGATCAATTTTAATAACCTAATAGTATAAATAAACAGTGCGGCGAGTTCATCAGCTGATGCCAAACCAACTTTGGTGTAATGCACTCTTTAATCGTGGGTTGTTGGATTCCTTGAGCACCGCGGTGCCTTGAGAATCTGGATGCCACTGCTCAGATCGAGCATTTCAAAATTCGTGTAATTCAGCTATGCTTTCTTTAATAATAATAATTGTCCGTAGGAAATAAAACAGATATGTAGATAAAACTGTTGTTGACATCCAAAGCAATGATTTACTTTGTGAGGCCGCTCTATCTGTGGCGGAAATTATTAATTTATATCTCAAGAAATTATAAATGAGATTTTGGCAATACTCCGATTAGCACTATGGCGGTTGTCGCAGAAGAGGATATAGATGGGTTAGTTCCAAGAGTTCTATCAAAACAAATACAACTCGAAGAATTTTTATCAGAAGAAAATGATATACAAAAGAAAAAGATACTAGTAAAGGAATATATATCTGAAATAATTACGAAAGATGATTTTAAAGTTCCTGATTTTGGTTCAGGTAAATATGTAACAGAGTTTGAAGCTGTTTTCGTTAAGCAAAATCAGTTTTTGGAAATATTCATATTTTAAGAATAGTTTCGCAAAGAATAAACATGTGAATTTGGCTATTACTAGTCAGTTGTAACTATAAATAATTGCAAAATATTTCTTGGCCGTGTAGTAGTTACGGTCCTCAGCAGATAGTTGGCATTGCTCAAGTGGCGTGTGACGTCGAAGTGTAAAGTATGATGTCGATTTGTAAAGTATGACGTAGAAACGTAACTGTAAGGTGTCAGGTGACAAAAGTGTAGTATTGTAATGAATTTCGTTGTATTGAATGATTTACTGTCTTGTCTTTTGGTGTTTCATGTCTCCTCTGGTTGTTTTTTATTTGGGTCTAACCATTAAAGGTGAATAAAAGTTATTTTAGGTGGGGGGGAGGGGGTCATTTTGTACTTTTTTGTGCAATTTAGATTTTATTCCCATATATGCAGTATAAGGAGATGGTTTCTTGTTTAGTGGTATGCAGTGGTTAGTGCACTTGGCTACTGATCTAAGGGACCTGGGTTTGAGTCTCGCATAAGGCATGGTTGTGTGTGTGTTGTTTTTCTGCTGAGGTCTTGCCATCCTCTCAGATCTACTGTGGCATATAAACTGACAGGCTCCTGTCAGACCTCTGTGGCAAGCAGCTGCTTGAAGGGGTATTCATTTAGCCGTCCTATGGCCGAGTGGTTAGCACGCTTGACTACTGATCTAAGGGACCTGGTTTTGAGCCCTGGGTAAGGCATGGCTGTTTGTCTTTTTTTCTGCTGAGGGCCTGCCATCCTCACAGACCTTCTACTATGGCATATAAACTGACAGGCTCCTGTCAGACCTCTGTGGCAAGCAGCTGCTTGAGGGGGTATTTATTTATTTCTGTTTAAGATGGTTGTCTGAAGTGAGATTATCTTATTCTGGTTTTTTGAAATAACGTGGATGGGCAGCTCTTGTTTACAATAATTAATGGTTTTTAGGCATGTTGTCTCAATAGAATTATTTAGTTCCAGAGGCTGTTTTATATTGCAGATCAGTGCCGAATTATTACAATAATTCTCCTAGGCTTGTTGTCTCTGATGGGATTATTTAGTTCCGGGATTTTTTTAATATTGCTGATCAGCAGTAAATGGTTATGATAATTCTGTTTTTTTTTTTTTTTCAGGCTTGTTCTCTCTGATAAGATTGTTTGGAGGGGGGGGGAGAGATTGCTGTTCATTGTTTAGTAGTATAAGCATTGGTAGATGCTTATTAAACTAACCATCGCTAATGAAGATTATTGATTTTTCTGGTGTTTTAACTTACAAAATGAGTGCTCACTTGTTAGCGATAATCCATTGTTGCATTAAGAAAAATATGATGCATGAGTAACGTAAACTGGAGGTCTGCCAAGAAAACGCAAGAGAATGATAGTGTACGATGTTGGAAATAAAGTACTAAGTTATGGTAAACAGGATTAGCATCAATGGTCAACTTAGATTTGGGTTAACTGGAAATATGACCTAGTACAAGGTTTGAAACTCTAAATTCACGGAATTCATACATTTAAAATTTTCCCCAAAGGAAGCCTTGCGTTTGCTCAATGTAACCTTTACAATTCCTTTTTTACCCTTGGAACATTTCATTCATCTACCACTACTACCATATCCTTACATTTAATTTTTTATTTCCTGATAATTTAACCAAAAGATAATCAAAAAATTATACTCACTATGCAATTAATAATTCTCCTGACAGTCTGAAAAAGAAATCAGAAATATATTTAATACTGTTCCATTTTTAATCATAATCAAGATAGATTCAAAAATACACAATAAAATAATTGCAAAGCCATTATAATGTTTCTGTTGAATGCATGAAATGTTTCTGACTATATCTAAAATTGGGCAAGTGTTCAGTTTGAGTTTTTTCTGTCCGTTTCCATTTCTCAGGGAATACCAAAAATATTTTCCAGAACACAGTTTTAAAACCCCTGTCTAGTATTCCACTAAAAGAAATTTAGATACAGTAAACAAAATATTAAGGACTTAAGAGTTACCAGTTAGTGATTTCATAACTAAGATATTATACTCACCCATGTTCAAGCATTGATATCAGTTATGTGAGGATATTGTAATGTAATATTTTGTTCAGTTGTTTGTATATGTGAAAAAGTTATAAAATAGTTTAGTGTTTTTTAATCCAAGGAGTATTATATGATTATGATTGTATGATATTATATTATATTCTACTTGTATGATTATGCTTATGTGATTTTACTCAGATAGTAATTTCTGTTTGTTTGTTTTTTTTCTTAGATCTTGATTGGCTGAATACTTCAAGATCATTATCCTTGCATCAGGATCTTAAAAAACGAGTTGTTGTTCTAGACTTTTTTACCTACTGCTGCATTAACTGTATGCATGTTCTTCCTAGTTTGAAGAAGCTTGAAGAAAAGTTTCCGTTAACAACTGGCTTAGTAGTAGTTGGTGTTCATTCTGCTAAATTCAACAACGAGAGACTTCTGAAGAGTATTGGTGAAGCTATCTTAAGAAATAATATTGAGCACCCTGTGGTTAATGATCCAGAAGCCACTGTATGGAACAGTCTACAAATACAGTGTTGGCCAACTCTTCTTATTATAGGTAAGATATTCATATATCAACAAATAAAAATGCAATCTGATATTTATGCTAAAGTGAAAACAATGCATATTTAAAAATTTAAAAAACTTTATAATATAGCTGCTGTATATTGCATAAATGGCTTAAATGGAACAATTTATATTAAAATAATAGCAAAATGAAATATGTCCATTTTCATTTATTGAATACTGTTATTTTGACAATACATATAAAGTCATCAATCACATTGTGACAATATTGTGCAGTGTACATGGAACATCGTAGAAAGGGTCCTGATTAGCTGGGTGTATTCATTGATTCTTTTTTAAAGGGAAGAAGGTACTCCCCTACAAAGGACAGAGATAACCTAGAAGCTTTATGTAGCTTGACCACCTGGTTTCTCTTACAACATACAAATACACAAGGACATTCCCACTGGTTCAGTACCCCGATATGCTAACACTAGACCAGGTAGAGCTTTTCTGTGTAAAGATCAAATTATGGGGTCAAGGATTAGTTCGCTCAATAATGTGCTAGGCTCATAATCTGAAGTTCCCAGATTCCAGATCCTGTGCCTGCAGTGAAAATTTTATCTTCTAACCCCAGTTATGTCTTCAGTGAGAAAAGTAATACAGATGGGCTTGGATGGGATGTTTGACTGTGACCCTGTGTGCAGGAGAACACACCCTGTGCACATCAAAGAACACATTGGATGGCCTTGACAGGAGGCTTCAACCTATGTGAATAATGTTTGTCAATTTGTGCAAAATTTTTCATGCTTCTGTGGATAGGTATTCACAATTGATAATTTTCTGATAATCAATTTTGAAATAACAGTGAGTTCAATTTGCAACTGTATTATCTCTCTTTGGGTACCACTTGTGAGACATGATATATCAATGTTCACCACATCAATGTAGAAGATATCAATGAGAAGAATAGTTCAGGGATTTCCAAAGTCAGTAGACAAGTTTCTATTTTATGTCTTTAGTCAGACTTTTGTTGTATGAGATGCTTTATTTTGTTGTTGTTGCTGCTTTGATGAAAGATGTCTGTTGATACAAATTTATATGATATATGTTACTGTTAAAATATCAAAATATATTGGAAATATCAGTAACATCAAAAACATTTGTGAGTCTTAGCAACAAATGTTCCACTATTTTATGTAATTCATATTTGTAAATTTATTTATGTTTCATTTTATATATTTTAGGGCCAGAAAGTCACCTGCTCTTTGGATTGGTTGGTGAAAGTAATAAAACTTACCTTTCATTCCTGTGCGAGACAGTTCTGGAATATTTTGAAGAAAAGCAGTGTCTATTTGCAACATCTCTTCCAGTAAAATTGCTGAAAGAGTCATTGTCAAATTTTACTCTACTGTTTCCTGGAAAAGTGTGCACTGATTTGAAAGGAGAAACAGTGATTGTATCAGATACAGGACACAATCGCATTTTAATTGTAGGAAGGAATGGTATTGTTAAGGTAATTATTTTAATTTTTTTAAGTGCTATTCTTATTTTCTTAATGAAATTTTAATGCATGCTATATCTATATATACTTACATACCTGAATACTGCTATCTCCATGGAAGATAACTATAATTTCAAACTTTTTTTGTGAATTATAGGGGTGTAAAAATCCCAGGAGCCAAGCAGCTAAAAATTTCATTGTGGCAACTAGGGAATCATATTTTGACAGTTCTTAAAACAGCTTACTCCTGAAATCCCTATGCTTGGCTCCAAAAAGTTTGACCCCTGTGATGTACAAAGATTTTTCCATATCTGATTAATTATTGATAGTTTAACAGTGTTTCAATTCCTTTAATACTCATGACATTCTGGAAAGATCTTCCCTTTCTTCAAGCTACACAGATCTTAGCTTGCCTCTCTTTTTTTTTATTTTATGTTTTACATAATTTTTAGAGTGTGTCACAAGTCTATAGACAGTGGTAATGAGCTTATTGAAGATTATTTTAGTCAAAGTTGTATGCATTAAGAATTGTCAAATAACACTAAAATATGGTTCAGTGAACTACCAAAAGAAATAGCCTAAAAAATTTAGTATTCACCTAGTTTCATCATGTGATATCCAATATCAATTTGTATTATATTGGGTATCACATCATTTCCAATTTCTTGCACAAATGGTCACAAGAATTGATGGACTTTTTTAGAGAATAATAAAGCTTTTGCACTGAATTCAGATCAATATGGTAAGAACATTTTATTGAAGCATGTTTGTTTTCAAGGTCAAATCTGACAGAATGTCTACATTTATATTGAATAGCTGAAAGTAAGAATTCTGTAAGTTATTCCAAGGTTAACTATCCAAACTTAAATCACAATTTGACAAAAATGCATTAAAGATCAAGCCTTCAAAATAAATAACAATTATAATTAAAATAATAATGGTAAACTGCATTTCATAAGCTTTCATTTGATACAACTTGGTAGAATGGGCTCTGATTTTTGATAAACATAGTAAAAGAATTGTCCACAAACAGTCCCTTTTTTTAGAGGAAGGAGGAGAGGAAAAGCATGGGGGAGGATTTTTTTTATATCCTATGGCAGTATGCACAATATAAGTTTTCATTTAACACATAACTAGTTATAATTGGCAGCAGCATATGGAAGATGTAACAATAATGAAAATTATTCAATTTATTTTGTTGGGGGAAGTGGGAGAAAATGCAAAGAATTTTATATGACCTGTTACACATAACTTTCACTTGATGCAGAACCTGTTACGATCTATTGGATAGGGAAGCTGATAAAAGCTGCTACTTTTACAAATTCATTCAAGCACTGGGAATGTGCATAAAAGAAAAGGTTCTCTACTGCGAAATATATTTTTGCATCATGAAGTGCCTACATAGCAATTGTATTGATATCTTTGGGTTTTATTTAACAAAGAAAAAATATATCCATATAATGCCTTCATTACTTCCTAAACAGCTGCATGTACTTCAGCCATGATTCAGGTGTTTTACCCAACTATTAGGTTGTGACACTACCTCCTTACTGGTCCATTGCATTCAATGACACAGCCATATGAGTTCAGTTTCTAGTATACATATAGAACTCTGTGGAAAAAAGTACAGATAACCCTAATATAGATGACTTGAAACAAAGGAGAGTAGTTGTAAGGTTGGAAGCTGATCAAACAGTCACAGTGGTAGCCACAGTCTTTGGTGTCCACCATTCAGTTATTAAGATAATATTAAGACAAGGCAGCAATTCCAAACAATCCAAAGAATTATCAGAAAGCCTGTTCAAGAAGGTCTAGGGTTACAAATGTTCAAGATAATCGCTATTTTTGAATACCCTACTGATGCAATAGGAGAGTAACAGTCTTTGTCTTCAGACTTACTTATTGGAGCCACAGGAAGGTAGATCACTCTTTCTGTTACTGTGACCAGAAGGCTTCACAAGGCCAGATTTTATGACTGTTGGTCCATTGTATGTTTCCCTTTAACCTCCAGACACAAATAGGCCCACTTTGCTCTCTGCTATTCGAATTTTTTTTCCAACAGGTTTATTTTATATATTAATTTTTTGCTTTAAGCCATTCCTTGGTCGAGTGGCTAGCATGTTTGGCTACTGATCGAAAGGACCTGGGTAAGGTATGGATGCTTGTGTTGTTTTTCTGCTAAAGTCCTGCCATCCTCACAGACCTACTATGGTGTATAAACTGACAGGCTTCTGTCAGACCTCAGTGGCAAACAGCTGCTTGAGGGACTATTTTGTTTTCTTTCAGTTTAATTAAAAATAAGCACCATTCAACCTTTGATTTTTTAAAGGTTTTTCATCTTTTTATTAATTGAATTGCTCTTAGCATTTGTAATGATTATGCTCGAAAATTTTCAGCTTCTAGAAGTTGTTTCTAGTATTTTTCATTGTAAATAACATTAATATTTTAATTTTGTCTTTAAATAATTATAATTATTTGAAGTTTGAAATAAATCATAATAGGAAGAATTAAAAAATGCTTTAATGGCCAAGCATTTCTATATATATATATAGAAGAAAATTATTATGTGCCAGGAAAAGTTTTTCCCTAATTTTGCTCAGGCTAAATAATTATCAAAGTGGTTCAGCCCCAGGCTTAACAATTTCAGTCTCACAATTTTTTAGCCTGAATTCATCTCTAGTGTGTATGTATAAGCATATAATATATATTGATTTTTATTCAATAATTTGTATTTTAATGCAAATAATAAATGATAAATCATATAACTAACATTTGGAATTTTCAAGAAACTTATTACATTTGTTTCATTGTAATTAATTAAGAGCCTTAAAGATATAACACAGAAATTATCTGAACTATTATTCTGGGCACTTGACTACTTTTATATATTGTAGCATTTAAATTACCCATAGTATTGTTAACAGTTGTAAAGTCAATTGTGAGTAAGCTTTACTTAAAATTTGTTATTTAGGATGTTATTGGAAGTAAGAAACAAGGATTTAGAGATGGCTCCTTTAATGATGCATTGTTTAATTCTCCACAAGGAATAACTTGGAAGGACCCAGGACTAATATATGTTGCTGATACTGGAAATCATGCAATCAGATTGGTAATATGCTAAATTTATTTATAAGAGTTAAAAAGAAAATTATGATATAAATGTTTTCTAAGAGTTTGCAGAAAATTACATCTAGTAAGGCAGTTATGTTTGCCAAAACAATAACTTTGTCAGAATGTATCTAGAAATTTCCAAATGTTCTGACAAAATTAGCCCCATTACTACAAAGAAATCTATTACATTGGCTCCAATAATTATGTTTAAAGAAAAAGTGATTGATTTCATAGATTTTATTGTAATAGCAATTTCAAAATATGCCATCAGTTTAGGCAAGTGATCTAGCAAGTTTCACTATATTGGTTTTTTCATTTACTGAAGTTGATTTCCAAGTAACAGTTGAAAATTCTTCCTTCGAAATCAAACGTGGTTTCAACAAAAGTAGCATAATAAAATAGTGTGTTTCATTGTTCAGCAATGATGAATTCTTGCTACGTACGACTTATAATAAATTATGTACTATTTTAACTCATTTTCAAAAAATATATTTTTACTTTATCATTTGGGTGTCCATCTGTAGACATTTGACTTTTTTTTTTAAGATAAATAAGCAAAAAGTCTTTTTAGCTGGGATAAGTATTGATGAAATATTAAGGTTTGCATTTTCCAAATCTTCCAATAATTTTATTCACACCTAATGGTGGGAAAAGTTGGAAAATGGTCATATTTTAAAGAGATAATATGAATGATCTACATATGCTAGAAATTTGAATGGTGGAGTAAGAGTCAAGATACTGACAAGAACAATCCCCCCTTCCCACTCAGGTGGTTGCAACTTTTCTGTTTTCAGAGATAAAGGAAAAATTCTTTTTGTGTTTTATAGGTGTTAATAAAATAGTACTATTTTCATTTTCCCAATCATCAGTACAAATTCCCATTGTTAGAGAAGATTGGAGGAAGGAGACCCACTGTGCAGAGTTAGGATACAGATGGTAGCTTCTCATCAAAGTCATCCAGCTTGTTCTTTAATATGGACAGTTTATGGCTCTTCTACACACAGGACCACATCTTTATGACCCATCCAACAGACAGCCACCTTTCCAAGTCCATTGGTATCCCCCTTTTGATCAAGGATAGAACTTGAAGTTTAGTTTGGCGGAGATCTCTGTTGGCATAGGTGGAACTTGAACCTAAGAACTGAAGATTATGAGCCTGGCACACTTCTGACTGAGCCGAAATTGACTGCATATTTTGGAACTGATAAAAGTCTAATGTTTGTTTTATTCATAGAAGTGTTACAAGGTTTGAAAAAGTGAACTGGGTTATAAAATACTTGTCATGTATTTTTAGACTAGATATGTTTTAGAATAAAAAGCACTTGTAAAATTTTAGGGCTTACCTGCTGGAGGTATGGCTATGATGCAGAAGATATGAAGAAGATATATAATGCAGAAGATATGGCTCTCCTGCACACAGGAATGGCTTGATGTTCCATCCAACATATGATGGCAGTGGGAAATGGAGGACAAATTTCTGAAAAAGTGGACTGGGTTATAAAATACACTGTTGGCCATTAAAAGTGCAACACCAGGAAAGGCAAGATATATCAAAGCCATATTTAGTGAATACATAGCTTATGTTACAAGGTCAAATGATTACAAATACAACTCAGTTAGACTTGTGGAATACAAAGAAATCAGTATCTTGTGTAGCCACCATGAGTGGCGATAACCGTTGCTACACAGTCCAGCATTGAGAGGATGAGATGTTGGATGTGTGTTTGGGGAATGTCGGTCCATGCAGTTTCAGTATGTAGCCAAAGTTCATCTGTTGTAGCAGCTGCTGGTATCTGGTGTGCTAGTCATCGTAAGATCATGGACCAGACATATTCAATTGGGGACAGATCCGGTTAATGCACAGGCCAAGGTAGAAGTGTCACATGGTGGCTATCCAGGAATTGTTGGACAATGCATACCACGTGGTCGGACATTGTCCTGGTTGGTAAATGGCACCAGAGAGCGCCTGAAGATAAGATACAACCACAGGCTCCAACACCTCAATGATGTAACACTGGCTGTTCAAAGTACCAGTAATGTGTGCAAGGTGCATGTGTGAGTGGAGTTCGATGGCACCCCATACCATAACACTATGGGCTAGACCTGCATGATGCTGCATCATGCATATCTCACTGAGCCTGTGCTTCAGTACCACCAGATACTGATTCGTCCATCATGGTGCTGCATACTGAAGCGGGATTCATCTGAAAAGATGATGCAATGCCATTCGCACATCCATGCGTGACATTTTTTGGCGCCATTACAATCGCATACTTTTGTGTTGTAGAGTCAATGGTAGCCGAAGCAATGGTCGCCTAGCAAAGATTCCCAATGCTGTTTCTTCGATGTGTGTTCGATGCACAAACGACTTCGAACCATGTGTGCGGATACTGGTTGATGTGCAACGCACCCTAACTGTTGAGCTAAGGTGTTTGATGCAGCTGTACAATCATTCATAACCATGTGCACGAGATGTCTGTCCTCTCGTTCGTTTGTGTGACAGGGCCCTTGAGATCCCTCACAGGTGAATTCATTCTTCCTCTACCCACTGATGCCATATTCTCATCACTGTGGCAGTATTCTGTCCAACACAAACACCGATGTCTCAGTACGATAATCCGCCTTCCCTTAATCCCACAATTCTCCCTCAATCAAAGTTGGAAACCTGGTTGTATGGATGCCACGTTCTTCAACGGGACATACTTGATCCTTTAGTCTGCAACAATTGTGAGCAAACACACTTCCAGTGCTTTACACTGGCTCTTTGTAATTTTCTCTTATACCACTTCCAGGGGGCATTACTGTCACAAATGATGTGCTTATGTGCTGCACTTTGAATCATTTACATGTTCTCCCATGGGCTATCCATCTTGCATATTTCGGGACAATCTGATGAGTTCTTCCAGGTGTTGCACTTTTAATGGCCAGCAGTGTATTTGTCATGTGTTTTAGAAAAAAAAATTACACAAGCAGGCACTTTTAAAATTTTATGGCTTGCCTTCAGGAGGGTTAATGTGCAGAAGATATGACCCTCTTGCACACATGATGTTCCATCCTACAGATGGTGGCAGTGGGAAATGGAGAACAAATTTCTGAGGTCCAATGTATCATATCCCATACATGTTTAATGAGATTTAGGACTGAAAATTGTTTAGTCCATGAAAAAAATATTTACTTCTTGCATCCAGGATAACCTGATCTTAATGGAGTAAGCATTATAGTTCCTTAATAATAACTCTGAACTAACATTATCAATAAATTTTTAACCTTCTATAAATGTGAGCACAACATGAAACTGTATATATGTTTGTGTGTTCTTGTATTCTGAAAGCTATCCTGTGATCTCCACTGAAATATTTCATCTTCCACAAACTATGTGATATATGTCCAAATAAGATTAAATTTTTTGTGATATCATGCATCTTTGTTAGACTTGATTTTTGTGGTATTTTGAACCTGGCCATATTGTAGGGTTAATCAGTGTTTAGTAATTAAAATTATTAAGTGCTATTCAGCTTTGGGTTATTTTTTCTGGTATTCTCTCATTTTCATTAATGAATAAACCATAGTATTTATAGTGATGCTGCTTAGAAATTTTCAAATAAATTAGTTCTAGTATTTTTACCTCTAAATAACATTGAGATTTTAATTTTTTCTTCAAATATTTAGTATTTTAAATTTTGTAATAATCCATAATGCATATCAGGACTGGATCTGGGAGGGGGGGGGGGGGGGCTAAAATATTAAGAAGGCCAATAAGAGTGATGGACGCCAAATTTATTAAATTTCTGTAGTGGCCGAGCAGTTAGCACATTTGGCTATTGATCTAAGGTACCGATGTTTGAGCCCCAGGTAAGGCATGGACATTTGTGTCGTTTTTTTGCTGAGGTCCCGCCATCCTCTCAGACCTTCTACTATGGCATATAAACTGATGTGCTCCTGTCAGACCTCTGTGGCAAGCAGCTGCTTGAGGGAGTATTTATTTATTTATTATATTTCACACATTTTTCATGAAATTTTTTAGAAATTTTTAAAATGAATGGAAAAGTGTCACATTGCAATGGAAATTTAGTCTCTTGCCCAGTCTCAGTTCATCCTGGTCGAACTTGATGTCATGTCACCTTTGGGTGTCCTATGAAGTGGCAATCACAGCAATGATCATTTCACCTGCAATATATGAGGAAAGCTAGAAAAGTGCAGAAATGTTGGAAAGTGAGAATTTTCAACTTGTCGCATTTTAAAATCCCAATGAGCCATAAAGGCTTAAGTACTTGATTACTCCACTAGTCTTCTTTAAATGAAATATGATAAAGTGAATGTAATACTTCATTGTTTAATAAATATTTAATTTTTAATATATGTTCTTGTGATCACATGTAAAATAATATTCCCATTTATTCATAGTGTAAAATTTATTTAGTTATGTAATAGGCTTTTCTTAATGTAACAGTTTTACATTTGCTTATTTTATTTCTATCAGATCAATATACAACAGAAAAGAGTAGAAACAGTTGCTGGCAATGGTATCCAGGGTTGTGATAGGACAGGAGGGAAAGTAGGCAATGTTCAACAATTAAATTCTCCATGGGATGTCTGTATTGGACCTGGTATTGGTAAGGCACTTTCAGTATATTATAGTCTATTTTATTTTGCTGTTTTTCACTTCTAATAGTCCTCATTGCATTTTTCACTTTTTTAATTATTTTTCTGTAAAAAAAATAGTGCTACTTGTTGTCCCCAAGCATTTTTCATTAGTATGGTGTTAATTCTTCTTAAATTGGTCACTTTACCTAGTTTTGTTTTTATCTGGAAAGAGTCTGGATTTAGAGTCTTAGTCAACAGTGTATTCATGTTGTAATTAAAGTATTGTACCTAATTATTGTGTCTTTGCTAAATTAATCTTAATGATTTCTACTAAGTTGGTAAATTCAACTTAACCTTCATGAAATTTTTCCTAGATAGGGAAAAATACTCCCCTATCTAGGAAAAGTGACAGAGCTTGTTCTGTTTTATAGACAATTCAGAAGCCTCAAAGTCAGATGACCTTGAAAAGTACATTACTGCAAAAATATTTTCGGGGTGAAAAGCGAGGAATTTGGTCAAATTTGACTAATCTGTGCACTTTAAAGACCTCTTAAGAAAGGAAAAGGTTCATTCTATCAGTAAAAATTGGAAAAAGTATTTGTAATTAAACGTACATATAACATAGTTTTAAAACCCAAATTAAAGGGAAATGGGTTTTGCTTCATTATTACCAACTTCATTATAAATGGATTTGACTGTATTTTAGTTACATTTAAAACTAAATTTTATTGTATAATTAATATATATATAATGTAATGAAATATATGTCCTGGTGGCCAAGTGGTTTATCGCACTTGACTACTGATCCAAATACTGGGTTTGAACCTTAGATAAGGCATGGTTGTTTATGTTGTCTTTCTGCTGTGGCAAGCAGCTACTTGAAGGGTAATTTATTTAATGAAATATGTATTAAAATGCTAAACGTGTTTTAAAAAAGGGAAGAAAATTTAACTGCTGTTCTTTTCTTAATTAAGGCTTAAAAACAGATGATTTCTGCTTTTGAACATATTAATGACTGGAATTTTTTCCATTCCCAAAACTGATAATAATTATAAACAATTAAATCAGTTTCAAATACTAAGAATTATTACTATCATATTTGTGTTTCAATTTGAAATTAGTAATTTAAGTGAAGTTTCACATTTCAGATTTCCCTTTGCTATTTTCTTGATCTTAGGAATAGTTTAATCCTAGCCTTATAAAAGAATAGTTTCAATATTACAGTGCATGTGATATGCTTTAAAATATTAGAAACTTGAAATTTTAAACTTTTGTTTGTTTATTTTAGATTCTAACATTGATGGAAATGAAGTACTTTATATTGCTATGGCTGGAAATCACCAGATCTGGGCCTTATTTTTGGAAGATTGTAAATGGCTTAAAGGAAGGTAATATATACTGTTTTATTTGTTTATTTTTAATTAGCATTAAAAAGTATTTAAAACTCACATTCTAATATGAATTTCATTGCCTGAAAAGTATTTTGGGCTTTTTTTTTTTCTTTTCTGAAATAAGAACACATTTGAACTATATACACTGGTGTCCAAAAGTTAAGCATAGTTGACAAAATTGAACAAAAAAGCAACAAGAGGTACATACAGATAGCAGGCACATGTGAGAATAGTGATGAATAGCATATGAGGAAATATAATTTGTATAAAAGACAAGAACTGCAAACCTGTAATGGTATAAATAATAGAATATATGTGGAAAACCTTATTTCTGTCACCACCACATTCGATTTTTATTTGAACTGATTTGTTATAACAATATATCACTCAGATATCATATGAATGTCCTTACATGTGATCAGAATGTTAGAATCAAGCTGAACACAGAGGGATGTTGACAGGGCAATAGGTGTTCACCAATCCGTGTTGTCAAGGCTCTGTTGAAGGTGCCAAGAGACAGAAACATTAGTTGTCTACATTTGCAGGGTCGACAACTGGCTCAGGATGACCACTACGTATCTACTAACAGTGAGACATAATAGACACATCAGCAAGTGAGCTCACTGTAAAGCTGTCTACATCTTGTGGACAAACAATTTTGAGACGATACACAAAAGGCTTCATGAACAAGGGTTTTATGTAAGACAATCTGCACTTTGCATTCCACTCATTCCATCAGGGAGAATAGACAGGTTGTCATGGTGCAGACAACACTGGGACTGGATCGCATACCAATGGGCCAATGTTCTCTTCTGTGATGAATCCAGATTCAGTTAACAGTCATTGTTTTGTCATCTGGAGAGAACCTGAACCCATTATCACCCCTCAAACATCATAGAAATGCACCTTTACAGAGGTAATAGTTTACTGATTTAGGGTGGCATTATGTCACATCGCTGCATACTGCTCCACATTTTTTTTCTTGTAACTTTGACAGGCCTCAGATTAGAGACAAAATTCTTGAACCCTACAGGAGGCATTTTTGGGGTACTGTTGACCCCCCAGTTCCTGTTTATTGACAATAATGTTCTTCCACATAAGGTTGCTTTAGTGGATGATTTCTTTGAAAATGATGACATCCAGTGTATGATAAGGCCAGCATATTTGCCAGACCTCAACCCTATACAGCACAGATTTCAGTTTGTTGACCTCCTCTCAAAACTCTTCTAGAGCTCCAGTTATGCTCTTGTACAGTAGGGGGATTTAATGCCACAGTACTTTCTTACTGCCCTCATCAACAGTATGCAATGTCAATGTGACACTTATATCACTTTAAGAGGTCATCAGACACCTTACAGAATTCTCATGCACAAGCAAATTCATCACCAAGTAATTTCTCCAATTTCCACCCTAATGAACTGCAGTGGATAACTCCTGTTTATCTTGTATTTTATAAGTTATATCGTGCATTTGTTTCTTCCTTCCATATTCCATCTACACTATAGCACCAATGTCATTCTATCATCTTGTATTTTTCATTTTATCCATTTTGTCAACTATGCTTAACTTTTGAACACCAGTGTATATACTTTAAATTTGCATAATGTTAATTGGCACTAAAAATGTTCATTAACATTAAATTTAGGTATTTTAGTAGGTTTAAATGCTGATTTTAAAATACACCTAGATTTTAACATTTTGCATATCTTGTTCGATCTGTATAAATTTCTTATTTTTGAATGATTAAAAAATGTAGGTGTATGTGTTTTGATTAATTTAAAAATGTAGGTTTTAATGTGTTAAAATTTCAAGTATCTCTTTCCACAATGACCGAGAACTTTAATTCATTTTAATTATTTCGACTCTTTTGTTAACTGTAGAAAAAAATTGTGAAACATAATTTTTTCGTTATGAAATTTTAATTTAATTTTTACATATACTTGTAGCTTTTTCAAGAGAGGATTATGTTTAAATTTTGCTGGAAGTGGAGTGGAAGAAAATCGAAACAACAGTTATCCACATCGAGCAGGCTTTGCTCAACCTTCAGGAATTACACTTGCTAGAGATGAAGCATCTTGCTACCTGTATGTAGCAGATAGTGAAAGCTCAACCATCCGTTCAACATCTCTTATAGATGGCTCTGTTAAAAATGTTGTAGGTGGCAACTGGGACCCACAGGTAAATGTTTAATCAGTTTGTTTTAAATTCCACAAAAGTTTGTAATAAAGTAGTTTTTTTTAGTGTTTTGAAGTACAATGATTGCAATTAGAAATTGAACCATAAGTTTAATAAATATAGCTTACTCTGGACCTTATGATGATTTTATGAATTTGTAGTCCTTATGTTTTTAAAGCTGGCTTACTATTCTTTCCCTTGGTGTAGAGTTAGCATAGGTTTTATCAACAGGTAATTATATTATTACCTGTTGTATTACCTATTTATCAGAAGATTGTAGGTTTATATCATACTTGGCTCAAAAACAATTTTTGCTCCCAATGTAAAAAAAAAATATTCTTTTAGTTGATTGTGAGTTTTTGCAATTGAATATTTGATATGTTATTTACTTCTTTGCATAGTGAATGTTAAATTTGTGATTAACGTTAATATATGTTTCAATCACTATCATTAAGTATACTATTAAAACTTAATTGATTTTTTTTTTCCTTTCTTTCAGGACCTCTTTGCTTTTGGAGACAAAGATGGATGTGGACTAGAAGCAAAATTACAGCACCCATTAGGTATTGGTGCTTATTCTTCTGAAGTCATATATATTGCTGATAGTTATAACCATAAAGTAAGCATTTAATTGCTTTTTGGATGGTTTTTCAGAGTGAAAACTTATGTAATACACAATTATAATTTTTGGAGTTAATAAATTGTAGGAAAGGAATTGGCATGGACTAAGCAATAATAATGAATTCATTATAATTTTTATTTCATCATAAATGCTTATACTAATATTGCACTTTTGTATGTCTTTAAGTGTTTTCTCTATACATTATTCCTGCCATTATCTTTGGAATAGTATTCATACTGTTATAATGCAAGGTTGTAATTTTTGTTTTGTTTTTTTAAAAATAAATCACCTTTTTAATGTTATTTTAAATATGAAAACATGTATATCAAAGGTAAAAATAAATCTTTATTGGTTGATTTCCACATGAAAAAAAAAGCATCATTGCTTTTATTAATCGATCATGCAGCAATGCACAGTTCTGGCAGTGTTCCTTATCATTGAAATATTCGACAAGTAGCTGCTGATCAAAGTTTTTTTTTTTTAATTGTTGCCATTCTGCAATTTCTAACAGTTTTACAATTTTCTTTTTTTTTAAAAATGCAATAGCAGGAATGGTTATTTTTAAAGGGGAGTATTTACACTTTTCGTGAAGTAGGCATTTTAATTTTTATCCTATCTTAAATTATGTATTTATCTTATATTTCATTATATATATATATTCATTTTTAAAACAAAAATTCACTGGTTAAAATGAAAAAAAAAAATGTTAAAATTGTGCTCTTAATAGGAAATAATATGCAAAAATTCACTTATCTTTTATTTTCTCTGAATGTTTTATTCTTTAATTACTGGTTTAAAAATAGTACAATTGCAGTACCAAGATTATAAAGATTCTGACAAATGTTGTTTCTCAGAGCAAGCAGACCTTTGGCCATCTGTACTAGCATTGTCTTTCTAGTGTCGTACAATGATAATATTTCTTCAAAGTCTACTCATATCATAGCCTAATAATTTTTGTGCTACTGTAGTTATGCTTAAGTCCATGATTAATTTTATTTTGGTGTCTGTAAACAGTAGCTAGGTATATACTGGAAGAAAAGCTGTGTATCAATCCCCTGTGATAATGCACAGAGCCAGCAAGGCCTAGCATCTAAAGTCAAACCCCACCTTCTCATGGTGCAGGCATCAATACTTTTCAAAAGCATTATTTGCTTTTGGAAGGAAATGGAAGGGGAGAGCTGCAAAATCAGTGTGACTTATCGATCTGTACTATTATAGCCACTTTCCCTTTTTTTTACCCCTACTGTGCTGAGGAATAATAAACGTCACAGTGTGTTGGTGCTGACCTATTGATTAGAATGTGTAATTGATTTGAGTATGATTACGGATCCCAAATTTGTCCCAGTGATCAGCTGCACAGGATACCTTATAATACATAGCTGATGTATATTTTGATCAGGGACTATTGCAGGTACCTGAACCCTTGCTTCTATGGGCATTGCTAAACCTATACTGGAGAAATTCCCACCTGTATGGTTCATTTGGTCCTTTATGGCCTGAGTTACCAATGCACCATTAAACACCAAACAAACAACCCACCTGTATGGGTGGCTTAAACCTTTAGCTGTTGGGGACAATTCTATTACTGCTTACTACATCCATCTTATATAGCAATGTACATATGTCTATCAGGAGAGGCACATTAGCATAGCACTACGGGTTCTTGATGATGCAAGCATTTGTGACCTTGGCATGTGTAACCATGCACCAGCAATGTTAATGGAAAATAGTGAATTACATGTTGATAACTCAGAGCTAAAAAGATGCAGCTATGCTGCTCCAAGTAAAAAGGTAAGACCTGATTAAATACAAAATAAATGTAGGGGAAATAAATGGTTAATTGAAAATAAAATTGAAGTCAAACTATCGCAGAAGCCTTCTATCAAAGATATCTAGCTTGTTTTTCAACATGCACACAGAATGACTTATGCCCACAGGGCCAGGGTTTAACATCCCATCTGATGGATGGTAGCTCATCAGTAACCTCTTTCTCACTTAAGGCAGAATGGAGGTTACAGAGGAAACCTCAACATAGACACAGTGGAGACTCAAACTGGGAACATTAAGTTATAAACTGGCATGCTACCAACTGAACTAATCCCACCCCATTTTAGTGTAGTAGCACTTAAATGTGCTTTACTAAACAAATATATAGTCAAATATTTTATTGCAACAATTTTTTGCAAAATATTTACAAGATGTGCATTTTAATGTAAAACTTTAGATTGTTTATTTGCATATGCCTGGATGAAAATTAAATATTTCTCTGGAACCTCACAGGCCTTACAAAAATTCTTCACCGACACCTCTTGTCTAAGCTGTTGCTTAGTTAACATTATTCAAAATAATATGATTTTATTCAACTTTATTTTCAGTGGCCTTCCTTTTCAATCTTTACATTATTCTAATATTTATTGTTCTCATTTTAAATCATTAAAAATAATTCAAATTATTTTTGGTTTCATAATTGTCCTTCACTAGCCTTTTTTTATTAAACTAACTTCCCATCCACAAATAGAGAATATTTTAATATTATTGAAACAGTTCATGATTACATTAATATTACCATTACATTTTTAGATTAAAATATTGAATCCAAGAACTAAAGAATGCAAGACTTATTCTGGCACTGGAAATGCTGGAAATAAAATAGATGGAACACTGACTGAAGTAGAATTCAATGAGCCTAGTGATGTTACTGTTACTGATGAGGGAAAGACTCTCTTAGTAGCTGATACCAATAATCACTGCATTAAAATAATTGATGTGATAAGTGGAAGCATTTCTGAGGTAATGTGATTTTTTTTTTATATTTCCATTTTTATAGTTCAAATTTATGCCACAAATATACAGATACTTCTAAACATGGATGGCTATAATTTACATTCTTCAAAAACAAATGCATAACTTTATCTTCCCATTGACTCTGATCAGCATATATGATATACCCTATATACCTAAATCTTTAATTTAGTAACTATGTCTCAGATTATCCCAGCTGGGCCAACATTCAGATTTATCTCCACCAAACTCCCTGCCATGCCCACAGTCATTAGGGGATACCCCTGGGCTTGGAAAGGCTGCTGTCTGACAGATGGGACGTTAAGCTACTGCATGTGTGCTGGAGAGCCATACCCTGTGCACATTAAATAACATGCTGAATAGCCTAGACAGGAGACTACCATCTATCTCTCAACAGCTGTTCCAACAACCTTCTCTGAGCCCTTGGGGTCCTTGTGACCTGGCCATTTAGCCCATTGTGTGCAAAAAAGTGCCACTCAGAGGTAAAACAACTCAAAGTCTCAGATTTCTCATGGTAAAAGACAAATCAAAGTACCTGATAACCCAGATAATATGGGTATTTGATGTGTAACCATGAGTTGTAAATTTATATCCCTTCAGGCCAAATAAAATTTTTTAGTTTGCAATAACACAATGATAAAATTTTAATGTTCACTTATTTGTTCTTTAATTTAGAGGTATAGAAGAAAGTAAAAGTTTAGTGTTTATTTGTATATGATGTAATTTGCACACAAATAATTAGTAAACACTTGTATTGAAAAACAAGAAATTTCATATAATCAGAAAGAATCACATTATTTTAAAATATAGAAAATTAGATATTTAATTTTTGTAGTATTGATTTTTGCAATGGCCTATCAGCATAATAAAATTGAATTCAACATTTAAAAACTTTGCTATTTTTAATATTAACCACTATGGAGTGTGAAATTTCTTCTAAAAAAGTATTACATTTATTATATGTTTTACTAGGGTGATTCATATGTCTGTGCATTTTATCATCTACTTGAAAAATGATTATTTTTCAAGTAGTAATTCTCATTTTCAGTAGTTCACAATCCTATCAGCAAGTTGTTTGATTCCTCTTCAATATCATAGCTGGTCCTTGGAGGTGGAAAACTCTTGACATCCATTTTCAACATCCTGTAATGTTTGAAACTGCATACCTCAAAGAAAACAAACCATGAAGCAGAGGAGGTGGTAATCAGAAGGAGCTAAGTCTAGACTATATGAATATGGGTGAAGAAGATGCTCAATACCAGCTCTCTAAGTTTTCCTTTGTCCAAAATGCAATGTGCAGTTTTGCATTGTCTTGGAAGAGTACCTGATGTCTGTTTTACCATCCCTGGTAGTGATGAAATATCACAGAATGCATGCACTCCAGTTGTGCTGAGTAGAGGTCAACATTGATGCCACATCCAATGGAGAACCAGTTAGAAGTGCACTATGCCCTCAAAATTCCACCAAACACACAACTATATAGTAGTAACAAACTATTCAAGCTTTTGGTTTTTTGTTTATATGTTGACTAAATTTAATGTAGAATTTCTGTTGATGATAAACTGAAACTTTTATTCTTGATCACTCTATTTGTACGAATTCTATACATTGTGTTTATATTTAAAGTCTTTATGGAAACAAAGAGCCTACTAATGACATTTTTTCTTATGCAGTTCCCAGTAGTGGTTCTTCCATCTGATGATGACTTAGTGGATATGACTGACAGTTCTAATGATAATATAAACTCCATGCCTCATATAGTAGAACATATTCCTTCAGTTCACCTGATGTGTGGTGGAAGGTTGAAGTGTGCCTTTAATATCCATATAGATGATGATGCAGTTTTAACTGAAGGAGCACCACAGCATTGGAAATTATCCATCAGTGGTGAGTAACATATATCCATGAAATAAACTTGGTTGTGTGTTTAAAAGGAGAAAAAAATAAAATGACAAAAAACAAAATGTAATTGCAGTAAAAAAAAGGTTCTTTTTAGATCCTAACTCTATGTAATGACTTTTTTTATTGCATTTTTCTGAATTGGACTTTTAAGTCTCTTCTGTGTGTGTGCATGTATTGTGTTCTGCTTTGGTGATTTATAATTCTTTTTAATTAGACAACATATCTTATTGTTGGCTTTTTGCATGTAGGAAAATTGTCTTTGTTATTCATTATTTTTATAGTTTGAACAGCAGTAACATTATCATGGCAGGATATTTCATTTCTTTTCAAAAGTAAAATGTCTTTTTAAGCATTTTTAAGTATCTTTGAAAGTTTATATATTAAAGTTTAAAATAAATCTTTACCTGTTAATTTCCATTTGAAAAATTATTCAGTATTATTTCCATTGACCAATCGTGCTGTTTTAGTGGCATATTTGTTTTTATTGCATTTCAGGGTTCTATGAATAGGTTATTAATCAGATTTATTTCCTAAATCATTGTCATTCTGTTTTGTCAAGTGCTTTTATAATGGTTTTCGAAAATAAAATGAAACATTTTTCGTGGTTTCAAGACTTACCCAATTAAGCAGCTGCTGCCAAAAAAGATTGAGCAGGTGCCTGTCACTGTGTAATACATTATGAAGGTCTGAGGAAAATGAGACCTCAGCAAAATGATGAGACTAATTTTATTTTAATTCCTTATTTGATTGGTAACTAAGATTAAAAAAAGAGCTTTTTTTTTCCTTCAATATTTATCTTAGTTAGTAGTTCAGCTATGGAATTAGGATTTTGAAATTGAATTTTTGTGTAATTCTAAAATAAAACTCTTTTTACAACTGTTGTGCAAACTTGACCTAGAATTTATAATTTGATAGTCCAATTCATTCTAAACTTCAGTAGATTTTCTTTCACTTGAAAGACAGCTTTTTTTTTTTCATTCAAAATTAAAGCCTGCAAATGAAATTTGAAAAGTATCTAATGCTCTATTCTGCTAGTTCATTTTCAAATATTCCTTGTTTGCTAGAATAACTTTGTTGCATAGAACCCTAATCAGTACTCTGAGATTTAGCAATAAAGTTGCCAGTGAAAAGAAAATGATATCATGGGCAAAAAGAAATCAGTATTGTCAAAATAATATAAATTATATTAAATGTCTAGTGACACTTGAAGTGCAAATAGCCAATAAAGGTTTTTATGTTAATGCCATTAACTTATTATAGCATAGCTGAGGGAATGTACCACCTACTCATAAATAAAAAAAACTAACTTTTCAAAACATTTTTAAGAAATTATAACAGAATTGTCCTGTTTTCTTTTCTAGTTCCAATACATAGTGACGAAGTCTGCTCTAAGAGATTGATCATGGGGAGACTAATGAAAAGCTTTGTTTAGAGAGGCAAGCTTGGATGTGAAGTTTTTATTTCCTGAAATATTTTGATATTGACACAGAACATGATCTTTTGAGTTTTTAAGATCAAAACACATTTGTTTTAACCTTTTGAATTCCCTTAGAAGAACTCTGTTTAAACAAATGCTATACCAGTTTCATTATCTTAACTGTACAGAAACCTCTATATTAAAAAACCTTCAATAATTATGAAACATTTGTGAAATGTAAATCACACCTGTTCCACTAAAAATGAACCTCTATGTAGTGAAATATAGAAATAATTTTTTATAGCTGTTATGTACTTTTATAAAGCAGATTCCATCTGTTGCCAGAGTAAAGTTATTGTTTCAATATACTTATAATGTACTGAGATTAGATAGTCTCACTGATACTCAACTTTATTGAGTTGATTGGTTGTTTGGTGTGTGAAGAGTTTATCAGAAGTTGTTCTGTTTTCACTGGTCATCATTTTGAGTATCTAACAAGTAAGTATTATCATAATTAAGTACACAAATTTAGCTAATACTGTGCCTAAACATTTGGAAGGATGGAACGAATTTCTCCATTGACAACTTCTTCATTAACAATCTACAGCACAAATGAAAGTAATCATTCTGGCATTATCAGATCTCCCACCAAATATAATGATCAAATGCAATATATGAATAAAATGTAAATATGATCTTCAAATAATCTCTATACATTATCAATTATATATACCGTATGATACTATCCTTACAAGAATGCCAAAAATTAGATTTCTTTGATTTTGTTATAAAAAAAAGTTTTACTGTACCAACATTTTGCTCAAATATTGCCCAATTGCAGTCATTTTAATAAATTATATATAATATAATTGCATAACTGCAAATTAAAAAAGTATTGTTGGTTTTATGTTTCAGGAGCTCACAGTTTAGTGGTAGATGGCTCTCAAGAAGGAAGTTTGAAAAGTCTCACTGATCAGCCAACATTTACAATTAAACATATTGGAGGAAATGAAGATGAATTCACTTCTGAAGTAAATGCTTCCATTAGATTATATTTATGTCAGAAGAGCAATAAAACTTGCTGTTATAAAACTGTTGTATTTTATATTCCAATTCAAGTTTGCCAGAGTGGGTCTGATCAGGCTGAAGTATTACTTTCTTGCTTCATAAAGTTATGATATATATGTGTGTAAAAAGACTGTAATGAAACATTTTTCAAGAAGCTTTTTTTTAAGTTTTTGAGGTATGTTTTAATGGTGCTATAGTGTTTATTTTGTGTGTGTATAAAGCCCAGTGTTAATACTAAATGATATATTGTGAAATATTTTTCAAACAGTTTTGTGTTTATACAAATTATTGTGATTTGGTATTGTGTAGTGTTCTGGGATGTATTAGGCAGTAAATATTTTTGTTTGTGATTTTGTTGTAGAAAATGAACTGATGAAATCAGCATATCATGTTTTAATTCAAGTTAATATCAAATTTTTAAGTAATTGCTAAAATTTATGCTAAGTGTGTGAAACCTAATGCAGAGCATGTAATGAATGAAACTTCTTTGCCAGAACTCAAGCATGTTGAGTGATAGGTTGACATTCTTTGACAAATCCAAGTTCTCGAACAATATAAGCACTTGCAACTAAAAATTAAGCTTAAAGTCTAAATGTAATTGTTGTAAATGTTCTTGTTTTTATAAAACTGCTGTATTTTATATTCCAATTAAAATTTTGCTATTTCAAATAGATTACTTTGGATTTGTCAAAGAAGAAGCATTTATCACGTATTCTATATCAGTGTGATTAGCTATGCTCATCTCCCATAACAGATCATTAGTAACAAGCATAAAGTAACATACCTACAATTATTATTACCTCAGTCTCTAAATAGTTTAGGATTCTCCTTAATATTGGTACGAAAGATTAAGATAAAGGTGCAAAATTACATAAAATTTAAAAGTATAAATTAAACTCTTCAGTGTAAAATTTATTTTTTCATGTAAATTTTGTATTTATTTAGAAAGCAAAACTATGGTTATCATCTAAGTAGATCTTAATAGATCTACTGTTATTAAAATATTATTAGATATTTTAATAACAGTTTAACTATTTAATAGATCTACTACTGTGCCGTTCAAATGAACATCAGCCTGAAAGAATTAAAACAATTTGTTTTATTGTTCTACCTGTAGAGTGCTGTATACTTAGTGTAATAGGCCAAAATCAAATAGGCCTGCATCTCAGTTCAAGATGGAGCATAATTTTTTCTTGAGGTCCCAAAAAATCTCTGTTACTATAAGCAATAATTTTGATTCATTTTGCTTCCTCAAATATGTGACTGCTTAAGAAACATTTAGTACATAAATATAATGTTTTAGCTGACACTATATGTATCTAATGCTGAAACTTTTGTGCAATATGGCTTAAAATTAATAGCTTTTTCTCTATGATTCTAGATATAAATTCCAAAGGTTTTTTGATAAAGCAGCTTTTACTCCTCAGATTTGAGAGGGGATTGGCTCTGTCAGTAGCACACCAGGCTCGTAACCCAATGTTCCTGAGAAAGAGATTGGTTCAGTTGTTAACAAGCCAGGCTCATCAAACTGGGTTATAATCAGTTTAATGATTTGAGTAATCCCAGTCTAACTGTACCCTGCATTGATATTTATCTCTTCTAACCCCCATTCTGCCCTTGGTGAGAAAGAGGAATTGGTGGGCTTGGAAAGGCTGCTGTCAGATGGGACATTAAGCCATGGCCCCATGTACAGGAGACCTATACCCTCTTCATGTTATAGAATATGCTTGATGGGAGGCTTTTATCTGTTTCCTAATCGCTGTCAAGTGTCCCTTCCCCCAACCTTCTCTGAACCCTTAGGGTCCTTGTGGCCTAGACATTTAGCCCAATTTGTGCAAAAACATGCTGCTCTGAGATAAAACAATCCAACTATACCTAACTTTGAGTCCTTAGGATCCTTGCTTGTCCATTTAGTCTGTTGTGTGCACATAAGTATTGTTCAGATGTGAAACAATTTTTGTGAATTATATAGTTTATGTCAGACCTCTGTGACAAGCAGCTGCTTGAGGGGGTATTTTTTTTTATGTCAAATGTTTGGCAATGGTGACATTTTATCCGATCACAATAAAAATTGGGAAGCATGCAAAATAATGTAGAAAATAAACAAATGATAACTATGTGGTAAATGTATTGTTCAAGACTGATGAGGTGTAATGTTCAAAGTGGTCACCATCGTGTTCATAATATGCTAGTATGCATGTGCCAAGGCCCATTGACTACAAATAAAGTTTCATAAGTGATACAGTCTCCTGCAGTAATAGCATCCTTTAAATCTTGGATTTTAACAGTCCCCATAATATGAAAATCCAATAGCATCATATCAGGGAATGAGGTGGCCACTGAATGGAACCTCCTTCTAATCCACCTTTCTGGAAGGTGATGATCTAACCCTTGGCAAACTCTTCTGGAGAAATGAGTGGGTGCCCCATTTCGTTGGAAAAAAGTGTAGAAAGAGAGGATGGGGGCAAATCAGAGATAAGGAGAAAGGACATTTTCCAAAATATCCAGGTAGATCCATGAATTCACATTTTCATTAAAGAACTAGTGCCAATGATTTGATCCTTGTGCATACTACACCATCACACACAGATCTTGAAGAAATTGTATCTGTGTCCAATGAGAATGTGCATCAGACCAATACCGAAAGGTTTGATGGTTATGTGTTAGACAGATTAAAAGTTACATCTTTTGAGAAGATGATCCTTTCGCCTATGTTCTCTCCCTAATGCAGCATATATTCACAGAACTCCATTAATCTTGGATTTTAACAGTCCCCATAATATGAAAATCCAATAGCATCATATCAGGGAATGATCATCGGGGTGTTACACAAATTGAATCTTATAAGCATGGGTGGCACAGAGAGCGCTCCCCCCCCCCACCTCCCCAGAAAACTGGACATTTTATTTTTTTAAGTTATAATTGTCTCTTTTTAACAATTACAGTTAATTAAAATGACATTAGATATTATTAAACATATAAAGAGCCAAAGCCATTATCTATTTAAAAAAGCTGGCTATGGTGCTCTTTCAATGATTCTTGTTCCAACCTAATACGTACCTTGGGAAAATTTCTATACAAACTACTACTTCTAAGGATGGAATTTGTGTTTTCAGAGTGTGACGCACAGAATCTGGTTGTTTTGACACCCCAGTTCCTGCTTCCATGTTGACTTCTTGGGATTCACTACTATGACAGCATGGTAGTAGCTTAATCCACCGCAGATTTAGAACTACAAGTTCATTGATGATCATTTACTCTTCAGTGCAGCTTACAATTTTTTTCGCAGTTGTTGGTGTAATCTATTTACAATCTTTAAACTTCTGGACAAATGTAGCATTCCGTGTAGTAGCAAGGTTAACACCATATGCAACATACAATGAATCATCTGGACATGTATATCTTTGAATAACAAGGCACTGAGTTGTTAACGAAGTGTAACACAATGATTGCAGTCAGATTGATCATGGGACATCGGAAGAGGCATTTAAAGCACTTGACTGAGCTTCAGTGACAGCTAATTTGCATAAAGTGTGTTTTAAGTGCAGTAGTTTGCACAGCATAGCCTTTTGTATTCTGGAGATGAAATAATATATGTGTGTATCTGATCTCGCTAATATTGTCAGATTTATGTATACGTAACGGTGCTGCAGTGCACAATTTTTCATACATTTTGATAATTAATGGTTACTATATTACATTGCCATAATATTTTTAAGAGTTGCTGTTTACATTTAAATAAATGACCAGTATCTACATTTATATACAAATTGCTTATCACAATAAAAATTTTCCAATTAATGTTTGACATGCCCTCTTTTCATATATATATTTGAAACACAGCATAAAACTACATTGTTATTTAATTTGCCATTTAGTTTCATTCTTGCAAATAGTTTAGCATATAGCAGTGATCCAGTGATGTCTAACCGGTAGCTCGCTAACTACCCTATGAAGCGTTTACTCTTTGTTATGCCATCGTTCTGGTTACTAAAAATGCTTTTAGGCATAGTGGAGCTGCCCAGGCATAAACCGATTTTTTTTTTTTTGGGGGGGGGGGGGGTCCGAAAATTAAGTTTTGGGGATTGCAAAAATATTCTCCCGAACAGGAAAAATTAAAATGATATTCTATATAAAATGAGATTTTAGAGTGTTTTTTTTTTATCTATTTTTAATGTCTGACATAAAATATGGGGCTAAAATAAAATGATACAAAGGTTAACTGTTTTGAATTTCAAAGCAGATAAGCAAGTTTGAGATTTAGTATAAGACGACAGGATTTTTTTGGGGGGGTCCGGATTCCCCCTCTGGTTACGTTCCCCTTTTAGATTTGGCTCTGGCGATAAATAATTTGAAATCTCAAGCCCAAAAAATAATTAGATTATGTAGTCGGAAGCAGATTTTGGAACCTTGAGTGAGTTTGCGTTTTGAAATATTTAATGCACATAAATATGTTGCACGTGATTATGAGGATTGGCTCAGAATTTTCAAACACTTCTCCCTTTGAGAAAGGGGACACTAATGGGTTTCAAATGGTTGTCATCGATAGTATGTGACGTTAAGGGCATGGCTGTGGCATAGGAGAGTTATACCCTGTACATGTTATGAACATGGATGCTTTGACAGAAGGCTTCCAGTCCAGTAGATCACTTTTCCCAGTCTCTAAGCCTTGTGATCTGGCCATTTAGTTCGTTGTGTGCAAAGAAAGTCATTCTCAGAGGTAAAACAACTCCCAGCACAACCTTACATATATTAGTGAGTCAAGATGAATTGCGGAGGGAGGGAATAAACGCCCAAACTTGATAAGTCCATATAGGTTGGATCTAAGATTGAAAGTAATTTGCGTATTCTAATCGTGTATTCCTATTACGCGTCAAAAGCATAGTTTATTTATTTTAAATATGGTTCAAAAACTTAAACCATAGTAGCAATGAAAAATAAACCAGGAAAGTGGCATATGTAAATAAGGCTCAATCCAGTCTTAACTACATCCTTAATCTCAACCATTGACAAAGCCCATTTGAAATTTTAAGGGCCATACTAAAAACCCAACATAATGGTAAGATTCCCAACTACTGTTAAGCAGTGTAGATATCAACCTGACAATATGAGAGACTACTATAACTTAGGTTTTCTGACCCTCTCCCAAAGATTGATTTAGGCAATGGCGTCAACGAGACGGCTTGTATTGGTTGTTAAAAATAGCAATTTTTGAAAAATTCTGTTATTGGTAAACAAATTTCGGAGCCCTAACTTCGTTAGGGGAAAAAATTCCGACACATCTAAAATACAGTGTCACGATTAATATAATAATCACAATTGTCAGAAAATAATTATTTGAAACCAAAATATTAAAAATAATCCATAGAAACTGGAATTTTTTTCAGTAATACCATTATAAACACTATGAATGATTATTTCTTAAAATGAATACCTGAAAAAACCTGGGTTTAGTTGTTTTACCTCTGAGCGGCACTTTTTTGCATACCATGGGCTAAATGGCCAGGTCACAAGGACCGCAAAGGCTCAGAGAAAGTTGGGGAGGGGACCCACTGAAACAGCTGTTGGGAGACAGATGGTAGCCTCCTGCCAAGGCCATCCAGCATGTTCTTTAATGTGCACAGGGTATGGCTCTCCCGCACATGTAGCCACGGCTTTACGTCTCATCCGACGGACGACAGTCTTTCCAAGTCCATCAGTAAAGAAACCTGAGTGGTGATTATTTTTTATTACTGAAGGCAATTGAGAAGTTGAAATTTTGATCGAAAAAAAATATGTTGCTTCTTTGCAAATAATATAAATAAATACCCCCTCAAGCAGCTGCTTGTCAGAGGTCTGAATAGTGGTATTTTATGACCCTCGGAACCTATACTCATCTCCAATAGCTGTCTTCGTGGTTCCTTTTTTTTTAACTGGGCCTTGTTAGAATTGGTCTACAGTGGTGAGATGTAGCTCAAGAGAGGTGTTTGGAGAACTAAATTGCACAATCTGGTTGGACCTCTAATAGCCCATGGATGCCTGAGGATGATGATGAAAAATGCAATTTTTCAAAATAACATAAATTTATATTTGAAGAGAACCCGATCAACTGGTTTAAAAATCTGATTTGGATGGGTGGATCAACTGGTTTAAAAATCTGATTTGGATGGGCCACATAAAGTGGTTTTTACCTCTGAGCGGCACTTTTGAACACTGCTTTAAATTAACATGGCCAAGTTACTAGAGTCTCAATGTCTCGGAGAAGGTTGCAGAAGACGATTCACTGGAAAACTGTTAGGAGACAGATGAAGCTTTCAATCAATGTCATTCAGTGTATTTGACGTGCACAAGGTATAGTACTCCTGAAGATGGGAACAATCTTTCGAAACTCGGTGTCCTTTTCTCAGTACAGGGGGGAGTCAGAAAATCTCTTGTGTAATCTTCAAGCAGACATGGACTACAGATGTTCATCCAGATTATAGTTTAGTCCACCAAACATATGTCATTAGCTGCAACTCGTATTGGGTTGGGTTGTTTTACCTCTGAGCGGCACTTTTTTGCACACCATGGGCTAAATGGCCAGGCCACATGGACCCCGAAGACTCAGAGAAGGTTGGGGGAGGGGACCCACTGGAACAGCTGTTGGGAGACATATGGTAGTCTCCCGTCAAGGCCATCCAGCGTGTTCTTTAACGTGCACAGGGTATGGCTCTCCGCACACGGGGCCACGGCTTAACGTCCCATCCGACGGACGGCGGCCTTTCCAAGCCCATCGGTGTCCCCTACTGACCGTGACTCATATTGGGCAATGCAGGTTAATTCTAACAAGATCTTGTATAACATTATCCACTGTACCTGTCTGCCCCATTTTCTGATCATTCTAAGCATGCTTTTCTGATCACAATTTGCTAATTTATTCTTCGGCATACAGGTAATGTGGTCAAGTCAATGCAGTCTCTGTGCAAAAGATGCTGTTCGAACTGTTTGCTAACGCCTTTGTCATTTAAGTGGTTGACTATGTTAGTAATGATTATCTAATCATTACTAACATAGTCAACGACTTAAATGACAAAAATAAATTTCAGCATCGTTGATTAAAGTGCATTTTTTCGTTTTATTTCAACAAGATATTACGGCTATGGTGAAATCTTATGCTTCCATTAATTGCTAAAACAGAGCTGTTAAAGACCTTTTTCTTTTTACACGTACACATATTTCGCTGTGTAAAAATCCATAAACATTTTGTGACTGACAGCCGATTTTTATTCTAAATTTAATAAAACTCTACAAATGAGGAAGAAAAAAAAGACAGCTGTAGTCACTTCATACTCAATGTTCCTTTTGAGAATATTTCGAAAACAATTACAGGAGTTGGCAAGCCTTTCCATTTGTTCATAACTATCCTTCTCTACCACTGATGGGATTGCCCCCCTCCTACTAAATTTGTTCAGTCTCCTTACCATTCATTGAGCTTTCCCCCCCCCCTCCCCCACACACACTATTACCGCGCCTTATAACAATGTAATACGTTGGAAAAAGCAAAAAAATTTAACGAATGTTGCAAAAGTTCCATTTAGAAATTTTGGTGATGTAGTGCATTGGTCGAGGTTTACATTGGCAGCAAGAGTGGGAAATCCCAAATTTTTGTTTTAAAGGATAAACGAGAAATTATTTTTGTATTTTATAGGTAATATTACAATTTGCATTTTCCCAATCGTCCAATAGTCCTAATTCCCACTGTTGAGAGTACAAAAGGAGAAAAAAAAAAAACTAAAAAAGAACTCCATATTCGCCACAGGATTGGATTATTTCACCTCTGAGCTGCAGTATTTTGCACACAATGGGCTAAATGGCCAGGCCACAAGGGCTGCAAAATTGCTGTAGCGGATCTACTGAACAGATATTAGTGGACAGATGGTGCATCCTATCAAGGCTCCAGCTTGCTTGTTCTTTAATATGTATGTAGATGGCTTTACTGCTCATCCGACAGACAGCAGCCTTTCTAATCTCTCTCTAAGTCCAATGGTGTCCCTTTTCTTTCATGGGTAGTGATGAAAATTCTGCATGTTCATTAACGTGCAGTTAGGATTCGAACCTGGGAACTACAGATTATGAGCCTGGAGAGCTACTAACTGAGCCATCCTGCACCTTATTTGGCAGAGGTAATATATTATTTTAGTGAAAGCTAGCCAGCTTTGAAACTAGCTTTTTATTAACATAACATAGAAATGTCGTAATACTTTTGATAATAGGTGTATTTCTTTGCAGAAAGCAGCTGAACACAGTGAAATTCATGCACAAAATCAGTGTTTAATAGAAAAGGCAACTAAACAGTTTTGTCATAACTTTTTAATATCAGTTTAAAATGTTAAAAATATCACAAATGCAATAAATTATATTGGCATTCTATTCTTGCAGTGATATGCTAAAAGTAGGGTTAGAGACACATATATTTATACCTGACAGAAAATACAGAGAACTCTCCTAAAAATCTATGAATACTACAAAAAATGTTATGCTACAGTTCAGGTAAAAAGACACTGAGTATACCATAATCAAATTCACTGTAGTTTTGAAACTAGATTTTTACATTGCATATATGCATTATTCACAATTTACACTCGTGTATTACCTGCGAAAATTAAGGAACCAATTGTGAAATTTTGAACATGAAATATAGAGGAAGAAATATTAAACTAAGACCATGAGCAAATAACTTATTGTAAAAGCAAAACATAATGTAGATACAAATCAGGCTGCAGTATAAAATATGCACTTTACTAAATATTAAACAATTTTGAATTGCTGTCCTATAAGCTGAATCTGAATTATGACATGCTTCAGAATGACGAAGTGTTATCAGTTGACTCTAAACAATGAACAAAGCAGATTGGCGCTGGCATTCGTTTCTTAATGTTAACATATAACCATTTGAAGACAACTGAAACCACCGAATTGTACACATACAAGGATCTGCACAAGATTTCCCTAAGCAGTATTCAAATAGTTTACCATTTACTTTTTTTTACGTTGATAAAACCATGTTTCCCCCTCCCCCCCAAAAAAATTACCCCTTAAGAAACTACCTGTCACAGAATTCTGACAGGAGACTCAGTATATGTAATGCAGAAGGTCTGTAAGGAAGGCAACAGCTCAGGAGAAAAACAATTCAAGAAGCATACATTCTTTATCAGGTTCTCAAACCCAGATCCCTTCAATCTATACTCGGGTACATTAACCATTTCTCTATTATGTCAAAATTCCAACCCTTTACTTACGGCCGAGTGGTTTTAGAATTATTGGTAACTATGCAGTGGCATATCCTAAAAGTTCTAATGGAAGTGAGTGGAATGGAACGCTGAAATTTGTAATGGAAGTTGCTTGAGTGATTTTCAGAACTGCCTTAGAAAATGTTATTCAAACTCTTCAAGGGAAACGGGTTAATACTCCCCTCTTATGTACACCACTAAATGCTTGGATCTAGAGGAACTTTTTTTGCATCTGATGGATATATTTGATTGGTTTAATTTAGTTTCATCTGAAAATGGGTTTACTATTGGAAGGAGCAACTGTTTGATGTGTTTCATTTTTTAAAACATTGAGAGAATTACTAATTACATAATAATTTAAATATGAAAGTTTCAATGCAAAAAAAAATGTCAAGTATTCCAGAGGCAAAAGAAATAAGTGTAAAAGTTTTCACAAGGAAAAATAAATAAGTGTAATGTTCCATTGCATGAGAAAGTTGAAAACCCCTGTATTATCCATAAGATGACCATTATCTGAATACTGATTTGAAAAATCACATACTAAAGCACAAGACAGCTTTATTTTAACTTTGTAGCAATAAAGGGGGTTATTGCTACATTATAACACTGCTATGATAGATGGCTTTATAACAGGATTCTATGAAAAACGTGGTTATTGTAGCTTTGATTATTGGTATAGATAAGAAAAAGGTGAATTGATATATTAATTGTAAAAATAGGACCCAAGTGGGTAGAGGTTTTGCCTGTTTACTAAAAAGTTTCAATTATCTCTACAATCAGTATCTAGACACATATAGAATCTCCCCTCCAACATGAGAGATCAGTATTTGGTGATGGAAGTTGTGTAAACTTCCCATGGTTTGTCACACACACCTACTGTCAAGTGTATTCTCTTTATCTCAATGCAATAGAACACATTTGGAATACTTTACACCAATGGTTTCCAAATTTTAATAACAGCACTCCCTTCTGCTTAGAAAAGATTTCATCACACACACCTGTCTTTATGGGTTTATGTGTGTGTATAAGAATACATTAAGGCTTTTTTGTCCCCATGCACCCCATACTTTGGAAGCCACTGCTTTACACAGATGCAGAGCCATAGATATCACAGATCTATGTTCCTCCATCAGTTATGGGTGAATAATTGCAACAGTATAAATTATCATCATCCTTTTAGATAATCTAAATATTCTTGTTCTTAGCAGAAGTATATTATTCATTGATAACTTTATATATATGGATTCGTTTGGGACTTTCAGTGTCATGCTTTATGTAAATAAAAATATGTTTTCTTTCACTACCACATTTTTATGTTCTTCATCTCCACATCCTATTTTAAACACAAATCTGAAACCTTTGCAAACGATCACAAATTTTATGACAGTAATTTTGTTGAGCAGCATGTTTCAAAAAAAAAAACACAATCCAAACCCCTATTTTTTAAACTTGGATATCACAAGTAACCAAATCATAGAAATGATTAAGGTGATAGATTTACATTCATTTTAACTAGCGAAATAAATCTCCAGTACTATAAAAAATTTTAAAGAAAAGACATATGAAGAGCCTATTTTTTACTTGAGCTATTTTTCCTTTCATTGAGTCACATGAAAGTTTGAATAGAATGAATGAGAGAAGTATGACACAAAAATTGTCCTTGCTTGAACTGGTTCATTCCTTGCTGTTTTTCTTCCACAATGGGCTACATAACAAGGTCTCAAAGGGCTCCTTAAAAATCATGAGAATTTGAGAATCCCAATGGATGGCTAAATAGGAGTTTCAAATATTTTTTAAATGTGCATGGGGTATTGTTCTCCTATAAATGAGACACAAGTTTAAATCTCATCAAATATACAATGACCTTTCTCAACCCATGAGTATTTTCTTTTTTCACTGAGGGAAAGGAATGGAGTGGAGCGATTACAATGTTAACAGGTGAAGGATCAAAACACAAGATACAACTTTGCTGTGCTTCTAAGATATCTTATCTCCATATGCACACTCAAATTAATATCTTCCATATAATTGTATTAATGAAGCAAGTGATATATATATAAAAGCCTTTATGTTCAAAACCAACAAACCTTATTAAAAAAAAAAAGCAATATCACAGTATTTAGATGGTAATCTGATTCAGTATCAAAATAAGGATTCAAGTATGATGTACAAGAGTACTTGGAATGCAGTGGCATGTTAAGAGGATGGGAAGCTGCATACTGTGAGATTTTGAGAGTGGGTAAAGAGTATATTTTACTCATCCATGAATTTTGGTTCGATATTAACTTTTCAAATGGTACCTACAGGAAAACGATTTCTGTATTCTATTTAGTTCCAACTGATGATCAGAAATGATTCAGAGCTACACTCTTCAAATGGCATATGGGATCATGTATCCTGATGTTAAGATTGGAAAATCCCTTGGTTCGAAGCTGTGATGTCATTGCCATAACCATCTATGTACATTCTACACACCCTGGTTTTTTGGCCGTCACACACTACTATTGGTAGGGTCTCCAGAGATCTGTTTTTTCACGTTCAACAATGCAACCACAGCAGAAATTAATGCTAATGGGTAATACTTTGTGCAAAGATATTTCCAAAAAAAAAATAAATTCTCCGGAGCACACTTGCATGGAGAATATTTGTGAGGAAAGCAAGACCTCAGCAGAAAGACACATCGAAAAAAAAACGTCCATGCCTTAGTCAGAATTTGATTTCAGAACCTTTTGTTTCAGAGTCAAGAACCATAACTACCTGACCAATGCAAAAAGTTACATTTCATTCCAACAGGCATCTAAATTTCAAAACATTATTTCTTTAAGCTACCCCTTGTACATCTGGATATTTATTATGATAACAAAAATCATCAAAAATTTGACTCATTAAAAATTGTATCACAAGGTAATATGTTTAAGACATGATAAAATGAAATATATACATAATTTGGTGTTAAAATACTTGCAGTTTCCCTCTATATTTCATATATCGTGATCGTTGCATGCCACAAACTTTTACCTTTTTTTGAGAGTTCTTGTATGAATTTTACTTAATGACCAACATCTGTACGTTTATATACAAAATGTAACTCCTAAAATAAAACATTTCAAAGTAATATTTCATGTTGCTATTTCATTATTCACTTAACAGAACATGCTAAATCACAAATAAGTATGACTAGAATATTTTGAAAATACATGAACTTGATGAATTATGACGAATACAACCATAATGCAATCTGATTCTTTATATAAAATTTATAGACTATCAGTTAATTGCATTAACTTTATAGAATATAATTGCATTAAATTTAGAGAATATCAGATTAGAGTACCAAAGAAATATTAATATTAAGGCCTACTTCACTCACTAAAAGACATTATTGCAATTATATACACAGTTATATCAGAATAATATGACCACCCTCCATTCCCATTATTACATAGGTGGTCATATTATTCTGATATAACTGTGTACATTTAGTATAAAAAAATTTTCATTTTGAGAGAAAATTTAGACATAAAAACCACATATGTGTACACTATATACTTCAAAAACAGAGAAAGCTATTACAAAATAAATGTATAAATCTCTAGAAAACAATATAAAAATATTTTGAGATTACGGACCATCATGAGCAGTATGCTACAAACTTACAATTATATAAATTTCACAATACATCTATTTGTAAGTACATTTCATGCCAAATATAAATAACTAGACTTTTAAAGCAAAATTATTAATCAGGAAACTGATTTTATATCTGAACTAGAGCTAATTTTTCCTTCTACTTAGAATAAAAATGCTATTTCTTAATGTTCAAGACAGTAGTTTGTCAATGTCTATGTGTGTATATAAATGGTAGATTAAAAAGAAAAAAACTTTTCAAATTTAGTTGACATATCTTCAAATCATTTTGCATAAGAAATTTCATATTATAAAAAATATCATTACACCCCTAAACATTCCAGTAAAATCTTTTTTTCACAGTATGCTCATAACAATATTTTAGTTAATATTAAATATTTCCACCAAAATATCAATTTCTAATTCCAAACTCTTAAAAGTAACTGATAATATTAAATAGAAAAGTTACAATTTATCCACTTAATTTACCATAAGAATATTCCACATTAAGGAGAAGAATTTGCAAGATTTCATTTATAATTTACAAATCTATTTATAACTAAGGAGAAGAAAATCACAAAATATTAAGTAAATAACTCCTTATAAAATCCAGAACATACATAAATATTAAAAGTTCTAGAACTGTAATATGAGTAAAATAGGTTTCATGATAGTCATTATATTTTGATTGTGGTAAAGAAAATGATCCAGTGGCTATTTTTAAAATAAACGTATTTTCACGCCACAAATTCTAGTTCAATTAAATGTTTATAGAAGGCTGATAAATATAGGAATCATGATAGTTATCTTATAGCTTGTGACATATGAAGAGGTGTAAGCATTAGTTCAAAGGCTGTATCCTTTAGATTTGCTCCCCTCAAGTTGGCCTCATGAAGATCACTTCCAGAAAGATCACAGTTCTGCATAAACGTAAAAAAAATTAATGTTAGCATATCACTGAATACATTTCATTAATATTTTAAATCTTAATTTCTAAAAATCTGGTACATGACAAAGGACAAAAAACATTTTATTGATTACAAAAATAAGCAAATAACCCACATTTAGTGTAAGAAATTTTCGATCTTTCAAACAACTGATATTTACATTTCTTCTCTGTCAGAAATCATTACTGCACAATCAACATATTTGGCAAGTGATGTCACATACTGAACATGCACTAATGCTACGACACTTATGGTATCATACTTTTTCAATTATAAGATAGTTTCAATCTTTCTGCTTATATTTTTTGGAAAAAGTTAGAATTATCCGTGGAGTGAAGCTTCTGAATTGTCTTCCACAGAATTGTCATCCACCAAATTATCATATCCTAACAAAATTCTCATCCACCAAATTGTTGCAGTCCCATGAGAATCATGGTTTACTTTACTTTTACTAATTACTGAAGTTGAGGAGAATGGGACCATTTTAAACAGATTTTTCTTGAAATTAACAGTACTCTTTTGGGTAAAAAGGGGCAAAGGAGGCAAAATTATTTGAATGATAAGACACCATTTTATTTTTTAAAAAACTGCAGGAATATCCTTAATCAACACTAGTCTTAACAGAAAGCTTTACAAAGAGCTTAATAAATGTGTGAAGGATCAGTTAACAGCTAAGAATCTTTGGCTTGATTAGCTTGGCAGACAAAGCAGAAGCTAGAGAGTGTAACAGCAGAGAGCTCTACCAGGTAGTTAATGTTTTGTGTGAGTAGAAATGTGCAGGTATACAGGGATTGAAGGATAAATGTGGTAAGGTTATTGAAGGATAAAGTGGTAAGTTTATTGAAGGTGAGGATTCTGTCCTGGCTAGATGGGCTAAACATTTCAGTGATGTTCTAAACAATGTGGTTATGTCCCATTGTTTGTATTGAAAATAGATGTATTACTGACTTTAATGTTGGCCCTATATCACAATCTGAAGTTCTCATGGCTATTTGTAAACTTAAACAACACAAATTCCCAGGGGTAGATGAAATTACTACTGTAATGCTTAGAGCTAGAAATGTTTCTGTTGTTATATGGCTGACTGAAATTTTGAATATCTTTTAAGATAAAGGTATTGTTTTTAAGGATTTTACTACAGCTGTCCCGTGGCCGAGTGGTTAGCACGCTTGGCTACTGATCTAAGGGACCTAGGTTCGAGCCCCGGAATTAGGCATGGATGTGTGTGTCGTTTTTCTGCTGAGGTCCTGCCATCCTCTCAGATCTCCTACTGTGGCATATAAACTGACAGGCTCCTGTCAGACCTCTGTGGCAAGCAGCTGCTTGAGGGGGTATTTATTTTTTTTATATTTTTTATTATCCCTATTTTTTAAAAAGGTTGATTGCAGTTCTTGCAATAACTACAGAAGTATCAGCCTTCTTTCTGTTCCAGGTAAACTTCTTTGCAATGATTTTGCTTAATAGTATTAAGAATCTGGTTGATGGCAATTTCATAATGAGTTTACCCTGATTTACATTTATTACATAAACACAATCGCAACAAATAATTTTAGTGAATTGGGTTATTTCATCCCTGAGTGTACTTTTCACTTTACAATGGGATAAATGACCGAGCCACAGTATAAAATACTCTAAACAGGTTGGGGAATGATTCACTATATAGCTGTCATGGGCAATTCAGAACCTTTCATCAAGACATCCAGAATCTTTTTAGTATGTATTTGTAGAACTTTTTAGCACATCAGAACATAGCTTAATGTTTCACCCACAGCAACAACCTTTTCAATAATAATGGTTAGGATATCGTGAAGCTGTGGGAGGGCTCTATAGTCATCTAACTCATCGTTTTTTTTTTCTGTTTCATCCCACTAGACTTCTATGGAGTTATTTTGTGCACTAGCTACAGAATATGGATATTAAAATATAAGAAGAATATTAATAGAGTCACAAAAAATCTAGATCTGGGTACAAGATTATAGAAAAATGTTTTCATTAGCTTTATCTTCACTATTCAGATTAAGCCAAAATTCTACATGATTAAAAAGATAATTACATTAAATGTTCTAACTTTGTTGTCCAATGAGACTTCATATCATCTTTTATGAAAAAAATAAAGTGTAATTATGTTTATACTTATTACTTCAAGTAATCATTTAAATTCATCTAGATGTTAGATCACAAGAACTTACATATAACAGGATATTTTTAACTGGTCTATTTCATTTTACCTAAGAATAATATAATGCTGGGAAATATTTGTCAGAGGCAGATAGAAAATATTAAAATTGTCTTAAAAAGTAATTAAAGTTATCATTTACAAAAGATATCAATGTTTAAGAGTTTCAGCAATGTTCTCAAATATCTTGAAATAAATACTTATGATACTGTGTAAAGACCTTATAAATTTATACCAGTTTAACCATCAAAGCAAACTCTGGCTATGCATGCAAGTAATGTGACTTGAATACTTCATATAAAAAAATATGAGAAATAGCTTTGGGTTAACTCTCAGATGAAAAAAATTATGTAGCCAAGTTTTTCCATTCCCAAATCTTTTTATCCAAACATTTTTTGTATACTAAGCTGAAACCCAAATTCTGATATAGATTGTTGTTAAACAGAGTGCACAGTGTAGCTCTGGACCTATCACATTATCATCTTTTTGAGCCAATAATATATTAACTAGAAGACACTACCAAAAGTTTTAGATTTGTTTATAATGCATGTACCTCTAGATCTGCACCAGCTAAAACTGCTCCACGAAGGTCACAATTTTGCAAGTTAGCATTCTTCAGAGTTGCAACACGAAGGTTTACTCCAGCCATCTGACTACCCTCCAAGTCTGCACCTTTCAGATTTACTCCTATTCCAAAGGTTAAGGATTAAAAATCAACACTAAGAATCAAATTATATAAAATTTAAAATACATATTGAATATGTACACCAAATAACACACAAAGAAATTTAAAAATGGGAATTTAATTATATGCATAGTTCATATATAATAAATTTTATATTCATAAAAAGTGAAACAAAAAAAAAAATGAATGTATCCATTAAATACTATTAGCAACTTCAGTTCTACGTTTTCATTAAATGCAAAAATGCATCCAAGTTAAAAAAAATATATGAAAATCCTACATTAGGAAAAACATTTCATACACAAACCCAATAACAATAAAGGTAAACAAAGCAATTTACAAACAGTAATAGAATACATCTGCTAGTTTTTTAGCATTGGATTAATAATATAATCTTTTTTTTTGCTGCTTTGTTGAGCTGGACTTGAAAATTAATTTTTGTATAGCTTTAACTAAACTCAAACAGTTCTAAAGAAAGGAGAATAAGTGCACTATTTAGTCACAGAATTATAAGCAGCAATCATCCTAAGTGGAAAAATGCTCTTCAGCCTTTTGTATAACAAAATTATTTAAGAACTCTTTCTCTGTTGCAATTATTTCACCATAAAATGTTACTGTGAAAGATCAATATATATATATAAAAGTTATTTCCTTATTATTCTTTATAATGATGCATATTAGTTTAATTTTTCCAATTCTCTATCAGAGACAGCAGTGAAGAAATGATACAAATCAAGAATAGGCAAGCATGAAAAAACAAACCACACTACCAATCACCCAGACTGAAACATGAGACCTCCTTGCTTAGGTAAAGTTATGATGGAAAGTAGTAGGTGTTGGATGTCACTTTTATGGTACAACCATGAGCTACTTAAACTGGCCAGGAAATTAGTAAATTTTGATGCAGCAGCCATATACATTACCAAAAGTATTCATACACTTTCATGTTACGTAAAGAAAAGCTCCCTAAGTTTGAAAATAAGCTTTTTATGGGGAAAATGTCAGTATGTGTATGAAAAATATCAGAAAATGCGAGTATAAATAAACTGAAGCTCTTACTCAAATCTCTCTAAATCTTAATTTTAAATCATATTTGTTTAACAGTTAGCTATTAACCCTTTAACACCCAGAACTGCCCAAAATGGCTGAGATTTTGAAATGGACTTGTCCGAATAGTGCTATCTCTTTGTCTTTACTACCCTCTACCTTTTTCTCAGATTTCTTGGGCGTTAAAGGGTCAAAGCTGAAACATTTAACAGCAGATAATTTATTTGTCCTGACTACCTTTTTTTTTTAAAAAAATTGAATCATTACATACACTTCTAAAAAATTTCTTTTTTAGAATTATAAAATTATTTTTCTAAAATTATATTTATTTTAGTGAATGATTTGTTAAAAAATTGTTTATAATAATTATATTTGTTTTAATTAACTTTTGAGATAAATTTTTATGTCTATAAGCATCTACTGCTGAATGTCCCAGCTTCAATAATTCCTACTAAATGAATAATGTTGAAATATTGCAATTCAAAGATTTTAGTGGGATCTTCAATTTATCTCCAGTAATATTTTCCACTAAGTTTTATTATCAAAGTTAGGGAGATTTAAATGTGGCTTTGCATTCACATAATATGAATGTATCCGAACACTTTTAGTAATATAGTGTATGTTTACTAGATATGAATGATCTGCTGCTAACACTTAAGAGTTGTTGGGTTGTTTTACCTCTGAGCGGCACTTTTTTGCACACCATGGGCTAAATGGCCAGGTCACATGGATCCCGAAGGCTCAGAGAAGGTTGGGAGAGGGGACCCACTGGAATAGCTGTTGGGAGACAGATGGTAGCCCCGTCAAGGCCATCCAGCGTGTTCTTTAACGTGCACAGGGTATGTCTCTCCCGCACACGGGGCCACGGCTTAACCTCCCATCCAACGGACGGCGGCCTTTCCAAGCCAATCGGTGTCCCCTACTGACCGTGGGCAGGGCGGGGAATTTTAACACTTAAGAGTCACATCAACATCAGAAACATTATTTTCAAAAACTAAAGTCTTGTCTATGTCAACCTGAGGATAGAGTTTTTTAGCCTCAGTCCATCTAACTTATATGCACTTTGCCAAGATCTCCAAAGTGCAACAAGCAGAAAATGTGTGATACACATTGCAAATAAAAAAACAGTCAAAAAGAAAATGTTGCTTCAATGCCACAAACAGGACAGAAAGCTCCCCGTGAATGTGCAGTCACTTTATGCAATTCCAACCCAAGTGTTAAGCTATATTTAGTGAAAAAAATTATGTATATGAACAGGGCTCCAGAAATCCACTCACCCACTCACCACGGGCAAGTTATTGGAGACAAGTGGCGAGTGGATTTTTTTGGGTGGAGCCCCCAAATTTTTGGTTTAACATACTGTGGGTGAATAAAAATTTTTTTCTGGCTAGTAGATTTAAGTTGTATTTGTGGAGCCCTGTATATAAAATAAGTCTTGTTTGAAGTAATTTCTTTTACTATATTATTCAGTAAGAAATTTTCTTTCCATTGACATATCTCTTTTTGTTCATTAGGTATTCGAGAATTAAGTATTAATTGCATTGCTAAATCCTTTTTTTCACTGTATCACTCTGAAAAAAAATCTTACTTAAATTAGTATGTTTCCTATTTTTGTCAAAAAATTTATTTTTTTAAAATAGATTTATTCTAATCTCTAAATTCATTCCAAATTTTCAGACTATGCTAGTTTAAACAATAAAAATGAAAATTTAAAAAGTTATATATTTATGAAGTAAAAAAAACCTAATTTTTCACTGAAAAAAAAATAAACTAAATTTTTTTTAGTAAAATATAACTATAAACAATTACTTAATATATGCATTTATATAAATATGTTTCACTGATAAAAACTGATGATTAATAAGTAGAAAAACAACTATAGACCCACCTTCCATATTAGCTCTATTTCCCACTGGATCTTCCATATTACATGACCTTAAGTTTGCTCCTTCCAGATTAGCACACAACATTTTAACACCAAGAAGAATTGCTCCCTGCATAAACAAAATTTACAGATCAATCTATAATAATAAAAGGAGATGTCTGTCTAATCATGATTTCTTATTACAATACCAACATATTGTTATGCTAAGGGATTGGGGGCAGGGGATGGTACTCAAAAAACTAATCTTTAGTACAGTGAAAATCAGAATATACAAATTGTATCTTATAATTGAAACCCTGACAGTTTCAGTTCCAGTTCTGATAGTTATTAATATATAAATAATTCTGTTGAGTAATTTAGCACTAGAAATGTTTAAAAGCTTTGTAACAGTTCATTGTATGATACCAAGACAAATATATAAAGTGGATTCCCACAAATGTGATTGTCAGCAGGTCAGCAAATGACAACCATTAAATTAAATCCACAAAATCAAATACCGTATTTCTTCAATTCTAAGATGCACTTTTTTCCCCATATAAATGTCTCTAAAAACAGGGTGCATCTTAGAAACGCAGTTTTTTTTTTCTTTTTTTGAATTTTCCTGCGCTTTGCACACAGCACCACATTTTCTTTTTACCCAGAAACCCTGCCTCCAAGTTTGACCATTATCGCATTCTCCAATTCCATTGGAGAATAAAGTGGCATGGGTGTTTTCCCACGCTTTCCAAATGTGATGTCAACGTTATTTCATTATCATGGAGATCTGTGAGGGAATTATAGTGAACTTGGAACCTGGCTGTTGACTGACAACCTTCCACTGACACCTTCCGGAAAAATTAAGAAAGCGCAGGCATCAAAATTGGCAGAATCGGTATCAACAGCTTGGAAGCTAATCCCAGAAAGAATAGTGCAGCACTCAACTAAAAAATGTTGCATCACCAATGCTCTCGATGGTTCAGAAGACAATATATTATGGGATAATGGAGATAAAGATGGCTCAGAAGAATCAGACTCTGAATGTGAAGTAGACTCTGATATTGATGCAGATATGACGGCTCGGAAGAATTAGACTCTGATATTGATTCAGAAGGAAGTGATGAATAACATACCTACTGATAAATAAGTACTATTGTTGTTAGTAATTTGATTCTATTATAATAAAATATTTGTTAGATATATTTTAGCATTTTATTTTTTTTCTTAGAATCAAAGCTTTTTTTATGTTTGTGATACTGAAATTAAGGTGTGTCTTACAATCGATGACATCTTAGAATCGAAGAAATACGGTATATGATCGGTGCAATGACAATTGCACCAACAGATCTATGAATTATTCTGCACTTTCTGATACTGCCACAATTCCAATGGCAAATGCAGAATTGTTGCATGCAATGCAGAGTTGGTTGTGAAATGATGTAATCTATCAATCTGCCAACAACACTTACAGGTAAACTTAGAAAGTGGGTTTGTGCAACCAAATTAGTGCAACCCAGTTTATAATTCCTCTCAGGAGTTATACAGTTTTAAAAGTCACCTACAAAATTACTTTTGGCTTATAGGGCACAGAACTTCACTATGTGTAAACTACACATAAGCTGCAATAAATTTTTGCAACATTACTTACTTAATGAGGGAGGAGTCATGACTCATTCTCCACTAATTTAATATTTGTTTATGGTACCTATTTGATGACTGAATGTCATATATGTTAAACTGTGTTTATCACATACAATTTTTATTTAAGAAATAGATATAGAATCAGAAAATATTCAAGAATTCTTAAATGGATCAATAGTTATATAAGCTTAAAAGATTAATGTAATTATTTTTTAAGCATAATTCAAGTTCCAAAACTATCTTGGAATTACCTCTGATGTACTGAAATGTCTTAAATTTTAGTTCCATGTGTTTAAATTTTGAAACCATTTGGCTGTTTTAAAATTTGGTACATAAGAAAATAGACAAAAAAACATTATCTTTCATATTTACAGCTAAAAACCTTTAGAATAACAAATATTACAATTTAACAAGTTCATATTTGAACATACAGCTTTTTATTAACTTCAGCTTAATGTTACTATCTTTCTAGTATTATTTGAAAATGAAAAACCATTTCTAGAATGGATGTTTAACCACTTATAAAATTTGAGTATATAAAATGTTTGCTCTGAGCACAATGGCCTTTGGATTCCATTATCTCAAGAATTATCTTCAGTCGGCAGATTATTATTGTTCACATTTCAGTTGTATTATATGAAGCAGGGTAATTTATTATTTTTGCAGATATTCAATCACAACTGATTCAATTTGGCCAAGTTGCTACTGATAAGCCATAAATTTTGTAATCATAATTAGATTACTAAAAGTTATTAAAAAAAATACTTGTTACTAAGGAAGTAATTTATGTGAGAAAACAAAACTACTAGTGATCTCTAATAGCAGATATTGAGAGAACTGTAAATTAAGCAATTAGCCTCAAAGCATTATTTTAAAAGATAGGACTTAATTTAGCAATACTTTTAATTACATTTCATTCAACCAAATAAACTAATCAAGATTAGGAAATTATGTTTTCTAACCAAAATTTCTACTAGAATTTTAAAATTAAACTTTTCTATAACAGTTATGCAGATTTGTACTAAAACAATTCATTCTCAATTTCAGTGCTTAAGTTAAACTTTAAAAGCTTTGGAGCAGTTTGATTTTTTTTTTTCGTAGTTCTTTATCATATTTCAGACATATTTTTCAACTTTGATAAAATTATCTTGTTTTTAAAGCAAAATAATTTTTTATGATACTACTTTTCTTAGGCTTAGAGTTTGCCTATTGTCAAAAGTGATGTGTATAAATTGATATGTATAAATTAGTAATAGTATAAATTGATATGTATAAATATGTAAAAAAAATGATATGTATAAATTAGTAAAAAATTTTGAAAAAGCTAAATAGATGAAAATTTCAAGCATTTACAGAAGTGTTACAAACTGTTTATATTAGAATAATAAAATAATTTAGAAAAAAATGAAAAAAATATATATATTTTAAAATTTTACTGAAGTTTAAATGGAAAAAATACAATAATATTTTGCAATATTTAAAAAAAAATTGCTTACAAAATTCAATTTGCCATCTTTTTCTTCAAAATTTTTGCCATTTTACTAATCACAATTAAATGCTCTTTCTTTAGGTATATAATATGACATAGTTCCATTCATTAGTTACTTCAGGATGAAATTCTAAAGCTTATTATTTTATTTTCTGAAAACACTTTAAAATAAATCTGGATGCCACAGTGAGCTGTTTCAGAAACCTGACACTGTAAGGGTTAAGAAGCTTCTTGATGAAAGTATTGTAAGTCCTCAAAAGAACCTTTGAATGTTTAGCAAATTTTAATGATCTTAACTTATACAGTTGTCAGAATCATTTAATATAAATAACTGTGACCAAACATGAATTTAAATCAAATTTATATTAAAATAATTTAATCATTAAATTACTATAAAAACAAATTTGAAACCTAAAAACAGCTTTAAAGTTATTATTTTCTCACTATCACATAAACATATATAAATGCTTACTTCAAGATTTGCATTAGATAAATCTGTTCTTTCCAAGCAGCAATAACTAAGATTGGCTCCTGTAAGTTTTGCTCGGCGTAGATTGGCATACTTAAAATTAATATGACGTAGGTCAAGGCGTGACAAATCAGCTCCAGCCAAATTTACACCCTAAAAGGAAGTAAACATAGAACCAGAACAAGTTCATGAAAATATCTGAACTTTCATGGGTATTTACTAACATAACTTAAGCAACAAGCACTCCAAAAATAAAATATAAATCACTCTTGATGACCTCCCCATGTTATCAGGAGGTTGTGGGTTTTTATCCCACTTGGCTCAAGTCAATTTTTCTTCTAAAATTGATTGATGTTAATTTCAGAGGATATCTTTGATAAATCACTCAACTGTTTTAACTCTTAATGTCCCACTGGGGTTGGTTTCCCCATTATAAAATGTGCAAAAAAATGTGACCACTGAGTGTTCATTGGTTTCCAGTACTGATGTATTGCCAAATTACATTACAAAGATCCTTTTTCACATTTCTATGATCTTGTAGTCACCAACTCATCAGTTTGTTTATAAATTTTAAAAAGTAGTCTATGAGCTTGTTATAAAAGGGAGTTTTATATGAATATTATAACACCTTTTCTTTAAATTAGATGTCTTACTGATATTTCACTGGCAAAGAAGTTAACACTTTTGGCTATAAAACAAAGGGTATGGGTTAAAATTTTACCTAGCGAGGAATAACCATTTTCACTGCTAAATTTGTGGGATTAAAAAATAGCATTTTTTAAAATTAATTGTAATATCTTTATTTACAAATTATGCAACAGTTTTTAGAGATGTTTAAGTCATCTTTAAGATCTTTATGATAACATAAAATCAAAAAACTTTTGGAGAGAGGGAGAATTTTTTTGCCATGTTTTTATTATATAAATAAAAAAAGACAAACTTTTGTGAAAACTGAAAAAGAAAAGCATTTATCATTACAGCTTATACTATTCCCATTTAGTTCATATTTTATTCATTTTTTTACACTGACTTTTTCTTATAGATAACTAATGCAAATGACAAAACTAGAAATGATACCAAGCAAACTTTTCAAAATGTTTCAATAAAGTCAAAAGATTTTTTAAAAAGGTGGAACAAACATGCAATAAAGAATCACCTTGAAATGGATGTCACATGAAAAAATATATATATTTAAAAATGATATAAGAAATTTGGTTGTTTTTCTTAACAATTCTAAATGAGGGGAGGGAGGTAAATTCAATTTAATAATTAATATAAACTCAGAGTGTAACAACCTGCAGCATGGAAACTAAGTAAAATCTTCATAATACTGATTCATACAAATATATAAAAATGAATTAAAATATTCTTTTAACACACCTGAAATCGTAATTCTGCTGAATAAGAGGTAGATATTAATGTGCTAACAACTTCTCTTCTAGTCAGTGGAGTATGATCTGTAGGTCCTTGTTCATCCTAAAAATATCATGCAATTGCTCAGATTTGGTTATATCAGAAACAGGATCTATCAACTTAACACTCCATACATATATCCAGAATATCTACCATAATGAAACTTCAACAAACAATAAAAAATAAATAAAACTGATAAAATTTCAGTCTGTCTATTGTATCCATCCAATTATGTTGAAAGACCTGAAGTTACCATTCTTATCTTTTTACTGACCTTTTGCTAAATAGCACAAAATTTTCCAGCCAGCAGATAGCAGTTAACAACCCTCTACTTTTTTCTGATTTTTATACTGCCTGTGTGGACCTCAGAGTAGTTTGAGCAATATATAAGATGTGATTAATATTTGGGAAATTATGAAGCTTACCAGCTATTTTTTTAGTTTAGAGTAGTGTCCTTAACATTGCATACAACTGATTCCAATACTTCTACAACTTCCAGATTCTTGATAGGCTTTTTTTTTTTGGAATTGACAAATATTCCTGTGTCACATTCTGAATAATTTCCTGTCGTGGCAAATCTATGGCCTTTAAGATTTGTAGGAGAAAAATATAACAGGGAGTTAAATCCAGTGAGTATGGCACAATTCATCAATGGCAATGATAGTAGAAACAAAGTTTGGGTTAACAGCAGCACATTGATGAAAATCCTGACATGTGAGAACTTACCGCTGTCTCTGATCATCAGTGTGGATGCAAGGCACAAACTTAGCTGAAATGCATCACATTTCAAAATCTGTGATAAAATTGTTTGACATGTCCCATGAAAATGCCAATTGCACTAGATATTGTTTAAATGTCAATCACTCCTGATCAGATCACGAACACCAGTGACTGAATCATTGGTTTTTGAAGTTGAAGGATGGCCAAAGTGAGGACCATCTTCGATGGATATATTCTCTTTAAACTTTGCAAACCACTGAAAAGTCTTTGAATGACACATAACATCTTCTCCAAAAAATTTTTTAACTGGATTTCTTTATGCTTTTCCCTAATTTGAACAAAAGCTGATGCAAATTTTCTGCTTAATAAAAGCACTCATTTTAAAATATGACAAAACACCTTCTATTCAACATGCACTAATTCAGACTGACTGCAGAGAAACAGGTGATTTGTGAGTTACGTCTAGATGAGTCACTGAATATGTACAAGTTGCAACTCACTAGGCATTGTTAAGATATAGTCAGTCCCCAAATGATTTGATAACACTACATATTAATCTTGAGCATCCACTGAGCAAAAAATATATGTCAATTCTTTCATTGTGTTTCTTAAATGAAAGATGGCGTTAGCATCACAAGTTTCACATAGTGCTATTTTTGAAAAAAGAAAATTTATTCTAAAATTGAAATATAATCATAGAATGCAGAGGTAAATAAAATAATAACTGTAAATACAAGAATGAAATTTATCACACCAAGCAGCATAGAAATTTCAACATTGTGAAAGAGAAAAGATAAAGTCATGCAAATCATACTAAATATTGTGCTGGGCAAGATATGCAAATTATTACAATTCCACAGTGACTGATCATGTATTATATAAGACTGGTTATGGGGTGGAAAGAATATTAGTGAGGCTGTTGGATTAAAACCATTTCACAGTGCATTCTCAGCTGTGGGAAGAACAGGACATGCCTAGCATAGGGCAACACTGAATATATTTCCACATTACAAACACCAAGCATGCAAAGATAATCAAATTGCAGAAAGAAGGGATGTACATAAAAGTCACTGCTGTATGAATTAGTCATGATGTCAGAACTGTACAATGTTATTAGTGTTATTGGGTTAGTGTTCACCAAAGTACATGATGGCCACAGCTGAGCTACAATCCAGGACAACAGTTTGCAAAGATCACCAATTCTGGCAAATGGCATCATGGGGCTACTTTGCTATGGCAAGCTAGCTCAAAGGCAACCTTCAGAGAGAGAGAGACAGTGGTATCATTGTATCTACTCAAATAATCTGATGCTGCCTACATAACACAGATCTTGTGCATAGACAGTAGTGCATGGATCACTACAGTGTCAACCACTACTGCTACCATTATAATCAATTTGTCCTCTAAGTTGTTATAATGCTACAAAGTCATGAATGGCTATCCACGTTGTTCCCGAAGTCCAAATTCTATCTTGGACAGAATGATGGTAAGATGCATGAGACATGTATGTAAGAGACTTGTTCATCATTATCCAATGACATTTCAAGCATGTATTATCAAAGATGTGTGTCTGCTATATATATCACCATCCCAAACTGTTATGAGGTAGCATCATGCATAGCAACCACACACCCTAAGTACACTGCCAAATAATATGTCAACTTGTTGCACAGTTAGAAACTGCCCAATGGTGTGCCATCTTGTTCTGCAACTTGAACTCCTACCAATTTTCCTGAATGTTCCCAGCAGTAATGCAGCAGATAATGCCCAACCGCAAGTGTTATCATAGACAGTCTATGTAGCATTGACACCTGCAATGCTCCTCACAACCACCAGACTTGTTGTTCAATAAGCATGTTAAGACCATACTGGATGACAACTCCAAAGGGAACTCCAGCTCACACCTTACAAGAGCTTTAAGTGTAGTTGAATGCTGCATGAAAGCATCCCCAGAACATGATTGATGGTTAGATCAACAGTATGCCTCACTATCTTAATGCCTGTATTAGAGCTGATGTACATACTGCTCACTGAATAAAAGCTAGTGATTTACTTTTGTCTCAAACTTTAACCATTTACTTCTCATTATGTCTCTCAGACATGCATGTGATTTCCTGGGATTCCTTCATTTACTTCATGATGTTGCAACTTCTGTGTTGCATAGTGTAATTGCATCACAGCATTTCAGAGCTACTCATAGAACACAAAGACCCTCTTACAGCTATTGGTACCTGTTACTGAGCCAGAGAAGAAAACAAAAAATAAATAACTTATGTGCAGGGAAAATGATGGAATGTAAACAGGAGTTTTTTTACCTGCTACATGACCATGCACTTGCAAAGCATACAGGAAACATTAGCAGTTACTGTTTCAATAATTCCAGTACTTCAGATCATTTTATGCATAAAAACATTTAACCATTATTTTCATAAATTAAAATGAATAATTAACAATTACTACTTAATATCAACAATGAATGGTCAAAATTTACTTTTTTTCTGTGACTTAAAAAAGTTAATATTTCTGAAAATAATGCCTATTCAAAAGACAGTTTAATATTAAAAATTATTCAGTCTGAATTGAGGCATTTCTTTAAAATCTCCCAAACAAAATATCTAAAAAAAAAAAAAAACTTTTAAGTCTCACAAACAACAAAAGTATTGAAATTCTGCAAATGTCAAAAACTATTTTAAAATTAAAAATAGTAGTAAAATATAAAATAAAAAAACAAAGCTTAAACATAAATTTAATCAACTTATATTATTACAAACATTTCTCATTTCATTTACAAAAATATTTCAGCTTTGCCTGAAAGGCAATGGCAACAGTAGCAAACATAATATGAGCCAACTTCTATGCAGCAGTTAAATTAAGAAATTGACTATAGCTATCAACATAAAGATTAAGGCTGCTTGTAATGGTAGCCAGAACATCGGCATACGTTCCATGGAATTTATTTCTAATATTCCACAACATAATTTTCAACCAACTAAAACAATAAACATTATTTTGAAATTTTAAAACTAAAATATTAGAATATATCTAAAAACATTAAAACCGTTTTTTTTTTTCTAATTTATTACAAAGGAAAACATCTTGATGATCCTATTTTTACAGAATTTATGAGCTGATATCTCTGAATAGCATAGAAAGTGTTAATCTTAGTTTGTATATAACTGAAGGGAATATGAATTAAGAAAACATCTTACACATACCTGTATTATACCTTCCAAAATGGATACTAGACTTTCTAATCCAAAAAACCTAGCTTCTTCCAAAACACCTAAAAAGTAAAAATATTTCATATATATATATTAATACTATAACTACTGCATATTTAAAGCTTTAGATTAGGCATATGAAATTCACTGCTTGTGAACACTGTGGTGGATAAAATGAGCATTAAATCATACAGCTGTTAAAAATGTTTGCCAATGAATCCCTTATTAGTACTCACAATCACCTCTGCACTTAGAGTTAATTTCTGTTTTGATGTTTCCATTAAAATGTAAAAACTAAATTATAAAATATAAATTACAAATATATTTGCCAAAAATATGGCAAGGTATTATTATTTTCATTATAAGTAATGTTTCATAAATTTCTGTTTAATATATTTACTTTGTTTAAAATCAAAATATGATAATCAAAAAATTTAATTTTATGACAGTAAAATAAACCATATAATTCAATAATGATTATTGGCTTTAAGACCTCCTTCTCACATCTTATGTGAGCTATTGTAATTTAAAAGTTTTAATGACACCCCAAAGAAGTAAGTGTGTTTGATGTTATATTTGAAACCAAGTAAACAAACACTCAATAGAATATATTATTCATTAAAACAACAGAATTTATATTCCACATTTCTAAAACGATGCTCAAAATTACTTAAAATAGTCATTTTTAAATACTGGTTAGCTTTCATCCATATTTTTAGTGTTTTGAAGTTTAACTCAGTTTCAACTCACAGTTAGAAATATTTCAACTATACGAATCTAAATGTATTTTAGCACAGTATATACTTATTTACCCTGTGGGCTTATGTTTTTATCAAGTATAAGCTGTCCATGCCTCATGTAGTTTAAGATCGATTCAAAATATACTGGACTGCGATCAATAAGAAATGCTCCATGTTTATCCATAGCGCTTGGCCACAGCATTGAGCCATCTTCAGCAGCAAACATTCTTGCTAACATGGAGCTTGGTTCTTTTGTAACAAGAGTACTCCTAAAACATTAAAAAACATTTAATTTTTACAATATAAGAAAACAAAATTTTGTACTTAATGGGTACAAAACATATAGTAATAGAAAGAAATTGACTTGTTCTACAGAACATTTGTTATTATTACTTTAATTGAATTTCTCACTGAATTTACATACCATGTCACACTGAAAAAATATTTCAGCACTGGATGTATTTATTCCTGACTACATTGTATTGCCAAAGTGTTTAAGTATGAAACTTTAAAACAGTTTCTATTGCTTTTTAGACTAAGAAATATTTATTTGGAACCCCAAATTATGGTTTTTCATCATCACCACATAATTTTTTGAGTACTTATAAAACAAACACTATCCACCACATGGTAAACAATAATTAACTTATTTGAATAAATTATGATAGTTTCATCTACCTTGTAGTAGCAAAGTGCTTTCCTCCTACATTGAGTAACACCCAATCTGGATTGCTTGATGTTGCTGCAGTTGCTACTACAGCATTATCACATGTCTGCCTCCCTATGTGACTGGTCTGTTGAACAGCTGTAGAAAAATCCAGTAAGCATACAATGTATAAAATTCAATGTATAAAATGAGCTAATTATGATTAACAAATCTCAAAACAACTTTTAAAATGCATTAAAATTCAAAGGAAAATTGCATATATGCAGCATAACTAAAAAATTATATACAAAGCATAACTAATAGTCAGACATTTTAATTTAACATTCTTAGGATTCAGCTATTTCAGTCTTTTAGAGAACAGGCAAAGGTTAGTTAATATAATTATAGAATGCCCATTATCAACTCACAAGACAATACACAATTCATATTATTCTCTACTTATCTATTCCATTAGCTATTAATCGAATTATATAAGCTGAGATTTATTGCTGATCTTAAATTTATACATGTTTCATAAACCAATTTGTAAAACTATTATTAATATACCCTTACAAAAATTGTGTGAGCATTAAAATCGTTATAGGATGGTCTAAGAGTGAAGATGAGTTTGTTTTCTCATGGATTTCACAGAAAGAAATTATCTTGCATAACTGATGCCTTTGTTACTTGGAGAAAACAGAAAATATTTGGATATTCTACTGGACATAGTATCAGTTTCAGTTGCAAAGGAATGATACATGAATATTGAAGACTAACATCATCATCATCATCCTCAAGCAGGCATGGGCTACGGAGGTCCAACCGGACCATGCAGTTTAATTCTCCAAGCATATCTGTCCTGAGCTACATCTGCTGCATCCGGCCACTGCACAACAATTCTAACAAGGTCCTGTTTGACATTGTCTGCCAACTGCATCCTAGGTCTCCCCCTCCTTCTGAAGCCTCTAGGCACACTGTTCATAACTTTATTTGCCAATCTATAATTATCCATACGGGCAACATGGCCAAACCAAAGGAGTCTCTCTCTGCACAATATGCTGCTTAAAGGAGGTTGCAGACTCCTTTGCCTAACCTAATCATTAGTTACAAAGTTAAACCACCTAATGCCCAAGATACTGCGTAAGCATCTGGAATCAAAAGCATCTAGTTTCCTGTTATTTTGTTTACAAAGTGTCTAAGTTTCGCTACCATAACTAACCCTAGAAAGAACCAAACTATTATATAGTCTAATTTTAGTCTTTAGGTGTATACGCCTATTTCTCCACACTCTCCATAGATTCTTAAAAGTCCCAGTGGCAATCCCTATTCGTCTGTTAATCTCATGCCACACATCACCAGTATCTGTTACATAGCTCCTAAGGTAATTAAACTGTGACACCTGCTCAAGACTGCAACCATTCAGATGAACTGAATCACAACCTGCCTGACCAATTTTCATCACTTTAGTTTTCTCTCTGTTTATAACCAAACCTATTCTACTACCAGTCTCATCAACAGCTCGAATGAAAGAGTTCATCTCATCAACATCATTTACCAAAAGGGCTAAACCATCAGCATAATCTAAATCAGAAATTTTCGTATCTCCAGCCCATTTAAGGCCAAAATCTTTCCCTTGAAGTGAATTTCGCTTAACATAATCAACAACCATACTAAAGAGAAAAGGGGACAAAATGCACCCTTGTCGAACACCAGAAGTAATGTTAAACCAATTGCTACAAGACTTACCAACTCTCACACACGACTCAGTGTTACTATAGAGCACTTTCATTATGTTAACTAACTTGTCTGGTATACCATATGATCTCACAATCAACCACAAATTATGACGATCAACAGAGTCGAAAGCCTTTTTGAAATCAACAAAGCTAGCAACTAAAGGTTTCTGAAACTCTAAACATTTCTCAAGAATCTGCCTAAGTGAAAATATCTGATCCACACATCCCCTACCACTTCTGAATTCACATTGCTCATCACGCAATTGCCTGTCCACCAGATTCTTAATTCTATTAAGCACAATCATGGAAAGAACTTTACCTGCAACAGAGAGTAGGCTGATACCCCTATAGTTATCACAAGAACTGCGATCACCTTTTTTGAAAATAGGGATAATAATAGCTCTGGTAAAATCTTTAGGAACCATGCCTTTATCATAAAATTTATTCAAAATTTCAGTCATCCAAGTGGTAACTGAAACATTCCCAGCTCTGAGCATTTCTGTAGTAATTCCATCTACCCCTGGGGATTTATGAAGTTTAAGTTTAGAAATAGCCAAAATAACTTCAGATTGTGTTGTAGGGCCAACATTAAAGTCGCCAATGCATTTATCATCATTACAAACAATGGGAGTAGAACTAACCACATTGTTTAAAACATCACTGAAATGCTCAGCCCACCTAGCCATGACAGAATCCTCCCCTTCTATAACCTTACCTTGTTTATCCTGCAATCCTTGTATGCCTGTCCATTTTCTACCACATAAAACATTAACTATTTGGTACAGCTCTCTGCTGTTGTGCTGCCTAACTGCTTCCTCAGCTTTGTCAGCCAAGCCATCAAGCCAAAGATTCTTATCAGTAGCTAACTGATCCTTTACACATTTATTAAGTTCTCTGTAATCCTTTCTATTAGGACTAGTAGGGTACTGATTAAGGACATTTCTGCAGTTCCTTCTTTCTGAAATAAGCTCAAGTGCCTTATCACTTAAATAATTCTGCCTCCTCTGCTCCTTTTTTCCTAAAAGAGTACTGTTAGTTTCCAAAAAAGCCTGTTTAAAATGGCCCCATTCTTCCTCAACTTCAGTATTAAGCAAACTATGATTGTCATAATGACTAAGTAACCTATCATGGTAAGCTTTAGCTATAACTGGGTCTTTCAGAGCTTCAGTATTAAAGGTAAATTTTTTAAATTTAGCACAACACTTTTAAAACATGAAAGTAATTGAAAGCTAGGTAACATGCTTTCTTCAAGATATGTGAAATAACATGAGACCACATAAGGAATAAGGTGTTAAGAAATCATCAGCTGTATGAAACCTCTAATAGAAATTTGCCAATAGAGTTTGGGTCCATGTATATATAACACACAGCAGTTTTCTTATTAATGTGTCCATAACATCGAAATTAAATTATATTTGCATTAATGTAAGGAATATTTCTTTTCCATACAGCAATTTTTATTACTAAATATTACATCATGAATTTTGAAACATTTTTATTTTCATAATTCTGATTAAACATGTATGTGAATTCAAATTTTACTAATGTACAATGAAATGGCATGCATGTGTAAGATATGGTATAGTATTTTTACTTACAAATAAATGGTTCACCTGCAGATACATAAAGAATGTCCTCATCTCTGAAACAAAAAAAAAATCTTTAAACAAAAATTTCAAAATTGAATTAATAAATTACAGGATATACTATATCAGTTATGAACTTTATGGATGAGAGAAATATAATACTGGAAAACCTAAAAACATACATCTGATAATTGGTTTTTGAAGGACAACACACTACACTAATTTAAAGTAGTGATTACCTTCTGTGAAATAATGAATATATAAATTGTTAACTACAGTTGATTAAACAAGTAGTGTTTGCATGGAATATCATCCACAGTAACCAAATGGTGTGAATAATGGTGGGCAAAGTATGTTAACTGCTTTGGGATTTCAAACTCAGGCAAGCAATGTGTGATCTGCTAAGGTATAAGTTTATAGAAGTGTCCACAAATTTAATTTTCTTTATCTGGAGAAAATACATTCTTCAGCTTTTGTGTAAAGATTAGCTAAACTTTTACATCCATAACATGTAAATTTTTAAAGTTTTTATCCCTTCTGGTCAGTTAAATGTTTTTAATTAAAAATTTAACATTTTTTACCATGATACATTTTAGATTTTTTTAAAATCAAAAATCATGATCTGCTCTGGAACATTATTTTTGATATTCTTATCTAAAATAGGGTACCAATAAAAGGGGAAAAAACAACTTGAGGTACAACATACAGGGTGGCTAAAAAGTTATTGTATACCTGCTTAACTTATGTAGCAATGTCTCTCTTTTTATAGTAGTGTTTTATTAAATTATTCACAGAGTACCATTACAACTCTGACCATTGTTTGCCTGTGCATGGTCTCTTGTGTACCTACACACTTGCTATCAAATACTTTCAACAAAGTAACTGCTTGTAACAGCCATAGTCACAATTGATTCTTTTAACTATGCCCTGCAAGCACAGGTGACTAACAGTTTGCCACACACCACCTTGAAGTTTCACAATGTACCACAGCATGGTGCATGCTGTGGTACATTGTGAACAACTGTAGGTGCTACAGATTCACCTGGTAAGTTAGACAAGGTATGGTGATTTACTGCCCACCTTGTACATTTATATTGTACAAACTTTCTCATATGCATAAATCATTAATCAACACAAAATGTAGCCTCACAGCTCAAATTTTCCCTGGCTTCAGACAAAGAATCTGTAAAGGCTGAATATAACATGCAGCACCCTCAAGTTCAAGAAAAACATGAAGGTAAACTTTAGTATTAAATAACTACTGCAACTGCCACTGTTCCAATCCCTCAATTTTTTGCACAAAGTAAACAATAGTCACAGTAAGCTAGTTGGGCCGTGATATTGTTAAAAAAGCAAAAAGACGAACACATATGTATCGATTGTTAGATGCAACCAGAATATTGGATATGCTAAATGCCAAGTAAGCACACTTTTAAAACTTCAATTTTATTACTTTATATGGTTTTTAATCTTTCTTAATTTATTTCTATCAGCTGTCTTCATTATGTCATTAAGTAACAGAAGTAGACATAGTAAAGCTCAGAGTGTAACAATAAGACTAGCAAGGACCTGAGCAAATTATCAGCTCAGATTTAGCTAATATTATGATGACCTGGTTTGACAATGTAAAAGAAATATATAGGTTTGGTTACCATTTAAAACTGATTCAAAACCAATTTTTAAATGATTTCCATATTTCTGAATAAAACAATGATAATCAGGCACTATTATATATATATATAAACCAACATATATATATATACAAAAATTCTTTTAAAATCAAAGTTTTTCAATAATTGACCATGCAAAGTGAATTCAACTCTATTTAAAAATGCTTTTAAAAATGAAAACTGGTAATGTTATATATGTACTTTCAGCCAACAGGTATAGCTTGTTAAGTGCATAATTTTTCAAAATATGGGCCATGCAACAGCAATCATTTAAGGACCTCACAAATAAATTACCTGAAGACTTCACATACTTTATATCTTTACCTGTAACAGCACCAATAAACAAAACCACAAGCAATAAGTCAACAATTATTAAACAAAAATATCAAAACAAATATATTATAGCATGTTCTGTTTTATTCCATAAACAGTCATTTGTTCTTCAGCTTTATACAGTGATATATGATTGGAAATGCAATAGCACTCCAAGAATTCAAAATTCTAGTATTTATATTTATAAATATGATTTTTTTTTACAAATTGAAATGAGATTATTTCCAAGACTAACTATAAAAATCCTAATTAAGCTTCACAATCATCTCCAATAAATAACTTCAGTGTGTGTTAACAATGACTTCATCTTCAATAATTCAATGTTTAGTATAGTTTACTTGCTAAAAATGCATTTTACTGGAATATACAGGTCTAGACTCACCCTAATTTATATGTAATATTGAAACTACTGTATGCTAAATACTCTTAACTGCAATATATCTGCATATTTGCATGAGATAGTTTACATTAATTACATTTATGTGGCTGTAAATATGGGATATTCCACAGGGACTAACAAAAAATTATTTCATCTTTTACATTTTTCTAAAATAAATAAGACAATAATCTTTTTCGGTATTTCAATAGTGTTATTTATCAATGAATAGCATCTCCATATATATATATATTCTTATCAATTAAAATGAATGAAATTAAATTGTTTTTACTTATTATCTTAATATTTCCAAAGTTACTAAATAAAACTATATACTCATGGCAAAACCAATTTTTTTCAGCTTATTATTTCATGAGTTCCATGTCTACAGGAAATATCCTGTGATTCTTTACTACTGATAAAACTATAATTCATTTTTATGGATTCTATGTATAAGAAACCTAATTTCAAATCTCACAAAAGTAAACAATACTTGTATTTGCTTTCTGATGAATAGTGGTCATGTATGCTGTGCTTTGTTTGGCATATCTTACATTTGAAGCAATCAATCATGAAATTTTTGAAATAATATTCACTGTTTATTTTGATTATGTATACAAAAAACAAAAACAGAAACATCCTTACAACATTATATATATATACCTCTTACTATATATCTACTGACCTAATAAGCTTCACATCATCTATTTCTCCACCTTGGGCAGTGTACAAAGTTTTTGCTTTAATTCCAAATTTGCTACTTGCTGTAGAGAGCAATTCTTCAATAGAATGTGTAAGCATAACAACCTTCACGAAAAAAAAATTCAACTTAATTATTTGTGACAAGAAATATGATGTGTTGTAGTAGGTATAAAAACATATGAATCACACTAATAAGCTAGAAGCAAATATTATAAACCAGGAGTCAAAGATCATTAATTTTACCTTTGAGTCATAAGTGTATGGCAATTGTGAAACATAATGATCTTAAAGGCTACTGAAATAATATATACTCTATATCTCAAAACCATTATTACATTAATTTTGATAAATAGAATGCCTAGAAAATTCCACTGGGGATGAGTTTTGTGATGACTTGGGCCCCATACACTTTGTACCTTCAGTGAGGGGAAAGAAAGTTAAAATCAGACATACCATTGATTTTGAGAGAAATCACATTCCATAACATGTGTTCCAATTTAGGTATACACACTAAAAATAAAATTGCTTACTATTTAGTTGGTCAGATGAAAGTAGATTAAGTGCTAAATCAGGCACACATTTCAGTTTGGATACTGGTACTTTCCCAACCTGAACACCAACCCATACAGATGTTTGGGTTGACACATTGCTTAAGCCAGATATCCTACTGCCCCTTTGTTATCCCATCACTCACTCAAAAAAATCTGTGATTGCTGTAGAAAACATAGCTTCATTTCATTTTGCAATTAATGCATTCAACTTTAAGAAGATTAAAATTTGTAGCAATTATAGACTTTAAAATTGTTTCTTTTCTTTACACAAATGCATTTGTAGAATTCATTCACTTAGTATCATCTCTGCCTATGCAGATCCCTTAGTATATGAGCAATAAGTGTATGAGTTTTCACTTATATGAGATGCACAAATTAATACCTGATTTTCAATTTACAAGCTTCTTTCTCTTGCAACAGGCAGGAGCTTGTAAAAGTCAAAATTTAGTTTCTCTTGGGGAAAAAATTATCAACAATACACGAATTTACCATTTGAATATGTAATAACAAGCATTTGTTTGTGTTTACTTTTATATTTATAATAAGGATGGTATCTAATCTTTATGTATTTTTCCATACAAATTTAATGGTGTAACTATTATTTATGCATAGGCTACTGCATTCAAATGACTAAGAATGTCATTTGAATGCAGTAATTGACAATTAGTATAATTTTTTTCATACTTAGTATTTTTTTCGATTTTTAGTAATTTTTTTCATACTTAGTATTTTTTTTAAATTTTTAGTAATTTTTTTCATACTCAAGTGCCCCCCACCCTCTATGTGAATGGTAGTAAGGGCAATGGGGGCAAAATATTATTCACTTTAAGTACATTTTTCCAGAAATTTTTAAAGACCTCTAAAATGGAAAGGAATATGTTATACTTCGATGGCTAACCAGTCTCTTGCCCCCATCCCTCCCCCTTCTAATTTTTTTACTTCTAACTCTGGGCCTGACAGCTTTTATTAAAACTTTATTCAATTCTTAAAAAAAATACAGAATTGTTTTATGACTGAAAATATTCATGTCATTATCAGACTATTTTCTATCATAGTCTAATGAATTTTATGTGAAAACTGGGGAAACTCAGTTTTCACATAAAAATAGATAATTTTGCTTTGAGTAAGAAGAGTAATATGTGTTTAGAAATTAAATATTAAAATGCATGATACACATCTCTCCTGAGCTACATCTGCTGCATCTTGCCACTGCACACCAATTCTAACAAGGTCCTGTTTGACATTGCCTACTTCATCCTTGATCTCCCCCTCTTTCCGAGGCCTTTAAGCACACTGTTCATAACCCTATTTGCTAATCTGTAGTTATGAATATGGGCAACATGGCCAAACCAATGGAGTCTCTGCACAATATGCTGCTCAGAGGAGGTTGCCGACTCTTTTGCCTAACTTCATCATCATTACTTACAAAGTTGAACCACCTAATGCCCAAGTACTGCAAAAGCATCTAGAATCAAAAGCATCAAGTTTCCTGTTATCTTGTTTACAAAGTGTCCAAATTTTACTACCATAACTAACCCTAAAAGAACCAAACTATTATATAGTCTAATTTTAGCCTTTAGGTGTATATTAGGATGCCTATTTCTCCACACCCTCCACAGATTCTTAAAAGTCCCAGCAGCAATCCCTATTCATCTGTTAATCTCGTCACATATCACTAGTATCTGTTACATAGCACCCAAGATAATTAAACTGAGACACCAACTCAAGAGTGTAACCATTCAGATTAACTGAACTACAGCCTGCCTGACCAATTTTCATCACTCTAATTTTCTCTCTATTTATCACCAAACCTATTCTACTACCAGTCTCATCAACAGCTCTAACGAAAGCATTCATCTCAACATCATTTGCCAAGAGGACTAAATCATCAGCATAATCTAAATCAGAAATTTTCAGATCCCTAGACCATTTAAGGCCAAAATCTTTTCCTTGCAATGAATTTTGCTGGTTATGTGAAATTCTCCAGCCAAAATGCTTAGGTATTTATGCCATCTTTTTGCAAGGCCTTATAAGTCTTGCAGAGAGTTGTTTGCAAAGGGTACAAAGCAATGATATGAATACAAAAATGCTGATTTTTTTAATGTAAAAATTCATATTTGAAATCAAATGATACTGACAAAATAGCTATTGATTAACACTAAAATTGTCAATCATTAGTTTTGATCTGAAATGTCTAGTGTACCATTTCCACATTCAACTGGTTGCTCTTTGCTCAGGTTTTCTAATCTTTCTTGCTTTTTTATTAATATATTTTACAATTATAAATGCATCGCAACAATTTAACTATCTCAAAAAGCATACCACTATTATTTTATGTTAAGAATAAAAATAAATAAATAATAAATACCCTTTCAAGCAGCATTTAATTACAACTTTTTAACTATGACAACTAGATCATGCTTGACTCAAATCGCAGTCAAGTAGTCTGAAATGGCTATGATCTGATGGAGCAATACCATAGCTTTAGTTGCTAATATACTATAAAAACACTAAACTGGAAGGGTCTGTAGTGCTGTGCTGTAATTTACTGAAACTGGGAATCTATAATTATGGTTAAAAATCTATTTAAGAATTTTTGCTTGATTTATGCAATTATGGAACTGTATGCAAATTAAGTGAAGTAAAAAAGAAATGAAAGATCGTGGAAATTTCAATACAAATAGATAGATCTTTCAGAGTATAAGAACAATTATATGGTATGTGGATTGTACAATTATATATGAATTTTGAAATGCCAAACTGTACTGGTCAATAAAATTCCAACATTAAAAACAGCATGGACATTCAATTAAATAAAAATTAAACTATAATATAGCCTAATTTTAGTCTTTAGGTGTATCGCCTACTTTTTCATCTCCTAGATTCTTAAAAGTCTCAGCAGCAATCCCTATCCTTCTGTTTATCTCATTCCTAAAATCACCAAAATCTGTTACATAGGCTCCCAAGGTAATTAAACTGGGGCATTTGCTCAAGGGCACACCCATTCAAAGTAACTGAACCTCAACCTGCTAATTTTACTTACAATGCTAAACCAATTGCTACAAGCCTTAACTCTCACATGACTCAGTGCTATTATAGAGAAGTTTTATTATGCCAACTAGTCTGGTATGCCATATGATAAACTGGATAGAATATGTTAAATATTTCAAAAAGCCAAAGATTACGAAAATATCTAATTTTAGATGGATTAAATTCATGATTTGATTTCTCCAGAAATTCACTGGAAATAGAAATTTTTTTTTATTATAAACAAGAGTATTCTAATGGCAAAAAAGAATAAAAATAAAATTAATGGATACAAAATTAAGCATTTTTTTAAAGATTTGTAAGTAGCAATATTGAAAATTAAATATTATCATTTTGCCCCATTTAATTAATTAATTAATTTTAATTAATTATCAATTGCCCATCAGATACATTAATTAATTGTATCTGTTTACTTCAGAGCAAAAATGTCTCTAAAAATCTTGATCATAAGTAGATTTTTTTCTTCTTGTCTGTAAAAAGGTTTTTCTGTAATTGGTAACCCCAGATCATTCTCCCGCCCCTCTAGATTCAGCCTTTTTCCCTCCAACTTTAATGTTTAAAAATATTATTAGTACTAAACCAAAACACATATTAAAAAATACTAGCTTTCTGTGCTATCAAGTTTTGTTGCATAACAGTGATTTGAATGCAGTAATTGACAATTAGTATAATTTTTTTCATACTTAGTTATTATTCAGTTTTGTATTAAGGTGAACATATGTTTGGATATAAATTTTTGACCTTTGGAACCAATTAAAATTTATAACATGGGAAGTAATGGGAAAATATTTTTTATATTTTCCCATTACTTCCCCTCCCCCACTCCCAGAATTTTCTCTGAGAGACTGAACAGAAAAATATTACCCTATTGGGCATTTATTTATAGCATGGCCTTGAAATAAACATGCACATTTAGTGTGCTTGGCTACTGATCAAAAGGACCTAGGTTCGAGCCCAGGTAAGGCATGGACGTTTGTTTTGTTTTTCTGCTCATCTTCCTCACAGACTTTCAACTATGTGTATAAACTGAAAGGTTCCTATCAGACCTCTGTGGCAAGAGCTGCTTATTGGGTATTTATTTATATTTTAGAATTATGAGGTTATATATTCATTCGATGGGAAAAGAAATTCTAAAGTACTTCAGAAAAGTACCAAATACCTTTCCGTCAACTTCTGATCCATTTCGAAATATAACGACTCTTTTCATCTTGTGGATATTTTTAAAGTATCCAATATTTTTATTTTATTTATATTTATTAAATATCATATACACATACTCATAAACTCATACATGACGACTCTACTCGCCATACTGTAGAGTGTATATTATTGCCATACACTAAGTCGAAACTTACACTAAAACTCTTTAAACGGAATAAATGAGAGAGTACATATGACCAGAGCCAAGGACTATAAATTTCATAAAAAAATGCATTGCATTCATTTAGGCAATATTACTAGAGACAGGACTGGCAACGGACGCCATGAATATGTACAAAATCTTAAGCCTACTCCTCAGTGAGGCAGAGAGAGAGGCGTGTTGATTAGCGAAAACAAACATTTCACCACGCTCTTATTTTTACATGAATTGCGTACAACCAATGATTGCCTTATAAAAGTTTACTCTCGTAAAACAGACACATTCCCAATGAGATGGTAGAAAAAGATGTCCTTCCCATTGGTCCTCCCCCCCCCCCGTGTCATCTAATTTTACTTTATATATATATATCAATATAAATGATTTGATGGAATAATAATCATACCCGCCCCCAATTGAAACAAAATTCATTTTTTATTTTACTATCGCTGTACACAAAATTTCTCAAATTCATTATTTATTTATTTTAGTACTAAACAAAATTCTGCCAATATTCCTGTTGTGGAGAAAATTCGGTCTGCAAGTGGCAAAAGTTCAGTTCTCAGGTTTTCATCTAAAAAATTAATTTCTGACAAAAGCCGTTGTTAGAAATTGTTGTTATAAAAATTCAATATTAATATTGATAAGTATTAAACTCATACTTTGATTCAGCAGATATTATACCTCCTAGATGCAGTTTTTCTGCTGAGGTCCTGCCATCCTCTCAGATCTCCTACTGTGGCATATAACCTGACAGGCTACGGTCAGACCTCTGTGGCAAGCAGCTGCTTGAGGGGGTATTTTTTTTTTTTTTTTAGATGCAGTAATCTCTAGGTAAATGATAAGAAATTCTAGGGATTTCTCGTATCAAAATCGTTCACTTTTAAAAGCCAGTTAACCAAAAAAAAACATTATATGCATTTATTTTGGCACTATCATTTCTATTATAAATAGCTTAGTTAATATTTTAATGCTAAAGTTTCTAATATTTTCCAAAGTAGAAGTTTTCCTCATAAGAAGGTGAGGGGGAGGGGGGGGGGGTATTCTCAAGCAGAAGACCACACCTAGAGGAATCAGAGCTGGAGAAATATAAACCATACATATAATAAAATAAATAAATACCCCCTCAAGCAGCTGCTTACCACAGAGGTCTGACAGGAGCCTGTCAGTTTATATGCCATAATAGAAGGATCTGTGAGGATGGAAGGACCTCAGCAGAAAAACGATACATACAACCATGCCTTACCTGGGGCTCGAACCCAGACACCTAGAGGATATGAAAGAACAGGAAAGAATAAGGTTACCATACGTACTGCTTTGAGATTATTTGTATCACGCGATCTGGTCCGATTAACGTGTACTGCTTTAATGCTGCTTTCCTTGAGTTGTACTTCTCTGTACTGCTTTTAAAAAATAAATTCTTTTTTGAAATTTCTCGTTGACAAAAAAAATGCTTTGATCACTAAATGGAGTCAATATATCACGTGTTTTGAGGTACCTATTTTTTGACATCCGACTTTCAAAATTACTTGTGAGTGGATGATGCAAGTTTCAAGTGCGTATTAAATTTAGCAAACGATAAGCTGAAAAAAGAACACAAAAATTTGTCAGACAATTCCTGCTTGACAAAGAAAGAGCGATTAATTGCCAACATCAAGTTACTTGTTAGTTTTTTATATTGTACATAATATTGTTTCTGTAGAGATTGTTGAACAAACCTGTAGAACAAACTTTTGGACATCTTATACCAGAAATGTGCTGGGTGCTGTTTTTTGTCCCGCTACCACAGAACAAAACAACACGCGAAGGGAGCATATATGGGAACACAAGATGATTGTTCTCATGCAGTAGGTATCGTTACAAATTTTTAGTTACTTTTGTTTGACAATACTACAGTGCCTATAAGTATAGTGTGACATTTGCTTATTAAAATCTGGCAGAAATAGTGTCCCACACCAGTAGAGGGCGCTGGGAACGATATTCTTGCCTTGTTAACATTGCTCTCTATGGACGTTTCGCTTTTCAATGACTTTTAAACATAGAAGCATTTATGCAATGATTTTACCATTCAAAGGCACATTATTCCTAAGTATTTTAACTAAACTAGTAAAACTTAGAGAATGCTTGAGCAAGTATTTTTTTTTAAAGAAGAAAATTTATGTCCGTTCGATCAAAACAAACCACATTCTTCTTTATGTATCAGAGCGCTGAAGTGAACGTTTTGATTGACTCTTTGGTAAACTCTTCGTATGACACGTGATGTAACATATGTTCTAACATGTGACGTTTGGACTCGCCAATTGTAATAGAAGTCTTATGGCGTAGATATCATTTTAAATTACAAAAGCAATTTAAAACTTTGCAATTAGCTAAACAAGAATGCAGGTTATTAATATCATGATTATTCTTTCTTGTTTAGCCAATTATAACGTTTTAAATTGCTTTTGCAATTTACAAGTATATCTACGCGAGGATTTCTATTACAATTGGCGAGTCCAAACGTCACATATTAGTACGTATGTTATTTGTCACATCTTCAAATTATAAAATATACTTCAAGTAATAAAAATTTGAATTAACCGATAGGTTAGATCATTTTAATACTGCAAATTATTAGTATCATGATTATTCTGTATTAAAATGCTCTAACCTATAGATTAATTCAAATTTTTATTACCCCCTCTCAACCAACAACTCCCACTTCACCACTCTGAATACACCAATTGGTCATAAACAGACCCTCATAACCCCCTTACCCCTCACTATAAGGGGAAAAAAATTATGGTATCAAATATCCTTTAATTCACAAGGAATACAGTTTGCACTGGACCCCTTCGAGTCTACTTCACTGCATTCCACTTCATTATTTTCGCTAATCTAACTGGCTAACAACCATCTCCTTACCCCCATATAACTGAATTCACATCCCTATTAAATTAATGGCACATTTTAAAATTTTTAAGGGCAGTTAATTAAACGCACCTCTCCGCCTCCATCCTAAAAATTCAATTTTTACAGTTAACTCCCTCCAATGCAAGAGGATTTAAAGAATATAAAAGTTCTATCTTAGCCCCACAGGGCACAAATTTCCATCCCTATTCAAGACGCCAGACCCCTCCTCCCCCACACCATTAAAAATTTATAACTATCTCAATCCCATACCTTTAACTACAGTCCATCCCATTTCCTAGGTAGTTACACTACGTTGTGTAACGCAATGCAAGCACTAAAATCTACCTTATTGACACCAACTCACAGCATGTCACACAAAAAGCATTATACATTTCACCATCCATCATAGAAGATATTTTAACTACTCTCCACCACTCTCTAAAACTTTTTACGACGTAGCAGCTTCCCTTTGCTTCTTTTTTTTCATTTTTCAACGAATCTAGGCATCCTGCCAGCCATTAAGCCTAATCGCCGAAATGTGCGATAACCAGCACTTTACGGTCCTGGTCCCGCCAGTCATTGCTTACAGCGCCCAAAATTGAATTTTGCGATTGGACCAGATGATAAAGGGGCTGAGGCCCCTTTTACAAAGTGGTCCAGGAAAGGATGAAGGATTGTTAAACGCTGTTACCATCCCGTGCTGAATGCCACAACATTTTATTACCGTTAAGTAATGGAACATACGTCATGGAGTTGACAGGAACCAATAACAGCTTTACCGTACCCACAATGCATATTAGACTTGAATGTTCTTAAACATAAAAACAAAACCTCAGTAATTTATTTATATTTGAGTAGAATCTAAAATTCTAAACATTACTCTTAAAAATTCTCGTCTTAACTGTACTGTGCAAAAGAAAGTTGTTATACTGAGAAAAATAGTTTTAAAACTGTTCGTTTGCATCGTGAGACTAGCGGTTCCTATCGCTTCAAGATGCCGCCTGCAAAGCACACCTTACTACGTTAAAAGTACAGCGGACGCGATCATGCCTTGACGCTTTATAATTTAGCCACGGCGAGCTGAATTTATTATGGCGACACAGTATTCAGCAAGTTGTACTTGAAATTATATTAAATGTCACGTGCCTTTTCATAACGTTCAAAATAGCAACACTGAAATTTACAACTCCCCCTGAAACTTCTATAAACGACCAATTATGCTAAATAAATCAAACAAATTAAAGGTTTATTCACTTCATACTTACCAAATTAAAATGGATGTACAAATGGGATTTGTCAGGATGCCACCCCAATTAAATAATTTTTTATTATGTAAACTAATTCTTAGTATTTAAATTTCTGAAGGAAACTAAAGAAATATTTTAGCTGCTTATAAGCATGTTTTTTCATGCCCATAATGTTTTATGTAAAACTCCTTTTTTTTTCCTATCTAGAACTACTTGTGGTGGAGTAATTTGGCGTAAAACGTTACTATACCGATATCTTTTCACTGCACATGTACGAAGTTATGATGCGACTCTAGTCCCCCTGTCGGTAGGGAATCATTATTTGGACCACTTTTTAATGGCTAGGCTATTGAGGATTGCCACATTATTACTTATAGCACTATAACAATACCTTGCGTGAATTAGCGATAAACAAACAGATAATAAGTGAATTTAATAAATAAGCAATCACCTTACAAGTAATAAGTAAACCTGAAATATTATTTAATTAATATGCAAATAAGCTAACTAAACCAATGACTAATTACTATTGATCGTCATTAAATATCAAATAGTAAGAAACTTATTTACAAAGTGTTCTATATAACAAATCATAGAATTAATTCTTACCAAATATCTTTCTTTATTAATTACGTAAAATGGCTATTCGAAACGATATTCCCTAAAGCTACTAAAGATGCTCCATTTCACACACAAACTACTAATAACAAACGACGATAATCTAAGCTCCACAATCTACAGGGGCTTATCAAATTAATGGAAACACATACTGTTTGTGGAGAACATTTTATTAATAAGCTTTAGGCCCACCTCGGGAGTTCAGAACAGACGCAATTCGACGTGGAATATACTTATACAAGTCATGCACATACGGTAATGGAATGTGGGACCATTCTTCCTGTAAAATATGGCCCAACTGTGCCAGTGATGCTGGAGGTGGAAAGTGTGATCTGACATTGCGCTCCAAATATTCCCACAAATATTCAATATTATTGAAGTCTACAGATTGAGGTGGCCAGAGTAGCTGCTGTACTTTATCCTCATGCTCTGCAAACCACAACTTGACACGTTTTGCACAATGAGTGGGTGCATTATCCACTTCAAAGCAGGTATGGTAGCGAACAATGCCCGCAACATTGGATGCAGGTGATCCCCGAGAAAGGATTCGTACGTAGCAGATGTGATCCCCGATGCTGTGGAATGCCATGATATGGCACCCCACAGCATGAAGGATTTACCTCTGTGCTTCATAGTCAGTATCAAACAGTCGGGGTGGTACAATTCGTGCCAACGTTCGCCTATCCCTATCTGACACATTCGTATGGATTCAAGAATTTGCATGTTTGGAGGCAACACCCTGTCCTTTTTGATAGGTAGTCATAATCATTGATACAGTTCCTCGTGTTACACCTATTATTTCTGCCGTTCTGGTTAGTGAGGCTCCTTATGATGCGCACCAATGATCCGGCCTTTTTGGAGGTCACTGAGATCTGAAATTGTAGACAATTACACCACAACAGCTGTTTCACCTGCACCTGCAGCACTGATAAATTGATAGCCAACATATCATCAACTACGTGATAGCCAAAATAATATTTATCCCCTTTATATAACTCACATCGCGGGTGACGTCATCCCTGTAACATATATACGGTGCATTGCGTGTATTCCAGTCAGTAGCCGTCGGTGTTTCCATTATTTTGATAAATCCCTGTTAGTACATAAGTCAAAATCCTCTCAACTGTTCACTTTTTTTTTCTGTATTCCTCCTTTCAAACTTAACTGTATCCCATTCTCAACATGACGTACTTCCACAGCATGTACCGTATCTCACAATGTCTTATAATTCAATAATCACGCTTCAGTTATTGCACGTGAACATGTTGTTTCAGTGTTACTGCGGTGAACATGCTCTTTGCATTACTGCGGTGCGATTTATCGGGAGACCACAGATTCGGGAGACGAATTCAACTGATAAATATGTAGGTGTGTGATGCACCAACAATTAATCTGCCGAACTTATTGGAACAGATTTTTGTTACGATAAATCGTCGACGATAATTTATCGGGCATATTTTTTGAAGTCGGACGCTAAATCCATCAAATTGACCAATATACTGCTTTCATGCATCAAGGTACTGCTTCAGCTTTTCAGAAATCATCTCACCTTAGGAAAGAAGCAAGCGTTATACAGGTTCATAGCGATAACTTTTATGGATAGAAATACATAACATCAATGTAACCCATTGATGTAACCTCAATTCACATGTTTCCTACAAGCGGAATAAAATAATCGAATCCGGACCAGAGTTTTCTTAGATTTTATTTTCGATTTGGCAACAATGCACTCCTCATCGCTTACTTTGTACACACGAAACGTGTTATAATTTTTAATCGTAAAGATCTCGTAATATTTTGAGTGTTTTTGTTTCTTTTAATAGTAAAATAATCAAAACATTTTCTTCATTATCTCATTCAATCGAAATTTTCTTGATTGCAAAGATAAACTAAAACTTTATTTTTACTATCATTATAACGAGCATTTTCTCATTGGTTTGGGGCTGAAAGGTTTGTATATCCTACGGTATATCATTGCGTTTTTGTCCGTAGCCAGCTGAGACACGGATTTTGTCGTGTGCAAAGGAGAAAACAACGCTTGATAATCGTGAGAGTAAAACATGAATCCGTGTGAATGAGACAAAACGGAGTAAGAAATATTATATGCGAAGTATATATTAATTAAAGAACATTGCTAGGTTTGACGGGATGCTCTCGACTGATCTTAACAGCTGTTCAATTGGTATTTCTAAGGTCGTCCTAGCCAGTTCCGTATACGGGGCAAGCGAGGGGTGCTGTACACTTCCGGAGCAAGAAGATAATTTTGTCCCATGTTGAATAGTTGATTTTTGCGCAGAATAATATTGATCCTGTAATAATTAAAATTCACTAAAATTCGCATACAGTATGATCGATTTAGAATTCATGTAGAACAATTAAAGTGACTGTCTGATCACAATAACTCCAGAAAAAAATAAGGCTGGGATTTGAAATTTTGGTACAATGTGAGTAGCCTGAGGATGTGCAGTATAAAATGTTAACTTGGTTAGGTTCAGTAGGAGGAGAAATTATTTGTTGAACATGGAGGGAAAATTGTCATTAGCCAGGTGGGATCAAAATCCGTGATTTACAGATTGCATGTCAAGGGCCACTGAGCTACTTGCCACTGAACAATCATCCTCTCTTGATGGCTTAAGCATTAAACCATAGAGTTAGTCATTGGAAATATATCAGCTTATTGATATTTTTAATCATTTTAACTATTTGTTCTAAAATTATGTATCTTCAGATGTCATATTTTCTGTTGATCAGATTCCTCCCACCAATGCATGTTGACATAACACATGCTGATTTTGCATATAACAGACACATTAGATTGTCAGCACTTCTTGATTTAGTATTAAAAGTTGCTGTTGTTTTTAAGTATTGGATCCCACATAACTTCCTAAATATCTGATTACCTGGTCCCAAAAATTCATATAGATTTCCCCCATGCCAGTGCACATCATGTTAAAAAGTAGGTAGCTTATTTAAGTTGGAAGAAGTCATTTGTATTCAAGCATCTTACTCATAAACAGTATACTTCTTTGGTCAGGACTTGGATGATTACTGGCACCTCTTCTGTGGTCAGTCATCACTGATAGTTCTGGATTGCTCAACTATATCATAAATTTTAAGGTCTAAGATATGTTGCTCAAAAGTTTAGTATTAGCTTCTCCAACGTATATATGTAATAGCCTGTCCTTGGTCAGAAAGAGCATGCTGATGGTCTTGGTATTCATTGGATAGGATGTAAAGCCATTAGCTTTGTGTGCAAGAGAGCCATACCCTGTATATGTTAAAGAACATGCAGGATAGCCTTGATGAGAGCTAACATCTGTGCCCTAATAGCTGTCCAGTGGGTTCTATTCAACTTGGGGTCCTTATGACCTGTCCATTTGTTCATTTTGTGAAAAAATGCCACTTTGAGGTAAAGCAGCCAACCTCATTTTTACTAACTTGGTGACTTTTTGGAAGTCAATTCATAATTTGGAAACTTCAGCTCTAAAATGTTTTAAATACAGATTAGCCAATGATTCATCGATCAGTGTAAAACAAATTAAGTATTAAGGCAATCAGTTTAAAAAATTCTGAAATCATTATTCAACTTTAAAAATACAAAAAGACCTTGTTCAGAAAATAATTAAAATAACTTACTCCTGTCAAACCACTGTGGCAATAAGCTGCTTGAGGGGGTATTTATTTATTTTTTTAAGTTCTTTGTTATTCCCAAAAAACTTTTTAATATACAAATTTGAAGGATAAACTTCAAAATTTTATTGCTCAATGACAGACAACTTTTAAGTTATTTCAATTTTAATATGTTTTGGTTTCATTAATTGCAACTCAGACAAATATCCTCTTAACAAGTTAATCTTAGTTTACTTAACATTGTGATTGCTTCTTCAAAGGTCAACGAAATGATTGAAATATCACATAAATGTTTACCTTTTATTTTAGGAGCTAATAAAAATGGAAACAAGTTCAAGCTGTCTGTCTGAGGAAATGCAGAGTCCTTTTTTTGAAAGGAAAATTGTTATTATTGGAGCTGGAATTGCAGGACTGGCTTGTGCATTGCAACTGAAAAAATCTGGTTTTCAGAATGTTTTAGTTTTAGAGGCAAGAGACAGAATTGGTGGAAGGATTCATACTTTACATTTTGGTATGTTGTTTTTTTAAATAAGTTGCAGGAAATGCTTATTCTGTCATTTTTAATACTCTATAGGAAATGTGTTTAAAGGGTGTATTTAAACTAAGCTATGACTTTTAGATGACGATTTCAAAAAAATAATGTGAATGCTGATAAATGTAGGTTACTTTGTTTATTCTTCAGAGTTTCCATGGACATTGTGAAGCATTTAAAAGCATTCCATACAGTATAATTCTGTATTAATTAAACAAATTACCTTAATTGCTATGTCTTTGCTGTCTTATAAAAATGAAAAATTCTTTTTGAGTTAAGTAGGTTGTAATGAAATATTTTCCCTTTTTCTTTAAATCCCCTGAAAAGTTTTAATTCATATTGTTAGAGGGTGCTAAATGCAGAAAATGTAAAATTTGAACTTATATTTATGTTAGAAATTTGAAATTTTAATGGTAGAATATAATGATCAAGGTAGAGACATCCAGATAGCTTATTTGCAGAAATGAAATTTATATATGTTTTAATTAACCCTTCCAGGGTCCAAGATAAATATAGATGTTGACAGCATCTGAGAGCCCAAAACATCTATGTTCATTTTTAGTAAAAAAAAAAAAAATTGGAATTAAAAAAAATAAAAATTGTTGTTTGAAAAGTTTTTTACATATATCTTATAAAAATGCATTATTAATGCTTAAAAATAATACTTTCTTTTTCCATTTGATGCATATTTTATTAAACTATGATACAAATAATTTGTTAAAACCAATTCGATTGCCATTTCTTAGAAACGCTATATGATATTGCCAATTTGTTAGCATTACTCTTTGTTGAAGCAAACTCCTGATTTAAGCTCACATTTGATTTGAATTATCAACAAATTTTTGTTAAAATTTTCAAAATCTGAAAGTTAACAAAAAAACAGAATTTAAAAACAGAAGATTTTGGAAATAATTAAAAAGTACTTACCTCTGCTTTTTTTCCCCCGTCTTTTACACTCTTTTCTACCTTAAAACTATTTCATTATTCCTATAATTATTTTTACCATTTATATCATTTATTCCAACATTTCATGCATTGTTCCTGCTCCTCAAATCAAAACTATAAAAAAGAAAAAACCTTTGTAGCCAGAATTTCTTAAAAAGACTGCCTGCAGTGCACCCAGGATATAGTTTCTGGGAAGGGGGAGGGGAAATCTGAAAATAAGAAAAACTGAGACTGAGCCTATACCAATTTTGATAATTGTTGAGGTCTAACCCTCCTGAACCTAGTTTGGGAGAAAAAATTTCTGACACATCACAAATTTTATATACAGAAATGCATGATGTAAAGCTATTTTCTATTTTTCGTATTATATTGCTATAAAATAATTATCACTTTTTGAAGATCAATTAATGCTGAGAATTAGACTTAGGGTTTCCCACTTACTTGAGTATAGTTTTTTTTAAACTATTTTTAGTGTTGGAGATAAAATATGGGGCTAAAATATAATTATACAAAGACAACTGTTTTGGATTTCAAAGCAGGTAGACAAATTTGAGATTTAAAATAAGATTTCAGAATTTTTGAAAGGTTGGGTTATTTTATCTCTGAGCAGCAGATTTTTGGGAGGGCTACGGACCCTTTTCCCTCAGAGTATGTCCTTTCTGTAGTGCATGGGGTCATGGGAGAGAAATTCACTGGGGTTCTTGTGCACACATGCAAGAGTGGGCAGAGCCATCTGCTAAGTGGCTGCATGGTAGTTTTTTGCATATTCTAAGTTCAAATACTTCCTCTCCACACAGTTAGTTAGTATCTTATTTTCTTTTTCATAATTAAACCTTAGTTTTAATATCTGTAGATTTATTTCCCTAAATTATTGATCTTTCAGTTGGTTGATTTATCGATCTTTTGGAGTTAGGCTACATCAGATGGCTGGCTTACAAGTTGTTATAGACATTTTATTTAGCATCGCATTAGATTATATGTTAATTTTTCTTTTATTATTTCTTCGTTTTCCAGTAAAAAAACTTTGATTTTATATCACTTCCTGAAAATGAATGAGGTCTTGGACACAGAAGCAGAAAGGACTTCCTTAACATGGAAATCACTCTTCATATAGGAGAGAATTTTGGCAAGAAATTTCCCCCCCCCTCCCCCCAGCAATGAGGTGTGCCACTCAAAGGTAAAGCAACCAACCAACTACTATTAAAGGGTGGAAAATGAAAACTTCATTCTCTTTGAAAACAAGCATTCTATGTTCACTAGAGGTGATATGCTATTCTTCTAGATTTTAGCATAATAATTGGTATCATTCTAAAATTCCCAAGGGTCACCTCACCCAAAATTTTAGACTCCTATAATGTAATTTAGATTCGATAAAACTGCTTTCAAAATGCTGTATACAAAAAATAAAACCCCAGTCCAAATAAGATACCAGAGAAACAAGGCTACAATATTACCAGATTTTATTGCCCCTTCCATTTTGGTTTCTATATTTTTCTCCTAATTTTCATTCTGTAGTTTCTAACCTAAACATTACTATAACAGATACAACTAACACACACATATATGCACATCATTTTCCTTTGCAAGCAAACATCAGTTAATACCTCATTATTCTGTTGCTCACAAATCTAGCAACTCCTGTAGAACTATATAAAAACTCTGCTTAGTTTTTCAAACTAAACTCTAATTTTCACAGCAGATGTCATAAAGCTCCTAATTCCTCTCAAAACTCAGTATTGTGCAACTGTCTACATACTATAGATAAATGCTCAAAACTCCCCTCACGAAAATTTCCAAATCATAATCAATATGCCTTTTGATTTCTTAAACATTAATGCATGTGTCTCTACTTGTCATTTATATCATTTATATCATATACATCAGGCATGTCAAACTTGTTAACCACCGAGGGCCATATTAAGTATTATGTAGTAAATTGCAGGCCACAAAACAAAAAAAACCAGATGAAAATTGTTGTGTGCAAAGTAGACTAGAACACAGTATTCGTTCACTGACTGCTAACGAATAGCTTCCGACTCTACTGGCATTTTGTGACTCATTGCCATTCTCAAAGTACGTACATTTGAATGACCTCGAGACGTGTATACATGTCGGAGCCCAATCGTAGAATTGCTCATATCATGAAATGATCGGGCATTTCATGATATGAGCAATTCTACGATTGGGCTCCGACATATACATTTATGCACAATAGTTTCCATTATATATAAATGAAAATGTTTTCTGAAATACGTTTATTTAATTCATGTACCGTGTACGTACTTATAATTTTTATTAAAGAATCCAGTGTTGTCAAAAGTTAAATAAACGTATTGGTTATCAATCTTGGTGGGCTGTGTGTTTGACATGCCTGATATACATCATAGATACCTTCCATAAATTCATTGTTAGCACAGTAATAATACATAGTTAAAAGAGTCAGAAACAAGAATGATTTCATAATTATTTATTAAAATATATTGTCATCCTCCTCCTCCTCTTCCTCAAGCAGCCATGGGCCTTGGAGGTTCAATCAGATTGTACAATTTAGTTCTCGAAACACATTCACTAATCTATAGTTATGCATACGGGCAACATGGCCAAGCAAATGGAGTCTCTCTCTGCATAATATGCTGCTCAAAAGAGGTTACCGACTCAATTCCCTAACTTAACCTCATCATTACTTTTAAATTTGAACCACCTAATATCCAAGATACTGCATAAGCATCTAGAATCAAAGGCATCAAGTTTTCTGCTATCTTGTTTACAAAGGGTCCAAGTTTCACTACCATAACTAATCCTAGAAAGAACCAAACTATTATATAGCCTAATTTTAGTCTTTTAGGTGTATGCACCTATTTCTCCACATCACCAATATCTGTTGCATCGTTGCCAAGATGATTAAACTGAGACACTTGCTCAATGGTGCAACCATTCAGATTAACTGAACCACAGCCTGCCTGACATGTTTTCATCACTTTAGTTTTCTCCCTGTTTATCAGCAAACCTACTCTACTACCTCTCAACTACTAGCTGCTACTCACATCAATAATTCTAATGAAATAGTTAATCTCTTCAACATCATTTGCAAAAGGGCTAAATCATACAGCATAATCTAAATAAAAAATATCAGATCTCTAGACCATTTAAGCCCAAAATCTTCCCCTTGCAGTGAATTTCACACAACATAATCAATAACCAAACTAAAGAGAAAAGAAGACAAAATGCACCCTTGTCAAACACCAAAAGCAATGCCAAACCAATTGCTATAAGCCTTACCGACTCTCACATACGACTCAGTATTATTATAGAGAGCTTTCATGTTAACTAACTCTGGTATGCCATATGATCTCATGACCAACTACTAATTATGACCGTCAGCATAATCAGGTCTTTTTGAATTCTACAAAGCTAGTAACCAAAGGTTTCTGAAATTCTAAACATTTCTCAAGAATCTACCTAAGTGAAAAAAATTTGAACAGTATATCCTCTACCACTTCTGAATCCATATGGCTCATCACGCAGTTGTCCATCAACCAGATTCTTAATTCTATTAAGCACAATCTTGAAAACATCTTTACCTGGAACAGAAAGTAAGCTTATACCCCCTTTAAGTTATCACAAGAACTGTGATCACCTTTTTTAAAAAATAGGGATAATAATAGCTCTTGTAAAATCATTAGGAACAATGCCTTTATCATAAAAGATATTCAAAATTTCAGTCAGCCATGTGATAACAGAAATGTTCCCAGCTCTAAGTATTTCAGTAGTAATTTTGTCTACCCTTGAGAATTTATGTTAAGTTTACAAATAGCCAAAATAACTCCAGACTGTGATATAGGGCCAACATTAAAGCCAGTAATTCATCTATCATCATTACAAACAATGGGAATAGAACTTACCACATTGTTTAGAATATGACAAATGCTCAGCCAACCTAGCCATGACAGAATACTCACCTTCAATAACCTTACCATGTTTATCCGTCAATCCCTGTATACTTGCGTGTGTCTTCCCACACAAAACATTAACTCTCTGGCAGGGCCGTGTGGTAGATTTTTTCATTATGATGCAAGTCTTCGAAATGCCGCCCCTTAAATGTTTTTTCTTTAAAATAACCTTCGATTGTGATTTTAAAAAAAAACTGCACAAAATGTATGAATACTCTTTTTAATTTGAAAATATAAACTACTTTAAAAGAATGATATCAACTACAACAATCTACTACAATTTTACCCTTCTAACTTTAACAAATTCGTTAATTAGAGATATGTAGTCTAGAGTGGCAACCAATGTAGATTCAATAGAAATTAATGACAGATTTCTAAGTTTTGTTTGGCTTATTGAACTTCTTAAGTAGTGTTTTATTAATTTTAATTTGGAAAAACTTCTTTCCCCCTAGCTACAGAGACAGGGAGTGTTAATAAAATTCTCAGAGCTACAACAGTATTCGGATACAAAGCAATTAAGTTATTTTGGCACAAATAATTTAAAACATCCAAAGGTTTCATAGAATATGGTAGCATTCGGGATACATCACGTAATTCTTCTTGAAGATCATTTGCATTTATATCTGATTCATTTTCGACCGGAAGTATTGACTGGAGACTGGTACAATAATTTTCTAGCGTTTTGTCATCTATATCCTTGACTTTTAAAATGTCATATAAAAACTAAAAATTTTTGCTATGGGTTTCCAGAAGCGTGAATCGTTCATTCAGAGAATTAAGGGTAATGTCCAGAATATAATTGAAAAAGTTTTTTTTTTAATTTATTCTCCTCTGCTAAGGGTTGATCGACAGCTTCTTCATAGTCAAATTGACGCTTTTTCCTTCTGGCTCTAACTTCAGTTTCGGCAGGAAATTCTGCACTGCATTCAAGATTCTCTGCAATCTCATTAGCAGCAATTTTCATCTGATCATATCCAGATTGTCTATAACTTTTCACTTTTTGTATGGTTTCTGATAACATCCTTACACAATCTGACAAATTTATAGTTACAGATTGCAATAGCTTCAAATAAAATATACCAAAGAATTACACCGCATATGGTAGAGTGGTTAGCGCGCTTGGCTACTGATCTAAGGGATCTGGGTTCGAGCCCCGGGTAAGGCATGGCTGTTCGTGTCGTTTTTCTGCTGAGGTCCTGCCATCCTCTCAGACTACTATGGCATATAAACTGACAGGGCTCCTGTCAGACCTCTGTGGCAAGCAGCTGCTTGAGGGGATATTAATTAATAAACTTGTAATTTTTAATATTTTTTGCTAATCATCTTGCTTTAACTTTAGTTTCTGCATCTCTGTTGATGTCTTCTATTATTTCTAATAATGCATCATAGATTTCGCAAAGTTGAAATCGTAAAGGTTTTAACGCATCTACTGTGCTTGACCACCTAGTAGCACTCAATGGTTTTAGAGTTAATTGTGAAACTTTTTTTAGCACTTCCCAACGCTTTGTAGAACCAGAAAAAAAAAGTATAAAGTTCTTGTACAATGGAAAAAAAAAGTTGTTTCTGTAGAAGAAGACGCTGCATCATTAACAACTACGTTTAAAGAATGACATGCGCAGGGCACATAAAACGCCCTTGGATATTTTTCAAATATTCTTGTACACCCTTTCTTACTCCTTTCATATTAGCTCCGTTGTCATAGCCTTGTCCTCTAAGCCACTTTAACTCAAAACCTAACTTTTCCAAATGTGTCAGAATAAGTTCTGCCAAACCCTCTCAGGTTGAATCACTAGCTTCAAAAAAACCAATAAAGAATTCTTCAATTTCATATTTATTTTGGATGGAGTTTAAAGCGACAACTCTTATTGTTAATGAGAGCTGTTCAATATGACTTACGTCTGGGGTACAATCGGCGATTATCGCAAAATATTTAGCGATTTTTGTTATTTCGATAATTTTGCTTAAAATTACATTTCCCATCAAATTCATCAATTCATCTTGTATATTATTGCTTAGATAAGTCACAGACCATTTATCAGATTCGCGTTGAACTCTTCCGATATGTTCTTCCATAACTGGATCAAACTCGGAAAGCAATTCTACCAACTTTAGGAAATTTCCGTTATTAGGCTGAAACAAATGTTCAGTTGTTCCACGAAATGCTAAGCATTGTGAGGCCAATAGTCTAATTATTGACATAATTCTTTTTAGAACTCCTCTCCAATGCTGAATTTCCATATCCATAATTCGTTGATATTCAGCGTCAATAGTTATTTTCTGCTTTAATCAAATGTCCAATTCTTTCCATGCTCTAAAAGCATTTCTGTGATTTACAGAGTTTTCGTGCATTGTGAGGGCTCTTATAAGATTTCCCGTCAGAATAACCTTTTTTGGGCCAGTCATTAATAGCAGACGAATTATCAAATAATATACAACAAAAGCAAAAAACGGCATCATTTGTAACAGAGTAAATCAACCAACTTCTCTCAACGACTTCACTATTGCTCAACACTTTCAAATAATGCGAGGGCAAAAATCTACGCCTTCCTTTATTAATAGGAAACTCGAATTCTTTAATTTGATGTGGACCCCTTCTCAACCAGTATTTGAGGAGTTTCAGATGACATGCAGAAAGCATTCCATAATGCAGGAGCAGAAGGAATTTCGTTTAATATCTGCTGGCTGCCACTGCTACTGCTACCCGGCTCTTGATGAACTTCTGATGGTGTTATTTTTTTGGCTCTCTTCAACAACTTCTGGAAGTGATTGGGGCGGCACTGAGTTTTTATTTGCCAAATCCAAAGCAGTAGCTGTTGATGTGGATGTGGACGATTCATCTAAACAGGACTTTTGTACTAAGAATTCCTTCATAACGTAGCTTAGCTTTCTTCCTTGTTCCTCTTTCTTTAAGCGTTTCTTTTTATATTGACTTACAGACAATTTTTTCGTTTTCTGTTCCATACTGTAATAAAAATATTAAATAAAAATTCACAGTCCTTCACAAAAATGCAACCGGGGTGGGGGGGGTCATTGAAAATGATTAAATATGATGATGCTTATCATGCTATTAAAATAGGGTAGATAAAATAACGATAGAAATGAGTTGCAAAGCTAGTAAGATTTGTAAGTAACAGAACATAATAAATAGATAACGAATATCTGTCAAATTGACGGCTAGCAGCCGTTTTGACAAATGCCTTTCTTTAACTTGTTATTGTATTGTCTCCACTTCAACGTATATGAATTTGGTAAAAATACAGCAATAAATAACGAACGCAAAAGTAGGCAAATGCAAATATTTCCTAAGCAACTCTCTCTCTCTATCACACACAGAAGGCAAAAGTAGCCCAATATTACCTAAATAACTTTCTATCTATCACACAGAGGCCCACGTTTTGCACCTGAGATATACCCAGTCCATGCAAATGCTACTTTTTAATTCAAGTCCCTATTGTCATAACATAATCATTTTCAGTGATAATAAGTAACTACATTGCTGTAAAAAACAATAATTCTCTTACCTGATCTACTTTTTAAACACAAAAACTGAATTAGTATAAATGCACAAATATTATACTGATACAGATATATTATATATCTGATTTACTGATTTAAATACAGCACAGCCACTTGCCACTTCTCATGACAAACTAACATTAAAATCAAATATTGTCAATAATTGTAAGCTCAAAGCAGAACTATCAACACGTAACACATGCAATTGTCTTTTGTGATAATTGCCGCCTCAGCTTTTGGGAGCGGCCGCGCGGTATATTACAAACAAAAATAATAACTTCGCGCTTCAGATCAAAAGTCTTTCGGCGAGCGCTCACCAACAATGCACTTGCACCAGAAACCGAGTTCAAAGGGTACCGAAAGCGCTGAGGCAGAGGCGTACGATAAATCATAAATCGTATACATCAATATCGGAATAACATAGACCAATATAGAAAAGCGTTGCGTAAAGATTTTTAATTATTAAATGGTTCAAAATGTATTTTGATTTCGCTGCTTATGCCGCCCCCTTACGGTGCCGCCTGATGCGGCCGCCTCTCTGCATCATAGCACGGCACGGCCTTGCTCTCTGGTACAGCTCTCTGCTGTTGTGCTGTCTAACTTGGCTGATAAAGCAGAGGAGCAAACCTCTGCTTTGTCAGCCAAGCCTAAGAAGTCAAAGATTCTTATTGGCTGTTAACTGATTCTTCACACATTTATTAAGCTCTCTGTAAAGCTTTCTGTTAGGACTAATGTTGATTAAGGATATTCCTGCAGTTTTTTCTTTTAAAAATAAGCCCTATGTCTTATCACTCAAATAATTTTGCCTCGTTTGCTCCTTTTTTTTTTACCCAAAAGAGTACTGTTAGTTTCAAGAGGGCTTGTTTAAAATGATCCCATTCTTCCTCAACTTCAGTAGTAATCAAATTGTGACTGTCGTAATGACTAAGTAAGCTATCATGGTGAGCTTTGGCTGTAAGTGGGTCTTTCAGAGATTGAATGTTAAATGTAAGTTTTTTTTAACCTTAGCACAACATTTAAGTTTAGGTTGCAAGACACTTTTAACAAGGTAATAGTTAGATCCAATTTCAGCTCCCCTATATGACCTAGTATTCTTAACAGAACTAGCCCATTTGCTGTTAATTAACATATAATTAATCATATTCTTATGCAGCCCATCTGATGAAACCCACGTGTACTTGTATATGTTGCAATGTTTGTAATAAGTGTTAGTCTCATTAAGTTTACTTACCTGTAGGAGATATTGACCATTGCCATTGCAGCTACCAATACCAAAGGGACATATCACCCCTCCCCAAAGGTCAGTACCAACTTAAGCATTGAAGTTGCCTAGAACAAGAATAATATCTCCTTTCTTGACAGAATTCAAAATATCCAGAAGTTCCTAAAAACTATCTTTCTCATCCTTAATGGGGGCACAACAAAAGATAGCATTCAAGTCTTTAATGCTTGTTTTAAATTTACCTATAAGAAACCTTTCATTAATGCATTCATATCCTAGAAGAGCATCAATAGCATGTCTCTTGAGAAGCAAACCTGTGCCTTGGAAATGCTTCTTATCATCCCTCTCTGAAAAGAGGAATTTAAAATTATATTTAAGTAGTTAACTTTATCTTTCCATCTGGTCTCTTGCAAGCTGAGAATATCTATTTATAATAGTGGAATTTTTGTGTGAGGATATCAAGAGAATAATCTCTATGCAGAGTCCTCACACTCCAAGAACCTGTGAAGAGAAAATGGTTAGTGGGATATGACTGAAGGCTGAAGCCCTCTACACTGGAAAACTTCCACCTTTGATAATGCCCATAGAAGCAAGAGTTCAGGTACCTGCAATGGCCTCAGATCAGGATTATCCACCAGCTGATAAAATGTATCCTCTGAATATATATTCCCTTAGGGCTGTCAATTCACAAACAAACAGAAAACACAGAGGAAGATTTTCCATCAGCAGAAGCCCACCAGTGCAGTAAATTCAAGCTCAAAGCCATTATTCCATTCAGGTTAATATACATGGTCAGCACCAGGATCCTCTGTGGTTGACCACTCCTTAGCAGGGTAGAAAAAATAGGTAGCCACAATAGTCTAGATCAGTAAGCCACACTGATCTGCAGTTCCTTTCCTTTCCATAAGAGAATGTCTGTTTTGAAGGGTACTAACTGTTTGCGCATGAGAAAGTGGAGTTGGACTTTAGGTGTTAAGCTTGGCTGGTTCTGTACATCATCATAGGGTATTGGTGCATAGCTCTCCTTCCAGTCACTACCTATCCTTTACAGATGTGTAATTTGTCATAATTTTAACTTGCTCTAACTCTGAGGGAAAAATTCAGTAATCATAAAGCAATCAGAGCTTCCTTTTTTTTCCCCTGTGTGTTTTTATGCCACCTTTCAATATGTTATAAAATTAAATTATGAATGTCAAAGAAATAAGTATCTAAAGAAATTATATGAATAAAGAAATGGGTTAATTCCTCTTTCCGTATATAGACATAAGAGGTATCTCTGATCCAAATGTGCTTCTTATTAAAATACTGATTGCAATTTAATGCACTATATACACTTTAAGTATTATGCTGGACCAACACTGTATTGCTTTTTAAAATACTCAACTCTGATTTTAGAATTGCATTCTGCCATAATATGGCATTCATCATCCGTAACAAAGTATTTGCCATGTCATTATATTTCAGATTTATTAATGTTTAAATTGCTTTCTCCCTCAAATACATGGTTCTTTGTATGTATATATATATCTACAAATTTTGTTTTATCTTATACTGAATCATGTTTACACAAATTACCATATCAACATGTCGGTATATTCATTTAAGAAAATGTTTCTTTTAGGTTCAGATTTCATAGAGATTGGTGCTCAGTGGATTCATGGCCAAAAAGAGAACTGCATTTATAAATTAGCATCTGATAATGGATTGGTGGATGACAATGCTCCCGACTATATGAAAGCTTGCTACCAGTTTAAGCATTTAGAAACCAATGAAGAAAAAGAAGCTGTTTTAGATACTCTTTCATTTTTAGTAAATCTGGAAGAATCTCTTCATGATGATCTACACCCATATGATAATAGTTCTCCATTATCTTTAGGATGTTACTTGCAAAAGCAATTTCAAGAATATCTTAAAAAATGTAAAGATGCATCTCATATCCAAAAGTTAAAACAAGCATGTTATCATTGTTTTTACAAATTGCATTGTGAAATAAATGGTTGCAATAGTTTGCATGATGTATCACTTAACTTATTTCATCACTATAAAGAATGTGAAGGTTGTCAAGTTGTTGAGCTGAAATTTGGCTATTCAGCCATTGTAAATCTTGTATTAAAAAGCATACCACCAGAATGGATACTAAAAAGACATAAGGTTGTGCAAATTAATTGGGAATCAAAAGTTGTAGAAAGAACAGCAGTCTCTAGCACCTTATTAAATTATGTTAGTAGCAATGCAGTTGATTTTATACAACAGACTGCAAAGTGTAATATTAGTGAAAAACTTATTCAAATTAAATGTGATAATGGGAAACAAATCTCTGCTGATCATGTGATCATGACTATTCCTTTAGGGTGCCTGAAATTAGATTCTGAGAGTATCTTTATTCCACCTTTGCCTCCAAAAAAGATGGAAGCTATAAAATGTTTAGGTTTTGGTGTTGTTAATAAAGTATATTTAGAATTTGAACAGCCATTTTGGAGTGAACAGGCTGTTTACCAAATGCTTCTAATAGAAGAGGATACTCAGTGGTGTCATGTTGTGAATTCATCTGAAAATAAAGTGAGTGAGTTTATTACAAAATGTTATTAAAATTAATGCATAACTATAAAGCTATTTTCTTCAAAAAATTTGAAAAGATTTGTAGCTTAAATTATATTTCGTAAGTTATAATGTTCATGGATTAGTTGAAACTGAATTTAAAAAAAAGTTTTCTCTTAATGATTTTTATTGCTATTTTGCTTCAGTTGAAATGATACCAACTCCATCGTAATTCTCTTTTTGACAACATAAATGCAACAATTCTCTTTGTAAAGGAAGGACTATCCTTTCACTACAGTTGTGTGCTTGTAGTTAAATTATCTCAACAAAGATATCCCAGTGCATTTCTGTTGTAAACATTAGAGATTTTTATTATCAGAAATAAATTTCATCCATTTTAATAAATCCTCTTACACATAAAATATTAAATATTATTTTTAAACAGTTGAAGGAAGAAAATTATAATTAAAATTTGAAAAATGATTCGAAAGTAATTCCCTTAAGCATAATAGTGTTTTTCTAAATGCACATCACTGTGTCTGTTGCCAGGTTTCTGTCTATGTATAGTTAATCGAATTTGATAAATTCTTGTGAATTTACATTTGTGAATGAGTATAGCCATCCCATGGCCGAGTGGTTAGCGCGCTTGGCTACTGATCTACTGGATCGAGCCCCGGGTAAGGCATGGATGTTCGTGTTGTTTTCTGCTGAGGTCCTGCCATCCTCTCAGACCTTCTACTGTGGCATATAAACTGACAGGCTCCTGTCAGACCTCTGTGGCAAGCAGCTGCTTGAGGGGGTATTTATTTTTTATTTATTATACTGTATCTAGCACAAAGCCCTTTTCCATTTTCATTTTACTTAAACAGTTATTAACCCACTGGTCTTACACTGCTCTCCATCAATCTTGCTAGTAAATGCTATAGGAAATCGTAAGAAAAGATTCTGTGATAATACTATATTATCAGTAATGCTATCTGACTAAATAGCTTTGGGAGGTAGAACACATTCTGGCCACTTGGATAGTCAATAAAGGTATACCATTACAATGAGTTTCTTGTGATTGAACTATATAATCTTTTGAAAACCTGTAAAAAAACAAATGCACTATTAGTATTTTATTATACTGAAAATGTATATCTTTATGAAGAAAATTTTACTGAGAACAAATCTGAGAGAAGTATGGAAAATGAAAATCTAGAAAGTGCAAAAACTCATTATCTCTATGTACTTAGTCATGTGAGAAAAGGTTTGAAAAATGCTGCCTTATAAAATTAACTTTTAGTCCAACTTGTAGGCAGGGGTTGGCTCAGTAGATAGCATACTACGCTCATAATCTGCAGCTCCCAGGTTCAGGTCCCAACTGTGCCAATGCTGATTTACTTCTGCTAACCCCATCATGCCCTCGGTTAGAATGAGGGACACCAACAGGCTTGGGAAAGTGCTGTCAGTTGAATGGGATATTTAGCCAAGTCCCTATCTGCAAGACAGCCATATCCTGTGCATATTACAGAACATGCTGGATGGCCTTGACAGGAAGCTTTCATTTGTTTTCTAAAGCTGTCCAGTGGATTCCCTTCTCCAACCTTCTCTGTGACTTTATGGATTTTTAGGTCTTTTATTTCATCCACCAAACTGCTGGCCATTTAGCCCATTGTGTGCAAAAAAGTGCTGGTCAGAGGTAAAATAAACCAACTTTATGTAAGTCATTCTATTTAATAAGGAATGATTTTATATCTCTGAATTAGATTACCATACTTAATTCATTAAATATTGACTATGTCTTCAAGAATGTCCATCATTAATTGTGCATATCATTGCATATATTTATATCAACTGTAAGTCGAATGTATAAAAAATTGGGTATTTGTTTTTTGCAGTTAACAGAAATTGAAATAACTTGAAAAAAAACAGTGTATTTAAAAAAAAACATGCATTTAACCTACAAACTGTTTATTTCATATATTAATTTGAGAGAAATTCTGAAGCTTTGTTTTATTCTCCTGTAGAAAATGATTTTTAAGATATTTTATGGTGTGTGTTGCTATATCTATGCTTTTTTTTTTTAACTTAATGTAATATGAAATATATTTGTTAATAAAAACCAAAATTCAAACATTTTACAGTAGTTTAGCATTCAGGTGTTACACTAATTTGAATAGATTTCATTAATCTATCTTTTTATCCCAAACATAGTACTTAGAGGACAATTGGCCTAAATACATTAACAGGTTTGCTTATGTTCCTCATCATCCAAAAATGCTATGTGCATGGATTTCTGGAGAAGGTGCAGCTTTTATGGAAACGTTGTCAGAGGAACAAATAATTTCAGGATGTTACAAAATGTTAAGCATGCAGCTGAAAAGAAATGATCTTCCTTATCCGTGTCATATTTTAAGGTACAGTATTTTGTCCCTATTAATATCTAACCCTTTCACTACCATAGCAGTCCAAACTGCAGGTAGGAGGTAGTGAAGTGGAAGGATTGGGTGAGTCCATTTTGGGCCACATGGTAGTAAAAGGGTTAATGTGTAGTAAATTGTACAATAGTAATATTAAATTATACTAAATTATGAATAAAAATATTTGGCATAAAATTTACATATTTCAGTGCAATATTTTTAAAAGATAACCTTAAATATTAGAAGTCTAGATTGGATTACAGACTTATTGGAGAGCAGATTCCTATTTGTTTAATATCAGTACGAATGTAGTCTATGTAATCGTGTAATCTGCATTATAAAAAATTATTGATTTTATATGTAGACATATGCTTCAATCATTTGTAGTGAAGATTTTGGAAAATACTGTAGTAGGATGATTCTTGGGTGATCATTTCACAATTTTGCATAGATTGGACCATTATTTTTATATTTTAAGAAACAAATTCATATGTTTGAGGCCAAGAGAAATATATTTATTCCGTAAAATTATGCTTGCAACCTTGTTTCTTCTGGGCAATACCTGTGACAATGCATGTTGATGTAACTCTTAGCAGAGTTCTAAAGAGACATACACAACAGAAGCTTATGCCACTTCATTGAATGTTGAAGTATTGCTGTCATTTTTAACCCTTAATGTGTCCACAGTCAGAAACCATTTTTTATTAGTCCTAAGTAGCCTTCATTTCAATTTTAATTTCCATTATCTTATTCTTCAGAATTAAATCTCTTTTGTTTGATACGTTGCAAGACTTATACATACATGTTAGTCACTGCAGGACATGGTTCTAAAACTCAGTTATTTTTCTGGTTAAAATAAGTGTACAATAATTGCTTGCATTGTAAGAAACCTGAGACATTAAGAGTTCACAGATTTGGATGCCATAATTTTCCAAATATTTGACTAACTGGTTCAAAATTTTATACACTAGTTTGCTCCATGCCATAAAATGTTGCACTAAAAATTAAGCCTCTACCAGACTTAAAACCTCAAATCACCTTTTCTCTTCATTTTTATAGTTTACATTTTGAATTTTAATTTAACTTTTTAAATTAATTAGCTTGATTTAAAACTTGATTGTTTAATACTTAATTAAAAAGTTAAAGTAACATTAAAATTCTCTGTCATTGAGCAATAAAATTTTGAAGCTTATCTTTCAAACTATTTGCATGTTAAAAGTTTTTTGGGGCAAGTACAGTGATCCATCTTTAGTGAAGTGACACTATATGGTGATGTTAAGGCTGTTGAGAGCTTCTTTCCATGTGTCATGAAGGGTGATTTCAGTGTCTCAGTTGCAGGTGGGGACGGGCAATGGCCTTGCAGACTCTAGTTTCGTAGTAAGTGGATGCATGTGCAAGCAGTGTGGCGTGCTCCAAGTCTATGGTTGCTGCATGTTTTATTGCAAACTCTGCAGCAGTCATTAGCTTGTTTTGGCTGACATATGTTTCATGCTCTGCAAACCTCTCTTGTAGAGAATGTATGGTTTTTCCGATATAGACAATGGAATTATCCAGCAAATGGAGAGGAAATCTGTTACACCTGTTTTTTGAAGGAGACTAAATTTATTTCTGTCACTTCAGATTTGGAGCTAGGCTGAAAACAATTTTGATTTTATGGACTCTGAGTAAATTGCGGACTGATTCGAATAGGATAGGAACATAAGAAATAGATCTGGCAAAGGTTTCCTGCTTGGAGTCTGTGATTGGGAGGAGATCCGAATCTCTTCTGTTGTTGTTTCTATGTTTATTGATTATCTTTTCTATTGTTGTTGAGTCAAAGCCCAGCAATTGATTAGATGTTTTGAATTTCTTTTTTAAGCAAATGCCCATTTGATGATACGGTGAAGGCCTATGGATGAGAGAATGGAATCCTGCATTTTTGTACACCCATGGGGTGCACGAGTTTGCGTGTATGATGGAGGGGACGTAGGTAGGCTTTCAGTATGCTGAAGTTGTCAAGGCTCCTGCATCATCTTTTGGTTTTCTCCTAAACGCTTTTAACATGCAAATAGTTTGAAGGATAAACTTTAAAAATTTATTACTGAACAACAGAGAATTTTATTGTTATTTTAATTAATTTCCGAGCAAGTTGGTATTTTTAATTATGATTAATATTTGACTGACTAGTTGCATATTTCATGATTTCATACATGGGTTTCCCTCTTGCTATCTGCATAGCATTTAAAATTCAAGCCTATATCTATCGTGGATCTGAGTTTGAATTTAAAACCACTTTTATTTTTCCACTTTATTAGTAGTGGGGAGGCAGGTCAAGAGAGACCTATCATGAAAATTAGCACTTTAAAGTCTTGAAACAAAAGTCCTTTAGCAGAATCCAATTTGTAAACTTGGAATCACTTTTCCTCCCATTCTTTTTAGTTCTCCATTTCACTGGTATATATTTTAAACTGCTCTGTTTATATTTATTATTGTCATGTTATAACCATGTTTTTAGCAGGTATAATAATTTGAAAATCTTGGTGTTTATACAATAGAGATGTAAATGATTAAAAACTACCTTTAAACACTGATATAGAATCATATACGATGTAGATCAATTTTCTTGTATGCAAAAGTGCAGTACAAAGTCAATGAAGATGAAAATTATTCGGCACATCCAATTTAATGTTATTAGAGATGCACTTCCAGTTCTGAGTAGTTGAAAATCAAAAGCATACACTTGATGAACAAACTTGATGGTATTTTTGTGAAATGTCAAAGAATATATAATGGTTGTATCATACACAATTGCAAGAACAAGATTGGCGAGAATCACATCATAAAATAAATTGGTAAATATATATTGTGCGCAAAATACAAAGTATCTAGATTTCGAATGTGCTATACATTCTTCGTCAGCAAAATGGTGGTCAGTTCTGCATAAAATTCTGTTATAAGAAGGTTTATTTGAAAAATATAAAGAACTAGCAGATTTACTCGGCATTCCTTGGGTCTGAAACTTTATAAAATATAGAGTAGATGGCACTCCCCATGTCACAAGATTTGATTGGCATAAAAACCATTAATGATCAGTCTTCTCTGGTTTCAGTTTTCTCCCATTCTTTTAGGGAAGAAAAGAAATGGACATATTTTGAGGTACCATATGATCCTCCCCATGTCAGAAGTTTCTAAACCGAAAAATGGAATTGCCTTGCTCAGATAATCGAACTTTTCAAATCATTTCGTACCTACCAGAGTCTCTTGGATACAGTTTGCAATGCATATGTAACTTTATGGAAAAAGAAGATTAAATATGATCTGAGTTGCCAAAAAAGTTTATATACCACAAAAAATTATTATTATTGAAAAACATTGTTTATTACTTAACATATTAAAACTTTTACATATTTTTCAAATTAAGTTAATGATTTTAATTTTCAATATGAATTCTTAGTTTTTGAAGCTTTCCTTGTAACAAAAATCTCATGTCCCACTCATGCTTAATTAGAATGACTTCAATATCATTATATCAATGATACTCAATTTCCACATAAATGCTCTTTACCCAACAAACTGAATAATGACTTTATTACACAATATCAGAAAGAGATTAGTTTGGTCCATTCCATCTTTAAGCTTTATTGAGGGCAGCAGTTATTTTGAATAACTTTCACTGTTAATGTTAAGTCTATGGGGATTTTGAGAAATTCAGTCCTGCCCACCCAATTTTTGTTGACCCCAGTTAATTCACTCATACCCTATATTCTTCCCCTGAATGAAGGGAATGTTCATGCAAAGTTTGGTGCCTCTAGCTCTTCTGGGGGCTGAGTGCATAAGTGGATAGACAAACACACAGACTTCCTTTATAAATTGAATTTGATGCAGAACTAACCACCATATTGCTGTCAAAGAATGTATAATGCATTCGAAATCTAGATAATTTGTATTTTGTGCAGTATATTTGCACTCTTTTAATCTTTTACAATGTGATTTTCACCAATCTTGTTCTTAAAATTGTATGTGATAGAACCATTATATTATTCTTTGACATTTCACAACAATGTCATCAAATTTGTTTGTCAAGGATATGCTCTTCATTTTCTACTATTTAGAAGTGTAAGTGCATGTCTAATAACATTAAATTGGACTTTTGTCAAATAGTCTTCATCTTCATTGACTTTATATAAGGGGCGGGGGTGGCTCAGTCAGTAGCACACCAGGTTCGCAATCTGCAGTTCCCAGGTTCGAGTCCCAGCTGGGTCAACATTGAGATTTATTACCGCAAAACTCCCCCCCACCCCCCCACAGTCAGTAGGGGATGCCAATGGGATGTTAAGCCATGGATGGACCATCAGATGGGATGTTAAGCCATAGCCCCGTGTGAGGGAGAACCATACCCTCTGCATGTTAAAGAACATGCTGGATGACTTTGACAGCAGGCTACCATCTGTCTCCCAACAGCTGTTCCAGTGGGTCCCTCCCCCAACCTTCTCTGAGGCTTTGGGGTCCTTGTGACCTGGCCATTTAGCCCATGATGTGCAAAAAACTGCCGCTCAGAGGTAAAACAACCCAACTTTGTACCACACTTTTGTATACATGAAAATTGATCTATATCATATATGATTCTATATCAGTGTTTAAAGGTGTTTTTTAAATCATTTACATCTCTCTAGTAAGCAACAGCTTTACTATGAACAAAAGTGGGAATTTTTAAACCTTCCAAGCTTTTTTAAAAATAAAAATTTGGTTTGAAAATTTCTTGTGTATATCTTAAAAAATGCAAAATTCAAACTTGAAGACTAATATTTTCGTATTTTCATTTGCTACATATTTTATTACTATAATATAAATAATTAAAGGCATCTGATTGCCATTTCTTAGAAGAGCTGTAGAATATTGCGATATTTTTTGTTACCATTACTCTGTGCCAATGCAATCTCCTGATTTAAGCTCACAAGTTTGATTTGAACTATTATCAACAATTTTTTCCTTAAAGTTCCAAATATCTCCTGAAAATTAAGAAAGAAACTACCATTTTTAAAATCTTAAGATTTTGGAAGTAATTACAAAGTATGTACCTCTTTCACCCCCCCCCCCCTATTTTACACTCTTTTTCTGCCTTAAACCTATTTTAGCATTCCTAGAATTATTCTTATAATTTATATCATTTATCTTAGCATTCTAAGCATCATTCCCACTCCACAAATTGAAATTGTAACCAAAAAAAGAGCCTTCTTATCCACAGCTTGTTTTAAGACTGGCTGCAGTGCATGGCATTATAGCATAGGAAGACTCTGGTGTTACTAATTGCTCATTCACATGTGCGAGAGCCACAGTTAAGGGGCTGTGTGGTAGTTTACATGGTTGATTTAAGTCCATATACTTCCTCCCCGCACATTGGATATCATCTTCCTTCATAAAGTTACTATTTTTATTTACCTTTTTATAATTAAAAACCTTAGTTTTCATTTCTGTAGATTTATTTCCATAAATTATCCATCTTTAAAATTAATTATTATTTAAAAGACCCACTTTTTATCAGATTATCATGTGTGTTTAAAGTTTTTTAAGTCCAAATGAAGAAGGAGAAAGTCCAAACAGCACTTGTGTCACTGAAAATATTCAACATTTTGAGCCAACCATATGACAACAACATTATTTCTAGCTCTCAATATTTTAGCATTTATTTAATTTCTTCCATTGACTTGTATAGGTTAGTTGGTTTGTTATTTGAAAGTTTATGCTGTACTATCAACTAAACTTATAATATGCTAAACATGTTGGAGGGTTAATTGTTTGGAGTTTTATGGCACATCATCAGCTAAAACTATTATGCTCCAAGCAAGATAAAAGTGAAAAAAATTAAAGTCAAGCGACTCCTAGCCAAAGTTAAAAACAAAAGGCAAAAAGTGCATAAAAAAAAGAATAGAGTATAAAACAATAATGGATATAAAGAACTCCTGCATAATATCAATAAATAAAATCAGTCATTCAAGACAAATCAGATCCCATTTAAATGTCAATATAATGAAAAAAAGTCAAAAATTTGTTGTAAAAATGAATTATGCGATGAAAGATGTTCAGCATAATGGACTCGGACAACAAATTATGATAGCTAAAATAAATGGTATGTGTGCATTAAAAGTTAGATAAAGCAATAAAAATATGACAGCTAAAATGGTGTCATAAAATTTGCACTTAGGTTGATCACCTACCTAAAGAAGAAAAGAATGCATTATAAATCCATGACCAATGCAGAGCCAAACAAGTGCAACGTCTTGCGATTCTTGCAAAAAGACTTCCATGATTCGACAAAAGGGTTCATCTGGAAGACTTTTTTTGTTAATCTGATCAATATTATTGCCACTTTGCCCAAAGCTCAATGGAGACACACTGACTGTATATGCATGCTGCTGCTAGTTGGTTTTGCAGCATATATGTTTATTTTTACCATTGTATCCTCTTTATAATTTTGCAGATGAACAGTCAAAATATGTTTTGATAAATTATGGATTCAGAAGCCATAGTAATATATTAAGTAGTGCAAATGCATTTGAGATTATATTTTATCCATTTTTCCCCCTCCATTCTTTAGTAATATGGTGCTGATTTCTTAATTCTTAAGCATAAGAAGACAATTTTTCACTTTTAAAAACTCCTACAAATAAGCCTGCAGCATGTTTTCATGTGTAATTTTTTTTTCGTTTTGGATTTTTATTGCTCAGAATTTAAATGCTCATTTGATATGCAACATTACTATTTGTTTGTTAAAGATTTCTATATAAGATTTTAAGTTAAGTTGCTTTCTTTAAAAAAAACCTCTTCAAGGGTTAAATGCTTTTTTATACTATTATTGTATATTCTTAAAAAAAAAGAGAGAGTTATGGAATTATGAAAAATTAAAAGTTTAAATATGATTGTTTGGAGCAAGATACTTCAAAGAGTTTTGTCATTCAGTCAGAAATGATTAACAGACTGAATGCGTACACTGACAGGGAAAAAATGGCACACTTGATCCTGCATTAACAAAACTGACGTTGACTATTTTGAAAAAAATTCATTTCAAGAATATTGAGAAGGTTCATTTTAAGATCTAGACCATGTGATATTCAGAGATGGATCCTTAAGTATAATTGAGTACTTATATAAATTATTATGTTTTAGTCATTTAAATTTTAAAGAAACACAATTTCTCTAGCTAAATCCTGCATTAGCAATATTTTGAGCTTATTGTTTTTCAGTGTTACATAAGAATTGCTTTCTACATTGAAAAGTATGTGTAAAACAGAACTAATATTGAGCATAAGTTAAACATTAAAAGCTATCTGGACAATTGTTATCAGTTTAAACATCAGTAATAATAAAGTGACTACACAGTAGTGTAACTTTATTATTTCATTTATCACACTTATTCACTTTATCACATTTTTTTTATTAGTCTTCACTGGCACTGTAATTTCAGACAAGAAGCCTTCAAAATGCAAAAAAACGAACTTTTTTTAGATCTTTGTTATAATAGCACATTAATTATTTTATTGTCATTATTTTACTATTTATCATTGTATCATTTTCATTTATGAACATAAATCATTTAAAAAATGATAACTCTGCAGGTCATCCTGGCTGTCTGATCCACATTCTTGTGGATCTTATTCATACCTTTCTGTTGCTTGTGAAAAGTCTGGAGTTTCACAAAATGATCTTGCCGAACCTATATTCATAGAAGATAATGGGCAGGTAAAACTTTTTAATGCATTGTAGTATATGCATTTTATAGTTTAAAAGTCATTTGACTGTTAGACATCAATTACAACTTGGAAATTTTGTAGTATATAGTTCATGTGCTGGTGTTTTAAGTTTGTATATTAAGTAGATGTTAATTTAGGTAAAAAAACAGTATATTTTGTTACTAATATTAACATTTTTACTATTAAAACAAATATTGGCCTCCACTGTCTTAGGGGATGAGTATTCATACCAGAAATGAATTTTTATTTATGATGTACTGTGTTAACAATTTAAGAGTAACCAACCAAATTATGGACCACTGCAGTTGATATTGAGAATATTGTGCTTTGTACTGATTGACTAATAATTACCCTACCTTGGATAATTGTTAATCAATAATTAATTGTTACCTTACCTTGGTACTAACTGTACCTCTAGGTACAGTTAGTACCAAACCCAAGATAATTCCCATCCTAGAAATTTCAGGAAATGTTAATGACATAAAATAATTTTCACAAGCAAATTTATAATTTTTTTTCATATTTTATGCAAAAGGTGAAAGTTTTATCTGTTTTTTTTTATATATATATATAGGATTTATGCTGTACTTTTAATTCTTTGGATATCAGTCTGGTAAAAATACCAGTCTAGCTGAAGGCTGTCTCTCTCATGCTTATAAACTTTCCTCCCACAGAAATACTTGCAGTGCCACTCATCTCTGCCCTCTAAGCAGAATTCTGGGCATCCTTCCCCTTAATACTTTCCCCACATGAAACATTCTGAGAATGTGAATATTACTTGGAACAGAGAGGAGTGTGGGTGGCTCAGTTGGCTCATAATCTGCAGTTCCTAGGTTCAAGTCCCAACTGGGTCAGCATTGAGATTTATCTTCTCAAAACTCCCCGCCCTGCTCACAATCAGTAGGGGACACTGATGGACTTGGAAAGACTGCCTTCTGTCAGATGGGATGTTAAGCCATGGCCTGTGTGCAGGAGAGCCATACTCTCTGCACGTTAAAGAACTTGCTGGATAGCCTTGACAAGAGGCTATCATCAATCTCCTAAATGCTTTTCCAGCGGGTCCCCTTCCCCAACCTTCTCTGAGCCTTCGAGGTCCTTGCGACCTGGCCATTTAGCCCATTGTGTGCAAAAAGTGCCACTCAGAGGTAAAACAACCCAATTTGGAGCAGTCGGGGGGATACTTTCTCAAGCTTCTTGCTCTTTTCTAAATCACCTTGTTAATCCTTCAGAGAGGAAAGCACTATTTCATCTATTCAGTTCTCCCATCTTATCTGAAGTGGTTCCATGAGGTACATAGTTTTAAACCACTTTGGCATCTGAAAAGCCTTTAAGCAAGTGTTTGTAAACTTATGAAAATTACATCAAACAGTAAATTGTACATTGGAGTATTAAGGTGTTTTGAAATAATGTAATTATTACTCATTTACACTTGTAGTAAGTAAAAGTGTAGTTAACATAATGTACAGTATTTAAGGATTTAATTCGTAAGTTTTGGTTATCTCTTTTAGTATCCCATATTGATGTTTGCTGGTGAAGCAACTCATCCTCAATACTATTCTACCGTTCATGGTGCCTATGAAACTGGCATCCGAGAAGCTACTAGACTTGCAGATTTTTATAGGTATCATAAAAACTATTTCTTACTTTGAGATTTAGTCAAGTTTGTTAGCAAAAAAATAATGTAATTTGGTCGAATATCTAATATTCACAAATATGTGAACAGTAGGAAAAGTTAAATGAAATATCTTTAATAATTTTATCACATACACTAAGATTATTAAAAGATATGAAGATTGTGCAATCAAATGCTTTAGTGAATAATTAATGCCTCATTACAATGATCAAATAATATTTTGTGTGGAAAAATTAAATGTTTATAATAGTGACTTTGTAAAAAATAGGCAATAAAAAGCAATTAAAATATGTAATATACAGTTAAATTTAATAAAACCCTACAACACTATATATAAATAAAACATCAAAAGTACAGTAACTTAATCTAACAGTAATAGTAATAATGGCATGTCAGATATATGGTTACAAGAATTTACATGATGGAGGCCAAAATGGCATATAAGATGTATTGTCTATATTTCAGGTATGAGGTGTCTCTTTAATGTACAGTGACAATTTCTACATCTTTATAGAATGAAATTCTTTAAGTGAAATGACAACAAATTTTGAGATTTGTAGGTAATGGTAAAGGCTATGCAAGGTTAAGTGTTACACTTGATGTTTTTACAGTTAGATGATTAAATTTCAGGTGCACAAGTAGTGTTAACCACAAAGATTAGTAACTTAGATGTTATAAATCTGAGCGCACAGAACTGTTCTAGGTTGGTGGTCTATGTTACCTGGCATCTGAGAAAAATTACCAAATTACCTTACCTTATCAAGGTCTGCTTACCTGAACCTTTACCTTACCTTACCCAATTCCTGATGCGCTACCAATTTTATAGGACTACACTACTATTTAGTCATTGGATCTTATGCAAACTGCAGGTAATGTATTAAGATATTTTTATATTTTCTTTTACTGTAATTAACACTTATTATTGTAACTTAATACATTCTTTTACAAGGTATTTATTCACTATTACACTGTTGAAGTATGATGTCAATTGGATACAGAAGAAGAATTGTCTTGAGCTGGATGGGATCTGAACCCATGACCTCCTGATAGATGTCAGGTTCAGATCCCACCTAGCTCAAGACAATTTTTCCTCTATATACAATTGGCATCATCATACTTAACAGCATAACAGTGGATAAATACCTTGTAATTGCAAAGTGCTGTAGATTAATATATTCCACTGGGGGAAAAAAAGGTTTTATGCATTATCTACTTGCTGCTAGATGTATCTGCTCTGCTGTGGTCCAGACACATTTCATTGGTCTGTTAGCCTGACCATATCTTCAGAGGCAAGTGAAGAAAGGCTGCCATTCGACTTGTATGAGGCTGGTGCTATATCAATTTACATATGCTTTAGAGGTAGTTTCGAGAGGGAGCTGATAGTCTTGGAGTAATAGTTTCCACAGAGATGGTAGTGGATAAATGTCTATGTTACAGAGGTTGTGTTGATTTATGTTAATGATTAAATATTCCATGTAATATAGTTGGAACTTAGTGGGAGGGGAAATAATTATATTTTATCCAAAATAGGATTATATAATTTATTTGTAATAATTGTGTGAACTATGTGTGTATTAGGTTTTTGTTTCTATAGATCAATGTTATGTTCTTTTAGACCAAGGGGGAAAGCCAGTATGTCTTTCCTACATATCCAGTTTGTGGAAAGATTTTGAGGAACAATTTTTCCCCTCCCATTAAGATCCAACTGTCTTATATGGAAAATTTAATCATTAATGCTCAAAATCTCTCCACAAACCAGATATGTAGGTAAGACATATTGGTCTTTCCCCCTCAGATTAAAAGAACATAACATTGAGCTAAAGAAACAAAAACTTAATACAGCCATAGTTTACACCATTGTTACTAATAAATTACCTAATTCTATTAAAAAAATAAATAACCCCTCAAGCAGCTGCTTGTAACAGAGGTCTGAGAGGAGCCTATCAGTTTATATGCCATAGTAGAATGTGAAAGCAGAAAAACAACACAAGCATCCATACCTTACCCAAAGCTTTAACCCAGGTCCTTTTGATCAGTAGCCAAGCATGCTAACCAAGATAGTAATATAATTATTTCCCCTTCCGCTAAGTTCCAATTGCCTTATGTGGAAAACTTAATCATTAACATAAATCTGCATATCCTCTGTAACATGGACATTTATCTACTGCCATCTCCCTGGAAACTTACTCTAAGACAATTAGCTCCCTCTCGAGACTACCTGTAAAGCATATGTAAATTCATACAGTGCCAGCTTTATACAAGTGATGGCACCCTTTCTTCACTTGTCTACCAAAGATGTGGTCAAACTAATAAACCATGAAACTTGTCTAGGACCATAGCAGAGCAGATACATTTAGCAGCAAGTGGGTAAAGCATAAAACCTTTTTCAACTAGAATATATTAAGTTACAATAATAAGCATTAGTTATAGCAAAAAAGAAAATATAAAAGTAAAATATCTTAATAGATTACCTGCTGTCTATATAACTCCAATGACTAAACACTAGCATAGTCCTATAAAATTGGCAGTGCAAATTACAATTGGGTAAGGTAAAGGGTCAGCTAAACAGATCCTGATATGGTAAGGAAGGTAATTTGGTCAGGTAACATAGACCATTAACCTAGAACAGTTCTGTGCACTCAGACATTATAACATCTAAGCTATTAACCTTTTTGGTTAGCACTACTTATGCACCTGAAATTTAATCATTGAACTGTAAAAACATCAGAAGTAGCAACATGTCTTGCATGGCATTTCCCATTACCTACAATCACTTGAAGAATTTCATTCTATAGAGATTTAGAAATTGTCATTCTACATTAAAGGGATACCTCTGTACCTGAAATAGAGACAAATATGTCTTATACACCATTTGGGCATCCAACTTGTAAATTCTTGTTCCATATATCTTGATATGCCATTGTTACCATTACTGTTATATTCTTCTGCTGTGTTTTATTTATATATCTATATACAGTGTTATAGAGTTTTATTCAAATTATGATATGTTCATTGTTGATATTAGTATATTTTGTTAAATACAGTACAGCTGCCTATTTCTTTTGCTTAGAGTGTAAAGTACATTGATCAAATATCTAGCCAGTGACACTGCAAACCTTTTCTAAAGTGTACAGGAAGCTTTCCTGCTGCAATTTTAACAGTAAAGTATTGGAAGTGTAAGCACTAAAGGTTGGGAGCAAAATAACACAAATGATACTGTTCTTGGACTCATTCATAATTTTAATTTCTAATTTCCTTTGCCTTTGCAGATGGTACAACAGGTAGCTTAGCCCAATGAATTGAGGATCCAACTAAAATACTCCAACAGGAGTTTGCTTGTGTGGCATAGACCACAGGAGGCCATGGACACCAGTTGTCAAGTTGGGGTGTTAAAGCAGTGAAGGTGTTGTAATGTTCTGGGTTGTGTTTATGTGGGCCACTTTGGGGCCCCTTGTGCATATTGAGACTACTAATCACCACTCAAAGTTATGTCGACATATTTGCCAACCACCTACATCCATTCTTGGCTATCGATTTCCCACAGCAGGATGCCTTCTTTCAACAAGACAATGCCCTGACTCCTCACTCCTGTTTGGCAAAGGACTGATTGGAGGAGCATTCCAGTTATTTCACAACCCTCAAATGTCCCTCACTCCCCAGATTTGAACCTTATTGAGCATCTGTGGGACAAAGTGGAGTGATGCATTCGAGCACAAAACCTACCACCACCAACTCTTGGTGCTTCACAGATGGCTGTCTTAGAATCATGGACTGCAATACCACCTGAGCATTTCCAACACCTGGTAGAGTCCATGCCATGATCTATTGCTGCTGTTGTGAGGGCGAAAGGTGGACCCACACATTATTAGGTGGGTGTGTATAATAAATTGTCCTTTCAGTGTATATATAGTGGAATTTTATCATGTGTATTTTTCTACTTTGAAAAATACTGCTCATCAGCATATTGCATATTATATTTTTTCTAATATGTATTACAGTATTAATATCAGTTACAACTTGATTATTTTTTTTTCCAAATTTAGAAATGGTGGACAGGCTTTTGATGACAAAACATCTGATAAACAAGATGTCTCTGTCTCTATAAAGACAAACAATTATCTTCTTTCACAACCCTCTCTTCTTCATGGGCCAAAAATAGTCATTGTTGGTGCAGGAGCAGCTGGGTTATCTTGTGCACAACGACTTTCTCTTAATGGCTTCACTAATATTGTCATATTGGAAGCTCAGGATCATCCAGGGGGGCGTGTTTCTACACAAAAGTTTGGTAAGCTTTCAATTGTACAGTAAAATAATTGTAAAATCATTTTTGCTCTTTCTAGGACATGTATAACTTACGTATATCTGTATATGCAGGGTGTCCACAAAAATTGTGTAATTTAATACTAAAATATCTGTTCCCAATGATTGTACAATATCACTTACTGTAAAATAAAAGTAAGTTTTTATTATAGATGTTTTATCACCATGTTTTAACACATGCACCATTTAAGTCATAAAAGCTTATATATTATCTCTCTTCAGTTGCCGAATGTTACCTAAGTGATTGAAAATATTGATATCGCATTCATTGAACAATAGCTGTCATCCTATTTGTGCTTCTCACCAAGAACTGGATTTTTAAAAAATGTAAAAAAAAAATCAATCTTGACATATTTAAGAACTGAACCTGTATAATAATAATAATAACATATTGCCTGTTTTGCTACTAACTGCAGTGCCTGCCTTCTAGGCATACTGTTATTTTTAAGACTATTTTATTGTTATTAGCATTGCCTAAAAAGCATAAAAGTAAATTTTAAACATGTAGAAATCATACTAATACAGTTAATGGGGTAAGGTTTGCTAGTGAAATTGTCAAAACATTTCATAAGCTAAACATCCTAACACTTGTGTATGAACACAATAGATAGATATTGTATATAGCTAGAGTGAGCAAAGGAAGTCATTCTAGAAATGTAAATTCTGTATTTTCAATTACACTGCATGGTAAAATGCACTTTGATGGAATCTAAGTTATTATGATGGTGTCCCAACAGATCATTGGTTCTCAACAAGTATGCCATGAGCCTGTGCTAAGAATGCTGCAGCATTTGCATGAAAAAGTCTAAAAATGGGCTAAAAAATATAAAAGGGCACAAATGATGTTAATACATCAAGGACAAATTGGTAAATTGCATATTATTATCATATTATTATGGAATGATACTATTTTAATAAAATTGTTGAATTTTAAAAACATCAGTACAGAAGTTTTCAACTGATACTATGCAGTACACTGGCATTCTGTGAATGAGACTGAATAACAAAATGAAAGTGATTCATTCTGTCAGTACAAGAGTTTTTCTTTTATTAACTAAAATGTATTAATTTTAGTGTTCAGTAAAATGTACCAGTACTTGGATGTCATGACCAAGTGAATCCAGTACTAAGTGTGCCGCAACAAAGTGAACCCAGTACTAGGTGTGCCACAACATGAAGAAATGTTGATAGCCACTGCAACAGACCATACCTAATTCCACTAGGGCAGTGTTTTTCAAACTTTTTTGACCATGACCCACAATAAGAAATATGTTTTACATTGCGATCCAGACTCTGATATTTTTTGTTTTCATTTTTAAAATATGCTGGTCTTGACCCACTAAATTGATTTTATGACTCTCTAATTGGTTGCGAATTGCAGTTTGAAAACTAGGGTACCAGACTTCAAGCTGTCAGTGTAGATGAAAATAAATCCATCACAAGAATGAGGTGGAATTGGTAAAGAAATATATATATAGTGATAACTATAAGTATTTTGCTGATTGAATAGTTTATCGTAAATTTAACTTCTTGGGGCCTAGTTTGAATTTTTTCTTCCCTGTCATTAGAATACCTCTTTAACTTAATAGGGCAAGAAAATACCATGGTGATAAAATAATAATATTTTATGGTTATAATGGAAATTGAGATATCTTTTAATGGATGTGTCAGACAACTTGTTTGGTTGTTTGGATTTTTTGGCTTTTAATGTGGGAAACAAGATGTTTGAGCAGCATAACAAATTAAATCAGTTTGCATTTTGTGCTCCAAAGTCACAATTTTTATAAATTAAGATTTTAAGTTCTACTAATATTATAATTGTTATACATAACATTCAATTCTGTTGCTTTATTCACAATGATACAATTAAAAAAAAAGGATACTTCTGCACAAATGCAGCACAATGTGCTTTAAAGATATTGATTTAACATTTATGAGTTCTACCATTGGGAAGGAGTCGTGGATTTATTAAAAATTTATACATTTAAGAAATAAATTCTATAGTTTTTTTTTTTCAAGTTTATATGCATATAATATTAATTATTTCTTTAATACCACACTGTACAAAAAATTAACATTAAAAATTATTAGTAGTCTCAAATAGTTAAGAAAATTGTTTTGAACCTGTAATTCTGTAAGAAACACTATAGTGGAGCTTGTTGACTATATATGCCTCAACACTTTAAATATTGATAGTCCATTTAGGACTTTATTCTTGTTGAGGATTTTGATTTATATTATTTGAATTTAAATATTATTTGTTTATATATTATTTATTATTTGTTTCAGGAGATGATGTTTTAGAACTTGGTGCCCAGTGGGTTCATGGCGAAGAATGCAATCCACTCTATGATTTTACAAATAGTCGAGGACTGTTGGCAGATCCTCGTGTGGATTTCTCGGTAGAAGGAAAAGGTCATTTTTGTACATCATCAGGTGACATAGTGAATGAAAGCTTGGTTGAAGAAGTCATTATGGCAATGGACAGGATCAAGGAGATGATAAGTGATTGCAGTTATAAACACACTGATAGTCCTAAACCTGTGACACAAGTTTTTCTGGAAGGTTTTGAAGCATATTTGTCCTCTTGTGTTGACTCTCCTCAAAAGCAGTCTATTAAAAGAGGGATATTTGAGTGGTATATGAGATTTGAAATTATTGACAATGCCTGTGATAATCTTGAGGATATTTCAACTTTGGGTTATGCTGAGTGGAATGAATGTCCTGGCGTATTTCATATTAACTTTAATCATGGTTTTGAAAGCTTTATTGGTGCCCTTCTGACAGATATTTCATCTGATGCTTTGAAACTTTCTAAACCTGTAAAATGTATACATTGGCGTAAATCATTTTTAAACAGGAGAGCATCATTCAGTAAAATGATAGATGATCGGACTCCAATAGACTTTCCTGTGGTTGTCGAATGTGATAATGGGGAATTGATCCCTGCTGACAATGTGATAATAACCCCATCAGTTGGATATTTAAAATCACATATTTATTCTCTTTTTAAACCTGATTTACCAAATAACAAAAGAAATGCATTAATGAATTTAGGATTTGGTACTATTAATAAAATATATCTTGTATTTGAAACACCATTTTGGAGCAAAGATGATCTTGGGTTTCAACTTGTATGGACAAGATTAGAGAGTAATGAGAAATTTTATAAGGTAATTTTGTGAATTAATGATTTTAAATCAATTCTTTGTTAATAATTACATTGACTTTCAATTATTGGTAAATATTTTCAGAAGTTTACTTGTACCGCATATTGCTAAATACCAAAAATGCACTTTTTATCTCGTACATGATTATTTAATAGTTTTGTATCATTGATTTCAACTGGAATCTCAATATAGTATGCTCTCGATTTACATGGATTTAATTAAAACCTTTTTGCAATAATGTGGTCACTGTATTTACACCTTTTTTTTAAATTTATGTGGAGTTTTCTTTTGGAATAATGCAGTTTGAATTCAGAAATTTTAAAAAAGAAAAGAAAGCTCCTCAATCATTGTAGCTTTCTTAAGTAAAAAAGAAAGCATAAAACCCCAACCTTAGCCTAACAAGTGCCAGGAGGTGAGGAGGTATCTTCATTTAATCATCTGACCCAGATGATCCTTAACCCTGTAATTCCTATCTCCCTCTAATCCAACAGCTATCAAGTCATTGAAGATAGCACTCAGCATGTTAGAAAACATTTTCATAACATTATTTTATTGTAGATAGTCTCTATTCTTTTGTTTTTAACCTTACTGTAATGTACTGTAATGCCTTTATTATTGTAAAAAATAAATATTATACAGTGAAAAATAAAACAGTAGAGGTGTAATGTTCCAAAGCATGTTATTATTATATTAGTATATATATATAATTATGTTATTATTTATAGCCAGATAGCTGAAGCTCTGGTGCCAGGCAGTTAATCTTGCCAAGAAATTAAATAAGGATTCTTTTTCTTTTAAAGAGCATAAGACAAAAAAAAAACAGCTTAAAGTTAAATTTTAAATTAATTTAATAAATTAATTAATTTAATAATTTTTTAATAAATTAATTAAAAAATTTTAAATTAATATTTCTAAACAAAGTTCTGCTCAAGAGAAAAAAAATCAAAAAGTCAAATACAAATTTCATAAAATTAAATAAGTTTATTAGATTCTAGACTCACCAATAAAAAGACAACACGTTTCACCACAACAAACATCTCCTCCACCATACCAACTACAACACTTTCTACACTAACATCTCTCATCTACAACTAACTGCCATGACTTTTGTCACTTAGCCACACTCTGTCTTAAGCTAATGTGGCAAGTACTGACATCACGCTTGAGCCACATTTGCATATGAAGCTCAGTTGATAGCTCAGTTGATAGCTCAGTTGATGATGACATAAGCACCACTGACCTTGTTCAGTACAGTTAGTGGCTGTCAACCAAAACGGAGTTGCACAATCAGCAAAATTATAAATATTATTAATTATTATATAAATAATTATTATAAATATTATGATTCTGTATATCTGTATGCTTTATCTATATCTTTTTATGATTCTATATATATATGGGCAGGGAGATTTAATAGATAATGATTCTATGGGCAGAGGATGATTCAAAGTAAAGAAATGCCCCAAAGTAATAATAATGTAAATAAATTAAAACTGGTTAAGGAAACGTAAAAGTGAATGGGTGAACCATCACAGAGGAAATAGGCATATGAGTTTTGAAGCAGTGCATTTCCCATATACTTACCATTTGCTTTCTTAAGGAAAAATTTTCTTGATTTAAACAACCATTTTTAAGAGAGTGACCTTTATGCAAATTGAGAGTTAACAACTAATTAAATTTTTAATTATAGAATTTAAATATATTATTGTTATGAATATAACTACTGACTATTGAAAAATTACATATATTAAATTTTTATATACCTCATTATATTTAATTATTAATTTAGTTATGAATAAAAGTTATGAAAGGAGGAGAAATTCATTTTGCACTAAAGTTTTGATGAGCTGTAGCTAGTAGATGAATGCAGTATTGTTCTTATCTTTTTAACGTATTTGATATTTGAATGTCATTAGAAATATAAAATTGCAATATTTTAATTCCATTCCATTTTTGTGTTATTTAATAGATAATGACACCATATAATTTTTATTACAGGGTATAAAATATTTTCTTCGTATATGATTAAAATATGCAGTATAATAAATGTTTCAGCTTCCAAAGCACTTTAAATTTTAAACATTATCAGGACCTAAAATTTTGCTGTATATATCATTTAGCTGTTCAAATGATTTCTTAGGTTTATTTTAGAATTTTAAAGATTTAAAGTCATAGGTTTTATATTAAAATTGAACTTTATTGTATAAATCATATAGATATATGAGTATATAGTGTGTTCATAAAAGATGTAGAATAATATTGTTGAAAAGCTGAATACACTAGTGGGATCTTCAATAAAAATATATGAATACCATATTTACTCATGTATTATCTGCACTTTTTCCTACACATTTTACGCTTAAAACTTGGGCTATGGTTAAGACAGAATATTAAGATTAGGTTTGAAATGATCATTCACTATTATGGTTAATCAAATAATGTTTCATTAATTCACAATGAAACTGCCTATTTATATGAAATATATGTAAACAGAAACAAAGTTTTGAAGGTTTTTTTATAGTCACGAGATTTAAAAAAATTTATCTTTTATGATTCTGTATGTTAATTTAGAATTATAATTTAGAAATATTAATTTAAAATTTTGGGACAATCTTAACTTTAAGTTGTTTTTTTTTGTCTTATGCTCTTTAAAAGAAAAAGAATCCTTATTTAATTTCTTGGCAAGATTAATTGCCTGGCACCAGAGCTTCAGCTATCTGGCTATAAATAATAACATATAATTATGTATATACTAATATAATAATAACATGCTTTGGACATTACACCTCTACTATTTTATTTTTAGATACAACTTTGTAAACATAAACTAACCTACAACAGAAACATTGAATCCCTGTTATGAAATAACTGCTTGAATTCAAAATTATTTATTTCACGTTATTTGTTGCATGTCATAAAGGGGCGGGGGGTGGCTCAGTCGGTAGCGCGCCAGGCTCATAATCTGTAGTTCCCAGGTTCGAGTCCCAGCTGGGTCAGCATTGAGATTTATCTCTGCAAAATTCCCCACCCTGCCCTCGGTCAATAGGGGTCACCAATGGGCTTGGAAAGGTTGCCATCCGTTGGATGGGACGTTAAGCCGTGGCCCCATGTGTGGAAAAGCTATACCTTGTGTACGTTAAAGAACATGCTGGATGGCCTTGACTGGAGGCTACCATCTGTCTCCCAACAGCTGTTCAGTGGGTCCCCTCCCCCAACCTTCTCTGAGCCTTTGGGGTCTATGTGACCTGGCCATTTAGCCCATGGTGTGCAAAAAAGTGCTGCTCAGAGATAAAACCCAACCCAACCCATGTCATAAAATATTAAACATTAATACTTTCATAAAAGGAAACAAGCCTATATACACATTACTGCATATAATATTTAAATTCATTGTAAAAAATTGTGTGATCCCTTACATTGGAGGAGAAAATATACAAGATAGTTTCTTTCACTGCCCATGCTGAACTATTAACTTGATGGTTCTGAACTTTTTTGGTTGTGTCATCCCAGTTGAGAACCACTGGGCTCCCTCCTGTAACCAATAATTTTCTGGACTGGATAACTTCCAGGTTCCAGAAATTAATTTCTCAGTAATATTATAAATAAATTTATAAATCTTTACTTTTTTAATTTTCCTTCAGAATTCAGGACACAGATGTTACATGGGCATTGGTTATCATAATACATAATAAGCATATCTGAATGAGCAGGCACATAAACACCACTAGAAAAAAATACATCTTTTTCTTCTGTAGTGTACTGACATCAGCACATACACTAGCCTAGATAATACACAAATGTTTAGAATAGTTTTATCTTTTTTTTTGACAGGTTTTTGGGTCCTCTGCAATTCCCCAATTACTTGACCAATTAGTCCCAAATTTTGACGGTTTCCCCTGTTAGGTAAAAAAAAAAATCAATTCCCTAGCTATAATGGTGCAGGATTAATTCCTTTGCAAATGTGGGCAGGGCCAGTGCTATCTATTTGCTGTCTGGAGTAAACTTGGATGACTGATAGTGTGCTGATGTTGGCAGTGTGTGGGTGGATGTTATCATATTAAAACTGGGCATCAGGGATACTACAGAGATATGGCAACAAAACAGGCTGCAGTACCTCATTGACGTATCATCATGCTGTCATTGTACCCACTCTGCATACAAGCAGTGAACAGCTGTTGAAACTGATAGTGCCCCAAACCATGACATCAGGCTGAGAAGCCATATGATGCTCATGGATGACAGCAAGATCAGCCCAGTGACCACATCATCTCCAGACTCTCAATCAGCGATCATCAGTGCTGAGACAGAAGTGAGACTCATTGCTAAATACGACATGGTTCCATTCGTCTCACCATGTATGTCTGGGACAGCATAATTGCAATGGCTGTCGAGAGTGCAAACCTGGTTCAGCCAATATGCAATTCACAGTCCATGTCGATATTGGGATATCCGTAGCTGCCTGTATGCCACATCGAATGTTGTCCACTGCGGATTGTGGGGCTCCTATGGCTTACTGTGAAATGCAGTGATCACTTACTAATAATTCTGGTGCATGTAGGTGGCATTCAAATGTCCGCCTACATGCACCAGTCCCACTACGGTGATGCACCTTGCCTTCCTCCAACCACTGTTGCCAAATTTGGCCGACAGTTGTTGCGTCTCGATGCGTTTCCGCCATGATGCAACACAGACCAATCGGCCATATGTAGCCCTATAATGAAGCTTTTGGTAAAGGTATCCATGTGATGGTAGGATTCCTGATGCATTCTCACTCTTTACACGTGCTTTCGCCATCAAAATCACTCCAATGTAGTGGTCCACACATCCAGATGAGGATGACCAAACTTTGCTACCCCAAGTCATTTTGCCCTGTTATCTCCCTCACCTATCAGGTGATTGGTTCACAACTGCACTCATTTATATAACCCGACTGGCAATACATACCCACCTATTTGTATGGCACTCCAACAAATACTTCCTGGTGTAGCATTTTCTATGTTGAGCAGTGTAATTACTTAACAGCCCAGAATTTAGTCTTAAAGCATTGACAAGTTTAGTGAAATTATATTTGAAAATAACTTTATTAAGTAAAAGCTGAGTAGAACAAAACAAGTATTTTTGCTGCTAGATTGAAAATGCAAGAATTTATTGAATATACTTTTCAGTGTTGAGCATTTTTATAAAAATGATGGCAAAAGACTTTTGCCACATTGTTAATAATTTTATCAGATTCTATCCTTTAATTAGATCTGTTCAATGTAGGTCCATTTGAGAAACAGATCATATATTAAATATTGGTAATTAATAATATATATCTATCTTGTTTCTAATGACTATTTCTCTAAAATATATACAATATATTAAGTATAGTATGAAGAAAAAATAATAGTTTTGCTTTTAATCAGTCAATTTTTCTTCTCATTTTATGACATTGAAGATATATTTCTTTATAGCCATGCAACAATTGGGTTAAAGGTATTTCAGGATTTGACCTAGTAAGAAAACAACCCAATGTTTTAGTTGGCTGGATTGGAGGTCTTGAAGCAATGCAGATGGAAGCAGTAAATGAAGAAGAAGTGGGACGCACATGTGTAGAAGTTTTAAGACAGTTCTTAAATAGATCAGATATTCCATATCCTTCTCATGTTATCAGGTAAAATGAATTCCAAAGTAGGAACATGTGCATTCATTATTGTCACTATTGTAGTAATTTCAAAACATGTCTTTTTTATATGCCATTAATTAAAAATTGAATAATATGAAATCAAATAATTTGTTTCATATATAATATATACATATATTACTAACTGCAACCAAATGCTTGTGACTAAATAGAAAGAATTTTAAAGAAAAAAATATATATTATAATCAATTAAATATGTGTATATATATATATATACACTTTTTCCACTGATATTAGCACAACAGTTGTTAAATGCTCATATGAAAATGATATCCTTAAGATAGAATACACCATGAAAGTCAGAATGTTCTTAGGAGCATAATAAGATGAATTTATTTCATAATATCACAAAGGTACAGAAGGAACACCACTTCCTGAGCATACAAAAGGATGGCACAAACTAATCAGAACACAACTTACTGCAAATATTCGTAATAGTTGACTAATTATCACGATTTCAGATATATTTATATCCATTATCAGATTTAAGTAGATGTTGAGAAGGCTACACAAGATATTATTTAAATTGCATATGAACAGTATGATCATGCAAGAATTGAAGTATTATATGGTAAATATGATATATCACTTAGCATGTATTTAATGATGATTGTTGCTATGTCATTGTTTTAAGTAAGGTGATCCCAATATGTTTGAATGTGCAATAATTAAATTTATATAACTTGATTTAATTATCATCATCTTATTTTTAAATGGGGCGGCTCAGTCGGTAGCGCATCAGGCTCGTAATCTGTAATTCCCAGGTTCGAGTCCCAGCTGGGTCAGCGTTGAGATTTATCTCCGCAAAATTCCCCGCCCTGCCCACGGTCAGTAGGGGACACCGATGGACGTGGAAAGGCCGCCGTCCATTGGATGGGACGTTAAGCCGTGGCCCCGTGTTCGGGAGAGCCATACCCTGTGCACGTTAAAGAACACACTGGATGGCCTTGACGGGAGACTACCATCTGTCTCCCAACAGCTGTTCCAGTGGGTCCCCTCCCCCAACCTTCTCTGAGCCTTCGGGGTCCATGTGACCTGGCCATTTAGCCCTTGGTGTGCAAAAAAGTGCCGCTCAGAGGTAAAACAACCCAACTTATTTTTAAATAAAATTGTGGAAACTAATAAAACTCACCATGCTGCAGGAATACTAGGGATGTTAGTATTGCAGCAATATTTGCTATTAAGATATATTAAGTTTTCAGTATATTTTAGTTTAAATATTGTATTTGGTGAATTAATGATGAAAGCTTTATCAAAATTGGTTTTTGCATCATTATTTATTACTTCAATGGCAAGTGCTGCAGAAGGTTAATGTAGTTTGATGTCATTTTCATATTTCTTTATTCTTTTTTTTTGTAAAGATCTTGTCATACACTGCATGACATTGAAATTGCCCCACCCAGAAGGAGTGAGAGAATAGGGGTGAAATGTAGCACACACATAGCAATACATATTGGCATACCATGATTTAATTTGCAGCCACATACAGCAGTTAGAAGATATGATAATGCAGCACAATATGACTGCCTCAGTAGGTGGTTGCACTGTTGTGAACGACAATACAGGCAGCAATACAGCGTGGCATGGAGTCATACAGTCGACAGATATGGTCCTGAGGAATTTCACACCAAATTAAAGGTTGACTTGTTCCCATAATTCATCGAGATTCCACGCTGGCCCTTGAGAAGATTGCACACGTCGTCCAATGTGGTCCCACAGATTTTCTCTTGGGAATAAATCTCGTGGCAATACTTGAACATGTTGCAAACATTGTCTGGAGACACTAGCAGTGTGTACACGGGCATTGTCATGCTGGAAAATGGGTTCCTGCATGCCTCCCAGGAACGGTAACAAAATGGGCTGCAGAACCATGCTAATGTATCATGCAGCTGTCAGTGTTCCTGTGATGCAGACAAGAGGTGACCTGCTATCATATCCAATAGCACCCCATACCATTATGCCTGGTTAATGAGTGGTGTGCCAGTCGTGAACAAAAGCTGGATCCATCCTCTCTTAGATTGTCACCATTCACGGACCTGTCGATCATCAGCACCCAGACCGAAATAGGATTCATCACTAAACACAACAGTGTTCCATTCATGACTGCAGTTCGCATGACATTGGCACCAAGCCAAATGAGCACTGTGATGGTTTGCAGTCAATGGCAGTCGATGCAACGGTTGCCTAGAGTGCAGGTGTGCCTCATGCAACCTTTGGTTTACCATTTGGGTTGTTATTGGGATGTCCATGACTGCTGACACAGCCCTTCGAATATCACCTGCAATGCTCTGTAGTGATGAATGAGCATGTCGAACATTGTGCCTATCTAGCTGCGCTGACATCTGTCGGACGGCACCACTCCCTTTGCGACGCATGCTAGAACCTTCATTTCGCCACTGTTGCCAACAGTGTCCAACAGTTCATGCATCCTGATGAACACAGGCAGTGACACGACGTGTAGTTCATCCAGCTTCACATAGGCCTATAATTCTTTCTCTCTCAAAAGCATCCAAATGGCGATAAACCTGCTGACAGCATGTACCAGCCATTTTCGGCCTTCACTGAACAATTTCCAAGCGGAACCACCTAATCTCAACCATTCGCATGACTTCCACCTGCATAAACACAACACCATCCTGTTCCTTCTTGCACTTTTTATCTCTTGAGCCACACACAACATTGGCTTTGGATTATCATCATTTGCATATCTGAACTGCACACACCCACCCTTCCATTTGCATGTTTGTATGACATGTCCTTCTGGGTGGGGCACTTTCAATGTCGAGCAGTGTACCTTGATATTAAAGTATATATATATATATATACATATACACTGAAGAGCCAAAACATTATGACCACCTGCCTAATATGTTGATCTATCACGTGTCACCAAAATAGCTCTTACCCAGCAAGGCATGGACACTACAAGATTTCTAGAGGTGTCTTGTGGTATCTGGTACCAGCATGTTACCAGCAGATTCTTTAACTCATGTAAGTTACGTGGTTGAGCCACTGCAGATCGTATATGCTGTTCCAACACAAACCACAAATGCTTGATTGGATTGATGTCTAGGGAATTCTTCCTCATGTTCTGTGAAGTATTCTCGAACAATCTGGGCAGTGTGGCATGGCACATTATCCTGCTGAAAGAAGGCAGTACTAGAGGGAATACTGTTGCCATGAAAGGATGTACCTGGTCTGCAATGATGTTTAGGTAGATAGTAGACATCATAGTTTCCTGCACATGAATGATTGGACCCAGAGTTTCCCAGTAGAACATTGCCCAAAGCATTACACTTCCTCCACCAGCTTGTTTTCATCTCATAGTGCATCCTGGTGCCAACACTTCCTCAGGTAAATGATGCACAAGTACCCGACTGTTCACATGGTGCAACAGGAAATGAGATTCATCAGACCAGACAACTTTCTTCCAATCATTCAAGGTCCAGTTTGATGCTTGCATGCCCATTGTAGGCACTTTTGATAGTGAACTGAGGTTAGCATGGGCATTCAGAGTAGCCTGCAGCTATGCAGCCCCATTTTCAGCAGGGTTCAATGTACTGTGTGTTGTGACACATTATTCCCATCACCAGCATTCAAATTACAGGTGAGTTGCACCACAGTATCCCTTCTGTTGGCTTGTACCATATGGGATAGCCTTCGCCCACTTCTAGCATCGATGAGCTGTGGTTTTTCCTTCCTAGGACGACTTTTTGAAAGTACTAACCACTGCTGACAATGAACACCCCACAAGCCTTGCCATCTCAGAAATCTCTTACCCAATCATCTGGCCATTACAATTTGGCCTTTGTCAAACTCACTTAAGTCCACTGCCTTACCCATATGAAGAACAAGAATAACACTAATTAATAGAGCTTAGTATCAGGTGTTATTTATACCGTTTCATGACCTTCACACGCGCCATCATTTACCTGCAGTTGCTTTGATTTGCATAAAGACGTGCTGGTCATAATATTTTGGCTCTTTGGTGTGTATAAAAAAATGAAAAAAGTAATAATGAGTAAAAATGAGAAGTTTAACTTTCCATTGTTTTCTTTGAATTTTTGCCATTTTATTAATCAATTAAATGCTTATTCTTTTGGTATATAACATGACATATTTCTGTTCACTAGTTACTTCAGGATGAGGTTCTAAAGCTCATTATTTTATTATTTGAAAACACGAAAATAAATTCATCCACCACCGTTAGTTCAGTTTAAGAAACCCAACATTGTAAGGATTAAAAGAATCTACAACTGGAAGCTTAAGAAATGTGCTAAGTTTAAAAGAATTGCATTTAACACTCAAGTTCTGAAAGAGTCAAAAACAGCTGAAGCTTCCCATGATCAGTTACTTAGTCATTAGGACTTTTTAAACAGGCTATTTTTAAAATCAGCAGTTTCTTCTGTGTAAGAAGGAGCAAAGGAGAGACAGTCATAGGGTGACAAAGCCATAGAGCTTCTGATTTTAGGGAGAAAACGAATCAACACCTTACTAGTCCTATTGCATTGCTGTACAGAATACTTAATAAATGTTTAAAAATTCAGTTTAAAGCTGATAGGAATCATTGGCTTGATAACTTAGCTGACATAGCATAGGAAGTAGCTAGATAGGACAACAGCAGTTGCACAGATAGTAAATGTTTCATGTGGGGAAAAAGCAGACTGGCATACAGGGATCGAGGTTGGGTTGTTTTACCTCTCAGTACCACTTTTTTGCACACCGTGGGATAAATGGCCAAGTCACAACGACCTCAAAGGCTCAGAGAAGGTTGAGGGAAGGAACCCACTGGAACAGCTGTTGGGATACAGATGGTAGCCTCCCATCAAGGCCATCCAGCATGTTCTTTAACGTGCACAGAGTATGGCTCTCCCACACAGGGGCCATGGCTTAACCTCCCATCCAACAGATGCTGGCCTTTCCAAGCCCATCAATATCCTCTACTGACCGTGGACAGGGCAGGGACTCAGGGATCGAGGAAAAACATAGTAAGCTTAATGAAGGTGAGTATTCTCTGATGTCATGATGAGCTCAGGATTTCAGAGATGTTCTGAACAATGTGGTTAATTCTACCCCCATTGTAATGAGGTTAGATGCACTACTGACTTTAATGTTGACCTACATCTGATCACAATCAATTATTACATTGGCCATCTCATAGCTAATATTAAACAAATTTCCATGGATAGATGAAATTACTACTGAAATGCTTGGAGCTGGTTATGTTTCTGTTGTCATGTGCTTGACTGAAATTTTGAATACTTTTTATAAGTGTTATTCCTAAAGATTTTATTAGAGCTAATATTATCCCCATTTTTTAAAAAAGGTGATTGCAGTTCTTGCAATAACTGAATTGAATAAGTTTATTTCACTCAAACACACACATATATATATATTGGTATGTAAAACGTAGACAAATTCACAGGTTAAAAAGGAGAACATAATAAAGAGCATGTCTACTTTATGTTCCAGGTAAAATCTTTGCATTATTGTGCTTAATAAAAATAAAAAATTTATTATGGGCAACTGTAATGAGCAATGTGGGTTCAGAAGTGTTAGGGGATGCATATATCAAACATTTTCACTTAGCTTCTTTAAAAATTAATTATTGCATTTTTTTAAAAAAATTTGAAATTATTGAAAAGCAAAAAAAGGTACTTTCCTATACAAAGGACAGAGATAATTTAGAAGTTTTATGTAGCTTGTCCTGGTTTCTCATAAAACATGCAAATACAACAAGAATCTCCCACTGGCATAGTAGCTAGGTACACTAATGACTAGACCAAGTAGGGCTAATTAGAAAACTATCATAATTAATTGGGAAATGTATTGTAGATCCATTTTTATAATATCTGAATATCAACCATTTCCATCACATTATTTTCCCAGATCCATTTATCCAGTTAATTTTATTATTGTGAAAGCTCTGTGATCAGTTTAATAGCATATGACAGTTCTTTGACAACATTCCGTAGATGGGCTTCCATATTCTTATTCCTTTATATGCTAAGTACATATTGAAACATTAGTACAGATATTATACTATAAGGTAGAAATAGATTATATTAACCTTTTGGTTGCTAGTGTTGTTGATTTCAAAAAGACTTTGACTCTATTGATCATAATTTGTGTTTGAATGTGAGATTGTATGGCATAACTGCTAAGTTAATTCAGTTCTTTCCAACTGGTATGCTGTGAAAGTACTTCAGGTGTGCTGCAATATATCTATGCAAAATTTTCATTACTCTATTCTCTTTATTGTAAGCTGCATTTTTCATATTTAGACTCACATTAATAAATTTTAAACTGTTAACAGAAATTTTATTTTGTAATTTAATGATTTAGAGCAAGTCAAATTAATATGCAAATATTAGCATGTAACAGGACACTAATTTGTTTTTATTTAATGATAATAGATCTTGTTGGCATAGCAATCCATATATAAGAGGTGCATACAGCAGTCGCCCACAGAAGTGGTATCAAATGGGTTGTACCATGTCAGATCTGACAGAACCACTGTACTGTTCTAGCACTTTAGACAATGGCAGAAAAATTCAGGTATATAGAAATTAAAATTTTAAACGTTTTATGCATTTAAAAGCAAATAATATTCATTGTATAGTAAAACCTGTGTATAATCCCATTGAATGTTATTTTATTCTTGGATAACTGTGTAAATAAGTTCAGATAAAGTTTATATAAGTTTTTACCAAAATGTAACTTTGCCAGAGACTTTCAAGGAAATAGTCTCTTTTGCAGTCTTCATTAGTCTTGTATGCATTAAGAATTTGTTGTCTGTGTGTGTCTTTGGCAAGAAAAGAGATGTTCTTAGGTTTACAAAGGCTAGCAGCTGTGAGATAAATGATAAGCCAGTGTCCAGGAGAGCTGTAATCCATGCACATTAAATTTAAATTAATAAATTAGCCATGATAACCTATGTAATAGACTTTCATCTGCACTTGATATGGACCTTTAACTTGTTTTGAAACAAAAAGCCACTCATTGATGCAACAAGCCAAATTCTACTAGGGACATTTTTTTCTGCCTTTGTTTGCATTGTGTATATGTGCTTTATCTAAAATAAATAACTGCTGAATAATTATAATTTAATTTTTATTGATTGCCAGTGTCATATATTATTTTGAAATCATAATACATTTTGACAACTACTGAAATATTTTTGTTTTCATTTTTTAAAGTTTAAATTGCTTCATATGAGGAAAATTTCTGTGTATCATGATAACCACCATTATAGAATAGAAGGTTGTTGATTGCTACCCATAGTGTCACCTTTTGTGTTGATTCACTTTTTACTTGGTCAATAATTACATTTTTCTAAAAAAATTGTCATTTATTGAGCTTAAAAGTAACACTCATTTGCAGCAGTAAAGAGTGGCATATATGTATCCAATGAAATTGAAATTGCAGAAATATTATATTTTGGAACTATTATAGGTAATATATATATAATAATCATTCTCTGACACATTTCCTTCAAATTGTTCAATAAAATTTCAATATCCTTTCAGTGGCCTGTCGTAATGTTTGCAGGAGAAGCTACAGATCACCACTACTTCTCAGCTGTTCATGGAGCACTGCACTCTGGTTGGAGGGAAGCTGATCGTTTAATACATTTCTACAGGTTTGCTCCTTATATGTTTTTTATTGACTTTTTTTTTTAGTTCTAGCTATGCTCACTGTTTCACTGTTATACACTCAGTTGTCCTTGAATCATGACTACTCCACCCCATGTTTTGTCAATGGGATGTTAATTTTGAAGATCTATAGCTTATAAAATAACATTTTATGAAAAAATGGCTGAGGATGATTTAAAGATCTCAATTAAATCTATATATAGATTTTCAACAATATCCTTTCAGTATATAAACAGGTATGGAGGCTTAAACATTTCAGAGCAGCAATGTATTCTAAGAAATTATTCAAAAAATTAAATAATAAATTAATAATTGAAGATTAATAAATATTGTAGGAAATCAAATAAATGAATATTGAAAGAATTGTTTACTTACTCTTTTAAAATATGTATATGAAATAGTTTGAAATAATATTTCTTAATTTAAGTTTGTTAACTCCAAAGATAAATTCTTTTGTTTAACATTGCTATTGTTAAATGTTCAAACTTCCATAACTCATTAAATACTGAAAGAATATTTTTGAAAAATCAATAGTTTGATAGGACTGAGACTTTTTTAAATTACCTTTAGTCACATTTTCCTGTAAAATGCATATTTTAAAAGTTATAGAGCATTGATATAACATGAGGTGGGGGAGTGATCATAATTCAATTAATCACTCATCATATTTTGCTTTCATATTGGTATATATGAAAAAAATTTCCATCCCAAACAATGTGTATAAGACAACTAAAAAAAGTGATACACATTTTTTTTATTGTACATATGCTTTATATTGTGTATATGTGTGTTATTACAATAACATACACATTATAAACTAGTATAAGTATGTGTTTACATTCCAGTTAAATTCAGCATATCAGTACATCACTTATTGTCAGCACCCTCATTAAAGTATTTTTATAGTTAGAACCATTGGATATCTTAATTTAAAAGAAAAAAAAACAAAGGTGCTTTTATGTCAGATCTCTCAGTGAGTAGTTTTGTTTTACATTATAAAAGTACAATTTTCATTATTTTTTCACTGACTCAGTTCTCTACAGAGAAATAATCTAAAAACCTTCAGTGGCAACTTCCATTGGAAATAGGTAAAATTTGAGGCTCACTAGTTTACTGATAATTCAGAATAATTTTTGCCTTGTAATTTTCATAAATTTACTCCTTCATTACTATAACATCGTTTTTTTATATTAATAAAAACAATAGTATGAACAAGCAATAATTTGTAGAAAAATTATTTTTAGTAGATGGCCGAGTGGTTAGCACGCTTGGCTACTGATCTAAGGGACCTGGGTTCGAGCCCCGGAATTAGGCATGGATGTGTGTATCGTTTTTCTGCTGAGATCCTGCCATCCTCTCAGATCTCCTACTGTGGCATATAAACTGACAGGCTCCTGTCAGACCTCTGTGGCAAGCAGCTGCTTAAGGGGGTATTTATTTTATTTATTTATTATAAAACAGAAACCTTTGATGAAAACAGTTGCAAAAAGTAGTATAACCTGTCACATCTATAAATACCTTAGCCCCAGTATTATTTTAATGGGAGAAAAAAGTTTGATGCACTTACCTGAATTACAAGGGAATTAAAAGTTTTAAATATTTTTTGTTTATATCAGAAGAAAAATAAAAAAAATGCTTAAAATTCTTCCTTGATTTTAGCATTCTTTCCTACGTTTGTGTATTAAAAACATTTATCATAATTTTAATTAGTTTTTTTTTATACCATAAATACTTTATTCAAAAATTTCATTTGTTATTCGTTTTTAAACTAAACTTGAAAATTTTGTAAAATAAGAATTGTTATAGCTAAATATTGACAATCACTATGCATAAATTTGTTTTTTATGCAAACATATTAAATTTTAAATGCAGTTTCTTCTTATTAACCTTTATTAAAATTATTATATAACATGTACATTAATCATGAGAAAATATTAATTTTATTTCACCTACTAATTTGTATTGATATTACAGAGTATGTATGTATATACACATAAACCATACACAAAGATGAAAAGTCTAACATTGTAAGCTGTATTGTTTATAAGAAATATATTCCTTTTTATTTAATGAAATAGAATTCTCTTATATATTCCTTTTTATTTAGCTCAGTGCTATTGCATCAGGGTGGCAAATTGTTAGAAAAAATATATTAAAAGCAAAAATATGAAAAGACTAAAAGCCAGGGTCATCTTCAGCAGGAAAAGTCGCAAATCCTAGGTGAAAAAAAAATTATATCACAATCCCAGAACCATTCTTATAACTTACACAGGAAGAATCAAAAGGAATAAACCTCCTTGAAAATTCAAACAAATGTTACTTCTTAATTATGTAGAAAAAAAAAATGTAAATGAATAATGCAATTAGTTGCAATTTACATGCATAATAAAAAGAATGGAATAAATTTGAAAGCTATTGCAGTACAAAATAATGCATAAATAAATAGTATATAAATACAAAATTATTAGAGCTAAAACTTTGAAGTTGAAAGAATCAAGCATGAAGGTTGCCATTATCTGAAGGTGTACACATTATAATGAACCAAGCCATATAGTAAAACTTGGTATTTACACAAAGAGTTCATAAAACTACAGTTCAAATTGGCAACGAGAAAGAGAGAACAGTGCACTTGAAAACTTAAGATAGTTAAAAGGGATCTAATTTTGCAAATTGGAAAAAAATATAAAAGTGATATATATATATATGTACACTGGCAGAAATTGAAAAAAGAATACCATTAACAATTGAAGTGTAATCTATGAGATTTATTTAGTAGAAACAACTTGTTGAAAAAGGACAGTGATTACACATGTGAAGTGATTCAATGTTTATTGTACCTTTTAATGAGTATTACATTTTACAAAAGGCACATTTTTATATGGTGTTGAACCTTCTTGAGCAGCAATACAAGCTTTCAATTGGTCATACAAATGCTGGATATCACACTGGGGGATATTATTTCATGCGCTTTCAACTTGGATGCATAATTCAGTGATGGTCGTTAACTGTCACAATCTGCAAAAGCATATTTGTCTGATCCAGTCCCACATATGCTTGATTGGAAACAAGTTGGGAGAGCATGCTGGCCAAGGGAGTTGGTGCACTGCCTGAAGAGTATGTTGAGTTGCACAGGTGGACTGTGGGTGGGCATTATCCTGCTGGAATATTGTATTTGGGTTTACACTCAAATATGGCAGGACAATGTCATTGATGTATGTATTGCTATTCAGTGTACCCTGTATAAACACCAGACATGTACGAGAGTGATAGCTAATCGCTCCCCACACCATGATGCCCAGTGTGAGCCCTGTGTATCACTGGCGGATACACAATGGAAGAAGCTGCTCACCTTGTCACCTTCGGACGCGTAAACGACCTAAATTAAGCAGAATCAGTTTTCATCACTGAAGACCACAGACTGCCATTCTTCCCTCCAATGAACTCATTCTTGACACCATTGCAAAAACATGCTTGACAGTAATGAGGTGACAGTGGTAACCGTGCCAGCAGCACGCGTGCCCATAGTCCTGCTTCCAAAAGACAATTTCATATTGTTTTTGTATTCACCTTTGATATGAAAGACAATCGAATTTGTGATGCCGTAGCCATTCACTATGCCACTGCCTCCCTCCTGATAATTTGATCCTCTTATGCATCCATAACTCTGTGTTGCCCAGAACCATGTCTGTGAGTGTGCGAATGCTCTTCTGACCATCGACGCCACCATCGTACCACTGCTGATACCTCTCATCCAATGGAGTGTGCAATTTGATGAAAAGACCTGCTTCCCGAAGATCCATTCTATGACCTCACTCAAACTGTGCTAACTGAACAAATGTTGCATGCCTGTGTCGTCCAGACATGGTAGCTTCTTCAAAGAGCACTGAACAACATGACACAAGATGAATAACTTCTTTCTTCACACCCTAGTCCTTAAATATGCACTGCGTACATTTGCTTGTTGTTGTCCTCAGTGACGTTATTATTTCATCCAATGACTTTCAATCTTGGATCACGGTTTCTGCTGCCCTTAACTATTAACATATCATAATATGACGTTCCTAAAGGAATTCCTTCTTGGTGTTCTTTTTTTCAATTTTCGTCAGTGTATATTGTTTATATTTTAACAATTCTAAAATATTTAAAATAAATTTTAATATTAAATTATATTTATTTCCTTATAATTTTTAATGTATTTTTCCTTTTTAGTGACATGAAGAATACTCTACGGGAATCATCTCCTTCAGTACCAAAACTATAGATTATTCAGATATGATTATGAAAAGATATATACCAACTGTTGAATGGTTTTTGCTGTTAACTCAATGTACAATGTTTGAAAATTATCAATTATGATAATTTTGTTGAAATCATATACATTTGTTGATGAATTATATGAAGCATTTAATATATTCCCAGAAATCTAATATTTAATGTACTGCATCATAATAATGAAGAAGAAACTGATTTAAATAAAAAATGAGATGCCTCTTCAGCCTTTGTAATATAAAAAAAAAGTGGTGCTATGTAATTTACTTGCTCAAGTATATAAACAATCTTACTCATAAAATTGTTCTCATTGTTATTACTTGTGCAATAAAATGATAGAAATAGCTTTGTGATATAGTTTACATATTAAAAGTTCTCAAACTTGCATGTTGTGGATCAAGCAGAGTATATTTTCTTTTCCAGTAGAAGTAAATAGGTATACTGGAATTCTAGAAAATGTCTTGCATACAGTCTAAAGGAATACTTCAAAATAAAGTTTTGCAGACTTGTTGGTTGCAGGCAAAAGGTTTTGACCACAAATTCACAAATTGCAATCACTAAAAAAAATAGGTAAAGCATGATAGGATGAACACAACAGAAAAATTAAATTCTACAACTACATCAACAAAATCATATGATGCTTTATGAACAAAGTACTAACAGAATTACCAACAGAGTAACAACACTTGTAACTCTTAAGCTTTCTAGAACTGTTAAAAGTGAAAAAAAATACCTTCTGATTTATTTATTATGAAGTTCATGTGAAAGGTAGTGAGGGTAATAATATGAAAATCTCATACTGTTATGTGAAACTTTAAAGTTTCTGTCTTCCTCAATATAATGTATTTTGAATTAAAAAATACTGTGTTTTATTAGTGCTGTGTGCTTGTCTCGGCTATATTTAAAAGCCAAGCAAATGATATAAAGCATATGGTTTTTTGTCATGACTTGCACAAATATGCTACAAGATTTGAATTTAATAGTCTAATAAATATTTAATAGCAACCCAATAAAAGCTTCTGGACATGGAGCCTAGGACTTTCCATAAAATAATCATGTATTGGAAAAATGGGAACCCTTTAGTTTGTGAAGTTCAACTGTAGTTTCAGGCATTATTTAATGTCTGTGCTTTTCTAAATTTCTTGTTTTTAAATTTTAACATTTATCTTGAGGCTCATATTAATCAACAAATTCTATATTTAGGAACTTTTGGGTTTTGTACTATATACAAGTGATTCTTTGTCTTGTAATCAAGGTTACACCAAGTAATATTCTCTAAGTTTTGAGGAATATTTTGAGTTTATAGACAAGTTGCTCTCCTTTTTAACAGTGGTCCAAGTGTTTCTGTAACGAAAGTTTGGAACTAAGTATGCTACATATTGTTTACAAAAGTCATGTTAGAGCAGTGTGTTATCTGTTTTCTAAACTGTGCTAATTATCTCTGAAATGATGGAAAAATAAATGAAAACAGCTAGAAGTGTTTTTTGTGCAAGTAGATTTATAAGATGAAGCAAGAACTTTCTCTAGAAACTGGATGAGATGACAATTCTGTGAATATTTAATATTTCTTACATTACTCTGTAGGATTACAATTTTTGCATTCATTTCTGTGAATTAATGGCCTATTCTCAGTTCTCATTCAAAACCATAAATTTACTGTTATGCAGTAGCACCACATGTGTCCTGTGGGTCTAATTAGATAGACCTGTCCCAGAGAAACTAGCACTGATATGAAATGATTAACTTTCAGTTTAGGTATTTTTATATTTTCACTTCAGTTCCTATTTTTCATATCATTTGTTCCATTAAACTAGTTGCAAACAGTTTAATACAGTAATAATTGTATTTATGACTATCTTAGATTATTTTGTCATATTCTACTTAAAATCATCATGACCCTTCCTTACTTTGATTATAATTCCTTACCTCACCTGACCCTTCCTTACTTTGATATAAAGCAAATGATATTAACCATATGCTTTATATCATTTGCATGGCTTTTAAATATAGCTGAGACAAGCACACAGCACTAAGATTTATTCAGCATGACCCTTCTGTACTTTGATTAATAAAGTTGTAAAATCTTAATCGTATGCTATGATTGTCTTCAGAGGCTGCTGGAATTGAAACTGACACAATTGAATGCAATATGATCCCTGATATGTCCATGTGGGACAGGTCCAATGATCAGAAGCATCATGACAAAGTGTCCAAGACACACAGTCTGTCCATGGTAATGTGTAGCATGTAAGTGAGCATTGTCCTTCTGGAACATACTACTTGGAACATACCAGAGGGATGATAGGAATACAGGGTGACGTACTATTAGTCAGTTTCCAAAATGTGTACCAGGGGTGTATTTTGGATATAAAGCCTATGGTTTTTGGCTGGAGGCACACCAGCTAAAAACCATATGCTGGAGGCACACTTCCAAGTGTGTCTCCAACCTCGTTCCTTCCCAGACAGCTCTGCAAAACTCCCCGTCCTGCCCAAGGTCAGTAGGGGACGCCGATGGACTTGGAAAGGCCACCATCCATCGGATAGGATGTTAAGCCATGGCCCCGTGTGCAGGAGAGCCATACTTTCTGTGCACATTAAAGAACACACTAGATGGCCTTGACGGGAGGCTACCATCTGTCTCCCAACAGCTGTTCCAGTGAGTCCCCTCCCCCAACTTTCTCTGAGCTTTCGGGGTCCTTGTGACCTAGCCATTTATCCCATGGTGTGCAAAAAAGTGCTGCTCAGAGGTAAAACAACCCAATCTTCCCAGACAGAAATGAGACTCGTGAGTGAACAGCACAGATTTCCATTTGGGCCTCTAGCAGTTCTGGACTTTTCATCATTTCAGCTAACGGATCCTGTGCTATGGTAGTAGTGGCAGGCATTGGAGTGATCTATACTCTTAAAGACATGTCATGTAAATGTCATTGAATTATTTGAGTAGACACATTTGTATCACTGGACCTCTGAAGTGATTCAATGTGGAGAAATATTCTCATAGTGTCATTTTCCAGAGTTGCCAATCCTTGTAAGCTGTGGTCCTGCATTTTGGTATAGTGTGTGTTATTTTAGCACTGTATATTTCTAACATAAGGACTAACCCATGTGGCAGTGGCTCATGGATAGTCCATTCTGCTGTAATTGATGATCCTCTTAATCTTGGTGTTCATCACTTGGCAATAGTCATAATGTTATTACCCTAGGAATGTCCTGTTCTTCCTACAACTGAAAATACATAGCAAAATACCTTCTAATTCAACAACCAGTATGTCTTATCAACATTCTTTCCATTCATATAACCAGTCTGCCACATGACTCTTTATTGCAGAATTGTAATCATTTGCTTCTACTTCACCCCTTTCATGGTGTTGCAATTTCCATATTATATAGGTAGATTATACAACATTCCATCAGCTTCTGCAGAGAATCAGATCATATGATCAAAATATTAGGACTTTTATTATTCACAAGTAAGTGAATTTTTGTCTTGAGCTCAATGCAGTTTTCTGTGCATTCCATTTCAAAATAGTCCTTACATGCATATGTCTACTAAAACCTACATAAAACTGCTAATTTTTGTTCTTTCTATTAGTAGCAATCTTCAGTGGTTAGACTTTCCAAACTAGGATGCTTAAAAGAAATTAACAAATCATATTTGAAAAATATATTTTTATCATTGGTGTAATGGAGAACTGTAATATTATATTTTAAACATAAGGTACACATTGACAAGAAATAGTGCTCATTTAAAATTAAATTCACAGATTTAGTTTGTTTTTTTTTCATTAGTGAAAAAGTTTCAGATGCAATTTATTCCTACAAGCTTTAAATGAGTGACAAGTTCAAAACACCACAAAAATCAGGTATAACAAAACATACATGCTATTATCATAAACTTGTCAAAAATTTAAGACTAAGCAATTGTAGACATAAGGTGCTTCCATTCATCACTGAACTTTGAAGAGAATTCAAAAATATCGATTGACTGAAATTGTACAGATTAAACTGAATGGTCAAATCAGAAGACGTGAAAAAATAATATCTAGTAACCATCTAAAACTAATGAAAAGTGGAAATTGAAAAGGCAGGAGCAATGCAGCCCAAAGATGTTTGTAAAGCTTTCAAAAGTTTCAGTATAAATATTAATGTATTTTATGAATAAGTAGCAATTGACTTGAATTCATTAAAGGTATGAGTAAAATGCTTGTTATTCACTTTCACGGTGGTTTCTGAAATTTAACTGGAAAGTGTTTAATTCGTATCATGTTAGTTTGAATACTGACTAGATAGATGATTATTTATTGTAAAATAGATGATGGTTTTATTTACAATTTATATAATTGTTTCATGAATATTAATATTTAAACATGTCAGAATCTCAATGTTTGATTAAATGATCCAAAATATTTATCATAATTTTTTGTCTTTAGGAAGGTGAGAGTCAATGCTAAAACTAGAAAATCTGAATTGGCATAAAAATGTAAAATTTAGGCTTGTTTATGCATACTTCTCGTTTTTATTTTCATAACATTTTTCTCTTAATTCGCTGATATCTCATGAATTAAGGATTCTTCTGTTTGAAAGCTGCTGAAGTTGAAAAAAAATTGGATATTATTACCTTGGCTGCTCAACACACATGTTGAATTCGTCACCTTGATAAGTTTTGCAATGACTGATGACTTTTTGTTTTATGTGTGTTTAATTGTCTTTAGTATCTGGTACAAAAGTCATTCAAGTTTAACTTTGATTCCTATTGCTATGGCTTAAAGTGGAATCATCAGATAGTTAAAGTTTGGGATATTACAGTTGTGTGTGGGGGGTGAGTATTGCTAAATAGTTAAAAATTATTCAAATGTCTGAAAATTTTCATGAAACTTATTTACAAAGAGAGGTCACAATACTCAAGTACACCTGTGTTCAATACTCAAATTCTGGAATAATACATAATATTATATATACATACTGTTCATTTGTTTATATGCGAGTTATATTAGTATTGCAGTTAATATATTTAAGAATAATGATATTAAGTAATAGAAAGCACAATAGACCACTTTCTTATGTTGAAGAAAGTTGAACAAAAGCAATCATGTGAAGTTTCCATCATTGCATAACCTTTTCACATTCCTATTATTTATTCATATTGATTCCTTCCTCTTTATAAAATTTAGAAATATACGGCAGTATGAAAATTTGTTGGAACATGTAACTTTTTGTGTATGTAAAATATATGTGGTAAATATTTAAATTTTTACTAAAAATCAAAATGAGTTTTATTTAATATAAATTTCAAAAAACAGGATTATTCTAAATCCAGCATTTAACAAATAATACAAAATTTAAAGTAAGGTATAGTATGATAAAGAGGTAAGAGAGAATAGACGATTCTCAAATAATTTAGATTAAATTAATTAGAAAAAATCAAATAAATTAGAATTTAATGGCATTTTAATATGAAACATATTTTTCAATAAGGGCGTGATTTGTAATTTAAGAATTCACAAGTTAAAATGTATTTATAAATACTTATCTGAGGCAAAATTAATTTGTCACAGACTTGGTGGGGGGGGGGGGCGTATTCTAAACCATTTAAATTTGTTTTTGTCAAATATAATTTTTTTCCCCTTCAAATAATTTATCGTCCAGAAATATATATATGTTCAAAAGTTGAGAATGTGTTTTTGGGCTATTTGCAGATTCTCTTTTACCTTTTCTTACGAAGCATCGAAAAGGTATTGTGGTCATAAAAAAAAAGATATGAAGAGGTTTTAGGGGTCTTGAAGCTCCCAATAGCAAAGTGATTAGCTTCATATCAAAAGAGCGTGATTTGTTGTCCTGGATAAGGCATTGGTATTTCTTTCCTTATGTTTCTACTAAGGTCTCCTTTCTTACAGTTCTTCTCTATAGCATATTGTACTGAAGGCTCCTATCAGACCTCTGTAGTATGGGGCGGGGGTGGCTCAGTCGGTAGCGCGCCAGGCTCGTAATCTGTAGTTCCCAGGTTCGAGTCCCAGCTGGGTCAGCGTTGAGATTTATCTCCGCAAAAATTCCCCGCCCTGCCCACGGTCAGTAGGGGACACCGATGGGCTTGGAAAGGCCGCCGTCCGTCGGATGGGACGTTAAGCCGTGGCCCTGTGTGCGGGAGAGACATACCCTGTGCACGTTAAAGAACACGCTGGATGGCCTTAACGGGAGACTACCATCTGTCTCCCAACAGATGTTCCAGTGGGTCCCCTCCCCCAACCTTCTCTGAGCCTTCGGGGTCCATGTGACCTGGCCAGCCCATGGTGTGCAAAAAAGTGCCGCTCAGAGGTAAAACAACCCAACCCAGACCTCTGTAGCAAGGAGCTGTTTGATGAGTAATTTGTTTTTTATCTGTATAATGGTTCAAATAATTAAGTTCACATTTTATATTCAGACATATTTCTACCACTTTACAAATATGAATTTTGTAATACAAAAATTAAGGGTATTACAAATATGGCTTTTTTTTTTTTATTTTTTTTGGCCATCCCGTGGCCGAGTGGTTAGCACGCTTGGCTACTGATCTAAGGGACCTGGGTTCGAGCCCCGGGTAAGGCTTGGATGTATGTGTCGTTTTTCTGCTGAGGTCCTGCCATCTTCTCAGATCTCCTACTGTGGCATATAAACTGACAGGCTCCTGTCAGACCTCTGTGGCAAGTAGCTGCTTGAGGGGGTATTTATTTTATAACAATTTTTATCAAATTTTGCCTATTTCTTAGAAGTACAGACCCAAACACTACTTTATAGGCTCATGATGTCCTAAATAATAATTATACGTATCCACTAAAATAAAGTTTGCTGTCTTGGTGTTTTTTTCCCTTAGGAAAGGTTATGCTGAATCATTGCATCCATGGTGTGAAAGTTTAGAAAACGTTGGACTACATTTGTATTGCCTAATGATCCAAGACAGGCCCGTCCAACCCACACCTCATGAAAAGCCACTAAAAACCTAGGTTCTTAAACAGTTACAGGAAAAATTCTCCACTTAAATATGAAAACATGCATTTCTAATAAATAATGAACTGGAGAAAAAAAAACATTTTAAGCAATCAAGAAAATATTATCAAAAACACATATATTTTTTAATCATAAGTATTATGTATTAGCAAAATTGTTTAGTTATTCACCTAAGAATGTTTAGTCAAATAATTGGAAGAAATAAGTCAGATTCAGTATATTGATTATTTGTTTTATGAGCCGCAAGTTCTTTTGTAATGAGTCACAGGTTGGATGAGCCTGATCTAAGAGAATGTGCAGTTTATGCCCTCTTGTGTTATGATGAAGTATATCTCACAATAGACATTGAAAAGTGCTTGTGGAATATTAAGGAAAATGTTTTGTGATAATTTCATGATGTAAGGTAGAACACAACTTCTAGACTTGATAAATATTCATTAATATTGTTAGGTAAAAATTCAAATACTAATTAGGAAAGATTTCAGTGCCAGGAGATATCATTTGTGATAAGTTTAACTGCTTTGTGTTAACAGTGGATATTTAAGCTATGAACCCTTAGTTTTATTTCCCTTAGCAATTAAATGAGATCAGCTCCATCTGTATAAAATCTAAACTTAGTTATTTGAACATTTAACTAATATAAATTGAATTAAAAAATCAGCAGATATGAAAAAGCAAATTTTATAGTTTTTGTATTGTAATTTTAAAGATTTTAATAATTATATTAAGTGCACAATTTTTACTTAATTGAAATCCAAATGATCATTGTCGAGAGAGAAAAAAAAATCCTAAACCAAATTTTCAAATAGGAATAACAGAAATTAATTTTGTCTTATGTAAATGAAATTGGTGTAATATTTCTTATTATTTTTATTCAGCAATGATCTTTTTGCTACTGGTTTGTTGCAAGAACTCATATTTTAGATTATTATAGTATCTTTTAATGAATGTATTTTTTTTTAAGTTCTATGCATGTAACTAAACATAATTTTTTTTTTATATAGTGTAGTGGAAAAGATAGAACAAAGTATTAATTTTAACGAGATTAGCATTATATTTTATTGTTTTGATTTACTTTTATTAAACTGATGAATGTAAATGAAAAATGATTTTATATTATTTGTGATATAGTTTCCTTCCTATATTAAGTTATATACCATATTTAACTACATATAAGATGACTTCATCTAACATTTCTCAAACTGGTTGCATTCTCTAGGTGGATCATGACAGGCTTGAAAAGGGGTTATAAACATCTCATAGATGCGTCAGAGTGGTAGATTGGGCAAAATCCTGTACGTCTTTAAATTTTTCAGCAGTTTGTTGCAATTAAGGTCAAATACCGATTTAATGCCAATTATTTCTTATAATTGCATTCCTGGAAATTCAATCAAAATTGTTGATTTATTGTGCATTTTATATCGACTGCAAAATTGGAAATAACAGTTTCAAAGCTTATAATGAGAGATTCTTTTTTTATTATTGAAAAACTTTACAAGTGGTGTCACAATTGTGTTTGCTGCTGCTATAAATATAGCGTGACAGAAATAAACATTTCTAAACGAAATATTGTTTTCAGCTTAATGTATATTGATCTGATGAGCAAATGTTTAGCTTCCTCCCACACATACAATTTTTCCACTGTAGTTGGTAGATCCCATACAACAAGTTAATCGGAAAGTAAAAGTCGGATACAACCAAAATGTATCCGACTGTATAAGAACCAGATAGACAAAAATACAAGGTCTTTCATAACACTCTGTACAAATTTCAATGGGAGACAGGGAACACCAAGACAAACCTTTTTTGTTTTGAATGTATGTCCGCTGAGGTAACCCTTCGGTGCTAGGGGGACGAAGTGGAAATGGAGAACGGACTTGTGTTTATCATCGGCATTCGTAAATCAGACACATTACATGTAACATTGAGTGTTTCACGACTGCTGAGATGGCCGACATGCACCTGGCCTATGGGACTGCCAATGGAAACAGAAGAGTTGCTGTGATGTACCGACAGCCCTTCCCAACTAGATGTGTACCAAACCACCAAACATTTACGCGTTTGCACCGGCAACTGGAACATTCCATGCCAACATGCATGACACTGGTCAGGAGAGAACCTGCTCACTCCTGATGTGGAAGAGATCCTACGACGGATTGAGGACAATCCAGGCACAAGCACGTGAGCTGTTGCACTTAGCCTCGATGTGAACCATGTCATCACGTGGAGTTGTCAGTTGCACGAGCAGCAGTTACATCCGTTTCACTGTCAGAGAGTCCAGACATTGCAACCTCAGGATTACCCTTTGTGTACTAGTTCTGCCGCTCAATTCAGGCTTGTTACGATGACCGCTTCTACCTGGACCAAATGATTATCTCGGGAGACTAAATCGATGACCCAGAAAACTACAATCTTCCCAATAAAAAAAGATAAATTATACGTTGCCTGCGATAATGCTAAATATCTCAGCTTATAATGCATTGATCAAGAGAATACATACTTATTATTAGCAGGGGTGGCTCATAATCTGCTGGACCATTGCCGATTTATCTCCGCAAAACTCCCACCCTGCCCGTGATTAATAGGGTGCACCGATGGATTGGATAGGACGTTAAGCCCTGGCCCCATGTGTGGGAGGCTATCACCGGTCTACCAACAGTTGCCCCCTCCACCAACCTCGGAGTCCTTGTGACCTGGCCATTTAACCTACTGTGTGCAACTCAGAGGTAAAACAACCCAACTAATTGTTAGTGAGTCAAAGTCAGAGTATACGATGCATTAAGCAATTACAAACTAAGCCGTGGGGAAAATCTATTTTTCAAACAAGATTAAGATAGAAGCGAAAAACAGTGGGATTTACATAAATAGAATTTGATACACCAAAAAATTTGGAATTCCAAATGAAAAACAAATCTGTTTCATTGGATAACTTCAGGGAAACGTTAATTAAAAACTATGTTTACGCTTGGTCAGATTAAATGTCTTTTGAAAGGGGAAAACATTTCAAACGCACTTCAGGCAGAAAAATTTTTTAATATTATTATTAACAGTTGAAAATAATTTGTAATAGAGAGCTGGTATTTTAATTCTATCGAATTTAATTTTAAAAGCAAAATGAAAATAATTACTCAGAATCATCAAATTCTGTAGTAATTCATCATAAAAGTAATGCATATGATATAATCATGAAAATCTCAATTTTAGTATACACAGACATTTTATTAAGTAGTTCCTTGTTAGGTCAATAGTAACTTCTTAAACAAGCTTTTGGGAAAAAATGTGAACGAAGATAAAGATCTGAAGTCTGTTTAAATCTCTCTTCAACACTATCCTCTCAGTATTTAAAGGATTATAGTTATGGAAGCTGAAATACTTAGCAAGTCCACCAAAAAATAATCCTAAATTCGCGAAAATTAACAATTATTATGCGAACTTTCTTTAACACTATAAATAGCGAACGAGTGTTGTTGAAAATTTAATTGAAATCTTTAAATCATAAATTTTTTTATGAAAAAAAAAGTGAAGAAGTTTCGATAGTATCTCACTATTGATTTAACAGGGAACTGCATCTAATAAAGTGGTTGCTAAATGTATATCCATAATACTTTCCTCATAGCTACGAGACCTTATAATAAAAATAAATACCCCCTCAAGCAGCTGCTTGCCACAGAGGTCTGACAGGAGCCTGGTCAGTTTATATGCCACAGTAGGAGATCTGAGAGGATGGCAGGACCTCAGCAGAAAAAACGACACACACATCCATGCCTAATCCGGGGCTCGAACCCAGGTCCCTTAGATCAGTAGCCAAGCGTGCTAACCACTCGGCCACGGGACGGCATACGAGACCTTAGTTAAATAAAATTAAATAATTTTTCTGTCGATGCAAATCTATGTTACGCACGCTTGTTAACCACCATTCTCCCCACTATGACGTCTAACTCGCAGCCAATGAACTCTAAGACGCGTTCCATCGCGTAATAGCACCATACCTTCATTCACCCTGATTTAACATTCAGGCACAGTGGGCAAACACGCGACAATGAGCTCTGCATGCCAATTTCTGCCTATATAGGACCTCTAGTGCTCTATAGTCGGTCACATATGCCATTTATCGATCAAAAGGTAATTTAATAAATAATGGAGCGAGTAACTTTAACGTCTTTAAAAAATTACTTTATATGCAAAAAAAGATTGCTACAAGAGCGCTCTTACACTTGGAGGTGGCCTGGAACTGGAAAATACTGTTCACTAGTAAACATAAACTGGAAAAAGGTTTTCTAAAAACTTGACATGTTTTTTTTATGGTTGTCAAGTTGAATAGGCAGACAGCACATTTTGTGTTGTAGGGTAGCACTTTCAGAACCTATAGCAGTCTTAATGCCAACTCTAAAAACAAAATTTATCGACTCGCTATATGTGATAAAACTCGACACTTGTTTCATTACTTACAAAAAATTATCAATGCCTATTTTTACATGCTAATTAAATTCTTTCACCCGTAAGAATACTCCAATTTACATTTGTAATAAAATTTTCTCTCGTGAATTTATGGAGAAATGAAATCGTGACCATCTAAAATTAGGCATTTGTGCAGTCTTTGGCTTCTAAAAATATTTAATGTATTCTACCTAAAGATTATCCTCATTTTAATCACAATATGTAATTATATTGAGTCATGTCTAATTCATTCTTCAAATATTGAAAACTTTTGCTAAAATAACTTGCACAACAATAAAACGGACTCTTTTTATTATGCCTATTCCGAAATAAATTGTTAGGACATCAACAAATTTAAAGTCATAAGAAAATGTTCGTAAATTTATTATGTATCAGTGAGAGCTTAGACTGAGATAAGGTTTAACTTTGAGATGATGGTTATTGTTTTAAAAATCACTTTTTCGTAACTTTCTATACTGTCAAGCTATACAAATTCAAACCACATAGGTTAATGAAGAAGTATTTTTTTTGTGTTTAATTGTAATAAAAATTTATAAAACATTTTTCGCATAAATTCTTTTTATCGACATATAAAACATTTCATTGGCCCTTCAAATTTTATCTAATTTTTAGGAATATTTGGCAACACTGGTCTTAATCCTACATTTTCTAATGAATAAAAAAAACTGCTTGCGAGTCTCAATGACATAAAACATTAGTTCTTTTGTACTACACAATTTTATTCAACAACACATTTACAGTAATGATGCAGACATACAAAATGTAACAGTACTACAAAGCCGTATAATGGCAAGCCACTTTTTCTTGAGGTCACAGCTAGACATGAGAAAACTCATGTTCAGATTAAGAAAAAACAGTCGTCTCCAATTTTTCTCCTCACATATAAAACACCACTACAAAATACAATGGACCCACGATTTATAAATGCTTCTTCCAGTAGTAGCTTATGTAAAACTACTCACAACAAAATAGTGCATAAAATCACAGGAACTACGATACAATACTGATGGCATGTACATATATATGCTACGTTCTCTTTGAGAGACATGCATGTATTGCTTCTCTGGCTTCTTACACTGTGTCCCACAACAGTGAAAGCTGAGGTTTATATTATTGTTATTTCAACCTTTGTTAGAAATTATGAACTGGCAACTATCAAATATGTGGTTTTACCACAATCTGCATAGCAGTTACAACCTGAAAAATACATAAAATTCATTTCTCACATCACCGATTTGAAGCGTTTACGTAAACCTCTACAATGAAATCGCCCCTTCTCAAACTAATATTTCCCTCCATCTACTTTAAGAGAAATTCTGCAAAATATGAAAATAAAAAAAAAATTAAGAAAATTTTAAAAAAAGGTAAAAACTGGGAACCAGAATCTCGGAACTTTACACAAGTGGCTTTAAATATAACAGGAGATAAAAGGCTATATTTACACCCATACTTGTGAGTGTCATTTCATTACACTTGCAATGCATGACTAGAATATTTCAACTAGAATTCGTGTTCATTATAGAAAACTGCAGAGGTTGCATTATTCGTAGCAATTCCCTGATGCAAAACACAGAAAGTGGGCGTTAATAAATTTCCAATATCTAGAAATAACATTAACCTAAAGAAAAAACATATTAAAAGATATAATTTATTACTTTTGCTAGAAGAAAATATAACAATCAGAATATTGTGCGTCCATCTGAACAGAGTTTTCAATACAAATACAAAAAACGAAACTTTCATTTTCTCAGACGCAATATTATGCTGTAGATATTTCGAACCACGTGTGTAAAGTTGAATCTGGCCTTAAAACTTAGTCTGGTAAGATCTTTTACGGTTCTTAATGCAAACGCATCAAAAAGTAACATATTTTGGCAGGTTTTTTATTCAAAAGAAGGTTAGTTCCACAATTCAATAAAATGCTCTTTTAACCCAGGGCTTCTTTGTTACAGGTATCTATTTTTCTTCGAAATTTATGCTATTACTAAAAATTTCAGTTGCTTTTTAAAAAAAATTACTTGTTCTTAAAAGTATAAATATTATCCCACCATAGGCTTCGAATCGAAATTATATTTACCATGCATAACATTTGTTCTATTAAACATTTATACCAATTTCATTCATATTTTTTTAGGTTTTAACTTTTTTTTAATTTTTCGGTAGCTTCTAGAGGCTACTAACATTCTTCCACGTTGCATAATTTTGAAGAACACTGATACAGTTCAATCCACAGAAAATATATATATCTACTCAAGCATGTGAAGGGGATATCATACCCAAGAATCCTATTGGTGAAAATGGTCATAAAAAGCGCTGAGAATCAAAATCGTAAAGACATCATGCCTTACACCATACATAAGCCAGAATTTTGGCGCCACAGTAAATCGCTTAAACGATATTGCAAACGGTGGGCATATTACTATAACATCAGAATGATAGAACCATTTCTAGTGTCTCTGAATTAGCCACTAAGATTAGTGTGATTTCGACATGAGCAAAATAATTAGCATTTTCTGTACTGTCCTCCTGCAGCGAAGGTTTTTTGCAATAAATAATGTATTTTACAACCGTGGCTTTCAGTTTCACTTTGCTAAATATGTCGTACTATAAACTTCTGATACGAGCCCAGGTCCCATGCTAAAGAGATGAATACACTAACTCAATGGCAACATTTCTACAGGTGCCAAAGATTTACAAATGTTACGCAATTGGGAAATGATGAAACTGGCGTTGAACACAACAATATCAAGAAAGTATCTATATCTAAGATGACTAATGGATATTTTACTGATATTCTGGTTGTGAGCACACAATGAAACCGCCACCAAAAGTATTTCAAGTATACTTAAATCCTTCGAGAAAAATCAAGGTAGTTTATATTTTTATAATTGTTTATTTCAAATACTATGCAGCAAATTCTTTATATAAAATTTGAGTACTTGCCGAACATCGATTTTTTTGCTTATACTAAATGCCCAAATATAACCTAGCAAACTATTGTAATTACATTCAAACAAACTCAATCCTAATATCGCTTTTAAATATTCTGCATTCAAGACTGGAATTGGTGAACAAAAGATCCTTAAGTGTGACTATTAAATCATTGTGATCCTTAAGAAAACACCTTATATAACAATGTCTGATTCTACTGATTCCATAACTCATGAATCAATATAAATACCGATGTAAAGATCCGTTGTTATATGGTAGCATCATAATATCAAATGGCCAGGTCACATTAAGGAAATTTTGGATATTTATAAGCTCACAAGCACTTTAGGTTATTGTTTACCAAACTAGTAGGTATGTCTTTATTTGGAAATGCTACCACTTTGGTTAAGATTTCGCTGATTTGAAAAGTTGTTTCAAAACCTTAAAACAAACTTGTATATCTTATCAATGTGGGGAAGATATCTCAGACACAATATTTAAGATTAAACAACCAGGACCATAAAGCTGTTTTACCTGGGGATATTTTATCGCCTATCATTCAGTCCTGATCAAATCTCGATAACATAATGTCCCATACATCAGTTCCATTTTCTGTGCATGCAACATTTTCTAAAATATATTATGAGATTCTACACCAATTTAGAAGTGCGAGGATAGAATTTTTTTTTTTACCAAGTTGAAATTGTGATCATCAGCATAAAGGAATAAGTTGCTATCCTACAACAAATTGTAAAAGTTTTTTTTTTTGGGGGGGGACAAAAAAATTTAATGTCATTTGTAAATTAACACAATCCGTTGACAACTGCAGGCCTAACCTTCGTACATGAATAATATCTGCCATAAAAATTTATTTTAAAAACTCCAATAATGTCTTATGCTTTATTTGACAAAATTTGCTATTTTTCTTCGTTCATAGAAAGAAAAAACATCATTATTTCAAACTACGAAGTGTTTCTTTTAATTCCAAATGTTACTCAACATCGAAGAATTCAAGTTAATATAATCTAACTCTGAATCATTATGATGTTTAAAACAAAATCCCTAGAATTAAAAAAAAAACTTCGTAACAGAAAAGCATCTGAAAATGACAAAAACATTTACACAAGTACGTATGTGCAATGATTTTCTGAATTATTAAAAACGGTAAAGAAACCATACAGCGATTAATTAATTTCCACATTTAGAAACAAGTTTCGAATTTCAAACAGAAATTACAAGTAGTTGAACATTATTGCTTGCTCTATACGTAATTTGCAATATAAACATCTTCCTGGCATTAGGACTGGAACATGACGCCTGTTCTATAAAAAAATAAATCCAGCTCACCGATTGCTCTCCTATCAGACATTGCTTTTGACTGAATCACTGTTAATTATGGAAAAATACTCCTAATCACTGTTTACAGATTCGCAATTATAAAGAACATACACAAATACTGTACTCTTTGTCAGCCCACTGAAACAATGAGCAATTAGTTGTACATAAAATTATTTATCTGACAGTTATATATATATCATTCTTATAAAAAGTGTAACTGCAGGTGCATGCGTGTAGACACAGTAATGGAAGCAAATTTGCTCGCTGTAAAATTTTGGAGCAGTAGTATTTACAAACTGAATACTTTAATGTCTTTCACAATTAATTTGTTACTGCAACATGATGTGTCAAAAATATCAATGGCAGAAATGGAGACGAACCATAGGTGCAGAAGTATTTCTTTTTCTGAACAAAATACGTGTCAAGAGCTAAAAGGCATGTATACAAATACTATTACAAACAATAGCTTATTATAAATAATTTCTAACTTACAATAATCAGAAGCTGAAATTAGTTGAATGTTACTATTATTTGTTCAGAAAAAACACCTCTATTAGGAATAGCACATAAAACAGGAATGAAAAATCTGGGTCAATGATGAATTCATGACTGTATATGCAAAAACGCTATAAAAGGCGTTAAGAAAATAACTAGTGAAATTATTATAGCACTGGATATCGTCAAACATCAGTCTCAAGATTTCTTTTTAACTTATTTTATACGTACATTGCCATATACTATATCTCGCCAATAGTAAAGAAAAAATCCAGCTTGTTAACGATACTGTGCTTGGCTGCCCAATGCATTGCAAAACAATGAACAGCCAGGCATGATGATGCGAGCAGTAGATAACTGGTGTACCAGAGTTACTGTTTATCATGCACTGGTTAGGGAATTATCGTCTTACACAGGGGCAGTACTTATTAAAGCTCGTAACATCATTAGAGAACAACTGGGCAATTTCGAACCTATCGTGAAAGTTTCTAAATGTATGGCTTTCATCCAAACAAGTCTAATATCCTATCCAATGGATCGTAGTTCTTTTCATGCCTACTGAACCTCCTTTCTCAAGAGCGTAAATCTGAACGATAAACCCTCACCTACACTTGGTGAGAAAGGGGTACACCGATGGGCTTGAAAAGACTGCTTGTCCGTCGGATGGGATGTAAAGCTGCGGCACCATGTGCAGGAAAACCATACCCTGTGCACAATAAAGAATTTGCTGGATGGCCTTGACGAGAGGCTTCCATCTATCTCCTAACAGCTGTCCAGTGGGTCACTTTCCCCAACCTTTTTCTAAGCCTTTGTGACCTCGTCATTCAGCCTATTGTGTTAAAAAAAAGTGCCTCTCAGAGATAAAACAACCCAACCAAGTAATTTTGAAAATATCTTAATTTAAAAATTTATCAGCACGTTTTCGGAGCTATCATGCAACCATCTTTTTCTTGATTAGAACCAAGTGTCGATAAACCCACTGTAAACATTCTAAAACATGCAAAAAGATTTTATTGATCAGCAGTGTTCAGGGATTATTCTTGCTTGAGCTTAGGGTTGCTAGTTCTCTAGATTTAGCTCCCAATTTTCGAAAACTATGCACGTCACTGCTCGGTTTATGAGAAAATTTTTAATATGAACCTATGTGCAATTCGTTGACAGATTTTTTTCTCGTTATGAATAGCTTCTGAATGAGTAAGATTTACCACCGGCTCAAGACAATTTTTCCTTTACAACCATCTTCACCGTGTTACTTAAAACAGCTTAATAGTGGTTAGATACTCAGTAACAGATACTGCAGGAATATAAATAGGGAAATTTAAATTTATGCAAATTAACTGACATCACATGACCCAATTTCTTTGAATCTCTACATAACCAAAAGTAAACTACTCTGTTGAAAGTTGTTTCAAATAGAATGAATTTAGAATAGAAGAAAAGCAACTGGTAAAAATTACGTTACTTAATTTTACTACAGGTTACTAAACCATACAAAAAAAAATTACTACTCAAGCAGCTCTGTCACAAAGGTCTCCCTTTAAATTTTTCTCATCCAAGTTTCGTACATCGACAACTATCAATATTAACATATTCCTAACCAAAATTCATTTTGAGGAACATGTCATATCTTTGTGTGCTTTAAATAAAGCTCTTGGAATGGAAGCTTTTCACTCATATATTAAAACACAGTACAAAATGTTTATCACTGTATCAAAATATCAAACTTGATCCTTCAGAGATAACAATCTTGTCTAAGATGCTTCAAGAGAAACAGTGGCAGTCCCAGGAATCACATTATTTTGGTGGGGAGGGCAACACTCAAAAACGGAACTCATCCTAGTGGCGCAATTGTTCTCTCTGAACCCCGCTTTTTCGGGAGCAGGGAGTCCCCCCCCCCCCTTGAAATCATCACTAACAAGAAAAAAAAAAGAACCCATTTCAGAAAAAAATAAGACAGTTAAACTCAAGGGTTAAAAATCAAAAAGAATTTTATCAACACACACAGTTTTAAGCCGAGAATTTAAAATTAATGCATTTTGCACACTATTATGAAATAAAATAATCAATCCTGTAGCACATTAACAAATACTCGAGAAAAAAAACTATGGCTATACTTAGATATATACTTTTCAACAATTAAATATTGGAAGAAAATTAAGTTCATAAAGGATGCTATTCCATCTATTCAGATAAAATAAGCAAAAAAGAAGATTTATGCCAACTTTTTTTTTTATTAGATTGCTGTTTAGGTGAACATTCTTTACAAAGAATTCATTGTCGGCTTTCTCAGCAAAAGTAGAACGAGAAGAAAAAAAATCGTTTGATACAGGGAGAAAAATGAACTGAACTTATAACCAAGACCCAATGTGTGGAATATGACACAAATATATTCTAAGGATAGTAAATCGAAAAAAGAGAAAGTGGCTGATACAACAGCTTCAACCTTATTACTCTATTAAAGAACTTCTATTAATTACAAACCGACTTAAAAGTGGATAAATTGGCAACTACAATAGGCTCTTTATTGGCGGCGTGTGGAGGAGTATCTCATACTTGGCTCTCAACCAGTGATGTAAATAAGAGTCAAATTTTTTTGCTTTGGAATCATACCTGATTTTTGGCCCAATTATATTATGTATAAGTGTTAACTATAATCTTAAAATGAAAATTTCATCTCGTGTGGCTTTCTATAATGTTTTGGGGCCTACGCCACTCCCCGTTTCCATTCAGGAATTCAATTAAAACTCAATTATTATATAAAGACTTTGGGTTGTTTTACCTCTGAGCGGCACTTTTTTTTGCACACCATGGGCTAAATGGCCAGGTCACATGGACCCCGAAGGCTCAGAGAAGGTTGGGGAGGGAACCCACTGGAACAGCTGTTGGGAGACAGATGGTAGCCTCCCGTCAAGGCCAACCAGCGTGTTCTTTAACGTGCACAGGGTATGGCTCTCCAGCACACGGGGCCACGGCTTAACGTCCCATCCGACGGACGGCGGCCTTTCCAAGCCCATCGGTGTCCCCTACTGACCGTGGGCAGGGCGGGGAATTTTTGCGGAGATAAATCTCAACGCTGACCCAGCTGGGACTCGAACCTGGGAACTACAGATTACGAGCCTGGCGCGCTACCGACTGAGCCACCACCGCCCCTATAAAGACTTTGAATTGACTGTAAGACTTGGAGCTCTTTGATTCCACTAAGATGGGTTTTTTGATATGTATTTTAAACTTTTGAGAACTATACTCTTTTTACGTGTTATTAAAATATTTTGCTCAGAATTTCTTGAAATACATCTGCACCCATAACGATTTGGTTTTCTGAGCAATTTATTACACCATAGGACACGAGTTATTTTCTGACCACACATATTTGTAGCAATCGGCAAAATCAACAATGACATGTAAGAAGACATGCATAAGTAATACCTGCCCAATGTCTTGAACTTCTGCATCCATATATACCCTCTAAAGATCAGGGGAAAATATTTACATAATATAAAATTATGTATTGCGTAATGTCATTAATCATTTATGACTCTCCACTAATGATAATGCTGAGATAAATACTTTATTTGTGAATATACTAGTAGCATACCTGCACAGTAAGAAATGTGACAATGATTAAAAATTAGTATGCTGTTTAGAACAGAACAGCATAAAAATCACTAAAGTAATTTAAATATTATGCATCAAATACTGATGCTGAATAACAATTTGTTACTACAGGAAATCTTCATTTCCACAAAACAATCAGTACCCTGAGGATAATTGTCCCTGAACTTTTAACTGCCCTGATAAAATTACTGATGTTAGGATGCCCTTTTCTAAACAGCTATACAAACTTGAGAATTTTTCCACATCACTGAATTAAATACTTATGAAAATATGCTTTATTGCTTACAATGAGAATCTGCATTTTAAATTATCCAAGTGCATTCTACAAAAACAGCTGATAGTTCAGTTTATTGGCGGAGATGGGAATGAAGTTATATTCTTTGATGAAGTGGGGAATAACTAGGAAGCTAGAACATGACACTAGTGACTTGAAGCTTTCAGAGAAAAAAAAAACTACGCTATCAAAACTCGAGATTCCTTATTAAGTTATAATTGTTTCTAAATTCGAAGGCGAATTTAGAAACAATCGTAACTTAATAAGGAATCTTAAGTCTCTCTTTGCCACTTTTTAATATTATCTGTATTATTTGTCCTAAGACAGTCTTGATGCCCAAGATTACTTGGATCACTGTGTTAGATTTGTATAAGTAAGATATTATGTATACATATATTTTTCAAAAGAATTCACGGATTAATTTATAGGAGAATCAACATCCAGAAATTGCAGAATAAGTTTGTGAAGTTTTTGACTATTATATATAGATGAAACCATGGGTGCTGAAGATATACCAGGGGGATGGGGGTGGATCCGGATTTACTTATCCATTTCTTGCTTTTTAGTGTCAACTTCTCAGGAAACGTTATCACTAAAAAGACCCCTCATTCTCCTGCATTGGAGAAAACTACAGATTTCATTTGGCCCCTGGAGATACAGTGGAAGAATAGTTTACACCCCAATTTTGGGGAGAGAAATTATGGTAAGGGTAAATTTTATATAACCCACTATGATACTCCCCATGTCACAAACTTTCACATGCTTAACTCTCATACTCATAAGATAATGGTGAAACAATTGTTTACACCTTTCCCCTTTTTTCAGGGGAATGGGGAGGAAAGAATGTTTTTTTTAATACACTGCTGGCATTCTGCATGCTATAAGCTTCCATTTGATACATAACTCATTAAACTCAGCCATTGTATTCGAAAGATATAGTACAATAATCATTTACATATTTTCTCTTCTTTATGATGGGGGGGGGGTAAATTTTTCTGTAGCAAATGGCATTTTCACATCATAAGCTTTCATCTGGTATAAAATTCATTACAATAGGTCACTGTGTTGGACGATTGGTGAAACTGTTTTGCCAAACACACGAACTGACAAATCATGAGCTAAAAAAAGCAATATGAAAGCTGATAAAACTGTATTATTAGGCTGACCTTTTATAATATGCAAAGATTTCCTACCTTCCGTATTAAGTTTTTAATAAAATATTTATTTAAGTAAAATTTTTTTATTAAACTAACGAGATAGCTTTAGAAACCAGTAAATTAAAGAAATAAAAATTAATGATAATATTGGCAAACCTGTAAAAAAAAGAAATGGGAGTAAATAAGTCAAATATGCAAATTACCATAAGAGTCACCAGTAACTAAATATGGTAAACTGAGAATTTCTAAATGAATGTAGAATCACCTGGCGTCAGTTCAAGAAGGAATTGGTCTGAAGCATGTAAATGTATTTTTTCTTTTAGTTTAATTTTAAGTCTTTCTAGTAAATAAACTAAGACTTACGGCTGATTTTTAGATGTATAATCCTGTCTAATCTAATCACAAGACAAACAAGTGGATTAGCAAAAGAGCCATTCAAAATGAATTATTTTAAATTGTACAAAGAAATATGGTTCAACTTAAAAGATAAATATTTAACAAAAACATACAAAGCATTTTTTGTTGTTTGTGGAGTGTTGTAGCTCTAACTTAATATAAGCTTTATATACATATGGATAATTAGATAAACTAAGCATAAGATCAAAAAAGTAAAAAAATTCAGAATTATTTGCTAATTTGTGTATGTTTTTTCAATATGCTTCTCTCTAACCATCCCACAGACAACTTATAAACTGTTCAATACTTTCTCCTTTTCATTTTTGTAAAACTCTCTTCAGTAGTCTTCTGTATAATTTGTTGCACAATTTACTTTAATTTACATTAATTACATATAATTTAGGTCACAGCATATTTCTGTTAACAAGGTTACTCTAAAACTTTTAGAAAAACTCTGCTCTAATGTATGTTGAATTAAAATGTTCAGTTCCCCAATTTTCAGTTACTGTTATTCACTGTTCAAATCTTAGTTCACTTAAATGTTTAATTATTTCCCACATAATTTAAATGGATGCAATCATTTAATAAAGTTACATATTCTAACAGCTGAAATCGCAAAAAAAAAGTCTTTGCATAACTTATATTTTAGCCAAATAGTTTATCTTAAATATATTATATGCATGTAATAACTTTCATAAGTATTTAATATATGCTACCACTTAATTACTAGCTTCTCATAATAGGACAGAATCAAGTTAATGAGGTATGTTCTAGTTGCCACTTTTTAATGGCATTTGGCTGCAAAACCAGATTTTCTCAATTACTATCATCTTCAGATATTTATCATTCAAAATAAATTTCCATAAGAACTTATTTCAATAAAAAAACACAAACTAAAATTGTAGTGAAAAAATATTACAGTATTACAAGGTTTCAGTAATCAAAATCATAGTGGCAAGCATTATAGTCTTATATGAAAATTTAAATAAGGCAGTAAAAAAAGCTAGATTCATAGAAAACCGATTTCGTTTTACAACAATAAATACAAAATTACTTTTCAAGATTCTGCATATTAGATATAAACGTCAGGATTTTAAAACTCTTCATTATAAACGTATTACATTTGCTTCAATACAATGCTTATACCAGTGTTTTTCAAAAAATATTTTCCTTAATGGAACACTTAAAAGTTTGGTGAAATAGTGAGGTTCACACTTATAACATTGAAAAAAAGAAGCTATATAATGCAATAAGTTGCTTATTTTCCAACACTGTATATGGTTTTTAACTTATTTCCAGTGGTTTGTTCTATAAGAAAACTACACTGATATAACATATGTGTTATCCTCTTATGTTGAGCAGTGTATAGGTATTAAATATGTACAACAAAAAATAAACACCAAAGCAACAGTTAAATAAAACAGACTCCCTCTTAACTGGTACATCAATTTAACTGACTTCATCCTTGGAACAGACTTTTCATATTTCTAAGTGTGCTTGTCTTGCTCCCCATGTTTATACTGCATAGTATTTGGAAGGTATATCCCACATTTTATTTCACTCTTTATATACATGAGTCAGGTCTTTGTATTGCAATAGTAATCAAGATATGCTTCCCTTGTCTTCTGTTAACTCATAATGAATGCACTAGCTTTAATCTGAATATACAATAGGTGTGAGTGATAATGTAGAGCAGAATTTGCAATATCCTGAGGATGAGATGGTTTTATGATGCTATCTCCCCCACCAAATGAAAGTTCTGGGGCACACTCCTGTGAGATGTCCCATATTACCAGTAAAGAAGCACGAAAGTTGTCTTTCCTAGATACAGAACGGCAAGTTTGATCTAAACCTACCGACATGTTATTTCAAAATAAAAAAATTGCCTACACTTCTCTCACCAGAATATCAGAAAAAATAGTTTTAAAGAATGAAAATTTATTTTCCAATTTATATTTGTATTGTACATATATATTACATGTAGTGTGCAAGTGACATATTTTAGTAGATATGTGGTATAAGGCCATTAGTGCTGTAGTTGGGTAGGAGTGGCATTCCTTAATTTTTTAGGGGGAATGTGCTCCCCAGTCATAGACCCCTACCTTAGCTTCAGCCCTTCTCGAAATTCTGAGTTTTCCCGTGCAGACAGCATACATATACTTTCAAAAATTGTTCAATTTTATTTTTAATTAGAAACATCTTTCTGTTGTTTGATACAAATATAGATTATGGTGAGAACATCGCTTGGATTTATTAGTACTGAATTTACAACATAGAGCATTAATAGAAAATAGTTGAGAGAAAGTGGGTGTTACTGCTTGTATATTGCCTCACTTCATCATTTAGTAATACTGTGCTAAAGGGCATAGAATTTGCGTTTACTAAAATTATCTGCTTTTGATGGATTTATAAATTTTGCAAGTTAACTATTTAAATATAGTATTAATAAAACTTTTATATAAACTTATAGGATTTTTTTTTAATAGGTGAAATATATTTCACAGAGCACCTGTAGCTCCCACAACCCCAATTGAAAAACACTGGCTAAGCACTTAAAATGTGAATTATTTGTTAAATTTATTATAAAATTTTTTTGCCAAAAAGATTTTTTGAATATCTCATCTTTTAAATAACCTTATGATTCTATGCTACAATCAATGATTAAATTTATAATGCACTTTTTTCTATCAATGCTTTTTAACTGTTTTTAAAATGCAATACTCTTTATGGTATGATCTTATGAAGATTATATTAATATAAAAAACTACATATGAAACTTTTCATCAATTGTTTTAAAGAAATAATTTAAGAATATGAAGTTGCGATAATTTTTTATGTAGAAAGTTTCAATATTTTTATTTTGCTGATTTATTAAAATAAATCTGAACAATTATCTGTAAAAATTCAATTTGCTAGTGTATGGCAATTTGCAACATTAAGTGTGTTGGCATGCAATGGACCAATACAAATAACAATCTACCACATTCTTTGAAGATCTGCAGTCCAAATGTAGAAATTTTCCAATTCTACATATATAAACTGTGTAGGGGATAGCTTTCTCTAAAATTCCAAAGTTGCATTTTACAACTTCTTTTCTTCATAATATGATCTCATATTGGTTACTTACAAGTGAGGTCTGCTGTGAAGCTTTCATCATTTCATATACTATCAAATGCACTTTACAAAACTTATTTGCTATACTACCCATAGTTTTTATGCTTCAAAAATAATTATATACAAAGATTAAAATTCACTGTTGTAGAAAAAGTACTAATTTTAATCAAAACATGTGTATTTTTTTTGTGTAATTGTATATGCAAAATAAATTAATCCTAATAAGAGAAGAAATATCATTATCTTTTCAATCTTTATAATATATATATGCCACATATTAAGAATTATCCAAGTAAATAACAAAAATTTCTGACTTAAGACTATCCACCACAGAACACTGGATTATCATCATAATCTGAATTTCAAAACTTAATTAAACCCTAAGTAATGTGATAAGTCAGATTTTTTGTTAGAGATAAAGGTAGATATCTAAAAATTAATCATGTCAGGAATTCAAAATTTTATTGCATGCTTGTCTAATTACCACTGATATATATATATGCTTAAACTGAACTTTTCCTTTCATGTGTATGTTACAGAAATATGAGCACTACTCATTTCCCTGTAATATTAGGAAAAATAACACATAAGAGTCTTCAATTAGTTCTAGTTTATCTCTCAACACAGAATGGTATAACAATACACATTAAGAGCTTTCCAGAACACAGTAAAATAAAAAGAAGCCAAATAATGCTATGGGGGAATATCGCAATGTGCATATAGAACTTAAGAAGTACAACCATCCTGATAAACAACCAGAAATGTTCAATTGTTAAATTAGACAATAATTTCAAAAATTCTGAAGATTTCTAATTGAAATTATGACACTAATAACTATAACACAAACAGTAACAATCAGAGCTAAACTTAATAATTACAAACATGATTAGCATTTGTAATAACAATTTTTTTTTTCAGATGAAAGAGTAAAATGATCAGCTCTAAAACTAATTTTAAAGCAGCTACAATGATCTTTCATTTGCTATAGCTCAATAAGTTATCTTTAAAATAATAAAACTTTTTTAAAGTAACAATATGCACATTGAAAAGTAAAAAAAAAATACACAACAATTATATTTTAAATTATTTTGGATCATTATTCTTCTTAAATATATAAATATATTCACAATAATAAAAATATGCAAATAATTTTATACTTCTGAATTTTTAATAGTCATTTGTTGTTCATATCAAGAAAGATCCCTTTAATTTACAAAATACAAATAATCAATTACAGATACCAATCACAACAGACTAGGAATGACTAAAAATATACTACTCTCTTTACCTTGTGTTTACACTATGAAAACAGAGCTCTCCAATATAAACAAAATGTAACAGGTGATACTACATTAAGAACTAAAATGAATTAGTTATTGCTCCAACTCTAGCTGAATCAGCTACCTTCCTTCTGAGAACACTTGCACATATAGATTTATAACAGGGCAATGACATTTATTAGCTTTGTTTCATGAGCAACGAAGTGCTACTTAGCTGTCAGGGAAAAATAGTCAAGTACATGTCAAAGACAGACAGATTAATCAAAAAAAATTGTACTATGGGCACATTGATGGAATACTCTTACTGTCATTTGTTGGTATCTTAACTTCAAGTACTTACCATAAAGGATTACCTTACAAATATCAATATTCATATAAATATAATTTTCATAAACTAAACTGTAAAACTGTAACATAAACCGACTGTAAATCATGCACTTCCAAATGTTCCTTATATCACATAATTTCAGATTTCAGATACAAACACTCTCCAGGATACGCAAACCAGACTTATGCAAATTTGACTTTATATAAATCCTTTCTTGCAGCCTCCATTATGTTTTTGGTTGCATGAAAGCTTACATTAGACACAGAATAGGTAAGTACAGTGTTAACTCTCATAGGCTGCTATGTTAACCAGCTATCACTGAACATTCCCACAGAACAGCACTTTGGACAGTTCAATGAGGGAACCTGTCATGTGATGTTATATAAATATTTTTCTTCTACTGAATAACATGTCGTATATACATATAGTATATATGTATACATATATTTGATATTTAATTAAGGGTAACAAAAATTTTCATTAAGTGAAGTATAGTGGAGTTGTTTACGCAAGGCTTCAAAATAGTGTCAGACTTTGGCAAAATTCAGTTTCTGCAAGGACTTGCGGAACAGAACCCTGACATAACCTGGGGTGTGTCTGTTATAGAAATTAGAGATTAATCTTTTAAAGCAACATATTCAAAAAGAAGAGACAAAGGATAACTATATACAAATAAGCAAACATAAATAGAGACATGGACACTGATAGAGAAGTTAACATCTAATAAAAGAGCAATCAAAATGGATTTCTAGAGAGTGTGTGCAAGAAAAGAATGGATGAAATCAGAAATGAGGAAATTAGAACTGTGGGAACAGAGGAAGATACTGGAAAAGATAGAGTAAAAAGCATGGTGATATGAACTAAGATAGATAATGGATGATGGTTGAAGAGGATACTAAGCAAAAGAGAACATAGAAAGGAAGATTAGAGAGAAAGTAGTGGAGAGTTGGGTTGGGTTGTTTTACCTCTGAGCGGCACTTTTTTGCACACAATGGGCTAAATGGCCAGGTCACATGGACCCCGAAGGCTCAGAGAAGGTTGGGGGAGGGGATCCACTGGAACAGCTGTTGGGAGACAGATGGTAGCCTCCCGTCAAGGCCATCCAGCGTGTTCTTTAATGTGCACAGGGTATGGCTCTCCCGCACACGGGGCCACGGCTTAACGTCCCATCCAACGGATGACGGCCTTTCCAAGCCCATCAGTGTCCCCTACTGACCGTGGGCAGGGCGGGGAATTTTGCAGAGATAAGTAGTGGAGAGAAATGCTACTTAGATAAATGCCTGTGAAAGTAGGAAAGGGAATCCTCTTTTGGGAAAACATTTTAAGCCATGAAGGAAATGTTTTTTAGCTTTTTATTTGAAAAGTTTCTTAAAAGAAATTTGTTTTCCCCTATAAGGTCTAGAGTAGTTGAAAGAAATTGCATTTCAAGGTAAACAAAGACAATGACATAAAAACGACACTAATTGGTCACTATTGGAAACCAGGTGTCCATTAGTGGACCCCTGTAAATTAGTTTTTTTCTCTCACAAAAGTAGCTCTCTCCCATAGATTATTACCATAAAGAAACAAACTGACTAAACATTTATATTTGTTATGAAAAATATTTCTCTTTTCAAAGCTTCATATGGCTGTTGTTTGAATTCTGGTTCACCAGTGATGAACTTGATAAATACATTGTCTTGCCCTGTACTAGTCCAACTAGTAAAAATCAATATTTGTAATGATAGCTTGGATTCATGCAAAATGTAGATGTGGGTTATTTCTACTTCTAAAAGCTGAAATAAGTTACTAAAGGAGGAGTATGAAAGTGATTTGTTTTAACTTGCAACTTTACTGAAATATACAAAATATCTAATTTCTTAATGTATTGACAACTATTTCTGTTAATGAGTTGGAAGGCAGCTACAGTATCTTTTGAAAAGTAATAAGCTACAGCAGACTATACAGTTTGATTGAATACATGCATACAAAGTGATCAAACTACATAAAGAGACACAAATCACTTTTGAAAAACTTGCTGTCAAGGATCTGTAATTCAGAAAACTGTGCTTTTTAGACTAAGCTTATAGGAATGCAGACAACAACTATTATACATGTCAAACACTTTCAACACACTTTAACTAGTGGTTCCCAACTTGGCCTGAAGTCAAAAGTGGCCCACAGATTGTGTGAAAATTATACATATGTTAGAATTCAGTTTGTTTAATTGATATTTTCAATATCAAGGAAATTAACTTCTTGAAAAATATCATTGCAGTATATTTGTACTATTATTGTACTGAATAGCTTTTTTTTTTCAGTTAATAGGTACTGGGGTCCTTTAGTTTTACTATCACAAATTTTTAACTGTCTAGGAAAAAAGGTCAGAAAACCCTGCTTTACACTGCCTTCATCCAGGCACGAGCAGTTCATTAAATAGCTTGTGCCTGGATGCACTAACAAGTATGCAAAGATTTTTCAATATTACAGATTCTGAGTTTTATTGTTTTCTCAGCAAAGTAGGTGTTCCATCAATGATTGTGCCTTCCCAAAACATGAAGACTATTCCACAGAGTATATAACATGAATTATTTATTTCTCCAAAAGTACTATAATAATTTTCATTTATCAGTAATAATAGCACTATCCTGTACAACATTTCTGAAACATAAATCTGCTTTTTAAATTTAATAATTAAGATTTGTTGTTAATAATATCTCCAGTTGTTAATAATATCTCACTGATATTATTTTGGGTCCATTGGTAGTTTAAATTTTCTTTGTTGTCAGCACCAGTTATTTGATAATATAGATGGAAAGTAATAAAAACATTGATACTCATATTTTCTAATATATGTAAAATTCAATCTGAAATTATTTTAAATAAAATGTAAATTTTATTCTTTTATGATGAATGTTTTAAATATTAAACACATTTAATAATGGTTGAAATTAATGGCATTAAACATGTTGAAAAATCATAAACACTTACTACAAAATTTTTATTGGGAAAATTATAAAGAGTAAAAAACATTTTTTTTTTCATCTTTGAGATGAAATTTACTTTTTAAATTTTTTTTATGGATCTTCTGTATGAAATCAGTAACAAAACATTATGCATGTATTTATTGAAAAGCATGGCATATAGCTTTATCACACTGTTTCATAGCTTATCAAACTGATATACACTTTGACTACTATTGGGGAGCTCTGGTAAAATGACTATTTTCACTAAATAATAACCATTCTTTAAAGTGCAAACCAATCATCATATTTTATGTACAAAAGCTGAATTTCTTGGTTATATGCTAGTTTGAAATGATCATGGAATAAATAAATATTTGGCGCATATATATTTTCTTTCAATCTACTCTGGCACAGATATATTCAGAACACATAAAACACTAACAATCACAGAATACTGGAATTATTAAATACTTCTGGAAGACTACTATCTACTTAAATAATAATTTCAAATTACAGTACCAGCTGCATTGCTCAACATTATAGCAAATAAAAATCATAACATAGAAAATAAAATATATTCATAAAAACTAAATGCAAATGACTATATTACAAGCACTAACATGTTCATCAGTATTTGACAAAAAAAAATCTTATGAGGAATTCTAGAGAGCTGCCACCTGATATAGAATGCTGTCTTTGTGAAAAGTGCAGGTTATACCAATAAGAAAATCATATGAATGCCTCAGCAAAATCCCTCAAGGTTAAAAACTAACCACTGATTCAAAATTACTCATTCTGGGTTATATTGGTCTTAATTTAATACTTCTTAATTAATTTGGTATGTAAAAATGAAACTCAATACTATTTCTTTTATTTCCAAATTGATTTATCAAATATTTCCCACATATACTGCAAACACTAATTTTATTTGCATGCCACAGATATTTTGTATATTACATTTTTGAAGCATAATATAATATTTTATAAACCAGTAAATGTGTAAAATACCCATAAACTATCTCCCATATTTCAAATCTAGGCTAGTGTTTCTTAGACCTAGTTAATTTTTTTATTGCTAGCCACTTGAATGAGCATTAAATTCAAAGAATTACGAAGTAATATTTTATCTTTTAATTGCTACTTAAATATGACGTTTCAACGCAATGTGTGTTTCTTAACAAAAATAAAAGGCAAATTCGAGTTAAGATTTCTAATAACTTAGGCATTTGCAAAAGATAGAGAGAAACTTAAATACTGTCATTTCAACTAGACTAAGAATTAATCTCCATGTAATAAAGTAATGTCTCAATATATTAAAATAAAATATCATAGCAGAGTAAATCCATTTATGATAGTTATATTTTGCGATAAGAAATATTTATTTATTAACCTTTAGAGTACGGAGCAGGGGGCTTTGGGTCCCCCAAGATTTGTTTGTTTTCTAATAACTTCATAAATAATTTTTTCCCAATATTCTTCTTTCAGGTAGTCGATTTTTATTGCAAATTTAATATAAGTACATATTCATAGTATATTTTGGTTAATTATTTTATAAAAGGTAATTTTTTCATTTGGGGGGTCCAAGATACCCCACTTTGTAGTTTAGATTACACTTTTGGGTTTTTTCCTTACAGGAAAAATGGCAAATTGCAACAAATTGCCCAAAATGAGTTGGAAGAGTATTTGGACACTTTTGATATTGATGCTAGCGATGATGATATTAATTTTCTGAGGAGTCAGATCAGTATGTTGCAAAGTCAGGCATAGTTTGGTCCAGCAAGCCATTTCCACATGTGTAGGTTACAAAGAAATATTTTGAACGTGACACTTGGTGTGACCAGTTACATGAGCCCAGCAATTGAAATCGATGATATATTCAATTATCTCATAATGCCAATGATGAAAGAAAAGATCACTAATCATACCAACGAGGAGGCTCAGCGAGTTTTTGATAAGTACAATGAAAAATTCCCTGATAAACAAAGAACTTGGAAAGCAGTAACTGTAACCAAACTGGATGCATTTTTCAGAGTACTTATAACAGCTTGAGCGCTACATTGCACGAGAAAATGTTAAGGAAATGTGGACTACTAATGAATCTATTCGAAGAAATACATTTACTGCAGCAATGCCCCATGACAGATTTATTGCAATATCTCAATACATAAGATTTGACGATAAAACTACCAGAGAAACTAGAAAACAGGTACACAAGTTAGCTGCCATAAGAGAAATCTGGAATACATTTATAGAGAATTGGCGAAAATCTTTCATTCCTTTTGGCGAAGTAACAATCGATGAACAATTGGTAACTTTTTGTGGAAAATGCCCATTTCAGCAATACATAAAATCCAAACCTGGAAAATATGGCATAAAGATTTGGGCAGCTGCTGATGTGAAAACTTCTTACTTATATAATATGCAGGTTTATACAGGAAAGTTTCCTGGTGGGATCATAGAAAAAAAACAAGGTGCAAGGGTTGTAAAGGATCTGGCTGAACCTGTTTGGATCCGGCATAGGTATAAATAATAATAAATAAAATAAATACCCCCTCAAGCAGCTGCTTGCCACAGAGGTCTGACAGGAGCCTGTCAGTTTACATGCCATAGTAGAAGGTCTGTGAGGATGGCAGGACCTCAGCAGAAAAACGACACAAACAGCCATGCCTTACCCGGGGCTCGAACCCAGGTCCCTTAGATCAGTAGCCAAGCGCACTAACCACTCGGCCATGGGACGGTATAACCATTGATAATTTTTTCACTAATTTTGATCTAGCCGAGTTTCTTCTCATCAAAAATTTAACGCTCCTTGGAATAAAACAAAACGGACACACCTAATGAATGAAAGTATACAAAACTCGAAAAGAGTATTCTTCGATATTTGCTTTTACAAAATCTATTTCTATGGTATCATATATTCCAATAAAAAACCGGATGGTACATCTTTTGTCTTTCCAACATAAGGATAATTCTATTTCTGATGAGGTTCATTCGAATCCAATCATGATTATGGACTATAATCAAGCTAAAGGAAGGGTAGACAGTAACGACAAACTAATTATAAAATACTCATGTGACAGACAAACTGCTTGCTGGCCATACAGAATATTTATGAACATAGCCCTTCCAGTGTCCAGCCTGAAAAACTGGTTTACATCCAGAGGCCAAATTTAACTTTAGAACTTTTTTGCCAAATAATTAGTGAAAGGAATTATGACATGTTATATATGCCAAATTAATCAACATTTAATTCTGGATTTTCTGAAAATAAAATATTTAACAAAAAAGACCATATGTTTCATTTTAATAGGACTTTTTTTAGAGTCATGTAGTAAAAAAATGCATCTGGCAACACAAATAAAAATTTATAAAAAAAAAAAAAGCTAATAGACAGAAATGATTATAATGAACATGAATAGAAAGGCTATTTATTTCTAAATAACAAAAAAAAAATTTTTCTTGTTTAAACATTTTTTCCATTTTGAAATTTTTTTCTCCATACTATACTTTGAGAAAAAGTCCAGGCTTGTTGCAGTCCAATAAATAAGTCACATTTAGAATATTTTTAATAAATAACTAATCAACAGAAATAGCTCATGTTATATACCAAATTAAAAAGAATTTAATTCTGAATTTTACTGAAGTAAAAAATTTGAACACTGTAGTAACATATTAATTTTAATAACAATTTTTACAGTGATATACCTAAAAAAAGGTACACATTTCATAATTACTTCTAAAATCTTCCATTTTTAAAAAGTAGTAGTTCTTTGTTAATTATCAGGAGATTTTAAAAACTTTAAGGAAAAATTTGTTGATAATAGTTCAAATCAAACTAAATTAGGGAATTGCTTCAGCACAGAGTAATGTTAACAAACAAATTTGCAATACCTTATATAACTTCTAAGAAATGGCAAACAGATGGCTTTAACAAATTATTTATGTCATAGTTTAATAAAATATGCATCAAATCAAAAAAGAAAATATTATTTATAAAGCTTAAATTACATATTTTTATAAGATATCTATTAAAAATTTTTAAAATGGAAATCTTTATTTTTTTAAAAATGGTTTTCTTTTATTGTACTAAAAACGGATATATATGTTCTGGACACTGGAAGGGTTAGATATAGCTGCACTGAATGCATTTATTATCTTCAGACAAAAAAATCCTCAATGGCAAGTTTCAAATTCATCATGAAGGAAACATTTCCTATTATCTCTTGGACAAAAATTGGCTCAACCAAATATGAGACAATGTCTAGGAGATGCTAAAAACAATTCCACACTTACAATGTGCTTTGGTGGCTTGTGATGCTGAATCTACAAAAGAAGAAGAGGCACAGTTGCTATCAAATGAGGGAAGGAAAAGTGGTCACTGCTATTTATGTCCCAGAAATAAAGACAAAAAAACTAAAGTGAAATATGGTACATGGTTTAATATCACAATGAAAGCTGTTACATAATTATTAAAGAGTTCTAAACACTTAATTCATAAGAATGAGGAGTGCCCACCTACACAAAATATTTTAACATCCTGTCACGAAGTCATATCCCTAATACAAAAAGCAGTTATCACTGAAAACACAATCATGCACTCATTAGACATTGTATCGCTGTATCCCAACACTCCCTGTTTGGATGCAGCGATATGACTAAAAGCTGAGTGGCTTCGGGTGGCCAGACCCTTGGCCCCAGAGTACTTTAGTGTGTACGAGGCCTTGGACCTGGCCACCTCCTCTAACTTTTTTAATGTTAATAATTGAACATGGCTCCAGAGAGATGGCATTCCAATGGGATCCCCACTTTCTGGACTCATGGCCGATGTCATGTGACACGTATAGGATATGGCACTTTCAAAGTCTTTCATTATATTTGCGGTATGTTGGCAATATATTAATTTTCTGGCCCTATTCTCTCCATTTATTACAAGAGTTAATCAGAACATTTAATGATGTAATGCCTTCAATTAATTTTACTTATGAATCAGAACAAAACCAGAAGCTACCATTTTTAGATATATTAATTATGAGAAAAAATGAATATTTTGAAACCACCATATACCTAAAACCAACACATATTACTAACTTCATACCAGCCAATTTGGCACATCCTAATAAATACATATGAGGAAGCATATTTCCACACTTTATTCGAGCCTACCAATATTTCTCAGAAATGCAAACTCTTCAAAATGAATTAACTTAAATTAAAGCTAAAGCAAATGAAGCCAGTTACACACAAAAATTATTAAATAGATGGGATAACAATGCAAAATTCAAAATACTAAAAGGTTCTCAACTACCACCAAATCAGGAATCGCCTAAGGAAATTTATGCTCAAAGTTTCCATATATGAAAAATATAACTAAATCTATGTAAAATATTCTTAATAAATATAACTTCACCTACTACTGTAACACATACCATTAAAGAATTATCAATAAACGATAGAGACAAAAGGCCATGAACAGGTGGTGTCTATCAAATAACCATTCTGGATTCATTAAAAGTCCTATATGGAAAAGATAAATACATCGGGAAAACATACAGACAATTTATGCATGCAGGAGCATCACAACGATAAAAAAAGGAATTCAAAACACGGCTTTAGCTCAGACAATTATAAACAATAAATTGGAAATAAAGAAAATAAATTTTAAGCCTATTATGGCTCCAAAAACGAAATTTTAACTATTATATGCTGAAAAGCTTTTAATACACAAAAATCTCAATCAGATATGCAACACCAACATTCCACCCCTACCTGCAGTGTGGAATCTCCTGTTGTATTAATCACTGTGCATACGCACCAATACGAAGTAACACAAGATTCATGATGTAATAGCGAGACGGGTATAAGGCAGGGAACTAGGTCTTTTACGATGAGCCTGAGGAAGCCAAGTAGTTGAAACTTGGCAAAATGCATCACTCCCTTGCATCAAGGAGCCTGCACTTTTAATGTTTTAACTTTGAAATGCATAGGGCATTAATGTTTCAAAGTTTTAAGAGTTTTTTTTTAATATTTTCATAAGACTTGAATGATGTTCAAATTGATGTTAAACTTTACCAGTGACAGCGTGAAAGAGCAATATCTCACAGGTAGTAGAGGAAGGAGATTAAAAACTCCATGAAGTGGCTTTAAGCTCTGCATATAACCCCAACAACGAATATCATCCATCTCAGGAAACTACAAAACGTTTGCTACAATAGTTACTATGATTCATCCTGAGAATATTGTAAGTTTTCCTTTACTCTCCTTTCACTTTAACAATGGAACAGCATGTTGTACTAAAAAAGGACTGATATGCTTTGGAGAAGTCATCATAGTCAATGCTGAACATCCAACAGCTGATTTCAACACCAAGCTGAAGTTGAACTCCATCGCAGCTGTACCAGCCAAACCTACTTGGTAAATATCTTTAAATTATCTTTGCTCTAAATTCCCTTTGTACTAGAAAACAAAGGATAATATGATATTGATAATCAAGGTCTACTAATGTAAGAAGGGTGAAATGCACTGATATCTGGCCCTAGGGCACAGCAGCATTACTCACCATTTTCTTTAATTGCACTCCTCATTCTTATGAATTAAGTGTTTAGAACTCTTTAATAATTATGTAACAGCTTTCATCGTGATATTAAACTATTATCAAATTAGCTGTTACAATTATTTATTAATATGGTACATGCACTAACTTTGTTTATAATGAACACAGAATGGAGGAAAAGCAAACTGTATGTCTACATCATGTAAATTCTAGCGAGAGTGATGATTGAATTCTAATTCTACGTGGATCTGATTCACAGAGAAATATCTAGTAATAAAACCTATTTTATATTGTTTTCTTTTTTTTTTGTTTATATTAAATGAAGTCGAACTGAATTATTATTTTGTTATTAAATCTATATAAACAAATGAAAAAAGAAAAATATTTTGTTAAGAAATCAAAACTTAGAAATGATGTTGAAGTAAAGACTGTTTTTATTGAATTCGTAGAAATAAATGTTGTGAACTTAATTAAATAATATAACTCTTATATAACATTAAAATACCCGAAAATACACATTAAAAACTATCTCAATGAATTTTTAGTGGGGGGATCTTAGTGACCCCACTCTGTCGTTTACATTTCAAAAATAGCCTCCGTACTGTAAAGGTTAAATGGACTTAGTCTCTGTACATCATTTTCAAACATAATGGGCATTTTATACTGCTTTGATGAGATATGCTTTTAATTTGGCTTTATAACATTACTTAATTATGTCATAGTATTCTTTTAAATAAATACAATTTTTATCATCTAGTACATCTTTAGCAGTAGGTGGCCATTTCATCACAGTATAGAGAAAGTTACATTTCTTTCAATGGATATTTCCTAATTTCACAAGTTTTTAAATTGACTTAATTTTCTCGTTCAAATTTTCAAAATTACATAGCTGTAAATTTGCATTTTAACATCAAGCTTTCTAAAAAAAAAAGAGATTTCTATTCATATTTGTTCAAACATCATTCCCTTGTTTAAGGTTTATGTACATATTCATAATTTTGAATATTTTCCACTACTCTAAAAAGGTTGGGGGAGGGGGAGGACCATTGCAAGTTAAAACTAAACATATCTTGATATGAAACTAATTTTTTTTTCAATGCAAAATGTTTTTAAATAATAGAAAACACAAGAAATAATCTGCAATATTTAACAGTTTAAAAAAAATGCAGGCAACACCACAAATTTGGTATAATGCACACTACCACTGACATTTATAATAAAAAGCATCTAAAGAGAATAATGTAATTTATTTAAAATGTTTCACTTCAATAATTTTGGTATTCGTGACCACAACTTCGGGTAGCATGTAAAGGAATGTACATAGATGATTCACAGCACAATGCAAACTTGCTTTTTTAATTATTTAGCCTCAAACAATGATGGCCAACAATATATTTAATTGAATATATAATTTATTATTTTTCTGATAACCCTACCATTTATTTTAAATGTTTAATGATTAAACCAACAAGCCACCCTTAATAATCCTAGCATGAAACTAAACAATAAACACAATAACAGTTGTAAAATTATGGCTCAAATCATCAATTCACTCTATGCTAAAAGAAAATTAGGGTTTTTTAAAAAACATATTTTAAGGTTTTTACCTCCAATTCTTTATTGCCAATTATTATATTTGAAAATAGTCACAGATGTGACTAGATCACTGGCAGTTTCATACTTATCAAGCCACTTTTCTTAAGTAGTTACAGAATTGTATATTATTGCTTGACTAATTCCTCAGATGTATATTATAGTTAATATATTTACAACACAGAAAATACAACAAACTCTAAATAAGATTAAAAATAATAATTCTCAAAATTTCAGTTGCACAAAAAATTACTGCATAACCATCTCACATATTGCTTTGCTGTTACATATATTGTTAGGCATCACAATATTTTGCAAAAAAATTAATGCCTTTTAAATCAAAAGAATATTTCAGAAAAATGCATTTTATTTACCAAAATTACAAACGATGTTAGAATTAACAAGTTGTCCCCAAATTATGTTTTTATAGCCAAATAAATTCAATCCTAGAAGTAATTTGTACAGCTATAAATTGGTATAAGGGCAGCATTTTGACTGCCAGAATTGAAATAAGTGTCAGCACAGGTAACTGTACTTGTGGATAATCACAATATAGATATGAAATTATATATGTTTATGAATAATAATAAAAAAAGATTTCTTTTATTAGCTTTTTGGTATTGATGAAGGTGATATGGTATATCCTGAAACTTCACTAGATATTAAAGATTTTTGGTTTGCACTTCTGCATTTTTTAATATATCCAAAATGACAAAAAAATTATCTTTAAGCACTACTCCAGTGCTCCTTTTTTGTTGTCTCTGCCAATAATTGAATTAACCAACACATACAGGAAATCACAATTTCCAAAATTTGAAATAGTTTGATGATTATTTTATTGCAACAATTCTTAAATTAGGGGCCATGATTTCCTACAGTACTTCTACTTCACATTACTATTTTTTTTCAATTTAAACAATATTGATATGTTTAGAATTTGCCTTGTTTACTGAAAAATTAGGTTCTGTAACTGACTAAAGATTAAGAACCATTGTTTTAATGCTTCTGATAAAGTGGTTTAGTTCAACATGTGAATTAAGGTGTCAAAGCAAGATTTGCTAGTTGCTTGGTTGTTTAGGGATTTCCAACAGATGTAAAGAAATTAATATTTTGTTAGTTATGCCATAATGACTTGATATATCAGCATTTAAAAAATGATGGACTCGCTTCATCATGAAAATATAATACTCCCATTATAACACTTTCCTTAGGGAAATCCTTCCAGCAACTTGCAATTTTTCAGTGTTAGTTTGTTTCAGAACAGAAAATGGATTTATTAAATTAACAAATGTTTTCCCCTCAGATGCTATATTACTAGCATACCCATTTCAAAGTGATGGAAATAAAATAATTTTTCTGAAAGTATACACAACCTACATATTGCAAGATATAATAAAGATGAAATAGGCACTAAAAGCAGAATCTGATTAACATGTGTTTCATAAAGAATGCAACTGTGTAAAAGCTATTACAAATCAATAATTTAATATGGTATAACAAGAGGTACTTCAATTCTGCCATTTTTATTGCTTATGCTTATTAAATCAATGAGTTTATTGCCATATATTATCTATAAATAATGTAACTATTCATCCTTGTAATTTTGCAAATGTGAAATTTTCACAAGTTAATGAACCCTATGCATGATATTTATTATCAAACATAATTATGGTTCACTTTACTCACATTACTATAATAGAAGACATAACACTGTTGTAGAAGCTCCTCCTTAAGAGTTATACATTTGAATACTTACAAACATACCCTTCTATATATTACACTAATATAATTTAAAGGCAATATGCTAATTACTAAGGCCTTAAATACAATTTTCAGATTACTTAAAAACATTTTAGTTTATTACTGTCAAGATATTTCCAGTTTTGTTTAATCTTTGACATTGCAAGAAAATTTATATTTCTTTTTCTTCAGTCTGGTCTGATACATTCATATAAATTATTTACAGAAATTTGTTATAAAGATATAAAAATGATATATGTGAAATGAAAAAATATTGACTCCATAGAACATATAATTTAGTTTAACTCTCAAAGACATTAAACACTTTACTTGGTACTGTATTTTCAACACCAAATACAAATTGATAAAATATATGCTTACAATTTTATAAAATGTTTATCATAATAATCAGCTTGTTGCTATTTAATGCATTTTTTGGATTTTTTTTAAATTATGCATAGTTATTATAAAATAAAAACTTTTAATTAAATTTATGATTATTTAATATTGATAAGTAGGCAGTGCAATCATCATATAATGATTGTTCTATTTTAAAAAAAAGTCTATATCATAATTGAATCGCTTTGACTTATTTCAGTAACAAAATTTTGCTTTGTTTTACATTTGCCTCTTATGAATAGAAATACATTACGATAACATAAATATCAGATCATTCAAAACCTAAGGAACAATGTGATGTTAAAAAGATATACTGTTTAACAGATAAACACCACTTTGCATAATTAATTCTAAAGCAGCATTTAAAAATAAATCTAGAAAAATCTATATGACAGTTTAATTAACTGTCAGTCAATTTTATATAAGAATTTTTATATATTTTTATAAAATTTTAATTAATGAGGAAAATATTTTTCAATTTAGTTCTTGTCACTTTATTTTAAAAATATTCTTTGAAATGCAAATAGCTTATATTTTACTCTGTATTATAGTTATTTTCAATAATGATAACATAGTAAAGGTGGATTAAGCTTATACATCCCAGAAATTTTTATCTTTAAATTATTAATATTAACTCTAATTACATATCATCCAATAAAATTAAACATTTACGACTTTTGGTGGTTCTAATTATTTAATCCATGAGTGGCTGCTTAAATGCTTCTAAGTTTTTAAAATAATTAAACTATTTCAAGGACTGAACGTCTACCAGCCAGTTTTAGCAAATACAAATGTTTATTATAGATATATGTATATTCATTTTTTAGAAGTAATAATATGACTTCTATAATCTTTTTTTTATAAAACCTAAAACACATACATAAATATTTGAAATAATGATCCCTATCACTAGGTAATCATAACACTGTGTCACGGTTTTCTTTTCCTTTCCTTTTTAGGCAATATGCATCATTTATTACCATCATTTAGTGTCTTGAAAATATATGAACATGGCAGCAAACACACTGGCAAAGCAGAAAGCTTTACCGACTATGTACATGGTTCTCTGTATATTCAGCAAATCATCATATACATGAAAATACAGACTTACTCTTAACTCCTAGAACCAATCTATTTCAAACAGGCTAAGATAAATTAACTAATTGATTTTGCTAAATTAGCAAGCTGATACTTCATATACAACAATGCATTATTGTGTATATAACAAGACTTATATGTGCAATTATTGTACTTAATTCATATATATATAATAAACATGCAAGATGTACTCAAATAATAATTGGTGGCCATAGATGACTATGCTTCCTTGGCCCTGAGTGGTTCAAAATCTAGTAAGTTATCAAGAAATATTGTTTGAAACAGACAGGATAATATAAGTAATAATCAACATATGGTGAATAATATTGTTTGTCACTGATTTGAGATTAATGTATAACATTTCCGATTCTTATAAGTTGAATGCTAACAATAACTGAATTGATATTAGCATATAGGTAGAAATCATATGGCTGATCCTGCAGGTAATTGTTTCTAGTCTATACTACTAAAAGCAAATAAAAATTTCTAATTTTTCTGTTAATCAAATTTCATAACTATAATGTTTTTAGTAAAAAAATCGTATACTACTCTGCGTTTAATATAATACTTTGGTTTAAAATTGTTAAACTATGTTTGAAAGGTCACATATATTTGTGCAACTGTTGATAGTTTTTTGCAAATTTACTCCAAATTATTATAAGTTTCCTATGCTATCCTATTCATATATCATATATAAATATCTGCTACATATGTACATTCTATTGTACCCAATTAAAGACTAAGCTTCATAATGCAGAGGATCAAACTTTTATAAGTCCCAAGCTAAGATGATTTAAAATATTCTGTTACTTCATAATACCAATAACTAATTTAGAAATAATCTTTTATAAAATACTTCTATTCATTTGAACTATTTTGATAATAATATAATTGTTGAATAAGAACATTTTAATTACTGTATCCTTCTCTCAACACTGATATTCATTTTAATGTAGATCCATACATTTGGATGTATATTATAACTGACTTATTCAATATTATTTAATTAATTACACTTGATTATTGCAGGTTACAAAATATGCAAAAGCAACAATTCTATTTCAGAAGACAGTGGTTTTATTTCACAACACTTTTTTTCTTTTGTAAAAGAAACTACATGGAAGGAGATAAGGAATGGTCAGCTTACTTATAGCACACACAATACATTATTTGCATATATATATATAGATAAATCATTGCATACTCCAGGTTAGCTATCTTTAAATCTTTGTGTCATTATCCTTTCTGAAGGACTCCATTTATTATTCATGTATCATTCAGATATTCTAGGAAACAAAAATAATATTTAACGCATAATGCTGGTGATAAATTAAACTCTCTTGAATATTTTAGAATGGCAAATTAAAGGAGCTTAAAATCTATATTTATAAAATATCAGTGAACAGGCCGTCCCATGGCGGAGTGATCAGAGCACTTTGTGACTGATCAATGAGGCCCAAGTTTGAGCCCTGGGTAAGGCATGGATATTTGTGTTAATTTTCTGCTGAAGTCCCACCTTTATCACAGACCTTCTACTATAGCGTATAAACTGACAAGCTTCTATCAGACCTCTGTGGCAAGTAGCTGCTTGAGGGAATATTTATTTATTATTCTGTGGATCAAAAAGTATCAAAGAAAAATAAAGCATTTCAGTTATAAATTTAGAAGTAAGAGTACTCTTTGGAAGGAACACTCTGAACTGTAAAAGAAAATCACGATGAGCTGGGTGAGTATCAACCCATGACCTCTCAATGACATGTCAGATATTGCAGTGGTGAAAACTGGCTGCTGATCAAGATTTACTTTATTAACAACTATGAACTTATATCATGTACAAATACTCTTAATAAAATTGTGCATAATGTTACTAAAATGTTAATTACACAAACAGATCTAATCAAGTTTCAAAACACTAATCTTGAACACTTTAGCGAGTACAAACATATGGTGCCTTTGACAAAACAAGCTATACCGAGTATGATCATATCTTTATTATTTTATACTTAATTATGTGGATGCTCCTGCATCTCCTGGGATAAATCCTGGGGAACTATTCAAGTTAGTGTTTTTAATAGTCTTACTATATGCAGATTTCTATATAGGGAAAAAAATCTCTCTCCAAAGGGTTAAACTTAGAAGTCACAGGTATCCAACCATGACATATTTAAGTAAAAAAAATGATTGAATAGACTACTTCAAATATTTGCATTCACGACTATTATTTTCAGAGATATTGCCTACATTGGTTATTCAATAATTTTATTGCAAAAGGTGCCTCAGTAATCTACAAACTAGATAGCTGTTGGTATGCTTCCAATGAAAAGCCTTTTTATTCATAAAACTTAAATAAGTTGGAACACTGTAATTTTATTGCCATTCTAATTATCCTTTTTTTAAAATGAATAATATTTTTTTTTTTGAAGAACAAACCACTGATGTAACAGCAGATAACAAAAAATCCAAGTCGGAGATGTCTGATATTTTTGGGAGCTATTTCACAAGTGCTCACTTACCATACCAATGTACAAAAAAGCAAAAATACATTAGCTGGGTTGTTTTATCTCTGAACAGCCCTTATTTCACACAATGAGCTAAATGGCCAGGTCACATGGCTATTTAGGTGTTGGGGGAGTGGACCCACTGGTCAGCTGTTAGAAGATAGATGGTAGCCTTCTGTCAAGGCCATCCAGTGTGTTCTTTAACATGCAGTATATGGCTCTCCCACACATGGGGACATGGCTTAACATACCATCTGATGGATGGCAGCCTTTCCAAGCCTATCAGTGTCCCCTACTGACCAAAGACAGGGAGTTTTGCAGAGAAAAATAAATGCATTAACCATGAGACACCCTGTAGTTCTTTAGTTGTAAGAATCTAGGCTTCTAAAAACTGAAGATACTGCATTAATCTAGTTTTAATACTTTAGTTTTAAAATATTTTATGCTTTATGTATCACAATCCTCTAATAAGCTTATTAAGAAGCTACAAACTTTAACATATACTTTTCTTTTAAAAAATAAACTTCCTATGAAGAACCAAATTCTAAGATATATAAATAAATAAATACCCCCTCAAGCAGCTGCTTGCCACAGAGGTCTGACAGGAGCCTGTCAGTTTATATGCCACAGTAGGAGATCTGAACTACCATGCAAAATATCTGTATATTTCATTGTATTGTATCATTCATTCAACTGTAGTTTATCATTAATAACCATATTATTATTATTACCTATTAATAACAAATTAATTTTAGCAATTTTTTTATAAAAACTATCTCATCATAGAGATATTTGTAAACTTCTTCTAAACAGTGTAAAACATAATTTGTGATTTCATAAAATATGTTTTACACTGTTTCATCTAAAACATTTTACTTCTTAACAACAGTTTATTAATAAACATTGCTTAAATGGTCATGACATAAAGATCCAAGAATCAAACTTTGATTACCAGAGGTTAAAAACTGTTAAATGCAAAATATGGAGCTTCCTATTATTACTCCATTAATGTCATCCATGTTACTTAATGGGTACAAAGTATGTCTCACCTGCATACAAGAGATAGCTTAATATTCCATCTAATGGGTGATGGGCTTTCCAAAACCCATTCCATTTCTTCCTTCTCATTCGAAAGCAGCATATGATAAAGTGCAAAAATCTTCAACAGTGGCCCAACTAGACTAAAATCTTAAAACTTCAAGTCACGAGCCAGTACACTGATTGAGAATTCTAAATTTGTCCAAAAAAGTAACAAATCTCTATGGTATTAAAAGTCCTGAAAAAACTGAAGTATGTACATAAAAACTTTTTTTTCATATTAATTTTTTTCTCAGAAGCTATTTGCCATGAACATCTGAGAGCAGCCTAGCACTATGATTTTCCAAAGAGACCTGTGTCAAGAACGTCAAAGAAAATAAAAATATTTCATGCCTTCTAAAGAGCTCAAACCAGATTCCCTCTTCTCTGCAGCAAACACTTTCACTATATTTAATATGCTTAAAGATTTCAACATAAAAGTCTGAAATATGCAGTATATCTGTCAAAGAATGATTAAACATTTAGAAACATTATTTTTCATAAATTTTCACTTTTTAGAATCTGTTCAGTTTTATTATTATTTTTTAACTATATACATGTAAAATATACCTAATCAGTGTTGTGCTTACTTGTTCAAATCTAAAAAATAAATGTTTAATTTAAATGTCTATGATTTCTGAGTTGAAATTTCTCAAGCAGTAATAAAACTGGCAGTAGAATTGCCAATGCAGAAATCAGTCATTTAAAAGAAATCTCTCTTTTCACAGATTTGGCAAAATGGACACAACTTCGATAAAGTATATTTACATTTTTAAATAATGAAAGTAGAATTTATAATTTCACGCAAAAGCTACGACAAGCTAAAATTTATTGCTACTTTTTATTTGCAATTATGAGAAATATTGTGCATTTAATACTTTACTGTCTAAATTTCTGATGTAAAATTCAAAATTAGTTGATACTCTTGCTAGTTGGTTGGCTGTTTGGGATTTTATTAACATCTTGCAAGTAGAAAATGTTTTAATAAAAAAAGTATATACTTATTAGTACATAAAAGCTATATAAAAGGTACATTTATGCATTATTGTATAATTTACACTTATCATGCAGATATGCTTGCAAAACAAGTCCAAAATTAGCTTTAAAAATTTAAATTTCAGGAGAAGAAATTCAATATCAGCTTGCCAATTTTTTAGCACTTATTTCTCAGAATAATTTAACATTAATCATTATTCTTTCAGTCTTATAGTATTTAAAATAATACATTTTATGCAACATTAAAAATTCAATGTTCTAGTAATTGTATTTAGCCTGTAAACATGTTTTTTACTTTGTAAACTTCTTCTAAACACCAACTTAGCTTATAAAAAAATGGGAAGAAAGCTAGGCTTTTCATTATTCTAACAACAGTTACAAGACAACGTTTATCATTTCAATGAAACAACGTTAACCATATCTAACTCTTGTGGTTTTTGTATTGCTAATATTAAAGTCTGCCATGATATGCTTTGCAATATCAGATTTGGCCCTACAGACATTTGTTATATCACTTATCTAATCACTGGAAGACGGCACTACTCTATATTCTAACACATTCATACTACACAGTAATCACAATGCAAATGCACAAGGCTTAGGTTAGACCTAAACCATTTCATGGAACTAATGTGTAATCACTGTCAAGAGTGAGGTCACTTTAATGCATCACATAAACTACAACAATGCATCAGATTCTGATTTGGATGTAAAATTATTGAAATTAAATAACTTTTCAACAGTTTCAAAACAATCTTAAAAGAACTCAAGAAACTTCATTATTGTTTGCTCCAGTGGCAGGGATTACACATTATTACTCAACAGCCAATAGTGGCATATATATATATCACAACTTATGACATGGCAAACATCAAATATACATCACAAACACAGTAATGCAAACTTGCATTATTTTACTTCCTTTTGGAAGTAAAGACTAACAGACATGACTCACAAAATAACTTGTGTGGCTTTAAGCCTAACATTTCTTGCCTTATTTAACAAGATTACATCCTTTAACCACTGATACTGTCACATTTATCTTTGGCACATTAAACCACACTACAACCACTTGGGATCTACATTCAGGTCCTTATATGTGACTAACCCAGAGGTTGTGTTTCTCTCATCAACCACTGAAAGGCACTAAGTCTGCCCTGCTCTCTCAGGGCCTTTCCTACAACATCACGGCATATTTGATGATAACTGTCCAACCAGTCCATCTGCAGGAGAAAATTAAAAATTATCTCAATCATGTTTAACTTACTGAATAAAAGAATTAAACAAAAAATTATAATTATCTTTATTCTATTTCATATAAAACATTCAAATGCCACTGAAATATGAATAGCCTCTTGCTAAGTCAGTTTGAAGCATTATAAATTCTAAGTGTTTTAGGAAAAAAAATGGGACTGAAGATAAATAAATATCTAACACCTCGTTTTTCATTGATCCATTTGAAAAATTAAGAGTGAAATATTTAACAGGAGCATTGCTAGTCATGGAATTTAGCTCATAATTTATGTTTGAATTAATAATAATTGTTTCTTCAAACAATTTACTAAAAAAGTGTACTTTTAGAAGTCTGAATATTGATTCCATTTGCACTTGTCATTTTTAAGAAAACTTTTACGACAAGGGAATGTGTTGACTCTTTCTGTTTCTATACTATAACCTTTTAAATATTGACTAAATATTGCTGAAAAATCAAAAATCAGATAAATTTAAAAAAAATGACTAAATGTTGGGGGAATTTTTGTAAAAAGCTTATTTTAGAAGTTATAATTTCAAATTTGTATTTCCTTTAATATGGGCTCTTTTTCTATATCACTTGAATATATATAAATACCACAAAACTTAATGCTTCATTAGATTCATATTATTCTTCATAAATACAATGTATTAAATGTATTATTTCTCTGCTTCTTTATATCACATATGTTTGAAACAATCATTGTGAAATACTTCTTTTGCTGTAGTGCATCACAGTCAATGACGATAAACAGTTATAGAAGGTAATCAAATAGATCAAATATGTAAATTAATTTGAAACAACTGATATTGTGAAAACACACAAAGGAAAAGAATAAAACGGCACTGTTGAAGTCCAAGATTTTATAACAACGGATTTTATGGCAACTACATAAATGTCTTTGTCAGCATTTTTTGAAAGCAATTGTTACAACCATTACAGATACTTCAGAAGAAAACTCAAAAATATTTTGAATATTTCATGTTTCAGTATATTAAAGGATAAAATATAACATAATTAAGAATGAGACAGAATTTTGAGCAAACAAAAACATTAAGTAGGAAAATTGCAGGGAAATATAATCAGCCCTGTTCATAAGCAAATTACAATTGCATTATCTAAATTTATAACTATGCACAAAACAAATCACATGCAAAACATAACATTAAACATTTTTTTGTTTTAAATATGTATACTTAACAAATCTAAATTTCTACACAGTCATCATTAAGGTTTGCTGATAATTTCATTCTAACATTCTAGAGTTTTTCCATTAACACTTTCACATACAATAGAAACAACTGAAGAAATTAAAGAACAAATAATGCTCCATAATATTTAAAATATAATTAAAATCTGAAAAGTGACAACACATGAAAATTAATTCAATGATAATGAAAAATTAAACACAAGAAAGACATGAATAAGATAAATTTACCCTATTTAAGTACTATATATATATCTTGTCACCAGTATAAAAAGCATATAAACACAAGATCAGAATGCTAGGGGCTAAGTGAGGCAAAAAAAAATTAATAAACTTATTATACTTGATGGATTTTTCAAGAAAATTTCCTTAAATCTTGTAAAATGGAGGGTGAAATATAGTCCCTTCCCCCCTACATTTTCCCAGCTCATTTTTATTTCCTGACCCCCCCCCCCCTGCATTTTTCCAGCTCGATTTTATTTCTTGCATCACCTCCAATTTTTTTCTAGATCCACGCATGATAAAATTGTTTATTTCATTAACACAGATCAGGATTTCTGACCATTCACAGACAGATGAGATGAGATCTTAGGTCAATGATTTTTTGTTTTTGTGGATATGCACCATCCTGATTTTAGTTGCTAATTCTGAAATTTTCCTTGGGAGGATCACACCATGCTCTTTGATTTTCAGGATTAATTCAGTCTTTATGAATTGATTTTCATTATTGATTAAAAGGCATTTTTAAAATATTCATGACTAGATGTACAGAGGTTTATCAAAATAATGGAAACACTGATGGTGACTGGAGAACATGCAATGCGCCATATGCACATCACAGGGACATTACCTACAATGTCAGCTATCATATAGCAGTGCCACAGGTGCAGGTGAAATATCTGTTGTGGTGTAATTGTCGACAATGTTAGATCTCAGTGACCTCCAAAAAGGCATGGTCATTGGTGTGCGTCTTGCAGGAGCTTCAGTAACTAGAATAGCGGCAATAGTAGGTGTAACACGAGGAATTGTATTGAAGATTATGACTACCTATCAAAAAGGGCAGGGCATTGCCTCCAAATGTTCAAATTGTGGACACCGTATAAAGTTGTCACATAGGGATATGCGAACATTGGCACGGATTGTGCAATGGAAGCACAAGACCATGGCACTACAAAGAGTAGCAGAGTTGAACACCAGTCAGAATGATCCCATTTCTGTCATAACAGTTCATCAGGAACTTCATCATGTTGGTATTTATGGCTGTGTTGCAATCCACAAACCTCTGATTACCAACATCAATGCAACAAAATGTGTATAAGGTGGTGCAAAGTACATAACAACTGGGATACTAAAGACTGGCAACGTGTCATCTGGTCTGATGAATCATGCTACACATTGTTTTTCACTACTGGTAGAGTATACATCTGGCAAAAACCTGCAGAAGCGTACCCCCCCCCCCCCCCCGACTGTTTGGTTCCGACTGTGAAGCATGGAGATAGATGCTTGATACTGTGGGGTACCATATAATGGCATTCCTTAGGGCCATTAGTTATTCTGCAGGGTAGTGTCACATCTGCAACAAACGAATCAATTCTCAGGGACTACCTGCACCCAATGTTACGGGCATTGTTCCCTAATGACCGTCCCTGGTTTCAAGTGGATAATGCACCCATGCATTGTGCGAAATGTGTCAAGTTGTGGTTTGCAGAGCATGGAGGATGAGGTACAGCAGCTACCATGGCCACCTCAATATTATTGAACATTTGGAGTGCAAATATATAAATATCTGGAATAAAAATCCCCAAATATCTGGAGTGCAAGGTCAGATCACACCTTCCACCTCCATCACTGGCACAGTTGGGCCATATTTTACAGGAAGAATGGTCCCACATTCCATTACCATATGTACATGACTTGTATAAATCTATTCCACGTTGAATTGCATCTGTTCTGCACACCCGAGGTGGGCCTACAGCTTATTAATATAATGTTCTTCACAAACAGTATGTGTTTCCATTATTTTGATAAACCCCTGTATTTTTTAGACATTATATATATTCTATATCAAATTTTCTTGAAAATTATTAATGATTTTAGATAAATTTAAAATTTTGTATTTGATAAATCAATAAATATTTTGCAGAAAAAATTTTGTCAACATACAGGACTTGAACCTACATCTCTCCAGAAACATGCCAGAGTATTCTACCATTGAACTCTGTCTTTTTTTCGCTAATTTAAGAGTAAACTCTTCACCAAGATTTTCAAGCCAACTGTTCCTTAATTTTTACATTTTAATGTATGAGGGTGGTTCATATTTAACCCAGAATTCTGATTATAGTAGGTCAATAAATCTGATTACCTGTTTCATATTAAGTAGTCTTTTCAATGTACTATCCCCCTACATGTACACACCTTGTTTCATCAGTGTGGAAGTGCTAGTAGAGGGCCAGATTAAGCAGTAAGCAAAACATGCAACTGTGGAGCTCAAAGGGAAGGGGAAGCAAAAGTGGCACAACTGCTTTGGGCCATTTAATTCACTTTTGGATGGTGCAATTGTCCTTTTTTCTGTTTAACAACATCACTTTAGAAAATGAATGCTACTTACAAAGTTGCAAGAAAATGAGTTGCACACTGAACAAATAAATATTGTTTCCTTATTAAATATGGTTCATGAATGTATGTTGTATTAAATAAAAAATATATTATTATATAAATGCTTATATTACCATCATTTCTATTTACATTTTTAAGCATATGGTTGGAATTCAAAGTACTAAGTCTGTGGCCTTTGTAGCTTAAATACATGGGGGCCCAAGGGTCTCTTGAACCAGCTCTGTGCTAGTAGTATCCTTGCAGCATGGATATTTTTTAGTATAGATTCTCAGCCACTGGAGAATATAGCCCTGTATTGCCTCATACTGTTTCAAATTTCATCATCCCCAAAAATCCTTTAATGGTCCAAAAATGTGGAAATCTGAGGAGACATGTCTAGACTTTGGAGAGGGGGTGGGGTCCAAAAGACCTCCTAACTCTTAATGTTGAACATTGCTTCTGATGATCATTTTCTTTTTGGCAGTATGGGTGTAAGTTATTATGAAGAAAATTATCCCTTTTCAGCATGTGGTATATGTGCATGTGTGGAAATATCACCTGCAAAGGAGGGGCATATGATATGACTGTTCAAAAATGGCACTGATCCACAACATTGTTTATGAGAAATAATGGAAATGCTGGGTCAAATTTGAACCACCCTCAGATATATATTTAAATGTCATATACATTAAACATGTTTTAAAAGAAAATATGGAAGCATTAAAAAAGATAAAATGTAAATCTTACCTCTTCAACTGTTAATAAACTTGTATCCAAAAGTTTTGTTTGTAATGGGATTAAGGTCAGTGGTTCAAACGTAAGAAAACCACAATCTTGAAAATTGTACTAAAATATGCAAAATTTAACATAAAAATGAGCCACATATGACAAATCATTAACTTTATTCACTCTAAAAACAGTGGTTACCTGATAAAAACACTAAATTAGTGTTAACCTTTTCAGGCAAATTGGCAAAAATATAATATCATAAAGAAATAAATATATGTTAGAAAATATATATATATTATAATATTATAAAAATATATTATTATTTAAATGCTTGCATTACTATCATTTCTATTTACATTTTTAAACATAAGGTTGGAATTCAAAGTACTAAGTGTGTGGCCTCTGTATTTTAAATACATGGGGGCCCAAGGGCCACTTGAACCAGCTCTGTGCTAGTAGTATCCTAACTGTTATATTGCATTCATGAAATTATACAATAGATGACACTAAGAAGTCTTCCTTACATATGATGTACCTCATTACCAGCAATGCTGCTTTTGGTGGTCAAAGCATGAAACAGACCATAATCAATAATAAATAACCCATAGGCAAATGACCTGTAGAACATTAAACTAATTAAAAGATAGGCAAAATATTACACTTTGACAGGAGTATAAATCAGTGACCTCTGATAACATGTTAGTAATCTTCTGATTGAACTATTCCACCACATTTAATTCCTTGGTTAATGACTATATGGAGAGACTTCTCTGATGGAGGTTATCCAGAACATTATCTATCAACTGGGATATATAATCAAATGTCCAAAGAAATTTTTTTTTGTAGTTAAGCACACAGACTTATTTATCAGTGTCAAATTTAATAAAACACAGGTAAATGTTATATATTAACTTGAAATACCTGAAGAGCAAAAAATCAGATTTTGGGAGAAGTGGGAACTAAACACATTCTCTTCGCAGTCACTGCTAAACAAAAAGTTACATGTGGTGGGATAGTTTAGTACAAATAACAGCTGATATTATAGGCAGATCATGGATTCAGTTCCCACTCCTGTTAAAATCTGAGTTTTTTTTTTTTTGCTAACTCATCACTTTAATTATTGTACTTTTTTGTTGTGATGTCTAATTTTCTGCTCATTCATAGGTAAGCAAATGCCGATATTTTAATTCAAGAAAAATTATTCATTATTTTGTATCAGCAAAATAAGTATCATTTGTCACAAATACTAAGAATAATTCTTACAAACTATTCTATTATATTAGTATAAAAGCTTGAAATTTTTCATATAATTATTATCAGAATAATGTATACCCAATTTCTGAGTAAAAAAAAGTTAAATATTTCAAGGGTTACAATTTAAAAACAAAACCATAGCACAGAAAGTATTATTTTAACTACACACCAATATATTATAATAACTTATTCAAACACTTTAAGCCTTGTCAGGGCAGTCCAATCAAAGTATCAAAGTTACATGTTTCTAACAATGAATTCAGTCTGATGGTCGAATTTTTAAAGTAGTTTCAGTAGAAAATTAAAAAAAAAAGACTTGGATCTTACACTGCAGTAGTTATTAAATAGGAGTATGTCATATTACATAGCAAAAGAACATATAATTCTGAATAGCAATAAAACAATATTTAATTCAAATTAGAAACTTGTTAATTTTTTTAGAATAATGCAGCATAAAGGTATTTTTTTTCACTTCAATCTGAAATAATTACTGCACAGAATTATGTATGTACATTCAAAAGATGGAGATATTAATTATGAATAAAACCAAACAGATTTGCCTGATATAGGCGTGTCATATTTTTTGTATGGTGGTCCTTCAAGAAAAGTTTATGAATGCACAAGATCACTTGGCATTTATTGCATTCATAAGCACTAACATGCTTTCATTTTTGAAATTTCACTGTTTTCTACTTGGCTGTAGGAGGATGCCTGTATCTAACACTCTGTGAACATCAAAGCTTCTGCAAGTTGGTTTGATCACTGACAACAGGCACACCTGATTTCAAATAAGCCTAGCTGTTTTCAATGTTCTGCAGTACATTGTTACTCCACTGAATATGGGTTGGGTTGTTTTACCTCTGAGCGGCACTTTTTTGCACACCATGGGCTAAATGGCCAGGTCACCCCGAAGGCTCAGAGAAGGTTGGGGGAGGGGACCCACTGGAACAGCTGTTGGGAGACAGATGGTAACCTCCCGTCAAGGCCATCCAGCGTGTTCTTTAAATGTGCACAAGGTATGGCTCTCCCGCACACGGGGCCACGGCTTAACATCCCATCCGACGGACGGCGGCCTTTCCAAGCCCATCGGTGTCCCCTACTGACCGTGGGCAGGGCGGGGAATTTTGCGGAGATAAATCTCAATGCTGACCCAGCTGGGACTCAAACCTGGAGTTGAGGAAGAACCTGGAGTTGAGGAGCAAAGCTAAGTAGAAAAGTCAGTCAGATGTTGAACTCGAACCTGGAGTTGAGGAAGAAGTTGAGAGCAGCAAAGCTAAGTAGAAATTAGGAATGGTGAAAAGAACAACTATGAAGACTTGTGAAGGCAGTGATTTTAGAATATAGAAAAATGATACTCAATAGGATAAATTAATACAGTGCTATAATGTAAGGTAACATTTTTTAAATCTATCTGGCTGCCTGCCAAAAGTCATATTTATAGTAATTAAAATTTCAAGTAGTGTATTTTTTTCAATATAGACACTTTCAATGGCATGAACACAAAATTCTAAAGGAAGAGAGGGGATGACAATATATATATATAAGCCATTAAAATCAGGGGTTTATAAAGTCTCAACCTTTTGGTATGCCACTGGACACTTTAATAGATTATATTAAACTCAAGGTCACCATGGTTCCAGTGCAATGAGTTGATCCTTAGCACCAACTTTTAAGTTAATGATTAATTTCAAAATAATAATGATTATGTTTTTATCATTTCAAGTTTTAGCCAATTTCAATATTCTCTAAAATTTCTTGATTACTTATCTGAAAAAACATTTTTACTCCCATAAAAGAATAGTTAAATTCTCAATTTTTTTTTCTAAAATCAGCAATAAACACAAAAACATAAAGTACAATTGTAGTGTGAGTGAAGTGAATCACACAAATATAAACTTTTCCAAACATACTTTTGTATCTGCTTTTTTAACTAGGACCAAATTTTCTATCCTAATGCCAAACCGTCCACTTTCATAATATCCTGGCTCTAAAAATAAAAATAAAAAAAAATCATTATTAAAAAAGGGGCATAAAACAAATATTTCACAATATAGACCCTTTACCACATCACTTAATAATTTTAAGATATAAAATGGGTATATTACATTACAACTAAGCATTATGCAGAAATTTTTGAAACACGAATATCTAGATATTTTGAATGATGGACATTAGCATCACATTATTCAGATAATATTTATTACTAGTGCAAAGACTTTGACTTACCCTTTCGAGTTACAGAACTTAATGTTTATTTCATTTATACGAATATTGAAGATATTCTAGTTGGTATATTTTTGAACACAGAATCTTAGCAGAACAGAAAATGTTAAAGAGCCGAGAGAGTTGAGATATGTGCAAGTTTTGTTGCTGGGAGTGTAGATATAATGAACAGTTTTATCTTTTGAAAACAGTTACTTGTTCATGGAAAGTGCATGAACACTATAAAACTGTAATTATCCCTTCACTCCCCATCAGAAGCAGTAGACATATATGTATGAAAAGTAGTACAGGTAAAGATGGTGATGAGATGATGTGATGCTAGTTAAGAAAAACAGAATGTTTCTGATGGATGATGGCATCAATACATGCTCAAGGAGTGCAATGGGTGACAGGATCTCATTAACATATTCATGGGCAGTCAAACTTTCTATAATTAACATCAAAAGATGCCATCATACACTGGTTTCCATAAATTAAGGAAAAATGAGAAAAATTGAGATAATTCTCCAAAAAAATTGTGCAATCCTCACCAAACTTGTTCACATAACCAATAAGGTAATGCTGAGTGAGCACATCATATGCAAATTAGTCTAGGTTGCATCAATTTGCGTAATCAGATAGCGGCATAAAAACGGGTGTTTTGGAGTGGATCATTATTTTGTGTTGTAAATATGAGTAAAGAAATTCGAAATAGCCATTCTGTAGGAATGACCTTGCCAAATGAACTGCAGTAGAGAGCTATTGGCCAGTTCGAAGCAGATCAAAGTCAGTCAGATGTGGCACAATGGCTGAATGTGAGTTCTTCTGTGGTCCATAGATTGTGGAATCAATTTCTTAGCATGATTCTGCATCTCGGAAGTTTTGCCAAGGAAGGGTTAGAGTTATGACCGCTGTACAAGACCGATATCTGCGATTAACAGCACAAAGGAACAGGACACCTACTCCTTCTCAGCTACGATCCTCTCTTGCAGCAGCCACTGGGAGAGTTGTATCAACTTCTACCATGCAAAGAAGGCTTCACAAGGGAGGTCTATACACTAGAAGGCCAGTAATTTGTATACCTGTCATGTCACATGAGAGGGTGGTTGAATTGGGCATGCATGCATGTTAACTGGACAGAAAAGCAATGGAGGTCTGTATTCTTCACAGATGAGTCCAGATATTGCTTGCAGTGATTCTGGACATTGTTTGATATGGAGAGAACGAGGTACCTGTTATCATCCCAGTAGCATCTGTCAAAGAGACAGCTATGGAGGAGGTAGCATGTGTGTTAGGTGGACACACAGACCTCTATGTGTTGACAAGTGGGAGCCTCAATGCTCAAAGGTATAGATATGACATCCTGGACCCTTATGTACATCTTTAAACTGGTGTATATAGGTGAAACATTCATCTTACAAGGCGATAACACTCATCCACACAGAGCTTGACTAGTGGAACAATACCTTCAAGAGGAGACCATTATGTGCATGGAGTGGCCAGCTCGATCTCCCGACCTAAATCTGATTGAGCATGTGTGGGATGTTCTAGGAAGACATGTTGCCGTCAACCTGCCACCTGAAAAAAGGGGGAGCTTATTACTCTTTAAAGGAACAATGGTCATTACTCCCTACTGAACTGATTCACGTCATAAACAGCATGGAACATTACTATCATGCCTGCATTGCTGTAAGGGGTGACCACACTCCTTATTAAAGAACTTTTCCCGTTGCATTCTGACACCTCAAGGGTTGGAGTGGCTCAGTCAGTAGCGCACCAGGCCCGTAATCTGCAGTTCCCAGGTTTGAGCTCCAGCTAGGTCAGCATTGAGATTTATCTCCACAAATTTCCCCACCCTGTCCACAGTCAGTAGGGGACACCAATGAGTTTGGAAGGCTGCCATCCGTCAGATGGGATGTTAAGCCAGATTAGAGCTGAGCAGAGAGCCATACCCTGTGCATGTTAAAGAACACGATGGATGGCCTTGACTGGAGGTTACCATCTGTCTCCCAATAGTTGTTCCAGTGGGTACCCTCCCCCAACCATCTCTGAGCCTTCGGAGTCCTTGTGACCTGGCCATTTAGCCCATGGTGTGCAAAAAAGCACTGCTCAGAGGTAAAACAACCCAACTCTGACACCTCATTTTTGGACAAGTTCCTGTATTATTTTTGATAAAAAAATGCTTTTCTAGTGTAAAATATTTTATGCCATTCTAAAACCAGTATTGTAATTCAAGTTCCCATCAAATTTCATTAAAATCATTCATACAGTTTTTTGTTTATCATAATTTTTCTGAGTTTTCCTTAATTTATGGAAAGCAGTGTAGTTGATAGCATACCATATCATTAAACTCATTGCCCACATGGTGTGCCATTCCCCAATGGCTGATGGATCAGACTTCTTTCCTCTCATCACCATATGGCTTTGGGTTGTTTTTGGGTTGTTTTACCTCTGAGCGACACTTTTTTGCACACCATGGGCTAAATGGCCAGGTCACATGGACTCCGAAGGCTCAGAGAAGGTTGGGGGAGGGGACCCACTGGAACAGCTGTTGGGAGACAGATGGTAGCCTCCCGTCAAGGCCATCCAGCGTGTTCTTTAACGTGCACAGGGTATGGCTCTCCCGCACACGGGGCCACGGCTTAACGTCCCATCCGACGGACGGCGGCCTTTCCAAGCCCATCGGTGTCCCCTACTGACCGTGGGCAGGGCGGGGAAATTTTGCGGAGATAAATCTCAACGCTGACCCATCACCATATGGCATCACCATACTCAGACAAAATCAGAATTTGTTGCAGAAGATGACACTATGCCAGTGCCATCTTCAGCCTCTCCAAGTCAGCTGTAATCTGGCACCAATGCAACTGCAGTTGACAATACATGACGTCAGCAGGAAGTAATTGGCACAATGGATGGTGCGAGTGATGCCATGCCTCAATGAGTCATCCACCAAAGAGACTCCTTGTTGACAGGAATACCGACCGACACTGCAACTCTATAAACAGTGGAGAACGGCTCAACAAGTGTGACTACAGATCATGCAGTCCTTTCATGGTGCTGTCAGATTATTCCAGATCCTGCCCAACAGGTGTGAGTGTCATCCTGCACCAGCCAATTGCTTTTGCTTCATGCACAATAAATATAATGATATGGATTTATCATCAAGCCTCACTGAGTTCAATGTTTCACCCTCTATCAAAATCACCCAGCTGGTGATACTGTTAGTGCACATTATCCTGATATTCTGAGTATAGAATAACTAATGTCCAATTTGATCTGTACTGATTTACCAACGACAAATGATTCTATAAACCACCACAAATATCTTCATTTGCAGCTTCCTATCAGCCTCTATATCTTAATTGTTTGCTCTGTGCATTATAGATACATGAATTATTTGCATGCATTGCCCTGCTACATGCACGCACTGAGTTTTGGATGAATTTATCATTACTTCAGGGTGAGATATTTAAATTTCACAGAGAGCGTATTACATTACAACTAAGCATTATGGAGAAATTTTTGGAATATGAGAATCTAAATATTTCCTCACTGAAATATATTTCCTAAGAGTGATTACAGTTGGTTAAAAGTACATTAGATAACACAGTTCTTATTAGGCAATGCCAAAGTTTTTAGGAAATAAACTAATCTGGCACCAAAACTTAAACTTCAAGAGAAAATACACTCAAAACTACTTCAAAAGAATCCAATCTTATAGAGCAAATCCCATATTTTAGCCCCTTCATCACATTGCTAGTCATGGATAGAGCTAATAGTTTTAGTGCAACAAAAGAAAACTCAAACACATTAATCAAAGTCTGTGCCCAATACTAAGAAATAATCTGTATTATTGATACACTTTTTCTAATAAAAACATGCTCACACATTAATCTACAATTTAGGGGAAAAATTATTTGTGACACTAAATATATCACATAAATTTTCAGTATCAGATATTTGATTATTATAATTTTTCTACCATATATGGATGATTACTATACAGCTATCAATCAGTGCATAAAATAAAAAAACACTAATAAAAAGCAACAAAATAACTCTACATTTTTATCATATTTTAAACAATATGTAACACATGCAAAGCTGCCTGATTATATTCTAAAATTAAGTCACACCAGCAAAAGACAATCAAGGGCTACAAATATACATGTGAACATACTCCGAAGAGCCAAAACATTTTGACCAGCACATCTTTATGCAAATCGAAGCAACTGCAGGTAAATGATGGCATGTATGAAACAGTATAAATAACACCTGATACTGAGCGCTGTTAATCAGTGTTATTCTTGTTCTTCAGATGGAAAAGCCAGTGGACTTAAGTGAGTTTGACAAAGCCAAATTGTAATGGCCAGATGACTGGGTCATAGGATTTCTAAGATGGCAAGGCTTGTGGGGGTGCTCACAGTCAGCCATGGTTAGTACCTTCAAAAAGTGGTCCGAGGAGAGAAAAAACCACAACTGCCGGCAAGGTATGGGCTGACCACGGCTCATCGATGCTAGAGGTGAAGGCTATTCCGTATGGTACGAGCGAACAGAAGGGATACTGTGGTGCAACTCGTCTGTAATTTGAATGCTGGTGATGGGAGTAATGTGTTACAACACACAGTACTTCGAACACTGCTGAAAATGAGGCTGCGTAGCCGCAGATCACTCCAAGTGCCCATGCTAACCTCAGTTCATCGTCGAAAGTGTTTATAATGGGTACAAGAGCATCAAAACTGGACTTTGAATGATTGGAAGAAAGTTGTCTGGTCTGACGAATCATGTTTTCTGTTGCACCATGTGGATGGCTGGGTATGTATGAGGGGAAGTGTTGGCAACATGATGCACCGTGGGATGAAAACAAGCCAGTGGAAGAAGTGTAATGCTTTGGGCAATGTTCTGCTGGGAAACCCTGGGTCTGATCATTCATGTGCAGGAAACTATGATGTCTACTACCTACCTAAACATCATTGCAGACCAGGTACATCCTTTCATGGCAACAGTATTCCCTCTAGTAGTGCCTTCTTTCAGCAGGATAATGTGCCATGTCACATTGCCCAGATTGTTCAAGAATATTTCACAGAATATGAGGAAGAATTCCCTAGACATCAATCCAATCAAGCATTTGTGGTTTGTGTTGGAACAGCATATACAATCTGCAATGACTCAACCACATAACTTACAAGAATTAAAGGATCTGCTGGTAACATGCTGGTACCAGATACCACAAGACACCTCTAGAAATCTTGTAGTGTCCATGCCTCGCTGAGTAAGAGCTATTTTGGTGGCATGTGGGGGACCAACATCATATTAGGCAGGTAGTCATAATGTTTTGGCTCTCAGTGTATCTACAAAATGCCTATCCTTTCACTTAGCTCATCAATGGTTCTAGGTTCAAGGTGTTGTAAGTTCTTGGTGAAATTAGCCTCCAAATAAGAGGCTCCCTACCACCAGTCACAACAGAAGGGTGAGATAGAAGAGGCAGAAGAAACTGCCTCTCAGCTATCTCTCGAAGCCAAAAAGAGTACTAATCTCGAGAAAGAAAAAAAGAAAACATTAGACCTTGCAGAAGAATCCAATGTTCTGAAAGAAATCAGTAACCAGTTGGAAGCGCATTCATTGCAGCTTCACATTGTGATGATTTACAAGAAGGGAGGTGATGGAGTAGTTGGTGGTTCTGACAGCATGAAGCTCCCGGAACAAAGCATCTCTTTCGGCATTGTAGCGGGAACAGTTGAGCAGAATGTGGGATACAGTCTCAGGTGTGCTGCAAGTGGCACAGTTTGGACCGTAAGCTCTGCCAAGAGTGTGAAGTGTGGTTGGGTTGTTTTATCTCTGAGCGGCACTGTTTTGCACACCATGGGCTAAATGGCCAGGTCATATGGACCCCGAAGGCTCAGAGAAGGTTGGGGGAGGGGACCCACTGGAACAGCTGTTGGGAGACAGATGGTAACCTCCCGTCAAGGCCATCCAGCGTGTTCTTTAAATGTGCACAAGGTATGGCTCTCCCGCACACGGGGCCACGGCTTAACGTCCCATCCAACGGACGGCAGCCTTTCCAAGCCTTTCGGTGTCCCCTATTGACCGTGGGCAGGGCGGGGAATTTTTGCGGAGATAAATCTCAACACTGACCCAGCTGGGACTCGAACCTGGGAACTACAGATTACGAGCCTGGCGCACTACCGACTGAGCCACCCCCGCCCCAGTGTGAAGTGTAGAGTTGCTGTAGATGGCACAAACTCGGAGATGATGAAGGAGGGTTTCCTCAGATCTGCGGAGATTACTGAGGTTAGGAGCAGTGAGAGAAGAGTCAACCAGGTACCTGAATGAGGAACAGCTGCTATCCTTCTGCCACTGGGCAAGATGATACTGGCTCATCAGTTGTGAGACAGAACTCTTGCAGTTGCTGGGAGAGAGAGAGGGGGTAATTAGTTACACACCTCTGACTCTCCAGCACCTCCTTCGTGGTGCGATCAGCAAGCTCATTGCCAAGTATCTCTACATGGAAGGGATCCAATGGAAATGAACCGTGATTTTGACAGAAGTGACCTTGAAGCATATCTCGATGATCTTCTGGATGAGGAAGGGGTTGCAGCTCTTGCTGTCTCACTTCTAGAGAGCTTCCAAGGCTGACTTCGAGTAACAGAGGATGACAAAGTTGTCACTCTCGAGGCTGAGGATGAAGAGTACAGCTTCAAGGATAGCATAAAGCTCTGCACAGGTGGAGGAAGCGAGATGTGGGAGACAGAAACCTTTGGTGATGCCTGTATCAGGGATGGCAAAGGCAGAAGTAGCACATAGCCTCTCCTGGTCCACAGATCCATCAGCATATACCTCAGTACATCTCTCATATCGTGCAGTGACATAGAAGGTGGATGGAAAATATCTCTAATGTTACAAAATGGACAGATGTGGCAGCAAGTACTATGAATAATGCAATTTTCAGAAACAAAGGAAAGTAAATTCAGAAAGATTGAGGTGATTGAATGAAAGAGTCAGAAAATATGCTTATGCAGAGGTGCACGAAAAATGTATGTTGGCAAAGAAAGGTCTTATAAAACATTTAATAACCTCAGTTATTTTTACATTAAAAAGACTATTAACCAGAAACTTTCCTTCTATAATTTAAAAGAGTATTAACATGTATTTTTTTATTACTATTATAACAGTGACTAATATTTATAAGAATAAATAGTTTCCGCTATGCTAAAACTGATCATTAATACAATGTCTGCCTCAAATTTCTTCAAAAATACAACAAAAGAAACGAAAACAAACTGATGTAAAAGATATAATTTAAAAGTTACATGTCTCTTTAAAAGTGTCATGTCCAAAACTTTATAAACTAGCATCTGTTCTCATATACATATTTTAAATTCCCATTTTAAACTTTCAAGATTTCACTATAAAATTGTATAAAAGAAAATATTTAGAAAGCACGGTCTATATCTACTACTTTCTTAAGGTTAACATCAGTAAACTCAAGGAGAGTAGTGTAACAGGAGCTTATCTCCAAGTTCTATACTGTTTCAAAATTTGTAATGCTAAAGAGTGGAGGATGAGCATTGCCACAGTTTATTTGAATAGTGTCATTATACAAAAAAAAAAATTCAAAACAGAATGAAGGTAACATTGAAACAAAATCAGTAGTTTACAAAAAAAAAAATGCTGCAAAAACTACATTGGAGACAAATATATATAATTTTAACCAATTTATATACATAGAATACAAAAAATATTTTTAAATGGAGTGTTTGGGAAATAAATGCAACAAAATTATACAAATTTCCCTTTATTGCATAAATTGTAAAATATTTAAAAAAACCCTAACGAAACATATATAAATACTGTTCTTGAAACATATTTTAATTTCAAGCTAGTTTATTTATAATAAATAAATACATTTTTTTTCCCAAGAAGCAAAGATTGACACTAACCATCAGATAATATCATGCCCTCCTGTAAACCAGGATCATCAGGATTTGGTTTCCAGTTTATTTCTGTAGGACCTAAAATGAAGGCAAAGTGTTAAAAAAAGATACATTATTTATTTCATTTTGTTTTACTTCATTAACTACTTCTTTAGACTGCAGGAAGTATTGAAAATATTTCCTTTCTTTAGTTCATGGATGTAAAAAATTTATAATACTGAAAGAAAAAAAAAAATTGTTAACCAAGTGTTACCAAACTATCAAATGATTCCTTGAATATTAATGATTCTTGAGAGGAACTTAACCTCCCACCTACTGAGGTTAAATCTACTGAGGTGGCATTCCAGCTGCTCTTAACCATTTAAACTACTGAATCCGCTCAATCTTTTGCATGAAAGGAAAGAAGGTTCCAGGCAAAGATATTTTGGAATCTGTAAGAATCTGGTATTCACCTGAGTAAGAGAGGGGTCACCAACAGACAGGTGCCTGGTTTACCTGACTAGACAAAGAGTTTTGTGAGGTGAAGTCAAGAATCTCTGTAAAGTCAGGCTTTGGGGAGGATGATGCCTGGGAAGCTTCAGAGGAGTGTAGCAGCAAGCTCAGGTGATTGGCTGATAATACGTGCATTCTCTCACCCTTTCCCAGCCAGGTCACGTGAACTGACCAGGAAGCATGGGAATTAGGAAAAGTGAAGAGATTGGACTTGGCTACTGCGATTCTATGAGGACAATCAAGCAGGGACCTTTGCTCCTTCATTTGCACTTGAGGTCCAGGAGCCCCCTGATTGGTGGCTGGCAGATATATAATAGATAGTTCATGACCGAAGTGTGGTCTAGAATAGGTTGCAAAGAAGTACTGCAAATATGTCTGTAGAATAAAGGTGTTGTGAATAATAACCATTGCACCATAGTGATTTCTGGCCACCAGTTTAGCCACCTGCAATCATAGTATACCCAAGGCATGCACCTACCCACAATCTCAACACACTCTCATAATAGAGGAGGTATCACACAATCCTTCTTTCTTTTCTAAACCTCAAATATATCACCTTTTTTTTAATGACAGACTACCTGTAATATAGATAAATTTCCACATATATAAATTTTTAGTTTTTTTATAAAGTTCAAATGTCTTATTTAAAATATTGATGTTTTGAGAGGAAGGTAAATGAGAAAAGATATTTTTTTTTCTTTTAAGACATGAGATATCAGTTGTAATATTTCACTTGAATGTACATATTCTGAAATTTATTGTTCAAGTATATCAATAATATAACGTATCTTTAACAGCTTTTGGTAATCAAGGCTAATTATAATTAAGATAATTTTACTAGACTAAACTGTCAACAATATATATATAATCAATAATGAGTTCAAACTGATTTCTTGTGATGTGGCTGAAAATTTCTATTATAATATTTATTAATAGAATTATAATTTAAATTGATAGAATGTTTTTTCCATATTCATTTGCTTGCTGATGGATCAGGTCAATAAAAGATAAATATGAGATCATCAAAGAATTAAGAATTAATGGCTTAGTTGGTAACAAGCCAGGCTCGTAACCTGAAGTCCTCAGATTGAAGCACCAGCTGGGCCAGGTTGAGATTAATCTCAACAAAATACCCCACCCTGTCCTCAGTCAGTTGGGGGACACCAACAGGATTGGAAAGGTCACCATCCATTGGATGGGACTTTAAGCAGTGGCTCTGTGTCTGGGAGAGCCATACCCTAGTGTGGAGTGCACATTAAAGAACACTCGATAACCTTGACAGGAGGCTACCATCTGTCTCCTAATAGCTGCCCAGTGGGTCCCTACCCCTGAACCTTTGGAGTCCTTGTGACCTGGCCATTTAGCCCATTGCATGCAAAAAGTGTGGCTCAGAGCTAACTAAATTTTAATGGGTTATTTTCAACTAACAGAAATTCACAGCACATTCAATAAAGTTATTAACATCAAATGTTCTGATGCTATTGGCATCAGAGTAACCTTTAGTATATTAATACTAGGCACTTGGTTATAAAATGCTCAGTTCACTATCAATTTAAATAGCATGAGGTACCACACCAATAGCTTGAACTATATAGTAGTATCCCACAATGTACCTATCTTATCTTCATAATCTCGCATACAAGTGTGAATTGTTAGCATCTTAGCTCAACTGGTAGGCAAATAAGGAATGCTCATTTTCAAAAGGATTATTTAACAACTATAACATCTTTTAATAGTAGAAATTTGAACTAATGGATGATTCAGGAAATGAAAATAGTAATTTCATTAGTACTTATCACACCTGAAAAAGAAATTTTAATTTTCTAATAGTAGAAATTTGAACTAATGGATGATTCAGGAAATGAAAATAGTAATTTCATTAGTACTTATCAAACCTGAAAAAGAAATTTTAATATCTAAAAGAAAAAAGTTGAATGTCTGCATATAGATGGACTGACAGATAACAAAGTGAAAACAAATAGTTCATTTTTTTTTTAATTTATCTAAAAAGTGACATTATGCTTGCTGATAAGTGAAGATTATCCCAATCCCTCTGAAGGACAAAAGGTCAAATTGACTACTAGATTTGAAATAGTTTTAAATTCTGTTTTTGTTTTAACAGTGTTAAACAAGAAAATTATTTTAATTTTGCATTAAAATCACAAAATTTTATCTAAAATCTCATTATATCTTATATTGTTATTGTTAATTATAAAACTAAATATAATTCTTATTTTATTTATCAAGTTCACACATAATTGATTAAAGTAATTTGATACTGCTTTGTAGTTGTTAGATCTCATATTCCTTATATATGTGCTTCAGCTTCTTTAACCAGACAATGATATAACTGCTCCTCCAAGAAAAAAATTTGAATTTTACAAAATTAACCCTGGCAAATTTGAAACAGTTTTTCAAGATAAAAATTAGCAATTTAACCAATATTCAATGCATCATATACTAATAGAGAATGCAAAATAATTTAATTTTCCTTTTGATAGCCTTACCTTCATGAACAGTAAGATAAGCTCCAACTCCATGACCCGTTTTGTGCATATAATTCAAGCCTACTTCCCAGAGAGACTTGCGAGCTAGGGTATCTAGCATTTGACCTGCACATAATAAGACAATAAATCAAACACATTCTAATGATATGCCACAATATAAAAATTATTGCTCCTTAAAAGGGAAACTAGAATAATGTAAAATCATATCTCTTCACACTAAAAGAGCAAAATACACAAGTTTTTAGTCATTCCATTCACTTTTAAAACCATTCCATATAAACTTAAAATATATACATACAAAATCCTCATGCAGCCATGGGCTATGGTATGGAGGTCCAACCAGACCATGTAATTTTTCTCTCCAGACATTCTCTGTTCTGAGCTACAATCTGCTGCATTTGGCCACTCTAGGCCAATTCTAGCGAGGTCCTGTTTGATATTGTCTGCCCATCACATCCTAGGTCTTCCCCTTTTTCTAAAACCCTTAGGCACACTGTTCATAATCCTGTTTGCTAATCTGCATTTATGCATGGCCAAACCAATGCAGTCTCTCTCTGCACAATATGCTGCTCAAAGGATGTTGATGACTCCTTCTAACCTCACCATTACAAAGTCGAACCACCAAATGCCCAAGATACTGTGTAACCATCTAGAATCAAAAGCATCATATTTCTTATCAAGTCTTCTTCTCTTCAGTGAGTGGGAAGGGGGGTAAAAACCCTTGCCAAGATAAATTGCCCCCCCCCCCCCCCATATGAGGACTGATTTCCTTGCCAAGGAAGCCTGTTCACTTTCAGAAAATGATTCAAGATAAAAAATTTTTACTGGAAAATGAAGAAATAATAAAAGAAAAATTAACATATAACCTAATGCAATATATAAAATATCTACAACTTGTAAGCTGGCCATCCAATGTAGCACAATTCTGAAAGATCGATAGATCAGACAACTGAATGATCAATAATTTAAGAAAATAAAATCTACAGAAATAAAAACGAAGGTATAAATATAAAAGTATAAATTTTAACTGGATGCATGGTGATGTTATCCAATCTGTGATCCAACAATGCTTGCTGTAAACAATCCACTATGTAGCCACTTGACTCCGCACTTGTCCCACCAATCAAATAGATCATACACCTGCTCTGCCGTGATATAGTTTATACTGCAGGCAGTCTTCATGATAATGAGTTCTGGCCTTCCTTTGGTTAAAAAGACTCTTTTTTCTTATAGTTTCAAGAAAAGAAGAAGAAGAGTTGAAGAGTGGGAAGAATGCTGAGATAAATGATAAAAATAATTCTAGGAATATTAAAATATGCTAAGACAGAAAAAAGTGTAAAATGGGGGGGGGGGGGGGATACCTCTGAGCGGCACTTTTTTGCACACCATGGGCTAAATGGCCAGGTCACAAGGACCCCGAAGGCTCAGAGAAGGTTCGGAGAGGGGACCCACTGGAACAGCTGTTGGGAGACAGATGGTAGCCTCCTGTCAAGGCCATCCAGTGTGTTCTTTAATGTGCACAGGGTATGGCTCTCCCGCACACGGGGCCATGGCTTACGGTCCCATCCGACAGATGACGGCCTTTCCAAACCCATCGGTGTCCCCTACTGACCGTGAGCAGGCAAGGAATTTTGCGGAGATAAATCTCAACGCTGACCCAGCAGGGACTCGAACCTGGAAACTACAGATTATGAGCCTGATACACGCCATAACTACAGATACACGCCATAACTACAGATTATGGAGTGCTACCGACTGAGCCCCCCCCCCCCCTGGGGGGGGAAGTCAACAGAGTACTACTTCCAAAATCTTTCATTTTTAAAAAACCAGTTTTTTAATTAATTTTTAGGAGATTTTTGAAATTTTAAGGAAAAATTTGTTGATAATAGTTCAAATGAAACTTGGGTTGCTTCAGCAAAGAGTAATGCTAACAAACGAATCAGCAATAATGTATAGCATTTCTAAGAAATGGCAATCAGATGGCTTTAGCAAATTATTTATATTGCAGTTTAATAAAATATGCATCAAATGAAAAAAATTTTTTTTTTCAAGCTCGAATTACGTATTTTTATAAGATATATATAAGAAAATTTTCAAATAGAAATTTTTATTAAAAAAAAAAAAATCGATATTTTTTTTGTTGTGCTAAAAATGGATACAGACAGCCTCACACTTTGGATTCTGTCAATGTATACATAACACCTGGACATGGGAAGGGTTAATAGAAGAATACCAATAGAATGAATGTCAGTATAAAGGGAAGATTCAATGAACAGGAGACATAAGATACTAAGAGCATCAACGAGATAACTGATATAAAAAAAAACTATTACAGCAGTAGCATGTAGTGTCATAAAAGAAGGCATTATCCCACAATTTGACAGAGCCAAAAAAATAATGACACTGCCCAATGACTTTCAGTTAGCTATTGCAGAGCAACTGATGATATACAAATACAGGGAAATATTAACGACAGAATCCCAACCCCTCATTTTCCATGGGTAATATTAACGAATAAGATAAACCAACAATAATAATATTCCCAGAAAGAAAGAAAAAACAGCATATAAACAGCAATGACAGAGAAAAACAGAATACCCACAGCTGACTACCACCCCTATTCCCAACTTGCAACCATTACCAACTTCCAACCATTGCCTTGCACCATGCTACATAAAGGAGACAACCATCAACTGAAGAAAAAGCATCTTGAAAATGACAGTGAATGTTGAAACATGTAGATGTGAAATGCCCTCCCATTCACTTCTGTATACTGCTGTATCCCATTCTGTAACACTTCTGTATATAACATATTGTTATTGTTATTTTTACTTGTAATAAATGTCGTACGAATCAGAGATGTAGTATCATTTCATTGACCTGCTATGCTTCAATATAATCAAGGAATAGATTACTATATTACTACAGCAATGAAAAACTGGTAAAATAATGTACCATCGATCTATATCATTGGGGGAATGCATCTAAAGCCCATACTTAGAAAAGCAGAATACCAATCTGATGTACTATAATTGAAGTGCAGAGGAGCCCAACTCCATGTTTTACTTGGAGCAAGCTTGGGAAAAGCCAACTCAGCATGACAAGCTAAAACAAAAATGGTTGTATAGTTTTGTACCATTCTTTATTACCTAATCTTAAGTAATTAATAGGTTTGGAGATTTGGGGATACTGTGTGCGACCATTATGGATAGAGATGAAAGTACACAGTTAAGAAACACTGTTTTTAGACTACAAATTATAGCTCTTTAAATATAAAATTCATTTGATTGGTTCAATTATAAGATAGTTACTAATTTTTAAAAAAAATTCTTTTACATTTGGTTAAAACAAAAAAAAAAACGATGAACAGGTCTTGAATATGTCAAAACATCCAATACGTAAATATATACCAAATGTGTATAACAGACAGAAAAATGGAAACATTACCATGTTAAATCAATAGAGAATCGAATTCAAAGATCCGTAATTTCTACAAATTAGCGTTTTGAAGGAAAATAGACCAGATAAATTGAAATCTCACTCAACTCTATCTAAATCTCGATTTTGAACAATATTCATTCAGTATTTAAAGAGTTACAGAAGTTTGAATACTGAACAACAGTAATGTCAGTCATAAGAATTTACTTCATAAGTTAATTGAAACATAAAAAAAAAGTCTTATTTCCAATTATTTAATAACATAAGTGTGTGTTTTAGAATTTTCTGTAAAAAATTCTTCATACGTTTAGTCTTAAAATTAGCGGAAAAAAAATAAGCTGGCATTAGTTCAACTGCAAGAATACTCTGGCATGTTTCTGGAGAGATGCAGATTCAAATCCTGTATGTCGGCAAAAATTTTTTCCGCAAAACATTTATTGATTTATCAATGCCAAAAGAGCAGCAGGTAACACTGTGATTATCATCTATGTTTAAAAATTCTTTCAATAATTATGAGTTTTGCATACATTTCTTTGGACTGACTTTGTTGCTGTTAAAATTTCGTGTTTCCATAGCTCTTTAAATACCAAACGAATATTGTCAAAAAATGAGATTTAGAGAGATTTTAATTCATCCAGTCCTATTTTCCTGTAAAATGCTTATTGTAGAAATTATGAATCTCTGAATTCGACTCATCATTGACTTAACAGGGGAATGGTTCCATTTTTCTGTCCATTACTGTAATACAGATAATGGTGATGTGTGGCATGAGATTAACAGACGAATAGGGATTGCTGCCGGGACTTTTAAGAATCTATGGAGAGTGTGGAGAAATAGGCGTATACACCTAAAGACTAAAATTAGACTGTATAATAGTTTGGTTCTTTCTAGGGTTAGTTATGGTAGTGAAACTTGGACACTTTGTAAACAAGATAACAGGAAACTTGATGCTTTTGATTCTAGATGCTTACGTAGTATCTTGGGTATTAAGTGGTTTAACTTTGTAACTAATGATGAGGTTAGGCAAAGGAGTCTGCAACCTCCTTTAAGCAGCATATTGTGCAGAGAGAGACTCCGCTGGTTTGGCCATGTTGCCCGTATGGATAATTATAGATTGGCGAATAGGGTTATGAACAGTGTGCCTGGAGGCCTCAGAAGGAGGGGGAGACCTAGGATGTAGTGCGCAGACAATGTCAAACAGGACCTTGTTAGAATTGGTGTGCAGTGGCCAGATGCAGTAGATGTAGCTCAGGATAGACTTGCTTGGAGAACTAAATTGCATGGTCTGGTTGGACCTCCGTAGCCCATGGCTGCTTGAGGATGATGATGATGATGATGATGTATATAGTAGAACCACAGTTGTTGTCATAGTGCTTGAGAAGTTTCTAGGTGATGCACAACAACTACCAGATAAGGTATTTGGATTCAGCAACTATTCAGAAAGTGAAAGACAAATGCTTTGAATGTAACCTTTATTATCTGTGTAAAAAAGTAGGATATACTGAATGATCAATAATTTAGAAACTTTGTCAAAAATGTTACCTGAACTCGAAACTGGTTACACATAACTAGGAGATCTCGAGTTCAAGTCCAGGATGTGGATGTTTTTTTTTTTTTTCACATTTGCCCATTTCTAAATTGCATGTTGGCTTTATAATTGTATATTCTAAGTTTATGATCTATAATGTTTACCCAACTATGGTGTCTTGGTTAAAATTAACATCTGATTATACATATATACCTATGCAGAAAAAAATTATCAGGTTCTCTGGTGGTTTAAACCAGTGTTGGAAAATGTTATTGTAACATAATGAAGTAATGAAATGATTTTTGAATAATGTTATGAATAACATAAATGGAATTTCAAAATATTTATAATGATAAATGTAACAAATAACAGAAAAATTAATTTCGTTATTTTGGCTTTTTTTGTATTTTAATACATTTCTGGTTTTTTCTGTATAAGATATACTTAGAAACTTGTATGAAACAGGCAGATGTAAAATTTAATTTTATGATCAACGAAGAAAGCTCTTCACAGGCACATTCAAGAAGAATTTGGGAAGCAGCTGTCTTAGCCACCTTTGTCACAATTGGTACTCAGAGAAAGTGCTTTGTGATAGCCAGATAAGAGCTGTGCAGTGGAAAAGAAAGGGCGAGTCTCCATGCAGAAAGAACACAGGGCAATTACAATAGGGTGAATATCTCAGGTATATTACAATTCCCTGTGATCCACTTAAACTCTTAGAGAAGAAACTGTGTAGGTGGGGTAATTTGGGTATAGGATAGAGAATTGGAGGAAAGGGCCATTCACAATAGGCAAAACTTTTGGTTTTGGGCTTCCCACCAACAAATTTTCAACATCTCTTCATGCAGCCCCCCCCCCCCCCCCATTTTCATTATGTATGTTTGCAAATCTCTTAACAATCAGCCTCGCCTTGTACATATGTTAAAAAAATAAAGGAGATAATTCTCATGTTTCAATCTCTACAGCTTCTTTAAGAACAGACTATTGGAATATTATAAATATATCATAATTGAGATTAATATTGATAATTTTCCTTTTCCCAATTTTTTTATCTGTTTATTAACAAGTGGATTGATTGAACTGGCATGAATCATTGGATGATGCTACTGCATATATATATAATGAAAATGATAACACATATTTCATTATTTTGCATTTGTATTAAAAATATTTTTAAGAAACATTAATGTAACATTATAACAAAATTTAAATTTTCCTATAACAAAAAACGATTTTAAATTTTTGGCTGTAACGAAAAACGTAACTAAAAGTTTTTTTATTTTGTTTGCCAAAACTGGCTTAAACAGACCCATGGTTGTGACCTTACCACTGAACTACTAAGAAACAACAGTGCAACATCCACTGTCTTCGTAACCTTACTTAAGCAAATGTGAAGCACCACCACCTTAGCAATTGTAGAGCAATTAGAGCATAACCAGAAGAACCCAAGATAGAGTATGGGAAGAAGATAGTATTTTTTTTTAACACTTGACTATTTCTGATTAGTATCTTAGCTTCACAACTGTGAGTTCTATGTTCTGATATACAGTGTCTTTTGCACAACAGTTAAAAATAGGAAAACAAAATTCCATATTCATTTGTAAAGTTTATGGACAGATAAAGAAAAATGCATATATACAAAACCATCTTAATTATATTAATATAGTTGGAAAAAAAACGAAAAAAAGAATAAAAACTAAAATAGATGAATAATACTTACCTTTGATATGCCTTGGAAAAACAGCTGAGGCAATAGCAATGTGGCCTTTCATAACCCGAGTGAAACACTCCTGAAAAAAAATTAAGTGATGGTAAAAAGACAACCAGTTGCTTATACATTCCTATATAAGAACTTATATTTAATGGAATGAAAAAATAAGGAAATGAGAAAATAAAAAAAGAGTGAAATTCGTCTAAGGCATAACCTTTGTCTTACTCATCAAGGTTTAAATTCATCTAAGCCTACATCTAAGGTTTTAAATGTGGTTGTCAAATACAAGTTTAGCAATACAACTGGAATCTATAATATATACAAAATAACTCCTTCAGACCTAAATAGGAATAAATTAAAAATACACATCTGTGTTTGTAGAAAGAAATCAAACTGAAGTATAAGAATATTTTCTTATGAAATAAAAGTCATTATATGTACATATTTAGAAGTTGATAAGTAATAAATAAACTTGACATATTTGGTATTAACCTATAAATTACCACTTTTAAGTCTATTTGGTCAGTGGTCCAAAGCACCTGACATGTTATCAGGAGATCGTGGGTTCATATCCCATCCGGTTCAAGACAATTTTTCCTCTAAAATTTAAATCGACTTCAAAGTGGTAATTTATAGGTTAATGCCAAATATGTCGAGTTTATTTATTACTTATCAACTGCATTACTTATAAGGAAATACTTTCATCTATATGACATGTATCTGCCGCTTGTGGCGAAAATTGCCGGAACACTCCCTACATATGATGTAACGTAAGTTTAAAGGTCCATATCATCAATTAGAGATCTTGATCGGCGGCCAGTAGCTCAGTGGTCCAGAGCACCTGACATGTTATCAGGAGGTTGTGGGTTCATATCCCACCCAGCTCAAGACAATTTTTCCTCTAAAATTTAAATCGACTTCAAAGTGGTAATTTACAGGTTAATTTACTTGTAAGAAAATACTTCCATCTACATGGCATGTGTCTGCTGCTTGTGGCTAAAATTGCCGGAACACTCCCTATGTATGATGTAATGTAGGTTGAAAGGGTCATATCATCAATTAGAGGAGATCTTGATCAGCGGCCGGTAGCTCAGTGGTCCAGAGCACCTGACATGTTATCAGGAAGTCGTGGGTTATTATCCCACCCATCTCAAGATAATTTTTCCTCTAATATTTAAATTGACTTCAAAGTGGTAAATTATAGGTTAATGTTTAGAAGATAGTTTTGACAGCATTCCATAAAAATTATTTACATTTCAGAAAACTGTATTATTTCAGCACATCTTTGATAGTGCTTAAAAAAATATTTATATTTGACCATAAGGTTAAAATTTTTTCCTAATAATGTCTATTTCTTGTTTATTATATTCAAACTTTCAAAACATTAAGTTTTCTTTCTTAGTCCAGTTAGTAGCATTATTTTAAGATGAAAGTTTTGCAATTTTTTTAAACTCAAGAGCACCTATTTGCAAGTTTATTGATAACAAAGAACCAAATCTTTTAACTTCATTTTATATAATTTCCACAGTTATGTGTATAAAATTAATGGTATATTTGTTAACATTTTTAAACTAAGCAATTATAAAAAATGATGCTCAAATTTTTAGAAAGTATTTTTATGACTATCCTTTAAAAAGAACACAAATTTTAGTTGTTTGCCCAAAAAAGTATATGTTTTAGAAACAATGTTCAGTTTATTTTTCCTTATAATCTCCTGAAACAGCTTCTGCAATTCTAGATTATTCTCACTGACCTGGAAATGCTAATTTTAGCAATAATGCTGAATAGTTACATAATTTGTTTTATATCTTGTGTTAAATCTATTTAAACTGATATACTCTTTATTAAAGCAAAATAAAAATATAAAATATGTTATTACAAACTATACCTTCTCATATTGTGATGGGGTACCAAAATAGCAGGTTCTTGTTACATCAGTAGTTCCATCTCTAAAAGCAAAACAAAAAGTATTAAAATAAAAATATTAAGTTGTATTTTATACACACAGAAAATGTTAATGTAGAAGGAACTCATGCTAGTAATAAAAGTTTATGTTCAATTACTCTTTAGGTAAGGGTGAAAATTTTTTTCATCTTTGTGTAATGCACAATCAACAAAAATTATTTTAAAAAATGCAAAATCAACACTTTATGTTCCAAATTAAAGCTTTTACATCAACAGCAAAAATATGGGTGAACAAATTCTTTCTGCCAATAAGACAGGAAGTGTTATTGAGGGCAGAGATTTCCTTATTTAAATTATAAAACCAATCTTAGGTTCAGCAACCGTAAAAGCAAATGTTACAAAACAGGAAATTATTATACTGTAGATCAGTACTGTCCAACTTCTCTAAGACTGCAGGCCATTTTTTCTTTCGCCAATATTTCGCGGGCCAAAAATAAAGAATAGGTAATTGAAAAGTCGGTTCATGTCACCCTAAAAAATGATTTTATTTACATGAAAAATAATAAGTAATAATAAACCAATATAAATTTCTAAACTTTATCAAATATTTAATAAATTTAATGGGAGCATCGTGGCCGTATTTGTTGGGTAATAAGAATAGAATGAGTAAGTTGAAATAATATAATAATAATTGCAAATAGAATGAGTAAGTTGAAGATTGCATATCAAGTAAAGTAACATAAGTTGATGAAAAATTATAAGGTGGATTACAGATATTTATTTAGAATTTCAAGTAAAAACTTGCTTTTGTTCACGGGTCACAAAAATCCTTATGCGGTCACTAGTAGGACAGCGCTGCTGTAGATAATAATAATAATAATTTAGTATAATTACAAATATTTTAAAATCGGTAATTCTGAAAATTCCTTACTTAGACATGCATAAGAATATTGTTGCATTTCAATATTTAATTGTAAAGACGATGCAGTAAAGTGAATGGTAATGAGTATATACATCTAAAGAAGAGTATTTCATATCATAACTTCTACTTTATGTATATTTAATTTTTTTTTATCATCATCATCATCCTCAAGAAGTCATGGACTATGGAGGTTCAACCAGACTGTGCAATTTAGTCCTCCAAGCACATCTGTCCTGAGCTATATCTGCTGCATCTGACCACTGCACATCAATTCTAAAAAGGTTCTGTTTGACATTGTCTGCCCACCACATCCTAGATCTCCCATTCTTTCTGAGGTCTTTAGGCACATTATTCATAATTCTATTTGCTAATCTATAATTATCCATATAGGAAACATGGCTAACCAATGGAGTCTTTCTCTGCACAATATACTGCTCAGAGGAGGTTGTCAACTCCTTTGCCTAACCTCATCATTACTTACAAATTGAACCACCTAATGCCCAAGGTAGTACATAAGCATCAAGTTTCCTGTTATCTTGTTTACAAAGTGGCCTAGTTTCACTATCATAACTAACCCTAGAAAGAACCAAACTATTATACAATCTAATTTTAGTCTTTAGCTATATACACCTATTTCTCCACACTATCCATAGATTCTTAAAAGTCCCAGCAGCAATCCCTATTTGTCTGTTAATCTCATGCTGCATATCACCAGTATCTGTTACATAGCTCCCAAGATAATTAAACTGAAACACCTGCTCAAGACTGCAACCATTCAAGTTAACTAAATCACAACCTGCCTGACCAATTTTCATCACTTTAGTTTTCTCTCTGTTTATAACCAAACCTACTCTACTACCAGTTTCATCAACAACTCGAATGAAAGAGTTCATCTCATCAACATCATTTGCCAAAAGGGCTAAATCATCAGCATAATCTAAATCAGAAATTTTTGTATCTCCAGCCCATTTAAGGCCAAAATCTTTCCCTTGCAGTGAATTTCGCACAACTTAATCAATAACCAAACTAAAGAGAAAAGGAGACAAAAATGCACCCTTGTCGAAAACCAGAAGTAATCCTAAACCAATTGCTACAAGTCTTACCAACTCTCACACATGACTCAAGTGTTATTATAGAGAGCTTTCATTATGTTAACTAACTTGTCTGGTATGCCATACGACTTCACAATCAACCACAAATTATGATGATCAACAGAGTCAAAAGCCTTTTCGAAATTAACAAAGCTAGTAACCAAAGGTTTCTGAAACTCTAAGCATTTCTCAAGAATCTGCCTGAGTGAAAATATTTAACCTACACATCCCATATCACTTCTGAATCCACAATGCTCATCATGCAATTGCCTGTCAACCAGATTCTTAATTCTATTAAGCACAATCATGCAAAAAACTTTACCTGGAACAGAAAGAAGGCTGATATCCCTGGAGTTATCACAAGAACTGCAAATCACCTTTTTTAAAAATAGAGATGATAATAGCTCTGGTAAAATCCTTGTGAACATATCGTCTTTTGCCTCGCAAAATATCGAATGCTTAAAATTATGTTATGGAATTATCGGACAGACTTTCAACTTAAGTGAGAAAGTCAACCTGTGTCATCTAGTTCCTGAATACTTCAATAATTAATCATCTGAAGATAGTGTAACAGCATAGCTTCTTCTTTATTCAACATGGATGAACATTCTGGTTATGTTGTGAAGATAACATCAAAATATATGCCATTAATGAAGGACTGGTAATGCGTAAGGAAACTACTGTAACCATCATTCAGAATGGACTATAACAAGTAGCACACTCCTACTGCCGTTGTACCAGCAAAAAAGTATGGTAAATATTCTCATTTAACTCTATTTCCTTTGGATACCATCAAAGGTGTAACGATATGAGTTATACTTAGTATATGTTCTTTATATTGGACGAATCTATCTCATATATTGGCCAACAAGGCTAAATTAATGGCTTAGTGGCCTTTCCCTTTGCTGCCTATATCTACTTTGTTAGTGTACGCGGATACGCTTTGGGTAAATACAGCTTTATTGTGCATTAAATTATGAAAAAATCCTTAGGAACTATGCCTTTATCATAAAAGATATTCAAAATTTCAGTCATTCATGTGGTAACCGAAACATTCCCAGCTCTAAGCATTTCCGTAGTAATTTCATCTACTCTAGGGGATTTATGTAGTTTAAGTTTAGAAATAGCCAAAATAACTTCAGACTGTGTTAAAGAGCCAACATTAAAGTCAGTAATGCATCTATCATCATTACAATGGGAGTAGAACTAACCACACTGTTTAGAGCATCACTGAAATGCTCAGCCCACCTAGCCATGACAGAATCCTCACCTTCTATAACCTTACCTTGTTTATCCTTAAATCTCTGTAAACCTGTCCATTTTCTACCACACAAAAGGTTAACTATCTGCTATAGCTCTCTGATGTTGTGCTGTCTAACTGCTTCCTCAGCTTTGTCAGCCAAGCCAAAGATTCTTATCAGCAGTTAATTGATCCTTTACACATTCATTAAGCTCTCTGTAATGCTTTCTATTACTACTAGTAGGGTACTGCTTAAGGACATTCCTGCAGTTCTTTCTTTCTGAAATAAGTTCAAGTGCTTTTTCACTCAAATAATTTTGCCTCCTCTGCTCCTTTTTTTCCCTAAGAGTATTGCTAGAAAGAGCAAAATTCTCACCAGTGTGGAACTGCCCTTGGGTAAAAGTTTTTACACCCCTGATGCAAAGGTTTACTTACCATGATAAAGGTTACTTGCTGTGGATTTTCCATGCTGTGCAAGACCAATATCTATTATCAGTATAATTAACATTCCCCAAATTATGGTTACAAAATATTTTTACTTTACTAAATCATATTTACTTAGAATGCATGCCATAAAGGAGCCTAGAGTAGTTCTGAATTACTTATGGCATTCTAATAAAACTCTGCAGTTTTTATGGCACACCTGTAGAAATTCCAATATTCTGACTCCCATTCAGAAATTTTTAGTTTTTATATCATTGCTAGGGAAATTCTGATTCTTAATACACCCTTTTGGAAAGTTAATAATTTCTATAGCACTGTTAATGAAGAAGCCATTCCAAGAAACAGGTATTGGTTTTAGTTTAGGACTAATGGTAAGGTTTTGTGAATAGTATAAGATTAATATTAAACACTGTAATATAAAATGCATAACTCTAATTTTTGCAATATTTTAATACTCTGCAAAATTTTTAACATTTCTAGATGACATGACAATTGAGATTCAATATCACAAAGCAACTGTAACTATTCCAATGCTTCCAACTTTCAGAGAGAGGGGGGGGGGTAGTCGGTAGCGTGCTAGGCTCATAATCTGCAGTTCCCAGGTTTGAGTCCCAGCTGGGTCAGCGTTGAGATTTATCTCCACAAAACTCCCCGCTCTGCCCTTGGGTCAGTAGCGGACACCAATGGGCTTTGAAAGGCCACCATCTGTTGGATGGGATGCTAAGCCGTGGTCCCATTTGCGGGAAAGTCATACTGTGTGCATATTAAAGAACACGCTGGATGGCCTTGATGGGAGGCTACCACCTGTCTCCCAACAGCTGTTCCAGTGGGTCCCCTCTTCCAACCTTCTCTGAGCCTTCAGAGTCCTTGTGACCTGGCCATTTAACCCATTGTGTGCAAAAAAGTGCAGCTCAGAGGTAAAACAATCCAATCCAGCCCAGCTTCCAACTTTCAATCCACATAGTACAATGCTCCAAAATCTGAATAAAAGCTAACCAAGATCTTTTTCTCCAGTTTTCAACTGACATATCATGAATGATATGACAGTTGGATATTCATGATGATTCATATCATTCTTCATTCATATAAACAATTAACATATCTGAGTGCACACACAGGCACTTGCATTGGTGCTGGTTGGTAATGCATGTCTTTCTTCTATAGTATGCTGACATCAGTTGTTACACAGTGCATGCACTCATTGTTGGCAATAGCTCCATTATGTGAACTTTTGAATGAGTTTTATCTCTGTTTTTAACAAATTTCAGTCCCTTGCAATTCTCCAAATACTTGATTGACTAGTTGCAAATTTTGAATATAGGTTTCCCCTGTGCCACCCCATGTTGCACAAAAACTTCATCTTAACTGTGATAGAATGCAGTTTATAACTACAAATGGCTTTGTGGCTGTGGGAAATCTGTCAACACCAGAATGTGTGCTATAAAGCAATACTGTGACGAGTTTAATTCGAGTTCTATGAATGAAGAAACCTGCAGGGGGCTACTTAACTATAAACCACAAAGTCTTTTGCAGGCTACAGCTGGTTGCATAATAAACCTAGATATGACATTTAACAAAAACACTAAAATTCTAAAAAATACGTGGATAATTTCACATTTTTACCCTAGTGACAAAACTGGAATTTTGATTCCCATATATTTTAAGACTGTGGCTGTTTATATATCTTGTTTGTTAATCATACATGCCACTTTCCATTCACATTCTTTTCTAAACATATTAAAAATTCATAATCAGTGATATTACATAATTTATTTACTCAAATAATGTTTTATTTTTAATTTACAATAATTAAGATTCTAAATTGCTTACATATATTGTCCTCCTGAATCACATAAATAAAACTCATCAGTAGAAATAATTCTTGTAGTTTCTTCACAAGGATGATAATGAATGAGAGATGCATTTGGTCCAGAGGCAGAGATGGTTTCAAAACTAGGACCAACATAATCTTCTTGTTGCCTAAATTCAAACCAAATATTTGAAAAAAAAAACAAAAACATACCTTGTGATTAGATAAATTTTTAAAATAAATATAGTTCACATACAAATAAACTTGGCAATAATCACTAACAAATTTAACAATCACAACAATTTATTTTATTTATGTAAAGAAGATGACTTATACATACGGATTTTAAAGTAAAAATCCTTACCTCCGAAATTCTTCTAATTTAATCACAGCAGAATATTCTGTTGCATCTCCTGTAGCGACTTCATCTTCTAACCAAGCAAAAAATTCACATAAGGCTACAGCATCTTTAACCTGAAAATATAAAATATTTGGCTCATATATCCATTTAATTTTTTTTTGCTATACAGTGGGTTAAATGAATAGATCAAGAGAACTCTAAAGCTCAAGAGAGAAAAAAATATATATAATTCAGTTAGCCATTTGAAAAAAAAAATCTGCAAAATGAGTTATGAGAAAAATATTATACATATATATTATGGCACACTAATAACAGTTTTGGCATTTTATACATTTAAGCAAGTATTTTATAATAAAATATTAAATTTAGTTATAGCTATATAATGTAAATATGTGGTATTTTAAAATTTAAATTTTTTTATATTAAAATGAAGGATATTGAACACTTTATATATTTAAACTCATGTAACAGGCTTTAATTAAAAATATTAAACTTACTGACAGATTCACACTACATTAGATAGGTCTACATGCACTGGAAGCCTGATACTGATAAATTAGTTTTTCATAAAAAAATAACCTTTTTAAAATACTGATTTAATTAAAAAAAACACCATTTGTTGGGTAAAATTATGGCAAAAAAAAAAAGATCAATAGCAATAGAAATCAACTGACAATACATAAAACTTTTTAAATATAATAATAATTTATTCAAATTAAACATTTAGCAGTGCATATTTAAGTCAACTCACCACAAGAGTTTAATTAACTCACTAGTGGATTAATAATGTTATATTTTTTTGCTCATCACATTTAATATATAAAAGCATATATTGGTATAAAAGTATTTATTATATATATTAAAATATGTGTATTATATCAAAACCTTAAATGAATAATACAAAATATATTCTCTTGACCTTTTCCACTGCTCTGTTTTCTTAATGGGCTTGACCTAGCCATGAATTTTGGTATTCTTTTTAAAGTATGTCCTTATATGAAAAAATATGTAAAAGTTAAGAATAGATTCTAGGATTCTCCTCTGCCATAGGTATTAAAATGAAATCTTTTAATTTTATGCTACTGTTTTCAGTATTTGTGACTTTATCAGAGGTAAAGTCTGAAATTCAAACATTTCCTTCTGTAAAAAGTGTTTTTGTGACTGAAATCAGGTACAAACTTTTAAGATGATGTGAATATTGTAAATGGCCTAGATTCAAAGAACTTTTATTTAACAACGATACACTCTACTTGTAAAAAGGAAACCTGTAATCTCATTGGAAACCCAGATGAAATTACATATTAAATAATTGCATAAATTTTAATAAAAAAAATTGGAAAATATTGAGATGCAGCATGGCAATGAATTCTTATTAAGATTTCAAAATGAATTTTGCATTGCATAAATACAATGGCAAAGGCTTTCAGATACATTATCGATGGTGAAAGTAAGCATAAAAGTTTCTATGATACACTAGATATCTACATGATGGATGAAAATAATCCTAAATTATTTTCATCCTCTCTTACTGTAGCAGACTTGCATGTACTTTCAATAAAATCACCTAGATGCAATGCAGATTCTTAAAGTGTAAATCATCAATAAAGAAGAAACAAATGTTATGATACTAGTAAAGGCAAAAAGTACTTCATGCATTTGTATAATCCTTAGCTGTAAATCTCTTCTGTTAATCTGCAATTTTAGGTACAAAATCTCCCCCTGTCCACATCTGAGAATCAATTTTTCTGTCCAATGATATAAAAAACTGTAGGGTATGTGCTATATTGGACTTAGTGAACAGCTGTTATGGAACTTTCTGTAAAGAACAACTAGAATGCTCTTTAACATGCTCAGAGTATGTATCATTGACACACAGGATCACTGATTAGTGGTACCTTTGACAACCTGTTTAATTTTAGCTTTTTCACAAACAGAAGTACAGTATGGACAGTAGAGGAAATTACAATAGTGGGCAAGGTCAGAGACTGAATCTATAAACCAGACTGTAAGCCTGGCAATTCTGCAGATCAGGTTGTGCCCCAATGGACAGAGGCAGGATCTGATTGCTATATCACTTTTCACTTGGCCAAGTGCATTTTGAACAAGGATATTAATTATCAAATTAATGATTTGGTTTATTGTCTATACCAAATAGACATTTTATGAGTGAATTATATATTTTTCACTTAAAATAAACCAGTTAAGAATATTTAAATTCTACACATCTCTGTAGATATAACTTACATGTGCTCGCCTCATGCATTCTATTTCTACATCATGCTTTATAGCCTTCATGAGAAGTACAGGATTTGGGGATTCAATTCTGCAATCCTAGGAAATAAGAGATTTTACATATTTGAAAAAATAACTGCACATATATAGTTATATACAAGAATTTTGTCAATGGATTACTTGTATGAGATAATATGATAAACTAAAAATGCACTTAGGAAAGAAAGCAAGCAGAGTATGCTGGATATAGGTAACTAACTTGCACTAATATTAGTATCAGTGCATGATATTCATTAGTATACCATATGCATACACTAATGAATTATCTACAGTGAACCTATCTAACGCTGATATGTGAATAACAGGAAATAGTGGACAGTGTAGATGACAATCCTGTGGAAAAATTCCAACCCATTTTAATATGCCATATAACAAAAAGTCATTAATGTTAAGTAAGCCTTACTATATTGTACTGGTGGATACGAGGCTAGCATGTTTGGAAAATCCAAGATCTGGTTTTGAGACCCGGATAATACATAGAGGTTCCTTTCTTGTGTTATTTTTCTGCTGACATCTTGCTGTCCTCACATATCTTCTCTATAGTGTATTATACTAATGGGCTCTTGTCAGACCTGTGACAAGCAACTGCTTGAGGGGCAATTTATTATTAATATAAGCCTTGCTATGCACTACTATAGTTTAATACCATGAAGGATTTCAAAAAACAAGTTACCATATAACAATAATTATGTTACTGCAATAAAAGAAATGCATTTATATTGTTTACATAATGGCACTGCATTATCTAAAGTATTACAATATAACATTTATTACATATTTGCTTTTAGCTGACATGAACACAATCTAGAGTGTTTCAAGAGTTATAAATCTAGAGTGTTTTCTAAAATATTAGGAATGGTTCAAAAACTAATATAGTTGCAGGCAAGTTTTAAGACCAAATCATCTATAAACATTTCTTTTTGCTTGACCACTGCCAACAGTTCTAATGACCAAGACGAGGTTTCTCTAAACCTCATCTCCTAAATCAGATTTGTTTCAGGAATTGCATAACTAGCATCACAATCAGATATACTGTATATAAATTTAAATTCTATCATTGGAGGAATCAGCATGAATTTGAGTCAACTTCAATTCGTAATTAGCTTTCCAAAAATTGAATTTAAACATAGTAACAACAACAGCACACTACAAAATATGACATTATTTACAAGTTCTCTAAACTTTAAAAAGAATATCTTTTCTAACCTCAATATTTAGTAGCACCATAAAAATGTTTAGGTACACTAGGTATTATAATTTTTTTATTTTTTTTTGGCAGATTCCACATTCTTTCAAGAAGGATGTTATACTTGCATACAGTAAACATTTGTTACTTTTGAGGAATTAATAGGGTCAATACCTTAGACACATTCTACCATATTATATTATCATTGAACACTTTAATGTTATGTGAATGGAAAGCCACATTTGAAGCTCCCAAACTTTGAAAATAAGCTTTCTATGGAAATATGTCACTAGATTGAAGATCTCATTCAAATCTCTCTAAACATTTGATATTTAACAAGTTATGTAAATTGAAGCATTTAACAGTAGTATTGCTAGTCACAAGAATTCACTTCAAAAGTTAATGAAAATGAATAATACTGATAAATAAATTTATCAGTATTATTCATGGTTTTGAGAGCTTTTCGAATGTGGTTCCCACTTACATAATGTGGAAGGTCCAGCAATATTTGGTAATATAGTATACTTCTCTTTACATCAAAGCAGTAGAGTAAAAATAAACAGGTAAAAATACCTGTTTATTTTGATTTAAAAAATGGAAACATAGTAACATACCTCTGGAATTAATGTGACTAGGGCATAGCTGGACTTTTTACTTATCTGAAATTTAAAAAAGTTAACGTATCAATGATTATATGCAGTTTTTAACTACTTACTACACACAGTCATCAGAATAATATGACCACCTATCATAGTATATGTATGGTAGGTGTCATATTCTGATATGACTGTGTATATACACATGCATACTCTCTCTCCAACAAAAAATTAATCACACACAAATTATCATGATAATTTTATCCTTCCTTAAAAAGACATGCATGGTTAACAAATATTCTTTAGGTCACAGAAAAGTGGCATTTTACTACACTTGTATAAATTATAACTAAGCACTTCATAAATAAAAATAGGTAAAAAAAAACATTGCTCACCCATATTTTATCATGCTGTTGGTTAACCAGCCAACTTAAAAATTCTTTTATTAGATGATAAGGTCTAATTTCCACTCGAATCTTATCTATACAATCTTCTTGAAAATGTCGTCTAACTTGAGCTGTTATCTTAGATTCATCAACAAAGAGGCTAGAAGCACAAGTTATTTGTGTTTAATAACATGCAAAATAATATCAATTATGATAGAAAATGTTATGACAAAATTGAAAATGTCAATGTCATGTTAACAGCAAAATTTTAACACCAGTTTCAAAAACTTTTCTTTCATCTCAAATTGATCTATGTTGCAAATTTCCAGTTTTTGGAGTAAGTCATTTGAAGTATGTGAACTACACACACATTACCAAATGCACTTTTCAGAAATTTAATTGTAATTGCCATTGCTATGGAAATTAACCACTGAAAATTGCGAATTTTCGTGGATGGCTATATAAACACATCTTTCTAAGTAACACTGAAGATGCCCTCACTTCTCAATCAATGCATATGCAGTCAACAGCTCAGCAGGTTAGAGTATCGTGACATGGTAATAGGAAGTTGTGGATTTGTATCTCACCTGGCAAAAGATTAATTCTTTTCTACTAAGGAATAAATTGTTTTTAAATGATTAAAAAAATGCAGAAATATTACTTTAATAATACCTATAATTTTTAATCTATTATTTTTGTGCTGATGAGATGTTGGTTTTATTTCAAAATAAATTTTTACCTGCATTTCTTCTGAAGAAATAGCAAAAGTGGGAATTCATTTACAATTAATCTCATTCAAGAATTTCATTTATATTATGCAATAACTTAAGATTTATTTAAATAGTGCCATTTAAAACACTGTGCACTACTACTTTAGAATAAAAATTGTTACACTTATCTTCATAAAATTTCACTATATCTAGATTTATTAAACTTTGAAAATAACTGCGAATTACAGACACTATTATATAAAAAAAGTTGTAAAAAAAACTAGTTTACTTTGTATATTATGGCATACTGATGAATACTTACTAGACAGTTTCTAATGTTACTACACCAAAAGCAAGAAAAACTGGATTGTAATCAAAATCACTTCCCCGCAAATTGAACAACCCTGAAATTAATGAAAACCAATGGAAAATTAGCACTTACAAATAAAGATTTTTATATTACTTAAAGTTTCAGAATTATGTGTAAAATTGAAAAACTATCTGGCTGTGTAAGTTTATATTAATAACTTTTGCATTTGTGTTACCTCTGAACAGCAGTTATTTTGCACACAATGGGATATATGATCAGGTCATATGGGCCTTAACACCCCAGAGCTGGATAAGGGAAAGGGATCTATTGAATGGCTGTTAGTAAAGCTACCAACCTTGCATAATGAAAATTATGATTTGAAGAATAAAACATCAGAGGGAGCATTTATGAAAACTAATAAATTACCATATTTTGCAAAATATATGTAATATATTGATAATTAATCAATGCATCAATACATATTTATTATTAGTTATTAGTGATTAAAATAAATTTCATAATATAAAGAAAAACTAAAAAGTTGCCACCCTGTGAGCCTCGATCACAGTCACAGGTGAAAACAAATTAGCTTTCCCATTCAAACAAGTTTAGAATGATCATTTTATGATACCCATTAACTGATTAGAATTATATTTCCTATATTATAGCAAAAAAGCTAAAATCAGTTTAGTTGCATTTTTGCAGTGAAGAAAATGTATGGCATATGTACATTTTGATATTAAGGAAATTTAACTTAATTGCTACTAATCAACAATACATAGTAGACATCATTCAATGATTAACAATAGCTCAATAGATATATTGTAAAGTTAGCATTACAATATAGAGAGAATAGCAACAATTATTGTGCCCCTTTCTCCAGTGATTTTTTTTTTTATACAGTGCCTGGATCGTTGCCATTGGCAGGCTTCATATGCAGCGTGGGAAATGGAGCTCACTGCAGCCAACTCAACTGCATCCATATGCTCTTGATATTAATAAAAGTTAACTTAATCACTAAATAATAAAAATAAATAAATACCCCCTCACGCAGCTGCTTGCCACAGAGGTCTGACAGGAGCCTGTCAGTTTATATGCCACAGTAGAAGATCTGAGAGAATGGCAGGACCTCAGCAGAAAACAACACGAATATCCATGCCTTATCCAGGGCTCGAACCCAGGTCCCGTAGATCAGTAGCCAAGCGCACTAACCACTCGGAATCACTAATAATTGTTAATCAATATGTAGGCATCATCCCCTGATCAATAATAGATCAATCAATATATTTCAAAAGTTAACATTAAAATACATCAGGAATAACAACAAATGTTATTGCTACTTTTTCTACAGTGATTTTTTAAGAAAACACTGCATCCGTACTTTTTTTTTATATTAATGAAAGTTAACCTAATAGCCAATAATTAATTACTAAAAAATCAATGTGTAAATGTCATTCATTGATTAATGATCACCTAATAGTCTCTGAAAGGCATGAAAATGCTGCACAGATGTAAAACAATCCAAATACATACCTCTTGTGATCAGTGGCTGGGTTACAGTTACGGTGAAACAAAATTCACATCGGCCAGCAAATTGGTCAACGAAGAACAAGTGAAATGCAATAGTAAGTAACATAATAGTAGTGAATTTGAACTCAGAAAACATTAAGACAACAATATTTTAGCCTTTGCACCACCCTCCAAGCATGGCAATGATAAAAGGCTGCACTTCATAGTTTGGCATCTTCATCGTAATGTTACCAGAGGAAACAATTTATCATCAAAATCATTGCTGCCATCAGTTGCAACACAAAATGGAGAATCTTTATAGCACTTAAAACTTTTCCTGAGTAGCTGATTGCAACTCTTGAACAATAAAATTTATTTTCAGTCCCACCACATACATACTTCCTCACTTCAGGCGAACTTGGAAACATCGTAGCAAATAGCTTGCTAGAGTTATCAGCAGCTGATAATGGGATGTTATGCTCCAACAAAAATGATGTAAATAAGACCTCAGCACTGATTTGCTGATTATCATCATATTTTAAAAACTGATCTAACTTATGCATATTTTTAGCCTCAATGTACTTTAAAATGTGTTTCACCATCTTGTTATTCAGTAAAATCTCTCTCTGGCCTTCATGCCCAATACAGTTACAGAATTTGAAAAAAGCAAAGGTTTCTCCTTTATGTGAGAATTTCACAAATTCAAATTCCTGGGAATATTCTTTAAAATATTTCTGACTGTGCAAACATTTAGGAGGTATAGTAAAAATTTTAACACAAAACTAGTAATGAAACTTTTTACACACAACAACACTGCTACAGTGCTGAAACCACATTAATGAGAGGAGCTATGAACAGCCAATCAAAAGATCAGAGCAGTAGCCCAGCTGTCAACTTGCCTCAACTCTAATGAAAGAAAAGTTTTAATCCCTTATCAACCCATATAACAATAGACATGCAGGAGACTGTTTCAAGTTGCAATGACCAATCATGGCCCACAGATTAGGGAAGTTCTCTAATCTGTATTTCCTTCACTCTGAAGCTTCTGATTCTGAGTAATGCAATTAGCATTTAGTTGGCCAGAGCCAGGAGAGTTGGGCATACATAGGGTGTTTAAAAAGTTCTTGACATGTGTCTGTAGCTTTGCACTTGTTTCTCCAAAGTTAATGAGCTATGACTTGTTTGAAAGCTTGTCTAAACTTATCATTATGTGTTAAAAACAAAGGCCATATAATCACTTCTCTCTTCGCTGGTGGTGTGTAAAGTTCAGTCTGCAAAATCTGTTACACACACCACCACTACTGCAGTGGTGCATTGTTGCAATGGAGCCTACTAAAGATGGGGAGAGATTTTACATTTTCACAAGAATGCAGCTTGGGGACAACGCAAAAAAAAATTCATGCCGATGTAACACAAGTTTATGGGAATCATGCCTTTCATATGACACTGTTATGGGATGGATGCACAAATTCAGAGAAGGATGGCAGAGCTTAGGAGACCTCCCTCATACATGAAGACTGAAGGAGATCATGAATGAGAGAACCATCATTGCTGTTCATGAACTCACTAAGGAAAACCTACACATCGCCATTCAGGCAATAAGTTGAGATGTCAATGTACTGATTTGACAGTGTGGAAACAATTATTCTTCAACATTTAAAGTTAAGATCTGTGTCAAATGGGTATTCTACAAACTGATAGAAGCAAAAGAGGACTAGAGTTGACTTGTGCAAGGAGATGCTGGAAATGTTTGAACCTAACGGCTTCAAATGGTTAACAGATATTGTCAGAGGGTGACAAGACATGGTATTATTACAATACAACTCCCAGAAATATCGACCACTATGTTTGGGTTATGGAAGATGAACTGCATCTTCAAATCCTCTGACAAGACTTTTGCTCAAGGAAGATGTTCATAATTTTTTTCAGTTTCCAAGGAGAAAAATCAAATGACTACCCCATCCTGCATATTTACACAATCTTGCATCATGTGATTTTTGGTTTCTAAAAATTAAAAAGGAATTGCTGGGAAACCTTTTTCAAGAGTGCAAGACCTTGCAAAATGCATTCATCAGAGTAGCAGAGTATTCCCTAACAGGAATACCACCAAACGTTCCAGAATTGGCATAGATATCTGCACCTTTGCATAGATGCTGGAGGGGAATTCTCTGAAGGACAGTAAAAGTTTCATTGAGGTAAGTGGAATGGTTTTCGTTCTGAAGATGCATGTCAAGAAATTTTTGAATGTCCCTCATAGATTCAATAAACACCATTCAGAAATAATTCATGACCTTCAACTCAGTAAAAGATTTTAGTTGTGGATTTTGCCAGACATCAACTGTCCAGAAATGGTCAGTTGATGTCTTGTAGATTTCTTGTGATTGGTGTGCAGCAACAAGCAAGCTCAGATTAGGGGAGGGGGGACAGCTGTACTTTTAGTGCAGTTAAAGAGCAAAATCAGAAACAATTCTCCTCTTTCATTAACATTCTCCTTTGTGGGAAAAGGGCAAAAATACTGTAATATTTGAGAGCACGATTTTTGTAAGGGCAAAACTTAAAAAAAAAAAAACTTTTTTTTAAACTTTCTAAAAGGATTTTTGGATTTTAAATCAAAATTTGGAGAAAATCTGAAAAAAAATCTGAGTAGTTGGCAGCTCTGTATTAGGATATGGATGGAAATGTCCTGTCAATGGCATTCAGTGTTTTCTTTAGCACAAGCAGGATATGAGTTCTCCTGCATTATATAGGAGAGCTATCTTGTTCATGGGCAGAGTTGAGTATTAGAGAGAAAATCTTAACAAAGAGATAGTGGGGATTCATACCTGGAAAAGTCAGATTATGAAACTGATGCATTATCATATGAGCCAACCGATATCCCAATTTTCACAGCCAATATTCTACACTACTCATATTGAGAAAATGGAAAGGACATTTCTTATTTTTTTAGACCTAAACTCTATTGAGCATATCACTTCAGATGTATAGCTGCCTGAATTTTCTTTTTTCCATGATTTGAAATACTGTGAAATGACTCCAAAATTCTGAAGTTATTGAATGATTTCAAAATTGGAGCACATATAATAATTTGCATAGCATGCTTTTCAACCAAAGCTCTTTATCCACACATCTTTGTGGATGAGCCATAAATGTTTTTGTATATGGCTGCCACTCATATCATGATGTACTAACATTCTGTAAAAATTATTTTAGTAGATTGCATTTTTGCATTACATAAATTCAGGTGTAATTACTGTAGTATTCTATCCATCTCTTAACAGCTGTCCAGTGGATCCCCTTCTCCTACCCAACCTGGACCTTGGGTTCCTTATGGCCTAGCCATGTAGCCTATTGCGTAGAAAAAAGTGCCCCTCAGAGGTAAAACAACCCACCTGTATTATGATTTATCATAATTCATTACAGGTGTAAAAGAAACCATTTTTGCACAATAATTTTAAGGTAAATAAAATTGAAATCTTGAACTTGGATTACACAAGTAAATTAACTTGCTGACAACTAATGAACTAAAACACATGATGCACCAATAAATATGAAAATTAAGTACACACATATAAAAAAAAATTAAACACAAACATGATATGGTTCTTAGATTGATAAGAGCAAAATTTGAGAATGTTATTTCATTAAGAATATCACAGAGAGGTCATTCAAATTATCCTTTAGATGGTTAACAAGTTATAACGCTGGTAGCTGGCCACAGTCAACCCAATATTGCTAGATGGCTTACTTGTCCTTAAATAAACACATCTAAGTTATGGAAGAAACCAGTGTAATTGCTTCAAGACAGTACATAGCCTGAGATCTAATCTAAGAATAGCAACTCAACTGATATATTACTATAACTACCAGACAGATGACTTTTTGTTTAAACTATATTTTTACATTAGTGATAAATACTCAGTTTTATTTCAGCTTAATTTTTATATCTTTCATTCTGGTCTATGAGTCTATATGCTTTCATGCATGAAACAATTTGCCTATTTAAAATATTTCCTTTATTAGAATTTCATATGCTGGACATTATAAAAACTATATCTGAAAGTAGAAAGGAAAACACATTAAAAATGTATATAATAATAATCTAGTATATCAAGTATATACTTACATGCCACTTCATCAAGAGCTGTAATAATTAAGGCAGTAGCACCTTTCTGCCTCATAGCTTGCCGGACATCAACAACCTTTTCTTGCCACGATCTCCCTACAATTAGGCAATATATTACAATTAATGAAATTTTATAACAAAAAGCATTCACTCGAAAAACCAAGTTGCTGACTACATAATGCATATATATACTAATATCCTTGATGAATTGTAAAATTAGATAACTGCATTAATTTATACTTACAACTGTTATAGAGGAAGCATATAAACTTCAAAGTCCAAAATAGTGTTATGTATGCATACATAGGGATACATATTATCCATGGATAGGGGACTTTTTTGTCGAAAAAAGCAGCTTGAAGTTAAATTCAGAGGCATACCCAAGGTAGTATGAGGGTTATAACCACCTCAATTGAGAGCTTGAATAACGTGACTAATACTACTCTGATTGCATCTTTCTAATTCTATATCGACACTGTAAAATCAGTTAAAATAAACAATTCCTCTGTTTTCCCATTTTAATATTTCCTAAAACATTGAAATAATAATAAGAAAGAACAAAAATAAAAAATTCCAGGAATTTTTACGTTACGAACTCTTCTGGTACTCTGTCATGCAAATATTCCATGAATCCAGCTTGCTGGTGCAACAACTTGAGAACCACTGATTTAAGAAATCTAAATATTAAAACTTACAATGAATAATTGATTAACAAATGTGTAAAGCATAAAATACTGTGAATGATGTAAGGAAAAAACATATTTAACACATTAGCTGTCATATGATGCACCTGCTCATCATATGGTTCATGCTCTAGGTGTTGCTTGATGAGCATGTGCATCATCCAATCTTGCGTCTTGGTTGTTTTGTGTTCTTTTCTATCTTGACAGTGACTTCAACAATTCTAGTGACAGTGTTAGCAGCAGTGAATATAACAATGAAATTTACCACTGCATTTACTGCTATACTTGCTCAATCCTCAAAACTTTCTTAGTTGGATGGATCTTAGATTGACTGTTATGATGAAAAAAATAAATTTCATTTTTGTGCCTGGGCTGAAAACTGAAGTGAATGAATCAATGAATTTTTTTCAACATGTTTGCATGGCAAGTTTTATGAACTTCTCATAAGAGAAATATATATATATACTGAGGAAGAATTTATTTCTGGAGTTCAGGAACAGTCAGGGATAAATTATTGGAAAGATGTTAAGGTAATTGAAATGAAAGTCACTTTGAGTCTTCTATTTCATATGGGTAGAATCCAAATGCCTTATCTCCAGGATTACTAGAAAATTGGCCCACTCATCAAAATGGAGTGTTATGGAGATATGAATAAGAATTGCTTTGAGAAAGTGTTGCAAAGTGTGCTTTGATATGGTACAAAGAAAAATAAATGCATATTTTATATAAGAGTTCATGTCCTAATCACATTTAAATCAATATCCAATGGCTCCTGATGTCAGTCATTGAATTAGTTAAGATGGCAGCAATGTTTAACACTGCATTCTTAGAATTTATGTTTGTAAAGCAACTGTGAAAATTATAAAAAATGTACTGACATACTTTATATTTCATAGTTACACTCTTTTAATAACTTTTTTTAAATGCAGTCTTTTAGATCAGCATTTTTGTAGGCATATAATTACACATAATACACCATATTGTACTCTTCTGTCTTAGTAATGTATGAAGTGAAAGGAACATTAATTAACATCAAAAGGAAATTATTTTATCAATATTGCTATACACCAAATTTGTCTGTTACCTTTGGAATTAACTTTTTTTTTTGGTATGATAAATGTAAAACTGAGAAGCCTAGAACTCCTTTTGTGTAAGTTTATTAATACAAGGATATGACTGGTATAATCAGGTTCTCTGATTACTGCACAAATTAGAGCTAACACATGATATACAAAGATATGCTTGCTGAAATAGTAGTTAGCCAGCAATTGTAACAGCTACTGAACTATACATCTTTGAAGTTTAAAACATTTTCGAATTTGTTTCTCTCCTTAAAAATACCAAATAAACATGAAGACTGAAATGCTCTTCCATTTCAACTCCAGGTACAATTATTTTAAAGTCTAATAAATGAGGATCAATTTTAGACCATATCATAGAGGAAAAAATGTCTTGAGCCAGTTGGGATATGAACCCATGACCTCCTAATAACATGTCAGGTGCTCTGGACCACTGAGCTACCGGTCATGAACAAGATCCCCTCTAATTGATGCTATGAACTTTCTACCATTATTACACAATTCTCCATGTCTCATGAAGGTACTGCCCCAGCTGCTCTCAGCCTCAAGAAACAATGAAAAGTATGTCATGAAGATGGCAAGTATATTCTGAGATTACATTTGTTTAGAGTGAAGAGATTTTTTTCGATGTATTTATTCATATAATTAAGGAAGATATCACTGAATTTAACGTCAATCAATTTTAGAGAGCAAATTGTCTTGAGCCAGGTGGGATACGAACCCACAACCTCCTGAAAACATGTCAGGTGCTCTAGACCACTGAACTACCGGTCGCTGAGTAGCTCAGTGGACCAGAGCACCTGACATGTTATCAAGAAGTCGTGAGTTCGTATCCCACCTGGCTCAAGACATTTTGTCCTCTAAAATTGATCAACGTTAAATTCAGTAATATCTTCCTTAATATATGAATAAAAACATCGAAAAAATCTCTTCAATCTAATAAAAATGAGATTTTCACATTTGCCATCATTTTAGGATACTGTATGGGTTGGTAATTTATGGCATGCAAACAAGTTTCTGTTGCCAAAAAAATTGCAAAACAGGATGCAAAAAACAATGTAGGAGTGACAAAACACTACCTTAAAAAGCTAATCTGGCATGCTCCAAGAAAAATGCAGTGCGATCTAGATTAAACAACAACACAAATTCTTGCATAAAAAATAAAAGTTTTCAACCTGTATAAACTAATGACATTGGCTCCAAAGAATTGGAAGGTAGAGGAGGCCGATCATCCCAAATTAAATCGACTAGATTTTGAGAAACTGCAACTAAAGAAAGTCCTGCTAACTCCAACTTGGAAGATAGGTCAGTCCATTCCTCTGAAAAGGGAAAACAATTTATTTCATTTGGTCCTAAAAGTATTAAGTTACAAATATTCAAATAGCACTAAGCTAAAATTTCCTTAAGCACCAATAACTAATGAATAAGAATCATTAATTTATTTTCTTTACGTTCTATTCCACCTAAGTCAGGCTGTTTTATGTCTGAGCAGCAGTTTTTGCACACAATGGGCTAAGTGGCCAGGCCACAAGGACCCCAAAGAGCTCAGAGTTGGTTGATTGGGAGGGGACCCACTGGACAACTGTTAGAAGACATATGAAAGTCTCCCATCAAGGCCATCCAGTATGTTCTTTAATGTGCACAGGGTATGGTTATCCCATACACAGGGCATGGCTTAATGTCCCATCAGATGGACAGCAGCCTTTCCAAGCCCATAGGTGTCCCCTACTGACTGAGGAGAGGGTAGAGATTTACAGAGATAAATCTCAACACTGGCCCAGATGGGACTTAAACTTGAGAACTGCAGATTACAAGCTGGTGCACTACCAATTGAGTCACCCCCACCCCGACACCTAAGCTGGTAGTAAGTGTCAACAAACTATATCATGAACAAGTATCACTTTGCATCAGGCATGAAGAGCAGCCATTGGTATGAATTCTCATTTTTAAGCATATTTTCGACATACTGGAAAGATCTACAGGGGTTTATGAAAATAATGGAAACATCGATGGCAACAGTAGTACACACAATGCACCGTATACATATCACGGGGACGACATCACTCATAATGTGAGGTATATAAAGGGGAGAAGTACGATGTTAACTATCATGTAGCAGTGCCACAGGTGCAGGTGAAACAGCTGTTGTGGTGTAATTGTTGACAATGTCAGATCTATGTGATCTCCAAAAAAGGCATGATCATTGATGTGTGTCTTGCAGGAGCTTCAGAAACTAGAATGGCAGAATAGTAGGTGTAACACGAGGAACTGTATCGAAGATTATGACTACCTATCAAAAAGGACATGGCATTGTCTCCAAACATGCAAATTGTGGATTCCATACGAAGGTTGTCAGATAGGGATAGAAGTACAATGGAAGCACAAGACCACGGCACCGCAAATAGCAGTAGAGTTGAACACCAGTCGTAACGATTCCATTTCTATCAAAACAGTTTGTTGTGAACTTCATCGTGCTGGTATTTATGGCCATGCTGCTATCCACAAACCTCTTATTATTAACATCAATGCAACAAAATGTGTAAGGTGGTGCAAAGCACATAAAAACTGGGATGCTAAAGACTGGCAATGTGTCATTTGGTCTGACGAATCTTGCTACACACTGTTTCCCACCACTGGTAGAGTGTGTGTCTGGCAAAAACCTGCAAAAGTGTACCACCTCCAACTGTGAAGCATGGAGATGGATCCTTGATGCTGTGGAGTGCCATATCATGGCATTCCTTAGGGCCATTAGTTATTCTGCAGGGTCATGTCACATCTGCAACATATAAATCCATTCTCAGGGAACAGTCATTCAACAGTAACCCAATATTGCAGGCATTGTTACCTAATGACCGTCCCTGGTTTCAAGTGGATAATGCACCCATGCATTGTGCAAAATGTCAAGTTGTGGTTTGCACAGCATGGAGGATGAGGTACAGCAGCTACCATGGCCACTTCAATCTCCAGGCCTCCATATTATTGAATATTTGTGGGAATATCTGGAGTGCAAGGTTAGATCACACTTTCCACCTCCAGCATCTCTGGCACAATTGGGCCATATTTTATAAGAATGTACCCAAATTCCATTACTCTATGTGCATAACTTGTATAAGTCTATTCCACATCGAATTGGGTCTGTTCTGAACACTGAAAGTGGGCCTACAGCTTATTAATAAAATATTCTCCACAAACAGTACGTGTTTCCATTATTTTGATAAACCCCTGTATAATAAAGTAATTAATGTATTCAGTTTGCAGATCTTATTTTGAAGCAATAAAGGACAAACAAAAAGATTCAATTTATTATTGTCCCCCAGAGTACCCTGAAATAATGTAATACACTCAAAAAAAGTTACTATTATCATTTGCTTTTGTCTTCTGCATTACAGTGAATACAAGAGTTAACAGCTTTGCATTTTTTGAACTATTACTGATGTTTAAGGCATATGCTATCAGTTTTCATACACACTTTTTTTTTTCTATATCAACTTCAGAAAAAAAAAATAATTCTGCAAGCACTATCTAAAGCATTTAAATGAAACTCTTAGAACTAGCATAAACTTGTCTATATTAGTTTATAATTCCTGTCTGTGCAGCACTCCCACAATATTACGGGTTTTTTTTCTTTGTTTCAGAATATATATTGAACAACGATGTTGTTTAGACCCTTAATAAAACACAGAAAAAAAAATTTTAATGAGAAATTACTTTTTTTGCTAACATCAAAGTAAAGGCTGTGTTTAATTTGTGATACTTTGGATTAATGAATTCAATTTGAAATGATACTATATGAAATATTTACCCTTTGACAAACATTATGGTCGAAAATAAAGCTATATATTTTTAAAAATCTACTTTTTGAATAGCAATTATTTAGAAGGGCAAACAAGGATAACAAAAACAATGTTGGAGTTACCAAACAAGTGAACTTCTCTGAAAAATATTTGAAGCCATTTTCTGATGATTTACTAAAATTCTGTACACGATATGCAGCGTATGTTGATAATTTAATTCAACTGTAATGAGAATTACACATTAAATCTGCCATTTCATTCTCATAAAATTTCACTACATAGATAATAAGACAATACATACAGACAATAGTTCAAATATTTAAAACTGGCTCATCAGTGAAAAAGATTGTATGCCCTTGTTTTACACAACAGAAAATAATATAATGTAGTAGAAACAATGAGATGTTTGCAGGTTTAAGGATTCCTCGACTTCATATTTTCAGAAGCAATTCATATATGCAACACATTATATTCACTTTACTCAAGTAGAATATAAGTAGATGTCCACTTTTTCAATTTATTTAAATTCAGAAATTACAATGATTTACTTGTTAATTTAAACAAAACTTCAGATATATAAATAAACTGGTTAACACACAAATTTTTCTATACCACAATGACATAATTTAAATGATTCACATATATATAATTTAATATACAAGCTTCAATCTGACATTCTATAAATTAACTCTGATATAAATTAATTCCATTATCACATAAGACTAAAGAACAAAAATTATTATCTGGTTATTACTTACCATATGATATTAAAAGAGGGTCAATTCCTACTTTACTGCCAACAGGAAGGACCTTTTAAAAAGAGTTCAAACATTACTTTTTCCCCCTATATCTAATGTTTACCAAAAAAAAGTTTCATTGCTTGATAACAACATTTAATATTTTATTCCATTTATGACACATGAGCAAAATGGCTCACATAACTATAAAATCCACACGTTTTTTAACAAAATGTATGCAAAGTGACCTAAGAATATTTCTGCACAACACATGAAAAAGAGCTTTGACAACAGTAATCCCCAACAGAAATTTAACTGGTGAATAGCAATAGAGGAAAAGTATATTAAATCCACACCAGAAAACAAATGTGACCAATGGCAAATTGAGAGTAGGACAAGAAACCAAAGAAATGGTGCATATGGGGAAAATATAATTGACCACAAAATTAACATAGGAAGACGAAGCAAATTTTGCTTAAAGTTAATGAGAGTAACTGGTACTTTTATCTCAAAGTAAGGTGATCATAACTTTTGATTAGTGACAATATATTTGTCAGCATATTAAAGAAAGTAACTTTGCATTGTATATCAATCTTAATATTAAATCAAATATAAGTGTCCTTTAGAGAATGTTAACAGAAACAATAATAGTGCACAAACAATTGTTTAATAATTCCATTAATAATACACTTTAAATATATTTATTAACCTGCAAAAGGCTTTTGACAAAGTTCTTCATGAAATTTTAGTTAAGAAACTTGGAAATCTAGCTGTCAGATAATGTTTTGGACTGATTTAGTATGTTTAGAGGATAGAAAAGAGACTGCAAAAATTAAGAACAAATTTAGTATGTTTTTATGTTAAAAATGGAATTATGTGGATATGTTTAGAGCTCCTGTTTGTACTTGCTTTTTGTTTAATGATTTCTGTTCAAATGGCATAGAAAAATGAATACCTTTGCAGATGACACCTCCCTTTCATTGCAATGATAATTAACTCCTAGATATGGCAACTAATGACATAAACAGAGTTACAAAAAAAATTCAAAAAAATTATCTTAATATAGCAAAACTAATGACATTTTCCAACTTTTGCATTGTCTAATGGTGAAATCTTAAAAATAATGGATTATTCAATAAATGCGTATATTTCATTCAAAAATGCATACATATCCAATCCAAAAAAGAATTTTTTAGTTATCTCTCAAAACAAAAATACTTACCCTTGATAACCATTCATGAATAGAAGGTGTACCTGGCAAACCTAAATATAAAAGCATATATTTTAGAATCGAAATACATGCAATATATATATATACATTTAAATTCCACATAAAAATTGGGAATATGTGAACACAGATCTTACGACTGAGTTTTTACTTAAAATATATAATTTAATACTCTTGACTGAAACTGAGGATACTTACATAATTTGCAATTTTATATGAGTTCAAAAGTAACTGGAGCATCAATGACACAAATGCAACATGATATAATAAAAACTAGATTAATAATACACCATGGAATAATATACTACGGAAAAGAGCATATACTATTAAAAATACATACCATCCTTTAAAAGAGTCCAGTTATTATCTAACTGTTTGTCAGCTTGTTGAAAGTACCTTCGTTCTGTCCATAAATTGGCATGGTTTTCTGTTATCACAGCAGTCCCTGTAATATTACAGACATAAATAGCAAAAGACTCTTTTTAATATCTCAGCATGGACATTATTTTAACTATATTCAAAAATACCACATCAAAATTAACAGGATGTTCATCATGCATATCAGAAGGAAATGTTCTTTATGTCATACTCATTCTTTTGTATCACAATACCCATCCAATGCATATAGGCTTTGAGGCCATAACTTATATCATGCATAAAGTTTTTATACTGTCATATTAATAACTCTATGTAAACTTTGCTTCGAAAGAGTATTTAGTATATTGAATATTCAATAGATAGTAGCAAACAATTTTTTTGCAATTAAATCTGTAAATACTTTAAATTAAATCAAACACACCAATGGCTAAGTTTGTATTGAGTTCTTGTACTTTTTGCTACGTAATAGGCCAACTGGTCAGGTCTCAAAGATTAGGATACAATTCTGGAAATGTGTGTATGGTAATGTTAATGGTGCTGTGTGGAAAACTGTGAACAGCTGAATTAAGAAAAATGCATCAAGTACAGCAAAATTCTTAGATTATAGTTTTTTGTGGAGCAGCATTTCAGCTCGTTTAGGTTGGAGGGTTCAGGCATTCCCTTTTTGCACACAACTTGTAAACACAATGGGCTAATGGCCAGGTCACAAGGACCCCAAGTCCTTGTGACCTGAACACAGCACTTTTTGCACACAACTTGTAAACACAATGGGCTAATGGCCAGGTCACAAGGACCCCAAGTCCTCAAAGAAGATTGGGGAAGGGGATCACTGGACAGTTTTTAGGAAACAGAAAGAAATCTTCCATCAGAGATACACACTGTGTTCTTTAATGTGAACAGGCTATTGATCTGCCCATGGAGCAATGGCTTAACATCCCATCCATCGGATGGTGGCCTTTCCAAGCCCATCAATATAGCCTTTCTCACTGAGGTCAGAATGGCAGTCAGCAGAAAATATTCTTGCCATAATTGTAAGCTCAGAAGCTAGGAACAGCAGACTTATGAGCCTTGTGTGCTACCAAATGAGTCAATCCTTGCACCAGGAGTCAGATAAAAGTCTCAGTGTCAAAAGATTGAGATAATTTAGGCCATACTTATAACAAAAACATTCTAAATAAAGAAATGTTTTAATCAACTGAAACACAATATCCTTAATCAAATTTGAATTATTGGATTTTACACAAAGACAGTGCAACTTGTTATATACATAAATGCATTAAAGGATTGAAAATAGGAAGGCATAGCTACCCTTAACTGAATGCCACACTCTTCAGATATGAATCAAACAGGAAATATTTGATAAGCTATGACACCAAAATTAGAATATTATGGTTTTTCAAGAAGGCACAAAATTATGAAAATTAAAATTTTGTATAGGGACATTTCCATCAGCATATGTTCTAATCTTATTCAGACACTGAAAATGGAAATGGAGGTCACACTATGTATTGAAGATGAGCAAAACACAAGCAGTTATTCATAAACACACAAAAATTGTGGTTTCATAATATTGTGTAACTGGATATTACAAGAGCAAAATAGGGCACACTTTTGGGTAATCAACAAGCACAACATAAATTTCCTACAGGAAAATGTACAGGGTAGCTTTTTCTTTGTCCACAGAATGTAAATGTTTCTTAACTATGTTGTATTTCTTAACTACACTTCCTAGGACATTTGAAGAAAATATAATAATAAATACCCCCTCAAGCAGCTGCTTGCGACAGAGCAGACAGGAGCATGCCAGTTTAATCAACATAGTAAAACGTCTGTGAGGATGGAGGGGGGGGGGGACCTAAGCAGAGAAAAAAAAAACATCCATACCTTACCAGGGGTTCGAACCCAGGTCCCTTTGATCAATAGCCAAGTACACTAATCACTTGGCCACAGGATGGCAGTGGTAAATATAGCCCTCCTTTTTTACATATCTTCCTATTGCTTTTCACTTGACATTTGTCAGTTTGTGGATTTGTCAAATTAGTTGTTCCACATCTTTCGAACATGATGGACAAGAAAAACAATGATTTGTGTCAAATGAAAGCATGTGATGAGGGAGTGTCATAGGCTATAAAAAAATTACCTCATATGCTTTCTGCCACTCCCTCTAAAATGGGGGAAATATGAACACAATTGTTCTTCAGTTTCCAGAATGTGAGTGTTAAAAATAACAAGCTGTGCTCAAATGAAAGCTTTTCACATACAGTGTCATAGGTTACAAAAATCGACCCCCTATGCTTTCTTCCCCCTAAAAAGGGGAAATATGAAAACGACTATTCTGCTAAACCTCAGAAATATGAGAGCAAAAAGTAAAAAGCTATGCATCAAATGAAAGCTTGCAACATGGGGAATGTCACAGGTTAAAAAAACTTTGATCCCAAAATGGGAAATATGAAAACAATTGTTCCACTATATCTTTGGAACATGAAGGCCAAAAGCAACAAGATATGCGTCAAATGGAATCTTTTGATATGGGTAATGTCACATGTCACAAATTAAAAAATCCCCCCCTAATTCTTTTTCCCCCTGAAAAAGAGTAAATTAGAAAGTTGTTGTTCTACTATCGGATTCTATTTGGAGTTGTTCTTCTACTCCAAATGCAAGGGCTTACACTTATGAGTTAGACATCAAACGAAAGCTCATACGAGGCCCTTGTAGACTGCTTCAAATTATGCCCCTCACCATTCTCTCCACCCACCAAGAAGGGGTGAAAATTTCACAGGGGTTGACTTCAATGAGTTATATCGCAAATTAAAGCTTATGAAGTCTCCAATGTTATGGGATGCATCAAATGCGACTTCATAAAAAGAGGGAGGAAAAAGGTAGCTGATGTTTATGAGTTATATAAAATGAAAGTTTTTGAAGGTAGATGTTTTTAGTGATAAAGAAAAAAAAATATAAATTAATTTTTTTTAATACCTATCTTCCTATATGCACCCTAAAAAGCAGAAAATAAAACTCAAGCATATCAATGAAAGGTAGGGTGCCGATTAACCTACTGAACAAGATTGACGGGAGCCCTATCTTCCTTTGAAGTAAATATGAATTCAATGACTAATGGCACAATCGATATGCTTTAGGTTTATTTTCTACTTTTTAGGGCACACATAGGAAGAAAGGTATTTTTTCTTAAATTTAATTTATTTATATTTTTTTCCTGCAGCCCTTGATGAAGGGTGACAAAAGTTTGAAATAATAAAGGAGGAAAATAACATTGTTCTACATATCCTATGGAACAACAATTCAAAGACAACTATTAGTGTAACTGTCACTGTTCATACTTTTACAATTAGTAAAAAGTATAAAAAAATAAAAAATAAAAAAAAATACCTATCTTCCAATATGCACCCTAAAAAGAAAATAAAGCTAAAGCATATTGAGCAAGCAATCAGTCATTGAATCTGCATTCACTTAAAAGAAGATAAGGCACCAGCAATCTTGTTGAGTAGGCAAATTAGCACTCTTATCTTCCTTTGAAGTGAATACGAAATCAGTGACTGATTGCACCACCAATATGCTTTAGTTTCATTTTCTACTTTTTAGGGTGCATATGGGAATTAGGTATTTTTTTTAATTTTAATTAATTTACATTTTTTCTTTATCACTAAAAACATCTACCTTCAAAAATTTTCATATGATATACGACTCATAAACATCAACCATATTTTCCTCCCTGTTTTTGGAGTCATTATTTAAAGTAGTCTATGACACTGTAGGCATCACAAGATTTAATTTGAGATATAACTTAAGGTCCACCCGCATGAAAAAAATCAGCCCCCTTTTTGGGGATGGGGGGAGCAAAATTCGAAGTAGTCTATGACAACCCTCATATGAGCTTCCATTTGACATTAACTCGTAACCGTAGGCCCTTGCATTCAGAAGATATAGTAGAACAATGGTTTTCACATTTCCACCATTTAGGGGGAATGAAAGCATGGGGGTCAATTTTTGTAGCCTATGATACTCCCCACATCACAAGCTTTCATTTGATACATAGCTTGTTACTTTCAGCACTTATGTTCTGAAGATACAAAGCAATAATAGTTTTCATATTTCCCTATTTTTAGGGAGTAAGAAAACAATTTTTTATATTCCTACGAGGATCAATTTTTTTATAGCCTACGGCACTCCCCACTTCATAAGCTTTGATCTGGCACATCAATCTTAAGTATGACCATCATATCAAAAGATATGGTGGAACAACTGTTTTGATAAACACACACCAACAAATGATGAGTGAAAAGCAATAGGAAAATAGGTAAAAATAATCATCAATAATAGTATACTTGAATTAGGAGTGACACGTATTTAATATTATTTTATTATAAATTAGCCCTGATAGTTACAGAAAATTAAAATTACCAGAGGTACCAGTAAACCCTGATATATAAGCTCGCCGTCTGTCACAAGAGGCTAGGTATTCACTCTGAAAGAGAAACATATATGAAAGTAGTCAATATTAATAATAATGTAATTAATACAATAGGTATGTATTTTAAATAGCTAAAGGAAAAACTGAATTAAATTCACAAAATTACCACATATTTAGAGCATTGCATGTTATTCACCTTACAAGTGTACTGAATTGTTTGATATGCTAGAATAGTATTTATACACTGATATGTTCTTAATATCTATAAACCAAATTAAACTATATTAATGTTATATATTAGTTAAAATAATGTACCCAATCTACATGTAGCACAATAAAATGCATTAAGTTCAGACACTACTAATTACTTGTCTTCATCACCAAAAAGGTTTTTGTTGTTAAAATATACTTCAACTTTTGCATTCGGTTTATGAATTTTGAAACAAAATAAAATATGGTAATGCCAAAAGAGCATTGAGTACCCTAAATGAAAGTGCAGATGGTCTACACTCAAATTCTGAACAACTTGTGGACCGTTGAGAACCATTCACTCTCACTAGTTCTGCCTGTGGTGATTTACACTAACAGGATTCTGCTGTCACCTGCATGACAAGTGGTTATCTATGGTGATATTTATTACTGTAAGGTGAATGTACTACAAATACAAAATATTGGGGTAAGTGCAGTAGGATATGAACAGATCATATAAGGTAGTATTTCCCATACATTTTCAATTGTGAATCAAATTCAAATACCTATTCACCTTGTGACCCAAATAATAACCGTATTTACAGGCTAACTGGCTGGACAGAGCCTTTCACAACCCTGGGTTAAGAACAACTGATGTAAGGAATAAGAAAATATTACATGTGGATATGAAACAAGAGTGCAAGTGAATATAGAGAGAAATATGCTGAGATGATTTGGCCTTACAGAAAAGAAGGATGACACGTGAAAAACATTTGATGCATCATGATTATTAAAACTAAAAAAAAAATTTGAATGGGTGTAAAAAAAAAAGTTCTTGATTTTCCAAATGCAATGACCACTTTTTTTTTGTTTTATTGAAAAAGATAATATTAAATATCTATTAGTTTGTTATATTGTGCACCACATAAAAATATTTCCAAGAATAAAATGGTAGTTTTTCATTTAATGCTTATATAAATTGATAGTTGAGTAAAAAAAAAGTCAACAGAAGGATGCGATTAAAAATACTTCTTATTGGATGAACACATAAGAAATTGGGTTGTTTCACCTATGAGCTGCCCTTTCTTGCACACGATGGTCTAAATGGCCAGGTCACAAAGACCCCAAAGTCTCAGAGAAGGTTGGGGAGAGGAAACCCACTGGTTAGGACGGCTGTTAGGAGACAGATGGTAGCAACCCATCAAGGCCATCCAGCATGTTCTTTAATGTGCACAGGGTATGGCTCTCCCCTGCACAAGAGGCCATGGCTTAATGTCCCATCTAATGGACGGCAGTCTTTCCAAGCCCATTGGTGTCCCCTACTTACTGTGGGCAGTCTGAATGAGTCTGTGTAAACAACCTTTTACACGGGAATATTCATTTGTTGATTTGGACAGACAGACTGTAGGCAACTTTGCGCAGATAAATCTCAACACTGGTCCAGCTGGGTCTCGAGCCTGAGAATGGCATATTACAAGCTTGGTGGCTACTGAATGAGCCACCCCCAACCCTCATGCAAGAAAAAAAGTACCTGCATTTTCCATTGGAACAATAGGAAGTCTTTTTTTTTTGTACCATCACAATCACAGAAGATATATTATTTGGTTGACCCAATAGCAAAGGTTTATGCTGTATGATTATGATGCTATTGGAAATATATTGTTCAAAAGAAAGATGCCTTTTTTTCCTTCTGTGTTCATTTAAGAAGTTTTTTAATTAATCCTTTTAATGACTTTTTTAAACTCTTAATTTATAAACATTAAAAAATTATCTGTTCTAGACTACTGTCCCTGAGGTTATTTACATGATTTCCAAGAAAAACACTGAACATATGTATTTTGATATTTCCATCAATTTACATTAAATGATTTAGTAGTAGTATATAGTTTAAACAGCAAAGATGTATAATCATCTGAACAGTATCAACATCCACAAAAAATTCGATTAATATATATATGCAATTCAATAACAAACCTGATGAGCATCAGTGCATGGAATGATATATGCCTGCAAAGGATCATTTACATAATTTGTATTCTTCATTAATGACCTAAGCCTTTTAAGCAAAACTCCTGTATTTTTCATGGCCATGTCAAGAGGCTCTGATGTTGATGCACCTATCAACAAAAAAGAAAGCTAATGCTATAACAAAAAAAATTGTAGTTTATACATTAATCCTTCACACATATAGCCACATATTTAAAAAAATAACATTAAAAAATCAAAACCAAATTACATATAAATAGTACATAAAATTATGAACTAAGACAAAGAATTTTCTAAGTTTTCAATGAATTTTAAATCCTGAAAATAAAGCTGTGTTGGTAAAGAAATTCAGTCACAATGGGATATCAAAAAGTTAATCAATATCTGAGCTGAAGTTGATGATTTGGCGAGAAGGCCAAAACCGTAAGTTTTTACTGTCATCAAGATTAATGGTCCTTTTCTCCAATTCTCTATCTTATACCCAAATAACCCACCCACATAATTCCTTCTCCAAATGTTTAAGCAGATCACAGGGTCACTTATAATATAATAGAGTAAGTAAGTACTTTTTTGTTACATGGATTACTCAATAATATTTTGACCACCGTCACTTAACGTGTTTTAACTTATATCAGAAGTTCATCAGAAATTTGTGGAAACGTTCTACTTTGGAGATTATATCCATGTGCATTGTTCTGTGGCTGCCCTGTATGGTTTGCAATGGATGATGCTGTTGCTGTTTTGTGGTCCTGCTCATGTGCTTTGGGGAGGAGTGAATGCTTTGGCAGCACTGCACTGATCAAGTAGTAGCTTTCATGGTGGGTAAATGGTAAATTTCTTCATTGCAGCATGTTTCTCTGTGTTGGTATATCACCAGTTATTTAGTGAGATCCAGTTAAAACTTGGTCAGAGGGCACAAGTAATTTTGGTTTGTTCAAATTGTGGGGCCATTCCTGTATTAGCGATCCCTCTTGCCAATGATATAGTTTGCTTTTTTAAATGTATATCCCTTTGATATTCTTTTATACAAGTTCAGCAGGATCCTTTAGTTTTACCATAGTATGATTAATTGCTAATGAAGGTGCCTTCATGTAATGGGACTTTATACACGCTCCTGTTTTTTCATTTTGGTCCTGATCGGTTTTAATTATATTGATTATAGTATCGCGTTTTAATTGGCGCTATGCAGTTGTAAGGTTGCATTCATTTTTCATGCACTAGTTGTACGGTTGCACTATGCAGTTGTAAGGTTGCATTTATTTTTCAGTGAATTAGCAAGCCATGAGATGTTCAGAATGCCAGTGGTGAACTTATTTTTCTTAGATTGCTGTGGTAGTATTGGTTGTGATATTTTTTTGCCAAGTATGTCTTGCCATTTTTGACTAATTTTAATATTTTTAGCAGGTAATTCACATTTTGAGCATCCAAATAGATTTCTTCTTTTTCATAAAATTGTGGTGTGGAGACATATCTCGTATTTCTCAGGAATATACTAGGTTATTTAAAACAAAATTTCTGGGAAATTTAAAAGCTATAGTTGAAGAAACATTTTTCCAAATGGAGAATATTTTTTAAAGTTGTACAAATTTTCCTTGCAGGATAAAATTCACAGCACAAGGATTCGGAAATTATTCTTTAAGACACCGACTGTCAAAAGAATTTCCATGATGTCTAATCAACCTAAGCATTGAGAACAAGTAATTAATTCTAGAGGTACTTTATTTTTATATTATTATCTAAATAAGTAATAAGATAAAAAAAAATTTTTTTTGAATGGCAAAAGCAACTACTATCATCAAAATCCATTTTCTTATTTTTTAATTATTTCAGGAGGTTAACATTATTATGAACTCCTCTGGACAAGCCATGACACCAGTATTATAAAAGTACAAAGGTGTAGTTTCTCCAGGAACAGGAATTTGTCAATGAAGAATATAAATCAGGCCTTATGCAAGATCAGAAATAATTGATTCAAGCAATCAGAGTCGAGCTCATATGAAAATGACCATTCTACAGTGTAAAACAATAAAAAAAAAGGCCTTTAGAAAACTATATAAATAGCTGCATCAATTAAAAAGTCCTACATTTCTGCTCCCCTTTTTCAGGAGTTATGTATTCTTTGCAAAGGACTAATGTCCCCAGCACATAAAACCATATTAGTTCTATTTTGATTAATATATGACATATATTTGGTATAGCAGCCCTTTTTCCAGTTTTTGCTACCATTTACAGACTAGCAAATTAGTCATTATCATGACAGCTCAATGCTGACAGTGTAATGGATACAATGTAATGGATACAATGTACTACATATTTATAAATGGATCAGACCTCATAAAACAATATGCTATGCAACAAACATAGGAGCAAAAATGTCCTTTAAATCTTTCAGTGCCATCAGCACTGTAGCACATGTCTAATTTCTGCAGATCATGAATACGTGCGCTTGTCATCATCTCTAGCACAAAAAATAAAACTTCAATTTTTTTTAAATTGATATTCCCATTTGAAAATATTTTTAAGTTTTTATAAAAATATATATCTCAAGTAAATAAATATCCTTTACTGTTCAATTTTGTATACATTTTGATCACTATAAAATAAATTATCTTTGTTGGCTCATCACCATTACTGCTAGGTTACAAGGAACTCAAGGGCTCAGAGAAGGTTAGAAGATGGAGACCCACTGGACAACTGTTAGGAGACAGATGGAAGCCTCCTATCATGAGCATCCAGTGTATTCTTTAATCTGCACAAGGCCCGAGTTTACATCCCATCCAACAGAAAGTGCCTTTTCGAAGTCCATTGGCATCATCTTTTTGACTGAGGGAAGGGTGGAGGTTTAACAGAAATAATTCGAATCTGGGAACTATATATTACAAGTCTGGTACACTACCAACTAGGCTAACTCCCACCTCTTTCAGTTTGCAAACAAAGTGAGAGAAAAATATTCAAATATCTTGAGCTTCCTGAGGCATGATGTACATAGCATCATTATGGAGCAGCTGAAAGCTAAAATTATAACAAATACTATATAAATAATAGGTATTAGGAAAATATTACAACATAAAAACGGATATGCTAATCACTGAAAACTAAAATTAGTAGCAAAACGCAACAAAAACTGGGTTTTAGACAAATTTTAGTAGCCATATTCTTATGTGGATCATAATGAAACAGCAAGTACAAAAGTACCATTAGCAATTTCATATACAGGATTGCCCCCAAAGTTCTGTTCCTGTTTTGAAAATTTATTACATTACAACCAAAAAGAAATACAGCAATGAGGTCTTTTGCAAATTGTTATAAAACTCAAAAGTTTACATATACTTCAATTCACCTTAACATGTGTGCCCCCCCCAGTAGCCCTTAACACATTAAGGTCCACTTCTAGCAATGTATAGGCCAGCATATCTCCAGTTACTGTTTGGATTGTTTCAGCTATCCTTGTGGAAAGAGCTGTAATGTCATTAACAGGTAACTCTGTACCCAAAATCCTTGACATATCACTATAGGAAGAAGTCTAAGTTGTAGTATATATTTCTATAGTAAGGGGAGCATGAGGGCCCAGGTGATTGGTCCACTATGGCGCATCCATCTGCCAGGTAATTTTTTATCCCGAACATTTGTACTTCAGTGTGGGATTGGTTGGTTGGTTGGTTGTTTTACCCCTGAGTGGCCAGGTCACAAGGACCCCGAAGGTTCAGAGAAGGTTGGGAGAGGGGACCCACTGGAACAGCTGTTGGGAGACAGATGGTAGCCTCCTGTCAAGGCCATCGAGCTGTTCTTTAACGTGAACAGGGTATGGCTCTCCCACACACGGCTTTACAACCCATCCAATGGGCAGTGCCCTTTCCAAGCCCATTGGTGCCCCTACTGACTGTGAGCAGGGCGGGGAGTTTTGCGGAGATAAATCTCAACTCTGACCCAGCTGTAACTCGAACCTGGCTCCAGTGTGGGGGCAAACCATTTTGTTGAAAAATTATGAACAGCAAAGAAAATAGCTTAGTAAAGAAAAATGGACATATCACCCTACAGTGACGAGTCCACACATTTACTTCTGGATTATCACAAATGGCATGCAGGTTTTTGGTACCCTACATTTGAATGTTGTGAAGATTAACATGTCCAGACACATAAAAAGTGGCTTCATCTGAGAATAAGACCTATTTTACGTAATGATTGTCTTCATCAATTGAGTTCAGTATGGAACAAGAGAATGCATAGCACAGATGATGGTCATTTGTCTGCAAGGCTTGCTTTCAAAGAACCATTTGCACTCCGTATGCATAAAGATGCAATCACATACACGACTTTGTGGATTGTTGATCTTGGAATCTGCAGTTCTTGTGAAGCATGATGAATTGATTTTTGAGGGTTGCATTGAAATGCTGCTGGACATATCAACAGTTTCTTGAGACAAACTTTAACATCCACTTCGAGGCAGGTCATTCATACTACCTGTTTCTCAAAAATTCTGAAACCACCTACTGATACTTGGTTTGGAGGGAGGAACCTTTCCATATTGACACCTATAATTTCATTGCACAATAATTACAGATTTTGACTCTGCAAACCAGATGACACATTGGGCCTTCTCCTGTGGTGTTGCCATTTTTATTCAATTACAACCTGTGAAAAAACAAATGAAAAACGTTTTGAGTTTCGTAATTTGCAAAAAAACGACATTGCTGTATTTCTGTTGATTGTGATGTAATAAATTTTCAAAATAGAAACAGGACTTTCTGGGCACCCTGTATTATCTGATAGCTAATCAATCCATGTTGGTACTTGTATTCCCCCAGAAATTTACTATATTGCAATGAATTCACTTTATATGTGTTAACATGAAAAAGTTAAAAACATCATTGCAATTATTGTAAATTAAAAGAGATGCAAAATAATCATTAAAACAGGCCAGCATGTAGGCTGCCAGAGTGCTTGACTAGGTGATCAGGAGGAGGTTGTGGGTTCATGTTGCAACTGTCTCAAGTCAATTTATCCTTTATATTCAAACTGCAAAATATAGAGCAAAAAAGCAATATAATTTTCAAATGAATTTCGATATGAACTAATGCAAATTTGGACTACGAAAAAAAAAAATTCTGTAAGAATGGATGCTTTGTTGCACTCACATTTTCCTAAAATAAGATTCATTTGATTCCAGGCCTTTTGACTAAATGCCATGCTAAATTCTACCAGCAAATCTATTAGTTTGCTGTTATAATTTTTTTCCACTGAGTGATATGTAGTAATTTGTAATTTTTACAATAAATAGCCCCACAAATAGCCGTTATCATAAAAAAATGGCATTTTAATACATTAATAGTACAAGAAATAATTTTGTGGAAAAAATGAGTTTCGACGATGAGTGGGACAATCCATACCTCCCAGTTATATGCTTGGTGCTCTAACCACTAAGACATCACCAGCTCTGTCATTTATTAACCACTTAGTTGTGACTTTTAAAATTTCACCGACTTTGTTGCCATCTATGAATGACAGAGATGGTGATAGCTAGTGGTTAGAGCACAGCATGCAATTGGGAGACATGAGTTCAAATCCTACTCAACAGCGAAATTCATTTTTTCCACAAAATGACTTCTTGAATTACATGTCAACAGGTAATCTGTGAATTTATTATTGATTGGTTGATTCTTACATTAATATATAATTACTCCAAATATTTTCACTCAATATTAAAGAATTTACTCATATTTTAATTAATACCTCTCTAAAAGCATTTAATACAGAAGTTTATCATATCATGCTTTTCATGATTAAACATCAGAATATTAATTTAAAAGTTCCTCGAAGTAACCACAACACTGTATCACCAATAAGTTAGACAATATAAAATACAATAGAAGGATATACATTCACAACGCTGTATCACCAATAAGTTAGACAATGTAAAATACAATGGAAGGATATACATTTCAAAAATATTTCAATTCATAGATGATAATCGCAGCATGACCTGATGCTCTTTTGGCATTGATAAAATCAATAAAATATTAAGCGGACAAAAAATTATTACTATAAAAAATTATACAACTATTATTTATTTCCATCTCTGTGCAATATAAAGGTAATAGTTGCCACCCGAGACCACAGATGGCGCCAATGGTTGGCCCGCATTTCTCGGTGATAGAGTATAGTCTTAAAATAGCGGGGAAAAAGACGAGCTGGCATTAGTCAAACTCTGGCATGTTTCTGGAGAGATGCGGGTTCGATTCCCATATGTCGGCGAAAATTTTTTCCACTAAATATTTATTGATTTCAACTCAGTTTCATTTGCAGATAAAACTTTTTGTTGCCAGAGTGTTTTAGTTAAACTTAAGGTTAATAATACAAAGAAATTTAGGAAAACCTTAGCATTTATTAACCATTCCAGTGACCAGCCTGAAAAACAGGTGTCCGTCCATAGGCCAAGCTATTTTCTCCCTATGCTCAGCCAAAAAAAAAAACTTTAACTTTAGAACTTTTTTTGCCAAATAACTAATGAAAGAAATTATGGCATGTTGTATGCCAAATTAATCAGCATTTAATTCTGGATTTTCTGAAAATAAAGTATTTAACAGAAAAGACGATGTTTTATTTCAACAGGACTTTTTTAGAGTCATGTAGTAAAAAAATGCCTCTGACAACACAAATAAAAATATATTTAAAAAAAATAATAGACAGAAATGATTGCAATGCACATGAATAGAATGACTATATATTTCTGAATAACAAAAAAAAATATTTTTTATGGTTTTAAGTAAATATTTTTCTCATTTTGAAATTTTTTCTCAGTACCTGATGTAACTTTGAGAAAATTCCAGGCTTTGAGCCAATTGTGCTGAGTCACATAAACAAGTCAACTTTAGAATTAAAAAAAAACAATCAATCAACGGAAATAGGTCATGTTATTATATACCAATTTTAAAAAAATTAATTACGAATTTTATGAAAATAAATAATATAAACAAATTTGCAAGCATATTGATTTTAATAAGCCTTTTTCAATGTGATATGGTGAAAAAAAAATCTCACTATACAATTAAGGCTTCATTTTGGAAAACCTGATGAATAAAAATAGTTAAATTATATATTTATCGAAAGGAAATTTCCTCCTGAATAATATAATATTCAATCTGAAATATGATTTTTATTTCTTTTAATGATTCTTTTTAGTATCGTATATTTTAAACACAGCCAGTATTATACAAAGTGACTTGGACTTCTCATATTCATGGGATTTTCTGAACTGGTTATGAAATTGAAAAAACTTCCTTGGGGGCTTTTTTTGTTAAACATTATGAATTTTTTCTTTGGGTGTTGACGTTTGGCGATCTTGGCTAAGTGCAGAAAGGTTTGTGCACCAAAGCAAAATGAAAACAGCATTATAATCATCTGTATGGCACAGCCAAGGTATTGAGTGGAGAGGGGATTGCTTTTAAAATCATTCAATATAAACGTAAAAACTCATAATTTAAAAAAAAATTATAATTTTCTAGAAGGGGGGGGGGGGGGTTAAACTTTCTATGTGAGTTTAGCAGAGGGGACACCTTCCCGAAACTGCCCTCCCACATAACGGCTGATTTCCATAGCAAGGAAGTCTATTTTGCTTCCGTATCCAAGACATTCATTTTCAGAAAACAATGGTACAAGCTCAAGGTTTTTTTACTAAAACAACAAGACTAATAATAAAACAGACAGTAATAAAAGAAAAATTACATACAACCTAATGGATGTTAAATAAAATATCCGCAACAACTTTTAAGCTGGCCTCCGATCTAGCATAACTCGGAAAGATCGATAAATCAGCTGATCGAAAGATCTCTAACTAATGGAAATAAATCTACAGAAATTAATCTGCTTCCATATCCAAGACCTCGTTTATTTTCAGAAAATGATACTAGATCAAAGTTTTACTGGAAAAGTAATAAATAACAAAATAAAAATTAACACATAGCGTAATGCAATGTTAAAATATCCACAGCAACAAGGTGTAGGCTGACCATACGATGTAGCATAACTATGAAAAAATCATTACTTATCGATCGACCAAAAGATCGCTAATTTCCAAAAATAAACTACTGAAATGAAAACTAAGGTTTAAATATAAAAAAAAATATATAGGGTATCCAATATGCCGGACCAAAACTGTAAACAACACTTAAAGCACATGCATAGAATGCTTGGAAAAATGATAAAAATAACTTGGGAATACTGAAATAGGTTTACGACAGAAAAGAATGTGAAATGGAAAAAAAATGGCGGTAGGTATTTTGTAATTACTTCCAAAATCTATTGTTTTTAAAAATAGCAGTTTTTTGTTAATTTTTAGGAGATTTTCGAAAATTTAAGGAAAAATTTGTTGATAATAGTTCAAATCAAACTTGTGAGCTTAAATCAGAAGGTTGCTCCAGAAAATAGGAATGTTAACAAGCAAATTGACAATACTGTTTAGTGCTTCTAAGAAATGGCAATCAGATGGCTTTATAAAATTATTTATATTGTAGTTTAATAAAATATGCATCAAATTAAAAAAAATATATTATTTTTGAAGCCTGAATTATATATTTTTATAAGATATATACAGGGTGAATCTGAAAAAGTGGGCAAAACTTTACGGGGTGGTAGAACGCAGCTATACGAGCAATATTCGTCATAGAATGTATGGTCGGAACGCAAGCGGTGAGAAGTTAAAAGGTAGTTTTCCACTGTCACATTGGGTTGGGTTGTTTTACCTCTGAGCGGCACTTTTTTGCACACCATGGGCTAAAAGGCCAGGTCACATGGACCCCGAAGGCTCAGAGAAGGTTGGGGGAGGGGACCCACTGGAACAACTGTTGGGAGACAGATGCTAGCCTCCCGTCAAGGCCATCCAGCGTGTTCTTTAACGTGCACAGGGTATGGCTCTCCCGCACACGGGGCCACGGCTTAACGTCCCATCCGACGGACGGCGGCCTTTCCAAGCCCATCGGTGTCCCCTACTGACCATGGGCAGGGCGGGGAATTTCCACTGTCACATTTAAAGAATGAACACAAGAAGGAGAGGAGATACTTCAGAAAACATTTTATTAACAGGAATGTAATTGAGGTACATGCTCAAAGAAATTACTCGAAAGAGCTGCCGCCAGCTGTAATGCAGGCTTCACACCTGCGGGATAGGGACTGATGCACATTTGCAAAGACACCAGGCATTTCCCGAATATCGCCTGCAACAACGGTGATCCTGGTGACTAGATCCATATCGGTTTCAATGGGGCACTCGTAGATTAGGCTTTTCATATGGCCCCACAGGTGCATATCTGCCATTTCGTGGTTAGTATAACCAGCCATCCTCTCGGCAATCCACGGTAGAAATGCCGTTGGGTGCGAGGACCGACCCTTTTATACCATTTCCAACGCCACCTAGCAGCTCGCCATTTGCGTTCCGCCCATACTTTCTATGACGAATATTGCTCGTATAGCTGCGTTCTACCACCCCGTAAAGTTTTGCCCACTTTTTCAGATTCACCCTGTATATATAAATTACAATGGCAATTTTTATTTTTAAAAAAGTAATTTTTTTTTGTTGTTGTTGTTGTACTAAAAACGGATACATACATCCTTGGCCTCTCAATTAAGATTCTCCAAACATATACAGATGACATGGACACTGGAAGGGTTAAGAACCAGAGAATTACATGCCTTCCTTGAAAGCAGTGTAATCCTATATATATATACTAATACAAGACAATTATAAGACTTCTCTTTAATATCAGCAATTAAAATTTGTTGCTAATCATTTTACTCGACATATAAATATCATAAATTTAATACTAATCAAATAACATTTTATACCACAGTTCTTCCTATGAGTAAATAGAAAAAAAAATACTAAATAAATGAAAAATTAACATGCCAGCCCAAAGCAGCTACAAGCACATTTATTACTCACTTGCAGCAGGGGTACTTTTACATCTCAGCAGATCAGAAGCTTTGTATACCAATTCCAGCTTCCAGCAAACAGGATTCTATGGAACCATTGCATGCAAAGAAATGACTTCTGGTGGTGCCTCTCTCCTACAATTTAGCAACAATCACAAAAAGAAACAAACAAATGTCAAGCAAGCAGCATGCTCCATTTACCAGTAAGCTCTTAGCACTACACTATGCAAAACAGAGCATCAGGCAATTTAAGCTTAATGGCTAAAGAATAAGATTTAATAAATAAGCACTCAGCCCATTGTAATGCAAAAGAAATAACAGCAAATAAACTGAAGACTAATTTGTTACAGGGCTTTACTTAAAAATGTATACAAAAATAAAATAAAAATAATAAATAACATAAGAGTATTATTTAAAAAAATGCTTTTTTTACATCTGAAAGTTCTTACTATTGGATAACAACCAGTCATCATCAGGGCTCATGTCCCTAAAGGGAACAAGAGCTGGCATGCCTCGGCTTTGCGATCGTTCCACTGCTTTGATGGCTGACAATGATGGCACCATTGTAGCCAGTGCTGCCATCTGTGGATTTACTGCCAAATATTTCAGTGTTTCTGTGAATAGGGTGGGCAAAGGAGTTACTTCCTCCTGAGAACGAAGTTTTAGATCTGAAACTACTTGGTCCACTTTATTCCGCCACGCATCAGGTGGATGGTTGTGCTTGTTATTAGCTTTTTTGATGCGACTATACACTGTTACAGCTCGTCCTGGACATTGTCGATCCCTTGCACACCTCCAGTATACTGTTCCCTCTTTTCCATCTCTCACTTTGTTATAACGATGACCTTCATAGAGAAGAGCAATGCCACCCCTCTGAGTGGCAACATACTGACATTCCATACTGTTAAAAATAGAAGAAAAATTATGGATATTACAAATGAGCATTATTATTACAAAATAAGTATATGTGAATGCCAAAATGTTAAAATGTAATTATCAAGATTCTCAAATAAGTACACAGCTTCAAATGTCAGAATTGCACCCTTAGCATAAATGAAATCTAAAATGCCTCACTCTGTCCAAGAAAATATAAACATGAGACAGCAACTCAAAATTTTTCAGCAAACTATTTATGAGATTCATCATTTGATTTGTCAAATTACAACCTCAATGACTAACCACTTCACTACACACTGAAATAGTAATGGATCATTCTCTAGTAACCTTTTTAGTAAAAAGTTAGTTAACCTCTGAAATAAACAAAAGTTAGAATGTGAAAAAAAAGTAAATGCTTTATGCATTATCTCTTGTTAGGCAGCAATCAGAAGATACTGATTATCAGAAAAATCATTACCTTTAAATAATAAGTTGAAAATCTAAAACCAAATTATACAGTTGTAAATGAGACTAATATTTTCCTACCACAATGTATAACTGTGGGGCAAAAACTTCCAACTTTTGTACAAGTATGATTCATAGCTTCATTTCATTAAAGCTAACATTAAGATCTTATGCTATGAATTTGGCATGCTTAGTTCATGAGAACAAAATAAGGAAAGTGACAATGGATTTCTACAATAAGGAATTTTTTACTATGAAACAAAGCCAAGATGCAAAAGTTACAGATCGCAATATCCATGGCATTTTACTACACAATAGCCTGAATAGTCATTCGATTAAAAAATTTGTTGGAAGTGAATTACTACCATGAGCTGTTATAAACTGTCCTTTAATAACTGATATGAACTTGTGATACCATAAAAAAAAGCAGAGGCTTTCTTCTGCAATGCAATGCCCTGTAACATTGCCTTGATTTTCACCATAGATAACATAAATCTGCAACAAAAATTTGATATGTTTTGCAATTTACGACAAGTGTATAATTTTTAAAAAGATATGTATTTCACATAATTTTCATTAATGACCAGAATTCTGGAGCTCATTATAGGACACATATTTTTGTGTTAATGCTTTACTGTAAACATTACTACAGCACATGTATACAGATTGAGTGATCAGTGAATTATTATGACCACCACATGTTATGTCAATGGGATGCAAACTTCAAAGTTCTGTAACTTTTAAAATAAGCATTTTATGGGGAAATGTAACTAAAGGTAAACTAAATATCTCAATCAATGCTATCCAAATATTGATTTTCAACAATATTCCTTCAGTATTTAAAGAGTTTTGGAAGCTTGAACATTTAACAATAGCAATGCTAGACAAAAGAATTTCTCATGAAAAGAAACTGAAATAAAAAAAAAATATTATTTTGGGCCATTTCAGATATAACTACATATTTTAAAAGCATGTGTAAATAATTCCTTCTATATTTATTTAATTTTTTTGATAAATTTGAAACACATTACAGCTTATAAATGTTTAAACCTCCATTCCTGTTTAAATACTGAAATATTGTTAAATTTTCAATTTAGATAAATTAGATGGAGATCTTGGAATTTCATTGGAATAAACCTTGAATAAACTGAAATTTGAGAACAAAAGAATTGAAAGTAGGCTAAAATGATTTAATGGTCCAAATGAAACCAAGGTTAATTTAAGCTGATTTTCTAGTAATAAAGATCCAGTAAAGGGTGTTTATAAACTAAAATAAATTTATTTCCTAAAATGCTCATCACAGTGATCCAAAAAATAAAAAGATAAGAGATATTTTAAATAATTAAAAGGTACATAAAAACAACCAGAACTTCAAGAGATATGAGCCAATTTACCATTTATAAGTGTTGATCATCAAAGGTATTAAATATTTGTCTATTATTGTTGCTTACACAATAAAGCATAATAGAAATTTCTGTTATTCTATTGAAATGCACTGAAAATGAGTGTGAAAAGAATCACCTATAGGTTCTGCAATAACAGGATTTGGTAAAAGAGCTTTACTTCTGGAACATCACACTTATTTCACACAATTTCAAAGAGAAACAATTCCAAGTTAGACCTCTGCATATGTTTAAAATTGATATGCCATATGGCTAAATACTAGAAAAAGGCAGTATTTCAGTCATTTTGGTTAGTATTTCCCATGACCAGCAGCTCCATAATGAATTGGAAACTCACATGGCACCAAAATCATAACTGATGATATAAGAAATATTTCATAGAATTAAAACAAATTCTAATATGAATAAAACAGTTTACATTACAACTCTCATTCTTGAACATAAAAGGATTTAAGGAAGTTTAACATACGAAAATCATCACAGTTGAATGCCACATGACATTTGACATTATGAAATGTCATCGCATATGAATCAGTATTCCAAAGAGAACAGAAGGAATTTGTTAAACATAACCCATTATGCCACCAAAAAATAAAAATATTAGTACAGAAAATATAACTATACTACTGTAAATTGTTACTATCCAGTCACATAATTATATGCTGAGCCAGGCCATGAGGTCAGTAATGTTGAGAAACACCTGTCTAATGAACAAGTTATAGGGACCCAAAGGTTTGGAATATGGTGGGAAAAGCAGTAAAACAGCTGTTAAGGGCAGATGAAAGATTACCCCATCAAGACCACTACACATATTCTTTTAGCATGGACAGAACCATTTTTTTTTACACATGGTTTAACATGCCATTTGATGGATAGCAGTCTTTCCACCTAGGCAAGGTATGCTTAAACTGGCCTTTCAGATACAGTTTGGTTAGAACTCTGTAGCCTTGGGATGTTTCAAGTTTTTTATTATTATTAATATTTCATATCAAAAAATTTTCTTTGACTACCTGTTTCCTTTTGTTAACTATTTATAAGTCTACATGTTTTTCTATATGGCACTACATGAATCAGTCCATTAGCTGCTACTCCATAGAACAAAGGAACTTAGAAGCTCTTGTAGTTTACATAGATTTACTAGGCAAATAGATAACATACATGCCCTTAGGGTTTTAACCCAGAGCTTTCTGTAAACCAGTGCAACTGAAGTAGAAAATAGTATTATAATTAATATTGTATTCCTTGAAGTAGTTTACAAGCACAAACTATGAATAATACTTATATATGAATAATAACTTATAAATATACAATACAGTTGGTTTTGAGCTCCAAGTAAGGTATGGATATTTCTTGTTATCTTTCTGCAGAGGTCTTCTCTACAGCAATAACTCCTGTTAGACTTTTGGTAAGCAGCTACTTGAGGGAAATTTTTTAATTTTTTTATAGAAACACTTTTGTTCATTACCTGAAATGCCAAACCACTTTAGATGTTATTGTCTTCTAGTGTGCCTAAAAATATAAGGGGAAAAAAAAAACAATATGAGTCTCGTTTAAAAGGTTTAGTATCTAATAGAATTATATATGATATATAAAATATAATTTTAAGTTAAAAGTAACATAATTATCAGTGCAAAGTACATCACATAAAGTCAGATATTAACAGTAGTTCTGTAAGTTGGTTCCCTTAGTGTGTAGGACATACACTGAAAGGACAATTTATTATACAAACACTCTAATAACACAAGGGTCCACCTGCCCTCATAACAGCAGCAACACATCATGGAATGGACTCTACCAGGTGTTGGAAACATTCGGGTGGTACTGTGGCCCATGTTTCCAGGACATTCTGTAAAGCACTGAGAGTTCCCATTGGTGGGTTTCAGGCTCGAATGCACTGCTCAACTTCTTCCCAGAGATGCTCAATAGGGTTCAAATCTGGAGAGTGAGAGGCCATTTGAGGGTTGTGAACTCACTGGAATACTTCTCCAACCAGTTCTTCACCAAATGAGAATGATGCGACAGGGTGTTGTCATGTTGAAAGAAGGCATCCTACTGTGGCAAATGGATAGCCATGAATGGGTGTAAGTGGTTGGTGAGTAGGTCAACATAGCCATGTGTGGTGATCTTAATAGGTACAAGGGGCCCCAAAGGTGGCCCATATAAACATATCTCAGAACATTACACCACCTCCACTGGGCTGTAACACCCCGACTTGACAGTTAGGGTCCATTGCCTCATGTGGTCTATGTCACACAAACAATTTCCCATCGGCATGTTGTAGTTGGAACCTCAATTCATCAGACCAAGCTACCCATTTTCAGTCTTCCATGGTCCATTAGTGATGTTGCTTTGCCCACTGCAGCCTCATAGCCTTGTGACATGCTGTTAACAAGGGTACTCAATGTGGGCATCAGCTGCCATAGCCCAGTCGTGACATCATAAATCAAATGGTCTTAGCACAAACCTTCATAGCTGTCCCATTGTCGAATGCTGACATTATCTTCTGCACTGTGGATGATAGGTCACCATCACCCCTCTGTTCCATTATATTACAGGAGCGGCAGTGCTCACCTTGAAAATCAATGGCACATTTCTTCTAGCAGCTACAGGTTTCGATGTAGTCCTGGTACACATGTGCGATGGTCACATGCGGAAATCCCAGTCATTCTGTACAGATATGGAGCACCCCATTTCCCCCACATTATCTCACCATAATCAAATTTGCTCAAGTAACCATGTAACTCAAGTAACTCATGTTTTCCCATCATAACAGGTACAGGTACATTATACAGCTCAACTTATTTATAACCTGCAAGGAGTTTCAACTGGCTGCATTATTGGAATATAGGCAGTATATATGCTGATAAGATACTAATAATAAGTAGTAGGGCAGGTTTGTGGATGGGTGCAATGTGTATAATAAATTGTGCTTTCAGTGTACAACATACTATCACTGGAGCCTATAATGGTGTTAATTCAACTTTTTTCCGCTGAAATGCCTCTTGTCAAAGTTCTAGCAATTTTATGTACTTCCTAATATAAAAAACTATATTCCTGATATGAAAAATTGTATACCTGATACATAATTTGGAGAATATACACTTTAAATTTGTCCTTTTGCTGAGTGAAAACAGTGCTCAGACCCTGTAGTTGCAGATTAAAATAATCGTTTACTGAAGAAGTACATAAAGTAACTCAATTGACAAATCCAGTCTGCATTTTCAAAGACATGCCTAAAAATCAGCAGCTGATAAAAAAAATTAAAAAAAGTTTGTGTTTTATTGAAGCTTGTGTTTTCCAAGGATAACATTTACCCACTTGAATACCATTGGCCTATATTGTGTAATGTAAATTTAATAAGTTATGTTACTACCACCTTCTTAGTTTAATTGGTACAGAAACTGGCATATTATTTTGACATTCTCTAAGAGATAGCAACTGAATTCTTTCCTTCAATGACTGAAATTTTTGAATTACGCAAAGAAAATACTATTGTTTGAAAACTTGCTTATCAATTATGAAAAAAAAACATTCAATATTAATACCTGTTTCTCACCATTACAGATGAATATTTTATATAATTATGGTTTTATTTGACATCTAATTAAGTGTTTGTAAGAATTTATAAAAAATGTAGATTTTGTACGAAAAACATTCTATGCATGAAAAATTAGTTACATTAACATGCATTCAACACAACTTTTTATAGCAATGATACTACTTCTACTTTGATAAAAATATATATATATATTTTGTAGCCAAGAGATATACTGAAAGCACAGTGAAGATCATGTGATTCAAGACCTGAGTCAAGAAAATTTTGCATTTCTTAGAAATTGCTTATTTTCTGGGAAGAAATTTTTCTGAATATTAATATTTCTAGGAATTAATGCTAAAAAATGTAATAGTGCTAATCAACATTTAATTTTGGGACTTTAAGAAATGTCTTCTAATAACATTCTCAATTATATATCTTTTGACTACATAAAGTGGATTACAATGCAACATTTTAAAAAACACCCATTCTTAGCAAGAAAATCTGGCTCAGTAACGTAATGATTAGAACAGTTGACACAGCAATTGCACAGTTGATTCTGACCTGAGTCACAAATTTTTCTCTGCCTAAAAAAAAGCTCTCTATTCCTGAGTAAAAAAAAAATCAATATTAATACCTGTTTCTCACCATTACAGATGAATATTTTATATAATTATGGCTTTATTTGACATCTAATTAAATGTTTGTAAGAATTTGTAAAAAATGTAGATTTTTGTAAGAAAAACATTCTATGCATGAAAAATTAAGAGTAAAACAAGTAAAACAATCCTAAATAGATAGAAAAATATCTCTATTATCATCATGTGGAATACTTTTGTTTCAAAACAATGTGGCTTTATTTAATGTCATTGTGTTGAAAGTTTGTGTAAAAGAAAACTGGCTGATTTAATATTTAATGACAGGCAGGGAGGCCTGTTGCATAACTGCTTCAGCTACTGACATATGTATTGGAAGCAATTTGTAGAATTACCTTAGTTCTGCAGTAGTCACATAAAAAATATATACATCGTAGCATGATGATAAGAAGTGCCAACATCCGATGGTTGATAACTTATGAAAAAAAAAACTAATAGTTTCAGGAAAACTTCAGAAGATATCACTAAAACAGAACTTGATGAATACTTTTGATCTATTTGAACAACCTGAATTCAATTCTATTTGAACAACCTCAATTCTTCAACCTCAATTCTATTTGAACAACCTGATGAATTATTAAGAAAAAACATGAAAGAATAAAACACAAATCTACATTTAGTGGTCACTAAATTATGACCACCTCCATTCCATGTTATGTCAGTGGAAGCTAATTTCGAAACTGAATTCAGAATACGGAGCTGCCAGGCACTCAAATTCATGCTTGACATTTACAATTTACTTTTTTAATGTCTTATTCGTGATTTTAGTAATTAAAGTTACTATCAAATAGATGGGGGAAAATCATTTTCATTCTTAATATACTTACAGTCCAATCCAAAACTCAATTCTTGAGTCAAAAATTTAACTAATGTCCTCTTTATTCCCTTTGCATATCATTCAGCAAATATTTTAGCTGCCCCATTACTACAATTTCATTTTCACATTCATAAAAACTAATATTTATAATACTCTTAAAGTTGACTAATGTGATCCAACTTTTTTTCTTTAACTGCTAAGACTTAGTTTTCAAGTTGCATATGAATAATTCAGTGAGCACTGAGTGTATATGAAAATTAAACATGCAACACTAAGAAGTTGAAGAAATTTATTTGCCAGTTTTTTGCTTTTCTCTCCTGAAAACTGTTTGTAATGACAAATCAGTTAGGGAGCTCTATAACTTCTAAACTTTTTATGGGAAAATGTAATGGAAGATAAATTAAAGATCTGAATCAAATCTATCTAATCTCAATTTTCAATGATGTTTGCTTCGTATTTAAAAAGTTATGGACTTTGAATATTTAACAGCAATAATGCAAGTCTTAGGAAAACTGAAAATATCAAAAAATTATTTACATTAACTTTTCAAATATACATCTGTTGTATTAAATTATGTGAAATACTTCTTATTCAAATTATAATTAACTTTTAAGTTAAATTCTAATGTTAGACATTGCTGTTGTTAAATATTCCAACTTCCATAACTCTTTAAATACTAAGGGAATATTGTTGAAATTGAGATTTAGATGGATTTGATTGAGATCTTTATCTTCAGTCACATTCTGTCACAAAACTTTTTTTTAGAAGTTATAGAGCTTTAAAGTTAGCATCCACTGACATAACATGAAAGGAGATGGTCATAATTCAATGAGCACTGAATGCATATGAAGATTAAACAGGCAACACTAAGATGTTGAATCTCCAAACCTTGTAAAGCTAACTAAAAAAATCTGTATAGTTTAGGAGCTTCTCAAAATCATTGATGGTTCACTCATTTGTCAGTTTTTTTTCTCCTGAAATCTCAATTTGCAAAGACAAATGGAGTTTTTGCAAAAGAAAAATATCTCAATTGTTACACAAGTAAACTAAGGACAATTGAATCCTCAACTGCACTAGAAAACTAAGTTTTAACTATTAAGGAAAAAAGTTGGATCACATTAATCTACTTTAACAGTATTATAAATATTAATTTTTATGAATGTAAAAATGAAATTATAGCAAATAGGGCAATTAAAATATTTGCTGAGTGATATTCAAATGGCATAAAAGAGGGTATTAGGTTAAATTTTTGACTCAAAAATTGAGTTTTGGATTTAGTTGCAAGTATATTAAGAAAGAAAACAAATTTTTTCCCATTGATTTGATATATATGATTTTAGTAATTAAAGATACTAAGACATCAAAAAAGTAAATTAGATACTATCTATTCAATTATAAATGTCATGTGCATTTGAGTGCCTGGCAGCTCCTTACTGGTTATGGACTTAAGTGGGCAAATGCAGCTAAATTTACTTCTATCATGAAATAGGGTTGTTGGGGTCAACCCCAAAACAGAGGGAGATGGAGTTCTACTGAACTGTAAGGATTAGGACCATCAAATTCAGTATATGGCTTCCTCCTTATCATAATTTAAAGCAATATAAGGATTTGGCCTGCCTTTTTTCACTTCCCTCTTTAAAAGCTTTCCCTAAAAATGGAGAAAATTCTCTTAAAAACAAAATTAAAAAGACTTTCTTGCTTAGAAAATAGTTAAAATAACTGAAAGTTCTGTCATTGAGCAATAAAATTTAGAAGTTTAATCCTTCAAAGTATTTGCATATTAATACTACTGGTATTATGTATTTATCCTTTTCTCAGCTTTATAAAAGAATGAAGTAAGACATAAGCAATGGTTGTGTGGCAGTGCTGCCACATCAGTACCACTAGAAGAATACTAAGCTGTTGCGATATCATATTCAAGCCACTTGGAGGGTTAAAAAACTTTAAGGAGCAAACTCAAAGCTTTTCAGATCAAGGACAAGAAGCCTCCATATTCAGTGGTGACATTAAGGCTGTTAAGAACTTCTTTCCACATCATGAAAAGTTATTCTAGTGTCTTGATTGCAGGTAGGAAGGGACAAGGTCATTATTTCAATAGCCTCACATATGATAGTTCTGTACTAAGTTGATGCATGTGCTAGCAATGTGGCAGTCTATGATAGCTGCATGTTTTTTTTTCATTGCTAGCTCAGCAGCCATTAGTTTGTTTTGGCTGACATCTGACTGATGCCCTGTGAACCTCTACTGTAGAGAACGTATGGTTTTTCTGATATAATAAATGAAGAATACTTATCTGGCAAATCTGCACATGCTCTACTTTTGAAGGAGGCTAAATTTGTCTCTGCCCCTTTTCATAATTTTTTTTCAGATTTGGAGCTGGGATGAAAAATAAATATTTTGGGGGTCTGAGTAATTTGCAGACTGATTTGTACAGGGCAGGAATGTAAGATATTGATCCACAAAGTTTGCCCACTCGGAGTCGGAGGAGAGCCAAATATGTTCTGTTCTCATTTTTATACCTACTGATTCACTTTTGTATTGTTTTTGGGTGGAAGCCGTGGGATGCAACTATGGAATGAATGCTTTGAATTTCTTTTTTAAATAAACTCGTTTGATGATATGATGAAGGCCCTACGGATGAGAGAATAGTATGCTGCAATTTTGTATGCCCATGGTCTGCAGGTATGATGGAGGATACATAGGTAGGCTTTCAGTATATTGGCATCTTCAAGGTCATGACCACCAAATTTGATATGCTTATTAAAGCAACATAAGGGCTTAGACCAACCAACCTTTCTTTCCTTTCCTGCCCCTCAAAAATGGGCTTGGTTTGGTTTGTTTTACCTCTGAGCGGCACTTTTTTGCACACCATGGGCTAAATGGCCAGGTCACAAGGACCCCGAAGGCTCAGAGAAGGTTGGGGGAGGGGACCCACTGGAACGGCTATTGGGAGACAGATGGTAGCCTCCCATCAACGCCAATCAGCATGTTCTTTAATGTGCAAGGGTATGGCTCTCCCACACACAGGGTCATGACTTAACATCCCATCTGATGGACAGCAGCCTTTCCAAGCCCATCGGTGTCCCCTATTGACCGTGGGCAGGGCGACGAGTTTGGCGGAGACAAATCTCAAAGCTGACCCAGCTGGGACTCGAACCTGGGAACTGCAGATTATGAGCCTGACGCACTACCGACTAAGCCATCCCCGCCCTCTTAAAAAATGGGAGAACTTCTCTTAAACTATAAGAGAAGTAAGAACAATAAGAGGACTACCAAATTTGGTATACAGCTTCCTCATATCATAACTAAAAGTGACAAGGGTTTGGTTTCCAATTATTCTCCTCCCAACATTAAAAAAATTCAAAGGGGAGGGGGCAGAAAGAACTTTTAAACAAAGCTAGCACCACCAAATTCAGTGCAGCTGAATCTCCTCTCATCATAGCTTAAAGCCGCATAAAGATTTGGCTCCCTGATGTGAATAATTCTGGTATGAAGTGTCATAATATATTTCAAATTACTTCCCCTATTTTCTCTATCCCCAGCCTAAAAACACACAAAATTTCCCAGTTTCTGATTGCAATGAGTTATATGTCAAATGAAAGTTTGAATTATGGAAGTGCCATATACTATATACTTTGGAGTAAAAATTAGTTAAGAGCTTGATCAATGTTGGGTAAATCTGCTGTTTATGAATAATCACACAAGAAATGTTTATATACAAAAATTTGCTAATTAACTATTAGAGTGCTAAGATAATTTACAATGAACTTTAACTGTTTACTTCTGTTCAAACACCTTTTTCTGACCAAAATATAAATAATAATAATAATAAATACCCCCTCAAGCAGCTGCTTGCCACAGAGGTCTGACAAGAGCCTGTCAGTTTATATGCCACAGTAGGAGATCTGAGAGGATGGCAGGACCTCAGCAGAAAAAACGACACACACATCCATGCCTAATCCGGGGCTCGAACCCAGGTCCCTTAGATCAGTAGCCAAGCGTGCTAACCACTCGGCCACGGGACGGCTGACCAAAATAAGGAATCAAAATAGGAAATTCTATATACCATATGGATGACCATCCAATTCTAAAACTAATGTCTTGCACAAATCAAAAATTTTGCTTTTCACACTTTGAGGGTTTATAAAGTTAAGCTAGTAAGAAAACGATGATTAATAACCTACATTTCCAGTCTTTAACATAACTAATGTTAATTTGGTGATTTTTTTAGATTTTAACAATTTATTTAATAAGTTTATTTTTAGGATAAAAATAGTGTAATTTTAATTATTATTAATCTTTTTTTACTGTTTCTTGAAAAATGCAGTAATTTTCCCATATAAAAAATGTGAAATATAATCTGAGATTATCACTACAAAATAAATATCACCCAATAAATGCAAATAACACTCAACTGCTAAAATAGCAAAATTCACTACACAATCATGAGATCCATCAGGATCATTATTGAGCCAATAAAAATTCACCATCACTCAAGCAGAGATGAATGATTTTTGAAAATCCTAGGACACATGTGGATTATTGTCATGTACAGAAAAGTTTAGTAACCCAATAAATATTTCATTAGCTGGAATTATTCTATCTCATTATACACACAAGTATATAATATTATCCATGAACCAGATTATATTGAATTAGTATTAGAATTGTTTCAACTTCATCCTGTAAAGAAGTGTTCTCAAAGCAAAACCAAATCATGAAATAAGTAAACTCACAAGAGCAGAAATCAAACAAGGTCAATTAACCTATGAACATCTGATCAAATATGCATTAATTTTTTTTATAAAACCATTTCTACTGAATCATTCTCCACTTAAACATAAATGACAATCACAGCATAATCTTCAATGGTAGAATACTCTGATATGTTTCTGGAGAAATGCGGGTTCAAGTCTCATATGTTGGTGAAATTTTTTCCACTAAACATTTATTCATTCATTCACAAGACATTCACTTAGCTTAGTATTATTTCAATGCTTGAATTAGTTAACAAAAATAAATACCCCCTCAAGCAGCTGCTTGCCACAGAGGTTTAACAGGAGCCTGTCAGTTTATACGCCACATTAGAAGGTGTGTGAGAATGGCAAGACCACAGCAGAAAAAAAGCACAAACGCCAATACTTTATCCGGGGCTCGAACCCAGATCCCTTAGATCAAGAGACAAGTGCACTAACCACTCACATTGTGTCACGGAAAAGACCAGCAGCTTTCTCCAGGATTGAACCTGGATCTTTTTCCTTTGGGCAGGGATGGCTGTCAGTAGCATGCCAGGCTTGCAATCTGTAGTTCCCAGGTTCAAGTCCCAGCTGGGTCAGCGTCGAGATTTATCTCTGCAAAATTCTCCATGGTCAGTAGGGGGATACTGATGGGCTTGGAAAGGCCGCCATCTGTTGGATGGGATGTTAAGCCATGTGCGGGAGAGACATACCCTGTGCAATGCTAAAGAACATGCTGGATGGCATTGATAGGAGGTTGTCTCCCAACAGCTATTCCAGTGGTCCCCCTCCCCCAACTTTCTCTGAGCCTTCGGGGTCCTTGTGACCTGGCCATTTAGCCCATGGTGTGCAAAAAAGTGCTGCTCAGGGGTAAAACAATTTAATATTTCAATAGATTACATGACAGTTGACCCCAAATTTGTTGGAGGGATGAATTAATTTTGCTCTGTTTAGTTTATTTGAGCCATCTCGTGGTTGAATGGTTAGCGTGCTCGGCTACTGATCAAAGGGACCTAGGTTATACTAAATGATAAATTACACAGCTAGATAAAATAAATAAATAAAAAATAAATACCCCCTCAAGAAGCTGCTTCCCACAGAGGTCTGACAGGAGCCTGTCAGTTTATATGCCTTAGCAGAAGGTCTGAGAGGTTGGAAGGCCCTCAGCAGAAAAACAACACAAACAGCCATGCCTTACCCGGGGCTCGAACCCAGGTCCCTTAGATAAATAGATTTAATAAAAAACAAATAGGTTCAAGCCCCGGGTAAGGTATGGATGTTTGTGTTGTATTTCTGCTGAGGTCCTGCCATCTACACAGACCTTATACTATGGCATATAAACTGATGGGCTCCTTTCAGAACTCTGTGGCAAGTAGCTGCTTATGGGGTATTTATTATTATTATTAGTTTATTTCAACATACATTTTTGTACATGCAGCAAGAATTTAAAAAAGATGCAAACCACTTCTAAAAAAATGCATTTTTTTTTGCCTTTATTGGATTTGTACAAAGATGGCAGATCAATATGCAATAAGATTTGATAATTCCAGATATGCTTGTAAAACTTCCCTATATGGATATTAAAAATTTTCAGGCTGTTATTAGTAATAAATAGCCAAATGTTTAGAGCAATAAAAATTTGTGTTATCAAAATTTTCATTGCTTCAAAATCTTTTTTTTTATAATTTGCCTTTACACAACAAAAATTAATATTTCTCTTATTCAGTCATCTACTATTTTACTCAGTTACCTTTTCAAGAGAAAATTTCATAAATAAAAGAATGTTTATTGTAATAAATGCAATACACAATTAAGTATAAAAAAGTTAAAATTTCCTATAACTTGGCAGTTAAAGAGTTATCACTTTTTACCTCGAAACTTCAAATATTTAATTATCTAAAAGTTTCTAGTTGGCCACATATCTGGAACAATGAAAGGATTAACTATTTGCCTTATTGCATATCTCAAATATTTCATATAGTATTTATAAAAACATGAAAGTAATGAGGACGAATTTTTAAGATATATCAAAAAGTAAAAGGAAACTAGATATAGTTTGTAAGTCAAAATATTAGGGTTTTCTTTAATTTTTTTTTTTTGCAATAATGAATAAATATACCAGATATAGACCTTTATTTAGTTACAAAACATTTTGCACTTCCCCAAGATGAATTTCTGGTTATGTACCTAGTTCACCATACACATCTATCCTAGACTACTGCACCTTGGCCATTGCAAGTCTATTTTAATATTGTCTTGTTTGGCATAATTGCTTAATCCACTGATAGTAATTCAATTTACCATTGATATTGAATTTTAAAATGGTTTTTATATTATTGAAGAAATGAAAAAAAAATTCTATTAATGAAGAAAGAAAAAAAAAACGAAAATTTTAATATTAAAATGATTGTGAAAAATCAATTATTTTAGACTTTTATTATTTTTATTAAAAAAAACATGAAACGGGTTGTTTCTCAGTGTGCATTATATTTTTATCGCAACACACAAAAATTTTCACCACGAAAGTCTGAAGGTCATCTTCCATAACTGGTAGGTAGTTAGAAAGTTCAACTTGGAAGACTATTTAGCAATAAATTTCATTCAAAATAATTTACGGTTTAAATCGCTTTAATATAAATTTCACACTTTTTATTCTCAAATTAAAGCGCTGTTGCTTTTCTATTAAAATCAAGCAATATAGACAGCAACAATATTATAGCAGTTTACAAGCAGTCCAACAATGCCGACGCACACGTGCCTTCCCACGTGTGTTTGTGTACTAAACTGGACATGCTGTCCGAACTACGCTCACAGATTACACTTTGCCCCATGGAAACTTCGATACGGACAGTTCCCTTGTGCAGGATGTTACATAGTTTGGCCTAAAAATCATACCTGTCTGCTAAGCCTACTCATTTTTTGTCCACTCCACTAATTGAGAAAACGTGAAATAATTAAGTTCTAACGTCAGTAATTTTTTTTTCACCAAAGTGGAAAACTTTAATTTGTACATGCTAGCATCCTCACGTGGCCTATATAATACACTGATCTACATTATCCTACAACTACCTTGTTAGGCCTAAATACCTAATCCATGGTACCACGCCAGTGCTTTCCTATGGTTGCTTTTAGGCCTGACGTCAGCACACGTCAAAATCATAAATTTTTGAAGATTTTATACTAACTTCGAATGAAGCACAGGTCATTCACTTTTACTACCAACTTCACATATAAGCATGCACTGCAAACATTGGCAAACTAACTAAAATATCACCTGAGAATTGTAGCAAAAATAACACACACCTCCAATTATGCAAATAAGATGGATAGGATGAATATTGCGAGTGCGTTCTTCAGGATAAAGCGTAACTCAAGAACAACCCATTCTTTTGTTACAGTGCTTCAGTTTTCGGTCACCAGATGTCATTACAATACTATTTCCTATTTCTCTCAACAGATGGCAGTCAGTGCATAGCCAAGGTGACCTTGTTTTTTCTATATTTGTTGTTGATGATGAAATCATTTAAGAAATATCTAGTATTTTCCAAACGCTTTATATTTCATACGAATAGATTCTATTAGTCTTGTACAAATGTTTAGGAATAATTGAAAGCATTTGCATGATAAACATTGAAAAAAAAAAAGCTAACGAACAACATCTAAAATATCGGGAATTCGTGTACTCTACCATTGCGCAATTTTCTACATCACAGACACTGCAAAGGCGGTGCTGGATGCAACGCATGTGTGTTATTGGTCAATATCGTATGATTGACTCATAGTCATGTGATCTTGGAGACATCCTTGTTAGACCAAAACAAACCTCCTTTCTGGTGCAAGAATGTAATAGTAGTGATCGAATTTTGGATTAAAATTATTCTTGAAAACGTATGAAAACACAACTCACTAATATTAAGTTCGTTTCTGATGGGAATTTTGACAAATTTTCAAGTTACGAGAGTAGAGTGAGTTGTCATTTCGTTGGAAATCTGGAAAGTACTAAAACGTAAGTAAATGTGGATTTGTTTTTTTCTACCTGTGCACTGTTTATATGTAGTTACTTCTGTAACATCTGTTGTCATAATATTTTAGTGATATCTAACTAATAGTAATTAAGTTTTAAATGATTTTAATCTGATTTTGTGTACAATTTGCAGCTAAATTTCATTAAACGGTTTGGGAATGTTTAAGTATTTGTCATCTCCACGTGATTAATGTTTTCCAATACAGAGTTTAAAAGATGTAAAGACATAAGGCTGATATTTGTTATTGCATATAACATTAGAACTTTAAGTTAATTATTACTCAAATCAGTTAATGAAGACAGCTTTCTAACCATATACAGTCATATGACAATAAATTTTCAGTGGCGGACTTTTTTATCTGTACATATTGTCAGCTATTCGTTTAATTGACAAATTAATAGAATGAGTACTTTTTGGATATTGAAAACCGGGTTGTTATAGCTTAACATAAATAAGAATTGGGTAAAAAAAATACACAATATAAAAAAAATTCAATTTTGTGTATAAATTTTAAAATTTTGGAATCTTTTAAGTATTAACAATATAATTTCAAATTTTTTCTTTACTGAATATGTACTTATTTTTTTAATGAGGCAGACCCAGATCTAAAAAAATAATCGAGGAGGAGGGGAGGCAAGAGACTGGATTCTCAATGTAGTGTAACATTTCCCCTCCCTTTTTGTAGGTCTTTAAAAGGTTTCTTGAAATATGCATGAAATATAAATAAAATGAATAATTTTTTGTCTCCTTTTTTGTCCTTACTAGCATTCTGAAATATAGAATATATATGAATTCTATATATATATTCTAGGGGAGCTTACCCTCCAGAAATATATAGTTTCTAGGACTATAATAATATATATATAGTTTACCATAGACAGCCCTGTAATGTCATATAATCATAGCTGTCTGTAAAATTATGTTAACCAAGATGCTCCAAGCAATATATAATATATGTTGCATATAGTTTTAAAATGGTATTATATTGAATACTTTAACATGTTTTATTATATTTTGACTGACTTAAAAAGTCCACTAATTGCAAACGAAAAGTCTTGCTAGTTATAAAAATTCTGTACTAAATAGGTTATTTCCTACAAATGATGAAGATTTTTTGACCACACCTATGTCCATATCTTTCCCATTAACCATCAATGATTAAACTGGGGTGCTTCGAACCCCATCACAATAATGGCTTATATGTTAAAAAGAAAAGTGTGACCATTGAGGGTTAAGTAGTAGCCTGAAAACTTTTTTTTTTTTCTTTTTAACATGTTTAAGTCAAACAGTAGTAGACATTAATCAACATTATTTAAAGTCAACATTAGTAGATATAATAATATAATAATATATGTCAAACATTAGTAGATATAATAAAGAAAATTTTTTTTAGCATTGAGGTTTGGTGATTGCGATAAATTGTTAAATCAACCTTTTAAAAGTCTTATAAAGTTCACTAATAATTGGATAATAAATTCACTGATAAAAGTAAGAAATGGATATATTTTCCTGAAAATGATTTTATGGTGACTTATCAAAAAATCAATTTATAAAGAAAATTTATTTTGATTGTAACAAATGGAGATTTTTACTGTAAAATAGCAAAAATGATGACCTGTAATAAAAATTTAAACAACATAATAAAAAGATTATTAGAGAAGTGAAGAAAAAATGTGTCCTTCATTTCTGTTAGCAGTGAAATTGAGATTACTACTTAACCCATAAAGTATCTAAAGGTGTACTAGTTTTTTTTTAATTAGGCTTAAATAGATTTGATTCATTTCAATTTGAATCTGTTATTATATTTTTATTATTCAGATGGAATGATCTTTCATTTAATATGTAACATGACCTCTCTATATATATGTTAGTCACTGCAGGATAGAGTTCTAAAGTATAGTGGTTTTCATTCTGAAAGCATTAAAAATTATCTTGCCACAATTGCATACATTATCAGAAACCTAACCCTTTAGTGTTTAACCCTTAACCTCGAGTTAAAAATTTGATGCAGTGGCATTCCTAAGAGGAGGGGGGTTATAGAATTGTAAATTATTAAAGGTCAGCATAATATTTTTTACCTAAGAGTTATGAAAAAAAATATTATCATTGAAACTTTGCACTGAAACTACTGAACATTTAATAGAAGGGGTTTTCTATTTTCGAAATACTTCCCTTTTGAATTCTATAATGCACTGATTTGATGTCTAGTAAATGGTTGCTAATATGAATGATTAATGGAAAGGAACTTAAATACTATAGTAGAGGGTAATAAAATTAATCAGACTGACTATTTTAACACCCTCTTTGGTGTTGGTAAAAATTTGCAAATATAAAGGCGTGGTATATTCACAACATTTCAACCCTGAAAAACATATACAATTGTATGATTAATAAAATTATAGTAATATAGAAATATTTGATCATTTTGCTTGTTTTCTACTGCATTTCCCAGTATTACTCTGAAAACTTGCAATTTAGATGGCTATAGAGAGAAGCAAGTTTTCAGCAAAGAGCTCTGTTCAGTGACTTAATAAAATTACTATATAAATTTAAAAGTAATCTTGAAGGCAATAAGTATGCTTTAAGAAAATACAGATTTTGAAGGCAGTATACTATGGTATAGAGTTGTTTCCTCCCCCAAGTTACTGTACAAGATAATTTATTTCTTAATACAGAGGGAATATATACAGCAGTGGTTACTAAAGTTTTCATCTATACTGAAAATCTTTTATTGAACTTTCAGTTATCCATGATTATTACCTGAAAAATCAGTATAGTGTCATGTTCACCAAAGTATAAAAGTGGGGTGGAGCTTTCCCCAAAGAGCCTGTTCATGCAAATCAAAAACCATATAATTTGAAGTGTATATAAATATTTTGTATTTGTAATGTGTGCATGCAAGGAAGATGTGAACCCCACTCCAAAAATTTTTTCTAGTTATGCTTGTTCAATTTAGTGACAAATAAATGCATTTTAATTTCAGTTTCAAGCACATATTTAAACAGGATAATTTCAATAACAGTGGATATAAATACTGTACTTGTTAATTAGTGCATCTGAGATTCCACAGCTCATAACTTTCAATTTCACAATACTCTGCCTTATTGTATTTTCAATGATGGCAAGTCTAAAACAGTTAATATTTGATTGGTTTACTATTCTGCAGTATCTATAGTATAATCAAGCATGATAAAGATAATAGTAACAGAAATCAACTGCTAAAGTACAGTGTTGAAATAAAGACAATCTTCTATATGGCTATGGTATAGTGGAAGCAAAATGCAAGTGGTGTTGCTCTGACAGATTTCAAATTACTGTAAATTCTGAATTAATAAAGTTTTACTGTAGTTCATTTCAGTAAGGTAAGAAAAATGAAGAAACTAATAACATTTTGATAGTATAAGAAATAAGAAACTTCATACAAAAGAGCCAGTTGCGCAATTGGTGATCTCCCCCCCCCCCAAAAAAAAATGCTGTTTTACAATCTGATTTAATTTTTAAAAATGAATAATGACATGAAGAACAGTGTTTAATTTTTATAGTTTATTACTGTTTGTTTTTATAAATTTGTGAGAGAAATGAAGAGTACTTAAACATTTTCTGAGAGAATGAAAGAGATTAAAAACACACACGCAGTTAAGTTCAAAGAATTTGGAATTGCACAAAAATTGAGTTACATTATTTAATAAAATGTTATGAAAACTTGCTCATTGATATATGGAGTGGACACCGAAAAGGTTTAAGGTGTGATTATTGCTGTCTCTCTCAAGACAAAACAGAGTAATAGTTTGGCCACTTATATTTAGCCAAAGTTTCATACTTAAAGAGACTGAAATTTTATATTGAAACATATTTCAATGACTACCAGTATTTGGCATGCATACTTGTGAAATGACCTCTTTTTCAGTAGCAAATTTGTATTCATAAGGAAAATATGCATTGCTCTTATATTCAGTGACTGCTTTAAAAAAACTACTTTTTAACAGAAGACATCTTTCTTAGGCAGTTTTTATGAGGAATTTTTGAGTGTACATGCAATTTAAGGTAATTTTATAGTATATATTTAGCATGTTGTACATCATCATGAGGCTAAAAGTATAGAATTGTCATTACTGAAAAAAGCATAATAGCGCTGAATGTATGGCTCAAGCAAGTTCAATGCTTCTTATGCTCAACTTGTATAACTAATCAAAAATTAGTTAACATAAATATTTTCATATAATTAAAAATCAATCCATAGTGAATGCACAGTATTCCCTGTTAAGATAGACATCAAAATTAATTAATAGGTTCTGAAAAAAAATCGCCAACACAGTGGGAATCGAACCTGCATCTCTCCACTGGCATGAATCTGGAGAGATGCGGGTTCAATTCCTGCCGTGTTGGCAATGAATTTTTTTTTCAGAACCTATTAATTAATGTTTGATTAATGTTTGATGTCTATCTTAACAGTGAATACTGTGCATTCACTATGGATTGATTTTTAACTTTATATTAACGCGTTAGCGACCTTCTCATAAACATCTGATAATAGATACCAACGACTGAAAAAGTTGCATCTCCTTGAGTATAGATGGTGCTGTCTCAGCCACGTCTCAGTGAAAAAGATTTATAAGGTCTTATTCTGAAAAATTTCATTGTGCAACACGTGGTACAATGGTAGCACACTCTGGCATGAATCTGGAGAGATGCGGGTTCGATTCCCGCCGTGTTGGCGATGAATTTTTTTCAGAACCTATTAATTTTCATATAGTTCAGCCATGACTTTATCTTCATCATTTGAAATTATTTCATGTATCTTATAATAAACTTTGTAATTTTTTATACCAGGGCGAGATCTGGGGGGAGGGCAAAGGGCTCCATGCCCCCTCCCCCTTGAGAATGCTAGTAAGGTACTACAGGCAAAAAAAAAATTGTGATGTATATTTCATGCAGTTTTCAAAAAAAATTTTTTTGAAACCTCTAAAACAGAGGGAGAAATGCTATACTACAATGGAAATCTAGGCTTTTCCTCCTCTCTCTTTTTATATCAAAATACAAATCCTATTTTTTTCTAGATCCAGACCTGTTTAATATTATGTTTGAAATATCAAGTTGATGTAGAAATGAAATGTTAAGGAATATTAATATAAAGACAATAATATATATGAAAGATAAAGTTGTTAATAAATACTTAATATTCTTAAATATATTCAGGCAATACACTGTTTAAATACTCCCTGTGCCATCAACAATGTATAAGGAACATAAGAAGAAGACACATAACAAACACATCAGAGTTTATGCACTTCTGTTTTATTTATTCCATTTAACCAGCTGTTTGTTCAGCATGTGGAAGCAAATATCAACAAACATTTCTAGTTTTCCCCATTTTTAGATAGATGAAATAAATTCAAATAATAAGAGCTAAACCAGAAAATTTTGGCAAATTTGATTGAACTCTGGCCCAACTCAAAATATGGGTTTGTCAAAACCAAATTATTCAGATGACCTCTAAATATTCTGCCAAATTGAAAACTTTGTTCAGATGGCCAAACTTTAGAAGGATCATCTCTGCATCTTATTTGCTAAGCATTCAAAGTTAGTTATGCCTCACACATTGTGAACTTGTACTACCTGTACCTGAAATTGCATCACTTAATTACATGAGAAGTGCAGTTGCCACCCTCAACCACCCATCCACTCATTCCAACAAAATTATGTTGAATAATATCATATGTATCAGAAATTAATATTTAAACTAATTTAAAGTTCTCTGTCATTGAGCAATAAATTTTGAAAATTATCCTTGAAACTATTTGCATAACATTAATTTGCTCCTAAAATCTTCTGTAAATAGGTCTGTAAATGGCAGTTAGGCAGTCACTGGAAGGAGAGCTATGCACCAATCCCCTGTGATGATACATAGAACCGACCAGGCCTAGCACCTAATGTCCGACCCCGCCTTCTCGTGGTGCAGACCGTTAGTACCTTTCAAAAGAGATACTCTCTTGTGGAAATGAACGGAACGGGAGGGCTGCCAGATTAGTGTGGCCTACTGATCTGGACTACTATGGCTACTTTTTTTTTTCCTTCCATGCTGAGGAGTGGTCAACCACACAGGATCCTGGTGCTGACCATATAAACCCACTGGACTGGACAGATATATGGCTCTGAGCTTGATTATGGATCCTGATTTTGCTGCACTGGTGGGCTTCTGTGGAGGGAAAATCTTCCGCTGTGTTTTCTGTTTGTTTGTAGGTTGACAGCCCCAAGTGAATAGATTTACAGGATATGTTTATCAGCTGATGGATAATCCTGTTCAGAAGTCATCACAGGCACCTGAACTCTTTAGAATTTGGCGATGCCAATAGAAGCACATTGGAGGAAGTCTTCCAGTGTAGATGGCTTCAGCCTTTAGTAGTGGGGGAACGGATCTTTGCCCATGTCTGTGATTAGGGGGCTGTTTGATATTGTCAGCATTCCCTCTCTCAATAAACTTGGTTCCTTTAAACATCCCACTAACCATTTTCTCTCCATAGGTAGTTGGAATGTGAGGACTCTGCACAGAGCTTTTTCTCTTGATGTCCTCACACAAGAATCCACCATTATAATTTAGATATTCTCGGCTTGCAAGAGACCAGATGGACTGATAAAGGTCAGATTCTTAAAAATAATCTTAAATTTCTCTTTTCAGGGAGGGACGACAATAAGCATCACCAAGGCGTGGGTCTGCTTCTCAGCAGACACGCTAGTGATGCTCTTCTAGGATATGAGTGCATTAATGAAAGGTTTCTTACAGCAGAATTTCAGACAAGCGTTAAAGGCTTGAATGTTATCTGCTGTTATGCCCCCACTGTGGATGCCGATGAGGATGAGAAGGATAGGTTTTATGAACAACTTCAGGATATTTTGAATTCTGTCAAGAAAGGAGATATTACCCTTGTTCTTGGTGACTTCAATGCCAAAGTTGGTACTGACTCTGACCTTTGGGGAGAGGTGATTGGCCCTTTTGGTATTGGTAGCTGCAATGGCAATGGGCAACGTCTCCTACAGGTAAGTAAACTCAATGGTTTCAGAATAACTAACACTTATTACAAACAGCGCGACATACATAAGTACACATGGGTTTCACCTGATGGGCTGCATAAGAATATGATTGATTACATATTAATTAACAGCAAATGGGCTAGTTCTGTTAGGAATACCAGGACATACAGGGGAGCTGAAATTGGATCTGACCATTACCTTGTTAAAAGTGTGTTACAACTTAAACTTAAAAAGTGTTGTGCTAGGGTTAAAAAATTTACTATTAATACTGAAGCTCTGAAAGATCCAGTTATAGCCAAAGCTTACCATGATAGGTTACTTAGTCATTATGACAGTCATGGTTTGCTTACTACTGAAGTTGAGGAAGAATGGGATCATTTTAAACAGGCTTTTTTGGACACTAACAGTACTCTTTTAGGGGAAAAAGGAGCAGAAGAGGCAGAATTATCTGAGTGATAAGGCACTTGAGCTTATTTCGGAAAGAAAGAACTGCAGGAATGTCCTTAATCAATACCCTACTAGTCCTAATAGAAATCATTACAGAGAATTTAATAAACGTATAAAAGATCAGTTAGCTGCTGATAAGAATCTTTGGCTTGATGGTTTGGCTGACAAAGGTTTGGCCGAGGAAGTAGTTAGACAGCACAACAGCAGAGAGCTGTACCAGATAGTTAATGTTTTGTGTGGTAGAAAACGGACAGGTATACAAGGATTGAAGGATAAACAAGGTAAGGTTATAGAAGGGAAGTACTCGTCATGGCTAGGTGGGCTGAGCATTTCAGTGATGTTCTAAACAATGTAATTAGTTCTACTCCCATTGTTTGCAATGATGATAGATGCATTGGTGGCTTTAATGTTTGCCCTATAACACAATCTGAAGTTATTTTGGCTGTTTCTAAACTTAAACTTCATAAATCCCCAGGGGTAGATGAAAATACTACAGAAATGCTTAGAGCTGGGAATGTTTCGGTTACCACTTGGATGACTGAAATTCTGAATCTCTTTTATGATAAAGGCATGGTTCCTAAGGATTTTACCAGAGCTATTGTTATCCCTATTTTCAAAAAAGGTGATCGCAGTTCTTGTGATAACTATAGGGGTATCAGCCTACTCTCTGTTCCAGGTAAAGTTCTTTCCATGATTGTGTTTAATAGAATTAAGAATCTAGTCGACAGTCAATTGCGTGATGAGCAATGTGGATTCAGAAGTGGTAGGGGATGTGTGGATCAGATATTTTCACTTAGACAGATTCTTGAGAAATGTTTACAGTTTCAGAAACCTTTGGTTGCTAGCTTTGTTGATTTCAAAAAGGCTTTCGACTCTGTTGATTGTCATAATTTGTGGTTGATTGTGAGATCATATGGTATACCAGACAAGTTAGTTAACATAATGAAAGCTCTCTATAATAACACTGAGTCATGTGTGAGAGTTGGTAAGGCTTGTAGCAATTGGTTTAGCATTACTTCTGGTGTTCGACAAGGGTGCATTTTGTCTCCTTTTCTCTTTAGCTTGGTTATTGATTATGTTATGCGAAATTCACTTCAAGGGAAAGATTTTGGCCTTAAATGGACTGGAGATACGAAAATTTCTGATTTAGATTATGCTGATGATTTAGCCCTTTTGGCAAATGATGTTGATGAGATGAACTCTTTCATTCGAGCTGTTGATGAGACTGGTAGTAGAGTAGGTTTGGTTATAAACAGAGAGAAAACTAAAGTGATGAAAATTGGTCAAGCAGGCTGTGATTCAGTTAATCTGAATGGTTGCAGTGATGTGCGGCATGAGATTAACAGACGAATAGGGATTGCTGCCGGAACTTTTAAGAATCTATGGCGAGTGTGGAGAAATAGGCGTATACACCTAAAGACTAAAATTAGACTGTATAATAGTTTGGTTCTTTCTAGGGTTAGTTATGGTAGTGAAACTTGGATGCTTTGTAAACAAGATAACAGGAAACTAGATGCTTTTGATTGCAGATGTTTGCGCAGTATCTTGGGCATTAGGTGGTTCAACTTTGTAACTAATGATGAGGTTAGGCAAAGGAGTTTGCAACCTCCTTTAAGCAGCATATTGTGCAGAGAGAGACTCCGTTGGTTTGGTCATGTTGCCCATATGGATAATCATAGATTGGCGAATAGGGTTATGAACAGTGTGCCTAAAGGCCTCAGAAAGAAGGGGAGACCTAGGATGTGGTGGGCAGACAATGTCAAACAGGACCTTGTTAGAATTGGTGTGCAGTGGCCAGATGCAGTAGATGTAGCTCAGGATAGACTTGCTTGGAGAACTAAATTGCATGGTCTGGTTGGACCTCTGTAGCCCATGGCTGCTTGAGGATGATGATGATGATGAAAATCTTTTTATTATTTTTAATTAACAAATTGTAAATATTATTTCACATTTTCCATCATTTTCATAAGCATATATATTTTTATATATTAATATGATATGATGACAATTAATAATAATTTTATTCAACATTGGTAAATTTTTTCCCCCTCCCCTTAAAAAAAATTACTGCCAATCCCCATGCATAACCCTTTAATGCTAATAACAGCTGAAATTTTGAAATGTCCAAATAGTGCTATTCCTTTATATTTAATACCCTCTACCCTTTTCTGAAATTTCCTGGGCATTAAAGAGTTAAACAGTGGCTCTCTATATGTGATGCAATTTCATTTGCGGGTAATATATATTTGCTAGGTACAGCATATAAATTGCGAGTCGGCTCTGACACACTTAGGTTTGCTATCACTGCATGGAGCAATACAAGAAATTCTTCAATATTTTACCAGCTATTAAATATCCATTAAAGAAAATGCCACAGAATTTAGATTTAAAGGTGTTGATAAACACGTTTAATAAATTGTTGACAAATAATTCGATCGAATAATATCGATAACAAATAATTAGACTATGCAAACAACTGTTTTAAAGTTAAAAATTTTCTCGTTTTTTTTTTAAATTTATGCAATCTTTTAATTATTATTTATCTTTGTTTGCTCATTTTAATGATTTACAATTTCTCTTTTTTCAGTTTTTGGCTTATCTGTCAAAAGTAGGCAGCTGTGGACCAGAATTCAGAAATAGTGATTAAACAGGAGGGGTTGGAACCCCTGTTTTTTCAGCTGCCCACCATGGTGGAATGGGAGGGTCAGCAAGGTATGTTTTCTAACTTCTGTATAATAAATGTTATAGAATATACTAAGCTATGAAATTAAGTTTTAACTAATTTTTCACTTTGTTTTCTATTGGTCCATCTGCAGACATTAAACTTTTTTTTTTGGAGACAAAAAAAAATAATTTTTTGTTTAGATAGATATTGACAAAACATTAGGATTATCACTTTCCAAATCTCATATATCCTACTAGTTCTGATAACACCCTTTATTGGTGAAAAAGTTGCAAAATGGTTATATTTTAAATGAATATTGCAAATAATCTATTTCTGTTGGAAATTTGAAATATTGGGCAGGGGAGTGAAATGTAATGGTCAAGATGATGTTTTTTTCCCTTAATCTCAGAGGTAGCCTCCCCAAAACTCCCTACTGTTCACGGTCAGTAGGGGACACTGATGGGCTTGGAAAGGGTGCCATCCATCGAATGGGACATTAAGCCATGGCTGCTTGTACAGGAGAGAGCCATACCCTGTTCATTAAAGAACGTGCTGGATGGTCTTGATGGGATGCTACCATATGTCTCCCAACAGCTGTACAGTGAATTCCCTCCCCCAACCTTCTCTGAGCTCTCAGGATCCTTGTGACCTGGCCATTTAGGCCATTGTGTGCAAAAAAGCTTTGCTCAGAGGTAAAACTACCACAACCCCAGGGGTAGTGGAAAAATCAACTATTTCCTTTTAAGAGATTAAGGAAAATTTCTTTTTTTTTATAGGTACTAATAAAACATGTATTTTTTTTTTACTATTTTAATTTTCCCAGTCATCCTTAGCTCAAATTTTCATCATTAGAATGTTCAAAAGTTGGAAAAATGAAAACTCATTCTCTTTGACTTATTCTCTAGCATCCTATATTCACGAGGCAACATATTGTTCTTTTTTAGTCTTTCCCATATTTTTCTCGTATTTTCTTCAGAATTTACTATTTGTCTCCCTTATTATGTTGACCATTAAGCTGAAGTTAAATAACAGTTTTCTGGTTTTATGCGGTACATGTAGTGAACTGTGACTCTGAAAGTAATGTTCAGTTATACAGACAGACCCTTTCAGTGTTTAAAAAACAGCTAATGTAGAAATTATCTGTAAGCAATAAATCTCTCTGACAGTATGGATCCATCTGCTGTTTGTTTTTTATCATAAAAAAATTATATTTTCCTCCTGTAATTCAAGTAATAAATACTAATGGCAGATGGATGACTAATATTAGTAATGAATTCTTAGTATGAGAAAGAGGTTTGAAATTTCTGGTTGGAAGTATTTATAGAAACTGTGGTGGAAAAGAGTTAGTTTGAAGTCTAAATTTTTTATTTTTCAAAATGTTTTGTGTAGATAGTCAAGAAATTTAATTATAATCGTAGGAAACCTACTAGTAGTTTAAAAATCTTATCTAGAAAACAAAAACTCAAATAAGGTGGCAAAATTTTAAGAAGTTTAAATCATTCAGTGGAACAGGCGGCTTGACAAATATAAATATTCTGCCCCCGTGGTAAAAGTTGGCATCTATGCTAGTGGCCAAGCTGTTAGAATGCTTAGGTGCAGAACAGAGGGACCTAAACAAGGCATGAATTTTTCTGTTTGATGTGTGCTGTATTTCTTCTGAGATATTATCATCATGGTTTTCTGTGTGATATATTGGCAAATTCCTGTCAGACCAGGGGCTGTTAAGTCTGTAGTGTACCAGGCTCTAATCTGCAGCAGGTTCAAGACCCATCTGGGCCAGCATTGAGATTTATCTCCGCAAAACTCCCTGCCCTACTTGTAGTCAATAGGGGACACCAATGGGATTGGAAAGGCCACCGTCCATTTAAGGGATGTTAAGCCTTTGCCTTGTGTGCAGGAGAGTCATACCCTGTACATGTTAAAGAACACGCTGGATGGCCTTGATGGGAGGCTATCATCTGTATCCCAACAGCTGCCCAATGGGTCCCCTCCTCCAACCTTCACTGAGCCTTCAGGGTCCTTGTGATCCAGATGAATTACACCAGAAATAAACTATGGTTTCCACCCTTCCAAACACTATAAATTTATTTTAATAGGAGTTTCGATAACTCAATGACATCTCCGTGGTTCAATATTTGAAATGATAGTCTTATTTTTGCTTTTCACATGACTTTTATCAGATGTTGCCATTTCAGTTAGTTTTTTATCCATTTGGAATTTCCTTCACTCTCTCAGGCCCCTTAGTTTTTGAATGGTCCGTGATCAGATCATTGGTGTTAGTCAACGTTAATGGTATTTCTTTACCAATTTCACGCATTTGATCTACACATTGTGTGTGCATTTCATTAAATAATAAAATAAATACCACCCCCCAAGCAGCTGCTTGCCACAGAGGTCTGACAGAAGCCTGTCAGTTTATATGCCATAACAGTTATCAATTCCTATTTATAATTTAACAGTCCCTCTTTAGCAAGAACTCCAAATTTCCATTTTCTATCATTTTGATATTCACGTATTGCAACTTTCTGTCCCAGCTGAAATTGCTTGTCTTTACTCTCAAATTAGGAATTTGCAATTTGTTTTGACTTTACTTTTGTTTCAAGATCAGGATGAAGTACATCTAGCCTTGTACAAATATTGGGTTTCAAGAATAACATGGCAATACATGGTCCTGTATGTGGTGTCTTGCCATATTGCATTAGAAATTTTTTCAATTTATAATCATGGCTACCTGCTTCTGTTTTACAAAACCTCACAGCATTTTTAAATGTTTGAATAAATCTTCCAACCTGTCCATTAGTATGGATGATATGGTGCTGATTTAATATGGTAAATTCCATTTAGCTTAAGAAAGGTTTGGATTGGAATTCATAGGAAATAAATTGAGGTCCATTATTTGATACCAGCATATTTGGCAATCCATATATATGCTGAATAACAATCTCAATGCTTCAGTGGTTTTTTTTTTATTTGTGGTCTGCTTCATAGGAAATACTTCAGGCGATTTCGAATGAACATCCACTACTGTTAAATAGCTGGATTCCATAAGAGGACCAGCAAAGTCATCATGGATACATTCCCACAGTTTGATAAGCCATTTCCAAGGATGAACATTTATTTTAGGAGGATTTCTTGCATATTTAACACAACTTGTACAGTTTTTTGCAAACTCTTCAATGTCTTTGTCAACCCCAGGCCACCAAAAATAAGAATGAGCCAAAGCTTTCATTTTTACTACTCCAAAATATCCACAGTGCAATTCTTTTAAAACTTCTGCCCTTTGCACTTTCAGAATGAGAACTTAGTGTGATTTTCTGTGGACACAATCTTGAAGACTATATTATCCATCTTTTTCTGACAGATTTAAATCAGTTATACTTTCCCCTTTAAGCAAGCAATTGTATAGTACTTGCAATTCAGGATCTCTTATTGTTGCTTTTGCCAAATCTGATGCAGTTATTGACACCATTTGTATTTGACTAACTTCATAAACATCTGCAACATCACACAAGGTTAATTTTTCTGATTTTAATGGCAGTCTTGATAATGCATCTGCATTACCACAATATTTCATTTCTTTATATTTAATATCGTAGTTAAAACCACTTAAAAATGCTGCATAAAGAAGTAAACGACTTAATACAGGGAGTCCATGTTTTGGTCCAAATATGTGAATCAAAGGTTTGTGATCTGTGTACAATGTAAAATGTCTTGAAAAGACATACTGGTGGAAATGCTTGATTCCTCAGACAATTGCTAATGCCTCTTTGTCAATTTGACTGTAGTGTTGTTCTGTACTTGTTAATGTTCATGACTCAAATTCATGAGGAATCACTGCACCTATTCCATAAGAAGAAATATCAGTAGCCGCCACAATAGATAATTCAGGATTATATGCTATTAAAATATGATTGGAAACTACTTCAAGCTTTACCTTTTTAAATGCCATATCGCACTCTTTCGTCCAATTAAACTTGACATCTTTCTCTGTTAGATTATTTAAAGGATATAATATGGTAGACAAATTAGGTGAAAATCTTCCATAATAATTAACAAGTCCTAAAAATGTTTTTGCATGAGTTATGTTGGCTGGTCTTGGAGCATTCGATATTGCATTTATTTTCTTTTGAGTTTGATGCATTCCATCTTTGTCAATTATAAATCTGCAGTATTCAGTTTTATCCACCGTAAATTCTTTTTGCCAAATTTGCATGTAACTCGTATTCATGAAGTCATTTCAAAGTTTCACGTAGACGTTAATTGTGGATGATAACAGAAGGCCCTGCTATCTTTGTCATCTAAGTAGACTTCCACTCCAGGAATTCCTTTCAGATTTCTTCCATTGTCCTCTGCTAAATACTCTGAGCTGTTTTTATACCAAACCATAACCTTTTGAGTGGAACAGTCTTTCGGTTGTATTTAAAGTTACAAATATTTTATATCTTTCATCTGTTTGCTTATGCAAATATGCTTGTGACAAATCTATTTTTGAAAATACTTTTCCATCTGACAATTTTGCTAAAATAGCTTCCATGTGAGGTAAAGGGTAATAGCTACTTTCTAATACTGGATTTAAAGTCGCTCTAAAATCTCTACATATGCAAATTGAACCATCTGGTTTAGGAATTTTAACTATGGGAGTTGCCCACTCACTTGTATTCACTTCAATTAGTCCCATTTTTAGTAATTTTTCCAATTCATCTTCAACTCTTATTCTTATAGCAAAGGGAACAGGTCTGGGTTTAAGAATATTTGGTTTTGCATTTTCTTTGACATATAGACAAGCTTTAAAATTCTGTAGTTTGCCCAATCCTTTTTCAAAAACTTCAGCATATTCGGTAAGCAGCTCCAAAATTTCAGCACTTACTTTCATAGAATTTATTTATTTACTTAATATATCAACATGATTTGATTTATCTCTCTCCAGTTTAATTTAAAATCATGATGCCAGTCTAATCTGAATAATGTTCCAAGTTCTTTTTGGCATAAATAAAGCAACTTGACCTTCTTCTGTTTATTATGCTCTACTGCGACTGAAACCTTATCAACCGATTTTATTATTTCACCTCCAAAAGCTTGTAATATTACATCACTCTCTAAAAATTTTCTTTTAGAGCTGATCTTTTGAAACAAACTTATTGGCATAATCGATACACTTGCCCCAATTGCATTTTCACATGCTTCCCATCAATTTTCACTTCTAATTCTATTTTTTCTTTCTCAGAATTAGACAAAGCTTAAATAGGTAATGCATCATTACTTACATTGACAGTGTTAGTTATCTTTCTTTAATTTAGTTCTGCAATGAGCATGAACATGCCCTCTCATATGGCATTTTAAGCAAATCTTTTCTTTATTGGGACATTTGCATGGTGATTTTTGTCACCACAACAGAAGCATTTTCCTTTTTTCTGTGCGGTTTCAGTACTTTGTTTTTTAAAAATTTCTGTTCATTTCCTTAGCACATTTTTGGGAGCATGCAATTTATTTACAGTTTTGTTTTGCAATTCTGCTGTATCTCTAACTGCCACTTCCATAATAGTTGCTATTTAACTGCACTTTCATATGTTAATTTATCCTTTGATAATAATCCCTTCTGAATAGCTTCATTGCATAATCCATAAACAAATCTATCATGCAAACTGTCAGTAAGATTTTCTCCGAAATTACAATGAGTCAAAAGTGTAAGGATGTGAAGATTAGATGCCAACAGATGATCTGGTACCACAACTTCTTGGCTGAACCTTACTCAACAAAGAGCTTTAGAAATAGGTAGCAGCAAGATCAGATGAATTAGCCAGTACTAGCATGTGCTCCCTCACTCCTTTGCCAGATCATGTGTACTGACTATGCAGTGTGAGAGAAAGAGCAGAAAAAGACTTGGCTGCTGCATCTCGGTGAGGATGGTCAAGCAGGAACTGTCACCCGTGCATCCTTGGTGTCATCCTTCATCGGACTGGAGGTCCAGGAGCTCCACTTTTGGTTGGCTGGCTCATAGCGTTAATAGTTAAGACCAAAGTGTGGTCAAGGATAGTCGTTATATATATGAAGTGTACTGTGAATGTAAATAAAATGATTGTAAATAGTAATCTTGTAGTGCATTAATTTCCAGCCACCAGGGTACCTGCATTTTAGAGTACTCAATTTAATGCTCCTACCCATATAGCCCTTCAAGCCTTTGTGTATAAAAGAGTAAACAACATGTGGTGCCATTAGGTTATCTAAAGGATCATTGGGATCTAAAAGAGTAGGTAGAGGTGGCTTCCAATTGAGGGATTTTTTTTTATTGTTGTGTGCTTCAAGAGATTCTCATCTCTAGAGCATTCTTTGAGAACTTCGGTTATTGGTAAGATCTAGTCTGCAAGTTTGGTTGTATTGAGGGTTTTTTTTTTTGTGCTATGCTGTATAACACACGGGGCAACATAAAAAAGATTCCAAATGCACTCACAGATACAACAGACAGAACAGACCATGGAGGAGGTGGGAACACAATGTTAGAGGAGACTGAAAGTGTAGGTTCTGCGGCTTTCAATATAGCTGAGTATTCCAGTGCACATGCGCAAGAAGGCGGATCAAATGATTTTGCTATGCTCAAACTCAGTCTTGAGTTTGAAGAATGCTGAAAGGAAATTACTTAGGGAGCAGGCACAATGGGTGGGTTGTTGTAGGTTGTTTTACCTCTGAGCGGCACTTTTTTGCACACCGTGGGCTAAATGGCCAGGTCACAAGGACCCCAAAGGCTCGGAGAAGGTTGGGGGAGGGGAACCACTGGAACAGCTGTTGAGAGACAGATGGTTGCCTCCCATCAAGGCTATTCAGTGTGTTCTTTAACGTGCACAGGGTATGGCTCTGCTGCACATGGGGCCACGGCTTAACGTCCCATCCGACGGACGGCAGCCTTTCCAAGCCCATTGGTGTTCCTACTGACCGTGGGCAGGGCGGAGAATTTTGTGGAGATAAGTCTCAATGCTGACCCAGCTGGGACTCGAACCTGAAAAATGCAGATTAAGAGCCTGGCGCGCTACCGACTGAGCCCCCAGTAGCCCCCGACTGAGTCCAGTAGATTTATATGGTCAGCACCAGGACCCTGTGTGGTTGACCACTCCTCAGCAGGATGGGGGAAAAAAAAGAAAAGTAGCCATAGTTGTCCAGATCAGTAAGCCACACTGATTTGGCAGCCTTCCCCTTCTGTTCACTTCCACAAGAGAATATCTCATTTGAAAGATACTAATGGCCTGCACCATGAGAAGGAGGGGTCTGACATTAGGTGCTAGACCTGGCTGGTTCTGTGCATCATCACAGGGGATTGGTGCATAGCTCTTCTTCCAGTGACTACCTAGCTACCATTTACAGGCTTCTGTTCTTCAAGCATATGGAAAGTACCTTCACTAGTTTAGGTGTACCAGCAGACATGTGAGCAAAGGTCATCCTTCCAATTTCTAGGGAGAGGTTGCATGATCTCGTGACCTTATTGCCTGAGGAAGACTTGGATGATTTCAATAAATTAAAGGAATACATCTTGGATCATTGCAAAGTGTCTGCTGTAGAGTTTAAACGACTTCTCGATGGAGCACAGAAATTATCTAACGAGATTTGGCATACTTTTGCAGAGCAAGTGAAATATGGTGAGTCTATTTAGATAGCTAAAAAGTCGAAACATATGTAGGACTTTTAGACCTCTTGCTGTCTGATATGATCAAGGCTGAAGTACCAGCTTCAATGAGAGAGTATGTATCTCTGCACAGGAGAACTGATTGGTTTAAGCCACCAGAACTCATTGAGTGCATTGGCCACCACTTGGCACGCATCCAGGGTATGGGAAAGGTAGATGCGTGGACAAGAAGGTACCCCATTGCATTCTTCCTCCTAGAAGAGATTTTACATCAATGAATGAAGCTTCCATTGGTAAGACACAAGCTCAGACATCATTCAAAGTAAGCATGACATGTCAATGCATTGAGTGTGGATCTTTTCACCATTTGTGACAAGAATGTCCAAGCCTGAGAAATGCAAGCAAATTGCCATCTGCAGGTGCACAGAGCATTGTTATGGAACAGCATGAAGATAGAACAGATGATGGAGCACTCTGCGCAAAGATAGCAACACACATGCTTGTGCAAAAAGTGGAAATAAGCAGTGAAGTTTCAGAGAAAACAGCAATTAAATTAAGTGAACTTGAGAAAGTCGAAGTTTGTTGTGGCAGTTTATGTTCTTATGCATGATGTGGTTCCAGAGCGATTCCATACACCTGCAAATCAAATTGTTCTGAGGCCAACATTTGGACAGGATTCATTGCTGATTTAGTCTCAGTGCCAGTGTGAATTGTGAGAGACTGTTTAATGTGCTCTGCTTTTTCTGAGTTCGAAATTGTAGCAGCCTTATGCCAGGAGTTAACTGTATCTTGCCTTCTTACCAAAGATACAGCAGAATGGCTGAGACCACAATTAACTGTGATGCATGAAACTGAGGCTCCAGTTTCAGACACATATTGCGAGCTTGTCAAAAGCAGCCAGATGACATCACTAGTACTCCAGTGTTAGGCAAGCTAATGGGCTGCTGCATCAAAGTCAGCATGCGACTGCCATTGGTTGCAAACAGACTGATTACAGCGAGGCTCTATCCACCACTAGGCAGGCAGTAGATGAGAGCAAAGAGCAGATCATGTGATTGGACTCCGAGAATATAGACAAGTGGAGCACTAACTTCAAAAGCGGATCTTTAGCCGCCAATCAGGTCACGCAGTTTCATATCTTGCAGGAGTAAGACAGTTCTTTGAGTAGCTTGTGGTTAGATGCTAGAGAGGGTAAAAATAACTTCCTTATTCACAATGGTCTTTTGTTTAGAGTGTAAAAGGGAATCGATGGAAAAACTTTTTGCAATTGGTGCTACTTGTTGCAAGGCACGGCGAGGTAATGGCTTTAGCTCATAGCATTGTTTGAGCATCCCATCTTGGCTCTTCAAACATGAAACAGCAAGTCCAACTCTCATTTTATTAGCCACACATGACACAGGATATTAAGCAATTTTACAAGTCTTGCATAGAATGCCAGTTGAGAGGGGGGGCTTGCAGGAGTGACAAAGTGCTAGTCGAAGTTGTCACATGCCCAGCACTGCTATTCCAAGTTGTAAGGGATAGATGTGGCAGGACCTTTTGATCCTCCCAATAAGAGAGGCCACAGATGCATCCTTTCAATCATGGATTACCATACTAGATGGCAGAGGCAGTATGCCTAAAATCACTGATAGCCCTGCGACTTGTGAGGCCCTTTTGCAGACATTTCTGCGAATGGGTGTGCCTGAGGTGATAACTTCTGATCAAGGGAGTAACTTCACTGTGGAGTTGACATGAGAACTGCAGGCTCTGCTGGGCATTTCACCAAGGTTCTCTCTTCCTGTACACCAAAAAGTAAACAGATTGTTGAAAGATGGAATCAAAGCATTAAAAGTATGTTAAATCATGTAGTTTGTGAACACCTAGGGAAGTGGGGTAAGTTTTTTCCTGTATGTGCTTTGAGCCTACAGAGAGGTACCAAATGTGTCTCCATTACAACTTTTATTTGGCAGGGGCTCCCTTTTGGGTTTGAGGGATACTTGGGATGGAGAAGTGTACTTACCTGCCTTGTTGGCTAAGCTGGCAGTACAGTATTTTCAAGAATTGAAAGAGCACATCGAGCTGGCTGCAGAGAATGCAGAGTTGGTTGTCTCAGCCCAGCAAGAGAAATATGTTCAGCACTACAATTTAAGGTCCAAGAGAAAAGAATTTGCAGTAGGGATAAGGTTATCATGTTGATACTGGACTCTGCAAACAAATTGTATGCCAGGTGGATAGGTCCATGTCAGTTTGTAGATCGCACATCTAATTATGGATACTGGGTTGTATTACCTGATGGTGGGGTCCATGCAGTTCACGCCAACTGTATCAGAGTGTTCACTGCCAGAGTCTCTCGCACTGGAGTGATCTTTGATGCAGATCATGAATTTGGTGAAATTTGTGAGAGCCTCATTAGTAAAAGCATCAACATCACAACGAGAATAGACCAATGTTTGGCTGAAGAACAACACTTGTCTGAGCGGCAGTGTAAGAAATTAGTGACATTATTGAAGTGGTTTCCATATATGTGATCTGGTGAGGGGCAGGTCACAAAGTGCCAACCATCATGTTATTAAACTCGCGGCTTCATCAGCAGGCAAGAAAGCACATCATTATCAGATTTCCATTTCACTGCAGGATGAGGTTGATTTTTTTGGTGGGAGAGTTGTTAAATAAATAAATAAATACGCCCTCAAGCAGCTGCTTGTCATAGAGGTCTGACAGGTGTGAAGGTATTAATTATACCCTCCACTAGTGAGGTTATGCATAGACTTTCAGTGCCATCACTGAGGCAGATGCATTCCCGATGGCAAATCCAACAGAGTTGCTGTACCAGTGGGAGAGGCAAGCTATATCACTACTCTGGATATGCTGAAGGGATATTGGCAGATACCAATGAGCCCCTGTAGTAAGGGTTACACAGCTTTCGTGACCCACCAAGGGCAGTAACAGTGGGAGATGCTTCCCTTCGGGCTGAAGAACTCTGGGGCATTTTTCCAGTAAAAAGCGGAATGCGTAATTGTCCCATGTTGATTATTGCTGTGCATATCTAGATGATATAGCTGTTTTTTCGAACAGCTGGGAGCACCACTTGAAACATCTTGGAGCGGTTCTTGGGGATATCAATGCTAAGAACTTCACAATCAACCTAGCAAAGTGCAATTGGGGAAGAAGCGAGACCAAATATTTGGGTCACATTGTTGGTTCGGGCAAGCACCACCCCAACCCTGTGAAACTATAGGTCATCAGAGAGATGAAAGCTCCTTGAATGAAGAAGGAACTGAAGAGCATATTAGAACTCTTTGGATATTGCCAACAGTATTAGACCAGTATGCAGCAATTGCAAGGCCACTCACAACATGACTCGGAAGCAGGCACTTGCACAGTTGCAATGGAGATAATAGAAAGGTATTAAATAAATAAGAAATAGGTAAGGCATTAAAGGGGGGACTCTGCAAGGCAGCAGAATGCATGATACCTGATTCTGTGCGACCTTACATTCTATATTTGTGATGCTTCTGGCCATGCAGTCAGTGCAGCTCTCCCAGATAGACGCCCAGGAACAAGAGCACCCCATCACCTTTGTTTCAAAGAAGCTGACAGATGTCCAGCAGAACTGGGCCATCTCCAATGTGAGCCTTATGCCTTGGTGTGGGGATTGGAAAAGTTTTCGTTCTGGTTATATGGACCCAGGTTGAGATTTTTTCAGACCATAACCCGTTTATATATACCTCACAGCTGTTGTAACATCGAGCAGCAAATTACAAAGATGGGCCTTGACCATTGCTCAGTATTATGCTACCCACCAAAATGCAGATGCCCTATTGAGGCTGAGGGAACCTACGAAGTCAGATCAAGGAAAGGGGAAACACTTGGGAAGGGGAGCTGACACAAGTGCAGCGTGCAGAGGAGGCTTGGTGCATCAACTGGCTGAAGGGTCAGGTCTGCCATGTCCAACCCTGTCATCTCCACCTCTCCAGCACTGAAGAGCAAAGAATGCAGCATAGAACAGCATTAACAGATGGGACAATGTGGATTTTCCATACCATGTAGTTACATGCTTAGCTGAGTTAAATTGAACCGCATTTGATTTTACTGAGGGGGAATCTGAACTTACGTTTGGATTTAACGTTGAGTTTATAGGTGGAGGGTTTGCTATTATTTTTATATCGGAATATTCTAGTATTATGATGATTAGAATTTTGAGTATTATTTTTAGGAGGCTTAGGGTTAAGAACAATGTGGCAAGGCCTATTTCTCATGTTATTTATATTATGAATGCATGGAACTTTCCCTTGATTTCGTTATGATAAATTAATGTTATTAGCTTGAATGTACTAACTCTGTATATGAGTGGGTGTGCCCCATTGAAAAGAACTGTTGCTCACAGAGTACTACCATTTTATTTAGTAACACTGTTGACAGTGAAAAGGGTTTTTTTAATATGTGAAAACTTTCAGTTTTTATTTGTTGCCTGAAGTTTAAAACTTCGGGCAACAAATAAAACCATCCTCGCAGAGATTCATGATATGAATTTCACAGAGATTCTGTGATGATTCTGAGATTTCTGTGATTATCACAGAGATAACACTGATTCATGATATGAATTTCAGGCTTTTCTTTTGGACTGTGGAAAGGGAAAGAACTCTGTTTTTCCAACATGTGGTGTTATGATCATCAGCCATGGACTCTACCTCATGAGAATAATTGGCACATTTTGTCAATAGTGGATGGTCAAAATTGATACTCTGTTCTGTCTCAATTTCTAAATTGGTGGAGGAGGGGGGGCATGGAAAGATTCAGCATTCACCTGAGATGCCAACAGACGATCTGGCACCACAACTTCCTGGCTGAACCTTAATAAAGAGATTCAGAAGGAGGTAGTAGCAAGGTCAGGTGAATTAGCCAATACTAGTGCACACTCCCTCACCCCACGTGTACTGACTGTACAGCGTGAGAGAGAAAGAGCAGAAAAGACTGCTGCTACATCTCTGTGAGGACAGTCAAGCAGGGACCATCGCTCATGCATCCTTAGTGTCAGCCTTCATTGGACTTCGAGGTCCAGGAGCCCCACATTTGGTTGGCTGGCTCATAGCATTAATAATTAAGACTAAAGTGTGGTCAAGGATAGTCATTGTATATATGAAGTGTACATATGTAAATAAATTGTTTGTAAATAGTAATCTTGTAGTGCAGTAATTTCTGGCCATCAGGGACTTCACCTGCATTTTAGAGTACCCAATTTAATGCTCCTACCCACATAGTCCTTCATGCCCTCACAGGTAAAAGAGTAAATGACAGAAAGTTTCTTTAATTCGGTACAAATGCACTTATACTTTCTCCCTCATATTGATTTCTTTTTTGGAATCAAAAACTTTCAGCAATAATATATGGTTTAGGACTCAACTGTATCTGTAATATTTCTACCAATTCCTCAAATTTTTTATTTTTCCGTTTATCTGAAGCTGCAAGTTTTTGTAGCAAGCCATAGATTTTTGGTGGTAACTAGGTCACCATCATAGCAACTCTGTTATCAGCTGCAATATCAGTAGCTTCAAAATACATTCCCAAGCTTTCTATATAAATCAACAAGTCCTCCGAACCCTCGTGAAATGGTTACATTTGAAGACCAAACTTGTAGATACAGTAGCTCCCGAAGCAGCATTCATTTTCCTTTCATCAAATTGTAAGCTTTTTGTTTGCATTAAAGTTATTAACTTTACTCTGGCCTTGCACTTTCCTTCCCAGGATATCCCATCCTCATCGCCAGTTTCTGTGATGTTTTTTGTGAAGGAAACAATATTTTTAATACATCATTTATTAAACTTGCATCACCAATTGAAATTGAAACTATAACTTAGTCAGTAGTGTTGCCAGCACAGACACAAAAAATAGTGTTGCCACAGAAGACAAATTACATCAGAAATGTACCACACATGGCAACCAGTATACTTGAGGAGTAAATTTTATTTTTCAAATCGTAGAATAGGTAATTTACTATATATTTTAAGAATTTTTTCTGTTTGATCAAACCTTCCAGACCAAATCAAACCCCTAAACAGAATGCATTAACAATGGGTAGACAGGATCATCAAATTCGATATACAGTTCATTCTTTTCATAATGCAAATCCTTTTTCTCCACCGCTCTTAACATTTCCCAAGTCATGTACAATGGGCTTTTTCTCTGATACTCTACATTAATTGCAGTCAGGTTTCTGACTGCAATTAATGTAGATACATGTTTCTTTGGTTTTGATAACAAATAAAAATAAAATTCCTCCTCAAGCAGCTTCTTGCCACAGAGGTCTGACAGCAGCATGTCAGTTTATATGTCACAGTAGGGCTGTGAGGATGGCGGGACCTCAGTAGAAAAACAATGCAAACATCCATGCCTTACATGGGCTCAAGCCCAGATCCCTTTGATCAGTAGCCAAGCACACTAACCACTTGGCCACAGGATGGCTTCAATAAAGTATTTATTTAGTGCTGGAAGGAATTCCAAAAAGAATTCATTGCCATTTTATTTTCCAAAAAAAAAACCTAGTTAAGGACCTGAGTAACACCAAGAAAATCTGCTGTTATACACATGTATGTAAAGTTTTAGAAAATAAAGATATAAGTAATAAATTTAAAATAATCCTTAAGCGTGTATACACCTTATATAAGTGAAGATTTGTTCGAATAGTTCCATATTATTAGATTGCATTTTAGACATAATTTCTTATTTAGTGTGCTTTGATTGGGAGGGGAGGGGAATGCACTTTATTATCTGACTTTACTGAATTTAAGCCTTGTCTAATTGCTTTTTCCTCAAACAATTGCTTCCCTGGAAATGAATTTCTTTTAAAGTTACATTTTGCTATTGCGATATAATTGCTTTTTTTTTTAAAATAACATTTAATAAAAATGACATTAAATATGATTAAACATATTCTAAGAACCCACAATCATACTTCAGAAAAAATAGCAATTGCTGTCTTTGAAAGATTCTCTCCTTTAACCCCTGAGAAATTTGTACAGATGCCACTTCATTCAGTTAGTCATAGTTTGCAGGATGATAAAAAAAAATTTTAATAGTACTTGCAGATGTTTTTGTAGATGTGGACACTTTTGAATAATTTTGTTTCTGTTTCGAAGCATTTATAGGTTAATAGAAATAGTTAATATCCATACAAATACTTTAGATCATTTGATAATTTTTATGCTCTATCAAATGTTCTAAAATTAAAAAATAATTAAGCATAGTATTTAATAATAACCAGGCATGCAGATGAATGTTTGGAGGAAGTGCTTTTGGCAGTATGACATTCCCCTTAAATCTTTGAAGGCTCAAAATTGGAAAATGATAGAACTATTCAAGAGTTTGAGGAAAATGACATGTTAACTGAAATTGAGTTGAACGATACTAAAACAGTTGCAACCTGTCGGGGTATAGAAATTGGGGTATGGTCAGCACTTTATTTTAATTCTCACTTCATTGTACAAAATTAATCATTGTGCAAATACTGTTCTCAGCTTCAAACAGTCATTATTGTAAATTAATGTTAGTATGATGTTTTAGGGGTAAACTTCCTTTGGACAAAGCCCCAAGATATTTGTAACTCAATTGTAGTACTTCCCCACTATGGGGGAGAGAAACAAGACATAATGGCTGATCTTGACTCTGGAGGGTCAGTAGATCTCCAGGCAGACAAGAAGCAGGCTGTTGCAGAACCTCTCAACCATGAAAGAATAGACATGAAATAAGATACCAATTGGCAAGGAATGAAATTAATCAATTTGTGGTCATTTAATTTTTGGGCCACCATTTTAGCACCAGTTGAAGATCAGAAATGATTCTGAGCTACACTATTGAACTAGTAATAGAGACCAGACTTTGACCTTCTGAGGCCCTAAATTACAATAAGTTTAAGAGGAATCCAAATTTTTAAAGTCGAAATAAGTTATATATTTATTATTCTGATAAAGGAAACATTAAAAATTAAATATGAATTTGTTGTGTTAAGTCTTAACTGGCATAGTGGTTAGGGAGCAGCTACCCTTCCAACAAGGCAAACTTTGTGTGTTGTGTGAGCTCTAACTCAGGCAGTGGTCAGCAGTGATTTCAGTCTTAATAGGGCATGTCCTTGTATGAGAAGGCCTGTAAAAGCTACGAGTAGTTTCTAGGATTCTTCTGTCCTAAATGTTGCAAATGAAAAAACATTATACTAACACTAATTTACAATAATGACTGAAGCTGAGAACAGTATTTGCACAATGATTAATTTGAATATAAAATTTCATGAAACATTAAACTTAAATTTTTGAGTAATCATGAGACCCTAAGCTGCAGCTTAATTAGCTTATGTGTAAGTCCAGCCCTGATGGGATCATATATGCTGATGTTAAGATTGGCAAATATATGATCAGGCACATATCAGGGGCTCGGCTTGTTTTTTTTTTAATAGGCTATAAAATATCTGGCATGCCACATACAGATAGCACTATTTTCAACAATGGAAACCACTTTTTGTGGTTAAAAGATTACAAGTTTCTTTTATATGAAGTGATTTGAATTATTTATATAGACAAGCCCATCCCCACCACCAAGACATGCTTGAGCACTTGAAACTCCAGAGGCAAAAATCATACCTTGCTGGGTAGTTCATGTTTTTATGTAAATTGTGTACAGTGCATTATGTTGATAATTAATCACAGCATGGGAAGCTAACATTTGCACTTGTTTAAGTATGGTGCAGTCTTGGAGCTTAACTGTACATCTCCTTGGATTTGTGAATGGAAATTATGGGTATTTAATTCTTTCTCACAAAATTCATAATTTGCATTTTGAAAAAGTTCACAAATCTCTGTCCATTTCTGCCATTTCTTTTGTTATTCAGCATTTTATGATTCACTCTACTGCTGAACAACTGTTTGTAAGCATACTTTATTCATAAATATTAGAAGATATGTCTTGCCCACCAGAATAGTGTACATTTATAACATGATAATGCAATTTTAAATCGATTGATTCAATTTCCTATCATTTTCAGTCCATTAATATGCTAAAAGACTCTACTATTCATAATAAAAATTTTTTTAACCTAAATGAGTAGAGGCCAACTTTTTTTCCCTTAATACACCCTAAAAAATTTTAGTCCTTTACTTAAATTTTGGTCTGAAATGAAATTTAGCAACCAGTAGTGGAATTCTGTAGTTTAAAAAGATTTATTATTGATCATATTATGGGTTAGAACATTGATGTATATCGATTTATTGTTTACTAAGCCCTTGCCCTGTATATTATGACCACCATTGTATGCTCATCATGACACCTGTCTTGGTCATGTCATAAATATAAACACCTGCTTTTTTTATTGTACCTTTTTGTTCTCTTCCACTCTTTATCCCTTGTCTCAACATTCCATGGTTCAATGAGAGCCAACATTCAATGGTTTCATACTTATACCCCACCATTATTATATCAGCTTGGTGAAGAAGTTAAATCATTGTGGCATGAAATATCCAGAGAGACTATTGTAAGGGGTTCAAAAAAAAAATACTGTATTTCAAATAACTTAGATGGGACAGAAGACAATGGTAGATCTATGGTAGACAATGGGATGAAGAAAAATTCTTCATAATCAAATTAAGACAGTGGATGAATAAAAACATTAGAACAAAAAAAAAATTTGTACTGTTTTTTTTTTTACATGCCTATATAAACATGCAAGTATTTTGTAAAATACAATATATCTAACAATGTTCTTGTTTTAATAATTACTAATACAATAATCCAATTTTTAATTATATATTACACCAAAGAGCCAAAACATGACCAGTGCATTTTTATGTAAATCGAAGCAACTGCAGGTAAAAAACAATAGCATGTGTGAAGGTCATGAAACAGTATAAATAATACCTGATACTGAGTCTGTTAATCAGTGTTATTCTTGTTCTTCAGATGGGAAAGGCATCAGACTTAAGCGAGTTTGACAAAGGCCAAATGTAATGGCCAGACTACTGGGTCAGAGCATTTCCAAGACTGCAAGGCTTGTGGGGTGCTCATGGTCAGCTGTGGTTAGTGCCTTCAAAAAATGGTCTGAGGAGGGGAAAAAAAAACACGAACCACCGGCAAGGTATGAGCTGACTATGGCTCATCGATGCTAGAGGTGAGTGAAGGCTATCCCATATGGTACGAGCCAACAGAAGGGATACTGTGGCACAACTTGCCTGTAATTTGAATGCTGGTGATTGGAGTAATGTGTCATAATACACAATACATCGAACCCTGCTGAAAATGGGGCTGTATAGTTGCAGGCCACTCTGAGTGCCCATGCTAACCTTGGTTTGCTGTTGAAAGTGCCTACGATGGTCACGCGAACATCAAATCTGGATTTTGAATGATTAGAAGGTCATCTGGTCTGATGAATCTTGTTTCTTATTGCAACATGTGGATGGCTGGTTACATGTGTGTCATTTACCTGGGGAAGTGTTGGCACCAGGATCCATTGTGGGATGAAAACAAGCTGGTGGAGGGAGTGTAATGCTTTGGGTAATGTTCTGCTGGGAAACCCTGAGTCCAGTCATTCGTGTTCAGGAAACTATGACATCTACCACCTACCTAAACATCATTACAGACCAGGTACATCCTTTCATGACAACAGTATTCCCCTCTAGTAGTGTCTTCTTTTAACAGGATAATGCGCCATGCTACACTGCCCAGATTGTTCAAGAATGGTTCATGGAACATGAGGAAGACTTCCAGGTATTGCCCTATCCTCCAAATTCCCCAGACATCAATTCAATCGAGCATCTGTGGCTTATGTGGGAACAGCATATCCAATCTGTGGCGACTCAACCACGTAACTTTAGAGATCTTTATTATCACTAAAGAGTTAAAGGATCTATCTGCTGGTAACGTGTTAGTACCAGATACCACAAGACATCTTTAGAAATATTGTAGAATCCATGCCTCGCCAGGCAAGAGCTGTTTTGGCGGCGTGTGGAAGACCAACATCATTAGGCAGGTGGTCATAATATTTTGGCTCATCAGTGTATATTGCAATACAATTTAGCAATATATATATTTTTTTTATTTCCAACACATAGGGCAGAAGAATCTTAGAAGCTACTCCTAGCTTTTTGTAGACCTTGTAATGCAAGGGCATGTCCTATTAAGACTGAAGTCACTGTTAACTACTGCCTCAGTTAGAGCTAACACAACACACAGTTTTCCCTTCTGGAACAGCAGCTAGCTCTCTAACCACTCTGCTGGTTAAGGCCTATTTATTTATATTTAAGCATAATTATTTTGAAAATTCAGACATTTATGGTATTCACTTTGGAATTGTTTGCAATCTAGGTTTAGTAGAAATGAGTTTTTTGTGACTTTATAGTTAAAAGTTTCAAATTTCAGCCAAATGTCTTACCAGCATGATACAAAAGTTGGATAAATTTACCTTCTCCCAGAGATTTTTTTCTGTGTGAAAAAAAAAATTGTGGTTTTAGCTGTTCAAATTGTTTGCTACATTTTTAAGTGTTTTTCTTTCTTGGAAGTGTCTCCAAATTATTTTGCTTAAGTTATATATACTTGTGCAAGCTTTAAAGATTAAATCGTCCAACTTCCAGATTGTAAAGGGCAATTACTTTTATTGTTCATTTCTATCCTACAATATTCCATGACTTATTTACATCAATGGCTAGGCAGTCATTTGGTTGCAAGGCAAAATCTCCTCAGTTAGCTATTTATCACAGAGGTATGATGAGATCTGTTCAGTGTAATTTTCCTTAAGACTGTTAGGAAAGTGAGACCACATCAGAAAGGTAACATCAATATCCATGTCTGCACTATAGAATTCAGGTTCTTTTACTTCACAACCAAACTTGCTAGTAGTGGATCAGTTGGCTTGTTTGGCAGTGGAGCAAATGGACCTTGGTATGAATTGCATTGAAAACATGGACTCTAATATTACTTTTTTTCTTGGTCTCAGTTCATTCAAAGGTCTTCTCAAGATTGCTTTTCATTTACAAATTATTGCTGTCAGATATGTCTGTAGCTACAAGAAGTAGCCTTTTTCAGTCGTGAAATCTTGCATACTGAATTTTCTCTCGTAAAGTTTCATTCTTGATAAGTTTGTAGGTAGAACAATCTTCTTAGAATTTCCACCACATGGCTACAGAGATAATTTAAGGATTGCAAAATAAATAATTTTTTTAGTTGTATGTGAATACATAAAATTATTTTATTTAGATTAATCAACTTGTTTAATATTAATACCTTCACATGACTAAATGATCTGATGCCATTCTGAACTTTAGTTTTCCTAATATACTCCTCGCTCTCCAATGATATTGCCTTTTCTACTTTTACTGCTAAACAGTGCTTACTATGGCATCTGTACTAGCAATAACTTCCACAGCAGCATTTCAGTACTGGCCTCTCCAAGGTCATCCAGTTTGTCATATGCTTGCAATTCTTAGTCAGCTGACAGACTGCCAAATGGTTGGTTAATCATAAAAGAAAAACACTGTTGGCTCAACTCAAAATATTTTTGTGGTTTCAAAGGAGCTTCAAAATGCAAATTTCAAATTTTGTTAAATGAATTTATATAGCATTAACTGACAGGCTCCTGTCAGACCTCTGTGGCAAGCAGCTGCTTGAGGGGGTATTTATTTTATTTTTTATTTTTTTTTTTAATTTTATTTCCCTTTATTTGTTGCACAGCTGAATTGTCAAGTGATGTGTGAGGGCAAAGTTTTAGTTTGTGTCTTTTTGTGTTATGATATTAAAATATTTAGTGTCTTATTAATAAAATTTATTTTCATGTTGCAATGCCAAATATTTATATAAAAAATTTTTAGAACCAAGTTTTTATTTACAAATATTTATATATTTTAAATTATTTTAGAAAGATTATTTCAAATATGTATGTATAAAATTGTGTGTTTCACTTAAATATTTGTTTCTTTTTAAAAACAAGTCCCCAAATGGAATCCAACACATGAAAAATTCCCTTTACAGTAATGTTTATTATCCTTAATGGTTTTCCATTCTTTTTAAATATTCTGAAAATTATTTGAATGTAGAATGTATGTTTTCAGAGTAAATTGTTTCATTATTTTTTGAGATGTTAAGTGCTGTTTGCATTATTTGTGAAGTTTTTTTAGTGTCATGATTTTTCAGTGAAAATTGTTTTGACAATTTAATTTGTTAGTGTTTTGGTGTTGTTTTTATTAAAACATTTCTTGTATATTCCATTAAAAAGTAAACTTGCAAATCTTTTACATGTATATATGTTGCAACTCAATTACTACACAGTTGCAGATATCCACAATTAACATTAAGTTTACCTTAGCATCAAGTTTTTTTCAAAGTGTCATTACCTAGTATTAAGCCGCCAATATACTTGTTTTATATATAGATGTAATATGAATTTCTTTAAACCTTTGATAAGTCTGTATTATATATATATCGTGGTTAAGCAAATTTTGTCAGTTCACAATCTCAAAGTATAAATGGGGGTGGCTCAGTTGGTAGCGCGCCAGGCTTTTAATCTGCAGTTCCCAGGTTCGAGTTCCAGCTGGGTCAGCATTGAGATTTATCTCTGCAAAACTCGCCGCCCTGCCCACGATCATATGGGGACACCGATGGACTTGGAAAAGCTGCTGTCTGTCTGATAGGATGTTAAGCTGTGGCCCCTTTTGCAGGAAAGCCATACCCTGTGCATGTCAAAGAACACTCTGGATGGCCTTGACGGGAGGCTACCATCTGTCTCCCAACAGCTGTTCCAGTGAGTCCTCTCCCACAACCTTCTCTGAGCCTTCTGGGTCCTTGTGACTTGGACATTCAGCCCATTGTGTGCAAAAAAGTGCCGCTCAGAGGTAAAAACAACCAACCAACAACCAAGGTATAAATGCTAAGAGTAGTTAAAATAGTAACATGGATAAAAAGATTGCTGTTAATGTAAATAGCAGATAAAATCACAAATATGAATATTAGAAGTAAACAAACTGTTTGCACCTTCCTTTTATGTAAAATAGGGAATGTGATATTTAAATTTCAAATTCAATCTATGAAGTGTGTAGATTACACTCTGTTAGGTTTGGTGTAAGATTACCCAAGGTTCTTCCCACAGGAAACCTTGGGTAATCTTACACCAATCTTACATCTTTCTTGAGTTTTTCACACACAATATATTTATATATCCTAGTACCAGATTAATTCCAAAACTTGTAAAAATTTCCAAATTTGCTTCCTCTGAGAACATCCAAATGAGCAACATTTCCATTTTATACTGAAATGTTGTTTACTATTTACCTCATATAATAAATGTATTAGTTGCATAATTTTTTTATTATTATTTATCTACTTAAAAATCAGCAAACTCTTGGCATCTTAGCTATAGTTTTGATATTAGCATCTAGTGTATGAAAGCACTATACTGAACTTGGCAAGGACAGTACAAACAATTCTGAGCACTGTGAAGGAGTTGTTACCAGAGCTGCTTGTCCATTAGGGACCACCTGCAGCACCTCCCCACCAAAAATAATAAATTAATTTCAAATTCAGTATTAATAATTTTTCCTATCTGAATCAACATAATATCAATCCATAGTAAATGCCCAGATTACCTGTAAATAAAGAATTCAATAATCTGCTCTGTAATTTATTTCCATAATGTGACCATTATATCTTTCACTGAACTTGACAGACCTAGTGCCATCCATAAATCAGGAAAGGCAATTATTTTTCCACTTGTTGCTAATGAGTAAGATTTAAATGAGGAAGTCACTCACACTTAAGTGTTATTAATGAAAAAAAATCAATTCATAGTAAATACACAGATTATCTGTAGATAAAGAATTCAATAAATACACAATTTTTTCCACAAAAACATTTATTGATTTATAGACATTTAAACGTGTACAGGTAGTGCTGAGATTGTCAATTATTGTTTAAATCATTAATAACACTATACAGCATGATGTGACTTCATTATTTATTACCATCTTACTCAGAGCACTAAAAAGAAATAGTTGCCACCCGAGATCATAGTTGATACCAAAAAGAGGCACCCAAAATTCATGGGAAGAGTGATAGTCATTATTAGTGGAAAAAAGACTGAGCTAGCATTAGTTCAACAAAATAAAATACTCTGGCATGTTTTGGAGATGCGGGTTTAAATCCTGTGTGTGTCTGCGAAATTTTTTCCGCAAAAACATTTATTGATTTATGGACATTTAAACATCTACAGGTAATGCTGAGATTATCAATTATATGTTACGAATAATAATTTTTTTCCCACAATAATAAATTATGTGGAAATTTTTTTTTGCCAACAGTGTGGGACTCAAACCCATGACTGGGTTTGAGTCCCACACTGTTGCCCCTTAACGCCCAGAACGGCTGAGATTTTGAAATGAACTAGTCCAAATAGTGCTATTTCTTTGTCTTTACTACCCTGTACCTTTTTTCTCAGATTTCTTGGGCATTAAAGGGCTAGATACATACCAAAGTGCAATACCACTAAACCAACCATCAACTCTGTAATTTATATCCTGCACCATTGGGGAAAAATTATTTTCTTTGCATAACTATTTATTTAACATAGTTATTTTTATATTCATTTTGTAATCATTTGCCATGTTAAGTAGACAATCAAAGCATTCACTTTATGAATCGCTGCTATGTCAGCTGCTTTAGTTACCATAATACTAATTTTAACATTGTGGTCACAAAACAATGACAGAAATGCACATGTGCTGAAATACAATGGCGATGAACTGCAGAAGGTGAGTCATAGTTTTATAGTGGCCCTGTCACTTGATTGGCTGATTCAACCGATAGTTGAAGATCTTGTTACTTAGCAAAAATATATATTTGACTCTGCCAGGCTCAACAATCCTAAATGTTTCTGGCAAGATGTATCTGACCTGAACTTGAACTGAATTGCCAACTTTTTATTTTGCCAAAGAAGTATATTTATGAATTTAAGAACATTTGCTGAATGTGGTGGACCTAGCACCATCCATAATCCAAATGAAAATGTAAAATAATACACTTCACCTAACAACATTGCTGTGCTTCTAAATTATGGAATATCTGCCATCCATAATCTCCAGATCCAAAATATGTATATGAATCTGGATTATGGAATAGTGCCATCCATAATCCAGATATGAAAATTTTAAATGTGTTCAACCTTTTGATCTACAAGAGAATGCTAATAATATATTTTAGCATAATATTTCATAAGTAATGTTTAGCTAACTCAGCTAAAAATGCATTCTTTTTTTGACTCTCAACTCAAAGATATTGAAGGCCCATTCAATTCTAGCCATCTCATAATACTTTTTTTTAATAATTCTTTTATTACCATATCACTTTTTTACAGTTTGTTGTAAAATAAATTAATATGTATAATAAATTAATAGTGTAAATTAAATCTAACCAAAATAGATAACTGTTCATGTGATAGATAACGTACTACAAATAATTCAGTTAAAGTAATAAATATAAATTTATAATTAGAATGGAGTCAAAAAAAAATAGTAACCCTATATATATTTTTCATGAATAATAGTTTTTTTAAAATAACACTAAGTTTTTGAGAGTAAAAATACATTTATATAGATAATTATTATAAGGGAGGGGCAAAACACTGAATTGAAGTATAAAGGACAAGAACCCCTTTCAGAGTTCTTTCCCTTTTTATTTTTTGTTAAATAATGCATTTTAAGAATAACTGAAAAAAATATATATGCATTACAGAAAGTTTATTTTTTTCAGTTTGATATTAGGCATCTTCCAAATTTTTTCCTACATTCAGACTCTGCCTGTGCTAGTCAAAGTGCTCCACCCAAAATTTTAGTCACAAGCCACCACTGGTTAGGCAGTATTGGATATGTAGAGAAATTGCATTAGAGGGAAAGGTGTGATCATATGCCTGAGTGTCAAGTCTGTCGTGAATGGGTGTTAGGTGAGAAAAATCAAAATGAATGCAGAAAGAAGAAATAAATAAGAAAATAAGTTAGAATTTTTTAAGACATTTAATTTTTAATATAAAGTATTCAGACTTCTAATGGATCTCGAATATCGGAGATGCATTTTTGTTAAATTTATGCCTGAATTTCTTCTTAAATTACATTTTCCAGGCAGTTAGTCTTTTTGACAATATTTGGTTTTAATTTTATCAATGTTCTACTAGTTTCCTACATAATATTTTGAAAATTATTGTCTGGTTTCTTCAAGTCTGTGTAGAATGTGGAGAAATAAACTAAATTGTTTCTCTTTTGAGAAGCAACTAACAAAAAAGTGAGCAGATTTTATGCATTCAAAGACTTTTACACATTTAAATGTGGAATCTCTTTATTTTTGAAGGTTATGGTTAAAATTATATGATTACTTCTGCTGAAAAAACACTGACAAAGTTTACAGAAAACTACTAAAGAACTACAGTTTGTTGTTGGTTTTTTTAAATGATTTGTGTTCTTGAGAATATGTGATGGGCCTATTGTTATTCATCATTAGGAAAAGAACCCTTTCAATGAACTTTGTTTAAAAATTGCCATCTTTTCTTTAGTTTATGATGAGTGAAATTTTAATACAAAATAGAAATACTATTGATTATTATTTTGACTTGAATCTAAATACGGTTGTCTTTAGGAATGGTCAAAAATAGAAATTTCTGAAATTTTTTGTGCTCTCTGTAATCGAATTCCAGAATATATCATAGCTTGAATATATGTATTTTGATAGTTGAATTATAGAATTATTCTTGATGCTATTCTCGATCTCTTTTAGTTTAGATATATTTTCAACTTTTCATTTTGCCATTGTGTATTGTTTTTAGTGTCTAGTCTTTTATGTAGAGGTAATGCAGGCTTGTGATCATCCAGATTGATAAAGATAGAAAATAAATTTTCTGTAAGTAAAAAGGTTGGCAGGTGACATAGTTGTAATAAACATGGGCATCTCTCATGATGCCGATATTTATGGTTATTTGTACATTGCAGAATTTCATAATTTAATATTTTAGACAAGAATAATTTGCTATCATGCAAGAACTACATTTCTTTGCAGTGAATATTTTTCTGTATTGAACTGTGCAATGTTAAGTTTATAAATTTGTACTAACTGTTGTGCTATGCATATATCCCAGATATGAATGTTCTCAGCTATTGCAGAAGTTTCAGTAATGGATCTTAAATGTGATCACTGAAATTCTGATAATCTAAATTTATTCTTTTTCTGGAACAATTATTTTGATAGGTTGTATAAAAAATAAACAGGAATATTTTCTCCACCTGGATGTCAAAATCAAATTTAATATCCTTCTCTTTGTCCCCCCCCTCCCTTCCATCCCAAATCAGCTACCCCTTTGTTGTTGGGTTTGCATCCTGAACACACAGGGAAGGTTGTGCTGCTTGTACAGTTACCTTTGTTGTATCCTAATAAAAAAATAAATACCCCCTCAAGCAGCTGCTTGCCACAGAGGTCTGACAGGAGCCTGTCAGTTTATATGCCATAGTAGAAGGTCTGAGAGGATGGCAGGCCTCAGCAGAAAAACGACACAAACAGCCATGCCTTACCCGGGGCTCGAACCCAGGTCCCTTAGATCAGTAGCCAAGCGCGCTAACCACTCTGCCCCAACTAACATATTTAGACATGTTCTGAAACCTATACAATCCTTGAAAATAGTATTCTGTTGTTGAATATGATCCTGTTTTGTCTTTCCTCAGTACTTAACTGCTGTGTTCCCCTTCTGCCCAATTTTACAGTTGGGGAGTGTGGTAGTTACATGTATGGACAATGCTGAATAGGGCAATCTGCATTGTTGTCAATGCTGATACTGCTTTTAACTCTGATTCAGGGTAACAGGGTATCCTTGGTGGCCCACCTAAGATCAGTTCACCAGGTCTTCATTTTATGGATTGTGCATGTATGGGCCAAATATGCAATTCAAAGCTTTCCTTACCATTGTCTCAGTACACAGTTTTTCACTCACTGCTTATGTGGAGCCCTGATGTTTGACTTGACGTCCCTCCACACACACACACACTTGTTAGACTGTGATAGGCGGAGATCTAAACACTGAACTTCTATATTTCAAATAGAAGAAAAATCTGCTTAATTATTGTCTCATTTGCTAAATGACCCTAGGGATGAAGATCCATCATTAATCTCTTCTCATTCTTCTCTAATGTCTCCTCTACTTCAGTTCTTGATAATCTGCATAATAGACAAGCAGCTAATTGGAAGCATGTTCCTCCTTTTTGGTTAGAATATTCAGATCATTTTAAGTTTAAATTATGTTTAATTTCAACAATTATGCTGTTAAATGATTGTTTTAAAAGACAGTTTACCAATATGGGAAATGCTGTTGTAATACAGTCCATTAAAGAATGTAATGGATGCTACTAAGGCTAAGCTTTCTGTCACTTACTTAGTGATTTTCACTGCCACCTGAAGATATAAAGATTACTTTCATAATTAAAGATGCAGAAGATGACATCATATGCTGAGATTTGAAGTGTGTTGTCTAACATCTCCTTCAAACTTTGCTGATTCGTGTATGATTGTCCTCAAAATAACATGGTGAGTTGTGAACATTGCATCACTTGACTATTGTTGTTTGATGGTAACTCATTGACTCATCCACAGTATTAAATCAACAATGCCAAGTCCTTTGCTTTAATGATATTTTCACAGAAGATAGATGCTGACTGTTTTTTAACTCTGATAACATGTAATTACAATATGTGCACTTTTGCAGTTGTAGGTTTTATTTTGCATTGCACATTAAGCCAATTTCCAGACTAGTAATTGTTTTTTTTTTTTTAATTTTAAAAACGACAAATTTCCACTACAGGACAAGTGGGTCCAAGTCCTTGGGGTGGCAGTGAAAGATCACTAAGTAAGTGATGGCAAGCTTAACTTTAGTACCATCTATTACATCACTTAATGGACTCTATACAATAGTGTTTTCCAGATTGGTAAATTGTCTTTTAAAAGGATCATTTAACAACATACTTGTTGTAATGAAACATAATTTATGGTAACTTTTTTTTAACGAAGTCTTGAAAAGTTGAAATCATTCTTCAAGTATTAAATATCCAGTAACTTGCTTGTTCTAAACACAGCTATTCCTGAAGGTAATAGCTGTTGGTGGGATTACAAAATCATGGTGTTAACTTAAAAAATGTTGAATTCCTCATGGCATGCAATCTGTGAATGGAGTCTCCTCATTGTTTCTGAGGAGGATATAATCTCAGAGATATTCACTGAAAGAGTCTTTGCAGTTCCACCAGGTTTCATTAATTTATGATTTGAGATGTACCTGTGTGTGGGAGAGCCATATCCTGAGCATGTTAAAGAACACACTGGATGGACTTGATGGGAGGGTACCATCTGTCTTCCAACAGCTGTTCCAGTGGGTCTCCTCCCCCAACTTTCTGAGCCCTCGGGGATCCTCGTGACCTGGCCATTTAGCCTTTGTGTGCAAAAAAAGTGCCTCTCAGAGGTAAAACAATCCAACTCACTGATCTGTAGCTTAGTGGTCAGAGTATCTACATTGCCAGGAGGTCATGTGTTCATGTCCTACCTGGCCAAGACAATGCTTCCTCTAAGTTTGATTTTCAAGAATGTTTTCATTGAATTTTAATTACATTTAACATTTTACTTGATATTTTAGAATTGTAAATTTTTGCTTTTTACACACGTCCTATATGCTCATTTTTGTTACCATGCTGTATTTTTTTTATGTTATTTGTTGTTGCATTTATTTGTCTTTTGATTGTGGTTTCAGTGACTCTTATAATTTCTTTTCTTGTTAAGTGCAATGTAGTCTTAGTTGCTCTTGAAGTAATTGGTCTCAACCCAACACAATTAGCTGAGAGATATACTTCTCTCTCTTTATTTATATTATATTTTAAATTCTATTTTTTAAATTACTTGGATGAAATTTATGCAAATAAAAAACTTGAGATGAATAGGAAACAAGAAACTGAAATGGTTTGTGATAATTTTGTCTCTTTTTCAGCTTCTTCAATTCGTATTCAACCGCAGCATGTAATGAATGCAGCTGATATTAATCAAACTTATGGCTTGGCCACTTCAGTTGCTGAAGAATGGCTGACAGCAGATATAACAAACTTACAACAAGAAGCAGAGTCATTGTGTAACTCAGTATTAAATCCAGGCAACATTGAAATGAACACTACTTTGCAACCTGGTCAAGCCTTGAAATTTTCAAATGAAGATGAAAAACTTTCTGTTTCTGCTAATGCTTTTAATGTTCCCAACTCTAATCTTCTTGATATAATCATTTCTAATAACTTTTATGAGCAATGGGAATTGGATTCTGATGCAGCATTATCATCTGGAAAAACTCTTAATCAATATGTAGAATCTAGGAGCCCTGTATCATTGTGGGGATCACCTATGGATCTTGATAATTTAAAAATGGATGATGTTTTCCAAGTTGACAAAGCAGATTTGTTTCAAGGCCCTACTTTGGCAGAACTGAATGCAAATGATGAGTCTTTGTTTGATTCTTTGGATAGTTTTGATTTGCTGCTACCTTCAGAAACCAAATCAAATTCAAATGCAAAGTCATCAAAACCTCATACAGTAACTCTTTCCTCATCTGTGATTTTAACAGATTTGCATTATGCTGAGCGTAATGCAAAGGTTTCTGGTGACAGCTTTAAGTTAGCCAATGTGAAAGTGGAAAACCAAAGTGAACTGGAATTTTGTGAAAATAAAAATGATGAAGAATCATTTATAAGAAATAGTCGTACATCAAAAAATCAAGACTCAGAATTAAAATTGACTTTGAATAAGAAACTGATTTCACTTCCTGCATTAATTAAACCTGAATCACCTACTGAATTGAAGCTACAGACTGTACCTTCATCTTTTAATTCTGCAAACCACTTAGCTAACTCTGCATCAGCTTCTGGTGCCATCCAAGAATCAAATGAAGCACCTCTAAAAATAAAACAAGAGACTGAGTATAGTAGACAAAGGAATATATCTGAATCTGACAACACATGTAATCTATCATCATCTTTATCCAATGATGAAGGCTTTGACAGCCAAGGAGAAATTTCTGACCATGAGGATTTATATACTAGTGATGGAGGTAAGTACTTTAATATTAATATAATTCAGTTTGTTTATAACATTTAGATAATATGTTTCATTATATAAATTAATTTAATTCCATTCTCCTGTATGCTACATTGCATTTTTTAGTTACAAATGTTAATTAATTTTGTCAATTTTGACACTGTCATCAATTTAAAATAACCACTCATATAGATCATATATAATATCTGGAACAACAGGTCAAGCAAGCAAGCATAGGTCAAGATTAGGTAACATAGAGTTAGGAGGAGGGGAAATGCATCATCATCATCATCATCCTCAAGCAGCCCTGGGTTACAGAGGTCCAACCAGACTGTGCAATTTAATTCTCCAACCATGGATAACACCACCACAAAATTGTATCCAAGACCAGCTGCAGACTTAGAACTGGACAACATCGTTCACTGTTTATACTCACCAACAAGAAATCCCCTTTTCCCAGAAGGCGATATCAACATCTAGTGCAGAGACAGACCCTCTGGGTGGAATTTAGGACTCTTAAGTCTGTCTGCAGATGCTACAGATGATCGCTGCACTTATCACCTATTCGAGAAAACAGGGGAAGTAACATGGGAAATAGCTAGCAAGGTAGAGGAGAACAGTTAGATCCGTTCCCCCCTCCCTTTTTATTTGAAGGATATTATAATACTATATATATAAGTATATATATAGTAATATATATATATATAAATAAAATAAATACCCCCTCAAGCAGCTGCTTGCCACAGAGGTCTGACAGGAGCCTGTCAGTTTATATGTAATAGTAGAAGGTCTGAGAGGATGGCAGGACCTCAGCAGAAATACGACACAAGCAGTCATGCCTTACCCGGGGCTCGAACCCAGGTCCCATGTAGATCAGTAGCCAAGCACACTAACCACTCGGCCACGGGACATATTAATAATATATAAGTATTCTTTTAAAATACAGGGTATTATAAAAGAATACTTATATTTTATTAAATAATTAAGTAGCAAAAGTGTGTACAAAATGTCAAGAAACTCTCAAAAATTTTGCTTTCGTTCAGACTGAATGTGGGCAAATATCACACCACTAGAGTTGGTGATGCAATATTCAACTTCTGCCTGTACTCGGCTCAGCATGTCTGTTGCAATACTTGCAGCAGTTGTAGTGATTCATTTATTTATATGCTGTAAATTACATTTTTGTTCAATAAACTGTTTTTTTATATATATTTCCAAAAAAAAAGTCCAATAGTGTCAAATTGGACTTCTCAGGGACCACAAGATCAGTCCACCTGTACCAATCCAGCAGTTTGGAAATATGACATTTAAGACATTGCATGTGACACCACCATAAGAGACTAACTCCACTTCATCATAACAAGGACACTTAAATGTAACACTTTTAGATAAGGATAATCTTTTGTAATGAATGACCTTGTATTTTCCCTCCCCCCCCCCAACTCTGTGTTATCTAACATTTTCTTTTTGTAAGGGTCTTCACTTTTAGTGTGTGTTATTTACAATTCGATTCATTAGTAGATGATTATAAATAATAATGCAATAGCTGATTTTTGGCAGCAGCAGATGGATGGTAGGGGGATATTATTAATTACAGAAATAAGTATATAGCATATTCAATAGTAGAACAGCACAGGAAATATCCTGTAAACTTGGAACTCATTAAGAGTTCTGCCACAAGTGAGATGCACACCCATGATTGAATAAATTTGAAATATTCAAATACACTACACAAATTTCAAATCCAGGTTAGAACTATCTCTACAGATTCCCTACACTGCCAACAAATCTGCCTCACCCAGGGTTCAGTTCAAATTAAACTCGTCTACTAGGAATCTTTGAAACTCACAAACTTTCATTAGTAGAATCATGATTTCTAGAAAGTGCCACCATCTATGGGTTAACACAAACTCTAAATTCCCTCTTTTTGAAACTCTTCACATATCCATCTCCTCTCACTCTATAAATCTGCTTAACATTTTTGAAATATCCCACAGATTTTGTACAACTTCTTGCTAGGAAAAATTCAAGCTTTAATTCTTGAAGAATTCTGGCATTGCTTGGAGTTGATCCTATGTCCACTGACTAGAAAACTAACATCTTAACCATTAGACACAATGTACAGCACATCCAGTTCAGTTAAGAATAGAACACTATGCATTGAATCTCTCTTTGTGGCAGAGATTCGTAGAGAGAACCCAGGGTTAAAGTGACATACATTATCATTAAATATATTATAGTGACTAATATTCATACAGTGACAACTATGAACTTTATTCCTTGTTGTCAATTGCATATTTATGTCACATTTCCAACTCCTATGAGTAAGGTGTGCTCAACAATAAAGCAGAACAACCTACAAGTAAATTCCTGATTTCTATAAATTTAGGTTCAATAAAACCTCATTCACACAAAACAGTAATAATCTGCCAATCTTAATTCCTTAAACCTTTTTGTTATCAGAGTTAAATATCTCCTTGCAATGAATAGATTAAGAATATTATCAAGGCACATAGTGCCATCTAGATTAATATAATAAACTTTTGCTTAAAGAAAACAAACATTTTTTCACATCTCCTTCTCACCCAGCAAACTAATAGAACTTTAAATGTAATAAATAACAAATAGATTATTGATTAGAACCAGAAATATATTTAAAAAAATGCAAAGCTGTTATTTATAAGTTTCTTTGTTTATTTATTGTTCCATATAGGTAACTAATAAAGAAATTTGCTCTTCTCTCGGATTGAAATACTAGATTTCTTTGAAAGCATTTTCCTCTAATGTATAGCTTAAAATGACAGTTTACATGACTTTCTTAGTTTAGCTTAAAAGCTATAAACTCAGTCTTTGGTGACAGTGGTCTCTGCACAATTAAACTGATTACGTGCAATTTAATAATCATTCCTAAGGACTATTGAGGATTAAAAGAAGCAGTCAGTATATAATTAAGTTTATTTATATGCTTATAAATTATTTTAAATAAACACCATTTAATGTATTCTCAGTTGTAATACTTTCTAAGTATTAATATTAGGTTTTTCTCATTCAGAATCCGGAGACGATACCATAGATGAAATATCTCCATCTTGGTCCTTGACAAATGACAAATGGATAGGAAATAAAAAGAAAAAACGCTACTTCTGGCAATACAATATCCAAGCAAAAGGCCCTAAAGGACCCAAATTAACCTTGTCAGGAAATCCTGAAGATCCTCATATGATGACTGATGTTACTGATCCTGTGTTCAGCACTAAATGTAAAGTGGAAGGAGTGAAACATGCAGGGAAAGCAAGGAGAGGAGATGGCAATGATTTGACACCAAATCCTCGCAAATTGTATAATATTGGACTAGAACTACAGAAGCTAAGTTCAGTCATTAATGATTTAACACCTGTTAATGAACTTCCATTCAATGCAAGACCAAAGTCTCGAAAGGAGAAAAACAAGTTAGCATCTAGGTATGCCAAAATACATTATCAAGTGCAGTAGGGACTAAAAGTATGCAAGGATTAAGTTCCTGATACCCCCGCATAAATGAGAATTCACATAAGCTTGGGTTTCTATATAGAAAACTATTGTACATATATTAAGGTAAAATTGCATGAACTCCTATAAATCATGTACACCTATGTAAACTTTTATTTGTGTAAATGAAATTACACTTCCTCTGACCCCTCAATAGATAGAGGGTTGTCAGAATAACTTTGGATTGAGTTTTGACAGGTGTTTTGGTCAATAATTTCATTGCCTTTTTTGGTGCAGGCAATGAAACAAGTGTATGAGGAGATCTTTGAGGTGATGGAGCGGGAGACTGCCTGATGGCATAGGTTGGCGATGGAGTTCTTTGTGGTACTTTCTTGAAGAACATGGTGATAAGAAATTGTACCTTCTTGCTCTGGAGCTCCTTGAGCATCTCTCTTTAACAAGAAGAAACATATGTTCACTTTCTGAGTTCCTGAGATTCCTTTCTGTCAAGGTATTGTACTCCTGCATCTTGCCAGTTAGCTGTTCAAGGAGTTGAAAGACTTCACTGAACTTATAGATGTTTCACAATGCATGCTCAATCTCTATTTAATTTATCCCCTTCTGCACTCTCAACAAGTTCTTGTTGTAGATGTTTTCTTAGCTCATTATTATCACCATCGGTAATTATTATATATCATCCCACAATGTCATTGAATCCTTCACTGCCTACCTGTGAACAACATAACAATCCTCTTGAGGGTCAATCGCATGTGAACAGGTTTGCATACTTTAAGAAACTACTGCATTGCTAATGAATTAAAATAACGATTTTATGTTTTGAAATATAGCATTTTTGAATTCTAAAGTTTTTATCCTTATGAAAACTATTTTGTTACTTCACGGCAAACTGAAAGCAAAGTATTGTTTGTTGTGTATTTGCTGAAATGTAGAAATATTCTGGTAACTGAAAAATGTGAAAACTGCCCTTGATATGGCTCAAAAATAGAATCAATAGTACACTTCATGATCAGTGAAGCTATAAGGCCAATATATATATCACTTAATTTACCTTTTGGATATTGTGTTTTGTAAAACAGTAATAAGCCTATTACATGTGTATGACTGTATTGTTTAAAGATTTATTAGAATATTGAATTTTTTTTATGATTTTTCTCCTAGCTTTCTGGTTTAGTTGCATGAGAGTGCATAAACTGAGAGTAATAGCCAATGCTAGTATTATATAGTTTATTGTTAATGATTATATATTGTTATTTATTATGACAGGGGCAAATGCAATAAGTGAAGGCAGCAAGGACATAAGCCTTTTAGCTTAGTTGGTGAAACAGCTTGCACATAATGAACAGTGTATTTGGGTTTTAGCGAAGTCAGTTTTCATAGTTGACAATTTAAATATGCATTTTAGCAAATACATTCTTAAAACTATAATTTTTTTTTTTACTCATCATGTTTGCAGTTACACTTTGTCTTTGATAAAGTTACATCAATTTAAAACATAAGATTTAGAGTGTCGACTAATGCATGGTATCGGAGCAGGGATAGCTCAGTTGGCAGTACACTAGGCTCATAGTCTGCAATTCTACCTGGACCAGTATCATGATTTATTTCTGCAAAAGCCCCTGGCCCTTGGTGAGTAGGGGGACACCAATAAGCTTGGAAAGACCACTGTCCATTGGATGGGACTTTAATCTGTGGCCCCGTATGTGAAAGAGCCATACCCTGTGCACATTAACACTTTGGATGGCCTTGATAGAAGGCTACCATGTCTCCTAACAGCTATCTAGTGGGTCCCCCCCCCCCCCTCCTCAACCTTCTTTGAGCTTTTGAGATCCTTGCAATCTGGCCACTGTGTGTAAAAGAAAGTGCCACTCAGAGGTAAAACAACTCAATGCTAATGCATAGTATCAGTCTAAGGAAATAGCAATGTATGCACCAAATACTTCATAAAATTTTTACTTTTAACATTCACAGTGCACTATGCCGTATATGAATTTGAAAGCTTTAAGTTTTTTGATTAAAATATACTGATATTTTATATGATGATGTATCAGCAAATTATGTAATGATATTTATAAACTTGTATGGATCAATGCATATATAAGCATGACAATCGTTTATGCATTTTCAAATTTTGGTTGTACACTGGTGGAAATTGGAAAAAGAATATCATTAACAACTGAAGCATAATCTGAGATTTATTTAGTGGAAACAACTTGTTGAGAAAGGACAGTGATCACACGTGTGAAGTGATTCAATGTTTATTTTACCTTTTAATGGGTATTATATTTTACAGAAGACACATTTTAATAAGGTGTTATTTAACCTCCTCAAGCAGCGATACAAGCTTCCAATCTGGTATGCAATCGGTCATGCAAATGCTGGTTGTCACACTGGGGTATATACCATTCCATGCACTTTCAACTTGGACACATTATTCAGCGATGGTCATTGCCTGCTGCAGTCCGTGTAAGAGTCTTTGTCCAATCCAGTCCCAAACATGCTCGATTGGAGACAAGTCCAGAGAGCATGTTGGCCAAGGAAATTGGTGCACTTCATGAAGAGCATGTTGAGTTGCCCAGGCAAAGTGTGGGTGGGCATTATCCTGCTGGAATATTGCATTTGGGATTACACTCAAATATGGCAGGATGACCATCTATACAATATTGCTGATGTACATAATGCTAGTCAGTGTACCCTGTACAAACACCAAACATGTATGAGAGTGATAGCTAATTGCTTCCCACACTATGATGCCTGGCATGGGCGTTGCTGGCAGATGCATGATGGAAGAAGGTGCTCACCTTGCACCTTCGGATACATAAACGACCATCAGATCTACTAATCGGCTTTCATCCTGAAGACCACAGACTGCCTTTCTTCCCTCTAATGAACTCATTCCTGACACTACTACAAACATGCTTGACAGTGACGAGGTGACAGTGGTAACCATGCCAGCAGCATGCGTGCCCATAGTCCTGCTTCCAAAAGATGATTGTGTATCGTTCTTGTAGATACCCTAGGTACGACAGAGGATAGAATTTGTGACACCATAGCCGTCCGCTCTGCCACCGTCACCCTCCTGATATGCTGATCCTTTCATGCGTTCATAATTCTGTGTTCCCGGAACCATGTCTGTGAGTGTGCAAATGCTCTTCTGACCATCGATGCCACCATCATACCACTTCCAATACCTCTTGTCCAACGCGGTGTGCAGTTTGACAAAATGACCAACCTGCTTCCTGAAGACCCATTGTAAGACCTCACTCATACTCTGCTAACTGAACAAATGTGAGCCTGCATCATCCAGGTATGGTAGCTTCTTCAAAGAGCCCTGATCAACACGACACAAGACGAATAACTTCTTCCTTCATGCCCTAGTCCTTAAATATGTGCTGCATACATTTGCATGTTGTTGTTCTCAGTGACGTCATTATTTCGCCCAATGACTTTCAATCTTGGATCACGGTTTCTGCTGCCCTTAACTATTAACATATTATAATATGATGTTCTTAATGGAATTCCTTCTGGGTGTTCTTTTTTCAATTTCTGCCAACCTCGTTTATGTTGTATCAACTTTAAACTTGAATCTTTTAGGGCATTAAAAAATTTCCACTCCGGCATTTTTTTTAATGCTCTTCAAATGTAAACTCTTGTTCATTGGATACATAACATAAAATGAAATATATGAAGGTATTCTAAGTTTTAATGCTAAAAAATGTGTTATATATGAGATTTTGTTTTCAAATGCATTTTACATCATTATTCTGAGGGTTTTTTGGTAAAAATTACCTTAATATATAATTTTTTTTTATTTTATTGAATTATATTGAGGGTGTTCGAAAAGTTCTTGACAGGTGTCTGTAGATTTGCATTCATTCCTCCAAAGGTAATGAGCTATGATGTTCAAACGCTTGTCTAAACTTGTCATTGCATGTTTAAAACAAAGGCTGTATCATCATTTCTGTCTTCACTGGCGGTGTGTAATTTTCAGTCTGCAAAATCTGTGCACTGTTGCTATGGAACCTAATAAAGACGGAAAGATTTTAGTTTTTCACAAGGATGCAGCTTGGGGACAACACAAAAAAATTCATATCAATATATTACAAATATGTGGGGATCATGCCTATTCATATGGCACTGTTATGGGATGGATATGCAAATTCAGAAAAGGATGGCAGAGCTTTGGAGACTTCCCTTGTGCAGGAATACCAAAGGAGTCCGTGAACGAGAGAATCATCGCTGCTGTTCATGTACTCATTAAGGAAAACCCACCCATCACCATTCAGGTAATAAGTTTAGATGTCATTATATTTATTGGCAGTATGGAAACAATTATTCAACAACATTTAAAGTTCCGAAAGATATGTGCAAAATGGGTACCCCATAAACTGACGAAACAGTAAAAGAGGGTTAGACTCGTGCAAGGAGATTCTATCAATGTTTGAACTTAGTGGCCTCAAACAATTAACAGACATTGCCACGGGTAGTGAGATATGGTATTATTGCTATACAACACTCGAAAAGATCGACAACTGTTTGGGTTGCAGAAAATGAATAGTCTCCAAATCTTCTAACAAGATGTTTGCTTGTGGAAGAGGATGTTCACAATTTTTTTCAATTCCCAAAGAGTGGTAGCCTTGGACACTTTACCTGAAAAAATTCCTATAAATGACCAATACTACACCAATATTGTTTTGCCAAAATAGTTAAGGTTGTGAAGGAGCAACAGGCATGCTAAGGGTTCTCCTTCTTCATAACAATGCCAGTGCTCACAAAACTCGGCAAGTTATGGCCTATCTGGAACAGGAAAAAAATCAAACCGCTGCTCTAGCCTGCATATTCACCTGATCTTGCACCATGTGATTTTTGGTTGTTTCCAAAAATTCAATAGGAACTTGCTGGGAAGCCTTTTTTTTTTTGGGGGGGGGGGGTGCAAAACCTTGCAAAATGCATTTGTTCAGAGTTTTGAGTATTCCTCAACAGGAGTGCCACCAGTTGCTCCAGAATTAGCATAGATATCTGCAACTTTGCCTAGATACTGGAGGGCATACTTTGAAGGACAGTAAAAGTTTTGTTGAGATAAGTGCGATGATTTTTGTTGTGCAGATGCATATCAAGAACTTTTTGAACACCCCTCATATAAATGGCTGTAATCAATGAATTTTTATTGCTTTCATAAATTAAATCTTATTGAAAGCTGTTATAATAAGCTTCCTGCTAAATTATTTGTTCGTGTTGGCTATTTACATTGATGTCAAATAGTCAGTGGAAACATTTTTGATTGTTTTCCATCTTTTATTTTATCATAATTCTTTTTTTCAAGATTGTAGGAAAGAACAGTGATGACTCATTCAGGTTATTGGGATTTGTCATCCATTAAAATGCTGGATTATGTATAATTCTATTCAATGTAAAATTTAAAATATTGTAAAATTTTAGGCTGGAGTCTAATACTTTAAGGGTTAGAAATAAAATCATTAAAAAAGATAAAAGGTGCTATTGAGTTGCACATTAGTGACTACTGCATCTTCTCCGCTTTTACTACTCAAAAAGCCTGCACTTATTCAAAGGTTTTGAGTAAGCAAAGGTTGGTTTCATTTCCCCTCCCCTTCCTCAGCAATTAGTATCCTAAAACTGTATCAGAGTTCTCCTACTCATAATTCTCAACACTATAAAGCAATACTATCGAAAATAGTTATCTGAACTCATTCACACCACCATCCTTTTTCACCTAATTCTCCCTCACAAACACTGAAGAAGCAGTTGGGTTGTTGAGTTGTTTTACCTCTGAGGGCATTTTTTTGTACATAATGGGCTAAATGGCCAAGTCACAAGGACCCTGGAGGATTGGAGAAGGTTGGGGAAGGGGACCCACTGGATAACTGTTGGGGGATGATGGTAGCCTCCCATCAAGGCCATTCAGCATGTTCTTTAACATGCACAGGGTATAGTCATCTTACAGACAAAGCAGTAAGAAGAGCCAAGCATACATTATATATAATGCAAATACGATAAAAACTAATTTTTTCCATCCCATGTAACAATTTTTTTTCTAATTAAACATAACTTCTCTCTCAAAATATAAATAATCTGTTTTAAGGATTTCTTTCCTCCCCTATTGTTCTGTAGATTGTTTACACACCTGTTATTGCTATACAACACCTGTTGCTCAATAAAAAATATACTTTACAAATCAGTGGTATAAAATTACGTAGTTTAAATTATTACACTGCCTTTTTAAAAAAACATACAAGATGTAAAACATCACTTGAAGAATGTTTTAAAACCTAATACTTCATTCTTGTTTCATTAGGCACTCATTCTTGATACTTATCAGCAGCTGTTGCAAACTCTAAAGATGCTATACCATCCGTTTATACCAGTGCATAATAATTGAGTAATTGGGTTCAAGATGAGAGTCCATTCTAGTTGTGTAACTAATTGTTTCAAGAATGTGATGTGACTTTGTAACCTTGTAGTTTATGAGCATTTTTTTTCACAGAGCATGCAGATTAAAGAAGAAAGCACAGCATGAAGCAAACAAGTTGAAATTTTTTGGATTGCAGCAAGAACATAGTAAGTTTCACATAATATGCACTTTAATATTTATGATTTATGACAAGAGTGTAAATATGATCTTAATTTGAAGCATTTGAATGAAATTAACTGTGGAAATTTTTATTAATTATCAAAATTATAGTTGATTTCAAAACTTTTTAATGTCTAATTTTATTTCAGGACATTTACTGAACATTTTGGCAGAAGCCAAAAAAATTGTCAAGGAGAAGATTCAAGAAGATGAACTCTCTGATAATGATCCATGTCAAAGAAAAATAGATACTTTATTCAACAAAAAAGGTTTGTATTTATATTTTGTGACTTACTAATATTTTCCTCTGAATACCCATTCACAAGTAGTATCATATCACTAACTTTTAGTAGAAGTGGTCACTTTAAAAGTACTCCCTTTTGACTTTATACATTTCATAATCTCTGCCATGCATGGTAACATTCTGGAAATCATTTGCTGAAAATTCTTTCAATACTATTGCCACATTGCTCTGAAAAATCTTCAATTTATTTTTCAAAATGAGGTTATTCCCAATGAGTTTTTTAGTTTTGGGAATCTGAAAAAGTTGCATAGTGTAAAATCAGTTGAGACAAGAGATAGATGTTCCAACACTTTTTTATGTTAAAAATTGCCTGACTGAAGGAATGAATAAGAAGGCCAAGCAAATGGATTTTGCATCATGACAATGTGCCTTACCAGTTAGCTCCTTTGGTAATTGTTTTTTGGATAAAAATTGCCTGTGTTGGAATGTCCACTGTAGTACTCGCCTGGTCTTGCACCATGTATCATTTTCATGCTCCCAAAATTGAAAACCTCCATGGAAGGGTTTAATTTTGAATCAGTTAAATACATTCAGAGCAGTGAAAGTGTTTAACTGAAAGGAGTTGTATAAGTATTGAAGGGAGTTTCAGAAAGTTATTTCCAGCAATGTTTAAATGCCTTATCGCTTTCTGCAGTCCATACATATTCGCAAATAACAGTTGGACCACACTGACTCGATGACTGTCGGGATGTATAATGTGTGTGTATAAAGTCAAAAGTAGAGTACTTTGAAGGTGACTACATCTACTATATTAGTGATTGTTCTTTTTTTGGCAGAATCGGTATGGTTACTTAATTGACAGATCTTTAAGGCTAGTTGTTCTGTATATTATTATGTAAAAATATAAAACTACATTATTCTTAACATTTTGGTGCAAAAACTTTTATTAACTGATCGATTAAATGTATCGTATAATTATTAAACATATTTAATTAGCTAATGAAAACAAATTAAATAATACTGTATTATGCATGTTAATAGAAAATTGCGACTATAAACATTTAGCTGTGGAAAATAAAATTGCTTTATTACATTGTTTTATATGCAGTTGTCACTTACTGTATATTGTTACATTCAGTTTAATGAAAAAAATATTTTAACTTTATTGTTTTCAGCTGTTACCAAAGTTGCTGGCTACACTGCAGATTTTGTGAACAATGTTTTGGAGAGAGTTGCTGCTGGAGATCCTAGTGGTGGCTTAAGCAGAATGTGAGAAGCATATATGCCCAAAATCTTCTGTTACTCATCATCCATAATTGTAATTATGTAACTATAATTATTATGTTTATATTCACAGATTTCACACATTTGGATAGCACACATTTTCAGTTATGTAAAAACAAATTGTGGTAATGAATAATTGGGTTAGTTTATAATAACCTATAAGCAGTGTGGTCCAATCTTTTTTGTATAAAGGGTTGTATTAGGAATGCTTGAAAGTGGTTGAGCCAAATACAATTAAAAGAGAACCAAAAGGAGAAGAAAAATGATAATATGACTGATTACTGACAAGTTTAACATAAATATTTCTCTAAAGCATTCACATTTCAAGTGCACCAAAGGAAAAACAATTTCAATCTGAACTGTTGCAATTTTAAAGAATTTAATACAATTGAATCATAGGATAGCATTTTAATGTAAATCAAAATGTACAGTTTAATAATAATACTATAGGATAAAATTATAATAAGTTGCACTGCAGTCACAGGGGTCAAGCTATCATAAATACTTCTGTTCATAAAATAATGCCTTATGATTTGCAGTGTTGCCCATTGTGAATTTTTTTTTTTTAATAATTCAGTATCATGTTTTGTTTTCTCGCAATTAAAAATTGAAAACTTGTACATACTACTTGGCAACTGTGAAGTGAAGTAATTGTTTACAATATTAAAAGTTGTGAATGATTTTCTAAATCCGTCCTTTTAAAACATTGTGACCTATAAGAATATAAATAATATTGGAATCTTCTAAAACGCTGCATAGAATTATGTGTTTGAGTGTAATTATGTTTAAGATTACAAATCAAGTTAAAAAAAAAAGTAATGGAGGTTGATTCTTTCATGAAAAGGAGCACTGACTTTCTGGTTGCTTCTTACACAGAAATCTATCAAGACTTAAAAGTCAAAACAAGTTGGCTTCAAATCACAGCATTCGTGGCAAACTGTTACCTTGTACCTATCATCCAATTTTGTCTGTTAAATTGCAAGTTAAGTAAATTTAATTTTTTTCTCTTCCTTTCTATTTCACTTACTTTGTGTGCTTCTATGCTCCATTATCATCATGTAGTGATACAGTATATATTAAACTTAAAAAAAAAAAACTCTTGTAATGAAAGAGTCAAACTCTTTTTCTTTTTCTTGTTACTTCACTTTGCTATTTATGAGGAATTTCAGAAACATAACCATTACAAATGGTGAGGTATTATTGTATATATAAATGCCTTATCACTTTCTGCAGTCAATACATATTTGCAACTAACAGTTGGACCACACTGACCTTATAAACATTATATTATTTATAAAATACTATATTATTAATACAGTGCAGTAAATTTTTTGTTAAACCAGAAAAAAAAATTTATTCTTAAAATATACAAATGTGTAATCTTTTACTACTGTATGGAAAGTTACCTGGTATTTGTAGCATAGTTAATAAGGAAATCATTGTTACAGGTAGAATTAAGTCTGCACATATAATCATATTCCAGAAAATTTTCATGCCATTTATGGTTCCGAAGTTTATTATCATTTTAATATGGTAGATATTTAAAGTAGTTCACTTAGGGGGGGGAGACAAAAGTTCATTTAGAAAAAGTGCACTTCCTGAAGTTTTTTTTTATTATTATTTTGCCATGATATAGTTAAAGAATTGTATGCCTTGTATTAAAATTGCAGTGAAATCTTGATTTAAGTGTTCACCATTTTTTATCTGTATTGTTTTCCTAACAAAATTGTCCAAACATCACCATATTATCTCAACAGAAAATAAATTAAAAGCTCTGTAGCATCATAAATAAGCTTTCTATAGGAAAAATAAGAGGGAAGATTAGTTAAAGATCTGAATAAAATCTATCTAAAACATTTATTTTGAATAATATTTGTTGTTTCAATTAAATGTTTATTGTATGTTTAAAGGAGTGTAGAGACTGGAATATTTAAGAGAATCACTTGTAAAAAATTCCTTTCCTTTGAGATAGACTGAAAGAAAACATGCTTAGCTCAAATCATAAATTTGTTTCATTAAAGAATTTAAGTTATTAATTGTTTAAGTGCATTTTATGATAAAATATCATGTAATGTCTGCTATTAAATATTCCAGTTTCCTAATTCTTTAGATATTGAGCAAATATAATGTTAAGCAGCAAGATTTATATATTTATCTAAAATCTCATTTTTCCATAAAAGTCTTATTTCTGAAGTTGCTGAACTTTGAAGTTGGTTTTCCTTCAAGTTACATGGGAATGTTTTAATAATATAGTAAGCCAGAGTATATAATTCTCCCCCAGCAAAAAAACATAAATGTTAAACTCTGTATATTTTGTAGGATTTGCCTTATTAATGTACTAAATTCTTAGTTTCCTAAAAGTATTATATTAGAATGTTAATGCACTTGAGCATGACATGCATTTATTTGCAATAAAAGATAAATATTCAACTTCATTTTAACCATAATAAATAAAACTATCTGAATATTGAAAGTTTTTACTAACCCTGTAAAGTTATTTAAAGATATAATAATTTTATCTTTCAGATTTACAAATAGATCTTTATAGTGTTAGGAATTTGAAATATTTTCAATTTTTTTTTAATAATTGCTTTAAAAAGCATTTATAGAACAAAAAAATTAAAAATAGTAGAATTACGCACTAATTTTGAAAGGAAATGATTGTTGAGTTTTTAATATACAGTATATTTAGAGAGAGGAACAGCAGAATAAATAATGAAATTTAGGTAACTTAATTTATAATTATTTGTCCATAATTGACTTGGATTTAAAAATGTCTTATTGCTCCTAGATATTTATTCTTTGCATATCACTGAGTAAATAGTTGCTGTATCTTGTTGCATTTGCACACAGCTACTAATCGGAGTGAAAAAAAAATTATCATTCAGGACTTAAATCCATCAATGCTAATGCTTATAGGGAACACTTGGTAAAGTATACTGTAATGAAAAATTTAATCACATATGCACTGCACAAGTATGCCTCATTCATTGGAATTTTGCATGAATAACCAATTTAGAAAGGAAAGCAATTATTTACAGTATTTTACCATTATTGATATAGGGCATAAAGTGTGTAAATTATTGATATAGGGCATCCCTGGATAAGGCATGGATGTTTGTGTTGTCTTTCTACTGAGGTCCTGCTTTCCTCACAGATCTCTATGGTGTATTAAACTGACAGGATCCTGTCAGACCTCTGTGGCAAGCAGCTGCTTCAGGAAGTATTTTTTTATTATAAAGATGTAGTAATTTTCAAATGTTTGATTATACGGTCATTACAGAGGGTTGGGTTAGCTATTTTATATCCATAGTTTTTAGAATTATTTAATGTTTCAAGACATCATGGCATGCTTCTAGGAGATGTGGGTTGGTATCACTAACATTTGCATGCCTGGTTTAAGAAAAAACTGAGAAAGTATCTTGCCATTTCAGGAAAAAAAAATTATTTATTGAGAGTGGCAAATTTTCCTATTAAGAAATGTTGCTCACCACTAGTGAGCAAATAACTATTTTTTTTTTGTAATACTGCTCCTAAGAATGGTTTAAAAGTAATCTTGGAAATCTATGTAGTCTCATTATATAAAATTAGAAAAAAAAATTGTTGGATAATTACAAAATGGAATTTTATTTTTTTTTGTGTGTGTGTGTGTTTAATTATATGACTGCTGCTAGTACAACTTCTGTGCTTTTCATACTCATACTTCCCTTTAGAGCAATTAATCACTCCTAAAATGAACTATATGCCAACAGGGACCAGCAAAAATGTATATGCATGCATATATTTAAAATTGTTTTACGTCAATTTATGTAAAAGTACACAGGTGCTTTGTAGGTTTCATAACCTTTGATTATCTGCTTTATTAAATATTATTCTACTCTTATGCATTCTATAAAATCGCATTAAAATCAGAATTCCTCAATTTCTGTTTTACGATTTTGTAAAAGAAAAATGTGATATGAAGTAGAAGATGCTGAAACCTCTACAGATTAGTTAGTGTTTGCCAAATAAATATTTTTACTACCAAACCTATATTCTTAGTTATATATTGTGAAAAGATTTAATTGCTGTTTTAGATAGACTTCAATGTATTTGTAACTTTTCTAACACTTTCATATTCTAGTAATCTTACTAATGTTATATCATATTTATACTTATTCATTAAGCAACCTGAATAGTGGTGTTCTGTAGCCATTATTCTGAAATATAATTTCCATGATGCTAGATAGTTATTTATATAGTAGTAACATAATTCATTTCATTCATTTAACTTGGGATACTTCTGAAAGATTCCAAAAATAGCTTAATCCCTAACAATTGTGGATTTATTATTGGTGTTAATAACAAATATCTTTTTAAGATTACATTCCTATAAGCGTTTTGTACAGGGAACTATGGATATGTGTAGAATACAACATTAATTTAAAATATAAAGAATTAAATATATTTTTCACATTTTATAAATTTTACAATTGTAAATTATTTATTCAATTTATATGTTTCATTGGTTCCCTCAAAAATATTCAATTATCTAAAACTATATTATTGTCTTTTTACATTATTTCTGATTTCTCTTTTCAAGGGTGAAATTGACATTTTTTTTCTCTTATCATCTATGATGCCCTTAAATTAATCAGTGAGGTTGTAAAAATGATGTGCTAATAATTTCTTATTAATGTATATTATATTTAGAACTGTCAGTTTTTAAATTTTTTAACTGAAGACTGTATTTATCAAATTATAATCTGTTTAGTGTGTGAATTTCTCAAGGGGTATATATATAGAGAGATTTTTCTCAGGATAATATTTAGTGCCTTATAGGTAATAAATTTAAATGCAGCAGAGTCATAAATGAAAAATATATTTAGGGTATGAAACTACATTCTGAAAATTGCATAGCACACACACACATAAGTATCAAATTCAAAACTATTTTCAACTTTAAGTAATAAATTAGAAATTCATGGAAGTGTGATTTTTCTCCACTAACAGGAAATTATATAATTTTTTTTTTCAATAAAGTAGGCAATGTTTTCTATTAGTGGTAGTATATGGAGCTATGTTTTAAGAAGCTGAAACCCACCTTTTAGAAAGCCTGCATTAACCATAGATTTGTATTGCAGTAAATTGAGCAACCAATATTTTAAACCTTCATTTTTTATACACAAACCTGTAATTATTATAAATACTCATGGAAAAAATTATTTCCAACATGGTGGGAATCAAACCTGCAACTCTCCAGATATGTACCAGAGCACTCTACCTTTAAACCACACATCGAACAATAATTTGCTTTTATGATATGACCTATAATATTTCACTGAAATGTGATGGACCTTGCACCATCTGTGCTTCAGGGGAGGCAATTTATTTTTCAATTGCTGCTAATGACTCGGATGTTAATGAGGAAATCGCTTCACGCTTAAGCATTATTTATGAAAAATTCATCCATAGTAAATAAACAAATTACCTATATGTATATAGAATTCAATAAATACTCGTGAAAAAAATTAAGTGAAAGATTTATAGGTCGCATCGTGGAACCAAATTATTATCCGATGTATGGTTTAATGGTAGAATGCTCTGGCATATATCTGGAGAGTTATGGGTTTGATTCCCACCATGTTAGCAATAATTTTTTTCACATGAGTATGTATTGAATTATATATCTACAGGCAATCTGTGTATTTACTATGGATGTAATTATTATTTTGTTTTTAAGCATAGAAGTTTTTTCTTCAATAAAAAAAAAAACTAAAATTTCATGCATACTTTTGTATTTATTTTATGTCATAAACTCAATATAAAATTCATTAGATGACTGTTTGTTTACACTATTCTTCTTTAATAATAATTTTTATTCTGAAAAGGAAATAAAGGTATCATGGGTTAAAATAAAAAATTACCGTACATTATTTGGTTACTTTTGGGAGTTGCTCTATCCCCACCTCTCATTTTTTTTTTTTAAGCTTAATGGCATACTAGTGCTAAAGTTAGTGTTCTTGTTTTTTTAGGGTTTAGGTTTTATTGTGAATTCGATTTATGCACAATTTCCAGAACTGATTACTACATTTACACATTTTGTTTAAACTGAAATAATCTTAAATAGAATACCCATGTATTCTATCAAATATATTTCCTTTAGAAAATGGAAAAAATAATTTTTACAATTTCAGGAATTCTGTATGGTGCACAACAGGTTAAATTTAATCTCTTTTTTTTTTGCTGTTAAATCTAGATAAATGTTATAACATTTGCTTATGCCTTAGGTCTTATATATGTCAGTTTTTATTTAATGTTCAAATTTTCTTTCATATCCATTTAGAATTGTATAAAAAGCACTTCTCTCATTTCATTAGGTATTGGACACTTTGGATTCATGGTTAGAAAATTATGGTTAGCTCCTCTATAATAAAGTAATGCAAACTTCTTTCCCAAAAGCCCACTCTGCCCATGGTCAATAGGGAACACCGATGAGCTTGAAAAGGCCACTGGCCACACTCTGGATGGCCTTGACAGGAGACTACCATATGTCTCCCAATGGCTGTCCAGTGGGTCCCCTTCCCTGAGCTTTCGGGGTCCTTATGACCTGGTCATTTAACCCATTGTATGCAAAAACAAGTGCCGCTCAGAGGTAAAACAACCCAACTCTTTCTCAAAAGAAATACTTATTATTCATTGAGCTCAATTAATAGTCTGTTTAGCCTTCCTAGAGGCTTATTGTAGTCTTAGTTACTGATATGTCATAAAGCCCTAACCAGTTGGTCTTCCAAAACTTTTTCTTGTAGCTTTTTACCAGATTTTTTAAGATTTAGAAGTAGATATTTAATATACACAGTTTTCATTTAAAAGATGTTTATGTATTTCCTGATGCCTCATATATCTGAATTCTTCCATATTTCAGTAAAACAATGGTAGCTTTCTTCAGATTATGCTGATTATTATTTATTATGATTAACTTTATTTTTTACTTATAACAATTTTTTGTTACATATAGTTATGTGATATATGCCTGTGGGAACCAAACTATATTTATAATTTTTTAATCTTGAAAGACTACTCTTTTTTTAGTTGAAACTGAAAATTCTTATTCCATGAAATGACATTAAATATTTTTAATTAATTCACAAACATGGGAAATCACCCATTCATAGAACTTTCCATATTCAGATTATTCATAGATACATATGGTGATCTTGGAGGTTTAGGTAAACTCAGATATTCTTGAATAAGTTTGGCATTAATATGGGTAAAGTATGTAGTACCAGGCACTATCAGAAGGAGGGCACTTCCACCATTTGGCAAAAGTCTCAAACATAGAGAGCCCAGATCTGGGGAGATTTGAACCCTACAGTTCAAAAATGGGTGTCTCTAGCTGATCCTATCTCTAGCTGATCCTAAATTTCTGACTTGTCCACACCTTTTTGAAACTCTTAAAGCACTGTTTGTATATATACAGTTTGATTGTTTTTTTTGTGTGTGTGTGTGTGTATCTGCAAAATTTTAAATTGGTACCGCCTTAAATGTTTTCAAGTATGGGCAAAAAAATGTATTTATTAGTCACTAGAGTATCGGAGATCTTGTAAATTTTGCTATATTGCTACAAAAATGCAGCTGGGATTGAGATTTATCTCCACAAAACTCCCTGTTCTTGATTACCTTGACGGAGGCTACCATCGTTTCCCAAAGCTGTCCATTGGGTCCCCTCTCCCCAACCTTCTCTGAGCCCTAGTGATCCTTGTGACTGGCCATTTGGCCTTTTGTGTGCAAAAATGTGACATTCATAGGTAAAACAACCTAACAGCAACTCAAAGCTTCAACAATTGCCCCTCTCTTCTTACTCAGAACATGGGTTAATCCTCTTGCAAATATAATGCATCCTTAAATTTGACTCTGGACATTCATTAATATCACTGCCTTATTTAATAATTGTAGATTAGAAAGGTTGCTGTAAGATTACCAAAATATATTTTTTTTATATACAGGGTTATCAATTAGTGATGCTATAGCATGATAAAGCTTTACTGTGACAACTTTAGTTTCTTTTGAAGTCTTAATTGTATTGAAAACTGGGTTGACAGAAGGTCTGAGAAAGTGGTGCCTAAACCATTGGCTTCCCTAATAAGGTGAGGATAACGTAACCTCATGCTAATGAATCTCACCAAAATTTATAACTCTTTAATAGAATATAAATTCTTAAAAAACAGTCTGTCGTATAAGTGCACTGTGCACAAAGGAATGTATAATGTTAAAAAAATTCTCAACTTGTACTTCATATTAGGATATAATTTTTTTAACATGATTATCCTTATAAACAAAACTGTACATTTAATGCAATTTGTAACAGTAAAGATTTGTGCAAGGACAAGGTGTTCCTAAATATATATATTGAAGAGAAATACAGGTCCAATTTAGTTGGCCTATCATATCAAAAATCTCAATAGAAAATGAATTGTTTAAGCCACAGATCTTTCTGCTAGCACTGATTCTTTTGTGATTTTATATTTGAAGATAAAATGTAATTGGCTTGTAAAAGCAATTGTATACATACCTACCATTTTATTTTTTCTTTGTTCTTATTATTGTATCATTCTTATTTTTAACAATTTCTTTTAATGTCTGGAATTCCAGTGATAAGTCATTTATTGTGTTTGGTTGTGAAACAAAGGATACTGGTTTGAATCCTGAAATAAGGTGCAGATGTTTAATGTGTATTTCCTTTCTGTTGAAGTCTTTTGTAATGGTGCTTTGAAATTTTTATATCTACCATTTTGTTTTCCTCTGTTCATATTACCTCTTTCATTTTTTTTTATAATTGCTTCTAATGTCTCTGATCCCAATAGTCAAGCATTTATTTTATTTGGCTGTGGAACAAAGATATACTGGTTCGAATCCTGGAGTATGGTGTAAATGTTTACATTTGTGTTTTCTTGCTGTTGAGGTATTTTCTAATGGTGCAGTATAGTGAGAAGCTCTTTTCAGATATCCATGGCAAGTGAGTGCTTGAAGTTAAATTTATCTTATTCAATATTTTTTTATGTATATAAATTGTACAATATTTTTAAGGTCTTGCTAAAACTTTTATTCTGGACATATCAAAAATTCTTTGCTTGCTCTGTAGGCATAATCAATTTTTCCCATGCCTCACCTATCCCTAGAAAATAACTAGCAAATCTATAGCTTTCAGCTTTAATTTTTATTCTATTCTTAAAGTTCTAATCTTAACATTATTCAGTCATTCAGTGGTAAGTGCTACAGAACATATCAATTTCAGCTGATAATATTTAATGCAAATTTTTAATATGTGATGATGGTATTAGAAAATTTTGCATTGGCAAGATGAATGGGCAATCAAATATTGTGGAATTTTTTATGAATATTCAAACATATGTTTAAAATTTATATATGAAATAGGGATTTTCTAATTCCAAGCAAGTGAAATAGAATTTAAGTAATATTCTGCATATTGCTTATCCTGGGATTTAATATCAAAAAGTAGGTAACAGATGTGGAACAAGTATTAACCCTTCCTGTACAATCACAAGATATATATTAGTTTTCAAAATTGCTATAAATTGGTTTCAATACATTTCCCATTCCTCTTTCTTCATATTTTTGTGGTTTATAATTATCTTTTTGTGTGACACATGAACTATTTCTGTTCATTAGTTATTTCAGAATAAAGATTCCAAAGTTGAGTAAATTTTAAAAAATAAATCTTGGTCATGAGAAGAGTTAATCCTTATTAAAACAATATATATCTTTTGAATGTTTCTGTGATAGGTTCAGTCAAAAATATGAATGGGACTTTTACATTTTTGATAATTAATTTTTTAATTTAAGTCATTAGTGATACTATGTTTAAAACAAGTCCAAAACTACCATATGTAAAGGTAGTGAATACAAGTTTTGTTATTTATGTAAAATAAATTACTAAGAACTATATTTAGAATAATGAAATTGACATATTAACACCATCAGTTTCTGCATTATTGCTTAGCATTCTAATATCCAAAAAAAAAAAAATCCGTCAAATTGATTAATTTTATTAGAAAAATGTGACATAACAATTTTCATTAATTGCATAGTTTATCTTTGTTAGTGATTTATCATGTTGCAAGCATTACTCATATACTGATTATGGCAGCCCCTATATACCTTCTGTTTTCTCAAAATCATTGACTTCAGAATGATCTTTAACAGGGATAAAGTGGGCATATATGAGGCATTTAACCATTCATTTAGGAATGACAAATCTGTGTTCATTCGTAGGGAAAAAAAAGTATTCGTAGTATAAAATTATATTTATGGCCTTATTTTTATTTGATATAAATTTTATGTTTGATATAAAATTCTTGACTTCAATTTTAACTGTTTAGCATTTGATTTAGTTTTACTTCTTATAATATTAGAGTAAAACTGATCATTGTTGAAATCATAATTTAAATTTATAAGTTGTCACAAGTAATTTTAAGCAAAATTATTTGTACTAATTTTTTAAATAGCATTTATCTTCAACTATTTTGAAAGGGATTACACCTAGTTCTCATAGCAGATCTTATGCAGTAGATGGTTCATAGAAATGGCCATGTAAATGGGAAAATGCAGAAAAAGTGAGTTATTTAACATGGATTTCAGTGTTGGTATAATAACTTGAGATAATTTCTTAATTTTAATGTAATAAAAAAAAGTTGGAAAACAAAGTGTATGAAAAAATTGTGTGCAATGCATTTGGACATCTGAAGCAAAATTAGATTTTGGACTAGGTGTTCAATCTCTTTTATTCTTGGAGAAGAACTAGGTGATGATATTAATGTGGGATGCTCTTCATAAAGTTATTCTCATTATCAGAGGTGAGAGCACTGACACTTCCAGCAATGATCTGAAGCAAATATGGAGGCAATGGATGTTGATAGAGTTGTATATGAAAGGAAGTCTGCAGGCTCCAAGCTTTCTGTACTTTGTTCCTTCATCAAAAAAGACATTATGGATAATTGTTTGGCCGTTTTCCTACATTAATAGATAATAAGACTGCAAAGATTTTTTCATGTGTTTTTTGTTACTTTTTCTACTTCTTTCTGCTCTTGGGTATTCTTCTACCAAGTTTTGGGGTACATTTTCTGTTATATTAATGGATCCTTAAACGACCAGGTTTTTAAATTAATTTTGGTGCATTGTCACCTTTATCTGAAGGCTTTTCGATAAGCCTTTGCTCTTTGTGAAGTTGAATTAATTCCTCATTGCTCATCACTTCCTTGCTTTCTTTTATCCGATTTTCTACATTCACTTCTTCATATTCCTTATTCTTTGCCAAGAAGTCACCACATTGTTTAACAACTTTTAAGTGATAATCCTTACAGTAAAGTCTCTGAAGTCATTGTAGTTCACTGACTGCTAGGGAGATATGACAACGAATGTTTGCATGATCATCCTTTTATGCAGATTCTTGAATTTGATGCATTGCCTTCCTTTAACAAAGACATTGTGATTTTTTTTTTCCAAACACATCTCTAAAAAAATTTATGTATCTGTGAGAGAACAATGTTTTCTTTAAGCACTTACTCCAAGAAAACGTAAATGGGCAAAATATAAAAAGGGAACTGGGTGTATATCATTGTTTCTTTTAACTGAATATTTTATATGTGCTTGCGAAATTCCGTACAACTGAGATAGTATATACCAAAGATAACAGTAAATATAGCTATGCTAATGTTAAAATTCTTATACCTGCTAATTGTTTTCATAAAAATATTGTAAGAAGAATAAGTGATAAAATTAGTTTTATACTTTCATCTAGGATTTATTTTAGAGGGTGCTTGGGAAAATTGTCTTTAAACAGTTGGGGCAGAGTTTGGCTCAATCAGTAGTGTGTGCCAGGCTCATAAACTGCAGTTATCAAGTTTGAGTTAAATCTGTGCCAGCATTGAGATTTATCTGTCCTAACCCCTACTCTATCCTCAGTGAGAAAGGATACATCTTTGGGTTTGGAAAGGCTGCTGACCATCAGATGGGATGTAAAGCTGTGGTTCTGCATGCAGGCAAGCAAGTTAAAGAACATGCTGGATAGCCTTGATGGGAGGCTTCCATCTGTCTTCTAACAGTTATAAAATGGATCTCCTTGCACAACCTCCTTTGTGTCCATGTGATCTTTGTGTGCAAACAGTGATCCTCAGAGGTAAAACAACCCAGCACTCTTGAAACAGTTGCAGTAACTGTTATTATTCTAAACTGAAAAGATTGTAGAATAGTCTGTTATGCCTAAAAGACAGAATGGCAAAGAATGCTTCATAAATTCTTTTACCCCTGTGAACAATTGTTCTGACGTCACTGGGGGTAAAAATAGCTCTGAAGCTACTAGCGGAAAAGTTAAAGGTGGTTTAGAACCAATGAAGGAACCAAAGGGGGAGATAGAAGTTTGATATTCAAGATACAATTTTAATTATGTTGTAATCGGTATAAGGGTAACAATGACAGTATAGTCATTAACGAAAATTCTAGGGAGTGGGGGAGGTTGGTTAACGTTTTTGGGTCCACTTAGTCTCAGATTTTCAGGGACTATCATAGAGAATATTATATTAAGGCAATGGCGGGTATAAATCCATCCACCCTTAGATACACTGCTGAAGTAAGTAATATTCATAAATTTTACTAATTATTAATGTATACCAGATTTCAATTGAAAATGTGATAAAGTTGAAAATTAATATTTAAAAAGTAAACGGAAGACATATGACACCAAAGTTGACCCTTAATGAAGGTTTCAGAAACATTAATGAAAGGTCTGCTGAAACCAATTAAGAGTAAAATGAGAATGAAAGATGCTTAGCTTGGTGAAAGATATGCGATTACTTTCCCAAATACAAGTATCTTCTTATGTTCCACTTGCATATACACAAAGCCAACTTCTAAAAGAAGTATTTAACTTCAGAAAAGACAAAAATTTAAAACATTTTTGTTTGCATTGACAAATATAGACAAGAATGTTTGATGTTTTTGTCTTGTGCTAAAAAGTTTTTTTAATTGTTGACATACTCTTTTTTGTGTTTAGAAGTAGTGAAGAAAGTGAAAATAGTAATCAGTGATAAATATTTCATTCTGTAGGGCTCATGATTTAATTATGGATGAAGCAGAACTTAAGTGCAGTGTGGAATATTGTTACATGTGAATCATTATATTTACTGTTGAACATAACTTGTAAATTAAAATATTTGAAACAACTCTAAAAGTGTTTAAAACATGCCAAATTTAGGAACATTGTAATGTTTTATTTACAAAGCATTAGATAATTTTGTTTTAAGTTAAAGTTTTCGTTTTCTGACAAATTATACATTAACGTTTTTGTAGTGTGACTATATCTAAACAATTGTCTTGAAATGTTCAAATATTTGCAGTTAGAATATATTTAGTTCATGTTTTAATTGTAAACAATTAGCTATTTGCATAAAATAGTGTTTTATTTTTATGTTCGTTAAAGGTTTCATGTATAGAAATGCACTGTTTATGATATTCTTTTACCCAAAGCTGAAGTTAAGTGTCATCAGCTAGAAAACATATCACTGTATTAGTTCGTGCAAAATGATAGCAAATTAGTTTGTAGAATGCCATCTGTTATCAAATTATTTTTCACTTATGCATGTGGTATATTTAAGCTTCTCAGAGTCGTACAGTAGTGTGCTGGCCACACACAAGAGCTCTGTTTGAGAACGAAGCAGTGAAATTCTTGGAATTTTCATAAATGAATACCCGACTCAACCCCTTGGGCACCTCTGTACACAGTGATGTTTTGGTGTTCTTTACAGACTCTCTCATTAGGGTTCATCACTGGCATGTAATAGAGAAATATTTGTGACTTAGATGCAGTTCTTTACATGCAAAGGATATATAATCTGAAAGTCATTGTTCTGCTTGCAAACTAGCTTAACTAAATATATTTTTCTAAGCATAAAATACAAACACTATGCATAATATCAAATATGTTACTTTTAATTATGTTAAGCCACTCATTAAAATTATCACATAATATTCTATACAAGACTCCATATTATTAGTAAAATTTTCCTGCTAATTTTATAACATGTAAGTACTGTTATATACTGATAAAAAAAAAAAATCTGTTAAAAACCGCCTCTACTCCTTTCGCTGTACCTGAATTTGCGGTCGTAGGAAAAAAGTGTACATAGTGTATTTTTGAGAACATGCTCAAGGGGATATTTAATAGAATTTATCTTCCTCATTAAGTGCTGTTTTCGTGGCATGGAAAGGATTGGTCTGTGATATAAATGAGTAAAATGAGTACAAAGTAGAAGGCCTTTATGTCAGATAGATCTGCACATGAGATAAGAGATAAGATATTTCTATCATGTCGGATGTTCGGTTTTATTATCTCTGCACTATATCTATATATTGTGCTCCAAAGTATGTCTTGAGTTACTACTCATTATAAAATCACTGTTACTGGAACTCATCTCAGGATTTAACAATGCAAATGTATTTGTTTATTTTCTTTTAATGTATATCTTAGAGGTAGTTGTGTAAAGACTTGTTATGCTTTCATGAAAATATATATGGACGATTCTTCATGTAAATAATACTAGTTCTTATCGATGAAAGATAAGAAAATACAGATAATGGAATATTATTATTGCTGGCAATTTTTCTTGTTTCCTTAACGATACAATCAGTCAATCAAAAATCCATTCTTATGAAATTGTTAAATATACTAATGTGAGAGTTAAGAAAGTGGTTTAAGACGACTGCTACAGAATTGTGTATATTGCACTTGTAATAAGTAGTAAATTAGTTATGTGTAAAGTTGTATCATATTTTACTCGTAGTGAAAATAGCACAACTCATTTGCTTTTGATCATGGCAGTTATAGTTTAATATATGTGTGGTAAAGATAAAGTTATAAAAATTCGCATGTGTAAATATGTATTTGTATATAATGTACAGAATGCTTTTGTTCTTGAAGCTTGTGTATGTGTTTGTACATTAATATATCGTAACAGTTGTGATCATGCTTGTAAGTAGACCTGTAAAAATGTAAAGATTGACAGAAATGTCTTGGAGATATCAGATACTGTCTTGTTTCGAAAGAAACTATTATTTTTGTACTGTTGGTAATGGACCTATATTCAAGAATGTAAGGATAGAACTTTTACAGCTTTACATTCAGTAATATCTATTTAAAAATAAGCACACATTAAAAAGTGTGCAGGTTAAAGTTACTGCAAACAGGAAATATTGACATATTTTTATCCATTGTAAAATAAGAGGTATAACATGCTGCTGAAAACAGGTTAAAGTAAAGAGGCAGGGGAATGAAATTTTTCTGCTGACTTTCTAATTTCACTCAGTTTTACTATACGTGTCACATTTAACAATTTCGTGTAGCCCTTTTTCCTATCTCCTTTTAAAAGGGAACATTCCAAAGAAAAGTAATTAATATTTCTATTAAAGGCAGAATTCACTTTTAAACTGTAGTGAGCTGAAGCCAGGGCCGGATCTAGGGGAGGGCCATGCCCATCTTGTGAATGTTAATAACCAAAATGAAGGCAAAACATTTTGTAAGATTTTTTTTTTAAAGAGCACTAAAAAAAGGAAAATTATATATAAGAACGGCATTCTGACTCTGATCAGTCACTTGATCTCAACCCAGTGGCAAAACTAGAACGTCATGGGCCCCAGTGCAAAAAAAATTTTTTTTTAGAAACGGTGTTCCGAACTTTTTCAGCATCCACTGATCTCCTACGAAGTCTCATTCTTCCTGTGGACCCTCTACGAAGACTTAACTCTTTCTGCAGACCGTTTTCTTCTTGCCTTTTTAAAATGCAATACTTGGTGCATTTTAACGAAAATACACTGTTGGCCATTAAAAGCACACCACCAGGAAAAACTCGTCAGATTGTCCCAAAATGTGCAAGATGGGTAGTCCATGGGAGAACATGTAAATGATTCAAAGCGCAGCACATCATGTGGGATAGAAACGCCCCCTGGAAGTGGTATAAGAGGAGATTACAAAGAGCCAGTGAAAGCACTGGAATTGTGTTTGCTCGCAGTTCTTGTGCACTAAAGGATCAAGTATGCCCCGTCGAAGAACACAGCATCCATACGACTAGGTTTCCTACTTTGATCGAGGGAGAATTGTGGGAATACGGGAAGGTGAATTATCGTACTGAGACATCGAATTGGACAGAATGCTGCCACAGTGATGAGAATATGGCATCAGTGGGTAGAGGAGTAACAAACTCGCCGATGTGAGGGATCTCAACGGCCCTGTCACACGAACGAGAGGAGAGACATCTTGTGTGCATGGCTTTGAATGATTGTACAGCCACATCAAACACCTTAGCTCAACAGTTAGGGTAAGTTGCATATCAACCAGTGTCCACATGTACGGTTCGACGTCATCTACAGCATCGAGCATCTTTACTTCGGCAACCATTGACTCTACAACACAGGCATATGTGACTAATGGTGCCAAGAACGTTGCACATGGATGTGAGAATGGCATCGCATCATCTTTTCAGACGAATCCTGCTTCAGTATGCAGCACCATGATGGACGAATCCGTATCTGACGGTACCGCGACGACATGCATGGCAGTGCCATACAGGTCCGACCCCCTAGTGTTATGGTATGGGGTGCCATTGGATTCCACTTTCGCCTTGTGCGCATTACTGGTACTGGAACAGCCAGCATTACATCACTAAGGTGTTGGAGCCTATGGTCGTACCTTATCTTTAGGGGATGTCTGGTGCCATTTACCAGCAGGCAATGCCTGACCACATATGCATCATTCAACAATTCCTGGATAGCCACCATGTGACGCTTCTGCCTTGGCCTGCACATTCACTGGATCTGTCCTTAATTGAGCATGTCTGGTCCATTATCTCACGACTAGCACACGACACCAGCTGCTGCTACAACAAATGAACTTTGGCTATGTATCGAAACTGTATGGACTGACATTCCCCAAACACACATCCGACGTCTCATCCTCTCAATGCCAGACTGTAGCAGCGGCTATATGCCGCGCACAAGACACTGATTTCTTTTTATTCCACAAGTCTCGGTTGTATTTGTAATCATTTAATCCGTGTAACATAAGCTATGTATTCACTAAATATGGCTTTGATATCTCATTTTTTCTTGGTGTTGCACTTTTAATGGTCAGCAGTGTAGATATCCTCACAACGATGATTCCCTGAAAGACCAAGAATAGATTATATCATCAATTCTTTTTATGCTGTTCATTTATTGACCATTTCCTAATTTGAATCAGTTTGGAGAAATTTTTGTCATCAAAGTCAATTTCATTTGAATTGACATATTTCCAATCTAAAGCAATAAAATGGTTATGTAATCGCGGTAAATTACCCTTTCCGTTACAGCTTTCTAAAACATTAAAAATAGTTTGCGGGATCCCTTTCCTTACTTTGCGGAACACTAGTTTCGGGGGACCACTGTTATTAAAATGAGAATCCCAACCACACCAATTATACTCCTGCACCAATGGTAGTTTGCCCCCTAACTCCGCCCCTAATATTTTTTGCAGATGCAAGTCTTTGCTAAAACTGTATAGTTAGTATTTAAATTGCGCGGAACTGGTGCATTGGTTTTATTAATGCTACGAGTAAAAAAAAAGTTTAAATATTTTAATTTATAATTCTAGACTGACGCATACGATATGAAAGTCTAAGACAGGTTACTTGTAAAGTTATTTTTTATTATGTATGTATCACAAGAAAGTTAAGCCTTTTGATTACAAACTAAATAGTTTGAGAATTTGGCTGTAGACTATCGAGGCATTGCATTTGGTATAATAGCATTAACTTTATTTATCTCAAAGTATTGCTGAGTATATTTTAGGCAAGGACGTATCCGAGGGGGGGGGGGGGTCACCCCAAATCCCGCCGTCTTTTTGGCCAAGGCCGAAAGGTCTTGTACTAACTGTCGAACTTCTCTACCTACTTCAATATTCGAAACACAGGTATCTTTGTATAATTTTAATTCAGTCCATGTTATGTAGCCGACGCTAAAAATAGATTTAAAAAATAAACAGCTGTAAAATTCTATTCCTTATAAAATATAATTTTGTATTCTATAGGGAATAAAATTTTAACCTTTTTTTATTTTAGTAATTAGAAATCCTTGTTCAAGTCTTATTCTTTTCACTCCCCCCCTCCCAAACTAAATCTTGGGTGCGTGCGTAATTTTTCAGTAACATTAAATTATCTAGATTTTTTACTAGCAGTCGTTCTACTAATGCGATAAATTCAAATTTGTATATTGAATAGTGCCATAATTATAGTAAGTATATGATTTACTCATTGTAGTTATTCAAATGTAACTTTTACTCATTATTAACCTCAGAGAAAACAATTCATGAAAATTGTATTTCAAGTGGATATTGATATGTTAATAATTAGTTCTGCAGTTCTATTTATGTTTAGTTGTTAACGGAAGTAAAACCGATATGTATAGAAATGATAGCAAATGAAAATTAAACTTTGTCGGAATTAAATATCGAAAGCCTTCGGTGCAGTTTTTAAACATTAGGATTTCGACGTTTTATACACAAAACTAGTGCCAAAACGTGGATAGTCTCAGCAAGTTTCTGGAAGAAGACAGGTGATAATTTTTCCTATATTTCGTTTCAGTCAATTCCAAGATTTTCTTCTAATCAGCAGCATGTTTTATCTTCAAAGTGTGCCTGTCATAAATTCCTCGTTGGCTAAGGCCGAAAGGTTTGCATCGTAGAAACTCGATTAGCTATATGAAGAGAACAGTATAATAAATATACCTCCGCATATTTTTATAAATATCAAACTATTATTTTGTGACATCTGATTTAGTCTTCAGCATGTGTAATACAGACATGTTTTATCACAAAGTCTGCGTGGACTGTTCAACTTGTAACTCACTCGTATGATTCAGGAAATAATTCTACATGACACTTCATTACTTTCACAGTAACTTATAACTCAACGTTTTAAAGAAGTATAGTGTGTATTTCATGCACCTAGTTGCTTCATAATTTACTTCAACTGTCCTATTGTTACTGCTAGAAAGATATCAGGTACCACAAGTTTCTTCTAGAATTTCCCGAAGAACCTCTCTCTGTGTGTGGTAATTAATGTGGCCCGCTACGTCTGTGTGTGGCCAGCCAAATTTAACTTTACCTGCTATACTTCTGCAAGGATTTTGATATTTGTAATCACATAGAGTGAATCGGATACTCTCTTCAAGAATCAAAAACATACTTAGCTGTTGAAAACGCAATCAGATGTCGTGCTGTAAATCAGAGTAATAAATAAATGCATCTTTAAATCTTATGTGTATTGTGTCAGTTTATTTTTACTCGTTTTCAAGTAAAAGCTTTAATAATACATAATCTGAAGTTTTGCTAAATGCGTTTTTCGAAGAAATATGGGTATTACAGAGCGAAGTACGAGTGCAGGGTATTTTAATACACTATTCGGTCTACATCTGTGACTACATAGTCTAATTTTAATCGCAAAAAATTATAAACAATATGTAAATTATCCTTAATGAATCTCGTATTCAAATGTTACCTAAACTTTTTCATAAAAAAAAAATTTGCTTCACTTCTCCCATTACCTCAGGTAATAGAGAGTATAATGTACATGAAAATTCTTTAAAAAGCTGAATGCAATAATTTTAAGACATAACTAAAAATGATCCACTGTAAACAGTAGGTAGTCACTGGAAGACGAGCTATGCACCAATCCCCTGTGATGATGCATTGAACCGGCCAGGCCTAGCACCTAATGTCCGACCCCGCCTTCTCGAGGTGCAGACCGTTAGTACCTTTCAGAAGAGATACTCTCTTGCGGAAGTGAACGGAAGGGGAGGGTTGTCAGATTAGTGTGGCCTACTGATCTGGACAACTATGGCTACTTTTTTTTTTTTAGGGGGCGGGGGTGGCTCAGTCGGTAGCGCGCCAGGCTCATAATCTGTAGTTCCCAGGTTCGAGTCCCAGCTGGGTCAGCGTTGAGATTTATCTCCGCAAAATTCCCCGCCCTGCCCACACCGATGGGCTTGGAAAGGCCGCCGTCCGTCGGATGGGACGTTAAGCCGTGGCCCCGTGTGCAGGAGAGACATACCCTGTGCACGCTAAAGAACACGCTTGATGGGAGACTACCATCTGTCTCCCAACAGCTGTTCCAGTGGGTCCCCTCCCACAACCTTCTCTGAGCCTTCGGGGTCCATGTGACCTGGCCATTTAGCCCATGGTGTGCAAAAAAGTGCCGCTCAGAGGTAAAACAACCCAAATTTTCTTTTTTTCTACCCTGCTGAGGAGTGGTCAACCACACAGGGTCCTGGTGCTGACCATATAAACCCACTGGACAGATATATGGCTCCGAGTTTGATTATGAATCCTGATTTTGCTGGGCTTCTGTGGAGGGATAATCTTCCGCTGTGTTTTCTGTTTGTTTGTGGGTTGACAGCCCCAAGTGAATAGATTCACATGATATGTTTATCAGCTGGTGGATAATCCTGAGCAGAGGTCATCGCAGGCACCTGAACTCTGCTTCTATTGGCATCGTCAAATTCTACATTGGAGGAAGTCTTCCAGTGTAGATGGCTTCAGCCTTTAGTGGTGGGGGAACGGGTCTTTGCCCCATGTCTGCGATTAGGGGACTGTTTGATATTGTCGGCATTCCCTCTCTCAATAAACTTAATTTCTTTAAACATCCCACTAACCATTTTCTCTCCATAGGTAGTTGGAATGTGAGGACTCTGCACAGAGCTTTTTCTCTTGATGTCCTCACACCAGAATTCCACCATTATAATTTAGATATTCTTGGCTTACAAGAGACCAGATGGACAGATAACGGTCAGATTCTTAAAAAATCTTAAATTTCTCTTTTCAGGGAGGGATGACAATAAGCATCACCAAGGCATGGGTCTGCTTCTCAGCAGACACGCTAGTGATGCTCTTCTTGGATACGAGTGCATTAATGAAAGGTTTCTTACAGCAAAATTTCAGACAAGCGTTAAAGACTTGAATGTTATCTGCTGTTATGCCCTCACTGAGAATGAGGATAGATTTTACGGACAAATTCAGGATATTTTGAATTCTGTCAAGAAAGGAGATATTACCCTTGTTCTAGGTGACTTCAATGCCAAAGTTGATACTGACTCATCATGCAAATGCCTGTCAACCAGATTCTTAATTCTATTAAGCATAATCATACAAAGTATTTTCCCTGGAACAGAGTAGGCGATACCCCTATAGTTATCGCAAGAACTGCGATCCCCTTTTTTGAAAATAGGGATAATAATAGCTCTGATAAAATCCGCAGGAACCATGACTTTATCATAAAAGATAATTCAAAATTTCAGTCATCCAAGTGGTAACCGAAACATTCCCAGCTCTAAGCATTTCATCTACCCCTGGGGATTTATGAAGTTTAAGTTTAGAAACGGCCAAAATAACTTCAGCCTGTCCGTTTTCTACCACATAAAACATTAACTATCTGGTACCGCTCTCTGTTGTTGTGCTGCCTAACTGTTTCCTCAGCTTTGTCAGCCAAGCCATCAAGCCAAAGATTCTTATCAGTAGCTAACTGATCCTTTACACGTTTATTAAGTTCTCTGTAATGCTTTCTATTAGGACTAGTAGGGTATTGATTAAGGGCATTCCTGCAGTTCTTTCTTTCCGAAATAAGCTCAAGTGCCTTATCACTCGGATAATTTTGCCTCTTCTGCTCCTTTTTTCCTAAAAGTGTATTGTTAGTTTCCAAAAAAGCCTGTTTAAAATGGTCCCATTCTTCCTCAACTTCAGTAGTAAGCAAACCATGACTGTCATATGACTAAGTAACCTATCATGGTAAGCTTTAGCTATAACTGGGTCTTTCAGAGCTTCAGTATTAAAGGTAAAAATTTTAACCCTAGCATAACACTTTTTAAGTTGCAAGACACATTTAACAAGGTAATGGTCAGATCTAATATCTGCTCACCTATATGCCCTGGTATTTCTAACGGAACTAGCCCATTTGCTGTTAATATATAATCAATCGCAAAAGCTCTCTTCTCACGATCTTCAGGATGTATAGCTACTTGCCAATAACCATTTTTTTAGTCCAGACCAGAAAAGTATTGTTAATCAGAAAGGATATCAAGTATGTCATCAAATTTCCGCAATCTTTTTAGTAACATCATTGCATAGCAGTGGATAGTAAAAACAAAATCACATTGACCCATACCTTGCATTCAGCTAAAATTATCAGTGATGTCCAGGGACTAGATATCTTGTTTTTCCCCATTTTTTACGAGTTATCCAATTTCCTGCCGTTTAGCTAATGGAATTCATTTAGTAGTGGATGGGAGGAATGTTACCAATCCCATTATGGTTGATAGTCATTCATCATCATCATCCTCAAGCACCCATGGGCTATGGAGGTCCAACCAGATTAAGCAATTTAGTTCTCCAAACATATCGGTCCTGAACTACAAACATATCTGGCCACTGTACACCAATTCTAAAAAGGTCCCGTTTGACATTGCCCACCGCATCCCAGGTCTCTCCCTTCTTTCTGAGGCCTTTAGACACACTGTTCATAACCCTATTGGCAAATCTAATTATTCATACGGGGAACATGGCCAATCCAACGGAGTCTCTGAGTAGCTTGGTAGTCACTGGAAGGAGAGCTATGCGCCAATCCCCTATGGTGATGCACAAAACCAGGCCTAGCACCTAATGTCCGACCTTACCTTCTCATGGTGCAGACGTTAGTACCTTTCAAAAGAGATACTCTCTTGTGGAAGGGAAGAGCTGCAAGATCAATGTGGCCTACTGGACTACTATGGGTACTTTTTTTTTCCTACCCTGCTGGGGAGTGGCCGACACAGTATCCTGGTGCTGACCAAATATACCATACCAGTCATTCAATTGCATAGCAAAAAAAAAAATTTTTTTTTCTTGTTTAGCTAATATCAATTTTGAAACATTTAAGTTCACTAGGGAAGTCAATCAATGCACAAACCCCAAGAGTTTAATATATTGTCTATATTTCGAAATAATAAGGTAAAGAGATAAAATCAGCAAATAACATGTAACTTTACACTCTTTATTAACAACAAAATACATTACAACGAAAACAAAACGAGCTGGAAACTGACTAGGTTGTTTCAATTCTGTACATGTCAGTCTTGAGAGCAGTATGATTGTAACAACTGTAGTAACCAGAGAAGGTGAGAAGATTGAGAGACCGGTCAAGGGCCACATACATATGGCAAGGATCAAAGGTCACTGAATAGACAGGGCTATTTCCTCGTCCAACATAGAACATCTAGAGAGAAAAAAATTGGTTTAGGAAAAGAAAAACACTATAGAAAAATACCGATTTTATTATTCTACAAAATTACCATCAAGAGTAACTATGTAAAAAATATTAGACAATGTAAGCTTGGCTGTTGATGGATGGTGAACTTGGAACATCCTTGGGCATAATTATTTGAGATTTTTTTCAATTAAAATTAAGCATTAAAATATTACTTTTTTTAATGTTTTATACTAAAGCTCAGTCTTTATCAGTGACTTGTTTGAAAGAAAAATACTTTTTGTGCTTATGCCTTCTGAACTTCTGTATATTGTAAGCTGGGAACATAAAAACAGGGTGATCTTATAAGATTACGGCTTTCTAATAGTAGTACATCATAGGCAACAGTATCCATGGCCTAACTGATGCCTATATTTGATAGCAGAAATAATGTTAGGTTTTGAGTAATCCTAATACCAAGATTCACAAAGCACACTGTTTAAAAGACCAGTCGCTGTTCTAATTTGCAGCTGCATCTGAATCAACTAACCTGACAATATGAGACTTGTACCACATCTTGTTATGAAACACGGTTCCATGTGCAAACCAGACCTTAGAACGTGCAGAATTTTCTTTCATTCATGATTTTTCATGAAAGAACATTTTGACTCAAAGGAAGGGAAGTTAGAGTGATAAACAATCATGAAACAAACATCTTTAATCACCAGAACAAACAACAGTTGGACTAATTAACAGCCAGACTGCATTATGAAATCTGGAATGCACGATGGGTCACTTTAGTGCTGTACAACAATGCAAAAACTATAATAAATGAACACTTAAAAAAAAGAATAACCACATACCTGAAGACATTTGGCCATACGCTTGTCCCAGAGTCGTACTAAACCATGTCTTGATGTTCCACTAAGGACAGTTACATGATGATCAGATGTTATGCAGTAGACTACAGAATCATGAGGGTCTTCCCATTGTGTTACACTGTAATTGAGATAATATGGTGTAGATATAACAATGTGGAAACAACAAATTACTACCTTTTATGAAAACCTTTTGAGGTATTCTTATGAAAATCATTGAAACAGTACTTTACCATCAATGGTTTAATTAATACACTGGTGTCCAAAAGTTGGGCATAATTCACAAATTGTTAAATATATCGTAAGTAACTAAAATTATTATCAATACATTTTGTGTATCAATAAAATAGAATAGGTGCACGATTGTGCACCTCCCCAAAATGACCTGATCAGACAAAATTTGCATATGTGACTTGAAAAGCAAATCTGGGGAGCTATAAAAGCTGGTTCAGATTCTACACCACTCATTTCCTGTTGAGTAAGTATTGCATTCATGTTGGTTTTCATAACAATAGTATGGAATTTGCTCATGTTGGCAATAGCTACTTAATAGTTATATTAGCTATTAAGTAGCTATTGTCAGGTAAGTTGAGAGACATCATATGGATGCTTTTACACATGATAGAGGAATTGGTATGTTAGAGTCTGGCAAGGACTGTAAATTTCCCCCAGTCAGTGTTTTCAAGACTCTGGAGATGGTTCCAACAGGAGATGTTAGCAGTATACAAGTCACTCAAGAGTGATAAGAGCACAGGATTACAGCTATCTTGCTCCAACAGCCTGTTGGGCTGATATCAGTCAGGTAAAACTGTTTACAGAAGGGTTCACAGAGAGGGCTCTATGCCAGATGACTGATGGTTTGTATTCTCTTCAATCCCTCTCACAGGAGAACCCATATAATATGGTGGAGACATCATGATTGGACTCTAGACCAATGGTTGCACATACTCTTTATGAATGAATCATGATTCAGACCCATTCTCAATGTATTCTAATCTGGACACAGCAAGGAACTTGTTATAAATCTCTAACATCAGATAATGACACCACTATGGTGGTTTGATGACTTGAGGTGGCATTATGTAAAATGGATGAATGCCATTCCACATCTTTGCCAGAGACTCTCTGAGTCAGAGGTATAGAAACAATATCCTTCAGCCCTATGTGAGGGCACTGTTGGCCCCCAGTTCATTTTGATGAATGCAGAGCTTGTACAATGAAAATTACGATTTGAAAGAATGAAAAATCAGAGGAAATTGGAGAACAACAGTTTATAATGCTCAGACACCATTTTTTTTAACACAATAATGAATTACATCTTGACAAATGTTCAACTTCCAGACTGCTAGTGACAACAGAAAATTTTAATTTTTCCAGAATTATACCAAGTATTTATACCAAGTTTCTTAAAATTAAAAAAAAAATTAAAAAACATTATATAAGAGATTTAAACTAATGAAAAATGTGTTTCAATATCACTTTAGAAAAATATTCAACCTCTTGGAAAGTTTCCCAAATAATAGCCTAAACTAGGGGTTCTCAATGTGGGGTTACACGGTAAAATTTTTTGGGGTACGCCACGAGATCTAGTAACAAAGTAAATATAACCATTGTTATACTATAACTATAGTTTTATCTATCTTTACAAGGGGTACGCCAGTTACATACACATTTCCAGGAGTTATGTGAAGCATAAAAGTTTGAGAACCACTGGCCTAAACAATTGCATCATTAGCAATGAAGAGGCCATACAATGAGAATATGCTGAGTAAAGAATATAATGATAAATACTTATTCCTTATCATAAAATTTAGTTTCCACAAATAAAAGAAAACCACCAGAAGTAAGAGTATCGAAGACATATTGCTATATGATGAATGATGGTCAGTACCATAAGAGGATACTTGTTTGAAAGTCATAAGAACTAACAAACATTTATTCCATGATTTAAAAAACAACTCGCAAAAATCAATAATCTCATTGGAGATGGCTATTCTAACAAGTGCATATTGCTGAACAATGAATTGCTGTTCCACAATTTAAGAAAACTCCAGAACAAAATTATCAAAGACAACCATTTTAACCTGAACATACTGCTAAGCAACAAACTGCCATTCTGCCTTTTTTACCCCCCCCCCCCCTCCCCAGAAAAACTGTAAACAATTAATCACCGATCCACAGTATAAAAAAGTCCCCAGAACTAAATAATAACAGAGATAACAACTTTAAAAAACACAAATTATCATAAACAACTTGCCACCAATCCTCAGTATAAAAAAAATTCCCCAGAACTAAATGCCATCAGAGGTAACAAGTCTAAAAAATACAAATTATCATGAACAATGCACTGACATCTGCATTATTAAAGAAAAAAAATCTAGAACAAGATAATCTCACCAGAGACAACTTTTTTTAAAAAGAGCATATCGCTACAGAAATTGTTCCATTTCCCGAATATTAACACAATAATAGGGAATATGCATTAACTAAATATCATAAATCGTCTGCAACTTTCAGTACTTACCTGTGGCAAAATATATACTGTTATGCTACATATATGGGAATTAAATCCAAATTCCATTAAAAAAATACATTTATATGAATAGCCCACCCCCTTTGGGTTAAATAAACTCCTAACTTTTGTTCACCTTTGACAGTGAGACCTGAAAAAAAAAAATCAAGAACCACAGACCACAAAGCATATCAACAGACAATCCAATAAATCATTTGATAAGATGAAAAGCTATTACACTCTATGTTATTCACTTACATTACTTACATCACCATAATCATTTTAAGAAAGTTACCATTCATGGTGCCATCTGCCATAAACTGCAAGTGTACCTACATATTGATTATTAGTTACTAATTATTAGTAATTAAAATATATTTACATATCATTAAAAAAATCTCAGCACCTTGTGAGCCCTGATCAGTTATGGGTGAAAAAGAGTTAGCCTTCCCATTCAAATAATCCAAGTTTTTATAAATTTCAAGTTTTCCTAAACCAATTGTTACAAGCTTTACCAACTCTCACACATGACTCTGTTATTATAGAGAGCTTTCATTATGTTAACTAACTTATCAGGTATGCCATACGATCTCAAGATCAACCACAAATTATGATGATCAAGAGTCAAAAGCCATTTTGAAATCTACAAAGCTAGTAACCACAGGTTTCTGAAACTTTAAACATTTCTTAAGAATCTGTTAAGTGAGAAGCAAACCAACACCTTGGAGATGCTTCTTATCTTCCCTACCTGAAAAGAGAAAGTTAAGATTATTTTTAAGTATCAGACCTTTATCTGTCCCTCTGGTCTCTTGCAAGCCAAGAATATATAAGTTGTAACAGTTAAATTCTTGTGTGAGGACATCAAGAGAATAATCTCTGTGCAGAGTCCTCACATTCCAACTACCTATGGAGAGAAAATGTTAGTGGGATGTTTAAAGAAATAATTTTAATTGAGAGAGGAAATGCCGACAATATCAAACAGCCCCCTAATCACAGGCATTAGGCAAAGACCTGTTTCCCCCACTACTAAAGGCTGAAGCCACCTACAGTGGAAGAACATCTACATCTACACCAGGGGTTCTCAACGTGGGGTAAGCGGTAAAATTTTTTGGGGTACGCCGTGAGAGCTCAAAAGTCATTATATCTAGTAACAGTACATATGTATTATTATATTCCCATTGTTATACTATAACTATAGTTTTATCTATTTATACAAAGGGTATGCCAGTTACATACACATTTCCAGGGGGTACGTGAAGCATTAAAGTTTGAGAACCACTGATCTACACTATAACTACAAATACTGAAAAATTTGGTGGCAGATTTTCATTAGTGTGAAAATGAAAAACCCTGAAAATCGGATTTGCAGCAACAAAATCAGATTTTAAGCCAAAAATAACAGCAGGTGGCAGCTATGTGGATGAAAATGCCTGCCCTCATTTCAGACTCATCTCAGACAGTAGATGAGTTATCCAAATGTGAGTATATTCATTTGGATGGAGTGACCAACCTAGTCTTCGGACTTGAACCCTACAGAGCACAGTGGGATGCACTGACACACATTAGTACAGTACACACATTAGAGGTTGTCAATCCTCCAATACACACAACAAGCTCCAATCTGCTCTACTGGAAGAGTGGGATGTGCTGACACCAGATCTCATGACCAGCCTGGTAAACAGTATGAGAAGTTATTGTGATGCTTGTGTAGCTATTTAGGGTGATCACTCTCTGTATTAACTTCTCTGTTCTGCTGAAACAGATCCCTCAGCTATGGACATGTCTGCATTCATTTGCATAACCCATAGAAAATCATATAGTTGGTTTGCTCCAAGCCTCACTGTTTATTGTGTCATGTAACAATGTATCATCACTACAAATCTCAGCATTTCATTGTTGCAATTTTGAGATCATTCCGAATTTGTATTTTATGCTTAATCTTTGAATGCTTGTGTAGATGCTATCGTACCTTTGCTCCACAGGGAGGTAGACCAAGTTAAATAAGTAAACAAAGAGGTTAACAATAAAATGTCACTGTGGCATTCACTCATGAGAACATAGCAAGAAAAGTGAACTGCAAAGCAAACATTGCAACTTGAAATGCAACTGATATATTTAAAAAATTAAATTGCAATCAAAAGTTTTTGTTAAAACGTTTTACAAAGATTTTTTTTTTTGAGAGAGAGAACACATATTCACTTCAAAGTAGGGCACCAATTTACCCACTCAATGAGAATTCCTGGCTCCCTATCTCCCTTCAAAGTGAATAAAATTCAGTGAGGATTTCACCATCGGTATGCTTTAGTTTCATTTTTACTTTTTTGGGGGCCCATAGGAGAAAGACAGGTTTTTATTTTTTCATTAGTGATCAGACCTACAGAGCTAGAAACAACAAGTTATGATAGAACAATTAGCTATCAGCCCAGAACTTGACTCAGCAGTTGAAGTGCCATTGTACACCAATGCAATTCAACTGAGACATTGATAGTGGCTAATTGCACTCCTCTCTTAAGTTTGGCATATGTTAAAACTATACTGCTCACAAAAATTAGGGGATATTTCAAAATGAATATGAAGCAATAATATATCCCCTAATTTTTGTGAGCAGTATATTAAAAAAAAAAATTTTTTGATGCTAAAAAAAGTAGTCTCCATTACTCCTGCACAAATAACTTTCAACAGCTCTATTGTTAGGAGAGATACTGTAATGAACAAGCCACATTATATTAACAGTTCAAGCTAGTGGCAGCATTATGGATGATACCACTAAAGCTACACCCTGCTAAAAGTTATTTAGGTTCATTCATTGGCTTTCATCAAAAAAGATTCTGCCATCGACATTTGAATGATCAGGCTATATTTTATCATACTCAAAACAACTGAAATAACATAATCACAAAAACATACTTCAATGAAATTCACCAGCTGTATTTGACGTGCACCTGCTCAAATAACCCCTTTTTTCAAAATATATTTTTATTCATGTCATAATGAAGTCCAGTCAAGTACAGATAAGGAAGTAGGGGCAGAGCCACACTTTTAGTACAGTAAAAAGAGCTGAAATGGAAACAATTATGAAAATGCAATCAAATGAGTATCTTTTAAAGAGCCCATGATTAGACCAAACAAAAAATTTTAACAGTTTGATTTTATTTCAAGAGTTAACTAAGTTTTTATGCATACTACTAAGGTAAATTTGAAGCATATTTATGTAAGCTACGTACCAGGGGTGGCCAAGAATCTTAACACTAAGAGTTACACATAAAGTGCTTGAAGCAAAAAAGAGCCACACTCAAAAGTCTTCACATTGTCAAAAGTTGCACACCAAGTCTTGAAAATGGCCTGTTTATTTCATTGTTTATTGATCAACTGCCCAAATTTTCTCATTTTCATTTAAAATTATTTCTATTGAAGTTTGAAATTGCATTGAATAAAAACAAAACAAAAAGTTATTTATAACTATACACAATATGCACATGCAATGAACATTTAATTATGACCACTTTTCTCCATGTTATGTCAGTGGAAGTTAACTTCGAAGCTCTATAACTTTTAAGTGTTATATGCAAAAATGTGACTAAAAATTAAGATCTTAATCAAGTCTATCTAAATCTCAAGTTTCAACAATATTTGTTTGGTATTTAACGAATTATAAAAGTTTGAAATTTTAACAACAGCAATGCTAAACATTAGAAGTTAGCTCAGAAGATAATTATAGTTTATATAAGATGCATTATTTCAAATCATTTAATACAATAGATGTATATTTAAAAAGTTTGTGCAAATAATTCAATAATTTCTAATTTCTTCAGATTTGCATTGTTGCTGTAAATATTCAAACTTCCATAATTCTTTAAATATAAAGTGGAATAGTTGAAAATCAAGATTTAGACTTCATTGAGAGCTTTATCTTTAGTGATATTTTCTCATAAAATGCTTATATTAGAAGTTACAGAGCTTCAAAGTTAGCTTCCACTGACATAACATGGAAGGGGTAGTCATAATTCAATGACTAGTTAATGCAATAACATCAATATAAAAACACATTTGGCAACAGTTGTGGATCTCAAGTCTATCAAGATTCAAAAGCAAAAATTATTTCTAAAAAGTTTGTTTTTATCTTTGTAAGCATAGTAAATATCTTCCCTGAATTAGAAACTTCCAGGAAGCTATACATGACCTACAATTTGGTTCTGCTGTACACCATAACAAGAAATATACATTTGTTATTACTCTTAAAGACTAGAGCTTCACTGAATGATTATCCAAAGTTTGGTGTTTATCACAGTCTTTTCTTGGCTAAAACTTCACTATTATGGAAATATGCAAATTTTTGAAAAACAAATTATGGTTGATCTTATACTTAAAACAAACAAGTGGCTTTAAAAATTAAAAGAAATGAAAGTGAATGTTCAGAAACTCTAGTAAAACAACTAATTTATACAACATACTGCCTTCCTCACAGACCTCCTCTATGGAGTATAAACCAACAGACTCCTGTCAGATCTCTGTGGCAAGCAGCTGCTTGAGGGGATTTTTTTTATTTTCTTTATAATTTTATGAAACATTTCACATTCTGAAACATATTTAATTCTATAAATAACAACAGGAGTTTTCAATGAAAAAAATTAAATCTTTATGGCTAACTAATTTTGTTATTTGAATTTAAATTTGGCAAAATAATTGCCCCCAAAGAAGTAATTTTGGAACCTGTGATTGAAGCATTTTTTGTTTGAAATAACTAGTTAAGCAGAAACTCAATTATCTATGCCCAGGTTTGAGTCCCAGCTGGGTCAGCGTTGAGATTTATCTCCGCAAAAATTCCCTGCCCTGCCCACGGTCAGTAGGGGACACCAATGGGCTTGGAAAGGCCGCCGTCCGTCGGATGGACATTAAGCCGTGGCCCCGTATGTGGGAGAGCCATACCCTGTGCACATTAAAGAACACGCTGGATGGCCTTGACGGGAGGCTACCATCTGTCTCCCAACAGCTGTTCCAGTGGGTCCCCTCCCCCAACCTTCTCTGAGCCTTCGGGGTCCATGTGACCTGGCCATTTAGCCCAATGGTGTGCAAAACAGAGGTAAAACAACCCAACCCAATTATCCATGATCTGATCATGAATTTGTCTAATCATGCATCAAAAATAAGTAAATAAATTAAAATTCAAGATTTTTTCCTCACATGTGTTGCACAGAAGGGAACATGCCAACTGCTAATGACTAATTTCTATACAAGAAAAAAATTAGTTCTTAGCTTGCATAGATATAAGAAACTTGCTGCTTATGCATTTATTACTTAATTACTTGGTGATAATTATATGTATATTGTCATGGTCAAATGTTTCTGATGTGAGCCCCCTCCCCTCCCCCAGTTGATAGACCACTGATTCTTGGAGATGGAGAGAGGGATGCGGGTCTATTTCTCAGCTGCAACAGCATGCCCATTCAGCTCTGTTCACAAGGGAGCTGACAGTTTTATGAAGGTCCAATGGTGTATACAGTGGTTATTCTCATGTTCCTATATGCTACACTACTAAGGAAGGTTGTTAGTGTCAGAGTGAGCTATAGGGCCACACATAGCATCACTGAGACAAGGGGTGACGGCTGATCCCACCATGTGACAATTTTCCTAACTGATGAAAAGAGCAGGATAAGGAGATTCCCTCTCTGAACATCTTGAGGAGATACATGTGCTAGAGCTCAAGAGGGAGCCAGTGGAATGATACCTGCATCCTAGCTTGGCCCATGATATTAGGCCAGCTAGCATTGTTTGGAGCAGTGTGTAGCTGCTGAGCAAAGGGAATATTGTGACCCTGCAAGTGCAAAGTATGCACTGTATTATGCAAACACAAGAATATAGATGTGTATAGCAATGAAAGTGTAAATAGTAATACTGGCATACCTGAGTTATTCAGCACCATTAGTAATTGTGCATATGTCTCACCCACTCTAATGACCACACGGCTAGACATATATATTGTTTGTGTTTTTTGATTAACCATAATTCCAATTAACCTGCACCATTTGAATTTGGGAACTGCAAATTACAAGCCTGGTATGCTACTGACTGAGCCACTTCTTCCCAATAATTAGTGATCTACTATGCTACAGTACAAGACAAAAACAGTCAAGCTTATAGCCCTCCTGTTTGAAGCTAGTTGTGTTAAACATTAAAAGAAAAAATATGAAACAATTAATTACTTTCCCCAAAATTTCAGATACTTTAATCTGCTTTATAGAGTTGAAATAAATTCAAATGATGAAAGCTTAGCCATATGTTCATTTAAATTCAGTTTAACACCAAACTTTGGCCAAATGTTCATTATACCTCCACTGCAAATACCCAAAGATAAAAGAAATGTAAATTATGTATCAATATTTTAAGAAAAATTCATAATAAAAACTGAAAAGCATCAATGAAAAAGCATAATTGCAATGAAGGGGCACCTATGTTTTTAAATTTATTACTATCAATGTAACACAGTGTAATATCATCTCACCATTTGGCCCCACATCTCATGTCCCATAAACGGACACTAGTATCATAACCGCATGACAGAAGTTCATATGAAGACTCTGGATAAACATGAAGCACACCTGCTCCATTTCTATATCCACTTCCTAAAGAGCAGATTCTACTCCCTCTGCATAAGATAATACACACACATATATATAAGCAATATTAAAATACTCTATATGAAAATAGCAACTAAGAACACTCCTAAACATATTTTAAACATCATTCAATTACATAAGAACACAACAAAGTCCATTTGACTGCTTAGATAATACCTGTGAATTTTCATTACATAGTACCAAACAAATTAATAGCAACTCTACAATGCAAACTAGTTTTTTCTTTAATTTTTAATGCAAAATAAGCTTTTAAAATATCTAAAATGCAAACATGTAACAAAACACTAAATAAACGTAACATCAAATTATATCAACTGTAGCAAAATAATAATAGTAATTTCAAGTTTTTACATTATTACTGCTTGTAGGTTACTGGTGTCACTAAGTAGCTTCCATAATTCTTATCCTTATCTATTCACAATCCTTATTGGTGCTTCTTATATATAGAATTATTTTGGAATGCTTTATTGCCCAAGTATGCCACAAAACCTACACTCACCAACAAACCAATTGTATTGCCTCAAAACAAGTTTTACCTCAGTCTCAAGTATTTGGAACCATGGGACATTTTGCAATCATTACTAAAAGAGCATCACTTATACTTAATAACATTATTAACGGAAAGCAGAGAGTAAAATCTGAATGTCACTGTCTATATTAAAAATATATATATGGTAAAACTGTATTAATTAAATCTTGTTTTACTTTTCAGACACTAACTTATAGTGGTTTGTGTGACTGAAAATAGCTATTCACGAGTAGTCTTTGGAGACCACATTCTATTTGCTGGTTGAAATCCATGCCCTTAAACCAAACACAAAAATTAAGCAGCCGTTAGTAATATTGCTCTGCCAAAATATTATAATTATTTTTAGGAGAGGATAATTTCAGTCCATCATCGAAAGCTACTAAAAATTTGTGTCTTCTGAATACCATGGATGAAAACAAAGATATATTGTGGGATGACGATAGGAAAATGACGAAAGAACTGAGAAGAGCATAAAAAAAAGTAGAGATTAATGTTGAGATAAAGTGGGAACAACTAAGATGTCTATGAAAGAACTTGAGTAGGTAATGCTACCTGAGAATAATTTATAACTTCCAAATATTGTTAGTGTTCATTCACAACAAATAACACCAAGAATGGCAATTATTATATAAGTACTAATTTTCAAATTTAAGATTTTTTGGGGTCCAGCTTTTTTACACTGAAACGTCCATTTTTATGGAGTTGTCATAATTTAAAGGCAATACAGTAATGAGCCAAAAAACGTCTTTTACATATAGCATAATTTTGCATATTTTAAGCCTCTAAAGGATTCTACAGGCAACAGAGAAAGTGACTGTGTCAATTCAATACAAATTTATTGGAGCACAGTTGTTTCCTAAATCAATACAAAAGCAGAACTCTTAAGTACTACATCCTTTACAAAAGTTAATACATACATGCAAAACCCTTAAGCAATCAAAGGCTACAGATGTCCCATTGAGACTGAAATTTTGTTCTCCAAGCATATCTAACCTAAGCAACAGCTGAGAAGTAAAGCCAATAAGTTCAATTCTAAAAAATTCTGTTAGACATTATCTGCCAACCTCCTTTCTGGTTAACCTCTCTTATTTAGACATTTAGAAATTCTGTTCATAATGGTTCCGTGTCAATTCATCATGCTCAATTCAATTCATTGTGATGTTCATTCATTGCAATGTCAATTTGTCAAGCATCAATTCATCACAGTGTTGATGTGGTTTTATTGACTTTCTGTATCTGTAGATTGTTCAAAATGAACTTTATAGACAATAATTTATACTTTGAAAGGTTAGACATGCATCAGAAGAATTTACCTCAGAAACTAATTAAAACTTGTATCACAAGTATTGTTTCAAACCATTTAATAAAATATGCATTTTAAAAGTTTGTGTAATAATTATTTCAATATTAGGCAATCATTAATGATATATGAAAATAATTTATTGTTAAATATTACAGGGTCTGTGTCTCTTTAAACACGTAATGAATATTGTTCACAATCGAGATTTAAATAGATTTGATTATGATCTTTAATTTATCATCAATCACATTTTTCTGTTAAATGCATATATTAGAAGTTATAGAGCTTCAAAGTTTATTCCCATTGGCATAACATGGTAATTCTCTATTTTGGTAGGGCAATTTTAGTTGGTATTTTGGGGAGCCATTTTGTTTCAGCTATTAGTATTAGCTATTTAGTTTTAGGTACTTCAAGTAATTCTTTTATGCCCCACCTAAGTAACAGAGGGTTATGTCTCTACCTCTGAGTGCCCCCTGGACAGATGTTAGGAATCAGATTAAAGCCTCTCATCAAGACTATCTAGCATATTCTTTAATATGCACTGGGTATGGCTTTCTTGCACACAGGGCCAAGGCTTAATGTCCCATCTGATGGTAGTGACCTTTCCAAGCCCATGGTGTCCCCCTTTCTGACCAAAGCCAGTTTATCAATATTTAGCCAACCCAAAAATATTATAATTTATCTCTAAAAACAATTATCTCTGGGCAAATTTCAATCAGCCGTTTCTTTTTGTCTGGCCCCAAAGCTACTGATGCAAATTAATTTTGCAAAAGAGAAAAAGAACGTATATAGGATAAGAAGTCCAACTTTGGTGATGTGAATTCTCATAAAAATAATTTTAATAAAATTATATGCTTTATTTTTCTTTTTACACTAGTTATACATATGTTATTGATTATATATTTTTTGGCGGCCCATCATTCCATTTCAGTTTTCTATGCGACCCTTCCGCTAAAATGTTTGCCAAGGCATGACCTAGAACCTACCAAAACCAAGAATTCCATGTTATGTCAACGGGAATCTAACTTTGAAGCTCTATACCTTCTAAAATATGCATTTAATGGGAAAATGTAACTGATGATTAATTAAAGATCATAATCAAATCTATTTAAATCTCAATTTTCAACAATATTTGTTCAGTATTTAAAAAGACACAGAAGCTGGAATATTTAAAAATAAATTATTTTCATAAATATCATTAATGATTGCCTAATATTGAATAATCATTACACAAACTTTTAAAATGCATATTTTATTAAATGGTTTGAAACAATACTGTGATGCAAGTTTTAATTAATTTCTGAGGCAAATTCTTCTGATGCATATCTAACCTTTCAAAGTCTAAATTATTGCCTTAGAGTTCATTTGAACCATATACAGGTGTAGAAAGTCAATAAAACTACATGTCTAACACTGCAATGAATTGACACTGCAATGAATTGACCGTGATGAATTGATGGGACACCATTCATAATTCTATTTGCTAATCTTCCATCCTTAATGTAGACAACATGGCAAAAATCAATACAACCTCTCTCTACAAAAGATGTTGCTCAAAAATGGTTGATGACACATTCACTTAACTTGATATTACTTATGAAATCAACCTAAGATACCATATAAATCTCTGGAATCAAAAATATTGCATTCTGTATTATGCTACTTACAAAAGAGTTCAAGTTTCACACCACAAGAGACAAACTAAAACAAGGAATAAGCTTAAATTTAAGTGCATCTTGCAATTTTTCATACTTTCAATAAAATTTTTAATGTTTCAACCACAATCAACTACAAATTATGTTAGTCAACAGGATCAAGATTCTTCAAATTCCAAAGATAATACAGCAGAAAAGTTGATATTATGTTTAAAAATGTTACTAAAATTAGTACTTTGACAGAATGTGAGAAAAATAAATCCTTTGAATCATAGGCATGTACAACATGCTAGGTGGAAGTTAAAAAAAAAATAACTAGGATAAACTTGAAAGGAATGGATATCATATCCTAAGGTCAGAAAGCCTTTTTTCTTCTGCTTAAAAGACAAATATTTCTTAAAAATTCTTGAAAAGGAACATGTGGAAAGATGCAATGAGAAAAAGAATTTCTGACCAAAGTATATGAAAGAGATTAATATTACAGGTCTTGACGCCTCTTCTGTTGACTAAAAGAGCTAAACTGGCTTATGGAATTTCATACGCACCAGTTAAAAAAATTTTTGTAACTCAATGGTTAGAGTAACTAGCAAATAATCAGTGATTGTGATGTTCGAATCATATCTATGCCACTGCCATAAAAAAATTATGTAGTCTAGTATAGGTTTATTCATACAAATAATGCTAAAAAAATACAGCTCTGACCACTAGCACCAATTAGAGATAACAACGAACAAATAAAGATATGGTCCACTGAAAGAATAGAGTCTCTAACTACTAAAGCAATTAAGCTTCATTTTCATTACTTTTAAGGCATTTTTAACCCATTGGTTCCATATATCTTATTTAACAAATTTAGAAAAGATAAACTGATAGTCCAAGTGTCACATATAGAAATTATAGAGACAAACATTTTATAATAAAAAAAAAAAATTAAAAGACTATTTTACACAAATTGCACTTACGTTTCAAGATCAAATAATTGAAGTGGTGGGATATTGTTGTACCCAGCTGAGCCACACAAGAGAGATCTGAAAGAAATAATATTTGATTAGTACTATTTCTGTTAAAAAATTAGGTCAGTTTCACAAAAAATATTACAGTACTATCAAACACACCTGAAAAGTAAAATATCCATAATTACGTTTTTAAAATTAAAGCTGGTCAGACCTGCTTTACAAAAACAAATTCAAGGTATGAAAAACAGAAAAGAAACTTTATCGATAAACATAAGAGTTTATATTCAAAAATCAGTAACTTATGATATTTAACTGACTTAATACTCCTGCAGCATATTTTAGTTACATTTTATCAGACACTTTAATTTCAAAATATTATGAAATTCTCTTTAAACTACAAGGCAGTGTGTGTGAGAGTACATGTATGCATGCAAAAACAAGACAACAGTTCAAAGGGGAATTGTAGTCAGGTTAGCGAGTGATTTATGAATACTTATTTTTGATGACTAATGGCACAAATAGTACTAAAGTTCATACAATACTGCATTCAAATGTTCGTCATGTAGCAGTTATTTAATATGTTGAAAGCACAAAAAACTAAATAGGTAAAAATTTATATATATATATAACATCTATAATGATCAGACAGTACATAAAAAAATATTAGGCCAAGATTACATTAAGCTTCTAGGTTATCGTAGTCTTTCGTCTACAAGACTGCTCACTTCTATTTAAAAAAAAGTATCCAGCTAGATTATGATCATTATGAGTTATCACTATAGTGTTTTAAAAATACTTCTCAAGCAGTTGTTTGCCATAGAGATCTAATGAAAGCCTATCAGTATAACAAGCCACAGATAAGATCTGCAAGGGAGGCAAGACCTCAGCAGAAAAACAACAGAAAAAAATATCCATGGCTTATCTGGGATTCAAAACCAAGTCCCATTATTCTGTAGTTTAGTATGCTAGTCAATCAGTAGGGAAAAAATATAAAGAGACATAGGCATAAGCCAAGATATGATTTAATGGAAGGTTACAATTATCAATTAATTAATTATTTACTCTGAGTTACTATTGGATTCAACTGTTTATAGAAATGAACAGTACACACCTGCCACAAGGGGGTATAGCAACAGTCCAAACTCTATCACAGATGTTAATGGTGTGTTGACATAATGCAGAGTCATTCTGTAGTACCCAAATCTGAAAAGTATTAATAAAAAACAATTTACTTTTTCTATATATATATATCAGAGTTGTTTAACATTACAGGTACAAAAGTAACAATACATAAAATATTTCCATGTGTACGAAGCTATGCATCAATTGAAATTTATTTTTAAAGATATTATTACTTCATAGTTTCAACTATGATAAGACAGATAGTGCATGTAAAAAGAGCACATATTAAGGCAATCACACAAGGGAATAAAACAAGGTTCCCCTTTCATTTGTCTGTGTTAAAAATGCTAATAACTACACTATAGGATATTACTTATGAATATGAAGTAAGGATAAGAAGTTTACATGATAAATATCATGTCATTAATAAATGTCGTCATTTGAATGCTATGAATAACAAGATGATATATAAGACACATTATATAATCAACATGTTTACTGATATATACATTTGGTTACAGACTAAAGACACAAAAATTCATTAAAGCTTTACCTTTGCAGTTCTATCTCTTGAGCCAGTTACCACAACATTCTTCCATAAGTCTACACTGTTGATGTCACTATTATGACAACGACGTCGACAAAACAAAAATCGCCCATTGTCCTTCTGCCAACCACAAATCGTACCATCTCTAGAACAGAGGTGAAAAAATAAAACAAATGAGAAACTTTGCAGACAATATATACAAACAACTTTTTCTTTTGAAATAGAACAGCAAAGAAAAAAGATAATTTTATCTACTTTATTTAAAAAAAGATAATTTTATCTATCACTATATATAAGTTTTAAAACTAGCTGTTGGTTTTATGCAATAAGAGTAAATTTATCAAATTTTTGATTTTCAGATATTATCATCTTATTCTTTACTCTACACATATATTTTTTTAAACGTGCAATAGAAATAGTCTGATAGTACCATTCAAATTTCCCTCTTGTATAATGAAGGTAGTTCGTTAGTCACAACAACCACTCCATACAATGACTGACCCATTCTATATGTATGCATTTCCTTAATTTGTTGAAATTATGACCATGCCAAACAAACCTCTGGCAGACATGCGAAGGCCTGGATCTATATAACAGTGCTTGTGTCTGGAGGGAAGGGTGGGGGGAGGGTAGTGATTAGGTTAAATTGGAATAGACTTAATGCCACAAAAGTTTTGAACACTATTATGTTGCAATTCGATGTGGGTATAGAGAAAAAATTGTCTTGAGTGAGGTAGGATCTGAACCCATGACCTCCTGGTGACAGTCAGGTGCTCTAGCCCCTGATTAATTACCCTCTATTGTTGTTGTTAAACTCATTCATCATAGAATCAGTCATAGTGGCTGTCTTATAACTGCAAGTGAAAGATCTTTTATTGCAGTTCTTCCCAGGCTTGGGTCTATAACCAGCCACACTCTATGGGCCATTTGACTGGCATTTTTCTGCAGGTAATCCTCAATTTTCCTGCAAAATTCATGAGTATCTCTAGTACTTTAGTTTCATGAATTTTTATCTATGTAGACATTATCTGTTACCATTAGAAATATTTATATCACAACATTTCACAGTTACAAAGTTTTAAGCACTATTATGCTCTAAGTCAACATGTGAGCTGGGTGGGATCTGAACCCATGACCTCCTGATGACATGTTAGGTGCTATAAACACAATCCTCGGAAGAACTGCAATAAAAGATCCTTCCTTTGCAGTTATAAGACAGCCACTAGCAGCTGATTCTATGGTGATGGGGTTTAACATCATCATCAGTGGTCAGAGCATCTGATATATCATCAGATTGTGAGTATATATCCTACCTGGCTCAAGATAAATTTTCCTCAATACCCATTTCGACTTACAACATAATAGTGTTCGAAACTTTATAATTATGAAGTGTGTGATATAAAATGTTACCAATAGTAATACGTAGGTCATTAGTTAAGTTTTGAAATACACAAAAATGGAGACAGACCAGCTGGAAAGGAATGTTGCACAATTCATTCTGCGTAAACCGGAAGCAGGTAGGGCTCATTCCTCTCCCACCAGCAGTGAGAGTAGCAACATTCCAAGGCATCTGTCATTACTTTATAACCATGGATCTGGAAAGAGAGCACTTTTGTGTAATGATTCTGTGATTTTAAAATCGATCAAACAAACCCCAGTCACTGGAGCACAGGCTTTTAGTAACCTAGCTCCTTCAAGTCTTTTGTTGGTTCACTGAATTTAAGAGGGTCAAACATTAGTGAAAGATGAAGAGTGAAGCAGAAGACCATTGATAGCAGTGACTGAGGAAAATATTGCAATGATGGAGACAATGATCAAAGAAGACCAGTGACTGACCTACAAGAACATCGAGGCTTCCCTGTGAATAAGTTCATCGAGTGTTTCAACTATCCTCCACAGTCACCTTCAAATTAAAAAAAGTTAATCTTGATGGATATTTCACAATTTGATTAAAGCTCAAAAACAGACAAGCATGGAATGGTGCTGTGAAATGCTCCACCTGTCAAGGTGAAGAGACCAAGAAGCATTGAAAAGAAAATGGTTGCAACATTCTTCAGAACCAGTAGTCATGTGGTAACAGTTTTTCTGGAAAATCAACATACTGTGGAGTGGTACACTACTATTTCCCTTCTGAAATTGTTTGAAAAAGTCACAGAAAGGTGACCAAGAAATGGCTTAAAGGGCATTATCTTGCACCATGACAATGCCTCAGCCTATACTAATTTTCTAGCATAGATGAAGCTGTCGCAGCAAATGAAGAACAGCTGAAAACATTGCTGGAAATTGAGTGGCATCAGTATTTCCAGAAATGGTTCTGGAGAATGAGATGTTGCACACAGGGTCAGAAGGAGTATTTTGAAAAAAATGTAATGTCTGGAATACAGTTTCAATAACCCATTGAGCTGTGTCTCAAAATGTTGGGCAGGGATGGCTCAGTCAGTAGTGTGCCAGGCTCATAATCTGCAGTTCCCAGGTTTGAGTCCCAGCTGGGCCAGCATTAAGATATATCTCTGCAAAATACCCCACTCTGTCCTCAGTCAGCAGGGGACACTGATGGGTTTGGATCCAAAGGTTGCCATCCATCATATGGGATGTTAAGCAGTGGCCCCATGTGTGGGAGAGCCATACCTTGTGCACATTAACCTTTTGACAGTGCCTCAGTTTCTCAGAGATCTCTCTGCTGTAGCAGCACATTCCACCATATTCTTGCAGAAGGGTATGATGAGGTGAGCCACCACTCCCAGTTTCCAATGATCCTCTCCATCCATTAGTTAATCATCTTAAGTGTTCCTACCTTCATTGCTTCTGGGCATTTGATCCAAGCCACTGAGCAGGCATGGAAATGTGCTCGGATAGGTACAGTCCCAGCCATTGTGAAAAGGTTAAAGAACACATTGGATGGCCTTCACAGGAGGCTACCACCTGTCTTCCAACAGTCATCCAGTGGGTCCCCCCTACTTTTTTTTATAAACCCTCAGAGTTCATGTGAACTGGTCATTTAGCCCAGTGTGGGCAAAAAAGTGCTGCTCGGAGGCAACTCAACTTAAAAAGTTTCTAGTGACCCTCCTACATAGAATTTAATGCTATTATGTTTATTTGCTTTTTTTTTTCCAGAAATTATTCTTGTTGAATCTCCTCTATTTATTGCTTTATATGTTGTTTGTGAATGATGATTAACAATATATTAAACAGCATTATGAACAATTCTTTATTTGCTGGTTTCTTTTGATGTTTGTGTTAATTTAGATAATACAATCTTAGACATTTTAAGAACTTTCTTGCTAACTAACAAAAGCATGAAGAAACTAACAAGTAGCCACAAATTCAGGAGCTAAAAGTGTCATGAAATGTTTTAGAATTAAAATGTCACAAGGCTGTAGTAAAATCTGGCCTCATCAGTACTAAGCTGATATTTATACATGTACTACATCCTAGTGTAAAAGGTAATTACAAACACAAAAATGGCAATTGCTCAAATAGGTATCTACAGATTTTAAGAAAAAATTATATATATTTGATGTAGCATAATTACAATTCTGCATATGAATAAATATTGAAAGATGAATATTTGTATGCTTGTTGTGTTTGAAGGTACAAAAATAAGTTCAAATATGAGTGTGATCATCCCTGACATCAATGCAAGATTCACAATGCTTCCAATCAAATCTGGTCTCACTTGTGCAAAAGGGCTGCCCTAAGATCACTGAGGCTTCTGGAAAGGGGACTGAGACTGACAATCCATCTCCCTAAGGCATCCCAAACATGTTCAATAGGATTGGTCAGGGGATCTTATAGTCCATATGTTCAGTGCCTTCATGTTTGAAATGTTGGTCCATCAAGTGATCTTTACATATGTACACCTTAACTTCCATTAAAATGAAACCCAGGCCATTTGCACCTGCAAGTGGGTGAACATAAAGTTTAGAATACAAGAAGAAAATCACCTTAAAAACACTGGTATTAATTGATATATGTTGTGAAAGTTTCTTTTTATTAGAAGTGCACAAATGAGATAAGATAAAGACAATTCAGCAAAATTTGGTTTAATGAAGTAGTAGCTACACTTACAGTTCCAAATAGGTGGAAAGAAAAAGTGGCTTCTTGATGAAAGAACTTTGATGGCATTAATTCAAGGACATTGTAGAATCCCTTCATGGTAAAATCACACAGAATATTAACAAGAAATTGTTGAAGCCCATCATATAACATAGTAGAAACCTTTTGATGGTAAAATCAGGATCTAGATTTCAAAACATGCAATATGTTCTTTATCAACAAAATGTTGGTAGCTTCTGTGTTAAATTATGCTGTGAAAAAGTATATTTGAAAAAAAAAAATGTTGATGTAAGAGATATTATTGAGATGCATAGGTGTGAGATGTAGTATCAGATGATATGCATGATGACAAGTTTTTATTGTTTTGTGTTATTAGAAAATTGGTGGTACTTTTTGTTGTTAATGAGGATGTTTGGATTAGGGCAGTCTTTTAGTGGGAGTTTCCAGGCTGTGGGTAAAGTTGGTAAGTTCGTCATTACAGCAGAAATCTTTGTTGATATGAATTATTAATTTTTCCCTATATGAAAGCTTAAATTTAGTAATAGAATTTGAATAATTCTGGCTTATTCGAAGACTGCAGTTGCATTGTGGTTGATAACGGTGCTAGATAAAGCTGTTGTTAATTTTTTCTTGATATCACATAGATGTTCTTTAATTCTTTCTGGTAAGTTTCTTGAAGTCATACCGATGTATCCAAATGGTGATCTGATTATCAGGAGTAGTGTCTTCTTTTAAAGGAATCAAGTAAACACCTCCTGTAGTCATCTAAACAATGTCTATAGGACATTTTTAACTAAATGGCAATCTCTAATTTGCAATTCAGAAGCAAACAATAAAGAATACAGCAATTAATGAATAAACAATAAACATTACACAAACTTGTTAGAAAGCACCTTTGTACTGAAGGTGCTTCGTTTGCCTGTTTGGTGACTATGAAGTGGTTTTACTACTGACTTGCATATTCCCACATGATATCACATAAGTAATTCAATTTTCAGTTACACATATTTTCCAAAATATTAAGGAAAACTGATGTTTATCTGAACTTTTGCACTTGAGTATACATAAAACATTCACTTTTCGTAGACTGATATTAAAAAAACTGATACTTTAATAACATGAGCAAAATTATAGGTTAATAACAGATTACATTTATTACTTGAAATATTACCTCCCTCCACTAACTACAAGGCCATCTTTGCAAACAAATCTACAGACATCATCCATATGACCCCTTAGGTTGAGCTTTGGGGAGCGACTGATACTACCATCTTGATACCTTGAATAGCAAAGTATGGAACTTCCTTTGCTATACCATAAGTTATTACTTTCTAGCTGCAGCCATGGCATATACCTAAAACATAATAATCAGTGGTATATTTATGAGAAATTTACAATATTTGAATTCATTTTAATAATTTTACAATTCATAAATTCATGACAAAAAAGCCAAAACTAAAAAGCAAGTAAAAATTGCTCTAGCACATTGATTACAGAAAAGTTTCACCTAACATATAAGGCATGCTTTAAAGTGCAAAAATACAAAGTATGTCTATTGGTACCAATGCTAGTATCTGCATCAGATTTAGAATTGTTTTATCAAATGTATCCAACACCTTCCATGATATGACAATGCAAAGACAATATTTGAAGCTCTGAAACATCTATAAGCTTTTAAAGCAAAATGAAGCAGAGATCAACATTAATATCAAATCTATCTAAATCTTTTTCAAAAATGTTCTTTCCCATTTTAGATGTTATGAAAGCTGAATAATTATCAGTATTGTCATTCATCCTGAAATATTTCCTTTAAAATTGACAAAACATCAAATAAAAATTTCTAAATATAACACTTAGTTATTAAGAACAATTGTAAAAATTATTATTATTATTACTTTATTTTTGAGCAAACCTTTCTTAGGACTAATAGTAGTGCAAAATATTATAGTTCTCATAGCTCTTTATAAGCTGAACTATGTTCGAAACCAATATGCTTTAAAAAACGTTTTTTTATCATCACTTCTTTTCACAAAATGATTAATAGCTGTGCAATTTTGATTTGCCACTGTACTGAAAATAATTAAATGGTTCACATTCTGGTTCTGCCATGATATATTTCACAGGATTTAATAATTTCACAGAAATAAATAATGAAGCTTGTATATAAGCATTCAAATACAGGCAATATTTCCAACATCATCATTGATTTGTGTCCTAAAATGGCAAGGTATGGGAAATGGCAGTGTTTAAGATATGCCATACATGTGAAACACGGAGATGCATTTGTTAATGCTGTCAATTTTTTTTTAATTTGAAAATAACCCATTCCTCATATTTTCCAAGCAAAGAAATATAAGTTACTCAAGTGAAAAATGATATGTCAGAAATGAAGTGTAAAACATTTATTGATCTACTCAAATTCATCATGTCTACTGAGATATTTATTCCAATATATAATCAACATGATATATATTCTTTCCCTGAGCAATTTTTGCTGTTTCATGGGGAAGTCTGTGACAATGTATTGAACTTCTTCATCCTACTTCAACTTCCTTCTTTTCATAGCATTTTTTAGAGGTTCAAAAATGTGAAAACCTAATAGGGGAGACGCCAGGAGGATATTCCAGGCATTCCCAATCATACCAGTTTGATATTGTTAGTTGAGCAATATAGCAGCAGGCATTGTCATGCAATAAAACATAAATTGTACTCAAATGTTCTAGGGTGTTTTGATTTTTATTGCCTGCCTTCAAATGCCAATAGTTTCTCAACATTGTGAGTTCATGATGCAACCATAATCCAGACATTCAATCAACAGAGAACCATGAGAGTTGAATTAAAATCTGTCTGGAATCCCCACAACATCTATCATGTTCAAGTTGATACTCGCCAATGATTCTGGTGTTGATAAGTTACTTTTATGTATACCAGTTTTCCTCTGTGAGGGCATACAGCTCTCTCAGTCAATTACCCAGTATAGGGCTGTCTACTTTTTATTTGAACAAATCTTATATATCAATAAATATTTTGTGGAAAAAATTTCGCCAACATATGGGACACGAACTCGCATCTCTCCAGAAACATGCCTGAGTATTCTTACGATTGAACTAATGACGGCTCATCTTTTTTCCACCAAGACTTTAAATCTTTCACCAATGATTTTCGACACAGATTAGTACCATCTATGATCAACAATTAACTATGAGCAACAATTCCTTTTTATATTGGGCTGAGTGAGATGGAAATAATAGTCTCTTCATGTTATTTAGCATTATTAATGATTTAAACATAGGTGACAATCACAGCCTTACCTGGGTGACATTTTAACATCAATATATCAATAAATATTGTGTGGAAAAAATTTATTGATATAGTGATGTTAAAATGTCACCCAGGTAACGCTGTGATTGTCACCTATGTTTAAATCTTATATAGAAAAAAAATCACCAATTGATACTTCCTCAGACATAATCTGGTTAAGTATTAGCTGTTGATTTCCTGATTAAATATCAATTGTTGAAGTGCTGCACATAGCAATAAAGATAAATGAAGACACTTGACCCAATATGTTAACTGCAATTACTTCCAATGTTTCATGGCAACAAGCTGGTTAAATATGAACTGTTGAAATATTACACTAGCTAAACAGATGAAGATCTAAAATAACTTGATGAAACATGGCAAAATGCTTTATATTAATAGGTTGTTACTTGAGGTAGGAATACAAACTTGGGTTTCCTAGTCATTATATTTAAGCTCCTTTCAGTACCTTTATCACTGCATCAAAAAATACTGTGCAACTGAGAAAGAAACCAATAGTAATATTGGTTTCTTTCTCAGTTGCACAGTATGTGCTATTGAGGTTATAGTATGGATAAGCAGATCCTTGTGAGTGTGGTTCCAACTATTAAAGACATCATAAGCAAATCAGAGATTCTTTAACCAACTTATTAAGGTTGACCAAACATTCATTGTTCATTTTCATGGGGTACAACATCTGCCTGAATGATGATGATGAGCCCACAAAAGCAGACTTTTTAAACATTGCAAGATCATTTGTTGCATTTAAAATTGCTATTAACAATGAACCCAAGTACATACTTCATAGTAAAAATTGATGCATTGTGTACTTTTGCTGATTAATAGTTTTTCCTGATGAAAAATTTTATCTCGTTAACTAATTGCCACTGTTTATTTCATTTCTTTTTAAATTATTTTAATGTGACCGATTCGTGTGTAATTGACAGTGTGCAACTTGAGACTGGATACATAACATTAACAGAAGAATATTTCCCTATGGAGGAGTGTTCTATTATTTTCTAGTGAAGGACACTGGATGTGTCCACAAGTATTCTAAAGGTCTATTAAAATATGAACTTTTTTTCTCTGAATTACCTTGAGAGATTGCATTTTTTATGTTGTTTGGGTACTACTAAAGCATTACAATTTGAATTTCTCCAATCCTCCATTAGTTCCAATTTTCACTATTAGAGAGTCATATGTTACTGTCAAAAAATAAAAGTAATCATGCAAAGATTAACTTCCAACATTCACACTTAAGTTGAACCTTTTACTCATTAAATAAGTGACAAACAAATCAACAAATTGGATAGTTCCAAATCTCTCATTAAGGTAATCTTGTACATAGAAAAACTATATAACAAATGTAGGTAGTAATTATATTGTAATACATTTCTATATAATGCATTACCTTAATTAATCATTCACTTCTTTAATTCATTCAAAGAAAAACTTACGGTGTACGTTGCACAATTAGAGATTCCTCTTTACATCTTCCCTTTCCCCAGTTAACTGATATCCTACATTTCTCTCTTGCTGATAACTGACAACATGATCTAGGCAATGAAAAAAAAAAAAAAAACATTTGTCTTTAATTTATATTATTAAATTTTTAATTTTCAATAATTGTAAAAACTAAAACATGTATCTGTTCAAAGACAAAAATTTAAAAACAAACAAATAAATTACAATTTTGTTTGTTGCTATAAAAAATCTTTTTTTTTCTGGCTAATTAAAAATTAAAAATTAATTTGTGCAATTAATTTTACAAATTATATTGAAACTAGAAGAATAGCACATGCCTCTGGTGAATATTTCAGACATATATTTTTCATTTTTGACTTTTAGTGTTCTCTAACAGTGGAAATTCAAACTAATTGACTACTAAGAAAAGGCAAATAGTACTATTTTAAAAGTAGCTATAAAAAAAAAATCATTTATCTTTTAAAATAAAATATTTGTTTTCTCACCCTTCACCAATTATTGCTGTAAACATAAACTTCTTGACCATATAACTTTACCATCAAGATTTAAAATTTTTAGTATAAATAGTTTGCTTGCAATATTAATTCAAAATTTTGGCATTTTTCAGTTTTCCACCATTAGACAGTGCTACTGAAGTTTTATTTTCCATCTTCAGAACCCTCTAATAGTGAAAATTTCATCAAATGGATGATTCAGAAAATCAAATAGTAATATTTTATCAGTACCTATACAACATAAAAAAAAATCTTCATCAAAATAACTTGAAGTTCTCTGTCATTGAGCAATAAAATTTTGAAGTTTATTCTTCCAATTATTTGCATATTAAAAAAGTTTTTAGGAGCACTAATATGAAAATAGTATGAAGGATAAACTTTAAAATTTTATTACTCAATGACAGAGAACTTTAAGTTACTTTAATCATTTTCTGAGCAAAGTCTTTTTGTGTTTTTAAGAATTCTTCATTTATTTCTTTAAAAAGCTGCATTTTTCCATCATCTGAGGATAAGGTGCCAAATCACTGCTGTCAATATGAACCTCTTGACCATTATACTCTACCAACACAATTTCGAATTTCTAGTGTAAATAGATCACTTACATTAGATTCATTTTACTTTAGATTAAGATTCATTTAGAGTTTTGGCATTTCCTAACTTTTTCCACCATTAGAGGGTGCTATTAAAATTATCAGTAGATTCAGAAAATGTGAATAGTAATATTTTATTAGCAGAAACAAAGTAAAACCATTTTTTTAATGAGCTAAGAAGACAAGAATCTGTAGCTAACACCATCTTCATTTTCCACTATGTAACAGATGTTATTTCACAAATTATATTACATCTAAAAATTTCAAAGCACAGTCTGTATAGATGACCATTCAAGCCAGCTAAATTGAAAAAAAAACGCAGAAAAGGGACATTTAATCATATACGACATAAGAACAAATTAATAGGTGATGATAGTTTACTGAACATGAATTTTAATAAATGCTCACAACATCAGCAAGCAGAGAAATCATATTATTGTGAGTGCCTCTGAATTTATTGTTGTTTACAACACACTGACTGAACCAAACCCTACTCCTATCAGTATAGGCTGTAAGGAAGTAAGGCAAGAGTGGAGTATGATGAACCGAAAGAATAATTTTCCATGATTGGGCAAGATGGCAATGGTTGTACTGGGCAAATGTTTTTATTCTATATCTTTTTCTGGTCATATATCTAAACCACCCATAAAAAAAATCCATTAATGAAAAATATTTTATACTTAATTAAATTATTTGCAGTACAAATATTACCCTATTTTATACTTAATTAAATTATTTGCAGTACAAATATTACCCTATTTTATACTTAATTAAATTATCTGCAGTACAAATATTACCCTATTATATGCAAAATTCAGAGCGCATTGTTGCCATAAAGCACATATATCTTTTCCCCTACACCAAGGATTCCCATCCTGTGGTCTCTGAATTTGTGTATGGTTCCAATCACTGTTAATGTATAAAGTAATAAATGTAAAATAAAAATTGACATAAAAGATGATGCTGTGATGCTTATCAATGAGAAATTTGTCAACAATAACTCACAGGCAAATGTCTTGCGTAACTTAGAATAAGCAAAGAATTAGAAAATTGAATTTTGGAAAGAGTCAAAACTGAATTCACGACCTGTTAACATGTCATGTGTTCTAGCATAATGAATTATCCTAGTCACATTCACACTCAGTTAATGGGAGACTATGAACATAATCTTATGAGTTCCACTCCTATTGAAACTTGATTTTTTTTTTCAGCTCTTACTTGCTCTAAAGTTAACAGTCGATTTGTCGTTTGAATTATTATAGGTAATTAAATTTTGCACTTATAATGCTGAATTTGCATATATGACTATAAAAAAATATATTCCTGAGGACAATGGGTTAATCCTGTTTCCAGTCAGCAGATTCCCTTGCATTGAGTACCTTCTAATCATAGAAGCAGCTTCATAGTTTCCTATTACCTGAGTCTGAATGAAGCTGAGATCACTCAGTAGGTTAAAGCACCTGATATCAGAAGGGCTGGGTTGTTTTACCTCTGAGTGGCAATTTTGTTTTTGCACATAATGGACTAAATGGTCAGGTCACAAGGACCCCAAGGACTCAGAGAAGGTTGGGAGGAGGGGACCCAATGGACAGCTATGAGGGAGACATATGACTCCTATCAAGATCATCCAGAGTGTTCTTTAAAGTGCACAGGGTATGATTCTCTTGCATAAGGGGCCACATGGCTTTAACTTTGTATTACCTTATATTCACTGTCTAACTTCATATCACTTAGGTAGTCAAATCACAAATATACCTAAGATACCACAGCATCTAGAATTAAAACCATCAAAGTTTCTTGCTATTTAAAAGCTAAATTAACAATTAATTAAATATTAATTAAAACTTTTTTTATTTATTAAGCTTAAAGTTTTTAAGTGTACAATCTTATTTTTCCACAATCTCCATGATTCTTCAAAGTCTCAGTAGCAATGTTTATTCTCCTGTTTATCTCATTACCAATATCAGTCATACAATTCCCAGGATAATTATAATGAAAAATCTGCTCAAAAGTGTTGTTATTCAAAAGAACTTAAGTACTTTCTTAAGTTTCTTTCTGTTTATCACTAATAATAATATAATAAATAAATAAATAAATATTCCCTCAAACAGCTTCTTGCCACATAGGTTTGAACCTACCTTATTACGTCTCATCAACAGCTCTAATGAAAGAATTCATCTCGTAAACATCTTTCGTTAAAGGGATCAAATCATCCCTTTTGGTAAAAGCTGTTTATGAGATGAATCATAATACAAGAAATTTTCAAATCTCTAGACCACCTAAGATTCGAGTTTCCCATTATCGTGAATTCCACGTCATATATGATAACCAAAAGAAGCCTGGAGTGCTACTGATTAAACCATCCCTGCCCCAGAGCTGTCAGACATAAATCTAAGATCTCCTAATAAAATATCAAGTGCTCTGACCACTGAGCTACCAGATGGTAATCAATTTCCTCTAATAATGATATGATCATTCCACCAGCAGAACACGTATATCACATGAAGGTAATGATAACTGTTTTAAAATGCTAACTTTATCTAAAATGAAACTGATAGTAATATGCTAGGGTCTGCTGGCTTTAAATAGTAGTAGCATTTGTGGAACACAGAAAAACATATTTTTGAAATGGAGGACTTTTAGAGATATTTTTAGTTCCTTTTTAACTTTTAAACATTGAAATGTGATTATCAGCTTTTCAGAAACCTTCACAAATGGGTATTTAAAACTTTTTTTATACTTGATTACATTTTTTCCTCCCTATATTTTTTATATTTCATTCTTCAACATTTAATTGCTTCTTCTAATATGAAATATGACCCATTTCTGTTTATTATCACTTTAAGATTCAGATGCTGAGTTGTTTTCTTTTAAAAAATGTACCACTTGAGTTAATTAAATTTAATAGCAGTAAAAATTATTTTTAAACTGTTATTTTGAAATTAAATTTATCTAAATAGTAATTCAGCTTGATCCAGAAATGATTCATTCTCAATTTCAATGCTTCAATTAAATTTTATATACTGTGATATATATATATTTTTTTCTTTTGACCTCTTCAGCTCTCTTTTACACATCATTTTTTAAAAACACAAAGAACTTTCAGTTACTTTAATTATTTTATGAGCAGGGTCTTTTAATTGTGTTTGCATAAATGATTAAAAAATTGGTAAAACTGAAATATTTGAGTAAAAGAATTATGAACTTATAGTCTAATAATAAAATAATTTAGAAAAATGGCAAAATTACCATCTTAAAAAAATTTATTACAGTTAAAACATAAAAAAATACAATAAAATTTTGCCAATTTTTAAAAATGAAAAAAAAAATTAAATTATTTCACTTACTTTTATTTTCTTTGAATCTTGCTATTACTCAACTTTTAATGCTCTTTCTTTTGAATAACTTAATTCTGTTAATTGGTTCAGGATAAGCTTCTAAAGTTGTTCATTTTATTTTCCAAAATTAATTCAACTACTAGAGTGAGTTCAATTTCAGAAACCCAACACTTTAAGGATTAAAGACAACGTGTCTAAAAAAGTACAATTTAGAAACTATGCTTACATAAAGAAGTGACAAATGAAAAAAAAAAGCAATAAGATATTATTAAAAAATTATAATACAGTATCTACATTACACAATTACCATTGTATATTAGGTCAAAACACCAGATTTAAGTAATCTATAATATTCTTACTGACTCTAAAAAATATTTTTTTTATGAGCTGTTACATTTGTAAATGTGCAAGTTACACAATATGACATAAGCAAATACAGTCAGCACATATGTTCTATTAACATTTAAAATGACAGCAATAAAATGTGAATATTTGCTTAGATCTACACATATTTTTCAATTCCTAACAGTTGTTTGGATGTTGCAGGAAAAATATAAGCTGCATTATATTTAAGCTTCCCTAGAAATTCGTCACTCAAAATAGCTTACAATCATGAAACATTTCTCATACCTATGCTGAAGTACGCTGGCAAACTGATTACTTGCAAGAACATGTTTGCTCTTTGAAATCCACAAATAATCTTGAGAAATTATGTCATTAAATTTTTGGCATGAACAACTTAACCTCCCCAGTGATCTAGTATCGCAGAACGACAAAATATCATACAGAACATCAGGTGGGAGAGATAAGAAAGCACTTCCGACGTCTTCGTCCTGAGACATGATTACAAAAGCAAAGTTTATCAAGGCAGAACAGAGCAACAAAAGGAAAAGATGATATCCTTTGTATTCCCAGTCGTTTTGTCATTTTTAACTTTAAATGCTAAAACATCAATATGATTAAGAAATTAGAATCCGAACCTTTCCAGGACGCCATTTTGGTTTGATGAAATATACGATTGCCACCTTTCAATATCAAAATTTGCAATAGCAGCTTGGCTACGGCTTGGCCAATAATGACCAAGGCTACGGTGCGACGTAACAGGAATATCTCCTCCTCTATGAGACTAAATAAAAATAAATAAATACCCTCTCAAGCAGCTGCTTGCCACAGAGGTCTGACAGGAGCCTGTAAGTTTATATGCTATAGTAGAAGGTCTGAGAGGATGGCAGGCCCTCAGCAGAAAAACGACACATACATTCATGCCTTACCCGGGGCTCGAACCAGGTCCCTTAGAGTACTGGCCAAGCGCGCTAACCAAAGCCTGCCATCCAGTGTGTTCATTAACGTGCACAGAGTATGGCTCTCTCGCACACTTGGCCGTGACTCAGCGTCACATCCAACGGATGACAGCCTTTTCAAGCCCATCGGTTGCCGCTACTGACTGATGGCAGGGTGGGGATTTCTGCGGAGATAAATCTCAATGGTGACCCAGCTGGGACCCGAACCTGGGAACTGCAGATTACGAGTCTGGTACGTACTTGTTCAGTGTTGTGAAAAAATCATGTTCCTTCTGAACATAGTTTCTACCACTAGAGGGCGCTTAATCGCCAATAACAACAGAGGCTCTATCCTCAATGGACTCTTTATAGGTAGATGTTGACTTTTTTTTTTCTAAAACACTGGTTCTGAACCTTTTATGCTTCACGCACCCCCTGGAGATGCCTATGTAACTGGCGTACCCTTTATATAGATAGATAAAACTATAGTTATAGTATAATAATTCCAACTTAGCATCTTTGTTACTAGATCTAGCGACTTTTGAGCTCTCACGGCGTACCCCAAAAACTTTTTACCGCGTACACTATGTTGAGAACCACTGTTATAAAAAAAAGAATCATTTCGTCTGTCTTTCTGTAGGCATTGAACTTTTTTGCATACAGATAAATAGAAAATTATTTTTGTTTAGGATAGGCATTGATGAAATATTACGATTTACACCTTATGAATCTCCCAAAAGGTATAACTACGCCCTCTAACGGTGGACATTTTTGAAAATTCAAAAATATTAAACGAATATTTCAAACGATGCATTTATGTTTGAAATTTGGTGTTGGAATGTTAAGGTCATGAAGTTACCATTGGCAACAACGAGTTAACTCTTTAGGACGGGGTGGGTGGGTTGCAACCTTTTTGGTTTTAACAGAATATTATGTTTTTAGAGATAAATTAAAAATTCTTTTTGGGTTGGACTGGAATTCATGAAATATTGCGATTTTCACTTTCCGACTCTCCCATAACCTATAATCGCGTCCTCTAACGGTGGGAAAAATCGAAAGTTCCAAAATTTAAGCATTGCAAAATATGTAGTTATGCTAGAAATTTGACATTCTGGTGGTGGAATATGACGGTCTTGAATATTCCATTGACAACAGTGAGTTGACTTTTACGCCCAGTGTAGGTAGGAAATGAAACTGTTTTGTTTGAAGCGATAATTGGAAATCTCTTTTTTAGTTGGTACTAATGATATATTTATTATAAATCGCGTTTTAAAGGTAGTTTTAATTTATATCGTTAGACATCACTAAATATGCAAACGGCAAAACTTTTAATGAATTGTTCAAGTGATTTGTTTATGTTAGAAATTTGAAACTTTGGCTCTAGAGTGTCAGGAAACATTCCACTAACGGCAATGATCTGCCCCTTTTTTTCCGACAGGTGTGAGACAAGCAAATTTTAAATTTAAAAACTAAAAGACAAATACTTTTATGTTATATAGATACTAATAAAACACTGCTCGTTGCGTACCCCTCCCTCACATTCCAAAACTTTTAAGCGATTTTTAAAGTAGGTAAATGAAAACATTTTTTTTAAGCAAGATTTTTATACCCACTACAATGCGTTATTCAAGTTGTTTTACACATTCAGTATTCTCTAACATCATCATCACATCATCATCATCCTCAAGCAGCCATGGGCTACGGAGGTCCAACCAGACCGTGCAATTTAGTTCTCCAAGCAAATCTATCCTGAGCTACATCTACTGCATCTGGCCACTGCACTCCAATTCTAACAAGGTCCTGTTTGACATTGTCTGCCCACCGCATCCTAAATCTCCCCCTCCTTCTGAGGCCTTTAGGCACACTGTTCATAACCCTATTCGCCAATCTATAATTATTCATACGGGCAACATGGCCAAACCAACGGAGTCTCTCTCTGCACAATATGCTGCTTAAAGGAGGTTGCAAACTCCTTTGCCTAATCTCATCATTAGTTACAAAGTTGAACCACCTAATGCCCAAGATACTGCGTAAGCATCTGGAATCAAAAGCATCTAGTTTCCTGTTATCTTGTTTACAAAGTGTCCAAGTTTCACTACCATAACTAACCCTAGAAAGAACCAAACTATTATACAGTCTAATTTTAGTCTTTAGGTGTATACGCCTATTTCTCCACACTCTCCATAGGTTCTTAAAAGTCCCGGCAGCAATCATTATTCGTCTGTTAATCTCATGCCGCACATCACCATTATCTGTTACATAGCTCCCAAGATAATTAAACTGTGACACCTGCTCAAGACTACAACCATTCAGATTAACTGAATCACAGCCTGCCTGACCAATTTTCATCACTTTAGTTTTCTCTCTGTTTATAACCAAACCTACTCTACTACCAGTCTCATCAACAGCTCGAATGAAAGAGTTCATCTCATCAACATCATTTGCCAAAAGGGCTAAATCATCAGCATAATCTAAATCAGAAATTTTCGTATCTCCAGACCATTTAAGGCCAAAATCTTTCCCTTGAAGTGAATTTCGCATAACATAATCAATAACCAAGCAAAAGTGAAAAGGAGACAAAATGCACCCTTGTCGAACACCAGAAGTAATGCTAAACCAATTGCTACAAGCCTTACCAACTCTCACACACGACTCAGTGTTATTATAGAGAGCTTTCATTATGTTAACTAACTTGTCTGGTATACCATATGATCTCACAATCAACCACAAATTATGACGATCAACAGAGTCGAAAGCCTTTTTGAAATCAAGAAAGCTAGCAACCAAAGGTTTCTGAAACTCTAAACATTTCTCAAGAATCTGCCTAAGTGAAAATATCTGATCCACACATCCCCTACCACTTCTGAATCCACATTGCTCATCACGCAATTGACTGTCAACCAGCTTCTTAATTCTATTAAGCACAATCATGGAAAGAACTTTACCTGGAACAGAGAGTAGGCTGATACCCCTATAGTTATCACAAGAACTGCGATCACCTTTTTTGAAAATAGGGATAACAATAGCTCTGGTAAAATCCTTAGGAACCATGCCTTTATCATAAAAGATATTCAGAATTTCAGTCAACCAAGTGGTAATCGAAACATTCCCAGCTCTAAGCATTTCCGTAGTAATTTCATCTACCCCTGGGGATTTATGAAGTTTAAGTTTAGAAACAGCCAAAATAACTTCAGATTGTGTTAGAGGGCCAACATTAAAGCCACCAATGCATCTATCATCATTGCAAACAATGGGAGTAGAACTAACTACATTGTTTAGAACATCACTGAAATGCTCAGCCCACCTAGCCATGACAGAATCCTCCCCTTCTATAACCTTACCTTGTTTATCCTTCAATCCTTGTATGCCTGTCCGTTTTCTACCACACAAAACATTAACTATCTGGTACAGCTCTCTGCTGTTGTGCTGTCTAACTGCTTCCGTGGCTTTGTCAGCCAAACCATCAAGCCAAAGATTCATATCAGCAGCTAACTGATCCTTTACAAGTTTATTAAGGTCTCTGTAATGCTTTCTATTAGGACTAGTAGGGTATTGATTAAGTGCCTTCCTGCAGTTCTTTCTTTCCGAAATAAGCTCAAGTGCCTTATCACTCAGATAATTCTGACTCTTCTGCTCCTTTTTTCCTAAAAGAGTACTGTTAGTGTCCAAAAAAGCCTGTTTAAAATGATCCCATTCTTCCTCAACTTCAGTAGTAAGGAAACCATGACTGTCATAATGACTAAGTAACCTATCATGGTAAGCTTTGGCTATAACTGGATCTTTCAGAGCTTCAGTATTAAAAGTAAATTTTTAAACCCTAGCACAACACTTTTTAAGTTTAAGTTGCAACACACTTTTAACAAGGTAATGGTCAGATCCAATTTCAGCTCCCCTATATGCCCTGGTATTCCTAACAGAACTAGCCCATTTGCTGTTAATTAATATGTAATCAATCATATTCTTATGCAGCCCATCAGGTGAAACCCATGTGTACTTATGTATGTCGCGGTGTTTGTAATATGTGTTAGTTATTCTGAAACCATTGAGTTTACTTACCTGTAGGAGACGTTGCCCATTGCCATTGCAGCTACCAATACCAAAAGGGCCTATTACTCCTCCCCAAAGGTCAGAGTCAGTACCAACTTTGGCATTGAAGTCACCAAGAACAAGGGTAATATCTCCTTTCTTGACAGAATTCAAAATGTCCTGAAGTTGTCCATAAAACCTATCCTTCTCATCCTCATCAGCATCCTCAGTGGGGGCATAACAGCAGATAACATTCAAGTTTTTAATGCTTGTCTGAAATTTTGCTGTAAGAAACCTTTCATTAATGCACTCATATCCTAGAAGAGCATCACTAGCATGTCTGCTGAGCAGCAGACCCACGCCTTGGTGATGCTTATTGTCGTCCCGCCCTGAAAAGAGAAATTTAAGATTATTTTTAAGAATCTGACCTTTATCTGTCCATCTGGTCTCTTGCAAGCCGAGAATATCTAAATTATAATGGTGGAATTTTTGTGTGAGGACATCAAGAGAAAAAGCTCTGTGCAGAGTCCTCACATTCCAACTACCTATGGAGAGAAAATGGTTAGTGGGATGTTTAAAGAAACTATGTTTATTGAGAGAGGGAATGCCGACAATATCAAACAGCCCCCTAATCGCAGACATGGGGCAAAGACCCGTTCCCCCACTACTAAAGGCTGAAGCCATCTACACTGGAAGACTTCCTCCAATGTAGAATTTGACGATGCCAATAGAAGCAAAGAGTTCAGGTGCCTGCGATGACTTCTGCTCAGGATTATCCACCAGCTGATAAACATATCCTGTGAATCTATTCACTTGGGGCTGTCAACCCACAAGCAAACAGAAAACACAGCGGAAGATTTTCCCTCCACAGAAGCCCACCAGTGCAGCAAAATCAGGATCCATAATCAAGCTCAGAGCCATATATCTGTCCAGTCCAGTAGGTTTATATGGTCAGCACCAGGACCCTGTGTGGTTGACCACTCCTCAGCAGGGTAGAAAAAAAAGAAAAGTAGCCATAGTTGTCCAGATCAGTAGGCCACACTAATCTGGCAGTCCTCCCCTTCCGTTCACTTCCACAAGAGAGTATATCTCTTGAAAGTTACTAACGGTCCGCACCACGAGAAGGCGGGGTCGGACATTAGGTGCTAGGCCTGGCTGGTTCTATGCATCATCACAGGGGATTGGTGCATAGCTCTCCTTCCAGTGACTACCTAGCTACCATTCTCTAACAGTGAAAATTAATGAATCAACTATGATTCTTAATTCTATTAAGCACAATCATGGAAAGAACTTTACCTGGAAGAGTGTCAGTAGGCTGATACCCCTATAGTTATCAAAAGAACTGCGATCACCTTTTTTGAAAATAGGGATAACAATAGCTCTGGTTAAATCCTTAGGAACCATGCCTTTATCATAAAAGATATTCAGAATTTCAGTCATCCAAGTGGTAACCGAAACATTCCCAGCTCTAAGCATTTCGGCAATAATTTCATCTACCCCTGGGGATTTATGTAGTTTAAGTTTAGAAACAGCCAAAATAACTTCAGATTGTGTTATAGGGCCAACATTAAAGCCACCAATGCATCTATCATCATTGCAAACAATGGGAGTAGAACCAACTACGTTGTTTAGAACATCACTGAAATGCTCAGCCCACCTAGCCATGACAGAATCCTCCCCTTCTATAACCTTACCTTGTTTATCCTTCAATCCTTGTATGCCTGTCCGTTTTCTACCACACAAAACATTAACTATCTGGTACAGCTCTCTGCTGTTGTGCTGTGTAACTGCTTCCTCGGCTTTGTCAGCCAAACTATCAAGCCAAAGATTCTTATCAGCAGCTAACTGATCTTTTACACGTTTATTAAGTTCTCTGTAATGCTTTCTATTAGGACTAGTAGGGTATTGATTAAGGACATTCCTGCAGTTCTTTCTTTCCGAAATAAGCTCAAGTGCCTTATCACTCAGATAATTCTGCCTCTTCTGCTCCTTTTTTCCTAAAATAGTACTGTTAGTGTCCAAAAAAGCCTGTTTAAAATGATCCCATTCTTCCTCAACTTCAGTAGTAAGCAAACCATGACTGTCATAATGACTAAGTAACCTATCATGGTAAGCTTTGGCTATAACTGGATCTTTCAGAGCTTCAGTATTAAAAGTAAATTTTTTAACCCTAGCACAACACTTTTTAAGTTTAATTTGCAACACACTTTTAACAAGGTAATGGTCAGATCCAATTTCAGCTCCCCTATATGTCCTGGTATTCCTAACAGAACTAGCCCATTTGCTGTTAATTAATATGTAATCAATCATATTCTTATGCAGCCCATCAGGTGAAACCCATGTGTACTAATGTATGTCGCGGTGTTTGTAATAAGTGTTAGTTATTCTGAATCCATTGAGTTTACTTACCTGTAGGAGACGTTGCCCATTGCCATTGCAGCTACCAATACCAAAAGGACCTATTACTCCTCCCCAAAGGTCAGAGTCAGTACCAACTTTGGCATTGAAGTCACCAAGAACAAGGATATTAGCTCCTTTCTTGACAGAATTCAAAATATCCTGAAGTTGTTCATAAAGCCTATCCTTCTCATCCTCATCGGCATCCTCAGTGGGGGCATAACAGCAGATAACATTCAAGTCTTTAACGCTTGTCTGAAATTTTGCTGTAAGAAACCTTTCATTAATGCACTCATATCCTAGAATAATATGAAATATGAACTACATTTGATATTATACTAGAACAATACGGTATTTTAAAATGCATTATTTATTTTTAAGCCTCTCTGCTTTAACAATTTAAATTTAAAGCATTTCACAATATTCATAAATTACTAACCTATGAAATGTCGAATTGCTGCTTTTATAGTATTTTTCAGTAGTTAGTACACAATTTATGTAAATCTAAGGGCGTGGTGAAAGGTTTGTTTAAGCTAATCAAACACGCCTCTCTCTCTGCCTCACTGAGGAGTAGGCTTCAGATTTTGTACATGTTCATGGCGTCCGTTGCCAGTCCTGTCCCTAGTAATATTACCTCAATGCTCGAAGCTCTATAACATCTAAAATATGCATTTAATGGAAAAATATGATGACGATAAAGATTATACACCTGTCAGGGTTCTATTAGTGCAACTCGTGTGGGAGTGTGCAGAAGGGTACTTGTCTCTCTCTACCTTGTCAGGATATTGCTGATATTTAACATGGCTGATAAACACACAGATTTTACATATATACGCACTTGATGCATTGAATCAAAAACTGTGACTGAAGTTAAGGATAATAAAATTTATTTAAATATCAATTTATCATCAATATTCTTTGAGTATTTACAGAGTTATGGAAGCTAGGAAATTTAATATTAAATTATCTTGTTTCATAAAAATCATTCATAATTATCTAATATCGAAATAATCATTACACAAATTTCAAAAATTTATATTTTTTTAAATGATTGAAACAATGCTTATTATTTAGGTGTCAATTAATATATGAAGTAAATTCTTACGACCCATTACTGTTGTGAAATATCTAGATTCCATAATTCCTTAAATACTAGACGAATGCTATTGAGTAATCGAGATTTAAATATATAAGATTACGTTCTTTAATTTATTTTCAATAAACTTTTTCCATTAAATGAATATTTCAGAAGTTGCAGAGCTTCGAAGTGAGATTCCCATTCACATAATAGGGAAATGTTAGGGCAATGTAACTCAGTTCCTTATATTGTAAAAATATTCATCGTTTTGACCTAATGGGAATAACTTTCCATTTCTTACAATTCCTGCGATTCCAAAATATTATTTATTCAAAAGTGATCTCTGAAATGTTTTCCAATTACTCATGTCAACATTTTTTGTCGAATATTACTGTAGCCACCTGTCTCGCATGTCCAGTTTAGATCGTACGTGTTCTGCATATAATTGCAGTGAAAGATTTCAGAAAGGAAAAGGAATATCATTTCACAGCTAAATGTTTTTATTTAAATTGCTTCCCCTTATCAGCAACGAATGATATGGTATGCAATTCAGGGGCGTAGAGAATGATAAATTCTTCGAATGCACAACGGAATGAAATTAAAAGGGTAATAATAACGCCGAAACGTGAGTGACCTGTTGATTAACATCTAAATCATTAGCGGTAATTGGAAATAAGTTTCCTCTCCTGAACAAGGTCCGCCACTTTTCAATGAAAGTTTTATAGGGTTTATCCTGGAATTGTTTCTCGTCTGATGCGCGGTTTAACAGGTAGAGTGCTCTTGTACGTATTTACCCACCACAGATTCTGTGTCTACCCACACAACCACAATTTGCAGAAAATATCCACAAGATATCTAAGGTAATAAGTGGATATCGACTGGTCGTCTTAGATATCTTTCGGAGATAGTGGTTGTGTGAGTAAAGAGTTGCGGGTTCGATTCCCCCCATGTCAGCGATAATTTTTTTTTTTAGATGAATAATCTCTGGAATTGATTTCTTAAGGTCAAGAAGACTGAAGTTGAGAGAGATACATGGAATAATTCAAGGAATGTTTTGTCAACTCGACTATAGTTTTGTGAAATATCGAGTAAAATAAGCCTAAACCGTATCCTTGGAAATTTCATGTCGTGAGTGTTTTCATTGCAGGTATGTTTGAAATTTTCATTTATTTATGAATTTATTGTTTCGGTTGAATGATAAGATTCTAAATATAGTTTTTTGTGTAGAATTATTTTAAAGTATTCATATATTGATATATTTCTTAGAAGTTAACGATATCTTACCTGTGTGCAAGGGAGGGAGTAAGATGACGGACTCCGTAACCTTTCCCCCCCCCAAATAAAATTTCTGGGTAGACCTGCAGTTTACTGCACTCAGGCGTCATTTTTTTCAATCCAATGCAATAATGCGTTGGCGTCTTGACGGAACTCGCAAAAAAAATACGAAATCATCTATATTTTTTTGTTTTGCAATTTGGTTAGCGCGCTGGCTACTGATCAAAGGGACCTGGGTTCGAGTCCCGGGTAAGGCATGGATGTATGTGTCGTTTTTCTGCTGAGGTCCTGCCATCCTCTCAGACTTTCTACTATGGCATATAAACTGAGAGGCTACTGTCAGACCTCTGTGGCAGGCAGCTGCTTGAGGGGGGGTATTTATTATTATTGTAATTTGAAGGGCGGGGGTCACCACTATCTGAAAATGTTCTTAATGTGGTAAGTCAATAGGAGAATATTAATGGTGGGCACTTTTATTTATGTGAAAAACATTATTTTTGCCAATGTGTGGGACTTGAACCCACATCTTTCCAGATTCATACCAGAGTGTTCTAACCACTAAACTAGCACCAGTTCTGTCATTTATCTGCTGATGAAACTTATAAATCATCCTGACTTAGGATGACAACTTCACTTTCCAGTGTTGACTCTGAATAAGATGCAAGAAAGTCACACCAAAGAATTATTAATGAAATAATCAGTCAATAATAATATACAGAATTACCTATTGACATAGAAATCAACATTTATGTACGCAGAAAAGTTATTTTTGCTGATGTGTGGGACTCGAACCCATATTGCTCCAGATTTCTTTCATAACTTTTTTTTATTCCCAATAACTAAGGAATATTGCAAATAGAAAGACCAGTTATGAAGAGCTACTGCAAACTCCAACAGTAAACTTTAAGCTAAAACCTTTAAAATAGTAAAATTAAAAAAAAAAAACACTATGCTTTCAAGAAAACTGCACAGTGCATAAAAAAAACATCATAGTCCTCGGACATTTAATAGCAAATAATAAAAACAAGGAAATTTCAATCACACAATGGACTATCTGTGAAACAGTGAACTTATACTACTGTGAATCAAAGAACTAAAACATGCTGTGATAAACCTGGAAACAAGGAACCTCCAACTCCACATCTGGGAACAACTCTACTTTGAAGAAATGAATTTTAGCAATATTCTGAAACAGTGTCTAAAGTTATTTATAACGATATATTTGGTCAATGCAGGTGTGCTTACCTTTAAACTGCCCTAAAGCTTTAATGGCGTTATTGCTAAACTAAACATATAAACATATAACATACATATAACTTAATTCGATATTAAAAAAAATCTACAACAAGAAAGTTGTAAGCTACCTATTGTCATAGCCAGTAATGTATCATACTTTTAAAAGATTGATAATGAAATAAATATACAGAAATAAAATAAATAAATTGATAGATGTAAAAACAAACAATTATAAGCTAGCCATGGTCACAATCAGTGCAGTATCATAATTCTGAAAGATCTTTGAAAATAAAAATCAATAAATTGATAGAAGTAATTAACAAGTTGTAAGATAGCCATTTTCATATCTAGCAATGTAGCATAACTCCAAAAGATAGTTACAAATCTATTAAATCTATGTCTCGTTTAATACTGACATTATAATACTGACATTTTAAAGGTTCTCTAAATCTGTCAATGCTATATGCACAACACACAGTTGTACATGGCAGACATTTGCTACTAATTAGTACCATCTGCTCTGCTGGGTTGTGACATATTTACCACTGATTTTGCACAAACAAGTTATTTTTAATTGTGGTTTTGGTTTCAGTAGCCAGAAAGCACTGCTGAATGCTGGAATGAATGATAAAAATTATTCTAGGTTTATTAAAATAGTTTTAAAGGAGAAAAGAGTATAAAACTAAAAAAATATAGATGCATGTACTTTGCAATTACTTCTAAAATCTTGCATTTTTAAAAATAGTAGACAGCTCCTGTTAGACCTCTGTGGCAAGCAGCTGCATGAGGGGGTATTTATTTTTATTTATTTTAGTTGGTTAATTTTTAGGAGATTTTCAAAACTAAGGAAAATTTTGTTGATAATAGTTAAAATAAAGCTTAGCTTAAAACAGGAAATTGTTTCAGCATAGAGTAATTTTAACATATAAATTGCTTCTAAGAAATGGCAATCAGTTGGCTTTAACAGCAAATTATTTATATCTTAGTTTAATAAAATATGCATCAAATGGGAAAAGGAACTAGTATTTTTCAAGCATTAATATTGTATTTTTATAAGTTTTATGTGTTGTATCAAAAACTGATATAGCATCATCAGTCTCCAAGATTCTGTCAACTTGTATACAAGATGCGGCCCCTTGAAGGGTTAAGCAAATTTGCTGTCTTTTAGGAGTCTACAAACAAGCACTAGAAATCAAACTGCTGAACAGTTTGCTTTCAGTACACTGTAAATATATTTGCATTGTGTTATTATTATTATTACTTATTTTTCATGACACAGTATTTTGCAGTTATATTTAATTCACCTGATTTTTGCTATACTGATTCATTCACCATTGACAACAGCAAACTTCAGGTCTATAAAATGTTCTTTACCATATTGAAAAATAGTAGAACTTTCTGTAGTACTAAGAATTGAAATGGTTAATTTGAGGATTAATTTTATATTTTGTTAAAACTGATAATTATATCCTGATTTTAGCTTGAAGATGTTAAGTGAACGCCGTTCTGCTTCACCTAGAAGCCCAAGAAGGACCAATGAAACTGCTGTTAGGATGTGTCAGCAAGATACTGTTAAATTTGACCTTCATGTTAAAGCATATATACAGGTGAGATAATTTTTCCTTGCTGTTAATAGTACTGACATATAATAACTGGTATATAGTTCTGCATAGGTCTTTGAAGCTAGGTATCTGAAGCAGCTATTTTTTGCCAAAACTGGAGCTCATAAATGTTGTAAATTTTTCCTTGCCCTGACTGGTTTTTTTAGCCTTTTGTCCTCTGTAATGAGATGGTGAAATGATCCATCTACTGAAAAATTTGCTTATGGTGAATAGGAAGAATCAATATGGTGGTATACTTTCAGTAAAGTGAACTTTCAATTTAGAAATGAATCTTGTTGCTCTTATTCGCAACATATAAGATGGTATATTACTGCAGTGGTTTCTCATTACAGACAACAGCGTACGATCTTTATTACACTCTTATGAATTTATATTCCATCATAAATAATATCAGTTGCTTCATTAGATTTTGATGAAATGACACTGATGATAGTTGGTTGCTAAAATATCTACACATAAGCACTCTACCCTAAATAGCTACAAAAATCATTGTAACTATTCAGTAAAATAATGTTATGCTAAAAAGTAACCATTCATAATAATATTTTTCACAAAATATAAATCTTTTAACTCTAGCACAAGTGTTTGCTATATGCAAATATTGAATGTTCAAAATATATTTGAAGTTTGAAAGTCATCATTTGCAACACTCTCAGTTGGATTCACTCCACTTGGCCCCAAGTACCAAGGGGTTATCTTCTCAGAGGATTCCATCTTATTTATGTATTTATACATATACCTAAATGTTTCCTTATGTGTTACTTTCTACTAACTTTATTGTGTAATATCAAAATAAATAAAACCACTTGTATAATAATATATTGATCATATATATTATACATATTATGTATTATATACTTATTATATATATATACGGGGCGGGGGTAGCTCAGTCGGTAGCGTGTCAGGCTCGTAATCTGTAGTTCCCAGGTTCGAGTCCCAGCTGGGTCAGCGTTGAGATTTATCTCCGCAAAATTCCCCGCCCTGATGGTCAGTAAGGGACAGTGATGGACTTGGAAAGGCTGTCATCCATAGGATGGGACGTTAAGCCGTGGCCCCATGTGCAGGAGAGCCATACCCTGTGCACATTAAAGAACACGCTGGATGGCCTTGACGGGAGGCTACCATGGAGCTGTCTCCCAACAGCTGTTCCAGTGGGTCCCCTCCCCCAACCTTCTCTGAGCCTTTGGGGTCCGTGTGACCTGACCATTTAGCTCATGGTGTGCAAAAAAGTGCCGCTCAGAGGTAAAACAAACAAACAAATATATATATATACCACACACACTGTACAATAATGTAAATGATGAATATTTTAAAAGGAACATATAAAAGGTGTAGAATGAAAACATATTTTATTGCATAATCAGAAAATTTTAAGATTTCTATGATATGCAGTGTAACTAAAAATTTGATTAACAAATAAATGTTCCAAAAGGTGTAGGTTGTTTTAATATTACAATTGCAGTTTCATTGCTCATCTTCTGTAATGGATGTGTGTCTGCAATTGAAAGAGTAACCCTAATTTCATTGTATTCCAATGTGAATTCTGAGTGTAATATGGAAGAGCACATGGATTCCTCACATACATCATGAATTCCTAGAATATAACTGAAGTTTTTGGAATAGACACAGTAAGAGAGCTCTTCTTTAGTGCACTGTCAATAAGTGATGCATTTTTTTTTTTGGAGAGGTGCTTATTCATGCAAAATGTAGAATTGCATTCTCAGTTTCCATTGTTTCATATTCAGTAAGTGGAATTTTTAGAGAATTTCATGAATAAATTTAACTGTTGTAGCAAGTTGTCCCATTTCACAATCCAGTATTGATAACATGTTTTCAGTTCTGAAGCTTGCTTAGAAACTGTTTGAAACGTGTCTCAAATCTTCAGTGAAAAATAACCATCTGGAGGCTGTTTTCTTCCTACTATATGAATCAAGAGTTCTGAGCTTTCAGTTCTTGCTTTTTGTGAATTTCATGCTATATTCAAATAATTTGATCTTATACAAAATATTTTTGTCATCTTACTACTGATTACATTTGATATTTTTTACTTGCAGGTTACTCCTGATCTGGTTTATGAATTATTATGAATATTAAGAAATATGAAGTTATATTAAAAGAAAAATGAGTAATACTTAAAATTTTTAGCTAGAGCCAGAGCCAAGTTGGGTTGGATTGTTTCACCTCTGAATGGCACTTTTTGCAACACAGTGGGCTAAATGGCCAGGTCACAAGGATCTCAAGGGCTCAGAGAATGTTGAGGAGAGGGGATCCATTAGGCAGCTGTTAGGAGACATGGTAACCTTCCACCAAGGCCATCGAGTATGTTCTTTAATGTGCACAGGGTATGCTCACCCATACACAGGGCCACAGCTTTACATTCCATCCAACAGATGACTGGCTTTCAAAGCCCATCAGTGTTCCCTACTGGCCAAGGTGAGGGTTTTGCAGAGATAAATCCTAATGCTGTTCCAGATGGGACTCAACCCTGCACCCCACCAGAAGCTGTATTCAGACCCATGTTGAAGACACCAGATTTAAAGCCCTGGTTTTTATTTTATTCCTAACAGCTATTATAGGAAACTGTGATTCAGCTTCCTATAATAGCTGCTGGATATATTTCTGTTTAGATATACACAATCATATCAGAATAATATCACCACCTACCATACATATACTATGGTAGGTACAAATTTAATATTTCATGATAATGCTGTTCACACTAATGATCTAAATCTTTAAAATATTTAAAGGCTCAAGCAGAGAGGAGTGCTTAACATTAAGAATGAATTGTAGAGTTGAGAGCCTGAAGAAGCCACACTCTGGGGTTGGTGAAACGCATCGCTCTTTTATAGAAGCAGATGTTATGGCCATATATTTTAGCTATGAAGGTAATTAATTATGCCAGTTGAAGGTTTTAAACATTATCTTTTAAAGTTTAGTGTTTAAGTACTGAGGAAAGTGCAAATAAAATTCATGTACCAGTTTCTGCACTAATAACCTGTTCCTTTGAGGATTAGCTGCTTCTTTAATTAATGGAACAACTAAAGCAGAAATATATCCATATTAATGGAATTAAGCTGCTAATGTACAGCAAACTTTATAATTGAACTGTCATCTTAAAAAGTCGCAGATTTCAACAGAAAGATGTATTTACAACTACAACAACAGCAATTGGACATCGAGAAGTATCAGCAATTTGTGAAAGAACTGCGGCGCGTCAATAAAGGACTACAGGATTCAACTAGACATCTTAGACTACTGAATTTAGAGTCTACAATGTTTGTGCTTAATTTATGGACTGGTAGCAATAGATGCAACATCATCACCAAAAGTCAACTTGATGTGCAAACCACTGCCGCTTTACCAGCCACCATGGACACTGTAAATACCTTTAAATTTTTTTTCACTCTGATTTCCCTTTGCTGATCAAAGGATTCTTATAGAGTAAAATAATAATGGAGATATAGATTAATGAATTGAAATCTTAGAATTGCTAGCCAATTTGGCAAGTTTCTACAATTCATTCTTAATGTTAAGCACTCCTCTCTGCTTGAGCCTTTAAATATTTTAAAGATTTAGATCATTAGTGTAAACAGCATTATCATGAAGTATTAAATTTGTACCAAACTAACTGTGTTTAGTATTATTTAATTGAATATGGTAGGTGGTCATATTATTCTGATATGACTCTGTATTAGGTATGTGATTTCAGCAGAAGTTGGCAGGCAACACCATGTAGAGATTTATTGTATTCTGACATAGTATTGGTAAATAGCAACCATGTTTCTATTTAAAGGAAGAGGTACAAACAGTAATTCTGTTTTGTGATGAAACACCCTACCATAGAAATCCTTGTTTGTATTTTATTATATTTTTATAATTATAATTTATATTATTATATTTCTAAACTCTTGCTCTCTCAAAGAGTGTTCCACCCTGCCCATGGCCAGCAGAGAGCACCGATGGGTTTGGAAAGGCTGCCGTCTGCTGTAATGTTAAGAGCCATGGCCCATGTGCAGGAGAGTCATATCCTGTGCATGTTAAAGAACATGTTGGATGGCCTTGACGGGAGTTTACCATCTGTCTCCCAACAGCTGTTCAGTGGGTCCCCTCCCCTATCCTCCCCTGAGCCTTTTGAGTCCTTGTGACCTGGCCATTTAGCCCATATGGGTACAAAAAAGTGCCACTTAGAGGTAAAACAACCCAACTCGAGGAGTGTTGCTTTTGCATGATTTATTGCCAAAAACTAGGGGAGGGGGTGGTTCACTCAGTCAGTAGTGTGCCAAGCTCATAATCTGCAGTTCCCAGATTTGCAATTGTGCCAGTGTTGAGATATATCTCCACTAAGATACCCACCCTTCTCAGTGAGAAAGGGGACAGTGATATTCTAGAAAAGGCTGCCATCTGTCAGATAGGGGGTAAAGCCATGATCCTGTGTGCAGAAGAACCATATCTGTTCATGTTGAAGAGCATGGATAGTCTTGATGGGAGGCTCTTCTAACAGCTGTCTGTTGGGTACCCTTCCCCAACCTTATCTGAACCTTTGGGGGTCCTTGTCTGGCCATTTAGCCCAGTGTGTGCAAAAAAGTGCTCAGAGGTAAAAGAACAATACAAATTTGAAGTAACAAATGAACAGAAATACTCATAGTTTGTGTTACGTTCCAAACAAAAGACCATTGAATTTTGAACAATATAAAAAAATGAAAAGAGATCATAATCATAAAAAATATGTTGTAGGCTCATTTGTAGGTATTTTTGAAAGTAAGAAAAATATCTTTTGACATTGAAGGTTAAAAACATTGTTAAATTTTACATTTTAGTAGTATTTTCATAATAGTTTTTTTTTTTATTATTATTAACTGACTGTTGTTATTTTCAGATTGTAACTTAAGCACAGATAATGTTTCGATGTAAAACCACTAGAGAATTATTTTTAATACCCTAATTTTTAAATAAAGATAATATCAGAATAATATTGAAGTTATAAATAATATGTAAATGTAGTTTAATAACAAATGTGTGTATGTTCTCTCTAAGGATATTCGAGAATGTAGTGGCCCAATTGAAGTCCTGAATACGTTAAATTTGCAAGTTGGAGAAAACATGAAGTCTCTCAAAAGTTCTATAGAAGTAAGGTTTTTCTCATTCTTTTTCCCATCAGTTTCCAATTTATTTTACATTAATTCCATGGAACTCATATCATGTGCTACCTTCTATACCTTATTTTTTTCAAAGTGTCATTTTCTTCAATCCTATTTCTTAAAAATGTATGAAAAGGAAAACTTGAAATCTGAGCTGTAACATCTGTATAATCAGACATCAAATCATGTACATCAATAACATAGCCACTGTTCTTGATAACTGTGTGTGCAGTTGTTTTGACTTGTAAGCATTTAAGGCCAAAAACGTTCCCTTGCAGTGAATTTTGCATGACATAATCAATAATGAAATTAAAGAGAAAAGGAGACAAAATGTACCATTGTCATACATCAGAAGCAATGTTAAACCAATTGCTCAAGCCTTAGCAACTCTCACACATGACTCAGTGTTATTATAGAGAGCGTTCATTATGTTAACTAACTTCTCAGGTATGCCATAGGATCTCACAATCAACCACAAATTATGATGATCAACAGAGTCAAAAGCCTTTTTGAAATCTACAAAGCTAGCAAACAAAGGTTTCTGAAACCATAAACATTTCTCAAGAATCTGCCAGAGTGAAAATATTTGATCTACACATCCCCTACCACTTCTGAATCCACATTGCTCATCAAGCAATTGACTGTCAACCAGATTCTTAATTCTATTAAGTGCAATCATGCAAAGAACTTTACCTGGAACAGAAAGTAGGCTGATACCCCTATAGTTATCACAAGAACTGTGATCACCTTTTTTAAAAACAGGGATAATAATAGCTCTGGTAAAATCTTTAGAAACTATGCCTTTATCATAAAAGATATTCAAAATTTCAGTCATCCATGTGGTAACCGAAACATTCCCAGCTCTAAGCATTTCCATAGTAATTTCATCTACCCCAGGGGATTTATGTAGTTTGGAGGATTTTTGGAGGATCTCTTACCTCAGAAATCAGTACCTCCCTTCATCAGTGATAAGAGGGGGATGGCAATGCAATTTTGTAAGGGGCCCTTCTCTGCTGCTACACTGGTAGATGGACAACTTCAAGATGAACAGTTTTGATTCAGAAGCAATAGGGGCTGCATAGATCAAATTTTTGGCACTTAGATCCTTGAAAAATGTTTGAAGTTTGAAAACTAGTGGTTTCTAGCATCACAATTTTCAGAAAGACTTGGTTGGCCATTGTAATTTGTAGATGATCATAAGACATGGTATACCTGATAAGTTAGTTAACATAACGATGACTTTTTATAACTGTGAATAATGTGTGAATGTTGGTATAGCTTATGCTGATTGGCTTAGCATTACTGCTAAAGTTCAACAGGGTTTCATTTTTTCTTTTCATTTTAGTTTTGTTATCCATCATGTTATGAGAAATTCTTTAAAAGGGTGAGATTAACTATTCAAAAAAGGTATCCAAAGTACCTAATTAAAATGCTGAAATTGCATTAAGTTTAGAATAAAACACCACAATTATAACAGGATAATTTCCATTATTGCACAGGTCAGCAATGGAGTCCATATTTTTTTGTTTGGTAGTAATGTTTATTAATAAGCAAACAATGAACTGTGGTTCTTTTGCAGGAGGAGCAAAGCACAGAGAGCTACCATAGAGGAACACACTGTTAAATTCTGAGCATAAAATTAATGACAGAATAAAGTTAGGTCACTGCTGTACACAAAGCATAGGTGATTGCACTCTATGCCAGCTCCATTACTCAGCTGATGATATTCAATTGTCAAAGTAGTCATCAATAATGTGAAGACACTGTTAATTTTTAACAGAGGCAGCAAGAGACACATGCATATGCCACTCTTGTAAAGGCAGCAAGTGTTTGCTTTATATTCCTAAGATAAGAAGAGCAAGTGTTTGCTTTATATTGCTAAGATTTTATCTGCTATCTACATTAACATGAATTTTTACCTGCAGTTTTATTTGCTACCTGTCAACATTAATCTTTTATCTGCTGAGAGCTTTTAAATGCAGATATGTGCATCCATGCAGGGCTTTATGATTTGGAGCCATAAGACTACTATAAAAACAATAACAGCATAGTTAAGGTAACAAACAATTAATCACAACAAAGAATGTATGGAGAGCAGTTATTGCTTATGCTACTGAGCCCAGATTAATGAATCTTCATTAGTTGTTATGCTTAGCAGAATTAAAGAAGATTATAAAATCACTGCCCAAGGTTAATGGTTCAAATCACACACCTATTTATTAGTGGTTTAAAATTCAAAGGCTTTAAGATACTTTAAGCAGTAACCTAGTTAAATATTTATTAATGCATTTTACTGCTCACAATTTGAACATATTGTCATTATGCTTGACATTGCATTCAGTTAACCTGTTAAATGTTGCAATAATCTTTACTAATCATCTTGAAAACAAAAGGAAAAAATGTTGGGATATATGGTATGTCTCTGCCATCTAGTGAGAAATCTTTTTTTTAAACCAAAATAAAGAATATTTAGTCTTTCAAAACCGTATGAAGTCTTATTTTAGAGTTCTCAATGCAGTCTTCACCATGGAAATATTTTCAACAAAAACTGCCAAGTGGTTTCAAGCAAAACATGGAAGTGGTTAATGATGACAGATCATGCCAGTGTGAAATATCTATTACTAAAAGAGAATAATGATTTTTTAAAAATAAGTGCCAAGGTAGAGAAATTAGGTGAAATTATTATTGCAAATATCATATTGGTTAATAAAGATGGAACAATATTTAGCTCTAATTTGGTAGGTGGTGCAAAAACAAAAAGTTGCTTAGAATAATGGGGTAATATCCATACATCCATATATTTACATCCACCCATCCATCTGAATCCTCAAGTAGCCATGGGCTACAGTGATTTAATCAGACTGCATAATTTAGTCCTTCATAACAAATTTTGCCAAGCTGCAGCTATTGCATTTGGTCACTGCATGCCAAGTTTAGTAAGCCTGTTTGACATTGTTTGCCCACACATTCTAGGTCTCCCCCTTTTTCTGAGACCAATAGATACTTATAACTAATCATTAATCTGTGATTCTGTGCATGGGCAACATGGCCAAACCAACAGTCTCTACATTCTACTTAAAGATAGTTACTGACTCCATCTAACCATCATTACTTGCATACTCAAACTACCTAATACATAAAATACTGTGTTTTAAGCATCTAAAATTAAAAGTGTCAAGTTTCCATGTTGCAAAATATCCAGATATCACTACCATAGCTAACTTTAAAATGAGTTGGGTTGTTTTACCTCTGAGTGGCATTTTTTGTACACAATGGGTTAAATAGCCAGGACACAAGGACCCTGAAGGCTCAGAGAAGGTTGGGGAGAGGAGATCCACTGGGCTGCTGCTAGGAGTCATATGGTAGCCACCCACCAAGCCATCTAATGTTTTCTTTAACATGCACCGGGTATGGCTCTCCTGCACATGGAGCCACAGCTTCCCATCTGTTGGATGACAGCTTTTCCAAGCCCTTCATTGTCTTATACTGACCAAGGGCAAGGTGGGGAGTTTTGTGGAGATAAATCTCAAAGCTGGCCCAGGGGGGACTTAAATGTGGAACTGCATATTACAAGTCTGGCTAGCTACCAACTGAACCACCCCCACCCCAACGTCAAAATGAACCAAATTATTATATAACCTAATTGTAATCTTTAACTGTATCCACTTATTATTATTTTTTTTTTTGCACTCTCCACAAATCCAATAGTCCAAATCCCAAGTCACAATAATATTGTCAAGCATAATGACACTGCATTTTTTTATCTACTTAAAATTATTAAATACCTTCCATAGCTAAATTAAATTATTCATCCTTTTCTAAGAATTACTAAGATTTACTAAGATTTTTCTAAGATTTTTCTAAGAATACTAATTAAATTATTCATCCTACTAAGAATTACTTAAATTATTCATCCTTTTCTGTAGAATTACTAAGGATTCACTGTACTTTAAAATTTTACTTAAACTTTTTTATTACAGTTAGTGGTGGTTATTTCCATATATATATTAATTTTGGAATTTTTTATTGTGTTAAATGAAGCATTTAAAAGTTGCTTAATCAGATATTTATTCTTGTCTGTATGGTGCATAATTTTTTAGAATTTAGAGAGACTAGCCATTGAACAGGACAAAGAAAGTGACAAGCAAGACCTACTGAAAGAGGTAGAAAAGTATCGCAAGCAGTTATCAAGGTATTTTTTCTCTAATTTTTCTATTAAACAGCAGAAAAGATTTAATCTACTTTTTGCTCCATTTTACCAGAGTTTCTGCTGGTAAAAAAAAAAATTCTTCAAGATAATTATGAAATTTTTACACATGTTATTCAATTTGTCACAGCATTTTTATAGATATTTATCATAAGAAACAAGTTTTCATATTTTGCTGCTTTTTTTTTTCACTTTATACTGTTGTATTGGTCCTGCCATCCTCTCGGATCTTTTACTGTGGCATATAAACTGATAGGCTCCTGTCAGACCTCTGTGGCAAGCAGCTGCTTGAGGGGGTATTTATTTATTTTTTTTTATTGGCAGTTGACAACAGAACTCATCACTGAAATCAGTTTTAGTTTACTGCATCAAGCATTCACAAAAACAGTATACAGTGCAGAGCCTACTTTGAACTTCCAAAGTAATAGTATTACAGAAGTATAGATTATTCTACTGAGAAAAGGCACTTAACAACCAAGTCTAAGATCTATCAAGACAAAATAAGTTGAAAGGTTTGAAGTTTACACTGAGTAAAATTCAGTAAGCTATATTTTGAAATTAAATTATTTTGAGTAAGGCAGACTTTAGGCTGCTTAACAAATAAATCCCATGAAATTTTGATCTTGATGGAAACTATATGTTCTTTCCTGTACTTAGGTTGTTCAAGGCACTTAAAGCTTTGGCCATTTCCCTATCTAATAGCATTTGGAGACAATGTCACTTACATAATAATGAACTTTATACTTTAGTTACTGCCAATGAAAAAGATACAGGCAACATTACATATATAACACAGATGGAAAGTAATGCAAAATGATGTGGTTTAATTTCACTTTTGCATTTAGCATGAAGTGGATGCAGTGTAAAAGATTAAAACACAGAGTAAAATAATAATATAACAACAGATATATATGTACAATATTCTTCACAAAACAGATAGATACTAGCTACATAAGCTTTAAGTTACTAATCTTGGAAAACATTCTGTCCGAAAGAAACAAAATCACTGGTAGTTATACGAATAAACTATTGAATGAAATTCATTTGGGAAATTTTCACAGTTCATGAAGGTGAGAGAAAGGTTCTTGACTACCTGAAGGGTATCGATTGACCAGAACATATGGTAAAGTTCTGATATTCCCTGAGAAGTTTAATGTTAGCAGTGATGATGTCATTAGTAGAGGAAGCAGAACAGAAGTGCATGCAGGTGCCTTTCTGAAGTTAATGTTAATTTAATAATTAACATTAAAAAAACGATTTTTAAATGAAATTTTTCCTGTTTGAAATTTAACTTTTTTTTGGTAGCATTATGCAAATTGGTCTGCAAATGATTCAATCTCAGTGCTTACACTTTAAATGTTGTAAAATTATTTTAATCTTTTTGGTCTTGCCAATTCCTAAAATTCATTGCACATGCATTACTTGATATTTGCTAATGACTAGAAATTTTAGAAATAACTAAGTAAATTAAAGATGTAAATAGAAATATTATGAGCTATTTGTGTTCGAATAATGAAATAATTTAGAAAAGGTGAAAAACAAATTAAAAAAATTAAGTAATTACCACTTTTGAGTCGATTAAAATTTTTAGAGGAAAAATTGTCTTGAGCCACATGGGATACAAACTCATGACCTACTGATAACATGTCAGGTGCTCTGAACTACCGGCCGCCAATCAAGATCTCTAATTGATGATATGAACATTTTCTACCTACAGTTCATATTCCATTATGTCACATGTAGGCACATGTAATTACTTAGTGTATACCAAAAAAGTCGAGTTTATTCAATATTTAATCAACTGTATACTTGTAATATATACTTTCCATCTATATGGCATTTATCTGCCGCTTGTGGCTAGATTGCCTGAACAGTGCCTACTTGTGACATAATGGAATATGTACTGTAGGTAGGAAATGTTCATATCATCAATTAGAGGAGATCTTGATCAGCAACCGGTAGTGGTCCAGAGTACTTGACATGTTATCAGGAGGTCGTGGGTTCGTATCCCACGCAGCTCAACACAATTTTTCCTCTAAAAATTTGAATCGACTCAAAAGTGGTAATTACTTAGTGTATTCCAAAAAATCAGGAGTTTATTCAATGTTTAAAACAAATTAAGTTAAAGTGAGAAGAATAAGTTAATTTCACAATTTTGTTGGGAAAAAGCATAAAATGTCAGCTTTTTAAATTTTGACGATTTTATTAATCACAAATACTCTTTTGTTTGGGATATAACACAACCTAGTTTTGTTTGTCAGTTTCTTGAAGAAAACGTTCTCAAATTTTTTGATGTATTTTTTGAAACATTTCAAAATTTATTTGATCAGTAGAATGAGTTCAGTTTTAAAAATCCAACACTGTAAGGATTAAGCAGCTAATAATAAGGTTGGAAATGTTTCTGAATTCCTGAGTTTTATGAACCCTTCCAGTGTCCACAACGTCTGTATAAGGTTCGGAGAATCTGAATTGAGAAGCCAAGGACATATGTATCCATTTTTAGTACAACAGAAAAAATATCGATTTTTTTTTTAAAATAAAAATTGACGTAGTAAATTTTATATATATATCTTATAAAAATATATAATTCAGTCTTCAAAAATAATATTTTGTTTCTTAATTTGATGCATATTTTATTAAACTACAATATAAATAATTTTATAAAGCCATCTGATTTCCATTTCTTAGAAGCATAAACGGTATTGCCGATTTGCTTGTTAATGTTCCTTTTGCTGAAGCAACCTTCTGTTTTAAGCTCACAAGTTTGATTTGAACTATTATCAACAATTTTTTCCTTAAATTTTCGAAAGTCTCCTAAAAATTAACAAAAAAAAAACTGCTAATTTTTAAAAATGATAGATTTTGGAAGTAATTGCAAAATACATACCGCCATTTTTTTCCCTTTCACACTCTTTTCTGTCATAAACCTATTTCAGTATTCCCAAGTTTTTTATCATTTTTCCCAGCATTCTATGCATCTTTCCCACCTTAAAATCGAAACTGGAAGTAAACACATACTTCTTAGAAATTCTGGTTGCACCTGCATTTAATTAGTTATGCTTTATTGAGTCAAACAAGACACAGATGGCTGACACATGCAATTGCCTTTGCATGTGCTTTAAGTGTTGTTTACAGTTTTGGTCCAGCATATTGGATATCCTATATATTTTTTTATATTTAAACCTTGGTTTTCATTTAAGTAGCTTATTTTTGGAAATTAGCAATCTTTTGGTCGATCGATAAGTAATGATTTTTTTCATAGTTATGCTACATCGTATGGCCGGCCTACAACTTGTTGCTATGGATATTTTAACATCGCATTAGGCTATGTGTTAATTTTTATTTTATTTTTTATTACTTTTCCAGGAAAACTTTGATTTAGTATCATTTTCTGAAAATAAATGAGGTCTTGGATATGGAAACAAATTAATTTCTGTAGATTTATTTCCATTAGTTAGAGATTTTTCAGTTGGCTGATTTATCGATCTTTCCAAGTTATGCTAAATCGGAGGCCGGCTTAAAAGTTGCTGCAGATATTTTAACATCCCATTAGGTTATATGCAATTTTTCTTTTATTTTTTCTTGTTGTTTTAGTAAAAAAAACTTTGAGCTTGTACCATTTTCTGAAAATGAATGTCTTGGATACGGAAGCAAAATAAACTTCCTTGCTACGGAAATCGGCAGTCATGTGGGATGGCAATTTTGGGGAGGTGTCCCCTCCGTTAAACTCACATAGAAAGTTTTACTCATCCCCCTCTAGAAAAAAATATATATTTTTTTAATTACGAGTTTTTATGTTTATATTGAATTATTTTAAAGGCAACCCCCCCCCCCCTCTCAGTAGGTTGGCTATGCCACACAGATGATATAACGTTGTTGTTTTTTTTTTTGCTTTGGTGCACAAACCTTTCTGCACTTAGCCAAGATCACCAAACTTCAACACCCAAAGAAAAAATTCATAATGTTTAGCAATAAAAGCAGCCAAGTAAGTTTTTTTCTATTTCATAACCAGTTCAGAAAATTTCATGAATGTGAGAAGTCCAAGTTACTTTGTATAACATTGGGTGTAATTAAAATATATGATACTGAAGAGAATCATTAAAAGAAATAAAAATCATATTTCAGGTTGAATATTATATTATTCGGGAGAACTTTCCTTTCGATAAATGTATAATTAAACTATTTTTATTCAATAGGTTTTCCAAAATAAAGCCTTAATTGTATAGTGCGATCTTTTTTTTTTTTTCATCATATCACGTTGAAAAAGGCTTATTAAAATCAATATTCTTGCAAATTTGTTTATATTATTTATTTTCATAAAATTCGTAATTAAATTCTGTTTAATTTGGTATATAACATGACCTATTTCCATTGATTAGTTATTTTTTTTAAAAATTCTAAAGTTGGCTTGTTTATGTTACTTAGCACAATTGTCTAACAGCCTGGAATTTTCTCAAAATATGGTACCAAGAAAAACATTACAAAACGAGAAAAACATATACTTAAAACCAAAAAAAATATAGTCATTCTATTCATGTGCATTGTAATCATTTCTGTTTATCAGTTTTTTTTTAAATATATTTTTATTTGTGTTGCTAGATGCATTTTTTTTACTACATGACTAAAAAAGTCCTATTAAAATAAAACATAATCTTTTTTGTTAAATACTTTATTTTCAGAAAATCCATAATTAAATGGGGATTAATTTGGCATACAACATACCATAATTCCTTTCATTAGTTTTTTGGCAAAAAAGTTCTAAAGAAAGTTTTATTTGGCTTAGCGTTGGGAGAAAATAGCTTGGCCTCTGGATGGAAACCTGTTTTTCAGGCTGACACTGGAAAGGTTAAGCAGTGCTGAAATTTACTTAGTATAAATTAAGAGATTATAGTTAAGTGTAATATAAGTTGGTTTTAATCCAGTTTTTTCTCTTCTTTTAAAAAGGACATAATACATCTTAATACAAAATTTAAAATTGCATACAAGATTGTGATAAATACTTATATTTTTATTTTACCCAACTTTCAGTAATCAGAATGCATTGAGGAAAGCAAATCTTGCTTGTCAAATGGTCATAGATAGGAAGAATAAAGAAGAATTATTTGAGACAAATACTATGAAGCCAAGACAAAGGTAAATGTGTGTATGTGACATGTATATTTCATTTAATGCACTGCATTCACATTTTTAAATGTGTTAAGATCCTTATGGTTTTCTTCACTATCTTTTTAGATTTTTATTCCCATTTGAAACCTTTATAGTTTATTGCAAAATTATATTTAGTTGTCTTCTGTAGTATCATAGTGGTTCATGATTTATCATTTGTAAAGATTCAGTGAAGAAGGAATCGTTAATATCTTTGCTTCTGATTTTTCTTATATAACAGATTTAACATCCACAAAATAAAAAAGATGAGGTTTAGAATTGTAAAATAAAGTTATATGTTCTTTTATAATCAGGGAATGATATATACACATGCATACTGTTATTGATAGGAATACATACATACAGTGAAGCAAATTGCTACAAGACAAATTCTTTGAATGCATCTGATATTGCAGTCAACATTTTTGTGCTTAGTTTCATATGTTGCCTTCAGTAAACTTTGGTTATCTTTCTGCTGAGATTGCCTTCTTCGTATACCTTCTTTATGGTGTATTAATGTTCTTCTCGCTCTGTGGCAAGTAATTACTTAGGGATAATTTATTTTTATGTCATAGGTAGGAGTATTTTATTAGCATTCTACAAGTCTAAATTTTGCCCTGTAGCTCAATTAGGACAAGAATTGTTGGCAGTTTTAAAACAGTATTCTGTGCTAAAAAAAAAACATTTTTTTTAACCTCTACCACTGATTAATGCAAGAGATTATAATTGTGTGTTAATGCATACTTTTATGAGTTAGAAAAGCTAAACAAAATCCGTATAAAATATCACAGCTGGAGTGCATGTGAACTGTATTGAGTTGATATGGAATGGCCCTTATAATATAAAAAAAAAAATTATTTTCATGTTCCTATTTTGTCCTTTAATGAGAAATGTTTTACTTATGTGGTAAATTGTTTTTCCTATTATGTAGTTAACACATGTCTTCAATTTGACCTAATATCAGTAAATATATATATAAATACTAACAAGGAAAATCTATACATGCAAGGGGTACAATGCACTGTGGTCCATGAGTATGAAAGACACACATGAAGAGAGAAGTAGCATTTTTTAAAAATATTTTCATCACATTTCACATAGAAATCTTTTCACCAGAATATACAGCTGCTTTTTCAGCTCAAAATTAGGATGTTAGTTCATAGAATTTGTTTTGTATTATGTTGCCATCATAATTTTTTGATTAACTAGATGTGTCTAAATTTGTACTCTTTTGCAATGGTATCAGATTTTTGGATGTGTAGGAATTAGTTACATTTTTTATTGCTATATTATGAAAATGGTTTCAACCAATGACACAGAATACATAAACTGCTTGATAAAAATTGCATTCTTACAATACTGTATTTGGAGAATGTGTTTGAGAAGAGAGGAGTATCGAGACATTTAGAATCAAACTTGACCCAGGCCCACTATATTCATAATATGCCACTGCCTGACATGTAAAACTTGTTATACGATAGTTTTTCCTACTATGATCTCTTGTATGTTCTTGATACCTCTGCATTATTTTGGCTAAAAAAATAATAGGAATTTAAGAACTCAGTAGTTAAACTTGATACAATTATAGTAAAGGAATTGTATATGGTTGTCCAATTTAGAAATGTATGTTTTTGCAACCTCAGAATGAGTGTTAGATAATCAGGCTGAAGATTTAATAAAGCGAAATATTTTTACTGAATAAAGGAAGTTGAAAAATATAATTTATTATTTTTACTGAATAAATTTTTACTTATATAATTATTTTTACTTAATAAAGGAAGTTGAAAAATAAAATAATAAATTTTAATATTATATATATTTGTTATTGCATAGGGTTAGAGCTGATAAAGAAAGTTTGACAAGACAGTCATCAGCAGCTACTGACAGCTTAATTGCTATTAGCAATATGATGTCTAATCAAGTTAAACAGAGTGAAGAAACACTTCACACTTTAGGTAACTATAACTTAATAATAAGAACTGATATATGTCCATATAGGGGTAGAGCATAGGGTTAGAGCTGATAAAGAAAGTTTGACAAAACAATCAGCAGCAGCTACTGATAGCTTAATTGCTATTAGCAATATGATGTCTAATCAAGTTAAACAGAGTGAAGAAACACTTCACACATTAGGTAACTATAACTTAATAATAAGAACTGATATATGTCCATATACTGCATCTCGTGCTACCTTTAGTAGTATGAGAATGCTGCCTTTCATGTGAATTAGCAGCATGAGAATGCTACCTTTAGTAGCATGAGAAGGTATCATATGTTACTATATGATAATTTTATCTCAATACTTCATCAAATACTAACACTAAGTTACAAAACTACATTACTTGGATTTGAATGCCATAGGAATAATGTTTACATGTATGAAAATGGTTCAGAAAGTAATTGAGTATATCAGTACAAAATTCAAAATAAAGAAGAATATGCCATGAAATAAATATTTCAAAGAAAAATAATCTGTAACTAATGACGAGAAATGCAAAGCAGTTTCAATCATGTCTCATTCTCAGAAAATGAATTATTATAGAGTACTGTATTAAATTAGGTATATTTGTTCCTTTCGTGTAATTTTTTTTGCACTTCAGAATATAGCAGATATGCGGGATTATTATTATTATTTGTGTCAAAGTTCAGGTTTGTAAATTGGATTACGATATTTACTTAATAAATTCAATTAATTACTCTGATGTTTCAGCAGAAGTTTATATAATCTCTCTCTTAGTTTAATGTCAATGTGAAGTTTGGAGGAAAAACTCTTCATTCCGGTGGACACTTAATGTTAATTTTAATCAGTCATTTCCTTTTTTCAAGCACCTCAGCTTTGATTTTAACTGAACCCTGAGAAATTACAGAGATCCCAGGATTGAGGGGAAACTAGAGTATTATAAGCACTGTTAATTAAAATAACATCTGACCCAGTGAGAAATTTGCAAATTTAAGCATTTGTGAAAGAATGAACAATAACAAAGAATAAGTTTTGATGTATAAAGTGATGGGCTTCTATGGAGGGAAAATCTTCTGCTGTGTTTTCTCTTTGTGAGATGACATCCCCAAGTGAATAGATTCATGGGATATATTTATCAGCTGGTGGATAATCCCGAGCAGAGGTCATCGCAGGCACCTGAACTCTTTGCTTCTATTGGCATCATCAAATTCTACATTGGAGGAAGTCTTCCAGTATAGATGGCTTCAGCCTTTAGTGGTGGGGGAACGGGTCTTTACCCCATGTCTGCGATTAGGGGGCTGTATGATATTGTCATCATTCCCTCTCTCAATAAACTTAGTTTCTTTAAACATCCCACTAACCATTTTCTCTCCATAAGTAGTTGAAATGTGAGGACTCTGCACAGAGCTTTTTCTCTTGATGTCCTCACACAAGAATTCCACTATTATAATTTAGATATTCTCGGCTTGCAAGAGACCAGATGGACAGATGAAGGTCATATTCTTAAAAATAATCTTAAATTTCTTTTCAGGGAGGGACGACAATAAGCATCACCAAGGCGTAGGTCTGCTTCTCAGCAGACACGCTAGTGATGCTCTTCTAGGATATGAGTGCATTAATGAAAGGTTTCTTACAGCAAAATTTCAGACAAGCGTTAAAGACTTGAATGTTATCTGCTGTTATTGCCCACACTGAGGATGCTGATGAGGATGAGAAAGATAGGTTTTACGGACAACTTCAGGATATTTTGAATTCTGTCAAGAAAGGAGATATTACCCTTGTTCTAGGTGACTTCAATGCCAAAGTTGGTACTGACTCTGACCTTTGGGGAGGGGTGATAGGCCCTTTTGGTATTGGTAGCTGCAATGGCAGTGGGCAATGTCTCCTACAGGTAAGTATACTCAATGAATTCAGAATAACTAACACTTATTACAAACACCACGACATACATAAGTACACATGGGTTTCACCCAATGGGCTGCATAAGAATATGATTGATTGTATATTAATTAACAGCAAATGGGCTAGTTCTGTTAGGAATACCAGGTCATATAGGGGACCTGAAATTGGATCTGACCATTACCTTGTTAAAAGTGCCTTGCAACTAAAACTTAAAAAGTGTTGTGCTAGGGTTAAAAAATTTACTCTTAATACTGACACTCTGAAAGACCCAGTTATAGCCAAAGCTTACCATGATAGGTTACTTAGTCATTATGACAGTCATGGTATGCTTACTACTGAAGTTGAGGAAGAATGGGATCATTTTAAACAGGCTTTTTTAGACACTAACAGTACTCTTTTAGGAAAAAAGGAGCAGAGGAGGCAGGATTATCTGAGTGATAAGGCACTTGAGCTTATTTCAGAAAGAAAGAACTGTAGGAATGTCCTTAATCAATACCCTACTAGTCCCAATAGAAAACATTACAGAGAGCTTAATAAACGTGTAAAGGATCAGTTAGCTGCTGATAAGAATCTTTGGCTTGATGGCTTGGCTGACAAAGCCGAGGAAGCAGTTAGACAGCACAACAGCAGAGAGCTGTATCAGATAGTTAATGTTTTGTGTGGTAGAAAACATACAGGTGTACGGGATTGAAGGATAAACAAGGTAAGGTTATAGAAGGTGAGGATTATGTCATGATTAGGTGGGCTGAGCATTTTAGTGATGTTCTAAACAATGTAGTTAGTTCTACTCCCATTGTTTGCAATGATGATAGATGCATTGATGGCTTTAATGTTGGCCCTATAACACAGTCTGAAGTTATTTTGGCTATTTCAAAACTTAAACTTCATAAATCCCCAGCGGTAAATGAAATTACTACTGAATGCTTAGAGCTGGGAATGTTTCAGTTACCACTTGGATGACTTAAATTTTGAAATTCTTTTATGATAAAGGCATGGTTCCTAAGGATTTTACCAGTGCTATTGTTATCCCTATTTTCAAAAAAGGTGATCGCAGTTCTTTTGATAACTATATGGGTATCAGCCTACTGACACTCTTCCAGGTAAAGTTCTTTCCATGATTGTGCTTAATAGAATTAAGAATCATAGTTGACAGTCAATTGCTTGATGAGCAATGTGGATTCAAAAGTGGTAGGGGATGTGTGGATCAGATATTTTCACTTAGGCAGATTCTTGAGAAATGTTTAGAGTTTCAGAAACCTTTGGTTGCTAGCTTTGATTTTAGTTGATTTCAAAAAGGCTTTTGACTCTGTTGATCGTCATAATTTGTGGTTGATTGTGAAATCATATGGTATACCAGACAAGTTAGTTAACATAATGAAAGCTCTCTATAATAACACTGAACATTCGACAAGGATGCATTTTGTCTCCTTTTCTCTTTATCTTGGTTATTGATTATGTTTTGCAAAATTCACTTCAAGGGAAAGATTTTGGCCTTAAATGGACTGGAGATACGGAAATTTCTGATTTAGATTATGCTGATGATTTAGCCCTTTTGGCTATTGATGTTGATGAGATGAACTCTTTCATTCGAGCTGTTGATGAGACTGGTAGTAGAGTAAGTTTGGTTATAAACAGAGAGAAAACTAAAGTGATGAAAATAGGTCAGGCCGGCTGTGATTCAGTTAATCTGAATGGTTGCAGTCTTGAGCAAGTGTCACAGTTTAATTACCTTGGGAGCTATGTAACAGATACTGGTGATGTGCAGCATAAGATTAACAGATGAATAGGGATTGCTGCCGGGACTTTTAAGAATCTATGGAGAGTGTGGAGAAATAGGCGTATACACCTAAAGACTAAAATTAGACTGTATAATAGTTTGGTTCCTTCTAGGGTTAGTTATTGTAGTGAAACTTGGACACTTTGTAAACAAGATATCTTGGACATTAGGTGGTTCAACTTCGTAACTAATGATGAGGTTAGGCAAAGGAGTTTGCAACCTCCTTTAAGCAGCATATTGTGCAGAGAGAGACTCCGTTGGTTTGGCCATGTGGCCCATATGAATAATTATAGGTTGGCGAATAAGGTTATGAACAGTGTGCCTAAAGGCCTCAGAAAGAGGGGGAGACCTAGGATGCGGTGGGCAGACAATGTCGAACAGGACCTTATTAGAATTGGTATGCAGTGGCCAGATGCAGTAGATGTAGCTCAGGACAGACTTGCTTGGAGAACTAAATTGCACGGTCTGATTAGACCTCCGTAGCCCTTGGCTGCTTGAGGATGATGATGATGAAAGTGTACATATTGTAACAAATATTTTAAGACTCGATAAAAATTAATGTAAAACTAGGTGAGATAAGAACAATTTCCAAAAACCAAAGCTAATTTCTGTATTATGGAAGCAAACAGAAAAAGAGAGAGAAAAAACTTGCATGTACTTTTACACACCAAATTAACATACATGCTCAGTTAGTGCAGCCATTTGTTTAAAAAGATCATAATAATATATATACTTCGTTTGCTATTCAAAAAGTGTTTTTCCATTTCTAATGGGAATGGGATTTAGATACTCAATATACACCCTGTATTGGGAAAACTTCCTCTCTATAAGCTAGACAATTTAAACTGCTAATAATCAAGGTATCACTAAACTGCAAATAAAACATTTTATAGTTTAACTGGATTTGAGTCTTATATAAGACTAAAAAAAAGACTCAGAAGAAAGATATAAGATTCTTATGTGTTTCTGCTGTGGTTCACCCTTTCTTACAGACCTCTGTGGCATATTATACTGGTGGGTTCTTGTCCAATTTCAGTGGCAAGCAGCTGCTTGATGTGCGATTATTATTTTTTATTCATAGTATCATAGCTAATTATGTAACCCATTATCTTTAGAGATCAATGTTCAAAAATATATTTTTTGTCATATAGTCAAATTTAATTTGACTACTTCAAATTGAACTTTAATATTCATAGAAATCAGTAATGAAGTATAAAAATTGACATTGCTTACAAAGTTCTTATCACAGTTATTGTAAATACAGAATGCAAATCCAAGAGTAAAAGTTTTTTTTTTTTCAAAGTGAAGCTGGTGCTATGCCAGATTGAAGTAAAGGAATTGGTCTGTTTGAAGTTTTCTCATAGTGACAATGTTGCAGGTCACAGTTGGCATGCTAATTGAGAAATTGCTGGTGCAGAAAAAGAACTATAAGGTTTTACCCTTATTTTAAAAGAAAAAAAAAACACCCACATTGCAAATAAAATAAAGCAGATAATGATTATAATATCAAGAATTCAGCATATGCATCTGCAGTCAATAAGATCACAGAATTCTGTGTCTTATTTCTGCTCTATTCCAAAGATAAATGAGGTTGCTGTGTTTTAAAAAAGTTAATTTCTCCATATTTTCACTTTAATGAAAATGAAGCATTTTTTTTCACAAGGGTCGTGGCAGGCTGAATGAGATCTGTGGGCCATAAATTGCCAACACCTACCATAGAGTGAAAGGATATTTACAAGCTTTTCAGTTTTTGCTTCATCCTAAGTTAGATCAAGGATTTTATTTTGATTTACTAAATAGCTTTGTGGAAAATAGTTTTGCTGTTGTACTGGACTCGAACCCATGTCTCCAGATTCATGCTAGAGTGTCATACCAATCTGGAGAGATGGATGTGAAGTTTGAGTCTCGTGTACTGGCAAAACTCATTTTTTCCTTAAAACTATTTACTGATTTATTGACTTCTGTATCAACAGGTAACGCTGCATTTACTATTAATTGGCTATTTTGATTTGTTTTAAAATACATTCTAAAAATAAAATTTTTTATGTAAAATTGTTAATTTCAATAATTTTTATATATTTGAGCCTAGAGTATGATTTAGAACTAAATATTTGATATAAATTCACAGTGGGCTCTTCAGGAACAGTAAGTGATACATCTGAAGAATTCAAAACTATGGGTAGCGCAATTCAACAATCAAGGAAATTGCTGACAAAGTATAACAGAAGAGAGCTTACTGATAAAGTGCTGATATTGCTTGCTCTTGCATTCTTCTTTGCGTGTGTTCTATACATCATTAAAAAAAGATTATTTTGAAAAATTACTTCTCTGTAATGTAAAAATAAACTTCTCTTAGCAATAATGGTGTATAGTATTTTAAATGGTCTGTAAAAAGTGTAAATTATGTCTTTTATTGTGATTTGTCCCTGTGAGCACAAGATGTATGTCTACAAGTTCTCTTATGTAAGTTGTAGATTACTATTCCTTTTTTCATGTTACACTTTCTTCTGCAAAACGTTTCCTCCTATTTACCTTTCTTAAAGATTGTCTAAGTCCATTCCTGTTTTTCCCTGTGTATTATAAAGTTATATTCCTTTGTCTTCCTTTTTTGTATACTTGTATTTAAAATGTATATATGTTTCATCATTGCTCATTGAACCATTGTCTTGCTCAATATTTTGTAATTCAATAGTAGAATGAAATGTATTGTAAATATTGATAGAGGTATATATGTTGTAGCAATATTTATGGAAATTTCGTAATCCTTTAATTCAAATATCATTAAAATTGTCAGCATATTTTTTGCTTAATTTTACATATTGTGAAATATAGGAATATTCCTTCTGATTAATTAGTTTTAGTAGAATCTTTATAGTAATTAAACATTGAAAATTAATAATTAATTTGGTAGAAAACAAATCTTTTAAAACTTCGAGTGTAGCTTGCATAATGAGTAAGGATTGCTTTGTATTTATCTTTAATCACTACCTTGCTACAAACTTGGAATATTTAGATGTGCTTGTTGGTGCTTTTAATCTATTTTCATTTTAAAGATAACATTTTTTTTTATCCACCTGTAATAAAGAATTAACTGGTACATAAGTTTGTTGCTTTATACTTTCATGAAGTGCAACCAATGACAACTGGTAGTGAAACTAAGAAATATTGCTTACTAATAAGTTAACATTAGATGTAGTTATTTTTGTTTATTTTCCATCAGCATTTCATAGACAAAATTGCAATGATGACAATATTCAAAATGACTAAACTAAAAACCAAATACTATTAATTTCTTTTATTTGTAAAAAAACAATTTTTGCAGTGTTTACAAATTATGCTTACTTGGTCTACTGAATAGAAAAATTTTTTATCTATTCAAAAATATTTTTTAAAGAACTTCATCTTGCTGATAGCAGTTCATCCTAAATGTTTGTACAATACCAATATGCACATGTAGCCACATTGGCAAATTGAATGAATAGAAGATATCTGCTTTTAACACTAAACTCACTAAGCTTATTATACTTTAAACACTATGGATGTGTCTGAAAGGTCGATTTTTTTCTTCAAATGAAAGCATTTCCAAATTCAAGGTTTTGTCAAATAATACTCTTACCTGGCTTCGGTTCCATATATTTTCACACTGTATAGCATAGGTATGTGTATTTTAGTGTGTAAGAAGAATTTAAGCTATATTCATAAGCAAAAGATGCCTGCATACCACTTTGAGACCTAGACATGTGCTTTTCAGTCAAAAGTAGTGATTGAGAGTTCAGTGTAATAAAAATAAGTGAGTAAGAATGACCAAAACTCTTCTAAAAAGATGTCTCAAAAATGATATTTTGATTAATTGTAAAACAGCTTAAAATTATTACCTAGGTCCCGACCTCTAAATTAAAATAACCCAGAGATATTTTATGACTGTTGTGGTAGAAAAAAAAATTATGAATATTCTCAATAGAGGAACACATAATATTAACCCTTAAAGTGTTCAAAGTCAGTTAACCGAGTTTTAAAATTAGGCTTAAATTAGGCTTCTTTTTTTTATTTCTGTTATATTATGGTTCCTAAGGATTTTACCACAGCTATTGTTATCCCTATGTTCAAAAAAGGTGATTGCAGTTCTTGTGATAACTATAGGGGTATCAGCCTACTCTCTGTTCCAGGTAAAGTTCTTTCCATGATTGTGCGTAATAGAATTAAGAATCTGGTTGACAGTCAATTGCATGATGAGCAATGAGGATTCAGAAGTGGTAGGGGATGTGTGGATCAGATATTTTCACTTAGGCAGTTCTTGAGAAATGTTTAGAGTTTCAGAAACCTTTGGTTGCTAGCTTTGTTGATTTTAAAAAGGCTTTCGACTCTGATCGTCATAATTTGTGGTTGATTGTGAGATCATACGGTATACCTGACAAGTTAGTTAACATAATGAAAGCTCTCTATAATAACACTGAGTCGTGTGTGAGAGTTGGTAAGGCTTGTAGCAATTGGTTTAGCATTACTTCTGGTGTTCGACAAGGGTGCATTTTGTCTCCATTTCTCTTTATCTTGGTTATTGATTATGTTATGCGAAATTCACTTAAAGGGAAGGATTTTGGCCTTAAATGGACTGGAGATACGAAAATTTCTGGTTTAGATTATGCTGATGATTTAGCCCTTTTGGCGATTGATGTTGATGAGATGAACTCTTTCATTCGAGCTGTTGATGAGACTGGTAGTAGAGTAGGTTTGGTTATAAACAGAGAGAAAACTAAAGTGATGAAAATTGGTCAAGCAGGCTGTGATTCAGTTAATCTGAATGGTTGCAGTCTTGAGCAGGTGTAACAGTTTAATTATCTTGGGAGCTATGTAACAGATAATGGTGATGTGCGGCATGAGATTAACAGACGAATAGGGATTGCTGCCGGGACTTTTAAGAATCTATGGAGAGTGTGGAGAAATAGGCGTATACACCTAAAGACTAAAATTAGACTGTATAATAGTTTGGTTCCTTCTAGGGTTAGTTATGGTAGTGAAACTTGGATGCTTTGTAAACAAGATAACAGGAAACTAGATGCTTTTGATTGCAGATGTTTGCGCAGTATCTTGGGCATTATGTGGTTCAACTTTGCAACTAATGATGAGGTTAGGCAAATAAGTTTGCAACCTCCTTTAAGCAGCATATTGTGCAGAGAGAGACTCCGTTGGTTTGGCCATGTTGTCCGTATGGATAATTATAGATTGGCAAATAGGGTTATGAACAGTGTGTCTAAAGGCCTCAGAAAGAGGGGGAAACCTAGGATGTGGTATGCAGACAATGTCAAACAGGACCTTATTAGAATTGGTGTGAAGTGGCCAGATGCAGTAGATGTAGCTCAGGATAGACTAGCTTGGAGAACTAAATTGCACGGTCTGGTTGGACCTCCGTAGCTCAGGGCTGCTTGCGGATGATGATGATGATGATGATGATTTTCAGAATGAGGATGCTCTTTTATTTTGTACATAACATGACAGATATACACAGTCATATCTGAATAATATGACCACCTACCTAATAATGAGAATAACCACCCTTGGTTATTCTCATTATTAGGTAGGTGGTCATATTATTGGCCCAGATGACAGTGGTAAGATGACCCTTGGCCCAGATGACAGCGGCAAGATGGCGTGGCATGAACACATTGAGGCCCTGGAAGGTTGCCAGAGGCACACATGCCCATTCAGACTCCAGCAGAGAACGGATGTTGGAAATGATGTGGTTGTGGGTCTGCATTCCGAACCTGTCGATCCAAATGGTCCCACAAGTTCTCTATGGGATTGAGGTCAGATGATTTCTTCAGCCGAGGGAGAACGGAGACATTGCTGTCATGTTCCTGGACCAGTCACGCACCACCTTAGCGACATGGCAGGGCGCATTGCCCTGTTGGTAGACACCACCAGGGTAAACATCCAACATGAAGGGATGCATGTGGTAAGTGAGAATGGGCAACGAATATAAAATCATGACAATCCCGGTGCACTGCAGTACTGTGACTGCATATCACCATAAGGGGTTTGTCACTGAAACCATTATAAACTAAAATGGTACCTGTCCTTTTAAGCTTGCCTTAACATTTGCCTACTTACAGCGGGAGAAAACCTGATGTGAAGAGATAAGCACTGCTTGGGTTTTATAGCCTGCCTAAAGATATAATCATTGAGGTGCAGTGAGAGTGGGATCTTTTGAAATTTTGAGAAGTGCCTAGGAAATTGCCCAACACTCACTGAATTTTGTCCAGATAATTGCCAACATATAAAATAAAAGATGTTATCTTTAGAATTTTGAGCCAGAAATAGAAGTCCTATCTTTTAGAGTCCTCTGCAGCAGAAGCTCCTAGGTACTTCCATCGATAGGCCACGCCTAATCGGGACTCCAATCCTTTCAGCATGACCTTCAACTTCGTCCTCTCCATCAAGCCGGGCACCCACAGCCCACTTGCCGTCTCGGACTTAACCGTGCCGAGGCCACTTCGGGGACACCTGGCCAGTAACCCGACGAACTCAACCTACGGCCCTCCCACAACCCCGACAAAGCCGTTAGCCTACCGGGGCTTACATCATTGCAGCACCCGGACCCCACTTCGCAGAGGAACCCAAGTTCCTCCACTGCAAAAGCTAAATATTGCCAAATCTAATTCCGTGGGACTCTTAGTTTGGCTGTTCCATCAATAAGTCCGCTGGCCAGGTTAGCTACTCCCGGCCGCGAGCTTCCAACTTCTACCTCTCCATTGTGAACGGGCTGAAGCCCCTCAGTGAACATTCGTCCACCTCAATATCATCGAGACCGCATCGAAGAGCCCACGGACGAGTGTACAAAGAGGTGCACAACTCAATCCGCGGTACTCCCTGATGCCGACCAACAGAAGACAGGCTTCCCCAAGTCCGTCCCAAGACAGGTTCCCCACCCGCCCGTGGCCTTCAGATCCGGCCCCTCAATTGGGGCTGCAACCCCCAGCTTCGCAGGGGACAAGACTGGCCCACTCCAAACCAGTCCGCCAGCCCTCAACAGGCCCCCGGTGGAGGGGGCCACCAGACTTCAAGAACTCCAGAATGCCAGCGATCCGAGCCCAACTTCTCAGAGGCACCGTAAGCCCCCCCCCCCTCATCAAGGAGGTCCCACTCCAGGGGGGGGGGAGTGAGAATGGACAGGTAGCCATTGGCATTCAGGGACCCATCCAGTGGTACCAGCAGTCCCAGACATTCACACTGCCACTGCTGGCCTGTACTTGACTGACAAGCGTTTCCAGGTGTTGGTTCTCGTGTGTCTGACGCTGTATCTGCCACCACCATCACTTCTGTGGAGTAGAAACCTTGATTTGTTGAAGAAGGCAACCTTTTTCCACTATCCAATGATGGTAGTCCCATGCGAACTGCAGGCATCGTTGCCGATTGACCTTGGTTAACATGGACGGCTTTACACAGTGTTGACTCTGGAGACCCATGTGTAACAGGGTTTGCTCTACTGTTATTGGGGACACGTACCTGGGTGCCTCAGCATTCATTTGAGTGGTCAATTGCTGCACTGTTGCACATCGATTGCCCTTTACCGTCAACGGAGGCAACGTTCTTCTCTGGGGTCGATGGCCTTTGGGGCTCCACAGTTATGACATCTGGAGGTACTCGGTGTGCCAGCTGTCCATTCTTGGAACACCCTTACTACAGCTCCTCATGAACAGCTAATGAAGTCTGCTGTTTCTGAGATGATTCCACCCTTGGCACAGTAGTTGATGATCATTTCTTTTTGAATGTTCATCAAATCAATACCCCTGCTCATTGTGCTCATGTTATGCACTATGGCTCATCTGTCTTGGTTGGCCGCTTATATCTCCATGTGGTCAACCTTGTCATGTGCACTCTGTGACCCTCCTGGGTGGGTACACTGTGATTCCATTGGTGGTCATATTATTCTGATACGACTATGTATATGTTAGTTACTGCAGGCTCTGAAGTTTGGTTGCTTTTCTGCTGAAGAAGGTTAAAAACTGTCTTGCCCATAGTTGCATGCATTATGAATATGACACTTGAACAGTTAAAAAAGGAAACATATCAATAAAAATATATACTGCAAAATACATTTTAATAGACATATTTCATTATCATCAAAATGAGTGCTTATTTAAATACAACAGCACAAAATGTAAATTATAAAACAAAACTATTTGATTATACTAACACCAAAATATGTACAAACAAACCAATATTCTTATAAGGAATATAAAAGACAAGATATTCTAAAAGTGCAGCTGTTAAATGTGCATATTTTATACACATATTTTTATGTTGATTAATGTTGAGACTGCATCTTATGACACAAATAGCCCTCTTCATAGGAAAAAGATTTAAATTTATACTTAAAAATTTATGAGCATCCATAATTTTCCAAATGTTTAAATACTTGGTTCCAAATTTTACATATTTCACACACACCCTCACACACAAACCATTTCATATTGCATTAAAAATTCAACTCGTGAACTGTAACAGATTTGCTTCTGCTTAAAGCCATTTTTTTTAACAGTTTTGGGTACACAATAACTTCCCTTATTTTATGTATGAGTATAATACAAACTATTACATTCTGTGTTAAATATTCGATTCTGTATGAACTGCCTATAAAAGAACATGAAAGCATATTAAGCTATGAATTATGCTTATTCTAAATTCGAGAAATTTCTGCTCTTCTATCAATACTGCACCTGATGCCCAAAAACATTCCATGCAACGGCAGTGGGTATTGTGTTTCAGGCAGGATTGCCAACTCGAAAGAATAAAATAATTAGCTGAAGTGGTGAGACTAAATGTGTTTTAGTAAACCCTGCTTTAACCTTGAAATCTCATTTTACAAAAATATTAACAGGTTTCAAAATGTTTTAATGTGGCATAATTTTATCTAAAATGTAATTATAGTGTAGAATGTAATTATGGTTTACTTTTGTAGCATTCTTGGTGCATCAACAGTTTTAAACCAAACTGTCTTATCAACTTTTGAAAGTTATTCTTCAGCTTTCAAAGGTGTTTTGTTAATAAGTTACTGGTATTAGTTTTTTGTTTATCCTACAGACCTATCTATATAATTTTATTAATATATAATTAATTATTAAAAATATTTTAATATAATTCTTAAAAAGACCAAATGTGACTAATTATAACATGGCCAATTATGTTCAGTTTAATAAGTTAATACTGTAATATCAGTAATTAAGTCTTGTTTGCCCTGTGGCTGAGTGGTTAGCACGCTTGGCTACTGATCTAAGGGACATGGGTTCGAGCCCTGGGTAAGGCATGGATGTAGTGTCGTTTTTCTGCTGAGGTCCTGCCATTCTCTCAGACCTATGGCATGTAAACTGACAGGCTCCTGTCAGACCTCTGTGGCAACCCGCTGCTTGAGGGGGTATTTATTTATTTTTTATTGAACTCAAATCAAACTGTAGAAGCTAATCTGTATTTAATGGATTTGTTCTTAACCAATAATTATAGATCAAGGTTAAGAGCTTGTCATAATGTATGCTCACATTCTCATCAACCAGTGCCTCATTGATGTTTATTAATATAGCCTGTAAAGAAAATTATTAATCCCCACTAACGCATTTATAATTTCAGTCCCAGGATGGCATGGTCGTGTGTTTGTTTATGTATTTGTGCATTGTATGAGAAAACAGGACAAATCTAATGGAAGAGTTCTAGGTTATCTCTATTCTTTTTGTTTAGAAAAAAATTTAATTTCAATTTTAACTGCTGTTTTTCAGTTTTGTTCTTCAGAATTCTTAAAGTTGTGTAATATAAAGTTGTGAAGCTGAAGTGTGTTATTTAATGTAAAAACAGAATTTTAATGTAAAAACGAAATTATAGTTAGGATTATTTGTCGTTTGTTCTCTGTGAGGGCAGGCAGTGTAATAAAATATTTAATTTATAAACCGTGTATATAGAGTGAAATATCTTATTGATATTTTGTGGCATACCATGTAACCATGTAAATAGGCATATCATGTAATTGATGCATATTTATAGTTGTAAAATTTCATTATATGTGCATTTCTTATTTAATCTTCTGCTCTTTCTGGGTAATTTTAAAAAGCAGAAATATTGATCATATATTTAAACTGTTTACTGGGGAAAAAGAAATAAATATTTTAGGGAATAAATGTTTTTTTTTTTACCCCAGAAATTGTATTTAAGAATATATGTGAGTAGATAAAAAACATTTGACACTTTTATTTAATATAATATTTGTATAATACATATATTTTGGGGTACTATAATATGGAATTTGTTCGAATTTGATATTTTTTTTTTATCTAAAACAAAAATTATCTGATTGCAGCATTTCTTTTATCCAATTATGGTGAGAAACTTTTTTGCAAGTTCACTTTTATATATAATTATTATATATAATTTACATTGCATATTGGTGGTAGAAAATTGTTTAATTCCTTGTTATTATTTTGGCATTTGATTGTCCTATGGGTTAATTTTTCTTTGGACAAAGTTTCAGGATGTTTCTTAGGTAATAAAGTATCACATGAAAATGTCCTGTAGACAAGAAACACTTGAAATAATTAGCTGAAAAACTTGGTGGACCTGAGTGAGATGCAAATCCATGTCTCCCAGAAGCATGCCAGACACCATAATTGCTAGACCACCAGAGAATGTTTTTTCAATGGTGTGACAGATAAGCATTCCCACATTTTTTTTGATTCCCCACTGGAACTATCTGTGTCAGGAATTGGGCAGTCCAGCTGTCACATATGATGGTAGTACTATTTGTTACTCATTTGTCATTATATAAATAATTCAGTAATAAAGTATCACAGGAAAATGTCCTGTAGACAAACACTTGAAATAATTAGCTGAAAAAAATTGGTTGCTCTGAGTGGTGGTCAACAAGCCAAATTATCCACATAATCTAAATCAGAAATTTTCAAATCTTCAGGCCATTTAAGGCCAAAATATTCCCCTTGCAGAGAATATTGCATAACATAATCCATAGCCAAATTAAAGAGAAAAGGAGACAAAATGCATCCTTATCAACTCCACTAGCAATGCTAAACCAATCACTACAATCCTTACCAACTCTCACATTATTTAGGAATACAATATAGTACTGTTTATGTAGTATTTATAAATTTATGATTCAACATGGGCACTCAAGTTTTTTTTTTAAATATCAAATGTCTCTAATGTGTTTTCAGTTGATTATAGAGATTTTTAGGAAGAGTGAAAATATCAAATACTGAAATTGCATGCATATAGCTGAAGAAGAAGAAAAAATTGCAAGTAATTTGTTCCATTCAAAATAATTTCAATTTGAAAATACCAAATATAAATATGCAATAATTGGCAACTAATTATCATCTACCAGTGGTCTTGCAGTAATTGTCATTCAATCAGTGTGCAGACTATACATTGCTTGATGATGAAAACACGTGCCTAAGGGATTATTAGAGTCGGTGCTTGAAGTGAGGATGGATGCCACCTCACTTCTCTTGAGAAATTCTAAAACCATCTCCCTTAAGTAAAAAGGATAGCGGGTGTTTTAGCAACATTGCAGACTTGTTAAACCTATCCCACTACCCTTTTTGTACCATCTCAAGCACTGATTAGAATATATATGGAACAAGTGTGTAGATAATTATTTTCATTAATTTTAAAACAAAAATCTTTACCAGTATTATGGCATGTTGGTTGTTGGGAAACTGTAGTTGGTTAACTTGTGTGTTTGTTGATTGTGAATAAACCTGATCGTACAAGTTACATTATATAGTAGTATTTATTAATTGTTTGATGTGTTGTATGTAACTATGTATATATACACATACACCCATACAAAAAAGGGTAAGAATATCACAACTTTAAAAATAAAAATATAGAAAATTACAGAAAAAACCCCCTTAAAACTTGAAAGTTTTCAACAATATTTGTTCAATATTTAAAGAGTTATAGAAGCCAGCATGCATCAGATTCTAAAAATTTCTTACAAACTGAAAACATTTAAGAAACATTACAAATTTTACAACATGATTTCTTAATTAAATAATTTCGTATAACTATTGTTTATGTTTTAATTAGTTTTTGGAATTTTTAATTTTAATTAAATTTTTAAAAAGGTAAATTCTTTGCAGGCAACGTTGTGTTTATGTTCCAACTTCGGTAATTCTTATCAGTATTGTTGAAAATGAAATTTAGTTTAAATATTTAACTTATCTAAAATCAGAATTTTCCATAAAATGCTTATTTTTAAAATAACAAAGCTTCAAGTTCAGCTTGACATGAGGAGTGGTCCCAATTTTTTTTATTGGTGTGTGTGTGTATATATATATACTATACATAAATTGTTTCTATATGCTCTATATTTACTGCTATGCCAGAGGTTTCCAAGCAGTTTTTGTATAGGAATCTTTTAAGTTTTTGTAAGTTTTTAAATTTAACAAATGGTGGCCCCATAGTAAATAAGTAGTAATATTTGTTTTACAGTAAATTTTATACATGAAAAAACATTACAGTTGTTTTATATACCAGAAAAAATATGACAAGATTGAAAGCTCAGGCAAATTTACCAAGTGTACAATGCCTTTGCTTCAGGCATCATCTTACTCTATAACTGTGTCTGCTAATAAGAAAAATGCTATCAACTAATGAAGAAAACAATACCTAATTGTATATGGAAAATATTAATGGTTAGTAACAGTTTTCTGCCGTATGTTAGGTTTATTAATTTTTGCTATCTGGAGTTGTTTTTTATGTATAAAGGGCATAAGGGAGAGAAATATTTCAACAAAAAGCTAGTATAAATAGCAATATAATTCATTAATTAGGTACTGATAAAGAGTGGTATATGTGACAAAATGGCAATGAGAACTTAATTTTTGGTTCCGTAGGAATAGATAAGCATTTTAATACACAAATTCATGGGTAAAATGTGCGAGATTCAAAACTTTTAATTATTTTGTATTTTACATAAAGTATTGTAAGTTCTTTCCAATTTTTGATTCATATATGTGAGGTAGAATTTCTTTTCCATTTGCTTAATTTTGCATAAATTATGTGCAAAGAACCTGAAAAAAAAATATGTTTTAAAATCATACGAAAATCTCTTTTATCAAGTATACCACAAGAGTTAGTTAATAGTGTTTAATTTCTTAATGCAATGCCAATAATATATTGTTTGTAAGTATTATTTCAAGCATTCAAAATTGTTGATTTAAAAATGAAGAAAATGTTGGTTACCATGGTTTTACACTCAAGGCTTCTTATATTTAAGTGTATTTTGTACATTTGACTTAATATTATTTGCTACCTTTTTGCTTAATAAATAAGGCGACTGTCAACTCTGCCATATGTAGCAAGTACTAATGTCCATTCCCCTCCTGCTTTAATTAAGATATATGCATGAGTAATTTCAAAGCGCAAGTTGATTCACTCAAGGAACTATAAAAATATATTCATTGATATAACTGACCACCCAAAACACATTTACTGGACACAGCAAGAAATTCAGTACCCAACTCATAAGGTTAGTAGAACACGTGATGCTTTTGATGAAATGTCTCATTGTGTGACATCTTGCAATGTAAAATGCTTATACCTCTTGCTAAGTTTAGTACCTAAAATTATCTTTTAAACTTCCTTAAGGTTGTGTAGCCAATAAATTTGCAGAGGACTTCACGCTTTGATAGTTTTACTGCATAAAGTGAAAAAATTGATTAGCCCGTATAGTTGGATAATCCTGTGATGTCAATATATACTTGTATTTATATTTCAAATTCTCCATTTTATGTGGTTTTCCACAGTCAAAAAAGTATACATAATTCTCTATTCATTTCTTCCTCACTCCCTCCATCCACAATTTCTCTGCCCTTCAGGGTCATTCTAGAACGTTTGAGGTATTTTTCCTTCACATGTTTGATATAATTAAGTTTTTGCCGTCCCATGGCCGAGTAGTTAGCACGCTTGGCTACTGATCTAAGGGACCTGGGAAGGCATGGATGTTCGTGTTGTTTTTCTGCTGAGGTCCTGGCATTCTTTCAGACCTTCTACTCTGGCATATAAACTGACAGTCTCCTGTCAGACCTCTGTGGCAAGCAGCTGTTTGAGGGGATATTTGTTTTAGCCATCCCGTGGCCGAGTGGTTAGCGCGCTTGGCTACTGATCTAAGGGACCTGGGTTCGAGCCCCGGGTAAGGCATGGATGTATGTGTCGATTTTCTGCTGAGGTCTTGCCATCCTCTCAGATCTACTGTGGCATATAAACTGACGGGCTCCTACAGAAAACTTGAGGGGGTATTTATTTTATTTTATGTTTGATATGTTCATATCATCTCAGTTGTTGGTGTACCATAAAACCCCAAATAGCCAACCATCTTGGTTGTGTCTTCTCAGTCAGCCCAATAATATTTTTTTCAACTTCCATTAAAGCTGTATGCCCTCATTTGTAACCCTTTCCAACTCGATTTTATTGCCTTATTTCATTTACCATATCCTCTGCATAATTGCATTGTTTTTTGTTTTTTTTAATATTTTTTTTTGCTCCAGGTGGTTAAATGCTTCTTGTCCAACACTTAAAAATTCCAGGGCTCAAAACTGAGTTGGCAAAGGGAATCCACTTAATAGCTAATAAGGAGGCAGTTGGAAGCTCCATCAAAGCATCCAGTGTGTTTTTTAAATGTTTAGAGAATATGAGTTTGAAAGCGTTCAGAATCATGTCTTAATGGCACATCTAACAGATAATGTCTTCTAAGCCAAGTGATACATATCACTAAGATATTGCTGTAAAAAGAAAAGTTTTGGACACCTTTGGTATGGCAGTATATATCGTTTTGTACTATTTGTCAATGTGTAATATACAGTATGTTGAAGTATGTTATCTTTAATGTTGAATTGTTTCTACAATCATGACAGTTTTCTATAATTCAATAAAATTCATTCAATAACAACCATTTTTATGCATATCTTTGATAAAATACCTGGACGACTTTTACTACATAAATAAAAAATAAATACCCCCTCAAGCAGCTGCTTACAGCACAAAAATTTTTGAAGATATACACAAAATCTCCATTGACGGAAACTGACTCTGAGTTAAAAAAAATGGTATTTAACAATTATAATTCTAAAATAATGGAATTTTTTACAAAAGTATGAATGAAAACTTTTATATAAACTAACATCAACCAACACAAATCTATATCGGTATGAAAATAAATATTCAGAACAACTTGGCACCTTATTCTATTCATACAAGAAGTTGTTTCCTCTATAAACCTTCCTATCTCTATTCAAAACATAAAATAATCCTTTTTACATCATTTGATAAGTGGTACAATCATATTTGGGAATAAATCTGCAATCTGTCAAGAATTACCTTCAAATTCTTGTAAATAAACTAAAGATAACTATGCCTCAAATGATGAACTCTTCCTACAGAAAAGTTGAAATCAGCTCAGCTTGTTCGACGAACTTATAAACCTCCTCAGCCACATCTTTAAGTATTCTAAGCATCCTTTTTCTTATCAGTCCACTAACAGGATCAACACTAATTAACTTATTTAATCTCCCGCGAACACACCAAATAATATTTTTTTTTATACCTTTAGTGCACAAAGACTACTTTTTTCTTAACATTCTATGTCCTCTTAATTACAACAACTTATTCCTTATTTTTAAGTTCGTTGGAAGTAGTTTGTGACGTAATTCTCACGCGAGCATCAAGACTACACATCAAAAGTTCATTGTAGTACATTCATCTGTCTAACACTGCTTACTCAGGTATTGTTCGTCCCAAACAATTCTGGATTCCAAGCTTCTTCAGTTCCTTGATGAAACGGGGCCAAACGATCCACATGAATCGCCTTGCACTTTGTAGATGGACGGAGACGAATGCAATACACCGCGTAGTGAATCCTGTTAACTACCATATACAGACCTTCCCAAAGTTTTGGAGGTCTCTTTTTTTCTATGTGGATTGTACAGCCAGACAAGATCTCCTTGATTAAAAACAGTTCCATTTGTTTTACTGTCGTATCTCGTCTTGGTTCTCTTGCTTGCCAAGTTAATGTTATGTCTGACAGAGTGGTGGAATTCTTCTAGTCATAATTCTTGTACTTAGTGTGGAGTGGATAAAAGCATTGCTTCTGGCCCACCGTATAAAAGATCACAAGGAAGATGTAACTCTCTTCCAAAGAGGATTATGGAAGGTGTCTGTCCAATTGTCTGGTGCACTGCTGTTCTATATGCCAACAAAACGAGTGGTATATGGTGATACCATTCATGTTGATGGTCGTCGACTAGCAATGCTAGATGTGCAACTGTCCTATTAAACTTCTCAACTACATCATCCGACTGAGGGTGCAGGGGAGTTGTTCTGGTTTTCTGAATGCCTAAGAGTTGACAGATTCCTTTATCTGTCAACTCTTAGATGCCTTTAAACACGTTGGATCTATACCTACTAATCAAGTTATTTACTATCATCTCTGCAACTGTTGTTGCCTCCTGATCTTTGATGGCATAGACTTCAGGTCACTTCGTGAAACAATCCATTATCACTAATAAAAAGCGATTTCCATCATCGTCCTTGGAAACGAACCCATTACATCAATGGCATTCGCTCAAAAGGGGCACCAACGTTATACGTCTGCAGCTTACCCCGACTCCTAGTCTTAGGGCCTTTCTTTGCTGCACGTGTCTACACCATCTTTCAACGTCTGTCGTACTTTTCAGCAATGAAATCGTTCCCTGGCTTTAGATATTGTCATTAACACCGACATGTTCTCCAGTGGTACTATCATGCACATCTTTCACCACTAGTTCCACTCGGGAGCGAGGAAGGATTATTTGACAACGGATCATCTGTCCAGTGGGATTCTCCCATCTTCTGTATAATACACAGTCTTTCACTTCTGAGGAGTCCCACTGTGCGCAGTAACTTTTTGTAGTTGGGATATATCTCGAGATTTACTCCCAATTACGTCTTATATGAGATTTTTCAATCAAATCCATTATTAGCCTTATATCTTCATTGTCTAGTTGGGCCATTCTAATTTCTATCTGACTCCAGATGTTAGGAGTATCACTGTTTGCTTGTGTCGATTTTATTTGTCTTATGGGCATTACTACCATATTTCAACTCTGCATTATAGCAATGCTTACAATTATCAATACATGGTCATCTGTAAAGGGGATCTGCATTCGTATGCATTTTGCCACTTCAATACTCGATGGAGAAGTTGTACTCTTGCAACTGCTGTATCCACCTATCTGGTACAGCTCTCTGCTGTTGTGCTGCCTAATCGCTTCCTCCGCCTTGTCAGCCAAGCCAAAGATCCTTATCAGTAGCTAACTGATCCTTTAGACGTTTATTAAGCTCTCTGTAATGCTTTCTATTACGACTAGTAGGGTATTGATTAAGTACATTCCTGCAGTTCTTTCTTTCTGAAATAAGCTCAAGTGCCTTATCACTCAAATAATTCTGCCTCCTCTGCTCCTTTTTCCCTAAAAGAGTACTGTTAGTTTCCAAAAAAGCCTGTTTAAAATGGCCATATTCTTCCTCAACATCAGTAGTAGGCAAACCATGACTGTCATAATGACTAAGTAACTTATCGTGGCAAGCTTTGGCTATAACTGGGTCTTTCAGAGCTTCAGTATTAAAAGTAAATTTTTTAACCCTAGCACAACACTTTTTAAGTTTAAGATGCAAGACACTTTTAACAAGGTAATGGTCAGATCCAATTTCAGGTCCCCTATATGACCTGGTATTCCTAACAGAACTAGCCCATTTGCTGTTAATTAATATATAATCAATCATATTCTTATGCAGCCCATCGGGTAAAACCCATCTGTACTTATGTATGCCGCGGTGTTTGTAATATGTGTTAGTTATTCTGAAACCATTGAGTTTACTTACCTGTAGGAGACGTTGCCCATTGCCATTGCAGCTACCAATACCAAAAAGGGCCTATCACCCCTCCCCAAAGGGGGGTGGCTCAGTCGGTAGCGTGCCAGGTTCGTAATCTGTAGTTCCCAGGTTCGAGTCCCAGCTGGGTCAGCATTGAGATTTATCTCCGCAAAATTTCCCGCCCTGCCCACGGTCAATAGGGGACACTGATGGGCTTGGAAAGGCCTCCGTCCATCGGATGAGACGTTAAGCTGTGGCCCTGTGTGCGGGAGAGCCATACCCTGTGCACGTTAAAGAACACGCTGGATGGCCTTGACGGGAAGCTACCATCTGTCTCCCAACAGCTGTTCAAGTGGGTCCCCTCCCCCAACATTCTCTGAGCCTTTGGGGTCCATGTGACCTGGCCATTTAGCCCATGGTGTGCAAAAAAGTGCCGCTCAAAGGTAAAACAACCCAACCAACCCTCCCCAAAGGTCAGAGTCAGTACAAACTTTGGCATTGAAGTCACCTAGAACAAGGGTAATATCTCCTTTCTTCACAGAATTCAAAATATCCTGAATTTGTACGTAAAACGTATCCTTCTCATCCTCATCGGCATCCTCAGTGGGGGCATAACAGCAGATAACATTCCAGTCTTTAATACTTGTGTGAAATTTTGCTGTAAGAAACCCTTCATTAATGCACTCATATCCTAGAAGAGCATCACTAGCATGTCTGCTGAGCAGCAGACCCACGCCTTGGTGATGCTTTCCATCCTCCCTCCCTGTAAAGAGAAATTTAAAGTTATTTTTAAGTATCTCACCTTTACCTGTCCATCTGGTCTCTTGCAAGCCTAGAATATCTAGGTTAAAGCGCTGGAATTCCTGCATGAGGACATCAAGAGAATAATCTCTATGTAATGTCCTCACATTCCACGTTCCTGCAGAGAAAAAATGATTAGTAGGATTTTTAAAGAAATTAGGTTTATTGAGATTGGTAGGGCCAACACTATCAAACAGCCCCCTGATCGCAGGCATGGGGCAAAGACCTGTTCCTCCTCCGCTAAAGGCCGAAGTCACCTATGCTGGTAGGAATTTCAGGCACCACCTTTTCAAGTGGACTTTTTCAAGAGCCATATGGCCTGCCTGAGACACATTACTCCAGTTTAGGCTTGACGATGCCCATCTAACTAAGTGAGGTTCAGGTACCTGCGATGGCCTCTGATTAAGGTTATCCACCAGCTGATATAAGGTATCCCATGCCTCTGCTCACTTAGGGCTGTCAACCCAGAAAGCAAACAGAAAACAGTGGCAGATTCTCCCTCAACAGAGCAGCAAGTCCAGGATCCATAATCAAGCTCAAATCCATAAACAAGTCCAGTCTAGTAGGTATAAATGGTCAGCATCAGGACCCTCTGAAGTTGACCACTCATCAGCAGGGTTGAAAAAAAAAGAAAAAAGTGGCCATAGATGACCAGATCAATAGGTCACAGTGAGATGGCAGCCCTCTTCTTCCGTTCCCTTCCAAAAGAGAATATCTCTTTTGAAAGGTACTAACCACGGAGGTATGAATAAGAGGAGACACCCTAACGCACTTTCCCTGTCGAAGATCATGATGCTGACGCAGCAGGGCGGTAGCCATGTTGTTGCTTCCGAAGCAAATCGTATGCCGCTGCAATCAAGCCTACTTTTCACGTGCTATACTCAGTTTTACTCTGCATTATATGCGGGAAGATTATTTTTTTACGACTAAGAGAAAGCCCATTTAATCTATTTGGAATTTATATTGCTTTTTTTCAATGCAATGAATGTTTCCATACAGAATTACTGTATAGCAGAACTATTTATGTATTTCGTTGCATACGACAATAACAAACAATTACGAGATTTTCAAAGTTTATTTATACTGCACTGATAACAGTAGAAAACATTTTATGGATAAAACATAAAAGTTATGTGCAATAGTAGCATTTACGCTGCAAAAAAACACATTTGTAAGATTAAGAAAATAGCTATTTTATGTTAAAAAAAATTCTGATTCCACAAGAATAAAAAAATTTGCCTAACAAAACTAATTAAAGCCAATAGTGCAGGAGCCAAAATGGTAGATTTTAAAAACACTTTAAACTTTGGTGGAGAAATCATGTATAACACACCTACATTAAAATGCTTTCCAGTGATTTTTCACAATAGTAAAGATTCAACTCCAAAAATATGTTAATAAGTTATGACACCCACTATTAAGACAATTATGAATGTACTGAATTTTCAATTTGACTTCAAAGTCAACAGGTAGCTCTGGATTTACTATTTATTGATAAATTAATTCTACTGTTTTATTTGGAGAATTTTTGTGTTAACTGTTTCCTTCTCTTACAACAAAGTGCAGAAAGTGATGCAAATTAGCTTAAAATTATGATTTATAATATTTAGTTATAACTTTTTAAATTTTAACTGCTGGAAGTCGCTTGTAAACTAGTTTGTATTACATCATTATTAAAAATCTTAAATTGTAGTTATACTATTCATATTCACTGTTCTGATTGTAGCAATATGTGTGTTGTTTTGTTATGAAGCCCCAAGATCTCAGGGCTTCATCTATACCACATAAGTAACCTTTAAGTATTGATTAGACATTTTTAAAACTTTGTACTGACTGTTTAAAATTTTCTAATATTTCAGATAATAGATAAAGGTAGAATCACATCTATCCAAGATATTTTTTGATAGATGAGGAATTTAACATCTTCTACAAAATGTGTCATCATCAAAATTCTTTGTTTTGTGATAAAGTCAAAAATTCATGAAACTAATCAAACAGAAACATTAGCAAAACTGTTATCTATAATGCTTCTCGTCTCTCTTTATTTAATGGAAAGCTGAAATAAAAGATAATTTCTATGTATTGGCCGTAAGCTGACACTGCATTTTAGTTTACAGTGAAAAAAATAAAGCATCTTTTCAAGAAATGTATTTAAATAAAACAGTACCGAACAGTAAACCATAGAATTAAGTTTAACCCTTTAACTACCACGGGCCTTGGAAAACGAAGTACCTCAGAATACCAAACCGGCCGAGTTTTGAAATGGACTCTTCCTGGTTTGTCGTCCCCGTCCTTCACCCGAAGGGAGAACGGAGTTAACCGCAGCCGAGCCAGGCAGAGCTCCCCTCCACTCCGTAAATTGACTCTCATTAAGCTGAGCCTCCCTTCACCTCGAAACCCATATGGTCATGAGCTACATAAACCCATTGAACATGAGATATCAGACTCCTGTGACTTTTGCTCTTAATTCCTTTCCCAAAGCAGTTTTTAAAACGCATGCATGTGTCAATTTTTGAAAAGTTTTTTCATTATTATTTTTTAATAACAACTTTTAAAAGCTATTTAAATTTGTTTTTCTACTTAAAAACTGCCATAAGATTGTAATTACTTGGATTATATATTTTTACATAAAATAGATGTCATAATTAGAAATTTTTCAAAGAAAAAAGTTTCCAATGTTTCCATTTTTTGGATTCTGATGTCGATTTTTTAACACCCAACAAAGAGAAAGCTGTTATTAATAGTGGAATGTATGATGAAAAAAAATTAAAGAAAGATTATTAAAATAAGAGGACCAAAAATAGAAAGCAGTAAGAGTGCTGAATTGATTTTTAAAGAATAGATTTTAATACAATTGTAGAGAGTACTCTAACATAAGAATCAAAAATGATTTTGTGAGAAAGGTTTGCATCTGAGATAAAAGTAATTGAAGTGGATATTGCAAAAGATATCCGAGGAAGCAAAGACTAGATAAAATGAGAAATAAAGAAACTAAAGCAATCAGAGATTACATAAAAATATTGGAGGTGTAAAAAATATTATCAAAATGAGAAAGACTTATGAATATGATGGATAAAGGAAGATGGATAAATTTAATATGGAAATGAGAACCCGCTGGAAGAAGACGCTGAAAGAGATGGAAAAATGGTATGAAAAAAAGAATGCCGAAAAGAGGACTTCAAGAGCAAGATTGCAAAGATAAAAATAAGTGGATAGAGAGAGCTGACTGGGACCACACAACTTAAACTTTGGAGGGTGAAAAGAATAAAATTTTGTATCTAAGTTTTATAGAATACATTGTTAAGTAATTGAGTAAGTGATTCAATTCGGCAAATGATTAAATCAAAAGTAGTCTGTTCTATTTTACATTTCAGATCATCAGTAATGTGACTAAAAAAGTCTTATGGGTGGAGGATTACATACTCGAGTCCAAGGACAAGATCTAGGGAGGGGGGGGGGGCATCTCCTATTCCTTTTCAGAGTCCTAGTAAGGGTAATAGAAATAAATATTACTAAACTTATTTTGTTTCATGGATTTTTCAAGAAATATAAAAAAATTTATAAAACGAGGGGAAAATGATATATTGCATTGGAAATACAGCCTCTTGCCCCCCCCCCCCCCCCTTACGTTTTTCCGGCTCGATTGTGTTTCTTGTTTCCCTCTCCTTTTTTTTTCAGATCCGGGCTTGCTCGTGTCTATTGGGGTGAGGAGGATGGAATGATGCTTGAGTTAACACATTTCGTCTGAGCGGCTCTGTTTTCTGCACAATGGGCTAAATGTCCTGGTTACAGCAAAGACCCACTGTACAGCTGTTAGGAGAAAGATGGAAGCCTGCCTCAATCTTACCGTTTTAATATCACAGGCTATAGTTATCCTGCACACAAGGCTAAAATTTTACTTCCCATTTAACTGACGTCGGCCTTCCCAATCCCCTCAGTGTCATATTTTCTCCACGAGGGCAGGGTAGATATTATATATATACCCTCGTCAAACAGCTGCTTGTCACAGAAGTCTGACAGGAATCTTTCAGTTTAATACGCCATAGTAGAAGGGATTTGTGAGGATGGCTGGTCCTCAGCAGAAGAACAACACAAACATCCATGCCTTATCCGGGGCTCTAAACCTAGGTCCCTTTGATTAGTAGACAAACATGCTAATAAATAATAATAAATTTTTTTAGTTTTTTTTAATCTACTTTTAGTGTTCCAAATGTAACTCTATCTATTTTTAGTTCCAAATACAAATGTTTTGGATTTCAAAGCAGGTAGAGAAGTCTGAGATATGAATAAGACAAGACCAAGATTCCAAAGATGAATATAAGTGGAGAGAGAGAGAGTTGATCTGTACCCCACAGCCTGAACTTGGGAGGGTGAAAAGAATGAAATTGTGTATCATTACTTATGAATTACATTGGAAAGTAATTCAGTAAGTGATTCAATTAAGCAAATGACTAAAACAAGCAGAGAGGATGGAAAGGACAAGAGCATGGCCCATGCCTAAAGCCGGTAACCATGGCAGAGTGTGTGTGTGTGTGGGGGGGGGGAGAGTAAGCGTGTACCAACCTAAGACTAGGGACCATGGAAAACAGAATGGGTGGATAACAATACAAATTTGTGCGCACAAAACAATACAATATTCCGGGCCCCCTGGGTACGTCCTGTCTCTCTCGTTACACAAGAAGCTAGTCAAAAGTTGTTGATGTCTCCATCTGCTAACCACATCAGTAGTGTAGTGCCAACCTGGGGCACCACCACGCACTGTGCTTTCCCCCCCCCCCTATGACGTCACCGACCGGAAATTGACCCGTGTTGCAATCGTCCACGTTGCCTTCTCAGATTGAACTTTGACTCCTATGTCGCAATCGACCGGAAATTGACCCGTGTTGCAACTGTCCACGTTGCCTTCTCAGATTGAACTTTGACCCCTATGACGTCACCGACCGGAAATTGACCCCTGTGTCGCAACTGTCCACGTTGCCTTCTCAGATTGAACTCTGACCCCTATGTCGCAATCGACCGGAAATTGACCTGTGTTGCAATCGTCCACGTTGCCTTCTCAGATTGAACTTTGACCATTATGTCTCAACCGACCATATTTTAAGCCCCCCTTCTCGAATAGTCTCGATTTTCCCCTGATTAACCCATATTTTAAGCCCACCCATCTTCACAGACCCCCTGGTTGACCCACCTATATTTTAAGCCCTCCCCTCTTTAAAGCAAATCAGTTTTCTCTATACACGTTTAATCGGTCTCATCCAGCGTCCATACTATTTTTAGTACGTCTCCTGTATTTAAAACAATATTCCTTCCGACAGCGTGATTTGAACCCTCTACCTCAGTGCCGATAGCTGAAGCGTCATTGCTCTCGGCTATGCCTTGTTACTTGATGGTGTGCTTTAGATGTGTCTCAAACGGGTATAGCCATATAAATCAGGGTATAGCCATATAAATCACGTATCTCTTTATTAAGCTTGAGTTTTATATTTCAGATATTAACCTAGGTTTTTTATTATCCTACGTTTTTTTACAACCTTCGTATTCTTTATAACTAACTTTTTTCAGCGTATTTCTTATAATGAACTCCATGACTAGAAGAAGGACAAATCTACAGTTTTAAAAGACTGTCCCACAGAAAATACCAATGGGCGAAAAATTAATAAAAGGAAAAAAAAAACTTAAAAACTTATTCGTCATTATGTAAAAAGGGATAATATGGTGACCTATAACTTTAGTACGTCTCCTGTATTTAAAAAAAAATTGCTTCTAACGCAGTGATTTGAACCCTCTACCCCAGTGCTGATAGCGTCATCGCGCTCGGATATGCCTTGTTACTTGATGACGTGGCTTAGATGTGTCTCAAACGGGGTATAAATCACGTATCTCTTTATTATAGCTTGAGTTTTATATTTCAGATATTAACCTAGGTTTTTTATTATCCTACGTTTTTTCACAACCTTCGTATTCTTTATAACTAGCTTTATTTCTGTGTAAACTTCATTTATAACCTACGTATTTCTTTTAACTCCGTGACTAGAAGGACTATTCTACAGTAAGATTGTACCTCAGAAAATGTCATTGGGTAAAAAAATTTAATAAAAGGAAAAACTTATTCCTCATTGTGTATGATATGGATTGACCTGTATGGGTGTCATAAAAGTCCCGCTTTAGAATACGTGTTCGGTACCGGACCACGTTTTTATTCACGGATGTCCTGTGAAATTAAAAGATATTAAACGGTGAATCACAATGGGACCATGATTTACTGTTCCATCTTCACTAGATATGAACGTTGTTGTAAGAAATTGTAACATGAAGGCCCTAATACTTAAAAATGGATGGTTAAACCATTGTTACCAACCTTCTTGCTGCCTTTCAAGCTGGCACATGGCGTCCTCTATCTTAGTTGTTTTGAGGCGATGAATGCTTACGTTTTCCTTTAATGTGAGAATGCTGGGTAGGGCACTTTTCTTATGCTTCTCTATCACTTCTCCTTTCATTTTCAATTCTCTTTCTTTCTGAAATGTGATGATTGAGTTTGAAGTGTGAAAGACTTTATGCGTTAGGTCCTGTAAATGCAAAGTATTGTCTATCACTTATGGGAGCCTCAGAATCGCGAAGCATTATGCTTATGGAATTTACAGGAGTAATGCTCCATAGACAGTGTTCTTTCCAAACAGGGTGCATAACATTATCAAAAAACGTGTGCTTGCCAGAACCACTTTCACACGAACATAGTACCACTTGTTTTAAGAATTCCACACTAGTATAGAAATATGCAGGGAAAAATAACTAAACCGATTCTTAGACGTGAAAATGCGTGTGTTAGATTGTAGTGAAACATCCTATCTTTGTCGAAAAACTTGTGTTTGCAGCGAAAAATAGTCACCTTCACACACTTATGCGCTTATTGAAACGTAGTAGGGGGACCAGGAACTCTGAAAAGAGCGCGTGAAAGCGCTTTGGAATAACCGCCGAGAGAGCTTACGTTACGTGTTATCGGTGGTTGAAGTCAGAGAATGCAACGTTAGGTCTAGCAGATCAATTCTGGGACCCAACTTTTCATGGAAATACTGAAAATATTGTTGTTTTCTTATAAACAACGAGTTTTCAGATTTTAAATTTCCAAACTTCTGTGGTTCTTTACTGATGTTTTCTATATGCAAAGTATTTTGTGATATTCATCCATCCGTGTGTACGCAGTGGACCGTGATTTACTAGAGTGGGACCTTAATATTTTATGATTTTCCTGTATTACTCCTTCCGCTAAAGAGTGACTTTTATCAGTTACTCCTTTGGTTCACTTATTTTACACACTAGATGGCGCTTGTTAATAGTCGTTTTTTCTATCTTACAGTATTTGCGCTGTAATTTGCTGTTTTGAAGCGATTTTTACAACCATCCCACTGCATTTTTATACTTTCTCTCTCGTCACTGTATGTTTTACAGTTACTGTGTCTTCCACTTCCAAACAATTGTGAAAATATTCACCTATCCACTGAAATGTGTGTGCATTTACAGATATTCCAACGCCCTTTACATTTTAGTGATTCTCATTGAAAATACCAACCATTTCGTTGTTTTTCTAATTTTCGTTTATGCATGTAATTTGATTAAAGACCTAGTCACATGCTGTGTCGTAGGTAAAGTACTGTCCATTTCAGGCTATTGTGAGATTTTCGTCGTAATGAACTAGAAGATATATGGAATCAGATCTGACGCAGATGATGCTTGCGATTTATCTACTTTGGTCGTATGGTTTATTAGAAAGATACACATAGGGAAGATGTATTAGTGTTTGAACTTTAATTATCTTGTGAGATGTGTGAGAGAAAGCAAAGAATACATAATGAGTTTTACGAATATATGGAGAAACGTGCATCTGAAGAATTAGTTTAAACAAACTTGCAATCGGTCTTTCATTCTAAATGCTTGTTGTTTGCCGTGCTAAAACAATTCACTGAAATTCCCCCTCGTATGCCTCCCAAAAGGTACATATTTGTCATCTTCAGGTATGAAGGCAGGAGTTGTGTAAACATGACAGGAATGAATTTCACAGTATCTGACACATAGTTTTAGCACTTCTCCGAGGAGGCGCTCATAATACGTGTCATCCCAATTTTCAAGCTCCTAATAATGTTCCAGTTATATTTCATAACCTAAAGGACAGCCATCTTATTACGCAAGGAATGATAAAAAATAAGAAGATTAATTGTGTTCCCAATAATACGGAAAACAGCATTCTCCCTTGGAACTTTGAATTTCATAGATTCTTATCAATTTTTAATGGAACAATAATGCTGCTTTTCATCATCTGATAACAGTAGGAGATTTGCGTGCGCTTTAAATCTGAATGGTGTGATGTAGAGTGGGAACACCTCTTTCTCGTGTCCAAAAACATTGACAGAAATGTTGTTCATTTTTACGAATTTAGATATATTTTTCTTCTAAATGCATGTAGTTGTTAAGGCATTCAATTTATTACAGGCTCATTCACAGTTAATACAGGATTTACATATGTGGAAAGTGGTCCCAGTGGTAATGGAAAAAAAAAGAGTTAATTCCTAGTTCATTGGTAGCAAAATATCCCGTGCTTTTCCCGGTTGGTGCCGTAGAAGCTTCTAATAGCATGCTCAGGGTAGGAGATCATTTGACAGTCGAAGTAAACACAAGACGGCCATGTGTAAAGCAGAGAAAAAAAAAAAACTAACAAGAATTGTGTTTACTAAATGTAACTCTTTGAAAAAAATTTGTTTTGCACTGTTTTATCAATATTCATGTTACTGCATTCATTCCAATAAATAATTCAGCGAAACATTAATATATACATCAACTATTGATTTTTCTTGGCTGATTAACTGGTTTTCCATGGTACAAAATAATAATAGACCGTAGATATGTAACTTTTTGAGGGTACTGAAGATGTAAAATGAAAACATTCATTCTCTTTGGAAACGAACATCCCATATTCCACCGATATGTTATTTTTCTCAGTCTGCAAATCTCCTACTTCTCGCCTTCCTAACGGCTACTAAAGGACTCATTGAACTATGCAGAATCATACCCTGCTTGTCACTTTGAATGAATTTTCATACCTTGACCTTAGTTCTCGTACCTTTTACAGTTTTCATCCTTACGAATCTTTTGAATAATGTCGTGTGTTTCTTCTCAGTTCTAGAAGACTATGTTTTAGCACGAAATCAGTTTGTGTTAGTAATGAATGCTGTGGAATTATTTACCAAGTTTCTTTTTTTAATGAAGGAAATCGTGTTATCAGTAGCAGATGCAAATATTGTTGAGCAGATAGCAACAGATCTGTCTGCAATCACCCGTTAAGAAAGTGACTTTGTCACGAACACATCCTGCTTGTTGCGAAATGCATGATGAAAGATCGAACTCGCAAAATACAGATAAAAGAATTGCAATACCCTCGTTGCCATTCAAAAAAAGTTTAGTGGAAAAATTTCAAATGAGAGTGGAAGTTAAAATTTTTTAATTGCGCAGGACTTAACCATCCGTCAGTAAAACGTGATCCGTGGTGTGGAACAATTTACGGTCACCATATCACACATAATGACGAATAAGTTTTTAAAACAGATTTTTTTTTATTAAATTTTTTTACCCAATGGCATTTTCTGTGGGAAAACAGTTACTGCAGGCTAGTCCTTGAAAGGGGGGTGGAACTGTTAATGAGGGGGACTTTGATAAGAGTTTTAATTAATGTAGGGTTTTTAAGAAAGGAGGACTTTTTGATGATTAACGAGTTGATCGAAGAGGATCGTCAAAGGATCAGTAAATCGTGGTCCCATTGTGATTCACCGTTTAATATCTTTTAATTTCACAGGACATCCGTGAATAAAAACGTGGTCCGGTACCGAACACGTATTCTAAAGCGGGACTTTTATGACACCCATACAGGTCAATCCATATCATACATAATGAGGAATAAGTTTTTCCTTTTATTAAATTTTTTTACCCAATGACATTTTCTGAGGTACAGTCTTACTGTAGAATAGTCCTTCTAGTCACGGAGTTAAAAGAAATACGTAGGTTATAAACGAAGGTTACACAGAAATAAAGCTAGTTATAAAGAATACGAAGGTTGTGAAAAAGCGTAGGATAATAAAAAACCTAGGTTAATATCTGAAATATAAAACTCAAGCTATAATGATGAGATACGTGATTTATACCCCGTTTGAGACACATCTAAGCCACATCATCAAGTAACAAGGCATAGCCGAGCGCGATGACGCTATCAGCACTGGGGTAGAGGGTTCAAATCACTGCGTTGGAAGCAAATTTTTTTTAAAATACAGGAGACGTACTAAAGTTATAGGTCAACATATTATCCCTTTTTACATAATGACGAATAAGTTTTTAAGTTTTTTTTTCCTTTTATTAATTTTTTGCCCATTGGTATTTTCTGTGGGACAGTCTTTTAAAACTGTAGATTTGTCCTTCTTCTAGTCATAGAGTTCATTATAAGAAATACGCTGAAAAAAGTTAGTTATAAAGAATACGAAGGTTGTAAAAAAACGTAGGATAATAAAAAACCTAGGTTAATATCTGAAATATAAAACTCAAGCTTAATAAAGAGATACGTGATTTATATGGCTATACCCTGATTTATATGGCTATACCCGTTTGAGACACATCTAAACCACACCATCAAGTAACAAGGCATAGCCGAGAGCAATGACACTATCGGCACTGAGGTAGAGGGTTCAAATCACGCTGTCCGAAGGAATATTTTTTTAAATACAGGAGACGTACTAAAAATAGTATGGACGCTGGATGAGACCGATTAAACGTGTATAGAGAAAACTGATTTGCTTTAAAGAGGGGAGGGCTTAAAATATAGGTGGGTCAACCAGGGGGTCTATGAAGATGAGTGGGCTTAAAATATGGGTTAATCAGGGGAAAATCGAGACTATTCGAGAAGGAGGGCTTAAAATATAGGTAGACCAGGGGGTCTATGAAGAGGGCTTAAAATATGGTCGGTTGAGACATAATGGTCTCAACCGACCATATTATGTCGAATATATATATATAGTTCAATTAGAATTCAATAGAATGTGTATATATATATAGTTCAATCTGAGAAGGCAGCGTGGACGATTGCAACACAGGTCAATTTCCGGTCGATTGCGACATAGGGGTCAGAGTTCAATCTGAGAAGGCAACGTGGACAGTTGCGACACAGGGGTCAGAGTTCAATCTGAGAAGGCAACGTGGACAGTTGCGACACAGGGGTCAATTTCCGGTCGGTGACGTCATAGGGGTGAAATTTCAATCTGAGAAATCAGCGTGGACGATTGCAACACGGGTCAATTTCCGGTCGGTGACGTCATAGGATGAAAGCACAGTGCGTGGGGGCACCCCAGGTTGGCACCACACTACTCATATCATTATTTGCTTAGTCAAACCACCGACACTTCAGCATCTAGAATACACCTATCCCTCGATTTACACTGAAGATAGGTTCCGCACAAAACCGTGTAAATCGAAATCTTGGATTTTGCTATGTAAAACCGTGTAAAACGAAAAAAACTCTAAAATGTGCATAATTCAGTTTCGATTTACACGGTTTTGATTTCGATTACACGGATTTCGATTTACATGGTTTTGTGCGGAACCTATCTTCAGTGTAAATCGAGGGATAGGTGTAGTAGTCAACAGGAGATATTTTCTCGTTGTAGCATTACAGCGCGACAACAAATGAGCTGCAGCAAAATTAAGAGGAAAATGAATAAAATTGTATGGTAAACTCAAATAGAAAAAGAAATTCAGATAACTAAAGCTTCTATTTTTTCTTCTGATCTATAATTCAATCCCCTCATCAAATAGTTACGTACTGTGTCAGCCAATACACTTAACAATGCGGCTTTGGTTGAAGTAAATGTTTTCATAATTAAATAACAAATGCTATAAATTTGAATCTGAAAACACCGTCCGATCGCCGAAGTTAAGCAGCTTTTGGCGCGTTCGGTACCTGGGAGGGAGACCATTTATGAACACCGCGTGCAGTAGGGAAAAAATCTGCTGAGGGCCCGCCATCCTCACAGATCCCTCTATTATGGCGAATTTAACTAACAGGCTCCTGTCAGACCTCTGTGGCAAGCATCTGCTTGAGGAGGTATTTATTTTTATTTTATTTATTAATGCGCTTATTTTAAATTGTTCTTCTGATGGCGAACTTGTATCATAAATAAAAAGTATCATTAATTTCTTTTGTTATTTCAATTATCAGTAGCCTCACTTCAGAGCCTTTGATCTAGAATAAAAGACGTTAAGTTTCTTACTATCTTGTCACAAAGCAATTATTTTTCATTTAATAATTTGTTTATTGCAGAGCTCCTAACATGCCAGTCGTTCAGTATAGGAACTAACAACCCCAAATTTGCTGTTAGGAAAATAAGACCCCCTCTCCCCCCACCCGAAATTTCAGGATGATTATGTAATAATATCAGATAAAGATTGAACTTATAAAAGTTAAGTGTTCTGTGTATTAATTTGTTTTCAAACCACTTATTATTATATTACGTGAAATTATATGTTTTATGGGAATTAAAATTATGCATCTATATCTATATTTTTTCAGTTCCACCAATTTTTAAAAGTTTTGCAAACCATTCTTCCGGTAAATATTCCGCTATGAATTCTTTTCTAAGAATTAAATATTCCCTCAAGTAGTCGCCCTGAAGCAGATTACGAGCCTGCCGGGGTATCGACTAGGCCATACCCGCCCCTCTCGCCGAAGAAACAATGGATATGCATATGTTATCGTATGTCAATAATAAAATTATTACCTTATATCTGAATATTTCAATTATTTTTATTTCAACACAAATTGAAAAAAAAGTAGATTTTCCCCCCCCGATTATTATTCATCTAATGGAGTTATTTTTAACCTGAAAAAAGTCGTACCCTATGTATAGATGTGTCTTTCTGCTGCGGTCTCGCCATCCTCACAAATTTTGTCTGTAGCGTATTATACTGACAGGTTCCTGTCAGACTTCTCTGAGAAGATGTTTGAGAGATAATTTATTTTTATTTTCATTTTATTGCATAAACTGATTATTTTCCTAAGAAACCGAATTCAGTTTCGTGAATTGAAACAAATATTTGTTCTGAGTGAAAAGTTTTAGAGTCGAAAAGCCATTTTACTGACTGCATCTTATCTCTAGAAACTATCCTTCAGATTGTCACTAGAACGCAACCAGTTGATGAGAATGTGACCTTCAGCTGCGGGAAACAATGGAGGTGCGACTTTGGCTGGACTGTGCATGGAGCGAATATCTGTGCTTTGCAGTGGTCAGCAGCATGCATATTACCATTCTCTGCAACCCATCCTAACCTGCAGGGTACTGCAGCAGTAAGCGGGGTCATACCTCTAGGGCAGGGGTGGGCAAAACTCGGGGGGCCACTTTGTGGAAGCGGAGGTTAGCGGAGGGCCGCACTTTTTAAAATGATTGCATTCATTGGTTAACTTTGCATTTCAGAAAAGGTATAAATTGTACCATAAAAATCAATAAATATAAATTAAATAAAATAGTGGCAGTTTTATTCAATTATTTATTGTGCTAATTTCATACCATCTGTAGATGCAAGCACATTTAATTTTAGAATCAGTTTAATGAGACAAATGTACCCTATCACACTTTTCTACAATTTTTTTGAAATCAGGAGTGAGATTGCTTGTTGAGATTCTCATCACAGCCTGCAAGTTAATGTCTGTCAAAGAGCATCTATATTTACTCTTGATGATCTTCAAGCAAGAAAAACTTTGCTCACAAATATATGTAGACCCAAATATAGAGAACATTTTTCCAGCAAATTTCTTCACACATGGAAATTTTTCAGCAGAAAAAGATTTGTAAAAGTCAACTAATGTTACAGCATTAAACATTTCTTTCCCAGTGTGATCTGACTGCATGTCAATAAGTTCAAGCTGAGCTCCTCAGGTGCTGTGTCAATATCAGCAGTGATGGAATAAGAGAGCAAATTGAATTTAGGCTCAATTTTCTTAAAGTCCTGAAATCTTCTTGTGACCTCGTCCTCCAAACTCTGCAGATGATCCCTTATCTTAGCAAAAAACACTTTCAGGCACTTTCTGTTTTCCTAATAAAGGGGGGGCGGGGGTGGCTCAGTCGGTAGCGCGCCAGGCTCGTAATCTGTAGTTCCCAGGTTCGAGTCCCAGCTGGGTCAGCGTTGAGATTTATCTCCGCAAAATTCCCCGCCCTGCTCACGGTCAGTAGGGGACACCGATGGGCTTGGAAAGGCCGCCGTCCGTCGGATGGGACGTTAAGCCGTGGCCCCGTGTGCGGGAGAGCCATACCCTGTGCACGTTAAAGAACACGCTGGATGGCCTTGACGGGAGGCTACCATCTGTCTCCCAACAGCTGTTCCAGTGGGTCCCCTCCCCCAACCTTCTCTGAGCCTTCGGGGTCCATGTGACCTGGCCATTTAGCCCATGGTGTGCAAAAAAGTGCCGCTCAGAGGTAAAACAACCCAACAACCTAATAAAGGGAAATGACAAAAATTGCCTTCACCTGCTTGCCTTGCAAATAGACCTAGTTTTGCTTTGAATGATTTTACATGCTTCCACATTTCATGTGCAAACAACCCCTTTCCCTGCAATGTCACATTCAGTTCACTCAATTTCTCAAACACATCAGCTGCAAACATCGTCTCATATCTCCACTCCTCACATCCTATTTTTGTAACAAAATCATGAGATATCTCCTTCGTGTCCAGAAATAAGAGGATTTCATTCTGCAATGCCCAGACTCTTTTTATCACTGCCCCCAGGCTCAACCACCTCACACTGTTGTGGTAAATTACGTCTTCATACTCTGCCTCCACATCCTCAAGAAAAGATTGGAACTGTCGATGGTGGATTGCCCTTGCTCTGATTGTGTTCACCACACTAACAATAGGATCTACCACATGCTTTAAATCCAGTGCAGCTTTACAAAGGCTCTCCTGATGCAAAATGCAATGAAAAGACAAGATATCACTGTCTGTGTCTTGTGCTTGTAACTTGTTTTTTAAAAGCTTAACCATACCTACATTTTTTCCACTGAAAGCTCTGGCCCCATCTGTTGTAATGCTTGCCATTTTGTTCCAGGACAAGCCACTTTTCTCCACACAATTCACAGCACACTCAAGCAAGTCCTGACCAGTGGTTCTATCTTTCATTGATTCTAGGCCAAGTAATTCCTCTGTGATGACGAAATTTTCATTAATTCCACGGATAAAGATGAGTAATTGTGCAGTGTCTTCGTTATCTGTGCTCTCATCCAGTGCTAAAGAAAACCAAACAAAATCTTTGCTCGCAGTCTTCAGCTGTTCTGTGAGTTCGTCACTAATTGAGTCAATGCACCGCACTACAGTGTATAGTCCTTCTTGACAATGAAATGCTTTCAAATTTGCTTCTAACATCAGGACACAATACGCTTGCACACTCTACCATACACTGCTTAATAAACTCGCCATCCGAAAAAGGCTTGTTGTGTTTAGCAAGGTTGTAGGCTACCATGAAACTTGCTTCTATAGCGCTATTTTGAAGTGTTGATTGCTTTGTAAATAATGTTTGTTGCTTCTTCAGCCTTTTCACACACTCCGCAGCTTTTATTTTGCGTTCTTCCTTGGAAAGTTTGCAGCCAAATTCGTTATGTTTTGTTTCGTAATGTCGTTTCAGATTGTACTCCTTAAATACGGTTATCGTTTCATGACACAATAAACACACTGCTTTATTCCCTGTATTACCAAAGAAATATTTGTTTGTCCATTCTTCATTAAACACACGACATTCATCACCGTTTTTTCGGAGGGTTCATGGTTTCACTAAAGTTGGAAATTTATATATTTACTGTTGCCAAGATCAACCGGAAAAGCACTGCGTATCTATACTGCGCATGCGTATTGATGTGGCCATCCTAGTGGAAAATACGAGACGAAACTTTGGTCGTGCACGGGAAGGAAATCTCGGTTCAAGGCGGATTTTTCTGACTGTCTTGGCGGGCCACAAAAAACTCTTAGCGGGCCGCTATTTGCCCACCCCTGATCTAGAAAATTAATGAGAACTACTTTAACGTCATCTCAGACAGTTTTTCAGCTCCATTGAACAAGCGGGATTTTATCATGTTTCGTTTTTGGTGTTGTATCCTTCCTACTGATTTTCAGACACTGGTAGACTCTATGGAGCTACGAATACAGGCTGTACTGGAAACAAGTGTTAGTCCAACACGATGTTAATGATTTTACGTTGCCCTTTCGTTTTTTCCCCCATTACCTGTAGATGTTAATAATCTAAAAAAAATCGAAAAACATCTGATAGTGCTGTTACTATTATTACTACCATTTTGTTATAGTTATTATTATTACGTTGTTGTAGTAGTTGGGTCGCTTTACCTCTGAGCGGCACTTTTTTTGCACACAATAGAGAAAATGGCCAGGCCATAAGGATCTCAAAGTCTCAGAGAAGGTGGGGGAAGGGGACCCACTGGAACAGCTGTTGGGAGACAGATGGTAGCTTCCCGTCAATACCATCCAGCATTTTCGTTAACGTGTACAGGGTATGGCTCTCCCACACATGCGGACTACGGCTTAACGACCCATCCGGTGGACGGCGGCCTTTCCAAGTTCATCTGTGCCATGTAATAACTGAGGCAAGGAGATTTGCGTACATAACTCTTAATGTTGGCCCAGCTGGGACCCCAACCAGAGAACTGCAGATTACGAGCGTAGTGTGCGACCGACTGAGCCACCCTGTCCCCTACAGATAAGGGGCGCGGGTGGCTCAGTCGGTAGCGCGCCAGGCTCGTAATCTGTAGTTCCCAGGTTCGAGTCCCAGCTGGGTCAGCGTTGAGATTTATCTCCGCAAAATTCCCCGCCCTGCCCACGGTCAGTAGTGGGACACCGATGGGCTTGGAAAGGCCGCTGTCCATCGGATGGGACGTTAAGCCGTGGCCCCGTGTGCGGGAGAGACATACCCTGTGCACGTTAAAGAACACGCTGGATGGCCTTGACGGGAGGCTATCATCTGTCTCCCAACAGCTGTTCCAGTGGGTCCCCTCCCCCAACCTTCTCTGAGCCTTCGGGGTCCATGTGACCTGGCCATTTAGCCCATGGTGTGCAAAAAAGTGCCGCTCAGAGGTAAAACAACACAAACACAACCCCTACAGACAGAGACCTCCTATTGACTGAACCGTTACATGATGCCTTGAAAGAGTTCCTCTTTTTACGAATCCACTAAACACATGGACAAAAGAAATAAATAAGCAGACAGCACTTCCTCAACATTTAGCGGAAAAAGTACATGAGAAAATGTTTATATTGGGTCTCACCAATTGTTCGTAAACTCTAGATCAGCTGACATTGACTTTCAGTGTATTATAATCTCGAAATGAGAAAGAACTTTTCATAACATTTGTTCACCTTCTGAAAGAAACAGCCTGAAGTGCAAATCCTACGTATCATCGAACATGAATAAGCTAAAGTTGTGAAAAAATATATTTTCTGGTGTCGAGGTAGATATGGTCTACGTCCGTTTAGGTGTTCAAAACTTTAACAAAGTTCGTGATGCTAGAGTTTAGAGTTTATAATTTAGTCAGAATCCTGGTTATCAAATGTATCAGCAGGTAAAACGTTCTGACATTCTGAAAGAGCTGTTTCAATTTTTACCCAACGAAGAAGACTAAATTGTCCGTGAGGTGTATTAAACTGTGGGCTAAAAGGCGTGGTGTGTATTCCAATATACTTGGATACAAAAATGGCCTCTCATGGGGAATATTAGTCGCAAGAAAATGCCAATTTTATCCAAATGCGAGCTGTTCAAAATTAGTTAATAGGTTCTTTATGATGGACATGAAGTTCCATGCGTTCGAGGAAACGGGTTGGTTCATTCCACAACAGATTTTTTTTTAATCTCGTATCTTGTACTTGAATGGAGATATGCGTTATGAAGATAAGACGGTGTTACGATGGGTACTTAATGGTTAGCTAACCATTTAGTAACGATCGTAATATTTTCTTATCTTTATCAGTATTCTTTTGTTAAATGAAACAAGTGAGTAAGAAAAGATTAATTTGTGACAGGTTTTTCCTTAACAAATGATATAATGTGACGAATATTCAAATGGGATGAATTATTTGAACCAATTAACTTTTACCACTTGTGGAAGCATTCTCTTGTTTTGATTGCAACCTCCTATTCGGAAGAGACACATTTGGAATTGTGCGGTTTGGTTGAATGAGGGATTGGTTTTATTTTCTTAAGCTTAGAATCTCATTGGAAATATTTATGAATGAAATACTAATTTTCTCTGTCAAAAAGGAAAACTTGAGTGTACTAGCCAATCGTTCTGATTAATTGGATTTGGTTTTAAAGTGAAGAATGTTAATCTAATCTTAGATATTAATAACTTTGTCCACATTATTACCAAGCATGCTGTTGCATATAAGAGGAAGTGAACTATCTAAGAAGAAACCAACTAGGAACTATTTATTTGGAAGTATTCTGCATGCAAGAAGAAACAATGATCAGTAAATATACCCGTTTCCAAGAAAATCTTTCAGGAATTAGACGTTTCTGATGCGTATTACGTCCGGCAAAATATTTTCCTTCGAAGGATATATATTTTCGTTTAATTTCATTCATTTTGAGAAACTGGAAACACGTTTTAATACAATGTTCACTGTTGTGGTGTATTGTCAATGTTTTTCCATTTGAAAGGGAAAACAACAACATTTTAGCTTTCTTATTTTCGTTGATATCAATTTTGAGTTATTGTACTAGGAATTTATTTCAAATGTTGGAAAAAAAGTTTTTTTCTACTTTGTTTTTGTAGAGTTTAGTAGATTTTGCAGAATAGTAATTAAGAGTTCTTGAAGAATATCATATACTTGAAACATTTCGAAATGAAAAAAATATTTTCTCAGAAAGGAAAATTGACGAACGGTGTTGTATCCCTCCTGCTGATTTTCAGAAGCTGGTAAACTCTGTGCAACTACGTATACAGGCTGTACAGAAAACAAGTGTTAGTGCAACACGATGTTAATGATTTTACGTTGGTCTTCGGTATTTGTCCATTACCTGTAGATGTTAATCATTTAAAAAATATCGATAAATATCTGATTGGGCTACTACTACTCCATTTTGTTGTTGTTATTATTATTATTACTGTGTTGTTGTTATTATTGCTATTTTTACTGTGTTATTGTAGTAGCGTGTATGGTGGTTATTATACAAACACTTATCTTTCGTTGTGTTTCCAGAGTTATTGATCTACTGAAGGACGATAAATGGCGGAAGACGTTGGACAACACCCACAAGCGAATCATCTTGGTGTTACATCTTCCGTAGATGAGCATTATCCAACAAACAGAGACCGTTTATTAACTGAAGATTTAAATGAGGCTTTGAAAGAATGCCTGTTTTATGAGTTCCCGAAAGAAGGTGTGCATCGAATGAAAGTCCTGTGAAAAATTCACAAACTGTAGAGTGTGTCTCACGGCCGATTGGTTAGCGCGCTTGGCTACTGATCTTAGAGATGGGTTCGATGACCGGGTAAGGCATGGATGGATGTGTCGTTTTTCTGCTGAGTTTCTGCCATCCTCTGACCTTTTACTCTGGCATATAAATTGACAGGCTCCTGTCAGACTTCTAAGGCAAGCAGCTGCTTTAGGGTGTATTTATTATTATTATTACAGATAACAGAAATAAGAAAACAGCCCTTCCCCAACATTTATAGGAAAAAGAACATGCGAAAATGTTTAAGTTTGGTCTCACGAAATGCGCGTAATCTCTAGAACAGCTGACATTGTCTTTCTGTGTATTACATCTCGAAATGTGTTGAGAAAGGACTTTTCACAACATTTGTTCAGTTTGTCCTGAAATATAAAGTCTACGTACCATCAGATATGCATAAGTTCCAGTTGTGATTATTGTATTTTCTGGTGTCGAGAAAGATATGGTGTACTCTCGTTTTGCTCTTCATAGCGTTAACAAACTACGAGATCTCAGAAATCACAATCTACTCAGAAACCTGCATATCAAGTGTATCCGCAACTTAAACTGTTCTCGGATTACAGAAGGGCTATTCCTATTTTTAAACAACAAAGAAGGTTTTAAATTATCCAGGAAGCGTATTAAACTGTGGGCTAAAATGCGTGATGTGTATTGCAATATACTTGGAGGCAAAGGAGGCTTTTCCTGTGTAATATTAGTCGCAAGATTTTGTCAATTTTATCCAAATGGGAACTGTTCAAAAGTAGTTAATAGGTTCTTTATGGTGGTCAGAAATTCGTAGTCGAAGATACCAGAGCGTTTGAAAAACTTTCTGCCTTCAACTACCGCACTTTTTTTAAAATCTCGGATCCTGTACTTGAATGGAGATATGCATTATGAAGATAAGACGGTGTTACGATGGGTATTAAATAGTCAGCTAACCATTTAGCACCTATCGTAACATCATCTTATCTTTATCACTATTAGTGTGGCCGAGTGGTTAGCGCGCTTGGCTAGTGATCTACGGGACCTGGGTTCGAGCCCCGGGTAAGGCATGGATGTTCGTGTTGTTTTCTGCTGAGGTCCTGCCATCCTCTCAGATCTCCTACTGTGGCATATAAACTGACAGGCTCCTGTCAGACCTCTGTGGCAAGCAGCTGCTTGAGGGGGTATTTATTTATTTATTTTTTTTTATTAGTGTGTTAATGTAACAATGTCAGCAATAACTGTAATAAAAGATGAATTTAAGAAAGGTTTCTCCTTAACAAATGACATTATGATAGGAAAATACAAATGACATGAATTATTGAACCGATTAACTTTTACCACTTGTACAAGCATTGCATTATTTTGATTATAACTTCTTATCAGGTGGTGACATTTTTGGAATTACGCGTTTGGCTGGCTTTCTTTAGAAATTTAGTATTCTTGTTTGAAGCTTAGAATCTCATTCAGAAATATCCGTTAACTCAATGTAATAGTAATTTTTATTGTTCAAAAGAAAATATTCAAGGTACTAGCCAAATTGGGTTGGTTTGTTTTTCCTCTGAGCGGCATTTTTTTTGCACACCATGGGTAAATATCCAGGTCACAATGACCCCGAAGCCGAAGATTTAGGGAGGGAACCCAATGGAATTGCTTATGAGAAATAGATAACAGCCTCCCGTCAAGGCCATCCAGTGTGTTCTTTAACGTGCACAGAGTATGGCTCTTCCGCACATGGTGCCACCCACTTAACGTCCCATCCGACGGACGGCTGTCTTCCCAAGCCCATCGGTGTCCCCTACTGACCGTGGTCAGGGCAAAGTATTAGCCAATTGCTTTCGTTATTTAGATTAGGATTCAAAGAAAAGAAAGTTAATGTTGTTTATCTAATGTTAAATAATAATAACTTTTTCTCATTGTTACAAAGCAAGTTGTTTCATGTAAGCAGAAGTGAAGTATGGAACGAAAAACAAAATAATTCCATGAAAGTGTTCCGCATGCAAGATGAAACAAGGAAATGTGCCTGTTTCTAAAAAATTCCCTCATGATCCCGAGGTTTCTGATGCGTACTATGTTCTGAGAAATGTTTTCATTTGAAGAAAAATAGTTTCGTTGTATTTTTCATTGATTTTAAAAAACGGAACACGTTTGAATACCCTATTCACTGTTGTGGTGAAGTGTTAATTATATTTAATTAGCAGGAAAACAATTACATTTTACTTTTTTATTTCCGTTGATATCAAGTTCGAATCTATTGTACAAGGAATATTTTTGAAATGTGGGGAGAAAACTTTATTTTACTTTGTTTTTGTAAATATTAGTAGATATTGCATAATAATAATTAAGGGTTCTTAAAACAAACTACGGTAGATTCTCTCTTATCCGGTCTTGGCTCAACAGGCCTGCGCTTTAACCGGTCGTTGAAAGAAGCGGAAGCAAGTCGCCGAGTGTTTTGTTTATAGTAGAGTTCATATTTTCTTCAGTTCCTCGTTGTGAATATTGCAGTGCACAATGTACTGCGCGTATACAGGAGTATGTGTTGTGATCTATTAATTATTGTGTGGTACAAAATGAATGGGTGCAAACGTAAGCGTAATGTCGTTACGATGGAGATGAAATTAAAAGCGTTAGAACATATATACAAAGGTGATCCAGTAATGCATATTTGTGATGAACTAGGTGTTGGTAAAAGCACGGTGAATGACTGCAGAAGGGATGGAAAATCTTTACACTCAAGTCATTTTCATTCAAGTCGAATCTGAAAAAACGTTTTCTTCTCGGTGCACTCTTAAAAAGCCGAAAAATGAAATTGTCGGTGATGCACTTTGTTATGGTTCACACAAGAGCTTTGAAAAGGAACGACAATCAGTGGGCCAATCTTGAAAGAAAAAACATTAATCCTTCATTCTAAAATCGCTAATGGGGGAGATTTTTCAGCAAGCGTGAGACGGCTCTCTCGCTGGAAAAAATGGCATGGTGTTCATTACCTTGGCGTTTGTTGTGAGAAATTGTCAGCTGATCCTTTAGCAGCAAATGAATTTTCAGAGAAACTTTTACTGCTTATTAAAGAAGAAGCAGAACAAATCTACAATGTAGACGAGACTGGGTTAAATTTTAAACTTCTTCTAACGAAAACGTTTCTGACAGCGCAAGAAACCTCATCATCCTCATCATCAGGAAACAAACAAAGAAAGGATCATTGTGGCTGTGTATAGAAATGCTGCAGGTACGCACAAACTTCCTCTTTTTGTAATTGGGAAATCAGCAAAACCTCGAGCATTCAAGCATTTAAATTTAGCTGATCAGCTAGTTTACTACAAAGCTAAAAAATCTGCTTCGATGGACTCGTATTTTTTTAAGGAATGATTCTTTGCAGAATTTGTTCCAAAAGTAAAACACCACTTGACAGGTCTTAAAATGCCTGTAAAGGCCCTACTCATTCTCGACAATGCCCCAACACACCCAAGCGAACTCATTTCTGACAATTGAAAGCCATTTTTTCCACCTAATGTAACGTCTTTAGGGCAACCAATGGATCAAGGCGTGCTTGTAAGTTTAAAAAGGCGATACAGGAGAAAGCTTCTTTCAGAAATTCTACAGCGAACCGAAAATGACAGAATAGGACTTTTAAATGCTTTGAAACTTTGTCAACTAATGATTAACGACCTAAAGGAACCATTTTGTGATGCATTTAATATGGGTATATACGTTGTCGATGCCCAAATCTTTATGAAGTTGTCTGTTAGTAACAAACCAAGCGACATCAACAGCATATCTCAATATTTTTTTTTGCAAGAACTAAATGTTTTGTATATTCGTGGACAACTAATCTCAGCAAAATTTGTTTTTCTTATAAAGGATTGACATATTGTTGAAATACATCCGTGATGTACCGCTTGTCAGCTACCCTGTCAGTGGGGTTTGAACGAACTAAAGTTAATTTAATCAAATAGTTTTATAAAATAGGTGGTAGTTAATTGTCAAATTTCATTTCTCTTTTTAACTTATTTTCTTATTGTCCTTCACTCGTAATTTGTTGTGGTTGCAATTTGTTTTAATAATTCGTAATTTGCCAAATCACTAGATTAAATAAAGAAATTAAACGCCATATCAATTCTATCTTCTGTTGAAAGCTACGAAAGGAGACAGATTAATGGCGGTCTTAAAATGACGAGAGCAGAGAGAAAATGAGTAATTCGGACCTTACGTTAGGTGGCGCTGCACTACAATTTCAGTTCGGTACTTCTATGTCTTCTTCTTTGTTTGTGAACTTTACAGTTCTCTTATTCGTGAAGCACTTGCCCAAAGGGACATCACCCGATGATATCTTGACCTAGTGGCGTGACTTGCCGTGCACGTGGCAAGAGCAGCATTCGTATGCAGATGGAAATGGAGAGCGGGAGCGGTGCTAGGGAACTTTCGAGAAGTCTGCCTAGCTCCTCTTCTTTTTTTTCTCATGGAAACAGGTCAGGAGGGAGAAACAAAGGATCGAGAGAGGGGAAAAGGTAAAAGGAGGCATTTCATTTCGAAATGGGGCCAGTTGGAGGATGTAGACAAAAATGGCGAAACCGGATCCAAAGGCATACGATTACGACACTCCCCACAAGATAAGCTTTCATTTGACAACCTAACTGTGGATGCTCATATTCGGAAGATGGAAGAACGATTTGCATATATCTCCATTTTTATGGGTAGAAAATTTAGGGGGGGGGGGATTTTTGCATTCCATAACGCTTCTGACACCCAAGTATTCATTTAATGCAGAATGTAGTACGTTCGGTGGAACTTGAGAAGAACACAAAGTGACACATGAAATAATAAGCTGAAAAAAATTGTCACGAACGACAAATATTAAAATTCAGCTTTAAGAGACAACATAGTTACCACGTACCGATAGATGGCGCCACTATTGGAATCAAATAAAAATGCGGGAAAGCTAAATCATATTAGGTGAAGAAGAAACGTTAGTAGTTGATGGTGGTCTACGCCAAAATGTTATTCTAAATATATATTAATATCTTGGATTTAGAAGTATCTAATCTAAAAAATAGCTACTGCTGTTGATAGGGTTAAAAAAACATTGAAGAAACTGCACATTCTTATTCATTACTAAACATTCTGTGCATGATTTCTATTCACAGCTCCAAGATACCATACAAGTTGGAAAACTAAAATTTTTTGCTAGTTTCTACAATTTTCTGAAATGCTTCTGTTCCTCATTGTTTACATACATTCATTTACATAGCTGGGTGAGTATATTTGTCAATAAATTAAAGTTTTTAATTCTCTATGACACTGTTAAAGGTTTTTAAGCATTTCAACACATGCACTATGCCATCAAGTATTAAAAGTTATCAAGGAGAGACCCACGTACTGTAGAAGATGGGTAGCAACAGGAACTTCCGGGGTGCTTTCAGTGACAAATTTAATAATCAATGTTCTTGCCGGCAAGTGACATTGTTGTTAGCATACCTTGCCGGTTACTGGAAGATGTGGGTTCGAATCCGACTCATAGCACAACTAGTATTTCTCAGCTTATTATTTTGTTTTACATTGTACAGGAAATTTGTGACACTTTACCACGCAAAGTAACATAATTTGTCGGTTTGTGTGTTTGTCACATGATCGATAAACAAACAGACATATCACAAGGAAAAACAATAAGAAAATAGGTAAAACATATACCAAAAAAGACGTGAAATGATCATTAAGGTGAAGAACTTGGTTGTGACATATAGATTTTAAAATATCAAATATTCTCGTTAAGATGTGTAACAAATGCTGAAATAGTAATTAAAATGAGATTATAATTAAATAATTCACAAATATTTAGTTTTTTTCAATTTATCAGTAAGCCATATTCTCATACAATTTCTAGTTGAATGCTTTCAGGTAATTCATAACAGAAAATAAAATTTTGAAATCTGATTAAAAAATACTTTAGAATGAGTATTAAAATTAATACATGTTTAATTAATTCTTGGCTTGAAATCCACAGAACAGATAAACATTCGAAAACAAAGGTGTGTTTAGGACATTCTATCCCCCAATAAATTTTTCATAATAATATTAACAGTTTATTCAACAACAAAACGACATATACTTTTACAATGAATTTGCTATTACATGTCATATAAAGTTCATAAGGTTTTGAAATAAATGGGAAAAGAAGCAAAATTGTTAACACTAAAATTTCCTAACTCCCACTCGAGAAGTTCTCGCGTGTGAGAGTAATGGAAGAGTTGCGTTATAGATTATCGTAACATTGTGAAAACCATAACTTGTAATGATAAGGAAAGAACAAATTAACCTTAAGCAGTTCCTTGACTCAGAACTCCGACAAGAGCCTTTAGGGATTAATACATCATAGTTAAATAATAACATCATAGTAAGTTAATTTAATACACCATAGAAGACTGAGCAAGCCGAGAACTCAGGAAAATAAATTTTCAGTAGTGGTTTGAACCCAGTCACTTTTATCCATAGACAAGCACTGTAACCACTTGGCCATATGCATATATCATATCATAATCGTTTAATGAAGTACTTGGGAATTATTCTATACTTTCGTGCTCAAGATATGAATTGTTTACCGACCATAACACATTTTTCTATTATATTTTGCATTTTTCACGGTTATAAGCAAATTCAGAATTTAAATTGCCACTGAGACTGACCTGAACACTGTAAATGTTATTTCAATCCCGAGCATGAACCAAGTGTGCTGGGCAACCAAGGGATGAATAATAATAGCTTGGGAAAGCCGCAGTCCATAAATCAGACTTTAAGCCTTGACTCAGTGTACAAGAGAGCCATATCCTGTGCGCCTTAAAGAGCATGAGGATTTAAATCACCAGGGCCTGATCTAGGGGGAAGCATGCCCCCCCTCACTTTTAGAATGCTAGTAATGGTAACAGAGGCAAACATTATTAACCATATTTATATTTCATGCATTTTTCGAGAAATATTTAAGGAAGATCTCAAAAATTGAGGGAGAATGTTATGATGCATTGGAAATCCAGTCTCTTGCATTCCCCCATCTTTTACATTATTTCGATTTGATTGTGTTTAAGATCTCTCCCCCTTTATTATTTCTGGATCCGGTCCTGTTAACTATCATCTCTTCGCTAACAGATGTCCAGTCAGTCCTCTTCCCACAACATTCTCTCAGCCTTCCGGGATCTTGTTACCTGTCTATACACTGAAAAAATAAAAATGTTTAATGCTTTAAGAAGAAAATTGAGTTCGAAATTTCGAATGAATACGGAAAGGTTCATCCATCGCATGATAGCGTAATGAAATGGGTCAACGATAATTGAGTGGGAGTCAACTGCACTGATCATATGAACAATTTTATGACAATTGAGTGGACTACAATTGGGTGGATTGCAATTCAATGGATACGACAACTGGGAAGATACGACAATTGGGTGGATTGCAATTCAATGGATACGACAACTGGGAAGATACGACAATTGGGTGGATTGCAATTCAATGGATACGACAACTGGGAAGATACGACAATTGGGTGGATTGCAATTCAATGGATACGACAACTGGGAAGATACGACAATTGGGTGGATTGCAATACAATGGATACGACAACTGGGAAGATACGACAATTGGGTGGATTGCAATTCAGTGGATACGACAACTGGGAAGATACGACAATTGGATGGATAATGACAACTAGGGGGATACGACAATTGGGATCTGGGGTGTAGGATCTGAGTACATGAGAACACTTTGGGGGGATATGGGAGGAGGATCTGAGTACACGAGAACGCTTTGGGGGGTCTTGGGGAGAATCTGAGTACATGAGAACTCTTTGGGGATCTGGGGGGAGGATCTGAGTACATGAGTACTCTTTGGGGGATCTGAGGGGAGGATCTGAGTACATGAGAACTCTTTGGGGGGAGGAGAAAGAGGAAGAGATGGCAGAGAGGAGGAGGGGAGAGAGATAGGAAGAGAGGGCAGAGGGGAGGAAGAGACAGGAAGAGAGGGCAGAGGGGGGGGGAGGAGACAGAGACAGGAAGAGAGGGCAGATGGGAGGAGGGGACAGAGAGAGGAAGAGCGGGAAGAGGGGACAGAGAGAGGAAGAGGGGAGGAAGAGAGGGCAGAGGGGAGGAGGAGACAGAGACAGGAAGAGAGGGGAGGAGGGGACAGAGAGAGGAAGAGAGGGCAGAGGGGAGGAGGAGACAGAGACAGGAAGAGAGGAGGGGACAGAGAGAGGAAGAACGGGAAGAGGGGACAGAGAGAGGAAGAGGGGAGGAGGGGACAGAGAGAGGAAGAGGGGACAGAGAGAGGAAGAGGGGGCAGAGGGGAGGAGAGGACAGAGAGAGGAAGAGAGGGCAGAGGGGAGAAGGGGACAGAGAGAGCAGAGGGGAGGAGGTGACAAAGAGAGAAAAGGGGGCAGAGGGGAGGAGGGGACAGAGAGAGGAAGAGAAGGCAGAGGGGAGGAGGGGAGAGAGAGGAAGAGAGGGCAGAGGGGAGGGGGGACAGAGAGAGGAAGAGATGGCAGAGGGGAGGAGGGGAGGAGAAGAGCGGAGGAGGGAACAGAGAGAGGAAGAGGGGGCAGAGGGGAGGAGGTGACAGAGAGGAAGAGAGGGCAGAGGTTAGGAGGGGACAGAAAGAGGAAGAGAGGGGAGGGGGGACAGAGAGAGGAAGAGAGGGCAGAGGTTAGGAGGGGACAGAGAGAGGAAGAGAGGGCAGAGGTTAGGAGGGGACAGAGAGAGGAAGAGAGGGCAGAGGGGAGGAGGGGAGAGAGGGAGGAAGAGAGGGCAGAGGGGAGGAGGGAACAGAGAGAGGAAGAGGAGGCAGAGGGGAGGAGGTGATAGAGAGGAAGAGGGGAGGAGGGGACAGAGAGAGGGCAGAGGGGAGGAGGGGACAGAGAGAGGAAGAGAGGGCAGAGGGGAGGAGGGAACAGAGAGAGGAAGAGAGGGCAGAGGGGAGGAGGGGACAGAGAGAGGAAGAGAGGGCATAGGGGAGGAGGTGACAGAGAGAGAGAGAAAAGGGGCAGAGGGGAGGAGGGGAGAGAGAGAGGAAGAGAGGACATAGGGGAGGAGGGACAGAGAGAGGGCAGAGGGGAGGAGGAAACAGAGAGGAAGAGAGGGCAGAAGGAAGGAGGGGACAGAGAGAGAAAAGGGGGCAGAGGGGAGGAGGGGAGAGAGAGAGGGCATAGGGGAGGAGGGGACAGAGAGAGGAAGAGAGGGCATAGGGGAGGAGGGGACAGAGGGAGAAGGGCCGTGCATCGAACCGAATAAGATATTCGGAATGAATACTGGTTCGAAGTGCAACTTCTCGAACCATTTAGTTCAATGAAAGTAAATCTCGACCCCGTTGTTCTTTTGTAGAGATCGAGACTGATTTCCGTTTAGCACGATAATATAAAACTCTTCTCTCTCTTTGCAAACTTCATACATGTTCAAAATTATTCTAACCTACATTTTTTTTTGATTTGCGACATATAGGACAGAGAAGAATCCTAGAAACTACTCCTAGCTTAATACAGGCCTTCTCATACAAGGACATGCCCTACTAAGACCGAAGTCACTGCTGACCACTGCCTTAGTTAGAGCTAACACAACACACAAAGTTTGCCTTGTAAACTTTGCCCTTTAAGTCGCTAGCTGCCTAACCACTATGCCAGTTAAGGCATCACTTTTCACTTCAAATTCTTTCCGACTATTTAAAAAAAAATAACCTAAATTACTTTTCACTTCAAATTCTTTCCGACTATTTAAAAAAAATAACCTAAATTACTTTTCACTTCAAAAAAATTTTTTTTCCATCTAGTACCCTCTCTTCATACATTCACAGATATTCAAAGTCTATCTTTTCATCAGAGCCCGTCCCCGAAAATGTCATTTTACCGGTTGATTTTGTCATATGTTTCAAACAAATTTCTCAAAACTGTCTCGATTTGTCAAATTCTCCGATTTACCTGGCTTTCTACAACCGAATAATCCAGTGAAGTGTATGATAACTCAACAAACCACATCATTTTTTATCTCTTTCACACACACACCTCATTTTTGTGAAAATTTGTAAATATCTCGTCTGCCCGAAAAACTTAAATTACCTTTTTTCCACATGAAACATCCCGGTTTTTTCTGATTTTCACATATATTTTCACAAAAAACAACACCGATTTCCATGGCTTTTTACAATCGAATAATCCACTGAAGTGTATGATAACTCAACAAACCACATCAATTTTATCTCATATACACACACCTCATTTCAAACTAATCCATTTAAACTAATTCACAAATTAATTTAAACCTCATCTTTAAAAAAAACTTAAATTAGTTTTTCACATGCTAAAAAATACCCCCGTTTTTTCTAATTTTCACACATATTTTTACAAAAACCCACAAAAAACATACTTTTTTCCTCATCCCCCATAACTTTTCCCATGGATTTTCACAGAATTCTCTAGACCCATTTACTGGCTCAGAACACTCATTTATGCTACTACTATCAGGAGCCAAACGTGATAACCGCTTGGCTACAAAGAAATCCAAAGGACAAACTTTCCAGAAATGAGGTTTCCCATATTTCTTCCTCTGAATTTTCGTTTAACAAGACCAAAATATTAGAGATGTTTCAAAAGGTTTCACATGTGAGGTAACGCATCTGTGTCTACTTTAAATTCTTAGTAAAGCAATTTTTTTGTGATTCAAAGTAGCAAATTAGTACTCTCTAGAGCTACATTAAACCATACCAGTTCTTACAGTAATCTACAATAAATATGGGAGTGAAAATAGACCTAATTGCAAGACAGTAAGAAATATTTCCATGGGTTTCCCTTATTAGTGCTTTATAAGAAATTTCTACCTTTAGAATCATTATAAAATTATTTTGAAACTATTTGTAATAATTCAGTAGATAATATTTGTTTCTCTATGACCACTACCAAATCGTGTCTGGATAGAAATTGTAAAGGAATGCGTCTAGATGTAAAGAAAAATCACGAGAACACCTTTTCGAAATATTTTTTTAGAAAACTTTGTTCTGCATCGGTATAGAAAAAATGTATTTGTTACCACCTTACTTGCATGCAATAAGCATATGGAGATCATTGCTTATTTAGTGTGTTGTCTTATTTAGTGTGTTGTCTTATTTAGTGTGTTGTCTTATTTCCGAAAGGCTATTTTGTACGTATATTGGATTGGATTGTTTACCTCGCAGCGGTACTTTTTTCAACACAATGGACTAAATGTCTAGGTTACAAGGACCCCGAAGGCTCAAAGAAGGTTGGGGGAGGGACCCACTGGACAGCTGTTTGGAGATAGAGGGTAGCCTCCTGTCAAGGCCATCAAATGTGTTATTGAATGTGCACAGAGTATGACTCTTCCTCACACTGGGCCACGGCTTTACGTCCCATCCAACGGAAAGCAGCGTTTCCAAGCCCATCAGTAACCCCTAATGACCGTTTGCAGGGAGGGATGTTTTACCCAGCTGGGACTCGAAACTAGGAACTGCAGTTTACGAGCCTGGCTGGCTACGACTGAGCCACTCCCGCCCCCTGGATTTTTGCCATTGAAACAGTGACATTCAGTGGTGATTCTCAAAATTAAGTTTGCAGTATTCTTCTAAACTTTCGAAATCATAATAAACAATTCTAGAGTCTAAGCCAAGCACAATGCGATCTCTTCTTCCAAAGTCAAAATATAATATCCTTATCCCCGACTTTCATGTTGCCTCTCTATTAGGCGAGAATGTTGCGTGACCCGGATGATCTGCGGAACTCTGACGGCGCATCGTGTAACACCGTGACGCGGGATTTGCTGCGTGCTTACAGCGGAAAGTAAATGGGGAGTGCAGCACATTTAAAAAAAAAGCAACTTCTTTCCTGACCATTGAAAGAGTCGGAAGTAAAATGGTTTACTATGCTCTTGGAGCTAGAACATTTGATAGACTTTTCAATAAAGTCGGGTCAACGCTCTTGGAGCGTGTCACTGGATATTATTGATGGGGCAGTGGATTAAAGCTGCGCTCTTATTAAATATGTGTGTAGGTAACGTAAAATGCTATTCATTAAACGTATTATTTAACCAAGACATATCGAGTTGATGGGTTTATTGAGTACCTTAACTACTGTGTGATTAAGATCGAGAAAAGACATTTGGCTAACAGATCTCTCAAATAAATAAAATCAATCTTGACAGAGATCTTTAAAATATTACTGAAAAAATGCACGAGAAATTCATAATAATAATAATAATATTTCTTCGCTCAATTACCATTAAAAGCATTCTCAAATGGTTGGTGGATGACACCCCTTGGACCCCTTGGATTCACAGCTGGAAACAAATGAATTTTAATTTATTTTCTTACGTGATTTTAGTCTAATGAAATAAGAAAAGTCATAAATTTTAGAGTCACATTGTTTTCAGACAGACAAATAATATCTAATACCGAAACAAAACACGTAACCATGGAAACCATAAGCTTCCTTGTTTAGAAAGGTGACCATTACTATTATACGTTGATTTTAAAGATTCACATTCACTGAAGGTTCTCGAAATAAAATTTCCCTTACTTTCATTTTTGATTTGTTAATTAACAAGCCCATGGTCTTTAGCTATCGATATTTTAAAAATATCTGTACGGTGGATATAACCAACATCTTGCCAGTCAGTAGAATGCCAGTTCTACTGAATGGTAAGAAAAGAGAAACATGAAGCAAAAACTAATCAGAAAGCAAATAAAATATCAGTTATTTTCTACAATATTTGTTTTCTGAGCCACCTGCGGAGCTAACGTTGTTTAAGCATAAACCCCTTAGGTTCAGCATCCCTCACCCATAAAAGAACTTAGGTTCAGCATCCCTCACCCATAAAAAAACTTAGGTTCAGCATCCCTCACCATAAAAGAACTTAGGTTCAGCATCCCTCACCCATAAAAGAACTTAGGTTCAGCATCCCCCACCCATAATAGAACTTAGGTTCAGCATCCCCTACCCATAAAAGAACTTAGGTTCAGCATCCCCCACCCATAAAAGAACTTAGGTTCAGCATCCCTCACCCATAAAAGAACTTAGGTTCAGCATCCCTCACCCATAAAAGAACTTAGGTTCAGCATCCCTCACCAATAAAAAAGCTTAGGTTCAGCATCCCTCACCCATAAAACAACTTAGGTTCAGAAACCCACTAAAAATTTTTGATTCAACACCCCACTAAAAAAATTTGGGTTCAGCAACCTCCTAAAAATAATCCTTCATGGGGCCATGCCAAACGTTACGATTACTGCTGATTGTACAACTGCCTTTGTTAATTTTTTTCTGTGCGTTTACAACTTCCAAGGGAAAATGACACTAATTCATTTAAATTAAATAGGAATCATAACTAAACTGTACTAGTTTAAGCTTTCTAATGTTTGGATATTTACTTAAATATCCTGGTTGATATTATTATGCTTAAATATCCTGGCTTTTATTACTTACTTAAATATCCTGGTTTTTATTAAGTGAAATCTGGACACCCTAAGTATAACAGAATATTAGTTACTCATGCTATAATAGATTAAGATATGCAGTATATTTCAGTGGAACCATTATTATGTGATTTAGAAATTGCATTTTCGTAAAACCCTTTCTCTCCATTTGCACCATCTTCAACAAATATGTAACAAACTGTAATCCTCATCATCCTCAATCAGCCATGGGGTACGAAGGTTCAACCAGAACGTGCAATTTAGTTCTCCAAGCATATCTGTCCTGAGCTACAGCTGTTGCATCTGGCCACAACACAACAATTCTAATAAGGTCCTGTTTGACATTGTCTGCCCACAGCATCCTAGCTCTCACCCTCTTTCTGAGGCCTTTAGTCACACTGTTCATAACCTTATTCACCAATCTATAGTTATTCATACGGGCAACATGGCCAAACCAACGGAGTCTCTCGCTGCACAATATGCTGCTTAAAGGAGGCTGCAAACTCCTTTGCCTAACCTCATCATTAGTTACAAAGTTGAACCACCTAATGCCCAAAATACTGCGAAAGCATCTAGTTTCTTGTGATTTTGTTTACAAAGCGTCCACGGTCACTACCATAATTAACCCTAGAAAGAACCAAACTATTATACAGTCTAATTTTAGTCTTTAGATGTATAAGCCTATTTCTCCACACTCTCCATAGATTCTTAAAAGTCGCGACAACATTCCCTATTCGTCTGTTTATCTCATGCCGCACATCACCAATATCTGTTACATAGCTCCCAAGATAATTAAACTGTGATACCTGCTCAAGACTGCAACCATTCAGAATAACTAAATCACAGCCTGCCTGACCAATTTTCATCACTTTAGTTTTCTCTCTATTTATAACCAAACCTACTCTACTACCAGTCTCATCAACAGCTCGAATGAAAGAGTTCATCTCATCAACATCATTTGCCAAAAGAGCTAAATCATCAGCATAATCTAAATCAGAAACGTTCGCATCTCTAGACCATTTAAGGCCAAAATCTTTTCCTTGCAGTGAATTTCACATAACATAATCAATAACCAAGCTAAAGAGAAAAGGAGACAAAATTCACCCTTGTCGAACACCAGAAGTAATGCTAAACCAATTGCTGCAAGCCTTACCAACTCTCACACACGACTCAGTGTTACTATAGAGAGCTTTCATTATGTTAACTAACTTACCATTTGATCTCACAATCAACCACAAATTATGACGATCAACAGAGTCGAAAGCCTTTTTGAAGTCAACAAAGCTAGCAACCAAAGGTTTCTGAAACTCTAAGCATTTCTCAAGAATCTGCCTAAGTGAAAATATCTGACCTACACATCCCCTACCACTTCTGAATCCACATTGGTCTTTATGCAATTGCCTGTCAACCAGATTCTTCGTTCTATTAAATAGAATCATGCAGAGAACTTTACCTGGAACAGAGAGTAGGCTGATACCCCTATAGTTATCACAAGAACTACGATCACCTTTTTTGCAGATAGGGATAATGATAGCTCTGAAAAAATCCTAAGGAAACATGCCTTTATCATAAAAAACAAATAAATAAATATATAAATACCCCCTCAAGCAGCTGCTTGCCACAGAGATCTGACAGAAGCTTGTCAGTTTATATTGCATAGTAGATGGTCTGAGAGGATGGCAGGACCTCAGCAGAAAAACAACACAAACAGCCATGCCTTACCCGGGGCTCGAACCCAGGTCCCTTAGATCAGTAGCCAAGAACTGTAACCACTCGGCAGACTGTTATGGGTGCCTATTCGTGGGGAGGGTGCTAAAGCATTTCCCCTAAAAAATCTTTGAAAGCTCAATTCATTTGAAAAGCTCAATTCATTGAAAAATGATAAAATTATTTATAGGCACAGTTCATTGTTTTGGGAGAAACTCTATGTTATTTGAAAGTGCGTATGAAAGAAAACAAAGAAGTTGCAGTCACTGGGGCGGCGTTGTTCCACGGGCTGCACTTTTTAGGGGAGGCAAATTTGCATGCAAATTAATGACCATAGCTGTAGTAAGATTAAACAGAATGAGTAAGACCAATTTTTTAGAGAAAATTTTCAGTCTGTTAAAAAATCACATTAAAATTAATTAAATTAAACTTTCATGTCTAAGATGAGATCTGGAGAAAGGGGCGGCAGAGTCCAAGCAAGAGAATTGATTTCCATTGCAATATAAAGTTTTCCCATCCCCATTTGATTAGAGGATTTGAAAAACTTTCTTGAAATACATGTGAAATATGCACGATTTTAATAATATTTTGCTTCCATCAGACTTACTACATTTTAAAGGGGGAGGCATGCCCCCTACACTCGACCCTGATTGATCACAATGTCAGTTGTTTTCCCCAAACCCTTCAGTTCAATATTTTACTACCACAAGGTAGGACATAACTCGATTTGGAATATCAAACAGATAAGCATAATACATGGAACTGATATTCGTAAGCAATGACCGAAACTGCTTTTATATATAAGCAATCAAATTTCCATTTTAGTCATAATTTTTAATATCTTCAACACGTTGCAATCCAAATTATGTGTAAAAACAAATTGTTTGAGAAAGATGCACTTGAGTATTAAAAAGTTCAAAGTTTAAATACTGGAAATTCTACCTCAGTTGCATTTTAATTCGAAGTACCAAATTTATTACTTTTCCAGTAATCTTTGCTCCTTATTAGTTTTTGTGGAAGGCATGGGGATTACCAAGGGAACTGTTTCATAATGCCATTCAAAGACGCAGGTCACTTGTGTATTAAAATTTATTATTTGAAGTTTTGCAATTATCAGTAAGTAATTATCAGTATTTAGGAGTGCAGTGGCTAAGAAAGTTTAATAAACTTTCTTAGCCACTGCACTCCTAAATACATTATCTGAGCAATAACTAACATTTTACCATTTAGTCCTTTGTGCATTATGCTTCATTCGGATCTATAAAAACTAATAATTTCAGAAACTGGCTTTAATGCTGTTTTTCGTAGCAAGTGCAAATGTACATTAAAAAAATCACGATGTATTTAAATGTAAAAGTGCTACTTTTTAAAAAGTACACGATTATTTACTCTCATAAAGTTTAATCTAAACACTATTTTAGTTTAAAATATATTAAGGAGAAAGGTTAACCAAACGAAGTACAAAGAAAGGAACGAAAGAACAGACGATAATGTAAATCCTTTAGCTCAGCTGTCCCCCGCTGGCCATGGGTAGCTCCGGGTGACGTTAAGGTAATATTATTTCCTCGTTCATGGTTGGGCGCATGGGCAGCGGCCTGAAGTAGGTTGCCCAACAGTGCATGGTTTTCCCACATGGTGATGTAACTTTTGGAAGTTTTCCAACGTGCACTAGCTTCGAATATTATCAGTGAGAGGTCAATAACTATACAAACTGTCGAAATATATTTACCTTTTTTAAACAGAATTCGGCCCTTCCAATACCTAAAATACTTGATCTCTTGTCCGCAATTTTGCAATTTTTTTTCCTTCTTCCACCCCGTGTTGAATTAATATTCTTTGTCTTTATCTGTAGCAGTATGCGATTTAGATTCAATAATACTTTTTTTTTACCCCTTTTGTACATTTGTTTGATTAAACATTTTAATTCGCTCTTTTCCTAACCTTGTAGCTACACAGAGACTTGTCTGTGCCTCCCCCAAATTCCTTCTATGATATCCTCTCTGCCATCCCATATTGCATTATAACAATTGTGCTTCTATCATAAAACCCGAGTTCAAGGCAGCTAATAGTTCTGCAATTCAAGAATGCGTTGTACAGTCGCTGAAAAAAATATCCGAACACTATGGTTGATTACAGAATTCAGGAAAAATATGTAGCAACGATTTTTTTAGAAATTAGTGATCTGACAACCTTCGTGTATTATACACGAAGATTGCCAGATCACTAATTTCTAAATAAAATAGTTGCCAGATACTTTTCCTGAATTCTGTAATCAACTATAGTGTTCGGATATTTTTTTGTGCGACTGTACTTCAACGGAAGAGATCCTAGTATGTATCCAACCCTGAGATACATTGAGGAAGTGAAAAGGCTACATTTTAATGAATGAAATATACATTTATTTCAAAATATCGTATTGTACAACACTATTACACTTAATAAGTTGTCGGTGACGGTTCGTTGAGGTATCCGCTTGCTTCAAATGTGGAAAATACAGAAGATTCACATGAAATTGAGTGTTGAAACAAATGTACGCAGGGTTAGGTCGAGAGATGGATTCAGAAATGTTGAATTATCTCTTTGGCATCAGAACACTAAAGGATCTCTTCAAAGATGTAGAAAAGGCTTCCTCTGCTTTATTTTCTAGCTTCATTGCGAATTCATTGTTGCCGATGGAATAAAGGTCCAAGTCACAAGACTCCAATGCTCAGAAAAGAATATGGAAATGGAAGAATTACATTGAAATTAATTATATGCTTATAATTTGCTAAACTATGTTAGTTATTATTATGGTTAAGAAAACAAAGGCTATTGAAATACTTTGCTTATTACAGTTTAAGCATAAATCCCTGGATAGAAAAAATGAGAAAAGTTTTATGATAACAGTGGGAACGAAGAAAAGTCTATTATGTCGCGTATGCCTCAGCTTTGGAGTATGTTGAAGCACCTTAAGTGATTTGATGTGGAAGCGTAATAGACGTTATCAATAAAATTGAAAGCGAGGTTTATAGTTATAGAGAAAACTACAAACAAGGAAATTACCATAAAAAACTTGCATAAAAGAATGAAAAGCGACAATGCATAGCTGTTATAGTACTTTTAGTGTAAAAAGAATATTTACTCTACGATAAACGACTTTGCATCGTTATATTGCTTTGTAACGGGTGGTGTCTTCAAAGACGTAAAGAGAATCCATTGTATATGGGTTTTGTTTTTGAAATACATTATTTTCGTGTTTACACATCATAATTTGATGTTTAAATCAGAGATAACCTTTATATTCATTGCAAACACATATTATATATAATATTCTCCGAATCAAATATTTTGTTATCTCAAACAGCTGAATATATATTTTTATCACCTTCACCTAAAACGTATATAGACATTAAGAGTGTTAGTTCGAATTAACTTACCTATAGTAACATCATAGGGAAAAGGAAACGGTGGTCACGGCATCTGATTTTGGCCATCATTTGACTACACTAACCTATTTAAACCCTACACTCATTTATTTTAGATAATGAGTGCCTTATCCTATCTAAACAATGTTAATTGCAATAAGCAGTTACCCATAGACCCTCGCTAATACAGGTCCGAAACGAAACTTGTTAAACCAGATGCTGTGCTACCTAACGATTCATTATCTTTTATTTCTAAAGTGACAGAACGACTCCCAATGAATTATTTTGTTATCGTAACAGCTGAATATATATTTTAATCAACTTCACCTAAAACGTATATAGACATTAAGAGTGTTAGTTCGAATTAACCTACCTATAGTCACACAATAAGGAAAAGCAAACGGTGGTCACGGCATCTGATTTTGGCCATCATTTGACTACACTAACCTACTTAAACCCTACACTCATTTATTTTAGACAATGAGTACCTTATCCTATCTAAACAATGTTAATTGCAATAGCAGTTACCCATAGACCCTCGCTAATACAGGTCCGAAACGAAACTTGTTAAACCAGATGCTGTGCTACCTGACGATTCATTATCTTTTGTTTCTAAAGTGACATACACGGAGAACGACTCCCAGTCAATTATTTTGTTACCGTAACAGCTGAATATATATTTTTATCACCTTCACCTAAAAGGTATATAGACATTAAGAGTGTTAGTTCGAATTAACCTATCTGTAGTCACACAATAAGGAAAAGGAAACGGTCGTCACGGCATCTGATTTTGGCCATCATTTGACTACACTAACCTACTTAAACCCCACACTCATTTATTTTAGACAATGAGTGCCTTATTCTATCTAAGCAATGTTAATTGCAATAGCAGTTACCCATAGACCCTCGCTAATACTGGTCCGAAACGAAACTTGTTAAACCAGATGCTGTGCTACCTAACGATTCATTATCTTTTATTTCTAAAGTGACAGAACGACACCGAATCAATTATTTTGTTATCGGAAACAGCTGAATATATATTTTTATCACCTTCACCTAAAACGCATATAGACATTAAGAGTGTTAGTTCGAATTAACCTACCTATAGTCACACAATAAGGAAAAGGAAACGGTCGTCACGGCATCTGATTTTGGCCATCATTTGACTACACTAATCTACTTAAAAGCTACACTCATTTATTTTAGACAATGAGTGCCTTATTCTATCTAAGCAATGTTAATTGCAATAGCCGTTACCCATAGACCCTCGCTAATACAGGTCCGAAACGAAACTTGTTAAACCAGATGCTGTGCTACCTGACGATTCATTATCTTTTATTTCTAAAGTGACATACACGGAGAACGACTCCCAATCAAATATTTTGTTATCGTAACAGCTGAATATATATTTTTATCACCTTCACCTAAGAGGTATATAGACATTAAGAGTGTTAGTTCGAATTAACCTACCTATAGTCACACAATAAGGAAAAGGAAACGGTGGTCACGGCATCTGATTTTGGCCATCATTTGACTACACTAACCTACTTAAACCCTACACTCATTTATTTTAGACAATGAGTACCTTATCCTATCTAAACAATGTTAATTGCAATAGCAGTTACCCATAGACCCTCGCTAACACAGGTCCGAAACGAAACTTGTTAAACCAGATGCTGTGCTACCTAACGATTCATTATCTTTTATTTCTAAAGTGACAGAACGACTCCGAATCAATTATTTTGTTATCGCAAACAGCTGAATATATATTTTGATCAACTTCACCTAAAACGTATATAGACATTAAGAGTGGCAATTCGAATTAACCTACCTATAGTCACATCATAGGAAAAAGGAAACGGTGGTCACGGCATCTGATTTTGGCCATCATTTGACTACACTAACCTACCTAAACCCTCCACTCATTTATTTTAGACAATGAGTGCCTTATCTATATCTAATCAATGTTAATTGCAATAGCAGTCACCCATAGACCCTCGCTAATACAGGTCCGAAACGAAACTTGTTAAACCAGATGCTGTGCTACCTAACGATTCATTATCTTTTATTTCTAAAGTGACAGAACGACTCCGAATCAATTATTTTGTTATCGCAAACAGCTGAATATATATTTTTATCACCTTCACCTAAAACGTATATAGACATTAAGAGTGTTAGTTCGAATTAACCTACCTATAGTCACACAATAAGGAAAAGGAAACGGTCGTCACGGCATCTGATTTTGGCCATCATTTGACTACACTAACCTACTTAAACCCTACACTCATTTATTTTAGACAATGAGTGCCTTATTCTATCTAAGCAATGTTAATTGCAATAGCAGTTACCCATAGACCCTCGCTAATACAGGTCCGAAACGAAACTTGTTAAACCAGATGCTGTGCTACCTAACGATTCATTATCTTTTATTTCTAAAGTGACAGAACGACTCCGAATCAATTATTTTGTTATCGCAAACAGCTGAATATATATTTTAATGAACTTCACCTAAAATGTATATAGACATTAAGAGTGGTAGTTCGAATTAACCTACCTATAGTCACATCATAGGAAAAAGGAAACTGTCGTCACGGCATCTGATTTTGGCCATCATTTGATTACACTAACCTACCTAAACCCTCCACTCATTTATTTTAGACAATGAGTGCCTTATCTATATCTAATCAATGTTAATTGCAATAGCAGTCACCCATAGACCCTCGCTAATACAGGTCCGAAACGAAACTTGTTAAACCAGATGCTGTGCTACCTAACGATTACATATTAACAGAAATAAAAAGTTGTAATTACCTTTTATTTCTAAAGTGACATACACGGAGAACGACTCCCAATCAATTATTTTGTTGTCGTAACGGTTGAATATATATTTTTATCACATTCACCTAAAACGTATATAGACATTAAGAGTGTTAGTTCGAATTAACCTACCTATAGTCACATCATAGGGAAAAGGAAACGGTCGTCACGGCATCTGATTTTGGCCATCATTTGACTACACTAACCTACCTAAACCCTCCACTCATTTATTTTAGACAATGAGTGTCTTATCTATATCTAAGCAATGTTAATTGCAATAGCAGTTACCCATAGACCCTCGCTAATACAGGTCCGAAAGGAAAGTTGTTAAACCAGATGCTGTGCTACCTGACGATTCATTATCTTTTATTTCTAAAGTGATATACACGGAGAACGACTCCGAATCAAAGTGGGAAATCAGATTAATACGTATTTTAATCTGTTAACATATATCTGGGGCGTCACTGGTTGAATAAATCACTGCGTTCAGCCCTTTCGACGAACACCAATCACCCTCAACAAAAGATATAGAACGCGTGCAGCCATTATAGCGCACAACGGAATAATTAATTTACTCTATTAATTGGCGATTTAGTGTCTTGTTTTGTACGTAGTGGAGAAGGTTAAAACTCTTAATCAAAGTGTGAAATCAGACAAATACGTATTTTAATCTGTTAATATGTACCTGGGGTTCACTGGTGGAATAAGTGACTGCGTTCAACCCTTTGGACGAACAGCAATCACCCTCAACAGAAAATATAGAATGCGTGCAGCCATTACAGCGCACAGCGGAATGATTAATTTTTCCCTATTGATTGGCCTTTAAGTGTGTTGATGTGTACCTAATGGAAAAAGTTAAAGCTGATAATCATAGTGTGAAATCAGACAAATGCGTATTTTAATCTGTTAATATGTACCTGGGGGTCACTGGTTGAATAAGTGACTGCGTTCAGCCTTTTGGAAGAACAGCAATCACCCTCAGCAGAAGATATAGAACGCGTGCAGCCATTATAGCGCACAGCGGAATAATTAAACTATCCCAATTAATTGCCGTTTTAGTGTGTTGTTATGTACCTAGTGGAGAAGGTTAAACCTCTTAATCAAAGTGTGAAATCAGACAAATACCTCTTTTAATCTTTTAATATGTACCTGGGGGTCACTGGTTGAATATGTGACTGCGTTCAGCCTTTTGGACGAACAGCAATCACCCTCAACAGAATATACAGAACGCGTGCAGCCATTATAGCGCACAGCGGAATAATTAAGTTACTCTATTAATTGGCGTTTTAGTGTGATGTTATGTACCTTTTGGAGAAGGTTAAAGCTGTTAATCAAAGTGTGAAATCAGACAAATACCTATTTTATTCTGTTAATGTGTTCCTGGGTTATTGGTTGAATAAGTGACTGCGTTCAGCCTTTTGGACAAACAGCAATCACCCTCAACAGAAGATATAGAACGCGTGCAGCCATTATATCGCACAGCAGAATAATTAATTTACTCTATTAATTGGCGTTTTAGTGTGTTGTTATGTACCTAGGGGACAAGGTTAAAGTTGTTAATCAAAATGAAATCAGACAAATACGTATTCTAATCTGTTAATATGTACCTGGGGGTCACTGGTTGAAAAGGCGACTGCGTTCAGCGCTTTGGACGAACAGCAATCACCCACAACAGAAGATATAGAAAGCGTGCAGCCATTAGAGCGCACAGCGGAATAATTAAGTTATCCCTATTAATTGGCGTTTTAGTGTGATGTTATGTACCTAGTGGAGAAGGTTAAAGCTGTTAATCAAAGTGTGAAATCAGACAAATACGTATTTTATTCTGTTAATATGTACCTGGGGTTACTGGTTGAATAAGTGACTGCGTTCAGCCTTTTGGACGAACAGCAACCACCCTCAACAGAAGATGTAGAACGCGTGCAGCCATTATATCGCACAGCGGAATAATTAAATTACTCTATTAATTGGTGTTTTAGTATGTTGTTATGTACCTAGTGGACAAGTTTAAAGCTGTTAATCAAAGTGCGAAATCCGACAAATAGTTATTTTAATCTTTAAATATGTACCTGGGGGTCACTGGTTGAATAAGTGAAGGCGTTCAGCCCTTTAGACGAAGAGCAATCACGCTCAACAGAAGATATAGAACGCGTGCAGCAATTATAAAGCACAGGGGAATAATTAAGTTATCCCTGTTAATTGGTGGTTTAGTGTATTGATATGTACCTACTGGAAAAGTTTAAAGCTGTTAATGAAAGTGTGAAATCAGACAAATATATATTTTAATCTGTTAACACATATCTATGGGTCACTGGTTGAATAAGTGACTGCGTTTAGCCCTTTGGACGAACAGCAATCACCATCAACAGAAGATATAGAACGTGTGTAGCCATTATAACGCACAACGGAATGATTAAGTTATCCCTATTAATTGGCGGTTTAGTGTGTTGTTGTGTAACTAATAGAAAAGTTAAAGCTGTTAATCAAAATTTTAAATCAGACAAATACGTATTTTGTTCTGTTAATATATATCTGGGGGTCACTGGTTGAATAAGTGACTGCGTTCAGCCTTTTGGACGAACAGCACTAACCTTCAAAAGAATATAAGAACGCGTGGAGCCATTATAGCGCAAAGCGGAATAATTAAGTTATCCCTATTAATTGGCGGTTTAGTGTATTGTTCTGTCCCTAGTGGAAAAGGTTAAAGCTTTTAATCAAAGGGTGAAATCAGACAAATACGTATTTTATTCTGTTAACGTATATCTAGTGGTCACTGCTTGAATAAGTGACTGAGTTCAGCTCTTTTGGACGAACAGCAATCACCCTCAACAGAAGATATAGAACGCGTGCAGCCATTATAACGCACAGCAGAATAATTAAGTTATCCCTATTAATTGGCGTTTAAGTGTGTTGTTGTGTACCTAATGGAAAAGGTTAAAGCTGATAATCAAAGTGTGAAATCAGACAAATACGTATTTTATTCTGTTAATATGTACCTGGGGATCACTGGTTGAAAAAGTGACTGCGTTCAGCCCTTTGGACGAACAGTAATCACCTTCAAGTGAATATATAGAACGCGTGCAGCCTTTACAGCGCACAGCGGAATAATTAAGTTATCCCTATTAATTGGCATTTTAGTGTGTTGTTACGTATGTAGTGGAAAAGGTTAAAGCTGATAATCAAAGTGTGAAATCAGACAAATACGTATTTTAATCTGTTAATATGTACCTAGGGGTTACTGGTTGAATAAGTGACAGCGTTCAGCCCTTTGGACGAACAGCAATCACCCTCAACAGAAGATATAGAACGCGTGCAGCCATTAAAACGCACAGCGGAATAACTAAATTATCCCTATTAATTGTCGGTTTAGTGTGTTTTTATGTACCTAGTGGAGAAGGTTAAAGCTGTTAATCAATGTGTGAAATCAGACAAATACGTATTTTAATCTGTTAATATATATCTTGGGTTCAATGTTTGAATAAGTGACTGCGTTCAGCCCTTTGGACGAACAGCAATCATCTTCAACAGAATATATAGAACGCGTGCAGACATTATAGCACACAGCGGAATAATTAAATTATCCCTATTAGTTGGCGGTTTATTCTGTTGTTGTGTACCTAGTGGAAAAGGATAAAGCTGTTAATCAAAATGTGAAATCAGAGAAATACGTATTTTAATCTCTTAACATATATCTGGGGTCACTGGTTGAATAAGTGACTGTGTTCAGCCCTTTGGACGAACAGCAATCACCCTCAACAGAAGATATAGAACGCGTGCAGCCATCATAGAGCACAGCGGAATTATTACTTTATCCCTATTCATTTGAGTTTAAGTGTTTGATATGTACCTTGTGAAAAGGGTTAAAGCAGTTAATCAAAATGTGAAATCAGACAAATAGGTATTTTAATCTGCTAATGTGTGCCTGAGGGTCTCTGGTTGAATAAGTGACTGCGTTCAGCCGTTTGGACGAACAGCAATCACCCTCAACAGAAGATATAAGACGCATGCAGCCATTATAGCGCATATCGGAATAATTAAGTTATCTCTATTCATTGGCGATAAAGTGTGTTGTTCTGTACCTAGTGGAAAGGGTTAAGGTTGTTAATCAAAGTGTGAAATCAGACAAATACGAATTTTAATCTGTTAATATGTGTCTGAGGGTCACTGGTTGAATAAGTGACTGCATTCAGCCCTGCGGACGAACAGCAATCACCCTCAACAGAAGATATAGAACGCGTGCAGCCATTACGCGCACAGCGGAATAATTAAGTTTTCCCTATTCTTTGGCGTTTAAGTGTGTTGTTGTGTACCTAGTGGAAAGCGTTAAAGCAGTTAATCAAAATGTGAAATCAGACAAATACGTATTTTAATCTGTCAATGTGTATCTGAGGGTCTCTGGTTGAATAAGTGACTGCGTTCAGCCCTTTGGACGAACAGCAATCTCTCTCAACAGAAGATATAGAACGCATGCAGCCATTATAGCGCACAGCGGAATAATTACGTTATCCCTATTCATTGGCGTTTAACCGTGTTGTTGTGTATCTAGTGGAAAATGTTAGATCTGTTAATCAAAGGGTGAAAGCAGACAAATGCATATTTTAAACTGTTAATATGTAGGTGAGGGTCACTGGTTGAATAGGTGACTGCGTTCAGCCCTTTGGGCGAACAGCAATCTCCTACCGCAAATCTTATAGAAAACGTACAGTAATAAGAGCGCACAAAGGAGTAGTTATTTTGTCCGTTTGGATTAGCGTCGGAAGTGTGTTGTTTTGTATATAGTGCAAAGTGTGAGAGGTTATTAATAGGAAAGTGAAATGAGTCAAATACCTATTTGAGTCTGTGAATGGATTTGTTATTCGAGAGACACTGGTTGAATAGTTGTCTGCATTCAGCCATTTCAGCAAATGGCAATCACTCTCATCAGAAGCAATAGATCACATTCAGTCATTAGATCACAGAGCGGATTAATTACTCTGCTTCTTTCGATTACGTCATCTATTGTGTTTAGTGTGTGCAGAGTGTAGAGTGTTAAAAGTTGTGTATTTAGAAAGCTGAAACGGTCGGAATATGTACTTGAATATATTCTCCCTCCACTTCTCTAGGTTGGACCCTCAGCCGTAGTGGTGCAGTGTGATATTTGTGTCAGTGCCGAATTGTTGTGTGTTATCCGTTGTATTTGAGTGTGTTTCTTGTCTCAGTGTGTAGAGCTACATCTTGGATCGCCCTATACGTCTTTTGGAGTTTTCCTGATATTTTACAATAAAATGTTGAAATTTTAATCAATCATGTTTTGAAACGTAGGCCTAAAAGGCAAAGGAATAGGTTGAAATGTAAAATAGTAGTTAAAATTAATTGAAAATTTAGAACCAATAGATCCGCTGGACGTGTTTGTAAATACGCCTGGTTACGTAAATACATAATTAATTACTTTGAACTCACTATTTCGAATAATATTATCAAATATAAGTAGTAAATGTTTATTATTCTGATTTGTATAGAATTCAGAAAAAATATGTGACAACGAGTTTTTAGAAATTAGTATTCTGGCAACCTTCGTGAACTGTACACGAAGGTTGCCAGATCACTAATTTCTAAAAAAAACTCGTTGCAGATATTTTTTCTGAATTCTCTAATCAACCATAGTGTTCGGATACTTTTTTGAGCGACTGTACATGGTCACTTTTGTTATTGGTGATGTTTTTAATTTAGAGTAAAAAACTAATGCGCAGACATTTCACTAATATATTATGCATGCTTTAATAGGAAAATATGTGTTTAGCTAAAGATTTAATTGCAGTAATAAACTACTTAAATCTTGATTTTATAGAAGTTTTTGTTCAGTATTTAAAGAGTCTTTGAAACTGAAACGTTTAGCAAGTTATCTCGTTCTGCAAAAAAAATTCTAAATTGGAGAAAATTTAACTAATCAGTACTCGATCTACTGAAAATACAGCTACATATCTAGGTAAGGTTTCTATACCGCTTATTTGTTTCGTTTAACCTGTTTAAATTCTCTCTCCAAATGAATTATTTGCATACAATAGCTCAAAAAAATATCCGAACACTATGGTTGATTACAGAATTCAGAAAAATATCTGGCAGCGATTTTTTTAGAATAGTGATCTGGCAACCGTCGTGTCACGTCACACGACGGTTCCCCATGGAGGTAGGAAGATAAGAGGAGGAGCCCTAAGCACTTGAAAATGATGCTACGGCAGCCATGTTGTTCTATTCAAAACATTGATCAGTAGTTACTCATCTATACTAATTTCTGTCGACATTAGTATTTTGGCAGCCTGTTCAGCTTACGGCTGCACGAATCGCACAGTAAAACTGAGTGTAAGTAGGCTTGATTGCAGCGGCAGACGGTTTCTTTTGAATGCAACAACATGGCTACCGCAATGCTGCGTAAGCATCATTTTCCTTCCACAGGGAAAGCGCGTTAGGGCGTCTCCTTATCTTCCTACCTCCATGGTTCCCAGATCACTAATTCTAAAAAAATCGCTGCCAGATATTTTTTCTGAATGCTGTAATCAACCATAGTGTTCGGATATTTTTTTTGAGCGATTAAACATGGTCACTTTTATTATTGGTGATGTTTTTAGTTTAGAGTAAAAAAATAATGTGCGGACATTTCACTCATATATTAGGCATGCTTTAATAGGAAAATGTGTGTTTAGCTAAAGATTTAATTGCAGTAATAAACTACTTGAATCTTGATTTTATAGAAGCTTTTGTTCAATATTTAAAGAGTCTTTGAAACTGAAACGTTAGCAAGTTATCTCGTTCTGCAAAAAAAATTCCAAATTGGGGAAAATTTAACTAATCAGTACTCGATCTACTGAAAATATAGCTACATATCTTGTTAAAGTTTCCATAGCGGTTATTGCTTTCGTTTAACCTTTTTAAATTCTCATCCAAATCAATTATTTTCGTATTAATTATTTTCGAATTCAAATTAATTATTTTCGTAATTACATTGCTGCTGTTAAGTATTCGCATTTCCGTAACTACCCAAAGAATGCTGTTGAAAATCGAGATTTTACGAGATTTGATTGCTATCTCATTATAAATATATTTTTTCGTTTTTTCCTTGTTAAATTCTTTCATACAAATGTTATTTAAGAAGTTACTTAACTGTGTATATGAGTTTCTCTTGACCTGCCGTTCAGTGTATAATACTAATGCATAGAGCATTGTTCAACATTTTTTAACATGGCGAGATAGATTTTTCCATTATAAACCCACGATTTACTATCATTTTGAATCAAGTAACATTTCTTTTATCATGCCATGACAAAAATTAAAACTCTGGCCACGATACTATATAATCATATATATTCAGGCCACAAAACAAAATTAATTACAAGAAGAATTTATTGAACGATTGAACATTATAACAAATAAAAACCTATATTATTTCAAAATCTAATGGACGAAACCTATCAGTTCCTCATACAATGCAAATCAAATAGTTCAAATAACGGTTCAAATATAAGGATACGGAACACTAAGTTTTAGGCTCGCCATTACACAAGTGAAAATCAAAATCATTCCTTCACACGCACAAACTCACACACTACTTTCAACTACTGTGCTCAACGCATCACTGATATTTCGATACCTTTAATAGAATGAAGTGAATTTTTATAAGTGACAGAGTACAACATCTCTCTGAAGCAAAAACAGAAACCTTAACTAAATTTTAAGTTCTACAGAAGTGCTTTAAAGGAAATTAATGAACAGTTGATAGCTTTAATTCGTCTGTTTTTGATGCAGCTTTTTGAGAAAAATTATGTAATCAGTTATTTGGCGAGATATTTTAAACATGTGAATACACAATTGAAATTCGTAATGAATAAGTAACTAATTATAACAACCTAGTCATCATCTTGCTACCAATGATTTCATCCATAAACATGTACTGAATTGCTGTGGCCATTATTTCTAATTCTCTATACTAGCCGTAGTCACTATTTCTCTTCACCTCTCAAGTCTCTCTCTTCATCCAGCAAAAATCATCGTGCATGTTGCCTTTGGCACGCGTGTCATAAGATCGCCATCGCTACTATGAAGGCACCAACCTGAATTTTGTTGTTAAAGGTATTGGGTTGGTGGTGGCTCAGTCTGTGAAGTGCCAGGCTAATAATCTGAATTTACCAGGTTCGAGTCCTACCTGGGTCAGCGTTGAGATTTATCTCCGCAAAATCCCCGCCCTGCCCTTTGTCAATAGGGGGACACCGATCGGCTTGGAAAGGCCGCCGTCCGTCAAATGACATAACATTTGTTATGTTATTCTATAGCATGCACAGTGTATGGCTTTCATGCACATGGGTATATGCATGAAAAGCCATACACTGTGCATGCTATAGAATAACAGAACAAATGTTATAGACCATGTTGGATGGCCTTGACGGGAGCTACCATCTGTATCCTAACAGCTACCCAGTGGTTTCCCTTCATCCAACCTTCTCTGAACCTTTGCGGTCCTTATCATCTGATCACTAAGTACATTGTATGTAAAAAAAGTTGCAGCTCCTAGTAAAACAGTTTGTACTTATTTACATACCTGTAATAAGCATCGGAAGGAACTTCAGGTCATGGTCCGTGTGAAGCTACGGTCGCACGTCAGAGGACACGTCAAGGCACGGTCGCACGTCAGAGGACACGTCAAGGCACGGTCGCACGTCAGAGGACACGTCAAGGCACGGTCGCACGTCAGAGGACATGTCAAGGCACGGTCGCACGTCAGAGGACACATCAAGGCACGGTCGCACGTCAGAGGATACGTCAAGGCATGATCCCCCCAGATCCAGCCCTGGGTCTTCTGACCTGATCATTTAGCTCATTACGCGAACTAAAGTGCCGTTGACAGGTAAAACAACCAAAGTAGACCAACGGCTCGTGTCACGTTAGGGTGGGAGGGGGGGGGGGGCGAAGAGTGCTCAGTTAACGTCTTGAAAATTCTCATAGGTCATATAGGTCGACATGATCGCTTTTCCTGTTAGTGAACCAATGATATACGTGAATTTTCGAAAGCGTCAACTGCGCAGTCTCATCTTAGGCTGAATGATTGCCGCCGCTCTGAAAACGGATATTCTCTGATTGTAATTCTTGCGTTACGACACATTGTGATCGCATTCTAATAATGGATCTGTTGGCTGTTACGTGACATTGTTCTACACTGATATTGTTGGTCAATTGAGTGAATTAGAATATTCGTGTTTTTGAATTATTCGGGCTTCCGTATGATTTGAAGAAATCAATTGAAATATTTAGATTAACGTTGGAATAAAAATATTAAATAAAAAAAAACATTTTTTCGAAATTTTTTTTCTAAAAACTTTCAAAATGGAAACAGATCGTTAAATTATTATTATATCATTCATATCCTATTGATTTCAAAATGAAAGGTCTTAATTATTATTTTTTGGTTGGGTTGTATTAATCGTCAGCAGGATTTTTTTTTTACCTTCACTGGCCAAATGAAGTCACTAGGACTTAATGGCTCAGATGTAGATACAGGAAAGGGTTGAATTGTTTTATCTCTGAGCGGCACTTTTTTTGCTCACAATGGTCCAAATGGTCAGGTCACAAGGACTCCGAGGGTTCAGAGCAGGTTTGGAGGGAGGGGAATCATTGGACAGTTGTTACGAGACAGATGGTCGTTTCTCGTAAAGTTCACCTAACGTGCTCTTTAACGTGCACAGGTTATGGCTCTCAGGTTCACTTGGCTACGGCTTAACGTCCCATCCGACGGACAGTTGCCTTTCCAAGCCCATCAGTGTCACCTCCTGACCGAGGGAAGTGTGGGAAGTTTTGCGGACATAAGTCTCAACATTCACCCAGCTGGGACTCCAATTTGGGAACTGCAGATTACGATCCAGGCGGGATATTCACCATCAACACCACCTCCGAGTGGCACTATTTTTTTTGGCTCACAACTGAAATTCTAGGTCCCAAAAAAACAGTTTTTTAGAATTGAACAGTGGAAAAGTAGGCCCATGACGCTGTTTAGGAGACATTAAAACGGATTTTTCTTTTTGCTTTAATTAGGATTACAGGAATTTCTTTCCAAATAAGAAAAGGATCGCAGAAATTCGCTAGATTTTGCCTTATTTTCAGCGATCATTCTCGATCGGAATACTTTAATAGGATATGTTTTTTACCTATATATTTTCTTATAGACATCTATTTCGTGAATTTCAGTTGACAATTAAAAATTAGCTGATTGTGAGTTAGTGCGTGACAAAGGATGACGCTAATTACGATCATCATGCAGAAGTTGTAAAGCTCTGAAAATCTGCACTTAGGGGTAATTCAGATCGTAGTTCTCGGGAGAAAAAATCCGAAATTCGATCTTCGACCTGTCCTTCAAAGTCAGAGAGAGGTGAAGCAGAGATCAAAGCTTGACGTAAAAGTGCTAGAAATGTGAATATTGGTACTTCGGATCACAGATCCCAGAAGCTTTAAAAATCTCGGATTCTTTGTGTGTTGGGGCTTCGAGATCAAAAATTAAATTTTAATTTACCACTTTTAGAGAGTTAATTTGATGCCTACGGGCAAGGACGTATCTAGAATTTAGTTCGGGGCGGTCTGAGAATAAGCCTTGAGTAGGGTTTCCCAGTTACTAAAACATTCCACCGAACAGGAAAAATTAAAATGATATTCTATATGAGATTTTATAATTGTTGTTTTAATATATTTTTATTGTCAGAATAACATATGGGGCTAAGATAAAGTTGTATAAAACTTCCAACTCTTATTGTTCAATTTCTTTTTAATATTTTTAAACTGAACGAAATAAAGACAATTGTTTTGGAGTTCAAAGCAGATAGACAAGTTCGATATTTAGTAGAAGACGACAGGGTTCTCAGCGGGCTTATTTTTATTGAGGAGGTGGTTAATGAAAACCCAGAGAATTGTGTAGAACCAGAGATTCTACACAATTCATTAATAATATTATTTCACAAATATTTTTGAAATTTTTTTCTTGTAGTTCGTTTTTCAAACGAACTAATGTCATCATTTTGTTTGTTTTATCTGTCTGTACACGTTCATCTTTTTAGTTTTAACAGATTAATTTAAAATTCCTGTTGAATTGGATGGGTATTGATGACACCCCGTAGGGCAGGGACGTACAGTTGCTCAAAAAAGTATCCGAACGCTATGGTTGATTACAGAATTCAGAAAAAATATCTGGCAACAATTTTTTTTAGAAATTAGTGGTCTGGTAACTTTCGTGTACGTACACGAAGGTTGCCAGATATTTTTTCTAAATTCTGTAATCAAACAGAGTGTTCGGATATTTTTTGAGCGACTGTACCTCCCCTGCCTACGAGGATATTTCTTGTCGTAGATATTAGAAAGCTTATGAAAAATTGGATCCGACGTCTCCATTTAGAGGTCATATTTCAGTCAAACTGTAATAATAATAATAACTACACCTAACAGAAACGTGGAACATCATGTACAGGGGTATTCGAGTCCTGCATCTCTGAAGAGTTGCGAAATTCTGGATACACCAATCCGTTGAAGTCGACCAGAGGTCGAATTTCGATCCACGTGGGAGTTTGAAATTCCAAATGACGTCTGCTGGTTTCTACATCTTGGAAACGACACTGTATTTCTGATCCTTCGAATACCTCGAGTTTGTTTATGTATCTATCTGCTAGTAAGTGAATTGGTGTGTCGAGTTATTTATGGTCGTAGAACTCAGGACGGTTAAGAAATTTCCGTTACGGTTTTGTGTTCAAGGTCACATAAGGGTCGATTGGGTTGTTTTACCTATGATCGGAACTTTTGCGCGGCCTATTTAACGGCCTCTAACGATAGAAATTCAAAGTACGAAAATTCAAAAACTTTTCACAGTTCGCGGGCACTATTAACACCTTTGGAAGATTCTGAAAGGCGAATCGTATGATTTACCTATCCAATTCAAAAATAATTTTAAATTTATCTCTTAAAACAAAAAAGTTGAATGTCTACAGACGGAGAAAACAAACAACAAAACGATGACATGAGCTCGTTTTTTAAAAGAAGTACAAAAAAAATTGTGAAATATTTTTTTAAATAATATTTTTACTGAATTGTAGATTTTTCTATTTCATTATCTCAGTTTTTATTAACCCACCATCCCCCAACAAAAATAAGTTCCCATTCTTATTGTAATAATCTAGTCCCAATTTTCTCCTTATTTCTATTATAGATATATTAAAATAGTAAAATAATATTATATAAAAATGTATAAAAATATTTTTTATTACACATATATATATATTATTTTGGCAGGGCAGTGTATATCAAAGAATTTCCAGGTTATGTCAATGGGAATCTAACTGCGAAGTTCTGTAACTTCTAAAATGTGTATTTAATGGAAAAAATGTGACTGAGGATAAAATAAAGAACATGATCAAATCTGCATATTTAAATCTCGATTTTCAACACTATTCGTTCATTACTTAAATAGAAGATGTAATATTTCAAAACAGTAATAAATAAAAACTAAACTAATAAATATTGTTCCAAACCAAGGAATAAAATAAATCTTCATTTTTAAAAGTTTGCGTAATGATTTAATTAATATGTAATTCTTTTATAGGGCAGTATAATATCCTTATTAAACTGCACCGAATTGGTTGCTTCATTTTCTCTGGACTTCCCAAATAAAAACAAACCCCTTCTTATCCTAAGACCTAGTTCCCCTTTTACCCTTACACATGTTCGCTTTCAAAAATGCAGCACTTGTGCTGCAAATGCTTTTTTGGTTTATATATATAATAAACCAAAAACCGCAACCGTATCTTCCAACCCACTATCCTTTCAGAAGAAGATGACACCCAATAATAAGTTGGTCCTCTGGTTCACTTTCAGCCGTATTGCGTCTGGCCGTCTTCTCCATAGCTGGCCAAGTTCGGGCAGGGCAATCTCATTTCCTTTCTCGTAATAGAGACCTACGTTATTTCCGCTTCTGGCGCAGTCTATTTTTAAGTCAATTCTTACCGGGATTTTTCAGTGTTCCAATGACTTGCGGCTGCAAACAAGCAGTAGAAATGATTTAATGTAATGTTACAATAGGATCGCAAATAAGAATGCACAAGGAAAAAAATGGATGTGAGGATTGGAAAAGTAGCAGCTGGAAAAAAATATCCACAGGCGATATGTTATCCTTCTATAATTTTCAAAGAGAAAGCAGTTCGTAATTGTTCGATTTTAGTTTTCTTCAAAAGCGAATGGCCATTCCAACTAATGTGAGGGAGGGATTGGCTCAGTGGGTAGAGAGCCGTAATCGGCAGTTCGCAGGTTCGACTCCCACCTGGGTCAGCGTTGATATTTATCTCCGCAAAATTTCCCCGCCCTGCCCAAGGTCAGTAGGGAACACCGATGGCCTTGGAAAGGAATTCAGCTATCCGTCGGGTAGGATGTTAAGCCGTGGCCCCATCTGCGGGAGATCTGTGGCTGGCCATGACGGGGGCTACCATCTGTGGCTGGGTCTACGGGGTCATCTGTGGCCATCACGGCTTAACGGCATTCGTGGCATCTACCATCTGTGGCCATCACGGGGTCTACCCCATCTGTGTCTGGCCATGACGGGGGCTACCATCTGTCTCCCAAAACAGCTGTTCCAATGGGTCCCCCCATTTAGCCCATCGCGTGCAAAAAAAAAGTGGCGCTCAGTTGTAATAAGATCAAACCAACCGTTTCTTCCAACTAGTGAGAGCTTTTAACCTCTGGGTTTTACTAACTAATATCAGAAGGGCAATGCCTGTCGCTGGAATCACGGGACTCAACACATATTATGGAGCACCCATTTCTGATCGACACTTTTTTGCACACAATGAGCTAAACAGCCAGGTCACAAGGACCTTAAAGGCTCAGGGAAGGTTGGGGGAAGGGCGTGCACTAAACAGCTGTTAGGAGGCAGGTGGAAGCCTCCCGTCATGACCATCCAGTGTGTTGTTTCACGTGCACAAGGTATGGATCTCCCGCATGCGATGCCATGGCTTAACGTCCCATCCGACGGACGGCTGCCTTTCTTTGACTATCGGTGTCCGCTACTGACCAGGAAAGGGAGGAGAGTTTCGAGGCTGTAAATCTCAACGCTTGACCAAGGTAGAGCTCGAACCGGGAACTGACGATTAGGAGCTTGGTTCGCTACCGACTCAGCACCCCCCCCCCCCACCGGCCCTCGTAACTAAAATAAAAGTATTCTATGCTCCAAAACCTAACACTTCCATATTATTATGTGAATAGAAAGTAACATTCAGAGCTCCCTAAATTTGAAAATGATTTTTTTTACGGGAAAACGTCACTCGAGATAAATTGAAGATTCCCTCAAATCTTTCTAATTCTCGATTTTCAACAATTTTCCTCAAATTTTTACAGTTATTAAGTTGGATACGTTTAACAGCAAACTCTGCTCTTAAATTCGTTCTAAAAATTTTCGTATGAAGGTAATCATACCCTCTGCACGTTAAAGAACATGCTGGATGGCCTTGACAGGAGACTACGTCCTATCTCCGAACTATCCAGTGGGTCCCCTCCTCTAACCTTCTCGGGGCAAGGGAAGGGGATCCGCTGAATATTAATTACTGGACTGATAATTAATTAACTGCAAGAATCATTACACCAACATCTAAATTTGCATTTATTTCAGTAAGCGGCTTGTTGTAACAAATATAATTTGTGTTTCAATGGGCTTTTGGAAGTAAATTGTTATGTTCGGTGATGCTGATTTTAAATGCTTTGGGCTCCAAAACTCTTTAAATATCAAAAGAATATTGCTGAAAATTGAGCTTTAGAGAGATTTGAATGAGATCCTTAATTTATACTCAGTGACATTTTCCAGAAAAAATATTATTTTTACATTTAGGGATCTCTGAATATGACTCTCCATTCGCATAACATGCAAATGTCGGAAAACGTTTTGTAATATCGCATATATCGATTGGGAGTTATTTTAATTTCTAGATATGCGTATGTATATACACTGCTCGACATTGAAAGTGCCCCACCCAGAAGAACATGTACAAACATGCAAATAGAAGGGTGGGTGTGAGCAGTTGAGATGTGCAAATGGTGATAATCCAGAGCCAATGACGTGTGTGGCTCAAGAGAAAAGGTGCAAGAAGAAACAGGGATGGTATTGTGTTTATGCAGGTGGAAGTTGTGCGAAAGGTTGAGATTCGGTGCTGGAACGGTTGAGATTAAAATTCTGCTTAGAAATTGTTCAGCGAAGGCCGAAAATGCCTGGTACACGCCATCATCATGTTTATTAACATTTAGATGCGTTTGAGAGAGATGAATTATAAGCCTATGTGAAGCTGGATGGACTACAGGTTGTGTCGCTGTCCATGTTCATCGGGATGCACGAACTGTTGAATGCCATTGGCAACAGTGGCGAAATGAAGGTTCTAGCATGTGTCACAGAGGGAGTGGTACCATCCGACAGACGTCAGCCCTGCTTGATAGGCACATTGTTCGACATGCTCGACATGTTCGACTCGTTCGTCACCCCAGAGCACTGCAGGCGATATTCGACGGACTGTGTCAGCAACCATGGATGTCCCCACAACCACCTGAATGGTAAACTGAAGGTTACATGAGGCACACCTGTGCTCTGGGCAACCATTACGTCCACTGCCATTGACTGTAAACCATCGCAGCGCTCGTCTGGCTTGGTGTCGAAGCCGTGCGAACTGGGCCATGAATTGAACACTGTTGTGTTTAGTGAAGAATCCCATTTTTGTCTGGGAGCTGACTATCGATGGGTCCATGTATGGCAAGAGGATGGATCCAGCTTTTGTTCGTGACTGGCACACCACCCGTCAGCCAGACATAATGGCATGGGATGCTGTTGGATATGACAGCAGGTCACCTCTTATCCACATCACAGGAACACTGACAGCTGCACGATATGTTATCACGGTTCTGCAGGCCGTTTTGTTATCGTTTCTGGGAGCATGCAGCAGCCCGTTTTGTTACCGTTCTTGGGAGGCAGGCAGCAGCCCATTTTCCAGCATGACAAAGCCTGTGTACACTGCTACGATCTCCAGACAATGTTTACAACATGTTCAAGTATTACCGTGGCCAACACGATCTCCAGATATATCCCCAAGAGAAAATCTGTGGGACCACATTGGACGACGTTTGCAAACCTCTCAGCGGCTGGCGCAAAATCTCGATGAATTATGGGAGCAAGTCAACGCTGCTTGGTGTGCAACTCCTCAGGACCATATCCATCGACTGTATGACTCCATGCCACGCCGTATTGCTGCCTGTATTGCCGTTCACGGCGTGCAACCACCTACTGAGGCAGTCACATTGTGTTGCATGATCTCATCTTCTAACCACTGTAAGTGGTTGCAAATTAGATCATGGTATGCCAATATATATTGCTATGTGTGTGCTACGTTTCACCCCTATTCCCTCACTCCTTCTGGTTAGGGCAATTTCAATATCGTGCAGTGTATATATGTATAAGTATATTCCAGCATACGAAACTCCTTAAATAATAAGAGAATATTATTGAATTTTAAGAATTAGCTCCACTAAATGTAGATCTTCTTTTTTGTTTTGTTGTAGCATTTTACCATAAAGTTTAATATTTCAAGTTAGAAAGCTTCAAAAGTTAGCTTTCTTTTAATAAAATGTGGAAATTCTTTTATATTGTTGTCTAAACATTATATCCATACGTAGGTACTGAACAGAAAAAACGTTTCATGTTATTTGAATATGGAGTCATATTCAGATATCAGTAACATCTTAAGTAATATTAATATGGACAAAATATGACTATAGTTATACTTGAGGTCTCTATCAAATCTCTTTAAATGTAGAATTATTCACAAATAATTGTTCAGTATCCAAATAATTTTGTAAGCTGGAAAATGTACTCAATTAAAACCTGAAAAATTATTGCAACATATTAAAATGAAAAAGAAACATTCTGTAAAAAATAATACCCCCTCAAGCAGCTGCTTGCCACAGAGGTCTGACAGGAGCCTGTCAGTTTATATGCCACAGTAGAAGATCTAATGATTGAACAGTATATGAATTTTGAATTATTTTTGGTTAACAAGGTAAGTAAATGTTAAATATTCCAGATTCTATAACTCATTAAATATTAAAAATATCAAAAGCAGGTATTTAGCCAGACCGCAGTCAGATCTTCAAATATGATTGCCAATAATCACATTTTTCTATAAAAAGCGCTTTTAAGAAATTGTAGAGTTGTCAATTTGATTCCCTCTTGATCAAACATTTAATATTTCAACTGTTTCTACTTTCTGTTGAGAAACTATTAATGCATGAATTTACTATTCAGTCCTAAGACTTTTTGATCTCCCCTTCAAATCCAAAAAGAATTTTTCCATGTTTCCTTTGCTTTTTGCTGAAATACAAGTTTCAAAAAGGAAATAAACACACCACATTCTGCAGTCGACTCCTGTTGCCTGGAGAGTTGTCCTGTTGCCTGGAGAGTTGTCCTGTTGCCTGGTTGCCTTTAGAGTCCCCCTGTTGCCTGGAGGGATGCAGGCAGTTTGTCATTTAAACGTTAATTGATGGTCGTTTGAACCCTCTGAGCGGGAGACGCACAAAGAGGGGAGGAAGTGTTCACCCGTTCAACCTACCTTCTCCCGGCCGACGGGCCAGTACGTTAGCGAAAGGGATTCGGCCGGTACGGCCGGAACGGTAGCGAAAGGGTTAAAATAAATATGTAAAATTTGTAACACACCTCTAAACTCGTAAAAGTAAAAAAAAATCTCTGGTGTGATAACACTCCCGATATTTAGAGGTAGCTACACCCCTGAATTTTTGCTTATTTATAAATATATTTCTGTTGCTAATATACCCCTTCAAGCAGCTGCTTGCCACAGAGGTCTGACAGGAGCCTGTCAGTTTATATGCCATAGTAGAAGGTCTGAGAGGATGGCAGGCCCTCAGCAGAAAAACGACACAAACAGCCATGCCTTACCCGGGGCTCGAACCCAGGTCCCTAAGAAGCAAAAAAAAAGAACTAAAAATAAATATATACAAAAAAAACCCAGATGGTGGCTCGAACCCACCAGCTCTGTGTCTGTACCCTCAGCTTCATATCTCTCCCCCATCTCATGCTCATTCTCCTCCCCCAACCAGAGTTAACAATCAATACAAAATACACAATTATTACAATCTCTAAAAAACAAAAAAAAATCTCATAAGGATTGAAATACATCCTTCTTCAGCCACAAAGGAAAAATTCGAAATAATATCTGAAAAAACTATATAAAAAAAAAGCAACTAAAAATTATACTAAGCAAAAATAATAAATTTTAAAAAAGTATAAAAAAAAGAAAATATATATCTCCAGGGTGAAGGGAATATAATATTCATTTAAAAAAAAAAAAGGCAACGTTCCAGACAGTGGCTCGAACCCAACATCTCAGTGCCTGACTCCTCAGTCTCTCATACCTCCCTTTATGTACGCCTAACCTACCCCTCAACCAAAGTAAAAATAAAATAACTACAAGCAATACACTCGCTCTATTTAAAATCCATACAGAATTAAATAAATTCAGTATTCACCTTAAAAGGGAAAATTCGAACCCTATCAAATGAATTAACGAAAAGGAGAAAAGCATTACACTCTCCTCTCCTCTTTTAACTAAAATTATTTAAGCAATTTGAAAAATTTTCACCCTAACTAATGATCGCTGTCACCTACACCAGACACATTAAGTTAGTCTAAAAAGAAAATCAAAAAGATAAGACTCCAATCCAAAAAAAAAGGGGGGGGGGCCTTTAAACAAAACCCTTAAATGCTACCCAAAGTAAAAAAAAAAGAAAGATTATATTTCTCACCTTATGAAAATAATTTATTGTAATTTACTTTTCACTTTTTACACTGAACTTATTAAATCAGGAAGAGAAGAATTTAAACACTGAAACATTTAAACAAAATAATAATATCTAATACTTCCGCCTAAAATAAAATAAAAAACAAAAAAGAAACTCCCTGATATTTTAATCACCTCTATTTAAAAAGTATGCAAATTCATCATCCATTAAATAGAATACACATTAATATTCAATTACAGCAAACAAAATTTTTTAACTGAGAAAGCCTGCAGAAGGAATTTTCAAATAAGCGTAACGTAAAATCAATCAATCAATCAATATAAGAAGTACATCTTGACATTTATCACTGAGTATGGCCGAGTGGTTAGCGCGCTTGGCTACTGATCTAAGGGACCTGGCTTCGAGCCCCGGGTAAGGCATGGCTATCTGTGTCGTTTTCCTGCTGAGGGCCTGCCATCTTCTCAGACCTTCTACTATGGCATATAAACTGACAGGCTTCTGTCAGACCTCTGTGGCAAGCAGCTGCTTGAGGGGGTATTTATTTATTTTTATTTTTACAATCCTAAGAAAATAAAATCTGTTGAAGAATCGAGGTTTGTAACTCGAAATGAAACTGATTTCATAGCGGCGTAATTAGAAAGTAAAGATACTTGTATCATTATATAATTAATTAAATTTTATGAAAATGACAAACTGACCGATGAAAGGCAATTCCTGGTATCTTTTTTGAAGGGCGATTCGTGCATCCAAAACGCTGAATAAATTAACATAACACAAATGTCGTATAAAATAAATTTTTTATAGGGCAAGACACATTGTATTCCAACACTACTGATCAATGTTTGGAATAGAACAATATGGCTGCTGCGCAGTTGCCGTAGCATCATCTTCAAGTGCTTAGGGCCCCTCCGTAGGGCCCCTCTTCCTACCTCCATGGCACCACGAGAAGACGGGGTCGGACATTAGGTGTTATATCTGGCCGGTTATGTGCATCATCACTGGGGATTGGTACACAGCTCTCCTTCCAGTGTATGCCTAGCTACCATTTACAGACTTAATTCACGTTATTTTATAATGATTTTATGCTTATTGCTTGGCCAGATATGAAATATCCCGTATCCCTCAGTTATGCTGCCGCGACTCTCGCTGTGCATGCCAAATATCCCCGTTTCAATTACTGGTGTATGGAGGTATCGATCACGGAGTTGGCAGGTACCAAACTCGGCCTCCCGGTCCCCAAACAAAGCCCAAAGTGCATATTAGACTTGAATGTTTTTAAATTTAGAAATATAATTACACTATTTATATGTTTGAGTCGAACCTAAAATTTGAACATTACTCTTACAAATTCTCGCCACAACTGCAAAAAAGAAAGTTGTGAAGAAAAAAAAAAAATTATGACTGTTTGACGCTGGTTTGCTACGTTATAGGACCATGCGACGCAAAAGGTGTTCAGTTAGCGGTAATGACGTTTAACCACTAAAGTGGTTCTTCCATTGGTTCCTTCTGATATATTTTGATCATTTATGTCAAGAAATCGTTTATCGATTTAACATTTTTTTTTCTTCACGTAGCATTTATGAAACTGTAACCGTCAACATTTACTCTAATATACTTGAAAGTTTTGGATATGAAAACGAAAACCATTATTTACGCATTTCTGAGGTTACATAGCTTTTGATTTCGATCCAAATGCCGGTATGTCGTGTATGTAATGGCGATGATTTCGAAATTCACGGTGGTCTGTTTTACTGCACTGAATGTAATACCCAATCACAGGTGAGTTTTAAATTCATTTTAAAAGTAAATCTTGCATAACACTTAGTATATAATAGTTTTATTGTATGTGCATCGAATGTTCTAAAAGCCTGTTAAGTACCTAATTGAGATTATTTTTAGTGAAACAATATAAAAATAGTATTTGACACATGCTGAAATTTGGTATAGAATATGCAAATAGAGAATGTTATAACTAGTTGATAACTTTATTGAAATGCTCTCATGCCCTATTATGCACAATTCTTAAATATAGCACAAAATGTTTGATATCTGGTAAAAGTGTTATATAGGCTTTGTAGGTTAAGTATACATGTGCAATGTTAAACGTTGCAATTAAGCAGAAGTTAATAACCTCATGGACATTCCCAATTACAGGTGAGTTCTATATACCATCTGCAGAACAGATGGCACATTCAGATAAAATGCCAATTCTAAACTAACATTCAAATGACACTTAAAAAAAATGTGACAAGTATCGATGCAAGGATCGAAACATCAGATGAAAACAAACATTTAAAACCACTTCCTCACCCTCGTTTGCAAACTGGTTGTCATGGGGTAATATTATTGTTCGGCAGTAGTACACATCATGGTCCTTGGCCACCATTTTTTTGATGCAGCATAACAAAATGGTCCTTTTTGTTGATTCCCACAATCCTCCAAACCCTAACTCAAACAGGGGTTTCTAGAAAAAAAATTTTTATTTTCATTACCATGGTAATGATAACTCAAGTGTACGTCAAAATACCATTACCATGGTAACGGTAGTTTGCATTGTAAACAAATGCAACATAACAAAAAAAAACTGCGATTCCACTTAAAAACATTCCTCACAACCACAAATTACTAAAAAACAAAAATTATCAAAGAAAAAAAGAAACTACAGCAATACATTTACCATACCATATACTACAAATTCCTGAAATATCCTCCCCTCTTTTCCCAATAGTTAAAACAATCCACAAATATATTTTCACAGACTAAACTAATAAATCAAGTTGCACATAAAAAAATTAATAATTCACCAGAATTAATGAAATTGAACATAAATCTCTAAACCAAGAACATCATTGAAAATGCATCGTCGACTGGCATTATAAAAAAGCTTCCAAAACTAAATAATCTCATTGGAGACAGTACATACCAAAAAGCATGAAAATTGGAAACAGTGCACCACTGATCTGAATTATAAAAGAAAGCCCCCTTAACTAATATCCTTGCAGACAACACAAAATGAAAAACATGAAAATCAGAAACAATACACCATCAACCAATTTATAAAAAAGCCCCCAAAACTAAATAATGTCCTCACAGACAACGCAAACCAAAAAACATCAAAATTGGAAATGGTGCACCACCGACTGCATTATAAATAGCCCCCGAAACTAAATAATGTCTTCGCAGATAATGCAAACCAAAAAACGTGAAAATTGGAAACAGTGTACCACCGACCAAATTATAAAAAAGCCCCCGAAACCAAATAATCTCATGAGAGACAACAACAAAAAAAAAAACATATTATAGCTCAAATAATCCTCCCCTAAATTGCTCATTAACCTTCCTGATTCCATCAAAAACTGCCATTTTTTCCACACCAATAATTCTGCAATACCCAAAATTTCTACATCAAAAAGCCGCCAAACGCTTCCACACATTAGCAATAATTTATATAAGCAACTTTTAAAGACTCCTAAATATATAACAAAATTAATAAATCGTATAATACACTAATAATGGCCTGTGTAGTAATTACGGTCCTCAGCCGTTAGATGGCATTGCTCAAGTGGCGTGTGACGTCGAAGTGTAAAGTATGATGTCGATTTGTAAAGTACGACGTAGAAATGTAACTGTTGGTTGTTGGTGGCCTACGGCTCTTTGATTTGTTTCTTTTGGGTGGGTAATGTGGAGTCGCGTGTTATGTGTGTGATTTGATGAGAGTGAAGTTACGTTTGTTTTTTTTCGCCATTTTTTCTTGATGACTTCTTTGGATAACATACCTATATGGTTAGAGGTAAGTTCGTGTGTATTATATATTTAATATGGGGGGGGTCAGTGATAGGTAGGATACGAGTAATTAATATGTTCTAGCTTTTTTTTTTTGAAAATTGGTTAGGATATGGTTTATAATTAGTTATTAAAGATATTTAGGGGCCCATGTAGTGGGGGAGTATGCAAGTTTTTGCGTGCGGGATTGAAAATGGCGATAGTAAAGAACACGTATTTCGTTAGAATAGTTTGGGGGTGAATTGAATGTTTTTTAGTAGTTACATGTAGTATGGTAATTATTAATGTATTATAGTGATTTATTAATTTTGTTGTATATTTAGGAGTCTTTTAAGAATAATTATATGATTTATCGTTAACATGTGGAAGCGTCTGGCAACTTTTTGATGTAGTAATTCTGGGTATTGTAGAATTGTCAGCCGTCCCATGGCCAAGTGGTTAGCATGCTTGGCTACTGATCTAAGGGACCTGGGTTCGAGCCCCGGGTAAGGCATGGATGTGTGTGTTGTTTTTCTGCTGAGGTCCTGCCATCCTCTCAGATCTTCTACTGTGGCATATAAACTGACAGGCTCCTGTCAGACCTCTGTGGCAAGCAGCTGCTTGAGGGGGTATTTATTTTTTTATTTAGAATTGTCAGTGTGTGAAAAAACGGCAGTTTTTGATGGAGTCAGGAAAGAATGAAAAACTTAGAGGTGGGGTGAGAATGGCGGAGTGGTAGCGCACCAGGCTTGTAATCTGTAGTTCCAAGGTTCGAGTCCGAGCTATGTCAGCGTTTAGATTTATCTCGGCAAATTTTCAAACTCGGCTGATAGTTAGTAGGGGACACCGATGAGCTTGGAAAGGCCGCCGTCCGTCGGTTAGGATGTTAAGCTGTGGTCCTGTGTGTGGGAGTTACTGTGTACCTTAAAGAACACGCTGGATGGCCTTGACAGGAAGTTACTGTCTGCCAACAGCTGTTCTAGTGGGTCCCGTACCTTCTGTGAGCTTTCAGGGTTCATGTGATCTCGCCATTTAGCCCATGGTGTGGGAAAAAAGTGGAGGCTCAGAGGTAAAATGACAATGTAATTTAGGGGAGGGTTATTTGAGCTGTAAGATGTTTTTTTTTTGTCAGTTTCTTGTTTTGGGGCTTTTTTTTATAAATCGGTTAGCGGTGCACTGTTTCCGATTTTCATGTTTTTTGGTTTGTGTTGTCTTGGAGGACATTATTTAGTCTTGGAGCTTTTTTATAATTCGGTCGGCGGTGCACTGTTTCCGATTTTTTATGTTTTTGGGTTTGTGTTGTCTTGGATGACATTATTTAGTTTTGGGGCTTTTTTATAATTCGGTCGGCGGTGCACTGTTTCCGATTTTCATGTTTTTTATTTTGTGTTGTCTTGGAGGACATTATTTAGTTTTGGGGCTTTTTTATAATTCGGTCGGCGGTGCACTGTTTCCGATTTTCATGTTTTTGGATTTGTGTTGTCTTGGAGGACATTATTTAGTTTTGGGGCTTTTTTATAATTCGGTCGGCGGTGCACTGTTTCCGATTTTCATGTTTTTTGGTTTGTGTTGTCTTGGAGGACATTATTTAGTTTTGGGCTTTTTTATAATTCGGTTGGCGGTGCACTGTTTCCGATTTTCGTATTTTTTGGATTGTGTTGTCTTGGAGGACATTATTTAGTTTTGTTCCTTTTTTATAATTCGGTCGGCGGTGCACTGTTTCCAATTTTCATTGTTTTCCGTTGTGTGTTGCCTTGGAGGACATTATTTAGTGTTGGGGCTTTTTTATATTTCGGTCGGCGGTACACTGTTTCCAATTTTCATGTTTTTTAGTTTGTGTTGTCTTGGAGGACATCATTTAGTTTTGGGGCTTTTTTATAATTCGGTCGGCGGTGCACTGTTTCCAATTTTCATGTTTTTGGGTTTGTGTTGTCTTGGAGGACATTATTTAGTTTTGGGACTTTTTTATAATTCGGTCGGCTGTGCACTGTTTCTGATTTTCATGTTTTTTGGTTTGTGTTGTCTTGGAGGACATTATTTAGTTTCGGGGCTTTTTTATAATTCGGTTGGCGGTGCACTGTTTCTGATTTTCGTATTTTTTGGATTGTGTTGTCTTGGAGGACATTATTTAGTTTTGGGCCTTTTTTATAATTCAGTCGGAGGTGCACTGTTTCCAATTTTCATTGTTTTCCGTTGTGTGTTGCCTTGGAGGACATTATTTAGTGTTGGGGCTTTTTTATATTTCGGTCGGTGGTACACTGTTTCCAATTTTCATGTTTTTTAGTTTGTGTTGTCTTGGAGGACATTATTTAGTCTTGGGGCTTTTTTATAATTCGGTCAGCGGTGTATTGTGTTTCGAAAAGAGGGGAGGGGGAATGGTGGAAGTGGTTTACTGTATGTGGGAAGGCAATCGTTTTATTTTTGTTGGATTTGGCACTTTTATGAGCTTTTATTCTGTAATTGACAGTTACGAGGTTTTTTTTTGTGGTAATTTAATTTTTTTTATGTTTGTTTAAACGCAATTTTATGTTACTATGATTACGGTGCATTGTGTTTGACGTAAACTCAGGTTTTTCATTACTGTGGTAACGAAAAAAACAATCTTTTTTCTAGGAACTCCTGTTTGAGTTAGGGTCTCGGGGGTTGGGGGAATCAACTAAAAGGGCCGTTTTGTTACGTTGCATCAAAAACAAAATGGCAGCTGAGGACCGTGATCTGTACTACTGCCCTAATAATTACCATACTACACGTTACTACAAAAAATCACTCAATTCATTCTGAACTACTATAATGTAATGCACGTGTTCATTACTACCATGTTCAGTCCCACACGGAAAAACTTCCAGCATTCTTTCCCCCAAGAAACCCCCTCCCTCTACCCACACACACACTGCATTAGAATCCTCTGAAAATTCACTTTATACGTTTCACCAAAAACTATTCACCTAAAACCCTAACACTCCATAAAAACTCTCATTTTTAAAAATTAATTACCCTACATTATAAACTTTTGCCATTTTCTTCCACACTCACAGGGGCGGGGGTGGCTCAGTCAGTAGCACGCCAGGCTCGTAATCTGTAGTTCCCAGGTTCGAGTCCCAGCTGGGTCAGCGTTGAGATCTATCTCCGCAAAATTCCCCGCCTTTCCCACGGTCAGTAGGGGACACCGATGGGCTTGGAAAGGCCGCCGTCCGTCGGATGGGACGTTAAGCCGTGGTTCCATGTACGGGAGAGTCATACCCTGTGCACGTTAAAGAACATGCTGGATGGCCTTGATGGGAGGTTACCATCTGTCTCCCAACAGCTGTTCCAGTGGGTCCCCTTCCCCAACCTCCTCTGAGCCTTCGGGGTCCATGTGACCTGGCCATTTAGCCCATGGTGTGCAAAAAAGTGCCGCTCAGAGGTAAAACAACAACAACCTGACTTTTTGGAGCAAGTACAATGTTCCATCTTCAGTGAAGTGACACATAGTGTCACTTCACTGAAGTGGCTTCTTAACTGACTTCTTAACAGCCCTAATGTCACCACATATACTATGTGGTGACGTTAGGGCTGTTAAGGACTTCTTTCCTGTGTCATGAAAGGTGATTCCATATCTTGGATGCAGGTGGGGACGAGTGAGGTATTTTAATAGCCTTGCGGACAATGGTGCTGTAGTAAGTGGATGCAGGTGGAGATGAGTGAGGTATTTTAATAGCCTCACGGACGATGGTACTGTAGTAAGTGGATGCAGGTGGAGATGAGTGAGGTATTTTAATAGCCTCACAGATGATGACACTGTAGTAAGTGGATGCAGGTGGGGAAGAGTGAGGTATTTTAATAGCTTCATGGACGATGGTACTGTAGTAAGTGGATGCATGTGTTAGCAGTGTGGCATGCTTCCAGTCTATGATAGCTGTGTGTTGTATTGCCAGCTTGACCACAGCAGAGCTTGTTTTGTCTGACGTCTCTGTGATGCTCTGTGAACTCTCCTGTAGGGAACATGGTTTTTCTGATATAATGTGAATGAATAGTGCACATCTCTTTTTAATCTATGCATAGCTACCATTTATAGTTTTTAAATAATGTAACCAATGTTTATTAATAATGAGATTTCCAAATATGTAAGATAAACATAGAAACTATGTTATTTCACATTTTAAGACCAGTAGAAGCAAGGAAAACTCATTCACCTTAACACTTCTATTTACTTGATATCAATATTTGAATAACCTTAATTAATAGAAATAAATTGATACCTTTAGTATTAGTTGGAAAATGTCTAAAATTTTGTTATCATGCAAAGTAATTTTGAAATTTGTAGGAAGTTCATGAAGAAGAGGAAGATGAAGAGAGACTGCAATCAGTGGGAGGAGTTGGCAGCTTGTTAATCCACAGTTCAAAGAAAAAAAACCGTGGTAAGAAAGTAGATCTTGGAAATCCATGGATCACTACTGAGGGGTTTAACATACTTATTCAAAAGCAAGTGATGGCATTGATTAATCTTGGAGCTTCTACTCAGTTAAAGGTATCTGGTAATTGATAGGAACTCCTGTTTGAGTTAGGGTCTCGGGGGTTGGGGGAATCAACTAAAAGGGCCGTTTTGTTACGTTGCATCAAAAACAAAATGGCAGCTGAGGACCGTGATCTGTACTACTGCCCTAATAATTACCATACTACACGTTACTACAAAAAATCACTCAATTCATTCTGAACTACTATAATGTAATGCACGTGTTCATTACTACCATGTTCAGTCCCACACGGAAAAACTTCCAGCATTCTTTCCCCCAAGAAACCCCCTCCCTCTACCCACACACACACTGCATTAGAATCCTCTGAAAATTCACTTTATACGTTTCACCAAAAACTATTCACCTAAAACCCTAACACTCCATAAAAACTCTCATTTTTAAAAATTAATTACCCTACATTATAAACTTTTGCCATTTTCTTCCACACTCACAGGGGCGGGGGTGGCTCAGTCAGTAGCACGCCAGGCTCGTAATCTGTAGTTCCCAGGTTCGAGTCCCAGCTGGGTCAGCGTTGAGATCTATCTCCGCAAAATTCCCCGCCTTTCCCACGGTCAGTAGGGGACACCGATGGGCTTGGAAAGGCCGCCGTCCGTCGGATGGGACGTTAAGCCGTGGTTCCATGTACGGGAGAGTCATACCCTGTGCACGTTAAAGAACATGCTGGATGGCCTTGATGGGAGGTTACCATCTGTCTCCCAACAGCTGTTCCAGTGGGTCCCCTTCCCCAACCTCCTCTGAGCCTTCGGGGTCCATGTGACCTGGCCATTTAGCCCATGGTGTGCAAAAAAGTGCCGCTCAGAGGTAAAACAACAACAACCTGACTTTTTGGAGCAAGTACAATGTTCCATCTTCAGTGAAGTGACACATAGTGTCACTTCACTGAAGTGGCTTCTTAACTGACTTCTTAACAGCCCTAATGTCACCACATATACTATGTGGTGACGTTAGGGCTGTTAAGGACTTCTTTCCTGTGTCATGAAAGGTGATTCCATATCTTGGATGCAGGTGGGGACGAGTGAGGTATTTTAATAGCCTTGCGGACAATGGTGCTGTAGTAAGTGGATGCAGGTGGAGATGAGTGAGGTATTTTAATAGCCTCACGGACGATGGTACTGTAGTAAGTGGATGCAGGTGGAGATGAGTGAGGTATTTTAATAGCCTCACAGATGATGACACTGTAGTAAGTGGATGCAGGTGGGGAAGAGTGAGGTATTTTAATAGCTTCATGGACGATGGTACTGTAGTAAGTGGATGCATGTGTTAGCAGTGTGGCATGCTTCCAGTCTATGATAGCTGTGTGTTGTATTGCCAGCTTGACCACAGCAGAGCTTGTTTTGTCTGACGTCTCTGTGATGCTCTGTGAACTCTCCTGTAGGGAACATGGTTTTTCTGATATAATGTGAATGAATAGTGCACATCTCTTTTTAATCTATGCATAGCTACCATTTATAGTTTTTAAATAATGTAACCAATGTTTATTAATAATGAGATTTCCAAATATGTAAGATAAACATAGAAACTATGTTATTTCACATTTTAAGACCAGTAGAAGCAAGGAAAACTCATTCACCTTAACACTTCTATTTACTTGATATCAATATTTGAATAACCTTAATTAATAGAAATAAATTGATACCTTTAGTATTAGTTGGAAAATGTCTAAAATTTTGTTATCATGCAAAGTAATTTTGAAATTTGTAGGAAGTTCATGAAGAAGAGGAAGATGAAGAGAGACTGCAATCAGTGGGAGGAGTTGGCAGCTTGTTAATCCACAGTTCAAAGAAAAAAAACCGTGGTAAGAAAGTAGATCTTGGAAATCCATGGATCACTACTGAGGGGTTTAACATACTTATTCAAAAGCAAGTGATGGCATTGATTAATCTTGGAGCTTCTACTCAGTTAAAGGTATCTGGTAATTGATTTCATTTTAAATTTTAAACTTTTATTGTCAGATTATTAACCATTTCAATGATAATATGAAATAACCTTCCAAAAATAACAGCTATACAGACCAAGAACAGTGGAATAAAAACAAGTCAAATATGACAGAAATATCACAACATATACTCAAAACTAAAATGAAACTAGAATATGGGGTTCTGAATTTCACTAAATTCACTTTCCTGGAGAGTGTTTTTATTTAATAATTTTTGAATGTCAGAGTAAAATTGGTAATAATTTATAGCATTCATTACACTTAAATCCCTACTGATTCTTATTACAGCTCTCCTCAGTTTAATTATGATGTACTAAGACAGTGAATCTGATGTAGCAGTTTTGCCATTTGATAATGTAAATTTGAAAGTTTATGTAAGATAAACATAGAAACCTGTTCTTTATGACACTGATAAACCATTCTGGTACCTCAAACTGTTTATGATAAGTATGTATTTTTCTAATATTATATGATTGTATCACATTGTATTAATGCAACATAGTTTTAATCTTAAATTTTTAATATAACTTAAAATCGAATCTACATGACAGAAAATATATTTTTGCCAATTTGCAAACCTTTTTCATAAAAATTTTTAAGAGCATAGTTGAATTGCTTTCAATGCAAAGAGCAGAAACCCCAAACAACAGTAGCACAAATCTCTGGATAACTGACTGCAGCAGTTTAAAGAATTGAAGTCTAGATTATTTGTGATGCTCTTTCCGGTATATTTACATAATTATATATATACTGCACCAATTTGTGTATTCACTAAACTACAACATTAACTCTTGCATTTTCCACAGGATGTTGTTCTACAGTTGTGGGCATTTTATCTTAGGAAATGTGAATTTGCTTTTTGGGAAACAAGTGCTGAGAATATACCACTGCTAGGAACTATTCCAAGATCTAGGTAAAAAAGTTTTAGTATTGCTGAATTTATTTCTTAATTGTTATTACATTAAAATCCAGTTTTGGTGAATTCTTATATAGTAGTAACTTTTTCTGTATTCTTAATCATTCTCTATAAAAGTTAAATAGTTTCAGTTTAATAATTTGCTATTTTATATAAAAATTCATGTGTGTTACTAAATCATGTAACCAAACTGGTTAACCAAATTTAATATATGTTTTCTTCATTAACGTATAAAGTATTGTTTCATGAAATGTAAATATATTTTTATCATAAAATGATTAAACAGGGCATGTATGAAAGTTAGAATTTGAATTTCAAGAAAATAAAGAGTTATTTTGAAATGTAAGCAATTAAAATATTTCTAGCAGGGATTGAAAATATATGGAAGATAATAAAAATTTTAATTGGAAGAGAAATAATTATGTAAATGTGGAATGGGTATTGTTATTAGTTACTTAGCTCTTATACTACATTCTCAGCTGTCAAATAACAAAAATTGGTTTGAGGTTGAATACATCTGCCATCATATTTAATAAAATTGATAGTTTAACCTTTTTTCACAGATTTATATTATGTTAATATTTCTCTTCAACTTCTACACAAGCTGTATTTTTTTTTTCTGTTATTCTCTCTTAAAATGAGGTTTTTATAGATGTTTATACTCTAAATAAATTCTTAAAATGAGGTTGTTATAGATATTTATACTCTAAATGAATTCTTAAACATTAGTTTGTTCTTGAAAGGATTTTAAATTGATTTTTTTTTAATTTTAATTGTTAATAATAATTTTGTTTATCATTAAAGAGATATTCAAGTACTGTGTGGAAATGAAAAAATTAAGCGTTTATATAGTATATCTCAATATCGAGGAAAGACGTCCATAAACAATAGCAAGAGAAAAAGTACCCCTAAAGGAAAGAAAAGAAATCTGGTAATTATTAGAAAACAGTATAGTAATTATATACATGTATATCATCTGTGTTTTTTGGGTTTTTTTTCCCCTGGTTATTTAAATTATTTAATAAAATTCAAGATTTTGTTTGCAAATTTGTTTAAGATCTATCATTAAATAAATTGAAATTGTAAGTGTTAATTATTGATTTAAAATTTCTAGTCCTTATTGACTATTACATGACTATAATGTATAATGTATCTTGATCTTTAGCTCTCATTTTTGTAATTTGTATGCCACAGATAACTAATTGTAGTTTTGGGAAGAAATTTGTCTCTTTTAATACGTTACTTAGTATGCTATCCTTTATATATTTAACCAGATTTCCTTCTGTTAAATTAATCAACTCAAGTTAAACTACAAAGAGTGACATATCCTCCATGAAAGCACTGCATGTCTAATTTAGTGGGGTGAGATGTCTCAGTAGGTAGTGTGCCAGCTTCCAATTCCCAGGTTTGATTCCCAACTGTCCAAGTATTGAAATCTCCATTAACCCCCACCCTTCCCTCAGTGAGAAAGGGGATACCAAAGGGTTTAGAAAGGCTATTGTCGAATGGATGAAATGTAATACCAAGGCCCATGTGCAGGAGAGTCGTACCTTGTGTTTGTATTAAAGAATATGCCAGATGGCCTTACAGGAAGATTCCATCAGGCTCTAACAGCTGTCTAGTGTGTCCTCTTCACCAACCTCTTCTGAGCCCCAGGGTTCTTGTTACCTGGCTATTCAGCGTATTATTTACTCAAAATTTCCACTCAAAAATAAAACAACCCAACTAAATTGTATGTATTATAGGAAACAACATCATGTTGAGGTAGTTTGCATTTTGTTAATTAAGTTTTCATCAACTCATTTTGAATATTGTTGAGTCTTCCAGTGCAGCCTTTACCATCAAAATCATTGGCAAATACCATTGAGTCACTTTATAGCCAGTAAGATTAACCATTAACCCTTCCAGGGTCCAAGAACATAGACATTGATAGAATATGAAATGAGAGGCCCAAGATGTTTGTTTATTTGTAATACAACAAAAAAAAAAAAGTTTTGTTTTTTTTAAAATAGAAATTACTGTTTGAAAATTTTCTTACATATATCTTTTAAAAATTCGTAAAGTTTGAAAAAATAATATTTCCTTTTTTTTTGTTTGAGCATATTTTATTAAATTACAATATAAATAATTTGTTGATGCCATCTGTTTGCTATTTTTTTAGAAATGCTGTGTAATGTTGCCAATTTTTTTGTGCTATTTTTAAAAATGGAAGATTTTGGAAGTAATTACAAAGTACGTACCTCTGTCCCCTCCCCACCCTCCACCACTGTTGTACACTTTTTTTTTTTGCCTTATTTCACTATTTCTAGAATCATTTACATAATTTATCCAAGCATTCTATGTGTCTTTCCCAATCTTTCAATTGAAACTATAACTAAAAAAAGCCAGAGCTTCTTCAAGACTGGCTGCATCCCACAGTGTCACAGGAGAGGAAGCAGCAGGTGTTCTAATTTCTCCCTCACACAATCAAGAGTGGTGAGAGCCATCTGCTAAGTGGCTGCATGGGAGTTGTTTATATGGATGATTAAGTCTAAATACTTTCAACATATTGGCCACAATCTTCCTTTGTAAAGTTAGTATTTTATTTCCTTTTCTATAATTAAATCTTAGTTTTCTGTAGCATTACTTTATTTCCGTAAATTATTGATCCTGTGGCCAATCAATTATTATTGTTTTTTTTTTTTGGAGTTATGCTACATTGGAATACTGGCTTACAACTTGTTGGGCATATTTTATTTAACATCGCATTAGGTTAATAATAATAATTATACCCCCTCAAGCAGCTGCTTGCCACAGAGGTCTGACAGGAGCCTGTCAGTTTACATGCCAGAGTAGAAGGTCTGAGAGTATGGCAGGACAGCAGAAAAATGGCACATATATCTATGCCTTACCCAGGGCTGAAACCCAGGTCCCTTAGATCAATAGCTGTTTAGTAAGTAAAAAAGGCAGCCAAGAAAGTAATCCTCCATTTCATAAACAGGACAGAAAAATCCCATTAATGTGAGCAGTCCAAGTCACCTTGTATAACATTGGCCCATGTTTTAAAATATACCACACTGAAAAGAATCATTAAAAGAAATATAAATGTTTCAGATAAATATAGTATTCATGAAAAAATTTCCTTTCAGTTAATGTATAATTTAACTGTTTTTATTCGTCAGGTTTTCCCAAATTAAACTTTAATTGCATAGTTCATTCTATTTTTTGCTATGTTTATTGCTTGAATAAATCTTAGCAAAATCAATATATTTGTAAATTTGTTTAAATTTCTTATTTCCATAAAATTTAGAATTAAATTCTGTTTAATTTTGTATATAACATGTCCTGTTTTGGTTGATTGGTAATTTCAAAAAAATATTCTAAAGTTGACTTGTTTATATGACCCAGCACAGTTTAGTAAAAAGCCTGGACTTTTCTCAAAGTACGATAACGAGAAAAAATTACAAAACAGGAGTAATTTTCTTGCTTCAAGTAAATATTTATTTTTGTTATTCAGAAATAATTATAGCCTTTCGATTCATGTGCATTATAATCATTTCTGTCTGTTAGTTTTTTTTTAATGATTTTTTATTTGTGTTACCAGATGCAATTTTTTTACTATATGGTCGTCATTTTTGTGAAATATTTTATTTTCAGAAAATCCAGAACTGAATGCTAATTAATTTGATATATAACATAACATAATTCCTTTCATTAGTTATTTGGTAAAAAAAAAGTTCTAAATTGATCTTTTTGCTGATCATAGTGAAAAAAAAAATAGCTGGGCCTCTGGATGTAAACCAGATTTTTAGGTGGGACCATGGAAGGGTTAAGAAGGCTGTGGAACCCTTTGTCATAGACTTTTAACTCATACCATTTGCAAGTTCTGTCAAGGCACCATTCAGCTAAAATATACAACTTTTAAGAATTATGAAGGGGCGGGGGTGGCTCAGTCGGTAGCGCGCCAGGCTCGTAATCTGTACTTCCCAGGTTCGAGTCCCAGCTGGGTCAGCGTTGAGATTTATCTCCGCAAAATTCCCCGCCCTGCCCACGGTCAGTAGGGGACACCGATGGGCTTGGAAAGGCCGCCGTCCGTCGGATGGGACGTTAAGCCGTGGCCCCGTGTGCGGGAGAGCCATACCCTGTGCACGTTAAAGAACACCCTGGATGGCCTTGACGGGAGACTACCATCTGTTTCCCAACAGCTGTTCCAGTGGGTCCCCTCTCCCAACCTTCTCTGAGCCTTCGGGGTCCATGTGACCTGGCCATTTAGCCCATGGTGTGCAAAAAAGTGCCGCTCAGAGGTAAAACAACCCAATTTAAGAATTATGCAATCCCCCAATTACTACATGTAATTTCAAAGCAGGAATAGTGTCACCCTTGTTACTAAATGAGAACGAACTGGTTTTTACTGCACCCATTGGTATATATTTGATTTTACCACTGCACTCACCAGTAACATTGAGGGTGGGAGTGGCTTAGTCAGTAGCATGTCAGGCTCATAATCTTCAGTTCACAGGTTCAAGTTCCCCCTAAGCATCTGTCAACCTCTGGGACTCTCTTCTCTGGTCTCTGTGACCTGGCCATTTAGCTCATTGTGTGGAAAAAAAAAAAGTGCCTTTCAGAAGTAAAACAACCCAACCCATCAATAACATCTATTGAAAAGTATTGATAACTATGCAATAAAGCAAGATTAGTATGTGAAACTTCCTGTTATCTTGCAATTTCATACCATTCTAATATAGTTGCACTTTTTCTGAAACAAGTACTTAGAGGTCTGTTATTGTTACAGAAAGTTTAATTTTTAATATATTGTTGCACTGTAATTTTAAAATGAACTAAATATTTAGCTACTTTAATTTTGCATTTTTTTCATGAAGTTCTACAGATTGTTTTTCTGTTAGTTAACATTAAAGCATTCCAAACTGATTACCCTTTTAAATAGCTTTCAATGATCGTAGACCTGTTTGGCTTTCAGGTTGTGTCATATTGATGTTTGCATTTTTTATGTAAATGTTTTTTTTTTGGGGGGGGGGGGGAGGCTACTATGTATTTTCCTTCAATAAATACTCATATTTGGATTGCACACAGTTTTTATGTCACATATGCTTTCATGCCAAATTTCTTGTACCCGTATAGATGGTTCCTGAGATTTTTTTTGTTTCAATTTTAGTGATTGATGTATAATGTTAAAATTTTAATATCTGAGTAAAAACTAAAAGTTTAGTTTGCACTTATACATTTATTTTGCTTACAGATTAAGAATATTTAATATACTCTATAATTAACAACTATATCAGTCTGAATACCTTTTTTACCTCCCCAGAAAGATAGAATTCTAAGTAAAGAAACTAAGGAAGTCTCATCAGAAATTGAATCAACAACAGATAAGAGTTCCAAAGGTTCTGGATACATATCAGATTCAGAATGTTCTATAAAATCATCAAAGTCAGAAAGTTCTGTAATGTCATTAAAGTCAGAAAATTCCATATACTTCACACCAAGAAAAAAATCTGAAATAAAATATTCATCACTTAGTAAAAGCCTACAGGTATGGGATATTTTTCTATAATTTTTTCATTATAATGTAAAAACAGTATTTAAAATTGGTTTGCATATAGTGTTAAATGGAATCAAAATATGTAGTGTTAAAGTTTATTTTACTCAAGTGTCTCATTTGAATGAAGTTATGAGTGTTAAAATTTAAAACCATTGTGAGATTTGAAAACTATTATAGAATGAAATGCAGTTTTAAGGCAACTATAAGGAGCGGGGGTGGCTCAGTCGGTAGTGCGCCAGGCTCGTAATCTGTAGTTCCCAGGTTCGAATCCCAGCTGGGTCAGCATTGAGATTTATCTCCGCAAAATTTCCCGCCCTGCCACAGTCAGTAGGGGACACCGATGGGCTTGGAAAGGCCGCCATCCATCGGATGGGACGTTAAGCCATGGCCCCGTGTGCGGGAGAGCCATACCCTGTGCACGTTAAAGAACACGCTGGATGGCCTTGACGGGAGGCTACCATCAGTCTCCCAACAGCTGTTCCAGTGGGTCCCCTCCCCCAACCTTCTCTGAGCCTTCGGGGTCCATGTGACCTGGCCATTTAGCCCATGGTGTGCAAAAAAGTGCCGCTCAGAGGTAAAACAACCCAACCCAAAGGCAACTGTAAATGAATTATAATCCAAATTTGTTCATAAAGATATAGTATTTTAATATTCCTGGGTTAATTTTCTGAGTATCATATATCCAATCCTTTCCTGAGATTTTTTTTTTTTTGGATGGTGAAGTCCTTGAAACCTTTCAAAACTCTACTATTGAATGAAGATATGAGCATTTCAGAAAAGAAAAATATTGACATTTGAAACATTCTTTGTTGGATATAACAAATTGCCATGCTCAGGGTTCAATTACTGTTCAGAAACACTGCAATATATAGACAAATCCACAGTTCATCATTGATGTACTGAATTATTTAATCACTTTTAAGCTGTTTATGTAACAGGATGAATATGGTATTATCTTTAGCTGGGAGGGAACCAAAACCTCTCTTGATATTTTATCATCAGGAGGTTATGTCATGGGTTCAGATCTCGCGCTGCTCAAGACAATTTTTCCCTACACCCATATTCATCCTGTTGCATAAACAACTTAATAGTAATTAAATAACTCAGTAAAACTCTGCAGTAGTTTAAGCATTGCGGAGTACATGGATTGCCATGTGTTAGTATCGTTTTTTTTTAAGCCTATCAAAATGTGCATTAGGATAGTATACATGGTATAGCAATTTTGTGGCTTAAATAATATAACAATGTATGTGCAGTCTTAGACTTAATGTTATAATCTGCAGTCCATTTGAGAAAGATACTTCTAAGAGAAATTCTCAGTAGTGTCTTTAAATTTGTGATAATAGTGGTTAGGGTGGTTAAAATAAAAAAGAACCACATAACTTTGCTTAAATAATTAGAATCGAGGGTGAAGCAAAAAAGTTGAAATTTTGTTGTTAAATTTACATTTCTATCAGTATATGACAGTAAAATATTTGCTAGCTAGAAACTTTTCTTGATGTGGACAACAGGGGTTGACACAGATGGTTGCATGCCAAGCTTGTAATATACTGTTCACAGTTCAAGTTTATACTGAACTTCTGTTGAGATTTTCTCCACTAACTCCTGCTCTGTCCTCAGTGAGAAAGGAAACACTGATAGGCTTGTAGTCACTGTTCATTGAATGGGGACATTAAACTGTATCCCTTGCATGTTACACTGGGAGGCTCCCATCTGTCTTCTAGCAGCTATCCAGGTTGTCTTCACTTTATGGATGAGGGTTGACTCAGTTAGTAGTGCACCAGACAGAATATGTAGTCTTGGATTTGAGTCAGCATTGAGATATATACAGCATATAATAGAGATGTACACAGCATTGAGATATTTTGAGATACACACATCAATGATGTGTGTGTGTATCTCAAAATATCTTTGGTATCTCAAAATATTTTTTTGAGGTAAGTATCTCAAAATATCTATTTTTTGGATTATCACATCATTGGGGGGTGGGGGTGGCTGAGTCGGTAGTATGCCAGGCTCGTAATCTGTAGTTCCCAGTTTCTAGTCCCAGCTGGGTCAGCATTGAAATTTATCTCCGCAAAATTCTCCGCCCTGCCCACGGTCAGTAGGGGACACCGATGGGCTTAGAAGTGCCGCCGTCCATCGGATGGGACGTTAAACTGTGGCCCCGTGTGCGGGAGAGCCATACCCTGTGCACGTTAAAGAATACGCTATAGATAACATCATAATTCCTTTTATTGGGAGGCTACCATCTGTCTCCCAACAGCTGTTCCAGTGGGTTCCCTCCCCCAACCTTCTCTGAGCCTTCGGGGTCCTTGTGACCTGGCCATTTAGCCCATGGTGTGCAAAAAAGTGCTGCTCAGAGGTAAAACAACCCAACAACATACATCATTGAGATATACACAGCAATAAAATGAATTTTGTGCATGTTAAAGGACAAAAATATCCATAGCAATGATTTGTATAATCTCTGCAAACCCCATTCTAATCCTTTGTGAGAAAAGGAATTCCATTGGTCTTGGACAGGCCACCATCCATTGGATAAGATGTTAAGTGGTGCTTCTTTGTGCAGGAGAACTATAATGCATGTTAAAGAACGTGCTTGATGGTAGGCTTTCATCTATCTCCTAACATCTGTCCAATGTATTCTGTTCCCCAACCTTCTCTGAGCCCTTTGGGTCTCATCTCTGAGCTATACTTTGTGCACGTGAAAGAATTGGATGAAAACCTCCCATCGAGGCCTAATAGCAGTCCAGTGGATGCTGTTCCCCAACCTTCACTGAGCTCTTGGGGTCTTGTGATTTGTCATTTAGCACTGTGTATGAAAAAAAAAAATTCTACTCAGAGGTGAAATCATTCCTATTCTCCTCAAGTATGAGCCCTTGAAATTTTTGTGACCTGGCTAAATATAGCCCTTTGTGTGCACAAAAGTACTTCTCAGAGGTAAAATAACCCAACTCAAAGGTGTATAGTACTTGTCATAGAGTAATTATTGGAACAGTAGGTTAGGGGTTGACTCAGTGTACCAGGCTCATAACCTGTAACTCCCAGGTTAGAGTCTCAACTATGCAAGTTCTTCCCCCCCTCCCCTCACCTCAGTGAGAAAGTGGACACTGATGAACTTGGAAAGGGTGCTCTCCATCAGATGGACCTTAAAGAACGCACTGGATGGCCTCGATATAGGCTGCCATCTGTTCAGTGAATCCCTTTCCCATTCCATCTCTGAACCATTGAGGTATTTGTGACATGGCCATTTAACCTACTGTGTGCAAAAAAAGTGCCACTCAGAGATAAAACAGCCAGACCCAACAGGAACAATGAGTTAATGTAGTGAAATCATCAGAAAATATTAATAGTAAATGTATTAATGTTATTTGTAATATGTGTGTAAAATTTTTAAATTGTCTCACAAATGTTTTTTCTCCATGGATTTTATTTTACTATTACTGCAGCGGGAAAAGGGAATGAAAATGTGTAAGCAACTTCACTTTCGACGTCGGGAAAAAGTGATTGATTTTATGACTGCTTCAAAAACCCTCTGTTTTCCTTTTTTGGGGCTTCTAATCCTTGAAGATCAAATACTTCTTAGTGACATGATTAGGTAAGTAGAATATAAGCTTTATAGTTTGTTAAACAAAATCCATTAAAATAGGGAAAACTGTTTAACCCTTCCAGGGTTCAGTCTGAAAAACGGTTAAACCAAGGTGTTCTAGATGGGAGAGGGCCTGAGTATTAAAATCGTGACATCACATTAGGGGGGGGGGGACAGTTTAGTTTGCTCTGCAGCATTTTGGATTGAGTTGCAAGACATTTTGCAGGCTTTTACCGCTTTAAAATAATATAATGACAATTAATTTTATTTTGACATATTCTGTTTAATGTTTATCTTGCACATTATGTGTTATTTTTTGTACAAAATAACCATCACAGATTTGGTCTTTTTTTTTATTTATCGTTAAAAAATTATTTCAATTTATTATTTAATCATTCAGATAACAGCTTTATCAGCTGTTATTGGAATTTTAGTTGAACATTTGCACGATTTTTTTTTTTATTTTGTCAATATGAATTAAAAACACATGTCTTGCCTCAACATTTACATCTCATATGTTTATTTCACATTATTACTAGTTATGGTTGATAAGAAAACTCTAAAACTTTATGCTATGTAGATCGTGGTGTACTTTTATATCTTGTGATAAATGACCAAACTCTTAATACACTTTTGTAAACAAACTAATGGTCATTATATAAAATGGAAATGTTTACTATGAAGTTTCAAATTATTTGTAGGTTACCTATAAATACATCATTTTTATAATTGTGATATTCAAAGGCTTATTTTTTAATAATCAACAGAAGGCAGATTTTCTCTTCAAATTCCAGTAGATCCATGAGAAATAATATCAGACGTTGCCATTGATTTTTAAAAACATCTCATTTGCCTGTTGTATCATTTCTAAAAGCACAAAATAACTTACAGCCATTGTCATAAATAACTCATTTGTAGGGCAAGATCACCCCTGTCTGTCAATCATTTCCCCATGTAAAAACGGCTTTTCATCAAATTCTAACTCTTTTTGCGTCTCGGTTATTTGTGATATGCATGCATTACAATTTGATATGGCCTTTGCCTTGTAAGCAGCATAGGCTGTAATGAAAACTAGTATTTTCTTTTCATTGTGATTTAAAATCATTTCCTTTATTTCATATTCTTTTATCACAGTTTTTCCCCTCTCAGAAAAAAATTATACTATTGTTAACTTCTTTAGACGAAAATCCAAAAAACACCTTTGGCTGACATATGCCAAATTTACTACTCTTATTTTGAATAAATTATTAATTCATATCTTTTTCTCCAATTGAAATACTTTTTGTATACTAACGTTGTAGTCAGAGCAGGGCAGGACTTATGTATAAGCTAATTAAGCTACAGATTAGGGCCTCAAAAAAATGCATTTCAAGTTTTACTTTACAGCATTTGTGAATTTGTATTAATGTTATTAACAAAATTAATAAGTTACAAAATATAAGAAATGTTTTCACCACTCTAGTTCCAACTTTATTTTTTAATGTTTCCTTCAGTCAGAATAAATAAATATATATTTGGACTTCCAATTTTTTGGGGGGGTGGGGGAGGGCTCTTAAACTTAGATTAGGGCCTCATAGAAAATCAAAGGCAGGCACTAGTTAAATTACTCATTTTATATCATCGAAAATGTTTTAATATCATCAAATTTAAAATGTTTCCCACAAACAACTGTTTTATTAGTTATACACTTTTTATCTAAATAGGTATAAAAATAATAAATAGGAATTTTACCTATCTAGAATAGTTTTTCTTTCTTGTCTTTTAGAATCGAAACACTGCAACATAAGGCATATCATAATTCAATCAACAATTTGGAACACAACACTTTCTTGTCATGTTTCAAAAAGAAATCAGTACTACATAGTTATTGTACACTGGGTTAAATCAAGGTGTTCTAGATGGGAGAGGTCTTAGCATCTAATGCAGATTGATGATTCACCATTAAGATTCACCACTAAAGCAGATTTTAGTTTTATATATGAATCTAATAATAAATCAAAAAGAAATCAGTACTACACAGTTAATGTACACACTAAAATCAGCAGATGCAACTGCTTTCACAAAGGCTACAATAATAACTGTTGTTCATTACTATGTATCCATTACATCCAATAAAACGAAAAGTGGTCACTTTGCCCACACCATTACTACATAACCAGATAAAGGCGCCCCCTCCCATGATGTGGCACACGACTCGTACCACAATGCCCAGGCCCTCCCATTCTAGATCATACTTTATCTGAAGCCCTGGTTAAATTCGCAGGTAGAGCTATTTTTTCACTGTGCTCATCCAAAACATCATTAACTTCAGAACTGTTTTGGCAAATAGCTAATCAACAGAAATAGATCATGTTATAGACAAAATTAAACTGCATTGTGTAGTTTCTGAAAATGATTTTAAATAAAAATGAGGATAGTATTAATTTGAAAAAGATTTTCTCAGAGTAATATATTAAAAAATATCTGGCAAGGTAAATAAAAATTTATTTAAAAAGCTAATAAACCAAAATACTTAGATATGAATAAAAAGGTCCATGCTTTTTGTCAACTCTGCTCAATCAAATAAAAAGTGAATTTGAGAATTTTTTACTACATAACCAAATTAACAGAGAAAGGTCATGTTATGTACCAAATTAAACAGCATTTAAATTCTAATTTTATGAAAAAAATACATAAATGAAATGACAAACATGTTAATTTTAATAAGTGTTGAGGCTTTATGGTGGCATGCAGATTTTTATCAAAACTTTAACTGGAATAGCTATAACTCTTTAAGTTGAACCAAGTTATATAATTGAAAATGTCAAACCAAAATTCAAGATAAAGAAGGCATTACACTTGATCAGCAATGTTTGATCTTTGCTGGGAAACAGCTGAAGATTGTTATACTCTATCTAATTACAACATTCAAAGGGAATCATCGTAAGGTGCTTCATTTAATGGCAAAAGAAAAACTCGGGCTTATATTGTGCCATATTTGCTTCAAATAGTTTCATGTTACTTCCCTGTTAGCAATATACTTTCAGGCCAACCATATTGCCAGTAGTTATTATTTACTGAAAAAAATGAATAGAAATTGCCTTGCAACACTAATAACACCAAATGATATACAAGTTGATATACAGTTGCTGCAAACTGATGGTGACACAGTCTCACTGGAAACAGATAAATGATAATGATGTTGACCCTGGAAGAATTAATAATCATATGAATATTTTTCCTTCCAATTTAAGTAAGAGGTATAATTTGATTGAATAGTTTAATTGTAAGAGCAATTGGCATATATCCAATGGAGTTATTTATTCCACATAATAGAGCATGGCATATAATGGACAATTATTCTTTTTAAGAGAAGCATTAAAATTATATAACATTAATCTTCTAGTTAATTATGTGATATTTAACATATAATTTTCTTTTCTACGATTTTCTTCAAAAATATGTAATGTTCAGTTTATAGCAATGAATTTAATATTATCTGTAGGTTCACTAAAGAAGGATACTTGCCTTATATGGATTGTACACATCATTTTCCATCATCCATGAAGCTACAGCAGAATGACTGGTCAACCATGACACCGGTATTTTGTTTTTCTTTCTCAGACCACATTAATAAATAGCTGTATTTACTATTACTTTTTCACCTTTGCTTTTTGTAATTTAAAATCATCCACCCACCCATTTTAGCATCCCTGAGGTAGTGCTTACTACCTTTGCTGTTTTCAAAACTTGCTACTGCAACCTTTCTGCTCACTATGACCTAAGCTTTCCACATTTGCCATAGCAGTTTTGTGTTTTTTTTTTTGCAGCACCATACATGTTCAGGGCTAGTTGCTTGATTATTTGAGTTGTTACCAACTTCTTAGTAGCTTCTTTGTTTCAAAAAATAATAATGAATATAATAAAGGGGATCCTCAAGGAACTGCTTGCCACAGAAGTCTGACAGGAGCCTGTCATTTATACCGCCATAGTAGAGGATCTATGAAGAAGGTGAGACCTCTGCAGAAAGGTGACACAAACATCCATTCCTTATTCAGGGTTTGAACCTACCAAAGTTCTTTACAATTTGGCTTTGCAGAAATGTTTATCTAGAGCTGCAACTGCTGCATTGAGCCATTTCTAATAGGGTTCGATTTGACATCATCTGTAGCCTTATTCCTCATGTCTTTAGAAATATAGTCCAAAATTGTATTTGCTACTGTATCATCTTGTATATAGCTAATCTATCTTCCTACATCTAATCAATGTGCCAGGACCATTTCTAGCTGGGCTGAGTGCAAAGTAATTATGGATGCAAAATAATTTTCAGGGCTTAAAAACATGAAGCTCTTTTTATTTATTTATTTTTCTAAAGCTTAATATTTTTCACATAAAATTTTAATGAGCAGAAAATACACATGCTAAAAATTTCCTATTACATATTGAGGCAAATATAGACTAAATCATCAATATGATTTTAAGCATGCAGCCAGGTATGATGCATGCTTAAAATCTTGGTTATACAGTAAAACCAGCTCTGCATCCTGCATATGAGCAATATCATTAAACATCTCTTCCTAAACATGATGATGCTCAAAAAGTGATTGATAACTCCTTCATTGATTCTCATAATTATTCACAAAAATTATGTACTACTCAAGATGCATTGCAAACATCTGTAGCCAAAAGTATTAAGAATCTTGGTTATACAGTTTACATAGAACTCAATTTTATCACAATAACAAACTTTAGAAGGATTGAGCTGGGTTATATATCTTTCATATAATAAAAATTGACACTTTTTTTTTTCACATACTATGAGCTAAATGGCCATATCATAAGGGCTCAGAGAAGGTTGTGGGAAGGGGATGTACTGGACAGCTGTTAAATAACAAACAAGCGCCTCCCATTAGAGCCATCCAGCATATTCTTCATGGGGCCATGGCTTAACATCCCATCTGACAGATGGCAGCCTTCCTAATGCATTGGTGTTCTTTTTCTGACTGGGAGCAGCATGGGGGTTAGTGAAGATAAATCTCAATGCTGGAACACTTGGGACTTGAACCCGGTAACTGCAGATTATGAATGTGGCATTCTATCAACTGTGCCACCCCACTTTAAAAGGGCACCTAAATTTGTAGGTATAATCAGTTTTTTGGGGTTTTTTTCCAATTAAATTTATTCATATATATACATTTACATCATCATTTTGCTATTACATTTAATTTACATTTTATGAATATGTTTAATAAGCAACAATGACTAATGTTTTTATTACTCCCACTTGAGAAAATACTTGTATGGGGGATTGTACAGACATGTTGAAAATCCACTTCAACTGATTACAAACTTATTAGTATTGAAAAGATTTTTTATGCAATAGGGGATCATATTATTTAGTTAATCAGTGTAATACTTTTTAAATATATTCTTTGTAGCTAATATTTCTGTTAACAGGAGGTGTGTCAATATTGTATTATTTTATTTATTGTAAAATTTCTAACAGTCATATTTCCACTCATGTCTCACATGTTTTATAACTCTAAAATCATGTAATTTTTTGTATTTTCAAGAAGCCTAAGATTTTATAATTCTCTCTTATGTTTTCTCTCTCCTATTATTATGTTTACATCTAATAACATGGTTTCGACACACTGCAAAGACTTTATGTATTTGTACATTCTGCCTTAGGATTAAAGACTGTAATTTAAATGGGATTTGATTCAAGCATTGTACATTACCTTTAACAAAGATTTGATTCTGTTCCTCTATCCAGATATACTCTCAAATAACAAACTCTGAACTTCTTTAATATTTTTCACTGAGAAAAGGGGTATGGGTTTGCTCAGTTGGTAGCATTGCCAGACTTGTAATCTGCAATTCCCAGGTTCAAGTCCTGACTAGTTCCTGCTTTGAGAATTTTATCTGGTAATTCTCATACTACCCACGGTGAGAAAGGAAACACTGCTGGGCTTAGAAAGGCTGACATCCATCAGATGGGATGTTAAGCTGTGGTCCCTTGTGCAGGAAAGCCATACTCTGTGCACATCAAAGAACATGCTGGATGGCTTTGATGGAAAATTTCCATCTTTCTTCTAACAGCTTCAGTAAATTCTCTCTCCAAAAGTTCAGTGGTAAAGCAACCCAACAACCCAAATTCTTCATAAAAATCAATCTTAGTTCTAAGCCTAATATTATTTTTACATTTAAGACAAGTTCATTATTTACAAACCAATTTCTAATTGCAATCAAATTAAATTTATTTCATCGAGTAATTTATCATCTATCCCGGAATATATTACAGCCACACCATCAGCAAATGCTACAATTTTCCCACTAAGTGGTAAATTGTAATTTTTAAAAATTTCTTAAATCATATCAAAATATAACATATATTGAAGTGTTTAAGTTTAAAGTTTTACCTGTTGATTTTTGCATGAAAAAATATAGTAAATCTAAACTAATTCCATTTTTAATGCTTTATCAGTCAACCACAGCACTTTTGTCATTTTTTAATAGAATTGATTTCATGTACTTGCTTATGGCTTAATTCAATTGTTCCTTAAATAGATTGATTATCAATCAGTGTTGTTTTCTTAACTGCACTGTTCTTTGTCAAAACCTTGCATTGTTTTCAGAGCTTTTAATGAAGAAAACTGAGTTTGATCAGTATTGGGTGTTGGATAATGAAACAAATGTTTACATCAAGTTTGCTTTATATTTTACTAGCTTTAAAACTTCTTTGTGTTTTTTTGTACTATAAAATGATAGTTACTATCTATATCATTTTCCCAAGACACCAGAGGTTACATGAATATAATCTTAGGACTTTTTATTGACTTTAAAAAAATTGCCTTAATACTTTGAGTCCAAGGTTTTTGCCTAAATCCTAAAACCCCTAAATCATATAAAATATCATCAGCCAAAAAGTTATTAATACAAGCTCATACAGTATCTATCAAAATGAGACCAATGGTACCACTGCTAGGCTCAAAGTATTAAGATTGCAGAAACAATTTGCATTTGCCTTATCTCTCAAGTAATTCTGCTTCTCTTGCTCCTTTTGAGCTAGAACAATTCTTGTTGGATATTGTATTCTTGGATATTGTATTGCATGTTTTAAATGGTTTACTTCTTATCTCTGTAATACTCAAATCTCATTTATGATAATGAGTAAAATGCCTATAATGGAAAGCTTGAACTATTGCTTGATCTCTGAAATTCTCAATATTAAATATTTTCTTTTTACTTTGTAGACAACATTTTTTAGTTTCAACTGTAAAATATTCTGAACAAAGTAATAATTGGAATCAGAATGGTGTAGATCTCTAAATTATGTGTATGATCAGAACTAATTTCTTTTTTGACCTTATGTTCCTATCTGGTAGGGTGGGCTCAGTCGGTAGTGCAATTGCCTTGTAATCTGCAGTTCCCAGGTTCGAGTCCCAGTTGGATCAGCATTGAGATTTATCTCAGCAAAACTCCCTGCCCTTCCCACAGTCAGTAGGGGACACTGATGGGCTTGGAAAGGCACCATCCATTGGATGGGATATTAAACTGTGGCCCTGTGCGTGTGAGAGCCATACCCTGTGCTCATTAAAGAACACATTGGATGGCCTTGACAGGAGGCTATCATCTGTCTCCCAACAGCTGTTCCAGTGGGTCCCCTCCCCTAACCTTCTCTGAGCCTTTGGGGTCCTTGTGACATGGCCATGGCATGCAGAAAAGTGCTGTTCAGAAGTAAAACAACCCAACTCAAATCCTATCTGAGTCATCTTTTACTCTTAATGCCTAATAAATCATATTTCTATGTAAAGTTTCCAAGTGTCTCCTTAAGAGAATTTAGAATATTTTAGATTCATAAATTCATCCATTCTTGATCTCATCAGAAGTCTTACTTTGGGACATTGCAGCATATGACATTATTTCCTAATCAGTCTTAAATTTACTGTAAGAAACCTTTCAGTATTGCAGTTATAAACCTTAACACTTCCAGTGTCCAGTCTGAAAAACTGGTTCCCATCCAGAGGCCAAGCTATTTTCTCCCTATGCTTAGCCAAAAAAATTAACTTTAAAACTTTTTTGCCAAATTAATCAGCATTTAATTCTGGATTTTCAGAAGCTAAAATATTTAACAAAAACAACATATAAGTTTTATTTTAATAGGACTTTTTTTAGAGTCATGTAGTAAAAAAAAAATGCATCTGGCAACACAAAAATTTATTTTAAAAAACAACTAATAGACAGAAATGATTATAATGCACATGAATAGAAAAGGCTATTTATTTCTGAATAACAAAAATTTAATTTTTTTGGTTTCAAATAAATAAAAATATTTTTTCGTTTTGTAATTTTTTTCTCGGTTACCATACTTTGAGAAAATTTCAGGCTTTTGTCCAATTATGTTGAGTCAGATAAACAAGTCAACTTGAGAATTAAAAAAAAAATCAATCAATGGAAATAGGTCATGTTATATACCAAATTAAACAGAATTTAATTACAAATTTTATGAAAATAAATAATATAAACAAATTTACAAGCATATTGATTTTAATAAGCCCTTTTCAATGTGATATGGTGAAAAACAAAGATTGTACTATACAATTAAGTCTATTTTGGAAAACCCGATAATAAAAATAGATAAATTATATATTTATCGAAAGGAAATTTCCTCCTGAATAATATAATATTCAACCTGAAATATGATTTTTATTTCTTTTAATGATTCTTTTTGTATCATATATGTTTTAAACACGGCCAGTGTTATACAATATGACTTGGACTTCTCACATTCACAGGATTTTCTGAACTGGTTATGAAATAGAAAAAACTTCCTTGGCTGCTTTTTTTTTGTTAAACATTATGAATTATTTTCTTTGGGTGTTGAAGTTTGACAATCTTGGCTAAATGCAGAAAGGTTTGTGCACCAAAGCAAGGGAAAAAAAAAACAGTGTTTTATCATCTGTGTGGCACAGCCAAAGTACTGAGGTGGAGAGGGGGGGCGGGGTGTTTGCCTTTGAAATCATTCAGTGTAAACAGAAAAACTTGTAATTTTGAAAAAAATTATATTTTTCTAGAGGGGGGGGGGGGGTGAAACTTTGTACATGAGTTTAGCTGAGGGGACTCCTTTTCGAAATTGCCCTCCCACATGAAGGCTGATTTCCATAGCAAGGAAGTCTATTTTACTTTCCTGTCCAAGACATTCATTTTCAGAAAATGGTACAACTCAAAGTTTTTTTGCTAATAAACAAGAAATAATAAAAGAAAAATTACATATAACCCATTGGGATGTTAAATAAAATATCCATAACAACTTTTAAGTCTGCCTCCGATCTAGCATAACTCGGAAAGATCGCTGACTAACGGAAGTAAAGCACAGTACATGCAGGAGGATTACGATTTTATGATACTATAATCTACAGAAATGAATTTTCTTCCATATCCAAGACCTCAATTTATTTTCAGAAAATGATACCAGATCAAAGTTTTACTGGAAAAGTAATAAATAATAAAATAAAAATTAACATATAGCCTAATGCAATGTTAAAATATCCGCAGCAACAAGTTGTAGGCCAGCCATACGATGTAGCATAACTATGAAAAAAGCAATACTTATTGATCGGAAAGATTGCAAATTTCTGAAAATAAATCTACTGAAATGAAAACTAAGGTTTAAATATAAAAAAGTAAATACTAACTTTACAAAGGGTATCCAATAAGCTGTACCAAAACTGTAAAAAGCACTTATAGACACAGGACGGAGATAGGATGTGTCAGCCATCTGTGTCTTGTTTGCCTCAGTGAAGCATAACTAATTAAATGCAGCTGCACCCAGAATTTCTAAGAAGGATGTGTTTACTTCCAGTTTTGATTTTAAGAACAAGAAAGATGCATAGAATGCTGGGAAAATGATAAAAATAACTTGGGAATACTGAAATAGGTTTCTGACAGAAAAGAGTGAAGCAGAAAAAAAATGGCTTTACGTATTTTGTAATTACTTTTAAAATCTATTGTTTTTAAAAATAGCAGTTTTTTGTTAATTTTCAGGAGATTTTCAAAAATTTAAGGAAAAATTTGTTGATAATAGTTCAAATCAAACTTGTGAGCTTAAATTGGAAGGTTGCTTCAGCAAATTGGAACGTTAAGAAGAAATCGACAATACCGTTTAGTGCTTCTAAGAAATGGCAATCAGATGGCTTTATAAAATTATTTATATTTATATATAATATAGTTTAATAAAATAGGCATCAAATTAAGAAACAAAATATTTTTCGAGAGTCTGAATTTATATTTTTATAAGATATATATTCAAAAAAAATTACAATGACAATTTTTATTTTTTTTAAACTAAAAACAGATACATATGTCCTTGGCACCTCATTTGAGATTCTGCAAACATATACAGATGACATGAACACTGGAAATGTTAAAGAGCATGGTTTGCATTCCTCCTAAGCAGTAATCTTAAAGTTTGCTTATGCTAATTATCATTCTGGCTTGAAAGTTTAAGAGATAAATCTGTGTTGAAACTTTCCTCATTGTCTTACTTGGCCTCATTTAGATCCTAGATATCAGACTATTACTGCAGAAATTAAACTTTAATGATTTTTACAATTATGCATAATATATATGCAACAGAAATTAATTTTGAAAGCTCTTTGTGCTACTATAGTCAACATTGTGCTATTATTGTGCATCAGCTTATGCATATGCTGTTTAAACTTGCCTTATAATGTACAAGAATGATTTCAAGAAATGTTAAGTTTTTAGTGCTGTAATGAAAGAGTAAAAAGAATGTTTCGTATTAAGTGAAAAATTTTTTAAAAAATGGCAGTGAAGAACTGCAGATAAATTATTAAAAATGCAAATTATTAAATGTTGCTAAGCTTATTTGTGTCATTTAATTAATAAAACATTAAATCAATAATACAAAAACTTATTATTTTTCATATTTTGATATCAGAACTGCTGCACACTGTTTTTTTAACATCCAGATTTATTACAAATTACAAGGACTTTTTTGTCATTCTTGATCTTTATTAATTTTTTTCATTTTATATTTTTCAGATAACACCACCAAAAATGAAGAAAATTTGTGATTTAAGCCATGAACTTGCAAAATTTATTCAACTTCCTGAAATTAAGCATCGTCCACTTCTTCCTATTGTAATCAGATTTATTAAGGACTTAAATTTGCCAGGTAAAAACTAAGTTTTTAAATCTCAGATAATTATGATGAAGGAAAATCATGTCATAGATTAGCAGCTCTTTGGCTCAAGAGATTATTGGTCTAAGAGTTAATGAAGAGATGTATTTTTTTAATAAATTTGTTAAAACTTAAATAATTTTTCTTTAATTATTAGTTAAATTATTTTCTAAGTATAGCATTGTTAAATACAATTAAGTAAATATTGGTAAACCAGTTTATCACTCAAATATATCCATTCTGGTGTTCTGCAGTAAAAGTTTCAGAATTGCTGATAATATGATCAATAGGTTTATTTCCATTCATTCTTTCACAGTTGAGAGTATTGAAAGAATAATCTTTAGACTTAGTATTTATTTTTGAGAGATGTAATACAGGACATAGTAAAATTCCAAAATCGTAGCTTGAACATTTTTATTTTTTAACTGATTTGTAAAAATATAGCTGTATATGGAAGAAAAAGCTGAACTAGTGCTCTTACATGCAGGAGATTTAAACCAAAAAGACATGGTGAATGATTCCACTGCTGACATATAAAAAAGCTCCTGTCTTATCAAGAAACAGGGCCAAAGTTAATGAAATTATTTAGTGAAATTTGAAGTGTTGCAGATAAAAAATGGTTGTCCATGTTCAGGTATCTGATTAGACTGCAAATATGTTAGCAAAGGTTGTGGTGAGCCCCCATAGATCAGTGTGAAAAAATGGACCAAGAAGTGGAAATAAGTTATGTATGTTACACATATTTTAAAGTGCACAAGTGTCACCCTTACAGAATCACAGGCATGCATGAACTTCAAAGGAATAATTGCAACAGATGTTAAGAGTTTTGTGGCTGAATAATACAGCATCAATTAGTGCAACCTTCCATCTATTTTGATATTCTGTACTTATGAGGCTATTTTTCATTGAAGTGGAATCGTAAACCATTGTAACTTCTGTTACTGGTCGAATAAGAATCCCCATTGGATGAAAGAGATCTATTTTCAGAATGATCCAAAGGTATAAATGTAATAATCTGGTGTGACATCCATGGAATAACATTACTCTAACCATACTTTTTTTTATGATACTATATGGAAAAACATGTTTCAAATGTTGAATGGAAAGTCTTGGCTCCTTAGATGGTATGCAACTTGCAGTGTTACCGCATTTCTGTTTTCAGCTTGACGGGACACCTCACATTTTACCGTGATTACTCATCAGTGGTTAAATGCCAGGATACCAAGAAAATGGATTGGGTGCCATGGACTAGTGGAATGGTCCCCTCAATTGCCAGACATGTCTCCTCTAGACTATTTTTTTTTTCCTTATGGGGCCATTTGAAATCTGTTGTATATGCCAACTGCCCATGAACAACTGAGGCATTTAAAGAACTTATTCAAGATAAATGTGGCAAAATCAGTACAAATAAACTGCATGCAGTCACTGAAAGTACAAAATGTTGAGTTTATTCTTGCAAAGCATTCCTCAGATTGCAGTTTTAGCATTTACTAGACTAAGCCTGTGATTCTGAAATTTTCTTACACTGTGTATTTTATACAATTTTTCAGATGCCAAAGCCGAGTGGTTAGTGCACTTCGCTACTGATCAGAGGGACCTGGGTTCAAACCCCAGATAAGGCATGGATGTTCGTGTCATTTTTCTGCTGAGATCCCGCAATCCTAACAGACTTTATACTATGGTGTATATAACCTGAAAGGCTCTTGTCAGACCTCTGTGACAAGCAGTTGCTTGAGTGGGTATTTATTTTGTATGATTGTGCAGCAACTCATAACAAGTAAAATGTTCAAATTTTTTTACAATATTTAAATATTTTTTTTTCTTCATGTGATATAATCAGATTCCCTTCCCTCTTTTTGTCAAATGCTTAGAAATTTGTATCTTTTTTTCAGACAGTCTTTCTGAGAGTAGTATACACTTTAAGCATACCTGACAATTGCTTTGAGGAAACTTGTTCTATTTCAAAACAATACCTAACAATTTGCTTTGAGGAAATTTGTTTTATTTCAAGCAATTATTCCTGATAATATGCTTTGATGAAATTTGTTTTATTTCAAAACAATTATTTTATTCTCAAATAAAGTCCTTAAAAAATCATTCTATAGACTGAGATATTATTTTGAGAATGAATTTTCAGTCTTGTTTTTATAGCTTGCTATTGTTACAACTTTATAGTCTATTAACTGAATATTATTGATTAAGTAAGCTAATATCTGTTGCAAAGGAACTATTTAATACAAGCAATTATCCCTTAGTGACTTTGTGCACAAGAAGAGCAGTCATTGGGTAGTTGTGCTTTGGGTTTTATTTTAAGACTTGTGAAGCATTTTAAAATGATAAAATATTACCGCAATAATATATTTGGCTTTCTAATGCTATTTTTCAATGATGCAATGTCTAAAAATGCACCACTGTGTTCAATTTCTTTTATTGTATTAGTTCTTAGTATTCAGATTTTTTCATAACTTATTTTTAATATAAACTTGAGACATTAAAAGACTTTATTTTTGCTTATTAAAATACATCATAAGCACATAATTTGCTTTATAACTAATTCACAATTTTTATTATTATAGTAAAATAATATAAATATATTACCCTGCAAACAGCTGCTTGTACAGAGATCTGATAGAAGCCTGTCAGTATAGTATGCCATAGAGAAGGTCTGTGAGGAAGGCAAGACCTCAGCTTAAAACAACACAAAGAAATATCTATGCCTTACCTGGGGCTGGAACATACATCCCTTTGATTAGTAACCAAACACACTAACCACAACCACCAGATGGCTATTATTGCATTGATGTTAATTTATAGTAATAAATCTAGCAATAAATTATTTTTAGTTTTTTTTAAATAGTTTTGACTGCCATATATCAAGATTGTGATAAGTGGTGACATAAATCATTCATTGATTACCTTTTATACATATTAGTATAAGGTACTTATTTCCTGGAAGGCATTGTTGATTTAATCAGTAGCATGCCAGACTCATAATCTGATGTTCCCAGGTCCAGTCCCCATGGTGCCTACATTGAAATTTTGTCTTCAAAGCCTTTCTCTCCCTCAATGTGAAAGGGGACATCAATGAGTGTGGAAATGGCTGTTCACCATCAGATAGGATAGTCACATCCTTTTCATGTTAAAGAACACATCAAATGATCTTGACAATAGACTTTCATCTGTCTCCTAGCAGTCTAGTCTTGTGTTAGGCTTGCTTTGATGCAACTTTATAAGTGTTAAGAGTTTAAATTTGTTGCCCTTAATCTTTCATACCCAGCTTTTGCTTGGAGACCTTGATTATTTGTATGATTTAGCCAAATGTACAAAAAAAGTGCTGCCTAGAAGTAATACAAGTTATATACTATTTTTTTATGGGGGGGGGGGAGTGTCAGATGAAAGATTTTTATAGCAGACATTTTAATTACACTGCCTCAAATATAAAATAGTAATTTTTGTTGTTTCAGATGAACTTGTATGTGTTACTAGAAGATTATTGCAAAACTTCCTTTTTCCTACATCATGGTATCCATGTGAATGTTCATCCTTACTTAGTTCAATTCCAATGTATGAGGTTCAAGCAATGGCATATATTTTGGTCACTTTAAAGATGCTCTTTGGATTAGATGGGAAAACAGAAAAGTATTTATATTCTTATGACTATTATTAATAATTTTTCTTGATTTTTTTTTTGTTACAAAGCATTCTCTTTCTCCATAATATAAGTGAAAAAGTTTTAAGTAATTTATCTTATAAATTTGTTTATGTTAAACTGAAAGTTGATCCTTAATATTGTAATATTGTTTTCTATATTTGTTATTCTCTTTTCTAAATTTCCTCTTATTATAATGGTTTACATTAAGTCATATTTATATATACATATTTCTTATACTAATTAAGCACACTAGACAAAAATTTCATAACATAGAAGGTAGTGTTGATACATCAGATGTCATGCCTGTAGTAATGCAAACTATATAGAGACATGACCTCCATGGTAATGTCATCAGTCTGTGTGGAATGCCAGTTACATGATGTTCCTGCTATGAATCATGAGTAGGAAGAAAGATTTGGCTGAGTGGCAAAAGGATGTTGCATTGGTGTTGCCTTTTGTGCTTCATATGAAGGACAAATGGCAACACCTGGTCATTCAGCAAAACACCAGCAAATACAACAACATCCTTCTGCTGGTGTTCCAGGATGATAACTGCTGGGTGCATAGGGTCAAAACTGTTTCTGATTGGCACTAGGAGCGTGAAGTAACATTGAGGCACCTCGACTGGCCTGCAAAGGCACTGAGTGTAAATCCCATTGAAAATCTTTGGGACTATTTGGAATAGAGGGTGAAATACAGAAATAGACATCCATGTAATCAAGCATTTTTAATTCTTATGACTATTATTAATCATTTTTCTTGATTTTTTTGTTACAAAGCATTCTCTTTCTTCATAATATAAGTGAAAAAGTTTTAAGTAATTTATCTTATAAATTTGTTTATGTTAAACTGAAAGTTGATTCATTTATTATAATATACCAATTGTTATTATTATACCAATTGCTAAGTGCTATTGTTGGAGGACTAGAATTAATATAAACATATCTGATGACCAGTAGAGTCTGTACCTAACAGGATTGCTGCTGTAATTTATGTGAAGGGAAGTGTTCACAGTATTAAGTGAGAAATTACAGAGGTGATTAATTTTTTCTCTGGTAAGCTTGTTAAGTAGGCCTACCACGTAATTTATTAAGTTCCTACAGACCTGTTTCACTGACTTCTTGTCTTGGGAAAGTATTTGAAAGGATGATACTTTACAGACTCAATTGGTTTCTTGAATACTCTGGACTGCTATCTCCTTTCCAAACGGGCTTTCGGAGAGGAATGTCATCTCAAGATAATTTACTGCAACTAATTGCTGAGTCACAAAATGCTCTTTCCATAAAACAAAGAGTGGCTGTGGTTTTCTTCGATATCCAACATGCTTTTGACAGTGTTTGGCATCTTGGACTCCTTTTTAAGCTTTTAAAATTAGGAATAACTGGCAATCTGTTTAACTATATAGTTTCTGAAAGATAGAAAAATTCAAGTAAAATTAGGAAATGTTTTTTCAGCTCTTATCCCTGTTTCTGAGGGTTTACCACAGGGCATCGTTCTCAGCCCTGTGCTTTTCAACATCATGCTTCAGGACCTACCTAAGTGCTTAAACAAAAATATTAAATATTCAATTTTTGCTGATGATTTGACTGTTTGGGTTACTGGCAGAGATCCTGACATCCTTCAAAAGAATCTACAAATAGCAGTCAGTCAAGTCCATAAGTTTTTAGATGAATGGGGATTTTCAGTTTCACAAGATAAAACTAAGTGTTTAATTATTTCCAGACCACGATCTAAGCACTTCCCATTAAGACTACAAATTAACAATGAGCCTATTGAAGTTGTTAAAGAACACAAATTTCTTGGTGTCCTTCTTGACCATCATTTAATTTGGAAACCTCAAATTAATCTAGTCTGTCAAAAAGTTAATAGCAGATTGAATATGCTGAGATATCTAACTGGTACATCGTGGGGAGCTAAATCTAAAACTCTCCTTATTTTCTACAAAGTTTTAATACGCCCGATTCCGAGTGTGGTAGCCAACTTTACCTTAATGCTTCCGATTCCTTGTGCAAAAAGCTTGAAACCTGTCAAAATAAAGCTATTAGATGTTGCCTCGGATTACTTCCTGGATCTCTAACCCTTCCCTCCCTTGCTGAAGCTGCCACACCTCCAATCAGCGTTAGAAGAAATTCCATTGTTTTTAAAAGTGTAGCAAGAATGAAAACCAAGACCAAAAAAAAAATCTAATCTTAGATAAAATTTTGAACTGCAAAAGATCGAGCATTTTTAGAAGTATCAAAAGTAATATTTTCCTTTTAAATTTGATTAACAGAAATATTGCAGGAGATAGCATACCCGATTTTCCCATTTGGAATATCTCTAGGCCAGATATTTTTCCTTACATCCCTGACGTGATTTCAAAACATCACTACCCTTCTGAAGAACTATGGGCTCTTACCATGCAGTATATTGGTGGGAGATTTGCTGGTTTTTGCCACATCTTTACTGATGGTTCTAGAAGTGATGAAACTGGAATAGTATCCTGTGCTTTCTGCATTCCTGGTCTCAGTATTAAAGAAGGATTTTCACTGTCTAATCCAACATCTGTTATGAATGGCGAACTTTGGGCTATCCTCAAGGCACTTGAATGGGCATTCATTTTTCATTCAGAAAAAATTCTGATTCTTTCAGACAGCAGGTCTTCAAGCTCTTCTAGCTGATCCACTTTCTACCTCTAACTGTTCATTAATTTCAGAAATATTATGGCAATGCAATAAATATGTTGAAGAAAATAAAAACCAAATTGTGATCCAGTGGATTCCTAGCCATATAGGAATCCATGGGAACGAAGAGGCAGACAAAACTGCTAGAAAGAGCTTACAGAAAACCGCAAACATATTTAACATCATTACATACAAAGATTTCTGCATTAGAGAAAATAAAATAACTCTCTGAATGGATTAAACTTTTTCAAAATAGTCGGAAAAAATGTTGGCCTATTCTATCGCAGCATCTTTAATAGCCCCCCACCCCAACTTCAAACATCTCATCTGAGCAGAAGACAAGAAACAGCTCTTTTCAGGATTAACCTTGATCACTGTTCTTTAAATGAAAAGCTCTTCAAAATTAACAAAAAACCTTCTCCACTTTGTGCCATCTGTAAAACTCCAGAAAATATTTCTCATGTCTTTTTACATTGTCCTCTCTATCAATTTCAACGACAAATTCTGAAGGAAAAGATGAAGAAGATTATTGATGAAGAATTGTCAATGAAATCTCGTCTCTGCAGAAGCTACAGTAAAAGCAATAGATTTAAAATTCAGACCCTGATTCTCAGTTTCTTGGAGGAAAGTTCTTTATTATACAGAATCTGAATTCATCCTTTGCTGGGTTTTCGTTTTTTGAAAATAAAAAGAAGAGGAATTTAATATACAAATATGAAATATTGACTGTTCAAGAAAAATGTGTTTTTGCTTACAAACTTTCTCTAGTGGCCAGTATCTCAAGTGATAACCTCATGGTTATTTTTGTGGTGGAACTGAAGAAAGAACTGTGACTGTTATTTTTTATACCTTGTTTGAAGTGTTAATTTTGTTTTTGAAATCTCTTTTGGCGCAGAAAAGAAAAGAAATTAAGATTCAAGAGTATTGGATTACAGAAAGTCTACTCTGCATAAGTAGGAACTTTTAAAAAATTCAGAAAAACCATTATTTTTATTTTCTACATTGTGATTTACACGTCCGATTCTTTGTTTGGGATAGCAGGAAACCCATTGTTGAAGGGTTTCTAACCTTCCCATCACATTTTATCACATCACACTGTCTTACATTTTTTTACAGACATAAAGTATTAATGATTTTCACAAAATTGATACTATCTTGTATTGCCAAGACCAAGCTCTTTAACCTTTTCTTCACCACCTACATTTCTCATTTTTTAACACTCTCCTTGACATTTCTAACGTGTTATTGTGCCTATGTGTGTACTTCTTTAACACTTTTTAGACTTGGACAACCAATTGCTAAATGCTATTTTGATTTTATCTTTTATTTCTCTCTGTGTTGGTTTTAATGTTTTATTCTGTGCAAAATATTTCAGTATTTTATACTCAATAAGCACTGAATTTTGACCACTCACCTAATACTCTACGATGCCTCCTTGGATTCAGATAACTAATTGGACTGCCTGAACACAACATGGCACGTTCAAGGTGTTGTGTGGAGGAGACAGGAGGACGAGATAGCAGAAGATATAGCTATCTCATGAATCTATTAACTATATTAATCTCATTAACATAGAAGTGATAAAACAAGAGTCATTAGACCTTGCAGAAGGAAGAGGCCAATGTTCTGAAAGAAATCAATAAGTAGCCGCATGGGCATTCACTGCAGCTTCTTGTTCTGGTGGGTACCAAGAAGGGAGGTAATGGAATAATCCGTGGTAATGATAGCATGAAGCTCCAAAAAAAACAGCTCTTTCAGCATTGTAGTGGGAGCAGTTCAGCAGTATGTGAGATACAGTCTCAAGTGTGCTGCATGTGCCACAGTTAGGACTGTAGGCTTTAACTAGAATGTGAAGCATAGAGTTGCTGTAGAAAATACCAACTCGGAGACAATGGAGGAGGGTTTCCTCAGATTTGCACAAAGTCTCCAAGGTTATGAGCAGTGAGAGAAGGGTTTACCAGGTACCTAAAAGAGGAACAGCTGGAGTCACTCTGCTACTGGGCAAGACGATACTGGTTCATCAGCTGTGAGACAAAAGTCTTGCAGTGTCTGAGAGAGAGAGGGAAATTAGTAGCCTACCGCTGACTCTCAAGTGCCTCTTTCGTGGTCCGATCAGCAAGCTCATTACCTGGTATCCCTACATGGGAGGGGATCCACTGGAAATGAATTGTGATACAGACAGAAGTGAGCTTGGAGCATATCTTCATGATCTTCTGAATAAGGAAGGGGTTGCAGCTCTTGCTGTCTCGCTTCTGGAGAGCTTGCAAGGCTGACTTCGAGTTGTAAAGGATGACAAAGTTGCCACTCCCAAGGCTGTGGATGAAAAGTACAGCTTCAAGGATAGCATGGATCTCAGCAAATGTGGAGGAAGTGAGATGTGGGAGACCAAACATCGGGCAATGTCAGTATCAGGGATGACAGAGGCAGCATGTAGTCTTTCCCGATCAACAGATCTGTCAGTGTAGACCTTGGTACACCTCTCGTATTGTGCAGTGATATAGTAGGTGGACAGAAATCTGATGGCCTCAGGATCTGAGTTGCTCTTTTGACCTACAGTTAGCTAGGTGGTAACAAGCTGACTGTAAACCACCCCACAGTTGAATAACAGTGACCAGTGGTATGTCAGCCCATCAAATACCCATTCCCTAACATCTAACTCTAATAAGAAGGCTAATAATAAGAATATTGAGATCTGGATGGTTGGCTGACCATGTGAAAAGGGTCAAAATGTTCAAGTTTTCTGAATGTATTTCAAGCTAAATATGAGTTTGATGACATTGTGCATTTTTCCCCCTGAAAGATACCATCATCATTGAGGGACAATGCTTAAGATTACTGGATCTGCAATAATATTCAAGTAGTCCCTACCCTTTATACATTGGTTAATCTGTATCAGAGGATCCAACTTATCCCAACATAACATTCCCCAGACCATGACACCATTGCCACTAGCCTGCACTGTCTGTACATTGCACATGAAATTCATTGCTTCGTATTGTTTTCACCATAAACATAGCCATTCATCTATAGGGTACAGAAAGAAATATGACACAAGTACTAACATACTTCCAGTAGTCTACAGTCCATGGATGATGTACCTGGCACACCAGAAACTATGCAAATTGTAGTTTCTGGTGTTGTGGATTTAGGAATGGAAGTCGTGGACATCTACCTGATGTTTCAAATAAGAAAGAATTCATTGCATTTACCATTAAAATATATTCTATTTTCCTATCCTACTTCCAATGTTGTATTTGCAGGTGAGAATCTCAACTGCTGCCTGCAGAAAGACCTGTCTTTCACCTCATACATTCACCTTGTATTCCCCACAATTCTTGTGCTTAGTGGTTGTTTTCCCATGAGTATTCCCGTCATTTACAACAGCTGTTCTGAAACCACTAACAAGACATACTGTTTTTGAGATAGAGGTCCACATACTTGGCACCAATAATCATGCTTTATTCAAATTCTGATAAATTCCTTTATTTGACACTGGGCTGGCATGAACTTTTGCGAGGCCGGGTTCCAAAATTGTACGGAGCCAAAAAAAAACACATTTATATGTACTTCTAAATTTTATAATAATAAATTATTTATTATAAGTACAAAGTGTGGTACATATCTACATACAATTTATAGGAACACAGAGTATATTATAAATATTACATAATATTTCGCTGCAAAATCTTTAGTTACGTCATCAAAATTGACCGATTTCGCTTTCTATTGAAAGAATAGTCAGTCATTGATTAGCGGATTCTGTGATTGGATTTACTATTGGGCTTGGAAAATAACTGATGTGCAATCTGGTGGTGGGATGTGGAGCTAGAGGAATGAGGATACATTGTGTTGGCTGCTGTGTTAAAGATAAGAAAATGGCATCGTTTTTTATTAGGAGTTTTTCGTGGACTGCGGGGCCTTTTAAAGTGTGTGGCCAAGTTCCAGGGAATCTGCTGAAGCCGCCTTGTGCCAGCCCTGATTTGACAGTTATTTATGTTACTTTTTAGTTCACATAATCTCAAACCGAAATCTGCTGTGTTGACATATATCAACTTTTATTCCACTTGTATGATTCCTTCTTCAGTATAGGGTGGGGTGGTCATAATTCAACGGCTACTGAATATCTATAATCTATATATAATTCAGTATTTCTATATGAAAATTTATTTTAAAAAATGACATGTAAGTGTCAGTTAACATCTCATAGAGGAGGAGATAGTTTTTAAAAAAGCTTTTGATGGGCAGCTAGTAAAAGTTTGTTGAATATCATTTCTAAACGATTTTGAAAGAGTTATGAATTAAATTATTTCTTGTCAAGCTGAATTTTATAAAAACGTTCAGACCTAAAGCAATCGGTAACAATCATGCAAAAGCTTTCAGCAGGGTGTGCTCTAAAACTGTTCTTTAAAGTGCGTGCTGATATACTCTCTTAATGATAATACAAACTAAAAATAAATAAAAATGTATTATCTTCCTACTTAGTACATTAAAAGGGAGCTTTTAACATAAATGATATTGCATAAGGGCATTTGTGGGTTATATTTCGATTTAGTATTTGAATGTAATATAATACACAGAAGGAAAAATGAGAGATCTATACTTTTTTGCTTTACAGATGATCTATACTTTCTTTACAGGATAATTAGCAGGACAGCAATGAAATTTGGTGAAATAATAAATGGTATGTTTATAAAAAATATTCTGCATTCTTTTTTGTTGTACAATCGAATAAATATGTTTTGTCATATAATAAAAAATTGCACCTGAATTTAGCAGTGTATTGTTTTCATGGCACTCATAATTTATCTAACACAGATTTCTTGATGAACTGTTATGCCAAAACATTGTGCCTTCTTAATCATTAAGTGGACTATAATCAATCTATATTTTTTAGTTATAGTATGATATCATGTTTTAAGACAAATATTTAGTCAAGCCATTCATTAATGAGTGCAATGGCAAAAATAGCAGTCATACCATAATACAACTGATGCCCAAAACCAAAATGTAAAAAAGAGGAAACTAATTATTAAAAATACACGTAAAAAGTATTATTTTTTTTTCGTAATAAGTAAAAGTAAATATATGCTTCCAAAAACGAAAGCATTAAAAAACAAGATTTACATTTTGTTAAATAAAAAACATTCATTTTTGGTACACTTGATATTATTCAGCATAAATTAATTTTTTGATCAATTTTTACAGGCAAAAACTGCCACCACCCACCACCCCCACACACACACACACTCTACTCCATCCTGCTGACAACCATGTGAACAACAAATTATTATTCAATTTTAGAGTATCATTTATGGTTTGAAAGGGCAAATTCCTGCTCTAGAAATGGAAAAATTAGAGAGTTTAACAAGCAGCAGTCAGAAGGTGAGAATACAATGGCATGCTCTGATAATTTATTACTTTATAATGTATTAGACCCTTTCAAATACAAAACATTTATGCATCTTGATAGCCATCTTTGCAATAACAAGACAGTTGTGAAATAGGAGGCATCTGTCAGTACTATGAAACATTACAAAGGAATTTCACCAGCTTAAATAGCAAAAGGATGTTCGGAGTAGATGAAAGTTTCTATCTGGTGAAGCACTGAAAACAGTGCATTCTTGACTACTAGCTTGTTATTGCAAAACATTATTTTCTCAGAGAACTTGTGAGGTACTCTCAATTGATTAAATAGGTTACAAAATAATTACGTTCTTATTGCAACCAACAAGCATTTTTTTTTTTTGGTGTTCTGCTTTCAATTCACTGCTCTTCATAGAATGAAGGATTATGTAGCATCAGTTAAATTTAAATGTATTTTGTTAACTTTTACAGGTTATCCTATGTTTGTGTGGGATAAATGGATAGAAAATGCAAAGCTGAAGGAAGAATTTTTGAAAAGCAGAAATATACCTTATTCTCATACGTAAGTTCCTAAGTATTTATTTTAAAAATTTATTTACTTTTCAACATATTATGATGCAAACTGTGTTTTATTACAGATTTAGTACCACTTGGTTCCAAATTTCCTCTTTGTGTGAGCTCCTGTCCACCAGCATGTTTGCTGTGCACAGGGAAGTCATATAATAAAGAATTTTGTGCTCCTGGAAAAGGGGGATCCTGGTCTGCTCACCTCAACTCGGGACTAGCGGGGTCCCCTTTGGCTTGTCTTGCCATTGGGGAGTCTATCTGTCATGGGGCTGGGCAGTGACTACATCCTGCTTTGGCCTCTGTTTCAGGTAAACAAGAGGTCCAGATGGTCCCATAGGATCATTTGGCTAGTGAGCTGGATATGCTTAGCCAGCCTGCCAAGCAATCGAGGGCTAGCCAACTATGCAGGACAGTGAGTGCCATGCCCATTTTTGGATACAGGTTAATATGTTTCCCCACACATTTGTTTCCCTTTTGATGTTACCTTTCTTTTGTGAGGACAGTTCAGTTTTCCCCTTTTTTTTTTTAACTTGTGATGACTTTGGTGAGTTCTTCACACTTTTCTTTTACCTTTCATTTATTTGTGAGGACTTTGCTCATTGGCTGTGTGGGTATAGTGCTGTGCAGCCCCATCTTTGTTGTCTTCATTGCCATTGATATCTTGTTCTTGCTTATCTAACTGAAGCAGTGGTCAGCAATGACTTGATTTTAGAGGGCATGTCCTTGTATCCATTCCATGGATGATCAGGTAATTGGGGACATATCCCCTTTTTTCCTAAGCAAAGGTTTGGAGGATCTTGCAGGATTTCCTAAGTCAGTCAAGTGCTTAATATCCAGTGACTTGCTGGCCAAAATTGCATGCTCAAAACATTCAGAGCTCCTCCTAAAGGCTACAGCAATTGGTTGGATGCCATCTCTATGATGCCTCACAAATTGCTTAATTCCTCCCAGGATGTGATCTCCGAGTGGATCCTCATCTAGGTTTCTGAGGAGAAAATCTTCTCATAGCTCTCGTCCCAAGGAATGACAGCCATCCACCAGATTTTGTAATGCCTTGATGGGAAGTTAGTACCCACCTGGGTACTAATCCTTACATTTGACATGCCACACCTGCCAACTACCATTAGGACAGATTACCTTCACTGCGAGATATGGCCGAACATCCCAAACCCTCTGCATTGTTTTCAATACCAGAGGTATGGCAATGCCTGCACAACTTGCCAGGGCAAATCCACCTGTGCTCATTGTGGCAGCCAAGATCACCTTGATACTGACTGCACAACTAAAAAGGCAAGCTGCTTGAACTATAGTGACAACCATCTGGCCTCCCACAACTGTTCAAAGTGACTGGAGGAAAAGGAGATACAAAGCCTTAAGACATTAACATATCCTATCCAGAGGTGAGAAAGCTCGCTTCACTGCCTGCACCACTTGGCAATGTCTCCTATGGCAGTGCAGTGATCAGAATGCCCATTGTTGCAATGGCTTCCGTGGCAGTGCAAACTGATATTAGCATCCCACTGTCTGAATCTTTCTCCTGGCTGCAAAGTACCTCCTTATGGAAGTGAAACCATGGTTGGTTTCAATAGCAAAACAAGCCAATTGGCCTTAACTGGCATAGAGTGGTTAGGGAGCTAACAACTGTTCCAGCAAGGCAAACATTTGTATTGTGTTAGCTCTAACTGAGGCAGTGGTCAGTGGTGACTTGATCTTAGAGGGCAGGTCCTTTTATGAGAAGGCCTGTAAAAGCTAGGAGTAGCATCTAGGATTCTTCTTTGTCCTATATGTCACAAATTAAAAAAATATCAACACCAGTTTCTATTCCTGTATCAGTGCTTTCTGCTACCACCTCTGGCAGGCTGCCTCTATCCCAACCCCAGACAGACCTTCCAAACCTAAGGGGGCCAGGGGAGGGGAAGAAAATGATGACAACCCTCTCCTTGAGCAGCAGTCTTGAATGACTCTAAGAGCACATATACACACATTGCCCTCAATTTGCCAAAATGTCACTGTGAATGGGAAAAACCAAACGGAAATCTTGTTCAGCCATTCTCCTAAGACCTGAAATGTCCACACTCCTACAGTGGAATTGTCATGGGTTCCACAGGAATCTTGATGACATCAAGGTCCTCCTTTGGGCACACAAACCCATCTCTGTGTGCCTGCAGGAGACATAGTTGCAGATAGTCGCTAATTCTATGATCTGGCACTTTACCCTCATTCTCCTGGATCCAGATAGAGAACAACCAGCTCGCAGGAGTGTCACCATCCTTGTGAGCAATCATTATCCATTCCAGGAGGATAAATCATTCCATTCCCTTCCCTTACCACCACTCTTAAGGTGGTAGCCTCCACCTCTTTGTGGGATTTTTTTCAACTGTCTGTTCTGTTTACTGCATGGAAGTATATTCTAGGAAAAGCTTGATGACCTTGTCTTACAGCTGCCATCCCCCTTCTCTTGGGGGACTTCAACAGAGACAGTTCACTTTGGGGCAGTACTGACATCAATGGGGAAGGTAGGTTCCTCAAGCAATGATTCCTGAATCCAACACCAGTGTCAGTACCTACTTTCATTCCCTGACCCGCACTTTCACTGCCATTGATCTCACCATCTGTTCCTCCTCAATTCTTCCACTCTTTACATAAGAGGTTGAGGACAACCCATATGGAAGTGATCACCATCGTGTAATCTGTATTATCTCTTGTGGGGAGCAATGAAGCCCTTCATATGTATCATGGTGGAGGTTTGATCAGGCTGACTGGAATGGCTTTGAACTCCTTTGTGAGTTTGATGAACATTGTCAGTCAGGAACCAATCAATATTGTAGTGGTGGAGATGATGGATTGTATTGCCAATGCATCTACCTTGACCATTCCAACCTAGTTTTCATAGTCTCTAAAACCGTGGTTGAATCCCAAATACACTGCAGCTTGTAACAGAACAAGGCTCAAGGAGTGTTTGAGAGATATCTGACATCCTCCAACCTTGAAGCTTTCAAGTGCAGCAGGGCAAAAGCCCATTTCTTCTGGTGGCAGAGCCAGAAGGAATCCTGGATCAAATATATGTCTTTTATCACTGGCACAACCAATTCTAAGGTTGTGTGAAATAAAATTTGGAAGATTGGTAAATGCACATTCCACTCATTATCGATCCTGGAGCACAATCGACAGACAATTGCTGATCCTCAAGCATTTGCCAACACTAGGGGAGCTGTTTTCCTCCATCTCTTCTTTTCCCTATTCCCCTGAGTTCCTGGCCCTGAAGGACAACGCCAAATGCTCTCTACTGTCTTTCCACTTGAATGGCCTGGAGCCTTATTACAGGTCATTCACAGTGAAGGCACTTCACCTTGCTCTGCACTCTTCTTGTGCATATGCTGTTGGGCCATGCAATGTCCATTATGCCATACTCCAACATCTCTCACCATCAAGTAAGGATCAGCTGCTCCAACTTTTCGTCATGTTTTCCTTGAGGAACAGTTTCCAGACTCCTGGCATGAGGCCATCATCTTGGCCTTCTCGAGGCCAGGAAAGGATCCCGAGTCCTTCCAAGTATTGGAAGAATGGTAAATGTCAGACTCATCTGGTATTTAGAACATTGCAACTTTCTTTCCAACATCCAGTATGGCTTTCACAGGCAACAATCTACCTTAGACCACCTGATCCAACTCAAATTGGCAATCAGTAATTCTATTTTACATTAATAGCACCTGGTGTCAATATCTTTGACATCGAAAAAGCATATGACATGGCTTGGAGGTTCAGCATTCTTCGTGACATCCATGCTTTCAACTTGAAAAGTCACATGCAATCTTCACTCCAACTTTTTATCTTCTCAAACTTTTCGTGTCCATGTTGACAACACTGTTTCACAGCCTTTCCCCCAAGAATAGGGTATCACAACACTGCATCCTGAGTGTTACACTTTCTTTGTCAAGATCAATTCCATTACTCAATAACTTCCTCCAACTGTAAGCAATCCCCTCTACATTGACAATTTTTAGCATCTTTTGCACTTTGTCCAGCATGAGGATCATTGGATGACAACTGCAAACTGCCCTGAACAATCTTTCAGTTTGGGTAACAGCCAATGGGTTTCAGTTCTACTCACAGAAGACTGCTTGTGTGCACTTTTCCCATAAGCGTAATCTTCAGCTGGGCCCTGAGCTTTGGCTTGGGGACACCTTCATTCTAGTTGTGGCAGAGACCAAGTTTCTCGGGCTCATCTTTGACCAGAAATTGACCATTTTGCGTCACATCCATCATCTCAAGTCCAAGTGCAAGCAGGCATTGAACAGCCTTGAGGTACTCTCCTCCCTCTTGTGGGGAGTGGACCAATGTTCTTTGCTCTGCCTATACTATGCACTTGTCCATCGAAACGACTACATATCCTAGGTGTACAACTCTATCTGGGGTTCAGTGGTGAAGGTGCTGGACCCTCTCCACCATGTTTGCATAGGGGCTTTTCACACCTCACCAGTCCAGAGTCTTTATGTTGAGACCGACAAACCATCCTTATCTATTCACCATCAGCAGTTGTCCCTACATCAAAATTGCAATCTCTGTCTGGCCATCCCACTTGGTACTGCATTTTTAGTCCTCAGTGGGAGATGCTTTACACAAATTGCCTGACTGCCATTTGTGTTTTCAGTTTGTGTATCCAAGGCTACCTCAGATCTCAACATTAGTCCCGATAGAATTGCCCAGTCGACAGCCGAGCCACTTCCACTGTGGCTAGCTGTTTCCCCTTCCTGTGATTTTTCACTTTGCAGACAGAGGCCTTTATACCCGACTGCATGTACCAGGAACTCTTTGCCAGCTACCGTGCTGAACACCTGAACTTCTTGCTTGTCTTCACAGGTGGCTTGAAGTCTGGCACATTAGTGGAATTGCCCATGTTCTGCTGTGATGTAGTCATTGCAGACCAGATCCCACAGCAGTGTTTCCATCTTCACTGCAAATCTTCACTGTCAGTCTTGCCTTCCACCTGTGGTGGCTAAGTATTATAATCAGTGTGTTCTTTGCACCAATTTGCTTAGCTTGCTACAGGCTTTGATCTCGGTGAAGCATCGGCCTTGCCCTTACTTTGCTAGTGCTGAACACCCAAACTTCTTGCCTGTCTTCACAGATGGTTTGAAGTAGCCACCGTGCTGAACATCTGAACTTCTTACCTGTCTTCACAGATGACTTGAAGTCCAGCACATCAGTGGGATCAGCCATGGTCTGCTGTGATGTAATCATTGCAGACCAGATCCCACAGCAGCATTCCATCTTCATTGCAGAGTTGCACACCATCAGTCTTGCATTGGACCTGTGGTGGCTAAATATCTTTCCAAGATTCACCAACAGCCGCATCTGGCAGCCACTACCACAATTCTCTCCTGTTGGGTGCCCAGTCACATCAGGATCAGGGAAATGGCTTGGCATATGCTGCTGCCAAGTCATTACCCCTGTTTGATTCTCCGTTGCTGGTTCCATACCTGGACTTCCAGTGGTGTTTTTCCACTAGGCTTTGGGCACAGTGGCAGAGATCTTGATCTAAACAGTTTGGTAATAAGCTTTTTGAGATCAAGCCTGACCTATGTTTAATTTATTCATTTTCCTGTAGATAAGCTATTTAGCTTTGTGGGTCAAATGGTAAATGTATTTGTATTCTTTACTCTTATGAATAAAAAAATTATATTCTAAAAAAAAAATCGTGGCAGTCATATTTTCACACGAATTGGTAAGAGGAAGTTGTACTTGATTGGCTCTGCTTAGGTCAATCGTTTACTACACATTTTGTTTCTTTTACGGGCAGACAATGAACCTAAGTGCAAGTTTGTGACACCATCTTAATCTTAACATATTTTATTTCATTGTCCTGCTTTTAGCCTTGAACGGTGTTTTCATTTTAGCTTTCACAATTTTATGTCTGAACCCCTTGCACTCGGACATCTTTTATCTGATGATTTGTTTTTAACTCCTGTTTTTGAATTTTTATGTTTTATTGGTTATTTTATACATATTTAAAATTTTTTACCTTTTGATCATTTGACTTTTTATTCTATGGGTTCTATGTGCCCATTGTTATTGTTTGTTTTACACTTTTCTTGCTGTGTCTTTCCCATTTTTGTTGCTTTTGTCTTGTTTGTGTTTTGCTTTTAACTTTGGTTGTGGGTCTTTTACCTTTTTATTTACCCTTTTGTTGCTTGAATTTGGCATTGTTTGGCACAACATGCCTTTGTTGCTTTTGCTCCATAAAATCCCAAACAGCCAAACCAAGGTTACAGATTCTCATGTTTCTGCAATTACATTTGTAGCTTGAAACAATATTAAAATTATCTCAAAGCCTTGTCTCTAGTGGGGCAGGGGTGTCCCACCTATGCCAGCTCTCTTGCAAAGCCCTTGTCCTCAGTCAGAAAGGGTGACACTGATGGACTATGAAAAGCCATTGTCTGTCAGATGGGACATAAAGCTGTGGCCCAGTGTGCAGGAGAGCTATACCCTGTGCACATTAAAGCACTAATAACCTTGACAGGAAGCTACCATCTGTCTCCTAACAGCTGTCCAGTGTGTCCTTCCCCTAATCTTCTCTGCACCCTTAGAGTCCTCATGATTGGCCTTTTAGCCCATTATGCGAAAAAAAGTGCTGCTGAGAAGGTAAAATAACCCACAACCCAATCCTTGTCTCTATCTATTAACCTTTACTTCTTTTGCAAGTGATAAAATTGTGGGATTTAAAATATTAATTGCTTTAATTTTATATATGTTTTATAGTTCAAAGGTAAAATTGCTTGATCTGTTTCAGAATATTACATGTTTAACTTAAAGTTATATCTTGCAATTAGTGAATGTATAATGTTATTTTTTTTTTTTGGTAGAGAAAATATAACTGGATTAGATGTAGACAGCCTATCATCACTTTATTATAGAATTTTGCAGTATTGGCGACATAAGGAACCATATAAAAAATACCAGCGTAAGTACAATACAGCATTTGTTGACAGTACAAAAAAATAACCTATGTAAACTTTCTGATCAAGGCACATGCTTTCAGTATGTTATTTTATTTATCTGAGGGGACTACGACGTGAAATAGAATGTGCTATTTTAGAATAAACAATTATATAACAATAGCATTATTGCAACAGTTTAATAAAAGGATTGTTTTGAAAGTAAAAGAGTAAGATTACAGTTTAAAATTGTATAACATAATAGTAATGTAAATATATATATATGTAATAGTAATGTATAAAACAACACCCCTCTGGCCACTTTATTAAGCACACCCTTGACATCATGGAAAGTTTCATGACATTCCATTGTGATGTCTGTAAGGTTGTAGCAAACATATCCAGAAGTAGTGTGTAAGACATCAGTGGCAGAGCAAATAGGTAAAAACCAGCATCTAACTGATTTTGAACATGGTGTAGTTGGAGGGGTGTAGTTGCAGGGGCTAGAAGGGCCATTTGGAATGTTAATGAACCAACTGACCTAGTTCAGCAATCATGAACAAGGGTATATTGATGTCTAAGATTAAGGGAGAGCTACTATGATGTATGATTGAACACATGAGTCACACTAGAATGAAAAGTATCAGAATATAATGTGGGCTACAGTGCAGCATATCAGACTAGACTATGCATTGGCATTTTTCTAAATTTGACTATAGCATCACAGGGAGAAACCTCTGCAGAGGAGCTGCAAGGGAACCTAATAATGTAAGCCCATAATTAAATTTCCGAAGAAATAAAAGAGATTTTGTATTAACTAAGATTTGCGAAAAAAAATCTAAAAAAAAAAAAATATGAGCTGTGTAATTAATAAAAAAAGTATGTGGGGTTATGGAAATGTATGCCAGTGGTGCCAAAGATAAAATTCTCAAGAAAATATAGAGAAACTACTAGTAAGTTTTTTGATTCATATTTGTTCCAAATTGATTAAGGGAACTTTCCCATTAATCTTAATGCTGAATTTGAAAAGAAAATAGTTCATTGTGAAAACTGGTGTGCAGAAGCCATAAAGATTTGAAATATTATTTTATAGGGGTGGAAGACCTACCAAGAAATGAGATTTTATGCAAGTCATCATTTAAAAAAAGATGATTTAAATTGATATGTGTAAAAAATCATCAGTGTGTAATCTTTGTGTAAGTTTTGTAATGTAATTTGTTTTCTTTCTCCTTATAATTGCATATGTATCTCTATTTAGTTATCCATCGGCGACCAGCATATCGTAATGCTCTGAAGAAAACATTCACAGACTTAGTGAATGAAAGCAACATGAATGTTCCACCTTGTCCTACATCCAGTTTTCCATTGACAAGCAGTATCCATAGTCAAGTTAGCCAAGTTCATATTTCCCACCAATATTTGGCCACACAGAATTCACATCCTGGTAATCTTCTAAAGGACTTCTCTTCATACTCATTGAGTTATCTCATTGACCCATATAGATTAGAACAGTATATTAAGCAGCATAGTCAAAATGGTTCTATTGATGTTCAAAAATTTGAAGTATTGATGTCAGAATTACCATTCAGTTATCTCTGTAACCAGCCCAAAGTAAACAGCGATGATAAGAATGCTGCAATGGACATAAGAGACATACTAAACTGTAATTCTTCAGCTAATTATTGGTCCCTAGCCTGTCCTAAGAACAATGTGCATCATTTTTTGGATTTTCTACCAGAAACATTTTTATGGTTATTGCAATTCACTAGTAAATTAATAGAATGTAAACCTGCTGAACTGTATTATGAGGTACTGAAAATCGAAAGGGATGTTTTAAAAATTAATAGTAATTTAAATATAAAAAATATTGCAGAAACTTGTAGATGAGAGTTTTTAAAAATATGCTGAGCAAACTGTGATATCAAAAGTGATTATAGGTTATGATCTCATGAAAAGTATTTTTTGTAAAGTGTCAATTGTGAATGACTGAATATGTATTTTTATTTATTATATACATTCTTATTCTGCCTAATTATTTGTTTTAAGATGAATTCACATTTTGTTGTTGGAAAACAAGATTTTTTAATGTTACAACAAATCATAATATTGAGCATAAAAAATATTGAATCCTTTTAAATCATGAAGTAGCATTATAAAATAAACAAAAAAAATTGGAAAAGCATACCCAGAGTTGTGTTAAAAATTCAAGTCCCTACCTGTAAACTGAATACAATTTAGAACCTTAAATAGCCATTTATTCCCACTTAAGTATTAAAGATTTTCAACACTTTTTTCCCCCGCTTTCATCCATAACTACCAACATACGTCATTGTCTAGTCCCAGATTTCCCTATGGGTTCACCCACGTTGCATTAAAATTTATGCCTATGATGGAGCCAGGGTTCGAGTTTGAAAAACACTTATTTTTGTACTTGAGAGGGATAAAAATTTCATTAATAAATCTGGCTCGAGGAGAAAGCTGGAGGAGAGGGGATTAATGGACAGTTGATTTTTCAATAGGAAGTTTGTTGTATTATAGCTACAAGTCCTTGTCTGTTGTAAAACTTGATTTCAAACTTTAGAACCACTTTTTTTCTCCAATTTTTTTATTACGCCATTTCAAAATTAAGTTTTTACCTGTTTAATTTTGATGGGCTTTCTGCTAGCAGTTAAAAAATGCATGTACTATTTATACATTTCTAAGAAAAATAGGATGATACCAAAGATTTCTCCAGTACATAAAATGTCTGATGATTACAAGATACTCTAAAGTGTGTAATTTCTATTAAAAAAAAAAGGAAATCACTTTGAACACTGATGAAAATAATAAGAGCTGTGAATAAATCTGCATAATAACATAATACAATTTCATCAGGGTTCAAGGTGATATATTTATTTAAACTATCAAGAGATTTATTATGTTTTTATTAATTTTTGTGAAAGAACCTTTACTAATCTAAAATTTCATTAATTTCACTGATCGCCAAAAAAAAAAGGTGTTTGTGGGTTCAGGTAGAAACTTTTTTTTCGTTAAAATTTGCATTTGAATTTATTATGAAACTAATTTTGCAGACTCAGAAAATTTCCAATGGGATGTGGGGGGGGGGGGGGTTAAAACCTCCATTAGATGTTTGTAATAGAGAGGGAGCTTTGACACATTTGAATTTAATAAGGAAAGGGATTCAACAGTCTTCAGTCTTAGATTTACTTCTCTAGAAAATATATCTTATTACAGCTCTCAAGGGAAAAGGGGGTTATAGCCTGAAAATCCCCTTGGTACACAACTATAATCACAAATAGGCCAAAATTAATAAAACGTGTTTCTTGTGTAGAAGTTTAAAAGGAATTTTGGCATTTTCTGTGCAAGTGTAACAAAAAAAATGCTATTCTTTACGTTATTATTAGGAACATGCTATTTTTAATTGCATCTGGTGAATGCTCTTTTTTCAAAGAGAATGTAGTTTATTTTCTGTGTTTAGCACACTAAAAGCGGAAATTTGAACGAGTAAATGACTGGAAAAATGTAAATAATAATAGTCTTATACAATACAAAAAGAATTTTTCTTATCTCGTAAAAGTTGCATCCCCCCACCACTTGGAGTTAAGGGGGTATAGCCCCGGTTATCTGCCAATGTACCTTGACTACCACATTCTACCACCAAAATTTAAATTATTCTGCCATAAGTAGCTTGTTTGCAATATTCATTTAAACTTTTGGCATTTTCTACCATTAGATGACGTTATTATAGTCATTGGTAGATTCAGAAAATGCGAATTGTAATTTCATCAATATTCAATACTAAAAAAAAAATTTAAAATTATCTACAAAATAGGGTTGAAGAGCTCTGCTCTCGATGAGTAAGTGCCACTGAAACTAATTTCGAATGTTTTTTTTTTAACTATTGTGCAGCATAAGCAGATTTATTAATGAAATAGTTATAACGAAAGTTGTCAATTGTGTTTTGTGGGGCTGAAGTGGCTTAGTCTGTAGAGCACCAGGCTTGTAATATGCAGTTCCCAGCTAGGCCAGCATTTAGATTTATCTCTCTCTTTTTTACTCCCCACCCTCAGTCGGTACTTTCTACTAGCAGAGGAATTAAAATTTATGTTTTCTATTAATAATATTTGACCGCTTGCTTTTTTTCAAAGTAGTATCTAATTTTAATATTGTAATAAATCATGTTTTATACCAGTTTAAACTATAGCTTGCCAGTGGCGCACTCGGGATTTAATCTTGGAGGGGGGCCGTGGGACCCGCTGGCCCGGCTCGGGCAAACGAAGTAGCGCTCGGTCCGCCCGATTCGTTCGCCTTGTGTTCACAGTGGCCGTGATTCCCGAGAGCAATAGGGTATTCCCACCTTAGGTGACCGCTAATTCATAAGGAGTAGAGAAATAGAAGACACAACACAACATAAATATTAAAAATGAATTTTAATTAAAAGATTTTTGGAAAATTTTCTAGGTTTTTTACTTTTCCTTTTTCTTTGGGAGGTGCCAAGGCCCCCTTGCCCCCCCCCCCCCCTCTGGGTGCGCCACTGTAGCTTGCAGTTAAGTTTTATAAAATTAAATCGTTCAAAATTCTTATACATATATGCCATTTGCATAAGAATGGATTGGAAAGCTCTCACGATCTAATTTTATCTAGGTGACACTGGAGAAGGGGTGAATGCTTGCATAGTTGCCTCTAAACTCTATGGGGAAATGCAAATTTTTCAATTTAAGAAATGAAGGAGAAATTGGTTTTGCCTTATACAGAACTAATAAAAGATCTCTATTTAATGTTTCCAATCTTTCATTAGAACGAATCACTGCTATCAAAAGGTGCACGATTCAGAAAGTGAAAAACTTCGATCTCTTTCAAAACGCGCATCCCATATTCACTAGAGGTGATATTTTTCTAGACAAGGGACTTCCAAAAAGTTCTTGACATGCATCTGCAGAACAAAAACCATTGCACTTACCTCGACAAAACTTTTACTCTCCTTCAAAGTACTCCCCTCCACCATCTATGCAAAGTTCCAGACGTCTTCGCCAGTTCTGGAACTCTTGGTGAATGCTCCGCCACTCTGAATGAAAGTATTTTGCAAGGTTGCAGCTTTGAAAACTGCCTCCCAGCAAGTTCCTTTTTAATTTTTGAGAACAACCAAAATCGCATAGTACAAGAGCAGGTGAATGTGCAGGATGGGGTAGCTGTTTGATTTCTTTTCCTGCTCCAGATCGGCCTGGCTGGTGTTTGTGAATACTGGCATTGTAATGAAGGAGAATTCTTGACATGCCTCTTGGGCATTACTCCTTCCTCTCAACCATTTTGGGCAAAACAATGTTGGTGTAGTATTTGCCTTTATAGTTATTTTCGCTGGTAAGATGTCTACTGCTACCACTCTTTAGGAATTGAAGAAATTGTGAACATGCTGTTCGTTGAGTGAAAGTCTTGTTGGAGAATATGGGTACTTCTACAACCCAAACATTTTTGTCGATCTTTCTGGCAGTTGTATAGTAATAAAACCACATCTCATCACCTGTGACAATGCCTGTTAACCGTTTGGGGCCACTGGGTTCAAACATGCCGGCCCCAAACGGTTAACAGGCATTGTCACAGGTGATGAGATGTGGTTTTATTACTATACAACTCCCAGAAAGACCGACAAAAATACTTGAGTTGCAGAAGAACCCATATTCCCCAACAATACTTTCACTCAACGAACAGGATGTTCACAATTTCTTCAATTCCTAAAGAGTGGTAGCAGTGGACATCTTACCAGAGAAAATAATTATAAGGGTTCAAACATTGCCGGCATCTCCTTGCACGAGTCAACTCTACCCCTTTTTTGTTGTTCTGTCAATTTGTGGGGTACCCATTTAGCACAGATCTTTCTGAACTTTAAATGTTTTAATGTTCTAAACTTAATTCCTAAATATTCTTAATTAACTTGATTCCTAAATGAACTTTAAATGTTGATGAATAATTATTTCCACACTGCCATATCGATACACTGTCATCTAAACTTAATTCCTAAACGGTAATGTGGGTTTTCCTTAATGTGTTCACCAACCGCAATGATGGTACTCTCATTCACGGCCACCTCCAGTCTTCCTGCACGGCTCTTCGGGGTGGGGGTGGCTCAGTCGGTAGGGCGCCAGCGTAATCTGTAGTTCCAGGTTCGAGTCCCAGCTGAGTCGGTGTTGAGATTTATCTCCGCAAAATTCCCGCCCTACCCACGGTCAGTAGGGGACACCGAAGGGCTTGGAAAGACCGCCATCCTTCGGATGGGACGTTAAGCCGTGGCCCCATGTGCGGGAGAGCCATACCCTGTGCACGTTAAAGAACACCCTGGATGGCCTTGACGGGAGGCTACCATCTGTCTCCCAACAGCTGTTCCAGTGGGTCCCCCAACCTTCTCTGAGCCTTCGGGGTCCTTGTGACCTGGCCATTTAGCCCACGGTGTGCAAAAAAGTGCCGCTCAGAGGTAAACCAAACCAAAAAGATATAGCAGTCCCTATTGGTGAGCAGAGTCTTCTGCTGCAGTTCTGGCAACGATTAGCAGTGGACTGCGGTGTACGATCACTGATGGAAAACCCTTTGGACAGTACGTTTCGACACACCTGCAAAGGCAGCAACTTGTACACTTTGGCTCGGCCAAACACAATAACACCTTTTTGCCACTCATTCACATCTTTGGTGTGACCCATGTTTTACGGAGCGACTAACACACACGTGACACATAACCACTTCTTGTCACTGTATGAATTCCGTAGTGCACGGCACAGCTATTTGTAGGAAGCAGTTATTACTGGTGCGCCCTCTGTTGCTGTCGAACTGACGTAACCCTCTTACAGCAAGAGATGACTAATTTTTTCTCCAGTGAGCTTATATTATGGTACGATATGGGTTGTTTTACCTCTGAGGACACATTTTTTCCCATACGATGGGCTAAATGGCCAGGTCGCAAGGACCTTGAGGACACAGAAAAGGTTGGGGGGAGCAGACCCACTGGATAATTGTTAGAAGACAGATGATAGCCTTCCGTCAATGCCATCCATGAAACGCCGGACTTGACCTTCCAAGGTCTTAACCCTTTCAGCCCTGATTTTTAATATGAAAAATAATTTTTTTTTGATCATCAATAATTAAATTTAAGACATACAAGGACTCCCCTACTAAGTTTGAGCAGTTTCCGCCATAAGTTTAGAAACTAGGAAATCGTGGCAAAATAATCATTACCCCTGATTAGGTTGCTTCATCTCCGAGTATCTGAGAGTTAGATAAAGGAATTCACTGGAACCTCTTAGAAGATATATGAAAGCTCTCTTCATCCAGCATATTCTTTAACTTGGAACAGGGCTGGGCAATCCAAACTTAGTGAAGAGCAGGGCAGAACTTGTTGGGGAGGGGTCAGCAAAAAATTATGTAACTTATTTGCCATATATGCATTTTCAAAGACCTCTAAATAGGAGGCAGAATGCTCTACTGCATTGGAAATCCAGTTTTTGCTTCCCCCCCCCCCCACACCTACATTTTTCGGGCTCAATTTTATTTCTTCCTCCCTCCCTCCAATCGATTTTTTTCTAGATCGGGTCTGGTAACCATGCCAAGCAAAGCCTATCATCTGGCCTTACCTTAACAGTACCTTTAGCAGAACCATAAAACATTGTTTAACCGATTTTGAAGTGTGGGGGGGGGGGGGAAGACTCAGTCGGTATCGTGCCACGCTCGTAATCTGAAATTTCCAGATTCGAAGTCCCAGGGGGCCAGCATTGAGATTTATCTTCTCAAAACTCTGCCTGCCCACAATCAGTAGGAGGCACCGATGGACTTGGAAAGGCCGCCGTACATCGGATGGGATGTTAAGCTGTGGCTCCGTGTGCGGAAGAGCCATATCATATAGTTAAAGAACACGTTGGATAGCCTTGACGGTAGGCTACCACCTGTCTCCCAATAGCAGCTCCAGTGGGTCCCCTGCCCCACCCTTCTCTGAGCCTTAGGTGGTCCTTATGGCTTGGCCATTTAGCCCATTATGTGCAAAAAAACGCCACTCAGAGGTAAAACAATACAACCGATTTTAAGCATCAAAGTGTGTGTGGAGACGCTCAATGCATTAACATCATTACAAAACGCACTATATTTTCAAACACCAAATTAAGAAAGAAATCAAAAGTCACATGATATATCAAAAAGGTACTATAAGAGCCAAAAAAAAACATAAAAAGTACCACAGGTTGGCGAGCCCTAGTCTAATGTCTCATCAACAGGAGATAGCCTTTTCAAGCCCATTAGTGGCTGCTTTTTCACCAAAGGCAGAATGTCAGTTGTGGATAAATATCTCAACTTCGGCAAAGTGAGGATTCACCTCACTTTGCTAACATCTAATCTAAATGTAGGCTTGGCTCGATTCCTATTTGTTCCGTACCTGGAATTTTTTTCAAATTAGTATGGTCGATAGGGCGAGATTACGAATATTGCGGCTCCAGGTCATATTTAAAAACGATCTAACCCCCTCCCCCCCTCGATCACTGTCAAGTTAGAGAAATGGACAAATTTGGTGCTTGCAACAATAATAAAAAAAAAATTCTTTGTTATGAGAGGGATTGGGTTGGGTTGTTTTACCTCTGAGCGGCACTTTTTTGCACACCATGGGCTAAATGGCCAGGTTACATGGACCCCGAAGGCTCAGAGAAGGTTGGGGGAGGGGACCCACTGGAACAGCTGTTGGGAGACAGATGGTAGCCTCCCGTCAAGGCCATCCAGCGTGTTCTTTAACGTGCACAGGGTATGGCTCTCCCGCACACGGGGCCAAGGCTTAACGTCCCATCCGACGGACGGCGGCCTTTCCAAGCCCATCGGTGTCCCCTACTGACCATGGGCAGGGCGTGGAATTTTGCGGAGATAAATCTCAACGCTGACCCAGCTGGGACTCGAACCTGGGAACTACAGATTTCGAGCCTGGCGCGCTACCGACTGAGTCACCCCGCCCCTATGAGAGGAAGAAAAGATTTCAGCTATTTAATATTTTTATTTCTTTATTTTTTTTAATTGCATCTGCAATTTCACTCAGGCATTGTGAAAACCAAATCAATAATTTTAAATAAAAAATAATAATAAATACCCCCTCAAGCAGCTGCCCTCAAGCAGCTGCCATAGTAGAAGGTCTGAGAGGATGGCAGGCCCCCAGCAGAAAAACGACACATACATCCATTTACATGGTTAAAAAAATATTAGATTTTAAGGCATTACAGATGTTTTGAAGCTAGTCTCATGTACGGTCGCGCGAACAGACAATAAGATATCTTATAAAGACAGGAGAGATCCATAGGGGGGTGGGGTTACTTTAATTGCCTTTAAATTTGTCATTATTTCATGTGCTTTTTTTTCTTTTATTAGAATCTTTTAACGAAACTTTAAAATATTTCCTGACACGTGAGGCTCTTCTTGAGGATGTGGCCGGGATGGCCATTAGGTTAATCTGGCACAGATGATCTATAAAATAATGTGTAAATATTCTTTCATGTTTCTCCATAATAAAATTCAATTTTTACTTTGTCCTCCTAACTAGAGCCTGTTAAGCCAGAAATAGCTCCTGCTCTATAATTCAGTGATTTGGGAAAAAAAAAATATGAAATCGTACTTTCCATATTCTTGAAAAGATCCGAGTCATCCATCAACTCTGGAAATTCAAACTGAAACAATCTGCAAAAATAACGCCGAAAGCGGAAGTATATGCAAGTCATTTGATCGAAAGAACACATCTGATGACGTCAGTTGAACAGCTTTCGAATATTTCGGTTCGCCAGCAGAAGATATTCTTATCTAGTTTGTGCAAGGGCAGATGGCATTTCGTACGAAGCAAACGCCAACTAGCTTGAAACGGTCATGCTAGATTCAGGAAAGGGAAACCTGTTAAGGTGGGCGCGATCGATAAGAGCACGCACTTCCTGTGTACCAGTATATGAGCGAGAAATGCATGGTCCATGCCTGACTACGGTGTTAGTTAACTTCCTTTGCACGTGCACTATTGCTCCACGAGAGTAGGCAGTTCCGTTTTAGTTCACAGGCCAAATGGAGTATTTCAGAATATCTATCTTTTTATCTTCAAAAGTACTTCCCCGACACACAGAAGTAGCTTATTGTCGCGAGCATTGGTAGGAGTCGATTAGGTTGTTTTTTCTCTGCTTTTTGTACACAATGGACAGATCCCAAGCGCTCAAAGAAGGCTGGGGGAGACACACTGGACAGCTGTTAGGAGACAGATGGTATCCTCCCGTCAAGGCCATTCCATGTTAACATGCACAGGGTATGGCTTAACGTCCTATCCAACAGATGGCAGCCTTTCCAAGCCCATCGGTGTTCCCTACTCACCGAAGCTGGGTGGGGAGTTTTACGGAGATAAATCCCTTTGCTGGTTCAGGTGGAACTCAAACCTGGGAATTGCAGATTACGTGCCTAGCGTGCTACCAACTGAGTCACCCCACCCCTGGCAGGAGTCGGTAAAAAATTATTTTGGGGAAAGGAAATATATTTTTTCCTGTAAAAAAAAGTGAATTTGAAAGATTTAAAACAATACAGTATAATACCAGGATTTGTACAGAATTCAACATGGATCAGGGCAAAAAAAAAAGGCTATTTGCTTTCTCCTGCAGACACCGAAATTTATTACACGGGCGTCCAATACGAGTCCCGCCTGTGATGTGCAGCAAAAAAAAAACCCTGAATAGGGCCTAACCATCTACCCATCACTAGTGCTGTACAACTGGTTTTGCAATTGTTCAACTGTAATTCCACTACAATTACATCATGAACCTGGGGCATTATAAAGGGTTACTGACAAAAAATATTACAACAATATGCGGCTCCACACAGAGGCTTTTTGATCACGTGGCCCATTATTTAAAGAACTTGGACACACCTCTTTATCAGAAAAAAATAAGGTTTGTAAATCATCAGCATGGTATTAATTAGCCATATTCTCCAAAATATTTGCCATCAGCGTAACCAGAAAATATTCCTTGGGGCTGGTTCACGTAGTCGAATATATGCTTTATTCCTACAAAAATATTTAGATTTCGGATTACACAGTTTACGAATTGCATCAATGGGCTCTTAACCCCCCCCCCCCCCCTTGATTTCGTTATTTTAATGTCTGAAAAACCTAGATAGCCATGGATGCCGAAATAAAGCAATATAAAATTTAGGTTGAATGAAGAGTGTCTAAATTTTTTCTCTCCTCCGCTCACAAATCCTTACAACTGAGCGGCACTCAAATCCTTACAACTGAGCGGTTTTACCTCTGAGCGGCACTTTTTTGCACGCCATGGGCTAAATGGCTGGGTCACAAGGACCCGAAGGCCCAGAGAAAGTTTTCTCTCCTCTCCTCACAAATCCTTGCACTGAGCGGCACTCAAATCCTTACAACTGAGCGGTTTTACCTCTGAGCGGCACTTTTTTGCACACCATGGGCTAAATGGCTGGGTCACAAGGACCCGAAGGCCCAGAGAAAGTTGGGGAAAGGGACCTATTGGTAGCTGTTTAGAATTTCCTAACAGCTCGTCAAGGCCTTTAACCTCCCGTCAATCGTTACATGGTATGGCTGACCCGCACAAGGGACCACGGCTTAACGTCCCATCCAACTTACCGTGGGCAGGGCGGGGGTTTTCGGAGATAAATCTCAACACTAACCTAGTTAGAACTCTAACCTGGGAACTACATATTACGAATCTGACGCACTACCCCCACTCCAATCCTTACAGCTGGGCATGATTTCCCATAAGACATGTTAGGCACTTGCCTAGGGACTCCAGGATTCAAATATTAACTTTAATTTATTTAAGTAACGATTATGCAATTATGCCGTTTTAAATTCTCAGAACAGAAAAATTCAAGAGAGGTTGAATGAACTCTTTTCTGCCAATCGAAAGTGAACTTTTAAGGGATATGAATTACAGGATACACATTATGTTGTCAAACCTACTGGGGCACTTCAATGTTGTGAAAAAGAAAACCACATATAAAGCTCCATAACTTTAAAAATAAGCTTTTTGCAGAAAAAGGCCATAAGAGATAAATTATAGATCTCAAATTTAACAATCTGGATTTTAAGCAATATTAGTTTAATATTCAAAAAGTTATTGAACTTGAAATATTGGACAGCAGAAGCTGCTGTTATGCTCATTCGAAACCTTCGAAATTGATGGAAACTGGAAAAAACGTTACACAAACTTCTAAAATCACACCTTATTCTAGTAAAGTTTATTACTTTAGAGGTAAATATTACACAAATATTGGTCAGAAACGAGATTTGGGGAATTTTCTAGAGGTTTCATTCCCTGCGACATTTTACTACAAAAAAAGTTACGAAGCACAGAATGTATCTTTTCATTCCCACAATGTGGAAGCGTCCTATTTGAAATAATGAGTTGAAAGAAAATGGTTGTTCTGACTTAGGAAGCTATTATATGCGGTTTTCTTTTTCACATGTCAGTCAGGTCAACCAATTTCAACCAATTTCTGTCAACTCATTATTTCAAGTGTTTCTTGTCTAGAGAACGTTTTCCTGTGATAATTTATTACTGACGTGTCCTAGTACGTTAATAATTTGAAGTACTTTTCTCATTATAACATAAAAAAAAATGAAAAAGCCTATATTTGAAAATAAATAATTTTTAAATATTATTGAATATTATATGGGGATAATATTTTATCATTGTTGTAAATATCAATTTATTATATTAAATCTTTACAGTATTGGTAACAGATCTGTATTACTTATTTTTGTAATTCTCAGATTCATTTCGATTACCATACCCCCTCAAGCAGCTACTTGCTACAGAGGTCTGACAGGAGCCTGTCAGTATATATGCCATAGTAGAAGGTCCGTAAGGATGGCAGCACTTCAGCAGAAAAACAACGCAAACATCCATGCCTTACCCGGGACTCGAAACCAGGTCCCTTAGATCCAAGAGCCAAGCGCACTATCTTTAGTTATGGAAAAAAAAAAGTTACATAAAAAAACACAAAACAATGCGTACTAACCAATCATTGTTCCTAGGGGAGCTTGAGGTGTAAATCTGGGTCTGCTTTTGGTAGTTGTTTGGGGTTTAATTTAGTTTAGTGGTGCACTAGCAAAGAAGGTTTCCCTTTTAATGAAGCTGAGCTACAAAAGGTTTCAACTGCTTTAAAAAATTTTTAATTCCCCAACTAAAGTGATTTTTCTGAATTTTAAACCTCTTTAACTTCAAAACATTAAGCATTTACTGTACTTAAAGCAGTTGTCGCAAATATATATATTTTAATATTGGAGGCAATTTTTTTTTATCAAGATCGAACCATCAAAATTGAATTTCATTTTCTACTTTTGCATTTAAGTATGTAGAAGCACAGAATTCGCGAAAAAATTTTAGACTTTGGTTTGCTTTTTTTCTGAAGTATTAAGGGGTAAAAAGCAGAAAGGAAAAAAAAACAAGTGTCAGTCAAAATGCATGTCATTGTTAATATTTCAGATAATTGTTACTTGAGAGCAATATATTTCAGGAAAAAACAAATTTCCCCTCAAGCAGCTGCTTGCCAGAGATCTGATGAAGCCCGTCAGTTTAATACGACATAGAGAAAAATCTATCAGAAAGGCGATACCTCAGCAGAATCAAAACATCCATGCCTTATCTAGGGCTCGAACCCAATACCTTAGATCGCGAAATGCGAGCACGCTATCCACTAAGTCACCGGGATGACTAGGAATAACGGTAAAAAAAGCCTTTAAGGTTGACTCTTTTTAGTCAAATGAATTCAGGAGCCTAATGAAGGTTTCACATCAAAAATACATTTTTGACGCTTGTTAACATAAACCTACTAGGAAAATATTCCAAGTAGAAAAGCTGATGAATGCCGTGGAATGACCCAGCAAAAAATGTAATTTATTATTCCACTGAATTATGTATACCACATCTGTTTGCAGATAGTTCAAATGAAAAACGTTTCCAGTTCCATATACGCCATTGAAATTGCATCTCATGGACATGATGAATCGATATAGGTGATAAAACCTCGATGGTGGGTTATTTAGGTTATATATAGCCGTGCAAGAGTACAAGGGAATTGGTAGTTGCGTCTGTTTCCTGTTTATTAGACTGCAGGACTTTTGACATCTGCCCAACAGGTACACTTCCGGCTCACAAATTGCAAAATACTTCCCTTTCCACAATGAAGGGACCTGCCTCCGTTTAATCAGCAATACAAATCGTGGAAGCATATCCTTTCACCGCGAAATGCTTTGCTGGTAGTTTTATACTTCAAAATAAAAGTTTCGAAGCACAGTCTCATTTGTTACTAATTACGTTACAATTCCGAGAGTCCAGAGTTTGCCGAAAGAGTTCGTTGTCAGCCCGCCATTTTTCGTGTTTCCGAACGCCAAACTTTATCTGTTATTTATTATTTGTTTATTCAAATTACTGTTCTTACAGTTATTTTAATGCTGACCAACATGTAAAATAGGGCTATTTCTGGAGATTAGGAATCATTCAATAGTCCGAAATATTCAACAATTAGGAACCACTCAAGCTTCAATGGTGCCGAACTATCAGAGTTTTACTGCATATGAATACTCTATATTTTTTAACTGTATATACCGCAGTCTACAAACATTTTCGCATACTTGACTACAAAGGTGCTAGAAGGCGAGTGCATCTTTCCTGAAAACTTGTAATATTATTTAGAAACCCGGATTTAATAAAAAAAAATCATCAGAGGAGCCAAGTAACAGAATCTAGCCGAAAAAAAAAACATAAGGCAGGAGGCAAGAGACTGCATTTCCAATCAGTATAACTTTCAGGGCGTAGCTAAGGGGGGGGGGGGTCTCCCGAACCATAGTTCCTTCGCTACGCCCTGATAACATTTCTCATATTTTACAGGTCTTTAAAAAATTTCTTGAGAAAGGCATGAAATATAAATAAGTTTAATTATACCTTACTAGCGTTCTGAAAGGGGGGGGGGGGGCAAGCCTCCATCTTAGATCTGGCCCTGATTAGAAGTATGGTTATTAAAATAGTGACATTTCCTAAAAATGACGTAAAATGGCATTTTTTTTCTCCCACTCTCCTCTATAGAAATCCACCGGTCGGTGCTAGTGGTACTAGCTTGCAAATATTTTATCATATATGTATATTCATGCTCAGCAGTACACTACAAATCAATATAATATTAACAGATATGTTTGTTTATTTTTGAAGATAAAACCCTTTTAGAACAAATGGAATTCATTATTAAAGCAATAATCTATGCAGTAAAATTATGCTGCCTGTTAAGCAATCCTCTCAGACCTTCTACTCTGGCATGTAAACTGACAGGCTCCTGTCAGACCTCTGTGGCAAGCACCTGCTTGAGGGGTTATTTTATTTTTTATTATTAAGCTGGAGTATATAATAAACATATATGATCCATATATATAAATATGATTTATTCATAATATAAAAAAGATAAATTTTATCTCCAAAGCGTATTATTTTTCTGGGGAAAAATAAATGAATATTTTTAGGAATGAATACATGTTTAGTTATGATGCCAGCATATTCTGGAAAGGTTAACATATATTAGATATCTATTATACAGTTTCAATCATATGCAAAATATTTATAAAATTTCTGCTTATACCAGCAATACATAAAAAAGCAAAATTTGCAATCTATAAGTACTTTTTCAGCTTAAACTAGAAGCAAATTATATTGACTTAGATCATAAATTATTTGGAACAAATTACATACTCTTGGTTATGAATAAAATTTTACAATTCACTTTGGGAAGATAACAAACTTCCATAATAGCAATACCCAGTTATTATTTTGAGCTTCATTCCAACCTGTTTTCTAAAATTTAATAACTGAAATATTATTAATCCTTCAATGCTACATTAACAAAAAAAGTACATATAACTGAATACCTCCTTTATCTGTAATCCAATATTTCTTGATAAATACTTCCTTTTTGCTGTTACCTGCGAAGTTTGCTGCTTGGTTGTTTGGGATTTTAATGGCATGAAGTTTATTATTTTTCAAATTAAAATCATACTGTTATACATTGTCTTTTAACTTGTATTGAGCTGTTTTACCTCAGTAGCATTTTTATATACACAACGAGCTAAATGGTAAAATCATTTGGGCTCCAAATGCTCAGAGAAGGTTAAGGATGGTGATCCACCAGACACCTGTTACAAAGCACATGGAAGTCTCCTTGTTAATGCCATCCAGCACATAACATGAACAAGGTATGGCTTTTTGGTTTGGTTTACCTCTGAGCGGCACTTTTTTGCACACCGTGGGCTAAATGGCCAGGTCACAAGGACCCCGAAGGCTCAGAGAAGGTTGGGGGAGGGGACCCACTGGAACAGCTGTTGGGAGACAGATGGTAGCCTCCCGTCAAGGCCATCCAGGGTGTTCTTTAACGTGCACAGGGTATGGCTCTCCCGCACATGGGGCCATGGCTTAACGTCCCATCCGACGGACGGCAGCCTTTCCAAGCCCATTGGTGTCCCCTACTGACCGTGGGCAGGGCGGGGAGTTTTGGGGAGATAAATCTCAACGCTGACCCAGCTGGGACTCGAACCTGGGAACCACAGATTACGAGCCTGGCACGCTACCGACTGAGCCACCCCCGCCCTGAACAGGGTATGGCTCTCCTGCACAAGCAACTGTAGCTTAACACTTCACCTGATGGAGAGCAATCTTTCCATGCCCATTGGTGTCCCCTCTCTTACTGAGGACAGGGTGGTTAGTAGAGATAAATAATAGTGTCAGATGGGACTCCAACCTGCAAATATCAGATTACGAGCCTGACACACTATCAACTTCTGCCCCACTTGTACTGAGGAATTCCAAGCTCTATAGATGGAAAATCACATTCACAGCTCTCTACCTTTCCAAATAAGCTTTTTACAAGAAAATGTCATTGTTTTTTTTTTTATCCAAATCACAGTTTTGAACAATATTCATTCCACATTTAAGGAATTATAGAAGCTGAAACATTTAACTGCATTACTAGCCACACAAATATTAATTCGATAATTAAATAAAATGCTAATAAAGTAGTAAAATGAATATAATTTTGGATGTTTGTGTAATGATTTATTTTTTACTAATTTTGAAAAAAAAAAAAGTGAGCATAATAGCAATATTTAAGGAGGTGTAAATGACAGTTCTACCAGGAAAGCTGTGAAATTCATGTAATTCACCCATGTTTGACCAATTAAGGTTTTAGTGAAATGGATAGCCCAGTATTGCACTCACCTAGGTAAGCTAACTTGATGCCACTTTTTTCCTGCAGGTGCTTCAAATTCACAGTTTATGGACCATCTCCACTGACTGTGTAGGGCCTCCAATAAATGAATTGCAGCATGTGACACTGCTGATAGCCACGTGGCAAATAGTTGCATAAATCCACGTCTCCATCATAGCAAAGGTTTTATATACTATATCACCAGTACATACATTTACTCATTAAAAGAAAAAATGCAAAATATAATTTCAATCATGAATTGCAATCATATAGATTGAGTGGGAAATGAGACATGACTTTTAACACTGGCCATTTAATGGATAGCAATGGATGAGATTGGGAGGATAAAGATAATTTATAAGGAGGAAAATAGTACAATCACCCCTCCTATTTTATTGGAGATTGAACATAGGATTGAATATACAAAGCTTGCTAATTAATAACAATGGGCAGTTAATGTATCCAATTTTTGTGTTGTTGGGTTGGGTTGTTTTACCTCTGAGCGGCACTTTTTTGCACACCATGGGCTAAATGGCCAGGTCACATGGACCCCGAAGGCTCAGAGAAGGTTGGGAGAGGGGACCCACTGGAACAGCTGTTGGGAGACAGATGGTAGCCTCCTGTCAAGGCCATCCAGCGTGTTCTTTAACGTGCACAGGGTATGTCTCTCCCGCACACGGGGCCACGGCTTAACGTCCCATCCGACAGACGGCGACCTTTCCAAGCCCATCGGTGTCCCCTACTGACCGTGGGCAGGGCAGGGAATTTTGCGGAGATAAATCTCAACGCTGACCCAGCTGGGACTCGAACCTGGGAACTACAGATTATGAGCCTGGTGCGCTACCGACTGAGCCACCCCCGCCCCAATTTTTGTGTATGTGTCCATCTATTCATCTATGATTTGCATGATAGTTTCTTTTGATATCACTCATATTTTGTGAAACAAATCTAGTAAAAAAAAAATTTTTTTTATAATGACCAGTGATTTTAGTGTCAATTTCACAGTGTATTTTTAATTAAGTAGAACCTCATAAATCCAGCAATGTTTGAAAAGTGCATTTTTTAAAAATTATAATGTTTACTATGAAACTGTGAATGCATTGCTTCATATCAAAATTCATGAATTCCAGAATCAATTTGAAGGCAGTCAATCAAGACATTCAGTTTTCGGCTGAACAATACATGGCAGTACATGTTACAGAAAAAGTCTTAGTTTTGGCATAATTTGGATTTTAATATTATGCTTTTTTTTTTTGCATAAAGGCAGTGATATGATGACATTATGATTTATGAGTTTACCATTTGGAATATTTTCGATTATATCTTATAATTCTGCTGTAACAGTTATACTGAGATTTGTAAAAGGGCAGCAGTGTACAAACCCAACTAAATATGTAATCTGCCTACAACAGTCTGACAATAAGTAATGGGTTAATGTTTTTCCCATGTTTATTTACATATATTTTGTATATGTATTTTTAAATATTCTAAGGTAATCTCTGATTAAATTTTTAAATGCTTTATATAGATTACAAAACTTTTTTTATCCTGCAATAATCCGATTTTCCCCTGGGTGCTTTATTTCTGTTTAAACCTGAACCCTGCGATCAGTCAGAAAGGAACACTGATGTGATTGTAAAGGCCACTATCCATTATATGGGTTTTAAAGCCATGCCCTGTGCATATTAAAGGACATGCTGGATAGCTTTCAACTGAGAGGAGACGGTTCCATCTCCTATCAGTTCTCCAATGGATCCTCTCCCCCCAAGCCCTAACCCATTTAGCCTATTGGAACAAAGAAAGTGCTACTCTGAGACAAAACAACCCAACTCTGGATGCTTATGCTATGTCATCATCCTCAAGCAGCCATGGGCTACAGAGGTCCAACCAGACCATACAATTTAGTTCTCAAAGCAAGTCTGTCCTGAGCTATATCTGCTGCATCTGGCCACTGCACACCAATTCTAACAAGGTCCTGTTTGACATTGTCTGCCCACCTCATCCTTGGTCTCCCCCTCTTTCTGAAGCCTTTAGGCACACTGTTCATAACCCTATTCGCCAATCTATAATTATTCATACGGGCAACATGGCCAAACCAACGGAGTCTCTCTCTGCACAATATGCTGCTTAAAGGAGGTTGCAGACTCCTTTGCCTAACCACATCATTAATTACAAAGTTGAACCACGTAATGCCCAAGATACTGCGTAAGCATCTGGAATCAAAAGCATCTAGTTTCTTGTTATCTTGTTTACAAAGTATCCAAGTTTCACTACCATAACTAACCCTAGAAAGAGCCAAAATATTATACAGTCCAATTTTAATCTTTAGGTGTATACGCCTATTTCTCCACAGATTCTTAAAAGTCCCGGCAGCAATCCCTATTCGTCTGTTAATCTCATGCCGCACATCACCAGTATCTGTTACATAGCAGCCAAGATAATTAAACTGTGACACCTGCTCAAGACTGCAGCCATTCAGATTTACTGAATCACAGCCTGACCAATTTTGATCGCTTTATTTTCTCTCTTTTTATAACCAAACCTACTCTACTACCACTCTCATCAACAGCTGGAATGAAAAGTTCATCTCATCATGTTCTGGATTTATGAGATTCTACTGTAATTGAATTATTTGATAGTTTGAACTTTGGTTCTATTACAGATGGAAACTTGAATTTTATAAATGTAACATGGGAGTATGCAGGAGCATGCCCCATTTTAACCTTGGGAAAAAATGCTTGTAAAATACTGAAAAACTGACATTTAGGAAAAATGTTCGGTTGCAGAAAGCTGAAACTGGGACATTTACACATGGAAAACTGATCATCTTAATCATAGCTGAAGGGTCATATTAAATCAGAATTTCCTGTTACTTCTCTGGTGTTTTATTTCTTACTACACAGGGGAGTAATCGTTCTCTGGTGTTTTATTCTCTTATTACAGTAATATTTTTTCTGTCACAATTTTGAGTTAAAGATGATGTAAAATATGCCACTAAGGGTGCTGCAATTGTGCCAGACTTATGGTCACTGCTAGTTTTCTAGTGTATCAGCAATTATGTATTTTGCAGCATTTTAACACGTGAAAGATTTTTTTTTTGTTTGCACTTTTCTTATCCCCCTTCATATCTTAAGTTACACTAAGTTACCAAAGCACTTATGTGTAAGAACCTTAATTTTTGGGTGAAATAAGAAAAATATTTATGAATTTAATTATTTCTATATGTGTATTGTCTCAGGTTCAAAGAAGGCTACTACTTAAGATAGTTCTATAAACCTCAAAATTGAGTGAAATCCCATAAAGTTAATTTAAACAACAAAATAAAATAAATGAAATTTCTAACCTGTCAGTTGGGCACATACAAAAATTACTTAAAAAAGATACAAAAATATGCTATATTTGCTGGAAATATTTTATAATACTATACATGATGAATGTTTATTGGAGTGTTAAAAATTTAGTTTTACCGTAGATAATTTTTTTTTGTAAAACTTCTGAAAAACTTAATTATGCACAACACTTTATTTGTTTTTTTTAAAAACCTGAGCATATTCTACATCATTCTGCACAAAGTGATGCAGATCTTCTTCATCTTGAATACTAAGCACACTTGTTCCTACAGAGTTTGCTACCTGAACATTTATGTAGCTGTGATCTTTATCATTTGTCATATGACCCAAAGGTGATTCACGTTTTTTTGACTGCAGTGAACCATAGACAGGGGTGGGTTGAGCCTCAGATACTGAAACAGACTTTGCAACACCAGAAGGTAATAATTTACCATATATGTGATCAGAGTCTTTATTTGTAAAAGCATACCTTGAACTATGGTAGTTCTTCAATGACAAATGGTCATAGCTATCAGAATCTGAAGAAAAGCACATATTTGATGAAGCCTTTTCATGAGAAGGAAAAGCACGCTTTAATTGATCTGCCAAAGCTGATGCAGTTACATTATTTGATAACTTTTCTTCCAATATTGCATATGCTGGATCAGAAGGCACTGAAGAATTATTTGCTTCTTGACTTTTGGGAACTCTTGTAAAATCTTCCTCGGGTTCAAAATAAACATTTCTCTCTCCTACTGGTTGAATCTCTGAACAGTTCTTATAACTTATTGGCTCTTCATAGACACTTGGCTTAGAGTTTGTATCCATGTGAGGTACCCTTGCCAAGCTTATAGAATTTTCATTTCTTTCTTGTGAAGAAAAATTTATCTCTGGCTTTGGTTTGCTTTTTCTAGGAGGCTTTGCAATAGGATTATTGGATTTTGCAAAGCCATCTTCACTGTTAGTAGTTGTAACTCCTTTTATGCTGTGTTTCTTATGTACAGTGTCTGTATTTTGATTTCTGACTGAAGTATGTTCTGAAGCTGATGCATCATTGTGTCCATATCTTTTAGGTGCATGAGGTAATATTCTATAAGAATCCTGAGAATCTTTTCCAAAGGCAAATGCGTTTCCTTTTTCATCTTTCGGACTAGGAGATGCTGGACCATCAGCATCAGTCTGAGATGTTTTCAAAGAAGTAACGTGGGCATCAACACTTTGAAAGACGTGACTTCCATCTTTAGTAGCAAAGGTGAAGAGGCCCTCACCAGATGCACACTTCCTTCCTGCTTCAAATGAGAAGTTATCTTTACTACATCCGTAACGCCGAATGTGCCGATATGGCCAAGTGTAAATAATTCTTCCAGCACGATCAAGGGGCCCATCTTCTGCTAGTGATAAGCTAACTGAAGTTATGATTAATTTATATTCTCCTTTCAAGTGACTACGAAGTATAGCTTCAGTTTCCAAAGCCTTCACAGAATATACTTCAGCTAAGGGGGAAAAAATAAAGGGAGTTTAAAATTATATAAAAAGAATAATTCATTTTTAAATTAGTAATCTTCTAAATTTACATTTCAGATTCTGAGAAGAAACTCACTGAGGAAAGATGGAACTGAAGTCAAAACTAGACAGTTTAACCCAAATTACATTAGTGGAATTGGCACACCAGAAAATCTCAGGGCCTCCCCACAAGAAATGTCTCAGGGGGCCTTTTGGTTTCATTTAATGTGCTTCATCATATACTTGAATTTTAACTCTTTGAAAACGCGCATAATAAATATCTGACATATATAACTTTCTTCATAAAACATTGTTTCAATTATTTTCAGATGGGCATAAAAAATTTACCTTAAAATGCTTACATAGTTTCAACTTAATTATTTTGAATATGGCATTTAGTCACTTGTCTGTTTTTGTGAGCATTTTTTTTTCTTCTAAAGATGAACAAAGAAGCAAAAAAAAATTGATATAAGAGCAGCAAACAGAGGAAATTGAAAAAAAAAAGTAATAATATTGTATACATTTCTAATCCTTAGCATTAAAGTTTTTTTATCATGAGAAATTGCTAGTTGGATGGAAAAAGTGACATCCCTCATAATTGCCATTACCGTATGTTAATGAAAGACACTTCCAACTTATGTGTATGGAAAATCCCAATCAAAGCTCTCTAACTCTGAAAATAAGCTTTCTACATGAAAATATTACAGGAGATAAATGAAGATCTCTCTCAGATCTCTCTGTATCTCAATTTTTAACAATATTCATTTAATTTTTAGAGAGTTATGGAAACTGAAATATTAAAGTACAGATTTGCTAATCAAAGAATATTTACCTCAAAAGTTAATTAAAAAGCAAATAGTAACTTATAACAAAAAAATTCACTTAAATATAATTTTAGACATTTCTATAATGATTAAGCATTCCTAATTTAAAAAAAATGCTAGGTCAATTGTAACAGCAATTTCTGCTGTGTTCTAGCTTCAATAACTTCCTAATTATTGAATAAATGTTGTTGAATAGACTGTCCCAGTGGCAGGTGTGCTTGGCTATTAAATAATGGGGCAAAAGAAGAGATCGATTGTTACCCTATGTTTTCTCCTTCTGTTGCAATCTTGACTTCCTCAAATATCTTTTCTATGGCACATTTTGCTGACATGAGTGAGATAATCAATTCATCTCCTGTGATATTTTTTCATGAAAGGAACTTATTTTCAAAGTTAGGGAGCTTTGAATGTGACTTTCCATTCACATAATATGGAAGTGTCTGAACACTTTTGATAATATAATACATGTTCTTCTATTGGTTTAAATATTATAATAGGTAGTAAGTGGTTCTAAGTAAACTTTACAGAATCACTTTGTTTATTTTACTTAACAATGGGTTGGGTTGGATTATTTTACCTCTGAAAGGCTCTTTTTTGCACAAAATGGGATAAATGGCCAGGTCACAAGGACCCTGAAGGCTCAGAGAAAGTTGGGGGGAGGGGGCACACTGGAACAGCTGTTGGGAGACAGATAGTAGCCTCCTGTCAAGGTCATCCAGCATGTTCTTTAACATGCACAGGGTATGGCTCTCCCGCATAGGGGGCCATGGCTTAACCTCCCATCTGAAGGACGGTGGTCTTTTCAAGTCCATTGGTGTCTCCTACCGACAGTGGACAGGGTGGGATTTTGTGGAGATAAATCTCAATACTGACCCAGCTGGGACTCAGCCCTGGGAATTACAGATTATGAGCTTGGCACACTATCAACTGAGCCACCCCTGTCCCTACTTAAGCATGAGAGTTGCTTCTGTTTGTCTGGCAGAGTAACTGGTAAATAACCATAATGCCATGTTCAAATTTAAAAGATGGTTAGATAAATTTTTTACTTGTTTAACCCCATGACATTAATCTAATCAGTGAAAAAAAAACACTCAGTTCTATATTTTGCCCTTTGGTCTGATTACAAAAATTTCATGTAATGTTAATAACAAAGCCAGTAGTCAAGAGGTTACCCCCCCCCCCCCCACACACACACACAAAAAAGATATATATATATATTAAAACATTATATTACCATTGCACATATTTTGATTAAAATGATGCGTTATTTGTACCATATAATAAATAAATAATGTTAGTATTTATTTATAATAATGCTGAAAATTTTTAAACTTCCCCTTTCATAAATCCAGAGCCATGGTTTTATGCATTACAGCAATGGTTTAGTTGCTCTGATTCCCAAATCTTGTGTGTGTGTGTTGGGGGGGGGGGGGATATTTTCAGCAGTTTGCTGTAGTAACATTAGTAGGCATACTTTGGTCTATCATAAAATGTAAACGACCTTATAATTAAACAAAAAACACTTATTCTTCAAAGTTAAAAAAAATTTGAATAATTCATTCTTTTGCTGTATTACATTTACTATTTGGTTCATTTAAACATGGTTGAATAATTTGATATCATTTGAGAGCATGTAAGAAAAAGGGTAGATACAATAATAATTAAAGATAATATGAATAGTTAAACCTATGTTCATCCATGGAGCTAAACAGCATGTTTTCTTCACATTTTACTTGCATGTAAAGAACAGAAATTTTTTTTTCCCTAATAGGTAAAAATTCTACTCAACAATACTTACAACACTTCCATTTTTGTTTTATATTTTATTTTTCTTTAAATTTTAAAACTGCATTTGTTATTTTTAGCTTGTTTATTTTTTATATTATGCAACTATGCAGTTTTCTCTGAACATGTCTTTCCTGGGCAACATTGCCACATTGTCACAGAAGGCTAAATCAAATAAGGTCAAGTTTGATATTTTCAGCCTACCTAATTCTTAGCCAATCCCTTTTTCCCAAGTCAATACATTAATGCTTTATAATACTAATAAAAAAAAACTATCATTATTAACAAAATAAAACTACTGCAATAAAAAAAAAACTGGCCTACCAAAGTCAATACCATAGATGTAAAAAAATCCTCTATTATAGTTGAAACACTGTTATTAACTTTTTAGTCCCTTAGTGTACTTTTCAACCTGAAGTTACTAATACCAAAGAACACATAAAATTACTTTATGGGGTTGGGTTATTTTAACTCTGAGTGGTACTTTTTTTTGTACATAAATGAACTAAATGGCCAGGTCACAAGGACTCAGAGAAGGTTGGGGAAGGGGATCCAATGGATAGCTGTTAGATAAATATAGTCATCCAGCATGTTTGTTAACTGCACATGGTATGATACCACACCTTTCCAGGCACAATGTTTTCCTCTTTCTCACTGAGGACAGAATGAGGTTTAGTAGAGGAAATTCTCAATACAGGCTCAGTTGGAACTGAACATCATTATGTTTCATTATGAACCTGAGCCAGTGTTATCATTCTGATATATGTATAATCATATTTACAGAGCTGTGTCAAGGTAGGGGCAAGTGGGTGGCATATATGCCACAGGCTCAAATCACACTTACAACACAATTTCAAATTACTGTGTAAAATAAATTTTACATAATAATTCTTGTTCAGGGAGCAAACAGCTCTCTTTGCTTACCCTGTGTGCAAAATTGGTTAGGCATGACCTTAAGTATTAATAAACCAAGAAAATGCTTCTTTATGTGTTTCTTCTTCAAATCTTTACACAGTATACCCATATTGATTACTTAAACATGGTTGAATAATTTGATATCATTTGAGAGCATGGTAAGAGATAGGGTAGATACAATAGTAATTTAATATGAATAGTTAAACCTACGCTCATCCATGGAGCTATACAGCATGTTTTCTTCATGTTTTACTTCCTTAAGAGTATTTAAATTTAAACCAGAGATAGGCCTGGCTAAGCCAAATGCTACAGTTTGCAAAGCTCCTAGCCATTCAGTCATTTCTTGGAATGTGTCTGCAGAAAACTGGTAGGTGTGAGTTTTTGTACGCACCTGAAAAAAAAAATGCAGAAGGGAAATATTATGAGATTTCACTTGCTTAGCTAATCACAAATTATTGACATTTAATTGCTATAAGATGCTAAATCTGTGAAATAGTGCAGCTTTAACATATTTCAAAAACAAAGTGAAACCTCTCTAAAATGGAAACATACAGTTATTACTGGAAAAAAAAGTCTTAATTAGCAATACATATAGAAATTCAATACTCTATACACCAATATGAAAAATAATAAATTTATTTTTAAATATAATTTTCATTCAATCAGCAGTGTTAAAATTATATACGAATGATATATGCTCAAGTGGTCGCTCAATAATGACCACCCACCTAAAACCTTGTGGATCTTCCTTGGGCTTCAATAACTGTTGGAACAAGATGTAGCATCAATGCTATTTGGTTATGATACATAGCCAGAGATATTTTCACTCAAGTTGACTATAAAGATTCTCACAGTTGAATAAGGGATTCAGGTTCAAACCCAGGAGGCATGGGTGTTTCTTTTCTTATGTTGCCTTTCTGCTGAGGTCTTGCCTTCTTCACAGATTTCTTTTGTGGCATATTATTCTGACAGACCTCTGAGGTAAAGCAGCTGCTTGTGAGGTAATTTTATTTAAAAGTGACTTTATTTATAATTAGAGTATTCATCAGTACATTCAAGTTTAATCAAAAGACTAAATACAATTAAATATCCAGTATACTTTAAAAAGGCAAAAAGAGGAGGTAAAAGAGAATAAGGATATCAAGTTTTATATCACAACATTTAAGAGTTCTGATTTTATAGAAATTACCTTCAATTTAAAAAAAATAAAATGTATATATCACTAGTTTTCTACAGTTGCATATGTTTTGGAAAAATTCATTTATAGAAAGATTAGAAAATAAGTTACTTATGTCAGAAAGTAATCATACATTGAAGAGCCAAAACGTTATGACCACCTGCCTAATATGATGTTGGTTCTCCACGTGCTGCCGAAACAGCTCTTACCTGGTGAGATATGGATGCTACAAGATTTCTAAAGGTGTCTTGTGGTATCTGGTACCAAAACATTACCAGCAGATCCGTTAACTCTTGTAAGTTACATGATTGAGCCACCACAGATCAGATATGCTGTTTAACACAAAACACAGATGCTCGATTAGATTGATGTTTGGGGAATTTGGAGGCCAGGGCAATACCTGGAAGTCTTCTTCATGTTCCGTGAATCATTCTCAAACAATCCGGGCAGTGTGGCATGGTGCATTATCCTGCTGAAAGAAGGCACTACTAGAGGGGAATACCATTGCCATGAAAGGATGTACCTGGTCTGCAATGATGTTTAGGTAGGTGGTAGACATCATAGTCTCCTGCACATGAATGATTGGAGCCAGAGTTTTCCAGCAGAACATTACCCAAAGCATTACACTTCCTTCACCGGCTTGTTTTTGTCCCACAGTGTATCCTGGTGCCAACACTTCCCCAGGTAAATGACGCACACATAACCAGCTGTCCACATGGTGCAACAGGACTATAGCTACTTGAAGAGAGATTTATTATTGTTACTAACATACGAGAATTATACAAGGTTGCACCAAGCAGACATGCAGTGCTGGGCCTACAAAAAGACCATAATTCAAAGAATGAAGAAATTTGGTATTCCTGAAAATATAATTTGAGTAGATTTGCTTTATACAATACCTTACAGAAGTTCGATCTGTTTATGTCAGTTATTTTGCCTTACTAGTTACATTGCATCCTGTTTATATTTTTGTGGATGAACATTCAAAATATGTTTTGATCAATTATAGCTAAAAATGTCAAATTAAGTTAATCACTAAAAAAAGGGGGAAGAAATTAATCTTGTAATTTATTTCTTCCTACATTTGTGAAATTTTTTATAATATATTTAAACATCCCTTCAAGAAATAAAATATAGAATTATGAAAACAATTTTGAAAATGAGTGTTTAGAACAAAATATTTAAAAAACTTTTGCTTTCAGTTAGTTACAGCTAAAAGTCCAAAATGCCCACTAAATATGTTCAAAAAAGATGTGCAACTGATAAGGTAAAAACATTTAGTAATCAAGCTTAACTTAAAACATAATACTTATAATAACAAACATTTAAAAATTCACCTCAAAAACATTTGCTTGTTGTTTCTGGGGTGTTGCTGTGGCCTTTACACACTCTGTTAATGGAATTATTTTAGATGATGACAGTTTCAAAAATGCATCTTCGCTATCAAAAATTTCTAACCTCTGGATGCCAAAATTGCTGGCTTTGTACAATGCACATATTTTTTTGGTCCACGATTTCTGAAAAAATATATATATATATAAATAAGATTTTTACTTTATGCAAAAAATATTTGAAAAAATCTAATTCTCATTTTAAGGTATTTCAAAACTATCCAAATACTTTATTTACATTTCTTGTACAAAATGATATTAAAGAATGCTTCATGATTTTTTTTCTAAAGCAGCAACTCAGTATGATGGCTATTATAAGCTATTTATTTAAGACTATTAAGACTTAATGGTTAAAGACTATTAACCATTAAGGGCTATTAAAAGTTTTTAACTTTTGATGCCTTTTAAGAATTTTTTGAACTTTTTAACTCATTTATATCATCTAATTTGTTTACAAAATAGAGCTGCCTATGCATGTTCCTGTTACAACAGTAGTCAAGACATCCAAAAGGACTTACCCTGATGATAACACCTGGATGTACATCAGCAGCTATGGAACAAACAAGGATTGTTGACCTGCTGCTGACTAAGTTCATTCCATTGGCTTCAAATATTACTTACAACTCTTCCATTAAGGCACATGAATTTGTAATGTTACAAGATTTGTTAATAGATTCTGAAAAAAAAATTCATCGCCGCCACGGCGGGAATCGAACCCGCATCTCTCCAGATTCATGCCAGAGCGCGCTAACCATTGCACCACGCGTCGGACAACGAATATTTTCAGAATATGACCTTTTAATCTTCTTCTTGAGACGTGACAGACAGCGCCATCTATACTCAAGGAGATGCAACGTTTTCAGTCGTTGCATTTGATTATCAGATGTTAATGAGAAGGTCACTAATGCTACCGCGTTAAATATATAATTAAAATCAATCCAAAGTGAATGCATCCAAGAATGAATCCAAGTGAATGCTGTGCATTCACTTTGGATTAATTTTAATTATATATTTAATGTGTTAGCGACCTTCTCATTAACATCTGATAATCAAATGCAACGACTGAAAACGTTGCATCTCCTTGAGTATAGATGGCGCTGTCTCAGTCACGTCTCAAGAAGAAGATTTAAAAGGTCATATTCTGAAAATATTCGTTGTCCGACACATGTGCAATGGTTAGCGCGCTCTGGCATGAATCTGGAGAGATGCGGGTTCAATTCCCGCCGAGGCGGCGATGAATTTTTTTCAGAATCTATTAATTAATGTTTCTTAACAGGGAATACTGTGCATTCACTTTGGATTGATTTTAGTTACAAGATTTGATATAAAATATATAAAAAGAAAAATAAATTCTTATTTTTTATGCTTAACAGCCATATAGAGTATATAATACCAACACCAATGTCAGTATAATTTGTTTTACCAAGATTTGCTGTGAAATGCAAATTAGTGAAAATGTTTTGAAACACTTGTGAGGCTGGTGCCATACAATGTTTACATGCCAACTGCTTTAACAATTGAGCTATTGAGTCCATTATTGCATATGAAGTACTAACAGTCTTCAATAGAGGTAATGACTTTCTGAAAATTATTCAGGATTAACTTTGGTGTTGTTTTTCTGATGAGGTCCAGCCATCCTCACAGACCATCTACTATGGCATATAAACTAGCAGGCTCCTCTCAGACCTCTGTGGCAAGTAGCTGCTTGAAGGAGCATTTATTTTATTTGTCCCCCCTTCTACCCCAACATTATCAGTGATAAGGAGAATTTTCCATGTGTCATAACTAATACTGGCACTTACATTTGGGTGCAAACTTTACAACGATCTTAATCTAGTGGTTTTGTGAATTTTAAACAATACACTGTATTTAAAAATAACCTAAAATTCTCTGTCATTGAGCAATAAAATTTAAAGATTATCCTTCAAACTATTTGCATGTTAAAAGTTAGTGTCACTTCACTAAAGACGGAGCACTATCCTTGCTCTGAAAAGTTTCCGAGTTTTCTCCTACAAACTTTTAATATGCAAATAGTTTGAAGAATAAACTTTAAAATTTTATTGTTTACAATAGAGAATTTTAAGTTATTTTTAATTAATTTCTGAGCAAGAAGGTCCTTTTAATTGAATACACTGTATATATAAAAATTTTCAGGTATATATTATTTTTACACTTTAATATATACTTTTATAAAATATTAAAAGCGAACATTAAAATCAAATAATTATATCATTGGAAAATAATGAGGTTTACAATATCTTACTTCGACATAAAGTACCCTGGTGGCTCATGGTTATGAAATTTGAAATCTAATATGTAGAACTGTGGCACTAGCTACTGGAAGAGTTACAGGTGCATTTATTAATATGAGCACTTCCTACTGGAAATACAAAAAAAAATGGGCACTTCAAAAAAGTCACAGAAAATAACAGCCTACGATTTTATTCAAATAATGGTAAAATCTTTCAGTTCTCTTTTAACAATTAATAAAAAAACTAACTAAAATTCATTTTTTTTTAAATATAAATTTTTTTTTAGCAGCTGAAATCTCTGTTTAATAAGATTTTCTATGAAATGTAAAAGTGCTATTAATTGCAATATAGTACAGTCTTATTAATCCATTTATTAATTATTATCTTTAAGTCAGAAAAGCTAATTAAATCTGGTATATTTTTTTCTGAAAATTTTGAGGGCCTCTTAAACTTATCATAATTTAAAGTCTCTTCATTTTGTGTAGCTTAAGACCTCAGAATATCAAAGTCCGGCCCTGATCTTGTGGCTAATAATTGCTAAACAAAAATGTATGGAGATAATGGAGTACATGATGTCCATTTTTTTTTTTCATTTCTTATGGTGAACTGAGTCAAAAACAAAGTTTATTTTTCATCTTCCAGATTTACTTATCGCAGATGAACAGTTGGTTATATCAAGCTCTACTTCAAAATTACATCCTCCAATCTCTTACAGTTGTTCAGGCAAAAGGAAAATCAGATTCTCCCATTGCTCTCAATTTTACTTCAACTATCAGCAGAAAAATGATACAATATCCATGCCTTCTTGGGTTTTGAACTCAGGTCCGCTTAGATCATTAGCCTAGCGTGCTAACCACTCAACCACGGAACCACTCGTGAATGATAAAGTATCCGATTCTTCTTTTACTTTAGATCATAATAGTTGTTTGGCTAATACAACTATTATGATCAACTATGGTAGAAACACACAAAATAATTATACATTGCAGAATGAGTCAAGCTCAGTGTCTTTTAATACCAATTTTATCCAAATTTATTATTAAATGCAAATAATTGTAGTGAAATTAAAACCTACCCTTAAAAATGTTTGAGAAGGCACAAACAGCGAACCACTTTTAAATGCTTCTTCTACTTCCATACTGTTAATAATCATTGCTTTTTTTTGCAATCTAAATTTACGTAAAAATCACAAGGTCATCGACGTAGCACAGAATTACGGAATATACCAAGTCAGTTTTCAGCACATGACAGCTTCATTAACATGTCGCAATCACGATTTCATAGCTTCCGGCTTTTGAAACTAAACGACGGTCACAAACTAACTGATTACTTTAACACCTGCATATCACTTTACAATAACTAAAGCACGGAATGAAGACTTGAACAACATGCTAATACATATCCCACAAAGGTTTCAAAAGGCAGGCATACAGATATTTTGATACAATTATTATTCCAGCTGCTCATATTAAACATCATGAACTATATCATAAGCGTAAATCATTTTCCCATAAACTATTACGTAAGAAGTACTACGTAAAGCACTGATATTTATCGCTAGAGGGCTAAATTGACAAAGGCGAAAGGAATGTTTTGGAGTTTATGGTGGCCTAATGGTTAAAATTTTGATATTCAATAAAGATTAGCGCAATGAGGATGGGTTAGCAATTTAGGATTTAGCCAGAAGAAGAAATTATCATGTAAAGGTTCGTATAAATTGCTTATAAATACACTGCTCAAAGTGTAAATCGCAATATCTCGAAGGAAGTGAAATCCCGAAATTGACGGGACGGAAGATATGAGGGTAGATGTGCAAATGATAAAAAAATGGAACATTAGAACGCGAGATGCGTGAGTTTCTTCCATATTCATCAGTACAAAGTAGGCCCACATCGGGAGGTTATGCAAGCCTGTAGACGTCTCGCCATTTCATCAATCAGATGGGACTCAGTCAATCAATCAGAATCAGACAGCATCCAATCGAGCACACATCTGTATCAGGTTCGTCGCCGGAGGGAATTGGAGAATGCCGCGCCAATAAGATCGCACACATACACATAGAGTGACAATTCCGAGGAGTATGTTGTTCATGCAGTGTGCAACGATCTCCTAACATAGTGATCCATCACTTAACGAACTTCTCGACGTTTATTTCAACTGAAAAAGAGGTTATGACTCTTAGTTTAACGTCGATATCAATTTAAAAGAGGTGAAGAAGGTAATCCTTACACAAAGCACGGAACAACCTAGAAGCTTTATTGTGCATCTCCTGGGATCTCACTATTTATATATTTATAGACGATTGTGAGTGATTGGCGGATGACTAATAAGGGATCATGCTAACTCTTAACTACATATATACATGCAATATCCCCATGTAGCCAAGGAAATCCCACCAGACTGTGTAATTTTCCTCTCCATATATGCTGTTCTGAGCTACAGCTGCTGCATTTGGCCACTTTTAGCAAGGTTCTGTTTGACACTGTCTGCCCATTGCATTCTAGGTCTCCTCCTTTTCCTGAAGCCTTTAGGCACACTGTTCACAATCCTGTATACCAATCTGCAGCTGTGCATACAGGCAACATGATTAAATCAACGCAGTCTCCCTCTGCACAAAATGCTTCTCAAAGGAGGTTGATGACTCCTTGTAACCTCATCATCAGGGGCGTAGCCAAGAACTACAGTTGGGAAGTGGGAGGAGAGACAAAAATTTTTCAACTCGGAAATCAAATTTTGCCAACTTAGAAAATGTCTTTTAAATAAATTAAATATCTCTCATGGACATACCCACAATATCGTGCCATGGAAGAGAGAGGTCATTTCACAACTCGCCTGCATTTTTCGAACTTGCCATAATTTTACACAAAAAAATCCAAGTTCTTACATCTCACCTAAATTTCACCAACTCATTTTGGATTTTGCCATATGCCCTACATATTGCCAGGTTGTCTCGATTTTACCAATTCTCCTTACTTTTACAAAAGCAATATGTTTTCACAAATCGCCTGCATTTTACCAAGTGGATTCGAATTTTCCCATTTGCCCTAAATTTTCCAACTCGCCGTAATTTTGCAGAAAAAATTTAAATTTTTTCATCTGCCCTGAATTGGCCGTCACTTCGAATTTTATCAGCTCTCCTTAATTGCACAAAACATGTCCAATTTTCAGAACTGCCTGCATTTTACCAAGTGGCTTCGAATTTTTTAGATTTCCGCATTTTGTAGATCTCCGTAGATTTTGGCAACTTACCATAATTTTACAGAAAAAATTCAAATTTTACATCTCACCTAAATTTTGCCTATTGTCTCGATTTCGCCAACTCTTCTTAATTTCATAAAACCAATCCCAATTTTCACAACCCACCCGCATTTTATCAAGTGGCTTCGAATTTTGCCAATTTACCATGAACTTTACAGAATAAATCCTAATTTTCACAACTCACCTGTATTTTACCATGTGGTTTCCAATTTTTCCACCTCTCCTTAATTTCACAAAAAGAATTCCAATTTTTACATCTCTCCTGAATTTTACCAAATGGATTCCAATTTTGCAAACTCGACATAATTTTACAAAAAAAATTGCCAATTTTTACATCTCACCTGAAAAGTAACTCTGAATTTTGCCAAGTTGCCTGGATTTTGCCAACTTGCCATAACTTTACAGAAGAGTAATCCCAATTTTTACATTTCACCTGAATTTTGCCAACTCCCCAAGATTTTCTCATCACTCCAAAATTTGCAAATTCCCCAAAATTTTGTGAACTCGGTTATGTTTTACTCAGTGACTTCGAATTTTGTCAACTGCTCTAGATTTTGACTACACTAAATTCTGCCAAGTTGTCTATATTTTGCTAACTTCTCTTAATTTTAGCAAAAAAAATCAAAATTTTCACAACTCACCTGGATTTTACAAAGTCGCTTCGAATTTTGCCAACTCCGATTTACTTTGGGGGGAAGCCTCCGCCCTTTTTGGTCATTACTTACAAAGTCAAACCGTCTAATGCTCAAGATACTGCGCAAACATCTAAAATCAAAGGCATCGAGTTTCTTGTTATACTGCTTATAGTCTATGTTTCGCTACCGTAACTAACTTTAAAAACAATTACTATACAGCCTAATTTTAGTCTTTAGGTGTACGCCTACTCTTCCACTCTCTCCAAAGATTCTTAAAAGTCCCAGCAGCAATCCCTATTCTTCTATCTATCTCATGCCGCACATCACCAGTATATGTTACATAGCTTCCCAGGTAATTAAACTGAGACACTTGTTTAATAGTACAGCCATCCAAAGCACCATCTGGTTGATCAATTTTCATTAGTTTTTTTCGCTGTTTATCACCAAACCTACCCTATTACTAGTCTTATCAACAGCCGAAATGATCGAATTATCTCATCAACATCATTAGCCAACAGGGCCAAATCATCTGCATAATCTAAATTAGAAATTTTAAAATTTCTAGGCCATTTAAGGCCAAAATCTTTCCTTTGCGAAGAATTTTGCATAATCAATAACCGAACTAAAGAGAAAAGGAGACAAAATAAACCTTGTCTAACTCCACTAGCAATACTAAATAAATCTCTACAAACTTTATCAACTATTACACAAGACTCAGCATTAATTACAGAGAGCTTTCATTGCACTAACTTTTCAGGTATTCCACATGATTTAACGATCAACCACAAATTATGTCGATCAACAGATACACAAATGGTAGAGCTATGAAAATTTGCCCTAGGGGTAATCCGGATCCTAGATCTCTGATTACTGGGGGTATGAGTCGTAGATTTCGGAAATGTTGCCAAATGTTCGAATACGGTGGGTGTTTTCAGGTCAAATTTCGATCTAAGAGTGTTAGAGGACTGAAAATTGGTGCCTGGGGGTCCCAATTTTCGTATATCTTCGAAATGTTGCGAAATTTTGAATACGATGGCTCCTTCAAGGTTAAATTCGATATAATGGAGGGCTAAAAATTGGTGAAGAGGGCTATTTCGTATCCGATGCTGCGTTTCATGTCTAATAGGAATCAAAGTGACTGGCTAGAAATCAAGAGGTGCTGAAGACGATTGATTTCCAGTACAACATAAAAACACACAAGGACATACCCGTTGTCTTAGTAGGCAGGTACACTAACCACTAGAACAAGTAGAGTCTGTCACTCTTAAAGCTTGCTGTCCTACTTGACTGCTGATAGTAATATATTTTATAATAAAAGTATTACTTGCAAAATAAACATTTCTAAATTTGTGGAAAAAATTATTCAGCATAATTTCCTTTTCATACTGACCAGTAATATTGGATATGCTGAAGCATATCCTTCTCATCCTTCTTTCTAGGACATATCGAATGTAGAAAAGAGGTCCATTTAAATTTGGCTTCTCCTGTGGCAGAGTGGTTAGCGTGCTTGGTTACTGATCAAAGGGGCCTGGGTTCAAGCCCTGGATGTTTATTTTTCTTCTGAGGTCCCACTTTTCTCACCGACTTGCTATGGCACACAAACTTACAGGCTCCTGTGGCAAGCAGCTGTTTGGAGAGTTATATTTTCTAAATTTTCCCATAAATGTAAATAAGCATGTTCATAATAGTATAGATCCAGAGTAAATGACTAAAGCTGCCCTTATATACCGATTCCACAAAAATATAAATTCAAACATTTTCCAAAATTATAAATCATTCTAAAGTATTATTCTTGAAAAACACTTAGTTATCACATTTTTGAAACAATTCAACCCCTGCCCCCACCAAAGCAATCCAAATGGGCACCCATGTACTTCTGGGCAATAATGTAATGGCAACAGTTGTTGTACATATGGTGGAATACGGTTTGAAAATTCTTATCTTCCACTTCTCTTCTGAATCATACGTTTCTGGGGCACCTCTTGGGGTTGAGAGCAGAGCTTTTTGAAAATTTGCAATAAAAATTGTTGCTGAAAGCAAAGTTATGCGAATTAAATATCCCTAAATCTTGATTTTAAAACATTTTTTATGCATTTAAAGGACTATGAAAGGTTAAATATATTATTGTTCATAAGTTGGGCAAAATTGAAAAGCCATCGATAGATGGAAGCAATTCAATCGCAAAGGTTGCAGTATTCATGTCAGAAAGTATAATATCCAGACGCTGGAGATGTTTCCAAGGCACTGGAACATGCTCTAGAACAGGGGTGCCCACGTCATGGTACGGAGTAAATTCTTAAGATGTAGGTTTTTTCCAAACATTTTTAGATTTACTACAAAAACAGAAATGCATTAACACGTTAAGCGTCAGTTAATTAATTTATTTTGAACTCCCTTTTATGCTTTATATTCAAACATAAATTAAAATTGTAGTTGCCTTCCAAAGAAATTCTAAAATAGCAGTTCCTGGTATGAAAAAAATTGGGTGCCGCTGTTTAGAGGGTTGGGTTGTTTTACCTCTGAGCGGCACTTTTTTGCCACAATGGGCTAAATGGCAGTCACAAGGACCCCGAAGGCTCAGAGAAGGTTGGGGGAGGGGACCAACTGGAATAGCTATTGGGAGACAGATGGTTGCCTCCCGTCAAGGCCATCTAGCGTGTTCTTTAACGTGCACAGGGTATGGCTCTCCCGCACACAGGGCCACGGCTTAACGTCCCATCCGACGGACGGCGCCCTTTCCAAGCCCATCGGTGACCCCTACTGACCGTGGGCAGGGCGAGGAATTTTGCGGAGATAAATCTCAACGCTAACTTAGCTGGGAACTACAGATTACGAGCCTGACGCACTACCGACTGAGCCACCCCCGCTGTTTAGAACGAGCCACGATACGTCCAGAGCAACAACAGTTACAGAGGATCGTTTCCTGTCCCTACTGCAACATTGGAGTTGTCAGCTACCACTAGAAGTGCAGTATCCACTAGTAACTATGTCCCGATTTCATTAGAGGATATATGCCTGACCTGTATATCACGATCCACAACTCATTGGAGGCAACGACTGGATGTAGTAGGCAGCACCTCAAATGTATCAATGGGGCCAGGTTCTCTTTTTAAATGAATCACGATATAGCGCAAGTAGTGATTTTCAGCGCCAATGCATCTGGAGAGAATGTGAGACACGTTCTCACCAGTTGAATGTGGCGGAACTATTTTAGTGAACCACCACTGAACATGTGTGGGGTACTTTGGGAAAGCGAGTCGCAAGCCCCCCCCCCCCCCCCAAAAAAAAGGACCCTTCATGAGAGTTCGTTGTGCAAGTTGTACTGTTAGGTGTAATCGTACTCCTTACATCTTTAATTCAATGCCACGATATCTATTACAGCTTAAAAGATATGCCTCTATCAAAATTAAAACAAAAATTCGTTATTTGAAAACATATCAAATTAATATTTCGATTTTTATATTTTACTAATAAAATGTTCGTTTTTATTTTTCTGTACTTATTTTTTATTTGATAATCATTGTGCAAAATAACTACTATTTGTGGTTATAAATTATTTCATTACATACAACTGATCCGTATAATGTAAAATTTCCTGCAGATAAGCCCCTGGCTTCGTAGGATAATATACATTATGTATTATTTCATTGCTTTAAACGTAACGTGATGGAAAAAAAGAAATAAAAATTATTAAAAAAATATTAACTTCCAATATATTCCAAATTTAAATATTAAGATATGTTGATACTAAGTATCTTCTGAAACTTTCGTTAAATTCTAAAAGGATTTCCGGAGTCATTTGCATTTTTGTTCAACTTCATTAAATTCTGAATAGCAAGTCAATCATGGAAAATTGCAAAAAAAAAAATTAGTTATAAAACACTCTACTAAATTAAATTTAACAGAGTGTGATATAAACTAACCGACTGTTTTTTTTTAAATTCTAAAACTGACTTGTTAATATGACTCAACACAGCTGGCAAAAAGCCTAGGCTCAAAGGATGGTACTGGGAAAAAAATTTACAAAGAGTAACTTTTTTGTTTCAAGTAAATATTTATTTTTGTGTAATTCAGAATTCTATCGTACCATCCCCTTACAGAAAATACTATTAGTATCAGCTTTGGCAGGTGCAAATGTGCTGATTATCCATTTAACACTTATTCTTTTAATCCCCTCAAAGTATTTTTTTATATTAACAGTCACCTCTTATCCCATTGTAAAATATAATCACTTAAGTCATGCTAAGTGTAGAATATATATGCAGTGATATTTTCTGGTTCACAAATTTCAGACAATTATCTGTGACTATAAATAGAAAATACCTCTATTTATTCTGATAAAAAAAAGAACAATAAATTATTTATTCAAAATATCCTTATTTATTCATAAGGTTGATAGTGTTACAAAATGAATCGACATGAATGATTATGATACATATAAACAGATGACTGGGTGAAATTTTAAGGTATGTACATAAATTACAGAAATTTTAAGGTATGTACATATAAACAGATGACTGGGTGAAATTTTAAGGTATGTACATAAATTACAATATGTACAACTGATTTTATTTACATGACTGAATATGACAATTTGTCTCTTGAAATATTTCAAGAAACAATGGATTACTTAGGTCCACTTTATCAAGACCTAGAGATGCTTGTTTTTTTTATATCTTGAACTGCACTCCATTCCTGCAGGGATAAGCTGTGCTTTACTGGAGAAAGTGGAAGGAATATTAGGCCAAAGAGTTGGTGACACTGCTTTATCATTTGAAACGTCAGATTCTTCAGTGGTTGAACTTTTTGAGGATGATAAGAGAGTTGAAAGCTCACATTCTTCAGTCTGTTTTACTGATGTCTGAATTTGATTTTGAGAAGACTGGCAAGATGCTGTGCATTCTGCAAATAAAATATAAATATTACAAATTTATACATTCGTATAAACGGAGTTTTTTATGGTGTAACATTTTAGTTTCATTACAATTATTAATTTAATTAAATTTAGTAGAGTGTGATATAAACTGATTGGTTATATTTTTAAATCTAAAGCTGACTTGTTGCAATGATTCAGCACAGTTGTAAAAAAGCCTGGACTTTTCTCAAAGGATAGTACTGAAAAAAAAAATATAAAACAAGAGTAATTTTCTTGTTTAAATATTTTTGTGCTATTTAGAAATAGTCTTTCTATTCATGCCCATTATAATTATTCTTATTAGTTTTTTTTAAATAAATTTTTATTTGCATTGCCAGATGCATTTTTTTACTATATGACTCTAAAAAAAAAAGCCATATTAAAATAAAACTAATCTTTTTTGCAAAATATTTTAATTTTCAGAAAATCTAGAATTCAATGATGATTAAGGTGGCATATAACATTCCATGATTCCTTTCATTAGTTATTTGGCAAAAAAGTTTGAAATTTATTTTTTTGATTGAACATATGGAAAAATATCCTTGGCATCTGGAAGGTTTAACTTTTACCTGGCCTTACTAGCCTCTTCAATGTATACTGCTGGATTAATAGCACCTCCCCCTCCCCAACATCTAGTGACATTTGCATGAATCTATTAATAGATCAGCTGACCTGCATATTTCCCTCAACTCTGATATGATCGAACTTGTGAGAAAGATAAAAAAAATTCTCAACCATTAATCTTTTTATCTATTTCCTCTATTTTATCTGCTTCAGAAGGAAATTTGTTTCATCATATGTACTTTGAGCAGGCCTGTCCAACCTACAGCTCATTACAAAGGAACTTGTGGTTTTTGTGGTTCATAAAACAATCAATATATCTAGCTCAATTCTTCAATTTTTTTACCTAACATTTTTTGGCACATAATTAAACGATTTTGACAATCCATAATGCTTATTAAAACTTTTATTTTTTAATTAAGATATCTGAAGTGGTTAGCGTGCTTGGCTATTTATCTGAGACCTGGGTTTGAGCCCCAGGTAAGGCATGGAGATGTTTGTGCTATTTTTCTGCTGAGGTCCTGACATCTTCCCGACCTTCTACTATGGTATTAAACTGACAGGCTCCTGTCAGACCTCTGTGGCAAGCAGCTGCTTGATGAGGTATTTATTTATTTACTTTTTATTTTGATTCTTTAAAAAATATAGTCCCCCTCAATTGATTAGAAATGTATGTTTTCACTTTTAAGTGAAGAATCAATCATTATCCCAATTAAAGATTTACATTTTAGTTTTCATTCAAAGAATATTAAAACAGAGATAACCTCAATGAAAAAGTTAACATCAGTTTAAAGAGAGAGAGACGAATACAAAAAAAAAAACTTACCTAAGGAATTATTAATGGAAACCCTATGAGTTTGGTTACGTGACCTCCTTTTCAGTGAGCAGGAATATTTCTTTTGTGAATCGTTACTTACAGCACATGGTAATGGCTCCGTAACTGGGATTTCTTTCTTGCAATGTAGTTCAAAATTCTGCACAAACTGGTCAAATGGCATTTGGTGATTCCTCATTTTCCTTTCCCTCTTCTCTATACCTTTCTTTTCAAAATCATCATATTTTACTGAGCGAATTTGCAATGATCTCATTTCTTGTGGCAGCCTGTGAGAAAAAGCCTGTAAAAAAAATAAATTAAAATAAACTTTTACATTTGTTTGCTGTATACTACAAATTCTACTACAAGGAAAGTAAAAAATTACAAAATTTTTGCAACAAACTTAAAGTGTACAGAGATAAAACATTCATCATTTAATGCTGGATTGAAAAAATTATGTGAACGTAAATATTTTTTTAAGTTGCTCAGTCTGAATTTCTCTTTAATCTCTTTCTTTTACTTCTAAAGCTCAGAATCCAATATATTCCTATTACCTGATATCATTATCTTCTACATACAAAGTTAACTTTAATTTCAGTATTAGTCTTTTGTGCTGCATATTTAACCAAAAAATTTGCTATTTAATTTCACATTCAAGCCTGCATTTATTATTTCATAGTTTCAAATATATATTCTATTTCTGATAACTGCCACAAAAAAATTGTATATTGGTTTTTATTGTTATCTTTTCTTTAATGCATCCAAGTTCATAATTCTGCTGCATTAGGTGACAACTCTAATATTTCCAAAATCTGAATATTAAACACCTACAATACAGATGTGCAACTACAGCTCTTGAAGCAAGTTTATCTCGCCTACCAAATAAATGTAGATAAGTATTATCTTTTTAAAAGAACCAGTGTTGAATTTTAAGTAACTTATATGTATTAATATGCTATTAAATGCACTATGTAACAATGGTGATTAAATCCTGTAATAATAATCACCATGTACCTAATTTGTCTTTTGTAATATTTTGCACTGATATAATTTAGTGGCATAAAAAACTCTAAAAAAATTATTCATCATTAATACTCAGGCCTATATTTTGCTCCTATTATTGGCAAATAGCTGAATTAGTTGTGTGTTAATGAAAAAGTTAAATGAATTACCCTAATTTGAACACTTTTAATTTATTCAAAATCTGCAAACTATAAAATAAGTTTTCTTACAATTAAAAAACTTAATAGTTTCAAAATGTAAATAGATTTTAACCTTTAGGCTAGTTGAAAAATTGAGCTATTATTTTCGTTTTGTTATTCCTCTGTCTGTTAAAATTTGTAAGCATTCAACTTTTCATTTTTGGAGATAAATGAAAAAATCTTTTTGGTTTAGTTATATATATACCAATGAAATATTAGAATTCACATTTTCTAAATCTTCCAATAATTTAAATTTTTATCTGTAGAGGGCCCTAGTTTTAAAAAGCAAAATTTTCCATAGTGTAAATGATCTACTCAATGTCAAAGATTTTAAATTTTCAAGTAGAATGTGATGAACGAGGGTTTTACACTAATAGCAGCAAATTGTTCCCTTACTCTAAGAAGGGTGATAAAAATGCAACACCTTTAACAGATATGTGAAAAATTCTTTTTGGATTGGATAGATACCATTTAAATATAGGATTTACATTTTCTGAATCTTCAAATAGTGTTAATTCCCACTGTCCAAGGGTCCTACATTTGGGAAATGCCAAATTTTAAATGAATATATAATGATCCCTGAAATTTTGGTGCAAAAATGTGTATGTCAAAGGATTTACATTGACAGCAATGTCAATGAAAAAAGTCAAAAGATATATAATCAAGATTGTGCAGGTTTTTCCCACATTGACAATTACAAGATCCAAAGTGCATAACAGCAATAACAGAGTATAAGCTGTCTTCTATCCAACAGCAATGACAAGGTAATTATATAAGAATACCAGTATTTCAAAGTGCTATGTTTTATTCAATAACTAAATAACAGAAGTAATTGTGTGTATAAAACATCAAGAAATGCTCCAAGTTTCATTTTGAGTTCAACACACTTCAATGTGGGCATCATTGCTGCTATGATATTCAACTTCCATCTACACTCAGCATGTCTGGTACAACATTTGCAACAGCTGCAGTAATTCTTCCTTTAAAATGATGTAAATTAAGATTTTTTTTTTAGAACTATCATTTTAATGCATCCTAAAAAAGAAGTCTAATGATGTCAAATCAGGACGTCTCAGGAAGCAGAAGATAGATTCTCCTCTATTAATACAGCAATTTAGAAATGTGGCATTTAAAACGTGGCATATGAGACTAACTACATGACATCATAACAAGGAAACTTGAGTCTCTTGACAATTTAGACACACAGTTACTTTTGTTATTTAATCTATATTTTAGAGTTTGCCTATCAGTTTACTCAAGAACTCTTCCTAAATGTTAAGAGCTAGGACTATGAAATTTGGTGTACAGCTTTATCTCATAATTTAGAGCAAGAGTTTGGGTCAATAAAAATATACTGCTCACAAAAATTAGGGGATATATTATCGCTTCATATTCATTTTAAGATATCCCCTAATTTTTGTGAGCAGTTTATGTCCCACCCAACAGATAATATATATGGATTAATATGTAAGAAAATGTGTCCTTAATAATAGCTGTTACGTGCAATACAGTATGCATGCTTACCAACAATTTAACTTTTTCGCACACACCCAAAAGAAAAAACCTTTTCACCAAAAGGGAGAATTACAAATGTTTACAGAACCTAATGAGTTATATCTGAAATGAAAGCTACTTATGTGGGAAATATGGGCTAGCTAAAATTATGCCCACTTTCAAACTCAGAAAAGTGGCAGAGGAAAATCTCTGTCTATTTTGAGTTTTATATAAAATGAAGGCTTGCTCATTTGGGTTGGGTTAACCTCTGAGCAGTACTTTTTTGCACACAAAGGCTTAATGCTCAGGCTGCACAGAAGGAAGGTTAGGGTAAGGGAACCCACTGGACAGCTGTTAGGAGACAAATGGTAGCCTCCTGTCAAGGCCATCCAGCATGTTCTTTAACATGAGCAAGGTATGGCTCTCCTGCATACAGGGCCATGGCTTAACATCCCATGTAATCTGCAGTTCCCAGGTTCAAGTACCAGCTGGGTCAGCATTGAGATTTATCTCAGCAAAATTCCCCACCCTACCCATGGTCAGTAGGGGACACCGATGGGCTTGAAAAGGCCGCTGTCCATCAGATGGGATGTTAAGCCGTGGCCCCATGTACAGGAGAGCCATACCCTGTGCACATTAAAGAACACGCTGGATGGCCTTGATGGGAGGCTACCATCTGTCTCCCCAACAGCTGTTCCAGTGGATCTGCTCCCCCAACCTTCTTTGAACCTTTGGGGTACTTTGGGACTTGTCATTTGGTACTTTGGGGTACTTGTCATGGACTTTGGGGTCCATGTGATCTGGCCATTTAGCCCATGGTGTGCAAAAAAGTGCCGCTCAGAGGTAAAACAACCCAACAACCCAACTTAACATCCCAACCAACAGGAGATGGCCTTTCGAAATCTATCAGTGTCCTTTACTGGCCAAAGGAAGGGTGGGGAGTTTTGGGGAGATAATGCTCAACACTTGCCCAGGTGGGACACGAACCTGAGAACTGATACTTTGAGTGTGTCATTTCCTGTACATTAAGATCTGAGCAATTCTTCTACTTATTTAATACAATACTTTAAAATATTAATATTCTTTTCTATGTATGTATATATATATAAACTATTGAACACATTAAGATGAACTAAGAACAGTAACTAGTGCAGAGAATGCAAAATTTATCTTTTCAAAGTACAGTTCAAAACTTAACAAAATGTGTTAGTAGTGAAAGAGTTATTTAAAACTTATTGTTTCTGAACAACTATAAAATCTGAATATATATATATTTCTATATTCCAATGTGCATTAACAAAAATCTAAATATAAGGCACACAAACAAGCTAATATTATTATATGTTAAAAAATAATTACTGGTTCTAATTCTATCTCCTCTAAATTAGCATCTCTTGCATGTGAAAGATAAAGCTCTACTGCACTTGCATATGGTTGTAGCATCTTATCATGTAGTACATTTTGTAGCTCTTTCAGATATATAGTAGATTTAATTACTGCATCTTTTAAGTGGCTTGATATTGGACGTTGTTTCCACTCAGAAAAATCTCCCTATAATATAAAAAAACAGTTAAAGAGTAATTCACTATAACAACTGAATAATAGATACATAAATATTGCAATTCACAGAAAGTTATTAAGCATTTTCAAACATTCAAAAAATACCAAGGTATACAATACTGAAATAGATCAGAATACTTTTTTTTTTTAATCTACAGCTAGATGTATATACATAGACATAACAAAAAATTGCACTCAGTACTACCTGTCATCATAGTAAAATCATCTGACCAGGGAAGTTGCAACATGTGAAAGTGCATGGTGCATTTTTATTGTTCATGAATGATGGCAGGTCAACTTGATTGTTACTCCATATTAGAAGTCCGGGGAACAGTTCATTTTTGGGGGACAAAAACTTGAATTGTATGGAAATTCATTGAGAAATCCATCATATATGGGGAGAATACGATGCCTTGTCAGGCTATCAAGTGGTGCCAACAGTTTGAAAATGACAGTAGAGATTTAACAGACGAATACCACAAAGGCACACCGTCAACATCCACTACTTCTGATCATCTACTCTACAGCCTTGACTTATCCTCCTGCAACTACCATTTGTTCAGTAAATTAAAAGAGCATCTGAGAAGACAGGTTTTCATCTAATGACTGCATCAAATATGCTATTTTTTCCTGGTTGCTGGACATTGGGACAGATTTTTATGCTCAGGGAATGGGCAAATTAATCACACATTCTGATTACATAACCAAGGCAACTATATCAAAAAGCAGATTCAGGATGTATCTTCACCCTAATATATTTGCCATTCTCACATACTTTGCTAGGTATTCAAGAGTGCATCTTACTTTTTGATATGCCCTTGTATATACAGTATAGATAATTTACCTGATACAGTTGCAGTCTTGAGTCATAAATATCATTGTAGGTACTAATAAATTCACTTTTCAGAAATATGTCTAAGCCACTTAATGTTACATCTACACCACTTAGCAGATATATCCTTTGCAGGCATTTTTTTTATGTGAACTTTATCTGCAATTTCAAAAGGGACAAGTACCTATTTAGTAAATTACAATTTTTTTTTTTTTATTTGCTGTTATTAACTCTAAATGACCATGTCAGATATTCAATACATACCAGGTTTCTTTTTACAGTATTGTTTGAGATTGTACTGGTATCTTGAGGGAGAAAATAAATAATGAGCTCACTTCTGACAAATGGTATATCTCCTATCACAAAAATGTCCTCAGATATGTAGATTGCGTGTTTATTTCTTATAAACATAAAACTCTGCTAATACAGAATGGAGCAGATACTAATTTTTGAAATAAAACTAAGCAATGCTTGCTTTACTGCACAGTGAGCTAAATGGTCATAATAGAGAATGCAATATTGGTATTAATGCAGGCATGAGAAAATTTAAAACGAATCACATAATATAGTTCAAATATATTTCATATCAATTATTATTGCAATTACATATAGTGTAAGGTGGAATGAAACTAATAAAACTCAGGAATGAAACTAATAAAACTCAATGAATTTAAAACATAAAACTTTAACAAAAAAAAATAACATCTTCCTATATGTGCTCTAACACTTAGAAATAAAACTAAAGCATACCAATAGGGCAATCATTTACTGAATTTGTATTAACTTCAAAGGAAGCTAGGATGCTGGCAATCTTGTTTATTAGGTAAATCAGTGCACTATCTTGCTTTGATAGTAAGAATCGACCTGAGCATTGGGGGTCCTTGTGACCTGACCATTTAGCCCATTATTGTCAAAAAAACTGCACTGAGGGATGAAACAACTTCACTCTGAGCACTACATTCTTCAATGCATTTCTTAGTCTAATCACATTTCCAATGATAGTATCACAACAGATAGCCATATCTGACTTCCAGTCCTTAGAAACATTTTTGCAGTGCTTGCCAATATTAGTGATCTAAGAACTTGTGTTTTCGTTTGGAGCAATGACCTGTATTCTACCATGTTCAGTTATTTTACCTCTGAGCTGCACTTTTTGCACACAATGGCCAGGTCACAAGGACACTGAGGGCTCAGAGAATATCATGGGCCACTGGACAGCTGGCAGCCTCCTATCAAGGCCACCCAGAGTGTTATTTAATGTTAACAAGGTATGGTTCTACACCATGTCCTATCAAATGGACGGTGGCCTTTCCAAACACATCGGTGTCCCTTACTGACGAGGGCAGGGAGTTTTGTGGAGATAAATCTCAACACTGGCTAAGGTGGCAAGCTACTGGATGAGACTATTCTACCATATAGCAGCCTTCACAATCTGCTTAAGAACTACTACTTGTGACAGCTTATCAATGGATTTTACTCAACTATGTATATGTACGAAATTTTGCACTCAATTAATCAAACAGCACTACTAATAGATTGGTTTATTATATCTATGCTATTTTTTGACTTATAAAACATAGCTTTTTTTACAAAAAAGTTTGCATTTTAGGATTGATAAGTATACTGTGTTATATAGAGAATTTCTGCCTTAGACAACTATATCTTCTAGATTGGAACATGTTTTTCCAAGTCTCATAAAAGCAAAATGTTACAAGAATAGTTGCAAATTAATAGTAATAAGTTGAAATAGATTGAACAAAAATTATGAGTACCTTCATGTAAGCTTCACTTATTTCAGCATTGTATATGTAGTTGTCACTTAACTTTAGATACTGAGATAAGCAATCTCCTAGTTTATTTGTATACAGTGGTAATTTCCCATTTGGACGATCTTGCATTCTAATAAAAACATCTGTAAGCTGAAAGCAAATAAAAATCTTATTTTCCAGTAATGTTGTTTATATCAAATATATGCAACACATTTAATTTTATGCAATATATTACAATAGTGTTGCCAATAATAAAATTAAAGCTCAAAAGTTATTTAAACACATTTATTATTATATCAAGCTGTTTACTAAAAGAAATATTTTTTGAGTCTGTATAATTATTTTCCATTGGCTTTGGAAAAGTTTCTAGGGTGATGAATGCTGCTTTACTTGATTTGATATTTAATGGAATATTCAAGCTTCTTCAAATTCTTAAATACCACACAAATGTTCTGAAAATAAAAATATAGACAACATTTTCTTCAATCATAATTTTCATAAAATGTTTATTTCAGGAATTATAGAGCCTTGAAATTCGATTATCATTGGAATACCATGTAAGTTCTCCAAATTATTTGACACTACACTGTATTTAGATAGCTAACAGGGACACAAAATATTTAATTCTAACTCTTGATACTGATTGATTTTCTTCTGAAATTTCTAGATAGTAAAACTCTCAATTCAAACTTATCTACATAGTGCTCTAAAGCAATAATAATACCTAAATAGGCATGATTATAAGTTTGCTGTTATAAATATAACAAAGTTGTTTTAGTGGATCTATGGCTAAGCAAAGAAATTTAATACCCATTCCTGCTTTGGGAATCCTCTTTATAGCAAATCAAAAGTTCTATTTATGAGTATAATGAAGTGATAAAAAAAAATAGAGAGAGAGAGAGAGAATTACTTGAAAATTTACTGATAGGAATTTGTGGTAGAACTTTTGCTTTTCCATACATCACAAATTGGAACTAGAAATGAAGGAAGAAACTAACTACTGCAGACATCTGCTCAATCTGATTTATTTTGCAATTAGAAGAAATCACAGCATTTAAAATCGAATTTAATTTCAACAATTTATGCTGTCAAAGTAACTACTTTAAAGACAATTTACCAATCTGGAACATGGTGTATTATAATCCATTAATTACATAAGATAGTGTGCAAAATCAAAAGTTGGGTCCCAAATAAATGCCAGTCCTTTACTTCTATGCTATATTTACTAGCAAGCTGCTGCCGAATCCTATGAAACTTTATATTGAAGACATTTGTAGCTTCACATGCATGCTCTCTTACCACCAGATTTTATGGTGCACCGCACATCAAGCCAAATTTCAGATTAACAAATACTTTGTTTGAAGACCTTTTCTATTAACAGAGCTTTAAAAACATCATTAAAACCAACAACTTGCCATGATGCATTTTCCAGTACAAGTGCTTTCCATAATACATTTTCCTAAGACAAGTGCTTTCCTCAATTCAACTCTACGGATATGAGTTTACAAATTACAATCAAACAACAGCAAGGTACAGGGAAGAACTGCACATTCAAAATCACTTTGAAAGTGAGCCAGAGCACTTCAAAACCATACAAGTCAATACATATCAAGTCTCAGCATATGACATCATCTTTGCTCGAGAATAAAATTAAATCCTTAAATCTTAGTAGCATCCATTACAATAATTAATGGATTGTAATACGATACTAGGTTCCAAAACTGGTAAATATTCTTTAAAATAGTTGCTTTGACAGTGTAAATTGTTGAAATTAAATCTGATTTTTTACTCTGATTTGTAACAGGTCACACTGCTCACTTTTCATTGTCAGATTTTTTATTTAAACCAAAGCACATTGCCATTTCAGTTCATGCAATTCTGGTCCAAAGGTCCTATTCGTGCACCATCAAAATTTGGCAATAGTTCATTAGCTATCCTGCAGTGAGCATATCTGACTAATGTATTTGTAGTAATCTCTGAATGTGTTAAAAGTTTTAAAACATAAGGAATATATAAGTATGACACAGCTGAGAAGAGTTCGCAAAAAGCACATTTGTGATGCTTAGAAATGAACAATTTACTTTGGATATTTGTTGGTATGCATTTTTTTTAAACCACCTGACAATGTATTTTAAGCTTTTCCTCCTTTCTTTCATACCAAATTTATGGATATAATGGATTTTCATCATCCCTCCAAATTTGGTATAAGCTGGGTTGGGTTGTGCTGTTATACCTCTGAGCAGCACTTTTTTTGTACACAATAAACTAAATGGCCAGGTCACAAGGACTCCCAAGGCTCAGAAACCTACTGGAACAGCTATTGGGAGACAGATGGTAGCCTCCCATCAAGGTCACCCACTGTGTTCTTTAATGTGCACAGAGGCCACAGCTTAATGTCCCATCTGATAGATGGCGGCGGCCTTTCCAAGCCATCAGTGTTCCCTACTGACTGTGGGCAGAGTGGGAATTTTGTAGAGATAAATCTCTGCAGAACTTCCAGGTTCAAGCCCCAGCTGATTCAGCATAGAGATAAATCTCAATGCTGAATCAGCTGGAGCTTGAACCTGGGAACTGCAGATTACAAGCCTGGAGTGCTACTGATTGAGCCACCCCTGCCAAAGTATGGTAAAAGAAAACTTAACTTATTTAACAACATTGGTTTTTACAAATGGCTTCAAAAACGTGGCTTATATTTTTTTGCAATCTTTGTTGAAAGATTTGTACATTTAAAAGATCTTGTATTTGAAGTAAAAAATACATTGGGTTAATTCATAATGAATTTTCATTTGTTATCACTTTTTGTTGAACAGATGTAATTTCAGTTGTGTTGTACTAATTTTGTAGAGAAAGCCTGGTAGAATGTTTCCAAATTTTTTTCATGAACTGTTAGAATGAACAAGGATGATTGACTCTTCCCTGCCACTTCACTGCTCTCTTGATAAATCAATGAGCTGTGTCTTGACCACAGTGTGACCAGAGAAGAAATATGGATATGTCTTGTTAACATTAGCTGCAAGAATTAATCAGTAAATCAGGATTAACTACTATACCTGGCCTTCATCAAAAGGGGTTATGCTATTGGTTTTCCTTCAAACTGACAAATTGGATTGTTTTACCTCTGAGCGGCACTTTTTTGCACACCATGGGCTAAATGGCCAGGTCACAAGGACCCCGAAGGCTCAGAGAAGGTTGGGGGAGGGGACCCATTGGAACAGCTGTTGGGAGACAGATGGTAGCCTCCCGTCAAGGCCATCCAGTGTGTTCTTTAACGTGCACAGGGTATGGCTCTCCCGCACACGGGGCCACGGCTTAACGTCCCATCCGACGGACGGCGGCCTTTCCAAGCCCATCGGTGTCCCCTACTGACCGCGGGCAGGGCGGGGAATTTTGCGGAGATAAATCTCAACGCTGATCCAGCTGGGACTCGAACCTGGGAACTACAGATTACGAGCCTGGCGCGCTACCGACTGAGCCACCCCCGCCCCTCAAACTGACAAACACATTACATTGTTACAGTGTTTTATAATCACTAGAAAACACCAGTGGGTTTGGGTAAACAGTGATGAGTAGCATGAATGACAGTAGCACAAAGAGTCACTCTCTGTAGCCATTGGCTAATTATCCTATAGTTTGAAGGGTTTTACCACATATGGAATTTTTTCAGTATTAAGCAGTTCAATCCAAGACAGCAAACTTTTAATGTTTTGGGTGCAGATAACTCATTGCTTACATTTGCATTAAGCTATGATTTAATTTGCTGTTCCACTGAAAAATGATCAGGGATTATCATGCCTCAGTCCAACATTCCATGGGAAATGGAACTGGGATGAGCATACTTTACTGTCCACCACCCTGGAGTCAAAAAAAGTACCTCTTTCTGATTCAACTTAATACAAAGGATCATTAGAGCAAATATTTGTCTTCAAGATCTCACCATTTTTACCAGTTTCCTACAAACTTTTCCTAACTCCAAAAGGTTATGAGGCTTTACTGCAATACAATGGACACTTTTTAACTCCATTAAATGAAAATTTTATCACAATATGCTGTCTACAAGGATTTGTTTTCATTTTCCGAAAATGATCCTAATAAGTGGCAGATTCCAGCATCAATGATCACTTAAGTGCTGCCTATTGTTTCTATATTGAAAAAACAATAAAACAAAAAACCAGAAGATTAATTTTAGAATACTTTTGCTGAAATGAAAAAAAAAAAAAAATTACCATTATTAAAAAAACAATTAAATATTCTAAAATTAAGGATGTGGTGGAATTTTATATATCCTACTGTCATGTGGCTGAATGGTTAACATGTTGGGCTACTGATCAAAGGGACCTGGGTTCAAGCTCCAGGCAAGGCATGGAATTGTGTGTTGCTTTTCTGCTGAGGTCTTGCCTTCCTAACAGACCTACTATGGCATATAAACTGACAGGCTCCTGTCAGACCTCTATGACAAGCAGCTGCTTGAGAGTATTTTTTACTGTTCACAATTTAAATGCTTTTTATTATGGTATATAACAAGACTGATCACCATTGCTTAATTACTTTAGGATAATGTTCAAAAGTTAAAGGGTAATTTTCTTATTATTCTTAACATATAGTGATGTAGAAAATTTTAAAAGAAGGGACAGTTAAAAAAAATTACAATTTGAATAAAAAAGAGCAATATATCTTTTTTACCTCAGAAAAGCAATATTATATTTAGAATATAAACAGATATCTTACCTGTGTGTCATGAACACCATTCAGCCTTGTATTATATTGATGGAATAGGCAATCTGAAGGTTGCTGGCAATTATGGATAACCTGTAAAACAGACTAATTAGAACATTAAATAAAGGAGCTTTTATTGCAACACAAGTATAAAACATTAAAAAGCTACCTGATGTTGGTTTATATTAATGACGGCCATTTAATTACTCAACCCAAATTTCACTCATTTAATGATTAAATCTTACCATTTAGTAAACAAAATTAAAGAAAAACTGAAAAAAAAATACACATAAAAATTTATCCACCTACAAGTAGAAAAATGATGCGAATTAGAGAATTACCATTAACTACTTCAAGATAAGGTTTCATTCTTTTTTCCAAAACCACTGGAATGTTAATTTAGCCACCAGATAAGAGTTATTTGTAAAAACTTGGCACTTGGCACTTAATGGTTTGGTGTTTTGTCATTTTTACCACTTTTACTTACATTTAATCAAATCTCAATGGGTGACCAGTTAGTGTGAGTTTGTCAAGAACAGAGACTTTGATTTTAAGTGCAAGAACTACCGATACCCCCCCCCCCCCAAAAAAAAAAATAAATAAATAAAAAAAAAAAAATACATATATATATATTGTTTCTGTTTGAGGTTTTTCCTTTCAATTATAACAGCTAACCCACTGAAGCTAAAAAGCTTACAAACAGTACTAACACTGTGTGGGGATAATATGTTGTATTAGTAAATCTGAGGTTGATGTGGTAAAAAAGGAAATAAGCTTTCTAATTATAAACATCACAAGTACATTAATTTTATATTACTCTAATGGTTGCAAAAGGCTTATAAAAACAAGAAAACAGCTCATGTCCACCACACATTATTCCCCCCCCCCCCCCCCCCCCACACACACACAACCTAAACTAAATATGGTCAGGCTCCAACCCCTTGCATAGTTATTACTCTAATATATCTTTCTTTCATATTCTAATGCATAAAAGAGCACTGACATTTATACAACTGGTTTCAAATTTCATTTACAATGAATTACTGTACTGTTGAGTTCAGTTGTTGAACATCATTTAATCTATTTCTACCAGCACACATCTGCACTTCTTGCTCTAACTGTAAGCAAGACAAACTTTATTTAAAAAAAATACTGACCTTTTTTACATGGGTAGCTTCAAATATTCTTTTTAGGCCATTTTCAAAGGCTTTCATTTTAAGTGCACATATGTCGAATAAAAATGTGCAAATGTTTGTGGATATCTGCAACAGTATAAATTCAAAATGTTAAACTGGTAATATTGCAAAAAAAAGTAAAAAGCATTTTAACAATTATAATGTAATAAACATATTTTGTTTTTCATAAGTGTATTTCCTAAAGTTTTTGAGTTTACAAATTGCCATCAAAATACATTTTTTATTCAACACAATGAAGTTTTTTTAGTATGGTAAATTGAAGTAACTAATTTCAGCACATTCCATCACTATGTGGAATAGGCAAGTCTAAACAAATCAATTAAATGAATCACATTTATCTATTCCATGATCTGGATTAAGTCACCACTGCAGTGAATTTCTGTTCCATAGTCACTATATTACCATATTTATTCAAATATATATACATACCCCTGATGTACAATTCCTTCTTTTTAAGGAATGGGCAATTGGCTCAAGTCAGTAGGGCACCAAGTTCATAATCTGAATTCTCAGCTTAAGTTCTCATTGTGCTTGTATAAAGATTTTTGCTGCTAACCCACACATTGCCATCAGCAAGAAAGAAGACACATTTCCTTCTTGATAAAGCCCATGCAATGGTTCATAAAAAGCACCACAGAGGGCTTGGAAAGGTCACTGTGCCTTGGATGGGATATTAAGCAGACTGTGTGCAGAACATTACCCAATGCACATTAACCCTTCAAGTGTCCAAAGCAGTTACCATTTTTTTTTAAATCAATTACATTTAGGTAGTGTTCATTTTAATTTGAATTTGTTGCTTTAGTCTTCAGAACTAAATGCTCTTAAATTTGGTATGTACCAAACCGATATATAGGTGAAACTGATGTATAATTTAAACTTCAATTGCCTTTTGAAAAAAAAAATCGTATTGACTGCATGCACTGTGAGAAAAATGACACTTTGAGGGATTAGTGATTTACTTTTTCTTACACTTTACGGATATATGCTGAAGAGCATCTCCTAACAGCTGTTCCAGTGAGTCCCATCTGACTTGGATATTTATTACATTTCATCTGAACAGCACAAAAGTGCTGTTGAAATCAATTCTTCATTTTAGAAAGTTAAAAAAAAAAATCTACATATATTTTTCTATCTTCCTTTGGGAAAATATTTTGTCCCACAGATTTTGTCTCATAAAAATACATGCAGGATTCTGCTAAAAATAACTTTTGCCACAGTTTATCATTAAATTTCATTTCTTGATAGCAAGATAATAGATGTAATTGCTGAGTTGTTTTTTTACCTCTGAATTTCACTTTTTTCTTGCACACAATGGTAAATGATCATGTCACAAGGACCACAAGAGCTTAAACCAAGTATGGGTTCCAATGAATAGCTATTAATCCTTTCAGGGCCCACACTGAAAAACTGGTTTAAATCCAGAGGCCAAGCTATTTTTTCATATGCTCAGCAAAAAAAAAATTGAATTTATAACTTTTTTTTGCCAAATAACCAATGAAAGGAATTATGGCATGTTATATGCCAAATTAATCAGAGTTTAATTTTAGATTTTTTGAAAATAAAATATTTAACAAAAAAAAAGACTGCTTTCATTTTAACAGGGCTTTTTAGTCATGTAGTAAAAAATATAAATAAATTAAAAATTAATATCTTCCTATATGTTCCCTAAAAAGTAGAAAACAAACCTAAAGCATATCGATGGTGCAATCAGCTATTGAGTTTGTATCCACTTCAAAGGAAGATAGGGGGCCAGAAATCTAGTTGGTTGGTTGGTTGTTTGGGGTTTTATGGCGAATCGGCTACTAAGGCCATAATGCACCAGACAAGACAAAAAGTAAAAAACAGATAAAAATCATGTAAACTTACAACCAAAGCTAAAAGCAACATGTAAAGGTGATAAAACACAACACAAAAGCCAATAAAAATAGAGAATGTAAAAAGAGCAACAAGTGTAAATAACGAAAACAGCAACGAGCAACAAGTGTAAATAACGGGAAAATAACGACGGGTGTAGAAAACCCATGTAAAAATAACAAGGGTAAAAGATTACAACTGGTTAAAATAGCCACAAAAAACGTAAAAAAACAAAGAGAGGAGTTAAAAGCAAGTCATCAGATAAAAGTTGTCCGAGTGTAAGTGGCTCAGACGTAAAATCATGAAAAAGTAAAATACAAACGTCATTCTAGATTAAAACAAGGGCAATAAATTAAAATATGTTTGATAGTTAAAACAGTGTCACAAAACTTGCACAGGTTTGTCGTCTGCCTGAAGAAGAAAAGAGTGTGTAATAAACGAATGACCTAAGCAGAGCTCCAGCAATCTAGTTGAGTAGGTAAATTGGTGCCTTGAAGTGAATACGAACTCAGTGATTGATTGCACCATTGATATGCTTTAGGTTTATTTCCTACTTTTAGGGAAAATATAGATAGATATTTTTAAAAAAATTTAATATATATATATTTTTTATTACTAAAAACACCTACCTTGAAAAACTTTCATTTGATATATGACTCATAAACATTGACCATAAATATATCCCCCCCCCTCGTTTTTGGAGTCATGTTTGGGGCAGTACATAATATTAGAGATGCCACAAGCTTTAATTTGGGGTATGACTCGTTAAAGTCAAACCCCGTAAAAATTCAGAATAGCTTATGATGGTCATTATATGAGTTTTCATTTGACACTTAACTTGTAACTTTAGGTGCTCGTGTTTAAAAAATATAGTATAATGACTTTCACATTTTAGGGGGGGAAGCATGGTCAGTTATTTTTTTATGGTCTATGACACTCCCTGCATCACAAGCTTTCATTTGACACAAAGCTTGTTACTTTTGCCATTCATGTTCAGGAGATATAGGGGGAACAATCATTTTCATATTTCTTCCCTTTTTAGGGGGAGGGGGGAAATTTTTCATAGCCTGACATTCCCCACATCAGAAGCTTTCATTTGACATATGAATTGATATTTCCCATTTTAAAGGGGAAGAAAACATGGGGGATAGATATATATATGTTATAGCTTATGACACTTCTCGCATCACAAGTTTTCATTTCACATATAAAACATTAAGTTTCTCCATTGTGTTCAAAAGATATGGTGGAATATTTTGTCAAATCCACAAATCAGCCAACCAATAAATCTCAAAGCCAAAAACAATAGAAAGATAGGTAAAAAAAAAATCATCTGGCAATGCAAATAAAAAATTATTGAAGAAAAAAAAAACTGATGGATGAAATAATTATAATGTATATGAACAACAAAAAAAAATTTACTTGAAACAACAAAATTTATCTTTTTATAATTTTTTTCTCGATTCCATACTTTGAGGAAAGTCCAGGTCTTTCACTAACTGTGGAGTCACATCAAGTCAACTTAAAAATTTTATTTAAAAATACCCAATCAACTGAAATAGGTCATGTTATATACCAAATTAAACATAATTCCAAATTTTATAAAAATAAAAAATTTAAACAAATTTACAAGAATATTGATTTTAATAAGTTTTTTTTCAATATGATATAGTGAAAATTTTGACCAGACTATACAATTAAGGCTTAATTTTGGAAAACCTGATGAATAAAAATAGTTAAATTACATATTAATCAAAAAAGAAATTTATTATTGAATAATAATATTTACCTGAAACATGTTTTTTTTTTTATTTCCTTTAATGATTCTTTTCAGTATGGTATATTTTAAAACATAGCAACTTGGACTTCTTACATTAAGGGGATTTCCTGAACTGGTTATGAAATGGAGGAACCCTTTTGCTGGCTGTTTTTTTTTTTACTAAATATGATGCATTTTCCCTTTGAATGTTGAATTTAGGGGATCTTAGCAAAATGCCAAATAGTTGGCATACCAAGACTAAGAAGTATCAATATCCTCAGAGTGGCACAGCTAAGATATTGAGGGAGGGGAAAGGGAGGGAAGTAAACTATTTAATATAAACTCAAAAACTAATAATTGTTTAAAAAATAAAACACTGTTGTTTTCATTTATTTACTTTTGTTGTTGTTATGGGGGGAATATATATTGTGGGGGGATAGCATTTTACAAATGCCCTCAGCATAGCCAGAGAAGTTTGTGAGGGAGTTACAACACCCTTGACAAAACCGACTTTCCCACTGTATGACCAATTTCCATGCCAAACCTTTTTTGTTTCCTTATCCAAAACTTCATTCATTTCAAGGAAATGATAAAAGATCAAAGCTTGTTGACCTGAATATGAAGAAATAATAAAGGAAAAATTAACATATAACCTAATGCGATGTTAAAAAAATTTCCTAACAAGTTGCAAACCACCATTCTCAAAGCCAGCTCACCCCACGACTAGGTAGTCGTGGGGTGAGCTGCATCTATATGGATGTATCAGGATTCCGAACAATTGATAACATTTAAATATATGGGAAAAAATCAATAAATTGAAAGAAGAAAAACCAAACAAATTAAAAGCCAGCTGTTGTTACGATCAGCGATGCATTATAACTCTGAAAGATCTATGGGAATAAAAAATCAGCAAATCAATAGAAGTAAAAAACAATAAGTTGTAAGGCAGCCATTTTCATACCTAGCAATGTAGCATAACTAAAAAAAAAACAAACAAAAAAAAAAAACATATCTAGTAAATCTATGGAAATTAAATCATAATAGATTTATAGAAATAAAAAATGTTTTAAAAGTAGAAATAACACTTAATTGCAAAGTTATCCATTTTACATGACCCTATTATGAAGAAGACAGTGAACGTGGTAGACACTTGACACATTGCTGTGCCGTGATCTATTTAACACCAATTTTGCACAAGCAAGTTATTTTTAGTTGTGGTTTTGGTTTCTGTAGTCAGAGAGCTCTGTTGAATGCTGGGATGAATGATAAAAATAATTCTATGCATATTAAAGCAGTTTTAGGGCAAAAAAAAAAGCATTAAACAAAAAAAGATATAGGCATGTACTTCTCAATTACTTCCAAATTCTCCCATTTTTAAAAATAGCATGTTTTTTCTTTTGTTAATTTTTAGAAGATTTTTGAAACTTTAAGGAAAAATTTGTTGATAATAGGTCAAATCAAACTTGTGAGCTTAAATCATGGTCAATATCTTCAGCATGGAATAACATTTACAAACAAAACAGCAATACTGTAATTGTTTTTTAAAAATGGCAATCAGATGGCTTTAACAAATTATTTATATCATAGTTTAATAAAATATGCATCAAATGGAAAAAGAAAATATTTTTCAAGCATTAATAATATATTTTTACTATATGCAAGAAAATTTTTAAATGGCAATTTTATTTTCAAAGAATCAAAGTTTTATGTGTTGTACTAAAAACTAATATAGGTGTTGGTCTCTCATTTTGGATTCTGTCAACTTATATACAACACATGAGCTCTGGAAGCATTAAGAGAGATGGAAGCATTCCACACAATTGACATACAATGTAATTCATTTATAATACCTGATATATTAAGAAGAGCAATTCCTGGTTCCATTTATATATATATATCACATTTAACCTACATTTTTCAAATTTCATACATTTATAATTCATAAAATGCATCAGTACTTAGAATTTTATTAGTTTACTTACTCCTATTATACTTAGCTCGCCTGATCGACCTATGGATAATCCATGGAATGAGGCACCAATAATACTCTGTCCTCCAATATAACATATCTGGAAAAAAAAAATCCACTATTCACACTGATAAAACATATTTTATTCTCAAACAGCAACTAATAATTTCTACTTAAATTACTTTAATTTTAATTTAAATAACTTCTGATATCATCAAACACTTTTTAAAAAAAAATATATCCTATACTTTTTTACCTTTAAATTTATATTACTCATCTGTGAAATATGGCTATATTAAAAGAATGTTAAATAATACAAAACCTAAATTTTATTTTCCCCTTTAAAAAAGTTGTATATATGTACATACAATATGGAAATAACTGTAAAGCATTAGGAACCATTTTATGAGCACTAGCTACATCTTCTCAAGTTTGGTGCAAAATGAATTCCCCCCCCCCCACATTCCCTATTCATAACATTCACAAATCCATTAATCCCATCACAGACAGAGCATCTCAAAAATTTTTTAACACGACATGGGGCAACACAGGTGTAACTCACAAGAAATTTGGGATAATTAAAGTCAATTAGCCATGGAATTACAGGGTACTGAAATCTATTGAAACAGAGATAAAACTCTCTTAATGATTTGCATAGTATAATTAAGCTAGTGTACACACTGATGTCAGCACATTAAAAAAATACATGCATGTCTGCCTACCAATTTGGTCATTCATATAACAGAAAAGAGAAAAATATTTATTGTAATAAATAAATTGGAAGAACTGTTTTGACAGTCAAAAATTGCACGAAAAAAACAATAAGATGACTGGGCCACTAGCCACAGGCTATAGAACAAAAATGTATATAAGAGATGTATGTAGTGGAATTTATATGATCTCAGTATTGGGAATATGATTTAAGAGAGTCACTGTATTATCAGATAGACACAGAGCATGCAACTGCAGAGTTAAGATTTGCCATGTGGCAGATGGCATTGTTGAAATTGCAGTAAACATTGCTTGAGTAAAAATCTGATTGGAAAACAGAATATTAATAAAAGCAGTCAGATTCAACATGCTTATCCTTAGTAAGCCTAACAAGATCAGTAGCAACTTTTATTAATTACATCTGATTAGTATATATCTATATATTTTGCTATAGAGTTTTAGTTGAACAACCACTGTAAAGGAATGAGGGTATCAACTGTTTTTTTTTAAAGATATTCTACATATACTTTTATTTAAAGGAAAATTAAGAATCTTGTCTTTTTCTATTTTTGTATAATATCAAAGGTAACACTATTAATGATGTCTTGGACCTTACATTAGTTGCATTATAACTTAAAATGTGTTATTATTATTATTATAAACATAGCAAAGATATATGGTTGCTATAGTCTAATTATCAAGTTCAAGAAATGTCGTATATGGTTAATCGATTAGTATTAAATGTGGAAACTAAGAATCTTATATGGACATTTTGAGAAATTTAAAAATAGCATAGGCATTTTTTGCAAACAATGGGCTAAATCTCAATGCTGGCATAGCTGGGATGAGCCTGGTAAGCTACTGGTTGAGCCAACCCTCACCCCTTAATATTAAGTATATACAACACAGTGAATAATGGTTAACACACTGTTTGAAAAATGAATTAGTGCTGATTTAACTAGATATTATATTCCGATACCATCAGGATGGAGTTGCATGAGCAATAACTGAACCAAATATCAGATTAAATACAGAGAAAAACCTCTTAATTTACATCAACTGTAATTCTGTAATACTGACAGCATCCCATTCCTTCTGCATGGAAGCTTCTATTTGTATCATATGATACTAATTTGAATAGAGAACCATCCAGCAGCTATCATGACAGTGAACCATTGCTGGTTGAGACAGCTTAACTAAAGCTATCTCAATGTCTTGTCTAATGAAGCAGCTATGTGTTGCCGGCAAAACACATTGCCACCACTGCATCTTTAATATTTCACTTATGTAGATAAGTTGATATTAAAGATTTTAAAGTTCTTAACTTGGTTAACACAAATAATTCCTCAATTAATAGCCTATAAATGACAAGTACAGCAGTCTGTCACATCTGAAAAGACTTCTCATATGCTAACATTAACCTCAAAATTGTGGACAGCTCTGCAACAGTGGTAGAAATAAATTATTCTCTACCCTTTCTGATAAATCAAAATCTTGTGAACAATCTCTTATATGCTCTATTACCTGTGGTTAGTGGATTGTACCACATCACCTGCTATGTATGTCACTCCGCGTTGATGTATCTAAATATCGTACCTAGTTAAAATGGAACTAATTCATTTTTCAAACAATGTTAGCAAGTTGACACTTTAATTATTAGAAAATTTCTATGGTCATCTTAAATATGTGACAGAGAAAATTTAAAAATTAGATTAGCAAAAAAATTACCAAGTACTTTTATACAAATTTGGTAAATATATATTGAAATAATTACCGCATCATAAAAATCATTATCAATTTCACTGATGACAGCAACATCTTTTGGTAACTTCTGGGATAGATTCTTTGGCACCTTTAAAAAACATTCTTCAATCAGTGCTTCATTATGGTTATATCTGTCTGAACCTAATAAAGAAAGCAAAAATTGAAATCCTGAAATATTTTGCATACATTTTTAATTTCACAGAAACAATTTGTAGAAAACCAGTGTTTAAATATTAACTAGTTTTATTTTTTAAAATTTTTTAAGTTAATATTTTTAAGTTTTAAATTTTTTAATTTTTAAAATGCATAAATAGCACAATTTAAAAATTTTGTCAAAGTGGAAAAACACCACAATAAAAACTTTATCAAAATATAATATTTTATTAGCTTTTAAAATATGTCAATTTAGTAAATAAAATAACAAAAATATTTGACTAACTTTACAATTAAACTGATCCTTAATTACTATTCCGAGAATGCAACTGCTGTCCATTTTTAAAATTTTGGTTCAGCATCTGAACTGGCCACTGAAAAACTGAATGCCTTTTCAGTTTTGCACCCCCCCCCCCCATTTTAGAGAAAATCTACCAACTTTTACTGTAGCGTATCCCTCCCCTCCCCAGAGAGGGCATTGTCGTGGGGGGGGGGGGGGGGGCTGAAGGCCCGTGTGAAGTTGAGGGCTCTGCTGACTGATATTGGGGGTACCATGGTCAGATGGGGTCGCGATGGAGGGGCCTGGTAAGGCTGACTAAGAGTTCTCGCCATGGGAACCGAGGCAACTTGGATCTATATATCCTTGTTTGTGACTAACTGAGGTGCAGATTAAATTTAGGTTTTGACCGATGGATGAACTTTACTTCTATAGTACTGTTTGCCATAGGTAGTCATGGGGTGAGCTGCATCTATTTAGTGTTGTCTTGCCCTCAATGTAGGTAGTGGTGATTAGGCATTATCCCTATAGATGTAGTGCAGTCCATGTATTGCAAAGCATCTGGGTTTTGTCATCACTATTAATTTCCTTTCCAAAATGAGAATGGTAATAAAATGGAACTGTTTCCATTTTTTAGTTCTTGAACTCAATTAAAGGTGGACTTCTCCCCCTACTTCATAATCTGTGCACTCACCTACTCATCTACACTTAAATACAATGCAGATCAGAATCAGAGGGAGTCTACAGGACTTCAGATAACCATTTTCAGACAGACCGCAGACAAAGGTTACACCTAAATTCTTTTACAGAGTGGAAGGCTGCAGTTTCAAATTAAGTAAGTGTTACAACTTGAATCTTCCCCAACTTTGAACAATAATCAGAAATCACATTACTTAGAACCTTGAAGCTTCAAAGGTTGGGGGTGGTTACACTCACAATGCAATGAGTCTTGTGCATGTCCATTGTTATTTGGTTTAGCCTATCAGCAGGTAATGCAGTTCTTTGCTTAGTATGTAGTGTTAATTTATGTACTATATCTATTAGCCAAAGAATTATCTGCATACTAATTATTATGCATGCTGTGATCTGTTCTGGTGGTCTTAATAAAATAAAAAAAAAATCCTTAAAATATGTGCGATAAATATATATATTTTATTTTCTATTCAGTTCCAGTTACTACCATTTTCAGAGGTGGGGCAGATTCCTCCCCCTCTCACATTAGTTTTTTTTTTTGTTATTTCCTTACCCTTGGTTATTACTGCACAACTGAATTAAACCTACAGATGCACTGTCCAAGTATCTTTATAACCAGTCTGTGCACTAAAAGTAGTATGTGCATATATCTGTGAGATTGCATTCACCATTTGTGAGCATAAAAATATCTGCTTGAAGAAGGTTACTCTGCTAAAAGACAAAAATTAATAGTTATAGTTTCATACATCATTCCTCTATCATTTGAACTATAAAGGTAACATTTAAGACTGTAAATTGCAATTTATGACAACTCATCTACATTAAGGCTCATTATGGATACTTGACTTATGCAGTCTGTAACTCCTTTTGTATCAGTAGTAATTATTAACGTAATGGATAAAAAAATTACCAAGTTAGTACCAAGTTAGACTATGTTTACAGAATAGAGCTTGTTCAATGTACCTGAATCATCTTCTAAAATTCCACCATCATTCACGTGTGGAATGGATCTGAGCTTCAACTCCAGTTCACCACTGCAAAAAATATATATGTAAATTTTATATATTTGTTTATATTTATAGACACATGCACACATACAGGATTCAAAGTACAAAAACAACCAAATAACTTTTTAATTAAGGGTCCTAGAGGTGAAAATGTTAAGTCTACATATTGGAAAGTGACCTGCCAGATAGTTAACAAATTGAACTCAGCAACAAAGAGAGATAGAGAAAAAATGTGAAAATCAGATGCTTAGCCATTGCAAAATACTGTACAATGCCACAGAAAAATTCACAAAAGCATGCACATGATGATAGTGACATAACACCCACCCAAGATAAAAATAAGGTGTAACAGTACATGATATAGCACTTATAGGTGAATAGGTGTACAGGTTGAAGATCCAGATGGTAGGCTACTCCAGTGATAAATACTGTGAGATGGTGCATTGGGTTGTTTTACCTCTGAGCAACACTTTTTTGCACACCATGGGCTAAATGGCCAGGTCACAAGGACCCCAAAGGCTCAGAGAAGGTTGGGGAGGGGAGCCACTGGAACAGCTGTTGAGTGACAGATGGTAGCCTCCCGTCAAGGCCATTCAGCGTGTTCTTTAACATACACAGGGTATGGCTCTCCCACACACAGGGCCATGGCTTAACGTCCATGCAATGGACGGCGGCTTTTCCAAGCCCATCAGCGTCCCCTACTGACTGTGGATGGGGGGGGGGGGAGAGTTTTGCAGAGCTAAATCTCGCTGGGACTCGCACCTGGGAACTGCAGATTACGAGCCTGGCGCTCTACCGACTGAACCACCCTTGCCCCATGTGGGATAGTGCTGTTGCGTGGTAAGTGTCAATGAAATGTCCAGGAAGCTGCACATCAATATGCCACAGGTTTTCTGGCTGTTCTACATCCAACTTTGGTGACCATTTGCCATGTTGTTCAATGGTTCAGAGTGACAAGCAGCATAATGACTCATCCATGATTGGGCAGACCAACAGGACTGGTATTCAAGTGTATCCAGTGGTTGACCTGGAATATGTTCTCTCTCACACACATACATCAGTGCTAAAGCAGTGAGGGAGGCCTGCAGCTTAACAAAAGCTTATGTGTGGCAAATTCTTAATCATCCCATACTGACACACAATTTGATGCCAAGAGACCATCGGATATTTATATTTCTATAATTTTGTATTAAATATCTTACAGGATAACCCAACCTTTTAGTCCAAGTTCCTTTGGGCAAATGAGGTGCACTTCACATGAACCAGAATTGTTAACAGGTAGAATGCCTCTTACTGAGCTATTAAGAACTCATCCCTTGGAAAGGCAGCAAGTCAAAGACATCTCAACTGTTAGGGAACACAATACCTTAGTGGTTGGATAACTTTTCCCCTCAAGGGATGTACAACACATGGTACTAACATGATGGCACACCACTGGTCCAGTCAGCATAGGTTTTTCCATCTGACAAATTTGGACACCAGATCATCGAGTAGAGTGGTCCTGTGGGGTGGCCTTTGCAATAACAGGACTTGACTCCTATGGACTTCTTCTACTGGAGTTACCTGAAAGAACAAGTATATACCATAGGACCTGCAAAATCTATAACATTGGATCATCAATGGCTGTGATAGTGACACTTGCAATGCTGGTTGCTGTACAAGCTGTTCTTCATTGCATTTAGATGTGCATTGTAGCTGATGGTGGCACATTGAACAGGCTTGATGTTAGACTTGCACACCTGAGTTTTTTTAATACCATTTGCGAATTGGAATGTAAAATCTGTTTAATAAATGATTTCATCACTACCCTTTCTTTTTATTGCATTTATCATATTTTCCAGGGTCTATGGGTTGTCACCACATTTTGCAGTGGCTAAACATTGAAGATTTAATTTTGAATAACTGGCATTTATAGCCTTGAACCCACTCATTTTGTGCATGCCATGTTGTTTCCTACAAATTAGAAGATGCTTTACAACTTTGCAATTTACATTCTTCTCTTTCTCCTTGTTGCCAAGTTAGGTTTGTCAGCATCCTTAATTTGCCACTAGGGGCATTACAATCACTCTCATTCAATCAGGCATGGTTACTTTCCTATAGGCAGACCTAATGTTTGTACCTCTAGGACCTTTTGCAAAATATTATTTGGATGTTTTAGGACTTTCCTTTGAACCTTGTATAAAGTGTGTTCTATTCAACAGTTCATGTTCATTGCAGGAAATTACAATGGTAACACAAAAATTACTACCATGTTCAACACTTTAAATCAACAGAATGCTTTGAAAGTTAAAAAAATTCTTATTGAGAAACACTACATAATAATTCAAATTATACCAATTCAGTACAGTATCAATTTTACTTGTTATATGCTTTAAAATACAGAGCATACAGCTCTTCTGTACACATTTTCATGAAATAATATGTAACAATACTGTAACTGAGTTGGCGTTAGATTTTACAAGAGCATCAATAACTTTCTTGCTGAAAGCAGAACATGGCGAAACGTTTACAAAGTTTAAAAGATAAAACCTTCCAAACACTTGGGGTACATGTGTTGAAAAAACTGCCACGTCACATGCATTGTTGCAGAATGCAGAACATGAAAGGCTTACATAATGACTTATCACTATTATTTATATAAAATTCACTGAATTTCCCTTTATAGCATTTTTTTACTTAGCTAATGCTTCATTTTTCTCTTTTGAGTATATCGAGATATATTAACCTCCACAGAATTATTCTGTCAAGTGCAGTTTTAGTGTCCTTCAAATGCAGTCAATGATGCCCATTCTTTATGGTCACTCGTGGCCTAGTCTGAATCCTATTACAAAATACATTTTAAAATTATCTATGCTAACAGAATCATGTCATACACAATAAAAGCTTAATAATCATGAAATAATTAATAAAATTCAAAATTCCATTCATTTTTCAGTTGAATTTATAATATTTATGAAGGCATATCACATCACTAATAGGCATTGGTTTTGTTTTATCTCTGAGTGGCACTTTTCTGCAATAAATTGCTAAATTGCCCATGTGCAAAACACACCCAAATTGTGATTGCACACAAAGGTTATAAGGATCTCAAGAGCTCAGAGATGATTGAGGAATGGGATCCCCATTTTGGCTGTAAGGAGATCAATGTGAGATTACAATCAAGGACATTCTTTAATGTGCATAGGTTATGGTTCTCCTGCATGCAAGCACATTAGCAGAGATAAATCTCAGCACTGAAACAGGTAGAACTTAAGCCTGGCACACTACCAATTGAGCTAACCACTCCCTTCATTAATAAGCTTTATTAATGTTCACTATATATTAGAATGTTTGAAGGGCAATTTTCAATACTTAATCATATTTCAATTTCCACTATTAGCAAAATAATTCTCCATTACAACATATACTGCCTCCACAAAGGCTAGACATTATCTTACTAAATTATACTAATCTTTTAAAAATATTTTTATTACTGATAACTCACAAATATGATCATAAATTTATTCCTGAATTCAGAAATCTGTAAAGTTAATAATTATCCAGTTGAATGGCATATATTAGTCTAAATATTAAAATGTCAAAATTTAATTATATCCACACTTTGATATGATCATTTTTTAATAACTCAAAAAATTAACATTCTTTTATTTTATAGCATTGTTCAGTTGCAATGCAAGAGGATTTCTAATCTATATGTAATTAAAACTTTAAGTAGTAGAGATTCTATTAAATGACTGCAAGTTTCGAGCTGTTTTAAATTAGAAAACAAGAAAATGAAAACAAAAACAATTTACAAATTAATGCTCATAATTATTAGAATATTTTCTTACTCAATAATACTTGAAAGTTTTGGTTCCTTCTTACAAGAGTTCTTTGCTTGCTTAATCACATGATCTGAAAATTTCAACATTTAAATAAAAATTAATAGGCATTTGTTACATTCATAAAAAAATCAATGAAAGAATTTTATGCATCTATTGCAATAAAAATAAATCTCTACGCAGGTAGTCACTTGTTACAGAGATCAATGGGAATTACTGTTTAAATCGCCAAGGATTGAAATCATTCATCTGTGAAGGAATGTATCCATCTAACAAATTAAATAAGAGGTAGAGATTTAAAAATTTGGTGTATAAAAATAAGGTAAAAAATTAATGTCATTCACAAGGCTGAATACCTGAACAACACGATATAAAACTGAGGACACTTCATTTGAAGGATTGTGGGGTCAACAATATGGTTTTCTGGTCTCTGCTGGATCTGGAATCTGGATCTGATACTATATGAACAAACTTTACCTGTCCCCAAATGTATGCCAGGTCATCAATCCAAACTGCATTCTAAGAAGTTGGATGTACAACAAACTGAAACAATGGTACCCTGCTTTAGTCAACTAAAAGTGGGCATTCCTTTAACAGGACAATGCCAAGCCACATACTGCCATTCATATCAAGGTAAATCTACCCAAACTTGATGGGATCGAGCTCCTGACACACCCAGTGTACTGCCCCAGCCTCACTCCTTATTATCACTTGTTTCAGAGGATGGAACATTTTTTTCTGTGATAAGTCTTTCACCGATTCGGTCATTCACCGATGAGGTCATTTCACCGATGAGGTCAAATGCGGTGTTGAGTTCTTCGCATCTAAGCTAAAGGTATGGTACCATGCTGGTATTGAACACCTTACAGAAAGATGGATATAAACTCTTGAACAATGGTGCATACTTTGAAATGTAGGCATTGATTGTTATAAGGTCTAACTATAGGCATTTATATATAAGAAATGCAATTTCTTTTCCAGACACCCCAATAAATGGGTATTGTCTGCAATGCATGAATTACAAGGCCGCTTTTTAAATGCAAAACTTTTTTTTAATAGTTTTCTGTGATTTTTGTGATCTGTATAAAATAACTATTCTGTTTATCACCTTTTTATTTTGAATTGCTATGTTGACACTTAACTACAAAAATGAATAATGGTCAGTTTATTTCCTTCCTATTTTTTTAAATCATATTATGAAACAAGAAACATGATTGTGAAAATATTCAACCATAATTTAGAGTTATTATTAAGAAAATTATTTTAAGGATTGTGATTAAAATTTTAAAGCTGTTTATTTTTTTTATAAGATATTATATTTTAATAAAAAATTACACAAATTTTTACTTACATGTTTTAATCTCTTGTTCAAAAAAATTTTGGCTCCCACATAAAGGTAAACGTTTTGGCAACATCACAACTGCAAAAAGTATTGTTATTTTTATTACATAATTACTAAATATTTAATTCTAATTTTCTAATACAAAATTTCATATTATAAAAGATATTTTACAATAAAAATAAAATATATAAACATATTTTACAATATTATTTATGGAGTCATATTATATAGTAGTTTTAAAAAATTAACAGTATTAAAATACAACTAAAGAGAATGAGGCTAATGAAATGTGATGGAAGACTCAATATCAAAAATACTCAGCAAGTACAATTTTAAATTTTGCCTCAGCACTTTCCTTCCTCAGATTTATATCTAAAGAATTAAATAATCCAGGAGCCACATAATAAAAATGCCTTTGCATTATACTTTTGTGTGCCATTGGCACTTTAAATAAAGAAACATCATATCTTAAATTTTGCTTACTATTATGTTTTTGAATCCAGTGTTTATTTTTAAACAAAAAGAGCAATATTCTAAACAAGTCATCTTCTAAACATAGATGATAATCACGTTACCTGCTGCTCTTTTGGCGTTGATAAAACAATAAATATTTTGTGGAAATTTTTTTTGACGATATACGGGATTTGAACCTGCATCTCTCCAGAAACATGCCAGAGTATTCTTCCAGTTGAACCAATGCCAGCTCTGTCTTTTTTCTGCTAATTTTAAGACTAAACTCTATCGTCGAGATTTTCGGGCCAACCATTGATCTATGATCTCGGGTGGCAACTAAAATTACTCCTAAACCTGTTAGGGTTTTAGGAGAGAGTTTTTGGTGAAATGTATAAAGTGAGTTTTCAGAGGATTCTAATGTAGTGAGAGGGTGGGGGTGGAGTATGCTTGGGGGAAAGAATGTTGGAAGTTTTTTCATGTGGGACTGAACATGGCGGTATTAATGAACACATGTATTTCGTTATAGTAGTTTGGGATGAATTGAGTGATTTTTAGTAGTTACGTGTAGTATGGTAATTTACTAATTTGTTACATATTTAGGAGTCTTTTAAAGTTATTTATATGATTTATTGTTAACACATGGAAGTGTTTGGCAGCTTTTCGATGTAGAAATTATGGGTACTGTGGAATTGTCGGTGTGGAAAAAAAATGGCAGTTTTTGATGGAGTCAGGAAAGTTAACCAATAATTTAGGGGAGGGTATTTTTTTGTTGTCTCTGATGAGATTATTTGGTTTTGGGGGCTTTTTATAATTTGGTCGGCGGTGAACTGTTTCCGATTTTCATGTTTTTCTGTTTGTGTTGTCTGTGAGGACATCATTTAGTTTCGGGGTTTTTTTTATAATTCGGTTGGCGATGCGCTGTTTCCGTTTTTAATGTTTTTCGATTTGTGCTGTTTGTGAAGACATTAGTTTTGGGGGTGGTTTTTCTATAATGCCGGTTGGCGATGCATTGTCAATGATGTTCTTGGTTTTAAGATTGGTATTCGATTTCATTAATTCTGGAGATTTATTTAGGTTAATTATTATTCTTTTTATTATTTTAATTTTTTTTTCATTATTATATTTAGGAGTCTTTTAAAGTTACTTATATGATTTATTGTTAATATGTGGAAGCGTTTGGCAGCTTTTTGATGTAGAAATTATGGGTATTGTGGAATTGTCGGTGTGGAAAAAAAATGGCAGTTTTTGATGGAATCAGGAAAGTTACTCAATAATTATTGGATTTATTAGTTTAGTGTGTGAAAATATATTTGTAGAGTGTTTTAACTATTGGGAAAAGAAGGGGGGATATTTCAGGAATGTGTAGTATATGGGAAAGCAAATATGTTGTGGTAGTTTCTTTGTTTATGTTTTTTTTTTTTTGATAATTTAAATTTTTTAGTAATTTGTTATTGCGAGGGATGTTTTTTAGTGGAATTGCATTTTTTTGTTATGCTGCATTTGTTTACAATGCAAATTACTGTTACCATGGTAACGGCACTTTGCGTTTGACGTCAATCTTTTTTCTAGGAGCCCCTGTTTGGGTTAGGGTCTGGGGGGTTGTGTGAATCAACGAAAAGGACTGTTTTGTTACATTGCATGAAAAAAGAAAAAAGGTGGCCGAGGATCGTGATGTGCACTACTGCCAACATCACCTTCTGCCAGCACTATCTTCTGCAAATAAGAGATAGGTTACAGCACAGCTACAGGCTATATCTGTGGGCTACAGTGTGGTCCACCACCTACAACCAGTGGTGGACTGGGTCTAAAAATATTGGTTGCCAGGAGACAAGGGGTCGACTCACAACTATAAGAGTACAGTGGACCCGATATAACGCGCATGTCGGGCGGGAAACAACACCCGCGTTGTAAGGTGAACCGCGTTATACTGAGCGGCGCGGTGGCGACACAATAAATTTCACACTGTAAGCTTTTCTTTTACTCATCATGCATACAATAATTAAACACTATTCAAAATACATGCAGGAACTCAATACATACACAATTACTCAATATGCAGTAACAATAAAATGCGATACTCACTAACGCCGCACGGACCTGTATAAACATGTTTGAACTTATCGCGAACATCGCCCGCGCTATAACTGAGTGCGCGGTATAGTGAGCAGCGCTATAACGAAGGACCACTGTATTATTTTTAACATATTGTCTAATGTTTAAGGGGGCCAACTTGCCATCAGGCAAGCTGACACCCTGGCCAGTCCGTCACTGCCTACAACTCTCGGCTTTGAAAATTGAATACGTTCTTTTTGGGCTCACGAGCAGGCCAGTAGACTAATCTCAGTTGACTGTGTCAGGACAGACATGTCTGGAGAGGAAATATTACACAATCTGGTAGGGCATCAGTAGCCCATAGCTGCATGAGGATTTTGTGGTGTATTATAGAACTCATCATCATCATCATCCTCAAGCAGCCATAGGCTACGGAGGTCCAACCAGACCGTGCAGTTTAGTTCTCCAAGCAAGTCTATCCTTAGCTACATCTACTGCATCTGGCCACTTCACACCAATTCTAACAAGGTCCTGTTTGACATTGTCTGCCCACTGCATCCTAGGTCTCCCCTTCTTTCTGAGGCCTTTAGGCACACTGTTCATAACCCTATTCGCTAATCTATAATTATTCATATGGGCAACATGGCCAAACCAATGGAGTCTTTCTCTGCACAATATGCTGCTTACAGGAGGTTGCAAACTCCTTTGCCTAACCTCATCATTAGTTACAAAGTTGAACCACCTAATGCCCAAGATACTGCATAACCATCTGAAATCAAAAGCATCTAGTTTCCTGTTACCATGTTTACAAAGTGTCCAAGTTTCACTACCATAACTAACCCTAGAAAGAACCAAACTATTATACAGTCTAATTTTAGTTTAGGTGTATACACCTATTTCTCCACACTCTCCCTAGATTCTTAAAAGTCCCGACAGCAATTCTTATTCGTCTGTTAATCTCATGCCGCACATCACCATTATCTGTTACATAGCTCCAAAGATAATTAAACTGTGACACCTGCTCAAGACTGCAACCATTCAGATTAACTGAATCACAGCCTGCCTGACCAATTTTCATCACTTTAGTTTTCTCTGTTTATAACCAAACATACTCTACTACCAGTCTCATCAACAGCTCGAATGAAAGAGTTCATCTCATCAACATCATTTGCCAAAAGGGCTAAATCATTAGCATAATCTAAATCAGAAATTTTCATATCTCCGGTCCATTTAAGGCCAAAATCTTTCCCTTGAAGTGAATTTTGCATAACATAATCAATAACCAAGCTAAAGAGAAAAGGAGACAAAATGCACCCTTGTCGAACACCAGAAGTAATGCTAAACCAATTGCTACAAGCCTTACCAACTCTCACACACGACTCAGTGTTATTATAAAGAGCTTTCATTATGTTAACTAACTTGTCTGGTATACCATATGATATCACAATCAACCACAAATTATGACGATCAACAGAGTCGAAAGCCTTTTTGAAATCAACAAAGCTAGCAACCAAAGGTTTCTGGAACTCTAAACATTTCTCAAGAATCTGCCTAAGTGAAAATATCTGATCCACACATCCTCTACCACTTCTGAATCCATATTGCTCATCATGCAATTGACTGTCAACCAGATTCTTAATTCTATTAAGCACAATCATGGAAAGAACTTTAGGGGTATCAGCCTACTATCTGTTCCAGGTATAGTTATCACAAGAACTGCGATCACTTTTTTTGAAAATAGGGATAATAATAGCTCTGGTAAAATCTTTAGGAACCATGCATTTATCACAAAAGATATTCAAAATTTCAGTCATCCAAGTGGTAACCGAAACATTCCCAGCTCTAAGCATTTCTGTAGTAATTTCATCTACCCCTGGGGATTTATGAAGTTTAAGTTTAGAAACAGCCAAAATAACTTCAGATTGTGTTATAGGGCCAACATTAAAGCCACCAATGCATCTATCATCATTGCAAACAATGGGAATAGAACTAACCGCATTGTTTAGAATATCACTGAAATGCTCAGCCCACCTAGCCATGACAGAATCCTCACCTTCTATAACCTTACCTTGTTTATCCTTCAATCCCTGTACACCTGTCCGTTTTCTACCACACAAAACATTAACTATCTGGTACAGCTCTCTGCTGTTGTGCTGTCTGCTTCCTCGGCTTTGTCAGCCAAACCATCAAGCCAAAGATTCTTATCAGCAGCTAACTGATCTTTTACACGTTTATTAAGTTCTCTGTAATGCTATAGAACTATTGACCGAAAATAAAGCATAATTTACCATTTTCAACTTGTAGTGAAAAAAAACTTTCAGTCAAAATCACAATTTTTATATTTTTCCCTTAGGTTAAACAATTATAACTCTTTACAAAAAAATTTTTGACTCAAAATAATTTGGGTAATTAGACGTGTAGTAACATTTATGCCTAAGGTTATTGAAATCTGTGATGGGTTGCGAATTTTTTCCAAAATTTGGCTGATTTGACATGGAATGACACAAAATTCAGGCATATTTCAATGGAATACAAGTTCCCCTTCTCCTCCCATATTTTAAAGAAACCCACAATATTCTGAGATCATACAAAAAAGTACATATAAATTACCTCCAGAGTTAAGTTCTAAATATCCACTCAAGAATTTCAGTTGGCACAGGTCTGGCTCTGTATATGTCAACAAATCGTTTAACACCTTATATTAGGAGCAGAGGATGTTATAAACCTCACAGATGTACGTTAACTGAATCATTTAATCATACATTGGGTTCTTCCTATATTTACGTTACATTTCCTTGTCAATTCATACGCCAGAGTAGAACTTCTACGTCAGTTAGAATTTTTCATTACGTAATGGTCAAGGTATTTACTTACGCTTTTGTATTATTCATGTAGCGCCATGTTGTGTACGGTAAACAGTATGCTAATCCCAATCAGATTAGTTAACACAAAGGAAATTACAAATAAACGAATCTAATAACTATCCCGAAAAAAATGAAACAGTCACTACCAATATCATCTAACGTATAGTGCACTAAAACTGTCATTATACTAGCTAAAATTACAGTCAACAAAATAGAAACCTTCCTATTTTGTTAACAAACTTCTTACAGTTAATCACTTAATAACGGAAGTCTTACCGTTAGACAAAGATATCTGTTTAGTCTCAGGTACTATCAACTTTAAAACTCCTTCATATTCTCCATCTTCCGTTACAATAACAATTGTACACCCAGTTAATCGTTCAAAGTTTACGTTCATGGTTTTCACAAACAAATCCACGGGCTTTCTACAACAGGTGCAATTAAAATGACCAGCTAAAGACAAACACACGTTGCAACTAAATGCCCAGCTAAATGCAACCAAAACACGTTGCAACTAAATGACCAGCTAAATACAACCAAAACACGTTGCAACTAAATGACCAGCTAAATACAACCAAAACTCGTTGCAACTAAATGACCAGCTTAAATACAAATCACAACACCGTGAACAAAAACACAATGAACTAGTTAACTCTTTGCAGTTACGGTTGCCATATCGGGAACTGGATCTCAAGTTTGTCGTCGCTCGGATTGTTTGGCGCAGTGGTTGGGCGAGCATAGCTAAATTATAGTGCCTATAGCTGAATCTGTCAACCTTATCGCATGGACCAGATGATCGAAATTCCTTAGGAATATTGTACAAAGTGGTCGAGTAATGAAAAGCGAGTTATGGTTATCTATAGCTGAATGGTATTGCACGGATAGTTATGGATTCCGGAAAAGCGTACGTAATATTTGATACAGATTTCACTGCTCATGACTGGAAGCATTTTGGAAAACGGCTAAAAAGGGAGAGTAAATTTTAGTTTTTTTTTTCCTTTGGAAAAAGATAATTTCGCTTTGTTGTCTGTAGACATCGAACATTTTTGTTTATACAGATAAACGAATAATTGTTTTTGTGTTGGATATGTGATAATGAAATATTCCTCGTAAAATGCGATAAGTTATAAATGAATCACTTCTTTTGCTAGTTTTATGTATTTCTTTTCCAGGTATAATTGCTATCGCGCTGAATGTTTTTTTACCTAAATGTTTATGAACAATTGCTTAAACTTGAAATAGTTCATACTTTTCACATTATTGTAATTTTGGTTTGTTTGAAATCGTAAAAGATACATCATTTTTACTTCAGATTTTATTGATTTGTTTTCAGTGAAAGAATGTTACAAGAGGAATTTTGAATAACTACTCTCTCACATCATAATATTCCGAAAGTTCCTTCTTGTTTTTTGCAATTGTTATCAGAAGGGATACAGCGATTGAACTTTAACTACTTTGTTTTACTTTAGTGCAAAATTCGGCAATATATTTTCCATTTTGTCGAGGAATTATTTTTATTCAAAGATTGATAAATTGCATCTGCGTTAAAAATTGGTTCATTTGAAACCATCGACAATAATTTTGCATTCAACTTCATTCAAATGAAACGATGTGCGGAAATAACCTGCATCAAGCAGACGCAGCGATAGCCTAATGTGTGTGACGTCAAAAACAGGTTGTTAGGCTTGTTCGTTCTGGAAGTATTGGCTGAGGTATCTTCTGCAAGAACGAGCACTAGTCGCCCATCATTTCTGGGTCCCACCTACCTAGTATCTCTCCTTCATGGTTCGGATATCCTGGTGAAATCTTTCCCCTTGTTCATCAGTGACAGCTCCCAAGTTCTTGGAAAAGAAGTTTGAAATGCGAGTGCAAGGAATGGATCTTCAGACATTCGGCAGAGAAGATTTTCATAGTTTTTGAGATCTTGAATGAGCTGATGGTAGTTTTCCTCTTTGTGATTGCCCAGAATGATCAAGTTTTGCTAGAACGAATTTCCCCAGAACGATCAAGTTTTGCTAGAAACTTAAATTTTTGTCATAGAATGTAATGGTCAAGTGGTTTACCCTAATAGTAATGATTTGTCCCATTGGTAAAATGCAACTTTTCTGCTTTAAGAGATAAATGAAAAACATTTTTTCACATTACAGGTACTAATAAAATATTAACAGTTTACTTTCTCAATTATTCAGTAGTTCGAATTTCCACTGTCAGAAAAAGTGTAAATAAAAAGATAAAGTGTGAAATTACTAGAATGCATATCGCCCTGGTGCATATAAAAAAAAAACAAATACCCCCTCAAGCAGATGCTTGCCACAGAGGTCTGAGAGGATGGCAGGACCTCAGCAGAAAAACAATACACAGACATCCATGCCTTATCCGGGGCTCAAACCCAGGTCCCTTAGACCAGTAGCCAAGCGTGCTAACCACTCTACCTTGGGATAGCTCTGGTGCATATAAGACTCTCATTTTCAAAGAAAATGAAGTTCTTCCTTTGCCTACTTTTTTCTCCTTAATAGTTTTAATTATGGATGTTCGTGTTTTTCTGCTGAGGTCCCGCCATCCTCATGGACCTTCTACTATAAAAAAAAAAATAAATACCCCCTCAAGCAGCTGCTTGCCACAGAGGTCTGACAGGAGCCTGTCAGTTCATATGCCACAGTAGAAGATCTGAGAGGATGGCAGGACCTCAGCAGAAAAACAATACGAACATCCATGCCTTATCCGGGGCTCGAACCCAGGTCCCTTAGATCAGCAGCCAAGCACGCTAACCACTCGGCCACGGGATGGCGTATAAATTGAAAGGTTCCTGTCAGGCATCTGTACAAGCAGCTGCTTGAGGGATTATTTATTTTTTAATGTATGATGCGGGAAATGCAAATAGTATTTTATTAATAATTATAAAACATAAAAAGTATGTCTTTTAGTTCTTAAATTTAAAAAGTTGCTTTTCTCTCGCTCCTCTGAAAATAGTGGGCAGATCATTGCTGTCAATGGAATTTCTACCATAACAGAACTCTACACGCCGAAATTTCTACCATAAAAAAATTACTTAAAACATCCACCATAACAGAATTCTACACGCCGAAATTTCTACCATAAAAAATTACTTAAAACATTCGTTAAAAGTTTTGCAGTTTCAATATTTAGTGATCTCTAATGATATAATTTAAAACAACCTTTGAAAATGCGAAATACATTTCATTAGTAACCAACTAAAAGTGGGTAGTAGGGTAGTAGTAGTTTTACCTCTAAGCGGCACTTTTTTGCACACCATGGGCTAATTGGCCAGGTCACATGGACCCCGAAGGCTCAGAGAAGGTTGGGGGAGGGGACCCACTAGAACAGCTGTTGGGAGACAGATGGTAGTCTCCCGTTAAGGCCATCCAGCGTGTTCTTTAACGTGCACAGAGTATGGCTCTCCCGCACACGGGGCCACGGTTTAACGTCCCATCCGACGGACGGCGGCCTTTCCAAGCCCATCGGTGTCCCCTACTGACCGTGGGCAGGGCGGGGAATTTTGCGGAGATAAATCTCAAGCTGACCCAGCTGGGACTCGAACCTGGGAACTACAGATTACGAGCCTGGTGCGCTACCGACTGAGCCACCCCCGCACCCCAACTAAAAGTGAGATTTCCAATTGTCTCAAAACAGTTCCGTTTCTTACTTACCTTGGGCTTAGGGTCAACTCATTGTTGTCAATCGAATTTTTAAGACTCGCATTCCACCACCAAAATTTTAAATTTCTAGCATAAATACATCGCTTGCAATATTCGTTTTAAATTTTGGGATATTTCTTTTTTTTTTTTCCACCGTTAGAGGGCGCACAGCTTGTGGGAAATTCGCAAAATGCAAATTGTAATATTTCATCCATACCTGTCCAACCCATAAATAATTTTTAATTAATCTTTAACAACATACACTTTTCTGTTAAAACGAAAAAAAGTTGTATTCACCTCCCCCCTGGGTCTAAAGGGTCAAGTGATTGTTGTCAATGGTAACTTCATAACCTTCACATTTCAACACCAAAATTTCAAACTTCTAACATAACTACATCGTTTGGAATATTCGTTTGATATTTTGGAATTTTCTAATTTTTCCACCGTTAGAGGGCGCAGTTATAAATTTTAGGAGATTAAAAAAATGCAAATCGTAATATATGATTAATACCTATCTAGCACAAAGAATTTTTTTATATGTATAAACAAAAAAGTTCGATATCTACAGAGAGACAGACAACAAAGCAAAATTTTATCTTTAAAAAAAAAGCCCTAAAATTTGCTTTTCCGTTTTTCGCCGTTTCTAAAGTGCTTCCAATCATGAACACTGAAATCTGTATCAAATATTACCCTACCCTTTTCTGGAATCCCTAGCCATCCCGTGGCAGAGTGGTTAGCACGTTTGGCTACTGATCTAAGGGACCTGAGGTTCGAGCCCCGGATAAGGCATGGATGTTTGTGTTGTTTTTCTGCTGAGGTCTTGCCATCCTCACAAAACTTCTACTATGGCATATATACTGACAGGCTCCCGTCAGATCTTTGTGGCAAGCAGCTGCTTGAGGGGGTATTTATTTTTTATTTAAACAGATATTTCATCACGATCTTAGACATTTGAATTGTGTACTAACTATTGAAAAGTATTGTAAAAGCAGCAATTAGATACTTCATAGGTTAGTAATTTACGAAAATTGTGAAATGCTTTTAAATTGAAATTGTTAAAGCAGAGAGGCCTAAAAATAAAGCATTTCAAAATACCGTTCTGTCCTAGATATAATATCAAATGTAGTTCACGATTTTTTTTCATATATGAAACTAATAATATTTACATATGAAAAAAAGATGATTTACAGATTGAAACAGCATGAAATTTATAGAATATTTTCGTGAATTTTGTTACGAAAAGAAATATTAAACGTGACATTAATTTTATGAGACTTCTGCTTTGCATTTTTATTTTGCCAAAATAATACAAATTGCTTTTATTTTTTTTCAAACGATACGCCTGAAATAGGGATATATATTCAGATATACCTTCTGATTCTCTAATTTTTATGATTATTTCAGTTATATATAGCTGGAAAATCCCAATAGGTTATTTTTTAACAGTTGGTTTGTATGGCTCAAAATATCTTTTGACTTACAAATTCAGCCAGGACCATATTCAATTTTTTTTTTCAGCTATAAGAGCAAAAAGGGGAAACTATAATAACTTATTATATATAACCTTTAGATTTTAGCACCAAAATTTCTTGTGAGTTTGAACACCAGTAATTCATTATCGTTCAGTTTTTAATAAAGAAATATTTTTAAGAAAATGAAAGAATATGTAACGGATGCTTATTTTGAGATAACTCTACACTGAAGTGTATTGAATTAGGGATAGCAACCTAGTAATGTGTTGGACCCCCTCTGGCACTGATAACGGCTGCCACATGACAAGGCAAGGACTCCACAAGCTTGCATAAATGTTCCACAGGTATGACATTGGCTGAACACTCTGCTCGATGGTATCCCAAAGATTTTTGATGGGATTTAAATCTGGGCTTCTAGGTTGCAAATTCATTATTTCAAGTCAGCAGAATGCTCCTGCAACCATGCAGTAGCCAACCTGGACCTGTGAAATGAACAGTTGTTTTGCTGGTAGATGCCATCTCCATTGGAATACAACATGGCCATAAATGGATGTAAATGGCCAGCCATGAGTTCTATGTACTGGGATGCATTGAGATTCGTCAATACACGTACCAAAGGACCCACAGACGTCCAACTGAAGACACCCCAGGCCATCACTGAGCCACCACCAGCTTGTACTGTTCTGACCTGACATGCAGGATCCATGGCTTCACATGGTTGGCATCATACACTCAATCTCCCAATGGTCATGATGAAGTTTAAATCGGGATTCATCACTCCAGGCTATCCAATGGCAATTTTCCATGGTTCAGTTTCGATGTTCTTTTGCCCATGCAAGGCATCGAGCCCGGTGTCGTGCCGTTAGAAGTGGGACTCTCGTAGGTCAGTGGCTTCCGAAGCCGAAATGACGAAGTGAGCATTGCACAGTCCGTGCACCGACTTCTGGCTGGAACCCATGTTCAGATGGGTGGTGATTTCAGATAATGTCTGTCCCCTATCGGTCCATACAATGCAGGCCAGACAGTGAAGCCCATGATCATTCAAGGCTGGTTGTCCTTTGCAGTTTGTCCGGGTGCTTGTTTTTTTGCCAGAATTTTCATATTCCTGGAACACTCTTGAAACTGTTGTATGAGAAAATCCAAGTTCGTTGACAATTTCAGAGATTGAGTGTCCCATCCATCGGGCACTTAATATCTGCTCTCTATCAAATGCATCTAAATCCCATGCCTTTCCCATTACACTTCTCACGACAAATGTTTGGGGAAGCCAAATCTGACAGCTATATATGATCAGTTTCAGCCATGCAAGCGTGCAAATGCGGGACTTGTGGTACTGAATTTGAATATCACCTATCCCTAATTTAATGGCACTTCAGTGCATAATAAATGTAACTTCATATGTGAAACTCAAATTTAAGTTATTATTAAATTTTTATGAGGTATTATAACTAAAGTTCATGACAGCAAAATTCCACAAGTGCAAAAAAAAAGAAAAATCACATGCAGCTACATCTAACAAACAAAATATTTTAAAAATAAAATGCTGTTACTTTTATCAAAGTTTTTTCTTTAATATATAAATCATATTCTGTGTTGTCTTTCTACTGAGGTTTTGCCTTCCTCACAGATGTCCTCTATGACATATTAAACTGAGAGGCTCCTGTCAGTGGCAAGCAGCTACTTGAGGGGAAATTTATTATTTTTAAATCCAATAAATCTATTAAAATTTAGTTTTATTAAATTTTAAAAAGTTTTAGAATAAAAATAGAGTTTTATTAATTCTATTACTGTGGGTACTATTCGAATCTCATTGTACAGAACCATTTATCCTCATTCGTTAAAATTACTTTAATAAGTAATGAACATAACGTATTTGAAAAGAGATTACTATTTTCAGTCTGTTAAAATGCAATAAATGCACAATGATTTATCATTTGCATACTGATATACATTATCATACTTTTCAGCCGATTTCTGTTTTGTTTTTACTAACCTGTTATCATTCAGTAATTTGCATTTTATTAGAGTCACTTTCTTAGTGCTCAACCACAAATTAGATAACATTCTCAATTATCTATTACTTATAACCAACAGTACTAGTTATGCCAGTTATACAGACTTTACCTACCTGGACTTACCATCTGTTCATTTGGCATGCTTCATGTCAGTTGCTGTTTCATACAAGAGAGAAGCTTTATATCATACACTGTCTCTAGCTTTATTGAGGCACATCATCATCTACTGCAACTTACATTAAGAACATGCTGTGATACTCATCTATTCATCAGATTTCCAAGATAATCTGCTTAGGCTGATCACTCAATGATGCTATACAAAGGCTGACATCTATGTACCTGTTTTAATGAATAGTGCACTCCTGGTACTTATTCTTCACTATATATTGTGATCAATGTGCAACAATAGTTTAGAACTTTAGCCACACTTTTGCTTTAGATAGTGCTTAATTTAAAGCATTAATATAATGTTACTCTTAATCAAATTTATAAGTTTAGAATTGAGAACTAAATCATTTCCCCTATCTATTATTCTTTCGAAAATGACTCATGTTTATTAATACAAACTTCAGATGGCATTAAAATGGCATTATAATACAAAAATTTATTGTTTTTACAAGTGAAAAATGTTTGGTACTAATAACACTAGTCTGCATAAAAATACTTTTTTCACCCTTCCAAAATTTTGTCTGATTTTTGTTTTTGAGGATGCTGAATCCGAATCTGACAGCCGATTTGTTCTATCACCTACAGTTTTCTAGAGATATGGGTTTAATAATATTTATTTACATTATAAAAAGTTCAAGCTAGCACTAATAAATCCTGATACCTGTAAATATTTACACAAAAAATTATTTTGTTGTCTTGTGTTGCTTATATTTCGTCTCTGGAGCCTCTTACTGAAGGACCCAACAGTAGTCTGCCAACATACTGTAATTTCATTTGCTGCTATATAATTTTTCCATTTCGGATATGTCTTGATGGAACCTTTCTCCATGCTCATCTGAGACCACTCCCATCAATTGTGGGAAAAAAATCTGGTGAAAACAAATAAAATCATATATATTCATCAAAAACGTCATTTTCTCAAAAACCGCCCTTCCACGAAAATAGTACCTGATATAAACATCTGGATGCCAGATTCAGATTCAGCACCCTCAAATCTATAAAGTACACCCATTTGTATTTGAGGTAGGATTTTCATGCAGACCAGTTTAATCAGTCATCATGTTATGCAGTGAATGAAAACATATTTAGTGGCCTTTGGTAGACTAATAGAAAAACTTTGGTCAACTATGGAATCTATGTAAATTTAGATCTGAGCTCAAGAATAAAAATCCCGTTTTTTATGAAGTATTTGAAACTTATAGATTACTTTGCATTCCAATTTATATTAACCAAGAATTCTCAGCAGTAACTTTAGAATATTAATATTATATTTACAACACATAATTTCCACAGACATTCACTACCAACATTTCCTTTTTAATAATTTGATATATTTTTTGGATAAATCTCCACATTTCAGCAGTATTCTTTCAACTAAAATAATCTCAGCAAAAAGTTCAGCAGGTTTGATTTCAACAGAATGGCATGTTATATCAAGTAACCACAGAAATGTCTGTGGGAGTGTGGCCAAGGAATAGCAACTGAGATCTGCTAAAAAAATATGACGAACCCAATATTTATGTGCAAATGAAAATTCCAGTTCTTCACTTTCAGAAATATAGTAGTTTTCACTGTCATCCCCTTCATTGTTTACATTTTTATGCATCCAAATATATGCTCTGTACACATATGATAATGTTGTACTACGAAAATCGCATAAAAGAACACTGTCTGAATAACTGCCCTTTGAAAGAAACTGCTGTGCACTTTGAGTCAGTGGGAAGCTAGTTATTTGCCAATGCTGTAATGATGGTGATGAACTACTGCACTCATTCAAGCTCCTGAATATTTCTTTTATAGTATCTTTCCCTCTTGGTCCTAGAAAACAATTAAAAAAACCCATAAAATTGGGAATAACCTTTCTCTTTTAAATAAATAGTAGCAGATACAATAACAGCAATCCAATTTATTAAATTTTGAGCTAACTTTTATATTTATATATATAAATTAGGGTCTGTAAATGGTAGCTAGGCATAAACTGGAAGGAGAGCTGCATACTAATCCCCAGTGATGATGCACAGAACTGGCCAGGTCTAGTGCCTAATGTCCACCCCACCTTCTCGTGGTGCAGGCCGTTAGTACCTTTCGAAAGAGATCTTCTCTTTTGAAAGGGAACATAAGAGGAGGGCTGCCACTATGTAAATTGATTGAAATATTTAGAGGAAAAAATTTTTCCTCTAAATATTTGAATCAATTTACAATGTTACAAATTATTAGTGGATACTTATTTAGTTGAGTTTAATAATAATTATTTGTAGATTGCATACTCGTAAGACATGCATTTCATCTAAGGCATTAAAAAGCCACTTGAGGCAGGATTGCCTGAACACTCCCTACATATTAGGAAAGTAGGTCGAGAATGTTCATAACATCAGTTAGAGGAGATCTTGATCGGCAGCAGGTAGCTGTGGTCCAGAGCACCTGTTATCAGGAGGTCATGGGTTCATATCCCACCCGGCTCAAGACAATTTTTCCTCTAAATATTTGAATCAATTTACGGAGTGGAAATTATTAGTGGATACTTAATCAGTTGAGTTTAATAATAATTACTTGTAGATTGCATACTCGTAAGAAATGCATTCCATCTAAGATAAGGCATTAAAAGGCCGCTTGAGGTGGGATTGCCTGAACACTCCCTACATATTAGGAAAGTAGGTTGAGAATGTTCATAACATCAGTTAGAGGAGATCTTGATCGGCAGCAGGTAGCTCAGTGGTCCAGAGCACCTGACATGTTACCAGGAGGTTATGGGTTCATATCCCACCTGGCTCAAGACAATTTTTCCTCTAAATATTTGAATTGATTTACAGAGTGAAATTATTAGTTTAATATAACTGTAATGAATATAATATTTTATGTGGTTTAAAAATTAATAGATTTTAGCTAAATTTTAGACAAATTAAATCATTTGACTTTTTAAGCCTATTTAATTTCTTCATTTCTTCCATTCTCTTGCTCGTTGACTGATCAGGTCTGGTGTTAGTAGTACAGATATGAGCAGCTCTGTTCTATTAGGCACTCTGTTTGGGAGAATGCATTTTACTAAGATGAAGAGCTTCCTACTAGGACTGAACTAAGGACCCAAGGAAGTCAGCAAATGCTGGTGGGAAAATAATATGCTTATCTATTGCATTAAAGGGCTATCCCATCAGGGATTTGGGTTGGGTTGTTTTACCTCTGAGTGGCACTTTTTTGCACACCATGGGCTAAATGGCCAGGTCACATGGACCCCGAAGGCTCAGAGAAGGTTGGGGGAGGGGACCCACTGGAACAGCTGTTGGGAGACAGATGGTAGCCTCCCGTCAAGGCCATCCAGCGTGTTCTTTAACGTGCACAGGGTATGGCTCTCCCGCACACGGGGCCACGGCTTAACGTCCCATCCGACGGACAGCGGCCTTTCCAAGTCCATCGGTGTCCCCTACTGACCGTGGGCAGGGCGGGGAATTTTGCGGAGTCCCATCAGGGAAGTCATATAACTACATGTGCATTCTACCATGTAGCAAACTGTCTGTTGCACTTTCAAAATATTTCATGCTTAAAAATTACTTACTTCTCAAAGATGCTAAAGGTGGATGCCATCTAGATATAATCTTGTTATAGTATTCATACAAATTACGTACATCGATTATTTTCTCCCAATGCCTAAAATAATTTCCAAACAAAATTTTAATTATTATTTATCAGAATAAATTAGTTTATAAATACTCATAATTAAAACTAAGACATCAATAAAGAACATGCAACATTATATCTACTGAATTACTAAATCTAAATAAAAGCGCAAAATTTATGATTAACTTCAACACATTTCAAATTCTATTATAAAAAGTTAATGTTATTTTTGTGCTACACCTTCAGTGTAAAGTTGGTACTGACTCTAGATTTTGGATGGGAGAACTTTGATTATCTTACTTTAAGTGGGGAAACACAGCTACAGATGAAAACACTGATTTGAGAATAACTAGCTGTTTTCAACATAAGAGAATTAGTTGCCTTACTGATAATTTTTTTACTGATTAATTAAAAAGGGACCTTAGATGAAAACCTTTTATAAATTTTTAATCTTTCTGTTATAGTAGGATTTTAATTGTTCATAAGTGATGAGACACAAACTTGTGCATAAAGCTACATTTGCATAAAAATGCATTCTATCTACTAAATAAAATTGACCATTCCATGCTATGTCAATGAAAAGTTAATCTAATTTTTGATGAATGTGTTCATTTAGCAGAGGTTGGATGCTGAAATATTTAGCAATAGCATTGTCAATGATACAAATTATCTGAAAAATTACTTACAATGTAAAGTAATAAAAATTATATAGAACACATCATAACATCAAATTTTTTACAACAGTAAGTGTGGTTTTATGAGGTTAACTCCTTTCTATTTTGCTAACTTAAGGAAACTATTTAGGCAAATAGCACTTCTTGTGATAAGCCTCTCCTTTCATAGTTCTTTAAATATTAAAAAAATATTTTAATATCGAGATTTGCATATATATATATATCAAATTTTAATATTTAGACTTTCCCTAGTTTCTTTTTGTTGATACTTTAATTTGGCTTTTCACTGATATAGCAAAGAATGCATGAAACATTTTGGAAAAAAAAATATATAAATGTAGCTAAGCTTTGTCAGATGTGCCAATTGTAATCGAATTGGGTTTGATTAATAGCAAATGTCTTCCTACCACTTTTAAGGGAGGTAAAGATGGATTCTGTTTACTTTCCTGTTAAAAGCTCAACCTTTAAAAAATATGTTATGAAAAAAATTATTTTCAAATTTGAAGCTATGAGCACCTCAGAAATAACATGTTTTATAGTACATAAGACATGTTCATCACAAAGTGTAGTTTCCAGAATTTTTCAAGTACATTTTGACATTGTATGAAACAGGCTGATTTGGCATACTTCTACCCCATATATACATGTTTTCTCATTTCTTTGTAGGAAAGCAACAGAGTATGAAAGAAAAGCTACACAGCTGTAAAATTTGATGAGTGGTATACAATGGTCATTCATTATAGGTTTCCTCAAAACATGTTAAATAGAATTTTTCTATAAATTCCCTCAAATATTACTCTCATTCACTCAAAAGTATGACACCTTTCTTCATAGCTCAGAAATGAAGCTCTGAAACACAGTTATATATATATAGATATAAAAGAAGTTGGATTTAAGTAATTTTAACAAGATACAAAGAAATTTTTCCTCATTCTCTACCAAGGACATTCTCCTTTGGTGGCTTGCTGTCAATTGAGACTTTATATGCTACTGTACATTTTGTTCCCCACTCTCAGCCACAGTTTAATATAAATTTTTGATTAACTTGATTTTGATCAAGAAATAATAAGTTTAATGTTTAACCCTTTGAGTGCCTGCTGAGGTACATGTCATCTGTACATGGTCCTTGTAACTGTTATTGAGGTTGGTAATAATTTAAACTCTGATCTAATCATTCATGCCATCCCTTGATTTGAAAAGAAATTACATATGAAATATAGAGCACTGTTTGCTCAACCCTGGTAAAATGCTTAGTTTTCTGCAAATGCAAAATTTCTTAGCATTGATCTAATCAATCTTGACATTCTAAGAGTTAAACCAGTGGCTACATAATGGGAATGCCTGCCGATTTCAAGACATGAAGCAGCAGCAGCGCTAGTCACATTTTCGTCCATTTGGCGCTGGTGATCCACTGTTTTGCTTGTTACTTGCTTCGTAGCAGTATAAGTTATTACGCTGTTTACTGCTTGCTTCAAAAATGGATTCTGATACGGATTTATTTGTAAGTAATTATTTACTATTCTGTCTACTTTCTGCTGTTTTTAACTAGAAGTCTGAACGATGAAGCAGTATTGTGTGATGTTTTGCAGAAGTGAAACTTAGTTTCTATCGAATCTATTCCAAACTGGATCTGCAAGACAGGTGGCTGCATCAATATGTCAGCAACATAACGATGACATGAGTAATTGGAAAAAATTTCTGAGATCACTTTTGAATAAATAATATTTTGGAATCACAGAAACCTTTACAATATATGGAACTGAGTTACACTGCCCTAACAAAATATTAGAGAATTTCTGTGTTATGTGAATGGGAATCTTACTAGAAATTCAAGATTATAATTTTATCTATTTAAATCTCGATTTTCAACAGCATTCGTCTAGTATTTAAGGATTCATTATTCCCATTTGTATTTCTGAGAAAGATTCTAGTTTACTGTACTTGATTGGCCATCTGTCTGATTCTTTACCATATGACTTTGACCAGATCGCTATATACTTACCAGTAGCATAGGTTAGCTTCCCGCAAAATGGTGCTGCTCTCATGTGCACGCTTGCTAACATGGAGAATCGCGAAATTCGGCAGGCATTCCCATTACATAGGCACCGGTTAAACATACCAATTAATTGACACAGCTCTAGTTTTTATGACAACTTGCATGCTAGTATATTATTAAATACATTAGAATACTGCATAATGTCATGTAGATTACTATAAACTGAATGAATAAAAAAATTAAAACAAATAAATATATATATAAAACAGTGTATTAAAATTATTACCTTAATGCAAAAGGAGGATGATAGGCTGATAATATTTCTGCCTTCAGATTGGAATGAACCACCCACTCATTCCAATTAAACAGTTTCTCTCCTGCAATACAGAAAATTTTTATAGGTTGCTGATATTTCAACTACAATGAATTCTAAATTTCTCTAAAAAATTAAATACCATTAGTTAATGTAGTTTGCAAAAAAAAAAATGAAACAAATGTTTGCCTAAAGTGAAATTTAGAATTAATTAAATATAATTTCAAATGCTAGTTTAAATGTAAAGTGAAACTTCAACCTATTTTAATTCAAATGCCTTTAAATTTTTGAAATGTGCTCTTAAATTAAATCCACTCTAAGTAAGTTCTGCTATTGATAATCCATCAAGTAAGAAGTTGCAAACTTAAAACCTAGACTTGAGTAACAACTTGACCATCAGTGACTACAGATTCTGCAAATGGAATAGTGGCCCAACTGCAATATGGGTGAACAACAAGGATTTAAGACAACAAGTATTCAACATCAACAAGTGCACCGTAAATAAGAGGACTGTATTTTTCCACCAAGTGTGTCGAGTGTACCAGCCTGCTTTTGTGAGATCTCTATTGCACGATATATCATCTAAATGCAAACTTCTTGTGAGTATATAACTAAGAACTTTAAATACTCAAATTATAAGCAGAATATAGCACTTAGATTTTCCCTAGTGGAAATTTTATGTGATTATAGCAATAAGCTAATAGCTCATACATGTTGAATACAACAATATATAGAATACAACAATATGTAGAATATGCTTTAGAGAATTAAGGGCATTTGATTTTAACAGTGTAGATTGTGATTAAATTTCATTTAATAAGCCTGATAAGGGGTTCCTAGATTATTGATGTCATTTGTATAATGCAGAATCTTCTTACCTTAAAAAAAATCTAAAAATTCTTCTAAATTTCACTTTAGGATTGATATTTTATCAAACTAGGAGTATCTGTAAATGATTGCAAGGCATATATTGGAAGGAGAGCTGTGCACCAATCCTTCGTTCTGAAGCACAGAACCAGCCAGGCCTAGCACTAAAAAAGCTAGCACTTAAATTTGACCCTGCCTTCTCGTGGTGCAGACCATTAGTACCTTTCAAAAGAGATATTCTCTTGTGAAAAGGAACAGAAGGGAAGGGCTGCCAAGTCAGTGTGGCTTATTGATTTGGACTTCTATGGACACTTTTTCTTTTCTTCCTACCCTGCTGAGGAGTGGTCAACTTCACAGGGTCATGGTGATGATCAATTATACTACCAGACTGGTTAATGGTTTTGAGCTTGATTATGGATCCTGAACTTACTGCACTGGTGGGCTTCTGCCAAAGGAAAAATTTATGGTGTGTGAAATGTGGAGATTTCTATACTGCATAGATTACAGATTACAATACAGCTTAGACTAGTGATTACTGCACTGCATATACATTATTGCCTTAGCAAATGTTCCCAATATGTTTGAATGGGGAACTGCAACATGCAAACTTACATCCCTCATATTCCTGCAGCATGGCAAATTTTATTAAGCCACAATATAATATTTTATTTAAAAATAAAAAAGATTCTAATTAAATCATTATATAAATTCAATTACTATCCATTAAAACACATTGCAATCATTTTATTGACAATGACACAGCAACAATCAATATTAAATACGTGCATCTGCTATATGTATATCACATTTGCTATGTGATACTTCAAATCTTACATGCATCATATTGTGCTTATGCAATTTAAATAATATGATTTCTTGTGTAGACTTCTAAAATTGTTTTTTAATCTGATGATGGATATAAATATATCTGAAATTGCAATAATTAGTCTACTCTTCTGAATATTTGCAGTAAGTTTTTCCTAATTAATTTGTGCCATACTTTTGTATGTTCAGAAAGTGATGCTTTCTTCTGTAACCTTTGTGACATCAGGAAATAAATTTATCCTATGATGCTCCAATGGACATTCTGACTTTCATGATGTATTGCATTTATCTTGAAGAAGTCATTTTCATACGAACATTTATAACAGTTTCTGTATTACTATCAGTGAAAAAGTGTATGTATGTATATATTTTTTTTTTAAATATTGGACAATGAGTTAAGTTATTTATGTATAAAACAAGTGTATACATCTAAACACTAAAATTATGTTATATAACAGTTTGGTCCTTTCTAAAAATGTTATGGTAGTGAAACTTAAACCTTTTTTTTTTTAACTTTTTGTAAGCAATATAACAGGTAGCTTGATGCCTTTGATTCTAGATGTTTACACAATATCTTGGGCATTAGGTGATTTGCCTTTGTAAGTAATGATGTTAAGTGAAGGAATCAGCAACTACATTTTGGCAGCATAATGTACAGAAAGAGACTGCATTGGCTTGGTTGTGATGCCTGTATGCATAACTACAGACTAGCTAATTGGGTTATGAACAGTGTGCCTAAAGGCCTCGAAAAAAATAGTGAGACCTAGGATGTGGTGAGCATAAAATATCAAAGGAACCTTGTTAGAATTGACCTAGAGTGTCCAAATGCAGAAGCTTCAGCTCAGGGAAAACTTGTTTGGAGGATTAAATTACACAATCAATTACCATTTTGCACTGAAAACTACCTAACAGAGCTGCATTAAGCCTAACTACAATGCAAAACAACAGTCATTGATTTGTCATATTTTCTGGTATTCACCTTTATGATTCACTCTTCAAGTATGGGACCCTATAATGTCTTATAGAAGTCGGATATTCTTGGGCTGTCAACTGAAGAATACTGCTGTAGAGGAAACTTACAAAACATTCTCAGAAAAACCTTATGAAATTAACTTTCTTAGAAAAATCTCTTAAAGAAAAATATGAAGTAAATGGTATATCGAATGTTCATATTGGCAGGTAATTTTTCACGTGTAAAGTGACAAAACACTGCTTTTTGACCCTAAAGAAATTTGGATCTAAAAAGGAAACATGTTATTGGGATTATTAGTAAAAGTAGAAAAAGCAACTCTCAATAAACCTGTAATTGCAAGCTTCAAATGCAACTATATTAAAAAAATTTATCACCTATTACATGCTGTTTAGCAAATGATATAGTTTGGGAAATTTAAACTAACCTGTGCAATGAGTTACTGAAAGCTTCTCAACATAAGAACTTATGTACCTATAAAAAAAAAAGAGTATGCAAATGAACTTATACTTATTTATTCATATACATTGATTGTCAAAATTAAAGCACCACATACAAAAAAAAATCATAAACTACTGAAAAATGATATAAGAAATTTAACATGGATTCAAAATAAAATTACACACATCATGTAGATTATGTAAAGTATGTAGGTACTGCACAAAATGAAGCATTTGTCACTGGCAATTGCATTAGATAGGGCCTCCTCACCCAGGTAAATTTCCACACCAACATTGGTAATGGATCCCTAATGGGAACATATGGATCTAATGACATTCCTTTCAACACCTACATTATATGTTACCATTTTCCTTATACGATAAGATTCACATCTCTGTTTCTGTCCAGATCAGACTTTATATAGCGTTTGACAATACAAAGAGACTGTTTCATGAAAATTACTAGGTCCCACTGAGTTGCAGTCCAAAGAACTTTATAGCAAGAATCAGATTTTCTAGTGTTGTTGAGAGTGAGGGAACAGGAAGCAGATTGTTATGCATAAAGATCTAAGATCTTCCTTGGTTACCTTACGATACAATGCATTTCTGAAGGAAATATTTTAGTTTTTCTGGTCAAATAGCTTAGGTAATAATTTTCTCAAAGTTTAGCAATCTTATGACACCCTTTATCATCAGATAAATGTTCCAGTGATTTGTAATTGATTCCACAGGTACATAGTCCCTATAGTGAATTTATAACCCACCCAGGAAAAGACATTTTTTTATAACCTAAAATCTTGAGGTTTGAATAGTGGAAGTTCTGTTACACTATTTTTTTCATGAATGCTTTTCCTATACTCCTATAATCACTACAAAATTTAAAATATCATTTTCAGGATAAATAAATTCAGTTAAGTATGCATTTATAACTTACAAAAAGAAAAATCTTAAACAATGTTCTTTCCATATTTAAAAATTACAATTTGTTTAATGGGTGTATAATTTATTAAAATTGTAAAATATAAATTTCACTTATTAAGTTATAGAGAGAGGAATTAATTAAAATTCATTTCCTTACCTTTCAGTGATGCCATCAAGACCAAATAAGAGCTTTAAAGCAACTATGATAAATGACATTGCTCTGCCTTCATAGTTTGGAACTGAAAAGCTAAAACCTTCTATTACTTTTCCTCTCTTAACTGTAAATTGTTTTCTGTCCCACTGCATGCTGACTGGTTCAATTTGTATCAGATTATTCACCATTGTATTCAATTCAGCTAGAGAGGAAGAAAATGATCTTTAACATGCCAAATTAGTATGCTGCTTTTTTAATATTAATACTACATATGTATGAAATATTTTGAAGGAAAAAAACCCTTTTATTTCTAATATAATTTTTTTACAAATAAAATTTAGTTAATTACTTAAAATTAAATATAATTATATATACCGTATATTTCCGCAGATAAGACGACCTTCAGATAAGACGAGGTATAAATTTTCGTCAAAGTTTTATAGTTTTAGCACATATCTGTCCTATAAGATGACCCCAAACTATCAACGGCCTATGAATTTAGTTTAGATCGGCGATCATCATCTGGATAATAATACTGTATAGCGTATATGGAATTATGTCCTATTCGCAAACATTCGCACTGATTCGGGCATTCGGGTAAAGACTTTGACTATTCACAAAAGCGTCGTATGGGCTATTCTATTTTGTGGACATACCCTACGCTGTACTAGTAAATAATTACGGTTTGTCCGTTTTTTCCTCAGTAGCTCAATAAACATAACTTTTAATATTTATTTTATTTTAGTATTGTTTTACTATTACAATGTAATGTATTATTTACTATTACAATGTAATGTATTATCATACAGTGTATTTAAATAATATGATAGATTTTTCGATAAGTTGTAGTAATTTTCAAGATCAGTCGCAGTCGGTGGTGAGTGATTTGTTTTATTTTATAATGGTTCAATTTATATAAATTTAAATCTAATTTTTTTTCTATCTGTCCTATAAGACGACCCGGATTTTGGGGGCCTTTTTTTATGATTCAACTATCGTCTTATCTGCGGAAATATACGGTAATTATTCTAATAGTAATAATTAGGATACTAGAGATGAGTTATGATGGTATTTGTAACCTTTTTGCATCTTCAGAAGATTTTATTCCCCGTACAATGTTATTAATTTGTACTATTGTTAAACAGAAACTATAGCATTCAAATTCTGAAAGCAAATGAAAATTAAATTTTCGTGTTTGCTGAATAACTTTTTACATACTAACTGAATATACTTCCTTAATAAATGCTTATTACAATAAAAAAATTAGTAGTATGTAACTACAATCTCTGTCTCATTTCTGATGAATGTTCTTTAATGATGATTTCCATTAATTGTTACATTGGGCAAAGTGCAATCATTTTCAAAATGTTGGAAAGGCCCTTATGCATATTTTAATTAACATAATATTTTTACTAATGTGGGCAAGATACTCAATCTTAGGAACTTAGCATAAATAAAGTTATGGCTATATTCTCACACCAGAAAAGTGCAAGTTTTTGAAAATAACTAGCTATTTATGAAAATAACAGTTATGCTATTATAGTGCACCTTATGCATTTTCAGGAGGGCTATACGTCAATGGTGTATCTTTAATTTTACTGTCGGCTTCTGTGTGGTGAGAATAGTGTAGCTAGTCCTAGTTCTTGTCTGTTGATCTCATGTGTCACCAGTGAATGTGCTATCACAGGAGAGTTTATGAAAACTACAGCTATACTATCACATGTGAGCCCATTATGCTTTCAAAGAAATGTAACTATCAATTCTCTTCAGTCACAAATTCACATTTCATTACTCTTGTGATCTTACTCTTGCTGATCTCTCATTTTTCAAAGCCCCAAAAAATGTATTTATGTTTTAAAGTTAAACTTAGCCTAATTGCCTAATGATTACATATTCTCTTGTGTGGAACCTTTATGTGCTACCAAACAATGCTATTGTCTGAGATATCTAGAGTCACATGGCATGATGTCACTTTTGTTACTCCTAGCTAATTATTCCATCTTTAATTGTTACAATTAGAAAGAACAGTTTTTTTAATCAAAAGATAATTAATTACCATATTACCAACATTAACACTTTTAATTTTCTGATATGCAAAGTCTTGACAACAGGTAATTTGTTATCAAAGTCTTTCCATTAAAACAAAATTTACTTCTCTTGACTGTTGAACAGTAGAAAAATGTTTCAAATCAGATCTGATTATGACAGTAATCAGCTTCAGAAACTCTTAATTACTTGACCAGAAGAAACAATAACTGTTAATTTTATGGTTTCAAATCTTATATTTGATAGAATTTAATTTATCACGATTAATTGCTGTACATTAACAGAATAAAATATTAAGTCAAGAGGAGTGCTTTACATATCTGATTAGCTAAAGTTTGTCATAGTAGCTACTTAACTACGATTGATATGCTCCTGACATTGTACTCTTCATTGGCACTATCTGAAAGCTCTCTATAATCTTGCAAAGGGGCTAAGAGAAAAGGAACAATATTTACCGGTTATTAATGATGAACTTGATAGAAGTCTGCTGGTACAGGTTGTGATTAAATCTCTTCAGTTGTTCTTTGAAGAATGGCCAGGTTGGTACAGGCTTGTTATCATCACGGCTAGTTGTATTCTTCTGATGCACTACCCTTTCTTGCCTGGTATTTGATGATCTTAATTTGACACTTGGTACAATTGTACCTGTCACTGCAACTGCTGTATACCAATCCTTATGAGATTTGCTGTATTCATTTTCTTTAATAGCCACTATATGTTATAATTCTCTTATAAGTTCTCACTTCATCACTGGTTGAAATTGATATTTATTTGCACATCCCCAAGACTTATTAAAAAAACTTCTAAAACAAATTAAAAATTTAAAAAAGTTTAAAAAGAACAAGCCCCCTCATCCAGCTACGTGTTTCACCAACCTTTTTAGTTATGGCATCCTTAGGCTCCCTTTCTCAGATGTTCTACTGTTTAAATACGTGTCTCACTGATGTCATGGTTTACTGCTCATTATGTGTGCACATCTGCTCACGCAGCAGGAAATTCTATGCTGCTGGAAGGGGTGGAATCTCCATGTTGCAAAGCCTAGGTTGGTAATTAACATATTTTCAGTGTATGAAAGTTGAAATTTCGTTTGTAGGGCTGCTAATGCTTTATATGTTAATTCTTCTAATTCTAGATAATTATTTACGATTGTCTGAGCTAATGCTGTGTTTGGTTGTTTATTTATAATATCTGAGTGGTGTTCCTGCATTCTTTGTTCAACAGATTGATAGGTTTTCCCTACATAATTACTTTTTCCTTTAATTTATTCAAAGGATCCAGAATTTCAATTTCATAAACTCCACCAGTGGGTTGTTTTTTCCTGTCCCTGTCATTAATTAATAATTTTTTTAATTGTTTTGTTCAAAGTGCTGGGTCATATTTTTTTTTACATATTAGTTAATTTATTAGATATATTTTTCATATACAGAAAACTATGTGCATATTTACTAGGTTTTTTCCCCCGTATTTGGTGCTGGTTGTGAATCTTTTTTAGAGTGATACTTAGCAGTTTTTTCCAACCATTTTACAATGTAAGGTGGGTATCCAGCTTCACTAGCTATTCACTTTATAAAATTTAACTTTTTTCTTAATGCTATTGTTTTTGTACAGTACTGAAAGGCTCTTATAAAAGATGGTATAATTGTGGATTTTTTTATATTTTAAAGGTTGTGCTGAGTAAAAGAGGATTATATTTGATGTATAAGTTGGTTTTCGATATACTCCTGTTTTGCAGATATTATTTCTCTTCTTAATCAAAATGTCCAAATATGGTAGTTGGTTTTCTTTCTCTGCTTCATGTGTAAATTTTATGGAAGGTAGAATACTATTAAAAGTTTCTATTAATTCTTGTAGTTGTTTTGTGTAGTAATTCCAAAAAATTAAAATATCATCGATATATCGAATATAAATGGTAGGTTTATGTTTAATTTTAGCTAAAGTTAAACATAAACCTACTATTTATATTCGATAAATGGATAATTTAAGAAATAACAAAAAGAAAACATATTTGAATCACAAAATATTGACTATGTTAAAAAATTTATATGTAATTAATCAGTTTCAAAAAATTCAGTAACAAAATCAGTTTATTAATTATTTTTCTTCACTTAACCACCTTGAGCACTAAAATTAAACAAAATTTTATATCAATCAGACAGTTCCCCCAAGCATTTGGAGCTATAGATGACCCATTTGACAACATATCATTCTCATAGTGTGGATATCACAAATTCTTCAATCTCAAAAGCTTTCAGATTTCCTACTTGTCCATGTCCTTCTCATGTTAACATAAGAAATAACAATAATTACTGTGGCTCTTTTAGGATTGTGTCACACTAACCTGGTAAATTCAGATCAAGTATAAATCGAGCAACTATTGGTTGCAATGGCATTGGATCTATTTTGTCTATACCAATAAAATAGGCCAATTTTCCTGTTGCATTACGTACTTGTTTCAGAGAAGGTGGTTCAATCTAATAAGAAAAAAATAAAAAATTTATGAGTAGATCTTTTAATAAGCCACGGAAATGATATATTATGCATTTCCAAGACATCTTAATATCAGTATACACTTTTATATCACTGCAAAACAGTATACACTTTTATATCACTGCAAAACAGTATACACTTTTATATCACTGCAAAATCAACATTTTATCTATAGCAATTGGTTTAACATTATCTCTGAAGTTAGGATTGTATTTTATATTTTCTCTTTAGTTTGATGATCAATTATGTTAAAACTTTATGAGATGGGGACCTTAAATGATCTAAAGCAGCAATACTCACCCTTTTTCATTAGTGTACTCCTTGTTAATTTTGAACATTGTGTAGATTTACAACATAACACATAGCATGCTGTCATCAAACCACACAGACATCACCCTCTTCATCTTATTTACATTTCATGATCAAGGTTTTTTTTACATAACAACTGTCATATACAAAATGAGAGGAATAGTAATTAATCTGTAATTTGATAGGCTATAAAATGCTAACTAAATCAGTATTTGTGCATAGTTACTATAGTTTCAGCACCATTTATACTAAAAATAACTGGATATAAGTAAACATAAGTTTTTCCCATAAGTTTCCATTTTCTTTATGAAAAACTCATGTCTTAAATTCTGACATATAAAAATTCTAAATCAAATAACACGGTTACCACAATTTTGATGCAACATGTACAGGGCACTTTCAGGAAATTAGAATTTTCAGGATTTACATAGAAGAAAAAAATTCACCCTTTGACAATTCAAAAGTAGTATTGTAAAACAGTACAGCATTTTAGGGTTAATCATAAACTATTCTAACTTTATTATTATAATAGAATAAGAAATTAATAAAAAAAACTTATGAAAACTGGTTTTTTAATTATTTAGGTTTTTGTAGTGCACTATTTTTGAAGCATTTTATTATAATGAAATATATATTAAATTGCAATTAAAATTATTAATAATTAGTAATATTAATTCAGTAGCATCTACAGAGAGACATTCATATAAACAGTTACATTTTTATGAATTACTGTTGTGCTTGCATTGAGCTTTTCTCCATTAACCCTCAATCTGACCTTGGTGAGGAAGAGGATATCAATTTGAGTGAAGAGGATACCACGCTTGGAAATACTGCTGTCTTTCAGATGGGATGTTAAGTCATGATCCCATGTGTAGGAGAGCATGTGCATATTAATGATCATGTCAGGAGGCTATCTCCTGCTATTGACACCTGAATAATGACACCTATTCTGTACCCAGCTCTGAATTCTTGGGGGTCCATGTGACCTGGCATTTACCTCATTATGTGCATAAAAGTGCCATTCGGAGGTAAAGCAACCTCTGAAGTTACATCTAAGTTGAGACTTAACATAAAGAAACTGTATATATGCAAGCTTTTCCTAGTATTAATACACACAGAGATAACTGGTATTGGTTACATTTTGAGGCCTTTCTTAACCCATAACTGCTACCGACGGGGTCTCAGTGACCCAGCGTTAGGAAGATTTCCTGATTCCATGTTTACTCGTATGGTGGGGGAGCTCTGCTTTCAGGTATTCTCTAATAAATCAGTAACAATTCACTACATGTAGTGAGTGGTTGTGTTTATTTTACCATTATTGCTATATACAAGTAGACGGGTCACTGTGACCCATCTGTAGTATTTACGTTAATGAATTAATTTTTCCAAACACAGGTATTTATACATTAGTTATTGTTGTTTGTGTTTTATATTGTGGAATTTTATCTTAGTTTGAACTACACAACTGTTAAAAAAATATAATAAATTTTTTGTCAATTTATAGATAATATAATGGCATCTTCGAGAAAATATCTGACTGATGCGGAAGGTATTTGATGTAGATGCTTTGGATGAGAAATGTGCCACATAGTCAACATCGTGCCGAACACGCCGCTGGCCTATGGTAATTTTTTATTGCATTTTGAATATATAAGGGGAAAAGTAATGTAATTTACCAATTTTCACAAAACAAACAAATATAGTGTTATATAATTATTTGAAGCAACTGGGAATTGCTTTATACACTCCTCATATGAAGCAAAGAATTTACAACAAAAAAGTGCCCCGCAAACTACATTGCCTCGCAGCAGACATCCTTGGGATTGCTATAGAGGATCAACCCAACCCAGTGCAAGCTCAAGAATTAACAAAGAGAAAGAGGTGTACAATATGTCCTGCGAAAAAAGACCGAAAAACAAATATATATTGTTCAATGTGCAATATACCAATTTGCGGGCAATGTGCATTGAAAGTATGCCCAAATTGTAAATAGTTATTTTTTTCTTATAATAATTATGTATATATGTGACTTCACACTAAATATTAAAAAATAAAAACTTTGTGTCAAAATTTCTTGCTTTACTTCATAATTTTATAATGGGTCCCTATGACCCATCGGTAACAGTTGCGTCATAATGATTTGTCGGTAATAGTTACGGGTTAAGCAAATGTCAAATATGTGGATAAAAACACGGTACCAAATATGTATTTTGCCTGTAGATATTTAGCACAATGTACTGTCTCATCATTTTGTTTTTTCACCCCCTCGAAGCAGGTATTGCACCCTTGGAAGCCCTGACTTTTTATCTCCAGTGCTAAATAAATAACATTGTTCAATCACATAAATGTTTATGGTAAAATATAATACAAAGAATACTGATAACAACATTTGAACAAATTTATCTTTAACATTGAGGTGAGTTTGGGAAATTGCTATCATTTAATATATTATCTATAGTATTATCACTATCACTGCTTGTAAGTCAACAAACATATTTTGAATAACTTACTCCCTTACTACATCGATTGCTGCCCTTAATATATTGTGTGACTTGAATTTACCCAAGTTTCATCTCTTAATAGTAAATTTTATTTTATTTTCATGATATGCTTTAATTTGTAGCAAATAATTTTGCCCCAGTATTGTTATATTGTCTCATTCAGTTAAAGCAGCTTTGTGTTTGTGAGTGGAAAATCTAAAGCTAATATCTTTTAGTAATATGCATTATGTTATTCAACAGAAACTAGGCAAATCAAGATCAGGGTTTATTCATATTAATACTTTTGTTTAAATCAGCAGTTCATTTCTGAAGAATTTGTGTACTCTGATAGTAGTTGCAAGGTAAACTGATCATATTTTTGCAACCATTGCTTACCTGTTCCTTCACTTACAGGCAGCTTCCCTCAGCTGTGTAACCAACACAACACTTTTTCACAGATGACATCTGGTCTTCTTTGTGAGTTGGTTTAGTTTCATATTTGCTGTTCAAATTCATAAATCTCCTGATTATTAGTGTTAAGTGCAATAAAATTAGAGTCCATCATCTAGCAACCAAATAAAGTAGATTAATTTTCCATAACCATTATTTTGTTGAAACCAATATATCAGAAAAATCTGGACATTTTTTTTACATATATACATTTATATGTAGTGATGATGTCTTTAGTCAACAGGAAAAGAGCTGTTTGTTTAATCACGCCTCAACTAAGCAAAATGAAATAAATCACTATGAATAAATGATGCACTAAAAAACTGCTTATGTAAGAAAGTTTTTAAGGTAAATGTGGCCAACCTGTGGCATGTCTCCCAATTTTTTTGTTCATCCAATTCGATTTGCCTTGGGTGGTTTCAGGATCTAATCCTTAGTGGCACATAACACATATCCAATGTAATAAGTGGCACATTGCAGAAGAAGGTTGGCCACACCTGGTTTGAGGAATTATATTTAGTACACATAAATGTGAATGAGATAGCTGAAGTAGCATGTTGTACTAAATCAAACAGAGTAAGTACACATTTACAAATATTGGCACCCATTTTTAAGACTTGTAAAGAAATCAATATGTATACTAAAACAAAAGCTTGCATACTCTAGATTTATGTATATAATTTCTGTATGGCCATCTCATTATTTCCTTACTTTGTAGGAAGTGAATTATGTGGTTTTCTTTAAAACTTTATATAGTATATGGTGACATATATTTGTCTCCTGTTAAGTTATAATGAAAACTATTCAACATGACATCTTATGTAAATAAATTATTTCTTAGGACTTATAATGTTTCTTGTGACAGAGACAACTATTGAAAAGAATGCCACTCTTCCTTTTGTTTACTATATTTTTAACAGTTTCACTAAAAAGAGCTTCAACTATATAATCTCAGTGAATGTTTTATTAAAACAGAATACAATCTCACTTTTACATTGCCATGAAAATTATAAATTAATAATGATCCTCCAGTTAATGATTGCACTCCTATCAAAATCAACTCCTAATACACTTATAGTAATTATTATCTACATTAAAACATAGAAAAATGAAGCATGAAAGAAAAAATGAATGATAGAGTACTCATCACAAAATCTGCCATAGAATAAAGAAAAATAGCTACAAGGAATAAAGATATATTTCAGCTACCTGCATAAAAGTAAGATAATCTTGCTTCTGGAATTTCATGTATGGTGGCAAGAGATTTGATACATCAAAATATGGAAAACTGCCATCTTTAATCCATCTGAAAAAATAAAATACCAAAGAGATTCTTTTTAATCCTTACAGTGCCAGGGTTTTTTTTCCCCCTCTAAAAATGCAACTCAACAGCTTCTAAGTCATGTTATAAAACAACTAATGAATGAAATAGTTTACATTACATACTAAGAGAAGGGGCATTTAATTCTGAACAAAAATATATAAATTGAAAGGAATAAAAATGCAGCTAAGCATAAAAACACATTGCAGGGTCATTTATAGTGATTTTTGAAAACCATTAAATCAGCTCTTAGCACTGAAAGAGTTAATAGTTGCTTTCTCAACAGATAGCATTTTGCCATGATGAATTACTTCAGATATTAACAAAATTTTATTACAATGATAAATTACAGATTAATATTATTAATTTCCACTAACATTGTTAAACTGAATCACTCCTTTAATTTCAAACATGAAAAATCTCAAAGAAATAGCTGCTTTTTATGCTTATTAATAAATAAATGAACCAAACATAAATATTTGTAATTAAAATGCTTTTTTTTTCTATTCTAAACAATTGTTTCAATTTACTATTTTTACTACACATAATAAAGTTTTGTTCACCTTTCCTTAAATTTAAGCATCAATATTATAATAATTGCCTAGATATGTAATAATAATAACTGTCCTTTAACTTTCATGCTTAGCCTTGTCACAGGTGCCAAAAAGTATAAAGTCACATACAGCCATATCTCTATGGCCCAACTATATTGGCCTTTGTGACAAAATGCTATTTTTTAATAATAACTGACCTGTAAAAATTGTGTGATAAACATCCCAAATATGCAAAATAGAGCTTTCAGATTCATACACTAGGGAATAAAAAGTATAAAAATGTACACACTGTGAAAAGTATCATAGTTGTTAGCCATGATTGGGAAGAACCATATTGGCTACCTGGGCCAATCATGAGTTTCTTAGTGTTAAGTGCAATGACACAACAGCTGATTACTTCCTAATCTAAATAAGTTAATTTCAACACCCAAACCATTACCAATAACTACTAGAGCAAATTTATATCTAAATCAATAAGGAATCACTAATATTTATAGTTTCAAAATATTTTAATAAAATACAAATTGAATTACAGCAAAAAAGAACTAACATGGCTACATTTTACATAGATGTCCAAAACTAGTGGGAGTGTCCTTGTATAAGTATTTGTATATTGTTAGAGAAACCAGGACAAGCTACATAAAATTTCTAGGTTATCTTTGTCCTCTGTATAGGGGCGTATCTTCTTCTCTTTAAACAAAAAATTAGTAACATAGCAGATAATGTTAAATTTATAACTAAAATGTTAAATCTTCAACTGTTTTTCTCAAAATCTTTTTCATGTAAGATTATGAGGATTATTGCCAAATGCTTCTCTCTTACAAGTAAGCTATTAAGTGCTATATTTGAAAGTGAAGAAGATTCGAACCAAAGTGTGACAGACATTTCATAATTATAATTAACTAAAATTTCTTCATTCTCCAGATACAACCTAAATATTGAAAATTATAATGCATAAAAATAGCTACAGTCAGATATCAACAAGATTATTATCCACATTTATTGCAATAATATAATTTTAAATAACAAATCCAGTATTTTTCAAATGTCCTCTACTTGGATCTGCAATGGCCATGCAATACACTTCTTGTTTCAAAGAAAATGAAATTATAATAATACACTACACAAACCCTTTCAGGCAATGCAAATATTGATGAAAAAGGATTGGAAAAAAAAATCAGAAATGTAATATAAAGCCCAAAATGTAACTGGAGGATCCAAGTTCATTCCACAGAAATGCACATTTCTATACTTCTCTTTCACTAATGTTTTAGTGCTCTAAAACTAGGCACACAGTTAAAAGGATTCAACTGATTTTTGCACTCATCAAACATTCAATACATTTATAATTCATAATTATTTTAAGGTAAAAGTTTAAAATTATGATTACCACTGAGTATTTTAGTTTTCCACAACTTATTATTGTCTACTTATAAAACTGAAAATTAAAGAAAATTAACACCAATCTATGCATTATTAAAAAAATTAATTAAGATGACCAAGTCAATATCTCTTTCATTATAAAAAATCTAAGTTAAGAAAAAAAATTATTTCTAAAAAACTTTAAAATGTTTTTGAGTTAAATAAAAACTAGCACATTTAACAGCAGACTTGCCTACTCTACTAATATTATATTTTTAAATAATGATCTGAGCTTTAAAAATTATATTTTGTTCTACACTGTAACCATCAAAATTGCATCACTTAGAGATAATGGTTCCATCTAATATACACTGAAGAGCCAAAACATTATGACCAGCATGTCTTTATGTAAATCGAAGCAAGGTAAATGACGGCGCGTGTGAAGGTCATGAAATGGTACAAATAACACTTCATACTGAGCTCTGTTAATCAGCGTTATTCTTGTTCTTCAGATGGGAAAGGCAGCAATCTTAAGTGAGTTTGACAGTGTCAACTGTCAAACTCCACAAACAACCAGTGTCAGGCCAAGGTGTAATGGCCAGACAACTGGGTCAGAGCATTTCTGAGATGGCAAGACTTGTAGGGTGCTCATGGTCAGCCATGGTTAGTACCTTCAAAAAGTGGTCCGAGGAGGGAAAAACCATGAACCGCTGGCAAGGAGTGGGCTGACCATGGCTCATCAATCCTAGAGGTGAGTGAAGGCTATCCCATATGGTATGAGTCAACAGAAGGGATACTATGGTGCAACCTGCCTGTAATTTGAATGCTGGTGATGGGAGTAATGTGTCACAACACACAGTACATTGGACCCTGCTGAAAACGGGACTGCATAGCTGCAGGCCACTCTGAATGTCCATTCTAACCTCAGTTCACTGTTGAAAGCACCTACAATGGGCATGCGAGCATAAAAACTGGACCTTGAACAATTGGAAGAAGGTCGTCTGGTCTGATGAATCTCATTTCCTGTTGCACCATGCGGATGGACGAGTACATGTGCGTCATTTACCTGGGGAAATGTTGGCATCAGGATGCACCAAAGGAGAAAACAGGCCGGTGGAGGAAATGTAATGCTTTGGGCAATGTTCTGCTGGAAAACCCTGGGTCCAGTCATTCACGTGCAAGTAACTATGATGTCTACCACCTAACTAAACATCATTGCAGACTAGGCACATCCTTTCATGTCAACAGTATTCCCCTCTAGTAGTGCATTCTTTCAGCAGGATAATGAGCCATGCTACACTGCCCAGACTGTTCGAGAATGGTTCGCAGAACATGAGGAAGACTTCCAGATATTGCCCTTGCCTCCAAATTCCCCAGACATCAATCCAATTGAGCATCTGTGGTTTGTGTTGGAACAGCATATCCAATCTGCAGTGGCTCAACCATGTAACTTACAAGAGTTAAAGGATCTGCTGGTAATGTGTTGGTACAAGATACCACAAGACACCTATAGAAATCTTGTAGCATCCATGCCTCACCGGGTCAGAGCTATTTTGGTGGCATATGGAGGACCAACATCATATTAGGCAGGTGGCAATATCATATTGGGCATAACATTTTGGTTCTTCAGTGTATATAGACAATTGTGAGTGACTGATGGCTGACTGACTGACAGGGATCATATTTATTCTAACTATGATGCAAAAGTGGTACAGATCTGAAAATCTGCACCTAGGGGTATCTGGGTCATAAACATAAGAAAAAATCCAAAGTGTTAAGGTGAAATGGAGGTCACATAGAAGTCATATCTTGCTCTATGACTGCTAGAAATGTAAAAATTGGTGTCTAAGGTGTTTTGGGCTATAGATCTTGGAAACATTATTAAATTTCAGATCTGATGGGGTCTTCAAGGTCAAATTTAAATCTAGACATGCTAGAGAGATAAAAATTGGTGACGAGGGTATTTTGGGTTGTAGATCTCAGAAATGTTGTGAAATTTTGGACTGTCTTTTGAGGTCAAAAGTCAAATTTCTACATACCAGTGGTAGAAATCTAAAAATCAGTGCGTGGTGGTATTTACAATCATAGATCTCAGAAATGTGAAATTTTGGATGCAATGTGTCCTTAGAGTCAAAGGTCAAATTTCTATATGTTGCTAGAGAGCTAAAAATTGGTGATTAGGGCTATTTCAGGCAGTAAAACTAAGAAATATTAAGAATTTTCATATCTGGTTTTGAATTCAAAGTCATATAGGTGAATTAAATAAGTAAGGATCTGAATATTGAATGTGACAGTCCAGAAATCAAGAGGTGCCAAAAGCACCTTTCTAGTATATATATGTGTGTTCTCAAAGGCTCTCAATATATGTAGGAATAGACCTGTGTTATGTCAATGAAAGTTGGATTCAAAGCTCTGTAATTCCTTATATAAGTTTTTTGTGGAAAAATGAAGCAAGATATATTAAAGACCTTGAACAAATCTACACCCAATTCTGTTTTTACACAGATTTATTTTACACGATTTTGATTTAACACGGTTCCGAAAAAATTTCCAATTCTCTTTTTACACAATTTATTTTGATCTAACACGGTTCAAATGGCACCTTTTTAAAAATCTCCATTTGAATTTAATTCTGAAAAAATATTCCTATTCAAGAAAAAAATTCCTAGAATTTACATTTATAACAAAGATGCTGCTTTTATGGTCACATTTTTCGAAATAGTTTTAACTTTGAAAATATACTATAGATGCACATTTTGTGCACTAAAATCCCCAAAATAAAAACTGCACTAACATAATTACACAACAAGTTTTCTCTATTTCATTCTCTATTTTATGGAAAAATTGTACAACACCTACTTAATTCAGAATAAAGTGGTAACATTGAGTTCCAGGAATTTCCCTCAATTTTATCTTCAATACATACGTTAGTCTTGATCTTTCATTTCGTGTTTAAAGTTAGAAGTGTTTTAGATGTTTAATAGAAGAAATCAAAAAAATTTTGTTTTGTGTTTTGAAGTTTTGTGTGTATAATATAAATTTATTAAATTTTGCTTATAGATAACTTACAGTTTCTCATCATCTGATTATTAACTGCAATTCAAATATTTTTCATATGCCTTACCACGATGTTGGATAATTCAACTATACAAAAGCAGAAAAAGAAAGCTATCTCTTTGGATACTAAGATCCAAATTTTATATCGTCTTGCAACTGGAGAAGATTCAATATCCATAGGTAAATATTTTGGTTTGAACAAAGCTACTGTATGAACCATCAAGAAAAATGAAGATGCTATTAGAAAATCTGTGCTTTCTGGAACAAAATTGAGCACTAAGTTGTCATCGTACATGAGAGATATTATATTGTAAAAGTGAAGATAGAAAAGTCACTAGTAATGTGGATAGAAGATAACTCACAAAAACGAATACCTCTAGACAGAAATACCATCAAACAGATGGCATTACGAATATATAAGCAGATACAAGAAATGGAACCAACCACATCAGCTCAGTTAAACAAAAATTATGAATTTTCTGCAAGTACAGGTTGGCTTGCAGGATTTCTTCAAAGACACGCATTTCATAATGTAAAGATAAAAGATGAAGTTGCATCTGCAGATGAGCCGGCTGCAAAAGAATTTTGTCCAAAATTGGTCCAAATCATTGAAGATGGTGGATACACTCCTGATCAAGTTTGGAATGCAGATGAAACTGGTCTTTTTTGGAAAAAAATGCCTAGTAGAATCTATGTAGCAAAATCACAAAAACTGTTGGTGACTTTAAAGCAGCTAAGGATTGTGTGACCTTTCTATTTTGCAGCAATGCTTCAGGAAATCGTATGTTAAAACTGTTGCTCATCAATCAATCCCTAAGACCATGCCAATGAAAGGCATAGATTTGAATAAATTGCCAGTAAATGCCTGGGCTACAAAAGAAATTTTTAATGAATGGTTCCATAAATGTTTTGTTCCAGAAGTTAAATGCTATTTGAAGGAAAAAAATCTCGAATTTAAAGTTCTATTGATTATAGACAATGCATTTGGCCATCCTGTTTTGGAACACCCAAATGTGCAATTTTGTTTTCTACCTAATATGACATCTTTAATACAACCACTAGACCAGAGTATTGCCACATTTAAAACTTACTATGCAAGACAAATATTTCAATACATTTTGGATAAACTAGATAAGGATAAAATACTAACAGTTATTGATGTGTGGAAAAAATTTTCTATTTTAGATTGTATCAGACATGCTTGGATTGATGTTATCAGAATTAAAACCATCAACTTTAAATGCATGCTGGAAAGCTATTTGGCCAGAATTTGTAAAAAGCAAAGATCCTGTACCCCCAAATATGACTGAATATCCTAATATCATCACTTTAGCACATGCAGTTGGTGGAGGAGTTGATAATTTATCATTTGCAGATATTGATGAATTGCTGGTTGACAAAGCTCTTATATAAAATAAAAAAATGTGTTTAAATGAATAAAAATCAAATAAAAATTTAATTAAAGATTTTGATACGTTTTATTTGAAAACAACTTATATGTGCTGGGTTTTCACGTCTGGAACCAATCTTCTATTTTTTCATATGAACTGTATTTTTTTTTTTACACGATTTTTTCAGGAACCTATCTACCATGTAAAAACAGAATTGGGTGTATTTGAATCTTGATTTTCAACATTATTTGTTTGGTAGTTTAAAGTTATGAAGGCTGGAATATTTAATAGCGTAACTGCAAGTCAAAATAATTAATTTCAAAAGTTAATTAAAATGAAAGCAAGAATTGTTAAACAATTTACTAAAAAATAAAATGTATGTAGCCATGTACTTTTTGACAATCTGAATATTTTTTAAAATAAACAGTGCTGTTGTTAAACATTTCAGCTTCCATAGCTCTTTAAATACTGAATATTTTTGAAAATCGAGATTCACATATATTCAATTGATCAATATCTTTAACCCTTTGCACTCGAAGGTTTTTTCACTATAGGGAAGTAGCAACTCGAAGTTTTTTTTGCCAAAAAGTTGATGAAATTTTTTACAACTAACATAAAAATATGTATACAATACATAAAAAACGTAAAATCAAACTCATTTTCTTTGCTACTAATTTCATCATTGGGCTCCATTTTTATAACCACTAAAAACAGACTAAGTTTAAAATAATAATTTTAATTAAACACAATGCTGTACTATGAAATGCACAAAAACAATAGATTTGCACATCTAAAATGCAGAGGAAAGATATCTGTTTATAAAACAGTTATTGTCACCTTTCAGTCACCATTCAAGTTGCTGCATCAAACCAAGTGGCGACTGAGGGTCGTCTCTCGAGTGCAAAAGGTTAATTCATCTTTAGTGTTATTTTCTGAAAAATATTCATTTAAAAATTTACAGAGTTTCAAATTTGATTTTTTTTTTTTGATGTGACATAATAGGGCTGTTTGCATTTCAGTGGTTTTCGAGTCTATGTGTTGGCCCAAGTTTAGTGCTTTGAATGTAGGCAATTTCAATGGTTCGTGTATAAGGTACAGAAAATTTCCACTCAAAATTCCAATTATGATTCTTGAAGTTATATCAGACAGGTGCTTCATTTTTGGTGAACAAAGGATTAAATATATATATAGAAGTTACTTTTAACAATTAATAATAATAATATAAACAGCTAATTATCATCTTATCTGGTAACTGCCCTTACATGTATACCTTTTAATATCAGAAAGTAGAATATTTTCCTTCAAAAGTAAAATTCCCAGGTAGCAGAATCCTACAGTTTTGATCATGTTCATATAATTAACTTTCTTAGAAGCACAAATACTTAGTTGGCCTTGCCGTCTTTCACTTAAGTATTTTAACTCTTGCAACTAAATGGGGGAAAAGAACAAGTATTTGTCAGTATTTAAGCTTTCGCAGTTCCTCAAGTAAGGATCTGAATACTAATTTGATTAAATTATTAAAAAATCATACAGGATCAATCAACAGGGTTCAATCCTACTGAATGTGCTCTGATTTTGGAGAGAAAAAAAGAAATTTCACACTTTCTCCAAATGAAAGAACAACATTATGAATCAGTATGTAAACTGAATCTTAACTCATTGATGAAGAGCACAGAGTTTTATTGATTAGGATCCTAGTTCTGAAATTGATAGCACATGGCAAGGCAGCTCTCTTTGGATAAAAGAGACACACACCACTAGATGCTTTGCCTTGCATATGGAGTCCCCTTTCCTGAAGCCTTTCATACACAGCCATTCTTGTAACTCTTATGTGGGAACATAGAATACTATGGAGAATTCAAGGATATTATTTTTCTGTAGAAATTTGTTGTCAGGTATCAGTCTTCTTGACTTAGGGTCCTTGGATGATCTTCACTGTCTCCATCTCTTGGAAATTGTTTCTACACTCCAGATATCACACTGTTAGACACTTTCACCAATCTGGCAACCTATATATGTACTTCTCATGTCTCCATCCTGACAATCACTCTTTGCCTGATCAACGCATTGTCTTCTTCACATAAATTAGTCGAGATTTAGTTAGTGATAAGGTAGGTCAAAGCAATAAGGCTGTGATCCTAACTGACATTGAGTGAGAATGCTGCAGGCCAAATTGGAATTAGCTGGCAGAGCCAATGTACAATTGAGCTGGCAGAGCCAATGTCTGAAAAAGAGAAATTTTTACTGCTATTGAAGGAAAGAATTAAAAAAATTTCCATCATTTACAACAAAGAATTTTTTTCTACCCTCTCAAATTATGGATATAGTAAACCAATTGTCAACTTACAGATAGTGTAAAACAGTTGTCAAATTATTATATCCCAGGTTTGAGTCCTACCAGGCCAATTGTCAAATTATTATGGATATAGTTAAACAATTGTATAGGTTCAACTACCACAAATTCAACATATGACACAAGCAATGAATAAGAACACGGAACATGTTAATTTATTTACTGCTCTATTCAAAAGATAAATAAGGCTCTTAATTTAAAAAAAAGTAAATATCTGAATGTTTTTATTTGTTTAAAATTAAGCACTTTTCAACCAAGATCATGATAAGACAGATGAAAGCTTTTTACAAGCCATGAATTGCTGGTCCCTAGTGTTTCTCCCTATCACTAATTTAATGTGCCCTCCCCATTCATTAGAATTATGAGAGATGAATTGAGGCACTTTTATAAGAGGATTGAATTTTAACTGATTTGCATGTTAAAAAGTTTCTATGCAAATTTTATCACATACTTAAGGGACAATCATGTCAATATAAGAGGCAGAGATAACCTTTCAATTTCATTTCACCACTTTTAAGCCCAGAATGTCCACATTATCTACTGGCATTCTTATATGAGGATATTAAAAAAGCAGTCTTGGTTTACAATCCAAGAACTGTGGAAAAAAAGGATTAGTGGAATTTTGAACTAGACAGCACCAAATCATAGATCAAAGGCAAAACCAATTCTCCATCCATTAAGTGCTTAACCATCATACTGGCAGGATCAATATTTGAATTTAGAGCCAGTGATGCTCCCAGAAATCCAGGTATTTGCAGTGGCTTCTGATCAGGATAAGCCAGCAAATGATATAAATTATATTTTGTAGATAACATCGAAAAGCTGTCCCGTGGCCGAGTGGTTAGTGCGCTTGGCTACTGATCTACGGGACCTGGGTTCGAGCCCCGGGTAAGGCATGGATGTTCGTGTTGTTTTTCTGCTGAGGTCCTGCCATCCTCTCAGACCTTCTACTCTGACATATAAACTGACAGGCTCCTGTCAGACCTCTGTGCAAGCAGCTGCTTGAGGGGGTATTTATTTTATTTTTTTTTTATAGATAACATCATTAAACATACTTCCATTAGTGGAAGCAGTAATTGCCACCAACTTGATTACAACCGCTTTTCAACTAATAAAAATACTCTTCTACTTAAAGATTTTTTTCAGTGCAATCCTGTACCTTATGTCTGTTTTACAGAAACCTTTTATAGTAATAATGTCTATAACAGCAAAATAAAATTACAATTAAAAATGTTCATATACTCGGTGCTGGATTTACCTACAGGCTGCAGCCCAGGGCCTCATAATTTTTGGGGTTTATAAATTTTGGGTTTCATAATTTTTGGGCAATGGGCAAAATTGGGAGGCCCCAAAATAAGTTTTGACTATTTTTTTAAGCTTTGATATGCACATACCATTATTTTCTATAGGTAAATTATTATAGAAACCTACTAACATAATATTATAGCCAGTAATTTAGGACATGCCACAAGTACTACTTGAAGGTGGGTAACTGCAACCAGTGGTGGATTACAAAGTAGGCACTTGCCTAGGGCCTTGACACTCATAGGGACCTCAAAACAGTCAAAGCTCAATTTTCGCCCTGAACATTTGATTGAGTAAAATATTTCACTATCAGTATAATCTACTATTTACATACACATCATGTTTTTATTTCGGTTATTCCAAATATGATGTTACTTTTGTTAAATACACTAAAATTAACAGATATTTATTTTAGCTTATAATTAAGTTTTCGTTTATTTTTCAGTTTGTGCTAATTTATATATTTTAAATTTTCTGTTTATACATTTCTATAATTCAGTTTATAGAAACTGTATGAATTTTCCTTGTTTTAAGTGGCAATTTTTTTGTAGAATGAGTACCACCCTCCCCTTAAACATACATGCACTGCCATATAGTTAGGGTTAGTGCATATCAAATCTTTTATGTCTAGGGCCTCTGGATATTTTAATCCATCACTGCATATACTCAGTAATATGAAGTTATATACTTTGTTTATTCGGTTATTTTTTACAACTGATAGGGTTTTTTTTATGTTCAAACATTATGAAAAATAAAAACTTACATGTAAATAATAAGACTTAAAATTTTATATTTTCTGAGTGATACACAAAAACATAAATTTGGTTATATTGCGAATTCAGCCTGTAGTAAACTAATTAAAGTTTTCTGGTTTCTAGATTTTTTTTCCATAGATGAGAATTTCAAGGTTTGCAACTATATTGGTAAAATCAGTTTTGCAATTTACATATTTAATACTGTACATATAATTAAATATTAAGAAATTGAGAACAAAAATTTTATTCGTTGAACTATGCTAAATAACCATTTTATTTTATAATATATCAAAAAAAGTTTTGCCTGTTTCTTGTGGTTAATTTTTTTGAGTTCATCCCTCTCTTCTTCTTCTTCTTCATACAGATTCTCATCAGCAATCTGTTTCTCAATAATATTTATCTGCATCTGAATGAGTGGCATATATTCATCATCTGAGGAGCATTCATTATATATTTTGACCTGAAACACAGTTGATATATTTTTTTACTAAAATAGTCCTAGATAAAACATGTGCAAAATTTTAATGCAACAATATATATTTCAGATTCAAATGTTCAGCCACAACTGTTGTGATAAACCAAAATTCATGAGTTGTAATTATTTCTTATATTTAATGAATGCAATCATTATTTACTCCCATAGATTACGATTCACAAACTTTGATTACAAAATAATTGTCCCAAAATATTTTTTCAATACACCTGCCAGATATTTTAACTTAGCAAATTTTTCAGTTGCTTGCATAGGAAGTTACTAATATAAACTTTTCCTAATTATTCTAAAAACATCTTTCATCTCATAAAGATAAAACTACATACAATTACTATTGTGAAAGTTCCATCATTCTTTTAAGCTCAAAAACCGTACCACATTTCTATAAGATTCTACAAATAGTCAAGAATATTAGATAAACTTAATTTTTTATTCCTCTCAATGTTAAGTTACCTTGTCACAATTATTATACCCTTAATTACTCACTAATTTATCTTTTTAATCCATAGAACACAGGGTTATTAATCCCAGATGATAAAAATATGAGTTTTTTTTTTTGTCAAATAATAGTATGCAAGAATTCATTGTCAGAGGTAGCACTACTACATGTACCGATGGCATTTTTGGGGGATGTGGAAAATTTGTGGACAAACTAATGACCATAGCTGAAGTAAGATTGACCAAAGTATAAATAAATAAATAAATATCCCCTCAAGCAGCTGCTTGCCACAGAGGTCTGACAGGAGTCTGTCAGTTTATGTGCCAGAGTAGAAGGTCTGAGAAGATGGCAGGACCTCAGTAGAAAAACAACATGAACATCCATGCCTTCCCCGGAGCTCGAACCCAGGTCCCTTAGATCAGTAGCCAAGCATGCTAACCATTTGGCCATGGGATGGCTGACCAAAGTATACCATCAATTTTTCAAAAGATAAATTTTGATTGTTTTTTTTTAAATTACATTAAATTTAACTAAATTAATCAATATCTAAAATCAGACTTGGAGAAAGGGGTGGCAAAGTCCAAGTTTGCTCTGGCTGGGATATTCAAATTCCTTTCAGGTGGCAAAATAGCTAGCACCAGTCCTGCTCATTGTAAGTCAGGGAACTCAAAACACACAGTCCATCAAGCCATTTTGTGTGGCAGAGAATATATATATGTTCTATCATAATTATGGTAGCAAACTGTGGCTTATCAGCTTGGCTCGACTGTAATGATCTCATGTAAGTATAGGGAATATAGTCGCATTCAGATGAACATAAAGCCACTACAAATGAATTTAGCTGTATATTTGGTATTAAAAGTATGCAACATTTAAATAATAAAACAATAATATATGTTTTACAATTATTGCTTAAAATAAAATGCAGCCTGCCAAATATTGGCAAATAACTGATTTGGCTCCTACATGATTTGAGTTTCAGAGCCCTGGTGTCCATTTTACATTCTCATGAAGAGATTAGACAGCCTCTGAAAAAAGTTTAGAATTAAACAATTTCTTGGGCAGACATATAACTAATTTCAATGTTTTGTTCACTGCTGTAGGTTTTAACATTTATTGGAGTTCTGGTATTTCACTTACTTTATACATGGCCGAAAATTATGTTGTAAATACTTTTCAAAATGGAGATAATATTAATTTCAGATAAAAGAAAGGGTTAAAATAATGTAACGCAATAAAATGTTAGTATTCTTTTCTTCTGACAAAAAGACTAAGAATTGTAGAAGCAATGCCCAGATATTTAAATTCCTGATTCAACCCCTCCTCACTAACACCAAAAGTGATTTTTTCCTGGATGTTTCTCTAGTATCAATATATTTGAAGTACTCTAATAATAATTAGTGTCAATATATTTGAAGCACTCTGATAGTATGACTGCTATAAATACCATTAAAAGTTCAAATATCTTACCATTTCCATTTTGTTATTCTCCTACTACTCAAATATGTAGACAAATATGTAATTTTTTTATTACCAGGTTTACAAAACTAATACAAAAAGTACTACTATTAACTGACTACTTAATGACTTAGAAGCATTGCTTTACCAGGGTAAATGAAGGTAGGATGGTGCCAATGCATGAGGGAGTGTTTCTTGATGCTCACTGGCTAGGGTTTTGACATCACAGTGGGGAGACTAATAGTAAACAGATCTCATAACAAGCATGCAAATCATAATTTTCTGTTGACAGAAAAAGTGAAATATTATAATTTTAATTTTAACTATTTGTCATCCATGTAGCTATGAAGAAAGTATTTATTATTATGGATATACACTCAGGGACCATTTTATTAAATACAGTTCTGTGTTATATCAATAGTAACTGAGATATGGCTCAGTAACTTCTTAAATAAGCTTTTTATGAAACAATGTGAATGAAGATAACTTAAAGATTTCTATCAAATCTATTTTAACCTCAATTTTCAATAATATTCTTTCACTATTTATAGAATTACACATAACAGTTGAACATTAAAATTCGCATAACAATTGTGTTAATTTTCGCCAATTTTGAATTAATTTTTGCAGAACAAGCTAACTTGCAAAATATTTCAGCTTCCATAACTCTAAATGCTGAAAGAATAGTGTTGGAAATAGAGATTTATATAGACTTGAGAGCTTTAAATTACCTTTGGTCACATTTTTTCATAAAACACTTATTTAAGAAGTTACCGAGTTCTGCATATGAGTTACTATTGATGTAACATGGAACTACTTAATAAAGTGGCCCTTTGAATTTGTTTTGATATTATGGATTTCAATTTTATATCATATATACTACATATCGAATTACTAAAGAATTTGTATAAGATAATTCTGAGGAATTATTTTGTTCTTACTCATAAAATTAAATTTGACAGAATTAAAACACTAGATCTCATTTTATAACAATTTACTTTATTTCCAGCTGTTAACAATCATAACGAAAATCTGAGAAAAATTTTGCTTTCGGCATCGAAGTACATTTTAAATGTTTCCTATTTTAAATGTTCTTCTAAAAGACATTTAATCTGACATAACGTAAACATAGTTTTTAATTTATTAACAACCCCTCCCCCCCCATCCTTTTCACTTGAATTCCAAAGTTGTTTATCAAATTGTATCTATGTAAATTCCACTGTTTTTTGTTTAGATCTTAATCTTCCTTGCAAAATAGAAATTTTCTCCACAGCTTTACTTAGTTTTTTATTAATAACTTGTAACTGCTGCTCTAATTGTTTAATGCATTGTATACTCTGACTTTGACGCACTGACATTAAGTTTTAATTCTCTTGATCAGTGCACTATAAGCTGAAGTATTTAAATTACCAATTGCCAGAAATAATGATACTTTTTAGTGGGCACATTGTTGTAGTTTTCAGAATCACTGATTCGTTTTTTCCAACACTCTTTTGCTTTTCCCACCTGAGAACACAATTATTTGGTCCGAGCAAAAGAGGTCATTGTAACAAACACCGAATTTTCAAGTGGCAGGATTATATCTGGAATAGATTTATTCTTAACGTTTATGTTTAACAGGGATTCTGAGGAGTTTGCTTCATAGGCCATGATTGTAATAGGCATTTCGAAAATGCTTACTACATGTCTTAGCAAACTGCATAACAAATTTGTATCATACACTTTTACTAATTTTTCTTCTGATGGGAATGAACATCGATTTTTCTCATTCTTTGAAATACAATTCATGGACTTTGCTATTGCACATTGGGCATTATCTAAATACAAAAATTATCTGAGACTTCACAGAGGTAAATGTCCACCAAGCCAAGAACAAAAATAGATATGAAAGAACAGGTGATTATGTAAATCCTTTAGCTCAGCTATCCCCATTGTTGACATAACAGAGAGCACCCTCTAAATAAAAAGTATAATAAAAAATACCCCCTCAGCAGCTGCTTTCCACAGAGGTCTGACAGGAGCCTGTCAGTTTATATGCCATAGTAGAAGGTCTGTGAGGATGGCAGGATCTCAGCATAAAAATGACACATACATCTATGCCTTACCTGGGGCTTGAACCCAGATCCCTTAGATCAGTAGCCAAGCACGTTAACCACCCGGCCATGAGACGAAGGTGCACTAAATGACCTTGGAAAAACAGAGCCTTTTGGCACCACCCATATATACTCACCTTGTTATTTTACCTCTGAGCAATATTTTTTTCATTCTCCACAACAGGCTAACTACTCAGATCAAAAAGACTTCATGGGCTTTGAGTTGGGTAGAAAAAGAGGATCCACTGGATAGCTATTATGAAACAGATGAAATCTCCATCAAGGACATTCAGAGTGTTCTTTAACATTGGAGAACATCAGTGTCTCCATTCTTACCAAACATGGAATAGGGGTTAGTCAAGAAAATCCCAATGTGTGCACAGTAAGAACTTGACCCTGGGAGCATCAGGGGAATTTTTGAATCAAGTGAACTTGAACTGAGTCTGACTGAGTCTTGTAGATCAACCCTTCATCCCCTATTGTGGGGAACTTCTGTTCAATGAGTTTCAAATTCCATGAGATATTCTGCAGCTTGTCCAAAGGAAGTTAACCCAAATTTGTTGAATAGAGTGAAATGTTTAGTGAGTTGCACAAACTGAAACTTTAAATGCTATGTTGGGTTAAATTAGATTGTCCTTAGCTTAATGTGAGACAAAATTAAAGCATTTAATTGCTTCATTTTTAGCTTTTTTTTGGAGATTGGTGGGTGGGTAGTTGATAAATCTTTCTGATTTAAACATGAACACTGATATCTGCATTTTACTTCTGGATGCCCCAGACTAAACTATGATATTGACTAAACCAACATTTTTCAAATTGCGGGTCATGACTAGCATTTTTTTTAATGAAATAGAATAGAAAAACTTTTGATTCATTTTAGTATATATGTGTTTTGGTCACAATGTAAAAGGTATTTCTCATTATAGGTCATGGTCAAAAAAGTTTAAAAAACATTGAATTAAACAATAATAATAGCAAAGAAAACTTACTAAATTCACAGCAATTCCAAATTATTATTTGATAGATTAACAATGTTCTTTAATCTAATTCTTATTGCATCTGGTTATTATATATGGTTGTCAAGCAAAGGCAAGGCAGAAGTTTTCTCAGCAACATGTACATTAGGCAATTAATATATACCTAAGGGCCATGACTAGTAAATTTTGAACACAAGACAATCGAATTAGTTTCTGTCTTATTGATTTTTTTTTTAGGGGGAGGGGGTCCATAATAAAAACACATATAAATTAGACTTGAGGGAGGTATTCCACTTGAACCTTATCTTAGCACAGCCCTGTATGCATAAGCTTCATAAAATACCAAAAATACAACACATAGCATTAGATTATTATTTTTTTAACAATGGTATGAAAAATGATCTAAAACTACCTTTGGTGTTTTCCTCCGTTTTGCTATAGAAGGTGACCTTTTTCTAACTGGAATCTTATACATACACCTTTTGAGTTTAGGTCTCAAAGCAACTCTTCTTGATGTCAAAGTAGTTTTCTTCAGAACATTAATATGAAAATCCCTAAAAAAATTAAACTAAGAATAGTTTTTAACAAGTCTTACTAAAAAATAATAATTACTGTAATTAAAATTTTTTTAAAATTTTAACTATTTTTATCTCTTTCAGTTGGGGCAGGAGTGGTTCAGTATGTAGCATGCCAAGCTCATAATCTGCAGTTCCCAGGTTCGAGTACTCCCTGGGCCAGAATTGACATTTATCTCTGCAAAACTCCGCACTCTATCCTCGGGCAGTAGGGAACAAAGATGGGCTTGGAAAGGCTGTCATCCGTTGGGTGGGATGCAAAGCCATGTCCTGTGTACAGGAGAGTCATACCATGTGCACTTTAAAGAATACACTGGATGACCTTGATGGCAGGCTACCATCTGTCTCCCAACAAGCTGCCCAGTGAGTCCCCTCCCTCCCAGCCTTCTCTGAGCACTTGGGGGGTCCTTGTGGTATGGCCATTTAGCTCATTGTGTAAAAAGTGTTACTTAGAGGTAAAATAACAACTCTTTTAGGGTTTTTTTTTTAAAGCTGGGATGATTCAACTGTTTTCAGTTCTGGATGTGAATTGGATAACCTTATATGAGGTTTTACTTCTTTTTATTGTACTGTTCTTGATCTGCAGAACATGATACTACTGCCTCAACATCAATTTAGATATTTGAAAGACTTTATTGCCATTACAAAGAAAAAGATTAATATGGCCAGAAAGGTTTTAATATATGTGTCAATAATTCTCAACTCTTCGAATAATGAACAGCATTTATTACAATTCTAAAATTATCAATTAAAATCAACACAAAAATTATTGCACATAGCTTTTATGTTGATTTTCTACTGAAGTCTTGCCTCCCTCTTACTTTCTCAGGACAAATTATATCGACTGCAACTGTTAGATCCTTGAGGTAAGTGGCTTCTTAAATAAAAATTTGGATTTGTAGATGGTGACTAGGCAAAAAATAAAGGAACTATATATAGGCAAAAAAATAGAGGAACTATATACAGTATCTGTGAGAGCAACAACCATGAGGTAAAATGTAGGATTTTGCTGAATTGACATACTTTTCCCACATTACACAGGTGTCAACAATTCATTTCAGGGAAAAATGCAGTAATTGAGGGGTATACTTTTATTCACATGAACTATAAAATAGCAGACCTGTTCAATTTCTAAAACAAACTTTTAAAACTGCAAGTTTTTAAATATACCCAGATTACTTACATATTTAAGTCCATGTTCTTTTGTCTAAATTAGCAGAAATTTATAATGAATTTTTACTCATTACTATCTTACTCCATACAGAGAAATCAGAAAAGTAATATTAATGCAATGTTTAATTACAAAAAGGCAACCAATAAATAAATAAAAATATATCCATCAGGTTCAAATATACATATGGACAATTCTTCAGTTTAATTTTTGTCCTTTTTTTGCTTTTAATTACCACTTTCAATCATTGCATGAGTTGCTGTAATATACCTTCATTTCTTTTTTTAGAAAGCTCTCTGAAAGCTCTGAGATCTTTAAGTGTTTGCTAAGAACACAGCTTACTTCTTTCGTACACGAATTGAGATTCTGAACCCCAGCCTCTGCAAAAATTTCTTTTGAGTCTAAATCAATAATGACAATTTTTGTGCATTATGGCACCAAATGTATATTCAAAGGTATCTCATAGTACCTCCCCATGTAATTATTATTCTGAGGCATTTCAGAACTGGAATGCCTCAGAATTGCTCCAGCAGAAAAATTGTGTGCTATCTCTATCTGAGGTAGTGGTCAGTTACTACTAACTTCAGTCTTAGTAGGGCATATTTTCATATACGAAGGCCAGTAAAAGCTATGTGTAGCTTCTAGGATTCTTCTTTGTCCTAAGCATTGCATATGAAAAATGAATAATTGTGTTTTGTTTTTGCTTCAAATTTTCATTCCTAAAATTGTTTCACTACTTTCAGATTACAATTTATGACTCATAAAACCAATACTGAAATAAAATAACCTACGTGTCAAAGCAAATCAGCTTCACTTTCAGATAGGTTTTTAAACTGTAATGCATATCATTGTGTGTACTCTGTGTTAGATTAGAGAACATGCTGCATGATCTTGATGAGAGGCTTCCACCCATCTCCTTATGACTGGCCAGTGAATCCCCTTTCCCAACCTTTTCTCAGCCTTAGGGTCTTTGTTACATGACCACTTAGCCCATTGTGTACACAAAAGTGGCACTCAGAAGTAAAACAACCCAACCATGTTGCTATGTAAAGTGTTATTCAGGGATATGTATACACCATGTCTGCAGGGACCATGCACCATGTTACCAGCAAGACCCAATCCATAAAATACAACAAGAAAAGTGAAATTCTTTTATATGATTATGATATTATTGACATAAATTGATGAAATAATTCAGTAGTTATGAGGGGAATCAAAAAGAGTGAAATGCAAAATTTCAGTCATTTAACATTTTCAAATGAGGAAAAAAAATTGATTCAAAGTTCTAAATAACATTCTATTTTCGGTGGGAACATGCATTTTTAATGCAACACAGGGTGGCATACAGAAAATAATTCATGGAATTTGGGACCATGTGGCTTGGGGAATTAATGGATGGGGTGTACATCAAAATCTGTTGAGAAAGAGATATATCCATTTTACCAGTTCGTGCTTAATTTAGCAGTTGGAGCTGCCAAGAGTTATGTTAGTATGCCATGAAACATTCCATTCCAAATAGACATTGGCTGTTACATATGTACTGTATTCATATAAGATATTGTAGATGTGCAAGTCTCAAGAATTTTCAGTCATTAAGCTGATATTTTTCTACAACACTTGACTTAGTTGGGTTTAAATTGTTTGTTCTATAGAAACTAAGCTAATACACCAGTATTAAATATAATGATCTACCTGTTTCGTGGTATGAGACAGGGTGATTTTGTCCTTTCATCATCTGAATGCAAGAAAGCAACATCAATCTGACACAAATAACAAGCCCACAGTTGAAGGACAACATCCTGTAAATAAATACAAGTTGCAAATATAGTTTTTATACCTAAAAAAAAACAGAGATGTAAAATGCAATTAGAATTGGTTAATTCTTTGAAATTAAATATTACTACCAGAAAAAAACTATTTCACACTGTACAAAGAAAAAAAACTTTAATGCAGGAGTTGGGAATTGGCAGCCCTGAGCACACTAAAATATGGCTCTTGACATAAGCTTTTGGACTCTTGATGCTTTTTGGTTCAACAAATAACTTGAATATTTTTATCTTCAATGAATCTCATTAAAAACAAGCACTAGAACAGGTTGGCAGACAACAGTTTGAAAGCACTGATCAATTCAAAGTTGAGTAAGTTGGATGAGAAGACACAAACTCAAAAATTGCACTGATGAATGACATTTTTAATTTTTTAATAGCTTTACTATACAAACTTTAATATAACTTAAAATAATATTTTTATACAAACTTTAATACAAATTTATATATTATTTTTATATTTCTTAACTCTTAAAGTGCTGGAAGATGCTACAGCTCCCAGAAAACTTTGCTGAAAGTTTTATATTTTTGCCAAAAAAGAACTTCCCTTTTAAAAGCTTTTCAAATTAGACATAAAAAATAACAAATTACATTGTGTAAAATAACATGACCAAGTTCTATCTATTACCTCAGGATAAAAATTCTACAGTTCTATCAATTTTCATGTTCAACAGAAATAATAATTAATGTGCTTTCAGCTCATTTTACCTATGGCACTTTTTTGCACATGAGGGTACATGGCCAGGTCACTAGGACCCCCAAGGGCTCAGAGAAGATTGGGGAAGGAGATCCACTGGATAGCTGTCAGGAGACAGATGGGAGTCTCTCATCAAGGCCATCTAGCATGTTCTTTAACATGCACAGAATGTGGCTCTCCTGCGTATGGGGAAAGGCTTAAATATCCCATCTGACAGATGGTAATCTTTCCAAGTATCATTTTCTTACAAAGAAAATGGTGGGGATTAGTGGAGATACACTGGTGTCCAAAAGTTAAACAAAGTTGAAAAAAATGGATAAAAGAAAAAATATGATGGTAGAATGACATGGGCAATGTAGTGCTAATGGTATATGGAAGGAAGAAACAAATGTGTGATATAAGTACCATAAAATATAGGATAAACTGGAGCAATGTACTATAGTTCAATAGGATGGCAATTGGAGAAGTCGCCTGGAGATGCTTTTGCACAAGAGTTCAATAAAGGGGTCTGATGATCCTTTACAGTGATACAAGTGTCACATCGATGTTGCATGCTGTTGACAAGGGTATAATAAGGTCCTGTAACATTAAATCCCACTTCTGTACAAGAGCAGATCAGAACTCCAAATGACTTGAAGAGTTGAAATCTGTCTTCCCAATGCATCCCACACATGCTCTATAGGGTTGAGGTCTGGTGAATATGCTGGAGGAAATCATACACTAAAGCAGCCCTATGTGGGCGTGCATTATTGTCCTTAAACAGGATTATATCACTTAATACAAGTGATTTTATACCTAACGATATGCTCAACTAAGGATTAAAATACTCATCAAACTAACAATTAAGACTGAATTCAAATAACATTTCATAAAACTTTTTAGGTGAAAATTATTTTTTTTCAGTAAAAATACATATGATTAAACAGTGAATGTCACAAAATCTATGGCAAAATTAATGTTCATGTACCATAGGTGTACTGTGAGATAAGCATTGGATGGGGGGGGGGGGGGGTATGGAATGAAATCTGATACCTTTGATGGTTATATTTTGAGGGTAACAAGGAAAAGAAAATTTATAAGACGATGTAACAACACAAAATAATATTATTTTGTATGATTGTTCCAGTGAAGGTAAATGTATACAACCACATGGGAACTGCACTAAAGGTACTACTTAAAAAAATGCACCAAATATAAAGTTGAATACTTATTTCAACTGTTATTTCTTATTACCTGCAACTGAAAACTAGCTCCTAATTGAATTAGTGCTGCTACTTGTTTTTTTAGAATAATATTAAAGGCTTCATAAGTTGTCCACCCTTCTATTTCTTCATCTGCTTCAGTTTCACTATGTTTTGGATTTTTTTTTTTGCTAGCTTTAAGTGGCTTTTGGGTTCTTGTTTCTTTATGTCTTCTTTTTTTACTCTGTAAAATAAACAAAATATGTTCCACTTACAAATTGTAATAATAAAACTCCCCCTCCCTATTTCAAAGCACATAAACATTAAAAAAAAAAACATTTATATGTCTACAGAGAAAAAACACAAAAACAATAAAGTGGAATCATATTAAACATACACAAGAATATTTTTTAAATCCATTTGAAGTCCAGTAAGCTGTGGTAATTACTAGCTACATAAAGACACTTATTATCTTAATACTATTGTATTGCTACCACTCCAAAAAAAATTATCCACAGTTGAACTTCCTTTATCCAGAATAGTTTGGACCATGGGTACCTGGACAAATTTTTTTGAGATAATGGAAGCATGTTTTTTTTTTTTGTTTTTTTTTACTGATATGAGATGGTATGCATACAAGTTAACAAAACAGGTTTACTGTTATACTTATTTCATAATAATTTAGATATAATTTCTTTTTCAGTGCCCTTTTATTTAGAGATGCATTCAAATATCCCATCACCCCCAACACACCTAAGAGCAACATAATTTGGCATCAGCAGTGGAAATGAATAATGGCTTTTTTTAATACATCAGTGTAAAAAGTAGCAAGATATGAAAGAGTTACTTCATCAACATCATTTTGTTTATCTAAGCAGTAGACTGTAAAAAAATGCCAGCAATGCTGGCATAAGCAGAAGTAGTACTTACAATGGCAGGCACTGGAAACAGATACCAATTTCAATTGATAGATGTACTTTTGGATATCAGATTGTTGGTAGGATATTATAAGTTCTTCCATATAATGGGTGTTTCTTGATAATCAATGGCCTAATATAAGGCTGACCAACTTCTAACCACTAGGATTTATTAATCTCTGAGGGTTGGGTTGGGTTGTTTTACCTCTGAGCGGCACTTTTTTGCACACCATGGGCTAAATGGCCAGGTCACATGGACCCCAAAGGCTCAGAGAAGGTTGGGGGAGGGGACCCACTGGAACAGCTGTTGGGAGACAGATGGTAGCCTCCCGTCAAGGCCATCCAGAGTGTTCTTTAACGTGCACAGGGTATGGCTCTTCCGCACATGGGACCATGGCTTAACGTCCCATCCGACGGAAGGCGGCGTTTCCAAGCCCATCGGTGTCCCCTATTGACTGTGGGCAGGGCGGGGAATTTTGCGGAGATAAATCTCAATGCTGACCAGCTGGGACTCGAACCTGGGAACTACAGATTACGAGCCTGGCGCGCTACCATCTGAGCCACCCCCGCCCCATTAATCTCTGAGCAAAACATTTGTACATACAATGGACTAAATGGCCAAATCACAAGGGGCCCAAAGTCTCAGAAAAAGCTGGGGAAAGGGATTCACAGACAGCTGTTGAGAGATAAACGGAAGCCTCACACCAAGGCCACCTGGCATGTTCTTTAACATGCAGAGAGTATGGCTCTCCTGAACATGGGGGAGGAGGCTCAGTTAATAGTGTGCCAGGCTTGTAATCTGTAATTCCCCGGTTTGAGTCCCAGCTGGGTAAGCACTGAGATTTATCTCCACAAAATTCCCCGCCCTGCCCATGGTTAGTAGGGAACACCGATGGGCTTGGAAAGGCCGCAGTCTGTCGGAAGGGACGTTGAGTCGTGGCCCCATATGCCCAAGGAGAGCCACATCCTGTGCATGTTAAAGAATATGCTGGATAGCCTTGACAGGAGGCTACCATCTGTCTCAACAGCTGTTCCAGTGGGTCCCCTCCCCCAACCTTCTCTGAGTCTTCGGGGTCCTTGAGACCTGGCCATTTATCCCGTGGTGTGCAAAAAAATGCCACTCAGAGGTAAAACAACCCAGCCCAACCCAACCTGAACACAGGGAAAGGCTTTTAATATCCCATCTGATAGATAACAGCTTTCCAAGTCCCTCAGTGTCGCCTTTCTCACTGAAGAGTAATATATATACCATACATGTAGAATACCACTGTATTTAATATTGGTGGTATTAATATTGACTTATTGAGTGATATGAATGAAATAAATTCTAACAATATTGTGTTAAAAAGCCTTCATGAGGTAATTAGTTTTTCTCTTCTTTTAAGAATTGTGTAGCATCTCTGATTGGGATGCAGAATCAGATGTGTTAATTCAAAAATCATTGGTTTTTAATGAAAATTTTTGTTTCAAGATTACTTTAATAGACATCAGTTTTATAAGGTTTATTTCCATTTCTTATTTCCAAATAGTAATATCTAACATAAGGGAAAGAAAATAATATTTTCCTTATGCTAGATATTATATATCCCCCATAAGTATACTGGGGATAAATTTTTTTCTTGATGGAATTAGTAAAAAATTAAGACTAAAATATACAACTGACTATTTGCAAGTAGTATTTTTTTTTTCTGAAACAAGAAAAAGGCCCAATTACATGCTAATATTAATTTAATTGAAAAGTAAATATATTAACACTTAACCCTTCTAGTTTTCAGCCTGAAAAAAAAAAAAAACAGGTTTCCATCCAGAGGCCAAGCTATTTTCCCCCTATGCTCGGCTAAAACAAACTTTAACTTTAGAACTTCTTTTGCCAAACAACTAATGAAAGGAATTATGGTATGTTGTATGCCAAATTAATCAGCATTTAATTCTCGATTTTCTGAAAATAAAGTATTTAACAAAAAAAGCAACATATTTTATTTTAATAGGACTTTTTTAGTCGTGTAGTAAAAAAATGCACCTGGCAATGCAAATAAAAATTTATTAAAAAAAGAAAACTAATAGACAGAAATAATTACAATGCACATGAATAAAATGGTTATATATTTCTGAATAGCAAAAAATTTTTGTTTGGTTTTAAGTATATATTTCCCTCATTTTGTAATTTTTTTCTCGGTACCACACTTTGAGAAAATTCCAGGCTTTTAGCAAATTGTTCTGAGTCAAATAAACAAATCAACTTTACAATTTTTTTTAAAATAAACAATCAACGGAAATAGGTCATGTTATATATCAAATTCAAACAGAATTCAATTATGAACTTTATGAAAATAAGTAATAAAAACAAATTTTCAAACATATTAATCTGAATAAGCCTTTTTCAATGAGATATGGTGAAAAAAAAAGATCACACTATACAATTAAGGCTTCATTTTGGAAAAATTGATGAATAAAAATAGATAAATTACATAATTATCAAAAGGAAATTTCCTCCTGAATAATATAATATTCAACCTGAAATATGATTTTTATTTCATTTAATGACTCTTTTCAGTATCGTATATTTTAAACATGGCCAGTGTTATACAAAGTGACTTGGACTTCTCACATTCACAGAATTTTCTGAACTAGTTATGAAATAGAAAAAACTTCCTTGGTTGTTTTTTTTCGCTAAATATTATGAATTTTTTTCTTTGGCTGTTTAAGTTTGACGATCTTGGTTAAGTGCAGAAAGGTTTGTGCACCAGAGCAAAAAAATACACAGCGTTATATTGTCTGTGTGGCACAGCCAAGGTACTGGGAGAGGGGGGGGGGGGGGGAGATGCCTTTGAAATCTTTCAATATAAACATAAAAAACTCGTAATTAAAAAAAAAACATTTTCTAGAGGGTGGGTGGGTAAAACTTTCTATGTGAGTTTAGGCCTTCCTGAAATTGCCCTCCCACATGATGGCTGATGGAAGCCCACCAAGGAAGTCTATTTTACTTCTGTATCCAAGATATTCATTTTCAGAAAATGGTACAATCTCAAAGTTTTTTACTAAAAAAAAACAAGAAATAATAAAAGAAAAATTGCATATGATCTAATGGATGTTAAATAAAATATCTACAACAACTTTTAACCAGCCTCCGATCTAGCATAACTCAGAAAGATCGATAAATCAGTCGATCGAAAGATCATTAACTAATGGAAATAAATCTACAGAAATGAATTTACTTCCATATCTAAGATCTCATTTACTTTCAGAAAATGATACCAGATCAAAGTTTTACCGGAAAAGTAATAAATAATAATAAAAAAAAATTAACATGTAGCCTAATGCGATGTTAAAATGTCCACAGCAACAAGTTGTAGGCCAGCCATACAATGTAGTATAACTATGAAAAAATCAATACTTATCAATCGGCCAAAAGATCACTAATTTCCAAAAATAAACTACTGAAATTAAAACTAAGGTTTAAATATACAAAAATAGATACTAACTTTACAAAGTATCCAATAAACTGGATCAAAACTGTAAACAACACTTATAGCACATGCAACAGAGATTGCATGTGTCAGCCATCTGCATCTTATTTGCCTCAGTGAAGCATAACTAATTCAATGCAGCTGCAACGAGAATTTCTAAGAAGGATGTGTTTACTTTCAGTTTTGACTTTAAGATTGGGAAAGATGCATTGAATGCTGGGAAAAATGATAAAAATAATTTGGGAATACTGAAATAGGTTTATGACAGAAAAAGAGTGTGAAATGGAAAAAAAAAATGGTCGTATTTTGTAATTACTTCTAAAATCTATTGTTTTTTTAAAAATAGCAGTTTTTTTTTGTTCATTTTTAGGAAATTTAAGGAAAAATGTGAGCTTAATTAGGTTTCTTCAGCAAATAGGAATGTTAACAAGCAAATTAGCAATACCGTTTAGTGCTTCTAAGATATGGCAATAAGATAGCTTTATAAAATTATTTATATTGTAGTTTAATAAAATATGCATTAAATTAAAAAACAAAATATTATTTTTGAAGCCTGAATTATATATTTTTATAAGATATATAATATATATAAAATTACAATGGCAATTTTTATTTTTAAAAAATCGTTTTTTATTGTTGTACTAAAAACGGATACATACACCTTTGGCCTCTCAATTCAGATTCTCTGAACATATACAGACGATGTGGACACAGGAAGGGTTAAGAGTTATTAATATAACAAAATAGGCATTAAAATCTAATGGTAAAGGACAGTTAGTTATTACATAATTAAGTATTGGAAATAAAGTGTCAATATGTAAGCAAATACCTGAGACTGATTTTTACAGCCACTGCAGACACCATTTTTAACAGCAACATTTTTAGTTCCACAGGTATCACAAAGCATCTTAGTGGGCAACCTAAAGAAATATTTATATTTATGATATACAAGCTTTACAAAAAATATGAATAAAATTTTATGTCAATAAATTCTGAAAGCATCCAGTAAGAATAGGATTACTGAAGGTTTTTTATGGTATTTTTGTTTAAGCCTAATCTGAAGACAAGTGTCTAATCAACTACCATTATTTGAAAGTTTAAAGAAACCATTATCATTCCTTGTTAATTTCCTTTTCAGCACAGTATACCTACATTTGCAGCATTAAAGAAGTTATGCAAACCTTAAGTACTACTTCATTCTGAGATCTCTGTAATAGTGAATCATATAATCAGTAAACTGCATCATGCATTTTGTGTAAGTCTTTTCATTGTCTTATTAAAAACACTAATACAAAATAAAATTTTTATATACATATTAATTGGCAAAAATTAACTTTAAAAATGATTAGAAAATTTGCTAAATCTTTAAGAAAAGTTGTTTGCAATCTTTCATTTTGGATTGTTTTACCTCTGTGCAGCATTTTTTTTTTTGCACACAATAAGCTAAATGGCCAGGTCACAGGGACTCCAAAGGCTGAGAAAGTTCAGGGAAAGGGACCCACTGAACAGTTAGGAGACAGATCAAGCATTCTGTCAAGGTCATACATCAAGTGTACAGGATATGTTCTGCACATGCAGCCATAGTTTAACATCCTATCTGACAAATGGTGGCCTTTCCAAGCTCATTGATGTTCCCTTTCTGAATGGGCAGGAAGAGTTCAGTCGAGAAAAATCTTAACACTGGCATAAGTGGGACTTGAACCTGGGAACTACAGATTACAAACTTCGCAAACTACCAACTGCCAACCTCCATTCTCTTTTTTTTTTGGATACTCTTATGCAACATGCAGAGATACAAGTATTAATATATATTAATATTACATTGTAAATAATAATTAAAATTAAAGCAATTTAATTCTCTATGACACTGTTAAATGTTTTTAAACACTTCAACACATGGACTATGCTATCAAGTATAAATAATTATTAAAGAAAGATTTACGTACCATGCCATAGAGGATGGGAAGTAACGAGCTTCTTGGAAGGCTTTCGGTGAGAAATTTAAAATTCGACATTCTTGTTGGCAAGTGACGTCTTAGTGGAGATTAAAAAAAGGATGATGGCTGCAATGGTCTACCCGCATTGGCAAATGAAATAACCATTTATACTTTTGATAGCATAGAGTGCTTAAAAAGTTTCTGATCCACGACGCACGTTTTGTGCCCTTCCTATCAGCGCTTCATCAGGTGGGAAGTGAGGAACTTAATGTAGGAGAGGTAGTTGGTTGTTGAGCATGGGGGAGGGGTGGGGTGCCATAAATTGACATGTCAGTGGCTCAGCTCCGAGGTTGAGCGGTTGGCGAAAGTGCGGGTGGCCGTAATGCGATCTGCATGTAACGGAGGTTGGGAGAGGGTGTGGGATTATGGGAAATTGCCAAGATCTGCATATGTCGAGGGAAGCATCACTATTTGTGGGTAGTAATTCATAATTATAATGAGTGCGGTACTTTTAGTGAATTAATAAATTTCGTAAACTGAAATTTGGGGCGAAGATAATTATGTTATTGAGGGTCTGAATAATGGTTTTCTTATTAGTATTGCTATTGGGAGTTTGTATGTGTGTGTGGGGGGGAGGGGGGTACGTTCATCACCGATTTTAGGAGGCATTATGGAGGTGTTCAAAAGGGGTAGGTGGGTGTGCATTAGTGCAGATGGCAAATGAAGATCGGTGATGAGAGAGGCTAGTGTTTAGGGGGGCGTGGAATTTCCAAGGTGTATGTTATATCCCCTAACTATCAGACGCCATGCTGGGGGGAAGGAGACAATGTCTGTGTTGCAGAGTTCGGTCAGTTTTATGTTAATGAGAATATTTTTTGTGACGGCTAGTTAGAATTTGGTAGATGGGGATATTATAATTTTGGTGGAGTGAAAATCAGTGGCAGATTGTTTTCGGTGATTGCTTGAGATAGTGCATTTTTTGTAGTTTATTTAAGATGTATTTATGCTCTTTGAGTCAGGTGTTAAATGGTCATGAGGTTATACCTATGTATTTGTGTTTGGGGAAGATTTTCCCTGTGGGGTCATTGAGTTGGATGTATGTAGTAAACTCCTTCAGAGCTGGGTATATGGTTGCGATCATTTCAAATGAGTTTGGATATAGTTTTTTTTTCGCCAACATACGGGAATCGAACCCGCATCTCTCCAAAAACCCGTATGTCAGCGAAAATTTTTTCCACTAAATATTTATTGATTTATCAATGTCAAAAGAGCATCAGTCATGCTGTGATTATCATCTATGTTTTAGAATAGTTTTTGGTGAAACGTGTAAAGTGAGTTTTCAGAGGATTCAAATGTGTTTGTGTGTGTGGGGGGAGGAAATATGCTTGGGGGAAATGTTGGAAGTTTTTCCGTGTGGGACTGAACATGTTGGTAGTAACGAACGTGTATTTCGTTATAGTAGTTTGGAATGAATCAAGTGATTTTTAGTAGTTACATGTAGTATGGTAATTATTAGTGTATTATTAATGTTTTTATACATTTAGGAGTCAAAGTTAGTTACATGGTTTATTGTAAATATGTGAAAGCATTTGGTGGCTTTTTGATGTAGAAATTTTGGGTATTATAAAATTGTCAGTACAGAAAAAATGGTAGTTTTTGATGGAATCAGGAAGGTTAATGAGTAACTTAGGGGAAGGTTATTTGAGCTATAAGATGGGGGGAAGGGGTATGTTGTCTCTAATGAAATTATTTGGTTTCGGGGGGCTTTTTTACAATTCAGTCAGTGGTGCACTGTTTCCAATTTTCACATTTTTTGGTTTGTGCTGTCTGCGAGGACATTACTTAGTTTCGGTGACTTTTTTATAATTCAACAATGGTGCACTGTTTCCAATTTTCACATTTTTCAGTTTGTGTTGTCTGCAAGGGCATTATTTAGTTTCGGGGGCTTTTTTATAATTCGATTGGCGGTGCACTGTTTCAGATTTTTATGTTTTTCGGAATATATTATTTCTGATGATACTTATTTTGGGGACTTTTTTATAATTCAGATTGGAGGTGTACTGTTTCAGGAATTTGTAGTATATGGAATGGCAAATGTGTTGTCGTAGTTTTATTAATTTTTTTGATAATTAAATTTTTTTTTAGTAAATTGTGGTTGTGAGGGATGTTTTTTAGTGGAATCGTGGTTTTTTTTTATGTTGCATTTGATGTAAACTCGAATTATCATTACCATGGTAAAGAAAAAAATTATCATTTTTCTGGAAACTACTGTATGGGTGAGGGTCTGAGATTATGGGAATCAATGAAAAAGACTGTTTTGTTACGTTGCATCAAAGAAAATGGCCACCGAGGACCATGACGTGCACTACTGCCACACTTTTATAATACAGTATATAGATAGTTTAGAGAATAAATGTAAATTTCACGTTCATTTTAGGTACATTTCTTACACACACATATTATTTTCATTTTGATTTATATATTAATTTATATTTTTGGTTTATATATATTAATTTGTATTATCATATCAGTTGTTAAATATTTTGAATATCACCCCTGCATTTTTGTCATACCTCTTTGCTTGAAATCTTATCGCAGCTTTATATGAACTCTGATCAATATGCACAATGTTCCAAATAACAGAAAGTATCCATCAGTACGCTGCATTTCATAATTCCAGGAGATAACTTTGGTATGGTGTTTTCAATATTAAAAATTTCGATAAATGTTACAACAAACACATAAACCATAGCTACGTAAGTTCTTTTAAATAACTACTCAACCTACACTTCAACCACTAAAAAGTTCAAATTGTTTACACTTAGATGATACTGTTTTCTTCCTTCCCTACAGAGCTATAAGAATTATGAAGATATTTCATTTAATAAATAACAATATTTACCTCTGAACCACAGATATTTTCAGCGGCCTGCATGGATGCTGTTGCTGTAGTTGTTGTTGGGAGGAAGCAGTTGTCCCCCCGCCTTTTGAAAAATTTAGCGAAAGATTAATTTATAATTAATAACTTAAGTGAACCAAAAGTGAATACCGTTTTTCATTTATTAAAATTTAATTTTGATAATTTTACGTTTCTTTCATTTTCCGAAGTATAAAATTATTTATTTATTAACACGAAAAAACACTTCTTACGTGTATTTTCAATATTAATTCCCCTCCCCACTTTTTTCCGTTTTGTGTTCAGCCATCCCTGGTTGCATTATGGTTAAGATTTTGTCCTAATATCATAGATCCTTAACCTTTACCATTGGTCCTAATTCACCTTAAAATGTTTAGCATAAATGTAATAATAAACATTTTGAGTAATCTTTGCAATCTTTCTTTTCCTTACTCTTTTGCCTGTCGCTTCCCGCTGCCCACTATTACTGCTCAATGCACCCCTAGGCTCAAAATCCAAATTGAACACCATTTGCCATTGTTCTGTAAAACCATCTTGATGAACCATCTTCTCCAATGGGCTCACTCGAGTAAGTATTTGAGGTAGGTTTTCATCTCTCATTACGAAAAGCTATTCCCACCTTCCCTGAAATGATATACACCGAAGAGCTAAAACATTATGACCAGCAAGTCGAAGCAACTGCAGGTAAACGACGGCGCGTGTGGTCATGAAATGGCATAAATAACACCTGATACTGAACTCTGTCAATCAGTGTTATTCTTATTCTTCAGATGGGAAAGGCAGTGGACTAAGTTTGACAAAGGTCAAATTGTAATGGCCAAACGACTGAGTCAGAGCATTTCTGAGATGGCAAGGCTTGTGGGGTGCTTACGGTCAGCAGTGGAGAAAAAAGGGACCCATGGAGAAAAAAAACCATGAACCGCCGTCAAGGTGTGGGCTGACCATGGCTCATCACTGCTAGAGGTGAGCGAAAGCTACCCGTATGGTACGAGACAACAGAAGGCATACTGTGGCGCAACTCGCCTGTAATTTGAATGCTGGAGATGGGAGTAATGTGTCACAACACACAGTACATCGAACCCTGCTGAAAAATGGGGCTGTTTAGTCGCAGGTCTCGCTGAGTACCCATGCTAATCTCGGTTCATCGTCGAAATCGCCTACAATGGGCATGCGAGCATCAAAACTGGACCTTGAATGATTGGAAGGTGGTGTGGTCCGATGAATCTCATTCCCTGTTGCACCATGTGGATGGACGAATACGTGTGCGTCGTTTACCTCACGAAGTATTGGCACCATGATGCACTGTGGAATGAAAGCAAGCCAGTGGAGTAAGTGTAATGCTTTGGGAAATGTTCTGCTGGGAAATCCTGGTTCCAGTCATTCATCTACAGGAAAATATGACGTCTACTCCCTAACTAAACATCACTGCAGACCAGGTACATCCTTTCATTGCAACAGTATTCCCCTCTAGTAGTGCCTTCAGCAGGATAATGCACCATGCCACACTGCCCAGATTGTTTGAGAATGGTGTGTGAAACATGAGGAAGACTTCCAGGTATTGCACTGGCTTCCAAATTCCACAGACATCAATCCAATCGGGCATCTGTGGTTTGTGTTGGAATAGCGTATCCGATCGCCAGCTGTTTGGGGGTCACGTGGATATCCTCCACGTGCCCCGAAAACAGCTCTAAATATTAATAAAATATTATATTAGGCAGGTGATCATAATATTTTGGCTCTTCGGTGTATATTAAGTTAAAACAAGCAACTTTTCAAACAGGATCTGGTCAGTAATGCTAAGCATTTACTGTTAGTAAGAACTGTTGATTCTATGGAATATGAATCTATTGAGGATATTGTAGAGCAGCATAAATTTGCTGTAATAAACTTCTACTCCATAGACAGTAGTTCGACTTATACAAAACAAGCACTATTTGTACAAACTATTTGACCTGCACACATCCTTAACCCTAACAATAATTATTCATAATTCATCATTTAAATGTAATTATGCAGAGTTGGAGTATGCAATTGCTGACTTCTAAAATCTTTGCATTATGTATCAGTGGCATATTTTTAATGGAATAAGTTATGAAGCAAAAGAGAACAAAAATGCACAGTATTACAATTTCTCTCACAATCCCTGCAATTACCTCGTACCACTTCCACAAACCCCAGGAAAATCAATCTCCTGCTGATTGCGCTTGAAAGCTAGAACTGTGTTGATTCCACCCTCGACTATTTCTATGTCTTTCGACTCTAACACTCTTTCGCTAATATAAAGCTTCTCGTGGCCAACTATCTTGATTTTCAAACATCATCCAAAAACATGTGTCTTCACTTTCTCCGTGTCCACAAAACCTGCATTTCCCTATTTTCTCGCAAAGTTTCTACTACATTCAGAAAATTAGAATGTTTTTATTGCAATTGGAGAGTCAATTTCCAAGATCACTGACACTACGAAACTACCTTAGAAGGAGTATCCACAGACAGGATAAACATTCTGTGCACTGCCTTCGTGTAAAAAACTGGGGAAAGTAACAAAACACTTGTTACTTTTCTACTGCTGTAATTTTCAAAACTTCTATTTTAATTTACTTCACACTTTATTTCAACTACAGCGAAAAATACACTCACTTTCAACCACCAGTTTGGATCTAGCTAATCGCCTCGCAGGGCCAAGAGACAATTCCAATGTGTTGTAACATTTCTCCCCTACCTTTTTACACTTCAAAAACTTTTATTCGAAAATCCGTGAAATTGCAAATAAGTATAATTTTTTGCCTATTTTACCCTTACTAGGATTTGGAAAGGGGCAACTTCCCCCTTCCTAGACTTGGCCCTGACTGCAAAAGAAAAAGTACTTCAGCTTCAAAAACTTCTTATGCTTCCAGAAAAAATAAAAGTTACTTTGACCTGCCAACGGATTAATTCAATTAATACTGAACCAAACTGAAAATTTTTATGGCAATTACAAATATCAAATTCAGTGCATATATCAGACATTTTATGTCATGTCAATTGTGATTCAAGAGATCTGTAACACAGTGAATGATCTAAGAGCTGATAGGTCACCAGGTATCGATGACATAAATATCAATGTAATTAAAAAGTTATACATACAATTAAAGAACCTATGTGCTATATTAATTTATCAATAAAGAACGAAGTATTCTCGGATAAACTGAAAATTGCCAGAATTCTTCCAATACATAAATCAGGTGATAAAGAAAATATAGAAAACTAGAGTTATTTCAATCTTGGCAATCTTTTCAAAAATCTTTGAAACACCAATTTGTACACATATTACTAAATTCTTAGATGATATGAAAATTATTACACAATATGGGTTTCGAAATAAAAAATCTACTCAGACAGCCATTTGGATGCAAGTCACATTGGATTAGTTGTGTATCTTGTTTTTACGAAAGCATTTGACAGTATTAACCACGAAATTTTGTTAAAGAAAACTGAATTTTATGGTCTCAGGTAAAATAAACAACTGGTTAAGAAGCTACTTATTTCAGAGGAAAGCTCTTGTAGAAGTAAATGGTAGTATATCAGATGAACATTTTATTTGCAGAGGTGTATCTCAAGGTTCAATTCTTAGTTCCATCGTTTTTCTACTCTACATTAACGACTTAGCAAAGTTACACATTAATTCAAAATTGTTATTATATACTGATTATACAAGCATTGTCGATTTCAACCAAGTTTCTGCAAGCCTGTTAGCAGTGTTAATTACTCTCTAAATATTATATCTAAATGATGCAGACATAAGAATTTATTAATAAATGTCAAGAAATCCAAATACATGATTTATAAAAATGAAAACAAAAATATCGATGAGAAATGTTTCGATGTGAAGATTAATGAATTTAAGCTAAAGGGATGCACTGAATATAAATTCTTAGGAATTTGGATCAATGAAAATCTGGTCATTTCAAGTAAAGCAGCTGAGAATCACTCTGTCATGATATATTGGATGATTGATAAAATACGTCATCTGTTAACAAACAAAATACTCTTTTATTTATATAACATACGAAATTTTAGTCTGGGGTAATACTTATGACTATAATCTGAATGCTGATGGATTTAAAGACTATTTTCAGTTTTTCGGATTTTCATAATTATGAAACACGTCATAGACAGAATCTGAGTATACCTATGTGTCGATTGTCAATGCAGTAAAAAATTTGGCTCACCTTGCAGATGATGTTAATAATGCAAACTCTTTATAATTATTTAAAATCAAACGTAGAACGTTTCTTCTTACGAAGCAATGAAACCTTCGTCTATGTATCGGTGTAATGTCTCATAACCATACATTTTACTATTGTATACAGTAATGTTGTTATAATTGAACTTTAAAGGAAATAAAATAATAAATACTCCCTCAAACAGCTGCTTTCACAGAGGTCTGATAGGAGCCTGTCAGTTTATGTCATAGTAGATCTGTGAGGATAGCAGGGATCTGAACAGAAAAACAACATAAATATCTATGCCTTATCTGGGGCTCAAACCAAGACCATGACAGAATACTATGACGTCACGGACGGAGGGGAAACAGGCGAATGAGGTATCTCCGTTAAAGCCAACTCAGCAAACAAGCTTTTATTTAAAGGAACCACAATAATTATAAGAATTAAATAACAACATACACATATATATATATCAAAGGTCATTCATTATGACTATACTTGTTACAAAAATGTATCGCATTTATATCATTTACTTTATTCTTATATTATCGTTAGAAAACGATGCTATACAAGTTCATATGGGGCTCTAAAAATTGAGCGTGAAATCATCTCCAAACTGAACTATTAAAACCATAGACAGTTTTCTATCTATATAGTTTGGTTCTTTCTAGGGTTGGTCATGGTAGTGAAACTTAGACTCTTTGCAAACAAGATAACAGGAAATTTGATGCTTTGGCAGTATCTTGGGCATTAGGTGGTTCAACCTTAATAATGTTGAGGTTAGTGAAAGCAGTCGGCAACCTCCTTTGAACAGTGTATTGTGAAGAGAGACTGTTGGTTTCTGTAGTGTTGTCAACTGTTTAACATAAAGATTGAAGCAGAACAAAAGAGAAATTTCTGCTACCGATGGCATCACACGTGTCCGCCAGCCAGTTCACCAGGAATTATAGCTTAATATGATGATTGTTTTTACTGTAAACTTGTGACTTACCCAAAATTATCGTGTGATATTCAATGTAAATGTTATTGAACATCAAAGTCAAGAGTTGAAACCAGGCACACAAAATGGTGGTGCGCCCTTATGATTGATATATTTTTTTTTACTTACGCAACTAAGATATGGAATCGAAAGGGATGTAAGAATTTTAATAAGTATTGCGGTTTTATTATTAAATACTGTAAAACGTAAGAGGCAAAATTATATATAGCATAATTTAAAATATTCAATTTACTGTAACAATTAAAAATCAAAACATTCATTTTTATAAACATTTTTTGCTCTGACAATGCATAAATTAGAACAATTATCAAAAGTATTGGGACGTTTCCATGTTGTGTGAATGAAAAACTGTATTCAAAACTTCCTAACTTTGAAATAAGCTTTTTGTAGCTATTTGCATGAAGGATATTTGCAATTTTTTTTTTTATTCCTTCTAAACGTGGCCGAGTGGTTAGCACGCTTGGCTACTGATCTAAGGGACCTGGGTTCGAGCCCCTGATTAGGCATGGATGTGTGTGTCGTTTTTCTGCTGAGGTCCTGCCATCCTCTCAGATCTCCTACTGTGGCATATAAACTGACAGGCTCCTGTCAGACCTCTGTGGCAAGCAGCTGCTTGAGAGGGTATTTTTTTATTTTAAACGTCAGTTTACACTGATATGGAATGCTAGTTCCAGTAACCTACTGGCACATGAAGTGCAGACGCAATGAACACGCATGCGAGGGAAGGGTTGTTTTACCTCTGAGCGGCACTTTCTCCTACACAATGAGCAATCATAGACTCCACCTGACATGCAGGGGGCATGAGTGGCTCAATCTGTAGCATCCCAGGCTCATAATCGGCAGTTCCCATGTTCGAGTCCTAGCTGAGCCAGCTTTGTAATTTATCTCCACAAAATTCCCCACCAGGTCACAAAGACCCCAAAACACAGAGGTTGGGAGAGAGGACCCATTAGAACAGCTGTTGGGAGATGGATGTTAACCTCCCATCACCATCCAGCACGTTCTTTAACATTCACAGGGTATAGCTCTCCCACCCACAGTTTAATGCCCTATCTGATGGATGGAGGCTTTTCCAAGCCCATCGGTGTCCCCTATCGACAGTTTGTGGCGGGAAATTTTGTGGAGATAAATCACAAAGCTGGCTCAACTAGGACTCGAACCTGGGAGCTGCAGATTATGAGCCTGGCATGCTACAGATTGAGCCTCATGCCCCCTGCATGGGAGGTGGAGTCTATGATTGGAGTGTCCCAGCATTTTGGCGCAAGTTGATGTCGTTGGCAACGCACAAGCGTGTGGAAACTGCTTTATGGCCTAGTTTTTAATACAAGCGGATGCTCTTAAACCCTGTTGTATATCTTCTCGTAAAATTTTCACATTTCAGTAGCTTAAAAAGTTTCAAGTAGAAAAGTTTAAGTTTTATGAAATCAAGTGTATTTTTTCTATCAGAAGTGATTATATGCAATTGCTATTTCTTTTCTCGTAAAACTTATTTTATATATTCATAGTTAACTAGATTAGGATAACCTATTGACCAATTATTAGCTATTCTTTTTCTATATTTCGTCTATTGGATGGTTTTACCTCTGAGCGTCACTTTTTTTGCAAACCATGGGCTAAATGGCCAGGTCACATAAACCCCGAAGGCTGAGAGAAGGTTGGGGGAGGGACCCACTGGAACAGCTGTTGGGAGACAGGTGGTAGCCTCCCGTCAAGTCCATCCAGTGTGTTCTTTAACGTCCCATCCGACGGACGGCGGCCTTTTCAAGCAGATCGGTGTCCCCTACTGACCGTGGGCAGAGCGGGGAATTTTGCGATAAATCTCAACGCTGACCCAGCTGGGACTCGAACCTGGGATATATTTCGTCTATATTTGAATGAAGGTAATACAGCAATTTCACAACATAAAGGTTCAACTAAACATAGAAGCTAACCTTAGTAGCTAAACGATAATTTTTCGATAAAAATTAACAAAAAAATTTAAGCTTCGCCTGAAGTCAAACGTTATTACAGCAAAACGGCTCAAGTAAAAACAAGTGTTACTGAATCGTAGATACCAAAAAAAGGAAACTTGAGATACTTTATCCCAAACTTTGAAGTTTCCCTATAGATTATTATCTTCGATATCTTTAGTTATATTAGCGACAATTTTGAACTACATAAAATTTTGCATTTTCTTACTTTCAAAGGTTGTTTACTAACATTTATCAAAACAATAACATAATAAATATTGCTAACTTTATTTTTATGACATTAATTTTTCAAAATGTTTCCAAATTGGTTTCTTTTTCGTCGTCGTCATATTTTTTATACACGTTTGCTTTAAACTTTTAGAATAGACGGTCAGGGGCAAAAATATCACCTTTTTCTAAATTGTACCTCACTTGAACCAATGCATGAACTGTACTGATATCTACAGCATTTCTCAATTTATATTTGATGATATTTAGAAAGAAAATGTTCTCTACAGACGCATTTGAAGGTGTGAGCAGTGTTAACGACAGTCTAGATATTTCCGTATTTTTTTTTTTGCTTTCTCCACTAATTGGCCATCTAGTTCAATCCAGAAGCTTTGTGTTTTGTAGAGATTTACATTCATTCCAGTGTTCTATCTTCCATCTTTTAATGTAGGGGTTCTAAAGTCGGGTACGCGGTAATATTTTTTTGGGTACGCCATGAGAGTTCAAAACTAGCTAGATCTAGTAACAAGTCCATTTCACTGATTACCCAGTAAAACGTTTATAATTTATAAGATTTGTTAAATTGTTCATTTCTTGTATTTATCAATATATGTAATTTATGAATACAAAATTTAATATGTACATATGTTTTATTCCCATTGTTATAACTATTGTTTTATCCATCTATAGAAGGGGTTAGCCCGTTACATACACATTTCCAGGGGGTACGTGAAGCATACAAGATTGAGAACAACTGCTTTAATGAATCCTCTCTATTTTCACATACATATTTGAATTAAGGATACTACCTCTTTTATGCCTGGCAGGTTGCATTTTATGGAGAAAGCAAGGTTAATATCTAGAATATTTCAATATATTTTGGAAAAGAGACATTGCCATTCTTTGCATAATTCACAAAAAGTAATGTTTTTTTAAATAGCTGAAAAGTCAGTACTCACAATGCCAGTTGAATATTAAATCAAAATCCCCATTAATGCTGTAAAGTGGAACATTTTTCAAAATTTAAATAATTGATCTCTTTCCTGAACCTAATCTCTATATACGTTCAACGGCCAAACAATGATCCGAAACTTCAAATAACACACCCCTCAAATAGGGGCGGGGGTGGCTCAGTCGGTAGCGCGCCAGGTTTGTAATCTGCAGTTCCCATGTTCAAGTCCCAGCTGGGTCAGCGGAAATCTCCGGAAAATTCCCCGCCTTGCCCATGGACAGTAGGGGACACCGATGGGCTTGAAAAGGTCGCCGTCCGTCAGATGGGATGTTAAGCCGTGGCCCCGTATACGGAAGAGCCATACCCTGTGCACGTTAAACACGCTGGATGGCCTTGACGGGAGGCTACCATCCGTCACCCAACCGCTATTCCAGTGGGTACCCTCTCTGAGGCCCTTAGGGTCATTGTGACCTGGCCATTTAGCCCAAGGTGTGGAAAAAAGTGCCGCTCAGAGGTAAAACAACACCCACCCCTCAAATATATATTCCCCTAGATTTCACCTGATGCTAAAAAAAAATCCCTATTTTTTTATTTATATCTGGAAACAATATTCCTTCAGTATTTAAAAAGCTATGGAATGTGGAATAATTAACAATAACCAAGTTTTGTAAAAAAAATAAATCTCTAACATTGAAATAATCATTACACAAAATTAAAAAAATTATATTTCATTAAATGGATTTAGAAATGTTTTTTTTTTGTAAGCTTTATTTTTCTGTATTCTGAGGAAAATTTTTATGACTCATTCTCTGTTGCTAAATATTGTAGTTTACATAACTGTTTAAGTATCCTGAACTAATATTGTTGAAACTGGAGATTTAAATAGCTATCAGGATCGCATAAGCAAAAAGCAACAAATCAAAGTATCAGCAAAGGGAAATAAGAATTTCAAAAATATTTCTTGAATATGTTTGCATCAATATATCATTGGAAATTATGTCCGTGTAAATATAACTGTAGCAGAATCTGACATTTCTCTTAATTTGGTAGAGATATTTTATATTAAAAATAACACTTATTTTTCTTTTTGAAGGGATGGGTGGTTTGCTATACAAAGAACTCAGCATAAGAGTGCTAATATACTTAGTGCCAGCAGCATTAACGGCTATATTGATTCAAAATATATACATGTGGAACATATGTAAAATGCTATCTCAATGTCAGATTTTTCTTTTTGAAGGGATATATTTTTTGCTATACAAAGAACTCAGCATAAGACTGCTAATATACTTAGTGCCAGCAGCATTAATGGCTATATTGATTCAAAATATATACATGTGGAACATATGTAAAATGCTATCTCAATGTCAGATTTTTCTTTTTGAAGGGATGGGTGGTTTGCTATACAAAGAACTCAGCATAAGAGTGCTAATATACTTAGTGCCAGCAGCATTAATGGCTATATTGATTCAAAATATATACATGTGGAACATATGTAAAATGCTATCTCAATGTCAGATTTTTCTTTTTGAAGGGATGGGTGGTTTGCTATACAAAGAACTCAGCATAAGAGTGCTAATATACTTAGTGCCAGCAGCATTAATGGCTATATTGATTCAAAATATATACATGTGGAACATATGTAAAATGCTATCTCAATGTCAGATTTTTCTTTTTGAAGGGATGGGTGGTTTGCTATACAAAGAACTCAGCATAAGAGTGCTAATATACTTAGTGCCAGCAGCATTAATGGCTAAATTGATTCAAAATATATACATGTGGAACATATGTAAAATGCTATCTCAATGTCAGATTTTTCTTTTTGAAGGGATGGGTGGTTTGCTATACAAAGAACTCAGCATAAGAGTGCTAATATACTTAGTGCCAGCAGCATTAATGGCTAAATTGATTCAAAATATATACATGTGGAACATATGTAAAATGCTATCTCAATGTCAGATATTCTAGACTCCAAAAGTTAACATAGGTGACAAAACATAAAATGGAAAATACAAGACAACAGAATGACACATGCAATGCAGTGCAGAAGGCATGTGGAAGGAAGAAACAAATGCACCATATAACTGATATAAAATACAAGATAAACTGGAACAATGCACCCTAGTTCAATAGTGGAGCAATTGGAGAAGTTACCTGGAGATGCATTCACTTGTGCAAGACAGTTCAGTTAGGTGTCTGATGACCATTTACAGTGATACAAGTATCACATCACTGTTGCATGCTATTAACAAGGGCAATACGATGCCCCTGTGGCATTAAATCCTTCTCCTCTACAAGAGCAGATCAGAGCTCCAGATTTCTGGGAGGTTGACAAGCTGAAATCTGGTTCCCCCAATGCATGTCACAGATGCTCCATATGGTCGAGATCCAGTGAATATGCTGGCCATGGCATACACTGAATGTCTTTAAGGAAATCATCCATTAAAACTGCCTTATATGGACGTGCATTATCATCCATAAATAGGAATTGTTAACCAACAGCACCCGAAAAAGCATCATATAGGGTTCAAGAATTTTGTTTCTATATATGGTCTGTCAAATTTCCTCCAGAAGAGACATGGAGCAGCTTGTGGTCATGTGACATAATGTTACCTAAGACCAGTTAACCACCTTTATAATGATACATTTCTCTGATGTGTGAGGATTTGGTAATGGGTTCTCTCTAGATGACAACACAGATTCTGGTGAATGGAAAGCAAATTGTAGGTCATTTTGTAGTCTTCATTCATGAAGTCTCCTATATATTGTTTGCTTTGAAACTGTTCATCCATGAGCCTCAGCTCAACAGTGAGTTGTTATCTGTTATGTCCCACTGTTAGTGTCAAATAGCACTTATTCCGAGTCATTGTAAGTTATGGTCGACCTAGCACATGTGGACAACTGACATTTCCTGTCTCTTGGTACCTCCTCCACAGCCTTGACACCATGGATTGGTGCACACCTAATTTCCCTGGCAACATCACTCCGTGTTTAGTCTGATTAAAAATTCCAGATAATCCAACCATGTGCAAGGACATGCAAATGCTGTCCATGTCACCTACTGTTACAGCAACAAATCGGTTTGAACACAAACATAACAGAAATAGCTGGTGACAAGAAATGAATTTTTCTGCATTTATCCAGTTATAACATTACAGGTTTGAAGTTCTTGTCTTATACAAATTATAGTACACATACCTTTCATTGCTGTTTTTGCAGACTGTTTGTTCAATATAGCCCGTTCTGTGAACTATGCTCAACTTTTAGACACCAGTATACTATTGGAATCTGTGGCTAAATGACTGAAAGGAAGGACTGTTCCATAGTCGTTTTGAAAAGACTATTAATCGTTATTCACAAGCACTCGATGCTCTTTTCCGAAAACTTTCCAGGTAATTCTGCAACTTTATAAAATTTTCATAGCATACTCAAAATTATGGTGTCAGAACTAAATATCAATTCCAATGACTTAGTGAACTTACAATTATCACAGAGTGTGATAATTGTAGATTAATTGAATTTGTTCAATTGCCTTATTCCATTAACCCTTCCAGGATCTACATCATCTGCAGATGTTGAATGTTTCCAAAATAAGATTCCAGTAACAGTCTTGGCTTCCAATAACTTCCATTTACAATACAATGCCTAACCTCAGACAACTTGCAGCAATTAAAAATGCTTCCAGGTCAAGGCCAATCTGTTGTGAACAACCTGATTGATGGTGGATCAACTCGGTAAGGTTTCCAATGAAAACATAACTTTGGTTTATTTATATATCTTTACGAATCTCTTAGAGTTAAGCTTCATCTTCACTAGTTGGAACAGCATGAAGTCATAACTTGTTGATGGAGATATTTTTAACTTGACTATTTAATTCCATTATTTAATGGCAGAGGCATAGGAACATGCTGGCATCGGGGCATTGCCAAGGGAGCCGGAATCATGGGGCAGTGCTGGGGGGCATACAAAAATATTTTTTTCGTTCTATCAGCGGACAATCAGTTCCCCCCCCCCCTGCACTGCGCATGCCATAAAACAGCTTTGGGGTGCAATTTCTAACTGTTCAGATTGCTTTCACATATCATGCCGCTACAAAATAAAATTTTGTTAGGTATCTTTTTGTTTGAACGGGAGTTCATAATTTGTACATTGTTTTTAAATTATGTTTATGAATTCGGGTCAATCGAGTGAAAACTTACCAAAAAAACTAATTTTGATGAGATTATTAACGATCTTGCCAACGAAAAAGTATGAAAAATTACTTTAAAAATAATTACTTACATAATTAATTTCAATTTCTTTTGCAATTATTTATGTGCAATTAATATTTATTCATGCAACTGTATTAAAATAATGACAATAAATATATATATAATGTGTATTTTTTTTTATCACTAACTGAACAAGGGTGAACAATTAAAAATTTGCCAACAGCGCCAAAAGCCTAGCTACGCCCCTGTTAATGGTTTTCCACAAAAAAAAAAAGCCTATTTTATTATTTAATAAAAATGACAACAGGTTGGAAAATGGAAACAGGGAAGATTCCTTTGGCTTAGAAATCAATACCACCATCCAATGATGGGAGGGGTTAAACTCTGCTCCGAAGGCAGAATTTTATTTTAAAAAATTATTTTTTCACAAGTTTATAACAATTTGGTAAAACAAGTTTAACTTAACCCCTCCCTCAACGTGCTTTGCTATGCATCTCTGAAGACATTAGATATTTTACAGCCTTGGTGCAGCTAATTTGTAAGCACTTTGCTAGGATGACACAAGTAAAACATCCAAACAGAAAATGTGTGACCATTGCAAAAACGAAAGCACCAACCAATGGATTATAAAATTGCTTTGTACAAATACTGCTATTATTTAATTAATAGATTCTGAAAAAAATTCATCGCCGCCACGGCGGGAATCGAACCCGCATCTCTCCAGATTCATGCCAGAGCGCGCTAAACCATTGCACCACGCGTCGGACAACGCATATTTTCAGAATATGACCTTATAACTTTTCTTCTTGAGATATGACTGAGACAACGCCATCTATACTCAAGGAGATGCAACGTTTTCAGTCGTTGCATTTGATTATCAGATGTTAATGAGAAGGTCACTAATGCTACCGCATTAAATATATAATTAAAATCCAAAGTGAATGCATAACTGCTATTATTTTAAATACCACACAGAGAAAAAAAATGACTCCTGTTTGAAATATATCTTGTATTATTCAGAAAATTTTCTTTGCAGATATATTCTTTTTTTAATTTCTACAGACTTCAGCCTTGCCAGATACTTTTTCCACTATATCACTTTGAAAGACGGTTGGGGTTCTTTTACCTCTAAGCAGCACTTTTTGCACACAATGGGCTAAATGGCCAGGTCACAAGGACCCTCAGGCTCAGAGAAGCTTAGGGGAGGGGGCCCATTAGACAGCTACTGGAAGACAAGAGTAGCCTCTTGTCAAGGCCATCTAGTGCATTCTTTTAACATCCACAGGGTACGACTCTCCTGCAAAAGGAGCCATGCCTTAACATCCCATGAGATGGACAGTGGCCTTTCCAAGCCCAATGGTGTTCCCTACTGACTGAGGGCAGGTGGGAGTTTTGCAGAGATGAATTTCAATATAAGTCCAGGCTGGGAACTGCAAATTATAAGCCTGGTACACTTCCAACTGACCCCACCAGGTTTATTAAAATTAACACTTTATTTTCATAAAATTAGGAATTAAATGCTGTTTAAACTTGGTAATATAACGTCTTGTTTCTGTCAAATAGTAATTTGGCGAAAAACTTCTCAAAATCACTATTGGTCTTAGCAAAGTTGAGAAAAAGCCAAGCCTTTTTTTCAGCGAATTATAATTATTTTATCCATCTGTTTTCTTTTAATAAATTTGCATTTACTCTGACAGAGCTTTTTTTTTTATCACTCTGGAAAAAAATATTAAAAATTAAGCAGTAACAGTCATAACTAGATTGTGTCATTTCACTGAAGATGTAGCACCATCCTTGTTCCTGAAAGCTTTTTAATGCACAAGTAGCTTGTAAAATTTTATTGCTCAACAGAAAACTTTATTTTAATTATTTTCTGAGCCAAAAAAGGACTTTTAACCCTTCTAGTGTCCAGCCTGAAAAACTGGCTTCCATCCAGAGGCCAATATTTTCTTCACATGTTCAGCCAAAAAAAATTAACTTTAGAACTTTTTTGCCAAATAACTAATGAAAGGAATTATGGCATGATATATGCCATATTAATCAGCATTTAATTCTGGATTTTCTGAAAATATTTAACCAAAAAGACAGTTTTATTTTAATAGGACTATTTTTAGAGTCATGTAGTAAAAAAATGCATCTGGCACACAAAAATTTATTTAAAAACCACAAATAGAAATGATTATAATTCACATGAATAGAAGGACTATTCATTTCTGAATGACAAAAAAATAAATTTTTTGTTTCAAGTAAATATTTCTCATTTTGTAATTTTTTTCTCGGTACCATACTTTGAGAAAATTCCAGGCTTTTAGCCAATTGTGCTGAATCAGATAAACAGTCAACTTTAGAATTTTTAAGTAAAATAACCAATGAATGGAAATAGGTCGTGTTATATACCAAATTATAAATAAAATAAATACCCCCTCAAACAGCTGCTTGCCACAGAGGTCTGACAGGAACCTGTCAGTTTATTATGCCATAGTAGGTCTGTGAGGATAACAGGACCTCAGCAGAAAAACAACACACACAACCATACCTTACTCAGGGCTCGAACCCAGGTCCCTTAGATCAGTAGCCAAGCATTCTAACCACTTGGCCATGGGATGGCTAGATACCAAATTAAACAAATTTAATTACAAATTTTATGAAAATAAAAAATATAAACAAATTTGAAAGCATATTGTTTTTAATAAGCCTTTTTCAATGTGATATGGTGAAAAAAAAGATCGCACTATAAAATTAAGGCTTCATTTTGCAAAAACCTGATGAATAAAAATAGTTAAATTATATATTAATCAAAAGAAAATTTCCTCCCAAATAATATTCAACCTGAAATATGATTATTTCTTTTAACGATTCTTTTCAGTATTGTATATTTTAAACACAACCAGTGTTATATAAAGTGACTTGGACTTCTCACTTCATGTGATTTTCTGAACTGGTTATGAAATAGAAAAAAACTTCCTTGGCTTTTTTTTTTTGTTAAACATTATAAATTTTTTTCTTTGGGTGTTGAAGTTTGGCAATATTGGCCAAGTGCAGAAAGGTTTATGCACCAAAACAAAGTGTTATATTGTCTGTGTGGCACAGCCAAGATATAGGGGGGTTGCTTTTAAAATCATTCAACATAAAAACTTGCAATTTAAATATATATATTTTTCAAGAGTTGGGGGGAGTGAAACATTCACGGTGAATTTAGTGTAGGGGAAGCCTTCTCGAATTTTTACTCCCACGCAACAGCCGATTTCCATAGTAAGAAAGTTTATTTTGTTTCCGTATTCATGACATTCATTTTCAGAAAACACTACAAGCTCAAATTTTTTTTACTAAAAAACTGCAACTTTTAAGATGGTCTCTGATGTAGTATAACTCAGAAAGATTGATAAATCAGCAGATCGAAAATCGATAACTTATGGAAATAAATCTATACAAATGAATTTGCTTCCATATCCAAGACCTTATTTACTTTCAGAAAATGATACCAAATCAAAGTTTTACTGAAAATAAATAAAATAAAAATTAACATATAGCCTAATAAAAAAAATAAATACTCCCTTAAGCAGCTGCTTGCCACAGAGGTCTAACAGGAGCCTGTCAGTTTATATGCCATAGTAGAAGATCGGAGGATGGGAGGACCTCAGCAGAAAAACGACACATACATCCATGCCTTACCCAAGGCTCGAACCCAGGTCCCCGTAGATCAGCAGCTAAGTGCGCTAACCACTCGGCCACGGGACGGCACTATATAGCCTAATTCAATGTTAAAATATCCACAGCAACAAGTTGTAGGCTGGCCATCCAATGTAGCATAACTATGAAAAAATCAATACTTATCGATAAGCCAAAAGGTTGCTAATTTACAAAAATAAATCTACTGAAATGAAAATTAAGATTTAAATATAAAAAAGCAAATACTAACTTTAAAAAGGGTATCCAATATGCTGGACCAAAACTGTGAACAATATGGGAGCCACTTATAGCACATGGAACGGAGATAGCATGTGTCAGCCATCTATCTATCTCTTGTTTGCCTCAGTGAGCCATAATTAAGTGCAGCTTCACCCAAAATTTCTAAGAACAATGTTTTACTTCCAGTTTCGATTTTAAGAGCAAGAAAGATGCATAGAATGCTAAGAAAAATTATGAAAATAATTTTGGGAATACTGAAATAAGTTTATGACACGAAAAGAGTGTGAAACAGAAAAAAAAAATGGCTGTATGTATTTTATAATTGCTTCCAAAATCTACTGTTTTTAAAAACAGCAGTTTTTTTGTTAATCTTTAGGAGATTTTTGAAAATTTAGTTGATAATAGTTAAAATCAAACTTCTGAGCTTAAATCAGATTGCTTCAGCAAATGGGAACGTTAACAAGCAAATCGGCAATACCATTTAGTGCTTCTAAGAAATGACAATCAGATGGCTTTATAATTAATTAAAAAACAAAATATTAATTTTCAAGACTGAATTATATATTTTTATAAGATATATATATATAAAATTTCAAAGGCAATTTTTTTTTTTGTTGTACTAAAAATGTATACATAGTCCTTGGCCTCTCATTACGGATTCTGTGAATGTATACAGATGACGTGGCCACTGGAAGGGTTAATTGTATTAAAATTAAAGCTATTCTAATTTTTTAAATATTTTATTTTCATATACTCTAGAATTAAATATAGTTTAATTTAGTATACAACATAATCTATTTCGTAACTTAAAAGTTCTAAAGTTAATTTTCTTTGTTTTGGATGAGCACAGTGGGTGTAATTTTTGATTGAGTGTACGATTATTACATCCATAGTGTAATAGTTTTTTTTATCAGGCTGGACAATGGAAGAGTTAAAAGCAACAGATAATAAAATCATGTAGTAAAAAATCTAAGTTCAAATATATCATTTAGGTCACAGAAAAAGGGGCGTCTGCTCTAAAGCTTCATTCAAAAGCCATGGGTTTTTATGTGTACTTAAATTTGTTGCATTCTCTGTCATCTATGCTTCCACTGAAAAATATCTTCTACATGATATGGGAGATACTAGGTTTAGGAAGCTCAACTAACATTCCTATACAATTTTCAGAACAGCTGGCTTTAAAAATATACCCCCCTCAGTGAGAAAGGGGATGCCAATCATCTCAAAAAGGCCACTGCCTGTAGGATGGGACATAAAATTATGGCCCAATGGAAGAGCTATACCCTGTGCACACTGAATGGCTTTGACAGAGAGGCTTTGATCTGTCTACTAAGTTATTTAGTAGGTCCTCTTCCTTTAACATCCCTGAGCCTTTGGGGTCATTGTAACATTACGATTAGCCCACTGTGTGCACAACAGTGCAGCTCAGAGGTAAAATAATCCAACTCAAACTTAAAATTCACATCTGGTTCCTAGGATTTACAGAATTTCCTTTCCATTCCTTTCAAATTCATTAATCAGCCGGAAATGTTTTTGAGAGTTTTATTGAAGATAATTTAGCATTAAAATGCATAATTTTTTACTGCTACAGTGCACATATATTAAACTCTACACATTTCAAAGTATTAATCATTGCCAGTACAAAATCAATTGAATAAACAACTGCATGTTTTTGCCTATGTTTGTAATAGGCAACTTAGATGCTTTAACATTTGAAGGATAAATATTCCAGCACAGTAAAAGTTGAAATATTAACATTTTGTTCTCCGTTTCTGTAAATAAAACTCAAGCTTTTACATGCAAAAATTATAACTAGTAGCAATTTTAAAATACTAACATTTCAGAAATTTTATTACTTTAAAGAGATCTTTTTTCAACTTATGAAAGCAAAGTGCTTGATTCTTAATTGCACTTTAAATACTAATAATATGTATTTAATGTGACCGTGCAATGTCAGAAAAGAAGTCAAGTATATCCTCAATCACAAACTCAAGGGCAACCATAGCACCGGGATAACATCGTTCGATTAAAGACTCAATGTACTTATACTGTCTGATAAATTCATCTTGCATGGAATGCCATACAACTTGCAACAGATTTTCTTCTTCACATAAATGTTTTTCTACCTTTTTATATAAACTTTCTAAACCTCTCTTAACTTCTTTTCCAGGATACTCTTTAATTAGTTTTCTAAGCTCTTGTTTGCTGAATGCAAGATGATAACCAACTTCATTTTCTTTAACACCTTGAGCAACTTTACTTTGTACACCTTCAAAGAATAAGTTGAGCTTTTCTAAAGGTCGACCAAAATAATGAGTAACATAAGCTTGCAAAGCATCATTATACTTTTGTTTTGCTTCTTTACGTTCTGCTTCTAAGCATGGGATTTTAAGTTGATACAAAAGAGTAAAGAGATGATGGAAATTTTCCATTTGTACTACTTCCTGAGGAGTTTTTTGGTGTTCAGCTGCAATTCTGATAATGGCATCAAACATCGTACGAATAAGTTTTGAGTACCAACGATCCAAATCAGTTCTGCGATCAGAACCCCTAAAAACAGTTTCAGCTTGTTGAGCAAACTGCTCAAAGTTAGACACAAAAGGTAAAATGCCACATTTTGATTTTTTGGACACCTTAGCATCTTCAATAGATTTTATCTGAGACTGCATAAATTTATCAAAATTTCTTTTAGCTTGTACTAAAACACTTGCAAATGTCATACTGAGGAACGAACCTGTATCTTGTGCAGACATCACATGCTGGCTTAAACGTACTAACACATACATAGAATAAAAACCATCTACTTTATCAAAATATGAAATAAAACTTATCAACTCTGGCTCAAGAACAGCAAACAATTCTCCCATCATACGCCTGACTTCTTCGTTTATTAGCTTTTCTTTTTTATGAGCAGTTGCTAGAATTTCTTCACTACCAGCTCTACTAAGACTAAGACTACTAGGGGTTGGACTAATAACTGATGACAAAAGTGATAGATGTTGATTGCTGTGAGATGACGAAGTGACATCAGATGCTAATCCAAAAAATTGGATACAGAATTCTTGCTCTGCTAAGCATGATGGTTCTAATGTACTGAGCATTCTTTCCAACATTTTATCAAATGTTTCCCATTCAAGAAGATCTAAATCTGAGCCATACTGCTCAGGGTCCATTCCTAGAAGAGAAAAGGTTTTAATTTTCACAGTGGATTTTAATCCTAAATCTTGATTTGAACCAGAAACTCTTCCTTTCCTATCTTTCTCAGCATTTCTGTTACATATTTTATCTTTAGCAATTTCAAAAAAAGATTTAATTTCTTTTTCATAAAGTTTAGAAAGCGATGATGTGTACACCTTTGCCAACTGTGAATAACTTGTTGGATCTGTCAGTTTTATCCAGTTCATTAACTCTGTATATGGTAACAGTTCTTTATGACATGATGCATGTTTTGGTAATGTCAACTCAGCAGCAAAAAAACTTAAATTTTCTTCACATTCATTTCCTAAGTGAAGAAAAAGATTATTTAAATGATGGGACAATCGTAGCGTAAATTTGTTCCTTAGTTTGTCAAAGAGTCTTTTCTGTTCAACAAATGCTGCCATCTTCATTAAACTAGGGTGAATCAGAGCATTCATTGCATCTTGCAAAGCCTTTGCTGCAGCTGTACATGCTGCAACTCCATCAGATGATTTTAAATCCCCATCTAACAATGCTACTTGATGATGATGTGGCAAGTCTAACTGATTAATCATATTTTCCAGTTCTTCCAAAAGTTTCAAGTTATTCTTATTCTGAATGTGAATAAGAGCATCCTTTTCTTCCATCCTTAACACACTATCTTTTACATTTTTCAGAAGATTATCATATGAATCAAGTCGATTTTCCAAATCATTTATTTCATCAATTGCTGTTTGCAGCATATTCATTAATCCTTGAACACGATGTTCAGATGCCATAATGGTATAAACATTGGTTGCATCAAGAGCAGAAAGCTCCCTTGCAAGCTGCTCAGTAAAAGCTTCTGCATTACAGATCACAAAATCATATTGTGTCATAAGATGCTCCAAGTCTGCTTCTTCACGAGTTGATAATGCTTGGTAATCTTCTGCTTCTAGCACAGACACTTCTTCTCCAAGTGGTGGTGCTACAACTCCTAATTTGGTAACCACATCAGTTTCTTCAAATATTTCCTTTGGTATATTAATAAATGCAGGCTTCTGACGTGGCAGATGACGACAGCATAATTTCCACAAGCACTGAATGAATGAATTTTTGTCTTGTACACTACTTGCAACCCATTTATACACTTTTTCAAAATGTAGATCGAATTCGGCAGTTGGCTTCATTTCATCTTTACCATCAACAAGCTTTAGCTCCCTTAGTGGCCAAGTAGTTCTTTTCTTGTAACTATCTTTATCAGATTTCTTCACTTGACTGATAGTAACAAGCGTTGGTTTCTCTGTACTTACAGCAGCACATAAAAATGCAGTCTTCTTTTTCTTACTCGCTTTTGCTACATTAACAGCATTAACAAGTCTTTCATCATTAGGTAAGAACACTTCTTTGTGCAATGAATGTCGAATCGCAGCCATTATTACAGTTCTATTAGATATTAACACTTCCAATAAATTATTTCGCTTAGTCCTCTTAATATTAAGGCGACATACCTACTGCAAACCGATTCTACTCTACTTTAAAAGTCGATTTCAAACGTTTGAAAATTACTTCAAAAATATAACATTATTTGCAAGCTTGTTTTAATTTTTGTATTTGCAAACAATTGAGTTTGACATCTTTACGACTTCGTCAAGAAACACCCACAACTCTCCTAGCTTGCACTACTTGCTTGCACTAACTCTGACAGTACATTAATTCAGTGTTGCCAGATTTATACTTGAAAAACGCTAATAATAAAAGAACTTGGCGTCCAGAATTTTCTTTCTTCAGGATATGAAATTTGTCACAACGTTTAAAGATGAAAATTTTCATCTAATTATGAAATGTTTTATTTTATTTTAAGTTTAAATAATATGTCAGATGCTTTCATGTCATTTGTTTTTTTAAAAAACAGTAAAAATAAATAAAAATTTAAGTAAACCTTTTTTATAAGTTAGGAAAATACTATTGGTCGAGGACATTAGACATGTCCAGTTTAGAATGAAGGATGTCAGATAACAGCTACACCACGGCTACACCGGTTTCCATAAATTAAAGAACAAACGAAAAAAAAATCGCGATGTCGTAAATATCAGACGATAAAATGCACGAAGTGACGTCCACTAGGTAAAATACGACGCAGGATGAGATGAGGGAATAAATAAATGGCACTGGCAGCAGTATATACAAATTTGTTGAGTGTTCAAAGAGTGCGTTTCTAAGCTTGTAATAGAGGTCTCAGCAGCCTAAACTTTCCTCTTTTCTGCTGATTTTTTCTATTTTAACTGTTCTGTAAATTTCCTGCAAAGTCCGAAGTGGGGTTTTCGATATAGCAGATATGTTGGCTATATCCTGTAAATTTCCTGCAAAGTCCGAAGTGGGGTTTTCGATATAGCAGATATGATGGCTATATCTACCAGACATCATTTATTGGAAGACGCGTGGTGGATAGCTCCCGTGTCAACTACAGTGGTCACTTTCTGAGCAATGCCTCTGCTTCACTGCTGAGGAATTTGGCCACTGTACACACTTATCTCTGCGCCTCTGTCTCTGATTCTGCCCTAACCATTGACCTCAAACCTAACCTCAGTGGCCCTATCACAACAAATGCGTATGTCATTGCAGAGGCTGATGACGTGCCTTTCTGCCTGCGCCAGAAGAGAGATATACTGTATCATCTCTCGAGGCTCCATTCTCTCCACTTTAACCATGAGCTTCTCAGGAAGTTACAAGGCAGACCAGACTCTGCCATCGCCGTGTCTGCCACTGACTTCTACGACCGAGTCATCCCTGACAGCTCCACTGCTGGTAATGCGCTCTTCCCTGACCTTCCACTCTGGAGGAACAGTGATCTTATGATTAATGTCACTGTCCATTCTCTAAGTGGAAAGAACGACTCAGATCCAGTGACCGTCAAACATCTCTCTACCTTCTATGTCACTGCACGATATGAGAGATGTACTGAGGTCTACACTGACGGATCTGTGGACCGGGTGTGGCTACGTGCTGCCCCTGCCTTTGTCGTCCCCGATATGGGCATCACCAGAGGTTTCCATCTCAAGCATCTCGTTTCCTACACCTGTGCTGACTTCATGCTATCCTTGAAGCTGTACTCTTCATCCTCAACCTCGAGAGTGGCAACCTTGTCATCCTCTGTGACTCGAATTCAGCCTTGGAAGTTATCCAGAAGCGAGACATCAAGAGCTGCAACCCCTTCTTCATCCAGAAGATCATGGAGACTTGCTCCAAGGTCACTTCTGCCGGAATCACGGTTCGTTTCCATTGGACGTTCCACCTGGCAACGAGCTCGCTGATCGCACCGCGAAGGAGGCGCTGGAGAGTCAGAGGTGTGTAACTAATTACCAGTACCGTCAATAGGGTGTAGCATAGAGGCAGCCTGCCTCACGGCGCCTGTGATGGTCCACCCATTCAGCTTTACTTTTCCTTAACCAGTTTTGCTTAATTTACGTTGGTTTAGCAACTATATCGATAGAGTCGGACATAGCTTATAATTTAAATTTAGAAGAGCTTATAAACAGTTTTATTCTGCGATATCCACGTAGAGCAAGCATTTAATTAACATTATTATATAATTGTTTTGCATTAATTTTTCTCTTGTAATAAAATAGCAATTTGAGATTTTCTTATATTTTTGTCTTATAATCCATCAGGGATGATATTTAATTGTTTGCCTCAGGGCGCGATCTAATCTGGCGACGGCCCTGCTAATTACTCTCTCTCTCTCAGCGATTGCAAGAGTTCTGTCTCACAACTGATGAGCCAGTAGCGTCTTGCCCAATGGCAGAAGGACAGCAGCTGTTCCTCATTCAGGTACCTGGTGGACACTTTTTTCACTGCTCCTAACCTCGGTAATCTCCGCAGATCTGAGGAGACTCTCCTTCATTGTATCCGAGTTGGTGTCATCTACATCAACTCTACGCTTCACACACTTGGCAGAGCTTACAGTCCAAACTGTACTACTTGCAGCACACCTGAGACTGTATCCCACGTTCTGCTCAACTGCTCCCGCTACAATGCCGAAAGAAAAGCTTTGTTCCGGGAGCTCCATGCTATGGGAACTACCGAGTACTCCATTACCTCCCTTCTTGGTAATCATTGCAATGTGAAGCTGCAGCGAACGCGCTTCCGACTGCTCACTGTTTTCTTTCAGAACATTGACCTCTTCTGCAAGGTCTAATGTTTTTCTTTTTTTCATTCTCCAGATTGGTACTCTTATTAGCTTCGAGAGATAGCTGAGAGATAGTTTCTTCTGCCTTCGTTATCTCGCCCTTCTGTTGTGACTGGTGTAGGCAGCCGTCAGACTAATTGGAGGCTAATTTCACCATAATCTTACAACACCTTGAAACTTGTTGATAGCTGTGGTCGGCTCAAGGCAGGCCAATGCCAAGCATATGTTGCCAGATGGCATAATATGAGCCATTCAGTGGTGTATAGACTTTGATAGAGTTTCAAACAGGGACAGAATGCATCCAGACGATTCTATACTAGATAATGAAGGGCAACAAACCCCAATGGATGACCTCTATCTGGTGTTATGCGAAAAGAGGAACATGATGTCAGCTGCGATCCAACCTCGCAGCACCAAGTGGAATAGTAATATCCACTACCACTGTACACCAAAGTCTACATGAAGTGTATTTCTATGCCAGCGGCCGCAGTGGTATGCATGCCCCTGAATTAACTTTACAGGAGAGAGGCCATACCTGTTGCAGGCATCATGTCAATTGAACACAGGAACAATGGCAGTCGTTGCTCCTCAGGATGAATTGAGATTTGCCCTCCATGGCGATTCGCGGCATCAGTTGATAAGGGGAACCAGAAACACGCTATTATGACACAAATATTCGTAAATGGGACAGTCACACAACCACAATATCCATAGAACAGCCAGAGGATATCTAAAACATAACATAGATAGTCGTCGGCCATCTTAGATATCTTATGGACATTTTCAGAATATTGTGGTCGTATGGGCACCTGTGGTGGTGATAGTGTCATCCATTGAATACAGCTCCTGGAAGTCTCTTCGAGGTTTAACGTACTTTGGACCAGCAACGGAGATTACTACCCACAATGCTGCTGGACAGTCGTATCAGCAGCGTAAGACATTGCTGTGAGACCTTCATAGTGACCATACTCCAAATTAAACCACTTACGTGATTTCAATTAACCTTCAGCTTTCTATCATCTAAATGTATTCTATATAATTTTGGGAATTAAAAGTGTTAGAGATCCTTCCATTCTTCAACTTCCATTTTCAGATTCACATGCGACAGATTCAACGGGTCTCCGAGAAAAACCGGGTTCGGGATTGTTCTTTAATTTACGGAAACCAATGTACTATAGCAACTGTCTCTCAAGATTATCTGCTGTTATACAAACGTGCCACAATTTTGTATTTGCTTCGCAGTGTCATGACAATAACATATTTTGAAAATATGTTTGGGGGAGATTTGTATTTTTTAAAAGATTAATACGTAGTTATTAAAAAAATACAACTGTTAAGTAAATAAAAACAAGTAATACACTTTGCATTAATGTTTAATAGTTGTTAAATGTTTGAAAAGCATAAAAATAATGCAAAGCAATTTTTGAAACGTACGCTTGGCTACTGATCTAAGGGACCTGGGTTCGAGTCCCGGATTAGGCATGGATGTGTGTGTCGTTTTTCTGCTGAGGTCGTGCCATCATCTGAGATCTCCTACATGGCATATAAACTGACAGGCTCCTGTCACACCTCTGTGGTAAGCAGCTGCTTGAGGGGGTATTTATTTTATTTTTTTTATACATTTGACAAGGTTTAAATCCCCACCCCAAACCTGTTCTTGAATACTTCACTTTCCGAGGAGTTTGTGGGATTGGCTGTTGGTGAAAAGGACCAAGTTCCGGATAAATGAAATAGACGATAGGGGGGCATTCTGCCCCCCTATCATCTGGTACCCCATGTAGTTCCAGTTAGCGAAAGAGAATGTTTAAGAAGTTCCAGATAAAGTCAAAGGAAAAAAAAATTACCCCTCAAGCGCTTCTTGCCACAGCGGGGCACACACCGTGGTTTTCTTCATTCATATATCTTCTATGTGACATACGATACTAACACGTTCTTCTCAGATTTGTGTCAAGTAGCTTGTCCAGATTTTTCTTTCTACTTCACTGCGTGTTTTAAGGACTCACTGCAGAGCTGGACATGTCTCGAAATTTTGATATTTGTGTTGATGACATGGAAGAGCAGCTAGTCCCTAGCACCGTAACATTTTCCTTTTCTAATCAGAAACTTTGACAAGTTTGGGAAGTAATTGCTAAAATTTGTTTCCAAACGTCTTAATAATTGTATTATTTTTATCTTAATGAAAATTTCGTTAAGTAAAACTAAAATTTGATGACAACATTAGAGTAGAGACAGTAGACCACTCTTGGTACTAAGCATATTTTAATTCAGCAAGCTGTAATATCCGGCCGAGGAATATTTCTTATAGCTCAGTGCCCCAAGCAAAGCTATTTGGAGTTTGTGGTGTCGTAGGTACATTAAGGTTTGTCGTTATAATATGTTGAGTTTTTAAAATGATTGTGCGATGATTTCCTTCTCCAAAGTCGTGATCAGCTATTTGGCAAGATTATTTCTTTCCTTTAATTTGCTCTGACTTTACGGAATGAATTTAAAATGACGGACCCAAGTATTGAAGATATGTTTGATATTCATAGGTATGTTGGATTATGCAGATTTTTATTATACGTTGTGAAATGGAAAAGTAATATTTCAAATGTTAAAAATAAGATTTTTTTTCTGTAACTAGTTTATGTCATTAAAATATTTTCCCTTTTCGTTATTTGTGGGCAAAAAGTGCATGTTAATAACTATTTTGAAACGTTACCCAAGTATTCTTCCCAATCGTATGTTAAATATTCTTACATCTTTTTGTGAAATACCTAAAAGTTGACAAATCACATCAAGGTAGATAGTTGATGTGAGAAAGGAAGTTAACATCATTTTAGAATTTTGCAATGTTGATCGTATCGAAAAAAAACAATGGAACACTTAAATATGTTTGTCCTCAGTAGTTTTTAAATAATAAAGCTGCATTCAACAGCTGTTTCAAGTAGTTTCATCTTACATCAGAATGGATGGCTATCATTGAATTATCATATTAAACAGTTTTTCTTTATAGTTCATGAAATTACACTACTTTTTGGTTTCTGTTTAATGATATACTTTAATGACAGTATGTGATTATTGCACATGGCATAAATGCCAACAACTAGTGCTTAAGTGAATGGCAATTGCTTTAAATAGTTTTATTCAAAATATATAAATGATTAAATTTTAAACTTATAACCTTCATATACATTCCTAATGATCACTGTCTTGTTACACTTTTTTCTTTATGCCAACATGAAATTACATTTCTTGCCCTCTTTTTGACAATATACTTTGTATACAGTATCTGATTAATAGCATATCTTATACAATAAATGTCAACATTTTAAAAAAATTAAGCCCACAAAAAACAATTAAAAAAAAAACAGATATTACCCATGTGAAAATTTGCTTCCACACTTAAAAAAAAACCACAAAACTCTATAAACCCATACTTTAAAACCATTTTCTATGTACTAAAATCAAAATTGAAAAAGCTAAAAAAAACTACTAGAACTAATGCTTTACACAGATGAATATTGCAGCTCTATAGCTCCGCAGTGTGGAAAAAAAAATGCTGACTGTATGTAGCACCTCAAACTGTATTAGTATTGTAGCTCAATATTTTCAAAACTTTGATTTTCTTTAGATTTTTTTTCTTCTTCTGGAATTAGAATTCTGTTATTTGTTTTGAATTGAAATCACTGCTGGTAAATTTTATCACAGCAAACAAGTTAGAAACAAAATCAGTGAAATTGAATGATTTATGGTAGGATGCTTCAGACAATGATATGCAGTATGATTGGAAAGATGTGTGTTGTAACTATTAAATTGATTTGGGAAAATAAAAGTAATGCTTTTTAACAATAAGTGACAATCACAGAGTTACCCGTTGACTTTTTAACGTTTATAAATCAATAAATGTTTTGTGGAACAAATTTTGCCAACATATGGGACATATGGCTGTCATTAGTTCAATGGATAAAATACTCTGACATGTTTCTGGAGAAATGTGGGTTCAAGTCTTATATGTCTGTGAAATATTTTCCACAAAACATTTATTGAAAAGTTATGCTAACTTTAAATTTTCCTATCTACAGAGAAGTTTCTGTTCAAAAGTGGTAACAATATTAATTTTCATAATAAAAAAGGAATACAAAGAAAGAATATTGCAATGCACCCAATGAGTGCCAGATACTAAAACTTAGAGTGACAAAATTAATCTTATGAAATAATGAGAAAAGTCAAAATTGCAAAAAATGACTTATTTAACCATTAGAGTGCCAGGACGAATTAACTTTATAGGAAAATTTGCATAAATTGGCAAGTTAGATGATGATGGTCAATCCTCTATTTCAGATGTATATTTTTTTAAATCTAGAGATGGCACGAATGGATAGATCAGAGATGAAACTAATTATCATCAATCTTAATAACAGTTATGAAGGCCACATATATCAGCTGGCACTCAAAGGATCCCACCTAACAGAGTATGCAATCCAAGGTTCTTTGTGGCGTAATATATAATAATACTATGGACTATTCAGTGAAAAATAACAAATTATAATTATAACAGTACATTAATATACCCAGTATATTAACTATGATTGCCCAAAGTTCAATAAGATACTTTATTTACATTTTGAACCTCAAAACAAAGTTTAATTCTAATAATAATATCCTAACTCAATACTCTTAATAATTTGGAAGAGAACTTAAAGGATAAAAAAAAACTATCAATACTCACTATTATGTTGAATACAGCAACAACAATATTCTGGAAGATACTTTTAACTTCACATTAAACTTTAAAGTTACAAACTTATATAATTTAACATGAGTCTACAACCTTGAGAGTGAGTGAATAATTAATTGCTCTGTAACTACTGTGAAACTACTAGCTCACAGCATTCCCTGTGCAGTTTAAATAATAGCTGGTTGATGTAGAGCAACTGATGAACATGAAACTGTGTGCTTTCTGCAGCATGCACAAACTTCATGAGTGAGCTCTTATGTCAAGCCATTGTTACATCAAATGTCAACTAGCTAAGATGGTTGATGTGATAAGAACATAAGGTTATGGAATAAAGAAACTAAATAGTAACTGAAGCATAAAATGAAAATGAAGAAATAACGTTAACCCTTCCAGTGTCCACATCGTCTGTATATTTTTCAAGAATCTGAATTGAGAGGCCCAGGTCGTACAACAACAAAAAAAAAAATCTATTTTTTTTTTAAAATAAAAATTGATGTAGTAAATTTTTTATATATATATATCTTATAAAAATATATAATTCAGGCTTCAAAAATATTTTGTTTTTTAATTTGATGCATATATTATTAAACTAAAATATAAAAAATTTTATAAAGCCATCTGATTACCATTTTTTAGAAGCAATAAACGGTATTGCCGATTTGCTTGTTAACGTTCCTATTTGCTGAAGCAACCTTCTGATTTAAGCTCACAAGTTTGGTTTGAACTATTATCAACAAATTTTTCCTTAAATTTTTGAAAATCTCATAAAAATTAACGAAACAAACTGCTATTTTTAAAAACGATAGATTTTGGAAGTAATTACAAAGTACTGCCATTTTTTTTCCATTTCACACTCTTTTCTGTCATAAACCTATTTCAGTATTCCCAAGTTATTTTTATCATTTTTCCCAGCATTCTATGCATCTTTCCTGCTCTTAAAATCGAAACTGGAAGTAAACACATTTTTAATTTATAACTGTTTGATATATGTCAGTTTGAGAATTTTCTAGTAATTTCCTTAGTTGCCCTCAAAAATTCTGTTCTGCGTTGCTGCCACCAAAAAAAGTCACTGTGTACTGCTACTGGGAGGTGGTCTTGACCCACCTTGAGGTTCTAGAACCTTGAAGGTTCTAGAACCTAGAAAAAAGGCTATGGTATAAATATTGACGAACCAAGCATTGTGTCTCAATGTCTCAGATTAAAGACAGGTTCTATGTTGCATTTGGTAGTTATCGCTGCATTATTGAAGTTTATTCTGTACTTTAACATTGTGCCTTGGAATTTTCAATAAACTTTAAATAATTAGTTGAAAAAATTAATTGTCCTGAGTGGGATTCAAACCCTCCTAGAAGAATGCCAGGCATCTTACTACTAGACCATCAGTAGCTAGCTAACCATTTCTTCAACAAAGTAACATATAAGCATTCCTGCAAATTTTTTTTGGTTTGCCAGTGGCGCCATTTATTGTCAGGAATCGGGCATCCAAGCTGCAATTATTTATATATATTGCTGTGAATGACAAATATTTCTACCATCATATGTGGCAGCTTGGCAGCATGATTCCTCATAATAGATGGTGCCATTGGCAAATCAACAAAATTGCAGGAATGCTTATGTCACTTTGTTGAGAAAATGGTTAGCTTCTGGTGGTCTGACAGTTAGGATGCCTGGCATGCTTCTGGTAGGTGTGGGTTTGAATCCACTCATGACATATAGGAAGCTACATATCACCCCCTCCACTGTAACAACAATCATGAAAAATGCTGATGAAATTAAAAAGACAATGGAAACTGCAAGTAAAACTGCTACAACTCTTATACAGGGTGTCTCAAAAATATAGGTACAAACTTTTAGGGGAGGTAGATAACATCTAAAGGAATGAGAATTGCATAGGAACCCATAACCAGAAACGTCACTTAAGTCAAAAAGCGGCGCTATTCATCAGTGTACTAGAGGGGAAATTTCAGATTTCCTCATTCGAGCAGCAGTTGGCTTACGAAGAGCATGCAAAGGTATTTGAACAGGGAGCTGGCAGACATGCACTTAGTGTATGGAATAGCTGAGGTCAATGGACGAGCAGCTCAACGAACATATCAAGAACGCTTCCCACGCAGACATGTACCGACCGGGCCACCGTTTGCACATGTGCATCAAAATTTGTGCGATTATGGGTCAAACTTCAAGCATCTGCTGTAACATTATGAAATGTATCGTCTAGTACGACATTTGTAATAATTATGTCCAATAAATGTTTTCCCATTAATCACTGTCTTGTGTCCTTTCAGATCTTGTACCTCTGCTACCACTTTCCCATGATGTTTCCCGTTATGGGTTCCTATGCAATTCTCATTCCTTTAGATGTTATCTACCTCCCCAAAAGTTTGTGCCTATATTTTTGAGATACCCTGTATTCTCATGTGGTCCTGTGATTGGAACAGTTACTCTCATTGTGGGTTGATGAGCTAAATAAAAGAAACATTCATGATAAAGCAAAGTTTTTTTTAAAAAAAGGGAAAAGGTACTTCTCTACACAAAGGACGGCGATAACCTAGAAGCTGTGTTAGGCTTATCCTGGTTTCTCATACAACGTATAAACACTTGCACAAGGAGATGCCCTGAGGGTCTTAGTAGTCGGGTATGCTAACTACTAGACCAGGTAGGGTCTATTTTTTTTTATTAGGGTTTAATGAAATAAAGAAAAGGAAGGTGGTGATGAAACTGTCACAGCAAGCAAAGGCTGGTTCACTAATTTCAAGCTGCAAACTCGAATTTACAATATGAAAATAACAGCTGAGGCTGCCATTGCTGATGAAGCAGCAGCAAGGGTTTATCCTGAGCACTTCAAGTGACTCGTAGAGGAAGGTGAATACCCCCCTGATCTTGTTTTCAATGTGGATGAGACTGTCTTTTATTAGAAGAAGATGCCTTCAAAAACTTTCATCTCCCTTGATGAGAAACATGCTTCTGGATTTAAACCAGCCAAGGACCCCATTTAACTCTTTTGTGGAAATCTTCAAGAACTATAAAACAAGCTATTGGTCATCTATCACTCTAAAACACTGAGGGTGATGAAAGGATTCATTAAAGCAAATATACCAATCATTTGGACTTCAAACAGAAGGGCTTGGGTGACACAAGATGTCTTCACAGACTGGTATACAGATCATTTTTGTCCAATGCTTACATCACTACTGTGACAAAAATAATTATCCAAGGAAGGTGCTACTGTTGTTGGACAATGCCCAGGACATCCACCAAACATGGGAGAGATTAGGATGGCTGTGATTCTAGATGCTTACGCAGTATCTTAGGCATTAGGTGGTTCAACTTTGTAACTAATGATGAGGTTAGGCAAAGGAGTCGGCAACCTCCTTTAAGCAGCATATTGTGCAGAGAAAGACTCCATTGGTTTGGCCATGTTGCCCATATGGATAATTATAGATTGGCGAATAGGGTTATGAACAGTGTGCCTAAAGGCTTCAGAAAGAGGGGGAGACCAAGGATGCGGTAAGCAGACAATGTCAAACAGGACCTTATTAGAATTGGTGTGCAGTGGCCAGATGCAGCAGATGTAGCTCAGGACAGACTTGCATGGAGAACTAAATTGCATGGTCTGGTTGGACCTCCATAGCCCATGGCTGTTTGAGGATGATGATGTGGAGAGATTTAGATGATACAGACCCTCACCCGAAAATCTGGCTATCGTATATAGAATTTCAAACTTGTCTACCTGCTTCAAAATGTTCTCGTTGTATAAATTTATTTTAGCTCCATAGCAGTGGTGAAGTGTCCATGGAAGCAATGCTTTCCTTAAAATTCTAACAAACATAAAAAAATAGATAAATTAAATATAAAAATGTTTTGACATAAAGTATTTTCAGAACTTTAATATATTTATTCTAACATAAATTTTGCACATATAATATTGTTTTGAATTTTCCTGTTATATTACCATATTGGTTGCTAGGAGACAAAGGGAGCCCACTCACAACTATAAGACTATTATTTTTAACACATTGTTTAAACATGTATGTAAAGGTTAAAAATATTTTTTTAACATATATGTTTAAGGGGGCCCAATTCATCAGGGGTCCACTTGCCATCGGGCAAACTGACACACTGGCCAGTCCGCCACTGAATTACATTGTATAACAAAAGCACCAATTTGCCAGGCTAGTTGAGCTAGGAGCGTATGGAAAATCTTGCGTCATTGCTGCTGCATTGGTATTTCTATTGCACAGCAGAATAAAAATTAAAATATTATTAATCACTTTACATTAATAAAAAATATGCAAAATTTTTCAACAGCTGCTCCTTTTAAATTTTTTAGCTAATCCTGCCACTGCTTGAATTTATTAAATTAGCTATTCAACCAGCAAACGTTACGACTCAGATATGCACGTTGGAATCATAGGCAAACTGCTGTTTCACGTGCGCTTTCTAGAGAATCCAGTGTTTCCAAACGATAGTAACGAATCGTCCGTAGATTTCTATGAATGCAACAGCCATTTCATTCTTCTGTTTAGTAGAGCAAGAAATGAGGTCAGAATTCCGGTATATTAACTACAGTGAGTAACAAAAAGCTTTTTGTGTTAGAGGTTTGTAATTTTAAATTAATAAATACTGTACGAAGCCTTTTGTAATATCCTCTATTTTAGATTCTATGCTTCGCATTCAATTTGATAACTTAAGCTTTAAAAAAAACAACATAAATGAAATTAGGCTTATTTGTTTGGACTTTTAATTTCAGGTTATTGTTGAGAAAATTAAACTTTCACAGTGTAAATTAGGATTTTAACGAATTCGAAGCTAATGTCTGGTTGAAAAAATTTTAAATAAGAAGTGTTCAAATTAAGTTCGTTTCGAATTTTATTGATCTTTGCTCGTAGCTACACTTTGTAACATTAAATTATTCCACGTACTAGTTACTGGGAGAGATCGAATCATTTTATTTTTACTGATTCATGATGAAATTGAAAGACATTTGTCGAACATGTGAAGTTTATTTTTTGAAGATCTTGAAATAAGTGAGCAGATTTATCCATTTATCTCTTTCCCTCAAGGTTTATTTTAACCAGTCTTGTAATCGAGTTCTGTTTTTTTCTCGATAATCATTATATTTTCCTATATAATTTTGTTTCGTATTCTGAGAGGTAACTAGTATAATAGCGCGTTATTCAAGGATTAATTGGGCATGATAACTAAAAAAAAAATAGTTTTACTCTTTTTGGCTACGCTGCAGTATAAGGTTCTCAGACGCCATTTACTTTTCTTGCGAAAAACCTGTAACGTTGAGTTGCAATACGATATCCATCCGCATGTTCCAATGTTTATGACGATATATGCTATTTAGAATAGTGCTCTCTAATGAGATTATTTGTTTTCGGGACTTTTCTTAAGTTTATTCTTGATATTTACTTTTGATATTTTAGTGGCTTTTTTCAAGTGCGAAACGAAGTTTCATTGTTTAGCGATAAGCGTTGTAAATGAAATCTTTTGATGAGATTATTTATTTTTGGGGCTTTATTTCAGTAAGGATCAAGGAGTTATTTTTTAGCGATAAGAGCTGTTAACGAAATCTAGTCTTGATGAGAATATTAATTTTTGGGGCTTTTTTTAAGTGCAGAACGAAGGTATATTCTTTAGCGATAAGAGTTGTTAATAAAATTTAATTTTGATGAAACTGTTTAATTTTCGGGGTTTTTTCAAGTGAGAAACGAGGGTTCATTTTGTTTCTCACAAAATATGCATTGTTAATAAAATCTTGTTTTGATGAGATTATTCTCAATAATTTTTTTAAGTGCAGAAACGTGATTTTCTTCTGTGTAACGTTGCATATTTCTTTTATATATATATCCTTTAAATTATATATATATATCCTCAATACGCATCTAAAGGTAGATGAGGAACGGACTACTTTTACTATTCGACCCTATACTGCAGTTCTGCGCTCTTTTTAAACAACTTTGCTAATTATTTAGTATAACTAACGACTTCTTCATTAAAGGGGGTTCAGAAAATCGAAAAAAAAAAAAAGCTGTGTTTTTGAAAGGTAAACGTTAGGAACAAAAGTTAGGAATTACGATTAATAATGGAATGAAAAAGTGTTTTGTAACGAACTCTTTATCGCGGAATACTAATGCTACCTAATGTTAAGTCTATGAAGTTGTGAGTTGGTCCAAGCGTAGGATATATTGAAAACTATGATTTTGTGGCTATTTCGGTGAGAGGAAGAGAGCTCTGACTTCGAACAGTCATAACGTGTTTTCGCATCGCTTCTGGATTACTTCAAAGTTTATTTATTAGCTAACTATTTACTTAAATTTCATACTAGTCTTGGGTAAGACTGGGTGAAAATCCCAATGGAGCCCTTAGCAGGAAGGGTAGTTAGATTAGCTTAAATTTTTATTTAAACTTGTAGCTTCTTAGCTAGGGCTTTTTCAGATTTAATTTTTCTACAGTGTTGTGTGAATAAAGTCTACAGTGGATACTACTTTGGATACACATTACTATATTTGATAAGTATTAGTACAGGCCAATAGCCGACCTGAGTTGGCTGCTGTCAGTATAGGAAAAGTATGCGCCAATAGCCGACTTTAAGTTGGCCGTTATTGGCGTTGGGAGAGTACGTACTGATAGCCAATTCAGCGCTTGGTTGTAGATTGATAAATGATAATCAGAGTACCAGGTACTTGGGTACCCCGAACCTCTTCCATCTGAACATGTGCCTAGTTGGCATCAGTGTAAACACAAATAAAAATTTGAACCACCAGTGGTGGGTCCCGAAGGGCATTAAAAATCAATATAAAAGTAGTAAGGAAGCACAAGAGACCTAAAATGGATGACTATCTTATGCAAGAGCTGCTGTGAAAAGCGTACCTGTTCCCAAATCTATTGGTAAAGACATACCTTTACCTAAGAGAAAGCATCGTTCAGCTGTACTTCCTATGCAAGCTCCTTCTACAAGCGAGCAGTTTGATGCCACCATCTTAAACAACTTGAAGGAAATGTTTTTGATTTTCAAAAATCTTAATGTTGCTAATATCTTATTAATGGCTGTCATTAATTAATGAATATCAGAATGCCAACGGCCTTATGTGCAAACTCACAGTTGGGCTGAAAGCATTCGATTATTTACTCTCTTCACTGTCCTCAAATGGAGCACAACTGTAAGAAGAACTATCTCAAGATTTTTTCTTGGAATGCGAATGGCATTCTTACCGATTTATGGGAGTTCAGTAACTTTTTGTCTGACTCCCAAGCTGATATTGTCCTCTTGGGCGAAACACACCTTAGAGCTTCTGATAAATTGAAGTTTCCAAACTTTGAGGTCTGCAGAACGGATCGACAGCATAACAGAGGGGGAGGTACTGCTGTTATCATCAAGATATCCATCAAACACCATCTTTTACCTACTGTAGACTTCAATACGTTGGAGATCACTGCTATTGCAGTCAACAATGTCCTTTTTGGAACTTTGAATATATATGCGGCATATGAACCACCCAACTCTGATATTATTTTAGATGATTTTAAAATAATAACCAATACTCCTACAATTTTAGCAGGAGATTTAAACTCCAAAAATGTTACCTGGAACTCCAGATTCTGCAACAAAAATGGAAATATTCATTTCGACTATGTCACAGCCAATGGCATTATTGTGGACGTTCCCAGTGAGCCCACCTTCTATCCTAACAACTCCATGCACAGACCAGATGTATTAGATCTGGTCATGTTCGGAAATTTCTCACCATCCTACGAACTTTGTGTCCATGATAATCTGAACTCTGACCATTTACCAGTTTGCTTGACTCTGTTTTCGTCTGTCACCCTTGTCCCAGACAATTTTAGAGTCGTAAACTGGGAACTCTTTAAAACTACAGTCAACGGAAAAGTCTCCAGATTCTGCAATCCTCTATCTCTCAGGAAGATTGATGATACAATTATCACCTTTATTGATCTTTTGAATCAATCTAGAATTGATGCTAGTATAAAAATAAAATAAATACCCCCTCAAGCAGCTGCTTGCCACAGAGGTCTGACAGGAGCCTGTCAGTTTATATGCCACAGTAGGATATCTGAGAGGATGGCAGGACCTCAGCAGAAAAACGACACACACATCCATGCCTAATTCCAGGGCTCGAACCCAGGTCCCATAGATCAGTAGCCAAGCGTGCTAACCACTCGGCCGCGGGATGGCATAGAATTGATGCTAGTACCATTCATAAACCTCGTAAGGACTTCTACATCCTTCCAAGATTTCTTTCTGATCTTATTAAAGAGATGAATAAAGCCAGACATAGAGACATGATAAGAATGCTTATTATACACTCAAGATCAGTGTCAGACAAAAGCTCCTAGACCACCGTAGTTTTACGTGGAACAGGAAAATTACCCCACTTCCTAAAAGTGATAGCTCCATCTGGAAGATGGTTAAAACATTAAAGAATCCTTATGTTAACTACCCTCCCATCCATGGAAAGGATGGATTGTGCTATAATGAGGATGATAAATGGGAAGCTTTTGCGGATGCACTTGAGATTCAATTTCAAGAAAATTCTGATCTTTCCAATGATAACACCTGTGATAAAGTTGAGGAAACTTTTCCGTTTCTCTCAAGTGGACAGATCTAGAATTCATTTTACATCTCCATCTGAATTGATTCAGGCCATCTGCAAGTTGAAACCCAATAAGGCTTCAGGTCCTGATGACATATCAAACAGGATGCTGAAGAACCTCCCTTCAAAGAACCTCCCGAAAAATGCTATCACGCTGTTGTGCAACATTTTCAATTTCCTCCTCTGGCATCACATCTTTCTGGAGGTATGGAAGAATGCCTATGTTTGGCTCATCCACAAACCAGGTAAGGACCCTTCTTTAGCTGACAGCTATCGCCCAATAAGTCTATTATCCTGTTTGGGAAAGTTGTTTGAGCGAATTCTGCTCAACCGACTGGATGAATTCCTTTCAAATCACCTTATTCTACCTGAGTCACAATTCGGATTGAGACGAAAAAGATCAACTTAGCATCAAGTCCTCAGAGTAGTGGAGAATATTGTTGAGGCACTCAACACAAAAGAAACTGTTGCTGCCGTCTTTCTGGACGTGGCCAAAGCTTTTGACCGCGTCTGGATGGACGGCCTCATCTATAAACTGATCACGATTGGAATTCCTTCGGGCCTTACCCATATCCTTCAATCTTATCTTTCAGATAGAACCTTCCAGGTTCACATTAAATCCTCTATTTCCACAAAGAGAGTGGTGGCCTTCTGGAGTCTCACAAGGCTCTCTCCTAGGCCCCACTCTCTTCTCATTGTACCTTTTTGACATTCCTTCTTTTGACCGGATTGTCATTGCTCAGTATGCTGATGATATTACACTCATCTCCCCTTCTTTGGGAGTTGAGTATGCAATAAGAAGAGTTCAAAATTGCTTTAATGAGTTAGACTCGTGGTACGACAATTGGAAGATGAAAATAAACACAGATAAGAGTAACGCCATACTCTTTAGTGGCAGGAGGATTAATAACCCTCAAACCTTACTCTTTATGAGTGAAGACATCAGATGGCAAGATACTGTGAAATACCTTGGAGTCACCTTTCATAAGAAACTCAAGTGGGATCCCTACATTCATGGGATCATCACTAAGATGAACACTCAGATGTCAGCTGGGACCTCTTCTCAGACGAAATTCCGTCTTGTCCATTGACCACAAGCTTTTGCTATACGACATGATCAAAAGTCCCATCATATATCATATGCTTCCCCTATTTGGGCGAACACTACTCCCACCAATATCCACAAGATTCAGATCTTGCAGAACAAGATCTTGAGATGTGCAGTCGATGCCCCCTGGTTTGTAACTAACAGACAAATCCATAACGATCTGGGCATCGACCATATTTACTCTTATATCTGCCATCCTCTCAGATCTCCTACTGTGGCATATAAACTGACAGGCTCCTGTCAGACCTCTGTGGCAAGCAGCTGCTTGAGGGGGTATTTATTTTATTATTTAAGTTTCTTTGACGTGGCTTTTTTGAGTCAGTTCAAAGCAATCCACATGAAATCATATCCTGCTTGCTTGACTACAACCATAAAGTCACGAATAGTTACAAGAGGCCTAAAATGATGGCTTTCAGCAAAAATAGTCATCCATTTTAGGTCTCTTGTGCATCCTTACTGTTGATCTTTATTGTCCTTCGGGACCCACCACGGGTGGTTTAAATTTTTTTTGTGTTTACACTGATGCCAACTAGGCACATGTTCAGATGGAAGAGGTTAGGGGTACCCAAGTACCTGGTACTCTGATTATCATTTATCGATCTACGTGGCATATTTCAAAACCACCGGAGGTTTTCCGGAAATGTGGTAACGAGACTATGAGCTATTTTTATTCCATACTTGCCTGATTCACTACTCTTTCTGACTTTATATTTTATGGTGGCTTTTTATTATAAATAACCCAACGGAATTCATCATTATACGATTGATATAGTTGATAGGCTCCTGTCAGACCTCTGTGGCAAGCAGCTGCTTGAGGGGAGGGGTATATTTTAATATAATTTTATTAACTGTGCATATTCCATATCGCCTTATTCGTAAAATTAGCGATAAAAATGGCGACCGTTACTAATTAGGGCGAGGAAGCAGAATAATGTTTTTTTTTTAATTTTCTGATAATATTCAAACGTTTAGTTATAAATTCAGCAATTATTTAGTGTAGGTACTTCTTCATTAAAGGGTTTGGGGAAATCAGAAAAGCCTTCAATAGTTGTGTTTTTAATAGGTAAATGTAGAAACAAAAAAACTATTTTAGGAATTATGATTATGGAACTAAAAAGCGTTTTGTAACGAATTCTTATACCTAATGTTAAGTCTACAGAGTTGTGAGTTGGTCAAGGTTCACGAATCACCGGTGCAGGGATATACTGAAATCACATTGAGGCGTATGAACACAATCAGCTGTTAACCGAATGTGAGCTTTTTATTATCTAACTTGATGGCATCTGCGAATTTTAAAGTGCATATCTGCAGTGTGTTTTTTTAAAGTTTTTGTATTGTTTTGGTTGGTTTGTGTTATGTTTATCTTTTATAATAATATAGAATGAAAAATAATTTTTGGAAAGGACTATTTTACTGCGAGTGGATATGTTTGACATATGTGATGTGAAGTATTCTGCAGTTTATTGATTCGCTCTTGTAACCTTATATTTTGGTGGTTTTTTTATAATGGGATATGCTGATTCACATGAAGCAAGAATTTATAATTGTATGTTTTAATATTATTTAAAAATTTATTTTTCAGCTTTCTTGAGCTAGTCAATAACGATCGCCACTTTTATCGCAAATTTTACAAATATGCACCATTAATAAGATTAAAACTCTATAAATATTTAATCGTATAGTCATGAATACTTGTTTCAAATGAATTCGTCAATTCAAGGAGTTGTAAGATCATGGTGAAATTAGCCTCCAATGAGGGGCTCCCTATACCAGTCACAACAGGAGGATGAGATAGCAGAAGCAGGAGAAACTACCTCTCTGCTATCTCATGGATCAATTAACTATACTAATCTCTTTAATTGGTGGAGATAAAATAAGACATTAGACCTTGCAGAAGAGGCCAATATTCTGAAAGAAATCAGTAGTATCATGCATGTTCACTGCAGCTTCTTCTGATGGGTACCAAGAAGGAGATATTGGAATAGAGCAGTGGTTCTCAACCTTTTATGTTTCACGTACCCCATGGAAATGTGTATGTAACTGGCATACCCTTTGTATAGATAGATAAAACTATAGCTATAGTATAACAATGGAAATAAAATAAAACATACATATACATTAAATTTTGTATTCATAACTTATCCCCCTCAAGCAGCTGTTTGACACAGAGGTCTGACAGGAGCCTATCAGTTTATATGCCATAGTAGAAGGTCTGAGAGGATGGCAGAACCTCAGCAGAAAAAACGATACGAACATCCATGCCTTATCCGGGGCTCGAACCCGGGTCTCTTAGACTTACATATATCGATAAACACAAAAAATGACAAACAGTTTAACAAATCTTATAAAATTATAAACATTTTACTGGGTAATAGACTTTTGAGCTCTCACAGCGTACCTCAGTTGAGAACCCCCTAGAATAGAGGTTCAGAGGTTGAGAGAAGGGTCAACCAAGATCCTTCCCTCAATGTAACAAAGAACAAGTGGAGTCCCTCTGACATCAACTTTAAGCTCAGATGTTAAAGAGAGCAGATGTGCTTTTGCTTAGCTCCAAGAATTTTTCAGTAAACCTATTAGTTAATATTTTTACTTAATTTCCGATTAGCCTTAGGTGAGATCAGGTGAAAATCCCAATGTAGCCTTTGGCCGGAACGGTAGATAGAATTTAGCTAGATATATATTTTAATTTGTTAGGCTCTTAGTTACTTCTTTACAGGTTAAATTTATGTTGTTTTACTAAATTTGGTTATTACAAGACTGATAGCCTTTACTTCACTATTTTATAGTCTACTAAAGTGCAAAGTACATGCTAATAGCCGACTTAGCATTGGCTCCTATTAGTGTGGAAATTATACATTAAAAGTTCTTTCCAAGATTGAAAGTAAGCTCAAAATCCTCCATTGAGGGTTGGGTTATTTTACCTCTGAGTGGCACTTTTTTGCACACCATGGGCTAAATGGCCAGGTCACAAGGACCCTGAAGGCTCAGAGAAGGGGAGACAGATGGTAGCCTCCCATCAAGGCCATCCACTGTGTTCTTTAACGTGCACTGGGTATGGGCTCTCCCACACATGGGGCCACTGCTTAACGTTCCATCCGACGGACGCTGGCCTTTCCAAGTCCATCGGTGTCCCCTACTGACTGTGGGTAGGGCGGGGAGATTTGCGGAGATAAATCTCAATGCTGACCCAGCTGGGACTCAAACCTGGGAACTGCAGATTACGAGCCTGGCATGCTACCAACTGAGCCACCCACTCCATTGAGGTATTACTATTTTGAATTTGAATATTTGTATTTGAATTGATTTACATTTTCCATTCCAGTCGTTACCAGAATTCAGATTGCAGTATATTGCTAATTTTGACATTTTTGGATTTAACTTTTGTTACCTTTATCTTGTGTTTCTATTTCATTAAACTTATTTGTTTGATTATACCTACATTGAGGAAATTTTGATTTTTGTACTCAACTGATTTTTGGTATTTACCAAGAAATCGGTTACCGTTAGTTCCAGTTTGCACCAGTATTCATTTTTCGTTTTTATAACTGCGTACTTTGCAAAATTTTTGAATACTTCACATATTCAATGTGATTCTTTTTCTTAAACTTGCTTTGTGTCTAACTTCACTTGTTTTTACTCTTAAATTCCTTTTTTCTCAGTTTAGTATTTCAAAATTTTGGATGTTTTGATCATGTCTGCTTCAGACAAACTCAATTTTTCTGTTCAGAACCGCTCATAGAGCTTTTCCGGCACAATCACTTATGCGAACCACTGAGAGACATCAGTTCTTCTGGCCTGCGTGAAAAGCTCTCAGACAAGTTGCAGTACACAAATTTGTGCATTCTTGTCTGAACAAAATAAACTTTTCAAAGTAGAAAGGATTATGACAAATCTATTTGTGATGAAGGAGATTCATAACCTGATGCCAGAAACACATACTCTTTTCAACAAAGCAATTCTTGAAAAGTTTTATTTGGAGAAAGACATCCATGAGCATGTCTGTTCAGAACTGTGTTCTAGTCAGACTATCATTCTGGAAGTAATTCAAGTCAAAACTACTGATCCACATCATGGAATGGATTTATAGATCAGTTCTGAAGCTTCTGCTGCTGTGAAACAACCCAAAACCATTAACCCTGTAATGTCCAAGTAATCTGAGAAAAAGGTAGAGGGTAGTAAAGACAAAGAAATAGCACTATTCGGACTAGTCCATTTCAAAATCTCGGCTGTTCTGGGCATTAAAGGGTTAATGAACCTACCAAGGGTTCTGGCAAAAACATAGGGCACGTTTGTGTCCTTTCTTGTACTCTTTCTCCAACAACAGAAACCAACTATGCCTCCAGAATGCATTTCTTGTTTCTGGAGGAAGAATACTTAAATCCACAGGTTTCAGATATGGAAGCCAGTGATCTTCCTGTTAATTCTAATGTTCATGGAAGTAGAGGTGGGAAAATTCCTCCCATAATCCTGAGATCCCCAAAAAACTGGATTAACTTACATAGAGACCTCATTAAGATTGCTGTGGAAGCTTTTACAGCCAAGACCTGTGGAGACATGGTCTGTTTGCAGACCAGATACTCCGATGACTATAGGTCATTTGTAAAATACTTCGACTCATTGAAACAGTAGTTCCACACCTATAAATTATAGACTGAGAAGAACTTATCGGTGGTACCTAAAAAACTACCATCCAACATAAGCTCAGAAGAAGTTCACGTAGCTCTCGTGGACCTGGGTATTACTATCATTAAGATTTCCCAAATGGAAAAAAGGGAAGATTGATTCTTGATTCCTGTCTTAGCTGAACTGCCGAAGGATGCAGCAAACAAGAAGATATATAATGTTACAGATTTATTTCATCTGAAAATCCATATTGAAAGCTACAGGACCAAGAAAAGCCCCACCCAGTGCCTCCAATGTCAATGCTACGGGCATGCTCAGAGTGGCTGCTACAATTTGCCTCGCTGCGTCAAATGCACAGATAATCATATGATCAAGGACAGTCCTCCAAAATGTGCAAATTGTGGGCTTGGACACACCACTAATTACAAAGGGTGTGTCCACTTCCCAAAGAAGGAAATGGTGACTACCACTGGTACTAGACCAATCACTGTCCCACAGAAGAGAGTTATCAGTTCTCCGGTAACTCCAAATTTATCTTATGCAACAGCTGCCTCTGATAGAGTGAATGCAGCTAAGCCAACCAATAAAACTATGCTTGCTTCTAAAACAGCTAAGGTTTCTGAAGAACGATCACCTATTGACAATCAATAGACGCTAATATACTGAATGATCTCAAAGATATCTTCTTGTTACTTAAGAGTTTTAATGTTTCGAAGATTCTTTTCACTATCAAGTCGCTCATGGTTGATTACCAGAAAACCAATGGCTTCATGGCCAAACCTTCAATTGGCATGAAAACTTTTGATGCTTTACTTTGTACTTTTGTTTCTGATGGCAGATAAACTTTTGAAGAAGGATCATCTCCAGATCTTTTTCTGGAACTGCCATGAAATATTAACCCCTTAACAGTTTCTTTTTTCTGCCATATTGTGTCCAAAAATAAGCACATTTTTGATAAACAATTTTGTATTCAAATCGATCATATAAATTCAAATCAGCAGTCAAAACTGTTACAAGTATTGAATTGCATAATTTATGATAATTTTTAATTATAGCAAAAAATTGGCATTTTTACTTAAAGTTGGCTTTTCCGAACAAGAAACTTCAGAAACTATTATTTCAAGGTGGTTACAATCAAATAAAATATCAAGAAACTGTAAAGTTCCATTATTTACATCAATATCCAAATGAACAGCAGGATTCGCTGTGAAAGGAAATCACGGCGGTGCTGGAGAAGGATTACTAGTATCAATTTCACAAAAGTTCCGCACCTGAGTTAGATCATCGAAACTTGCCGTTTCCTCATCACTAGAGAAGTCCGATAACAAACTTTCACAACTTCCAGAATCATTTAGAGAAATTTCCGATTCATTATCTGATTCAATATCAGAATGATATTCTGTTATGAGCCGCTCACTGTCACTCATTCCCCTTTTATTTTAGCACAAAATTCAAAAGAAATAGTATTCGCAACGTGTGATACACTACACAAATGAAAACAAAATTCACTCCTTCTTCCGTGTAAACAAAAAGCAGTAAAACCCGATATGAAACCAGTGTACGCATGTTTTGCATTCCAATCTTTACTGGACTACTAGAGCCGTCTATTAGAAACATTGCAAACAAAAAAAAAAGTTAAAAAGCCAGGCAAATCATTGGATTGGCATAGAAAAATAAGATGCCCGAGCGTCGTACGGGCAAATCAGAAAAGTGACCTTTCGCAGCACCCGAGCGGTGTTCGGGCAAAACTGTTAAGGGGTTAAATGATCTACCTGAATTTTGCTTCTTTTTGACAGATACCCAGGCTGATATCATCCTACTTGGCAAAACACATCTGCATGCCTCAGATGTTCTTAAAATTCCTGACTATGAAGTTTATCGTACAGACATTCACAGAACAATGGAGGAGGCACAGCTGTTATGATCAAGTGGTCACTTCACCACTATCTCTTACCTACTTTAAACCTCATTACTCTTGAAACCACTGCTGTGTCTGTTTTAGATACCAATTTGGGAACTTTACACCTTGTTGCAGCATATAAGCTGCCAAATTCCAGGCTTATATACGAGGATTTAAACTCAAATCTTTGTCTCCAGTTTTCCTGCTGTTCTTGCAGGCGACCTTAATGCCAAAAATACTATTTGGCGTTCAAGGACCTGCAACAGTAATGGAAATCTATTATTAAAATATGCCACTGATAAGGGATTCATTGTTGATGCTCCCTGTGAGCTGATGTTCTACCCCTTCAATATTTTGCATAGGTCAGACATCCTTGATCTGGCCATTTTTGGAAACTTTTTACTAACTTATGATCTTGGTGTCATTAACCAGCTTAACTCAGACCATATATTGGTCTCTGTGACCTTACACCTTTCCATGACTCTTGTGACCTCACTAAGAGTCGTGGAAATCACTCACTAAGAATCACTCTTATAGTCAGACAGACTGGCAACTTTTCAAAGTTCTTGTGAATTAATAAGGCTCTTGGATCCTACCAACTTACAAATACAAGATCCATCAATGATGTCACAAACCTGTTGCTGACTTCCAAGAGTGAAGCTAGTGCGGATTTTACACCGAAACGAGATTTTATATCCTACCATCGCATCTCTCTTGTCTTATCAAGGAGAAACAGGGCAAGACATGCGCATGGCAGTGACATAGAGTCACATCTGATAAAAAGCTTTACAACTCTCTGAAACTTGAGGTTAAATCCAAACTCTAGATTTTTTGGAGCAACCAATGGAATAAAAAAATAGAATCACTTTCTTCAACTGACAATTCCATTTGAAAAACAACTAAAGCTTTGAAGAAACCATTTACCAATTTCCCTCCTATACATGGAGAAACTGGTCTCAATTTTAGTGATGAGGACAAATATGAGGCTTTTACAGATGCCCTCGAGTTACAATTTCAGGAAAACTACGATCTCTCTGACCATTCTACCTGTAGAAAAGTGAAGGACGTCCTCCTCCATTTTGAACAGGTGGATAAGACCAGGGTAAAATTTACATCACCGCTGGAATTGCAGCAAGCCATCAAACACCTTAAACTGAACAAAGCTTCTGGTCAGGATCGAATATCGAACAGGATGCTCAAATACCTTCCAAAGAGAGCCATTGTGCATCTCTGTTTGATATTCAATTATTTACTTCATCATCATCATCATCTGTTGACACCTGGAAAGATGCTTATGTCAAACTGATACATAAACCAGGAAAGGATCCTACCATTCCATCCAGTTATCGTCCCATCAGCTTACTATCTTCACTGAGTAAGCTCTTTGAGAATATTTTACTAAATTGATTGGACGACTTTCTTGGCTGCCACCCTGTTTTGCCTAAAACCCAGTTTGGTTTTAGATGGAACAGGTCTACTGAACATCGGATCATTAGGGTGGTTGAGAGGGTCGCTGAATCCCTTAATAAAAAGGAGTCTGTTGCTGCCATCTTCCTGGACATGGCTAAGGCTTTTGACTGTGTTTGGTTGGATGGCTTATTATACAAGCTAATTCAAGCTGATGTGCCTTTCTGACTTATATGTCTACTTCAATCGTACTTATCCAACAGGACCTTTCAAGTCCATATTAAATCTGCTATTTGTACGAGAAGAGCTATTTTAGCAGGTGTGCCTCAGGATTCCCTTTTGGGCCTTTCACCCTTCTCTTTATATTTGTATGACTTACCATCCTTTGATCACATTCATCTAGCACTTTACGCTGATGATATAGCTCTGCTATCTCTCTCCCTTGGTCCTGTTATTGCTGTGAAGAGGCTTCAGTGTAGCTTGACCAAGCTGGGGAGATGGTATGACAGATGGAAAATAAGGATCAACTTTCACAAGAGCTCTGCCATTTTATTTACTGGAAAGTGTATCAAGAATCCCACTTGCCTCCAGCTCCAGGATAATCCTATCAACTGGCAGGAGTCAGTAAAATATCTTGGAATCATTTTACATCAGAGGCTAAAAGTGGGACAATCACATTAATAATGTTGTCTCCAAGGTGAAAGCAATTAGGGGCCAGTTAGGTCCACTCCATACTGATGATAGATCATAAACTTTTACTATATGATCTTATTATTAGACCTGTGATCTTAAATGCCTCACCTATATGGGCAAATACAACTGCCACAAATATTCACAGGATTAAAATCGTACAAAACAAATTTTTTGAGATCTGCGGTCAATGCCTCTTGGTTTGTTTTCAGACAGAGATCTGGGCATCAACCATATCAGGAATATGTTTAAAAAAATTCTTTGAAAGGGTTCAAATGAACTCAAACAGCATTATTTCTACCCTGGTCGATTATGACCTCAAGGTTATGAACAGATACAAGAGGCCTAAGATGATCGCTTTCTCTACGGAGAGCTATCCATTTTAGGTCCTTGTGCATCTTTACACTGCTTTTTCAGTCATTTACGTTTTGCCCTTCGGGGCCCACCCATGAGTGGTTCATCCTTTGTTTCCACTGATGTCAAGTAGGCACAAGCTGAGATGGAGAAGGTTAGGGGTTAATTTTAACCCAGAACTTCACAAATCATTCAACGATCTCCAATCCCTCTGACACTGGCCGAGACAATACGGGCTCATCAGCTAAGAAATAAAAATCTTTCAGTTGCTGAGAGAGGGAAATTAGTAATGTACCTTTGACTCTTAAGTGCCTCTGTGATGGGCCACATTATAATAAAAAACCACCAAAAAATATAAGTTCACAGAGGGAGTGAATCGGTCAAGTATGGAATGAAACTCAGGCGTAGCTATGGGGGGGGGGGGGGAGGCTACCCCCCAAAGTAACTCACAGTTGGCAAAATTCAAAGCGACTTCTTAAAATCTAGGGGAATTGTGAAAATTTATAATCTTTTTTTTTTGAAAAATTCAGGGGAGTTAGCAAAATCTAGGGTAGTTGTCAAAATCGAGGCAACTTGGCAAATCTATGTCAGTTGGGAAAATGGAGACAGCAAAATCTAGAACAGTTGGCAAAATTCGAATCCACTTGGTAAAATACAGGCGAGTTGTGAAAATTGGGAAAAGTTTAAAGATTTGGCCAAATCGAGACAACTTGGCAAAATCTTGGGGAGTTTGAAAATTTTGAAGTGACTTGGCAAATTTAGGAGAGATGTAAAGATTGGGATTGGTTTTGTGATATTAAGGAGATTTGGCCAAATCAAGGGGAGTTGGGAAAATTAACACTGATTTTGCTACAATTCAGGCAGGATGTAAATTTTGGGATTATTTCTGTGAAATTATGGCTAGTGGCAAAATTCAGGAGAGTTGGGAAAATTGCCTCAAACCCCCCCCCCCCCCACACACACACACACACACAGAAAGAGAGAGCAAATATCTAGGTATGAACCTGATAGAGACACTATTTTCTCAGTTGACAAAATTTGATTTTAGAGTTGGAAAATTTTCAATTTCTCCCCCCCCCCCCCCAACCATAGTCCTTCGCTACGTCCCCGATAAAACTCAATGATCAACGCATAAAATTTAAATATAATTGTCGATGGGTATAAAAATATGATTTTTATATTTTATAAAATCAGCAGCACTGAAGGATATGCAGGGAACATGAATACAAAAAAGGCATTATATTAACATTACTAGAGATTATTTGTTTTCACTCTGTGTGCCCCATTGTTGCAATGAACCAGTTTGATGCTGAGAGCTTCAGGCTAGAATCAGCTGTGAGGAGTCAAAACAAAGGTGTGTACAGATAGGAACTTCTTGAAGTGTACTCGTTTTAACTACTGTTGCTTTATTACGTATCTCTTTAGGCACTAGCAAAATAATTTCTTTTCATTACTACATTAGCTGTGAACTTCTAAATTATAAATACACAGATTATCATATATTAAATTAATCCTATGTCACATTTTCTCATAAAGTGCTTTGTTAAGAAGTTATAAAGCTTTGAAGTTAACTTTTGGATTTATCTGTAGTTAAATAGTGATAAGAAATGTGTTAGTGCTACTAATAAGCACTTAATGAACAACACTAAATGATTAGTAAACCAACTAAAGTTTATAATAAAAAAAATTAGCAAATTTGCTCGGTAATGTACAAAAGGATACAGTGGGGACTGGAAAACTGATTTTGTCTTTGTCGTGATATTGACATGCAGTGGGGACCAACTTTGACAAGGACCAAGGCAGTTCTGAGTATGGTATAATTCAACTACATTGATTAAAAATACAATGTTAATTTGATTAACAGTCCATAAACAAACATATTAATATAATTATGAATTATTTTGACATCATGATGTGATTGGATCACATTAAAGAGCATAGAACAGTCACATTTTTTGTCACTGTTCAGTTAGCTGGGACCAGTGCCTTACTGGTAGCTGCTGTTCACATCGGTTTGGGAGGGGGAAGCGAAGGGTTGCAGCATGAACTTTATTTTATTGCATGTGTCATACAATGTTTTTGTATTATCTAAATTTAACTTTTATTTTAATGAAATGTTCATTAACATCATAAAGCAATTAATGCACCATAAGTTGGTATTTAGAGTTGCAGAAATTGGAATATTTAGCAGCAACAATGCCAGTTTAATAATTGCACTGAAAAGTTAATAAAAACAAGTTAAGATGAAAGCAATAATGTTATACTGATAAACTTGACAAGAAGTTTAAGAGTATTTTTAGCAATTTGTGTAATTATTATGCATGTTTTGGCCAATTTTGAAATTTTTTTTAGGATGAGCTAACTTGCTAAATGTTTTAGCTTCCATAACTCTTTAAATGCTGAACACACATTATAGGAAAATCTAGATGCGATTTGATTAAGAAATCTTTAAATTATCTTCAGTCACATTTTTTTTTCATAGAGGGCTGTTTAAGAAGTTAGTGTTCTGTATCTTAGCTACTATTGACATAACACTGAACTGTAGCTAAAAATAGTAGCTGCTGAGGGTGTATGTAGTGCATATAACAAAGTAACATTTTTTTTTTGTTATTTATAAAAATATTTGATTATCAGGGGAATTAGATCTTTGAATCTTCATTTGTGTTCTTGTAATGTATGTAATATTTTGTTTTATATTTAAAGTGTACTAGGCAGTGATATTCTCTATTGTTTACATAGGTTTCAAGAACACCAAGAATTTCACAAAGTCCTGTTATATTTCCCATTTGGATTTTTTTTGTTGCTGTTTAGATTAGCTCTAGGACTCTTGGTTTGGCCTCTTCTTGTAATACTTCCCAAGTTATCCAAAATAAGATGGTATGCTAATTACAATTGTTTATTTTTTTTGTAAATTTACTCATGTTGCAAAAGAATTGCAAGAATATAAGCTATTAAGGAAATTGTGTACAAATAAGATTTACATTATTAAAGCAATACATTTGTATGTATTGAATAGTAAAGACAGACTCCAGCAATTACAAATGCTCATTGAGCTTTGAATTGGGTTTCTAAACATTCAGGACAGTAAGCTTGTCTGATATGTCATGTCTCACAATCAACCACAAATTATGATGATCAACAGAGTCAAAAGCCTTTCTGAAATCAACAAAGATAGCAACCAAAGGTTTCTGAAACTCTAAACATTTCTCAGAAATCTGCCTGAGTGAAAATATCTGATCTACACATCCCCTACCACTTCTGAATCCACATTGATCATCATGCAATTGCCTGTCAACCAGATTCTTAATACTATTTAGCACAGTCATGGAAAGAACTTTACCTGGAACAGAAAGTAGGCTGATACCTCTATAGTTATCACAAGAACTGCAATTACCTTTTTAAAAAATAGGAATAATAATAGCTCTGGTAAAATCCTTAGGAACCATGTCTTTATCATAAAAGATACTGAAAATTTCAGTCATCCATGTGGTAACTGAAACATTCCCAGCTCCAAGCATTTCTGTAGTAATTTCATCTACCCCTGGGGATTTATTTAGTTTAAGTTTAGAAATCGCCAAAATAACTTCAGACTGTTATAGAAACATTAAAGCCAGTAACACATCTTCATCATTACAAATAATTGGAGTAGAACTAACCACATTGTTTAGAACATCACTGAAACGCTCAGCCCACCTAAGTGACAGATTCCTCACCTTCTATAACATTACCTTGTTTATCCTTCAACCCCTGTATACTTGTTTGTTTTCTACCTCACAAAACACGAACTATTTGGTACAGCTCTCTACTGTTGTGCTGTCTAACTGCTTCCTTGGCTTTTTCAGCCAAGCCATCAAGTCAAAGATTCTTATCAGGAGCAAACTCATCTTTTACACGTTTATTAAGCTCTCTGTAATGCTTTCTGTTAGGACTAGTAGGGTATTGATTAAGGACATTCCTGCAGTTCTTTCTTTCTGAAATAAGCTCAAGTGCTATATCACTCAAATAATTTTGCCTTCATTATCACTCAAATAACACTAGACAACAAATTGAAACTTTTTTTTTATAACGTTCATTAAAAGGATGTTTTTAACTAATTTTGTGGTGCTAAATTCAAATATGGCTGTGAAAAATCTGCAGCATGTACAGTTTTTTTTAAAAAAAATTACAGATTGGTGTATCTCAAATTTCAATGAATACACATATTTGGGAAAGGAAAATAAATGTGACTATTTTATTATTGCAACTAAAAACTCATTAATTAATTACATGATCACAGTGAAAAAAATTAGAAACATAGTTATAGACCACTGAATATAAAGTAACTAATGAAATAATATTGAAATGCAAAATAAGAAAACATGGGTAAGGATATTTTATACTTACAAAAAGTTCATTTTTGTCTTTTATGTGCTGAGGTATCTTCCTTCTGCAAGAACCAGCAGTAGTCACCCATCATTGCTGCATCCCACCTGCCTTGGTATCTCTCCTCCATGTTTGGATATCCTGGTGAAATCTTTCTCCTTGCTTATCGCTGCCAGCTCCTAAGTTCTTGGGAAAGAAGTTTGAGATGCTAGTGCAAGAAATGGATCTTCAGAGACATTCGGCAGCCAAGATTTTCATAGTTTTTGAGAAGATCTTGAATGAATTGATGGTAGTTTTCCTCTTTGTAATTCCCCAGAAAACCTTTACTACAGACGTGAAGGATTCCAGACAGTGTGCTCCTTCATATTCAATTTTGCTTCGAAGATAGTATCATTCAGTAGCTTCCTGATTCGAGGACCAACAAATGTCTCTTCTTTGAGTTTGGCATCACTTAGTTTTGGAAATTTTTCCTTCAAGTGCAAAAATCCTTCACCAGTTTTGTCCATAGCCTTTACAAAGTTTTTCATAAGCCCCAGTTTGGTGTGTAGTGGTGGGAGCAGAACATCAGAGGGATCAACTAGAGGCTTACACCTCACATTACTCTTTCCAGGAATAAAAACATCTCTTTTGGGCCAGTCTTTTATTTTGTAGTGTTCCTTTTTGCTCCTACTATCCCACAAACACAGAAAACAGCAAAATTTTATGATGCCTCCTTGAAGCCCAGCAAGAAAGATGTGACTTTTAGGTCACCACATATTGTCCACTTAAACTGGTCATATTTTATAGCAGTGAGTATTTTTTCCATGCTTTCATAAGTTTCCTTCATTCCCACAGTGTGTGACACTGGAATGGAAGGTTTTTGGTTTCCTTTATGCAAAAGAACAGCTTTTAAGCTGAATTTTGGCGAATCTATAAATACACGCCATTTCTTAGGGTTGTAAGTTGTTCCAATTTCTTCCATCAGTCCTGAAATATCTGTGCAGAAATGCAAACCATCGTATATCTCGTAAGCCAAATTTCTCTTTCTGAACAGAGAAACTCTGTACCCTTTGCTAGAAGATTCCACTCTTGAACTTAAAACCTCAGCTTGTTGTTTGGAAAGTCTCAGGTCTCGAACAAGATCATTTAGTTCATTTTGCTGAATCAGATGAGGCTCATCTAATTTTTTGGGGGTGTATATAGGATCAGGATATGTATAACTGATGCAAATGACTAGTTGGCTCACACCAAACCATTGGAACTGCAAAGGGATGAATTTTCCAACAAAGCACAAAATGCAGCACACATTCGAGCCATGTTTTTTCCTGATCTCCAACATAACATCCAAAATACAAGTTATAGGCTTTCTTCACAATCTTTGTCAAAGAACGACCTTGGGATTTTAATATATAATTTCCACACACATAATAAAACGTATCTGGCACAATAACACATCTGCAATGCTGCCTTTGTGCCATATAAACACCAAAATTCACTATTCAATGTACAGCACATATTCCTTCTAAAATGAAAGCAAGAAGAATGGCAGTCTGAGATTTAGATTACTGTTACATGCTTTCTCCCACTTGGCAATCAGTGTTGCCAGCCACAGAAAGTAAAATATCTAGTGTCCTCCCACTTGATGTGCTAGCCCTTTTTTAAAACCAGATCTGAAATCAGCACCTGAAAAATAGTTAAAGGCAGCTACAGTTGTTCATATTATGAAAACCTTGTAAACCAGTGTAGTCAGTGCCTTCAAACTATCATCTGCCAACTGTTTTTAATCAAATTTGTTGAAATAAAAAAATGTTGTTTTTTAAGTAGAATGTGTTAAAACTGTGCTTTAGTGTGGTAAGAGCTGCTGCTTCCCTACCCCTATTTAATACAATGTTATGACTTGCACCAGTGTCAGCAAAATTAGTAAGTGGTATTTTTTGTTGTATAAATTTCAAAATCATTGCTTTCTGTAGGTGCCACCTAACAAAAATTGCTTAATAATTATATGATGGTTATTTGGTTGTTTTTTGAGGTGGCATGTATTTTTTGAGTGATGATTGGCCTTGAAAGTGATCATTTATATGGTGTAATTATATATGAATGCCCATACTTTAAAAAGTGTTTTATTTCATTAAATAATGAAGTAACAAAAGTAATTTTGTGTCCAAAATGACAAGAAACTTTTAAAATTTACTTTTTGTGATAGCATGGAGTTTGTAACACATGGTGGCACTAGTATCACATTGTGAAGTTGTAAAAGTAATTACAATCACAACTCTAGTACTTAAAAAATTTGATAATACATGATTGTTGGCTGTGTATACAATTAAAAAATTAATCTTGAGATTAGCTAGTAGTGCTCATTGATGTATATAGTTAAATTGCTTTACAGCGCAATTTTCTTATGACAGATACTTTTTGCTCGGATAGTACTTGCAACCCCCCCCCCCACACACACACACACTTTTATTAAAAGGTTGTTAGTATGAGAGAGAGTGATTTACTTACCCTTGAATTCTTGTCTTGGCTGGTGCAAGTGACAGCTGTAAGGTGGGGTTATCAGTCCCTTGTTTCCACTTTTCAGTGCATGTGTTGTTGATTGGACATAGATGTGACCTCAGCTGTAGTTACCAGTCCTGGTTTTCTTAATAGTTGTTGATATCGATGTCATTACTTTGCTGACTATAGTTGCACATATATGTCAGATAGTATTTGCTACTGGCAATCATATCTTTCTACTAAGCACTGGTACTGTCATGTGCTGATAACATTATTATGGCACCAATCTCAAGAATCTTAAGTTTTTAACATAATTAACTCAACTGGACATTAAAGAATTTAACAACTTTAAAAACCTTCCTGCAACATGTTTCGCTGCCCTCCATCTCAGGGCTTCATCAGGCATCTACTAAAATGGAAGAATCTCCAATTATGTTAATGGCTGCTCTTGCAGTTGTGGTGATTGGCAGCGTGCAACAGGAGGTTCCACGCCTCTGGTAGGTGCGGATTTTCTATATAGCAGAGCGACTCCTTATGTAAATGTATTAAAATGGTTTCTGCATATCGTAATTGGAATTTTATTTGTGGTGCTATAAGAGGTGTATATGTTAGATTATTTATTTTAAGTTTGTTATCAATTATTGTGTGTGCTAAAGCTGTATTAGGTTTTTGAATTTTAATGTCATTTAATTGTTTGGACATACACTGCTCTTACGTACAATTATGTTTTCTCAATATATTTACCCCCCTGTTGGGGGAAGTTTATCATGATCATTTATTACTATTTTCTTGATACTTTTATTTATGGTGGTAGGTAATCTAGTGTCATATTTTTTAATATGTTATTATGGTAGCTAGGTAGTCACTGGAAGGAGAGTGATGCACCAATCCCCTGTGATGATGCATAGAACCGGCTAGGCCTAGCACCTAATGTCCGACCCCGCCTTCTCGTGGTGCAGACCGTTAGTACCTTTCGAAAGAGATACTCTCTTGTGGAAGTGAACGGAAGGGGAGGGCTGCCAGATTAGTGTGGCCTACTGATCTGGACAACTATGGCTACTTTTCTTTTTTTTCTACCCTGCTGAGGAGTGGTCAACCACACAGGGTCCTGGTGCTGACCATATAAACCCACTGGACTGGACAGATATATGGCTCTGAGCTTGATTATGGATCCTGATTTTGCTGCACTGGTGGGCTTCTGTGGAGAGAAAATCTTCCGCTATGTTTTCTGTTTGTTTGTGGGTTGACAGCCCCAAGTGAATAGATTCACAGGATATGTTTATCAGCTGGTGGATAATCCTGAGCAGAAGTCATCGCAGGCACCTGAACTCTTTGCTTCTATTGGCATCGTCAAATTTTACATTGGAGGAAGTCTTCCAGTGTAGATGGCTTCAGCCTTTAGTAGTGGGGGAACGGGTCTTGCCCCATGTCTGTGATTAGGGGGCTGTTTGATATTGTCAGCATTCCCTCTCCCAATAAACGTAGTTTCTTTAAACATCCCGCTAACCATTTGCTCTCCATAGGTAGTTGGAATGTGAGGACTCTGCACAGAGCTTTTTCTCTTGATGTCCTCACACAAGAATTTCCACCATTATAATTTAGATATTCTCGGCTTGCAAGACACCAGATAGACAGATAAAGGTCAGATTCTTAAAAATAATCTTAAATTTCTCTTTTCAGGAAGGGACGACAATAAGCATCACCAAGCCGTGGGTCTGCTTCTCAGCAGACACGCTAGAGATGCACTTCTAAAATATGAGTGCATTAATGAAAGGTTTCTTACAGCAAAATTTCAGACAAGCGTTAAAGACCTGAATGTTATCTGCTGTTATGACCCCACTGAGGATGCCGATGAGGATGAGAAGGATAGGTTTTATGAACAACTTCAGGATATTTTGAATTCTGTCAAGAAAGGAGATATTACCCTTGTTCTTGGTGACTTCAATGCCAAAGTTGGTACTGACTCAGACCTTTGGGGAGGAGAAATAGGCCCTTTAGGTATTGGTAGCTGCAATGGCAATGGGCAACGTCTCCTACAGGTAGGGTAAACTCAATGGATTCAGAATAACTAACACTTATTACAAACACCGCGACATACATAAGTACACATGGGTTTCACCTGATGGGCTGCATAAGAATATGATTGATTACATATTAATTAACAGCAAATGGGCTAGTTCTGTTAGGAATACCAGGGCATATAGGGGAGCTGAAATTGGATCTGACCATTACCTTGTTAAAAGTGTGTTGCAACTTAAACTTAAAAAGTGTTGTGCTAGGGTTAAAAAATTTACCTTTAATACTGATGCTCTGAAAGATCCAGTTATAGCCAAAGCTTACCATGATAGGTTACTTAGTCATTATGACAGTCATGGTTTGCTTACTACTGAAGTTGAGGAAGAATGGGATCATTTTAAACAGGCTTTTTTGGACACTAACAGTACTCTTTTAGGAAAAAAGGAGCAGAAGAGGCAGAATTATCTGAGTGATGAGGCACTTGAGCTTATTTCGGAAAGAAAGAACTGCAGGAATGTCCTTAATCAATACCCTACTAGTCCTAATAGAAAGCATTACAGAGAACTTAATAAACGTGTAAAAGATCAGTTAGCTGCTGATAAGAATCTTTGGCTTGATGGTTTGGCTGACAAAGCCGAGGAAGCAGTTAGACAGCACAACAGCAGAGAGCTGTATCAGATAGTTAATGTTTTGTGTGGTAGAAAACATACAGGTATACAGGGATTGAAGGAAAAACAAGGTAAAGTTATAGAAGGGGAGGATTCTGTCATGGCTAGGTGGGCTGAGCATTTCAGTGATGTTCTAAACAGTGGTTAGTTCTACTCCCATTGTTTGTAATGATGATAGATGCATTGGCAGCTTTAATGTTGGCCCTATAACACAATCTGAAGTTATTTTGGCTATCTTTAAACTTAAACTTCATAAATCCCCAGGGGTAGATGAAATTACTACAGAAATGCTCAGAGCTGGGAATGTTTCGATTACCACTTGGATGACTGAAATTTTGAATAACTTTTATGATAAAGGCATGGTTCCTAAAGATTTTACCAGAGCTATTATTATCCCTATTTTCAAAAAAGGTGATCACAGTTCTTGTGATAACTATAGGGGTATCAGCCTACTCTCTGTTCTACGTAAAGTTCTTTCCATGATTGTGCTTAATAGAATTAAGAATCTGGTTGACAGGCAATTGCGTGATGAGCAATGTGGATTCAGAAGTGGTAGGGGATGTGTAGATCAGATATTTTCACATAGGCAGATTCTTGAGAAATGTTTAGAGTTTCAGAAACATTTGGTTGCTAGCTTTGTTGATTTCAAAAAGGCTTTTGACTCTGTTGATCGTCATAATTTGTGGTTGATTGTGAGATCATATGGTATACCAGACAAGTTAGTTAACATAATGAAAGCTCTCTATAATAACACTGAGTCATGTGTGAGAGTTGGTAAGTCTTGTAGCAATTGGTTTAGCATTACGTCTGGTGTTCGGCAAGGGTGCATTTTGTCTCCTTTTCTCTTTAGTTTGGTTGTTGATTATGTTATGCGAAATTCACTTCAAGGGAAAGATTTTGGCCTTAAATGGGCTGGAGATACGAAAATTTCTGATTTAGATTATGCTGATGATTTAGCCCTTTTGGCAAATGATGTTGATGAGATGAACTCTTTCATTCGAGCTGTTGATGAGACTGGTAGTAGAGTAGGTTTGGTTATAAACAGAGAGAAAACTAAAGTGATGAAAATTGGTCAGGGAGGTTGTGATTCAGTTAATCTGAATGGTTGCAGTCTTGAGCAGGTGTCACAGTTTAATTACCTTGGGAGCTATGTAACTGATACTGGTGATGTGTGGCATGAGATTAACAGACGAATAGGTATTGCTACCGGGACTTTTAAGAATCTATGGAGATTGTGGAGAAATAGGCGTATACACCTAAAGACTAAAATTAGACTGTATAATAGTTTAGTTCTTTCTAGGGTTAGTTATGGTAGTGAAACTTGGACGCTGTGAACAAGATAACAGGAAACTAGATGCTTTTGATTCTAGATGCTTACGCAGTATCTTGGGTATTAGGTGGTTTAACTTTGTAACTAATGATGAGGTTAGGCAAAGGAGTCTGCAACCTCCTTTAAGCAGCATATTGTGCAGAGAGAGACTCCGCTGGTTTGGCCATGTTGCCCATGTGGATAATTATAGATTGGCGAATAGGGTTATGAACAGTGTGCCTAGAGGCCTCAGAAGGAGGGGAAGACCTAGGATGCGGTGGGCAGACAATGTCAAACAGGACCTTGTTAGAATTGGTGTGCAGTGGCCGGATGCAGCAGATGTAGCTCAGGACAGATATGCTTGGAGAATTAAACTGCGCGGTCTGGTTGGACCTCTGTAGCCCATGGCTGCTTGAGGATGATGATGATAATGTCTAAGATACTCCTGGTATGTGAGGAAAATTGTAGATATTTAAATTTTACTTCATGGGGGTTAGGATTAGGTTGAGAGTCTTGCTGACTTTTGTATTTTGTCCTCTAGCAATTTTATAACTGAAATTTAATTCTTTCTCTAATGCATTTTTTTTAATAATATATTTAAATGCTCTTAAAAAATAAGGGCTGATTGTAGATTTTTTATACTTCATTGGATGTGCTGATGCAAAATTTATTATATTTGGAATAAGTGTATGTTTTCAATATACCTCTATTTCACATTTTGGTCTTCTTAATATATCTTAGTATAGTAATTCATCATTACTTTCTGATTCATGTGTAAACTGTATAGTAGGTAAAATACTATTAAGTGTATCTATTAAAGTTTGTAATTTATATTATAGGGTGATCCCAAAAAATAAGCACCTCATCTATGTAATGAATATATAAAGAGGGTTTAAACTTATTAAACCCTCTTTATATATTCATTACATACATTTAGGTTTTCTAATGCCATGTTTTCAACATGTCACATTACGACATCTGCCATAAGCCCCGACAGTGGTGATTCCTTTGGGACCCAGTCTGTCTGAACCCATGCCTATTGATTAACAATGAACCAGTTGGAGTTGGTAGCCAGGTTCAGGGCCTTGTGTATGCTGAAGTACTCCTGGGCTATGGGCCTTGCTGCCTTCAACCATTCAGCCTTCAGGTGCATCGCTGCAACCAAACGTGGTGTGTTGGGATATATAGCAATATGACATCTAAAGAGTGAATGGTCATTGTCTCCTTAACTGGGGTATGTTGTATAATACTAATAGCCTCATAAGCAGCTGCTTGAGGGGGTATTTATTTATTTTATAACATGAGGTAACAATATACTTGGTGGGAGTAAAAAAAAGGGTGTGAAAAAAAATCAAAAAGTGCTCTTTCTGAATTTATATGTAGGGGATTTGCACTTACTAGGGGCTCAAAAAGGGTTATCTTTATGTAACTTTATTTTTATGAATAATTGAAGTATGTCAGGGTACATGGGCGGTATTCAATTTTTAGCTATATCACTTGGTAAAAAGGGATTCCTTTTTAATTCTGCTAATTTATTTAATACTTTAGGTATTAGGTTAGCTACCAGTGATAAATCAATAAATTTTTTTCTGCAAAATATTTATTGATTTATCAATGCCAAAAGAGCAGCAGGTAATGCTGTGATTATCATCTATGCCTACCAATGGTTTGCAATTTAAGTCTGTTATTGTATTATTAATTTTCAACTCATAACTAGTTTTATCCATTAATACTATTTGATCTGTTTTATCTGCTAGTACTATTTTAAGTTTGGGGTTACACTTCAAATTATGCAATATTTTTTAATATCCTGATTTTTATTTTTATCTTTTTTAGTTTGTTGGTACTTTATACTCCGGAACAATTAAAACATTCTTTATCTTTCTGTGTACTAGGTATATTATTTATGGATTGTTCAATTTAAGGTATTAATTCTTTTAAATGATAATTAGAATTGTTATATGCATATTTAGCTTCTTGTTGTAAAATTCTGTTTTGATCCTCATCTGGGGTGGGGGTGGCTCAGTCAGTAGCGTGCCAGGCTTGTAATCTGTAATTCCCAGGTTCAAGTCCCAGCTGGGGCCAGTGTTGAGATTTATCTCCGCAAAATTCCCTGCCCTGCCCATGGTCAGTAGGGGGCACCGATGGGCTTGGAAAGGCCGTTGGATGGGACATTAAACCATGGCCCTGTGTGCGAGAGAGTCATACCCCATGCACGTTAAAGAACACACTGGATGGCCTTGATGGGAGGCTGCCATCTGTCTCCCAACAGCTGTTCCAGTGGGTCCCTCCCCCAACCTTCTCTGAGCCTTCGGGGTCCATGTGACCTGGCCATTTAGCCCATGGTGTGCAAAAAAGTGCCACTCAGAGGTACAACAACTCAAATGATCCTCATCTAATGTACAACTTGAAAGATTTAAATATTTTTTAACAGGTGCTGTATGCACTTTTTTTGCTGCCTGTCTATTTTCTTTACTTGTATTAACCTGTTGTTGCTTTTTAAAATTTCTAATTTATTATTGTATATTTGATTAATTCTTTCAGTTTCTGTATCAGTCTTTTTATATATATTCATTACATACTTTATATATGCCATTAGTATTATTAGTATATTTATTTTTTTATTTTATTTTTTATTCTATAAAAGTAATTATAATCACTGCTCTAGTACTTTATATATATGCCATTAGTTGATTTAAATTCTATACTGCTTATAACATTAGTAAGTTTTTAAATATTCCTTTTGTATTACTTTCTTTTGCTCTAATATCAGTTCGAACCTTCTTGATCACCTAATTTAGTCTCATCTATTTGTAATGTAGGTATTAGGCAATTATCAAAACTTTTTTTAGGTATTACCAGAAACTTAGGTGATTTAGATAATTGTAAAAAAAAAAGTTCCCACGTTTTTACAATTAGTTAAAAATTTAAGATTAAGAAACTTTCGATTTAGGGCAACCCTCGTATTAACAAATTTCTTAGCCTCCATACTTAGGCCTGTGCAGTATTTAATTGTGTTCTATTCTATAAATAATATCCCATGGCCGAGTGGTTAGCGCGCTTGGCTACTGATCTAAGGGACCTGGGTTCGAGTCCCGTGTAAGGCATGGCTGTTTGTATCGGTTTTCTGCTGAGGGCCTGCCATCCTCATAGACCTTCTACTATGGCATATAAACTGACAGGCTCCTGTCAGACCTCTGTGGCCAAGCAGCTGCTTGAGGGGGTATTTATTTTTTTTATTTTATTTTTTATTCTATAAAAGTAATTATAATCACTGCTCTAGTACTTTAAAATCACTAGATCCAATTTCCAAATCACTAGATTTGGTAGAGGTGGATTGATATTGTGGCCCCTGAGAAGTCTGATTTGACACTATTGAACTTTTTTTTTGGGGGGGGGGAGGGGAGAATATGTTAAAAGCATTTTGTATTCTGAAAAAATTTATAATTTATGGCACTTAAAGGAAAGAATCATTGCTGCTGTTGCAAGTGTTATTCCAAACTTGCTGATGTGAGTTTGGCATTTTGTATATAATTATTTTAGTTACAAAATTAAAAAAAAAAAGTATCACTTTAAAATGGGTGTTTTTGTATTATGACACTGTACAGAGCATCTGCTGCTTAGGGATGATCTTCAGCTTAGCATTCAGGTTCTCCACATGTGAGATCAAAGAATTAAGCATTTTTAATAATAAAGGCACAGTGCTAATTTGCATCCCTTAAAAATTTCAAAGTATTTACCATTGAGTGTTATTACATTATTACATACATTTAGGTAGGACTTTCACCATGCAGTTTATGCAACAAAAATGGACATTTTGTAACATTTTAACAAAATGACCAAGAAATAATAAAAATTGCATTTGCAAATTATCTTCTGTAAGTGTGTGGTGGTGGTGGTGGGGGGGGGAACTAGTAAGTGAAAAAAAAATATTTTTATTTTTTTTTATTTTTAACCTTTGACAGAAGGTTTATTGAGCTTGTAGGTACTCTTCAGTCAGAAATAAAGAATAAAGACCACATAAAATTCAGGGTAACATTCTAACTTCAGCATGCTATAACTGCCAGTGATATCATCAATAGGAAGAGATTCTTGTTTTTATGCTCTGCTAGAAACATTGTAATTGGTACCATCATTGCAATTGTAACATATAGTGAAAATTTAGTGCAGTTGTTTAGACTGAAATGCAACAGTGATGGCACATAATGGAATAAAGTTAAAATTTATTTCTAAATGTTCCTTGGGTTGTTATGACTGTCAACAATGCATAGAAAAATAGTAGATGATGATGGTGATCTAGTAGGCATTATTTGATATTTATATATTAATTTAGAGTTTACAATTTACAGTAGTTTCTTATATATGTATTGTACATATCATCAATTAGAAATGCTCTGTTTATATTAATAGGCTTATTTTGAGAACGTTTTACCCTGTTCTTGGTATATTTATCAAGTTTGATGGCAGAAACTGGAATGAAGCTGTTAAGTTACTTGTAAGCAATCACATTAGCATTTTAGACCATCTCCTTGTTGACTTTTTCCTTCCCTGCAAATTGGTAAGCAACTTATTAATTACTTATAATTATGATTTAAAATAATTTTGTATTCAAAAGTATTTTACCACTTGGAAGAGATATTTAAAGTGTTAGAAACTGTAGAAGTTATTTGGCCTCTAAAGGACATTAAGCCGTCCTGTAGCTGAGTGGTTAGCACACATGACTACTGATTTAAGGGACCTGGGTTCAAGCCCCGGACAAGGCATGGACATTTGTGTTGCTTTACTGCTGAGGTCCTGCCATCCTCACAGACCTTCTACTATGGCATATAAACTGACAGGCTCCTGTCAGACCTCTGTGGCAAGCAGCTGCTTGAGGGTGTTTTTTTTATTTTTCAAAGGACATCATAAATAATTGTTTCACTGAATGAGATTTAATGGGTAGTCCAAAAACTCTGCAGTGACATGTATGTATTAAAAGTAGGTTAAACAATTGTAGATGGAATTATGTTTTCAAGTAAATTGAAACTCATGAAAGAAATAAAAAAGAGTATATTTATTTTGTAAAATAGGGACAGATTTGTTGGGAAAAGTTATATTTGTTATACGAGAGATTGGGCCTCCAGAGAAAATTAATGTTGAAGAATTTAGTAAAAAGCCAGGCCAAAAATGCACCAAGCGAAAGCGATACCAGATAAAAGGAGAGCCAGACAAAAGAAGCTGTCCATATTCTACTGAACAGCCTTTTTTTGTATGTATATTACCATGCAAACTAGATTCAATGTAATTGCTGAAAAACTGTTGGAAAGTTTAACTCTTTTTAAACATATATTGATCCTCCACCATATTTTCCAAATACCTAACTGCACAGTCCCAAATTTCATACATGGATTCATATTGTGCCACCTTATATTAAAAATTCAAGTCTCGTCCTATATATAAGGCAATTTAGAACCTTGAAACATTTTTTCACGATTTTCGTATTTTATTGGAATTTTCTTTTTAACGCTTTTTGATTTAAACATTGAATGTTACCAATTAGCAAGTGTAAAAATATTATGTTTCCTAGAGATGACAGTATTTCATAGTAATGTTCCAACTTTAACTAATATTTTATTAATAGATCCTGTATTTGAATCCAGAGGAAGGCACAAATATTTCTGATTTTGCAACATTACTGAGATTAAACTTAATTCTAAGTGGCATTCTTTTATACAGGTTAGCAATTGTATGCAGTCAGAGAGCTGGAGTATGCCACCTTTCTGGAGAAATTTTGAATTCAGCATTCACAGAAGTGAAGATCCTAATAGTTTTGTTAACACTTTACAAAAACAGGTTATAGGTAAGTGTTAAATATGGCATAGATAAACTTTTATCTCTTACATCAGTGTAACAAAATGCAGTTAAAGATTTCAAGTAAATATTAATCTCTCAAGTTTACAGATCTTGTATTTTGAGAGGTTGAATAATTAGCTAACAGAGCAATTGGCATAACATAAGGGCACTTTGTAGGGAAAGCATGTATATTATTAACATTTTTCATACATAAGCCCTCTCATCATCAACATTCTCCTCCTCCTCAAGCAGCCATGGGCTATGGAGGTCCAACCAGACAGTGCAATTTAGTTCTCCAAGCAAGTCTGTCCTGAGCTACATCTGCATCTGGCCACTGCACACCAATTCTAATTAGGTCCTGTTTGACATTGTCTGCCTACCGCATCCTAGGTCTGCCCCTCTTTCTGAAGCCTTTAGGCACACTGTTTATAACCCTATTTGCCAATCTATAATTATCCATACGGGCAATATGGCCAAACCAACGGAGTCTCTCTCTGCACAATATGCTGCTTAAAGGAGGTTGCAGACTCCTTTGCCTAACCTCATCATTAGTTACAAAGTTGAACCACCTAATGCCCAAGATACTGCGTAAACATCTAGAATCAAAAGCATCTAGTTTCCTGTTATCTTGTTTACGAAGTGTCGAAGTTTCATTGCCATAACTAAACCTAGAAAGAACCAAACGACTATAGCCTGATGGAAAAAAAAATGTATAAGATTCCCTATGTTGACTATATATGGGATTCTTTATAACCTAAATTAAGTCATTGCATATATAACATAAGAGCACATGAAATGTAACTATGAGGAAATCAAGGTTTTTTGATAATATAAAATGTTTTGTCATACTAAAAATTGTTTCTATTACAGAAAAATATTTCCAGTTGTATCATTAATATGTAGGTTTATATTTTTGTAATATATATATATTTCCAGGTTTTGATAAACTGATAATAAATATTTATACATTCTGTGATCATTGAATTATGATCACACTGCCCAATGCTGCAGAATGAAAGCTGATGAATGCCAACAGTGGCAGTATTCAATTCATGTAAGTTTGTGATACTTGTGAATTAAAAAGCTACACAAATAATAATCAAATGATAGAATTTATCAGAATTTGAAAGAGGCATGATTGTTGGTGCCAGATGTATGGGTGCCTCTTTGTAAGAAACCGTACACCTTAGTTCCAGAGCATCTATTGTAAAAGTGTATGGAGACTGAAATACTGAAGGAAGAATAACCAGTTAGTACAAAAATTGTGGTAGGAGATTGATCCAGTCTCCTTTGCTGGCCAATAGTTGAGTCACTTACTTGCAAATAAAATGCTGGACAGACAGCAAATTTCCAGTAGGACAATGTATCAAAACTCTCCATTGTTTGGGATATCAGTAGATGCCCACAATGATATCCACTCTTAACCCCTTAAACTGAAACTGTGACTTGCATGTACTTGAGACATCAACCCGTGGAAGATTGGTAAAAGATCTGCTGTTAAATATCTAAGGCAAAAACAGTATACACCAGAGAACCACAACATTATGACCACCTTCCTAATATGATGTTGGTCCTCCATGTGCCACCAAAACAGCTCTAACCATGCAAGGCATGGATGCTACAAGATTTCTGAAGGTGTCTTGTGATACCAACATGTTATCAGCAGATCCTTTAACTGTTGTAAATTACGTGGTTGAGCTGCTGCAGATTGGATATGTTGTTCCAACACAAACCACAGATGCGCAATTGGATTGAAGTTTAGGGAATTTGGAGGCGAGTACAATACCTGGAAGTCTTCCTCATCATTTCTCTTCACCTTTCCTGCGAATCATTCTCGAACAATCCGGGCAGTGTGGCATGATGCATTTTCTGCTGAAAGAAGGCACTACTAGAGAGGAATACCATTGCCATGAAAGGATGTACCTGGTCTGCAATAATGTTTAGGCAGGTGGTAGATGTCGTTTCCTGCACATGAATGACTGAACCCAGGGTTACCCAGAAGAACACTGCCCAAAGCATTACACTTCCTCCACTGGCTTGTTTTCGTCCCATGGTGCATCCTGGTGCCAACATTTCCGCAAGTAAATGCCACACTCGTACCCGGCCGTCCACATGGTGCAACAGGAAACAGTTCATCGGATCAGATGACCTTCTTCCAATCATTCAAGGTCCAGTTTTTATGCTCACGTGCCCATTGTAGGCACTTTTGATGGTAAACCAAAGTTAGCATGTGCACTTGGAGTGGCCTGTGGCTATGCAGCCCTATTTACAGCAGGGTTCGATGTACTGTGTGTTGTGACCCATTACTTCCGTCACCAGCATTCAAATTACGAGCAAATCGCGCCACAGTATACCTTCTGTTGGCTTGTACCATACAGGATTCGCTCACCTCTAGCATCGATGAACCGTAGTCAGCCCACACCTTGCTGGCAGTTCATGGTTTTTCCTTCCTTGGACTACTTTTTGAAGGTACTAACCATGGCTGACCATGAGCACCCTACAAGCCTTGCTATCTTGGAAATGCTCTGACTCAGTCATCTGGCCATTACAATTTGGCCTTTGTCAAATTCACTTAACTCTGCTGCCATTCCCATCTGAAGAACAAGAATAACACTGATTAACAGAGCTCAGTACCAGATGCTATTTATACCATTTCATGACCTTCACATGCGCTGTTGTTTACCTGCAGTTGCTTCGATTTGCATTAAGATGCGCTGGTCATAATGTTTTGGCTCTTTGATGTATGTCATATGCATTGTACAAATAATACAGGCTAGTAGCAGTGGTGACATGGGTACAGGATGTTCTGTTGAAATGAATCATCTGGTGTGGGTATGGCAATATATGAATGGTGTGGACTGCTTGGACATTATTGCAGTTCAGGTGCATTCTTCAATTTTAGTATTATTCCCCAATGGTGATGGCATATACTTCAACAAGACAGTGGATCATGTCATTGTATACATATTTTATAAGTATGGTTTACAGAACTTTTGACAACTTCCTCCTTGACATGGCCAGTCAATCCCACAGATCTCAACCCTATTGAATTCTGTAGCATGTTGTGTAACAGGCAGTTGGTTGGGCTGATACACCATTGGCCACTGTTACTCAAATGTCAGATGCATTGTAATCAGCTTAGCTGATAGATAGAAATATTACAAAGTGAAAACATTAGCTCATTTTTTTTTTTAAATGAGCTAATGAGATCATTCAAAAACTGATATGAAGTGTAACCCTCAATTGGTTGTGCAGAATTTTTGTAGCATAAAGTTGAATGTTGGCCTGTGTACTCTGTGACCTCAAAACACCATTTGAGAGTTAAAACATTCTCATTTGTATGAAGCAGGATACTCTCTGGCAACAAGGGGTGGGGGTGGCTCAGTCGGTAGCGCACCAGGCTCGTAATCTGTAGTTCCCAGGTTCGAGTCTCAGCTGGGTCAGCGTTGAGATTTATCTCCGCAAAATTCCCCACCCTGCCCACGGTCAGTAGGGGACACCAATGGGCTTGGAAAGGCTGCCTTCCGTCGGATGGGATGTTAAGCCGTGGCCCCGTGTGCAGGAGAGCCATACCCTGTGCACATTAAAGAACACGCTGGATGGCCTTGACGGGAGGCTACCATCTGTCTCCCAACAGCTGTTCCAGTGGGACCCCTCCCCCAACCTTCTCTGAGCCTTCGGGGTCCATGTGACCTGGCCATTTAGCCCATGGTGTGCACAAAAGTGCAGCTCAGAGGTAAAACAACCCAACCCAACTCTGGCAACAACTGTATTAGAATTTAGAGGTCAAAATTTTTGTTGACTAACATGATTTTTCTCATTTTTATTATATATCTTAGGAATGAAATGAATCCAAACAGCAAACAATTTTCTGTAAACTATAGATACAAATCAGAAAACAATACATGCTCTAAGTAAAGTAGACCAGTGGGAGGTTTTGTAATGAAATGTTCTATTATTTAAATTTGATCCTTTTAGATGATTGAAAACAAGCCCTTTTTTTTGGATGGTGGTAGTGTGTGTGTGTGTCTGTGTGTGGGGGGAGGAGGGGGGCATACATTACCCTCCCTACATTATCAGTTGAAAAGTTAATGTCACAAAAAATTCGAAGCTTCTAATTCCAGGAACAGAAATTTAATGGTGTCTATGAGCTTGAAAAACAAAAAATTATGTTAAGTAATTTTTATTAAAAACTATATCACTGTCTAAGTTTAAAACAACGGTATACTACAGTTAAATTGAAGAGACATGGTAACACCTAAAGACCATTTGTCAAAGTCAGTTCAAACTGAACTATGTGCTTATATTTTAAAAAGACTAAAGCATTTGTATGATACATTACTGCCATAGATAAAGCTGGAATTTGTCCACTAATTATTATAAAAGTATCCGCTGCAATTAAAATGGATAACAGATACGTATTTAACAAATAAATTGATAACTTATTATTATTGTCTAAGTAAGTACAAAAATGTAAGAACGATTACAAATGGTATTAAGGCCGTGCAAGGCACAATTGTGCTATGAATACTAACGATTAAACTACCGATAAAACGTCCAATGAGATGAAATAGACGAAGAGTTCAATAACATGCTGTAGAATTTATGCACAATTTATCACAGTTGGTCTCTATTGCCTGACCAATTACCTTACCATGGTTGAGCAATACAACCTAAAGGTCTGTGTACCTGACCTATTACCTTACCTTACCAAAGTTCTTATTAGCAGTAATGTACAAATGCATAGATGTATGCATCAGTACCAAATGGTGCTCTGGGCAAGGAATGTTCAAAGTTTAGATATAATATCAAATTGCTTTTAACGTCGAATTTTCTTAAGGTGAATGCATAATAATCTAAGACAGTTGCATCAATAGCACAAGGTTAATGAATCAATAAAACGTTACCATTCCCCTCAAGGGCTGAAATTCCGTTATGGACCAATGCATTTCTTGACTCGAAAGTTTTCGAGGCCTTGAAAATGTGACCAAACTTTTGGGTCAAGAAACGCTTTGGCCCATGATGGAATTGCAGCCCTTGAGGGAAATGGTAATGTTTTATTGATTTATTAACCTTGTGCTATTGATGCAATTGTCTTAGATTGTTATGCATTTTCTTTAAGAAAATTAGATGTTAAAAGCAGTTTGATATCATATCTAAACTTTGAACATTCCTTGCTTAGAGCACCATTTGGTATCGATGCATACATATATGTATTTGTACATTACTATTAATAAGGTGCGTCAGAAAACTTTGGTACAGACCTTTAGGTTGTGTTGGTCAGGTAAACAGAGACCAACTGCGACAAATTGTGCATAAATTCTACAGCATGTTATTGAACTCTTTGTCTACTTCATCTCATCGGAAGTTTAATTGTTAGTATTCATAGCACAATTGAGCCTTGCACGGCCTTAATACCATTTGTAATCGTTCTTACGACATTTTTGTACCTTACTTAGACAATAATAAGTTAACAATTTATTTGTTAAATACGTACCTGTTACCCATGTTAAATTGTAGCACATACTTTTATAATAATTAGTGGACAAATTCCAGTTTTATCTATGACAGTAATGTATCATACAGATGCTTGTAGTCTTTCTAGCATATAAGCATATAAGTCAGTTTGAATTGAGTTTAACGAAAATGGTCTTTAGGTGTTACCGTGTCTCTTCAATTTAGCTGTAGTATGTTGTTATGTTTTAAACTTATACAGTGATATAAATAATAAAAAATAAATAAATATCTCCTCAAGCAGCTGCTTGCCACAGAGGTCTGACAGGAGCCTGTCAGTTTATATGCCATAGTAGAAGGACTGAGAGGATGACAGGACCTCAGCAGAAAAACAACACAAACAACCATGCCTTACCCGGGGCTCAAACCCAACTCCCTTAGATCAGTTGCCAAGCACGCTAACCACTCGGCCATGGGACGGCACACAGTGAATCTGTGAGATCTGTGAACTGCAAATCTGTGAGATTAAAATAGTGTGGAAAAGGTGATTTATGGACCAGTAGAATTACATAATCTCAGTATTGTATAGCATATGAGAATGTGTGAAGTTTGTTGTACCATGTACTCCTAGTTTCATGATAGGTGGTTCCTAGAAATGGCTGTATAAATTAATAATGCTCAAAAAGAGATTTACCTTATAGTTATTTCACTGTGGGGAATAATAATTTTGGGTAATTTCTTAATTTTATTGTAATCAAAAATATTAGAAAACAATGTTTATGAAAAAAATATTAATATTGAGTACAGTACATTTGACATTTAAACATTTGTAACAAAATTAAAGAGCCTGATTTAGGAATAGAATAATATTTTGAATTAAGGGCAACTTGACTAGAAAGAACTTTTTTTTTTCTGCAGTGAAAAGAAAAACAAATGCAGTACATTAAAGTAGAAGAGTATAGTAATACATTTAGAATAATTATGGGCCATTTAATGGCATTGCATCTGGAAAAGGGTTAGCTACTCAATCTCTTCCTTTCTATAAAAGAACTAGATGATGTATTAATGAGAAGTTCATAATGAAATTCATCCTCGTCATCAGAGGGTAGATCACTGACACTTTCTTCCAACAATGATTTTAAAGCAAATATGGAGGCAAAGGATGTTGATGGAGTGGGAGATAAAAAGAAGTTGACATGCTTGAAGTCTCAAAGTTTTTTCTACTTGGTTCTTTCATCAAGAATGTCATTAAGGTTAATTAAATTTAAATTAACACTATAAAATCAGATGATATAGACCCTTAGTATAGGGGGGGGAAGAGATAGGTTATGTTCAGTAGAGTTCAGTTTTGCATTAACAATTGAAGAGCTTCATATTAGATTATTTTCTACAATTATCTTCATGTAAATCTCTTAACTTCTAAACAACCACAAAAGCAAATACTTATGTTCTAAAAGCAACTAAAAAAATTAAATTTTTTTTTGGCTTTATACGCAACATTATTTAACAATTATCAAAAATTGCTGAAATCACTTCAGAATGAAGATCTAGCTTAATGTCATAATAAATATAAGTAAACTATTTACCTTTGATATAGTACTAAAGCAAGTACCTATTTGCTAATGCATGATATGGTTTGTAGACTTGATATTAGATAGTCCTTCCTAATCTCATAGCTGGTTGTATTTCAATGTGGAGATTACAATTCCTGTAGCATTATTATACTCGGGTGTCAAGATTATTGTTCTTGTGACACAGTTGTTGTGGTGGATTTCTGGTTTTACGAGAAACATCCATGTTGGTAGTTGCTACAACCCACTGGCTAACTTGAATGATGTTGCATATTGTATTAGCTGAAATACTTATCAGAGGAACACAACAGGTTTTCTGATGGTATATGATGTAATTCATTTACAGACTATTGACACTTCAGTCCCACAAGTTCTTATATTTTTTTCATGTGTTAATATAAGCTAATTTGAACTAGTTTAATATGAAATATGTTGTTTATATTATGCCACTAGAAATTGATTATCGACATCAAATAGCTTATCCTAGTCTACAAACCATCAAATAGCTTATCCTGATGCTCAGCTGACTTGATTAAAATGATGCCCAGATGTTAAAAGCTATATCTCAACTGAGGGCAATTGATAGACATTTAAAAAAAAGCAATTTGAAGATATACAAACATATAACACTATTACACTGTAATATCCTTCTTTTAGCAATTGTTGCTGTCTGTGCAATTGAAAGTTCTGTTCAATTTCCACTGGAGTCGTCAATAGCAGAAGAATACGGTAAACTAATGTCATAAAATTATTGTACAGTGTGATACTTATATTTTAGATAGTTCACTTGTTCTGTCCACGCTTCCAGCAGTTATTACTTGTGTCCAATCTCTTTCTGATTACCTATTGCCAAAGGAGTTATTTACACCTTTTCACACTGCACATTAATTCCATGAATCACTGTGTCGACACATTTCAATGCCTTAGCTTCATTATCAAAACACGGGATATGCAATCAGCATTGTCTCAACATGAGTGAATGCCAGTATAACTGCTGGAAGCATAGACAGAACAATTGAACCACCTAAAACATATGTATCACACTGCACAGTAATTTTATGACTATTAGTTTACCTTATTCTTTTGCTATTGATGGCCCCCAGATGTGATGCCCCATCGTTCACTTTTACTTTACCTTAACCAGTTTTGCTTAATTTACGTTATATTTATCATTTTGGGGATTTTTATTTCCTTTTTTGGCATCACAACACTCGTTTCCAAGAGTTAGGAGTTGCGCATGTGCAACTCCGATCTTCTGACTGTCGCCCGCTAAAGCGTGTGCACAAGGACACGCCCACTCTTGCTTCATAGCTTGCGTCGCTCGTCGATTTATGTAAATATCTTTCCCGGCGTGCAACATGACATGTTCGGCTCTTGTTAAAACCGGTGACATGCTAGTCACAGTAGCGCATAGTAGCACATAGTAAGGAGCATAGTGAGATAGCACAAGTGAGTGCATAGTAGCACAGTAAGCGCATAGTGAGATAGTGCAGAGAGAAGTGAAAGCATGTAGCACGGAAGAGTGCTCAGTTGATGTATCTTCTTCATTGAAGTTTTGGTGAGTGATTTTTGGAAATAAATTTGTTTGTTATTTAAACCTTTTGAGTCTTTACTAATTTTTTCTCTTGAGCAATGTGAATTAAGTTTTGATTAGTATTTAATAATTACGTTTTGACAATCATTTTTTGTATTCTTACTCATTAACGCTCGCTAGTATTTTGAACCCTAATTTAACTTATTCTATTTTTTTGGCAATTTGTTAATTATTGCCTGGCGCCCGTCTCAGCTACCCGGAGCATAAAACTAATTGGATCAGAAAAAGGGTCCAAACTTAAAAGTATTTTGAATTTCTTTGGAGCGTTACACAGAGAAAATTGAACAGTAGAACTTTCAAATTTCACAGCAACAATTGCTAAAAGAAGGATGCTACATGTAATAATGTTATATATGTTTTATATGTCTTTGAATTGTGTAGCATTGTGTGATCTCTAATTAAAAAAACTTTAAATGTGGTTCACCAATCACTTACTGGCTTTGTCAAATGTGATTTTTTTTGTCAAAATTTTTGGCTGATTTCCTCTATTCATGTGTTAGTGGACAACAGATAGATCTTCAAAGAACTTTTCCTCATCCATAGGAGATGCTACCATTAGTGTAGGTAGTGCAATGCACTTTGAGCTCCACTTTGTATTATATGAAAGGGGCCCACCAGAATATTTGTACCAGGGCTCATGAATTAGTTTTCCCACTGTTCATCATTTGTTACTTTTCCACTTGTTTCTGTGCCTTGTTAGATGCACTTGCATCTAACAAGTTTTGGAATGCATATTTGATCTTGATAATGGATCTTTGGAGAACTGAGTCCAAGTCCCTTAATTACTTCTGCCATTGTTGTCACCTTCATCTGGTGGGTTCTTAACAAGCTTTGTTCCTTGTGAAGCTGCATTATATCCTCATTGCTTTGAGAAACAACATTTCTAATCAATTTAAGCAGCTTTGGTTAACATCATTCCAATCTTCTACGATTGTCCATTACTTGCTTGATGTTAAATGACTGCCAGAACTCACTTTGTCTCACTCAGTCAATTTGTCAAAAATAGCAGAAAGTCTTAACGTTTTATGTACAACTGCTAATCAAAAAACTAGGAAAGATACTAAAAGAAAAGTTTTAAAGAAAAGAAATATAATATAAAGCTGCAAAGCAACATTAAGGAAATGTAAAAGACAGAAGAGATCCAACTAGCATATTGAAAAGGGCACATGCAAAATAATTAGCAACAGAAACTAAATGAATCCTATATAAGAGAAATAAAAAGAAGCTGCAAATGAAAAACTTAAAAAAAAAAACAGAGAAAAGTACAAAGATAGGATTGCCCCAAGCAGTATTACAAAACAATAAACTGCAGTAGAGCAATTTGTGATTTAATAGCAGGTCAAATCATCACTGACTGATAGAGTATTAAGATATTAAACCATTGACAGTATCCATCTGTAAATAATATATCCAGTGCCTGCTGGTTCATTCATAATTAAAAATGAAGCCAACAGCATTCAGCCTAATATAAGGGGTTTGAATTTAGATAAAACAGAATTTTGAAGAAAAGAAGCTAGATATTTTTAGGTCATGTGTAAAAGCCATTCATCATATTGCACTTTTCATGACTGTCAAACTTAGTGTTGCAATTTTCTGAGGATGCAGTTTTAGAGTAATTACTGTATGCAAAGACATTTTAGGAACATATATTACTAAGCATTTAAAAAAGCTTGATGTTTAGTAATTGCAAAGCCATGAGCAAATCTTTTAACAAATAGAAAATTCTGTGTTCCCATTTATTCAGGTTATTCTATTACTTTTTCTTACAGAATCAGATGTACCTGTGTTAGTTTTTCCTGAAGGAACCATGACTAATGGGAGAGTTGGACTTCTAAAATTCAGCACATGGACATTTGCTATGGATCTTCCAGTTCAGCCTGTAAGTATCTTTTTATATTATTATTATTTTTAGTTCAACTTGTCTTTTTTTATTATAGTAAAATGTTTCCATTTAGACAATAAAGATATATACAGTATAAATCTATCATCTATCTGCAGTAACATGCACTTTAATATGAAATATATATCATATAAATCAAAGAGATTGTCTTTGCTGTAACAATTAGAAAAATTCGAAAATTAAACTAAAAAATTGGATATATCACTGGAACACTACAAACTGTCCTTTTGTTAGTCTGCACATTTGCATGGTTTCTAACTTTGTAAAGCATGGAATCTAATACAATTAAAAAAGATCTTGCTCAGAAAATAATTAAAGTAACTGAAAGTGCTCTGTCATTGAGCTTGAGTATGATTGAATGATGCCATCCGACGTTCCACTATGCAGAACAGTACTACATCTGATTGATGGCACAAATCACCTTCGTGTGCTGAATGAAGCCTAAAAAACAGCTGCGAAGCAGTGGGAGAGGTACTTAGCAAAATGATCTTTATTCTAATGTTAATCTAATTCTGTCGGTTCATTCTTATCTGGAATACAGGAACTTTTTCAAATTTTGAGCTGTACCAAGGATTTATAGCCAATATGGTTAGGTAACATTATGGTCTAAATTTATACTGTAACTCTGTAAATGAATTGTGCCAAAAGTCTTCCATTGTATAAAGGGTAAATTCGAGCTTTTTGTTTTTGAAGAATGATTTTCGCTATCTAGATATTAGATAGTTGGGACAAATGTCCAGTTCCAAGTTCTCATGGTTTCATGGATGGTTGCGTAAGGGGAACCACTGGACAGCTGTTGGGAAAAGGATGTCAGCCTTACGCCAAGGCCATCCAGCATGTTCTTTAACGTGCATGGGGTGTGGCTCTCCCACACACGGGAAGCTTAACATCCCATGCGATGGACGACAGCATTTTCAAGCCCAGCAGTGACCTCTATTCACTGTGGGCAGGGTGGGGAGTTTACCAAAGAAAAATCTCTACACTTGCCAGCTGGAACCAAACCTGAGAATTGCAGATTACGAGCCTGGCGTGCTGCTGACTGAGTCTCCCCTCTGTCATTGAGCAATAATATTTAGTAGTTTTATCCTTCAACTATATGCATATAAAAAGCGTTTTGGAACAAATGTAAATTCCTTGACATCACACTCTGCAACTGAAATTTGTAGCATAAATAGATTGTAATATTTGTTTAAAGTATTACATCTATCACATTTGCACCTTCTAATGATGGAAATTAAACTACCTGATGTTTTAAAAAAGGTAACTAATAATATTTTATTAATATTTGTCAAACTCAAAAAGAATTTTTCAGTTATCTCTTAAGACAAAAAAATTGCATTTCTTCTCTCACCCACCCTGGGAGTAAGAGGGCACATAATTGTCAATGTCATAATTGTCACCTCATGACCCTCACATTCAATCACAAAATTTATGCCATAAATATATCATTTGCTAATATTCATGTAAAATTTTGCAATTTTCAAACCTTTTTCCACCATTGAAAGGCACAATTAAAATTCTTGGAATATTTGTGAAATGTAAATCCAAATATTTCATTAACACTGAAAAGAATTTTTTAATTTATCTATAAAAACAAAAAGAATGTCTACAGATTATTAGACAGACATGACAAAGTAAACACATTCACATATTTTTTCTGAAAATGAGCTAATAATGCATAGCTAACTTCAGATTACGAAACCTTAGCCTTGATATTTTAGTTGTACTCTTTTTTTTTAAATCAGGCAACAATCCACAAGTTGAAGATCATTTCCCTTGAAGAAGCTAGTATTATGATTACAGCAAATGTCTTATCAGTAATGTTTTTAGCATTGGGTGGAAAAATATTATCTTAAAAGAGAAAATGATATGATACAAATAAAATAATTTATCCATGATGGAAACTAATATTCAGGATTGTAAATCCTTCCAATTGATATAGTTTAAAATTTTAAGTATATCTAGCATTCTATTTAGATTATAAATTAAAATGGACATGTCATTACAAAATTAATGTTTTAATGCCAAAACTGATTTATAGACTAATTATGTTTGATATTCTGTCAATATTTCTTTGAAATAGTTATACAGTTGGGTAAAGTTCCACATTAAAAATGGAATTTTGTCATGGTAGGGTATATTTCAGTAATGCAAAAAAACTTACAGCAGCTCAAAATTGTATAATTAGATGTATAATGAAATATAACAAATCTGTTCTAAGGAGTTATAAAGATTCTTTCACTTATAAAATTTTATTTTTTTTTTAGTAATGAATATTATTAAAAATGATCTAAACAAATACATATATATCAATTGAATTTATGCAGTAGTTTTCAGGAATGCATTAACCAATCAAATCAAGAACTACCTGTATTTTCAGTAATGATTGATACCAGGCAAGATGAACATATGATTATTTATGTCGTAAAAAAGCTATAAAGAATATTACATTTATTTGGTCCAAACATTTCAACTTGTTGCTAGTTAAAATTGAAAGAAAAGTTGCAATTCATCAATCAAGCTTCACAAATATGTTGAAAAAAGGAAAAGGTTGGAAATATTGAAACCATTATGCAAAGCATATTGTAACCAGTTTTTAATTTTGGTAATGCTTCACAATAAATTTTTAATTTACTAATTTCACAGGGAAATATTTTTACTCGTGTGGTGTAGTTATTTCTCCAAAAACAGATGTATATATTTCAGTAGTAAAGATTCTGAATTTTTTTGGATTTGGTGATTTATTGAGCTTTAAATCTATAAGCTTTAATTTCGTTGCAGACTCTTTGCAATGCTTCATAAGTGCAAATTTTCTATCACATTAAGTTAATGCATTCTTTTTTTTTATATCAGGTGCTTATTCAAGTTTCTGGCCAATCATTTATCAGTATTTCACCTGTAAGTATCCTTTTTTCTGGGTACTGCCAAATTAATTATTTCTAAATGTCTTAATATTTGTTTTTGTAAGTTTGTTTTTCATAAGGTTTAGGATAACATTGGATTAACTCCGGGAAAAAAAGATGTCAGTTATACTCTATTGGAATGCAGGCAGTTTTTCAAAAGTTTATAAAATATTCAATCATTTATCAGATTAATTAAAACTTGTAAGTGTATGACAAAAAGATTCATGCCATTCTATCAAATACATGGGACTGACGTGTCTTATTTTTTATTTTCTTCTGTAAGGGCAATAAAATTTTCCAAGAAATAAGACTAAAGAATATGAAAAGATGGTGAACTTTCTTTTATATTTTAGCATGTATGTGTGTATTATTTTTTCTTTTAATAGTGCCTGCAGGGAAATTGTTTATTCAAATAGCTTTTATCACTACAGTCCATTATTTACAGTGTAGTTACAGTCATCTATTTATATATATATATATTAAACAATGATATCCCACTATTAATACTTTCAGAATATCCCTAATATTTATCTCTCAGATTAAATGCTTGCATTTTCTATTTTCATGCCATTGTAGAAAAAAAGGCACTCTGGCAGAAATGCATATCAGCCCCTATTAACAAGGGTAAAAAAAAATATTATTGAATCATCTCCAAACCTAAGTGTTTTTTCATACTTATTCCCTGATTCTTAATTACTGAATTTATCAGTCATTTGAAATTTACTGTTGTGTATTCAGAATTTTGTCAGCAAGTTGATGTTTTAAATAATATCGATTTCTTGTCAAGAACATGTAACACCATGGTCCAAAGTCCAACCTGAAAAACTGGATTACACCCACATGCCCAGCTATTTTTTTCACTGTGTTCAGCCAAATTAAATAATCTTTAATTTTGGATTTTATGAAAATAAAATATTTGACAAAAATGACGATAGTATTAAATTTAGTAAGATTTTTTCAGTGTGATATATTAAAAAGATCTGGCAATGAAAATAAAAATTTGTTTAAAAAAATATGATTCATATGAATAAAAAGGAAATTTCTTTTTGAATAATAGAAATAAGTTTTTGAATAATTGAAATAAGTTCTGAAAATAAGTTTTTGAATAATTGAAATTAATTCTGAAAATAAGTTTTTGCTTAAAGCAGAACAATTACTCTCATTAAGTTTCACTATATATATGTAATCTATCATTTACCTGTTGTCTACTTTGGGTACTGATCACTGCCAACCATCTTCTGTTGAATTACTGGACAATAAGTCTCCCACGATGCATTTTGTGCGCTTATTTCTTGCCCTCCCCTCTTCTTCAAATGTTTTTAGGCAAAGACCATGAAAACAATTGAAACATTAGAACAATTACCCTTTTTCTGAAATTTTTCCCCCAGTGATATACTTTGAAGAAGGGCTTCACTTTTTGTCAACTATATTCTGTAAAATAAAAAATTTTAAAAATATCTATCTTCCTGTATGCACCTTGAAAAGTAGAAAATAAACCTAAGCAGTCAGTGGTCACTTAATTCACATTCATTTCAAAGGAAGACAAAGTGCTGGCAATCTTGTTGAATAAGTAAATCAGTACCCTACCTTCCTTTGAGGTGAATACGAATTCAGTGACTGATTGCACCATCAATGTTTTACATTTTCCACCTTTTAGGTCATATATAAGATAATAGTTTTTTTTTTTAATTTATATGTTTTTTTTTCATTATCACTAAAAACACATTTCAGAAACTTTTGGTATATGACTCATTAACATTGACCACATTCCCCCCCCCCCCCCCCCCTTTTTTTTTTCTTCTTGGAAATCGTGTTTGAGGTAGCCCATGACATTGGAGACATCACAAGCTTTGTGATATAATCCATTAAGGTTGACCCCATTTAAATTTCTGCCCCCTTTTGGGGGGAGAGGAGAATAGTGGGAGCATAATTTGAAGTAGTCTGTGATGGTCCTCATATGAGCTTTCATTTGACACCTAACTCATAATTACAGGCCCTGGCATTTGGAAGATATAGGAGAACAACATTCACATTTCCCATTTTTTAGGGTGGAAGAAATCAAGTTGATATAATTTTATTGCCCACAACTTCTTCAAGTCGCAAGCTTTCATTTCACCTATAACGTGTTACATTTAGCCCTTTCATTCTGAAGATGTACCAGAACAATTGTTTTCATTTTCCTTTTTTTAGGGAGAAAGAAATGGTGGATTTTTTCCCTGTAACATTTCCCATTTTATAAGCTTCCATTTAATGCGTAGCTTGTTTCTGCCTTCACTTTCTGAAGATATAGTAGAACAATTGTTTTCATATTTCCCCTTTTTTAGGGGGAAGAAAGCAGGGGGAGTCTGTTTTTTTTTATATCCAATTACACTCCTTGACAATCTTTCATTTCATGCAAGTTTGTTACTTTTGGCACTTGCTTTATGGAGATACTTTTTGAATGCTTTTTGAATTCAATGACTGATAAAGCATTATGGATTAATTTTTTATAGCTTATGATACTCCCTGCATCACAAGCTTTCATTTGACACTTAAAATCATTTAGTTTGTCACTACTTTCAAAAGATATGGTTGAACAACTGTTTTGACAAATCCACAAACTGATACACCTACAAAGGATAAGTGAAAAGCAATAGGAAGATAGATGATATTTTTTATAGGATTTTATTTATTGGAAGATGATGATAGCAAAAGAATACTTTAGAATATTTTTTGCCAAACAGCAAATAAACAGAAATAAGTCTTGTTGCATACCAGATTAAACAGCCTTAGTACTGAATTTTTATTTAAATTGTTTAAGTAAATTAGCAAGCATAGCAATCTTAACACTCCCCAGAGAATGCCTCCTTGATGAAATTTCATTGTTATCTCCTCCCATAGCTGAAATGGTACTGATTTCCCATCCAGTGGAATCTCCCTTGTTTCCATTTTCAAGACCATTTCAATTTTAAGAAATGATAAAGGATCAAATGTTTTTATTAGAAAACCAAGAAATGACCTAGTCAAGTTAAAAAAGCAGCAACATGGCTATAGGACTCTGAAAGAAAACAACTAGCAAAGATGCAACCTATTCCTAATAGGTCTGGAAAGATAAATAGATCTAAAAAAACAAAAGTTATATTTTTATTAAATATTTTTCTACCAATCAGGTTATGATAGACTAGCCAGTGTCTGACACCACAGTGCTATAGACCTTGACATGGTAACCACATCTTTGCGTAAGTTGTTTAAGCAGGCTTTGTATTGAAAACGGTTGATCTAGGAAGCTGAATGGTTTGTTTCCCATTCAGGGAATAAAAAAAATGAAGTGCTTGTTAACTGCTTTCAAATCTTCCAATTTAGAGACAAAAGATATTCAATGTTTGGAAGCATTTCAAAACTTAAAAGAAAACACAACCATAAAATGGATGTTTTATGGCAGATAGAATTTGCTTCAAATTAAAAGTGAAAATATTTATTAAACTCTTTAACTATATATTTTTATAAGAAAAATTCAAAGGGGAATTTATATTTCTAAAATAATTGTTCGCACTAAAAATGGATGTATATATATCTGGACTGTCACTTCAAAATCTGTCAAATGTCTGCAGATAATGGGTGATCCTGAAAGGGTCAATAATATTCTATTGGTTTAAATGCTTGACACTGAAACACATAAACCATGATAGAACCTGCAACATATAACCTTATTAAGTAGTTATGAAATATAATTGTTATGAATCATTTGGTTAAAACAACAGGCTTTTTGCCAAGAGATAAAAAACTGGCTTCGACCTAGGTGTGTTTCACTCTTGCTAATTTCTTGATAGTCACTGGATTATCAGTCTAAATTTTCAACTGTGTCACTGTTCAGTAAGTATGCTGACTTTATTATTGACTAGTCTTATACAGTCGAACTTGGTTGTAATGAGCACAGAAATAATAAGATCACAGCTATAATGAGCAAAAAGCCATAATGATTTTAATTTATGCATATTCCCATGGAATTTTAATTATGCATATTCCCATGGAATTTCAGGTTGTAACAAGAATTGTATGTCTGCTTTTTTTTTTTTGCGACATCCAACAATACATTTATGAGAACTTTAATATGAATTTTGTAGTTTATTATTTTCTTAGCAGGCCTGATTAGCAACTTTACATTGCTGTAGTTTGAACCCCATTATTTAGACCTCTGTTCAGTTAAAGCACTGCTTCATCATCTAATCCCATTATTTTTCCACTTATATAATGAATAAATTATGCTTATGCGAAGTATTATTCTATCATGAAGTTTCCATTATTAATATTTAATACAAAAATATGTATACGATTTATTATAGATATTCTTCCAATATACACCAAAGAACCAAAACATTATGACCACCTACCTAATTGATGGCCTTCTATGTGCCGCCAAAACAGCTCTTACCTGGTGAGGCATGAACGCTGCAAGATTTCTAAACATATCTTGTGATATCTGGTACCAACACATTACCAGCCAGATCCTCTAACTCTTGTAAGTTATGTGGTTGAGCCACTGCAGATAGGATATGCTGTTCCAACACAAACCACAGATGCTCGATTGGATTGATGTCTGAGGAATTTGGAGGCCAGTTCAATATCTGGAAGTCTTCCTCATGTTCTGCGAACCATTCTCAAACAATCGGGCAGTGTGGCATAGCACATCATCCTGCTGAAAGAAGGCACTACTAGAGAGAAATTACCATTGCCATGAAAGGATGTACCTGGTCTGCAATGATGTTTAGGTAGGTGGTAGACGTCATAGTTCCTGCACATGAATGACTGGACCCAGGGTTTCCCAGCAGAACATTGCCCAAAACATTATACCTCCTCCACTGGCTTTTCTCCTATACTGCATCCTGGTGCCAACATTTCCCCAGGTAAACGACGCACACGTACTCGTTACCTGGGTGCAACAGGAAATGTTGGTGCAACAGGAAATGAGATTCATTGGACCAGATGACCTTCTTCCAATCATTCAAGGTCCAGTTTTGATGCTCGTGTGCCCATTGTAGGCACCTTTGACGGTGAACCGAAGTTAGCCTGGGCACTCAGAGCATCCTGCAGCTATGCAGCCCCATTTTCAGCAAGGTTCAATGTACTGTGTGTTGTGACACATTACTCCTGTTACCAGCATTCAAATTACGGGCAAGTTGTGGACGAGGTATTAACCAAGGCTGACCATGAGCACCCCACAAGCCTTGGAAATCTTGGAAATGCTCTGATCCAGTCGTCTGGCCATTACAATTTAGCTTCTATCACTCTCACTTTAAGTCCACTACCTTTCCCATTTGGAGAACAAGAATAATACTGATTAACAGAGCTCAGTATCAGATGGTATTTATACCATTTCATGACCTTTACACATGCTGTCGTTTACCTGCAGTTGTTTCGATTTGCATAAAGATAACACTGGTCATAATGTTTTGGCTCTTTGATGTATGTAAATTATTGCTTTTATTGATTGAGTTAGATAATGCAAGTTAATCTAATACTCATTTGTATTTTATAAGTCTGTGACAGGAACCAGCATGTGGTATGACCTGCTTTGGCTTCTTTTTGTACCTTACACAGTTTTTACTTTAAGGTAAGTAAATGCAAGTCATAAAAATTTTCTTCAGTTTTTAATCATATTCATATTTATCTAAAATTTATTTTACAATTGTTAGATAAGGTAAAGTGCATAAAGTAGAAGTACAATTTCATTTTGTTTTTGATTCTCCATATTAAATTCACTTAAGTTGTTACATTAGGCAGAATTGATGAGTTGTTTTAATCCTATCCTAACATGACAAAGGATTTTTTTTGTAGGGGGGGGGGCTGCAATCACCATAATTACTGGTAGGTATTTCATTAGATCAGAAATCGGTGTATCTCTGAGTGGGGTGGGTTACATCATAATAGTAAGAACATGCATGACTGTTGGGACTTTTAAAAAACTGTGGTGATTGTGAAAAATAGCATATGAATCTAAAGACTAAAATTATGCTATATAATTGTTTAGTCCTAAGTTTGCTATGGTAGCGATGAAACTTGGACTCTGTAAGCAAGGAGAGAAACTGGCACATATACCTACATTATTGAACCAAACTAACTAGTTCATACAACAGTAATGCAACAAATGCATACAGATGGACAATAAAATCACAGTGTACATATCATAAATTTAATAAAACTGTATGTGATACATAAATGAAACATAATAGTAGAAGTAAGGCAATATAATCCAACTTTAATATATTGTTCACGGACCTTCTACTGTGGAGCCTAAACTGACAGGCTCCTGTCAGACCTCTGTGGCAAGCAGCTATTCTAAGTTGGTGGTCTACATAAGTTGCCGGTTAGACATGCCCACTGAAGATGTGGTCGAACTAATAGACCCTGAAATGCATGTAAGACCATAACAGAGCAAATACATATGTCAGCAAAATGGTACTGCATAAAATCTTTTACTTGCTAAATATTTTAACATAATACAATAAACATTGATTTCAGTAAAAAAAAGAAAATATAATATTTATTGTGATACATTATATGATGTCTACATAAGCTCCAGTGACTAGTCCTGTCAGGAATTGGATAAGGTAATTTGGTCAGGTAATGTAGTCCACCAGCTTGGAACAGTTCTTGCACTCAGACTTTATAATATAATAAATATTGAAGCTATTGACCTTTTTGCTTAGCACTACTTGTACACTTGAAATTAATCATTGAACTGTAAAAACATCAAAGCACAACAACTTGTCTTGCAGGGCGTGTTTACCTTTACCTGTAAATCTTAAATATTGATATCTCCCATACAGAATTACATTCTATAGAGAGATAGAAATGGTCGTTTTATATCAAGGAGATATCTTTGTACCTTGATATATAGACAAATAAGTCTTATATGTCATATTAGCATCCATCTTGTAAATTCTTGTTACTATATATTCTGATATGCCATTACTGTTCGATTATACTTCTGTACTTATGCTATGTTTTATTTATATATGATATACAGTGTTGTAGAATTTTTTTAAATATATAATACTAGGAATAATATTTGAGAAATAGACGAGAAAAGAAATTTTAATTTTCTCACATTGTCTTGTGAAGCATATACTGTTGGATCTGGGACATGATTGCAAATTACTAAAGTTGGGTTTTGTTAAAATGATAGTTTTCTTGATAAATTTCATGAGTACAAATTCACAGTTGGTAAAATCATAGTTCTGATTAACCATTTTACTATGGTGAATTTAAATATTATTATTTAAAAAATGGCATTCTCACTATACCTCAACATCCAGTAAAATAACTAAATAATATAGCTACTTCCTCAAACATACATGAAGAAACTCATTTATATGATGAAGCAATATTATACAAGAACAAATAATAGAATTGTTTGTTTCAATATTTTTTAATTTAATTTCAAATTATTGCATTTTTAATTATTCCAGTAATGATTTATTGTTATTTTTATTTGATAAAGGTATGAAATAATGTATTTACAATTATATCTAATAAGAGATTAAATTGTACTTACAAAATGTTGCTATAGCAGCTATCAGGCACCTAGAATTCTTTCTGTAGATTATATATTTTCTGAGTAATATTATTGAATGGATTTTAATACTAAGGTTTATTATTGTCCTTAGCAATATCCTGTCATACTCTTAAAAATACTTAGGAATGCTTATTACCCTATTTCTTCGATTCTAAGATGCAGTTTTTTCCCTATATAAACGTCTCTAAAAATGGGGTGCGTCTTAGAATCGATAGCGTTTTAGAATTGCAGTTTTTTTTTCAAAATTTCCCACTCTTTGCACACGGCACCACACGTTTTGTTTTTGCGCAGAAACCCCGCCTCCAAGTTTGACCCTTGCATTCTTCAATTCCATTGGAGAATAAAGTGGTGTGGGTATTTTCCTGCGCTTTCCAAATGTGAAGCCACCATTATTTCATTATAGTGGAGCTCTGAATGAATTATAGTGAGCTTGGGACCTGGCTGTTGACTGACAACCTTCCGCTGACACCTTCCGGAAAAATTAAGAAAATGATGGCATCAAAATTGGCTGAATGGGTATCAACAGCTTGGAAGCTAATCCCAGAAAGAATAGTGCAGCACTCATTTAAAAAATGTTGCATCACCAATGCTCTCGATGGCTCAGAAGAATTGGACGGAGTGATGATTCAGAAGGAGGTGATGAATAACATACCTACTGATAAATAGGTACTATTGTTGTTAGATATATTTTAACGTTTTATTTATTTTTTTTTTTTCATAGAATCAAAGCTTTTTTTTTCTGTTGGTGGTATTGAAATTAAGGTGCATCTTACAATCGATGGTGTCTTAGAATCGAAGAAATACTAATCTTTATGAGTTCCTTTTATGTTTTTCCAGTTAGTTGAAATGTGTGTTTCATACATTAGGTTGGATAAGATGAAGTTAGATTATGTTTTCAGTTTGTCTTTATTGAACTGAAGTTCTGTCATTAGGATAGGTTAAGATTTCATTTACAGATTTTATTTTTTCTCCTTTGTATCTGTTGTGCATATCCAAACTATGTGGCTTAAACATTAAATGCTTCTGTGAGGTTTATGCCCATTACAAAAATAGTGTTAAAATGTAGCATAACAAACTGTTTAGTGAGTGGAAAAGCTAGAAAAATGTTTTGCATTGGTAACAAGAAATTTGAGCATAATTTATTCAAGTAAGAAACAGTGCATTTTGTGGTTCAAACCTAGGACTGATTTCAGCATTTTTCTACCTCACTGGAATAATAAAAGAGGAGTATGTAGCTCACATGAACATAATAAGAATCTATGGTGGGCATATTTTAATTGTAGCTTTAAGTGAAATAAAACCTCTCATCATAACCTATGAAGTTACCTCAAGAAGCATAATTTCAAAGCAATCCTCACCACTTGAGAGGAAACATTTCAAATCATATCAAAGACCTTGCAAATGAAATGGCATTTATTATGTACTGATGAAGTTTTTTCAGTTTAACCCTTTGCACCCGAGGGTGCCATAGCAGCAGCATCTTGATTTTATTGTAAAACTAGCAGGCGCCTAAGCGACGACATGCTACAGTCAGTCTGGCACTAACATCTATAGCGAATGGTTGTGTCGTATCTGTTCTCTGTATTATTATTCGTGATCATAATTTTTACCCATAAATGTGGCAGATAAAATATATACCAGTCATAGAAGTTATAGTATGATTGATAACAGTTATGATGAAATTGGTTTTCAACAACTGTAATGAAAGCAGAAAACACGTTAAAAATTTATAAGTTGTAGTTTTTTGTATATGTATATATATATATTTTTTTTCATGTTTGTTTTGTATTTGTTTTTATGTATTTTTTGTAAATCACTGTTATTTTTGTTCTATAAATATGTATAAAGGTCTTTATCAATAAAAAAAAGTTTTTGTAGGCAAGTATTTTGATAATATTTATATTAAAAAAATTTTAAGCTAGAATATGAAAAAGCTGTTTTTTATCAGTATTGCTTCGAGTAACCTATAAAAAAACTTTGAGTGTAAAGGGTTAAATCCATATTAATTGGAAATTCATATAGTCGTATATGTTGGTTGCATTCTCTGTATTTATCATGGCATGTTTATTATAAAATTTTGAAAAGTAGCAAACAAAATTTTGCTTGCATGACTTTTGAATCACCCTTGCTAGTGAAATATTTAAGAAAATGTGTTTGAATGTTTGATAATTTATATGAGAAGTATTTAAATGGTGGCTGAGTGGTTAGCGGGCTGGCTTAGTGATCAAAGGGACCCAGGTAAGGATGGATGTTGTCCATCTGCCGAGGTCTTGCCTTTCTTACAGATTTTCTCTACAGTATCTTATCATATATATACAGTCAGACCACTGTGGCAAGCCACTATTTGAGACCACTGTGGTCACTGTGGCAAGCCACTGTTTGAGATATAATTTGTTTTTTTAATTAAGTGCAGTCCTGAAACATTTTAATTAATAGAAAATAATATTTGTTGAAATAATAGAATTTCTCAGATACACCTGGTAGTGATTTGTTAGATAAAGATAGAGGGAAAAATTGTCATTAGCTGGGTGGGATCTGAACTAACGACCTCCTGATAACATGTCAGGTGCTCTGACCACTGAGCTACCAGCCACCGAACAATCCCTCTGTTAGTGGCTCTTAAACATTATACCATAGAATAGTCATTGGAAATGTAGTTGACTGTAATTGAAGACTCTGGTCCAGGTGGCACCTTCCAGTTTAGTGCACACGGCTAGCCCACATCAAATGTCGGGTATTTTTTAAGCCAACACGCGAGATTCAAGCCTAAGCACTGTTGTTGAAATAATAGAATTTCTCAGGTTCACCTGGTAGTTATTTGTTAAATAAATATGGAGGAAAAATTGTCATTAACCAGGTGGGATCTGAACCCACCACCTCCTGATAACATGTCAGGTGCTCTGACCACTAAGATAAAATAGCAATCTAAAATGGAAGATGCCATCTGGACCAGAGTCTTCAATTACAGTCAACTACATTTCCAATGACTATTCTATGGTATAATGTTTAAAGCCACTAATAGAGGATGATTGTTCGACGGCTTGTACTCAGTGGTTAGAGCACCTGACATGTTATCAGGAGGTCACGGGTTCAGATCCCATCTGGCTAATGACGATTTTTTTCTGTATATTTATCTAGAAAATTATATTTCAGAAAATGTTTTTTATGCGATGTACACACTTAATCCAACTGAATGTTTTTGGTGGCCTTTCAGGATCACCACTGATTCTCTGTAGCTGTAGACTTTGAACAAGCATTACACTATTATATAAGGAACTGTCTGATCACATTATTTAATACATAGCTTTTGTAAAATGACTGAAAAAGTAAACTATAAAAATAATCTGTGATACAGCAACAGTAGTGGAGGCTATACCATTTTCTCTGACCAGCATCATGCAGTTTGAATGAAGCATGTATACTGCATAAAAAAAAAACTTTCTATTTTGTAATAATTTCAGATTCATGCTGGTTCAAGTCCTACAGTTTTTAAGATCTACAATAATGCATTTAAGTATGTGATTGTGGAGCCAGTGGCAATTTCATATTAAGGAGCAACATTGTAAAATAATGTAACATCAGTTGTTACCTAATGATGCAATCAACAAACATTCATTTCAGGAAGAAAGGATCTTTTTAAAACTGAAATGAGTTAAAAATTTATTTTAATTTAATATTAATGTATTAAACATATTTCTTCTACAAAAACTTAAAAATTAAATGTATTGAAGCAAAATTGTTTGCTTTTGTGCTGATTTTGTTTTTTGTATTTTATATATAATACAATTTTACATAAAATTAGGTGTCTCCCACCAATGGAGAAAGCAGAAATAGAACCTGCTGAAGAATTTAGCAAAAGGGTTCAGCAGACTATGGCAGCAGCTTTAAATATAGCACCAACAGTTTACACATCCATGGATAAATCAGAATATGAAAAACAAATACATAATACAGCTGTAGTCTCAACACAGAATAGTAAGTTGTAAATATCTGTTCTAATTTTTTTATTTATGTTTAGTAATAATTTTTAAACATTTTTTCTGGAAAAAATATTTGCAACAGCATAATCACTAGATATAATTGTATTAGAATTAGAAGTTTTATTGAAAATACTTAAATTCAGAAAGTGTATTCTGTTTGTGTATATCTCAAAACATTTTGGGCTCCTAGTAAGCAGTGATATGCAAAGTTAAAATACTAGTATCAACAACAGATCTTATAGTTCAGTATGGTTTACTTACATACTTAGGGTTAGTGTTAGTTTTAAAATGAAAACTGATATGTGGGTTTACAAGTAAATAAATAATTGGAAAAGTATATATGAATTAAAGAATGCATTATAAATACTCCACATTTATAACTATGGATCAAAATTTTGTCAGTGCTCATTAATGGAATCGGTTCATTATGCATAGTGATATTGAACAAGCTGTTGGAGATATTTTCTCCCTCTGTTTTACAAATGTTTGAATTTTGAATTCTTTTTAGTTCTGTTGCATTTTTATCTCGTTTTCAAAAAAAAAGCTGATATGATGATTTCACTTTGTTGTCTGTCTGGAGACATTAAATTTTTTTTGTTTTCAGAAATATATTAAAAATTCTTTTTGAGTTTAATTGGTATTGATGAAATATTAAGATTCACACTTTTGGAATCTCCCAATAGCTATAATTGTCCCTTTAACAATAGAAAAAGTTAAAAATTTTAGTCGAATATTGTAAGTGGCGTATTTATGCTAGAATTTTAAAATTTTGATATGGCAGTGGAATGTGTGAAGGTCATGAGGTTTGCATTGGCAACAAGTTGCCCTCTCTACCCCCTGGGTAGGAAAACTCAACTTTTTAAGAGATAACTTTTTGGTTCTAGAGATAAATTAAAAGTTATCTTTTGGTTGGATAGATATTGATAAAATATGAATCTTCCTGAAGTTTAACTGAAGTCTCCTAATAATATGGAAAAAGGCTAAAATAGCAAAATTTTAAATAAATATTGCATGCAATGTATTTATGATATAACTTTAAAATTTTGGTGGTGGATTGTGAAGCTCATGAGGTTTGCATTGGCAACAAGTTACCCCCTTACTTCCTTGGTGGGTGGGAAAGGCAATTGTTTTAGGAGATTATCGAAAAATTATTTTTTAGTTGAATAGGTACTAATGAAATATCATGATTTATATTGTACAAATTCTTGGGTAGTTTTAATTTGCATAGTTAGATGGCCCTAAATGTGAAACTTTTATTGAATATTGCAGGTGATCTGTTTTTTGGTAGAAATCTGAAATTTTGGTGGTAGGGGGTCAAGAGATCTTCCATTGACAACAATCTGCCCCCTTTTTTCAGAGGGGTGTGCGAAAAGCAACATTTTACATTTTAAGGAATAAAAGAGAACTACTTTTTATGTTGTATATGTGCTAATAAAGTATTGCTATTTGTATTTTTTCAGTTATCCATTAGTTTGAATTAAAACTTTTAAAGATTGGAAAAGTTGCATAAATGAAAAACTTCTTCCTCGTTGGAAATGAGATTCTCATTTTGCTAGATGCAGTGTGTTATATTAAAAAAATAGTTATGCCAGTCAAGATTAAATCAGTATAAATATTTCCACAGTAATCTAGGATATTTCATCGAAATACATCACAAATGTTTTCACAAGGTAGGTTAGAAATGTAAGCTAACTTTTCACACTGTGATTATCACAAAATAAAGCAGAAAATGCATTAGACATTTTTGTTTGAAGCCTTTGGTGTCAATAAAAATGTTCCCAAAGTATTGTGATGTCATTTCCAATTTTAAATAGCCAAATGAATCAGCATCTTCAAAAGTGACATTGAATCAAGCATCATATTACAGCACTAGCAGGATGTATGTATGTAAAGCCAATTTAATGAAAATTGCACAAGAAAATTTTAACATTCACCATTGTAATGTAACATTGTTTGACCTTACAATAGTTGCAACCATCAGTGGGAGAATTTTTCTGTAATATGTGCTTACTATGGTGTAATGTGTGCTTGCTTATAACTTTTCAGGACATTTATAGTAATTGAATAGTAATTGAACACCCAATGCTCTGCTATGCAAGATAGTACTACATCTTACAGGTGTACACCTTGTGACCCCCCCCCCACACACACACACACTGCTTTCCTAATTTAAGGAAGTTTAATGAAAGTTTCAAAGGATATTTCATGTTGTACATATTAATATTTACATCAAAAATAAATAATTTATCAGAATACTTGTCCAATTATAAAATTAAATTTTTAGTCAAATGAAATATTGGAAAATTTTTCCAGTTATGAAAAAAATTATAGATTACTACATATATTGAAGTTAACATTATTTAGTAAGGAGTATGATTACCCTTAACAGCAGTACAGCTTGCACAGTAAGCTCTCATGCTTCTAATAAGGTTATCCAACAATGCAGAGGGCAGCAAATCCCACTCTTCCATAAAAGCATATCTTGAGTAATGAAAGGTCTTTGGAGGGGGTTAATTACTTGCAACTCACCTTCCCAAACCATCCTGTGCATATTCAGTGGGATTTAGGTATGGGGACTTTCCTGGCTAATCCATTTTCTCAATATCTTCACTCTCAAAGTATTCCTCCACTGTCTGAGCTCTATGTGAATGAGCATTATCTTCCAAAAAAAAGGAATTCTGACCTAATGGCACCTCTGAAAAATTTCGCATAAGGCTTTCTTAAAAGTTAACATTACCTAGAAAGAGAAAAAGTAAGGTCAATGAGCTGAGGTTTAGTGCAGGCTCAAACAAGGACTGAACCCACAACAGATGAAGCCTACCAGAGGGAAGGGCAAGTTTGACTCACTTAAGTCAAGGCAGCACCCAGACCCCTGCGAGCATCCAAAACTTTTGGGCACTATGTTTTTGGTTGATATATTTTTTTACTTTAGTTTTTGGTGCAATTGCCATTGGTTGGGGTTTTATGGTGCAATGGCAACTAAGGCCATATTGAGTCGGGTGCAATTGTCATTAAATTTGTTGCATGTATGCCTGCTAGTGCTGTGTTAAGACTTGGAACACAGAACTTTTTTTGCAGTAGGTTTATTGAAATGCCAGGTGTTTTAGGCTGGATGAGCCACACAGTTTCTTGTCCAAAGTAATTTAAAAAATAGTGTGCTAAAAAACATATTGGTACAGATTAATAGATTTTATATGCAGACATATTATTACCTTAAAGCACATTTTCTTTTATCAGCACTGCAGTCTTTTCTTATAGACTGTAAACTGTAACAAGTATGTCTGTTTTAAAAGTTTGATAAGAGAAAAACTGCTATAGCTCCTGGATAGAAAAAACAGATAGTTTCAAATTTTATAGTGCTGTGTATAAATGTGCAAGATAAAATTTCACTGATGGTTCTTTAAACATCAAGCAGGCAGTTAATGTCATTGGTGCATTAACCCATGCAGACAAGCATAATATCTAAGCATAAAAAGCAAACTCCAAGCTGTTTTCATTTTATCTTGTTTGTGAATTATAACTATAGTTGCTCTTGTGGCATAATACCACAAAAGCCTGTCCCCCAACTAACATGATTTTAGTTTTTTTAAAGTAGGGCTGGTTAACATGATTGATTGTTTAAGACTATTTCTCTAGTACTTTATTATATTTACCATATAAGAAAATGCTATGGGTGCATTCCTTGTCTCACTTATCTGATCCATCCTTATTCATAATTTAAGCTTTTCCAAAAATATTTTCACATTTGCCTGTAGAAATTAGTGTGTTTAAACAGCTATAACATGGTATATTTGTAAACAATAAAGAACATTTTAATTGTCACTGATCAGTGACAATGCATTTGCAAATTCACTCTGATCTGCTGGTTCAAGATTAACTTGAATTGTGTAGAGCAGTGGTTCTCAACCTTTTATGCTTCACGTACCCCCTGGAAATGTATGTGTAACTGGTGTACCACTTATATAGATAGATAAAACTATAATTATAGTATAATAATGCCAACTTAGCGATTTAGTTATTAGATCTAGCGAGCTTTGAGCTCTCACGGCATGCCCCTAAAAATTTTACCACCATACCCCACATTGAGAACCCCTGGTGTAGAGTAAACTCTTGAACTTACAGTTAATCATTTTCATTACTCGAAAGCAGTTTTTACAACAACCAATTTCTCATTTTTAGCATTCGTTATTTGACAATCAACTATATGTACCATGTATTAAAATGAAACTGCAATTATCTGTTTTTTATTTCTAACCTGTTTTTGTTTCTATTTTTTTCTGTCAAACTTAATTGCATAGATGAAATATATGCAAATTAAAAAACAAAAAGTATCAACCAAAGTATAATCATAATAAAGAAATGAAATTAGAAATACGTTAATCCAGCTAGGATTGCAATCATTCTTTAATTAAAAGTCCATGATAACAAGTTTTAGCTGTTATAAAGAATTATGTTTTTACTTTTCAGATAGGAATAAATAAGTACACAACCTTTTGAGTACCTGTTTTCATGTTTTCTTACTTAACTGAATTTTAATAAAATATTATTTTGCTGTAATTTAATAAAAGCACATTTGATTAAATCAGCACTACAGTCATTCTGTGGACTGTAATGTGTAATTATATGCTGTTGCTAACTTTTCTTCTTCCTGATGAAGAAATTTGATCAATAGGTTTCAATGCAACAAGCAATTACACATCTGAAATAGTGCTGAAATTTATAAAAGTGCAAGATTAAAATTTACTGATGGTCAATTTGCACCGGGCAGCCAGTTAGTGGCACTGGTGTTTTTACCCATTCAGACATAAATAATTTTTTAAATTATTTTATCTCTGTAATGATTACAGGTCTTGAAAAACCAAGTATTTCATAATACGAATTTCGCAATACATATTAGATGAGATTAGAAATGAACTGCAGTTATTGCTCCTCTCCTTCCTTTATTACTTAATATATTGGGTCATTATAGTTGTAAAGTGACATGGCCGATTTTGACCATTGTTGTCATTAAAAGGTTAAAATAATAGTTTAAAGAAATTATTTTTGTGAAATGGTAGTTTTTTATATATTAAACTTTAGTAGTTGATGAGTGAACTTCGAATTTTAAGTAGATTCAAGAAACTTTTTCAAACTAATGAAAATATATTAATCTTTATAGATATCGAGATTTTGTTTTCTATCAGCTTTTTTCTTAATGAAAAAAACTGATATAATTGAAAGAGTTATGTTTCATTTTGATAAAACATTCTACTTAGTGGTTTCATTATATATATATTAATTTTAATTTCAGCCCTTCACAAATATGAAACTTGATTTAACAACTATTAATAGTTGAGCTGACTCTTAAAGCAATTTCAATTTTATTTCCTTTGAAATAAAGCTAAAAATACTCTGACCCCATTTTGCAGTATCTGTAATGGTATTGGCTCTTCTTTGTCTACATTGAATACAGTTTAATCCATTTTTGCAATTATTTATTAAAATTATTAGCTAACAGCTACTAATAACAATGTGCTAAATTTTTAAGTGATAGAAACAATATCTTTAAAATATCTAATGTACTTTCTGCTTTTAGTTAGGATTTTTTAAATGTTTTTAATTTGAAAGTTCAGTAAAAAGTACATAGGGTAGAGTTTTGGAATTTCAAAATTGTGGCCCTCTGTTGCTTTCATCTAGCTTTGCATACCATTTCTATTATGCTTTATTATCATGCCTTCAGTTATTATCTAGTGTTCATATTTAAGTTTATAATGGAAGAATCTGTATAGCCATGCTGAGTGACATTTGCTTAAAAAATTACAAAATATTTTTGAACTGAAGATTATTTAAAAATCATGTGATGCAATGTTTATTTTGGGATTTTAATTAATCTAGCCAAGCATGCAAGTCATTATAACATGTCCCTTTATGAAAACTGCTGTAATATTCTCTGAACAGTTTTAAAAACTGTGACAAACTTATGAATGGAAATTCTCTTTCAAAGAGGTGAAAAGATGTTAAATTCTTTCTCCCTCTAGTCTACAAAGGTAAGCTAATAATGTGGATTTGATACAGACATATGAATAGTGTTACCATAATTTTGAATTTCATTATATTATGCAGAATATTTCTGTAATACATGGAAATGTACTACTACTCTTCTTGGAATTACTGCAAAACTGAATTTCAGAATATCAAATTTAAATGCCTGGAATTTGCTCTCTAAGTGTCAGGCCCATGTGTTCTTGGGTGACATGTTTCAGATGTCTAAGAAATTAACTGCTTCTTTTGCCATGAAATGGTATTGAAAAGTGTTTTTCCATTTGTTACTGTGAAGTTTTAAATGAACATTAAAAAAGCTCAACACTGGGACAAAGATAAAGAAAACATGTTCAAACGGTTAATATCTTTATTGCTAATTGCTGAAATTGTGGAAAATAATTTACAAACCTAGGAGATTATAAGCAGTTGTTATAGATATATTTCTAATTCAGATATATTAATATTTTGCTCTCAAATATGAGATGCTGTATGTTATATTTAAAAACACATTTTTGCAAAGAATTTTTTAAAATATGGTTTTTAGGTTTGATTTGTCATTATATCTGCATTGAGTTTTTTTTTTTTCACTAACTCCCACTTTGCCCTTAGTGAAAAAAGGGGAACTAATGGTCTTGGAAAGATCATTATCCATTGGATGAAACATTAGCCATGGCTGCATGTGCTGGAGAATTATACTCTGTATACATTAAAGAGCATTCTGGATAGCTTTCATGGGAAAATGATCTTACGGCTATTGAGTGGGTTCCCTATACCTATCTAACTTTGGGGTACTATGACCTCTCCATTTAACCCAAAGTTCTGCTCAAAAGTAAACCAGTAGCTATATAACTTAACCTTTTTAAAACGTAAGTTGGCAGGGCATTCACATAAGTTAACTGATGCAAATAAACTTTGCAGTAATGGCTCCCATCAGTTGCGTGGTAGCTGTGGAGACAAAGTGTTATTCATCTTTATAAATATTGAAATGATTCATTTTAACCCTTTTGCTACCATTTTACCCTTTTGCTCAGCCAAAAATAACTGATATTTTTTAAGAAATTTGTTTATTCAGTGTTAATCCTTCCACTTTACTACCTCCTATCTGCAGCTTTTGGGACCTACTTTGTATATTAATGCTCCATAACTAAAAGAGAAAGGCAAGAAATGCATTAGTTTTAAGATAATAATTTCGGTATGATATTTTGTATTAAAAATTGTTCTAAGACAAAATCATTTATTAAAATAATAACTTTGGTTTATTTTGCATAATAATTTCTTGTTTCCTCATTGATCATAGGTATCTTTGTGGAAAGGTTATTTCTTATACAGAAACAAGATTTATATTATGAAAAAAAGCTTTATTTTTAGTAGTCTTGCTGAAATAAGTGGGTTATTAAGTTGATATATATATAGAAATTTCAGTCTTTATTATTAAAATTCGCTTTTAAAAATGATTTTACTGTTAAAGTTGAGTGCTATATTAATACAATAGTTACATTATTGCCTCATCAGCATTAATATAATATTGCCTATTAATATTTTGATCTAACAACATTTTATCAGAAAAATGTAAGTAAATCATGACGTAATATAGTAATATCAAAAGTACCCAGGATGTTACCATTTATACAAGTTATTATACTTGCTTCTGGATGTTGGTTGTTGTAAATTCTGTTGGTACTCAGTACTAGTATATATACAGTCCTGGGTTTAAGATCACTGAAGACACTGCACTTGACATCAGTATTATCACTTGCTGTTGTTCATGTAGGCTGGTACACTCTTTATTGATATTGCAGAATGGTTTACCAGGCATTGTAGCAAGAGGTTTTTTTTAATGTATTATACTGATATTCTTCTCTTGTATCATTACAGTTGAAGGTATTTTCCTGTATGCTTATAATGCACTTAAGATCTGTTTCCAGCTATTACAGAACTGCATATCATACTTCTTGATTAAAATATTTTTACAAATAGTATAACCATTGGGGCACTTGCATATATAAAAAAAACACACAAAAAGAAAAATTATTTAAAGAAATGAATTCATCTGGCTAGTGGCCATCATATTGCAGGTGATGCGTTTCATCCTGACACTTGCAGGGCTTCAACTGGCAGAGTGACTACTGGCTTAAATATCCATGGCCTTCTAGCAGTGTTGTGAGCTCTATGTGGTCTGCTCTTGCAAGAGTAGGTTCCATGCAATGGTAGTGGTATGATGTCAGTATTACATATTGTTTCTTTATGTAAACTAATTAACAAGTTTTCCATGTAATTTAATTAAAATTTCATATTAGGTGATTCCAAAATTTGAAATTGTAATTTATATATTGTTAGATATTTATTACATCTCTAGCCACTCTGCCAGTTGAAGCCTGTCAGAGTGGAGTGCATCACATGTAGTATGATGGCTTTTAGCCAGATGAATTCATCTTTTTAAGTAATAAATTTTTTTATGTCTGTGTTTTTCTATATGTGAATGCTCCAATGGTTATACTATATGTAGTAAAATTGCTTTAAACAGGAAGTATGATGTACAGTTCTGTAATAGCTGGAAATGGATCTTAAGTGCATTATAAGCTCATGGGAAAATACCTTCAACTCTAATGATACAAGAGAAGAATATCAGTATAATACATCAAAAACTCCCTCTACAAGGACTAGTAGACCATTTTGCAACACCAATAATGAGTGCACCAGCCTACAATGAACAACAGCAAGTGATAATACTGATATCAAGTGCAGTTCTTCAGTGATACTTTGTATACACTAGTACTGAGTGCCAACAGAACTTAGAGCGCAGACAGAACAAACATCCAGAACCAAGTATAATAACTTGTATAAATGGTAACATCCTATGTACGCTCAATATTATTATATTACATCATGATTTACTTACATTTTGTGATAAAATGTTATGTTAGATCAAAATAGTAATAGACAATATTATATTAATGCTGATAAGGCAATAAGGTAACTATTGTATTAGTGTAGCACTCAACTTTAACAGCAAAATCGTTTTTAAAAATGAATTTTCTTTAGTTAGTTTATCATTAATGAAAAAAAATGTAGCTGGGTTTTTAAACAATATTTTGTTCTGCTTTTGAATTGTAATGCTTCACTGAGTTCAATTTTTAATTCTACTCTTGCAATCTGATTCATTTACATTTCTATTTCATTTTTAGTTCTTGGTTATGCCATTCTTTTCCCAATAGGTTATCATCATGTGTTCAAAATATATCCCCTATTCTTGTTGTGCATGATTTGAATATTCTAAGCTTCAAAACAAGTGCCCATGACTTTTTTTATTGATGTATTCTTAGTGCCCTTTTAACTTGAACCCTCAGGAAATTTCAGAAAAGGGTAGAGAGTATCAAAGACAAAGGAATATTTGGATGAGTCCATTTCAAAATGTCTGCCATTTTGGGCCGTTATGGACATTAAAGGGTTAAGTTATGTAAAAGATATAATGGGAGTATTACATTGGTAGGAGGCCAGTTGTTATTACAGATTTATATCTATATCAACTCATTGAATTTCTGTACAAGAATATGAGGAAATTTATTTCATGTGAACTGTTTAGCTATTCAATACGTAACCATGCCATCTCACAACATAAGTTTAATAACATAATGGTTCGTACAACATAACTTATTTAATGCATTTTTTTCTTACTGCTTATATTTGTGATCATTCTGAATATGGAAGGCTGTTAAAATAAAAAAACAAACTGATGCAAATTTCAATATAATTAACCCTTACAGTGTCGGTTTCTGAAACTGAACCCACTGTGGTGGCTGGATTTATTTTAAAGTGTTTTCAGAAAATAAAGTAAACAACTTTACAACTTCATCCTGAAGTAACTAATCAGTGGAAATATGTCATATTATATACCAAAAGAAAGAGCATTTAATTATGTTTTTAAAATGGCGAAAAATTCAAATAAAAATGGTAGGTTAAATTTTTTAAGCTTTCTTTTTTAACATGCAAAATTTTACTGTATTTTTATCTGCTTTATCTTTAGTAAAATTTCAGTTATATATATATATAATTTCCCATTTTTTTATATTATTTTATTATTCTAATATAAACAGTTCATAATATTTCTATTATTGCTTAAATCTTTCATGTATTTCATTTTTTCTAGATTATTTAGTCATTTATGCATAAATTAAGCCTAAGTAAAAGCAGTATCATAAAAAATTATTTTGCTTTAAAAACTAGATATTTTAAATAAGAAATGAAAAATATATCTGAAAAGTGATAAAGAACTCTGAAAAATTTAAAAAAAAAGTTTCAAAGCATTTAAAGTTTAATCGATGCACTGAATTTGAGAATGAGTTGGTTTATTATGAAGCTGCATAACACTACAGGAAAGTTAATTCTAAAATTCCTGCAGAAATTTTGGTTAAAAATCGCAATTTTCTGACCTTTAGTAATACTAATGCTTTGATAAATCAATAAATATTTTGTGAAAAAAGTTTTTGCCAACATACGGGACTTGAACTTTCTGCAAAATATTTATTGATTTATCAACACCAAAAGAGCAGCAGGTAATGCTGTGATTATCATCTGTGTTTAAATCCTAATGCTTGTTCTGATTGCTGCCATTTTAGACTGCTTGCAGTTTCACTTTCAAATGTTTCTAATTAATTATTGTTTATAATTGCAGTTTCCATTTGTGAAACAATAAAAAATAATTTTAGAAGCATTAAAGTAAATAAAAAAAGTCTTTAAAATCGAACGTCTGCTAAAATATTAATTGAAAGCCAATGTGCATAGTTCCTGGATGACGCAAGTTTTGGTAGTAAAAAAAAATCAATTTCCTGACATTAAAAATTTAGAAAGCATTACAACTTTAGGAGAGCTATAAATAGCACAAAATACACAGAAATGTAACCGATCAATAATCTAAGTGCAGGACGACAGAATAGAGGCATAAACTAAATCAGAACTACTTGATGCTGTCCACGGTGACTTGTGCTGTCCACTGAGCACGCTAATACATTCATTGTAGACTCAAATAGATTTGTTTTTAAACTTTATCATAATTTTTTTAAGTGGAATCAACAGGTAAAAATATATGTCATAGATTTAAATATTTTTTTTTTATATTTAATTAGAAACAGTTGAAAAAATTCAGATTTCTATTTTTTTTTTTTTAATTTCACAACCTTGTACTATGGGAACAAAACTTTGCTCTCCAATCACTAAAATGGGAAAGATGAAAGTGGTTCTTTGGGCTGCAATATGGTAAGGGTTAAAGGACTGTACCAAATGCAAAAGATAAAATATGTATATTCAGTGTCATAACTACTGGAGTTTATCCCCCACCCCCCATAGAATTTTTATTATTGGAAAATGCAACTGCTTTTATTTGTAAATTAGTAGACTATATTTTAAGTGCCCACTCCATTTCAAAAATTTTGAGTAATCCTAGAGTAAGCTATGTCATAACTTTATTTATTATAAATAATTCTTATATTGTTCAATTCTGGCATATTTTAAAATATTGGGCATCCACAGTGTTTGATGAATTACTATAATATATTTTTATACTGTTTAGCACGAGTACTGCAGTCTGCCACACCTCCCAGCTTTGAAACAAACAGAATGGCAAGACAGATAAAAGAAATTTTGCCCACTGTACCACTCAATGTAATTTTGCAAGACTTGGGTAAGAAAATAAATTGAATACATAATTTTAACTGTGAATTAATATAATGATATAGTGTTAATATGATTTATGCAAGACAGAACAACCATATTAATCTTTAAAACTTCACTTACACACACACACATATATATATAAATTGCTTTAAAGCTGTTTCACCTTTAATTTAAAACTGATACCATATTGATCTTTTTCATGCAAAAAACAAATTAGAAATTGTATTTTCCCATGGCCGAGTGGTTAGCGTGCTTGGCTACTGATCTAAGGGACCTGGGTTCGAGCCCCGGGTAAGGCATGGATGTATGCGTCGTTTTTCTGCTGAGGGCCTGCCATCCTCTCAGACCTACTATGGCATATAAACTGATAGGCTCCTGTCAGACCTCTGTGGCAAGCAGCTGCTTGAGGGGGTATTTATTTATTTTATTTTTTTATTATTATTTTCCTGGTGTGTGGTTTGTTAGTTCTTCATTTTGTATATTAAAATAAAGTTCATACAAGGTTGTTCAAATGAAAATCCTCTTATTTCTGGGTAATGGAGTGGTGATCTTTGTGCCCTCACATAGGGAAATGGGTATACATAGAAGGAACTCATCAATACTGGAATCAACAGATAATATTGGCTTCAGTGTAATGGACATTGTGTGGATTCCAGACAAACTCTACATGGTAGCATCCAAAGTTGAAAAATGTGCTGTATGTTGTTTTAATCTGATTATCAGGATTTGCTGTTGATTTAGTTTCTGGACTGTGACGATCATCAACTTGCAATGATATTGCAAACCTTTTGGCTTTTTAAGACAGGCAATAAAAGTTGAAGTGTCCATGGTTCATTACCAAACCTGCTCTATTATCTGTCTTATTAACAGCCCTAATGCAAGAAAGAGTTCAACTCATAACTCATTTGTCAAAAGGGTCAAATCTTCAGCATAATATACAAATTAGAAATTTTCAAATCTCCAGACTATTTAAGGCCCTAACTCCCCCTTGCAGTGATTTTATGCATAATATAATCAGTAACCAAACTTAAGAGAAAAAGAGGTAAAAAATGCACCTTTGCAAAATTCCTGTAGCAGTTCTTAGCCAATGGCTATAAACCTTACCAATTCTCATCAAGATTCAGTGTTAGAGGGAGCCATCATTATGTTAACTAACTTATCAGTTGTGCCATACAGTCTCATGGTTTATTGCAAATTATGGCAATCAACAGAGTTAAAAGCCTTTTAAAAGCTATGGAGCTGCTCCATCATAGGTTTTTAAAACTAAACATATATCAAGAATCTACTGAAGCAAAAATATTTGATCTACCTATGTATCCCCTACCATTTCTGAATCTACACTGTATATCATGAAATTGTCCATAAACTAAAGTTTTAATTCTATTAAGTACAATAATATAAAGAACTTGACCTGGAACAGGGAGTAGATTGATTCCCTGTAACTCTCAAAAGAGCTGCAATTACCTTTTATGAAAATATGGGTAATAACAGTTCTAGTAAAATCCTTAGGAACAATATCTTTTCATTACAAAAACTTAAAAATTTCAGTAGTACTTTCATCTATCTCTGGTGATTTATAGTTTTTTATTTTAGAGATAATCAAAGTAACTTCAGGTTTTAATTTAGGGAATATTATAGATAAGATTAATCCAGTAACTCTCCTATCCTTATTACAAACAGTGGGAGATAGAACTAACTGCATTGTTTAGAACATCTCTGAAATTCTCCATAGACAGAATACTCACCTTTAATAACCTTATGTTTATTCCCTCAATCCCTGTGTTCCGGTCTTTCTTCCCATAGAAAACATTAATTATCATCTCTCTGCTGTTGGGTTCCCTTGGAAAAATTGATTGGAAAATTAATTTTTGAGGAATAATAGAAGTGTACCATAAATTAATGCATTTTTTAATTCTATCATTAAAATATCATAAAAAATAGAGTATTTCTTAACTAAATGCAATATTTTTTTCATGTTTTCTTTTATTTTTGGAAGTACATCATTTATACTGATTTATGAATATGAAAAACATTACTGTATTTTCAATAATAAGTTTCCTATTTTTTTTCAGGCATCCTTACTAGTATTATAGTATAATATGTGCATGATTACTGTTTTCTTGGTGGCACACATTAATTGACTCGACCTAAATATTTCTGTCTTGAAACATTTATTTGCTTTTTACCCCTTTTAAAAAATAAGGTATCCTGTGAATCTATTAACTTGGGGCTTTCAACACATAAGTAAAAAGCAATAGGTTTTCCCTCAGCAAAAGCCCACCAGTACAGCAAATTCAGGATCCATATTCATGTTTCGAGTCACTAGACAACCTAGTGGATGTAAATGGTCAAGACCCTGCAAAACTAATCATTCCTCAGCAGAGTAGGATAAAATAAAGCATATCAAATAAATGCATGGTCAGGTGATATGGCTGCTCTCTCCATTCTTTTCTTTCCAGCAGAGAATAACTCTTTTGAAGAGTACTAAGGCTTATACCATGAGAAAGCAGGGTTTGATTTTAGATATTAGGCCTTGCCAGTTCTGTGCATCATCACAAGATTGATACACAGATCTCCTTCCAGTAATGCCTATCATTTACAAAACCATAAAGAATAGGAATGGATATTTTTGAAATAAATGATATGAATTTATTCAGATTGTACCTTATGGTAGAGACAGTGATATAGTGTAAGCAAATGATACTTAATCCTTGGTGAAAATTTAATTTTTATATTGCCAGAAAGTAAATTGAAACTTTTTTTTTCTGTGTGTGTGTGTGTGTATGATCACCATTTTTGTGCATATAGACCTATTTTTATAGTAACATAAAATGTTGGATATTGATTGCATGTTGATATTCTGTTCACATTTATTATAATCTCAAATAAACCTTTTCTTCACTAATAATTCCAGGTGTGACCAAGTGCATGGATGCAACTGTATCTCGCATCCTTGAAGGAGTGGTTCCTTTTGTGCCTGAACCAGTCCCTTCATCTGGTAGTGCCTCTCTGTTTGCCTCATCTTCCACAGAATCGCTACTAGCAGGTCCATCTAGTTCATCAACTTCATATAAACTACATTCACATTATACATCAAAAAGTGGTGCAGGAATGCAAGTAAGATATTTATAAAAATTTTGTAAAGTTTGCTCATTAGTAGTTTGTCTTTATTGGTACAATAAATGTGGGATTTTGAACAACTATTATTATGAATTAACTAGTCAAATGGAAATACATTTACCATGCAGCATTTTTTAGAAGTGTTTAAAAAATAAAGTCAAAGTGACACTCTTTCTGCACTATTAGTAAAAAATTATTCCCAATTCAATTCATATTACTAACTAATTCATAGAGTGTTTCAATTTTAACCCATCAGACGGGAGTCATTGTATGTGTAGATTATAGTAGTAGAGTCTAATGTCTTAAGTTTATATCGCTCTTTTCCTTGCTTACGGAAAATAAAATCAGCTGATTACATGAATGAATTTAAAATGGAACAAGCATATCAGGAACTTCTGTGCAAAACAATTAATGATGACACAAATATTGAACTGGTTAAATTAAGGATAAATTCATTGTGAAGTTCTTTTCGAAAAGAACTAAGACAAGTGAACGATTCTTGAGAACTGGCACATCAACAGATGTATATGTAAACAACTAGTATGTGCAACAACAACTAGTATATGCCGAAATTGTGGTATTATAATATTCACAATTGATCAAGAAGCACCAAGGCCAACATGATCAAATTTGGAGAGTGATGAAGATAATGGTGAGGAACTGTACCAGATAAAACACATTTTATTAATGAGGTAAGAGAAAGCACTTTTCAAAATACTACATAAGAAAATAAACTGCTATAAAGAATTTATGTGTGTACAACATATTTTCGAGGTGTAACTGAGGTATAGTTCTTTTACCTGAATGTGAAAAATTAGAACCCACATTTCTGAATGTGCATTTTTTTTTGTGTTTATAGTGATATAAAAAAAGATAACAATTCATACTTTTAAAATAAATATATACACTCTCCTACCAAAATAGAGATTTTTTGTTATATCATGAAATCTAACTGCAAAGCTCTATAACTTCTAAAATATGCATTTAACCCTTTCAGTACCATACCTGCAAAAATGGCAGAGATTTTAAATGGACTCATCCAATCAATGCTATGCTGTACCTTCCTATTCACTATTTCCTACCTGCAGTTAGAGCCATTTTGGCTAGTATGGTAGAGAAAGGGTTAGTGAGAAAATGTGACTGAAGATAAATTATAGATCATAATCAAACACACTGGCAGAAATTAATAAAAGAACACCCAGAAGGAATTCCTTTAGGAATGTCATAATATGTTAATAGTTAAGGGCAGCAGAAACCGTGATCCAAGATTGAAAGTCATTGTATGAAATAATGATGTCACTGAGGACGACAACATGCAAATGTGCGCAGCTGATATTTAAGGACTAGGGGTGAAGAAAGAAGTTATTCATCTTGTGTCATGCTTGTAAGATTCAACATCTTATTAAAATGTGCCTTCTGTAAAATGTAATACTCATTAAAAGGTAAAATAAACATTGAATCACTTCACACGTATGATGACTGCCCTTTCTCAACAAGTTGTTTCTACTAAAATCTCAGATTACGCTTCAATTGTTAATGGTGTTCTTTTTTCAATTTTCCCAGTGTATATTTATATCTCAATCAACAAATGTTTAGTGTAAAAAATTTCGTCGACATACAGGACTGGAATCTGCATCTCTCCAGAAACATGCCGAGTATTCAACAGACTACAAAAAATTGCTGGAGTATTTAACAGGCAGCCACAGGAAAGCCATTGAACTAATGCCAGCTCTGTCTTTTTTTCCATTTATTATAACTTTTCACCCTTTTGCCCGTGATTTTTGGCACCTACACTTGGTGCCATCCCATCTATGATCTCAGGTTACAATTGTTTTTATGGTGCTGAGTGAGATGGAAATAAATAATGAAGTTATTTCATTCTATTAACATTATTAATGATTTCTGTTTTTTGCAATGAGTTCTGCAAATTGCCAAGCATGCTTTGCTTAAAAGTAATACTCTGTTGAACTAGAAAAATATATTTAAACATAAAGACATCATCTATTTATTGGATGAATTACATTGAAAACAATTATTTGGTGTTTAAACTAGGTAAATTTGATCTGCTCAATATTTGGGTGGTAAGAGAAACTGCATGTCTCTGGTGGTCTATAATTCAAATCACATAGTAAATTTTTCCAAAGTAATATATTTAGTCTTTTATTAAAGAGCAGAGACCATGCATTAATTATTAATATAGGTGAGTATATGATATATTTCATGTACAAATTTTAGGAGCACTGTTCTACACTTTATAAAATAATAATTGCTGGGAGCTCTTTTATATAAGAATCTGAAGCTGCTTAAGTTAAAGATGCCATTGACTTAATAAATGAATTTCACTCGTTGTTAATTGAATTCTGTCTTTTGTAAGATCAAATTTTAAGAAATTAGAGTTAGTATTAGTAACTCTGAAATTATTACTTTTTATGCGCATAATGCTTTTATGTTAAAATACTTATTAGTATAGCTAAGATTAGTTTTAATTTTAAAGCACATTGCTTGCACTTAGTATTATACTTCTGCTGTAGTGCATGCACTTAATGTGCAAGAAAATTTTGATGGATATCAACACATGGCAAAGAGTCAATGCTGTGTATGTTATAACCCACTCAGACATTTTTATGTTAATAAGAAAAGTATCCAGAATTTTAAGCTGTTGGAAATACTATAGCTATAACAAGTTATTTTTTTATTTAAAATGTAGCAATACTAATACAATGAAATCTGGATTTTAGGTATTAGGAGGAATGACTTTTCGTACACTTGAACTGACTGTATATAATTATGATGAAATAATTTCGTTACATAAGTTGTAAAGAAACTATATAAATAAATACCTAATCAATAATATCTAATTTCTAAAGTAATGACAATGTATATATCATATGTTCTAGAAAAATTGTCAGTCATCTGTAGAAAAAGGAAGTATTACAATTGAAAATTGGACATTTGGCAGAATCCACAAACAGATCAGAGAATAAATTAATACTAAGCATGTATAAAAGTTATTTCTTGAAATATTTAGCAAATTTGTGTGCTTTATCTACAGCAGGTGTCTACATTGCATTCAATTTTGTTAAAAGTTGAGCCATCAACATTGAAAGAAGTGCTTTCTCTCACTACTTGAAATGTTCAAAAATCACAACTGTTTCTCTAAAAGTGGTAACTGGCTCTTCTTGCTCTGCTTGTACTTCTTCATTCCTTTCCTTAGCATCACATACTATATAGGCCATTTAATAAATCTAGGTTCACTAAATAGAAGAAAATGATTAATAATATTCAGGTATTGGACAGAAAAATGGAAACAGTTCCAAAGTTATCTCAATAGAAAATCACACTCAGAGCTCAATAACTTTTTCAATATGTTTTTTAATGAAAAATATATCTAAAGATAGATTTGATTGAGATTTTAAATTTATCTAAATTTTAATTTTTAATAATATTTGTTCAGTATTTAAAGAGTTATGTACTCGTAATATTTAACAGGCTACAAAAAAAGACCTTAAAATTTAAAACTGGGTAAGAGATCAGTACCTGTGCAATGCACCGGTATTCTACTAGAGTCAACTATGATCTCTTAATATGTTTTGATGTTTTAATTAAATTTTGGGGTCATTTTTTTTTTGTAACATGTTAAATACTCCAGCCTTCATAACTTTTTGAATACCAAACAGTTTAGATAGATTTGATTGAGATATTGACTTTACCTTTAGACATATTTTTAATTAAAAAACATTGAGCTCTGAATATGATTCTTTTGAAATAACATGAACTGTATTCCAATTTTCCTATCCAGTACCTGTATTTTTGACTTTAGATGAGACTAGAAAAGAATATTTACTAAATATGGGAACACTAAATTGCAATTTACTGTACCATAATAAATTATTACTTATGGCTGGGGAAATTGCTTGCCAATGGTGAATGAATATTCTGGTGTGGCCTCTTACTTTCAAAGCTAGGAGAAATTGCAGCAATAAAATATTTTCTGGCAAAGCCTAAACATTCACTTTTCAATGCAGTATTGTTAGATTTTTTTTCATACTCATTTTTAATGCACATTAACCTTCCAGGTGGTTTGAACGTGTTCTGCTTGCCACAGCTAAGTGATTGTCTAATGGAACTAATATAGCAGCAATGCCACATAACTGTTACTTAAGCCTTACTCTGGCACTTACAAAGCAGAGAGAAGGATGAATGTGTAACACCAGGAGAGTTAAAGCGGAAAAGTCACTCCCTCCCAAGTTAATAAATGCTTTTGCCCTGGCTTGTGATAAAATTGCTGGATGTCAGATTTTTCCAAATTTCCACACCCTTTGGTTATTAATTACTAGCTGAACTGTACCCAGCATTGCCAGAGCATTGGTTTTAAGTTGCAATCTATATAAATTCTGATTCAATTCAGCTCTCATACAGACTTTCACCCTCAAAATGTACTCTCAACAACATTATGATGCTGACTGTGGTTTCTCCACATCTCCAGATCAGTACACATTTGCTATCCAATTTGCTATCCAATATCCGACTCCATGAACAGGAATTGACTCCATTGTCAGATCCGTGCTACGTTATTGCAACTCCATTTCAAGCAGACATGTCTTTGTCTGGTGTTTAAAAGGTTGCATGCAATTGTTTGGTAGCTTAGAATCTGGCCTTGTGTTTCTGATGAGATAGATATGTGCTTCCTGTGGCTGAAACGAGACCTGAATGTAGAGTTGCTGTTGCTTTCTTGTTCCATCTGGACAGTAATCCAATATAGTGATCATCTTGAGGTTGAGGGAGTGTACCCCTAGGATGCCTTTGAATTTGTTTTCTGATAACTCTTTGGGTTGTTTGGAATTACTGCCATAGCCTTGAGATAACAGAATGGTGAACACCAAAAACTAGGCCACCTCTTTGATTGTTCAACTAGCATTCAACCTTTCAGCAGCTCTCCATCAATGAATAGTCCAAACGTTTTCTTTGAGGTAACATTTATCAAATGGCTATTCCAGACTGACAGTATAGCATTTCAATTTGTAATGATCAAGCATCTGTGAAAGTACTTTTATAGGATATCTATTTTACATATTCTGTGACTTTACACAGTTCTTTTTTTCATACCACATATTATATTAACTAAGTACTTTAAAAAAACTTTCATTTATCTCTTATAATTATTTTTTAATTCATATTCTGGGAATCCATGCTTAACTTTTGATGAACAGTGTTATTTAATAATAAAATGAATATTAAAAATTGCCAAGAACATTTTAAAGACATAGTACATTGTAGTTTTGAATGAAATGCTCAAATACACTACTTTTAGCTTTATGCTAAAACTAAAAGAATAACATATTACTTCTGGCAAATATGGGTTGCTAGTTTCCAATTTCCTTTTTCGAATTTAGCACCCTTTAGCAATAGTAATTCAAACTAATGGGTAATCAGAAAATGTAAATGGTAATATTAACCTTATGTAATGCAAAATGAATTTCTTATTTATCCCTTAAAATGAAAAATTTGCCTTTTCTTATCCCTAGAGTTATCTTTAAATTAAAAGTGCATAAATCTCCAGGGGTCGATGAAATCACCACTGAAATGCTTCGAGCTGGGAATACTTGGCTGACTGAAATTTTTAGTATTTTTTATGATAACAGTGTTTTTCTCAAGGATTTTACTAGAGCTATTATTATCCCTATTTTTAAAAAGGATAATCATAGCTCTTGTGATAGTTATAGGGGAATTAGTTTACTTTTGTTCCTGGTAAAGTTCTTTGCATGATTATACTTAATGGAATTAAGAATTTGGTTGATGGACAATTACATGATGAACAGTGCAGATTCAGAAGTGGTAGGGGGATGTATAGATCAAATATTTCCATTTAGGCAGAATCTTAGATTTTTTATGTTTAGAGTTTCAGTAACCTGTAATTATTAACTTTATAGATTTCTAAAAGGCTTTTAACTCTGTTGATTGCCATGATTTGTGGTTGATCATGAGATCATATGGCATCCAGACAAGTAGGTTAACATAATGAAAGCTCTCTATAATAACAGTCGTGTGAGAGTTGTTAAGGCTCATAGTGATTGGTTTAGCATCGCTAGTGAAGTTGGGCAAGGATGCATTTGATCTCCTTTTCTCTTTAGTTTGGTTATTGATTATGTGATGCAAAATTCTTTGCAAGGGTAATAAGTAGATATAAAACTAAAGTGATGAAAATTCATAAAGCAAATAATGCTTCAGTTGCTTTGAATGACTGCACTTTTGAGCATGTCTCTTTTTAATTATCTCAGGAGCTGTTCAACAGTAATATTTATTATATTAAAATATTATTTAAAATTTTCAAATTAAGTAGTAACTTTTTAAAAATAATGAGCAATTGGACAAATCTTAACCAATAGTAATTTGATTAAAACACATGAATATAAATTATACTTCTTTTAGTAAATTTTTCTGGATATATAATTTATATATTAGAGTGCCGGAGAGCCTTCATGGGAGGCTATCATCTGTATCCTAACAGATATCCAGGAGGTCCCCCCTCCCCAAAACTTCTCGGAGTCCTTGTGACCTGGCCATTTAACCCATCATGTGCAAAAAGTGCTGCTCAGAAATAAAACAACCCTATTACTATACTAAATAGATCAGTCAGTATAATTAATATGAAAAATATACACTTCACTAATTTTATAGCTTCATTAATGTGTGCATTAAAGCCAATACTGAAAAAAAAAATACTAAGAAGCATTTTTAATCCACTAATACTGAAAACAATTGTCTGCTTTTCATTCTGTTACCAGTATGGACAGCGTAATTGTTTTTACTAAGATGTTGAGAAATAATGTGAAAATTTTTATGCTAATGCTCAAAGTTTCATTCTTTTAACACTAATACCAAAAAGAATTGCTTTTATTTTCCACTAATTTGTGTAAATCTTACGTCTTTCTGTCAATATTAGGTCGTTCTCTTGAAAACTGTTCATCCTGTACATTCATTATATTCAAGGGAGAAAACGCCACCCTAATTTATAAAGACCATTAATGTTATCCGAATAAATGGCCACAGTTAAGTATAATGCCTTATAAATGCCACTTTCGGCTATTTATAAATCATCTATTTGCCCACTATTTGCATTAGCAAAGAAGCCAATAAGTTATTGCTACATGATGAGTTAGTATTCAAAGTTGATAATGTCAAACCTATATACCAAGTTCAGCACAACTAAATATATTATATTTTTATAATATATTTTTTATTATAATTTTATTGTAATTTCTGGCATAAATATATCCTTGCAATATTATATATATAAGAAAATATAAATACCCCCTCAAGCAGCTGCTTATCACCGAGGTCTGACAGGAACTTGTCAGTAGAACTTGTCATAGTAGAAGGACTGAGAGGATGGTAGGACCTCAGCAGAAAAACAACACAAAGTCCATGCCTTATTTCAAGTTTTACATTTGTTACATTTATTGCCCTCAGATGATGTAAAGTAAAGCGTTTTTGAGGTTTTGAACACTATGAATCATTATATTGTATACTTATTTAACTTAAAAATAATTTTTCATTAATAACTTAAAATAAAAAGAAATTAAAGTCTCTCCTCCCCCCACTAAAGGGCAAATTGTTGCTGCTTAGTGTAAACCCCTTGGCCATCACACTTCACCACCAAAATATCTAATTTCTAACCCAAATAGATAGTTTGCATTATTTCTTTTAAATTTTGAAATTTTAACATTTTTCCACCATCAGAGGGTGGAATTAAAACTTTTGGGAGATTTGGAAAATGTGAATTGTAATAGTTTATCAATGTCAATCCAACACAAAAAGATTTTTTAATTTATCTCTAAAAGCAAACATTGAATGTCTACAGATGGCAAAAGGGAAAACACTATCTGTTTTTTTTATTTTTTTTATTTTAAATTGGAAATGAGTTATGAAGTTTCATCACCACCTATAACCATGGGTGAGATGCGCATTATAGTTTATGACTGCTGAAATAGAGTGTAGTGTTTGGTTATAATTTAGTATATCCATATTAGGTGAATTAAAGTTAGCTTATGCTTTAATGTTTAATTTTTGATGGGTGTTTGCATTTTAATAATAATTATGAAATCAAACTTAGCATCTCTATCTTAAAGTTAAATCTTTATTATGTAATGTTAATTGATAATATACTATTCATACAGAAAAAAAGATGGTATGCTACATTTTTTTAATGAATATGAAAGCATTAAAGAAAAAAAATTGTAAACTTTACAAAGCACATTTAAGCATGTCTGTACTGCAGTTAAATGTCAGTAACTGCTAGTGTAATAAAATTTGTCTATTACCTTACTCCTAAATTTTATAAACTTAAAAGGCCCTAAGTTTACCAAACTGGAAAAAAGTAAGGTAATTTTTAACAGACAGTTACACTTTTTAAATAGTACAGAAGCTGAAGATGTGCCAGAGAAATTTTCGTTGGTATTTTTTTGCATTAGGCAGATAGTTAATGCTGCTAGTGTTAAATGCCATTCATACAAATGTTCTTGTAATAATGCCTTCATTACCTGCTTTGTTACCAATAAAAACGGTTTCTCAAACGTTTAAAAAAATTTTAAGTTGTAACTTCTAAATTATTTACATATACCAGATGCCTAAAAAACTTACAATTTATGAAAGTCCTAGGTATAAAAACAAGCATATAGTTTAGTACTAAATTTTTTATTTTATGTTTAAACATGAGAATTTTAGATTACTGAATATTTAATAGGTTGTTTAATATTTAAGTATTATATTCCACCCTTATTAGTTTCATATTGTAATTTATAAAGTGAAATAAGAGGTATTATTTCTCCCTAAAGAAATAATACTGTATTTATTATTATTAATGGATATCCAGTTCAATGGATCTCTTTATACATACCTGCAGTGGACTTGTTTACCTGTGCACAAACAAGTTTAGATATGTTGGATCCTATTTGTTGCTGGCAGTACATGCAGTTTTAATTTAATCATGTTACATACAGATGGACAACATCCTACAAAAGGCTCATGGTGATGCTATTTTATCACTTGCGTGTGTTTTAAATTGGTACAGATGCTTTCATGATGTAAGGGAAAGTTACAATCCCAAGGCTGGGTACCCTTCAGTTGTTAAGTCAGATGAACACACTGAGCAAGTCCATGCAGTTTTGCAAGAAGATTGTCAAATGACACTACTGATGCCAACAGCATAGTTGGATACAAGTAAAAGCATATGTTTCTGAATTTTAACAGAGGATTTTGTACCAGAAAAAAAAAGTTGTATCAGAAATTTAAAAAAAGGATGGAAAAGGAAATTGTACCAGAAATTTGTTCCTTAATCTGAAACTGGACAAAAGTAGACAATGTGCGTTTTGTGCTTAACTTCTAGAGACTGCAAAGCATAACAATGACTTCCTGACTGAGATTATTGCTGGAGATGAAAAGTGGTGCTTCTACTTTGACCATGCACAAAACAACAGAGCCTAAAAGGAAGAGGAATCACTCCCTTAAAAAAAGTTTGTGTGCACAAGTCCAATATGAAAGCCATGTTGATTGTTTTCTTTGATGTCAAAGGAATCATGCATTCATCCCTCAAGGTGCTAGTGTTAATCAAAGGTATTTCACAATGTCTTCTAACAAGTGTTCGTCGCTGCGGCCTTTGTGATTTGTTGGGAAAGCAGAAAGTGGTACCTCTTGTATCATAATGCATGCTCACGCGTAGCTCTCTTTGTCAATTTCTTGCTAAACAACAGGTGATTTTGTTTTCCCACTCTATGTATTCCCCTGACTTGTCACCACCAGATCTTTTTTCCTGTTCTCACACCTGAAAGAGCACTTAAAAGACATGTGTCATGTGGACACTTTGGATATTCAAGAAGCTGTGACAAAGTACCTGTTGACATCCAATAAAGTGATTTCCTACAGTGCTTTTCAGCAACATTGGCAATAGTGCACTGATATAATACCAGGGGCCTACTAAAGTGACAAGAACCGTTAGTTTGCAGGTCTTTTCTCATTTTGTAATAAATACAATCTCGTTTTAAGACAGCTTATATTAAAAGTAAAAATTTTAGATTAAAGAAACTAAACTTTATTACTGATTTCAAATTAAATGTTAAAAATATGTTTAAAGGGATAAATAAAACTGAATGCTTGGAAATTTATTTATAAATAAGCTGGATGTAACGGAAAGTAACACTAATTATTTTATGCTTAATGGGCAGTTATGCACACTGAATTTCTCAAACATATATCATAACATGTTTCAGTTTAATGTGGTTTTTAGAAATTACCATCAGAAACATCCCACATAAGTAATAGTAAATTGCATTGGTATAGGATTTCCCCATAATTTTTTATTTTTATATTTTCTAATGATTACAACCCACTTTGTTTCCATTTTAATGCAGTTATTGATCAGTTAAACTACACTGAATCGTCAACTTCTTTATATTTTTTGCACTTCATTATCTCAGCCTGTAAATCAGCTGATTGGTGTGATTGAAGTTTGGTGATATTTTTAGTTTGTCAATATAGGTAACAAAGTGGCAATTACTCCATTGTTAAAAGATTTTGATATAGAAGGTTATTTCAGCTTAATATTTACTGCCAACTCTTCTCACTTTTTACCAATTCTTCAGGTTCTCCCAGTTGGAATTTTTTTTTCTCTCGCGTTTTTTCATTTTAGTAATGTTCTACTCTTTCTTTTGCTATTTTTCGAGAAGTTAAATAGTATTCAAGAATAGACAAGTATGAAAAATCACACCAGATGGCACAGTTTTTCCATATATATATATTTTTTCAGTGTATAAAGACTTATGAAAACTGGAATATTTAATAGCAGCATTGCCAATCATAAAATTTATCTCCGAAATTGAAACAAACGATTTGCTGAAATAACTATTTTTCAAAAGCTGGTTAAATAATTTTTTTAATTAGGTCTGAAAAAGAAAATTGTTCCAGGTAATAAAGTGTTGCTGCTTAACACATTGGCTCCCAAGTTATTTTTGCAAAATTTTCTTTCTGCACCTTGGAATTTTTATCAAATATGTTTATATTGCTGCTGTCTATGACATCATTCCACAGTTTTAAATATCCCTTATGATATGCATTTTACAAAAATTCTAATCTTCACTATTACATACTGATGTAAATCCGACAAAAATGTAGGAAATAATAATTTTTCTGCCCCGGCTTTGGGTGTTAGGAACACATTATTTCTATTTCCTGAAGACTGAGCCTCCAATTATAATGATATAGTCCTGTTATCCTCTGCAGCCAAAGTGTTAAAATTCTCACGCCCAGAATTCTGTAAATAAATACTGAATAAGTATTGCTGAAAATTAAAATTTAGATATCATTCAGACCTTGACTATTTAATTTCCTCATTAAAATGCTTATTTTCAAAGATTTGAACTTGATTTTTCAATTGCATAGAAATTTTCTAATAATGGTAGTGGACCGATACAATGTAATAAAGGCCAACTCCAGATATTTTCCAAATTAGCGCAGATCATTTGTGAACAGCTCAGAGAGTAAAAATTATAAAATATTACAGGGTAAGATTGTTTGCTCAGCTCACACAGACTGGTTTGACCAAACCAACTGAAAAGCAATTGCCATTTGAAACGAATTTCCTTTGAACATGCGGCAAGTGTTGTTTTCCCATACGTATATATACAGGGTGTCTCAAAAATTAGGTACAAACTTTTAGAGGAGGTAGATAACATCTAAAGGAATGAGAATTGCATAGGAACCCATAACCGGAAACGTCATGGGAAAGTGGTAGCAGAGGTACAAGATCTGAAAGGACACAAGACAGTGATTGATGGGAAAACATTCATTGGACATAATTATTACAAATGGCGTACTAGATGATACATTTCATAATGTTACAGCAGATGCTCGAAGTTTGACCCATAATCGCACAAATTTTGATGCGCATGTGCAAACAAACGATGGCCCGGTACATGTCTGTGTGGGAAGCGTTCTTGATACATTCGTTGAGCTGCTCGTCCGTTGCCCTCAGCTATTCCATACACCAAGTGCATGTCTGCCAGCTCCTTGTGCGAATCCTTTGCATGCTCTTCGTAAGCCGACTACCGCTCGAATGAGGAAATCCGAAATTTCTCCTCTAGTGCACTGATGAACAGCGCCGCCTATTGACTTACGGTGACGTTTCCGGTTAAGGTTGGGGCGGGCGTGCTTAGTCAGTAGCGCGCCAGGCTCGTAATCTGTAGTTCCCAGGTTCGAGTCCCAGCTGGGTCAGCGATGAGATTCATCTCCGCAAAATTCCCCGTCCTGCCCACTATCAGTAGGGGACACCGATGGGCTTGGAAAGGCCGCCGTCCGTCGGATGGGACGTTAAGCCGTGGCACCGTGTGCGGGAGAGCCATACCCTGTGCATGTTAAAGAACATGCTGGATGGCCTTGACGGGAGGCTACCATCTGTCTTCCAACAGCTGTTCCAGTGGGCCCCCTCCCCCAACCTCTGAGCCTTTGGGGTCCATGTGACCTGGCCATTTAGCCCATGGTGTGCGAAAAAGTGCCGCTCAGAGTTAAAACAACCCAATCCGGTTAAGGTTCCTATGCAATTCTCATTCCTTTAGATGTTATCTACCTCCCCTAAAAGTTTGTACCTATATTTTTGAGACACCCTGTATATATATGAAAGTAAATATTGAAAAATGTAATGCTTTTTGTTTGTTGTGTTGTCTGTAAAGGCTTTTTTTTTTATCTTTAGAATATTTCTCCTTTGAGCACTGCTGCCAAGAATTTTGGGAAGTCCTCAAAAGAAAGGATGATGTCTTATCAAGAAAGAAAAACTATACTCTTAGATGGTGCAAGAATGCGGTATATGCAAAAACATGGAATGATTTAAGTTCATCAATTGTGTTTAAGGGACCATAAGTCAAGTAATTCATTTCAAATCGAGAATTAATTCATTTCTTAAAGTTGCCACCTCTAAAAATGTATATAACAAAATTCCTGTAACATATATTTATTATGTCTTTTCGATTATGTCAGATCATGTGTGAATCCGACTTATGGTATCTTTAAAACAGTGAAGATATGTACAGTAAAATACACGTTAAATGTTCACCATTATTTACAGCACTTGAAGCTGGGTGATTTTTCTACACAATTTACGGATGATTGTATTATAATAAAGGTAAATACATTAAAGTGGAAATTGTTTATTAAATAAACTTTAATAATATTTGTTGGAGTATTATTTTTCTCATCTTGATTAACTCTGCTTGGTTAACGATCCATATATCCAAAACATTTCATTGGTGGATAGTTTTTCTTCCAAAGGAAATAAGCTCGAATACTTTAAAAAGCTACTGAGAAAGTAGAATATCCTTTAGATTTATATTCCTCACATTTCGTATATAATTTCTGCTATGTTTTTTTTAAGAGTGCAGGATATATGCATTTTAATTGTTTCAGAGGAGTGATCCACATTGGAGAAGAAATTGTCTTATTGAAGGGGTCGGTATATAGAGGCTGTTAGACATTATAGCCTTCTGCCAAGGCATTCTAATGTGCACAGAGTCTGTCTCCTGCACATTCGTGGGGTGGCGGTGGCTTGTCAGCTAGCCAGGCTTGTAATATGCGGTTCCCAGTTTCGAATCCCAGCTGGGCGGTGTTGAGATTTATCTCTGCAAAACTCCCCAGCCTGTCCTCAGTCAATATGGGATACCCATGGACTTTGAAAGGCTGCCGTGTATCAGATAGGACATTAAGCTGTATGCAGGAGCACCATGCCCTGTAAACATTAAAGAACATACTAGATAGACGACGGGAGTCTACTATCTGTCTTAACAGCTGGTGGGCAGAATGAGTGCTTAGCAGAGATTAATCTCAATGCCTAGCATAGTTGGGACCTAGCGTAGTTAACCTTTCACTTGGTTTGACGTATATTAATCTTGCACATTTCTTTCCACTGTATATCCATACAGTGGCATACCAGAGGGGTTGGTTTTAGGATTATGACTTGTGATGGTTCCCATGTCATTTTTTCAATTGCGTTGCATTTATATAATTGGGCGTTACCTTTTCATTTGAACCAGCGCAATTCCTCAGCTCAGAGTTGCCAATACATGGAGGGCGGGGGTGGTTCAGTCGGTAGCGTGCCAGGCTCAATCTGCAGTTCCCAGGTTCGAGTCCCAGCTGAGTCAGCGTTGAGACATAGCTTGGGCTTGGAAAGGCCGCCGTCCTTTGGATGGGACATTAAGCCGTGGTACCCATGTGCGGGAGAGCCATACCCTGTGCACATTCAAGAACACATTGCATGGCCTTGACGGGAGGCTACCATCTGTCTCCCAACAACTGTTCCAGTGGGTCCCCTTTCCTCAATCTTCTCTGAGCCTTCGGGGTCCTTGTGACCTGGCCATTTAGCCCATGGTGTGCAAAAAAAGTGCCGCTCAGAGGTAAAAGACCCAAAGCAAATACATGGCCCCAACTTAAAGGCCAGTTTACACCTGATACTCCAGCAGCCTACTGGCACATTGTAGAGATTTCTAGTTTCAGAATATGCCCATATGATATATAGGGTGAAGACTATGTGTTGTGGCCAGTTACGAAGTATTTTCCTCCACTTAAGTTCCTTGAAAGGCTGGAGATGACGGAGTTAACCTTTCACCAAAATAAAGCACTTCGCTGTTGGAGATATTTAGTTTTATTATATGTATTAATTAAGCTCGGCTAGTTTTAGTTATGACGGCTCCATCACTGTGCAAGGAGAAGTCTCTTACCGCTGAGAACTTGAATACTCAAAACAACTTTAATTCCAAAGGCAAAAATTATTGGAGCATTTAATTTATTTCATCTCTAGAGCGATTTCCACTGCTTAGTCTTTCTGCTTAGGTCCGGCAGAATTCCAAAGTTTTCAAATCTCGTCGCACGTCGTCTACACTGCTGCTCCTCGCATTCCACTGTATTCTCCCACGGCAGCCATCTCGCTTCCAACTCTTCCCCCTGAGGGTTTCAAGGACGAAGGTTTGTCCTGAGCTACAAGTGCAGTGGGAACCGAGGTCACCTTGAGATCTTTCCCCTGGGCCAATATTGTCACGGTACAATGATGAGCCTACACGGCATTGATACAATGAAAATCGAATTTAAAAAAATTATTTACATAATTACAATGAGGGGAGCAAGGCCGTGGCGACGCCCCATGATCATGTAAATGTAATGCGCATGCATGAGCAGAGTTATGCACTCGTGGGAAGGAGAGTTGGAGTGTTCCAACTTTTTGGCTCTAGTAGTGGTAGTCTTCAGCTGGGTCCACGTGATTATATGAGATAGTTATTCTGTGAACAAACCCATTAAAAAACGTTCACATAGAGAATTTGATTACACGGTAGCAAATTTTCATAAAAGTCGTGCTTTGAGATAAAAGTAGCCATTTCTTAAAGATTTCAAAGTACTGAACACTGACAACGAAAATGCAAAATTGGGTACGATTTCTGAGAAATCTGCAATAATTTCTTATATTAGAGTAATACGTACATGTGGGATATATCGGTAAAACTCTGCTTCTACTTCAGATGTCACTTGTACAGCTGCTCAGGATCATCTCTGGCAAGCGTCCAACAGTAGTCAGCCAACATTGAAGTGGACCAGTTTACCTGGTATCGTTGCAATGTCCTGGTGAAAACGTTCACCGTGATCATCACTAACCATGCTGCAGTTCGGGAATATATCTAAGTGGGAAAGGAGAAAGTAGATCTTTAAGGGCATATTGCAGCCAAGTTTGTGATACAGAATCATGTCCTTAACCAGTTCCTTGTAGTTGTCTGCCCTGACATTCCTGAGGATTTTAGTTGACACCAGACAAAACTCGTTCCAAGCCTTTTTCTCATCACCCTGAAGCAGGTTATTGAACATCTGGTCTCTGAACAGCTCGTGGATCTGAGGACCTACAAAAATTATCTCTTTAATTTTTGCTTTGCTGAGTAGAGGGAATTTGTCAGCTAAGTACTTCAAAGCTTTCATCACACCGAGTTTAATGTGTAGGGATGGTAGCAGGATTTTGTGTTTCTGCCAGTGCTGGGTGTTACACATTTTCTCTCTGACCTTTAGAGATTTCCTCTGAAGCCAGTTTCTCTTCACGAAATGCAAAGTCTTTGCTCGGCTGTCCCATTCACATAAGAAAGCAGTATTTCATATATCCCAGCTCCAGACCCATCAATGGAGCCACTACCTTCAAATCGCAACAGAGATGCCAGCCATACTTTCTGTATTGAAGACAGTTCAACAACTGTTGTAGGTTGTCGTAGGTTTCTTTCATGTAGACTGTGCCCGACCACAGTGGATGGAAGTCGATTTCCATTATGCAGCAACACCACCTTGAGACTCAATTTTGAGGAGTCTATGAATAGTTGCCATTCTTCAAGGTCATGTTTGATTCCGAGGGCATTCATCAGGCCATCTACATCGGAACAGAACACAAAGGTCATCTTCCTTTCTGAAGTAAGGCACAAACTGCTCATAACGAGTTCAAAACAAAGTCACTTGGACATTTTCCATGAGAAGATTCCAATGTTTAAGTCTTGATCCAAGTAACTCTCCTTTGGCCTTGGACAGCTCAAGATCGTTCCTTTCTTCATCAGTGAGAATGTGTGGCGCAGCTGATGCACTATGGCAGACGTTTGGATCATCATTAGACACCAAAGGCTGCGGAGAAACCAATGTCGGTTCGACTCCCTCATCATCATCAGAATTGATGGAAAATTCTTTTGGAGTTTCGGGAATGGGAAACCTTCGCTGTGCAGAACTGGTCGGAGAGCAGATTATATATTTGGGTACACTATTGTCCACTTTTTCCTTGTGATGCCTCCAAAACAGGTAGAACCATGCAGAAGTAACAGTCATTTGCATGATAGCTTGGCTCTCTCCAAACTATAGAAACGGCATCGGCAAGTAGACACAACACTGCAGAGACAACTTACAACATCAATGCAACATTTGCAGAAGGCACAGCTAGAGTGAACACACAATACGATGATGGTTTGAAAATTTTCGATCAGGTGGCATCAGCCTTCAAAACAAGCCACATGGATGAACCGAAGAAGTGATAACTATAAAATTGAAGCTTTAATTAAATCCGACACAGGCCATACTGTAAGAGACGTAGGCAAATTAGGCTTGCATTATTCAACAGTTTCCCGGTACCTGGAAGCCATTGGGAAAATGAAAATTTTAGATAAATGGGTTCCCCATGAACAAATTTATTGAATTGTGCACTTCCCTTATCACACAAAACCAAAGGGATTCGTTTTTGCATGAAGTTTTAACGTGTGATGAAAAATAGATCCTATACCACAATCGTCAACGTTCTTCTCAATTACTGGAGTTTAAAAAGCACCCAAACACATGCCGAAGCCCAATCTTCACTCGAAGAATGTTTCGATGACCGTTTGGTGGTCTGTAGTATGTGCTATCCATTATTTATTCCTAAAACCAGGTCAAAAATTAAATGCAGAGAAATATTTTGCAGAACTCCAAAAAATGCACGACAGAAACTCTATCAGTTACAGTATGAGATTCTTACTCACCCAGCGCATTCACCAGACCTATCACCAACTGACTACCACTTCTTCAAGTATCTCGACCCCTTCTTAGAAGATAAAACATTCAGAAATGACGCAGCCATTCAAAACGCCTTCGAAGAATTCATCGCTTCTAGGAACTCTTGTCCCCACTTAAAAAAGGCCTCAAAATTAAAAATCTCATCAAAAGTAGATTTCATTAACAACTCTTATCACTAAGGAATTCACCCTCGTTCCGCACCTGAAAAAGAACCCAAAAATAAACTAATCAAAAGTAGATTTTATCAACAACTCTTAATGTTAAGAAATAAACCTTTTTTTCCGAATTTAAGAAAAGTAAAATTAATCGCATCAAAAGATTTCATTACCAACTCTTATTGCTAGGCAATGAAATCTTGTTCTACTCTTTAAAAAATTAGCTTAAGAAAACCCAAAAAACAAATAATCTCATTGAAGACAACTATTTTAAACAGTGCATAACAGTCATAAACATTTGAACATGGGATAGATATCATATTGCCATTCAATGTTGTAGGTTTTCCTACGAAAAGTCCAAGATGGCGGCAGAGGACCCTACCATAACCCTAACCTGCATCGTAGCCTAATGCAGTCTAAACATGAACTATAAATTATTTTGACTTCAAAAACATGAGATTAAATAAACTTTCTTGAAAATACTAAGACATTAATCCTTATCATAACATTAGTGCATTTAAATAAGGGTACACCTCAGTGATTAGATAAATTTGGTTGATTCTGAACTAAAAAAGTGCAAAATTAAAACTAGTTTTACCGTGAATAGGATTCAAACCCATACTTCCTAGTTACTTGCTAGGCGTGATGATCACTACATAACCAGCAGCTAATCTTTTCTTCATATAACATGACTTACAGATTTTCCCGCACATTATTTGATTCTCTCATGGCACCATTTATATCAGGAAACGGACAAGTTGCCTCATATGTTGAAATTTTATAGTTGCTATTCTCACTCTTGCCGTCAAAATTAATAGTTCAGTAGTAAAGTATCACAGGAGCTATCCTGTAGACTTGGGGCTCATGAAAAAGTTACCAGAAAATATTAGCTCTGCTATAAGTGGAATTCCAACCCACATCTCCTAGTTACATCATGGAGGTGAGTACATATCAGGCATGCTTACACCACAGAATAAGGAAGGTAATCTGTGGCTTACACTACACCATCAGATGCCAACCGTTCCTTCAGCTGTTGTGACATAGCCTTTCTCTGCATATTTTCTAATTCGCTCCTTGCACCATCTATGTCAGAAAGTTTACAACCAAGTTGACTCATGTGATGGAATTTAATATTTGTCACTCAACTTCACTGCGTTAAATCAATAATTCAGCAGCAGTTTCTGGTGATGCTTACGAAAAATCCTAGATGGCCCTAAGAGTAGTTGTATGAGCCTTCTCAGAAGCCAAACTGAGCAACTCCATAAAATAAAAATTGGAGAAAATTGATGATTCTCTAAGATTTAATTTTAAAACTTTGCTTGAAATATACCAATAAAGAAACAAGATGTAAAAATACATAAAAATACCTGCTTGGGTACTAAAATTGCGAAATTTACAAAAAGTGGAGTTGATCAGTTTGGCTTCTGAGAGGCTCACATATAGGTACCGCTGAACATAGCTATATATAATAGTGACCGCTGACTGACATGGTATCACGCTAATGAACCTTAAAGAACTTTAAGATAAAACGACAAGAATATTATTCCGAAAGTAACTTTAAGAAGGAGAAGACGAACAAAGGAGGGAAGAAGAAACAAAATGTGTGCTGGGATGCAAGCCATTAGGTAGATTGTTTAGCTTAGATTAGATATTAGTTTTTTACTTAACTTTCAAAACAGTTCTTTTAAGAACTAGAATATAGATTTGGGAAGCCCTCTAAACTCCAATGGAAGACGTTGATTTACAAAATGTATTCAAGATATTAAACAAAAGAGGAGAATTCCTGAAAACCATCATTGTTAATTAAACAACACCATATGTATCAAGAAATAAAGAAATGCCAGCTTAAAGAAACTTACATCCCAGATATCATAGGCCAAAAATTAAATTGCATATTGAAGGAATAAACAAAAAGGAGGAACACTCCCTGGAGGAAATAAAGAGAGAGTGCAAATGGCAATCAGAGCAAATTACCCTAATCATAAAGTGAATTCTTCAAATTAATGAGAAATATCATGAAACAGGACCCATAATTGTCTTAGAATATTTTGAAAAAGAAGCACGCTTAGCAGTGGTAGAAGCCAGAAATAATTGAAAAATCCCAAAATGATGCCGACACCAGGTCGCTACTACAAAGAATTCTAGAATCCCATCGCGCTCTGCCATGTCCGTGCTTATGCTCGGCTGATCCTGCTTTTTTCAAATCAAATTCTTTATTTTCTCAATATTTCTTTATATTTTCCTTTATGGGCTCTTTAATTATTTATGGGTTTGTTGACTCTAATGAATTAGAAACCCGAGGTAGCCTTTTGATTTCCAAGTATCACGCAAATTATAAACTATGATGCAGCAGTGATAGAGATCTGAAAATTTTCACCTAGGGGTAATATTCTGGGCCGTAGACTTAGGGACAAATTCGAAATTTTAACTCTAACAGGTGAATCACAGGTCACATAGAGGTCAAACCCTGATCTATGACTGCTAGAAATGTGACAATTTGTGTTCGGGGTGTTTTGGGATGTAGATCTCGGAAATATTAATAGATTGCAGGTCCTTGGAAATCAAAGGATAAATTTTTATGTAACTTGCTAGGGAGTTAAAAATTGGTGCCTGGCATCATTTCGATTGCATATCTTAGAAACGTGAAATATGGATGCATTAATTCTTCGATGTCAAAGGTCAAATATCTCTATAACTTTGCTAGAGAGCTAAAAATCGCTGAATAGTATGCTATTTCAGGTCATGGAAATAGTAAAAATTGTTAGACCTGGTGTCATGTTCAAGGTCAAATAGGGTTCGGAGTGATGGTCTAGAAAGCAAGAGGTGCCAGCTGAGGTCTTGAATAACGTGTTCTCTAAGAAATCCCTGAAAATCGGAGACTCGAACACAATCCCCCACACACACACACACACACCTCCACACACACACGCACATACTACCACCACAACCACCAAATTTAAACACAAGTATGATTCACACGTGTCCGCTAGCCACCAATTAAAATTTCTGGATAGAATACTTCATACATCATCTTTGTGATGTGATAAAATCTGATTCCTATTGAAGTCAATATAATCAGGCTAGACGCAAATGATTGGCGACTGCAGACACTTTTTAATGTGCCCAAATACTGTGGCATATAAACTGACAGGCTCCTGTCAGACCTCTGTGGCAAGCAGCTGCTTGAGGGGGTATTTATTATTATATATAAATTTTCTTCAAAATCGCGAAATTTATTTGTACACCGCATTTCGTAGCATCCCTTTATGTGCTTTTCTAGATACCAGAGTGTTCTTTAATTGCGAGTAGGGTAAGTAGTATAATAAATTAAATTTTTCATAAGATGCGATATTGGAATTGCCGTTTAAATATAATTGTTTTTGAAAACTAACAGCATTTAAATTTTTAAGCCACTGCTGGTAATAGTATTCATTTATTTTGCATCATTTTGTGTTGGTATTTGGCATCAAGGAATTTTTACACGAGCACATGAATAAGAGTATATTTCCTTGTGACATATGTAATTGACTTAGAACATAGTCATTGTTGACGTAGCAACTTCTTTGTTTTGACCTTTGAAATTATTTCAAGTTGTAATTATTTTAAAGTTTGAATTTTGAAGTGTAACGTATATTAGGTTTGTTTTTGCAATAAACAGTTATAATTGATACGTTTATAAAATCTTCCTTATACCGCATGTGGTAATATTCTCTAAATCATTTGCTGAAAGATAGAAAATACGTATTGCTTAAATATTAATTTGTTGTATGAACAAAAGAAATTTTGGATATGACGTCTACAAGTTATAGTTTCGAGGAATCTAGTGCTGATAGAAATGTAGAAATCTGGAAGATCAAGAAACTAATAAAAAGTTTAGAAGCTGCAAGAGGGTAAGGAGTTTTATTACTTTACATTAATAATTTGATTATTCCTTGTGGACTAAGGTTCAGAAATTGAATGATGTTTTGTGTAGTGTTTTGGGTATGATTTCCGACCAAAACGTTATGGTCATCACTGTTTTTTTGCAGGGTGGGGGAGTCATATTGTGCGTGATCTATTCATAATTCATTAAAAGCTATGGTTATAGCATATGAGATAACCCAAAAATAAGGAATGATTGCAATAATTAAACTAAGTATTGAAAATCGAATGCTTAGAAGCTTGGTCATGACAGTGTCATAATGTAGTTAGCCATGATATACATTACTATTATGATGCTTTGGCCGTCTATTTTTATACATTCATAAAAAATCTTGGACAACCAAAGGTTGCAGAGTACAACAAGACTGCAGTTTTATTTTTGAATCAAGTCTTTTTAAATGGCGGTTTCCACATTGAGTCATTTAAGTCGAATTTTAATAAATGATCCTGTTTTATGGCATCTTGCTTTATTTTCTGTCTACAGTCTTTCTCAACCTTTAAGAACATGAGTAGGGTGTAACAAAAGCATATGCAAAACAATGTCATGAAACTCTGAATACAGGCATGTGAGATGTGGTGTGAAGAATTAAATGTTCTGAGGGAAATTACACAGAAGTTAAATTTCCTAACATCACTTTATGAAAATGGTAAAGTTCACAACTCAGAACTAATTTTATTACCTAAAATTAAAATCATATGCAGTTTTTTTTATGTTACTAACAATTTGGGGCAGTAGTGCACATCATGGTCCTCAGCTGACAATTTTTTTTTATGCAACATAACAAAACGGTCCTTTTAGTTGATTCCCACAACCCCCCAGACCCAACCCAAACAGGAGTTCCTAGAAAAAAGATTGTTTTCATTAGCATGATAATGATAACTCGAGTTTACGTCAAATGCAAAATACCGTTACCATGGTAACGGTAATTTGCATTGTAGACAAATGCAACATAGCAAAAAAAAACTGCAATTCCACTAAAAAATCCCTCACAACCATGAATTACTAAAAAAATTAAAATTATCAAAAAGAACAAAAAAAAAAACAGAGAAACTACTACACATTTGCCTTTCCATATACTACAAATTCCTGAAATGCCTCCCCCCTCCTCTTTTCCCAATAGTTAAAACACTCGACAAATATATTTCCACAAATTAAACTAATAAATCAGTCACACATACAGTAATTAACCTAAATAAATCACCATAATTAATGAAATCAAACACCAATCTCAAAACCAAGAACATCATTTACAATGCATCTCTGACCGGCATTATAAAAAAGTCCCCAAAACTAAATAATCGGTGATAACACATACCAAAAAGCATAAAAATTGGAAACAGTGCACTGCCGACTGAATTATTAAAAAGTCCCCAAAACTAAATAATGTCCTTGCAAACAGCACAAACCAAAAAAACATGAAAATCGGAAACAGTGCACCACCGACCGAATTATAAAAAAGTCCCCGAAACCAAATAATCTCATCAGAGACGACAACAACAAAAAAAACATCTTGCAGCTCTAATAACCCTTCCCTAAATTATTGATTAACTTTCCTGACACCATCAAAAACTGCCATTTTTTTTCACACCGACAATTTTACAATAAAATCAATCGAAAAGCTGCCAAACACTTCCACATATTAACATTATACCATATAAGTAACTTTAAGACTCCTAAATGTATAAAAAAAATTAATAATACACTAATAATTACCATACTACATGTAACTACTGAAAATCACTCAATTCATTCCAAACTACTATAATGAAATACACATGTTCATTACTACCACCATGTTAAATCCCACACAAAAAACTTCCAACATTCTTTCCCCTGAGCATACTCCACCCACCCACCCCCACTACATTAGAATCCTCTGAAAATTCACTTTATACGTTTCACCAAAAACTATCTCCTAAAATCCTAACACCCCATAAAAACTCATTTTTGAAACTTTACCCCATTATAAACTTTTACCATTCCACTCACAACAAAACGTACTACTATACTATGCTAAACACAAAAAAAGATTTAAAATAATTCTATCTGGTTAACTCCTCCGAACTACCACTTCCAAATGACGTGACCATAACATTACAAAACAGTTCACTAACACTTTCAACAACCCACCTAATATTAAATAATTTCAATTCCAAAATATCTTAAATAACTTTTTTTTTATCATATCTTAACGAAATTTTGAAAAAACAAGAACATATTAATTATTCCTATTCTGGCTATCATTAAAAAACCTTCATTAAATATATTATACATATGCACTTACCCCTAGCCACATAGGCATGTTATCCCAAGGAGTTATCAACCAAAAATGGTGAAAAAAAAAATCGAATGTAACTTCACTTCCTGTCAAATTGCACACATGACACGACTTCATTTACCCACCCAAAAGAAACAAATCAAAGAACCATAGGCCACCAACAACCGTTACATTTCTATGTCGTACTTTACACCTTGACGTCATACGCTTCTTGAACAGTGCCATCTGTTGGCTGAGGACCGTGAACAATAAACTGACCCAATTTGGAATGTAAGCTTATAGAGAAGAAAATGTTCACCAAATCTAAAAAATATAAAGTAAGCAGTTCAACAAAAGGCAAGCGTTATATAGAAAATGCCATAATATCTGGGACATTTTACAAAATAAATATGGTAATTATATAATATAGGTACTCTTATCATAAAGGGTTTCAGGGAATTGAAAGAACTTAAATAGGTGTATTTTTGATAGCTAAAAAGCTATTTTATAAATTATGATTAATTTTAAAATTAAAAATCATTTTATAATGGACTTTCACTGAATACTACTGTGGCCTAATGTTAAGTCTTGTGAGTCAGTCGAGGTGCTCAGATATGCTGAAACCAAGTTATAGCATATAAACACAGTTAATGCTAAAGCTGGAAGTGACTTATCTGACTAGATTATTTAGTCCATAAAAAAATTTTTAAAGTGCAGATTTGCAGTGCATTTTTTATTAAATATGCATTCTTGTTGGTTTGTATTATGGTATGTTTAGCTTTTATGATGTTAGAGAATGAAAATTGAAACTAATTTTTGGGAAGGAATTTTATTGCGGGAGAATTTATTTGACATATGTAATACATAAAGTATTCACTCTCTCTGTGATCTTATGATTTTTTAGTGTTTTTTTTTTTGATAATGCAGCAAGTGCATTCATATGAAATGAGAATTCATATTTGTACATTGGAATATTATCAAAAAATAATAAGAATTTGGCAGTACTGCAATTCATGTTTACAATTCCGCCACTTGTTTTTTATGCAACATAATGATATGCTGCGTTTTTCCAAACCACCTGCTCACTAGTAGTCACTAACAGAAACAAGGACATATTTTTCCTCAATAAACATAAAGAACTCTCTAAATTACTGCTGTAAAAAAAAATTAACACTAAATATGAAATAGAATGAAACAAAACCTAGCAATAGCACATTACAAACAATACGAACAAAATTCTATCTACAATGGCCTAAAACTCTCATTACTAGCTAGTGAAGGCACAGTAAAGAGAGAATATGCAAAAGGAGATGTAATGAAAAATGCTTATTTTTAAATGCAAAAAAAAATTTTTTTTTTGCATTTAAAAATAAGCATCAAAAAATTTTTTCAAATTTTGTTTTGCCTATAAAATACCAGCAAAAATAACTGCATCTAATGCATTTTTTTTTTCTTAACTGAGAATATTACTAAACAGTGAACATCACCTTAATCATAACAATGCCAAATGAAGCCACTTCTTTCACCAATTTATAGCACTAACCAATGAATAAATGCCCTTTCCACACGATAAAAAGCTCCAAAAAATATATAATCTTATCTGACCCAACTATTTTGAGTCGAGCACATCACTAAACAAAAAAGTTTTGTTCCATTCTCAGAAAAGCCCCAAAAGTTGCATAAGCTAATTGGACACAACTATTTTGACTTGACTATATTGCTAAATGACATTCATTCTGCACTAAAAAAAAAGCCACAAAAGATATACAGGGTGTTTCAAAACTCTCTGTACATATTTCAATGGGAGATAAGAAACATCTAGACAAACCTTTATCATCTATAAATGTATGTCCGCAGACATAACCCTTCAGTGATAGTGTACTGACAGAAATATTGGTGGAGCTGGTACATAAATGAATGGAAACAGGTGTGAACAACATGTTTATTTAAAGAAGGTGCTCAAAGTTGCAACCGGCAACAGCATTGCATGCATGACATCGTTGAAGCATTGATTGCTGTACATGTTGAAAGATTCTTGGAATTTCATGAACAGTTGCAGCAGCGATAGGGATTCTTGTGATGAGTTCTTCATCGAGTCAATGGGAGTCTCATACACTAGGTTCTTCATGTGTCCCCAGAGGAAGAAATTGATACATGTTAAATCAGGCGATCTAGGTGGCCAGGCGATGGGTCCACCCCGGCCTATCCATTGGCCCCCAAAAGTGGCATTTAGATAATCCCGCACATCATTGCTGAAGTGTGCTGCCCCTCCCCCCCCCCCATTGTGTTGAAACCACATTCGTTTGGGATTAGCCATGGGAACATCTTCCAGCACTCCCAGCAACTTTTCTTCAAGAAATGCCTGATAAATCTGCCTGTTGAGTCGGGGAGGCGGTAGGTATGGCCCAAACAAAATGTCCTTGATGATACCTGCCCAAACATTGATGGTGAAACATTGCTTGATGGCCATGCGCCATTGTGGCATGTGGTTTTTTGTGTGCCCAAACGTGAAATTGTGCACATTAATAAACATACCCTCATGTGTGAAAGAGGCCTCATCTGAGAAGAGCACATGAGCCGAAAAATCAGGCTGCACCCTGGTTTGCTTCAGAAACCAGCGCATGAATTCCACACAAAGAGGGTAATCCTGAGGTTGCAATGTCTGGACTATCTGATGATGAAATGGATGTAAAACTCACATGCAGCTCTCCACACGACGGCATGGTTCACACTGAGGCTACATGCAATAGTTTGTGTGCTTGTGCCTGGATTGTTCTTAATCTGCCATAGGATCTCTTCTTCCATTTCAGGAGTGTGCATGACTCTCTCCCAACCAGTGTCATGCAGGTTTGCATGGAATGTTCCAGTTTCTTGCAGTTGCTGGTGCAAGCACGCAAATGTTTGATGGTTTGGCACGTTTGTTTGGGAAGCACTGTTGATACCTCACAGCAGCTATTGTTTCCATTAGCAGCCCCATATGCCAGATGCATGTCATCCATCTCAGCAGTTGGAAACACTCCATGTTACACGTAATGTGTCTGATTTGCGAATGCTAATGGCAACACAAGTCCATTCTTCATTCCCACTTTTCTCCCCTAGCCAATTGCAGCGCCGCCAAACAGCACCCTCCTCTAGCACCAAAGGGTTACGTCAGTGGACATACATTCGTAGGCGAAAAAGATTTGTCTTGGTGTTCCCTATCTCCCATTGAAATTTACACAGAGTTTTGAAACACCCTGCATATATATCATCGAACACAACAATTTTGATTAGAGAATGTTACTAAACAAATTTTCGCTCTGCACATAAAAAATTCTCCCCAAAATAATCTCATCGAATGCAACTATTTTAACCAAAGTATATCAACTACACAGCAGATTTTCATTCTGCACTTGGAAAAAGCTCCCCAAAATAAATAATCTTATTGGAGGCAACTTCTTTAACCAGAATTTATCACTTAAGAACAAATTTTGGTTTCACGCTTGAAAACTAAAAAATAATTTGCTAAATGTAAGAGGTAGAAAAAAAAATGATAAAAATCAAAGGATAAACACATAAAAGCACTTACCTGTCATCATCATCCTCAAGCAGCCATGGGCTACGGAGGTCCAACTAGACTGCGCAGTTTAATTCTCCAAGCATATCTGTCCTGAGCTACATCTGCTGCATCCGGCCACTGCACACCAATTCTAACAAGGTCCTGTTTGACATTGTCTGCCCACCGCATCCTAGGTCTCCCCCTCCTTCTGAGGCCTCTAGGCACACTGTTCATAACCCTATTCGCCAATCTATAATTATCCATACGGGCAACATGTCCAAACCAGCAGAGTCTCTCTCTGCACAATATGTTGCTTAAAGGAGGTTGCAGACTCCTTTGCCTAACCTCATCATTAGTTACAAAGTTGAACCACCTAATGCCCAAGATACTGCGTAAGCATCTGGAATCAAAAGCATCTAGTTTCCTGTTATCTTGTTTACACAGCGTCCAAGTTTCACTACCATAACTAACCCTAGAAAGAACCAAACTATTATACAGTCTGATTTTAGTCTTTAGGTGTATACGCCTATTTCTCCACACTCTCCATAGATTCTTAAAAGTCCCGGCAGCAATCCCTATTCGTCTGTTAATATCATGCCACACATCACCATTATCTGTTACATAGCTCCCAAGTTAATTAAACTGTGACACCTGCTCAAGACTGCAACCATTCAGATTAACTGAATCACAGCCTGCCTGACCAATTTTCATCACTCTAGTTTTCTCTGTTTATAACCAAACCTACTCTACTACCAGTCTCATCAACAGCTCGAATGAAAGAGTTCATCTCATCAACATCATTTGCCAAAAGGGCTAAATCATCAGCATAATCTAAATCAGAAATTTTCGTATCTCCAGTCAAGGCCAAAATCTTTCCCTTGAAGTGAATTTCGCATAACATAATCAATAACCAAGCTAAAGAGAAAAGGAGACAAAATGCACCCTTGTCGAACACCAGAAGTAATGCTAAACCAATTGCTACAAGCCTATGCCGTCCTGTGGCCGAGTGGTTAGCACGCTTGGCTACTGATCTAAGGGACCTGGGTTCGAGCCCTGGATTAGGCATGGATGTGTGTGTCATTTCTCTGCTGAGGTCCTGCCATCCTCTCAGATCTCCTACTTTGGCATATAAACTGACAGGCTCCTGTCAGACCTCTGTGGCAAGTAGCTGCTTGAGGGGGTGTTTATTTTTATTTTTTTTTACCAACTCTCACACACGACTCAGTGTTATTATAGAGAGCTTTCATTATGTTAACTAACTTGTCACATATGCCATATGATCTCACAATCAACCACAAATTATGACGATCAACAGAGTCAAAAGCCTTTTTGAAATCAACAAAGCTAGCAACCAAAGGTTTCTGAAACTCTAAACATTTCTCAAGAATCTGCCTAAGTGAAAATATCTGATCCACACATCCCCTACCACTTCTGAATCCACATTGCTCATCACGCAATTGACTGTCAACCAGATTCTTAATTCTATTAAGCACAATCATGGAAAGAACTTTACCTAGAACAGAGAGTAGGCTGATACCCCTATAGTTATCACAAGAACTGCGATCACCTTTTTTGAAAATAGGGATAACAATAGCTCTGGTAAAATCCTTAGGAAACATGCCTTTATCATAAAAGATATTCAGAATTTCAGTCATCCAAGTGGTAACCGAAACATTCCCAGCTCTAAGCATTTCTGTAGTAATTTCATCTACCCCTGGGGATTTATGAAGTTTAAGTTTAGAAACAGCCAAAATAACTTCAGATTGTGTTATAGGGCCAACATTAAAGCCACCAATGCATCTATCATCATTGCAAACAATGGGAGTAGAACTAACTACATTGTTTAGAATATCACTGAAATGCTCAGCCCACCTAGCCATGACAGAATCCTCATCTTCTATAACCTTACCTTGTTTATCCTTCAATCCCTGTATACCTGTCCGTTTTCTACCACACAAAACATTAACTATCTGGTACAGCTCTCTGCTGTTGTGCTGTCTAACTGCTTCCTCGGCTTTGTCAGCCAAACCATCAAGCCAAAGATTCTTATCAGCAGCTAACTGATCTTTTACACGTTTATTAAGTTCTCTGTAATGCTTTCTATTAGGACTAGTAGGGTATTGATTAAGGACATTCCTGCAGTTCTTTCTTTCCGAAATAAGCTCAAGTGCCTTATCACTCAGATAATTCTGTCTCTTCTGCTCCTTTTTTCCTAAATGCCTAAAAATCCAAGAATTTCAATTGGTAGGGGTCGGAGTACATTGTCTACATTATTAAAACATTTTTAATTCATAGTATGTGTAAAATTCACAGGTTTCAAGTTCCCCCACATGATAATTAAAAAAAAACACAAATGTTCATTTCGTAACAGACTTTCTATAAGCCTAAAATAATATCCAAATGCAGGATTCAGAGTCCATAACAAATCTTAGTAGTAGATGACATGTTTGCTGTTTAATTCTGCAAAAACCTCCAAACATTATATTATATGGTACTATTTTATGCTGCATTTATTCATGTATTCTCAACTTACATTCCGCTTATCTACATATCTTATACTTACATTTCTTTACAAGGTGCCATGTTGTAACTGTGAACTGCAAGCTAACCAGAATTTCAATATTCTGTTTGCTCATGTTGGGTTGTAACTGTCGCCATTTTTAATGCTTGTTATTTTTTGAACAAAGCTATGTGGAATATGCATTGTTAATAAGTTTATATCAAAACTTTTTAGGTATATTAAATCATTTATCATAAATTATTGTTTCATATAAATCAGTCTGCCCCATTATAAAGAACAAGCCACCAAAAAATATAACTTAACAGAGGGAGTGAATTAATAAAGAGTGGAATGAAAAAAAAATCGCTCATAATCTTGCTACCGCAAGTTTTCAGAAAACCTGTAAAATCAATCAATGTGGTGTCTTGGGAAATTATTGTAAATTTATCACTATATAACAAATATATTCTGCAATAAAATAGTCCCTTCCCAAATTTTATTTTCATTCTGTAACACCTTAACAAAAATGAAAAAAAAAATACCTTCAATATGCACTTAAAAATAAAACTATTGAAGAAAAAAATTGGTGTTAGAAGTGAGTTTTTATCAAATTGGATTATTTAGCATATGGGGCTTTTTGTCTTCTGAAAACTAATTTCTATATGTGGTGCTGGCAAAGTTAGTACTTTGGTTTTGAGGCTATAATGGGGAAAAAGGGTCAACTTTCACAGACTACTTTTGTAAAAGAAGCAAAATGGTGGCAGGAGTAGCTATACTAAATAATTGCCATTTTTCACTGCTACCAAACATTGGCACTGCTGGATGTAAACAATTATTCGGCTATTACCAAAGTGCAATTTTATTACAAAATTTCCACCTCCAACAATGGAGAGGAAAAATCAAGATGCAAAAAGAGGTAAAAAAATTAGAAGAGGAGAAGGCTTATGCAGAAATACAATCAACAACATTATACAACAGAAAGAACAGTTTCTATGGTTTTGTACTGCCAAAAATTAAAGCCTAAACATTTTTCAAAGCACATCTGTTACAGTATTTGAATGTTCTTTTAACTCTTTTAACTCTCCTCCTGCTATTCAATAAACCAGATGAAGTCCAGTAGGTGAATCCAACTAGTGAGTACTAGGCATGCTTTTAAATTTTATAATACAGTGCATGACAACATACAGTTTGTTGCAATTTTTTACATTTGTAACCACTAGTGCTATCTTTAAGTCATTATTTAAGATGTAAATTTATTAATTTGTACAATTTAAGTGGTTAATATTCACTAAAAATTCCATAAAATAAAGAATGTAATGAAATAAAAATAAGTTTAAGAAAATTTTTTATCTCTCAATCCCTGAAGGAGCCAGATATTAAAGAGTTACTACTATACCACTGAAACTAACTTAACAATGAGTAACAAATATCTCAAAATTTTCAGAACTGGAATAAAAGTATGTATTAATTAATTGAAACATTCTATGTGTAAACTGATGAAATCAAATATTTCACAATGCTTTAGTATCTTTTAAAACTCATGAAATATATTTCATTATGTCACTGTCATACTTTGGAGTATAAAATGTATTATACTTTGCTAAACATCCTTTTTTGAAAAATGTTTTGGCTTTTTTTTTTGCACATTAGAAAAATGTAATTTTACATAGTTATTTATTTAACATCTGTGAATTGAAATTATAGTATTGAAAGATACTTTATAAAGAAGGTAGCAAACCTTACATAAAATAATTACCAGCCTTGTGAACCATCCTGTGGCTGAGTAGTTAGCATGCTTGGCTGCTTATCAGAGGAATATGGGTTTGAACCCCAAGTTATTCATGGATGTTTGTGTTGTCTTTATGCTGAGTATCTTGTGTCAAGCAGCTGCTTGAGGGGGAATTTATTTACATGCCTTGAAGCGCTGAGTTAATATGCTAGTTTCTAAAAGAAGGAAGCCATTTTAGTATGAGTTACTAGATTTTGGATTTATAGGGCTGAATTAATTCTCTTACTTGTGGCTGAAGTGCAGAGTTACAACCAATTACCAATAAAGTGCATATGCTTATATTTGCTTTACCTAAAATCCAAAAACTGTTGCCCCTTTTGCAGGAAAGCCATACTATGTGCATGTTAAAAAAAGTGCTGGATGGCCTTGATGGGAGCTTACTCTCTGTTTCCTAATATCTGTCCAGTCAGCCTCTTTTCCCAAGCATTCAAAGCCCATGAGATCTAGCCATTAACCCACTGAGTGGAAAAACATGTAGCTGAGAAGTAAAACAACCCAAAATCAAAAATCCACCCCCATTATGCAGGAGAGTCATATCTTGTGCACATTAAAACCCTTTAATGCCCAGGAAATCTGAGTAGAGGGTAGTAAAGGCAAAGAAATAGCACTCTTTGGACTAGTTCGTTTCAAATCTCTGCTGTTTTGGGCCATTCTGGGGGTTAGAGTTAACCCTTACTTTATAAACTATAAAATATAACTAAATTAACTTATAAAACTAAATTGTACCTGTGACCAGGCTTTCTCCCCCAACTGTATTCCGTCAAAAAAAGTGAACTTTTTTTTTTTTGCGAAATAATTAATGAAAGGAATTATGGCATGTTGTATACCAAATTAATGAGCATTTAATTCTGGATTTTCAGAAAATATTTAACAGTAAGACTTGTTTTACTAGGACTTTTATAGAGGCATGTAATAAAAAAAATTGCATCTGGCAATGCAAATAAAAATTTATTTAAAAAAATTGTCATGTGGTTGATTGTTAGATCATATGTAATACCTGACAAATTAGTTAACATTATGAAAGCTCTATAATTACACTGATTTTTGTGTGTAAGTTGGTAAAGCTTGTAGTGATTGGTTTAGCATTGCTAGTGGAGTTAGACAAGGGTGCATTTTGTCTCATTTACCTCTTTAGTTTGGTTATTGATTGTTATTCAGAATTCTTTACAAGGGAAAAATTTTGTCCTCAAATGGGTATTATAGATTTATATTATATAGATATTATAGATTTAAAATTTTCTGATTTCGATTATGTGGATGATATGGCCTTGTTGACTAATGATGTTGATGAGATGAATTCTTTCATTAGGACTGTTGATGAGACTGGTAATAGAGTAGGTTTTGTGATAATCAGTGATAAAAATTGGTCAAGCAGATAGTGCTTCAGTTGCTTTTGAATCACTTCCCTCTTGAGCAAGTGTCTCAGTTTAATTATCTTGGGAGCTACGTAACACATGTGAGGCATTCAATAAACTGAAGAATAAGGATTGCTGCTGGGACTTTTAAGAATTTATAGAAAGGGGAAAAATAGGCATATACATCTAAACTCTAATATTAGGCTGTATAATATTGTTTGATTCTTTCTAGGGTTAGTTTTTGGTAGTGAAACTTGGACCCTTCTGTAAGCAAGATAACAGGAAACCTGATGCCTTTAATTCTAGGTGCTCACACAGTAATTTGGGCTTATAGAAGAAACACTTGCATTTTTTATTGAGAGCACAATTTTGTAAATCTAATTTTGTGATCAGTTAAAATAAAATGAAGTGCATCTTCTACAATTCTGGAATTAAATTGTGGATGAAAATCGTAGTTATCACTCCCAAGTTATATCTTATTGCATATATTATACATCAATTATGAACTTTATTAGTGCTGCAAGAATATTCATTGTAACTGAATTTTATATTTCCTCAAATACTTTAGTACATAGTGAAATTAGTTTACTTACAGTTTACTAGACTGAATCATTTTCATCTCTGTTAATTTTTCATATTTCAACATTGTATTAAAATTCATGAACATTTTGTGTTTTTGTAGGAATGGAACTAGTATGATTTCCCTCATTATTCCCCCGAAGGATCAGATTTCTCGAGTGTCCAAAATGCTGGCAGATGAATTTGGTACAGCTTCTAACATTAAGAGTCGAGTAAACAGGTTGTCTGTTTTAGGAGCAATTACGTCTGTTCAGCATAGACTTAAGCTTTACACCAAAGGTATAAAAGCTTTAATTATGGAATTATAAACATTATACTTACAGTGTGGCAATGCATATTCTGGATTTTTTTTAGTAAATGGATCAACATTTTATTAAAGTGTTTGCAAAATATTTTGTTTATAATTAATGGGAAAATGTAATTTTAGTTTTCTGATTTCATTGATCCCTATTCTGAGGTAATTTGTTTTTAAATTATATATCTACTTTATCTTTTTTACTTTTATTTTTAAAGTGAAAGTTTCATGTAAAAATACTTGTTTTGCAACTTTGTTAGTTTTTTTTTTACAAATAGTTTTGATTTTGAATACATCCCATAATAGATTCCAGATATAGATAAAAAAAAATTTCTGTAAAAACTCTTTATCTCCAAGGGAAAAAATAATAGCAATATTTATCATATGCATATTTTATTGTATTATTCATTGTGTTAAGTTGTTTACTTGAAATCGTGTTACAATTTTAGAAATCAGCAAAGTTTGGCAGGGTACAATTTGAACTACTGATGCTGCATGCACTTATCAAATGAAGTTGAAAGATTCATGTTATTCATGTATTATTAACAGAAACTTTTCTAACTTTTATTAATTTAAGCATATAACATGGATAGTATGGGTAGGAAAATGCATCTGGTGACAGGTTGCTCAAAATGAGACATAATGAGTAAAATGTATTGAAACAATCAGAGTTACCTGTTGACTTTTTGATGTCTATAAATTAATAAAGGTTTTGTGAAAAAAAATTTGCCAGCATATGGGAGTCAAACCTGCATCTCTCCAGAAACATGCCAGAGTATTCTACTATTGAATTAATGCCAGCTGTGTCTTTTTTACACTTATTATGACTTTTGATTCTTCATATGATTTTCTACACCTACACTTATCTATGATATCAGGTGGTAACTATTTCTTTTTTTATTGTGCTAAGACAGAAATAAATAGTGAAGTCACTTCATGTTATTAGCATTATTAGTGATTTAAATAGTAAATGACAATAACAGAGTTACTGGTTGGCTTTTTAATGTTATACGTCAATAAATGTTTTGTGTAAAAATTTTAACTGACGTATGGGACTCAAACCCGCAATCTCTCCAAAAACGTGCCAGTGTATTCTACCATTGGACTAATTTCTTTTTTCCACTTAGTATGACTTTTCACTCTTCCTGTGATTTTCAGCACCTACACTTGGCACCATCTATGATCTCAGGTAATTACTATTTCTTTTTTATTGTGCTGAGTAAGATAGAAATAAATAATGAAGTCACTTCATGCTATTATCATTAATAATGCTAATAGTGTGAAATAGTTGCCACCCAAAATCAGTTTGTCAAAACTAATTTGTATACTTTGTTACATAGAAGTATGCTACATAAATATATAATGTTTTTTTTTTATTTGTTGTACTCAAGAATTTTAAGTGTTAAAAATCGCAGCAGCTATTTACTGGAAATTAGCAGCCTGCAAAGTGAATATGGGTACTGGTATCCTTTTAGCAGCTATTAGAAATGAAAATCTCCCCCTAAACAGTGGCATTTATATTATTAGCAAACAGATTGCACAACCACGGCAATTCCTTAACTTGCAGCTTTTCATCAGTGACAAGGCATCAGACCCACAGCATCTTAATTAAACAGTGGTATGAACTATGTATACACGTGGCACCTCTTGAATATGATTGATATTATAAAGGCTAGTTTTGTTGCATTCACTGTGAGAACAGATTTTGACATCATGATGCATAAATAAACTTATGTAGTTAAAGAACTCAATGTTACATTTTACAAAATTGGGATGTTTCAACACTCAGATTAGAATTTGCTGAGACATGAGGTGTGGCAAAAAAGAAACAACTCAAAAACAAGACTGTGTGGCTTGCCAAATACCTCTTCGCCAATCAAATGAATTCAACACCTTTAGGTTGGTTTTTTCTGGTTCTAACAACCACTCACATGTTTGAATCAGGTTAGCAGTGTCTGTGTTATATCTATTTGGGTAAGAATTGTGTTATTGTCCTTGCTGGACAAATGTGTTTGTGACAAGCTTTTTCTCATTCAGCATTGTGAAGTATATTTTTGACCCAAAACCAGATCACAATAATAGGATCCATTTTGGCAACATTGAGCATGTAAAGAAGTATATGACAGAACACCTTTAAAAGTTTTCCCAAAGAGGAATTCCAAAAATGTTTTAGAATGTGGAAAGGTATGTTAGGGCCAATGGGAATTGCTTTGACAGGGACAACCTTTGATATCTATAATTTTTCAATAATAAAAGTTATATTGATATAGTCTTTCTTATTACCATATCTCATAGGAAAAAAAGTATAAGCAGAATGGTTATCAATTTCTAGTTCTTGGTTAATGGAAATTTCTGATAACCATCAGATACCACGGATTCAAAAGTTCAATGTCTATGAAAATGTTAAATATGAATATCATGCACCAGTGTAAAAGTGATTTATATTTCTTTTTTAGTGCCAGCCAATGGATTAGTGATATATTGTGGCACTATTGTTACTGAAGAAGGAAAAGAGAAAAAAGTTAACATTGATTTTGAGCCTTTCAAACCAATAAATACATCTCTGTATTTATGTGATAATAAATTTCATACTGAGGTAAAGGCATAGATTTCTTTTTTTAATGAACTAATAATTTTGTTATATTTATAAAAGTTTTTAACCCTTAAAAATATTAGCAGCATGCAGATCTTTCTTAAAAATTTTGCCTTTTGGAATTTTTTAAATGAATTTATGGTTATTTTATTATTTAGAATTTTTTCTTTGCTTTGTACTTAAACAAGATCTACGTCAGTTAATTTCTTCAGGATAAAATTAAAGTTGAAATGGGAAAAAATTTACTCGGTCATAAATGTGTTTATTAAAAACTAGGCACTTTTAAGGGTTAATGAAGCTGTTAATAAATAAATGTATTTATTAACAGCTTCATTAACATGCAGAGAGTTATAATTTCATGATCTGTATCATTAAAGGTTTGTTAACTCTGGTATGTCAGATTTTTTGATAATCTGATTAACATTCACTGAGGATCATGCAAACTATTTTAACTATAAAATACTAATTTACTATTTAACTATAATATTTTAACTATAAATTAATATCCAGATTAGAGTTATCTGTGTTCTACTTATATCTATCATCATATACTGAACTACCAAATGTTACATAATATAGCATTCACTGCAAGAACCCACTGAAGTGGATGAAAGACCTATAAAGCACATAACTCTGCTTTATATCAGTAGTAAAAATGTTTTGAATAGGACCAGACCAAGGAGTGAGCTCTGGACACTCCTGTGGAGATGGACTTCATTGTAGAATAGTAATTTTGAACTTGATTTTGAAAAATATTGTTTGTCAAATAGTTGTAGAGGATTTTTGTGATCATACTTACAAACAAGCAATTTAATTTTAAATATTTACATTTATATTAAGGACATTATATTTCATTTTTATTTTAACTGTTTTTAACTTATTTTTATTATAACAAAGTCTTGAATACAAGAGTGTACCTAGGGAAGTTAAATCTGGAAAGTTTGAAGATTATCCTGATTGTATCAAATGCTTCTGCAACCCCACTGGCCTCAACCTCTCTTGAGAGAGAAAATTTGTAGTACAAAGAAAGAGGTGGTTAAGAATGCAAAATACAAAATTATGAAATTATTTCTTTTTTTCAAGGGAATCTGGAGCAGGATAAAGGAAAATACTTGGTACTATATAAATGTAAATGTGTTTTTTAAATCATCTGTATTTTTTTCCTAATTTCACCTCTGACCCAGAAGAAAGCATGGGATTAAAAAAATGAGATATCTGTCCCATTTGAAAATGTAATTGAGTAGTTCTAGCATATGTAGTATGTGACATACAAGATACATAAGAAAGTACATGAACACACTCTGAAAGGCGAACTGATGATGTTATAGTTTGAAGTTAATGTCTTGATAGAAGGGGGGGTTGCAGGCTTGAGAGCAAAACAAATAGAGCTTTTATTGAGAGCTAGTGAGGCAAAAAATTCATGAGTTGTCATTATCGGCAGTTTCTGAAATGAATGGCGAGGTGTAATTAGGAGTAAGTGGGAAAATTTTGGATTTTCTTTTTGAGGTTTGATCACTAACAAGTATTATTTATTTTAAATTCATTGTTTTCAGATTTATAGCATCAGGATGTGACACATTTCAACTTTCCATTAACTTCAGATTTTAGATCACTAGATTGTTTTTGCAGATGTACAAAAATGCTTTCTTTGGTATTAAAACAAGTTTTGCTTAATGTGAACCATGGTTAGGAAAGTGCATTAGCTACTGTTCCAGCAATCATGCTTTTGTGTATAAGCTATAACTGAAGTGGGGCCAGAGTGTCTTGGTGGAAAAGTCTTTGATGAAAACAGGGGCGGGGGTGGCTCAGTCGGTAGCGCGCCAGGCTCGTAATCTGTAGTTCCCAGGTTCGAGTCCCAGCTGGGTCATCGTTGAGATTTATCTCCGCAAAATTCCCCGTACTGCCCACGGTCAGTAGGGGACACCGATGGGCTAGGAAAGGCCGCCGTCTTTCAGATGGGACGTTAAGCCGTGGCCCCGTGTGCGGGAGAGCCATACCCTGTGCACGTTAAAGAACACGCTGGATGGCCTTAATGGGAGGCTACCATCTGTCTCCCAACAGCTGTTCCAGTGGGTCCCCTCACCCAACCTTCTCTGATCCTTCGGGGTCCATGTGACCTGGCCATTTAGCCCATGGTGTGCAAAAAAGTGCCGCTCAGAGGTAAAACAACCCAACCCTTTGATGAAAAAAACCTCTAAAAGTTCAGAATCTGTGTCTGTATAAGCTTTTAGAGTTGTGTGTCTTATGTTTTGCATACACTAAAGCTGTGATTTCTTCATGATATTTTTTCACTCATTGTTTTCTTTATTTTCATTTTGTTTTTCATCTAGGTTCTATCTGCTCTTTTGGCTGATGACAATAAATTTGGTTTCATTGTTATGGATGGCAATGGTGCTTTGTTTGGAACTTTGCAAGGAAATACAAGAGAAGTATTACACAAGTTTACTGTTGATTTGCCCAAAAAGCATGGTGAGGAATAATAATAATAGTTAATATTAAATGTTACGACTTTCTTGTGTAATTTTTTTTTTCAATGTTGTTTGTGCCATACAGAGATACATGGCTCAGTTTTTGTTGAGTATAATGAATGCTAAGTTGTTCAACAAGCTGTGACTTTAAAATACCATTAGGCTCCACATTTTCATGGGATTGCAAAAAACCTTAATGTTTATTAACTGTAATGATATATAAATAAATCATAAGTGTTTCATCAGTGTTTTTAATATGGCAAATCTCAAATACAAGGCTGAACCCTGGAAAAGGCTATTTTTTTTTTGGGGGGGGGGGGTGATTCATTCTTAAAAATAAATTTAAAAATAATTGGTTTTTTTAACATTGCTAAATAGTACTAATGTGAGTAGTCATTTTTTATAGCAAGAAACACTGTTAGGCATGTTTTTTTTTTACAAAGTACTTGTGTATTTATTTAGTATGAAAAAATATATGAAATAAAAAAAGGGTTCATTAAATTGCTTTTAACCCTTCCAGGATCAAGGATGTCTATAGACATTTTTTGTACAACACATGAAACGTCGACTTTTAAAAAAAAAAATTGCCATTTGAAAATTTTCTTACATATATCTTTTAAAAATATGTAATTAAAGCTCAAAAAATAATATTTTCTTTTTTCCATTTGATGCACATTTTATTAAACTACAATATAAATAATTTGATAAAGCCATCTGATTGCCATATTTTAGAAGCGCTTTATGGTATTGCCGATTTGTTTGTTAATGTAACTCTGTATTGAAACAAACACCTAATTTAAGCTCACAATTTGATTTGAACTATTATCAACTTATTTTTCCTTAAATTTTTGAAAGTCTCCTAAAAATTAACCAAAAAAACTGCTATTTTTAAAAAACAGAAGATTTTGGAAGTAATTATGAAATATGTACCTATTTTCTGGTATATCACTGTAAAAAGTATTATTAAAATTAATATGTTGCTATAATGTTCATATTTTTTACTTCAACAAAATTCAAACTTATATTCTCTTGGATTTGATATATAACATGACTATTTCTGTTGATTAGTTATTTATTAAAAATATTCTAAAGTGGACTTGTTTATTGGACTCTGCAACAAGCCTGAACTTTTCTCAAAGTATAGTACAGAGGAAAAAACATTATAAAACAGAAAGAATGTTTAAACAAAAAAATTATTTTTTTTATTCATAAATAACCTTTCTATTCATGTACATTATAATAATTTGTCTATTAGTGTTTTTTAAATAAATTTTTATTTGTGTTGCCAGATGCATTTTTTTACTACATGATCCTAAAAAAAAGGTCCTTTTAAAATAATATTAGTCATCTTTTTTGTTAAGTATTTTTTCAGAAAATCCAGAATTAAATGCTGATTAATTTGGCATTATAACATGCCATTACTCACTGTCTTCACTTCATTTCAAAGCTTGATGTTTTTCATTCCACAGTTCTTCATTTTCTCCTAAGGTGATTTAACCCATTCACCTAATTGAAATGTTTTCTAGTAGGAATTAATTTATGTTCTCTGGACACCAGCCAGTTATAAAATCTTCTAAAATTGTTCTTAAAAAGTTCATTAACACCTACAACCTGCAGCTGATATGTCATGCCTTCTTGAATCACACTGAATCGGTATTCATCTGTTTCTTAAACTGATGTTTTACTTCTGTAGTATGTCCTCTGAAGCTATCCAAAATTAACATACCTTGTTTTTGAATTAATACTCCAGGATGTCCAACATAACTCATTTGACTTTGACATCCACCATTTTTCTTGACAGTGGAAGTCTGAAGTTCTTAACACCAGAAGGTAACTTCTCTTTAAGGATTATTTTCCATTTTAATGTAACATAAGATGGGAGTTTGGAACTTTCTGCCAGTATCCTTCATTTTCCATTGACTGTAGATTTCAAAAGAGTAGATGAAGTTTATATCAAAAAAAAAAACAACAACTGCACTTTCATCTGTGTTTCCTATTTGCCCTAATGAATAATTATAGTGTTTTCTCAGGGTAATTGTACAGTGCTGGAACTCGATTAATTTTTCTTCAAAATCGCTTGATTTCTGTACAAGTGGTGTGCGGTGACTTAATGATATGAATCATATCATTAATGATTCATACAGCCAATACCAATCATATCATATAATTATATATATCATATCATATAATTTATGATTCATACAGTTTCACATATGATTCATACAGTTTCATCATTATCCTGGCCCATCCAATGGTAGCCTCAATAGTGCCAGCTCTTCAGTTTTCAAATGAAATTCTCAGTGTATAGTTTATACCTTCGGCTGGACACATTTTGCTAGGTTTTTATACCTTTGGCTCTGATTTACATTTTTGACTTGAGTGGGAAGTGTTAAATGGTGCATTATGTCTAGTTCAATGAGATGGATAGAAGATATAATGAAATTATAATATTTAGGAAATATCATCCGTATAAATCTGAAGCTCATTAAAGTGTAGTTTAGAAGTTGCCCCTTAAATTATAAGAACTTATTTGTGTAGTGTATTCTTTCAAACCTGGCAAAAATTATACCATTCCATGTCTGAAACTGAGTTAAGTAATACTACTAACTAGATATATTGAAAGTATCAGGACAATGGGAATAGCTACCATAGTACCTGAAGTGGTGGGGCAGGGATGGCTCAGTTGGTAGCATGTCAGGCTTGTAATCTGTAATTTCCAGGTTTGAGTCCCAGCTGGGTCAAAGTCGAGATTTATCTCTGCAAAACTCCCCACCCTGCCCACGATCAGTAGTGGGCATTAAAAGGCTTGGAAAGGCTGCCATTCATCAGATGGGAAGTTAAGTTTGGCCCCGTTTTCTGGAGAGCCGTACCTTGTGCACATTAAAGAACACACTGGATGGCCTTGATGGGAGGCTACCATCTGTCTCCCAACAACTGTTTCAGTGGGTCCCCTCCCCCAACCTTCTCTGAGTCTTCGTGGTCCTCGTTTACCTGGCCATTTAGCCCATGGTGTGAAAAAAAGTGCCGTTTGGAGGTAAAACAAACCTGAAGTGGTTAATGAAAGCAGAGAATGATGATGTGAGTGCCTACAAAGACCTGCTAAAAACCATTCAAGGCAAAAAATAAATTCAAGAAATATACCAGAAACATTATTTTTTAATTTTTGGAAATCTACTAATTAGTTTCTATTAAATAAAGTTTATTTTTTCAAAGCATAAAATTTATATTTTAAATATCCAATTAATTCATACCAAATACATCCTTTAACTCTTAGCAGCATGGACACCCATAAAGGGGAAAAAGTGGTCACTCCTCTTTTTTTCTAGAAGTGGCTTTATTGAACACAATACAGCAATAGCAACATATTTTTTTGGTTATTATTAATTAATTGTGTTCTAGAAAAATTCTGGGGACACCAATGCTTGATAACAGTGGCAGATCCAGACAGCACTTTCAGGGTTGTCTGCATTTTGAAACACAAAATTTGTCAGTTTTTGCAATTTTTCTTTATAAATTTCTTCTAAAAATTTTGATGGAAAAGAGTGAATATATATATATATATCAGGGGAGGTGAAGGGGATCCCCCAAACAAAATGTCTGGTTTTCTCATAACATAAAGTTGGCATCACTACCTTGAGGGAATTTTTACTTAATGTTAGCTCAGAAGCAACCTCGAAAGTTTTTATTTGTATTATGTCATGAGTGACTGGCATACTTTTTCGTAACATTTTATATACATGATACTCTTCTTTTTGAAAGTAACCAATCTTTGTTATGCTTTGTTATAGACTTTGCTGAACTCGGTTTAACCCTTCATATTCATTTGGTTTAACACTCCCTACTGTTTAGCTGCAGGTACATTTTTTTTTGTCTCTAGCATATTAGATCACTATCATTTCAAAATGCATAGGTTGTGTTGTTTTACCTCTGAGCAGAACTTTTCTTGCACACAACGGGCTAAATGGCCAGGTCACCAGGACCCCAGAGACTTGGAGAAAAATGAGGGAGAGAACCCACTGGAACAGCTGTTGGGAGACAGATGGTAGCCTCCCCCATCAAGGAATCCAATGTGTTCTTTAACATGCACAGGGTACCTCTACCGCAGATGGCGGCCTTTCAAAGCCCATCGATGTTCCCTATTGACCATGGGCAAGGTGGTGAGTTTTATGGAGATAAATTTCAACGCTGACCCAGTGGGACTCAAACCTGAGAACTGCAGATTACGAGCCTGGTGCACTACCAACTGAGCCATCCATGCCTCTCAAATAGCATGAGTCAGGTATATACTTTTGGAAACTTGCAATGCAGAAGTTTCCATTATTTTTGTGTGATTGGCCTTGAATTCACTTCTCTAATCACTGTCACAGTTTTTCAGTTGAAAGAAATCCAAAAAAGGAATAAACTAGATCAGCTTGATAATTATACTATTATACTTGCATGAAGTTGAACTCTCACCTAGTGTGAAACTAATGTTTCAAATGTAAGGGATAAGGAGTTGGAGAGTGTTTAAAAATAAAGGTTTTACAATATGACTAAAAAAAACAGGTGTTTACAATATGACAAAAAAAACGTGCTTACAATATGACTAGAAGAAAAAAAAAATGTTTACAATATGACTAGAAAAAAAAACATGTTTACAATATGACTAGAAAAGCAGGTGCCATGACAGCATATAGTGGTCAAGTTGCACAGGGCAACTATATATAATAAACAACGTTAGTTTACCTGAATGTGTATTGTACAATCTAACCCATAATATGATCATTAGTAACTCTCTTTAAAACACGAAATTCCATTACTGCTACTGCTCACTAAATTTTGTTTAAGATGAGAATTTAAGAAAAGAGTGTAATTTATTTATTGTGTATTATAAGGAAGAAAGGTGGTGATGTATATTTGGACATTTACAATAAATGTTAAGAATGTTTTGTTATTGGACTTATACAGGGTGATTCAGAATTCATCATCAATATTTAGTGGGGAGGAAGGGAATAAGAAAAGAAAGAGATTTCACATAGGAAAGTATGGGGGCAGACGAACGCATGGTGGTGTAGAGGGCGCTGTGTGTACACACCTCTCATACAGAAGCACAGCTGTTTGACCCATGCAGTCAGTTTCATTCGACAAGGATCGATTTCTTTGTATGGGGTGCTATGAAAAACATGGTGTACGAGACCCCTGTTGATAGTGCTATGGATCTTGTAGCACGCATATCAGTTGCTGCCTCAAACATCCGGGAAATGCCAGGCATCTTCCACAGGGTCCGGCTGTCCATGCAACGCCGTTGTGAGTCATGCATTCTAGCACATGGTCGGCAGTTCGAGCACCTCTTGTAAGTCTGTACAACCAATGCAAAGAAATGTTACATGTAAGATAATAAATGTTTTTTCCTTACCACTTCCTTCTTATGTGTTCTTTCCATCATTGAACTGGGGTCATTTTGCCCTACTACATGGCATATGCGCCCATGCTTTCCTATGTGAAATCTCCTTCGTTTCTTATTACCTACCTCCCCACCAAATATTGATGATGAATTCTGAATCACCCTGTATATGTTTAGATTCTAAAAATGTTGGTTCTTACACATATGACAAGATATTGATTATAAAGTATGTCATTCTATAGCTTTTAACATTATAATACACATATTATCAAATAGTGATGGTATTTAATTCCTTTCTCACTATATATATATACTGATAGTGTTTGTAGAATTTAACATAATTCTGAATGCCAAATATAATACTGTACTGGTAGCCAATTGGTTATTGTTCTTGGCTACTGATCAAGAGACCTGAGCTCAAACCCCAGATGAAGTATGAATTTCCAGTGTTTTCGTTCTGCCGAGGTCTTGCTTTCATCACAGATTTTCTCTATGGTGCATTAGGACATCATACTCCTGTTAGACATCTGTGGCAAGCAGTTGCTTGAGGGGTAATTATTTTTTTAGTGTAATAGCTACTTTTTTAATTAGGAAGGTCTTATAAACTGTGGGGAGAGACAAAATGAATTGTGTACTTTAATGAAAATACAGTTATGCATCTCATCATAAAACTAGGAATATGTTATGGTATCAAATATGTGTACACAGGATGTACCATTTCATTGCCTCTTTGTGATCTCTTCATATAATAGATTTAACATTAATTTTGATCTGTGTTTGACTGCTAGTTAATATTAAAACTGTTTTTGCTCCTAGTTTGGTCTCATAAATACCCTCACATTATTCTGTTTCCTAATTATAGAATAATAGATTGTGAATATATTTGTGCCAGTAAGTAAAAAAAAAGTTCCTAACTATTGCAAATAGCAATGCAATTCCTGGTATATTTATGCATACTATTTTTTTCCCTTTTTTTGTGAAGTCTAAGTGAAAATGTAATTTATGGAATTTATATATATTTGTTGATACGGTTTTACAGGTCGTGGTGGTCAATCAGCTCTTCGTTTTGCAAGGTTAAGAATGGAAAAAAGACACAATTATGTGAGAAAAGTAGCTGAAGTTGCAACTCAATTGTACATATCTAATGACAGACCAAACATTGCTGGTCTGATTCTTGCAGGCTCTGCTGATTTTAAAACAGAACTGAGTCAGTCAGATATGTTTGATCCTGTAAGTAAAGCTTTCAATATAGTAATTTGTTATGAATACATAATGTGCTGTTAATAATGCAGGGGCAGTATTAATATTGCTTTAAGTTGAATTTTGTGTAACTCACTATGATATATTTCTTTTTATACTGATAGGCTCTTGTCAGTCTTTCCTCCATGGCAAGTGGCTGCATTATGAGAAATTTTTTATTGCATATAGCACAATATTCATTGATTAAATACAGTGTCTATCAAGAAAATATTAAACCATATCTAATTCTTGAATCATATTTTTTGTTTATTTAATCATCACTAAGCAGCTGCTCAAGGGGTATTTATTTATTATTTAACATAAGAAAAAGTTTGGCAATTTTTTTTTTTGATTGACTTGAATTGAAAGTAAAATATTTTCATTATTTATTCATTTGTTCATTAACTCATCTACTTTTCACTATTAAACATATGTCTACATATCTATGTGCAATTTGAATTCTTCTAATCAAATCTTGTAAGGATTTAATTTCAGTATTGTGCAACAGACTGTAAAATGCATTTTTTAGAAGCTGCATAGAAAAATCAATTTAACCCTTTCACTACCATACTAGCCCAAACTACAGATAAGAGGTAATAAAGAGGAAGGAATAGCATTTATTGGATGAATTTATTTAAGTTCTTGGCCGTTTTGAGCCACTATGGTACTGAAACGGTTAAAAATTATCAACAGTTTGCTGAAAGATGAATTGTAATCTGTTAGATACCTGTCCTTAAAAGTGCTTTATAATCCATAATCACTCCAGTTTTGTTGGATTTTAATTTCTGTTCAGAAAAATTCATTTTTATTGCATCTTTCAAACCACTGATCCATATAATGCCCTTTGACAATAAAATGTGAATTTTTTTCTGGCACTGTCATTGAAAAAGTCAACATTAGTAAATTGTGAATTTTCAATGAAACAACATTATTACAAAATATTCATATTTGTAACTTGAATTTACCCTAATGTAACCCTTTTTTTTAACAAGAGCAGCTCATCTTCAATCTTCATTTTTCAAGGAAATTGTCAACTATATGAACCATATAGGGATGGACATTATTTCCCATAAAGATGTAATCAGGGCCAAAAGCATCCATGACAAACCTCAGATAGGGCTTGAGAATCGGCTATGTATCACTGAGCAATCAGTGCTTCATTGAAAGATCTGAAGCTCTGTGTGTGGCAGTCATCATGATGTCAGCCAGACCATCACTCCATCTGAAACAAAATATTCCTTTTCTGTCATGTTAATGCTGTTGTGACAAGTTCCTTGTTATCTCTAGATGAACCCACATCAAGAATTGGTGTTCAAACTAAATCTGGACTGTGATCTAATGTGGACTGTGACTAAATCTGATCTGTGAAGAGCACATTTATCCACTGATCTAGGTTCCAAAGGTAGTGATGTCTGCACCAAGTTAAACAAGCTTTCCTGTTGAAGAAGGTGAAGGAACTTACAAGTGTCATTCATGAAACCTTCTTTAAGCAGTGTATCTTGGCACTTTTGACTCCTGACAGCTTGCAGACAGTTTGCCTCCCTAAGCCATCTTGCTGTTTAAAGACGATAGTCATCATCCTGAATTATTTTGGCCTTTGGGTGACCTTGTTCTAATCTACAACTAACCTCCTGTTTCTACAACTAACCTCCTGTTTCTGCAACTAACCTGTTTCTAGAAATTGTCTCATCTTAGACATTTTGTGTTGTATATATAAGGCCCTGGATACCTCAGTCTGTAATTGACCCACTTCTATCCTATCTATTGCTCTCTGCCTTACACAAACATCCTTATGGAGTCTTTGAAATATGGTTAAATCAAACTGCTACCAGTTAACAGCAGTCTGGCTGGAATAGAAATGAGTGATTGACCCACTTCCATCCTATCTATTGCTCTCTGCCTTACACAAACATCCTTGTGGAGTCTTTGGAAAATGGTTAAATAAAACTGCTACCAGTTAACACTAGTCTGGCTGGAATAGAAATGAGTGATGACCCCAGTCAAGCTCTCTTTTATAGCAATCATAATTTGTATTCTTGTGGTCACATTGGTAAAATCTGTGCATTTTAAGGGCAAAAGCTGGTACACTACATTTTTCTCTTATATACAATGTTCTTTAATTTTGAGCAGTGGTTATAATAAAAAATAGCGATAATTTTTTTTTTCAAATTGTCTACTGACTCATCCGCTGCCTATGGTATGTTTTGAAGCATATTGTCACATACAGTCTTACAATTACAATAAAGTTTTGTCTTTCATTTTCTCTTTTTTTTTAGAACAGCAAACTTGCAAGCAAATGCAAGCTTTCTTGATCATCACTGTGCAATCCATCCAAACACACTGTATTTTAGAACAAATAATTTTGTTCTGAAACCAAATGCAAAATGAGAAAAATAGCATCTATTAATCTGCATTGATCTTTTGCTTTGTCCACTGTACAAGCAAACTGAAATGTAAGCAACTATTTCAAGACTGAGAAATAGTTTTGAAATACTATAGTATGGTTTTGTCATCTAGGTAACAGCTTTTAAACCAAAAAGAAATATTCTGGTCAAAACTATATGAAAGGTTGCTTAGTGTTGCCTGAGACAGTCTCAGGTAGTTTTGGAATGAAAAGGCTGCCCTATGAAGTCTCAGATAAAACACCAAAGTTGTTAACTGTGTTAGACCTCAAATAAATTAAGTATACTTAATTCCCTGAAAATAAGAAAGGCTGTAAATATTTGTTTTTGCTTCTGCAATGTCTCAAATTTCTCTTGGATTTCTAATACGATTGAAAAAAAAACTTTCCCAAAAATTGCAGAAATTTGTTACTTTCTATTACTTCATGAAAAAGTTGGGTATTAGAAAATTCAACCTGTTCATATTTCACATTAAAGCAGTACAATTTCTAATAGAATGTCAAATATTAATTTTCTTTTTAGTTACTGAATTAAACTTTTTTGACAGTTATTTTTAATTGTAATAATTTGTATTTGGTAAGTTTTTGAACTTTATTAGATATTTTTAATGTTCAATTATAATTTTTTTTTATATTTCTTCATGTTACAGCGGTTGCAAACTAAAGTATTAAAACTTGTGGATGTCTCCTACGGAGGAGAGAATGGATTTAACCAGGCTATTGAGTTATCTGCTGAAGTTCTTTCAAATGTGAAATTCATTCAGGAAAAAAAGCTAATAGGTAAAGAAGTGTGGGCTGGTTTCACAGTTAAACTGTATAGAACTAGGAATTGATACATTTGTTGAACCTTTTATTAGCCTTCCAGGCTTTTAATATCTTCTGTGAATTATTATGGAGTGCTTTGCCAACATTTTGAATGTTTTGATCAACTACTCTGAGAAATTAGTTTTTGCATATAACTAGGCAAATATTCAATTAACCATAAAGTGGTTTAAAAAAATACATATGAGTGTTTTTTATTTCATAGATAGTAAAATGTGGGATGTACTAATTCAGTACACACTTAGAGCAAATATAAAAAAATTTTGCTTTTAATAGACTTAATAATTGAAGGAAAAAAAAAAAGAATGTTCTGTATTAGATACAGTAATATATCATGCATCAACAATATTGAAATTACTGTATTTTCTTTAAAAAAATTTTCATTACAGTAAATTTAAGTGCTTCAAAAGCTTTCAACTGATGGTCAAAGAGTAAATTCAGGTCACTTTAATAATGTTAATGAATGTCTAGCAGGTTTTTTTCCTTAATTTATCAATTCAGTACACCATTTTATTATGTTTATCCTCAAAAATGCAAATCTTCCTTGAATTTTAAAATCCAGCTTTAGGCTATTATAAACAGCTTTGGAATTTTTTTTTTAATACAGAACAATTTCAGAAAATGTGCTGTATTTTTCCCGGTCCACAGTCTGGGAACCGCTGCTTTTTTATATTCTCGGTATTTTATGTATGTTTAGCTGTTGTGTATGTGTGTGTATATATATATTAACATTTTTTATCTGATGCATTTATTATCTATGCTATATTGAATTTTTTGCAGCACATTTTATTTCCTTTTGAATGAATTCTCTGCACATTTTTTCCCCCAGCATGGTTTGGCACACTTATTGCTTGTGCAAAAAGAAATGTTCATACTCAAAATTGTATGAAAGGCTGCCGTAGTATGTCTCATACAAAACAGTGAAATGGTTAACTCTGGTAGGCCTCAAATTCAGTGTACTTAATTCTCTGAAAATAAGAAAGGCTAAATATTTGTTTTCAATTCTGCAGTATATGAAATGAAAATTCTTTCAGATTTCTAATAAAAAAAAAATGCTGTGTCATAAATTTGTTACTCTCTGTTGTTACATATTCTTCACTAAAAAAGTTGGATCCTTCAGATGGGAAGTTAAGCTATGCCCCCATGTGCAGGGGAGCCATTTACTGGGCATGTTAAAGAACAAGCTGGATGGCCTTGATGGGAGGCTACTCTCTCCCCACAGAAAAAAAAAAATCTTTATGCCTCAGGGTCCGTATGACCTGGCCAGTTAGCCCATTGTGTGCAAAAGGCAACTCAGAGGTAAAACAACTCAGCAATAGTGCATGATGACATACACATATCAAATGTAACATACCCATTGGTGGTTTGCAATTTGTTTAAAAATTACTGTCATTTAGAATTGGAAAGTTGTTAGTACTTACAGTTTGCTACAAGGGAAAATAATGTGATCGTGTGAGTTATGCTGCATTATTTTAAAGCTCTTTCAACAAAAGTTAGAAGTAGCACATCCTATTATTTAAATGCATTTTCAGTTCATTGGATTTTATGCAGAAACACTCAAGGAATGATGCTTAAATCTAAAATATTTGCCACATGAAATTCTATATGTCAGTGTTTTAAAGGAACTTTTTACCCTGGCAATGCAGGGTACTTTTACCAGTTATATTTTATTATAAACAGTGCAAGTCTATAATTTCTGAGTAGGGTTGTAACCTGCCTAAATATTTTTGAAGGCTAATAAATTTTATAATAATGAAATGTAATATTTCAATAGAGGATGGATTTTTTTTTCTTCTTATTTGCAAGCAATCTCAGCTCTGACACATCAACAGAAGCATAACCCATGAGCAGCATAGCCTTCTTTTTAATACATTTTCAGTTTCTGAATTTATTCAGAAACACTTTCAAGGGACAATTCTTAAATCCAAAATATTGTCCAGCCTACAAAATTCTATACATATAAAAAAAAAACATTTAAATTCAGCATATATATCTGTTATTTTCAGAAGAACAAAAAAATACATTTAAAAACCAAAGTAATGCTTGGAAATTTTGCAAAAAAAAAAGTTATTTAATATAATTATGATTAGTCCCTATTTTTTTACCCCACAAAAGAGGGGAGGAAGAAAAATCTAATGAGGTCAATTTAATTGAATCTTAATATATAATCTTAATATATATCTTTAATATAAAGTTTGCTTTGTTGAGTCATTAATGCGGTAAGACCCAAGCAACACTGGACAATTCTATTGATATATAAAAGCCAATTGAAATATTTTCATTTGTATTCGTTAATATATATATATAGCATTTCAAAGACCCCAGCTTAGCACTCCTGTTACATGTTTGAGATTGGTATAAGAAGGTTAACGTAAGCTTTGTTCATTGTAAACAAGATACAGGTAAATCCCATTAAAATGCAATCCAATAGAGTATGATGTAAGGGTGGCTCCTTTTTTTTGTCATATGAAACGTAATTTTTCACTCAAGAACTGCATATTGAATTCCTTGTGTAGTTTTGTGTACCTGTGAATGATACAGTTAAAACATGATTGAGATGGTTAAAAAGAAACAAAGGCAAACAATGAAACAGTCAATCCTTGATAGGTTTTTATTGAAAAATGACACTCGAAAACTAATACACCTGTATGCATTCTAAATGTGTATTCGCCTGTTCGGAAATCCTGGAAATGTCTATAACTCTGTATGTAGTTACCCATACTTCGTAATTAAAGAGATTTGAGTGCATTATGATTGTTTTGCTTCCTCTTAAATTTTCGTTCAAGAGTTTGTCAATTTAAAATCACGAATGTAACTACCAATACAACCACATAGAAAGCTAAAAATGGTAATAAAAGGTGTGTTTATTGTACAGACTTTATTATTGGTTTTAAATACTTTATTATACGTCAAGACATGATTGAAACAATACAATGTATCATATTAATATAATTTTCCGTGTAATAATATTGTTTACTTGATTTTTCCGATTTTCTGTGAATCTGATTGCAATTTATAATGCACAAAAAACGGCAAAAACAAGTTGATGTAGTTGGCCAATGTACGAGATATATCTGATGAAAAATAGCTTGAATTTTTGCTAGTGTGATCCCGCTTATATCCTGATATGATTCTTTGGACCCCAAGCACCGCGCTATAATGGGATTTACCTGTAACAGGAAACTATGCTTTTGATTCTAGATGCTTACGCAGTATCTTGTGCATTAGGTGGTTCAACTTTGTAAGTAATGATGAGTCTAGGCAAAGGAGTCTGCAACCTCCTTTAAGCAGCATATTGTGCAGAGAGAGACTCCATTGGTTTGGCCATGTCGCCCGTATGGATAATTATAGATTAGCAAATAGGAATATAACTCTGATTAGCCCCCTTTTTTTTTACACACAAAAGAGGAGGGGGGAAATCTAACAAAGTCAATCTAATTGAATCTTAATGTAAAATGGAAGTTTGCTCTGTTGAGTCATTAATACAGTAAGACCAAGCAACACTGGACATTCTTCTAGTTGATATATAAAAGCCAATTGAAAATTTTCATTTGGCTTTTATTTATCAACTAAATGCTATATAAAGCATTTCAAAGACCCCCAGCTTAGCACTGCTGTTTATATTTGAGACTGCTATAAGAAGGTTAACATAAGCTTTGTTCATTACCAGACTCAACATTGACTTTAACAGGATCTTTAGTATGAATGCCTAAATGTGAGTATTAACCAAGAAGTTTATTAGTTGATTCTTATAATCAGCTATTGTATGAAAGAAGAAAACAAAATTGAACTGAAAAATGAATAGTATATATAAGCTGTAGAACAAGATTCATATTTTGTCTTTTGGAGTCTTTTCATTTGACTATTTTCCCCCACACCTTAATTCTGTGGGACTAGTACCTGAACTATTGTTAAGCAAAAGTATAATATAGCTAAGTGAATGTTTAGTCTTCATCTTTGTTTTCATCACTTAACAGTAATTTAGTTTTCGAAGTTTTTTTTAACTTGTCCAGGTATCTTGGCAAAATAGGGCATTGGTTGACTCAGTAGATAGTGTTATAGGCTCAAAACTTGCTATATCCAGGTTTTTGAGTCCTTATATTCACGCAATGAAATTTTCTTCCCCAACTCCTGCTTTGCCTGTAATGAAAATGGAGATACCAGTGGGCTTAGAACGGTGTCATATCAGATGAGCCATTGGTTTGTGTCTCCATGTGCAGGAGATCCACGCCCTGTGCTATTTGAAGAATATAACTGTATGACCTTGACTAGAGAGAGTCATCTGTTTCCTAACAGCTGTGTAGTGGATTCAATTCCCTTACAAGCACTGATCCTTTTGGGTCCTCATGACTTGCCCATTTAACTCATTTTGCACACAGAAGTGCCACTTAGAGGTAAAGCAACCCTACCCTTAGCAGCAGAAATATGGTCCTAGTAATGTGTAGGTTTTTTTACTGTTTTTTTTATAAAATTGTATTCATTTCTGTTTGACAAAAAAAATAGGATCATCCTATGAATGAATAATAGGATGTTTGTTATTTCAGCAATTGAATAATTATACATGAGTTAAGCCTGTTTAAGTTTTTAAAAATTATTTGGAGATATTTATCATATTATAATGTAAAGCAACATTTCTTTTCTAGGTCGTTATTTTGATGAAATTTCTCAAGATACAGGAAAATACTGCTTTGGGGTAGAAGATACATTGAAAGCACTAGAAATGGGATGTGTAGAAATTCTTATAGCATGGGAAAATTTGGATATAACACGTTACGTTTTGAAGAATCACACTACTGATGGTATGTTTGAATAATCATATTGCAATTTTTCTCCTTGACTTAGTCATTAAAGTTTGGCAGTTTTTGAAAATTTTGAAAAATAGTTTTGTTCATTATAATAAATTATATTTACTGTATCATTATTAGCCCTTCCAGTGTCCAGCCTGAAATCTGGTTTCCATCCATAGGCCAAGCTGTTTTCTCCCTATTCTCAGCCAAAAAGAAAATAACTTAAGAACTTTTTTTTTCCAAATAACTAATGAAAGGAATTATGGCATATTATATGCCAAATTAATCAACTTAAGAACTTTTTTTTTCCAAATAACTAATGAAAGGAATTATGGCATATTATATGCCAAATTAATCAGCAATTAATTCTGGATTTTCTGAAAATAAGATAACAAAAAAGACAAATTTTATTTTAATAGGACTTTTTTTAGAGTTGTGTAGTAAAAAAAGGCATCTGGTAAACAAATAAAAATTTATTTAAAAAATAAACCTAATAGACCAGAAATGATTATAATCCACATGAATATAAAAGCTGTTTCTGAATAAATGAAAAAAAAAATGTTTTTTTGGTTTCTAAGCAAATATTTGTTTTGTAATTTGTTTCTCAGTATATGGAAATAGTTCGAATTTTATGGAAATATATAATATAAACAAATCTGCAAGTATATTGATTTTAATAAGCCTTTTTCAATGTGATATGGTGGAAAAAAAGATCACACTATACAGTTAAGGCTTCATTTTGAAAAAACCTGATGAATGAAAATAGTTAAATTACATATTAAAAGGAAATTTCCTCTCGAATAATATTCAACCTGAAATATGATTTTTATTTCTCTAATGATTCTTTTCAGTATTATTTTAAACGTGGCCAGTGTTATATAAAGTGACTTGGACTTCTCACATTCATGGGATTTTCTGACTGGTTATGAAATAGGAAAAAAAAATTGGCTGTTTTTTTTTTTCATTAAACATTATGAATTTTGTCTTTGACTGTTGAAGTTTGGCTAAATGCAAAAAGATTTGTGCACCAAAGAAAAACAGAATTATATCGTCTGTGTGACATAGCCAAGGTACTGAAGGTGGGAGGTGAAACGTTCATAGTGAGTTTAGCAGAGGGGAAGCCTTCCTGAAATTGCCCTCCCACATGATGGCTGATTTCTGTAGCAAGGAAAGCTATTTTGCTTCTGCATCCAAGACATTTTCAGAAAACTGTACAAGCTCAAAGTTTTTTTTACTAAAAAAAACAAGAAATAATAAAAATTAAAGATAATTCTCAATTTGGAATAGCTGATTTCTTCATGATGCCTCAAAGACAAGATTTAGCTCAAAATGATGGAGAGCTATTGGAAAGTTTGGAAACTGATAAAACAATCGCAGAGGTGGCCACTATTCTCCTATCTCAAGGCTATGACAGCAGTTCCAAATAACCCAAATAATTATCAGAAGACCTGTTCAAGGGTTTGCTTGGGTTACAACCCTTCAAAATCATATTTCAGCAGTTGCCATCCTGTTCCCCTAAAATATGCCACTGTCTGACTCTGTGGGCTGGGTTTTCATTGGGTATCCATAGCAGCCAGCATTAATTTTATTTTGGTGTTACTTTTTGGTACCTAGTTTGATATATGAATGTATTTGAAAGGATAAATGTTACTTTCAAAGATAAGATTTTCATTTTTTTTTTTACTTTTTTTTTTTGATGAAATTTGTATAACATTTAAGTTTGACTGTTAACCGGTATCATCAGGGGTTATTCCAATTCAGTTATGAGCATAATTATTTTAAATTGGAAGGATGGATGGTGGTGCCGGCTCAGTCAGTAGCACACCAGGCTTGTAATCTGCAGTTCCCAGGTTCGAGTCCCAGCTGGGTCAGCATTGAGATTAATCTCCACAAAATTCCCTGCCCACAGTCAGTAGGGAACACCGATGGGCTTCAAAAGGCTGCTGTCAGTCAGATGGGATGTTAAACTCTTACACCATGTGCTGGAGAGCCATACTCATGCACATTAAAGAACATGCTGGATGGCCTTGATGGGAGGCTACCATATGTTTCCCAACGGCTGTTCTAATGGGTCCCTCTCCCAACCTTCTCTGAGTTTTTAGGGTCCTTGTGACATGGCCATTTAACCCATTATGTGCAAAAATAGTGCACTTGGAGATAAAACAGCCCAAAAATTTTTAATTTGGTGTTACTTTTTGGTACAGTTTGATATATGAATGAGGAATATTGTACAATATGTATATAGTTCTACAAAGGCATATTAAAATAAGATGCAGCACTTTTTTTTCATTCATGTTTACTATATTTTAAGAAAATTTAATCAAGAACTATTTTCTGTAGCAATGCCTTGGTCAATCCTAAAATTGTAAGGTACTTAAACCATTACCAATGAATCACTAGCTGTGCATATTCAAGAAAGTAATATTTAAAGGAATGCATACCTCAAATAGTTTTGGACATAATTATTTGTGGCCCTGCATGTGTCCAATCAGTATTCCACTTCTTGCCGTACTTGCTGCAGCATATCTCTTGTTATTTGCTCAGTTGCTTCTCTTTTTTTCTGGCTTTTAAATGATTCAAGTGTCAAATTTTGTTCACATAGACATGATTTTTTACAAAGCCTTACAAGAAAAAAAAGGGGTCAAATTGAGTGTTCCTTGATGAACCACTCCTGCCAATCTACTAGGAATTTTTATAATACCTGTTGAGAAATGTGACAGTGTGCTATCTTGCTCATGGCCACTCTTAAAGCTGTTTGAGTAGGGGAATGTACAGTTACAATATTCATTGTGATGTATTTTTAGGCACTTGAAAGAATTTTCTCCTTTCTGGAGCAGGCACTGCCCATAAGGTTTTTCAACATCTGCTGCTTTTTAGGGTTAATGTAAGATTAACTTTGTTTTTACTTTGAAATTACCAAAGAAATTGGTTTAATAGTATCTTTTAATAATTTCTATTACAAATGGTGTAATTTTTATTACAGAAGATAAGGTGCTGCATCTAACCCCTGATTTAGAGAAGGATAAGACACATTTTACTGACAAAGAAGTAAGTTATCTTGCATAAATTTTGTACAGCTGATTATTTGAATTATTTTTAAACTTTGGCTCATAGATATTTTAAAATGAGATAGTGTAAAACAGCTATTAGTTTGATGCATTCTAGCTAATGCCTCTGGGATAGGATGTTAATAGATAGAGATACTGAAGTTAAGTCTGGAAAACAGATTATTTAGAAATTTATGGAACAGTCGTATAGGTTAAAAATATCAGCATTAAGCGAAAATTCTCACTCTTTGAATAGACCTATGTAGTAAGGTCCAAAAGTTTCTGGCCCAAGGGTATTAAGGAGGTAATAGAATCAAACAATAATTTTTATTCTTCAATATAATCATTCTTTGTTTCAATACATTTTTTAGAATGGCTAATTAACTTTTCTATACCATTGAAAAAATAATCTGAATTTTTGTCCATAAAATGGTCTAAAACTGCAGAAATGACTTCTTCATCATTTGTAATTTTTTTCCCACACAGATCAGACTTCAATTTTGAAAACAAAAAATAGTCACTAGGGGCTAGGTTGGGGCTGCATGGTGGGTGATTTAATTCCTGGAAACCACATTGCTGAATAGCAGCCTTCACAGCAACTGATGTGCACTGGCGCATTGTCGCATAATATTCACCAGTAACTGTAGTATTTCATTCCTTAAAGTTGACTAGCAGAATCCCCTGTTTTAAAATAAAACAAAATAATAATTAAAAAACCCTTTTAAAATTAAATAAAATTAAATATAAACGTCGTTTAAGTTCTGCTGGTCTTTCGTCTTTCGTCAAAAATTTAATGACCACGTGAATATTCAAGTTTAAACATTTTAAAATATTGGACAACTGCACTTCTATCTGTGATGCTAGCTGGAGTGCTACTGATGCTAGAGCTGCAAAATTTTAACTGCAGTGCAACAAAACATATGGGGTTGATGGAGTTAGACCTGCCAATTCTTGTTCTAACATGTTTGGGCTGGAAACTTTTGGACCTTACTACATATATCACTATGTTTGAAGGTGACAGAAATATTTACCTTGAGTGCTGAAATTAATGGCAAAGGTAATTGATGTGACTTTGTTCTGAAAATAGTATTTTTTAATAAATGAAGTAAAAATGTCGTAAGAGAATTTAAAAAACTGTCAGAAAATAAAAAGTGAAATATACCCGTCAAAAAATAAAACTAAAAATCAAGTTTTGGTTGCCCTTGAAACTTTTAAGAACCTGAAAAACTTGAGGGACTTCCCAAATTTAATTCTAGCTACTTTTCATTTCTGCAGTTTATAAAAAATGCTTTCTGTATCAGGAAATGCACACAGTTCAGCAAATCAATAACTTTGAGTTGCCTCAACATTTAATATTTCTCAGCTTTAAACTTTTTTTTATTTCTATTCAAATAAATTATTTTCATGCATGTTGAGTGGTTAGCACGCTTAGCTACTGATCGAAGGAACCTAGGTTCGAGTCCCGAGTAAGGCTTGTTGTTTTTCTGTTGTCATCCTGCGTCCTCACAAGACCTACTATGGCATATAAACTGACAGGCCTCTGTGGCAAGCAGTTGCTTGAGGGAATATTTATTATTTTTATTAAATATAAATGTTGAGAGTTTACAAAACGTTTGGTTCTAGGAATATTAGCGTTATGGCTACATCTTTACCAAGTATTTCCCTTAAGTCATACAACTTGTTGTTCCAGAAGATTGGAATTTTTGTAACTTTTAACCAAGTTGAACATTCTGTAAATGAGGGATTGTTTTTGATTGTATGAAGAATTAACAGGTACTTGGCAAAAAAAATGTGAACAAGCTTGCAATTTTGTAATGCTCACTAGAAAAATTAAAAGTTTCTTGCAGCCAGTTGCACTGTTTTAGTAAAGCATGATATAATAATTTGTAAGTGTTTGGGAGGTAGCATAATTTTCATAAATACCAAAATTAAATGCTGTTTAATTTGATATATAAAATGTCCTATTTTTGTTCATTAGGTTTTTTGCAAAAAAAAAAAATTAAAAGTTTTTTGGGTGGGGGTGGGGTGCTGAGCATAGTGAAATGTGGCTTGGTCTGTGTTGTTTCATTCCAATTTTTAAGGTTGGAAGGAAGATTCATTTCTTCCTTGAAGAAGCTACTGAAATATAGCTTTATCTACTTCTTGTTAATTGCCATTCTGATGCATTTGCAATCACTTGCCATGTTCTTGTATTTCTACAATGAGGCTTCAAATTTTGTGCCATCTGCTTCAGAATTGTTGATATGTTTGGGAGGTGCTTCTACGTGCAGTTTGGGCTCAGGTTATGTTTCTTAGAAACATTAAAATCTTTTAATGCCATTTTTTTATGTCTTGTGGTATAAAATATTAAGCTATATATAGAATTTTTTTTTCTGACTTATTGCACCCTCAGCAAAATTATTGAGAAATTTGTTTGAAGTGCAAGGTGATTTCACTTAACTCTCAAGTGCAAAGTTGAGGCTAGTAGTGTGGTTACTCAGCTGCGTTTGTGGGCATGCAAGCAATAAGCAGACAGATAATGTCAAGTAATGCATGTGCAGATTGTTTATAATGTAATGTGCTTTGAAAAACTTTGATTCAAATTATTTTTAACTTTTTTTGTATGATTGAAGTAAAAAATGTGTTACTCCAAAAAGATGATTATATATAAAAGCTGATTTTTACCTTGTATCAAATTTGTCCTTAAGTTTAGCTGTTAACTGGGACTTAAATAACACATCTAAAATTAGCAGAACCTTTAAAATATCATTCTAAAGTCATTTCTCATTGCATCAGCACTTGTTATAATTACTATCTACTGTAAATTTAGTAATTTGAATTATAAATATTATGTAGTTGTATACATGGATAAATAATGAGAAACTGAAATTAAAACAAAATTTCTGAGTTTAATTTTAATTCTTATGCCTCACTATATAACTCTGAACAAAATACAATTTTAATACCACCTTTACACATATATATGTATATTTGTATGTGTTATATATTTTATAAACTTTGGTACAATATTTTAAAATTTGAATTCTGTTACAGACAGGAGTAGAGTTGGAACTTGTGGAATCTATGCCTCTTTTAGAGTGGTTGGCTAATAACTATAAAACATTTGGTATGTTTATCTTTTTAATTCACATTACTTATTGATTTAACCCTTTCTCTACTTCCCAACTCAAACTGCAGGTAGGGGGTAGTGAACAGGAAGAAATAGCATTTATTGGATGGTTCATATAAAATCTCAGCTGTTTTAGGCTGGTATAGTACTGAAAGTGTTAAACAGTGGCTATTTTGGGTATTTTTGTGCCTTTATTTTTTGCATTGGTGCAGTAGTTAGTGTTATAGCCAGTGATCAAATGTAACAGGAAGCTGCATGAGTAAGTTCATTTTTGTCAAATTACTTGAATACTGTGATCAACATAATAAAGATTTAGTTATCTAGAAAGCTTTACCTAATCTGAATAACTCAAAGCATTACTTTCCTATTTTGAAGACATCATATTTTAAATAGCCACATTGTGTGATATTGTTTACTGTATCAACTGTGTGTTTACTGTATCAACATTAATTGCTATTTTTCCGTTATGCATTGATCTTTAAATTGCTATCTTTCCGTTATGCATTGATCACCATGTTCCTAGTTTTGAAGAAAGTGGCATGTGGAATGCCAGTAGATGTGACAGACACTGTTACAGACAGGAGTAGAGTTGGAACTTGTGGAATCTATGCCTCTTTTAGAGTGGTTGGCTAATAACTATAAAACATTTGGTATGTTTATCTTTTTAATTCACATTACTTATTGATTTAACCCTTTCTCTACTTCCCAACTCAAACTGCAGGTAGGGGGTAGTGAACAGGAAGAAATAGCATTTATTGGATGGTTCATATAAAATCTCAGCTGTTTTAGGCTGGTATAGTACTGAAAGTGTTAAACAGTGGCTATTTTGGGTATTTTTGTGCCTTTATTTTTTGCATTGGTGCAGTAGTTAGTGTTATAGCCAGTGATCAAATGTAACAGGAAGCTGCATGAGTAAGTTCATTTTTGTCAAATTACTTGAATACTGTGATCAACATAATAAAGATTTAGTTATCTAGAAAGCTTTACCTAATCTGAATAACTCAAAGCATTACTTTCCTATTTTGAAGACATCATATTTTAAATAGCCACATTGTGTGATATTGTTTACTGTATCAACTGTGTGTTTACTGTATCAACATTAATTGCTATTTTTCCGTTATGCATTGATCTTTAAATTGCTATCTTTCCGTTATGCATTGATCACCATGTTCCTAGTTTTGAAGAAAGTGGCATGTGGAATGCCAGTAGATGTGACAGACACTGCCATGAAAGGTGATAGCCCAAATTTTACTGCCATTTGAGATAAGCACATATATTTGGCTGAATTCACTATTCCTTTACTAGTCTCCAACTGTGAACATCCAGTCACCTAAATGGTACCTCGTGCGAAGACAAATATACTGTTCACATTTCAATGTGACATTTGATGACTTCAGAGAAAACTAGACATCACACCTGCTCTTGACCATTATATGAAAACCTATCAAATCTGCTCATAGAAATATAACAGTGACTGGTGTTCATTATTATCTGATAAGCTTTTTTAACATTATCGGGATTTATTTTTTCTAAAATAAATATTAATTAAATCAACACTGCCATTTATTTTAAGGAGACTATCCCTTGATACTATGCCAGGTGTTTCTATCTTGCAGATATGCTGTCAAATTGGTTACATTAGGTCTGTGTTGCCATTTGAGATTCTAGCTGTGACTTATATGATTTGTTCTCAGTGTTCTTCCTAATGGTACTGCATTAATTTGTTTTCAATGAAACTGCTCAAGTCAAAGGGAGGAATTCCAGTGATGAGACTTATTGTACATTGACTGCATTTGGCTCCGCATTAGCAACACACCCTGGTGTATGAATTGACGGTCTTTGGCACTGGTGATGGCTTGAGATCAGTAATGTCCAATTAAAGAAAAGAATTATAGACACATATGGCAATGAGTTTTTGCATTACTTCGAGGAAAAGCACAATGTGCACAGTTGCAGTAGTTTTTAATGGCATTTGTTTATTTCACCATATTGAATAATATCTACTTTAACAGTACTGTGACTATCTCATGCACCACTTATAAAATGCATTGACTGTGATAATTTAGAACTTTCAATATAAAGCTTCAGTAACAAATTTTTTTGTAAAAAATGTTTAATGTTCTAATACAAGTTTATCAGAAAGTACCAATTATTATGAAGTATTAATAAATCGATTTATATTTCTAGGTGCAACTTTAGAAATAATAACTGACAAATCACAAGAAGGCTCACAGTTTGTTAAAGGTTTTGGAGGATTAGGAGGTAAAACTTGTATAATTTTTTTAAACTGTTAATAAAAATAATAAAAGAATTGAGTAAAACCAGTATGAAAAATATTCAAATTTGATATTGCAATTTAGTATTGTTTATTTCCAAGCTGCCAAAAGCAATTAATTGAATTGTAGTTAATAAATCAGATAAAAATCATAAATTACCTATCAGCAAAATTTAATAAATTTATATTACAAACATAAAACTTCAGAAAACAAAACAATTATTTATTTCTTTTATTAAACATCTAAACACTTGTAACTTTTAAACACAGAATGAGAGAGCAATACTAACATATGTATTGAAGATAAAATTGAGGGCAATTCCTAGGAACTCAATGTTGCCACTTTATTCCAAATGAAGTAGGTTTTGTACAATTTTACCATAAAATAGAGAAAACTTGTTGTGTAGTTATGTTAGTGTAATTTTTATTTTGGGAATTTTAGTGCACAAAATGTGTATCTATAGTACATTTTCAAAGTTAAAATTACTTTGAAAAATGTGACCATAAAAGTGGTATCTTTGTTATAAATGTAAATTCTAGAAATTTTTTCTTGAATAGGAATATTTTTTCAGAATTAAATTCAAATGGAGATTTTTAAAAAGGCACTGTTTGAACCGTGTTAGATCAAAATAAATCATGTAAAAAGAGAAGTGGATTTTTTTTCTAAACTGTGTTAAATCAAAATTGTGTAAAAAAAAAAGCAATGTAAAAGCAAAATTGGGTGTACTGGAAATTGCATCTTCTGGGAACTATGCACATCGGCTTTCGATCAATATTTTAGCAGACTTTCGATTTTAAAGACTTGTTATTTACTTTAATGCTTCTCAAATGGATACTGTGATTATAAACAATAATTAATTTGAAACAATCAAAAACGAATCCACTAGTGATTTGTAATGGTGGCAGTCCAACAAGCATTAGGATTACTTAAATGTGCGATTTTTAAATGATAGGATTTCATTTAGCAATACTTTCAATTACATTTCAAACACCCACACACACAAAAGGTCAGGAAATTGCGATTTTTAATTGAATTTTTTTTTCATAGTTCTTTTATTACTTTTTAGATATATTTTTATTTATCTTGTTTTCAAAACAAAATTATTTTTATGACACTTCTTTTCTTAGGCTTGGAGTTTTATGATCGTCAAAAGTCTTAGAATATACCTAATGTTTTATATGCATAAATGACTAAATAATTTAAAAAAGCAAAAGAAGTAAAAGATTTAAGCAATAATAGAAATATTATGAACTGTTTATATTAGAATAATAAAGTAATATAAAAAAGGGGGAAATGTATATATTTTTGGAATTTTACTAAAGATAAAGTGGAAAAGCACAGTAAAATTTTGCAATTTAACTTACCATTTTTTCCTTCAAATTTTTGCCATTAAGCACAATTAAATGCTCTTTCTTTAGGTACATAATATATTTCCATTCATTAGTTACTTCAAGATGAGGTTCTAAAGCTGTTGATTTTATTTTCTGAAAACACTTTGAAATAAATATGGCCACCTCAGTGAATTCAGTTTCAGAAACCTGACACTGTAAGGGTTAATTGAGAATTTGGTTGATGGACTACTGCCTGATGAACAGTGTGGATTCAGAAGTGGAAGGGGATACATTGATCAAATATTTTCACTTGGGCAGATTCTTCAGAAATTTTTAAGAGTTTCAGAAACCTGTAGTCACTGACTTTATAGATTTCAAAAATGCTTTGGACTCTGTTGATTATCATAATTTGTGGCCTAATGTGAGATCATACAGCATAGCTGACCAGTTAGCATAATGATGGCTCTCTTTAATAACAAGTCTTGTGTTATCATTGGTAAGGCTTGTAGCAATTGGTTTTGCATTGCTAATAGAGTTAGAAAGGATGTATTTTGTCTCCTTTTCTCTTTAATTTGGCTTTGATTATGTTACGTGGAATTCTTTGTAAGTGTAGGATTATGGCTTCAAATGGTCTAGAGATTTTTAAAATTCTAATTTAGATTATTCATATGATTTGACCCTACTGGCTAATGATGATGAGATTAATTAATTCTTTCATTAGGGCTGTTGATGAGACTGGTAATTTAGTAGGTTTTGTGATAAACAGAGAGAAAACTAAAGTAATGAAAATTGGTCAGGCAGATGGTGCTTCAGTTGCTTTGAGTGGTTGCACTCTTAAGCAAGTGTCTCGGTTTAATCATCTTGGGAGCTGTTTAACAGATACTGGTGATGTGCAGCATGAGATAAATAGAAGAATAGGGATTGCTGCTGGGACCTTTAAGAATCTTTAGAGAGTGTTAAAAAAAAGGTATATATACACCTAAAGACTGAATTTAGGCTGTATAGTTTGGTTCTTTCTACGGTTAATTATATTAGTAACTCTTTCTAAGCAAGATAACAGGAAACTCTATGCCTTTAATTCTAGATGTTTAGATAGTATATTGTGAATTAGGTGGTTTGACTTTGTAAGTAATGATGAGGTTAGAAGAAGGAGTCTGCAACCTCCTTTGAGCAGGATATTGTGCAAAGAGAGACTGAGTGTGCCCATGTTACTCGTATGCATAGCTGCAGATTGACAAATAAGATTATGAACAACATACCTAAAAGCCTAGGGAAGAGGGGGACACCTAGGATGCCATGTGCAGACAATGTCAACAGAAACTTCTAGCAAGGTCCTGTTGATGCAGAAGGCTTAGGACAGATGTGTTTGGAAAACAAAATTGCAGTGTGGGTTGGACCTCTGTAACCCATGGCTGCATAAGGATTTTGCATTTATTTTTGTATGTACTGAAGTAAATATAGTGGTATTGTAAGGTATTGAATTACTAGATAAACAGGTAAATGTTTTTCTCACATTTTTTTTATCTGCACCTAACACAATGCTTTTCAAACTTTGATTGTGTACTTTGGTTATTATTATTATTATTAATTTCTGTTATATAGTCCCTTAAATTTTTTAGTGTTAACCTTATATATATGTGTAGCATATACACACAAGAGCCATTGAAATGCAAGCAGCCAATGTTAGTCTGAACCCAAATTCTGAAATCTTGGAAAAGTTAGATAAATCTTTATAACTCTGTGAATAAAATGTATTAATAATAATGATATAAATGGTGCAAATTTTATCGTTTTTAAGTTAATCTTATTTTTTAGCAGTATTTAAAGAGATGTTTAAGTTGAATATTTGAACAGGATTACAGCAGACAAAGCAGCTTGTCTCAAGAGTTATTCAAACTAATAACTTTATTTCAAACCGTTTTCTATAAATAAGTGTAGTTTAAGAGGTTTTGTATTTTTCCAGTCTTTGTGTTTTGAAGTAAATTTTACTAGGATGAACAAAACTGTTAAATATTCTAGCTTTCATAGTTCTTTAAATACTGAACATATATTCTAAAAATTCAAGATTTAGATGTATTTGGCTTATTGTTAGTCTCATTTTTCCATAAAAATTTTATTCTTTGAATTTTGAAGCCTTGAATTTGTACTACATTAACATGGAGTTGTTATAATATACATGTATGAAGAAATTCACTAAGTAATGCATTTATTATTTATTGAAGTATGTACGAATTTTTATCCGCAGGTATTTTAAGATATCGAGTTGATTTTCAAAGCCTGGAAATGATTGATGGACTTGATGATTTTGATATGGATGATTTTTAAAGACCTGCATATAGAAAAGAATTGGAAATCGTTAAAGAAGTAACGACAGACCAAGTGCTTCCTTTCCATTTTACACTAATTTTATATATTACTATTCCATGCTGCCTGTCACCATAAAGTTTATTGGTGCCTAAGCTTCTTTTCTCGGCATTCCAAATTTAGTTAGTATTTTAGGTGATAATGATATGGAATATTGAAAGAAAAGATTCCAACTCAACATATTTTCTCAGGTTATAAAGTATTCACATTGAATACATTGCATTTTACGAGTGCCTAATCTGAACATTGTTGCAAATCAAATGTAGACTATTTATATACAGCATTTTATTATGTGCAGTTTAAACATTCTGTATAGCTCAGCTTTGCAATCAGAGCTGTGCCATAAAAGTTTGAGCTGCTACTCTGGAAATCTGGAATAAAGATACTTAAACTTGTATACCTTGTTCTTGTCATTTTCTTATATTTGTATAACTCACAATAAATATGGCCATGTGTTTTTGTTCTTGACTAACTTCAGGGTTGCCAACCCTGCACGACGAAAATTGCGATTTAGAAGAATAAAAAAATCGGGCACTGCAGATCTACCATTTTTTTAACACAGGCTCGACTTCCATTCTCCTATCGGCGGGATAACGATAAAAATATTTAGAATTTAATTTCTTTCACGAATTATACCGAGTTTTTAACAATTACTTTCTGTAGAAAAACGCACTAAATATGCGTTTTAAGTTAACGAAAAACTATTCAATATCTCATTAGAAAGGATATTCAACTTCTCGAAAGTTCTACAAATAATAACCTAAAACAATCGTATTACTAGCAGTGAAGAGTCCGTACAACGAGAATAGGCTGAGTGAAGAATATGATGATAAATGCTTATTCCTAAGTATAAAATTTTGTTTTCGCAAATAAAAAGAAAACCACCAGAAGTAATAGTATCTAAAGTATATTTTTCTAACTGCTCATGTGATGAAGAGGGCCGCGCAAAGCGCGTCTGCCAAATGGTTGAAAAAAATGCTTTACACTCTAAAAATTATAATTTTGTGTAAAAACTTAACGTAAAATTTGCCTTTTTGTGTTAAATGTTTCATTTTCCGATATAAAAATTTCTTTGCAAGTTTTTTGTTGACAAATATCTTTAATTCTATTTTCGTCTTCATAAAACGCACACATTTTAAATTCCCTTTCAACAAACAATGCAGCACAGAGTTTGCCTCCTAGTAGCAAACAAAAAATTATCTTCCTAGTAATTGAAGTTCGGGAATGTGGAGGCGAGGGTGGCACAGTCGGTAGCGCCGGGCTCGTAATCTGCAGTTCCCAGCTTCGAGCCTAACTGGTCAGTCGTTGAGATTTATCTCCGCAAAACTCCACGCTCTGCCACAGTCAGTAGGGGACAACTGATGGGCTTGAAAAGGCCGTCGGATGGGACGTTAAGCTTTAGCACCGTGTGTGGGAGAGCCATACCCTGTCCACGTTAAAGGACATGCTACTTGGCCTTGATGGGACGCTACCATCTCTCTGCCAAGCGCTGTTCCGTGGGTCCCCACCCAACCTTCCCGATGAGCTCGGAAAGGCCGCTGTCTGTCGGATGGGACGTTAAGTCGTGGCTCCTTGTGCGGGAGAGCTATACCCTGTGCACATTAAAGAACACGCTGAATGGCCTTGACGGGAGACTACCATCTGTCTCGCAACAGCTGTTCCAGTGGGCCCCCTCCCCAGCCTTTGGGGTCCATGCGACCTGGCCATTTAGACCATGGTGTGCAAAAAAGTGCCACTCAGAGGTAAAAACAACCCAACCTCTGAGTCTTCAGGGTTCTTGTGACCCGGCCATTTGGGGTGGGGGTGGCTCAGTCAGTAGCGTGCCAGGCTCGTAATCTGTAGTTCCCAGGTTCGAGTCCCAGCTGGGTCAGCATTGAGATTTATCTCCGCAAAATTCCCTACCCTGCCCACGGTCAGTAGGGGACACCGATGGGCTTGGAAATGCCGCCGTCCGTTGGATGGGACGTTAAGCTGTGGCCCCGTGTGCGGGAGAGCCATACCCTGTGCAAGTTAAAGAACACGCTGGATGGCCTTGACGGGAGGCTACCATCTGTCTCCCAACAGCTGTTCCAGTGGGTCCCCTCCCCCAACCTTCTCTGAGCCTTCGGGGTCCATGTGACCTGGCCATTTAGCCCATGGTGTGCAAAAAAGTGCCACTCAGAGGTAAAACAATCCAATCCAACCTGACCATTTAGCCCATGGTGTGCAAAAGACTTTGGGTTGTTTTACCCAGAGGTAAAACAACCCAGAGGATGTGGAGACGACCATAAAGTAGTTGTAAAAGAGGGGGGGGGGGGACAAAGACAATCTGAAGGGACACGAGAAAACCTGCAGAACAAATACAAGTCTCAATAGGTTGAAAATGCGGGAACAGGGAAGTCAGCTTTCTTCACCAATTACTCCTCTGGAAACATGCAAAGAACTGTTGGCTACGTGGTGAAATAATTTAGATCATTTCATGACTGGATGCACCCACCCATAATGTTGTAAGAACACTGTTCGTTGCCCTAAGGTGTCCACAACAAACTTTCTCGCTTGGTTGTTGATAGCGGTTCCCTTTAATCTTGAATAATAAAGTGATTTCACTAAATGGTACACTTCAGTTTCCAGAAATTGGTTTCCTTGGTGGGGAACGTTTTCTCAATAGCTAGGACAAATACAGTATAAACTTTCAGTGACCTCATGGCTCATAGGAGACTGTGGGGTGAGTTGAGAGTGCTGCGTGGGACTGGGGAGACGTCATTAAGACACATGAAATAGTGTGGCAACACTTCAGTTGTGGCTCTATTCCCCATATCTTGAAGTTAAACAGTCAACGTTACATACAAAAGAGATCATCCTATAAGCAAACAACGAGAAGTATAAAGGCAGCACAAAGGTAAATTCTTAAACTTTTCAGTTTTTTTCTATAGATTATTTTTGTACTCTTTTCCTTTTGCAAAAACAGGTCGAATGTTTTCACAAAACTGTTTTTGGAATTCTGTTATCCAAAAACAGTTTGGATAATTAAACATGTGTAAAATATAGATCCTTCGTCCTATATTTAGGGCATTGTCCTATATAGTTATTAAAATTCAGGAAGACGTTTTGGTTCTATATTTTTTGCTGTCCCTTAAAGGTTCTGTACTTTTTTACGAAATGAAAATCGTTCTATTACTAATTTTCATAAATTTATTGTTGATATGATTGGAATTATAAACTATAATTACAATTGTTTAATTCTACTGAATTATTAAATAATTCTTGAAATAGTGTGAACCTTTGAGAAATTCAAAGTTATTTTCTTGATATATTTGTTCTTACGTTTTTGAATATTTTATGCATTTTGAATAAAATTAATGCATGCATATTATTTGTTTCAGTTTTACGATATTTACCACTTTTCGAAGATAACTTTGCTAGACATAGCATGAAATTAAGAGTATCATGACAAAAATTGAAGAACAAATAGGTTTAAATGAAAGAAATTGCCAGAAAATATGCCTTTGAATAAATATCAGATCAAATGAGAATATTTTCCCCCGCAAAAATAGTCACTGCAGCTATCATAAAAAAATTGTTTTGATCCTTATTTCGGGTTGTCCGTTGAAGAACCACATCTCTTGGAGATTGGATATTTTTATATTGGGCCATTTACTGATATTTCACAGGTTTTTTTGATAAGCGCTATACCATTTTATACTGTCTTGATTCTCCCTCACCAGCAGTCTTACGTAAATCAGTGTTTAGAAATATTAACGTATTTTTATGAACTTGCATGCACATGGCTAAAAGTAATCCAGAATGGATGAAAACTAAAAAAAAATTAACAAAACTCCTCTTAGTGAGTTCGTTTTTCTAACTATGAGACACTAGGAGATGGGGGTCAGTCTCTTATTTGGAAAGGCCGTCAGACGGGAAGTTAAGCCGTGGTCCCATATGTGGGCTAGTCATATCATGTGCACATTAAAGAACAACTGGATCCCTCATGTAAATTGACTCCCTAAACAGGTTTGAATTCACATGATTTCTTCGCTTAACCTTCCATCGTTCTATTTCATCTAATATACGTATATCTGCAGAAAACTAGAACATGCAGTTATATGTCCAAGCTGTCAAATGAAAGGTTTTATGAGAACCCTAGTAGACTACTACCCCACAATCGTTTGCTCCCAAATGTGGTTTTACTCTGTATTAAAACAGAATGCAAATTCAGAATTTTTGGATACCTTAAATTGCTTAAGTCCGAACAAAAGAAAAATTAAAGTTTTCTTTTGTTAATTTAACCGATTTTACTGATATTGGAGTTAAAAACATTTTTCTTCATTTCCCACCAGAGTATTTCACATTTTTTTTTTAATTTTTACGTATGAAAACTAAACAGATTGCCTGGGCTCCTTCGATCAATAGTGAAACGCACTAGCCATTGAACCATAGAGCAGAAAAGAATTATTTACTCCAAATGTAAGGTTTAACAGCGAAATTTTATTGTTTTTAAATTGAATCTTTTAAAGTGAAGCTGGGGTCTAAAAAAAATCTTTTCAGCTTTTTTTTTTTACCTTAATTTAAAAATTGGTTTTGCTCTAAGGGACCTGGGTTCGAGCCCCGGGTAAGGCATAGACGTTTTTCTGCTGAGGTCCCGCCATCTTCACAGACCTACAATGGCGTATTAAACTGACAGGCTCCTGTCAGACCTCTGTGGCAAGCAGCTGCTTGAGGGGGTATTTATTTATTTATTATTCTTATAGAAGGGGCAGAAACATCTAAACAAGATCCACAGCTCATAAAACAATCAATATACTGAATTTGGCTCTTTTTTCCATTTTTTTGAGAAATATTTTTAGGTGCAAGCTAAACTCTTACCAATTCATGGTACTCATTAAAAATATATATTTTTGGTTTTTAATCAAGATAGTTTCTTGATAACCTAGTCTTTTTTTCCCCAATTCATTGCATTACTCATTAGAAATGTATATTTTCTCTTTTAAGTACATACATTTTTCTGCTGCTCTTTATGAATATAGTTATGAATCTAAGTTTTTGGACGGGCATGATCTAAACTAGGGGTTCTCAACGTAGGGTACGAGGTAAATTTTTTGGGGTACGCCGTGAGAGCTCAAAAGGACTTCTGTTTAGGGGATATATTGAAACATCGTTTATTCCGAAAATAGGATGTGAAAATGGCTTTATATATATATATTTTTAACAAATTCTAAATGAGATTTTCATCCAGAAAAATTAAACAACCCAAATTAAATAATACCAAAGTTTCCTAAATAACAGATTTAGTGGTAATAATTTTTTTTGAGAAATTAAGGAACAAAAATCAAAAATAAAAACCTGTTAGTGAATATAAATGTTGACTTCTACTGCAATATTTGAAAAAGTTTTTCTCCAAGCAGTGTGCTTCATCATAAATGATAGAGAACATTTTGGGCTTCGTAATGGATTTTTGAATTCTCTCATTATCTCTCTTTATCAAAAAGTTATTAATAGTAGCGAAACGGTTTGTCGTAAAAATAAGATATATTTCTTTTAGTTCATTTCGTTAAGACTAGAGCACAGATTAGTTATTCCTTATTCTGTGGACTAGAGAGATTTGTCCATACATTGTGTTACACGAGAACCTCAGATGGTCTAAGTCGGTCTCTGGTGCATCATACAACTAAAGATGTCTGAAAACAAAACGAAAAATTTGAACTTATTATTGAAAATACACGTAAAAAAAGTTTTTCCATAATAATAAATTAGAATAAATCATTTCCGACAATAAAAGAAAATGTGAATCCTCTCTTCTCAAATTCACATTTCTGTAAAGAGAAAAAAATTTTTTTTGATATACCTGATATCATCTAACATAAATTAATTTTTCGATCAATTTTTTCAGAAGGAAACATTACATCTTCCTCTGGCGCCAAAGACTATAACGACTTTTAAGTACGGCGGCTGAATTATTTTTGCATGTGGGCGGTCAACTCCCTATGCGCGGCTCTGATGATGAATGTCAGTCAGTACCATCCCAGGCAATTTGTTTCATCAGCCTATTGGGTTGGGTTGTTTTACCTCTGAGCGGCACTTTTTTGCACACCGTGGGCTAAATTGCCAGGTCACATGGACCCCGAAGGCTCAGAGAAGGTTGGGGAAGGGGACCCACTGGAACAGTTGTTAGGAGACAGATGGTAGCCTCCCGTCAAGGCCATCCAGCGTGTTCTTTAACGTGCACAGGGTATGACTCTCCCACACACGGGACCACGGCTTAACGTCCCATCCGACGGACGGCGGCCTTTCCAAGCCCATCGGTGTCCCCTACTGACCGTGGGCAGGGCAGGGAAATTTTGCGGAGATAAATCTCAACGCTGACCCAGCTGGGACTCGAACCTGGGAACTACAGATTACGAGCCTGGCGCGCTATCGACTGAGCCACCACCGCCCCATCAGCCTATTGTCACTGACGAACGTTCATTCCGTAATAAAAAAAGAAAAACGTAATCTCATCGGACAGGGCTATTCTAATAACGCGTATACCTCTAAACAACGAATTGCCGTTCAGCCCATTTAAGGAAACCCCACAAGAATATTATCGGAGAAAAACATTTTAACCAGAACATACTGCTAAACAATGAATAACCGTTCTGCTCTTTTTACGCCCCCCCTCCCCCCCAAAAATAATCCAATCTTACAAACCTAAAAAAAAACAACTAAACAATTCACCGCTGATCCACAGAATAAAAAAGACCACGGAACTAAATAATCCCATTAAAGACAATCCTGAAACACACGAAGTATCGTAAACAATGAATCGCCGATTCACAAGTATGAAAAAGAAGCCCCCTGAACTAAATAATCCCATTAAAGACAAGCGTAAAAAATACTATTAATCGTAAACAATTTATCGCCGATCAACAGTATAAAAAGCCTTCAGAACTAAATAATGCCATCTGAAACAAGCCTAGAAAACACAAATGATCTGAACAATTAACTCTGCAGTATCAAAAAGCCCCCAAAATCAAATAATCCCATTAAAACATGACAAGCTTAAAAAGCACGAATTATCGTAAACAATTAAGCGCCATCTGCACTATTAAAAAACACCCAGAACATAACAATCAATTTCCCACTTAACACAATAGGCATTATCATAAATCGTCTGCAACTTTCAGTACTTGCTTGAGGCAAAATGTATGCCTTTATGCAGCATATATAGGAATTAAATCCAAATTGCATTTAAAAAATACAATTACATGAATATATATCCCTTTCGGTTAAATAAACTCGTAACTTTTATTCACTTTAGAAGATTAGACCTGAAAAAAAAAAAAAAATCAAGAATCCACACAAAACATACCAACAGACAGTCAAATAAATATTTCGATACAATGAAAGGTTATATTCTACGTCAGGGGTTCTCAACGTGGGGTACGTGGTAAAATAATAAATACCACTGTTATAGTGCCAATAAGTAATAGTGTGGCAATCGTCAATAGCCTAGCCATTAAAAAGTGGTTCAAATAATAGTCCCCTATCGATAGAGGGACTAGAGTCGCATCATAACTTCGTATATGCGCAGTGAAAAGATATTGGTTTTACGCTAAATTACTCCGCCACAAGCAGTTCTAGATAGGAAAAAAGGAGTTCTACGTAAAAAATGATATCGCGAAACATTATGGGCATGAAAAAAAATGATACTCTTTAAGCAACTAAAATGTTTCCTTAGTTTCCTCCAGAAATTTAAATATTAAGAATTAGCTTACGTAATAAAAAATTGTTTAATTTGGGTGGCATCCTCGCAAATCCCATTTGTACATGTGTACAACCATTTTAATTTGGTAAGTATAAAGTGAATAAAACTTTAATTTGTTTGCATAATTGATCGTTTATAGAAGTTTCAGGGCAGTTGTAAATTTCAGTGTTGTTATGTTTAACGTTATGAAAAGGACAGAATTATATAGTTTATACAGGGTGTCTCAAAAATACAGGTACAAACTTTTAGGGGAGAGATCACGTCTAAAGGAATGAGAATTGCATAGGAACCCATAACCGGAAACGTCACCATCAGTCAATAGGCGGCGCTGTTCATCAGTGTGCTAGAGAGGAAATTTCGGATTTCCTCATTCGAGCGGTAGTCGTCTTACGAAGAGCATGCAAAGGTATTTGAACAGGGAGCTGGCAGATATGCACTTAGTGTATGGAATAGCTGAGGGCAACGGATGAGCTTCTCAATGAATGTATCAAGAACGCTTCACACACAGACATGTACCGGGCCACTGTTTGTTTGCGCGTGCGCATCAAAATTTGTGCGATTGTGGGTCATTAAGAGATAGCAGAAATGAGGGCAGGCGGCCACGAAATCATCATCTAGTATGCCATTTGTAATAATTATGTCCAATAAATGTTTTCTCATTAATTACTCTCTTGTGTCCTTTCAGATCTTGTACCTCTGCTACCACTTTCCCATGATGTTTCCAGTTATGGGTTCCTATGCAATTCTCATTCCTTTAGATGTTATCTACCTCCCCTAAAAGTTTGTACCTATATTTTTGAGACACCCTGTATTAGCTCATATTTAACCTCACGTGACATTTAATATAATTTCAAGTACAACTTGCTGAATACTGTGTCGCCATAAGAAATTCAGCTCGCGTGGCTAAAATATAAAGCGGCAAGGCATGATCACGTCCGTTGTACTTTTAACGTAGTAAGGTGTGCTTTGCAGGCGGCATCTTGAAGCGATATGAACCGCTAGCCTCACGATTGCAACGAACAGTTTTAAAAGTATTTTTCTCAGTATAACAACTTTCTTTTGCACAGTGCAGTTAAGACGAGAATTTTTAAGAGTAATATTTAGAATTTTAGATTCTACACAAATATAAATAAATTACTGAGGTTTTGTTTTTACGTTTAAGATCATTGAAGTCTAATATGCATTGAAGTCTAATTTGCATTGTGGGTATGGTAAAGCTGTTATTCGTTCCTGTCAACTCCATGACCTATATTCCAGTACTTAATATAAAAAATAAAATACCCCCTCAAGCAGCTGCTTGACGGTAATAAAATGCTGTGGCATTCAGCACGGGATGGTAACAGCGTTTAACAATCCTTCATCCTTTCCTGGACCACTTTGTAAAAGGTGCCTCAGCCCCTTTATCATCTGGTCCAATCGCAAAATTCAATTTTGGGCGCTGTAAGCAACGACTGGCAGGACCAGGACCGTAAAGTGCTGGTTATCCAACATTTCGGTGATTAGGCTTAACTGCTCGCATGCCGCCTAGATTCGTTGAGAAATGAAAAAAAAAAAGCAAAGAGAAGTATGTCGTAAAAAGGGTTAGAGAGTGGTGGGAAGTAGTTAAACTATCTTCCATGATGGAGGGTAAAATGTATAATGCTTTTTGTGGGACATGCTGTGAGTTGGTGTCAATAAGGTACATTTTAGCGCTTGCGTTACACAACGTAGCATAACTACCTAGGAAATGGGATGGTTAAAGGTTTGGGATTGAGACAGTTATAAATTTTTAATGGTGTGGGGGAGGAGGGGTCTGGGGTCTTGAATAGGGGTGGAATTTGTGCCCTGGGGGGACTAAGATAGAACTTTTATATTCTTTAAATCCTCTTGCATTGGAGGGAGTTAACTGTAGAAATGGAATTTTTAGGGGTGAGGGGGAGAGGGGTCTTTAATTAACTGCCCTGAAAAATTTTAAAATGTGCCATTAATTTAATGAGAATGTGAATTAAGGTATATGGGGGTAAGGAGATGGCTGTTAGCCTGTTTGATTAGTGGAATGCAGTGATGTAGACTCGAAGGGGTCCAGTGGAAACTGTATTCCTGTGAGGGGTAAGGGGGTTATGGGGATCTGTTTATGATCAATTGGTGTATTCAGAGTGGTGAAGTGGGGGTTGTGGGTTGACAGGGGGTAATAAAAATTTGAATTAATCGATAGGTTAGAGTATTTTAATACAGAATAATCACGATACTAATAATCTGCAGTATTAAAATGATTTAACCTATCAGTTAATTCAATTTTTTATTACTTGAAGTATATTTTATAATTTGAAGATGTAACAAATAACATAGTATTAATATGTGACGTTTGGACTCGCCAGTTGTAATAGAAGTCCTGGCGTAGATATCCTTGTAAATTGCAAAAGCAATTTAAAAAGTTATAATTGGCTAAACAAGAAAGAATAATCATGATACTAATAACTTGCATTCTTGTTTAGCCAATTACAACGTTTTAAATTGCTTTTGCAATTTACAAGGATATCTATGCCATAAGACTTCTATTACAATTGGCGAGTCCAAACGTCACATATTAGAACATATGTTACACCACGTGTCATTCGAAGAGTTTACCAAAGAGCCAATCAAAGCGATCACTTCAGCGCTCTGATACATAAAGAGGAATGCGGTTTGTTTTGATCGAACGGCCATCAATTTTCTTCGTTTTAAAAAAATATACTTGCTCAAGCGTTCTCTAAATTTTACTAGTTCAGTTAAAACACTTAGGAATAATGTGCATTTGAATGGTAAAATCATTGCATAAATGCTTTTATGTTTCAGTCATTGAAAAGCGAAACGTCCATAGAGGGTAATGTTAGCAAGGCAAGAATATCGTTCCCAGCGCCCTCTACTGCTCTACTTTTTCTGCCAGATTTTAAGAGGCAAATGCCACACTATACTTATAGGCACTATACCCCTGTAATGGGGTAGGCCGTGAGAACTCAAAAGTCGCTAGATCTAGTAACGAAGTCGCTAAGTTGGCAAGACTGCTGTGCAAAAATGTCATTTTTTGTGTTTATAGATATATGTAATTTATGAATACAAAAATTAATTTGTATATATATATATGTTTTATTTTATTCCCATTGTTATACTATAACTAATAATTTTATCTATCTATATAAGGGATGCGCCAGTTACGTACACATTTTCAGGGGGTACGTTTAGCATAAAAGATTGAGAGCCACTGCTCTACGTTATTCACTTAGGTTACTTTACACACACCTTAAAAATGTTCAGGTTACAATACAGAGAGAATAGCAACATTTTACCGCCCTTTTTTAAATTTTTTTTTTTTGAGTAGTTCTTGGACCGCAGCCAACCTCAACTGCATCCGTACGTTTTAGTTTTAATCAGATATAATCCCATGGAACCAGCAGAAGAAGAGAGTTACGAAAATTTTCTTAATCGTAAATAATTAATATTCAATACGTAGGCATCATTCCTTCATCAATCAATATGCTTCAAAAGTTAGCATTACAATACATTGAGAATAACAACAAATGTTTAATTACGACCTTTTTCCTTTTTTTTTCAAAGCGCTTGGACCGTCGGCAATGATAGCCACGGATGTTGGGTTGGGTTGGGTTGTTTTACCTCTGAGCGGCACTTTTTTGCACACCATGGGCTAAATGGCCAGGTCACATGGACCCCGAAGGCTCAGAGAAGGTTGGGGGAGGAGACCCACTGGAACAGCTGTTGGGAGACAGATGGTAGCCTCCCGTCAAGGCCATCCAGCGTGTTCTTTAACGTGCACAGGGTATGGCTCTTCTGCACACGGGGCCACGGCTTAACGTCCCATCCGACGGACGGCGGCCTTTCCAAGCCCATCGGTGTCCCCTACTGACCGTGGGCAGGGCGGGGAATTTTGCGGAGATAAATCTCAATGCTGACCCATCTGGGACTCGAACCTGGGAACTATAGATTACGAGCCTGGCGCGCTACTGACTGAGCCACCTCCGCCCCCACCACGGATGTAGATGGTAAGGGGGTTATATCATCTATATCATCTATATCCTCAATGATATAGATGGATTTCCCATCTATATCATTGAGGATCTATGTTCATGGTGGTATCCTGTCATGCTGCACGGAAAGTAGTGGCTAATCGCAGCCAGTCACTGCATCCGTATGTTTATGATATTAACGAAAGTTAACCTAACATTTAATAATTAATTACTAAGAATAAATACATATATATCCTTCGTTGATTAATAATTGAAATAGCATCTGAGCGATATTTTCATGAAGAGTGGTCGAGAAGAAGGTAGATAATGTTTTACTACTACTACTCGGATGTAAAACAATCTAAACGCATATATATATTAGAGGCCCTATATAGGTAGAGGTTGCCCATCTCAAAATTGGACGCCATGTTTTGTCGTCGCTCGATTGTTTAGCTGAATGGTATTGCACAGTACTTATGGATTCCAGAAAAGGGTAGGGTAATATCTAATACAGATTTCAGTGTTCATGATTGGAAGCACTTTAGAAAACGGCTAAAATAGAAAAAGTAAATTTTAGTTCTTTTCTTTTAAAAAAAAGATATAATTTCGCATTGTTGTCTTGTCTGCCTGTAGATATCGAACTTTTTTGTTTATACAGATAAATAAAAAATTATTTTTGTGGTAGATAGGAATTAACGATACATACGATTTCAATTTTTCGAATCTCCCAAAAGTTACAATTGCGCCTTCTAATGGTGGAAAAAGTTGAAAATTCCAAAATTTCAAAAGAATATTCCAAATGATGTAGTTATAAATAAAAAAAATAAATAAATACCCCCTCAAGCAGCTGCTTTCCACAGAGGTCTGACAGGAGCCTGTCAGTTTATACACCATAGCAGAAGGTCTGAGAGGATGGCAGGACCTCAGCAGAAAAACGACACATACATCTATGCCTTACCCACGGCTCGAACCCAGTTCCCTTAGATCAGTAGTCAAGTGCGCTAACCACTTGACCACTGGACGGCTAGATGTAGTTATGTTAGTTGAAAATTTTGGTGTTGAAATGTGAAGATTACGAAGTTACCATTGGCAACAATCACTTAACCCTTTAGACCCAGGGGGGAGGTGAATGCAACTTTTTTTCTTTTAACACAAAAGTGTAAGTTTTAGAGATAAATTTAAAATTATTTTTGGGTTGGACAGGTATTGATGAAATATTACAATTTGCATTTTGTGAATTTCTCAAAAGCTATAATTGCACCCTGTAAATAAAAAATAAATAATAAATACCCCCTCAAGCAGCTGCTTCCCACAGAGGTCTGACAGGAGCCTGTGAGTTTATATGCCATAGTAGAAGGTCTGAGATGTAACGGTGGAAAAAATCGGAAAATCTCAAAAATTTAAAACGAATATTGCAAATGATGTAGTTAAACTGGAAATTTGAAATTTTGATCGTGGAATGTGACAGTCTTGAAAATTTCATTGACAACAATGAGTTGACCCTGCCCAAGGTAAGTAAGAAACGGAACGGTTTTGTTTTAAGAGATAATTGGAAATCTCTTTTTTAGTTTGTTGCTAATGAAATGTAATTCGCATTTTCAAAAGGAGTTTTAATTTATATCATGAGAGATCACTAAATATCGAAACTCCAAAACTTTTAACGAATGTTTCAAGTGATCTGTTTATGGTAGAAATTTCGGCGTGTAGAGTTCTGTTATGGTAGAAATTCCACTGATAGCAATGATCTGCCCACTATTTTCAGAGGAGCGAGAGAAAAGCAACTTTTTAAATTTAAGAACTAAAAGATAAATGCCTTTTATGTTTTATAATTACTAATAAAATGCTACTGTGTCCATTTTCCCTATCATACATTAAAAAAATAAATAAATAACCCCTCAAGCACATGCTTGCCACAGAAATCTGACAGGAGCCTGTCAATTTATATGTCATAGTAGAAGGTACATGAGGATGCTGGGACCTCAGCAGAAATACAACACAAACATCCATAATTAAAACTTTTAAGGAGTGAAAAAGTAGGCAAAGGAAGAACGTCATTCTCTTTGAAAATGAGATTCCCATATGCGCCAGAGGCAATATGCGTTCTTCTAGTTATTTTACATTTTCAGTACCCTCTGACAGTGGAAATTCGAACTACTTTATATTTGAGAAAATAAACTATTAATATTTTATTAGTACCTGTAATGTGCCAAAAAGTTTTTCGTTTATGTCTTAAAGCAGAAAAGTTTGATTTTACCAACGGTACAAATCATTACTATTAGGGTAAACCATTTGACCATTACACTCTATGACCAAAAATTTAAGTTTCTAGCAAAAATAGATCGTTTGCAATATTCATTTAAAGGTTTGGTATTTTTCCTCCGCTAGAGGTCGCCTGTCGAGTTTTTATATACCACCTTTACGGCTCTCTAACACTGGAAATTCCACTGATGGGGATTCGAAAAATATAAGTATTAATATTTTTATGGAAAAATATTTTGCCGCCATACGGGATTCGAACCCACATATCTCCAGAAACATGTCAGAGTATTCTAACCTGATGAACTAACACCGGCTTTTTCCACAAAAAACATTTGATTTATAGACATTTAAACGTCTGCAGGTAACGCTGAGATTATGAAATATTGCTTAAATCATTAATATTTTGTTAGTGCCTGTAAAACAAATATATACATATTGTTTCGTTTATCTCTTTAAAAAAAGTTTCATTTTTGCACCCACTTTTGGCTAAGACGACAAAGCATTGTTGCCATTGTAAACCTTCTGACCATAACATTCTACTATTAAAATTTTGGATTTCCGGTGTAAATAGTTTGTCACATAAAATTTTAGCCTTTTTCATTTTCCCGCCGCTAGAGGGCGCTATTAAAGCTATTGAAATTTTTCAAAATTGCGAATCGGAATATTTGTTCGACACCTATCCAACCCAAAAACGAATTTTTCATTTTGCCCTAAAAGTAAAAAAAATTATTTTTTATAGATGGACAGACAACAGTTAACAGAGAGGCAGATAGACAGAAGAACAATCACTTGCATAGGCAGATGACAAAGTGAAAACAGATCGTTTTTGAAACGAACCTTAAAAGAAATTATTTGTTTGTTTTCAGTTAGTTCGTTTCACTTTTGCAGCCGTTTGCCGTCTTCTGATTGAGTTTGTCGGGAAAAAATATTCATTATTTCTTTGAGTGAAATTTTTACACCCAAATGCAGCACTTTGAGGCATTCATAAAATATGACAGCTTTTATAGACAAAAAAGTGGTAGAAATATATAAAACTATAACAAATGAGAAGTTCTAACTTGGTACATACACTAACTCATAGGTTTTCGTCTCACGGTATGACAAAACATGGCGTCCATAAACTATGTGACTCAATGGACTCAATCAACAAATGGCAGTGAATCACCGAGGTGGCCAGTCTCTAACTATAAGTAAAAAAGTAATAAATAAATACCCCCTCAAGCAGCTGCTTACCACAGAGGTCTGACAGGAGCCTGTCTTACAGGACCTCTATTATATATCAAGTAAATATATAAGCGTGCAAAATATTTGCAATGGTTCAGCAGTTGATATATCATCAGAAATGCAGCTGTAGAAGTCTAGATTTTTGTGGGTAGGTTTACAGTAACATGGAATTTTGTTCCACATATTTGGTGTTAGCCGTCCCGTGGCCGAGTGGTTAGCACGCTTGGCTAGTGATCTAAGAGACCTGGTTTCGAGCCTCGGGTAAGGCGTGGATGTGTGTATTGTTTTTCTGCTGAGGTCCCGTCATCCTCACAGACCTTCTGCTATGGCATATTAAACTAACAGGCTCCTGTCAGACCTCTGTGGCAAGCAGCTGCTTGAGGGAGTATATATTTTTTATTTTATATTTGGTTTTGCACTGTCACCAACATGGCAGCATATACTATGTGGTGATGGCAGCATATACAACATGACAGCATATACAGGGTGATTCAAAACTTATCGTTCAAATTTCGTGGGGAGGTAGGGAATACGTCAGGAAACCGATTTCACATAGGAAAGTATGTCCGCAAACGTCATCTACATGAACAAAATGGACAAGTAAAGTGAACACAAGGAAACAGTACAGTTAAGTGGTAACGAATGTGACTTTTATTCCAACAAGGTAAAGTACAGGTTCACAGTAGGTGCTCAAAATTGCGACCATTTACACGGACACAGGATTCACAGCGCCGTTGCATTGACCGCCGAACATTTTCAAAAACTCCTGGCATATCACGGACAATGCCTGCGGCGGCCACTATTCGTGCAACAAGGTCCATTTCACTGTCGACGGGGGTCTCGTACATATGGTATTTCATGGCCCCCCACAAAAAGAAATCCATGGGCGATGAATCAGGTGACCTGGGTGGCCAAGCGATCGGTCCACCTCTACCGATCCATCGAGCTCCGAATGTTCGGTTCAGGTAATCACGCGCAACAATTGTGCTATGTGCTGGAGCCCTGTCATGTTGATACCACATATCTCGGCGGATATGCGCAGGAACAGCGCCCAGAAAAGTCGGTAACACTGTCTCGAGAAATATTAGGTATTTCCGGCCGTCCAATCGGGGCGGTAAGTAAGGTCCCAACAAACAGTCACCAATGATTCCAGCCCACACATTTACGGCAAAACGATGTTGCGCAGCGTGACTTCTCGTACCATGCGGGTTGTCGTAAGCCCACACATGTGAATTGTGTGTATTGAACACACCTTTACGACTGAATGAAGCTTCATCTGTAAAAAGGACAGAAGCTGGAAAACTGGGGTCCACGGCACCTTTCTGCATGAACCATTGTGCAAATTCCACATGCTTCGGATAATCGTCAGGATGCAGTAACTGCACCCTTTGTAGATGGCAAGGATGCACACGTTCCTCGTGCAGTATCCGCCACACTGCTGACTGAGAGACCCCAAGCTGCTGAGCAATAGCTCGTGTGCTGGTATTCGGATTATCTTCGATGGACTGTAGGACTTGTTCTGCGACGTTGACAGTCCGCGTCAGTCGTCTTCTCCCCGTATCCTGCATGTTGCTGCGCAGTGAACCACGTTCGCTCAGATTGCGATGCACACGTGCAAACATTTGATGCTGCGGTATTCTTCTGTTGGGGTATCGGTCTTCGTAAACTTGCCTAGCTCGGCGGCCGCTTTCGCCAGCTGCCCCATATGCGAGATGCATATCCGCTAGCTCTTGATGCGTAAAACGATTCATCTTCTCACTAGTAAGTCAGCTCGTACACTGATGACAACGGGAGTGGTCGGGCGAGCTGTACACTGGTTGGGTACACACAGCGCCCTCTACATACGCATGCGTACATTTGCGGACATTCTTTCCTATGTGAATCGGTTTTCTGACGTATTCCCTACCTCCCCACGAAATTTGAACGATAAGTTTTGAATCACCCTGTAGATACTATGCATGGATATAAGTGACAAAAAAAAAACCTGCCATTATTTATATTTGGCTCACAAAGAGTACCGAATCTAATCAGTTACATGTGATGGGATATTTTTTGAAACCTCAAAGGGACATTTTATGTATTAATTCATAGAAGAACCTCAACTGGGTTATCTAAAGCTTGAAAAAAGTTTAAACAACAGAAAATGTGTACTTGTTTGTGTTTGCTGCAACATGTTTTCAGCAAAACCATTCAGTTTCACTGGTACATTTACGATACAGAATGTATATCCATTAATACGATTTCTCTCTTCTTATCTGCTTTACACGTAAAAGTAAAATGCTTTTGTTTTATCAATTCCCTTATATATCTTCCGTCATACTTCCACATTTTACAGGGGAAACTCCAGTAGCAATGTAAACAAATTAATACAAAACTTGCTAACTCTCACATATAACTCACCGTGATTATAGAGAGCCATCATGATACTAAGTTAGTTATGCCATATGGTCTCACGATCAACCATAAATTACGATGATCAACAGTTGTTTATAAATCTGCCAAGCTAGTACCCACAGGTTTTTCACACTAAATATTTCTCAAAATTCTGCCTAAAAGAAAAAATTTATATATATATATATTCCTACCACTTCTGAATCCACTCTTCATCAGCAATTGTCCAGTAATCAAATTCTTAACCCTTCGTCGGTCATATACTTTATTGTAACGCAGATGGTGGCACTGGCTCTGATATATCCAGGGGCGGGGGTGGCTCAGTCGGTAGCGCGCCTGGCTCGTAATCTGTAGTTCCCAGGTTCGAGTCCCAGCTGGGTCAGCGTTGAGATTTATCTTCGCAAAATTTCCCCGCCCTGCCCAAGGTCAGTAGGGGACACCGATGGGCTTGAAAAGGCCGTCGTCCGTCGGATGGGACGTTAAGCCGTGTCCCCGTGTGCGGGAGAGCCATACCCTGTGCACGTTAAAGAACACGCTGGATGGCCTTGACGGGAGGCTACCATCTGTCTCCCAACAGCTGTTCCAGTGGGTCCCCTTCCCCAACCTTCTCTGAGCCTTCGGGGTCCATGTGACCTGGCCATTTAGCCCATGGTGTGCAAAAAAGTGCCGCTCAGAGGTAAAACAATCCAATCCAATCAGATATATCCATGACATTTCCTAATATTTAAACACCTGTATGTTGATTACTTTTCATAAAATGTTTTTAGTAATTTGAAACACAGTCTTATGTATATCAAAGATAATATAATTTATGGCTTAAAATATAATAATTTTTTTAATAACCAGAATTTCAAAATTTATATTTGTGAATGTCATTAAAGACTGTGAAAAAGCTTAACTGAACTGTTTAATGTTATACTGATTGCAGCGTTTCTAAACACATGGCAAGAAAAAAATATATTTGAAAAAGTCTGCCAATGTTCTTCTTTATTTCTTTGACCAAGAAAATAGCAACACAAAAATAATTTTTTATTTATCTGTATAGACCAAAAGTTCGATGTCCACAGACGGACAGGCAACAAAGCGAAATTATATCTCTTTTTGAAAATAAAAGCCGTAAAATTTGCTTTTTCTATTTTAGCCGTTTTCTAAAGTGCTTCCAATCATGAACACTGAAATCTGTATCAGATATTACCCTACCCTTTTCTGGAATCCATAAGTACTGTGCAATACCATTCAGCTAAACAATCGAGCGACGACAAAACATGGCGTCCAATTTTGAGGAGGGAAACCTCTACCTCTATAGCGCCTCTAGTTTGTCTGTGTTTGCGCGTCCTCTGGCGGATATGCTTTGCATAAGAGTGCCTCGAGAAAACTCGAATTGTGTTGGTTTGTACTCTATCAATATTGGCCAAGATTTAGTAGGAAATTAATAATTTGGGTTTGGCAACTCTGATTGTAGCCGGGAAAGTGATTTAACCTGATATAATCATCGAGGAATATAATGGTACTGCGTTTATTAGGTAAGTTTCAAGTTTATGATATTACCTGTGGAAGAAATTCCCCTAAATTTGTTACGCCACTGAAATCATAATATTCCTTATTTAATATTTTTTTTAATGTAGTGTAGAGCTCAAATCGATTTTAAAAAAAAGAAGTATGAACTTAATTCTTATATTTTCATGCAATCGGTAAAAAAGGGAAACCTAAACTTATTGACGTCATGAACTTTCAGGGCATGGGCTGCCATTTCGGGGACTAAGTCCTAAATTTTTGAAAGGATTCGATGATTGTTTAAATAAATGGAACTTGATTTTTGCCCCCATCCTTTCCCATCTTTTTTTATCCTCTAGGCAAATGCGAAAAGCTATTGGATGTGTTTTAAGCTACCAACTGACAATAGATAGCCATTTTTATTCAATAATAAAATATGAGAAAAATACACTTGCAACTATTTGCTTGTGAATGATAAAAAAATAATATCCAGTAACTAAACAAGGTTAAGGTCAATGAAAACCGTAATTTTTTTTTCAGCATTTTAGTAATGTGACTAAAAAATTTTAATATAAACTTATCAAAAACGTTTTTTTTTTTAATAATTTTAGAAGCACAAGTGTAAAACAAATTTTGTGGCCCTTCATTCGCTCTTTCCTGCTTCGTTAGTAACATTTGGCATAAGCTAAAATTCGGGCCCCTTTAATGTTGAACCCAATGCACCACACCCTCTGCATCCAACATGGTGTATTTTAGTTACTTATGCAAGATTTAATTTTCTGATTCTTTGCACATTTAAGTCAAATATTTCCAGTGCATTTCACGCATAGCTTTTTAGCATTGCGAAAGCAATGTCTTTTATTTGAGAAATATTTTATAGTTTGCAGCTTTAGGAATGAAATCCACCCCACATTTTTAGGCTCCTTATCATATCTGATTTTTATACGAAAAACATGAAATATTCAACTAACTTCATTCTGTATTCATGAAGAAAAATACTTATTTTTGTTTGCATAACCTATAATGAAATTTCTGCAATATTTTCTAATATCCCCATTTTTTTACTATGGGTTTTATTGGGTAGAAAAAATATACACATTATAAGTGGATGCTAGATGATGTTGATGAGATGAACTCTTTCATTCAAGCTGTTGATGAAACTGGTACTAGAGTAGGTTTGGTTATAAACAGAGAGAAAACTAAAGTGATGAAAATTGGTCAGGCAGGCTGTGATTCAGTTAATCTGAAGGGTTGCAATCTTGAACAGGGCACAGTTTAATTATCTTGGGAGCTATGTAACAGATATGGGTGATGTGCAGCATGAGATTAACAGACGGATAGGGATTGCTGCCGGGACTTTTAAGAATCTATGGAGAGTGTGGAGAAATAGGCGTATACACCTAAAGACTAAAATTAGACTGTATAATAGTTTGGTTCTTTCTAGGGTTAGTTATGGCAGTGAAACTTGGACACTTTGTAAACATGATAACAGGAAACTAGATGCTTTTGATTCTAAATGCTTACGCAGTATCTTGGGCATTAGGTGGTTCAACTTTGTAACTAATGATGAGGTTAGGCAAAGGAGTTTGCAACCTCCTTTAAGCAGCATATTGTGCAGAGAGAGACTCCGTTGGTTTGGCCATGTTGCCCGTATGAATAATTATAGATTGGCGAATAGGGTTATGATTATAGATTAATTATAGATAATCTATAATTAATAATAAGGTGAATAATTATAGATTGGCGAATAGGGTACTTCTTTCTGAGTGCCTAAAGGCCTCAGAAAGAAGGGGAGACCTAGGATGCGGTGGGCAGACAATGTCAAACAGGACCTTGTTAGAATTGGTGTGCAGTGGCCAGATGCAGTAGATGTAGCTCAGGATAGACTTGCTTGGAGAACTAAATTGCACGGTCTGGTTGGACCTCCGTAGCCCGTGGCTGCTTGAGGATGAGGACGATAATTTCTGTTCAAAAAGCATAATAAAAAGAACATTTTTTTTGGCACGGGGGGGGGGGGGGGGGTAAATTATGTAATGAATATTAAAAACTTGATATTTTTGCTTTACTAATACAGAAGTGGCTTCGATAAGAGTACTAATGCATTTTGTAATACTATTATTATCACTGCTTCTTTTCTAGGGAAAAAAGGTTAGATAATGCAGTCTTCCAACAATTTATGGAAGATGGTGGTGGAGGGGAAAAAATTACAGAAGTACATGAAAAAGTGCTACACATAGATTTTAATATAATTTTATCTACTGGGAAGTTATAGCAAAAGTTCAAATTAATATTATAAAAAAAAAAGTTAAAATCACCTTTAGACATATCTGAGCCAGATGTTCAATATCTCAATTTTGCTCTTTGCTTTTGGTGTTGACACTGTGGATTTGTAGTCCAGTCAAAATGGAATAAAGAAAAATATCTCCAACTGTATATTAAAAATCCATAACTAAATAACTCTGAAATAAAAAAAAAATTATTAAATGTTTTTTTTTATAAAGATGAAAAGAAAGAGGGGATATAGTATTTACCTGCATATCCCCAGAAAAAAATCTGTGGTTATTATCAATTTTGTTTTACACATGGTTTAAAATTGGTATCCCTAACACATGTCCCATGGTACATATCAAATTTGCGAAAATGTGGAAAATATTTCATGTTTTTAAAAACTTATTTTTTTACATGGAAGTATTATAGCTAATAGTTTTAGTCTAAGTTTGCTAGCATCGCACTGTTACCACCTCTTAACAAACCTTTGAGAGTATCTAGAAATCTCTGCCATTTCTTGATGACACTGAACTGAGACTCTCAACCTGCTTATCTCCAATGTAAGGGAGATTGATGAAATATTTTTTCTCCTCCAAGAAAATTTATTCTACTCCTCCAACATGGACAACAATATTACTTTAACCACTGTCATATGTTGCATTTGTCGTGAAAATTGTTTTATGTTGAAAAAAAAAAGTGCAGTGAATTCATAATCATATAAAATAGAAAGTATTCTTTGAGAAATTGAGTTGTTAAAATCTAGGAACCTGTGCAAGATTAAATTTTGAGTCTGTTTTTGTTTTAGATATAAAAGTGAAAAAATACAAGTGCATTAAGCCTTTGCTGATCATAAGGGTTATATTTCTTACCATCAAAAATGTGCTGGCTTGGCTTCCCAACTCCTAATAATAGATGGTACCACTGGTGAATCAACAGGAACGCTTATATGTCACTTAGTTGAAGAAATGGTCAGTTCCTCGGTTGTCTAGTGCAGATTTAAGATGCCCAGCATGCTTCTGGGAGACCTGGGTTCAAATCCCAGTCAGGACAACCAAGTTAAACTGGTAACAATAAAATAGTTCATACAACATGCTGCTTTTCAAACTACCATACTAAACTAACAGTCCAAGCAAAATGCTATAGCATTATACACAGTCATATCAGGATAATATGACTACCTACCTAATAATGGGAATAATTACTCTTGGCCCGGATGACAGCACGAGACGGCGTGGACGCAATGAGGCCCTGGAAGGTTGCTAGAGGCACACGTGCCCATTCGGACTCCAGCAGAGCATGGAGGTTCTGGAGATGACGTGGTTGTGGGTCCGCATGCCGAACCTGTCGATCCAAATGGTCCCACAAGTGCTCTATGGGATTGAAGTGCTAATGGTCCCACAAGTGCTCTATTGAGTGATATGGATTGATCGGGCAATTTTGCCGGCCAAGGGAGAATGGAGACATCGCTGTCGTATTCCTGGAACCAGTCACGCATCACCTTAGCAACATGGCAGGGCACATTGTCCTGTTGGTAGACACCATCACCACCAGGGTAAACGTCCAACATGAAGGGATGCACGTGGTCAGTGAGGATGGACAATGAATTGAAATCGTGACATTCCTCTGTGCACCGCAGTACATTGACTGCATATCACCTTAAGGGAGATGTCACTGAAACCACTATGAACTAAAAAGGCTCCTATCAGTTAAAGCTCGCCTTACATTGATCCTACTTACAGCGGGAGAAGCCTGATGTGAAGAGAGAAGCACAACTTGGGTTTTATTAGTCTGCTTGAAGATATAATCATTGAGGTGCAGTGAGAGTGGGATCTTTTTATAATTTTGAGTGCTGCCTATGAAATGCCCAACACTCACTGAATTTAGTCCAAACATGCCATGCCAATATATAAATAAAAAGATCTTATCTTTTGAATTTTAAGCCAGAAAAATAAACAGAAGTCCTAACTTTTTGGGTCCTCTGCAGCAGAGGCTCCTAGGTACTTCCGTCAGAAAGCCACACCTCGAGGGACTCCAAACCTCTTGGCATGACCCCCAACTTCGTCCTCTCCATCGAGCCGAGCACCACAGCCTGCTCGCCGTCTCAGCTTCTGCACCGTGCCAGGGCCGCTTCGGGGAACACTGGACCAGGCAGGCCAAACCAGTCCATGACCCTCCCACGACCAAGACAAACTCTCCGCCTACCGGGGCTTACAACACTGCAGCACCTGGACCCCACTTCGCAGAGGAACCCAAGTTCCTCCACTGCAAAAGCCATAAGTCCAAATCTCATTCATGTGGGACTCTTAGTTTGGCTGTTCCATCGAAAAGCCCGCTGGCCACAGGCGGCCCTCCTGGGCCGCGAGCCTCCAACTTCTACCTCTCCATTGTTCACGGGCCGAAGCACTCGCTGAACTTCCATCCACCTCAATATCACCGAGACCACAGCAGAGAGCCCACGGACGAGTGTACGAAGAGGTGCACAACTCAGTCCGCAGTACTCCCCGACGGGCCTGCAGAAGATGGGGGTCCCCCTCAAGCCCCATCCGAGGCCCTTGTACAGCCCCTCAACCAAGGCTGCAACTCCTAGCTTCGCTGGAGGACAAGTCAACAAGCTGACTGGACCGGCCCCCCCCTACCTAGCACGGTCCGCCAACCCTCAACAGGCCCCCCTCCACCGGGGTCCACCAGACTTCAGAAACCAAGAGTGCCAGCGATCCGAGCCCAACTTCTCAGAGGCACCGTAGGCCCCCCCCCCTCGTCAAGGAGGTCCCACTCCAGGGGGGGGGAGTGAGGATGGACAGGTAGCCATTGATGTTCAGGGACTCATCCAGTGGTACCAGCAGTCACAGGTCATAACAGGAAAACACCCCCCAGACATGCACACTGCCAGCCTGTACTTGACCGACAAGTGTGTCTGGATGTTGGTTCTCGTGTGTCTGACACCATATCTGCCACCGCCCGTCACTTCTGGAGTAGAAACCTCGATTCTTTGGAGAAGGCAACCTTTTTCCACTCTTCCACTGTTCAATGATGGTAGTTCCATGCGAACTGCAGGCGTCGTTGCTGAGGGACCTTGGTTAACATGGGCGCCTTTATGCAGTGTCGGCTCTGGAGACCCATGTGTAACTGGGCGTACTCTACTGTTATTGGGGACATGTACCTGGGTGCCCCAGCATTCATTTGAATGGTCAATTGCTGCACTGTTGTATGCTGATTGCCCTTTACCAGTCGACACAGGTGATCTCCTCTGCGGTCTATGGCCTTTGGGGCTCCACAGTTACGTCTGGAGGTATTTGGTGTGCCAGAGGTCCATTCTTGGTACACCCTTACTACAACATCTCGTGAACAGCCCACGAAGTCTGCTGTTTCCAAGATTCTTCCACCCTTTTTGCGGTAACCGACTATCATTTCTTCTTGAACATCCATCAAATCAATACCTCTGCCCATTGTGCTCACATTACGCACTATGGCTCATCTGTCCTTGCCAGCCGCTTATATCTCTGTATGGTTGACCTTGTCATGTGCACTCTGTGATGTTCCTGGGCAGGTACACTGTGATTCTGTGGGTGGTCATATTATTCTGATATGACTATGTATATCACACACCACTGAGTGCTCCCTCTGTGTTGTAATAGTCGTGTTTGGATGCCACATGTGTGTCCTTGGCATTTAATACATCAAACTGTATATTTTAGCTTATTTCACACTAAATTCCCCATTCAGATTTCATACATGAACATAATTCTTTCAAATTACCTATAAGTTTATTGGTATGAATGTAATAAATGAATGTTTGAAAAATATTTTAGTACTATAATATTGGTATATAATAGTGTAAACTTCATTATATACCAATAATATTGGTATATAATGGTATAAAATTGTTGTATTAACAACAGCATAATACAACAATTTTTAATACATGGCTGTTATACTTCTTAACTAAAATAGGAAATATAGCTTTATAGCCATAGTACACAAGTTTTATATGAATCTTACCACTCTTTTAACAAAGGGGCGGGGGTGGCTCAGTCGGTAGCGCGCCAGGCTCGTAATCTGTAGTTCCCAGGTTCGAGTCCCAGCTGGGTCAGCATTGAGATTTATCTCCGCAAAATTCCCCGCCCTGCCCACGGTCAGTAGGGGACACCGATGGGCTTGAAAATGCCGCCGTCTGTCGGATGGGACGTTAAGCCGTGGCCCCGTGTGCGGGAGAGCCATACCCTGTGCACGTTAAAGAACACGCTGGATGGCCTTGACGGGAGGCTACCATCTGTCTCCCAACAGCTGTTCCAGTGGGTCCCCTCCCCCAACCTTCTCTGAGCCTTCGGGGTCCATGTGACCTGGCCATTTAGCCCATCGTGTGCAAAAAAGTGCCGCTCAGAGGTAAAACAACAACCCAACTCTTTTAACAAACAAATGAAATATCAAAGTTCCTTTCACTATCATAATAGCCCAAACTGCAGTTTGGAAGTAGTGAAGAGGAAGGAATAGCATTCATTGGACAAGTTTATTTAAAATCCCAGCCTTTTTGGGCCACTGCCTTGACTGATCCATAAATAGTTGAGTCAGACTTTCAGCAGACTTTTCAGCAGAATCAGTGAACCAGACTTTTTGCAGATAACAAACTCATAATCAATAAGAGCTGACTGTATATACAGTATTTTTTTAAGGGTTTCATAATTCATTTTGGTGTGGAAGATATAAAATATGTTTACATGAGAGAAAAGAATTAATTTTTTTTGTCCAAAAAATGAATATTGTAATCTAATCCTCTTTCTCTTTTGTCTCCCACTTTGCCCCCACTCTCCCAAGAAAATCTGCCTGAAAGTTAATTTTTTGACAATTCAGTCTGAGTTGATAAAGATGAAAACATTCTTAGCTAAATGTATTAAAAGATCAACTTAATAATTTTCAAATCTTACAGTTTATCAGTTTAGTACCCAGTCTGGAATACAGTTTATACTCTGTCTTACTTGTAGCTGAAACTTAAAAATCATTTTATTTCACTCAAAATTATAGATTAACAGAGTTCACAGTTTAACCATAACAGAGTATAATACATCAGTGCAGTTCCAATTAATTGCTTTGGCTCTGTTCAAAAAAGGCTATACATTATAAAATTGAAAGAAATCTGAAAAATTTCAAATTCCTAATTAAGTTTTAAACTGAGTAATTCTCTAATATTCATAATAAAGCTATAATTTGTTACAAAGTTTCATATAATGAAGTAATTGTTGGTGTAAATTTTAAGTAAGTAAAATCCTTAGACTTGGACCAGTAGTTCCCTAGGCAATGTGTATGTCAGGTTATGGATTTTTAAAGGTGTCAAATTAGGATTGAACATAATTAAAGTGCCAACAATGCAACTAGGTTAACTCTAGTGTGGATGTCTTAAAAAAATTCATTTGTGTTAGGAGAAATCCCTGATTGATCTATTTGTGCACAACACTACTGTTACAGAACATCATTTATCAAATGATGTGCCAGTAATCTGCACAACGTTCTGCTTTATGATAAATAAAAATATTGTCAAATTATTTCAGCTTGATAGTGTTCTGTGAAAGTTCATGAGCAGCAAAATTGCATATCCAGCTTCTGCAATTTTTGTCCTGATGTTTTATTAAAATTTACACTTTCAGGTTCTTGTTATACTTCTTTGGTAAACAACTGCCTGCAGATTTTTTTTTTTACCTTTAGCCCAATTATAAACTCAAGTAGAAATTCTTTTTTGGGGGTTGTATGGAGTTTTATAGCAAAGAGCAACAAAAGCTATGTTGTGCCAAACAAGGGTAAAGAAAAAGGAAAAGACATCAAACCCACAACCACAGTTAAAAGCAACAAAGAGGATGAAGACAGTGAATCTTTTTTTTTTTTTGGGGGGGGGGGGGATTGTTGTGTATGATAATAATAACTTGTAATCATCAGGGCTGAGTGATGGATACCTAGAATTTAGGCAAGATATATGACCTCTTCTTAGAGAAAAGTAAGGTTCAAATACATTGCCCTACTGAAATATTAGAGAATTCCTTGTTATGTCAATGGAATCCCTAGTACAAAAGTTGTATACGAATCTTACCACTCTTTTAATAAACAAATTGGCACCTCTGGATAGTGCTTTTTTTTTTGCAAACAATGGGACTTGAATCTGGTAGCTGCAGATTACAAGTTTCAATGTGAAGTAACTTTGAAGCTGTGTAACTTCCAATCAAAAGATGCATTTAATGAGAAAATTTATTTAAATTTCGATTTTCAACAATATTTGTTCATTATGCAGCAGATGTAGCTCAAGATAGATATGTTTGGAGAACTAAATTACACAATCTGATTGCACATCCATAGCCCATGGCTGCTTGGGATGATGATGATGATTTAAAGAGCTATGGAAGCTGGAATATTTAGGAATAAATTATATGTAAGAAAAAATCGTTCATAATTGTCTATTATTGAAACAATCATTATGCAAGCTGCTAAAATGTATATTTATTTTATTAAATAACTTGAAACAATACTTATTAAGTTTTAATTAATTTCTGAAGTAAATTCTTATGGCATATTATTGTTGTGAAATATCCCAGCTTCTACTATTTAAATGCAGAATGAATATTGTTGAAAAAGCTAGATTTATATAGATTTGATCATAATCTTTATCTTCAGTCCCATTAAATGCATATTTTAGAAATTATAGTGCTTTGAAGTAAGATTCCCATTGACAATAACATGGTAATTCTCTATAAATTTTGGTACTACAATGTCATGGTCAAATGCTTCTGATGTGACTCCACCTACTTCTCATTTTATAGACTGCTGATTCTTGGCAATGGAAAGACAAAATACTAATTTATTTCCCAGCTACAACAGCAAGCACGTTTCATCATTGTCCACAGGTGGGGGAGCTGACAGCTTTATGAAGGTCCAAGAAGTGGACAGTGGTCAGCTTATGTTCTCCCCTTCGAAAGAATGTTGTTAGTGTCAGCGTGAGCAATTGGGCCATACATATCATTACAGCAAGGGGTGAGGACTGAATTCTCAATGTGATGTGTTTTTGGACTGGTGGAAAAAGTAGGAAAAAGAAAGTATCCCTCTCAAAAATGTCTTGGAGAAGAGACACTTGTGTCTCTGCTCAAGAGATAGAGAGCTGTTTGATGAAAGCAAATGATCTCCGCAAAATTTCCCCACCCTGCCCACGGTCAGTAGGGGACACCTATGGGCTTGAAAAGTCCGTCGGATGGGACTTTAAACCATGACTCCGTGTGCGGGAGAGCCATACGTTAAAGAACACGCTGGGTGGCCTTGACGGTAGGCTACCATGTCTCCCAACAGCTGTTCCAATGGGTCCCCCTCCACCCAACCTTCTCTGAGCCTTCAGGGGTCCATGTGACCTCCATATAAACATGCATTTTGTGTCAGAAGAGATTATGTCCTTGAACCCATAATAGCAAATCTTTTTCAAATAGCTTATCAATTTTTATTGTGGCACAATTTTTTATTATGCAAATTATTTAAAATAGCATTGCATGTTACATTGATGGTTAGAAATATGTACTAGTAATAAAAAAAATTGCTCCTCATGCAACACAGTTCGCACAGAGGTCTGTGCGAACTGTGTTGCATGACTGTGCACAGAGGTTTGTGCCAAGTGCTTCTAACCTGTTGGTGTACTCTGCCGTGGAGAATGCCAGTGAGAAAGACAACTTATGTCAGAAAGAAAATTGCCCTGCTTAATCCAGGCTTGAATAAATTTTTTTAAGTCCCAGAAGATTAGAGTACACAAATCCCCCCCCCCCCCCCACACACACACTATACCATTGACCATTGGAACTTTCTGGGCATGCCACTACTGTGAAATAATTGCTTTTGGTAAAATATCTTATTTTGACCGATGTGTACATTGCAAATCTCCCTTTGCTCTGGGAGTATATAACAAATATTATAGTGCTATGTAATAATAATCAAATAAAACTATTTATCAAATACGAAATAATACAAATATTTCAGTCAACGGAACTTCATTTGTGTATTCTACCATATTTATTTATTTATTATTATTTTGAAATATTGGATGTTTGGCATTTTATACGTTTATAAACACAAAATATAATGGTAGATAATATAATGGTAAATCGATAAACGATTTCACGGCATCATTATTAACATAAGAATGGATAACACTTTTTTGCCGGTTAGATTTATATACACAAGTGTTGCAATGTGCTATTTACATGGGGCCGAGCGCTTTCGACTACTCAGCAGCCATCATCAGAGCGGCGTACATTTAGTGTTGCATGTTCGTAAGATCGTAGAACTACGGTAGAACAGAAGCATATTGGAATAATGATGGAAAATAATAGTAAATATATGAAATATATAGTACAAGTTCAAACAGTGATGCCACTACTCGCGTTTTATGTTTGGAAAAATACGTTTGAAAGCATTTTTTTAAACAAGGAAATGCCGATTCTCTTTTATATAATCGGAACTCTGGATTGAAATAGGAACGTTTATAAAATAAAAACGAACCAAAAAGAAATAGATTGCGAATTTAAAAAAGCTGTAATTTGATGTCGTATCACATCAATAACAATTCAATGAATTCAAATAATGCAAGTAGTAGCATATCCTGAACTGAAAGTGTGTACGAGTCACAAATGGAGGACACCTTTGCCACCATTCACCGATTTAGAGTAATTTTTCTCAAACATGCCATTTTCCTTAGTATTTAATAATCCCATGCAGTGCTCCAGTGGCGATCCACCATTGAAGGAGGTTACGTCATCTCTTTAAGGTACAACTGGTAGTATTATGTCACAACCGTCGCTGTGGCGGGCAATGGTTCGATGCTATCCGACACTACACTTCCGGTTAGCACTGTCAGCCGATAATAAGAAACATCAGGCGATCGCAATTTAACTCGTCTACATTTCTAAGTGGAGGAGATAAGTATGTGTTTCTTTTACATCATTCGAGGTTAGGCTCATAAAATACGCTCTTAGAAACAAATGCGTATATTACTTTGGCTCCATATAAGAAACTACCCTTGCACTAAAAACCCCGGTAAGCCTTCATCATTTCGTTTGAAAGTCTTATTTATAAAATTAAAGAATTTGTTTAATGTATAATGTATGGAATGTAGTAAATAAAATAACAGGTTTTTCAAATGGTACTTTATTGAAAGTAATATAAAATTCTGAATGTATTCGGATTATTCAGATACTGCTTTTAGTTCTCTGTATCTAATTATTTAATTTTAAAATTAAATAACATAGAAATTATTGTGATGTATATTTATATTCCTAGATGTTAGAGAAATCAATTTACAAATATTTTGAATTTCAAATGCTGAAGTTATGTGATTTTTTTTTTTTGAAACCACAAAACATAAATATATGATCTTGGAAATCATGCCTAATATTTTTGTTGGCTTTTAACCTCTAAATGCAAGGATGTAACCAGGGCTTTTCAGAAGATGGATGCATTGGTCTATTGTACTGACCTCCAGAATAAGGGATGGCCCTCAGAATTAAAATCGCATATTTGGGAATAAGCCTGCCTCTTTTTGCCCCATCGCAGCCTGCATTGGTCTGTTGACTGCCTCTGATGAAAAAACATGATAGTTAAAAAATTTTGTTATAAACTAGGGTTGGCAGGACCTCAAGCTCTTATGATTAGGGGACCTCAAACAGTTATATATTTCTCCCTTAAAGATTTGACTTGTTGAAATTTTACTACCAAAGGGATGGGGGGAGGGTGCTAGGCAACTGCCCCTTTCCTAGGTTGTTGCCTAACAGTATTTTTTAATCAGGCCAATATGCATTTTTTTAAAATATGCAATAGACTAATTTGTGGTCTGTTGTGCAATAAAATGGTAGTAGAATTCATTCTGACATATGTATTTAAATAACACCCATTAGAAAAATCTGTATACAGATCATGTATACAGATATTTGTACCCACCTGATATTTTTAATATTTGTCAAACAAACAGTAGCAGTGAAAAGATAATTAAGAGCCTTATAAGTTAGAAGGGAATTCCAATGTAACTATCACAAAATTATGCTAAAATGTTTTTCTTCTTGTCAGTACTATAACTGATGTCTTGATGGTAAGTTAGAAAATATTAGAAATTTGAAGATTAATAATTACATTAGTAGTTTTATGTAAAACATTAAAAACGATATTTTTGGTTAATATAATAAATAATTCTTTTAATTTAGTAGTCAGCCAAATTCTTATGACAGGTTAGCTGAACTGTAATGTCTGGTCATCAGTTGATCCTTATGACTGACTGACTACTGCTCAAAACTAGACCCATCAAGCTTGCAACTTCCTGCAGAAGAAATTGTGGCTCGTAAAACAAGTGTACTGAATCTGGCTCATTTCTCAGTTTTTTTTCACCAAAAATATTTAGGTGCTTAACTAAATGGTTTTGCCAATTCATATACATACATACAAAATCCTCATGCAGCCATGGGCTATGGAGGTCCTATCAGATTGAATAATTTTGCTCTCCACACCTATCTGCCCTGAGCTACAGTTGCTGCATTTGGCCACTGTAGGCCAATTGTGGCAAGGTCCTGTTTGATATTTTCTGCCCGTTGCATCTTGGGTCTCCCCCTTTACTGGAAGCCTTTGGAAACACTTCATAATCCTATTTGCCAATCTGCAGCTATGCATATTGGTAACATGGCGAAACCAACGCAGTCTCTCTTCACAAAATACTGCTCAAAGGAGGTTGCTGCCTTCTTCTAACCTCATTACAAAGTCAAACCACCTAATGCCCAAGATACTGCCTAAGCATCTGGAATCAAAGGCATCAAGTTTCCTGTTATCCTGCTTACAAAGGATCCATGTTTCACTACCATAGCTAACATTAGAAGAACTACACTATCATATAGCCAAATTTTAGTCTTTAGGTGTGCATGCCTATTTTTTCACTCTCCATAGATTCTTAAAAATCCCAGTGGCAATTCCTATTCTTCTATTTATCTCATGCCACACATCACCGCTATCAGTTACATAGCTCCCAAGATAATTAAACTGAGACACTTGCTTAAGTGGGCAGTGTGGCAGGGATGGCTCAGTTGGTAGTGTGCCAGGCTCGTAATCTGTAGTTCTCAGGTTCAAGTTCCAGCTGGGTCAGCGTTGAGATTTATCTCCACAAATTCCCTGCCTTGCCCACAGTCAGTAGGAGACACTGATGGGCTTGGCAAGGTCTCCGTCCTTCGGATGGGACATTAAGCCGTGTCCCCATGTGCGGGAGAGCCATACACTGTGCACATTAAAGAACACACTGGATGGCCTTGACAGGAGGCTACCATCTTCTTCCAACAGCTGTTTCAGTGGGTCCCCTCCCCCCACCTTCTCTGAGCCTTTGGGGTCCATGTGACCTGACTATTTAGCCCATGGTGTGCAAAAAAGTGCTGCTCAGAGGTAAAACAACGCAACCCAAGAGGGCAGCCATTCAAAACAACTGAAGCACCATCTACTTGACGAGTTTTCATCACTTTAAATATCATAAGCAGCCCTATCGAAAGAATTCATCTCATCAACATCATTAGACAATAGGGCCAGTCATCTGCATAATCTAAATCAGAAATTTTGAAATCTCTAGACCATTTAAAGCTAAAATCTTTCCCTTGCAAAGAATTTTGCATAACATAATCAATAACCAACGAGAAAAGGAGACAAAATGTACTCTTGTCTAATCCCACTAGCAATGCTAAACCAATCACTACAGGCCTTACCAACTCTCACACGTGGTTCAGTGTTATTATAGAGAGCTTTCATTACATTAGCTTGTGGGGTATTTCACATGATCTAACAATCAACCACAAATTATGTCGATCAACAGAGTCAAAAGCCTTTTTGAAGTCTAAATCTAGCAACCACAGGTTTCTGAAACTCTAAACTTTTCTCAAGACTCTGCCTAAGTGAAAATATTTGATCTGTACAGCCCCTACCACTTTTGAATCCACACTGTTCATCACACAGTTGTCCATCAACCAAATTCTTAATTCTATTAAATATAATCATGTAAAGAACTTCACCTGGAACAGAAAGTAAATTAATTCCCCTATAATTATCACAGGAACTATGATCACCTTTTTTAAAAATTTGGATAATAATAGCTCTAGTAAAATCCTTAGGAACAATACCTTTATTATAAAACATATTTAAAATTTCAGTCAGTTCATAGTAACCATTAAAATGTATATATATTTATTCATTTGAAGCCACTATCTTCACTGTTCTATTCTGCTAATACTGGGTATAGGGTAAAAATTATCTCATGCCAGGTGGAATCTGAACCTACAACCTCCTGATTACATGCTTGTTCTTGGATCTGTCATCTTTTAAATCATGCCTAAATATTTCCGAGAAATCATGCCCATCAAGAGGCCACTGATCATGAGACCTGTAGCTCAGTGGTCAGAGCACCTGACATGTTGTTAGGAGGTCATGGGTTCAGATACCACTCAGCAACAGAAAAATTCCCCCCCCCCCCTCCTATACCCAGTATTAGCAGAATACAACAGTGAAGATATTGACTTCAAATAAACCTAATAACTGTGAATACAAAAGATGATGAATGTATATTTTTTAATCAAGATATTTTCTTGATCCCTTAAAAATATAGTGTTTATTTTTTTTTTCAGTTCATTATTAGGAATGTATGTTTTTATTTTTAAACAAAGAATTTTTTTGTGGCTCTTTAAATGAATAGTTTTTTTTTTCTATTGGTTCTTTGCTAAGTTTGGGTTTGGACACCCGTGCTCTAAAGATTCATTTTTTAATGTCATTTTCATAATTCTGTAACTTTTTTGTGAAAGAATGCACAAATAAATGCATTACATTGTAGTGGAAGTATGAAAATTAAGCTTTTAAGGCATTAATAATATATTAGCAAAGTATATGGTGGATAAAAAGCCAGTGGCACAAAATCCAATTTCATATGCATCTGTAATACTTAATATGGCTTATGCATTCATAATTTACCAAAATATATGTCAGTGTTCATCCACAAAAGTATAAATGGGGGTGCAGTGAAAATAAAAATAAATTACCTGTCAATCAGCTGCTTGTCACAGAGGTCTGACAGTAGCCTGTCAATTTAGTTATCCATAGAGATCTGTGAGGTAGGCAAGACCTCAGCAGAAAGACAACATAAACATCCATCCCTTATCCAGACTTGAACCCAGATCCCTTGACCAGTAACCAAGCATGCTAACTACTCATCCACTAGAACAAAACAAAGTAAGAAAGAATGCTGCAAAAACAATTCTGTACATGTGATATTGCCAAAAGGGCTGAGCATGATTTTTCCATACTGGGATAAATTTGTTGTTCAAATGAGAAAAATCTGTTCGTCACATACTTGGAACATTCAATGCTAGCTAGATAAGTGATGATGTGCAGATGCCAGATAATTCCTATGTGGCCATCAAAAAAACAGGTAGGCCAAAGGACCAATGCATGTTTATTTCCTGATCAAAAATAATATTTCTAATAATAAGGGAAAGAGAATCAAATGTTTATTGATGTCTTTTTTTTTTTGACATTTTTAGAAAAAAGTGGCAAGATTTTGCATCAAAAATGTTTATTATGTCGTTGTAGTGTATTGTTCCATTACTTTTTGACTTGCTGATTTATCAGCCAGTTTCAGACAGTTCACCTTGTCAGTTTAGTAATTTCACTCCTTATTTCATCTCCTTTAAAACTAAACATTACCCTTTTCTAGGGTAAAGAAGACACAAGGACACTCCTCTGATAATTACACCCTTAGTACCCTGATTTGATTTGTTTCATTTCTTTAAATTTCAGGTATATATTTAAAACGAATTTAATTTTTGTGAACATTTCAAACTTTTTCATTAACAAAATAAAATATTTTAGGAAAAGGGACATTTTGAGTTTGCTCTTGCACTCTCAAATACTTTTATGTTTCCCTGGGTGTAACAACAGTCCTCTAACCCATTTCACTTTCTTAAGGAACTTCCATGGTATGCAATATGTATTATCAACATTTGATGCTAGCTGAAGATGCAGTTATAAGTGCTATATTTTTGGGGTGGGAACATATCACCATCTTGCATGAAATCCTGTTTTGTGTATAATATGTAGAAATGGCCATGATTGCTAAACATAAAAAATTTTGAGGCAAGAATGTGAAAAATGTTAAAGAAAAGTCAATAAACCATTTATTTTAGAAAAACAGTCTAAATGGCACTAAATGTAAATAAAGCTTAAGGTTTAAAATGTGTCACATTTTGAAGTAATGAATTGCATATTTTAATATTTGATTAATTTTTAAGATGACTGGAGGAATTGTAAACATTTTGTTTTAAAAAAATTATTAGTTTTATAATTCATTAAAAATATTTTTCAAAGTTAAAATGTTTAATAATTCATGATTTTGCTGCTTAATGTTAACTGCTCTTGAGCAAGCACTAATCTACATTCTGATTGCATTGCTTTTCTTAGTTATACTAATAACTCTTTTTAACATGGTATTGTTTCTGTCGGACCTCTGTGGCAAGCAGCTGCTTGAGGGGGTATTTATTTTATTTATTTATTTTTACTTAGAGGCTCTTAATCCTCTCAAGCACTAATCTACATTCTGATTGCATTGCTTTTCTTAGTTATACTAATAACTTTTTAAGTGGTATTGTTTTTTTACTTAAAGAGGCTTTTAATTCTGTAAAAGTAATAGATGGAAATTTCTAATACCATGGCTTGTGTGTCTTTGTATCACTTAGGCTGGCTCAACTGGTGTTATTTGCCGGTGCTTGTCATATTGTTTTTGGTAGGGCACTCCACACTGCAGATTAGCAGTTATCCTGTGCTTGCTACTGCCACTAGCATAAGGTATTGGCACTGATGTTTTTTGGATCTTCCTGTACTTGCCAACAATTACGAATGTTCTGTGCTTGTTCTTATCACCATCATGTTTTATAATTGGTTACATAATTATGCATGCATAAAATCAATAACAGGTATGGAACTGAAATATTAATCTTTCCTCACAATCACCATGGAAGAGTGGAAGAATCAAGGAGGAGCAAATGGAATATTTGGTGGCAGTGAAAATATCAATTGGGGAATGAAAATGAGTACTGACTTTGGTGTTAAAGGAGAAAAGGGAGGATTACTAAGCAATTCCTTGAGATTTGACCCTTCAAAATTCACTGTACACAGCAAAAAGGTTTTTATCCACTGAAGTGTGATTTTTGGTTTAAGGTAAACTTTTGGAAAAGTTTTTAAGAAGTAGGATAAGTAAGTTATTCATTAGTTAGAAAAATCTGACCGATATGAAACTGCCACATGAAGATTGCTTGTATTTGAATCTTGGCAAGGGGTCTTTTTGGCTTTGAGATTCAATCCAGGCATTTTAATAAAACAAGGAAATATGAGTATTTTGTATCTGACAGCCAGAGATGAGGCACACATAATGGTGGCAAGGGGAGTGTTTGTATATACATGTTGCTAAAAATTGATTCCTGTGCCAGGCAATAGTCAGACCCCCCCCCCCCACACACACACACAAAATTGACACACAAAGTGATTTGTAAAACAATAAGAAATTAAATTCATAGTTTAAAAGGTTTAATTAATTACACTTTTAACACCAGTAGCACTATGTAAAAAGTTGTCAGCAATTAGCTGTCGAAAAAGAAATAGGGATATAACCCAAGTCCAGAGGAAAATTAGAACTACATAAGGCCTAACTGCTATTGCCATCCCTTCTGTTATTGAGCATGTCTGGGATGCCTTTGGGAGACCAGACATGCTCAATAACAGAATTCAGTCTTAACATGCTCAATAACAGATTCCAGTCTTAGACCTACCAGAAACCTCTCCTGCAATAGTGAACTCTGTTGCCTTTAAAATTGATGGAAACGTACATGATTGGCAGTATGAAGAAGCATTATGAGATCTCCATTCTCTCAGGGATGATCAAATCCTTTATTTACATGTTATTATTCACCTTGAACTTTTAAATACCTTCATATAAACATCATAAACATAAAACTATCCATCCTGAAATATTCTTATACAGAATTGTTATTATAGTATAACTTGTATATAAATTTTCTGTAAAATCCAGATATCTGTTTGAGCAACATTTTTGTGTATAACTTTTGCACCTGAGTGTATTGGCTACTCTAATGACATTAGAAATGTCTATTGTCACTTCACAACTTGAGAAAGTAAAAGCAGTCAGTTCAAAGTATAAGTTGAAGTGTTCTGGAGAAATTCCTTTTTTAAGAAATCATTAGTTCACAAATTTATATTGACAAAAATATTTTTTTACCTCCCTTGCCCTTTCAAAAATTCTGGTTTCACCACTGGTTCAAAGTAATTATGCTGCTTTATTCATTAATCAAATGAAATTCTGATTTGCAAGTTTATTGTTAAAACAATTTTCCTTTATAATAAACAAACTATTGAGTTATTTTTTTAATAAAGATTTCAGAAATTCTTTATCAGAGTTAAAGAACCCACTATTTAAAATCTTAGTGTAAGATTATTAATATGACTAGAAAAACATGTTGGTGACAAGCTTATATTTTCTTTTACAGCTGTTCATGGCAAGAGAATAAACTACAGTTATTGACAAGGTTTATTGACTACAATAGCTAAAATTAAATAACCAGAATGGAGTATGTAAATGGATATACAGCACCACGTATGTAGTAAAAATATTGATTTATTCATAGTTGAAAACTGGTAAATTTCATAAGTTTGAACTTTTAATCCTTAAAATGCTAGGTTAATTCTAAAGTTTTTCAACATGAAAACCATAGAACCTTACTTGAAGAAAATGACTAATAACTGATTCATCTTATTATATAAAATAAATAGGTTTTCATGGATAATTTAGAAAAATAAAGGTTATTTCTTTTGGGAAAGGAATAAAAACTGTATAAAGTTCTCTGGAAACTGGTGTATCTTCCAGCACTTCAAGGGTTAACAAACATTCTTATGGTATTGATGCTTTTAGCTTTCAAATGGAAATCCTTTTATGTGTAAAAGATTTCAGATGTAAGTTTGTGTAATTTTAATCTGTTTTAGCAGTTTAAAAATAATACCGCCTCAAGCAGCTGCTTGCTTGGCTACTAATCTACGAGACCTGGGTTCGAGCCCTGGTTAAGGCATGGCTGTTTGTGTCGTTTTTCTGCTGAGGTCCTGCCATCCTCTCAGACCTTCTACTGTGGCATATAAACTGACAGGCTCCTGTCAGACCTCTGTGGCAAGCAGCTGCTTGAGGGGGTATTTATTTATTTTTTTTTTTAGCAGTTTTCAAGATGAGTAGTGCACTAAATAATTTTTAAATACTAGTTGCAACCTGCATAAAACTTTATTTATATATTATAATTTGTTACCCTCTACAGTAATCCTTGTTTGTAACCTTTATGATATTGCAGGTGTAGTGGCTAAATCTATCGTGTTGTTTGCATATAATGATTCATTTTGAGAAATTGAAAACTTATAGAGTGGCACTCATTTTGTTTGTTTAGAAATATAACAAATAATGGAAAACCTTGGAACAAGTTGAGGGTTAACTCATTGGATATCACAACAGGCTCGTATCGAAATTTTCTCTGCTCACCCATGCTCTGCCCTTGGTAAGAAAGATAACAATGAACTTATAAAGCCCATTGTCTCTCAGATAGGATGTTAAGGTGTGACGTTGTGTATAGGAGAGTCGTGAACATGCTTGGATGTCCTTGACAGAAATCTTCCATTTGTCTCCTAATAACTGTCAAGTATATTACCTATCCAGCTTTGAGCCTATGTTATCTAGCCATTAAACCATTGTGTGCATGAAAATTCTTGGGTAAAACAACTCAACCTGAAACAGTTTCTCTATATTTCAACTGTGCCAGTATTGAGATTTAATTGTGTTGTTGGTGAGGAAAGGGACACTAATGGACTTCAAAAGACCATTGCCCATTGGATAGGACATTAAGCCAATGACCCCATGTGCAGGAGAGCCACACTCTGTGCATGTTAAAGAACATGCAAGATGGATTTCCTCTTTCTCCCAATAGCTGACCAGTGGGTTCCCTTCCCTCACTTGACTGAGCTCTGGTGTCATTGTGACCTGGCCATTTAACACATTGCATGTAAAAAGTGCCACTCACAATCCATCTCTGTATTTCATAAGTATTTATTTAAATGTGAGGTGCTTTATTAATCTCTTCTCAAATAGCTTTGCAGATTCTTAATTTTATAAAAACCTTTATTGGTGAAACAAGTTAGCATTTCATTAATTGTCACTATCCCCAAATTTCCACCATAATACATTAGGCCCATGGTGGAGTAGCAGCATCTGATGAGAATGGTAATGCTTATTATCTTGTTAAATTAAGTATCATAGATAAGATTATCTTACAATATCTAAATTTGAAAATAGGAAATTCTAATATTAATTGTAGTAAGTCGAATTACCTTAACCTTGAACAGCAGCTTTAACTATTGCACTACCTGATATCTACAGGCCCAATCACTTGTTAGTATTTTACAACTAACAAGGTTTGTAAAAGAACATTGGTAAGGTAAGGTAATAGGTCAGGTAAAAAGACGTTTGTAACATTTGGTTATCTTTATCAACCTCAGTAAGGTAATTGGTCATGTAAGGTTGACCAACTCATTTAAATAGTGCACAAATCTGGATTGTGTTACTGAACTTTTAGTGTGATTTAGCTCTTTGAAATGTGAATTGACTGCATTCATAGTGCAATTCGTCTTGCATGGCAAATACTTTCCTACCACAAATATTGATGTTCAATTGTACAACAAATAATCTCCTACAAACAGTTATAACCTATGTTAGAATTTGATAAACTTTAATTCTTATTTAAGATAATATTGTATCTGATATATAAAATGGTAGGCCTTATGGTGCACAGACATCCATGTCATATCAAAATGTCTACTTGAGAGATGATATTTAAGCGTTACCATATCTGTTTAATTTGACTTTTGTTCCACTGTGTTTTTAACTATATACAGTGTTATAGAGATTTTAATAAAGCATAATACATTAGATCATTACAGTTTCCACCATATGTATTATTGCAGTTGTTGTGTTTGCATTGTATCGATCTACTGTATGTAGATCAATACAATTTCTGCCACAATGCAGTAGATCATATACAGCTTCCACCACAATATAGTAATTCTATATATATATAGTTGTTCATATACAGCAGATCCTGCAGATCAGCCACTTTTAGAGCAATTTTTCAGTAAACAATTACAAATCCCTCTAAATGCATTATACTTTCATCACATATTGTAATCAGATGTTTAGTATTGGAATAAAAAAACTCCAATTAACTGTTGTGTTAAAGCCTTATTGCCTTTTGGAGCAGTTTGCAAGAAATGGGTCATAGTACCTGGACCTTAGGATACTGAATTTTTGTTGTATGCTGAAGTGCAAAAGTAGGAATTGTATGTGAATGGTTTTGCCAGCATTTGGTAATGAAATACACATGTGAATGTGACTTTGTATGACTGGACCAAATAGCTCATGGGCTCCAAATACCCATGATCTATTTGGTTCAGTCATACAAACTTAATAAGTCATACAAAACTGAGTTTACTTTGAAAGTTTGCATTTTGTGCTCCTTGTGAAATGCCTAGTGAAGTCTTCTGCACTACAGTTCATAAAGAGTTGAGATACACTGCTTTAGTGTACAAAAAAAAGTTAATGAAAATTAACAAAGCAATATTTAAAATAATGGTAAAATGAATGCCCTTCTAATAATTGTATTAAGTGTTTAGAATTAATATATAATAGAAATATGTCAACTTTTCAATAATAAAATTAATATTAATATATTACTGATTTGGCTGCAAAAGTCTTTATATATATATATGGATTTTGTTTTCAAGAATGAAAAGTTAATACTTTGTTCTTTGTTTTATCCAGCAATGCCATGGTTTGGAATGGATATTGGTGGGACCCTTGTGAAGTTAGTTTATTTTGAACCAACAGATACAACACCAGATGAAATAGACTGTGAAGTAGAAAATTTGAAGAAAATACGTCATTATTTAACATACAATGCAGCTTATGGCAACACAGGGAAAAGAGATGTTCATTTACAGGTATAATTTTTAGAAAGCACATTATGTGAAGTTTTAGACAATTGCAATTTGAAATACAACAGTCAAGTGTTTCTAAAATTTGTAATATTAAAATTCAGTCCAAATATCCATTTGACTAGTTCTCCTCTTATGTTAATGGGAAATATTTGAGAAACAAGAATAGAATTCCAGATTAAATTTGATTAGACGTATAAAGATGATTTTGAGAAAATGTTTGTTTTATTTAGAAAATTAAGTTTCAGGACAATATCATTTGTCAACATCTGTATTTTGTGTGCAAAACTTTCTTTCCATAATAGGAAAATTATTTGCTTTTAGAGTTAATGACATAGAGCTACCTTTCACCTTTTTGATTGGAGATTAAAAAAAAAAGAAAAATTATTAATTGATATTGAAGTAAATGTTAAAGGAGACAAATAGTGTAAAAGTAAAGTATAATTTATTAGAATTTTTGTCAGAAGTAAAAAATATATTAATTAATATTAAAGATTTTAATGCTGGGGAGGGGTATTTTAAGATCACTTGGCATCTTCCCTAGATTGAGCTGTGCTTAACCCATTGCCATTTTACTGTTTGTGTCATGTCAAGAATTTTTTTTTTTTTTTTCATGCCTCTTTCAAAAAAAAAACATGCTTATAACCTCCCTTGTTTATATTAAATAAAATGCTGGATGTCCTTTTATGAGAGGTTTCCTCTGTTTCCTAACAGCTGTCCAGTGGATCCTCTTCTCCTAATCTGCTATGAGCTTTTGGGATCCTTCTGATATAATCATTTAGCACATTGTGTGTAAAAAAAAAGTGCCACTCAGAAGTAAAACAATCCAACCTTCATTTGCACAGGATTATTATTATAACATTGCATAGGGGTTAAATTCCTCAGTATTTTTGATTTTGTACGATTTCTACATTCAAGAGGAGACTCCCAGTACTTAATATTGGAAGAACATTCATAAAGGACAGCTTTGGAAAGTTGGTCAAATATTGATTGTATTTTTAAAATTTCTATTTGAAATTCAAGTAACGATAACACAACAGTGGTATGTGGGGTCACTTAGTGGGCTCTTGGGCTTTCTTTTGAGAATTTGTATTAAAGAAACTCTGCAAAGCTGTCGTTTCCCATTAGTTATTTATTTTGTAGTCTATTGTATAGTATGTTCACTGGAATGTACTTATTCTCAAAACCTGTGTAAGGAAGAATGATGAGATTTAAAGGAAGCAATGCATCATACAGTTGTTATAAATAATGTAACCAATAGCTAACCTTTAGATTGCATTATGATATTAATATACCATGCAGAAGTGTTCCATTCTACAAAGTGCAAATTTTCTTGAAAATTTTCTATATAATTTCAAAAGTCCTTATGCTACACAGATAATTGTATGAAATGCTCTATTTTTTGTTTTGAAAGTATGCATGTTGATTGTACAAAGAAATGAACTAATTCAATAAATAATTTTTTTGCTGAACTGTTAGTAAACAATTTCGGACTTGGATATGCTCATGACATTTTATTTGACCAGGACAAGTGGTAAACATTGGTTAACACAACAGGTATACCAAATATCTTACATTTTGCACTATAAATGGTATGCTGATTTCATTTCCTATCTGTTTGGCACCTTTTTTTTTTTTTGCAAAAAATACACTGGATGTACTCATATTGTATGTATGATCAGATATTTAATAAGATGTGTTTTATGTGACAAAATGGAATTTTCTGGAAGGTAAAAAAACTATAAGTAGTGTAAAATGAGCATTTCACTGTGTTTGATTGAAACATAAGTAAACAAAAAGGTGTTAATAATCTGCTGTTTGACCATTTGTGTGAAATGTGAAGAGTTAGCAAAAAACTTGTGAGAATGAAAAAAAGTTACTTTTTGCATAAAAAAAATGCATTTATCAAATTAAAATCTTCCAAATATGAATCAAATATTAGTAGTAGAAAATTTCAGCTTTATAGTTATTTATCTGTATTTCAAAATTCCCCTTGAGTTGTAGTTGGTTATTTGTAACATTTTATCTACTCTTTTTGTTGTAGTATTGTAATTGTTTTTTGATACTTATATTTTGTTGTATTGCTTTTACAGATGGAAAATGTAAAAATTAGTGGTCGCATTGGAACTCTACACTTTATCCGCTTCCCTACAAGTGAAATGCGTGTATTTCTTGAATTAGCTAAATCAAAAGGAATGGCCTCACTAGCCAGCACTGTTTGTGCCACTGGTGGTGGGGCCTTCAAGTTTGAGCATGATTTTAAACAAGTAGGTTAAATCTCTCTGCTTCATTAGATTCTATTACTTTGTAGTTGCTATGCTAACATGTTACATCAAACTGGGAGGTCCCTCTTCAACCGTATTTTCATTCTCACAAGTTTTCTGCGAATTAAAAAATTATTTATTGAATTAGTTCATTTCTTTGTACCAATACTTTTGTAGTTAATCTGTTTGGCTCAGAACAAAATGATATTGGTTTAAATCCTAAATTGTCTTCCAGCTATCTTTTCTACTAAATTACAGATATGCTCCTTTAAAACTACCATGACAAATAATTGCCTGAGGAACCAGCTCATAGGTTTGGGAGTAAAAGTATCAGAATGGTGTTCCGATATAATTTAAGTGATATTTTTTGTAATTGCTTCCCCTATTCAAAAAGTCATGCTTCACCACTGATATGGTCAAAGTTTGACCTTGACAGTGGGGAATAATTTTGTGATACATATTACACATCACAAATGGATATGAAAGGTTCTGATTAGGAATCCACCAAGTAATCCTGAATTATCTAACATAATTTGTTTAGGTGTCATATGGACTCGCATTGTTTACCTTGTAAACTTCAAATGGGAATGTATTGTGCATTAGAAAAATAAATTTCGTGTAGATATCTGCAGTATTATTGACATAAATGTGACCTTTTTTTTTCACAAAGCCTTTTATTAGTCATGAAATAGGTTTGAATTCACATAGTTGATAGAAGATGCATTAAAATTTTCAACTTTTAAAAATTAATGCTGTGGGCTTTAAATTTTCTATGTGAAAATTTAGAAAGTATTGGTAGAAAAAAAGTATATATACAGTAAGGGTCTGAAAATCTGTACTGCTTGAGGATTGGGATGGTCCAGATTTCTGGATTTTCCAGATTCTCTGAGGTAACGCTGAGATTCAAATTTAAGGAAGGCTGAAGAAAAAGAAAACAAGTAAATCATGATAGTGATTTTACTATGAAATGATACAGTATGAATTTATCTGGAAATCATTCACAAAAGAAACATTTTTATTAAAAAAACTAAAAGAAAGTATTCCTTCATTCTGATTACTTTATGTGCATCTGGTGAACTACTTGTAAATGGAACATTTGTTCTATTGGTATATTTATTTTCTTAACTATTTCAAGTTTTTGACTCAGTTTTAATGTGGTTTTCTTTCTTTTAACACCACTAACTCTATCTACTTTTGGAGCCATTATTATGGGTTAATAAAAATTTGTAAATAGTATGTGTAAGCTGCATATGTAAGTGAAAGCAGTAGGACAGCAAATAATATACTACAGTATTTAGCATTACCACAGATCGACTGACTTATATGTGCACACAGATGAAAAGTAGAGTTGCTACAAAGCGCCATTAACACTTCAACCAGAATTCTCTAATATGTGGGAAAATAAGACTGCAAAATTCACAAAAGTTTGCTAGTATTTTAAAAAGTCTGGATTCTCAGGTTTTCCAGATTTCTGGGATCCAGATTTTCAGACTTATACTATATTCATCATCATCAAGCAGCTGTGTACTACAGAGGTCCAACCAGAATGTGCAATTTAGTTCTCCAACATCTGTCCTGAGCAATATTTGCCGCATCTCACTACTGCACACCAGTTCTAACAAGGTCCTGTTTGACATTGTCTGCCCACTGCATCTAAGGTCTCCCCCTCTTTCTGTAGGCCTTTAGGCACACTGTTCGTAGCTCTATTCGCTAATCTATAATTATCCATGTGGGAGACATGGTCAAACCAACAGAGTCTCTCTTTGCACAATGTACTGCTCAGAGGAGGTTGTCGATTTCTTTGCATAACCGCTTCATTACTTACAAAGTTGAACCACCTAATGCCCAAGATACTGCGAAAACATCTAGAATCAAAAGCATCAAGTTTTCTGTTATATGTTTACAAAGCATCCAAGTTTCATTGCCGTAACTAACCTTAGAAAGAACCAAACTAGTATACAGTCTAAATTTAGTCTTTAGGTGTATACACTTATTTCTCCACGCTCTCCATAGATTCCTAAAAACCCCAGAGGCAATTCCTATTTGCCTGTTAATCTCATGCCGCACATCACCAGTATCTGTTACATAACTCTCAAGATAAACTGAGACACTTGCTCAAGGGGCAACCATTAAGAGCAACTGAAGCACCAACTGCCTGACCAATTTTCATCACTTTAGTTTTATCTCTATTTATCACCAAACCAATTCTATTGCCAGTCTAATCAACAGCTCTAATGAAAGAATTCATCTTATCAACATCATTAGCCAACAAGGCCAAATCATCTGCATAATCTAAATAAGAAATTTTGAAATCTCTAGACTAGGGGTTCTCAACATGGGGTATGTGGTAAAATTATTTGGGGTACGCCATGAGAGCTCAAAAGTCACTAGATCTAGTAATAAAGTAAAAATAACCATTGTTATACTATAACTATAGTTTTATCTATCTATACAAGGGGTACGGCAGTTACATACACATTTCCAGGGGCCACGTGAAGCATAAAAGGTTGAGAACCACTGCTCTAGACCATTTAAGGCCAAAATCTTTCCCTTGCAAAGAAATTCATATAATAAATAACCAAACTAAAGAGAAAAGGAGACAAAATGCACCCTTGTCGAACACCAGAAGCAGTGCTAAACCAATTGCTACAAGCCTTATCAACTCTCACACACAACTCAGTGTTATTACAGAGAGCTTTCATTATGTTAACTAACTTGCCTGGTATACCATATGATCTCACAATCAACCACAAATTATGATGATCAACAGAGTTAAAAGCTTTTCCGAAATCAACAAAGCTAGCAACCAAAGGTTTCTGAAACTCTAAACATTTCTCAAGAATCTGCCTCAGAGAAAATATCTTATCTACACATCCCCTACCACTTCTGAATCCATATTGCTCATCACACAATTGACTGTCAACCAGATTCTTAATTCTATTAAGCACAATCATGCAAAGAACTTTACCTGGAACAGAAAGTAGGCTGATATCCCTATAGTTATCACAAGAACTGCAATCACCTTTTTTGAAAATAGGGATAACAAATAGGAAATCCTTAGGAACCATTCTTTTATCATAAAAGATATTCAAATTTTCAGTCATCCATGTGGTAACCAAAACATTCCCAGCTCTAAGCATTTCCATAATAATTTCATCTACCCCTGAGGATTTATGTAGTTTAAGTTTAGAAACAGCCAAAATGACTTCTGACTGTGTTATAGGGCCAACATTAAAGCCAGTAATTCATCTATCATTATTACAAACAATAGGAGTAGAACTAATCACATTGTTTAGAATAGGGGTTCTCAACATGTGGTATGCGGTAAAATGTTTTGCGATACACCATGAGAGTCGCTAGATATATGTTATATATGTGTTTTATTCCCATTGTTATACTATAACTATAGTTTTATCTATCTATACAAGGGCCATATTATGCCAGTTACAAACACATTTCCAGGGGGTAAGTGAAGCATAAAAGGTTGAGAACCACTGGTTTAGAACATTACTGAAATGCTCAGCCCACCTAGCCAGGACAGAATTCTCACCTTCTATTACCTTACCTTGCTTATCCTTCAATTTCTGTATACTTGTCCATTTTCTGCCACACAAAACAATATCTGGTACAGCTCTCTGCAGCTGTCCCGTGGTTAGCACGCTTGGCTACTGATCTAAGGTACCTGGGTTGTAGCCCCCCGGGTAAGGCATGGATGTGTGTGTTGTTTTTCTACCGAGGTCCTGCCATCATCACAGACCTTCTACTTTGGCATATAAACTGACAGGCTCCTGTCAGTTTATATGCCTGACAGGCATATAAACTGACAGCAGCTGCTTGAGGAGATATTTATTATTATTACAGCTCTCTGCTGTTGTGCTGTCTAACTGCTTCCTCAGCTTTGTTAGCCAAGCTAACAATGCATCTATCATCATTGCAAACAATGGGAGTAGAATTAACCACATTGTTTAGAACATCACTGAAATGCTCAGCCCACCTAGCCATGACAGAAACCTTACCTTCTATGACCTTACCTTGTTTATCCTTCAATCCCTGTATACCTGTTCGTTTTCTACCACACAAAACATTAAATATCTGGTACAGCTCTCTGCTGTTGTGCTGTCTAACTGCTTCCTCAGCTTTGTCAGCCAGGCCATCAAGCCAAAGATTCTTATCAGTAGCTAACTGATCCTTTGCACATTTATTAAGTTCTTTGTAATGCTTTCTATTAGGACTAGTAGGGTACTGATTAAGGACATTCCCGCAGTTCCTTCTTTCTGAAATAAGCTCAAGTGCCTTATCATTCAAATAATTCTGCCTCCTCTGCTACTTTTTTCCTAAAAGAGTACTGTTAGTTTCCAAAAAAGCCTGTTTAAATGATCCCATTCTTCCTCAACTTCAGTAGTAAGCAAACCATGACTGTCAAATGGCTAATTTAGGGTAGTATTTAATTCTTTTTTCTAGATTATTCTATTGTGGTAGCTGATGAAACAGTGCAACTTAATAAAAATATTTATAATTAAAATGTAGTGCCTTGATTCCCCAAAGTGTGATGTTGTGACTGAAAAGTGTTTAAAAATTTGCTTTTATATTTAAAAAGAAGGAAATTGTAGACATTTGCTTCTTTCCAGGTTACAGCTTGTTTAGGAAATATCACCTGTTCAAAATAATAGGTACAAGTTTATTTCTTTATTTGTCACATTCTGTTTGACATCCAGTGGATGTATTACATACCAATGTGATATTTAACATAGAATCTGTTGTCATCCTAGGTACCATTTAGATTTTCCTGAACTCTTCATGATTCAGATACCATTGGTTCTGTGGATAGTTTTCTCCAATGTCAGTTCATCAAAATTCATTCCTATAGTGATCATATGCACATGTTGAATCACTGAAATAGCATCAAGTAGCAATGATTTAATTTATGCCTTTATTCTGCCTTACCCTAGTACATTATTAATCAGTTTTTGATTTCGGTATGTTGATCTATTTATAGCTGTAGCAGAGTTGTAATGTTTTCTAAACTCTTAACTTTAAGTATTGATTTTAGTACTGCTGAAGTTGCATCATCCTGTAACTTCTCCGAACACTTTGAGTCAATATCTTAGCAGACTTTCAATTTTAAATACTTTTTTTTTACTCTGGAGCTTCTGGAATTATTTTTTATCAAGTTTCAAATGTATACTTCAGTTGTAAAGAATAATTTGAAGTGATTGAAAGTGAAGCCACTAGTGATCTCTAAAGGCCGATATCAGAAGAATCGTAGGATTGTACGATTAGTCTAAAAGTGTGATTTTTAAAAGGTAGAACTTATTTTATCAATAATTTTAAAGATATTTTAACCAAATATACTAATTAACATTAGGATATTGCTATTTTTTTTAAAAATAAACTTTTCTGTAATAATTATGCAGCTTCGTACTAAAATGAAGCATTCTCAATTTCAGTAAAATTTTAAATGCTTTGAAATATTTTTACTCAATTTTTTTCACAGTTCATTTTTTTCCGTATATATTTCTCAGTTTTTATTTAAATTATCTTGTTTTTAAACCGAAATAAATTTTTATAACTGCACTTTCCTTAGGCTTAGAGTTTGCTGATTGCCAAAAATCAAAGCATATACATTATTTGCATAAATGGCTAAAAAATTTAGAAAAAACTAAATAAATGAAAAATTTAAACATTAATGGAAATATGAACTTATTTAAAATAATAAAATAATTTGGAATTTTTTTAATGAAAGTTAAAATAGAGTAAAAATAGAAAAAATACAGTAAAAATTTGAAATATTTTAAAAACTTTAATTTGTATTTTACTAATTAAAGTTTTTGCTAATTAAATTTAACTTTAACTAGTATTTTATTTTTCCTTGAATTTTTGCCATTTTATTCATTTGCCATTTCAATCACAATTAAATGCTCTTTTGATATATAACATGAGTATTTCCCATCGTTATTTACTTCAGAATGAGGTTCTAAATTTGTGCATTTTATTTTCTGAAAACACTTCAAAATTAACTTGGCAATCAGTGTGGCCAGTTTCAGAAACCTGACACTTTAAGGGGTAATTTGGCATATAACATGCCATAATATTTTCATTAGTTATTTGCAAAAACGTTTTAAAGTTAAATTGTTTTTTGGCTGAGCATATGGAAAAAATAGCTTAGTCTCTGGATGTAAACCAGTTTTTTAGGCTGGTCACTGGAAGGACTAACAATCATAATATATTAAGTATTAATACTGTATGGTAGTGCCTCATAGCACAGAACTAACATAATAATTGTACTTAGACAAGTGTGAATTGTCACCATCTTAGCTGAACTGGTAGATTGTTCTACCAGTTCAGCTAATATCTTATATATAACAAGGAAATATGGCAGTCAAGTCTGGAAGGCAGATTGGCATTTTTTTTCCTTGCCTAGTTATATATTATGATAAAAAATTTACCTCTCAAGCAGCTGCTTGCCACATAAAATAAAATTCCATAATACAGTGCCCATAGAACCATCCAATCAGTGTGGCAGTTGTTGAGACATTTCTGTAATGTATCACAGGCAGGTGAACTTACTGATGACAATATTCTACAGAAGGTTCAACAGAATGTTAATTTACATATAAGACACTAACTTATGAATCCAGGATACTTATCCAGGTATAGGCAAACATGGAATAAAAGAAATACCAGCTGTCTCCTGGATTGAACTTGTGACTGCCTGATTACTTGCCAATTGCTCTACCAGTTGACCTGAGGGGGTGGTACTTTTGCACATGTCTAAATAAGGTTACAAAGGAAGTGGGGTAGGCTTTCTCTTTCATTTAGCTCATATTTTTCTGGAACAACTGTTCACTATTTGAATCAAAAGGGAACTTGGGAATTTTTATTCAACATAGATGCTATCAAAGGTTACTGTGCCTGTGATATATAACATGTATTTCAATAGAGTGTCTGGTTATGAGTAATATCTGATAAGTATATATGCATGCTACATCAATAAATAGTTGAACTCAGTGTCCAATATTCAAATATATATATATACACTTGTTTATTGATACTAATGTTCATGTGAAAATGATGTTCTTAAAATAAACATAATACATCATGAAAGTCAAAATGTCCTCAGAAGCATAAGAAGATGAATTTATTTCCTGATGTTACAAAGGTTACAGAAAAAAACATCACTTCCTGAACATGTAAAAGGATGGCACAGACTAATTAAAACACAACTTACTGCAAATATTCATAATAGTTGATCAATTATTGTAATTTTGGATATATATATATATCCATCATCAGATTGAAGTTGATGTTTAGAAGGTTACTCAAGAAATTATATCATTTAAATTACTATTATGAATATTTGCAGTAAGTTTTGTTCTATTTAGTTTGTGACATCCTTTTGTTTGTTCAGGAAGTGGTGTCTTGTAACCTTTGTAACATCAGGAAATAAATTCATCTTATGCTCCTAAGGAATTTTGACTTTTGTGATGTATTATGTTTATCTTAAGAACATCATTTTCATATGAACATTTAGCAACTTCTGTACTAATATTAGTGAAAAAGTGTGCATATATATTTCATGTTGCATCAAAAATGCAAGTTCTCTGTTGATTTTAAAAGTATATGATAATATCCTGACCATATGAACCAGCTGGAAGAGAAAATCTGCCATCACTTCCTTCATAACTTTACTTAGTCAAAAGTAAAAGCATCACCACCTGAGCATAACTAATAGAGCAACTGGAACATAACCATGAGGTGGCTGTTGTAGCTTTTTATACTTGCCTATCTCTAATCCAGTATTTGTCTCAAACATGTTTTGGTCTGAATAGTGAACATATCGAAAATTTTAGATGTGAAATATTCAAAATCAGTTCTCTCTGACTAAAGATTTTTATGATACCTTGTAACATTTTCATATAAAATTGCACATTATATATCTGAACTGGAAGACAAATGTTGAAAATAATTTTAGTATAAAGTTGTTGTTTTTTTCTAAAAATTTTAAAAATCATAGAAAATGCTAAGTTTTTTTTTTTTGTTATCAACCAGGAAGTGAATATGGAGCTGCACAAGTTTGATGAGTTGGATTCCTTAATAAGTGGTATCCACTACATTGAAGCTCACAATTCTCATGAATGCTATTATTGGAGTGATCCTGTAGATGAACAAAAGTGTAAAAAAGTACCTTTTGATTTGAGCAATCCATATCCATTCTTAGTTGTGAATATTGGCTCTGGTGTGAGTATGCTTGCTGTTTACTCACCAAGTCACTATAAAAGGGTTACTGGCACAAGGTAAGAAGACATGTTTTTTATCGAAATTTTTTAAAAATTGCATACAACACAATTTGTTGCAATAGGTTTTGTATTTATATTTTTGCATGTTATAAGCTAGAAATATAATTTGTATATGCAAATATGGAATATTATTTTTCAAAGGTAAGAAATTTGTCATCTGACATTAGTGATCTTTAATGGTTAAAATTCAAATTAAGGACAATCAGAAAATGAGAATGTTATAGTATTTGACATTTAGTACTATGTCTTCAGGAGGTCATGGGTTCATATCCCACTTGGCTCAAGACAAATTTGGTATTCAAGGTTTACTAATGATATTCAAATAAATTGAACCAGAACACTTTTTTTGGTATATAACTTAGTTTAACAAATGTAAATTATCTCTTATGTCACCTGATCTTAACTCTTAATTTCTGAGCCATTTCAGATTGCATTGAATTGGAATTCAGTGAAGTTTACTAAAGAAATCTGTACAGTAGTTTCCATTTGCCACCTCAAAGAGTCTCACTTCCAACTACTATGATTTTACTAAGAAATTTTCCATGGGGAATAAAAGTGGATTTAAACCTGAACACGTTGTATCATAGGTAGAGATTTGAATTTTTAATACCACAACATAGAAATTTGGTAAATTTTGAGGATGGGAGATGGGGAGGAAAATTTTAACTGATAAAGCACAAAAAAGAGGAAGAAAAGGTCTGAGATTCAAAATCTGTTTCTATCATAGGTAGGGAATTGAATTTTTAATGCAACACATGGTAGTATAGATGAAACATGGTGAAATTTTGAACCAAGTGGTTGTCAGCATTCTATTCAACTGCTGATCTAGCTGAATGCACCTATATTGGGTATGTACATGGGAAAAACTTTCAATTCCTATATCAATATTACTGAGAAGTCACCCCCAATAAAAATTGTTCCTGGAAACTTTTTATTCCAGTCTGACCTATTTTAAACAGACTTTTTCAGTTAGTCGGTTAATAATCTTTCCTAAACAATTGCATATGAGATCAGCCTATAGTCAGTTGTGCACAAGGTGTAGTTAAACAGTTTTGAAATCAAAATGGTATTTCCAATCAGTGATTTACTGATAATTTTTATCTCGCTTTCAAAGAAAATGAGATAATAGTTTCGCATTGTCGTCTGTCTTTCAGTGAACATCGGACTTTTTTGTTTACAGAGATAAATTAAAAATTCTTTTTGTGTTGGATAGGTATTGATGAAATATTATGATATGCACTTTCTGAATCTCTCTAAAGTTATAATTATGCCCTCTAGCAGTGAAAAAAGTTGAAAATTCTCAAATTTCAAATGAATATTACAAATGATGTATTTATGCTAGAAATATGAGATTTTGGTGGTAGAATGTTAAGGTCACAAAGTTTCCACTGCTAACAATGAGTTGACCCCTTAGACCCATAGGGGGTGGGAAAACACACCATTTTGGTTTTATAGATAAAAAATTCTCTTTGGGTTAGATGGGAATTGATAAAATATTATGATTCACACTTTTTAAACCTTCTGAAAACTATAATTGCACCCTCTAACTGTGGGAAAATTTGCAAATTCCAAAATTTTAAATGAATATTGCAAATGATGTATTTAAGCTAGAAATTTTACATTTTAGTGGTGGAATGATGAATGCCATGATGTTTCCATTGGCAGCAACAAATTGAGCTATTAGACCAAGGATGGGTGGGAAAACATAATTTTTTGTTTTAGCAGATAATAGTTTGTATTTAGCGATAAATAAAATCTTTTTGGGGTTAGATAGGAATTAAATATGATTCGCACTTTTGGAATCTTTCAAACACTATAATTGCGGCCCTCTAACAGTGAAAAAGATTGAAAATTTCAAACAAATATTGCAACTAGGTATTAATGATAGAAATATGAAATTTTGGTGGTAGAATGCGAACTCATGAAGTTTCGATTGGAAGCAATGAAAATGATAATTAGAGTTTATTTTAGTTTGATTGGTACTAATGAAATACTATAATTCACATTTTTCAAATACTTAGTTGTTTTAATATATATATTTACAGATCACTGAAATGATGAAACAGCAGGGCTGTTATCGAGTTTTGCAAATAATATATATTGAATAGAAATTTGAAAAATTAGTGGTAGTTTTTAAGAGATATTCTACTGACAGCAATAATTTACCCACTTTTCTGAGAGAGTTGTGGGGAAATGCAACTTTTTAGATTTAAGAATTGAAAGACGAATACTTTTATGTTGTAAAATTATTGATGAAATACTTTTTTCATTTTTCCCATCATCAGCTAGCTCAAATTAAAACTTTTCAGGAATGAATCAGTAGGTAAAAGAAAAACTTCTTTATCTTTGAAAACGAGATTCTCATATGCGCCAGAGGTGATATACATCCTTCTAGTTGGCATATTGTTTTAAAAGCGGTGACTATATATAATTTACTCATGTGGTGTTAGGTATTATGAATTAAATAAACTAAAGCATAAATATTTGATATCAGCTTTAAAGATTTCCCTTTCCAAAGTTCTTCTAAAAATTTTAAGATGAGGGGAAAATATTTCATTGTAAATTATTTTCTTCATAGTTTAGTTTTAAAATATTGCTTCTTGAGGCAAAAGAAAAGTTCAGTTCCAAGTTGAAGTACATATAGTGATGATTTAAATGTTGAAATTCAAGTTAGACCTCAGGTATAAAAAAACATAACATACAGTTGCAGAAAATAGTTTGAAAATTCAATATTGAATGAGAACTTGTAAACTGAAAATCCAATGGGAGGTAACGTAATTATATACTGTAAACTTTTTGTTGGCTGTAGCTAGTATAAGTAATTCTTCAACATCTGTATAGCAAATTTATATAGTCACTGTGCAGTTAGTTTCTTATTTCTATATATTGGCTTTTATAATTTGTGCTGTTTAAAATATTAATCAAAACTTTTTAGCAACCAATAAAATGTCAGGATATGTTACCTTACATTCAGTTTAGGAGGTGGTACATTTCTTGGCCTCTGCTGCCTGTTGACTGGATGTGAGACCTTTGAAGAAGCGATTGCCTTAGCAGAAGTAGGTGATAGCACTAAAGTGGACAAGCTAGTACGAGATATTTATGGTGGCGGATATCCAAAATTCAACCTTCAGGGTGATACAGTAGCGAGCAGGTAGTGTAAATAAGTTTTATTGTATGTCATAAATGTAAATAGTTGTTAATTTGATTCTTAATTCATATGTTTCTTAGTATGTTTTAATTCCTTAAAATATGCCATTTTTAGTTTAATTCCTGCATCTTTGTCAAAATGATTTCTAGACTGATCAGTTTTTGAGTTATAAGAATGTTGGTGCATCATTTTAGGTAATGTGGTACTCAGCTAGTAATATCCACTACTAGCCGAGTGACAGAGAAAACTACATCTTTCTGTAACCAGCTCACATTGTCATGTAAATGATTCAAAGGTTTCTGGCAACTAGTGGTGGATAAAACCCAGCTACACTTTCCCTCTTTTGAAAATGTGTTTCAGATTGTAAATGAAAATTTTCAACTTTCTTGAAATAAGAAATTCAAATTTAAACTTTTGATAGTACTATATGTTTTAGAATTATGTGTCCTTAGTGGTGTTCTTCCCACAAACAATTAGAAAGGATTAAGTAGATAAAGATGAAATTTCTTTACCAGTGTTAATGTCTTCTACTAGTAATCTTCTTAGTTTGGGTATGTGGAAAGTAGACCATAAGAAGCCCATTTTCAGTATTGATACGTATTATTTGCAATTGATATTGTTTTTACAGTCAATATTACTATATATCATTTTATCTTTGACAAAATCCTTTGTTAGTTCATCAGTATCTATATTGTTTTATTTAGGTGAAGGGTTACACAAATTTTCATTGGATATCAAGAAATATTACTTGAAATTGGCAATTAGAGGAAACTGAAACACTATACCCCACTTATCTTTTTTGACCCCCTGCCACCCAATTCACCTTTCCCTAGATATGTAATAATCAAGCTCTTATGCATACACATCCAATCAATATAAATACCAATCATTAATTGAATTTGGTCTTAACACATTTATGATAAATCCCTTGCAACAGAAAACCTATATGTTAATTTATTCACATAATAATGTGAATAAATTAACACTATTAGAAGTGTTCCTTTGGATTGCTCAGATTTTGGAGTGTTGCAAGAATTCCTGCATACTTAATCACCTCCATCATACAAGGATCAACTTATGGCCACTTGTAGAATTCCTGACTACTCTGATCTTGGTGCTGAACCAGTGAAAACTGAATTTGTTAGAAAATAAAACTCACTGAAGTGACAGTGTTTTTTCCCCACTTACTTTCACTGAGTGACAACTCATCCACACAATTATCAAATTTGAATTTATTGCACCCCACCCCTCTTCTGTGTTTTGTAACAGAGAACAACTGCCTTTCACACAAACCAAAAGATACTCTGGGTTTGAGCACTTTGCCACCTGACAAAGTACTCAAACTCAGAGTGTTAAACACACATAATGGAATATTAATGTATGTAAGCACTCTATGCTGCCATAAGTATCACATCGTCAGTGATCCCACTGCAGTTCTGAAACACCATTTAGATACAAATTTCTGACCTTCAGCATGAAAAACGAATTTAGTTGTGACCTTTGCCTAAAGTTTTGTCTGGTAATGGTCAGCAGAAGTCCTATATGACCTGCAAGGAATTAGTGTGTAGGTTAACTAGATTAGATTAGTTGTGTAAAAAAGAGGAATATACTCTAAAATATGGGAAAAAGTTTCCTTAAAGGGAAAAGCTGAAGCACCCAAAATTCAGGTTTTAAGCCAAAACTTGGTAAAAGTTGTGCAATATAAAAATTTTTTCTCAGGGTTATCGTTTCTCCTATAATTCTCAAATTATGGTGTACATTTTTCCCAATAAATAATCTAGCCTCATTAGCATAATCTGTCTTTGTAATTCTAATTATTTGATATTAATATATTAAATATAATAATTATTAGATCTAGTATATTGATATTTCTTTGAAACCTGTTTGAGTACTACATATCAAAATATTTTAAAAACTTCCATTTTTCAAATATGAACTATATTTTAGCTGATAATTTAACTTTTTCAAAGTAAATATTTATATATGATTTTTTTTACCACTAAGGATAGCAAACAACAAGAAGACTGCTATTTTTACCTACCTTCCTATTGCTTTTCACTTATCCTTTTTTGGTTTGTCAAAAGAGTTGTTCCACCATATCTTTCGAATGCAATGGACAAACTTAATGATTTATGTTTCAAATGAAAGTTTGACTCAAGGAGTGTCATGGATATAAAAAATTGGATCCCATGGTTTCTTCCCTCCTAAAAAAGAGGAAATATGAAAACAGTTGTTCCACTATATCTTCGGAATGTGAGTGCCGAGCATAACAAGTTGTTTGTCAAATGAAAGCTTGTGACCTAGTGAATGTTGTGGGCAATAAAATTAAATCCCCCCTTGATTTCTTCCCCCTAAAAAGAGGAAATGTGAAAGCCATTCTACTATATCTTCCAAATGTGAGGGCCTGCAGTTATGAATTAGGTTCAAATGCAAGCTTATATGAGGACAGTCATAGATTACTTCGAATTATGTCCCCACCATTCTCCCTACCCAAAGAAGGGATGGAAATTTAGAGGGGTCCACTTAAACGAGTTATATTTCAAAACTTGTTACATCTACAATGTCATGGGCTATCTCAAACACGATGCCAAAAAAAGGGGGAGGAAAAATATTGTCGGAGTTTATGAATTAAGTATCAAATGAACATTTCTGAAGGTAGGTGTTTTTAGTGAAATATTAAAAGAAGATAAATTGAAAAAAAATGACTATCTTCCTAGATGCACCCTAAAAAGTAGAAAATAAACCTAAAACATATTGATGGTGTAATCGGTCACTGAATTCATATGCACTTCAAAGGAAGTTAGGTCGCTGGCAATCTTGTTGAGTAGGTAAATTAATGCCCTATCTTCCTTTGAAGTGAATATGAATTCAGTGACTTATTGCATCATCACTATGTTTTAGGTTTATTTTCTACTTTGTAGAGTGCATATAGGAAGATTGGTATTTTTAAAGTTTTGTTTCACTACTTAAAGTTTCAAAATTAGTGAATACAGAATCACTTTTTTGAAATGTTCATTCTTAATAAAATTTGACATAACAGCTATGTAATTTTTAACACTAGATAATTGTGACATAATCCACAACATTAAGTGAGACTGTGGTATTAAAATGTTATAATATCAATATATACATAGAGTAATAAAAGTATAATTATTTGGTCAATCAATTTTTTGTGTATATAGCATTTAAATTACATTATAGAATGGCTTCCATAAATTAAGGAACAAATAAAAAATCACGATACCATAAAACTCTGATAGAAATGCACAAAAGTCATAAATGTAAAATATGATGACGATTATGGTATAATATGCAAATAAATGATGCTGACTGAGGTATATGCAGATGCATTGAGAATTAAAAATGGAGGTTTTGAAGTTCTCCAGTTCTGTGAAGTGGAAGGTGGAATTTCGAAGTTAGCAGATTTGTTAGGTATAGCCACCAGATATCATTTATAAGAAGTGTGGTGGTGAGCTATAGATTGGCTTGAGGTGGGCCAATGTCAAGTATATGTTGCCAGATGGCTTCATGTGAGTCATTCAGTAGTGCATAGATTTTAGCAGGGATTCCAACAAGGGCAGAACACGTCCAGATTATTTAGTAGTGAACAACAATGGGCAACAATCCCTAAGGAGGACTGCTATCTGGTGTTATGTGCTCAGAAGAGCAGGATGTCAACATTACATCAACTGTGATCAGACCTCATATTAGCGGTAGAATCTTTATATGGGCTATCGCCATGTGCCAAAATTTCGTGAAGTGTGCCTATATGTTGGGCAACTAATGGTGCCCCTGACTTGATGACACATTAGGGACCATCTAAAGTGATGCAAACATTGTGTCAACTGGATCCATGAGCAATGGCAGTCTGTGCTCTTCACAAATGAAACAAAATTTACCCCACCACAGCAGTTCATACCGTTATTAATATAAAGGGAACCAGGAACACGCTATAATGCCACAAATATCAGTCAATAAGACACCTTCTATGTGGCGGTAGTGTAATGGTTTTTGGAGGGATATCTTTGGGTGGCTGCACAGATCTGTATGCTTCCAACAGGCTACATCACTGTCACAGGTATAGGGATGAAATCTTGGTACCTCCATGCAACCACATGGTTGCAATAGGTTAGGTTTTCCTACAAGACAATAACATCCTCTGCAGTATTGTCTCTTCATCATTCACTCTCTAGAGAATAGCACTATTAACCATATGAAGTGACCAGCCCAGTCTCACAACCTATAATACTTTAGGCCTAAATTCTATATAGAATATGCATGGGAAGCTGTCAAGTGTCAAGAGATGGGTTGCCCCCCCCCCCCTCCCTGAGCCCACTCTTGCAAGCCACCTAGAGATTTGATGTGCTTTGGAGGAGCAATGGAGATTACCATCCACAGGGCTGTTGGATAATCTTTTCAACAACATGAGACATCACTGCAAAGACTATATTGAGGTAAGAGGTGATCACACTATTTATGTTTAACCACTTGATATTCTTATGCACAGTGTTTACATGCACCTATCATCTGATTCACATGCAGTAGAGCCAACAGGTTTTCATGTTGTTCTTTAATTTATGGAAAGCAGTGTATATAGTGTTATTCAATTGACTTGTGTTAAAAGGCATGAAGTGAATTAAAACAGAAATGTATATAAAAAACATTCAAGTCAATAAATCTACTCTCTTTGAGAATATTATATATATGTGAAATACAATGTTTCATTTCCTTAAAATTGCATCATTGTTAAACATTTTTTTTTTCAGTTTTGGCAATATGATAAGTAAAGATAAAAGAGCATTAGTTACAAAAGAAGATTTAGCAAAGGCAACATTGGTTACAATTACAAATAACATTGGATCAATTGCTCGTATGTGTGCTGTTAGTGAAGTAAGTTGAAGTATTGTGTTTTCTTTTTAATATCTTTAATAGCAGCCATAACATTTTTATAGTTTTTATTTTGAGAAGGATTTTATTAAAATAACTATTGATTCCTACAAAGGAACAATTTTTTTTTTAATGCCAATTTTTTTTATAATTTTATAACAATTAGTTGCTTGGTAAGAGTACAGCCATTTTCATGAATTCCTCAGTCTGTGCATATTCTGTCATTTGTATTAAACATCTTTATTAAACTAAGGGTGTCAAACTGAAATAGGTGAACTGCATTCCTTGTTACTGTAAATTCTCCAGCCACATCTTCAATCATTTTCTAAAAGTTTAATATTGTCCCAGATTTAAAAAAATTAAATAGCTTAAAAGAGTGTCATGATAAATAATATGATAATTTTATTACAGTAAGTCATTAATAGTATAGAGGGTGAAAAAGCTTTTCCAAATAATGAAATTAAAAAAAAAATTAAAATCTAATAGTCACAAAAGTTTATAATTATATAAATAGATTTCTTTCATAAAATATAGAAATATGTAATTTAACTGGTGAATTAATTCTAAAAGAGTGTATAGGCTTTTTGTTTTTGCAAGAAATATAATTCTGTGAAAGTTAGTGATGAAAACAAAGAAGTATGTTATTAAATTTTTTTTCGGTAAATGGTTAAAAGAGTGCTGATTTAGTTGCATTTGTTTCAGGTGTGTTTCCAGATTTCTAAAGATACAGAAACTAAGATACGCTTAATGCATGCAAAACAACTGTTTTATTAAACATTATTTATAAAGTGCTTGAAAAATATTTACAAAATGCTTAAGTTTTGCCCTAAATAATAGTGTAAACCAAGAGAAAGGAAAAGACTAACAGTTTAATTTTGTTGTAGCTTGTTGTAAAAAAAAATGTAGGTTGTATTATATTCTGTTTTAACTATGAAAAGTTTCTAGCTAAATATATCATGTAACACACTATAGTATTAACATTTTAACATTTTGTATGATTTATAGTTACTAATGAATAAACCTCCAGCAGTTACTAAAGAGAATACAGGCCCCCTAAGGAAACAATAAACAAAAAGATTATATTATAACCATAAAATGCCTTTTAGAAGTAAAAATTATTTTGAAACTCTAATTCTAGTTGAAATTTTTATAATATGACAGTTCAGCTTTGCAGTCATGTATGACCCAGCACAGAAACGTTTTGCATGCTCAGACTATAAAACATGTTTTCAAGAACACATATAATAAATGAATAAATTAATTCAGCAAATATAATTTTCAGGTTTCATATAATGAAAAGTTATAAATTCACCCTTTAATTTTTACTTGCTGATAAATTGAATGATTACCAATCAGGATCTCCTTAAAAGGGGCCCATCCGTTATCAAGGATACATGCAAATAGCACAAGTATATTTGCATAAATCTTGCTGTTACTTCATTTCAAAGCAGTTTTAATTTCTTATACTGTATGATACCTTACTTCAATACCAGTAACTGGAATAGGTATGCTTTTATTTTTCATAGGCAGGGCATGGAAACGAATTGGTAAAATTGACAACTTTTATTTAGTTAGTACTGGAGGAATTGTGAGATTAATGACACAGATGAAGTGTAAATTACACCAAATGCAATTTGCACATCTACATTAGGAAAATTAGTTGATGGTCATGATGACTGAATGCTTATACGATATGACTAGTGTGCATTTGAAAATTTTATTTGCTGACTATTGTATGTTATCCATCCCATCAATCTGACATTTTATCTTTTTTAACTAAAAACCTATATTAAATAGTTTTCTGCAGAAGTTTTTATATTTTGTATTCGTGGTTTCCTAAGGAGAATAAAAGTCTATGAAGTGCAGCTACTGGTATTGAAGTAAAGAATCAATAAAATTTTGTGGAAAAAATTTTTCCGACATAGGAGACTTGAACCCTCATCTCTCCAGAAATGTGCCAGAGTTCGTGCCATCTATGATCAATGGGTGGCAACAATTCCTTTTTATATTGCGCTGAGCGAGATAGAAAAATTAGTGGAAAAAAGATGAGCTGGCATTGGTTCAATCGGTAAAAATACTCTGGCATGTTTCTGGAGAGATTCAGGTTCAAGTCCCATATGTCAGTGAAATTTTTTTCACAAAATATTAATTAAAACTGCTTTGAAATGAAGCTAACAGCTAAATTTACACAAGGATACCTGTGATATTTGCCTGCCCATTCATATTTTGTAATGGATGGGCCCCTTCAAACTTGATATCTCCTGACAACACAGTTCCTCATTAGAGGCTGGTATAAATCTGGTGACTCATGATGATTCAATTCCTGGTAAGATTGAAAAACTACTTCTCTTACTTTACTACTCAGGTGCTGTAGTGTGTAATTAGTTACAGTCGTTTCTAGTTTTTCATAGTATGTGAAAATATAATATTTAAGTGTATCTTTGTATTGTAGAATAACTTCTGTATTATGTACCATGTAGCAGGAGCACAATTTTCACTATTTACTTCATTGCATTTAGGGTATAGAAAAAGTAGTATTCATAGGAAATTTTCTTCGTGTAAATCCTTTATCCATGAAATTACTTGCATATGCAATGGACTTTTGGTCTAAGGGAACATTAAAAGCACTCTTCCTTGAACATGAGGTAAGCTGAGCTAATATCATTTGATTGCAGTATTTTACATTTATTTGTAAAATGTTTTCTTACATAAAATTATTTAAATATTTTAACTATGAAAAACTGGAACATATATCTATAATAGTTTCTTTTAATTTTATAGATGCAAAATATTTTAAGATTTTATAGTCTATACATTAATAGTTTTCTGTGAAGAGACTAATGCAAAGAACGTTTAACTATATACTTTTTTTTCTATACTTTAATTCCTCAAAGTTTTCTAGTTAATACTTTTTAGAATAATTTTTAATATGAAAATGTTATGCATATCTATTACAATGATTCATTTAAAATCTGTTTTAAAAGTAATAATCATTATTTATGGAGAATACAGGGTTCAAAAGAAAGTCTTAAAACACCTAAATAACTTTTAAACAAAGGGTGTAGAGATGCAAGTGTTAGGTCTACCTATAGGAAAGTGACCGTGCCCAATTAAATGACAGCAACTGTAATGCCCTTAGCATCAAATGTATAAAGTTAACAAACCTAACTCAGCAACAAAGAGAAATATGTAAATTATAAAATTGTAAATCATCTTTTAAATAGTAGAAAACAACATATGGCATGCACAAAATGAGTGGATGGAAGCCTATAAATATCAATCATTTGAAATTGGATGCTCAACACAGCCATTGCAAAATATTGTGACAACTGACAGACTGTGGAAAATGTGACAAATGCAACAAAAAAGAGAAAATGGCAATGAAATCATTTATTACACAGATTAATGATTATTCCAATTCGAAAATGGTATTTAAAAAAAAAACTTGCAGATGTGTGAGTCTAATGTAGGACCTGTTCAATACACCCACCTTTGGCTACAATGTGCATCTGAATGTGAAAGAGAATAACTTGTTGTACAGCACAAACACTGTAGGTGTCACTATCACTAGCATCTACAATCTGACTGTAGATCTTGCAGACTTTCAGGTTCTGTGATATACATTTGTTCTTTCAGGTAACCCCAGAGGAAGAAGTCCATTGGAGTCAAGTCCAGTGACTGCAGAGCCCAATTCCACAGAATCACCATACCCGATGATCTGCTATCCAAATGTGTCAGACATGAAAGAACATATCATGCATGTGTATCTAACATGATGGTGATGCACCATCTTGTTAGTACACATGCATTGTATATTCTATAAGGGAAGGTCATCCAACAAGTAAGGTATAATGTTCCATAACAGTTGGAAATACCTTTGACTTGTTAATGTTTCCTTGTAGAATAATGGCCCAATGAATGTGTTGTTCTAGATACCACACCAGGTGTTAATTCACCAGTGTACTCGATTCCTCACCACTTGTCCAAGGGGTAGGTTGCTAAGAGCCCAGTAATGGCTGTACTGCCTGTGTGAATTCTGGCCCACTGAATTGCACACCATCTTTCCAAAGGATCTTAGATTGAAAGGATGGTGTGTGTTTTTTTCCTATAAATCCTATACCTATGGAATTATTTGCATATGCAATGGACTTTTGATCTAAGGGAACATTAAAAGCACCCTTCCTTGAACATGAGATAAGCTAAGTTAATGTCATTTAATTGGTATTTAATAGCAAATTTCAGAAATCTAAACTTCTCTGATGGGCTCCTGGCATAAAATTTTGTGTCAGTATATGATGGTATGCACTCTACATGTGCAGGATTTGCCAAACACAAGCTGCTGTTAAGCCACAGACCTCACTGACTGTTGTAGTACTGATGCATGTGTGGGTGATGACATATCCCAGGGTGTCCACTGGATGCACTTAAATACCTGATCCTGTTTATCTGCCAGATTGTCAATGAGCTTTATACTGTTGGTCTCTCAGAGCCATCGAACAACACAGCAAATGGTCACAAGCATTGGATGTGGACCAGCTGAAAAATACATGTCATACTTCCATGCAGCTTCCTGGGCATTTGGCACTTGCCATACAGCAGCATTTCACAATACTGATCATTGGAGTCCACCATCTGGGTCTTCAACCAGTATACTTACTCACCTTCAATCGCCATATCACATACTGCCATACTCAATTTTTATCCCTCTGGGCAGGTGCTACATCACTCTCATCATGTGCATACATTTTGAATCTTTGACATTAGACAATATTTTGAAGTGATTTAGCATGAAGCATCCGTTTTTGAATTATTAGCATTTATAGCCTTTCACTCATTTTGTGCATATGTACCATGTGTTTCCTACTAATTAGAAGATGCTCTACAACTTTGTAATTTACATTTTTTCTATTATCTCATTGTTGGTGAGTTAGGTTTGTTAACTTCTTAAATTTGCAACTAGGGGCAACTAGGGACTACAGTCACTCATTCGATTAGGCATGGTCACTTTCCTATAGGTGGACCTAACATTGGCACCTTTAGGACCCTTCATTAAAAAGTTATTTGTGTGTACAACTTTTGAACCCTGTATATGTTAAAGTAAAAGTGATTTTTTAATTATTAAAGAAATTAATAAATGTAATAAATTTTGTAAATTTCTTATTTTCTCTAAATTTAATAAATTTATTATATGTCACTGGTTATTTTACATAATTCTGAACTTAGTTTAATAAATGTGACAAATTTCACATTATAATTTTTACCACTTGATTTATATAGTTAGATTTTTTAAAATGAACTATTGTTTTTGCTCTTGTCTGTGGTCACTTAAAAATTTCCTTTAATAGATAAAGGAAGAGTTTTATTTGGGTTGGATAGTTACTAATAAAATATTATGATTTGCATTTTTGGAATATTTTGTTTAAATCTCCATTAATAATATTAAAGTCAGACCATGACAAAACATTTTCTTTTTGAAAAAGAACATTCCATATTCACTTGAGGTGATTGCACCTTCTAATATGCTATATTATATTAATGTGTGTGTGTGCAAACTAAGCACATCTCAATACAGACAGTCAAAAAGAACAAAAATAATTATTCTGAATGAATATTCCAGGATATGACACTTTGCAGAAGATTCAATATCAAAATTGGACTTATTTTGTTTCATTGGTTATATCAGTGGCGTGTTGGAGCTAGCCAATTGTTAAATTTTCGAGAATTTTTTGAACCAGTTGTTAATTTGACAATGGCTTTAAACTATAGAGCGATGTGCACTTCAATCCACAATAGCTATCAGCATATGGGTGATAAGCTTGTGTATGGTGACATGGAAAATCCAGTTGGGCATGCTTATTTCGACATCTTTTGTGCTTCCTTTTCCCCACCACCTTCCCTATGCAAGTAACCTCCTCTTAGGGATTATCTAAGAAGGAGCAGTCCAGGCAAAATTTAGTGAATATTTGCTGATAATAAAATTTTCATTACTTTCAATTACACTTCAATCAAGATCAACTAACATTCAGAAAGTGCAAAAATTAATTAAATGCACAATAAGAGGTTTGGAAAATTTAAAGGTTGGCCCTGGAAAATACAAATCTGAAATTGAATATTTGGTTAAATCAGATAAGTTTAAAGATATTCCATTTAATAATAATAATAAATCCAATGCTTTTCTAGGAATAGGTTACTAGAAAATATAATTCAACACATTAATTTAGATCTTTTATCAGACAGAAATAATGATAAAAACATTTTTAATTATTTCAATTTATTACAACCATCATTTATGAAGAACTAGCTTTTTACCATGATAGCTAGTGAAAAAATATTGTGCTAGTTAAGTTAAATTTTAAAATATGAAATTGATTTGAACGATTTTTGGGATTTTGTGGATAATAATGTAGAATCAAAAAATGTTTCAATCTCTGCAAGTATTCAAAATGCTAAAAAGATAGTTAGCACTATTGCAGTCAGTAGTGCTGAAGCTGAAAGAGATTTCAGTTTAAAGAACATAATTTGTATGAGGGTGAGAAATGGTTTAATAATCCATCACATATCAGATTTAATAAATGATAAATTTATTGGGAAAAAGAATTAGTGAATTGGGATGCAATTCTGTTTGTCAAATCATAGTTGAATTGCAACCATAAATTGGCTACAGATACAATAGCTCGACAAAAGTCAACGAAAACATTTTGTGAGAATCAATTGGTTATATGGAAATTATAATAAAAAAATTTTTATTATTGTTTGATATTTTTTATTCCAAATTGTTGTAACTAAGTAACTGTTACAATAAATATATACAGACATATTCTTTGTTTTGTTTTTTTAGTGAGCCAGTTGTTAAAAATTTATCTGCACACCACTGGTTATATTTAAAATGTGAAAAAACTTATACCGAATGTTCATTGCTAATGAATAAAACAAAATATTAGTAAAAATAGAATCAACTGAAACATCCCTAGTTTATACTGTTGCAATATGTAGTTTGATTGAGCTGGTGAATCAGTCTTTCTGCATTGTATATAAAACTACTGAAACAGAGTAAGTCTCCCTTTGATGTTGTACTATCTCAAACTGTCATTTTCTGGATGTTTGATCTGGGATTAGGGATTTTTTCCTGTATAAACTGGCAGTGTTGAATTATACTAAAGTTAGTACTGCTTGTTTCCAAATGAATATACTTTTTTGAAATATGCAGGATGAAACCATCAAACCTATGTTATATTTACTAACCTATCTTAGGAATTGTATTAAAAAAAATAGATGGTTAAAGTGATAACATCAAATTTATCACATTAATATCTATTGGGAATCTCATAAAATAACTGGTAAAAGTTAAAACAAATATAAAATTTATCACATTAACTGTCTTTGATGATTAAGCATAATACATGCTAATAACATTTACTATTATGTTGTATATATATATACACTGTTGTATGTTGTATGTATATACACTGTTGTTTTACATGCTATTTTTATTTTGCAGGGATATTTTGGTGCAGTTGGTTGTTTAATGGAACTTATGCGGACTGGTGGCTAGATGTACAAATAACATGTCAAGCATTCCTTTAAGTGTCAGGGCTGGAACTCTGAAATTTCTGTTCCACAGTGAATTTCACAGTGAAACTCCAAGTGGACTTACACTGCATATTTATATAAGTTAATCATGGAAAATTAGCTGATGGGATTCCAGAAGCTAATTTGCTTTCTACTATGAACTATTTTCCATCGCAGGACGATTTCAAGGACCATTAAAAGAGATTAGATTGTTATCAAAAATTGGATGACTCTGATTTCTGTAAATGTTTTTACAGTTGTTGATCATGTTAGACCTTCCAAAACATTAATGCATCATAGGTCATTTTTCATGTGTATATTTTGTTGGAAACAAAGAAGGTGTTTGAAAAAATTTAGAAGCAAACTTATTAAAAAATATTATAGATCATTGTAATTAGTTCTATACAACTCAAAATACTATATTTGAATCTGTTTATGTAATTTCAAGTTTTAAAGTCATTCTAGTACTTGATACTCATATAATTTTTTTGAGTAACTGGGGATTATAAAGTATTCAGGTTTTATATATGCATCAGTTATTAGATATTTATATATATTATGCAGTAAGATATGGGACTTTTGATGTGAGATCTATTGTTAAACATAAAAATATTAATCAGCTACTTGAACTTAAGTGATAAACCGAGGGGTTCAGTGTTATAAATCCTAGTATTCAAAAGCATAAATAAGCTTAATGATTAAAAAAAATACTATAAGCACTGTAGATATTAAAAGTTTTTTTTTACTTCTATAATATTTATTTCAAATGCCTTAAATTTAGTTTCCGTATTCTTAATTTATACCATAGAACGATAAAAAGAAAAAACAGTATGAAATTAAATCCCTCCCCCCCCAAAAAAAAGGGTTATCCATAACAGCTTTGACTGCAGTGGTCAAAGCTGTATAGTTACATTAATGGGGAATGTCACTAGGACATCAATCATCATACTACAAAAACTGGTCTGACTGGTATGTTACAATTTATCTTAATATCTAAGTGAACAAATATACTGTAAGTTGTGCTGTGATGAAGGATACAAGATGAACAAATAGAAGACAAAACTTGGTACAGTTTGCATAGATTAAGTTTAGTTTTCGCTGAATAGTTAATGTAACAAATACTTCTACATGGGCGACGGGTTGCTCAGTCGGTAGCTTGCCAGGCTCATAATCTGCAGTTCCTAGGTTTAAGTCCCATCTGGGCCAGTGTTGAGATTTATCTCTGCATTCCTCCCTGACCTGTCCTTGGTTAGTAGGACACTGCTGGGCTTAGAAAGGTTGCTGTCCATCGGATGGAATGTTAAGCTGTGGTCCCCATATGCAGAAGAGCTCTACCCTATGGACTTTAAAGAATACACTGAGTGGCCTTGATGGGAAGCTACCACCTGTCTCCCAACTGCTGTCCAGTGGGTCTCCTACCCCCAACCTTCTCTGAGTCCTCGGGGTTCTTGTGACCTGATCATTTAGCTCATTGTGTGCAAAAAAGTGCTACTCAGTGATAAAACAACAATCCAACTTCTATATGAGTTCTGGGTATCCATTATTCAATATATGCTTTCCACAACAATGCATGCGACTTTTCTGTTTTCCAATGGGAGATGTATAGTGTTGAAGAGTTTTGCCCCTTTATTTTTTAAAATGCTTAAACACTCCTACTGCATATTTCATTAAAAATTGAATTCCCTATCTATGATAGAAGTAAACTAGTGATAAGAACATCTGTGATAAAACTAGTAGTAAACTTCTAGTTCTATCATAGACGATGACTTTTGAGTATAAACCATGTTGTCTTGAGTATTAACCGTGTCGTTTGAGTATAAACCTGTCAGACCTCTGTGGCAAGCAGCTGCTTGAGGGGGTATTTTTTATGATTGATAATCCAATGATATTTCTCATGAATGCATTATTATTTATTCCATGCAGGGAGTCAACTATAGAGCTGTTGACTATGATTTTGAAATAAACAGATTTTATATGACTAAACTTATACAATTCACACTGATCATTTAAGTGAATGTATTTTACTAATTTTAATATTTCTGTTTCTATAGTGTTTATAGTAAATTTCTCATTTATTTAGCAATTATATCTTTATTATGCATTTTTATGTTTAACGATACTATAAATTGGAAAGCTGGTCAGTTTTACATAAATTCAAAAATAAGTTCTTATGAGTTATTAACTTTTAGTTTTGTAACAGTCAGAAGTGTTTGATTAAAATCAGTGTAGACATATATAATTATATTCATAAAAAAATATTGTTTAAGTTCTTAATACTGTAAAGTGCACCGTATCTTAAATGTTTTCAAAATATTCATTGAAGTATATAGGTTGTTTTTCTGCAGCTGTATTTATATTTTTCTTATGCTCATTTTGTAGTTTAGTTTATATTTTCAAACATATTCGTAGTTTTGAATTCATTACTTCATGGTAACCAAAAGGCAAGCAAGCTCTGTATAGTTGTGAGATTTTTATTTCTATATTGGAATTGTTTATGAAATGATATTTAGTGATCCAGAAAACTGGCAGCAGAGAATGCAATGAAATCCCTCCATTTATTGTCATGGAATAGTTGTATAATGAAAATTCTTAACCTTTGTTATTGTAGAACTTTGAAATCACAGTATTGTGGAATAACACATTGAGTTGTGACTAACAACTGGAAAATAGTGGTAATGAAAGGTTATACATCAAAATATTTGTAGATAGTGAGGAATAAATAGTGAACTGGTTGTGTGACTGGATTTCTAAACATTGTGTACAGTAAGTAATCGTGTAGGCACGAAGAGTAGAATGAGGTAATTAGATAAATTCGGCGGGGGGGGGGGAGAATAACACTTGAGTAGAGTTTCCCATTTACTAAAGTATTGTACCGAACAGGAAAGGTTAAAATGACATTTTATATGGAATGAAATTTTATAGTTTATTTTTTATCTTTTTATTGTCGGACATAAAATATGGAGCTAAAATAAAATTGTACAGAGACAACTGTTTTGGAATTCAAAGCAGGTAGAAAAGTTTGAGATTTAGTATAAGACTAGGGATTTACGTGTGTGTGTGGGGGGGGGACACATTAATAATGCCAAAGAGTAGAAACATGGCGCCTCTCCAATCCGTTTGCGAACCACTTACTATATGTATAGGACCACTACTGGTGGCTTGTCCATTACGCCCCCATGGAGTTACTGCACCATCAAAAATAACCGTATGAAATAATGAGCGAATTTAAAGTTTATAATTTTGCATTATCTAAAGAGCCATATTATTTTACATTATTTAGACAAGTGCAACATTTACTTCGTGAATCAGTATTATATCTGCTTCAGTTTATACAATAATATATTCATTACGGCTACTGTCCAGAATTTTAACGTTATTATGGTGAAGCGTTGATGCGAATGCGTTGAAATACAATAGCAATGAACTGCAGGAAATAGGTCATCTATTCAAAGTAGACCGTTGCACTTGATTGATTTAATCAATACAACCGCTAGTCAAAGCTAGAGGCCCTATATAGGTAGAGGTTGGCCATCTCAAAATTCGACGCCATGTTTTGTTGTCTCTCGGATTGTTTAGCTTGCAAAACTGAATGGTATTGCACGGATACTTATGAATTCCGGAAAAAGGTAGGGTAATATTTGATAAAAAAAATTTCAGTGGTCACGATTGAAAGTACTGTAGAAAACGGCTAAAAAGGAAAAGTAAATTTTAGGGTTTTTAAAAAGGAATAATTTCACTTTATCATCAATCTGTGTGCCTGTAGACATTGAACTTTTTGCTTATATAGATAGATGAAAAATTCTTTTTATGCTGGATAAGTATTGATCAAATATTACGATATACATTTTTGGAATCTCTTAAATAATACAACTGTACCCTCTGGTGGTGGAAAATTTTCAACTTTCCAAAATTTCAAACGAATATTTCAAGTGATGTATTTATGTTAAAAATCTGATATTTTGGTGTTGGAATGAGGTCATGAAGTTACCATTGACAGCAATCAGTTGACCCTTTAGACCAGGGGGAGGCAACATTTTTGTTTTAACAGAAAATTGTATATTTTTAGAGATGAATGAAAATATTTTTTTGGGTTGGACAAGTAGTGATGAAACATTACGATTTGCACTTTCCAAATCTCTCGAGAGCTGCAATTGCACCCTTTAAATGTTGAAAAAAATTCCAAAATTTAAACAAATGTTGCAAACGATATATTTATGCTAGAAATCTGAAATTTTGGTAGTGGAATGTAGCAGTTTTGAAATTGGTTGGGTTCTTTTACCTCTGAGTGGCACTTTTTTGTACACCATGGGCTAAATGGCCAGGTCACAAAGACTCCAAAGGCTCTGAGAAGGGGGAGGGGACCCACTGGAACAACTATTGGGCGGCAGATGGTAGCGTGTTCTATGTCTCCCAGTATCCACAGTGTTCTTTAACGTGCACAGGGTATGGCTTTCCTGCACACGGCCTTTCCAAGCCCATCGGTGTTCCCTACTTACTGTGGGCAGGGCGGGGACTTTTACGGACATAAATCTCAACGCTGACCCAGCTGGCACTCGAACACCTGGGAACTACAGATTGCGAGTCTGGGTGCTACCGACTGAGCGCCCCCCGGCCCTACGGTTTTGAAGATTCCATTGACAATAGTGAGTTGAGCCCAGGATAGGTAGGAATCGCAACTGTTTGGTTTTAAGAGATTATTGAAAAACGTTTCAGTTGATGTAATTCACATTTTCAAAGGCAGTTTTATATCGTTAGAGATCACTAAATAGACAAACGACAAAACTTTTAAATGTTTCAAGTGATCTTTTTATGGTAGAAATTTCGGCTGTAGAGTATCAAGAGATATTCCACTAGCAACAATGATCGACCCCCCTTTTTTTGGAGAGGTGTGAGAAAAGGAACTTTTTAAATTTAAGACAAATACTTTTTATATTGTATAATTACTAATAAAGTAATACGGTGTACATCCCCCCCCCCCCATCATCCATCAGCTCGAACTAAAAGTTTTAAGGATTTTAAAAGTAGGAAAATGAAAAGCTTAATTCTTTTTGAAAACACTATTTCAGTATGCGCCAGAGGTGATATGGCTTCTTTAATTCATTTCTTATTCATTTATTTCACTTCATTGAATATTTTAGGGGTTAACTTCCTTTGGCAGAGCGGCATGTTAAGTCTGAGGATATCTGTAACTCAGCAGAACAAGTTAGTACTTTCCCACTATGAGAGGGAAACGGTCGAGCCACAAGGGCTGACCTTGACCCCTTTAATCTTTTATTAGCACGTTTGCAACACAAAATTACTTCCTAAAACTGAAAAGCTGCATTTTACTAACACCCCTTTGTCTGGTCTAGTAGTCAGGTATGCTAACCACTAGACCATATAAGGTCTTCGTTTAAATATTTGATATTTTCCAGTTTTTTCTACCGCTTTTTGAGTTTTTACCTCTATCCCTCTCTAACAATGAAAATTCCGACTCGTGAATGATTTGAAAAATATAAATATTATTTTGCTAGCACCTTTAAAATGAAAAAAAATAATTTTACGTTTATTAAAATAGGAAAGCTTCATTTTCCCACCCACTTGGGCATAAAAGTGCAAAGACTTGTTGCCATTGTAAACATCCTAACTATAACATTCTATTGCCAAAATTTCAGATTTCTAGTGCAATATTCGTTTGAAATTTTAGCATTTTCAATTTTTCCACCACTAGAGGGCGCTATTAAAAGATTTCAAAATTGCTAATCGTAATATTTTATCAATACCTATACAAAGGAAAGGAATTTTTCATTTATCTCTAAAAGTAAAAAAGTTGATTGTCTATAGACAGGTAGAAATACAGAGTGACAAATAGACATGAACCAATATTTCATAGGCAGATGACAAAGTGAAAATATTATGTTTTCGAAATGAACTAAAAAGAAATTTGTTGATTTTTCAATTCTCGTTTCCCTTTTGTAGCCAGTGCTCTATTCTGGCAGTTTTTTTTTTGGAAAAAAATCTTTATTAATTTATTCCTATGAGTAGAAGTTTTAAATTTAAATGCAGCGCAGTGAGGCATTGATAAAATATGAAAGCTTTTATACACAAAAAAGCTGCAGAAATGTGTAAAACTATAACAACTGAGAAGCTTTATCTAGCTATATACATTAACTCATAGGCTTACGGTACGACAAAACATGGCGCCATAAACCACGTGACTCATTAACCAATGACAATCAATCACAAAGATGGACAGTCTCTAGAGGCCCTATATAAGTAGAGGTTGGCCATCTCAAAATTAGCTGCTCAATCGACTGGATGAATTCCTTTTAAACTATCCTTCCTGAGTCACAGTTTGGATTCAGACGTAAAAGATCAACTCAGCACCAAGTCCTCAGGGAGTGGAGACTATTGCTGAGGCTCTGAATAAAAAGGAAGTTGTTGCTGCCGTCTTTCTAGACGTGGCCAAGGCTTTTGACCGCGTCTGGACGGACAGCCTCATCTACAAACTGATCAAGATTGGAATTCCTTCGGGCTTGACTGGTATCCTTCAAACTTATCTTTCAGATAGAACCTTCCAGGTTCGCATCAAATCCTCTATTTCCACAAAGAGAGTGGTGGCCGCTGGAGTCCCTCAAGGCTCTCTCCTAGGCCCCACTCTCTTCTCATTGTACCTTTTTGACATCCGTTCTTTTGACCGGATTGTCATTTCCCAGTATGCTGATGATATTGCACTCCTCTCCCCTTGGGAGTTGAGTATGCAGTTAGAAGACTCCAGAATTGTTTGGATGAGTTAGACTCGTGCTACGATAACTGGAAAATGAAAATCAATCCTGACAAGAGTAATGCCATACTTTTTAGTGGCAAGAAGATCAATAACCCTCAGACTTTACTTTTTATGGATGAAGACATCAGATGGCAAGACATTGTCAAATACCTTGGAGTCACCCTGCAGAAGAAATTCAAATGGGATCCCCACATTATTGTCACATTATTGTCTGTTCGGGATCATCACTAAGGTGAACATCGTCCGATGTCAGTTGGGATCTCTTCTCCGAAGAAACTCCTGTCTATTGACCACAAGCTTTTGCTCTACGACATGGTCATACGTCTCATCATTTCCTATGCTTCCCCTATTTGGGCGAACACTACTGCAACCAATATACACAAGATCCTAAGATGTGCGGTCGATGCCCCTTGGTTTGTAACGAACAGACAAATCCACAAAGATCTGGGCATCGACCATATTTACTCTTATATGAAGTTTTTATCACGTGGTTTCTTTGAAGCTGTTCAAAGCAATCCACATGGAATTATTTCTTGCTTATTCGACTACAATCATGAATAGAGAGTCAAGAGTCCTAAAATGACAAGAGTCCTAAAATGATGGCTTTCGGCAAAGATAGTCATCCATTTTAGATCTCTTGTGCACCCTTACTGTTGATCTTTATTGTCCTTTGGGATCCACCATTGGTGGTTTATTTTATTTTGTTGTGTTTACACTGATGCTAACTAGGCACATATTCAGATGGAAGAGATTATGGGTACCCATGTACCTGGGACTCTGAAAAATCAATAACCGATCTACGATCTACTCAAAATCGGACGCCATGTTTTGTTGTAGCTGGATTGTTTAGCATGCTTAGCTGAATCGTATTGAACGGTACTTATGAATTCCGAAAAAGGGTAGAGTAATATTTGATACAGATTTCACTGTTCATGACTGGAAGCACTTTAAAAAAGGCTAAAAAAAATTTGGGGCTTTTTTTTTTTTAAAAAAAAGATGTAATTTCGCTTTGTTTTCTGTCCTGTAGAAATCGAACTTTTTTGTTTATAGAGATAAAATAGAAAAATTCTTTTTGTGTTAGACAGGTGTTAATGATATATTACGATTTGCATTTTTTTTAATATCCCAAAAGTTATATCTGCGCCTTCTAACGGTGAAAAAAGTTGAAAATTCCAAAATATCAAATGAATATTCCAAACGATGTAATTATGTTAGAGGTATGAAATTTTTGTGCTGAGATGTCAAGGTTACGAAGTTACCATTAGCAACAATCACATGACCCTTTAGACCCAGGGAGGGGGGGGGGAGGTTAAAGCAACTTGTTTTCTTTTAACAGAAAATTGTATGTTTTTAGACAGAAATTAAAAATTCTTTTTGGGTTGGACAGGAATTGATGAAATATTACAATTTGCATTTTGCGAATTTCCCAAAAGCTATAATCGTGCCCTCTACCGCTGGAAAAAATCGTAAAAAATCCCAAAATTTAAAACGAGCATGGCAAACATTGTAGTTATGCTAGAAATTAAAACTTTTTGTGGTGGAATGTGACGGTCTTGAAAATTCCGTTGACAACAATGAGTTGACCCTAAACCAAAGGTAGGTAAGAAACGGAATGGTTTTCTTTTAAGAGATAATTGGAAATATCTTTTTTTGTTGGTTACTAATGAAATGTAATTCGCATTTTCAAAGGTACTTTTAATTTATATCATTAGAGATCACTAAATATCGAAATTGCAAAACTTTTAACAAATATTTCAAGTGATCTGTTTATGGTAGGAATTTCAGCGTGTATCGTTATGTTATGGTAGAAATTTCATTGACAGCAATGATCTGCCCACTATTTGCAGATAAGCGAGAGAAAAGCAACTTTTTAAATTGAAGAACTAAAAGAAAAATATTTTTTATGTTTTATAATTACTAATAAAATACTATGTGCATTTCCCCCATCATACATTAAAAAATAAATAACCCCTCAAGCAGCTGCTTGTACAGAGGTCTGACAGGAGACTGTCAGTTTATACGCCATTGTAGAAAGTCCATGAGGATGGCGGGACCTCAGCAGAAAAACAACTCGAACATCCATAATTAAAACTTTTAAGGAGTGAAAAAGTAGGCAAAGGAAGAACTTCATTCTCTTTGAAAATAAGGTTACCATATACGCCAGAGGCGATATGCGTTTTTCTAGTTATTTTACACTTTCAGTACCATCTGACAGTGGAAATTCGCACTACTGTATAATTGAGAAAATGAACTATAAATGTTTTATTATTTTCTGTAATGTGGAAAAAAACGTTTTTCATTTATCTCTTAAAGCAGAAAAGTTGGATTGTACCAACGGTACAAATCATTACTATTAGGGTAAACCATTTAACTATTACACTCTATGACCAAAAATTTAAGTTTCTAGCAAAAATAGATCGTTTGCAATATTCATTTAAAGGTTTGGTATTTTTCCTCCGCTAGAAGTCGCCTGTCGAGTTTTTATATACCACCTTTACGGCTCTCTAACACTGGAAATTCCACTGATGGGGATTCGAAAAATATAAGTATTAATATTTTTATGGAAAAATATTTTGCCGCCATACGGGATTCGAACCCACATATCTCCAGAAACATGTCAGAGTATTCTAACCTGATGAACTAACACCGGCTTTTTTCACAAAAAACATTTGATTTATAGACATTTAAACGTCTGCAGGTAACGCTGAGATTATCAAATATTGTTTAAATCATTAAAATTTTGTTAGTGCTGTAAAAAAAAAAAAAATACCCCCTCCAGCAGCTGCTTGCCACAGAGGTCTGACAGGAGCCTGTCAGTTTATATGCCAGAGTAGAAGGTCTGAGAGGATGGCAGGCCCTCAGCAGAAAAACGACACAAACAGCCATGCCTTACCCGGGGCTCGAACCCAGGTCCCTTAATCAGTAGCCAAGCGCGCTAACCACTCGGCCATGGGACGGCTAGTGCTGTAAAGCAAGTATATATATATTGTTTCGTTTATCTCTTTAAAAAAAGTTTCATTTTTGCACCCACTTTTGGCTAAGAGGGCAAAGCCTTGTTGCCATTGTAAACCTTCTGACCATAGCACTCTACTACCAAAATTTCAGATTTCCAGTGTAAATAGTTTGTAATATTCATTTGAAATTTTATCATTTTCCATCTTTTCCCATCGCTACAGGGCGCTATTAAAGCTATAAAAAATTTCCAAAATTGCGAATCGCAATGTTAGTTCGGCATCTATCCAACCCAAAAAGAATTTTTCATTTAGCTCTAAAAGTAAAAAAATTGACAGACAGGTGGACAGACAACAGTTAACAGAGAGACGGACAGACAACAGTTAACAGAGAGACGGACAGACAGACAAACAAATATTGGCATAAGCAGATGACAAAATGAAAACATTGCTCGTTTTTCAAACGAACCTTGAAAGAATTATTTTGTTGGTTTTCAGTTAGCTCATTTCACTTTTGCAGCCGATTGTCGTCTTCTGACGTTCTCGGAAAACAATGCATTAATTTATTTATTTTAGTAAAAATTTTTACACCCAAATGCAGCACAATGAGGCATTCATAAAATATGATAGTTTTTTTAGACAAAAAAAAAAGTGGTAGAAACGTATAAAACTATAACAACTGAGCAGTTTCAGCTTGGTACACACACTAATAGGCTTTCGTCTCACGGTACGACAAAACATGGCGTCCATAAACCACGTGACTCAATCAACCAATGGCAGTGAATCACCGAGATAGCAGCACTTCCCACCTCAACATAAATTCTCACACATTATAAAAATGAGTCATGCTGTAAGTAGCACAATTACTGAACTTGCTGGCATCCACATGGCATTAGAATGGGCCCTCACCCAACACAAAGACAACATACACATATTCACTGATTCCAAATCTGCACTACATAGCATCAGCAAACACAAATACAACCTTTCACAAAATTACTCCCTCTTCCATATACATAGACTCTCCCACAACATAATTGCTTCCCACAAAACACTTACCTTTCACTGGATACCCTCACATTGTAACATTGAACACAATGACACAGCAGATACCCTTGCTAAACAAGGACACACACTCCCCTCACCTAACTACCACTCTCCTATATCCTATAAATTCCACTCTAATGAACTTGACAAAACATCCCACACCAACTGGACTATTAACTGGTTTCAACAAGCATCTTCTAAAAATACATTCAGAGCCAACATAGCTGCCATCCCACATACACTACATCTTAATTACTTAACCCGAAAAGCCCAAACAGCCATACACCAACTACGAACAGGTAGAACTATACTAAACAAAGATCTCTTCATTATTAACAAATCTCCTACAGCACTCTGCAACACCTGCAAGGTAATTGAGGATATTCCACACTTCCTTTTACACTGTCCCAACTGCACCGTACACAGAAACAATCTATACCAGACACTCTTTTCTCTTGGAATCACTCACTACACAGTACAAACTATCCTTGGCCCCACACACAAAAATTGTAAAGCTCATTTTAAAGCCCTTGCACTCTACATTCAACTTACTGGGAGGTTTTACTAGTTCCCCCTCTCTCCTCGCCTTTCTTCGCTCCCTTTTGCTTTGCTCCCCTTATCTTTTTCCATTTAAAAGATCCAAGGGACAACAAAAGATCCAGATGCCACCAAAAGATCCATATGGGACAAATAAAAGATGCATTTTGGACAAATTAATATATTATAATAATTAAAATAATTTTAACACTTTATATATTTAGGTATTATCATGTACCTACATTAATGAAAAAAAAAATTATTAATATTTCTATATATGCCTACTGATGATAACTTCATAATAAAAAATCTTATAATATCATATACATTCTTTATATCTCTTCCTCACTCCTAATACTTATTCACAATTGATTTTGATCTGTAACTTACCATTGTTAACTATCCATCTACATAACTTTTATGCTTGCTCACCTCCCTCCCTCTCCAACCACAATTCCCCCCCCCTCTCCTCAGAGAGGGGGGGGGGTCCTATAATAAAAAATAAAAAATTCTTTTACTTGCTATTAATTTTCTCAAAAAAAAATACATATAACCTAATAATTAAACATGGTAATTCTCCTGTTAAATTCCATTCATGAAATTAGCGACTACTCATCTTCAATATCATAACCTCAGCAACTATTACACAAATCACCCAACACATCAGCTCTCTCTTTACCACATAACTACTCTCCCCCCGACATGAAACTGGATTCCCCCCTTACTTTTGCATCCCAGACACAGGGCGGCCTGCGGCCGAATGTCCATAAGCCAAAATGTAAGATTGCTGGCCTATCACTGTGCCAGTCCTTTCAATGTTGTCCATATTCACCCACTGCCTACTTTGCCCGTGGACCTGATGATAAGAGGGCCGAGGCTTTCTTTACAAAGAGGTCCAGAACTCGATGGATGTGAAAGAAGAAGAAGCAGCACTTCCTTGGCACGAAACTTTAACCACCTCCTTCATTATTAGGCGATCTGCGGCCAAAAGCCTATCGCCAACATGTAGGGTCGCTAGCACTTCACTGTACTGGTCCCTACTTTTTGACGCACACAAAAAAACTTTTTCTCGTGGACCAGATGATAAAGGGGCCAAGGTCCCTTTTACAAAATGGTCCAGTTTTTAAAGAAGGATGTTAGACTCTAACTCAGTGTCTCGCAAACGTTTTTACTCTGCGGCACACTGAATCTATTTTTTTTCCGCGGGACACTGAATTAAATTTTTTTTCCCGCGGCACACCTAAAAAAGAATAAAAGCAAACTCTGTATAATCGTCATTATATTTGCGCTTTGTTGAAGTCATCAGCCTGATTTTACTTGAAGATTTGCTCTCGTTCTTTAATTCATAACTCGGTGTTTGTTTTAAATATTTGTCCATTCTATGGCTTGAAATAATCAAAAATTAATACCAAAATTTGGAAAAAGCTTGATAAATACTTACAAGATCCCAGTTGATAAAATCTGAACGATTTTTATTAAAGCACGTCGATATTAAAGCACGTCGATAACACAAGTCAAGTCAAAATGAAATCTTTGGAATATCTAGTGTCAATTTGAAAATCTCTCGCGGCACACAGTTTGCGAGACACTGCATTACATGGACAAACTGTTTGGATGTAGCACTGTAATAGGAAAATTCAGGAATCTCTATAGTTCAAATAAAAAAGTCAATAGATTAATCCTTTAAGTTCTGAATTTGTTATATATAACAAGGTTAGAAGTGTGATGTTGTTTGGACCCAAATAATTTTTGCAAAAGTAAGTTGAAAATAATGAGAATAGGGAAAAAAAACATACCAAGTTAAAATTAAAAAAAATTCCTTTATTATAATGAGTTCTCATATGAGGAAACAATATTTGAAATTTTGAAGTTAATATTCCAGTATGGGTACTTGAAAGGGTTAAGCAATATTTTCACTAGAAATTCAATACTTTATAAATAGTTTTGAGAGTTTGTGCAAAATTTCTTATACATTTTCTGGCAAAGAAATGTAGAAACTGTGTGCTGTTTACCATAAGTGAAATGCAAAGGAGGTCACGAGATTCGTGATCTATCTTAAAGACAAACAGCCTAGCCAATGGTCCACAGTTGACCATCAAATGGGAAAGATGTGCAATATAACCAGCATCCAAAAAAATTTTTCTCAGGTGCTATATTGGGAACTCTCCCTCATACACAGAAGGAGCATGCCTCTTGGCTTTGGAGATCCAAAAGGCAAAACGTTTTTTTAAATCTATTTTTGCTAGAAACTTAAGTTTTTGCTCATAGAGTGTAATGATCAAGTGGTTTACACTAATAGTAATGATTTGTCCCATTGGTAAAATGCAACTTTTCTGCTTTAAGAGATAAATGAAAAACATTTTTTTGCACATTACAGGTACTAATAAAATATTAATAGTTTATTTTCACAATTATACAGTAGTTCGAATTTCCACTATCATAGGGTATTGAAAGTGTAAAATAAATTCCCGTATCACCTATGGCTCATATGGGAATCTAATTTTCGAAGAGAACGAAGTTCTTCTTTTGCCTACTTTTTTACTCCTTAAAAGTTTTTATTATGGATGTTCGTGTTGTTTTTCTGATGAGGTCCCGCCATCCTCATGGACCTTCTACTATGGAGTATAAACTGAAAGTTCCTGTCAGACCTCTGTACAAGCAGCTGCTTGAGGGGTTATTTATTTATTTTTTAATATATGATGGGGGAAATGCTCATATTATTTTATTAGTAATTATAAAACAAAAAAAGTATTATTCTTTTAGTTCTTAAATTTAGAAAGTTGCTTTTGTCTCACTCTGAAAATAGTGAGCAGATCATTGCTGTCAGTGGAATTTCTACCATAACAGAAATCTACATGCCGAAATTTCTACCATAAACAGATCACTTGAAACATTTGTTAAAAGTTTTGCAATTTTGATATTTAGTGATCTCTAATGATATAAATTAAAATTACCTTTGAAAATGCGAATTACATTTCATTAGTAACCAGCAAAAAAAGATATTTCCAATTATCTCTTAAAAGAAAACCATTCCGTTTCTTACCTACCTTGGGCTTAGGGTCAACTCATTGCTGTCAATGGAATTTTCAAGACTGTCACATTCCACAATCAAAATTTCAAATTTCTAGCATAACTACATCGTTTGCAATATTCGTTTTAAATTTTTGGGTTATTTCGATTTTTTCCACCGTTAGAGGGCGCAATTATAACGTTTGAGAAATTCGCAAAATAAAAATTGTAATATTTCATCAATATCTGCCCAACCCAAAAATAATTTTTAATTTATCTCTAAAATATACACTTTTGTGTTAAAACAAAAAAAGTTGCATTCACCTCCCCCCTGGGTCTAAAGGGTCAAGTGATTGTTGCCAATGGTAACTTCGTAACCTTCACATTTCAACACCAAAATTTGAAACTTCTATCATAACTACATTGTTTGGAATATTCGTTTGATATTTTGGAATTTTAAAAATTTTTCACCGTTAGAGGGAGCAGTTATAACTTTTGGACATTCGAAAAATGCAAATCGTAGTATATCATTAATACCTATCTAACACAAAAAGGATATTTTATTTATCTGTATAAACAAAAAAGTTCGATGTCTACAGACGGACAGACAACAAAGCGAAATTATATCTTTTTTTTAAAAAAAAAGCCCTAAAATTTACTTTTCCTTTTTTAGCCGTTTACTAAAATGTTTCCAATAATGAACACTGAAATCTGTATCAAATGTTACCCTACCATTTTCCGGAATCTATAAGTAGCGTGCAATACCATTCAGCTATGCACGCTAAACAATCTGAGATACGACGAAACATGGAGTCCAATTTTGAGATGGCCAACCTCTACCTATATAGGGTCTCTATTCTAATTACGAAATTTGTTTATCTGGGACAAAAACTCGTCATTTTAGTATTATATACAGGAAGACGAAATTTGTTTATCTCGGAACTAAAGAACCGTCATTTTAGTGCCGAAGTTTGCTCACGGTTAATTAAGTTTGGATTCTAAGTTGCCAGCAAGAAAATGCTGGATATGCACTATATAATTCCCCTTTAATATATCTGTGGTTCGACCTTGAAAGTGATTGAACGACCTCGATGGTTCGATGCCGCCATAGCAGGGTAGTAGTCGTTTTCCTGTTTCCGAAACAAGCCATCTGTTGCTGAAATCAAGCCTACTTATCCTATGCTTTGCTCGCTTACCCTATGTATTATATACAGGAAGACGAAATTTGTTTATCTCGGACAAAAGTGTATTTATAATATTTTGATTTAATTATTTCTCTTTTTTGCGGTAATTAATATTCCCTCATCGAGTAGCTGTAGTAGTATAATACTTTGCTATAACTTACTATTATTTTGATTATCACAAACGTTTGATACAAGCAAATGAATTTGGATGAAGGAACAATAACAAAACAAAATGATTAGTTTTTGAAATTAATATGTTCATTTATAAATAATTTAAAACATTTTATGCATAGAACATTGATAAACATTTCAAAACAAAATCGTAACATTTTCATTTTTGCTATTTAGTATCTCTTCAATTTAAAATAATATAACATTACGTTAATATTTAATCACTGAATTCATTAGTGCATTAAACGGTAGCACAAAGAAATGAAATCTGCTTAAATTTTACTGAAATGTAATTCCAGGTATCTGCTTTGAAAGCAATTTGCAGAGTTGAATGTTGAATAGGTAGCCATAATATAATAATGGCAAATCGTTAACTATTCATAGCGCAGAAATCGTTCTCTTACTACACTTCGGTAATGTTTGAAGAGAGCAACATGGTTGCCACTAAGTCACTCTAGCATCATCTTCTGCGTAGAACTTCCTTCGTCCCTCCGTGATTTAAACCAACGAAATAACTCTTAGATTTAAATACAGGTAGCAAGAAAGAGCAGAGGTCCTATATATTTGATATATATATAGAAGACTGTGAGTGATTGACTAACAGCGGTTCACGCTAATTCTAATTGTGATCCAGAAATGGTAGAGCTCTGAAAATTTTTACCTAGGGGTAATCCCTTCATGGTCAAATGCAGGTGACCTAGGCCAATATATCATACTTCATTTTTGGAGCAGGAAGTCCTGTATTGGAGGTTAATTTCACCATGATCTAGTATTAACTTGAACTTGAAGGAACATAAATTTTTCTTAAAGAAATAATATATTGCTCTGAAAATTTTAAGGCTATTTTTCCTCAAGTGAGAAATTAGAGCGATTAGAAAACTAGGTATGGCTGCCGTCCGTCGGATGGGACGTTAAGCTTTGGCACCGAGTGTAGGATAGGCATACCCTATGCACGTTAAAGAACATACTGGATGGTATTGAAGGGAGGCTACCATCTGTCTCTCAACAGCTGTCCGGTGGATTCCCTTTTCCCAATCTTTTGTGAGCTTTCGAGATCCTTGTAACCTGGCCGTGTAGCCCATTGTTTGCAAAAAAAAAGTGTCGCTCAGAGGTAAAAAAGTCCAATCTAAACCTTCTAAACACTCATCCCATCAATGAGCACAAACATGATGTCGGTCAATTTAGATTGCCAATCTCTTACTCTATAGGAGATCTAAAGGTGGAGGTTGCCACTGTCCCCTGTTGGATAAGAAAAACTGTGGGTGGAAAAGACTTACTGATTGGATAAGTAATGCATTTGTAGAAGGTCTTAGTACCTATCTAATGCAAAAAGAATATTTCAGTTACCTCGAAAAGCAAAAAAGTCGAATGTCTACAGATATTTCTTGAATAGCAAAGTGAACATGATATTTGGCTTTTTAAAAACGAGCTAAAATGAACATTAAGAATTTTTCTGCAGCTAAAAGTGAACAAAATGAATTCTTCCATGGCTAAAAATAAACAGAAAAATTCTTCCTTTGCTAAAACTAAATAGAAATAATTTTAATAAATAACTATAATAATTAAATAATTCTTAGCTAAAAATGAACAGCAGGAATTCTTCCACAGCAAAAAATGAACAGCAGGAATTCTTCCACAGCAAAAAATGAACAGCGAGAATTCCTCCATAGCTAAAAATGAACAGATGGAATTCTTTCACAGCTTAAAATGAAAAGAGAGAATTCTTCTATTTTTTTAAAATGGAGTGAGAGAGGGAATTCTTCCATAACCAAAATTTTGTGCTGCAATAACTGATTTATTGGGTATTAATGACCATGCAATATAAAATTTTGAACAAACTAAAAAATGTGGCATCCTTTTGTCCCTTTTTCGACATTTGGGTCCATCTGTAGCCTCCTTTCAGATGAGTATGTTTGACAGTGTTACACTAACGGCGTTTCTTAAGCCAACATCTGGGCTTCCTGTTTCATTCTGTCTTGAGCATTGGATACCAGTGGCTTGTCCAAAGGGGTGTTTTCGATGTTACCCATTATCCATGCAAAAAATGCAAACTCAGTGTAAAAAAAAAATCCAACCTCCTGTTATTTAGCAACAATTGATTTCTTTTTGCGCTAATCATTTGATCTTTTTTCAAACTTTCATCAAGTGTGGTTAAACCATATAACCAACAAAAAGAATTCCTGTTTTTTTTTTGAAACTGAAACCCCACTACGAAACGCACCCCCCTTTGGAGGATGGTATAAGAAACAAACATGACCGAACACACTAAATGCTGATTCGTCATCGGTTAGCCACGCCGCCACCTACTTCAATGCCGGTTTCAAGCACCGGTTCGGAACACTTCCGACTTGTTGTGTTCTTATAAGGTGAAAGGTTTGTTATCTACATTCACGATGTCCCACAAGAATCGTAAGTTAATTTTATCGTAGTATTTGTTTTAAAATTTAATTGTCTTGTTTATTTGGAGCAAATATTAGGAATATGTTACATAATTTTACCTTACCGGAAGAAGTGAGAATGAGAGGGTGGTTCTTTCATTGACCTTCCTGAGAGACAGATATATTAATAGTAACTGTCTCGGTTTATTTTTGGAAAAGCAGGTAACCATACGATATGGCTGAATATTTTTTATTCTAATATATTTCTGGCCTCCGAAAGTATAAAGATATGACGACAAAGTGACCTATTCTAGTTTCTTGTGGTGCTGATATACAAACATAACTTGATCTGAAAATTAGCATTTATTATGCAATAATGTATACCGAACTTGTGTAAACATTATATATTAAATAATAAAATTTATAAGAGGACATGCATTAAAAATTCAGTATATTGCATAAAAGATGCGAAATTATGCCAGTATTTCATCTGACAAGGATTGTTATATGCTAAATGCCCCACTGTCTGATTTTTTTTTTTACTATTGCCGAATTTCGTCTGTGAAGAAATAAGGAAAGAAAATACGAACTATAATAGCAAAATTCGGGGTTGACAAATTGCATTTAGTGTACTGATTTTAATATTTTTTTTTTTAGTATGGCTCATATGATTTAAAATATAATTATAAACACTACATTTGAAAGAAGAGGGAAAGGGGCCAACCAAATATGCAGGTAGTTGTCAAATGGGAACATTAGAATTGACCTTCAGTGGCAGAATTCACAACTATTTCTCAGGTATTCATAGCCTTTGGGATAACATCCAATACTGGAACAGTTGTACAGGAAACTCTTGGTGATCATGGTTTGATATGCACATTTAAATGAGTGTCACTTATTTCCCCAACCCGAATGATTTTGTGCATTTTTGAATTTCACATCTAATATAGGCCATACAAAGTAATACATTACATTCAAGCATTTATAACAGTAAAATGCAAACTGCAGTCACCAAATGTGGCTCGCATGCTGACATGAAAATCATGTTTGTGGTTAATATGCTCAAATGCTGACATGAAAAATTTCATGTTTCGTAGCATTGGTGCAAATTGTGGATTAGGCAAACGTCTAATGCTGTATTATGTCATGATGTCATAAGCAAATGTGAATATCTTGTGCACAACCCAGCTGTTTTTGTGAGCTCTTACTATCGGTTTAGTTATTGTATTTCATTGAGGTTGTCTCTGAAAAAATTCTATATTATTATATAATATAGAATTTTCTATACTATATTATAATACTATATTTATTATCAATTCTATATTCTATTATTATAATTCAGACTTTTGTATTAAAGCCTGAACTATGATTCCTAAACATAAAGAGGTGTGGAGTTGGCTCAGCTGGTAGCTTGCCAGACTTGTAATCTGCATTTCTCAAGTTCAAGTGATTTATATGTACCAACCCCCATCCTACCTGTGGTAAGAATGGGGACCAATTATGGACAAGCATGGTCCAAAGATTTTTGATTGGGGGGGGGGGGGTTCCTTAGTTTTTCAAAATTATATCACCTGAAACTAAGTATTAAATACTTAAATATGTTTAAAGTTTTTTTCATTATAAATTTCCTGCTGAAATAGTGTAGCTTATATACCATAAAATGTAATTATTATTATATCCATTTTGATTTGAACTTTTGGGATGGGTGATGCTGAAATCCACAATCTATCTGATAGGGCATTAAGCCGTGACTCATCTGCAAGAGAGCCATACCCCTGTTCATGTCATTAAAGAACATATTGGATGGCCTGGACAGGAGGCTTCTATCTCCTATCAGCTATCCAGTGGATCTCCTTCCTCAACCTTCTCTGAGCCCTTGGGGTCCTTGTGACTGGGCATTTGTTCCATTGTATGCAAAAAGTGCTGCTTAGAGGTAAAATACCCAATCCTAAACTGCTTCATGTGGTAGTGCAGTAAAGAAATTGTGCATGATAATGATTTTGGTGGGTAAAGTGATAAAACAATTTAATTTTTGATTTTTCATATTTTATTACAGAATTTACAGTATGTGAATTTTATTATTATATGCTTATTGCACGTGTGTTTTGGTGTTGTTTTCAGGCTTTTATGCGAAAAAAGTTATGTTTCTGTGGAACCATTCCATGGTTATCTATCCCCATTTTAATTTTTCCATAAGGTATTGAATATGTGGTTTGCTAATCTCTACCTTTTAAAGGAAATAACCCCAGCAACCAGAAAGGGTATTCTGGATAACCAAGCTTGCTCAGTTGTAAGTAATGACTGTTGCCATTTATCTCAGCAAAATTCCTCGCCTGCCCATGGTCAGTTGGGGACACCGATGGGCTTGGAAAGGTTGCTGTCTGTCGGATGGGACGTTAAGCCATGGCCCCATGTGCGGAAGAACCATATCCTGTGCACATTAAAGAACACACTGGATAGCCTTGACGGGAGGCTACCATCTATCTCCCAACAGTTGTTCCAGTGGGTCCCCTCCCCCAACCTTCTCTGAGCCTTCGGAGTCCATGTGACTTGGCCAGTTTAGCCCAAGGTATGCAAAAAAGTGCTACTCAGAGGTAAAACAACCCAACTGTTTACATTGGTCTTGCAAAATTATTCAGGTTTGTGTTCAGGTTTCAAATGGTGCAGCTAGTTTGGTAGTTAAACATGATCTCTCTCGACATTCATTGCAAATCATATCTTTGGCAATGAATCTGGGCTTTTTCAGACTTGATCTAATTTTCTGTTTACAAACACATCTATAAATTAATCCTCTGTATTGGCAAGATCCTCAGCACCCCATGCTTCCTTTCTGTCCAATGTGTGGGAGCATTCCAGTTGAGAAGGTATTGACACTACATGATTTATTTGAGTGATAGCTGTCATGGGGTATACACTCAGTGGAAGGAAAATACCATACTAGTTGTAGTTCCTTCACACAAAAAATAAAACATTAAATCTTAGTACAACCATTTGCTATAGAGTGTTATTAGATTTGTTTTCTACTTAAAGAATTAAAGCAGTGGCATAACTATAATGGTGCAGAGGGTGTGACTGCACCCAAGCTGAATAGGGGTAAAATCATGGCCCACATCTTTTTCCCCTTTTATCAGTCTCCACACTATTTTTGGGTAGTTTTATGCCTTACGAAGTTTTTCCTATAACTAATTCATAATTCTGTCTTCAAACAAATTCACTTGTCAGTGTTGTAGTAATTGTAGTAGAATTTTTACTAATAAGATTCCCGAATTCCTTACCTATTTTTCTTAAACAGTTAAGTGTATCTCTAAATTGATTTCAGTCAATATCACAATCTATAAGAATATTATCAACCAGGACTATGTATGGGAGGGGGTGGGGGGGGACTCATACTAAATTGTATAACTTTTAACCAAAATATGCATTTAAGGGGAACATTTATTTAAATCTCAATTTTCATCAATATTTGTTCTGTAGTTAAAGAGTTATGGAAGCTGAATATTTTACAATAAATTATTTTTTTATGAAAATCGTTCAAAATTGTCTAATATTGAAATAATTATTATGCAAGCTTCTAAAATATTTATTTTGTTAAATAGTTTGAAACAACATATTATTTAAGTTTTTAATTAATTTCTGAGGTAAATTCTTATGCATTAGCATTGTGAAATATTTTAGTTTCTGTAATTCTAGACAGCTGCAAATACAGCAATCATGTATACATCATACCATAATACAACTATAATACAACTTAAGAATGTCCAAAAATAAAATGGAGTAAATGGAAACTTATTACTCAGAATACATGTAAAAAATGTTTTTTCATATTAATAAAAGAATTCTACTGTATAATAGTTTAGTTCTTTTTAGGGTTAATTATGGTAGTAAAACTTGGATGCTTTGTAAACAACAGGAAACTTTATGCTTTTGATTCTAGATGCTTGAGCAGTATCTTGGACATTAGGTGGTTCAACTTTTGAGTAATGATGAGGTTAGGAAAAGGAGGCTGCAACCTCCTTTAAGCAGCATATTGTGCAGAGAGAGATTCCATTGGTGTGGCCATGTTGCCCATATGGATAGTTATAGATTAGCAAATAGGGTTATGAAGAGTGTGCCTAAAGGCATCAGAAAGAGGGGGAGACCTAGGATGCAATGGGCAGACAGTGTCAAAGAGGACCTTGTTAGAATTGATGTGCAGTGGCCAAATGTAGCAGATGTTGCTCAAGACAGATATGCTTGGAGAACTAAATTGCATGGTCTGGTTGAATCTCCTTAGCCCATGGCTGCTTGAGGATGATGATATCATTTCTTAAACTTCAGTTGTAAAACACTTTTAACCAATAATGTTCAGACACAATTTCAGCTCTCTTATAGGACCACATGTTCCTAATAGAGCTAGACCATTTGCTGTTAATAAACATATAATCTACATATTCCTATACTAACCATCAAGTGAAACTCACATATATTAATAAATATGCTGGTGTTTATAGTAAGTGTTAGTTATTTTCAAACTATTGAGTTTTCTTATCTTTAGGAGACATTGTCCACTGCTATTGCAATTACCAATGATAAAAGGGCCATCACTTGTTTTCACAAGTCAGATTTAGTACCAACTTCGGCATTTAAAGTCACCCAGCACAAAAGTAATATTTCCTTTTTTGACAGAATTTCAAATATTCTAAAGTTGTCCATAAAATCTTTTTTTTTTTTCCCAATTTAATTCTGGAATGCATGGAATTGCCCAAAATACTGCCGATGAGGGAAGTAGATTTTTTTTTAACTGAACAAAATTTAACCATTTTCAGATTTCCTGCAGATATTTGTTAAATCCTCTTTCATTTAACCTAAATATCTTGCTTTAATTTATAAATAATAAGTATATACTTTGAGAGTTTTTCACTTAACCAGTTATCCTTGTGGCCCCGTGTGCGGGAGAGCCATACCCTGTGCACGTTAAAGAACACGCTGGTTGGCCTTGACGGGAGGCTACCATCTGTGTCCCAACAGCTGTTCCAGTGGGTCCCCTCCCCCAACCTTCTCTGAGCCTTCGGGGTCCATGTGACCTGGCCATTTAGCCCATGGTGTGCAAAAAAGTGCCGCTCAGAGGTAAAACAACCCAACCCAGTTATCCTTAGTGACCAAAAAGTATTTTTCAAGTTCAAAATCAGTTAACTTTATTAAGACTTTGGAGACTAATATGTCTAACTTGCAGTTCAAACAGTTTTTTTTTTAACTCATTGTATGTTTATTCTACCTCAATGGTTTTTAAAATAGTACCATTCATTGGCTGCCTTCCAGTGCATTATTAAGCACATTGACTGATTTATAAGGGACTTTGTTTTATTTGATGATACAACCTGTAGTTACATCAGGGAACCTTTAAATTAGACCTCATTGGATTAATATTGCAAGTAATTATATTGTATAGATATTATGTTCAATTGTGATATTATAAGAAATTCACTCTTAATATAGTGGGATCAAATTTAAGCTAATATTATTTTTATTATGCCATGAATTACAGAGCTGAAAAGAGATTGAGAAAGGGAAAAAGAGAAAAGGGAAAAGAGATTGAGAAAGGGAAAATATTGCTGTATAGTATATCCATCTTAATAACTACACGTGATCTTTTAGCAGCACACTGTGAATATAACTGCTATTCTAGCTTTCAGAGACTTCAAGCACCAACTGTCAAAAAAAGAAAACTGCCTATAGCAATATTTTTATAGCTCTGCACACAAGTAGAGGAAGGAAATAAGTCTACTTTTTAGTCATATGATTACTTCCTGCTTCTGCATAGTAGTAACCTATCCTGGTTGAGTTCTGTTTCATTCAGGGAATCAAATTGGTTTTGAGTTTTTTAATTCCATGTTATCTCTCTACAAACTATTGACTTTTGCATCATTTTTCAATTAATGTCTGCTGCAACAGTAATGATTTATAAAAAGAGCTGTTTATTATGGAATTTTTGAGAAAGGTAAATTAAATATTTTTGTTTTGAAAGACTGATGCATAATATCAGTGTCTCGCAAACTTTTTTACTCTGCGGCACACTGAATCTAATTTTTTTTCCACGGCACACTGAATCTTTTTTCCCGCAGCACACCTAAAAAAGAATTTTTTTATGGTTACGTAAAAAGAGGAAAATTGAAGTTTCGTTAAATGCATTTTTTAAAAAATAAATATAATAATAAATATAATTAATCATAACTTGGTGTTTGTTTTAAATATTTGTCCATTCTATGGCTTGAAAAAATCAAAAATTAATACCAAAATTTGGAAAAAGCTTAATAAATGCAAGATCCCAGTTGATAAAATCTGAAAGATTTTTATTAAAGCACGTCGATATTAAAGCACATCGATAACACAAGTCAAGTCGGAATGAAATCTTTGGAATATCTAGTGTCAATTTGAAAATCTCTCGCAGCACACAGTTTGCGAGACACTGCATTATATGGACAATCTGTTTGGATGTAGCACTGTAATAGGAAAATTCAGGAATCTCTATAGTTCAAATAAAAAAGTCAATAGATTAATCCTTTAAGTTCTGAATTTGTTTCATATAACAAGGTTAGAAGTGTGATGTTGTTTGACCCAAATAATTTTTGCAAAAGTAAGTTGAAAATAATGAGAATAGAGGAAAAAAAACATACCAAGTTAAAATAAAAAAAAAAATTCCTTTATTATAATGAGTTCTCATATGAGGAAACAATATTTGAAATTTTGAAGTTAATATTCCAGTATGGGTACTTGAAAGGGTTAAGCAATATTTTCACTAGAAATTCAATACTTTATAAATAGTTTTGAGAGTTTGTGCAAAATTTCTTATACATTTTCTGGCAAAGAAATGTAGAAACTGTGTGCTGTTTACCATAAGTGCAATGCAAAGGAGGTCACGAGATTCGTGATCTATCCTAAATACAAACAGCATGGCAATGGTCCACAGTTGACCATCAAATGGGAAAGATGTGCAATATAACCAGCATCCAAAAAATTTTTTTCTCAGGTATTATATTGGGAACTCTCCCTCATACACGGAGGAGCATGCCTCTTGGCTTTGGAGATCCAAAAGGCAAAACATTTTTGTATACTAATGAAATAGTGTGATCATCAGAAATATTGCTGTATGTGTTTTATGCCAGATTAAAAAAAATAATGTTTTAATTTTGTTTAAAATAAAGCATATTAATGTTAAAAATGGAATATTTGTTTTAATAGAATTGAATGTTAATATAAAATGGTGTTATTGTTGGTGCTAGGTAGACTAGTGCAGCTATAACCAAAGTTATGGAAACCAAGAAGGACTGACCAAGACTACCATCTCTAAAGTTTATACAAAAAATAAAGTCTTGACATCTGGCAAGAGTAATTGTAGCAAGTGTCTGACACTACAGGAGAGGAACTTTAGAGCATTGGGGCAGGGGTTGGCTCAGTCAGTAATTCACCAGGATTGTGATCTGCAGTTCCCAGGTTTGAATCCTACCTGTGACAGCATTGAGATTTATCTCCACTAAACCCCCATCCTGCCCTCAGTCAGAAAGGGGACACCTGGGTCTTGGGAAGGCCTACCATCTGTTGGATGGGATGCAAGTTGTAGCCCTGTGTACAGGAAAGCCATACCCTGTGCACTTTAAAGAACAGACTGGATGGCCTTTACAGGAAGCTTACATCTGTCTCCTACAGCTGTCTAGTGGGTCGCCGTCTTCAACCTTCTCTAACCCCTTGGGATCCATGTCACCTGGCCATTTATCCCATTGTGTACAAAAAATGCCACTTAGAGATAAAACAACCCATAGAGAATGTAGAAGTTTGCGAAGTCAAATCATTGTTCAGTTGTACACCAAATGACCACTGCTTTCAAAATACATTGAGACATGCATATCACCAATGTGCAGTGAACTCTGAAATTTGGCAGTTAGTACCCTATTTGTAAACCATTAATGATGTCTTCATTGGTATTGGGATAGGTGTAAGTAGACTATAGAGGACTGACAAAAGGCTAGAGATCAAATGAATTGTAATATGTACTCTGTTTTGCAGAAGGCAGGGTTAGAATGTGGGGCAAACTGCATGAGGTGATGGATTCCAGATATCATATCCACTGTACAAACTGTTGGAGGAAGAATCGTTGGGGAAATTTTCAGATGCCATGGATTGAGTGTACTAATATGTTTTGAAGGGTTTACAGATTAGCAGCTTATACATCAATCTTTCACAAGTAATGTGAGCAATGACTATTCATGCTTTGGCTACTGATCAAAGAACCTAGGTTTTTGAGCCTTGGATAAAACATGGATATTTTCTTGTGTTGTTGCTCTGCTGAGGTTTCTCCTTCCTCACTGATCTTCTCTTTAGCATATGATATTGTCTTTTGTAAGACATCTGTCAAACAGCTTCTTGTGAGGTAATTTATTTATAGGTTGATTATCAATATCAGGTATGTACCCAGGGGGTTGCTTTTATACCCTCCCCCCTAAAAAGAATAAATGAATAATTATAAAACTATTAAAATAATTTAGGATTTTTAATCTTAATTATATATATATGTATTAACTTTATATAGCCAGTGGATTTTTTTTTTTTGCATATTTTTCTTCAGCTCAAAAATATGAACATGTTAAAAAAAATTTTGAAAATATAAACAAATGAAATTTCATTTATTTAATCTTGTAACAATAAATAATTTGTCATGTGTTCACTTTATAAACAGAGTTCATTAATGTTGCACAATAATAATAGGATCATGCAATTATTTGTATATTTTCTAAGAACCAGTATTTTTTTTTTCAAGGACTGGTGACTGATTATAGACCACACTTTGGGAAATGATTTATGTTAAGACTTATGAAAGAAAATTTTTGTGTGTTTGTGGTTAATTATTAATGTATTACATGTAATTAAATGCATTGTCAACAGTAATGAAAAATATTGCACTTGCATTGAATTTTCTCATCTGATATTTTTTTTCTATTTTGGGCTGCTCCCAAAAATTTTGTTTCACCTCTATCACTACAGATATCTTAATAAAAAAATAAATAAATACCTCCTCAAGCAGCTGCTTGCCAGAGAGGTCTGACAGGAGCCTGTCAGTTTATATGCCATAGTACAAGAACTGAGATGGCAGGACCTCAGCAGAAAAACGACACATACATCCATGCCTTATCCGGGGCTCGAACCCAGGTCCCTAAGATCAGCAGCCAAGCGCGCTAACCACTCGGCCACAGGACAGCTGTGCAGATATCTTATCACCTGCTATTTAGCTCCTGGATGTGGACAAATGGTCTAGGTAACATTCATGTACAATAATTTGGATTTATTAAAATTCTAAAAGAACACAAACTGGCTATTGAGTATGCAAATTGCATTATGCACCTCAAGATGAATTATGTTTTTCTTTAGAGGTTTCAACACTGAGTCTGAGATTGTACTGCTGCAAATGGAGTATTATTGGTCTAGTGTTTTCAAGGCTTCTAATGTGAAGCTTTTGAGATATTATAAAAGTATTAAATCACACTCGGTGAAGCCTTAAACACATTTCTGTTAATTAACCCTCATCAAGCATAATACAACTTATAGGTATTAGAAACATTCTTATTAAACATGCCACAGTTGTTATTCAGCATTAAACTCTAGGAAATTCTGTATTTGTTCTAAGTTATACAGATGTATGTTATGTATAACTAAAAAAATAAAAGAACATTTACTTAGATTATATTTCATTAAAGGTAAATGTTCTTTTGGTATTCAACATGGTCTATTTCTGTCTGTTCTTTCAGAGAAAGGTGATAAACTGAAGTTGGTTTTCTTTCGTATTTAAGAAAGTTAAACATACAGAATATATTTACATATCAAAACCAATAAGCATATTAATCTACTTTGATGGCATGTTCTTAGTGATAATGTGAAACTGCTAAGGACTTGTTGATTGTATGATGTGACATGAGCTCGTTATGGAAAATTAATATGAATTCAGGTGTAGAGCAAGCCACCTACTCACTGTTAAAAGTTGTTCTGGGAATGAATTTTTTTTTAGCATTGTGGTGCAGACTGGTTTTAACTTATGAATTTATGTGAAAGTTCATGGTTTTTGATTATTAAATAGTAATGTGTTAAACTGTGATAAAAACTTTATTTTAATAGTTTTTTTTGTTCTGTTCGTGGTGTGCACTATATTAGATATAAGTAAATATTTTTTTATATATATACAAATATTACGAATATACAAGTAAAATGTTTTGAGTTAATCTCCACTGAATTTATTGCATATACTATAAATCTTTTTTTTTTTAATTTAAAGTTTTACAGCATTTAGTAGTTTTTAGTGTCATTTATTTTGTACTATATTATATATTATTTAAAAATAGAAATAAGCAGTAAATTAAATGCTTGAGACTAATTCTTAAGTTTAATAATACATGTTTTTAAATACATGAAAGTTCAAAGTTAGAAATTTAATAAGTGATATTGTATACATGATAGAATAATCTTGCCATAATTTTTGTTTCATATTGTTTTGTATTAAATATTAATCTTGTAACTTTCCCAAAAATATTTTTGTACTGCAAAATTTTCTTTTTTTCTCAGGTACCATATTGGGAACTCTTCCTCGTACACAGAGGGGCATGCCTCTTGTCTTAGGTGGAGATCCAAAAGGCAAAACATTTTTGTATACTAATGGAAATAGTGTGATCATCAGAGATATTGCTGTATGTATTTTATGCAAGATTAAAAATTAGAATGTTTTAATGTTGTTTAAAACATACCCATTTTTATCATTAATATGCTATTTGTTTTAAATGAATTGAATGTTAATAACTGTATCAAAGCTAGTAAAAGAAGCCATCTAAATTAGTTTCTCAAATATTTATCTAGTGAAATGATAGTAAAACCCATGTTGTTGCCATTAGAGCATTGGCAGAGTCTCAGAAAATAAGAGAAGTTTTTTATGGACATATAACACCATTCTCAATGATGTTACTTTTAATTATGTGATCTACTTTTACAAGCTCATGATTCATTTTTGCTGCTCTGCAGATCCTTATTTTATGATTTACTATATACACAGAGATCCTCTATCATTCTTGTATATATCATTATTATGCCTATTAAGGTGTACTCTAATTTGAAAGAGTTTATAGGTTAATTAGCACTCCATAAGTGTCAATTCTTGGTCTCAATTTCATAGTATAGCTCAGTATTTTCCAACTGCTGGGTCATAATCTTGCTTCAAAAATTATACTCTTTTATATTTTCAGGATATTAATGTACTAAAAGGGAGAAGGCTTAAAGGAGTACTAAAATTATTAGTGTACCACAGGAGCACATTCGTGTAATTTGCTAGGCCATGCAAGTAATTTTGAGAATTACTTTTAGACCAGGTGGTTGGCAAAACTCCTTCATTTATTTCATTGACTTACAGTAATGCATGAAGGATTGTTGCATACAAGTGCAATTCAATGAAAAAATAAGGATAAGATAATTATTCTGTGTGAGACTTGGGTTTGGATTGTTTTACCTCTGAATGACACTTTTTTTGCACAATGGGCTAAATAGCCAGGTCACAAGGGTTCAGAGAAGGTTTGGGTAACTGGATGGGAGATAGATTGGAACTTTCTGTCAAGGCCATCCAGCATATTCTTTAACATGTACTAGGTATGGCTCTCCCATACACAGGGGCCATGGCTTAATGCCCCATCTGATAGACCATCAGACCATTCCAAGCCCATTGGTGTCTCCTTTCTGACCAGTTGCAGAAGTTGAGTGGAGATAAATCCCAATGCTATCACAGGTGGGACTCTAATCTAGGAACTAAAAATTATGAGCCTGGTGCACTTACAACTGAACTAATACCTGCTCCCATGAGGCTCAGGACTAATCCAGATTAATCCATGGTGTGTGTAATAGATTATTGATATTCTTGTTGAAGCTTTGAAAGGTTGAATAGTGAGAAATGGCTCAACTATGACTAACATCAGTTTCTTTTAAACCTATTGTATATAATATCAATTAAAATATTGATTTTTTTTTTTTTCTTATAATTGTGATAGTTTTAATTTATTTAAAAAAAGGTAGTTATTTAAGTCTTCTTACATGATTGACATCTTTTGATATCTTCATTTACATTTGTGTAGAATTTGCAGAATAAATTGCTCTTTATTTTGCTATCTAATATGACATCTGTTTTAGTAACTTCAAGGTAAAGTTCACTTTTCATTTTTGTTTGCTGAATAAAAAAAATAAATAAATACCCCCTCAAGCAGCTGCTTGCCACAGAGGTTTGACAGGAGCCTGTCAGTTTATATGCCATAGTACAAGGTCTGAGAGGATGGCAGGACTTCAGTAGAAAAACAACACATACATCCATGCCTTACCTTGACTCGAACCCAGGTCCCTTAGATCAGTAGCCAAGCGTGCTAACCACTTGGTGATGAATTCCAGCATACTGTTTAAAAATAGTTGAATTTGAAGTAATTTATTTTTTTGGGTGGGGGGGTGGTGAAAAGGAACTCTGATAGTGAATCAATGGGTCCGAGCATTACCCTAGTGCTTTTGTATCAAAAATGAAATAAGCTTATTTAAAATTTTAGTATATTGTAAACAAAAATTAATTTTTAAGTGCATTGACATTGTATTTTTAAGGACTTCATCCTTGAATTTAGTGTTTTCTGGGAAATTGCATGTTATATAAAATTTAATTTGTTCAATTTTTTTATTATTATTATAACTCTTATGGTGAAATAAGCTCACTGGACAAAAAATTAGTCACCCCTGGCTGATTGTCACCTAATAGCACGTAACGCCTCCGTGCAACCGAAGAACAGCCGAAATCCTGTCTGGCATGGATGCCACCAGTGTGCGGATGTAGTGTACATCAATATTCATCCACTCTTCCAGCAGCAAATTCTGCAATTCAGCCGGATGGCTGGGATGGCGCTTCACTCGTTGCCCCAAATAGTTCCACAAGTTTTCTATGGGATTCAAATCCGAGGATTTGGTGGGCCAGTCGAGATGTTGAAAGGCTTCAGAATGCTCATCGTACCAATCCGACACACTTCAAGCCCTGTGCATGAGACAATTGTCATCTTGGAAGACTGGGGTATCCTTCTGGGGTTCACAGTGGAGATGCTGCACAAAAGGCATCATGTGGTCTTCCAGTAGCTCCATATAGCGCTTCTGGTTCAATTGACGTCGCCACAACCAAAGGACCCATTTCCTCTGACATGAAACACCCCCAGAACATCACAGAGCCTCCCCCAGCTTGAACAGAACCTTGCACACAGTTCGCATGGAAGACTTCATACAGCTTATGATGTACCCATCGCCTTGCATCATTCGAATATAAGCAAACACGCGACTCATCCGACCAGATCACATGCTTCCAAGAGTTGACAGTCCAGTCTTTGTGGTGCCGCACCCATTGTAGTTGTGCAGCCTTATGCAGAGCTGTTAACATGGGTCTCTTCTGTGGTACTCTGCTCCAGATATCCATGGCATGCAGTTCCCTTCGGAGTGTTCATTCAGAAACAGCTTGCTGTAGGCTTGCATTGACTGACTGGAACAATTCCTGCCTCGTTGCAAAGTGGTTTGCCCTAATAGTACGTGACACACTGTGGCGGTCCCTATTAGTGAGCAGTCTTTCTGCTGTAGTTCTGGTGATGATTAGCAGTGGACTGTGATATACGCCACTGTTGGAAGACCCTTTGAACAGTACGTTTTGACACACCTGCAAAGGCAGCAACTTGTATACTATGCCCTTTGGCTTGGCCAAATGCAATAATACCTTTTTGCTAGTCATTTACATCTTTGGCGTGACCCATGTTTCACTGAGTGACTAACACACACATGGCACACAATCACTTCTTGTCACTGTATGAACCCTGTAGTGCATGGCACAGTTATTTGTAGAACACATTTATTACTGGTGTGCCCTCTGTTGCTGTCGAAAAGATGTAACCCTCTTTCAGCTGGAGATGACTAATTTTTTGTCCGGTGAGCTTATTTCAGCATATAATTTTTTTTAATGGAGATGTGCAATATTTTTCATCAGAAATAGGGATACCCAGAACAGATACAAATATTACACCAAAGACCACATCAATTAAATGGGTTCAAACCACAAAGGAAGAAATATATATAAGTATGCATATAATGTACGGAATCTGTGAAGAAATGGAAAATTTTTTAATGCTTTGCAATCCAAAACATTCCCAGTAGTTTCTCTTCAAAATTGTTAAATTGTTAAACTTTGTGGTGTAATAATTGTAAAAATACTGCATTCTTTCATACTTATGAATTTGCTAATCAAGTTTTTTTTTGTCAATTCCTAATTCAAATACTGTGTTACAGAATCCATCAATATCTGATGTTTACACAGAGCATTCTGTTCAGACTACAGTAGCAAAGTATTCACCCAGTGGATTTTACATTGCTTCAGCAGGTATGTTTCCAACTTTTAGTGAAAAAATATGTAGTTTTATATAGTGGCACTGGATATAATTTTTTTATGTTGTCTTTAAAGTTTATTTTAATATTCTATTTATAATATTTTTTTATTTTAATATTCTATTTATAATTTTTTTATTTTAATTTTCTATTTATAATATTTTATTTTAATATTCTATATTATTTATAATTTATTTAATTTTCAGTTAATAACTATTTTTAAGTTCTACTGCTTGAACATTTGCAGCACTCAGCCACACTGTATGTGTAAAATATGTTTTGCCTGGATATATTTTTCTAAAAATATTGGCTTTTTTTCTTTGTAAAAACTACTCTAATCCACCTTATCCACAGTAACCTTCACATTGTGTATATTTGAAATATTGACCTGTAGATAATAATATTATAATCATTTCCAGTTTAGATATTTTAAAGATGACAGTGATTAATGAAAAAGTTATTGCCATAAAAAGTTGCAGTTAAAATATTTTATGCTTAAGCTATATATGTGTGTGAGTATTTACTAAATAACTTAAAATTTGAATTTTCAGATCAGTCTGGAAAAGTTAGGATTTGGGATACTACACAGAAGGAACATATTTTGAAAAATGAATTCCAGCCTTTTGTGGGAACCATTAAAGACTTATCATGGTCACCTGACAGTCAGCGTATTGTTGCAGTTGGGGAGGGAAGAGAAAGGTTTGATGTATTCTAATTTTAGAAAATCTCTAAATATTGTAAGTAGGTGAATCATAGTATTTTACTATCATAGGAGAGGCATATATATTCAGTTAATGTTGCACCAGGGTTATAACTAAGGCATAAATTGTTTTAGTTTTACCCAATTTTTACCTCTTGAATAATTCTAAAAAATTCAGGTAAAACCCACCAAAACACAAGGCTAAGAACAGAATAAATATAATAAGCTAGGAGCTCTATAATTCGATATTAGCACTCTTGAATGTCAAATATAACGTTAGAACAAAACTTGCAATGAGCTGTGTGGGAATAAGAACCTATTGCTTCCTAATAAAAGGGCTTCAAACTACACCTAAACCCAGAATAAAAATTGCTCTGAAACAAGCATTTTGCTTGAACCCAAACATGAACCCATTTTTTTTTTCTTGTCCTGAAACCTGAATCAGTTTGAACTTCCTAAATAGTTCAGGTTCAAATTCAAAATAATAAAATTTTTGAGAAAATTTTTAGATTATTATTCTTTGCATTAATAATTATATTGATGGCTGTTTGTTTCCTATTATTAGATATATATATCAGTGATGTAGTGTCAGGAAAGACAATTTTCTGAAGGGAGATTCAACCTAATAAGCTAAATGATTTTAGTTAACATTTAGTTTGAAGAGTAATAGATAATAAGGAGTTCCATTGTTAAAAATGTTCATCAGCTATAATAAATAATATTTGTATGATTTGGCTAAAATTGTATTCTCGGTACTGTCAAATTAACTGTTTTGCTAGATTTGAATAAAATAACAGTTTCTATGGATGTGACAGTAAGTCTGGCTATTTTACACTAGACAGCTTTAAGCTAAAAAAATTGTACATATCAGTCTTTCAAACCACGATAGTACCTTTACAGAATGTAACAACCATTTTCTTCATGTCTAATATATGCTCAGCAGCCACTTAATTATTACTGTTCCATATTACGTCAATATCAACTCAGAGAACTCGGTAACTTCTTAAATAAGCTTTTTATGAACAAATGTGACTGAAGATAATTTAAAGATCTCGATCAAATCTCTTTCAATCTCGATTTTCAACACTTTGTTTTGTATTTAGAGAGTTATGGAAATTGGAATATTTAAAAGCAACTATGCTAGCTTAACATTGTTACTGTTCAGGTTAAAATTACTGCTCTGAAAAGTTAATGAAAGGAAGTTAAAATGGAAGCAATTAACCATTATACTAAATTACTAATACGTGCAAGAGCAATATTAGCAGTTTTGTAATAATTATGCTAATTTTAGGCAGTTCTGATTGCTTATTTTTTTGAAATAGCTAACTTGCTAAATGTTTCAGCTTCCATAACTCTTTAAATACTGAACATGTATTACAGTAAATTTTCCCCATAATTCTGTACTTAAAAAATGTGGAGTGAACGGACCTAGCTAGGTTTGTATATAAGAAAAGACATGGATATCTGTATTTTTCTTCTCGTGCCAAGTATTCTCTGGTGTATTTATAGTAAGTATTGATAGTCTTGTTTCAGACCCTCATGGCAGTGGGTGCCTGATGATAATTTTTTGTGTTCACTTTCAAGCTGTTGTTATGTTCAATAGCATGGAGGTTAGCATTTCTCAAAATAGAAAATGGATATTATATAAATTAACTTTATCAACATAATGGAATGTAGCTTTAAGATTTACCATAAATTTCATTGCTTTTTTTTAACCTTTACCACATCGGCCCAGAACTGCTCAAATTGCAGGTAAAAGGTAGTGAAGAGGAAATAATAGCATTGATTGGATGAATCCATTTAAAATTTCTGCCATTTTGGGTTGATATGGTACTGAAAAGGTTAAATCTTTTCCAAGGCAGCATCAAATGGATGATTCTGAACCCCTCCCTAATATGTTATGTAACACTTCTTTGTACATTTTATGTACAATTGATTCAGTGAAGTATACCTGTAGTATCTCTAGTTCATACTGAATTGCATTCATTGATTAAAAAAAGTGCACATAAGATTTGTATATATATCTGTAAGCCTAGTCTAGTAATTTATCATTAAGTAACACCACCCATGATTCCCCCCTCTCTCTCCCAAGTAGCACGATTACTGTGATCCCCTTCTACCTTTAGCTGTATGTATGGGCTACTCCTTATTTAATATTCTCATAATCTAATAGAATCTCTTCCATTCAAGAAGTTTTTTTTTGTGTGTCCATTTAACTGCCTGTAGGAACTATAGATCTTTGATTAAATTTTGCAGGTTCTTTCAACAATAAGGTATACAGATTTTTTAAAATATTGTAGTAAGGGCATGGTCAGATTTTCTTGGATTTCATATTTTTGTATTTTTTACAAAAAGGTTTTGCCTTTCTGCAAAAGTTCTTACAAGAAACACAAATTGATACACAAATATATATATAGTACTCCTTCCCTAACTTGGAAAAATTTGACATTGATGCAAGATATTTAATGTTTTGTAATTGCAATGTAAATTATGATTACTTTATTTTTATTAGCATCTTAAACTGTTTATTGGTATTCACAGCATCAGAAACTGTAACAATGAATATAAACCATAGTTATTCTTTGAATGATATAAATTTTTGTAATAGCATTGATAAAATTTGTGTTTATTTTGGTAAAGTCCACAAAGATCTCGGGGGGGGGGGGGGGGGGGGGGGTAATTATGATTAGTGTAACTTAGTTTTTCAAGGATATAGTAATTTGAAGCACATAAAGCATTAGTTCTCTGTGCCCAAGTTGTTTGTTGGGACACTATGTTGGCAGACACTGTGTAATATGAGAAAATATCACCATATCGTTATATTTATTTTATTACATTTATATGCTATCTAGGTTCAAAATGTAAATTTTCTGTAGTCCAACCAGTAAGATAGTAAGAGTTTCTTAAAAATGTCTTGTAATTTTCATAGTGATATACAAAGTTGCAATTTGTTGCTATCAATAAAAAAAAAAGTTTCAAAATTATTTCTGCTTTACAGTTTTTTTTTGCCTTATCTTAGATTTGGTCATGTTTTCATGGCTGACACAGGCACATCTGTTGGTGAAATTGCAGGCCATAGTAATTTAATAAATTCATGTGACTTCCGTCCAACTCGTCCTTTCCGCATCATTACTGGTAGTGAAGACAACTCAGTAGGCATTTATGAAGGACCCCCTTTCAAGTTCAAGTTAACGTTAAATGTAAGTTGAATGATATAAATAATATATCTAGAAATTTTAAGGTGTTTAGAAGTGTAGAAATAGTTACATTAAATTAGCATGTTCTTATATAAATTAAAAATATTTATAAACTAGTTGAACTTTTCCTCTGATTAAATTTTTCAGATTTAAAATATTTAATCTCTAAATAGTATCTACAGAGTTACCTGTTGGCTTTGAAGTCAATAAATAATTTTGTGGAAAAAGTTTTGCTAATGTGCAGGAAAACCACAGAACTATTTATTGATTTATTGACTTCAAAGTCAACAGGTACTTTGTGGATACTATTTATTGGTTAAATCATTAATAACACTATTAGCTTGGGTAACTTATTTATATACATCTTACTCAGTGCAATATTAAAAAGAAATAGTTGCCTTCCTCAATCATAGATGGTGCCAAGTGCAGCAATGATGGGTGATTTGATAAGATCACATTAGTTGAAAAAAGATGGAGCCGGCATACCCTCGTCATATATCTGGAGAGACATGGGTTCAAATCCGCTATGTTGGCAAAACTTTTTTCCACAAAACTATTCACTGATATTTAATCTCATTCTTTTGTGGGATTTATGAAATTTTAAAAGACACCATGTTAAGCAAACGTTAAAGCATTTCTTCTGTGGATTGTATATTAACTGAAGTTACATTTACTACATTTCAATTGTATTTGATATAATCATATTAGAAATTCAGGTTGTAACATAGGCAGTTGTGTCACTTTAATGTTTACAGTGTGTCACTTTACAGTGTGTCACTTTATGTTTTAGCAGTGTGTCACTTTACAGTGAGTTCACAGGAATTCCTAAGGAATAACTATTCTATTAATCGTAATCATTTTGCCAGTTTCTGGATATTCTACAGATAGTTGTAAATGATGTGTTTATGGACCACCTACTATGCAGTAGATACATCTTTATGATTTGACTTAGGTCAGACATGGGTAAACTATGGTCCATAGGCCTCTTGTACCCCTCCCCCACCAGTTACTGATACAAATTTGTAAAAGCGAAAATTAATGTATAGGGGACAAGAATTCCAACTCTGGTGAAGCAAATTCTTGTTAACATAAATGATATAAATTTATTAAAATTAATTATGTTTCACTTTAGATTTTTTTATTTTTGGCTTTGGTTATTTATGTTATTGATTATATACACTGCTCGACATAGAAAATTCCACAGCAGAAAGTATTTGTTGGAGTGCCATGCAAATAGGTGGGTATATGTTGACAGTTGGGTTTTGTAAATGAGTGCAGTTTGAACCAATCACATGATGGGTGAGAGATAATGACAGAAATGCTCAGCATAGCTAAGTTTGGTTGACCTCACTGGGCATGTGGACCACTGCATCAGAGTGATCTTGGTGGTGAAAGCACATGTAAGGAGTGAGAATGCCTGGGAAATGTCACTGGGAATCCTGCCATCACATGAACACCTTTACTAGAGTTTTTTCATCAATAGGACTGTGTGGCTGGTTGGTCCCTGCATTACATCACAGCAGAAACACATCAGGATGCTACAACTGTTGGCTGAATTTGACAACAGTGGTTGGAGGAAGGTAATGTGTAGCGCTGTAGTGGGACTGATGCACGTAGGTGGACATCTGAACGCCTCAATCACCACATTCGACGTCAAGCATAGCAGCCCCACAATCCACAGCAGACAATATTCAACATGGTGTATGGATAGCTACAGACATCCTCATGTTGACACTGTGAATCGCAGATTGACTACCACCATTGCGATGACTACCACTCACCACAGCACATTGTTGTGCAAGGTTGAAGTGGTGTTATACCAAACATGCTTTGTGGGATGAATGGAACCATGTTGTATTCAGTGGCGAGTCACTCTTCGGTCTCAGCACTAATGATCACCAATTGAGAGTCAGGAGACTTAGTCACTGGGCTGATCTTGCTGCCATCTGGAGTGTGAGTGTCATATGGCTCCTCAACCTGGTGTTATGGTTCAGGGCACCATCAGTTTTAATAGCTGTTCACAGTTTGTATACATATTGGGTACAGTGACCATGACAAGATGTCAATGGGGTGCTGCAGCCCATTTTGTTGCCATATCTCTGTGGTATCCCTGATGCCCAGTTTTAACACAATAATTCTCACCCTCAACACAGCCAACATCAGCAAACAATTCCTACAAGGTGTCCAGATACTGCCTTGCCAGCACAATTCCCAGACTTCCCCCATTAGAGAACATGTGGGGCATCATTGGCAGATGACTTTACTCCTCTGCACTATCCCCTCACAATGTTGATGAATTATGGACACAGGTCGACACATGGCCTGTAATATCTCAGCACACCATCCCGAGACTTTTCCACTTGATGCCATGCCATATTGCCGAATGTTTAGCCCAGCATAGTGGTCATACAACCTGCTGACTCGGGCTACATTATACTGTCACCTCACCCATCACATTCATGTAATCCCTCAGAAATTAAATCACTTCTTTCTCACCTACTTGTCTGTTTATGGTAAGTTTCATCTCATTTTGATCATTCCTTCTATGTTGAGCAGTGTATTTCTTTGATGATTTATTTCCCTTTCATTTGCAGTTTCCTATGCAGCTCGCCTTTCCTTATCGGTTTCTGTGCAGCCTGTCAGCTAAAAAGTTTGCCTAGGTCTGACTTAGGCTGTATGAAAAATAGCAAACTATGAAATTATGGTTTTTACCATCTTTCATTTTAATAATCTAGTTCATTTTAAAACGTGCATCTGTGGTAATGACTTTTACCTCTGTGTTATGTTTCAAAGAAATTGTGTAGCACTCCCTCAACTTCTGCAGCAGTGGAATTAAAACTTTTTACCACTTTATCATTTGAAAGAAGTTTTTGCACTTACTCTCCATTATCACCATGGGTATTATAAATTATGGTTATTAAATGAGTTTTAAAATTAATGAGAAGTTATTAAAATTCTTTAAAACTGTTGAAAGGAAATTCCTTCATTTGTGTGTATGTTTTTAAGAAATGTAATTGAACTCCCAGAGAACTTTTTACACATCACGGTTTGGGCACCTCTGCTGTGTAGGATGGGCCTATGGCTCCAACATTTCTAGAATGGAATTACACAACTGCATACAAAAAAAAATTTTAGTAGCAAAGTATATCTTTGACAGGTTTTTTTTTTTAAATACCAGATTTTATTTTTTCCTGAAAATCTCCAAGAAAGAGCACCTATGGAAACTAACCTCTATTTGGTTTAGTGTTGTTCACTACTAATATTTTCAGTACATTTGTTGTTACTTATATATTATTATATATGTTATTATAATTACATTTATGTTACTTTTGTTTACCACAATATGGCCTTAATTGCGTTGCACCATAAAATCTCAAACAACTGTTGTTTACACTGTTTTCACTCTGAAAACTGCATATTCTGTCTGATTAGCTTTTTATAAATACTCAACATTTAAGTGTAGAAATCAAAGTCCATAAGATTTAAATACTTTAATGTTTAAATAACTTTGATCCATTATATGAAAAGGCACTGTATTATTAAGTGTATTGGGATACTTAACATCATGGAAGGCAAATTCAAAGCCTAGTAACTTCTAAAATTAGTTGTTTAAATTTTTTGGAGTAGTTTAAAAATTTTAATAAAATCTAAATCTTAAATTCTTCAGAAAGATTGAGGTAGCATAAAAATTGAGGAATTGGATGAAAATATTTAGTTTTAGGTGTGAGACATACTCTTGCATCTCTTGCATACTCTTGCATCCTTCCAAAATATGTCAAATGCTGTTCCAGTTTTGCTAATACACCTAGTGCAATCTTGCTAATGGGAGACTGTGCAATTTACTTATTGTTGAACTTTACTTTTAGTATATAAATAATGAATGCTAGAATATTTTGCAGCAGCATAGATTATCTAAGGAGTTTGGTAAAAATGATACACATACTTTAAAAACTATATTTATTATAATATTCGTTATTTATGTTTCGATTTGTTCAGCATTATACCATTAATTTATGTAATATATCTATTAATATATTATTAATGAATGGTTCTTGTGTATTGATTAATTATTAGTGATTAAGTTAATTTCATTAATATCTAAAGAGGAAATTGCATTTGTTGCTATTCCCTAGCAATTGTAAGGTTTGAATTTTTAAATATATTGATTATTCTATTTAATCATTGAATGGTGTCTACATAGTGATTTTGTTAATTATTAGCCATGACATTTTTTTAATATCATAATGTACACATTCTTTAGACTTTCTGCACTGTAAAATTGTAAGTAAATAGGTTTAGTCTTATAACAGATTTACCACAGCTGAGTTTAATTAAAAACTTAATCACTACCTTCGCTGCATTTGTTTCTTCTACAGGCAGACAACAAACTTAAGTGCGAGTTTTCTGACACCATTTTAACAATCAAACATATTTTAATCTCATGTCCATGTTTTGCCTTTGAAAGGCATATGTTTTTTAACCATCATGATTTTAAGTCCAAACCCCTTATACTTGGATATCTGTTATCTGATGACTGTTGTTTTACCTCTGTATTTAAATATTTACAATATGCTGGATATTTTACCTGACTTTGATTTTACCACCTTATGCCACCTTTATATAACCCAGGTTGCTTTTACCACCTTATATAACCCAGGTTGTTTAAACCGGGGATTATTTTGTTTTACTTTATACTTATACACTTTTTTATGTACTTATACAAATTTGGTTGTGAGTTGCACGTCTTTTATCCTATATATTGTCTTTTGTTTGGCACATTATGGCCTAGTTGCCCACACGCCATAAAACCCAAAACAACCAACTAACTATCTGAGCTGTTTTATTATTGTTTTAGTAAATCAAAATAGCATTTTGATTGGTGAATGCAGGATAGTAGGGATGTTAGTCACTTCTTATAGTAATATGTGAAGCAAGTCCTTTCCTGTTGCATGGATCACACAATGATATTTAGACCACCGTAACTTGATATGTTTTGACTATTAATGTCTTCTTATGTTATTATGCACAACTTCTTCAGAAGTTGAACTGTTACCCAACTTCTGAAGAAGTTGGGTAAACAGTTCTGCTTCGGAGATACTACTTCAGATATTACTATGGAAAAACAAAAAGAACCTGTGAAACTCGGATAAAAGAACATGAAAGAGATATACGGTTAAATAAAAACAAACCACTGCATTGGCAAGAGTGGTTTCTAATACCAGAATGAGCCCAAGATTTTAACTGACCAAAATTATTTGTGCCCCCTGACCAAGTTTCAATTAGATCTCACTGAACAACTGGTGATATACCAAAATAGAGAAGCATGCTGCAATGAAGAAATTTACCACCCACGGAAACTGCTCCTCGATCAGCGCAGTGCTGCTAAAGCATCCACACCCCTACCTGAGGCACATGGGCAGGAGCACAAAATTTTAACAGCCTCACCCACTGCAAACTGTATGGCACAGCCGCACAACACACATGAATATAATCTTCGAAGTAGAACTGTTTACCCAACTTCTAAAGAAGACGTTAATAGTCAAAACATGTCAAGTTACGGTGGTTTAAATATCGCTGTATGATTCATGCAACAAGAAAGGACTTCACATATTACTACAAGAAGTGACTAACATCTCCAATATCCTGTATTCGCCTATCGAAATGCTATTTTGATTTACTGAAACAATAACAAAATAGCTTGGATAGTCATTAAGTTTTTAGATATAGTCTTGTTATGAAATAAGAAATTTAATTCATAAATCAGCTAGTGGGTGCCATAAAATGATCACTAAGGTTTTCCATTCAAATGATCAAAGTTATCTTGTTTCACTCATAATGAATTGAAGCTCGCAAGGTGTTGAGGAACTGTGTAGCAATGGCTAATCTCGGTAGGTGCATGATCCAAGTTCATGGTATGTGTGCATTTTTATATTATGGAAATTTGATTTGACTGCTAATAATTAGCATCTAACAATCAGTAATCATCATTAAATCAGTACTTAATGAAACTAATATTGCATAAATTAATACTATAATACAGAAGTAGCAGTAACAAATTCTGATTTTTCACTCTGAAAACTGCATATTCTGTCTGGTTAGCAGGTTTTTTGAGAAAGTGCTTGGATTCTCAATGATGATTCAGCTTGGAAAGCATTGGCTTTGTGCTTTTAGATACTGTTCAAATTTAATTTAATCACTAATAATTAGTAATTTTTAACCAATTTGTATTCATTATACATTAATAAAAAATCAGTGTTACATGTATTGTACCAAATACTGTATAAGTGCTCATAATTGCTTCAAATTTTCTTTCTTCCAACTTGTAATTTTAATGAGGTTGGTAGCTCTGTCATAATTTGAGTTTTGCATCTATGCATTGTTATTTTCTCGTTGTATATTGTGAGTGTTTTGTATATTTCAGGATCATACTCGTTTTGTTCAGTCTGTAAGGTTTTCTCCAGATGGTGAACTGTTTGCAAGTGGTGGTTTTGATGGCAAGGCAAGTAAATATTTTGTAATGTCAACATTTATATTAGTTATATTTTCATTAATCATGCAATTTTTTTCTTTTAAATGCAGTCCAAAGATTTTCAAAAGTAATTGTATGTTTTATGATAAATATTTGAAAATGCTAATAGTGAATTTTAAAACCTAATTTGGATTTTATACTTGTAAATCAACTAAACTTAAAAATTTAATGAAAACACATAAAACGTCTCCATTATTAGTGATGATTAATATTATTTTCATTAATTTTTCATTATTCATTCACTTCATTAATTAGTAAATTAATTTCATTAATGTATGATTGTTTAATGGCATCTGTATTTAGACATTCTCTAGGCTTATGTTGTGAGCATATGCAGGAGTATTCTTTTTTACTTTTCACCTGCAAAATAATTTTTATTCCAATAAATAACCTTTTGCACATTCCATTTTTCTTTTTTTTTTGCACTTAATGTATTATAACTTCTTCAGCATGTAAAGGATTTTAAATTCATATGAATATTTAATGTGATCAAAATTAATTGTAATTAAATTAATTCTAATAATAAAGTTTCTTGGCATATTTCAAATCATTATAAATATTTAATTAGTTAGTTCTAATGTGCTAAAAGTGGGAGTCAAGTAAGAAGTTAATATTTTGTCTGTCCTAATTCTTAGAAACTGATATTATTTAATAACAATAGCCACAAATAACTTCGCTGAATTTAATTGCTAATAATCTGGCAAGGCTGATGGACTAACTGGAATGCCATTGTGGTAAGAGAAAAATACTGTTCTGTTTGGAAAGCTTATATAAAAGTTACATTTATAAGTTGCTATTGTGGCAGTCTCCCTTAAATTTAATATACAATATGAGAAATATATCTTACCTAAATTATATATTTTGCAGTTGGTTTGCAAATTATTCTTAATTGCAATTATTGTTGAGCAAAGCAAGCTTGAGCCTGATGCAAAATTAAACTATGTCCATCTGTTTATTTGTTAGCATATTTATTGCTATATTATTACAGTTACAGCTAAACAGACATGCTAAGTGATAAGAAATTGGAACATCTTTTAGTATAAGTGGAGGCAAAGAGCCTAACGAATTGTGATAAAATTGGCTAAATGATTTTTAAGCAGTGATAATTTACTAAAGTATAGCAGACAATGAGCATTCAGGTGAAGCATAGTAGCAGTTTCATTTCAATTTTTCACTTAGAAATCTCACCACTGTTGTATTTGCTTCATTCTTTGACAAAGATTTTAGGTTTTTTGCACCTTAATTAAGCAAGTTCATGTTTATTAGCTATTATAAGATTTGAAGCTTTAAATCATGCATTCTAAAGTATGTAACGTAAAATAGTGAGTTTTGGGTCTTCTGAAAAAGGTGCAGAATTGTTTTGGAATGTTGTAGATTGTTGGTTTGGAGTAGGAGAATTCCATGTCTTATGAGAAGAAGAGAGATGCATCCAGTTCCATTTTGAGCCTTGTTATATATCTATTCTAAATTATCCCAGTGCTCATTTATGTCATCTTGAGATTCAAAGATTTGGCATTTATATATTAACTGCTAAAAGCTCCTTGTTTTTCTTTAAATTCAATCAAATAGTGGAAGCTAAAAAAATTGATATAAGTACAATTTTAATTTTAAATGATCAGGTAAGTCTAGGATTTTGTAGATTACACTTGTAAAAACCCTTTTTCTGGGGTACACGGTGAAACTTTTTTTTTTTTTTTTCAATTCATGTATTAAAAGTAAAGCTTTTATTTTTAAGCTTTGAGAAACTTGTTATATTTCATAGTAGGAGTTAAGGAAAAGCCACATAACTGTATCTATGTTCAGCACAAATTTAAGTTTTTTTAATACTCTATGAAGCAGTTGCTTGAGGGGGTATTTATTATTTTTTTTATGATTAATGGGTATAGGCTACATTTTTCTAGATTTAGATGGTGATAGTGTATTTTGTTTTTAGAATTAATGTTTGTAGTGACATATTTATGACTTTCCTTCCAGATGTTCCTGTATAAAAGTGCTGATTATTCTAAAGTTGGGGAATTTGGAAGCCCAGCACATGGAGGAGGAATTTATGGGGTAAATTTTCATTAATTTCCTTTGAAGTGAATGTAAATTCATTGACTGATTGCACCATCGATATGTTTTAGATTTATTTTCTGCTTTTTTGGGGCACATATAGGAAGATAGGTATTTTTTAAAAAAATTTTAATTTGTTTATATTTTTTCATACAGAAAAACATTGTAACAAATTGATTTCATTTTGAACAAAAGAATTCCATCAAAAGAAAATGCCAAGTTCATTATCATGTATAATAATCATTATAAATTGTTTCAGTTACCAAGAATACAACTTGTCGTGTAATAACATTTATAGGATGTGATATAATGCAAATTTTGCCATTTATAAAATTCTGCTGTTTCTTTTAATGATTGTATTTCATTCTTGCTGAATCTTTCCTCCATTCTTTACATTTTAGGTAGCGTGGAGTCCAGATGGCAAACAGATTCTCTCGGCATCTGGAGATAAAACATGTAAACTATGGGATGCTACAACTATGTCTGTTGTCTCGTAAGTATAAATAATTTCAAACTTTATTTTTGAATTTTTTAAAAAGTATTTATGGTAAAAGAATATTTGAAATTAATGTCATAGCTGCTTACTCTGAACTAAATTTCATTTTGCAAGAATATAAAGTTATTGTATTAAGTGAAATTACATGTCCTATATAATTGAGATTTAAACAACATTTTTCAATTTATATAAAAAAGAAATATAAGCATATTTTTTGTGTTTGATCATTTTGTAATTGGTGTAGTCTGTATCTAAGTTGCATGAAAAATCCACTCTTACCATAGCAGGTGTGTTTTAGTAGTTTACATTTTACAGTTATCACATGTTAGAAACAAAAAACAATAACATTAAGAAAAATGTAAATGTTTAGTATTTTAAATTTTGCATTTGCTTACGTATTTTGTTAGTAAAAGGAATATTTAAAAACAGGCTACTTTAGGATGAAAAGAGAATTGCACATTTTTCCTATTCAAATGATTGGATGTAGTTTACTGCATAAGAATAGATAAGTTCTTTTAATAATTTAAAAACAATATAATGTAGCAATGATACTTGTTATGAAGCACTTTACTCTATGCTGAATCAAAATGATTTAACACTGTCCCTCCCTTTAAGGTGAAGGGACAGTGATGTCAGTTAATTGTAAAAAACAAATTTATGAATGATGCAATTGAAATACCATATTTATTTCAGTAGTAAAGTATCACAATAGATGTCCTGTAGACATGGGACTCATGAAATATTCAGCTCAATGATTAACCAAATCGTACACCATCATCTAAAAACTAATTTTGAAATCTGCCATACTGTGATTACTAATTTTGTAGCTTTCAAAAGCCTTTTGACCCTGTTAATTGTCATAATTTATGATTATGAGATTGTATGGCATACTAAACAGATTAGTTAGCTAAATGGAAGCTCTGTAATAACACTGTCAATATGTGAGAGGGTAAGGCTTTGTACATAGCAGTTGGTTTAACATTGTTACTGGAGTTCAACAAGGGTGTATTTTCTCTTGAGTTTGGCTATTGATTATGTTTTGTGAAATTCACTGCAAGAGGAAGATTTTGGCCTTAAATAGTTTAAAGATTTGAAAATTTCTGATTTAGATTATACTAATGATTTGGCTCTTTTGACAAATGATGTCGATGTGATGAACTCTTTCATTAGAGCTGTTGACGTGACTGATATTGCAGTAGGTTTGGTGATAAACAGAGGAAACCCAAAATGATGAAAACTGGTTAGACAGGTTTTAGTTCAGTTACTTTGAATGGTTTCACCTTTGGGCAAGTGTGTCTAATTATCTTGGGAGCCATGCAGGTATGCTTGGCAAAAGAAGATGGCAGCAATTCAGGAACTGAAACTTATCAATAGTTTATGGAACAGTGGAGTGGAAACTTAAACATATACTTCTGCAGTCTATGCTAAATTGGTAATATAATTGCACATGATTGATCCAAGGATGCAATAATGGATATATTTTCAGGTTTAACATGATTTTGTTCAAGCAGAATCGACAGGTACAAAATTTTGTTAATATTTTAAATGCAGATTTTTGGGTTGTATTAAAAAAAAAAATAACTGATTGCTAATAGGGGAAAAAATTGGAACATTATGCTTCAGAATGGTTACCATTTTATATACTACTAGAATCTGGAAGGTGAAAATAAGTAAGCAGTGAATTCCTCCAAACTAAAGAGAACAGGAGACAAAATGCACCCTTGTTGAACACCAGTAACAATGTTAAATCAACTGCTATGTACAAAGTCTTACTGTCTCACATATGACAGTGTTATTATAGAGAACTTTCATTTAGCTAACTAATCTGTCTAGTATGCCATACAATCTCATAATCATAAATTATGATGATCAAGAGTCAAAAGCTTATTTGAAAACTACAAAATTAGTAATCACAGTGTGGCAGATTTCAAAGTTAGTTTGTAGATGATGGTGTGTGATTTGGTTAATTATTGAGCTGAATATTTCATGTCTTTTGAGCATGCAAAGATGTAGAATGTTCAAAAGTGGCATCCCATTGCCTCTGATTAAAGGAACATTTTTTTCTATCAGTAATGGTCAGTCATTTGATGCATTGATCAGTTATGTTTGTTATATGAAGAAAAGTTCCTGATACAGCACTATTTATGGTACTTCATTTATCCACCATGGTACTAGTATGCCAAAGTGGTTCAATAAATGATGCAAAATCAAGTGTTTAATTGACACAGATTCTAACTACTTTACAACAGCAGTAAAAAATTTAAATTTAATAAACTTCTCAATATGAATCTAAAAATGTTTGCATGTGTTTGAATGAATAATCAATTAAAGAACACAGCTGATCTGAAATTTCTTTTACTGTGTTAGAATTCTGATCAATAACAGCCATATTATATCTGATAAACATTCCAGCCATCAGATTAAATAGGGGGTGAATAATTTAATCACAGTTCATTGCATGTAATTGCTTCAGCATAAATATATTGTCTGACATGCTACTTAAAAAGATTTGATAATTCTTAATATTAGAATGTTGCAGATGTTTTTCTTTCATCAGTACTCTTGTAAAAACATACGTTTTGATCAATTTTAATGTGTTTTTCTTTTGAAAGATCTGTACAAATTTTTATTAGCGGTTTCAGTACTATGTATGGTTTTATGTTCGTTATTTTAGGTGTATTTATAAGTTCACATTTAATTACAGAGAGTTTCCTATGGGTACTGACATCCAAGATCAACAAGTTAGTTGCTTGTGGCAAGGCCAGTATTTGTTATCAGTATCCTTATCAGGTTTCATCAATTATCTTGATCCAAATAATCCATCTAAACCTCTCAGAGTTGTAAAGGTAAAATTGTTATGTTTTTTCTTGAATTTTATTTATAATTATCTCTCTGTAGTTGGTTTTCATCTTGTTTAGATAATCTATTGTATTATGGTAAAAATATGTAAACTGCAGCCTTTAATAACTACACTATACATATGCATATACTATGTTACATGACCACTCATGTGCTCATCAGATAGCTTATGAAACAAATTTATTATAATTATTTTTCATTGGAAAGAAAGTTCTCTGAAAGTATGGTGCTAAATGTTATTTTCCTTGGATGATGAGAGAAGTGCATTTCCACATTCAAAGATAAAAAGTATTTGAGCATTGTAATCAGTTGCTTTGTACAGTGTGAGACATTCTCATTTGTTTCCAATAAGTTGCATGATGTAATTAATGGTTTGACCTCTACAGCACCAAACCTGAAAACTGAATTGGACCTGGTGGCCAAGCTTTTTTGAACCATGTTCAGTAAAAAAATTAACATGAGAACGTTTTTGCCAGATAAGTAATAAAAGGAGATAGAGTATGCTTATACCAAATTGAACAGCATTAAATTCTGGATTTTATGAAAATAAAATATCTAACAAAAACTAGAAGTACATTAATTTTAAATATTTTGTTTAGTGATGTAGTTAAAAAGCATCTGGCAATGCTTAATAAAAATTTGTTTGAAAAATACTAATGGACCAAAATAATAATGCATATAAATTGAAAGGAAACTCTTTTTTTTTGAATAATAGGAAAATGCTTACTTCAAAAAATATTACTCTTTTTCTATAATTGCTTCCACAGTTACATACTTTAAAAAGGTCCCAATTTTGTCAACTGTACTCAATCAAATAAAAAGCTAAACTTTAGAATTTTTTTCCCCAAATAACCAATCATTAGAAAGATATTATATCCCAAATGAAAGAGCATTTAATTGTGGTTAGTAAAATGGCAAAATTCAAAGAAAAAGGCAAGTAAAATTTTATGAGCATTTTTTTTAGAGAGTTCCAAAGTTTTGCTATATTTTTTCATTTTAACTTCAGTAAAATTTATAAAAAAAATTGCTGTTTTTTTTCTAAGTTGTTTTAATATAAATCATAATATTTCTATTATTACTTAATCCTTTTTTTTTTTAGTGATTTATGCAAACAATGCATAATTTATGTTTGGATGTTTTGGCAATCAACAAACTCTAAAGATTATATCATGCCACAAAACTTTATTTGCTTTAAAAACAAGATAATTTAAATAAAAACTGAAAAATATATAATTGAAAAGAGTTAAAGAGCTGTGAAAAATATTAGTGTTTCAAATCAAAGTTTATTTCAACCACTGAAATTGAGATCAAACCATTCCAGATCAGTTTGCATTAGATACTTCTGTGAAAAAAGTTAAATGGTTTAATAACATTATTTTATATGTATTCTATTTATTTTTCATTGTGAGACATTTACAAAGGATTTTCCCAACTGTCCAATGTGATACACTCCTGTTTATTCTCCATGTTGATTTATGGACTTCATAGGAGGACAAATGAACACTCCCTGTGTTTTTCTTACTGACAATAGGCTTACATGTACTTTTTTCCTATACACATCCAATTCCTAGAGAGCGGGGCCGGGGTGGCTCAGTCGGTAGTGCGTCAGGTTAGAGTCCCAGCTGAGTCAGCGTTGAGATTTATCTCCGCAAAATTCCCCGCCCTGCCCACGGTCAGTAGGGGACACCGTTGGGCTTGGAAAGGCCACCGCCGTCCGTCGGATAGGACATTAAGCTGTGGTCCCCGTGTGCGGGAGAGCCATACCCTGGCACGTTAAAGAACACACTGGATGGCCTAGACGGGAGGTTACGATCTGTCTCCCAACAGCTATTCCAGTGGGTCCCCTCCCCCAACCTTCTCTGAGCCTTCGGGGTCCATGTGACCTGGCCATTTAGCCCATTGTGTGCAAAAAAGTGCCACTCAGAGGTAAAAACAACACAACCCAATTCCTAGAAATGTCTCGTACCATGCATAAATTTTCCTGCTATTTGGTGATTATGTTAAACTTTGTCCTCTACAGACAGTAATTGGAGATTTTGTTTCATGAAAACAAAGAATGACACTTCCACAGACATTGCTTTCTTTCAATTAAGGAAAATACAGTGAAAAAAAATCCTTTGTCTTATCAATTTTCATGTTAATGTGAAATTAAAATTTGGTCCATTCTGGCAACAATACTTTTGCACATAAAAATATTCTTTTAATGCAATAGAACATGAAAAAAATTGCTTAATGCAAAAAATTTCTACAGTCTGATGAATAAAATTTAATTAAAACTAGTTCGGATAGCACAAAATATATGGAAAAATGATAGATGTAATCCTAACTACTGTTTGATAAATTTTGAACAGCTTCAAATTTCTTGAAAATTAGCTAACTTAAAATTCAAAGGTATAAACACAGGATGCTGAATTAAATAAAGAGTAAAATAACTCTAAACACTGTACCATGGGGCTAGTTCAGCACCTATAGGGTTTATAGAATTTAATCTTTAATTAGTTAACTTCTTGCTAATTGCTAATCACTTCAAAACAGTTGTAAATTAGTGTGACCAGATTTAAAGAAGAAGACCTGATAACTTCTGAAAACTGAATTTGAAGGATTGAGCAGATGTCCCCACTTTACGAGGTCTGTGCGCTCTAGTTTAACAGCTCACAATTCATTACTTCCATTATGAAATTTTAGCCTCAAATTTTCAGTCACCTTCATTAGCAACTGAAATATTTTGTAACATTATTGCCACTATTATTTCATTAGTAAAGATCTGTTCATGTTGTACAGTTAATTTAATATTTTAAAAAAAAGTCTAAAAAATTCTGGGGACATTTATTTGTTGGAGACAGAGCTTTTTATCCATGGACTGCACCGGAATATGGGAATGTTGATTTACCCTACTGTAATAAACCAGCGTGTTTTAGAGTTGACACTTAGGATGCAGATCAATAATTTTTGTCTGTCTTGTGATAGTAGTTTTCTGCACTCTATTCAGATTGCTATCCTTGTTAACTCTTGATCAGGAATAATGCTCATAATAAAGGCTGGATGGGCTCAGATTCCAGTTCTTTAATCATTAAAGAGAGTTATCATTCAATCTTTGTCTTAATCTTTACTCTCAAAATTTTGCGAAGGCTATGAATAGTGTTAGAAGTCAACAATGCAGTATAGCCATCAATCTACTAACACAAAATTCTGATGACATGAAATTTTACAGTAGTCCTCTGCCTTTCATGTTAGCCATCTTGCACTGTAGATAGCTATTGCACCATCAGTCTGTGGTGACAGCTATTAAAATTGCCTAAAATCCATATATCTTACAAAAAAAATTCCTGATTCATACTTGCCAACTCTGTTTCTTTGGGAGGTTACTTATTTTTGACCTGTTCAGATTAGAATTGTTTTTCTTCTAGTTTTCAAGTTAATACCATTCTAGCTACCCTTTATTGACACTAAAAATCAATCCATATTGAATGCACAGTATTCCCTGTTAAGATAGACATCAAACATTAATTAATATATTCTGAAAAAAATTCATCGCCGACACAATGGGAATTGAACCCGACACGTGGTACAATGGTAGTGCACTCTGGCATGAATCTGGAGAGATGTGGGTTCGATTCCCGCTGTGTCGGCGAATTTTTTTCAGAATATATTAATTTATTGCCACTTATTTAGAAAGCTAAATATTAAATTTGTCATTAACATTAATACTGTGGGAAGTAATGAAACTAAAGACCATAAAATTATATACAGTAAAAGTCTGTTACAATGAAGTTCAAGGGATTGTGAAAAAATGCTTGCTCTAACAGACAACTCATAACGTAGGACAGGCCCTTGATTTTCACCTATGCAGATAAAAAACATTAAATTGGTGATTACACAATAGTGAGTGGTAATTCACAAGTTGTCATCATATGAACCTCATGACTTGACAATTTTTTCTCCAGCACCTTTGATTTAAGGAGAACAAAGGTAAAGGTTGTGCCAATACTTTTGAGCAGTGTTTTTAAAAAATCTGAAATCCTTTTTGATATTTTTTTAAATTTAAAAGTTTAATTTTAAAATGAAAAATCACTTGTTTATTTATCCTATTGATAAAATCATAACTAATTCCATAACAAAGTTTTTTTGTATTTAATGCAGATGTTTCAGAATAAAGTTTATTTCTTAATTGTAGTTGCAGCAATAAATCATGTTCTGAATTGTAGTCACAGTAATAAAGTTCTGAATTCTGTCACAGTAATAAATGTGTTCTAAATTGTAATCACAACATTAATTGATTAGAAAAAAAATTCTTATAATTTGAAGAAAAATATATGGTTCAGCAAATAAGTGATTTGGTTTTAATTATACATTTTTTTTAATTTAAGCTTTTTTCTGTTCAAATAATTATTTTTATACATTACTTATGTGTTTTAAAAATTTTATGTTTTTCATTGTATATTTTTTTCATATTGATAAAAATGTTTATTAGTTATATTTTCTCACGCTTTAACAAAGGTGTTTTTTTTTTTTCAATTCAGGGTCACAATAAATCCATTACTGCACTTGGAATAAGTCCTGACAAATCTACCTTATATACAGGAAGTCATGATGGTTTTATTAATATCCTTTCTGTGTTTCATCTTTTTTATGCTTTTGTACATTCCAAGTACTCATGTTTCTTCACTATAATCTTGAGCTATATAGTATATTTTATGAGTTGTATCAGACTTAACTAGTTCATATTCAGTATATACCTTTAGTGCACATTTTTGGGACTTGCACATACTAAAGGTAGGGAAAAAAAGCAAGAAACCCTAAGATGTAGCTGAAATAATGTGTGTTAAATTGTCTTAGTGCCAGAAACTTGCAAGCCGACTCAAAAGTCAACTAAATATTATATTTTTTCATTATGCAATAGTTCTTGAGGTCATGAATTTCAGAGATGATATTTTGTAAAAATATCCATAAAATAAAATGCAACATAGTTTTAACTAATTAAACATAAAATAATGACAAAATGAATTTTGAAGGATTCTCGAACATGGCTAGGGCTAACCATTCTGTAAAATAACTACAGATTTTAGACCATGGGCATTCTGTGTGTACATGGGGGAAGAAAAACACTATTTAAACAGTTAAAGTGAATTTTCATTTGCCTTGACTTGTTTTACCTTTTTGGGATGCAGCATCTGGTGATCAGGATAGAGTGAAAGGTATAGGCCACAGCAATCAAGTTCAAGACATGGCAACAAATAGTGAAGCAATGTATACTTGTGGCTTGGATGATACTGTAAGGTCTATCAGCTACATAACTCACCAATATGCGTAAGTTGTTTAAATGACCTAATGTTTTATGTATTTTGTAATTTTGAACTAGAAATTACTGTATTATAATGTATATAAGGAAACTGCAATTCAGAGTAAAGGAATCAACTTATTTTCTTATGTGTTGGAAATTTATTTGAGGCAAGAAAGCAGTGGAATGAAACTTGACTATCAAAAATAATGAACTGTAAAGAGAGGACACTTGAAAGATTGCATTTTCAATTATTTACGTAACTGTTGTTGCCTCTATATGTGGTGGTGGTGAGTGGGGTCTCAGTTGGTAGTGTGCCAGGCTTGTAATCTGTAAATCCCATCTGTGCCAGCATTGAGATCTACCTCTGCAAAATTCTCGCCCCACTCTTAGTAGGGGACACCGATGGGCTTGGAAAGGCTGCTGTCTTGTCGGGTGGGACATTAAACTATGACCCTATGTGCAGGAGAGTCGTATCCTGTGCATGTTAAAGAATTCGCTTTATGGCCTTAATGGGAGGCTACCATCTGCTTCCTAACGGCTGTCCAGTGAGTCCTTCTCCCAACCTTTTCTGAGCCTTTGAGGTTCTTTGACCTGGCTATTTAGCCCATTTTTGTGTAAAGTGCCACTCAGAGGTCAAACAACCAAACCTTTTTATGTGTGCACTTGAAATTAGAGTTTGTATTTGATATTGAAAAGATGATCTTTTTCATTTGTGTTGTTGATGTGATTGGTTTTAGTGTAGAGTTGTTTGGTTAACAAAGAGAAAACTGAAGTATTGAAAATTGGTCATGTAGGTGGTGCATCAGTTCATTTGAAAGGTTATGCTCTTGAACAAGTGTTTTCATATATCATGAGAATTGTGTAACAGATACTGGTAATGTGCAATATGAGGTAAACAGAAGAATGTGCATTGCTGTTGGGATTTTTAAGAATCTATAGAGATGCTGGAAAGATTGATATGAACACATAAGGACTAAAAAAAAATTAGACTGTATAATAATTTGGTCCTTTCTGAAATTTTTTGGTAGTGGAACTTGCTGCCTTTGATTCTAGATGCTTATGCAGTATCTTGAACATTAAATGGTTATTACTTATAATAGTCAAATGTGGTTAGGTGAAGTAGTCAGTAATCACTTTCGAGCATCTTCTTGTGAGAGAGAGACTGGTTTGACCATGTTGTCCTTAAGCACAACTATAGATTAGTGAATAAGGCTATGAACAGTGTGCCTTAACAGCCTCAGAAAAAGAAGGGAAACCTAGGACCCCATGTGGACAGACAATGTTGAACAGGATCTTGTTAGAATTTGCCTACACTAGTCATATGCAATAGCTGTAGCTCAGGATAGATGTTTGGAGGATTAAACTAGACAGTATGGTTCGACCTCTCTAACCCATGGTTGCTTGAGAATTATGTATGTAATGGGAATAATAATCCAAGACCAGATGAATCTGAAGTTAATTTCAATTCAAATGCATTTGTACGTAACTGATGTTGGAGCAAGTACATCATCATGTTTTGGTTTTTGTAACCTAGCATATGCAAAACGTTATTGCCTTAGTTCAGTATTGCTTATAACGTAATTTTTTCTTTCTTCAAGTAAGTGGCTGCAATGTTTTAGGTTCTGCTTTGGTTTCAAAGGTTACACATTTTGAATTTAAGTGTTTAGACTATTAAATGGAGAGTAATAAATTTAAAATCTTTTTATTTGTAATAATACTGAACTCACTCAATGATTTGAGCCACCTACAAGATTAATGAGTTAGTCATCACAGTATCAACATTTCCTTTTTCCATAATATTTTTTTATTGAAATTGATGTGAAATAGTAAATAATAACATTCCAATAAATGTAATATATTTAATACATATGTTATAATGTTTGTGATGTGTACAATATTTCCTAATGCTTAGTAATTTTTTTAAGCTACTTTATTCTGTTTTAGGACAACAGATTTAAAGATGGATTCTCAACCTAGAGGAATTGCAGCTGGAGAAGGTGGTACTATTCTTGTAGCTGGAATTAATGATGTAAGTATTCATAAATTATTTACTAATCAGCCAAAGTTAAGCGAAATAAATAAGTTCTTTGATCATAAAAAAGGTAATTTCCAGTAGACTGCTATTTATATAGACAGCTGCAGTTCAGACAGACAATCTAGGAAACTGAATAGTCCTCATAAACAAAAACTTTTTAATTCTTTTGTAACATAATAATCAAAACTATACACTAAAAAAGTTTGATTTCAAATTTTCACTTCACCTATCAACAAAAATGGTTATAAGACAAAAATACATATAGTAGTAGTAATATTTCATAGTACATGTGAAATTCATGAAACAATATGTTTGCAATTTCTAGTCTTGATCTTTGTAGTTGATTGTGCACTATATTTAAAATTATAAGACTTGTTTGGTATATGTCTGAAAATGCTCAAATAACTAAATTCAACTGGTGAAGGACTTCGTGATTTAAAATGATATATTTCCAGCGTGTTCTGTCCCTATTCAATATATTTTATCTTTCAATCTCCCTATAGATAATCTTTGAATATTATTTTGTTCTAGGCAATTTGTAATTTAGTATTTCAATTATTTGTTAATCTTCCTCGTATAAATCATAGCTTTCCCCTGGATCAACTATGTTCTTAAAAAAGGAATGGTCAAATTCATAATCCATTCCTCAACACACTGTTATCTTCGCTTTTTATAGCACTTTTATGTCTACCAATATAATCAATAATTGACTTTAAATTTAGTTTTCTTAAGGTTTTCTGTGTTAAAATATTTTTCATTTTCAAGCTACTTATTTTGATTTCTTATTATCAGTTTTAGCACCTTTACCATAACTACCCTTCACTTGGTGGGGCAGGGGTGGCTCAGCCAGTAGCACACCAGGCTCATAATCTGCAGTTCCCAGGTTTGAGACCTACCTGGACCAGCATTGAGATTTATCTCTGCAAAATGCTCACCCTGCCCTTGATAAGTAGGAGAGGCCGATGGGCTTGGAAAATCTGTTGGATGGGATGTAAAGCCATGGCACCATTGCAAGAAAGCCATAACCTCTGCACATTAAAGAACATGCTGGATGCCCTTGATGGGAGGCTACCATCTAACTAACAGCCATCAAGTGGGTATCTCTCCCCTCCCCCAACTTTCTCTGAGCCCTTGGTATCTTTGTAATCCAGCCATTTAGTCTATTGTGTGTAAAAAGTGCCACTCAGAGGTAAAACAGCCAAACACTTCATTTGATTATTAAAGCCTTTGAGGATAATTATTTCTCAATTCCTATTAACCTTTTCTACACCGTCTCCTATCTTTTTTTCTTAAGTATACCTTTATTACTTGTCATATGCCTTTGTTAGGACCATATATAGCCACCAGCATCATCCCTCTTCCATTTATTTAAATACATTTTTTTTATTATATGTAAATCTCATTTAGTTTTATGTAATTGAATGCAGTACTGTGGCATTCACCTATGGTCCTCCATATATATGTATGTATGTATAACTGATGCATTTCCCTTTTTCATTAGGGGCGGGGGTGGCTCAGTCGATAGCGCGCCAGGCTCGTAATCTGTAGTTCCCAGGTTCGAGTCCCAGCTGGGTCAGCATTGAGATTTATATCCGCAAAATTCCCCGCCCTGCCCATGGTCAGTAGGGGACACCGATGGGCTTGGAAAGGCTGCCGTCCGTCGGATGGGACGTTAAGCCGTGGCCCCTTGTGTGGGAGAGCCATACCCTGTGCACGTTAAAGAACATGCTGGATGGCCTTGACGGGAGGCTACCATCTGTTTCCCAACAGCTGTTCCAGTGGGTCCCCTCCCCCAACTTTCTCTGAGCCTTCGGGGTCCATGTGACCTGGCCATTTAGCCCATGGTGTGCAAAAAAGTGCCGCTCAGAGGTAAAACAACCCAACCCTTTTTCATTATTTTTTCAGTGCATTTTAGGTAGTTAATTGGAATAAAAATGTATTTAATGATAAGCAAACCCTTTCTTTTTTTTTACATTAATAAGGTTAAAATTTAATTGTATGAGAGATATTTATTGGAAGACTCCTAAATTAGCAGGAATGTCCAAAAATACATTTAAATTAGAGGAATCGACTCTTATTAACATGAATACATGTTTTGATTCTTAATATTATTTTTGTTTCAAAAGTTTTTTTATTATATTAATTGCAGATAACTATTGTAAACAATGGCCAAAAAATGTCCACTCTTCCTACAGACTTTGAGCCTAGTTGCATATCACTTCATCCTCAGGAATCTGATATTGCAGTTGGTGGTGCCAAGGTAAGCTGCCCATTGTTTTTATTATTTAATAGGTGGGAGTAGAATATGGTTTGATTTTCAGTTTTTCCACATTAATTTCTCATTTAAGAAATGTAGAACCAATGATGGTTGATTTAGAATCTCTGAAAAAAAATTGTTGTATAATTTTAATTACCATGTAATAAATATTGCTTTTTGTTAAAATAAGTAGTATTTTAATCATAAAAACTTGCCAACTTCAATGATATATTTAAATCAAATTAATAATTGGGGGCAAGCAATGTTTTCGGTGACTAAAATTTGTTATGATCCCTGTTCTTTCTTTAGAATTAATGTGATTTGAATAAATGATATAATGAATGGTAATTCTTTTAACTTTTTAAGTGGCTTATAGGAAGAAAAGTATTTTTTGTGATTTATTTTTACTGCTGCTGATTTAGAATATCCTGTTTTGGAAGTCAAATTGTCACTGAAGAATCCTCTTATTCACGGAATGATGAAAGGGTTGGGGCAAGGGAATTTGAAGTGAAACCAAACACCTATAATTTCTATACCCATTGGTAACATATTTCTTAGGAAATGCATTAAAGTTATAATCTCTCCTTTCAAAGAGAGGAAGATCTCATATCACAGTTTTTCATTTAATCATGTGGCTTGCTATGAGAGCTTAGGCACACAAAATTGTTCAACACCATAGGTTGCAGGAATACAACCAGGCTGTGCAATTTCACAAGTCAGCTATTCTAAACAATGCCTTAAGAGCTGCCATAGATATCCGAAGTGTGCATGACACACCAGAGACTGATTTGAATGGTGACCAAAATACAGCAAGCATGTTTCCAAGCTTTGATGCAAAATATCATTTAAAAAAAAACTGTTTTGCTGACTATAGAATAGAACAAATCATTAACTATAAGTTACTTAATGGTAAGGTGCATTTGTATCAGTGTTTTCATTCATATTCTAGATAATTTATAGTCCAAAGTTAAGAGCAACAAGCCGACCTCATCCTGAGCAGGCTAAATCAGCTGAGGGGGTGAGCAGTTAATTGTGGCTGAACTCTGCAGGTCTTTGTTACTAGCAGTGAATTTCCTGTTTTGGGGAAGGATATACTTAACAAAAATTTGTAAGGAATTATTAATTCTTTAAAATTTGTGAGGAACTTCTAAGAAGTTCAATCTTTGCTGTGATCACAAAGTGAGAATCAGAATAAAACCTAATTCCAGTCTTCATTGACACACAGACTTCATTTATTCCAATATGTCCACAGGTTGGTTTGGACATTGGTAGTTTTCTTATTTCAATTAGTCTTCAAATGTTAGCAGATCTGTAGATAATTAGCAACATAAGCATATGAGTAAGAACAAATGCTGCAGAAAGGGTAAATAGCTAATTCTACTTCACCTATTTATTTTACTGTATTTTTTTAATTTTTGTGTATAAGGTACACAGTTCTGCTTGTTCATTTTGTCTAGTTTTGGAATTAGAAAACTGTTAAATGTAAAAATCAAAATTTCTCTATTTAATCTTTTATTGTTCCATTTCACCTATTTCTTGCTTCTGTCATGCTTTAAAAATTAAGGAATTAATTTTTTTTTTCCAAAAGAAAAAGAGAATATATCTAAAAACTTACTTTTAAGTCCCAAATTTTATTAAAAAAAGTTAAACTTTAAAAATCTCAAAAATAATGCCTTGCACACGTCATTACTTTATTTGGTGGGGAAATAAAACAGAAAGCAGGATATAAGGATCTTGAAAGTTTAAAATTAATCCCGAATTAAGCAAAAAACCGCAGAAGCAAAATTTTCTTCATGCGCAAATATAGTCAGGCAGAGTAGAAATTTAAATATTTCAGTTAATTTAAGCTAGTATTTAATACAGTTGGAATCAGAAATATAGTTCTTTGAGTTAATTCTATTTTTTTTTAAATAGGCCCTTCTAGCAAAATTAAGCTTTGAAATATGTTTTTAGGTAGTTTACAAAAAGAGATAATGTATTACTTTGTCATCTGTCAGTAGACATTTAATTTTTTTTGTTTGTTTTTGGAGATAAATTAAAAATTCTTTTCGGATTGGATAGTGCAAATCATGATATTTCATCGATACCTTTCAGAATCTTTTTGTAGCTATAATTGTGCTCTCTAATAGTGGAAAAAGTTGAAAATTGTAAAATTTCAAACTGTTGCAAATGATGTAATTTTGGTTGTGAAATGTGAATATCAGGAAATTTGCATTGACAACAATAATTTTCACCTTTGCCTCCAGAGGGGTGGAAAAGCGTAATTTTTGGGTTGACTAAGTATTGATAAACTATTATGATTCACACTTTTAGAATCTCCCAAAAGCTTTATTTGTGCCTAGTGGAAAAAATTTACAAGAATATTGCAAATGATCCATTTGAGTTAAAATTTGTTATTTTAGTGGTGGAGTGTGATGATCAAGGGGTTTATATTGGTAGCAACAATTTGCCCCTTCACCACCAGGTGGATGCAAAAATGCAACTTTTTGTTTTCAGAGATTAATGAAAAATTCTGTTTGAGTTGAATAGTTACTAATGAAATATGATGATTCATAGTTTTTAATCCTTCAAATGACCTTAATTTACCATTTTTAGAGGGTGCTAAATGTAGAAAATGTAAAACTTGAAGTAATATTGCCAATTTATATTTGTTAGAAATTCTTGTGATAGAATGTATTGTTGAATAACAGAATAATTGAGTCATATATGATTTAATTTTATTACAGGTTGGTTAAAATTCAACCAGTTGCACCTTTTTAAAATTTAGTATTTAATTTTGAATAATATTTGAATATAGTAATAATAAATAATTTTATATACACTAAATGATTTATTTGCCCTGTAACACTGTGGGATAAGAAAATCTAACTATTTTCATTTTAAGGGATAAATGAGATATGCTTTTTGCATTTTATAGGACTAATAATTTATTATTTACATTTTTCAATTACTCATTAGTACAAATTACTACTATTAAAGGGTGCAAAGTTTGGAAAATGACATTCTCTACTCTAATAATAAGCATCTTATATTTGCCAGAGACAATGTTATCGTTGTAGTTTTTTCTTTCTCTCCTGAATATTTTTATTACTTATTTTCCTACTGCTTTTCATTCATCATTTCTGGAGCGGGGGTGGCTCAGTCGGTAGCGCGCCAGGCTCGTAATCTGTAGTTCCCAGGTTCGAGTCCCAGCTGGGTCAGCGTTGAGATTTATCTCCACAAAATTCCCCGCCCTGCCCACGGCCAGTAGGGGACACCGATGGGCTTGGAAAGGCCGCCGTCCGTCGGATGGGACGTTAAGCCGTGGCCCCGTGTGCGGGAGAGCCACACCCTGTGCACGTTAAAGAACACGCTGGATGGCCTTGACGGGAGGCTACCACCTGTCTCCCAACAGCTGTTCCAGTGGGTCCCCTCCCCCAACCTTCTCTGAGCCTTCAGGGTCCATGTGACCTGGCCATTTAGCCCATGGTGTGCAAAAAAGTGCCGCTCAGAGGTAAAACAACCCAACCCATTCATCATTTCTTGGCTTATGCATTTACCAAAACATTTGTTCCACCATATCTTTCAAACGCGAAGGACAAACTTAATAATTTAAATGTCAAATCGAAACTTGCAAAGCGAGAAGTGTCATAGGCTATAAAAATTTACCCTATGCTTTCTTCCCTCCTAAAAAAGGGAAAATATCAAAATTATTCTGAAAAATGAAAAATCTCATTCAATCTCTATTTCCAACACTATTTTAACAGTTAAAATGTTATTGAAAAGATGTGAGGGCTCAGAAGGAGCCACTTTATGTCAAAAGAGATCCCACATAACTTTGGTCAAGGATTCATTATTCTTGATGATTTGAAATCTATCACACTTCTAGAAGTGAGTAAAAAATAAGAAGTGGGGGGAGACTGAATTTACTTTGTTGTGTAACAATTTCTTATCCATTTTAGAATTCTTAAAATGTGAAATGTTTGCAAGCTGAATCTTTTTTGGCTCCATTACCTTATTGGCATTCTCAAAGTGAAGGCCATGGCCCTTCTTCCCAGATCCAGGCCTAACTGACAGTTTTTCAGTGTATTTCAATTAACTTATCACCACCTTATATTACTTCCATGCAGAGGGCCATACCCTGTGCATGTTAAAGAACATGCTGGATGGGAGGCTCCCATCTGTGTTCTAACAGCTACCCAGTTCAGTAAATTCTTATGATTAGCAATGCTGCTGTCAAATGTTCCTGCTTTAATAATTTTTGTGTATTAAATGTTATTGTTAATATCGAGAGTTGGATAAATTTGAGGTATTCATTTTATCTTCTGTGGCATTTTTCTGTTAGAAACTTGCTTTCAACGTAGAGTTTTGAGTGTGGTTTTTCATTAAAATAACATGGAAATGTCCTTTTGTAATGTATATAGTGAATATCATTTTCATACCATTTTCAAGAGTTTGCTCATCAAGACATTATTTCAATAAAACAAAGTTGCTCCATTTAAAACACATTGATTTCTGTTAAATGGTAAAGATTATTTGCCAATCATCAAGTGACTATCAGTGATAAGATGTTCTTTACTCTCTTAAGCATCATAGCATGAACTGTCTAGTTAATATCATTGAAGATATGGGGAAATCATTGTGAATACAAAATGTTTCTATTACTGACCTTTCATTATCAAGTACTTTTATCAAACTAAATATTCTGATTCTCCCAGGCATTTACAATTTTATCATATAGATTTAATTTCCTTTTATTGTTTATGATTCTGTATATTATTTATCTGGAATAAAGAAAAGGTTTATATACCTCAATTATGTTTTAACAACATTTAAATAGTTTATTCCTCATACTGATATTTTAAAAAAATTAATATATTGATAATTTTATAATACATTAAAAAACTAATTATTATAAATTAAGTTTTTTTTTTTAAATTTGCATGTGCTCTTTGAAATAACCTAGCAGCACTTTTTTTATCTTGCACACCAGCATCAGTAACCTCCATTTGTCTTCAAAGTCACCCCCATTTGACCGTTGTTCTGATGATCTGGAACACTGTTCATAATTCTATTTACTAATCTGTCACATTGCCAGACCGACAGAACTTTTTCTTGCATAAGATAAATCCTCTGGGAACTTTGCCAAAGGAAATTGCCCTTTTAAAGGTTTATAAAATTAACTTGAAAATTAACAAAATATATTGTTTAATCACATGGCCAATTCTGTTAGTTACTTCAGGAAAATTGTTCTATAATTTTAATTTTCATATTAAATTTCTTTAAAATTAATTCGGCACTTGAACCCTTTTTACTACCTTACTGACCCAAGCTGCAGGTAGGAGGAAGGAATAACATTGATTAGACAAGGCCATTTAAAATCTCTGCCATTTTGGACCAGTATGATAGTGAAATGGTTAAAAACTTTTTTCAGTTATTGTAATTTTCTGGTAGCTGCACCTAAATTGCCTGGTTGGCCACACTTGAGAAGTCCTATTCTATTCCCAGTCTTCATGTTTTAGTATAAAATGCAGAGTCTACAAGAATCTTTTAATTTTTTTTAATCTCTTTTCAGGATAGTCATGTACATATTTACTTACTGAATGGTTACACACTTAGTCCAAAGATTGCACTGGAACATCGTGGAGCTATTACTGATGTTGCTTATTCACCAAATGGTACATATCTAGCAGCCAGTGATGCTAATCGCAAAGTGGTGTTATATAATGCTCTCACTTATGAAGTAAGTGTAAATTCAAAATATTATTTCTATAGTGTTTATAGTTAAAATTGTTGGGTTCTAATGAGAATTCCAAGATATTCTAAATTGTGCATGAACTCTGTGTCTTTACATTCATCAAAATCTTCAGTGGAAGCATAGCAACAGATAGTAGTTTTTCATAGTCTTTAATTCCTAGTTTAAACTTATTTTTAAGAAATCATTCATTAGTTCTATGTACTAAAAGAGTATTGCTAACATTCCTTGACGTAATAATCTTAGAACTTGCTATTCTTGTCATTGTCGTCATATCAAAAAAATTTTTTTGCAGTCTGGCATTTCTCTGTCCATTTCTGCTCTTGCAAGCTAAATGTTCAGATTATAATGCTCGGAATTTTGTGTAAGGATATCAAAAGGGTAATCTTATTCTAGAGTCTTTGTGCTACATGTAACTGCAAAAAAGAAAATGTTAGAATATGTACAATTGAAATCAGTGTGAGAGGTAAAGGCTAATAATATCTAACAGATTCTAATCACAGGTAGTGGAACAAAGACATGTTCCACATCTGCTGAGTTCTTAATCCATCAATACCAGTAGGAACTTCAGATACTAGTTTTACTGTAGATGTTTTTAAGAAATGGATAGATTAACCTTCCTGAGAATGCATTGTTCCACTAAGGTTGGTGATGCCCATAGAATCAAGGGTTAAAGCATAACCTCTGATCTAGATTAGCCACTGGCTGTATAACATATCTTGAATATCCGTTAATTTTGTGTTGGCAACCTACAAATGAATATAAAATAGTATTAGATATTTGCTCAACAAAGTACAACTGCAGTAGCTGTAGGATCCAAAATCAATGTCAATACAAATAGAAGTCCAGGGGATTTAAATGGTTAGCATTAAATGGTTAGCATGTAAAGCTGATTATTACTCAGTAATGAAATAAATAATAAAACTGCCCTAGATGATCAGATCAATAAGCTAAACTGATCTAATAGCTTTCCCTTTATGATTCCCTTCAGAGGAGAGAATATCTCCTTTGAAAGGTATTAATGACTTTAAAACAAGAAGGTGGGATTAAACATTTTGTGCATAATCTTAGGGGAATGATGCACTCTCTCCTTCCAGTGATGTCTAAATAATGAAGAAGTGTTGTCTTTTAAATGAAAAAGGTTATACATAAAATGCTAAATTCTGAATTCCATTTTAATACAATATAGGTCCAAAATTAAACTGCATTAACCTTGGGTGTAACAAATTTTTTCTTGAACTCGGTTGCTTTGGTATTCCTTTTCACCACTTTCAAAATATCTAATTGGCACTACTATAAAACCTTGAAATTAAAAATAGATTACTGAATTTTTCTGTAGGATGATAATTATATAAATCATGGTTTATATATGTGTAATCTTTTAGCCTGCACATAGTCTGGATTGGTGTTTCCATACTGCACGAGTCAACTGTTTAGCTTGGTCACCCAATTCTCTTCATCTTGCAAGTGGTAGCCTTGATACAGGCATTATCATTTGGAGTACAGAGCAGCCATCAAAACATATCAGTATTAAAAGTAAGTTATTTTTAGTTCATTTACATTTAAAATAAGTTTTAAAATTAGCAAGACAGGGAAATTTGCTACATGGCTTATAAGCAGAAGGGGGCCTTGCATTTGGTGAGATGGAAACTTGAATATTTCTGTGAAGAATAACTGTTGTGTCAGATCTTGCCAAAGCTAGTTGATGCTTTATCATAACATGCAAATATCACGTGGTATCATTTTTGTATAAAAAAAAAAGACATTATAGATCATGGTCATATCTTTACACACACACTAAACACTTTGAAAAGTTTAAAATATTGTGGCAATGATAATATTGTCTTTCTTGCAGATGTTATTTTTCAGTAAATACATTCGTGTAATGTTACAAGCATTAATTGTATTATTCTCTTTCATTTGCTCTGTTATATTGAATGCTATTCAGTTTTTTCTTTATTATTTTAGCTATTATTTTTCATTGACTGTCTGTTTGTCTGTAGATATTCAACATTTGTGATGTTGGAAATAAATGAAAAATTGTTTGGGGTTAGACAGGTACTAATTAAATATTGGGATTTGTATTTTCTTAACATTCAAATAATTTAAATTTTGTCATTAGAAGGCTCTAAAGTTAGAAAATGACAAACTTTAAATGAATATTGTGAACAAATTATTTATGCTATAGTACTCCCTGCCTTGCCCATGGTCAGTAGGGGACACCGATGGGCTCGGAAAGGCTGTCGTCTATCGGATGGGATGTAAAGCCGTGGTCCCGTGTGCAAGAGCCATACCCTGTGTGTATGTTAAACACTCTGGATGGCTTTGACGGGAGGCTAACATCTGTTTCCCAACAGCTGTTCCAGTGGGTCCCCTCCTCCAACCTTCTCCTGAGCCTTCGGGGTCCTTGTGACCTGGCCATTTAGCCCATGGTGTGCAAAAAAAGTGCCACTCAGAGGTAAAACAACCCAACCAAAATAGAGATTTGAAATTTTTCTGGTAGAATGTCATGGTCAAGGGGTTTGTTTACATTGGCGACCGAATGTTCTGTATAAAAAAGTGATATTTCTCAGGGAGTGGAAAAATGAAATGTTTTTGTGTTAAGAGATAAATGTAAGAACTATTATGTTGGATAGGTACTAATGAAATATTACTATTTGCACTTTTTGAATCATCCATTAGTTCAGATTTTCACTGTTAAATGCACTAAAGTTGCAAAATGATGAACTTCATTCTTTTTGAAAAATTAGCATTTCCTATCTGCTACAGGCAATATGTAGTTTTTTCCCCCAAGCTATTGGTATTTTAAGATAGTGTATAAATTGCCATCTGCTTATATAAATGTTTGGTAATTTTTATTGTTAATACCAATTCAACTTCAGATACTGGTGAAGAGTAATAGGAAACAGTATTGAGTGTGGTTTTACTGGTAATATTTAGAAATCAGAAAATTAAATATTCAGTCCCATTATCCAAGGGAATTAGTGACTTTAATAATAATACTTTTAATATTTGTACAATATTTCTTTTTTTTAAAGTAATTATTTGTTAGCTTTTATACCATTACCTTAAGTATTTCATGAATATGACTATATATACAAAAGTTTGCAAACTATGAAAATGATTAGTAGGAAGAAGCAATAATGTAAAGCATCATTGAGGTTAACTGTTAAAAAGAACTTCATTTTGAAAGTAGCAAAATAATTAGATACTTCAATGTACATTCCACAGGATCACTGCTACTTTTTATTGCTTACATTATCAATTCAAGCAGTTAAAAATGTTTAAACCTGAAAGGAAAAATTTATTTTCTTAAGGTCATTAGTTTACAAGATCTCTCTGAGAGATGTTTACACCTTGGCTTCTTTTGAGAAAAGAAATTTATTGCTTCATGCTGCTGTGCTTGGTTTTTGTTTTCCCTGTTCATATTCACAAGTGTAATCTAGCTCTGAAAACACTTAAAAAAATAGTTGACACACAGTGATATAATTTCACTTCAAACAAATAATACAACATCTGTATTTTGATAACAATAGCATGCTCACTCTTTTATTACACACATGACTATTCTCAAATGATTAAGTTTACTATCAATAATAATTAATTGGTTTATTTGCTTCTGCCAGACTAAATGGAATAAAGTGTTAATTTATAAGATTTTGGAAGTCAGTTGTTCCCCTGCACTCTCCATCTTCCAATGCGTTTTTTTTTATATGTATTTCTTAATTATTGAGTTTTTTTATTATTTACAGCAGAATTTCTGCTGAAATTTCATTTCTAATGTCTTTTTTTTTGCATTATAGAAGCTCATCCTCAGAGCCAGATAACCAAAGTAGGTTGGTTGGATAACAATGTCTTGGTGTCAACTGGTCAGGATAGTAATATCAAGATATGGGAAATAACCTACTAATGATTCCTGCTTAGCTGATGCCCAGCATTGCTCATACTCAGGCTTCCTCCCATATACTGTGTATGAATGTGAATTTGTGTAGACACATGTACATGCAAGTCTATCCTAACATGAAAGAAATCTTCCAGCTCCAAAAATGAAAATGAAAGCAAGGGTAATGTTAAGGACAATAGACTTGCAATTTGTTATACACTTATAAGAATATCAAGTTCTAAAATTTTGTAAATGAAGACAGTTTTCACATTTGCTTAAAGGTTAATTTATAATCAACAGCAACATTTTCATAATTGTAAGGAAAAGCTTGCCCTGATGTCCATTTCGTAATGGTTGCCAAGTTGAAAAAGTTCAAATCACTAATTTTTGATACTTCTCCAAATGAGTTTCCAGTAGTTGTAAAAAAACAACATATTTTAAGAGTTGACGTGATATTTCTTATGTGTAATGCTGAGTTTGCAGTGTCTAAAATGACTAGGTGCTGTTTGAAGAATGTAATTCAAACATCAGTGTTCCAGACCTGTTATTCTGTGTAATATTTTTTCTGCTTCAGGGTTTAGGTATTAGTGGATGTTTGGCTGCTTTTGTTTAATAGGCTGTGCCTTGTTCTATTCCTTTTAACTTAAAGATGTGCGAATGTATTTTGTGTTGTTGGATAAGTGTCTTTTGTTCTCTAAATGAACCTTAAATGTCTGGATTTTTATACCAAAGCTTTGAAGATGTTTAATAATATTGAATAATATTGAATAATATTAATAAAACTGTAGATGTCATAGTCTTCATGACTATTATGATAAGCAGAGAAAAAAATTACTATTTATGCTGAAACTAATACAAATTATAATTTTGTGTTACTTATTTAATCATAAAAAAGACTGTTTAAACTGAAAAGAAGCTGTGTTTATTGCCAGAGTTTAATATTTTATAACACATTAAAATAAAAATATTTTATACCATTTTTTATTTTGTGAAATGGGACAATCCTTCAAATATTACTTTTATGGAAAAAAGTAACATTAACTAAATTTAGAGTTAATAATACTAATTTTGCCAAACTTTAAAAATTTACTACTTTTTTAATAAAAAGTAGTAATCTTAAACTGCCATTTTTTTTTTCATAATAGTGTACTACAGAAAATTTTAATTTTTAATTGAAAGAAACTTGAAAATATCATGTGAAGTAAAGTGAATATAGGTTAGATTAACATTTGCAAATATGTAGTATCTGAATTTGGGTAGCATTTTTTTTTCAAGTATGGACTCTGAGCCACTTAAGTCTAGAGAAAACTTTTAGCAACAGACTTTGTGAAATTGGAATATTGCTGAATTTTAAGCAATTGATTGCATAACTTTCTGAATAAAGGTAACTGTGAACAGTACCTTAAAATGAGCTATTTTCTTTGTTATTGGCAAATACCACAGGGCTTTTTTTTTTTGAGGAAAATTGACCAGGTGATTTCAGTTACGAAATTGCATTGATAATATAGCAATTTTTAATTTACTGTTGGTTGAATTCTGTAATTACATGCAGATGCTTGGACTAACAGATGATATTATACTTCTCCCCAAGCTTTACCAATGATTTTGTAGTTTCCAAATAGCTAATTTTCATAATTTCTGAAATATATTCTTGTGATAGGCAAAGCATAGATTGAGATGCAGGCTGCCAACAATTTAATATTGTAATTCTAAGCTAATTGTTACTGTGCTTGTTTTTACTCTTTAGAGTAGGGGTCTCAAGGTCGTTTTTTGTCTCTCACAAGCAATACATTCTGTCATAATCTTGGTAACAAACTGTGGCTTACTAGTATGTCTTGACTGCAGTTATCTTGTGGAAATATGGTTACATTCAGCCAAAGATGAAGCCACTTCAAATTAAATTTATATTTATATTTTGGTATCAAAAGTATGTATCATTTAAGAAATAAACAACAGTTTAATTATATTTTGCATATTATTGCTTAAAATAAAATGTGGCCTTGCTAGATATTGATAAATAATCGATTTGCCCCTATATGATTGCTGAAAAAAATGCAATACACCATTAAGAAGTAACTGATTTGACCCCTAGGTGATTTGAGTTTTGAGATCCCTGATTTAGAGGTTTACTTTGTGGTTAAGTACTGATCATTGGTTGTGACAAACTAACCTTATCTAATATCCTTTGCAATGAGGAAGTATATCCTCAAAGCTTTACCAAGTCACAATAAATGCACAATGGTGAGCACATATGCAATAAATGGAAAAGTACCTTATTTTCTAAACATAACATTTTGTTTTTAAAATCAGTTGATTAGAAAGAAAAGTGTTTCAGCAGATTTTAAATTTCTTAAAATTATACATTCATTATGTTACTAGAAGTATTGATACCAATGTAAATGTTATATCAGTAGAAAGTCTCATTTAAATTAGAGAGATCTCAAATTTATCCTAATCTTGATTTTCAATAATATTCATTGAATGTTTAAAGAGTTGTGAAAGCTGAAATTTTTAACAGAATTTTGCTAGTAATATGAATTTTTACCTCAAAAGTTAAAGCACTAATGACACTAATAAACTGGGTAGTAAAAATAGCGTAATTTTAGATATTTATCAGTTTTGAAGAAAAGTGTTAAGAGCAATAACGATGTCTGCTGTTAAATCTTCCATAACTCTTTAAATATTAAATGATTATTGTTGAAAATTGAGATTTAAAGAAATTTGAGTAAGATCTTAATATCTCCAATGACATTTCTATGTAAAAAGCTTATTTTCAAAGTTAAACATTTGAATATGGCTTTCTATTTACACAACAATGGAAGTGTTGCATTACTATTGGTAATATGATGTGCTCAATGATTTGACACTTTAAGAGTGAATAAGGTGGATTTTGTCTTAATGATGGGCAAAATCTATTTAATTACAACTGTGAAAAGTAATGAGGCAAATTGTTTGGTTTTTAAAAGTCGGAAACAGTAAAAATTAGTTGCATTCTGCTAATCTTTTGGATGACCTTATTATGGAAATTGAAATTTTTTTGTCATAAATGATAAATAGGTAGGATCAATAAAAATGCAAAAATTTAACACTTCAAATTTGAAATGCAGTAGGTCGAAGATAAAACAGTTCCTAATAAATAAATTCAGATAAAGAGAATTTGGAAAGACAAATCATAATAAATAATTCTAAGGTGTGACCAAAATCGCTTTGAGGTACATGAATGGTAGTTTACAAACCTTAACTATTTAATTCTTTTGATGCTTCTCCAGAATGTACATATAATCAAGAAATTCATAAATTTTGCTATATAAATTCACATGCTTTAGAGTTGTGGTTCTTAAACTTTTCCAGTTGCTGGTCCCCTCTGGTGGAATTTTTTGTAGTCTTTTTTGTTGGTAGAAAGAAGAAGGGTTCAGGACAGACAATGGTCAGCCACCATGAATGGTTATTTCACTCATGTGACAATACTGAATTACTTTAAATATATGGGGCAGGGGTGGCTCAGTCGGTAGCGCGCCAGGCTCGCAATCTGTAGTTCCCAGGTTCGAGTCTCAGCTGGTTCAGTGTTGAGATTTATCTCCGCAAAATTCCCCGCCTTGCCCACGGTCAGTAGGGGACACCAATGGGCTTGGAAAGGCCGCCGTCCGTCGGATGGGACGTTAAGCCGTGGCCCCATGTGTGGGAGAGCCATACCCTGTGCACATTAAAGAACACGCTGGATGGCTTTGACGGGAGGCTACCATCTGTCTCCCAACAGCTGTTCCAGTGGGTCCCCTCACCAACCTTCTCTGAGCCTTCGGGGTCCATGTGACCTGGCCATTTAGCCCATGGTGTGCAAAAAAGTGCCGCTCAGAGGTAAAACAACCCAACTTTAAATATAGTTCTCCAGAGCTCTGTGATCCCCTTCCAACCTTCTTACAACTACTCTGAGAGTCAACCCACAATTTGAGAATTTCTGTTTTAAATAGGATTACATTTTCTTTTGGTATGGCTTTTCTTACCTCTAGTTAATGTCACTGTAGATGGCCCTGGTGAAATTGAAACTGATGTAACACTCCTGTTGATTTTGTGATCTCGTGGCTCAACCTAAGCTTATTGCTTCAGGAGTATGTGGACCATAGTTTGAAAAGCACTGCTTTAAAGTTACTGAGAAGTAAACATAAATAGTTTATAGGCAGATGGAGTATATTTCTGGAGAAATGCCCAAATGAAACAAATATGATTCACAAATGAGTAAGCATTTTATTTTGTATCATTACAGTTTATTTTGAAAGTACTTTTGTTGTCCATGATAGGTTGCCATTTGCTTCTGCAATTAATTTCAACATAAAAATATGGTTGTGGCATGGTCGTTTTTAATAATTAATGTTGAGGAGGTTCCTAATTTGAAATAAAATTATTGTTGATTGTTTATATATGAAGTAAACTATTATGTGTATATTACACAAATTTTTATTGAATAGCAATTTTCCATAATAAAGTGTAAAATGTTAAAATGCTTTATGGTTTGAAGTTTTTATTTTTTGGATGTGGGTAAGAAGTAAAACTATGCCCTTAAAGTATGTATTTGAAATTATGGAAAATGAAATAGGACAGTTTTAAAGTAAACAAAAGCAAACAGATTAAAATTTAAAAGGGGCAAAAACATTTTATAACTTTGATTATAAACTATGTAGAAAAGTATTGCTAGGTTAATGCATTGTTTCTATTTTTTGAAAGTGAAAAGTTTGATCAAATAGTTATTGTTTGCAAAATGGAACACTTGTAGGTAAGTATAAAAAAATTCACCAGTGTATGTCCTGGATGCAAACACTGGATCTGGTTATGTGCCAGTTGCTCTGGGCAGTTGTTGGATTTTTTCACACTTTCCTAATGTTGAATCGAATATCTCCTGTGACTATCATTAGTGTGTATTCCATTGCTTCATACAGAACAGTGTTATCTTTATTAGCTAAAACATTAAGTGAGTTATGATTTAAGGAAATTATTTAATGAAGTGTTGTTGATCTGCAGTAATCAAATTATATATGATTAATTTTGTAAATTCTATTTAACTTTTAAGTTAAAATAGCTGTTGTGTAAAATACACTTTTGGTTGTGTTTTTAAATTCATTCCATTGCAGAGTTGATTGTGACATACCCCACTTTACACTTCATTCTGTCACGTGTTAAAAGTAAATGTTACATAAATTTTTAATTTTGATATGGAAAGTAATCAGTCTAAAATGTTCATTGTCTGTTGTAATTATACAGGAATGTTTTCCAGTGGTTCCTACAGCAGAGATTCCCAGAAAAATATTTAGAAATTTAAGATCTCTAAGCAGGATTTCTTTAAACAGTATGGCCATCTGTGGTTAAAATTGTTTTTTAAAGAATTTAGACTGATAAATATAAAGCTTTATGAAACAAATATTATCAGTGTTTCCCAAACTTTTCTAATCACTGGAAGATCTTGCACAATTTTTAAACATTTTAACAACTTTTAAATTATGCTACATTTTAATTACTGTAGCATTTAAAGTAAATGCAAAAGTAATGAAAAAAATTGCAGTTGGGCTTGCAAAGACTATCATCGGTCTATTTAGCTGTATGTCCAAAATACATCCTGTGACAAAAGAATTCAAAGGTTTTAGAAATTTAATTGCTTTCTTGTTCATGTTTTTGTAATATGCTATAATACAGTGGCCTGCTACATTTTTGAGCCTAGAGATGTCCAAAAATTACATTTTTTTTTAATCCTTGCACACCCACGGAATTCTTTTAACAACTTGGATCTTTAGAATTGTTAATATTATGAACCCTTTAACTGATGTAATTTCTTACTTTTTAACATGAATTAAAATGTTTTAAATTTACTAACTCAAATAACATTTTTTATGAATTAGATTTCAAAGACTATTTCACACCTTTTATATGAACATTGCTGTTGAACTTAATTTGGCAAGTTGTTGATTTTTTGATGGAACTAGTCATTCAAATATATGATGCCTCTTGAAGGGGATAGCTTGTTTTTCCAATACTGCTAAAAAACCAGCTTCTTACAGATGTGCTAAAGCAAATGGCATTGACTTTTCAAATGAATAGCAAATTCTTTAAGTCAAATCCAAATCGAAAAGTGGTTTGTTTTAAAAACAACTTGAAATAATAAATCTAATATTAATTCTCTAATTATTCTTAGTTTCTATTTGAACCGATATGTAGTTGAGAACCCACGCTAAAAAAACTGATGATGCATTCTGCAGATTACACCTACACTTTTATTATTGACTATGCACTTTTGGAGTCTAAAAATCTTAGAAAAGTTTAAAATTAAAATGTTTTGGACTACTGGTTTTGGAACACTGCTATAACATACACTAATATAAATGAAATATTACAGCAAGGTAGGATTCTTGATAAACTCCCTTCTGTCAATCAATATGAACATTTTTTTTGTAGTATTGAAATGAGTTGTTCATATAGTGTGTGACTCACGAGTCTTGTCGCTGATGGTGCACAAGCCAGACTGAAAATTTTGTGAGAAATAAAATATTTCCCCTCTGTCATAAAATACTAATTAATTGTAAAAATAAAATAAAAAAATAATACCCCCTCAAGCAGCTGCTTGCCACAGAGGTCTGACAGGATTGCTAATTGCATAAAATTTAAACTGTACTTTAAAATTATGTAATATTTTATCTACTGAGTAGATATTAATAAAAGAAAGTAATAAAACGTTATAAAATATTCAGTAATTTTATAGTGAAAGTATCCTGAAAATATAGCAACATTTTGTAATTAAGCAGAAATAATGCAGAGTATGTCTCATTTGAAACGTAAGTTAGTAATTTTTTATATTACTAAATGAGTTATAAAATAAAATTTAGCAAGTGATTATCGAATATTTACATATGTATTACGATGAAAAAAAAGCATAATTAATGGGGAAAAAATTCAGTAATGATTGGGTTCAATCGATGACCTTTCAGTCACAAATCAAAAATGAAAATGCTGTGCTGAAGCTTGCTCACATACAAGGTGTTAAAATAACATTTTATTATAAAGCCATTATTAATGTTTTTTAATTTCATAGTGTAGTAAGACCGAAAACTTATGTCAAATAAAAAAGAAAAGTGTTATTGAACTAAGGCTGTGAAGCAGTTGGAAATTTGTATGTGTGTTCCAAAGTGTCCATAAAATTAAGTCTTGTTTTTTCCTATATGTTTGAATTACTTCGAGAATAAGTTTTTGGTTAAGCCTTTAAGTTGATACATCCATCAACAATCACTTTTCAAAACAAAAAACATAGTATATAAAATTCATGGTAGGCAAGGAAAGGTTTCGATTATGCTGGGAACAAAACTTCTTTCTCAGTTTGGATCATTTCATATTCACCTGCAAAAGTTTTAGTATCTAATATTCTTAAAATTCACCGAAGATCATCAGAGAGCAAGACATTATGAGAGAAACATGCTTTAAGATGCTCACGGACAAGCTACTCATTTAGAAATGGTATTAGTAGAGGGAGTTAAATTGTTTAACAAAATAAGTATGTTGCTTGTTTTAGGGATAAGAAAAGTGCTCCTTTAATGAGGAATGAGTGTATAAATTATTTCAAATGGGGGAAAATATCAAAATCTATTTTCTAATTATTCATATGCTCCATAGGATGAGCCCACTGCATTGATGCGATATGAATCGTGATGAAAATTCTTGTCATCACATGTTTAGTTATGACCCTGTATGTAGGAAATCATGTTAAAGAGTGATTTGACAGGATGTTGCAAAGTATTTTAGTGACTATTATGCAGTTTAAGTATGATGTCAATTGGGTAGAGAGGAAAATTGTCTTGAGCTGGGTAGGATCTGAACCCATGATCTAAAAACGTGAGGTGCTCTGTCCACTGAACTACCGGTTACTGTAGATGTTAAGCCCATGCCATAGGTCGATCACACAAGGCTGTCTTAACTGCTGTTGAAGACTCCATTTGGAGATATCTCCGCAAAATTCCCCGCCCTGCCCACGGTCAGTAGGGGACACCGATGGGCTTGGAATAGGCCGCCGTCCGGCGGATGGGACGTTAAGCCGTGGCCCCGTGTGCGGGAGAGCCATACCCTGTGCACGTTAAAGAACACACTGGATGGCCTTGACGGGAGGCTACCATCTGTCTCCCAACAGCTGTTCCAGTGGGTCCCCTCCCCCAACCTTCTCTGAGCCTTCGGGGTCCATGTGACCTGGCCATTTAGCCCATGGTGTGCAAAAAAGTGCCGCTCAGAGGTAAAACAACCCAACCCATTTGGAGAGCAGACAATTTTTTCTCTGTGCCCACTTGACATCGTATTTCAACAGCGTAATTAGTGGCTAAAATACCTTGTAATTGCAAATGGCTGAATAAAACATTTGTTTCTACACTTCACCAGGAAAAAAAATCTAATGATTATTAAAATATAGTTACTAGTGATTTTAATTTTGACTGAATTAGTAGAATTATCTGAAGTGTAAAAAAAATCATAGAGCTTTACCTTTATTAGTTAACAGAATATGAGAGCTTTCCTCATTTTTCTGGCATTTTTTGCCGCTTTGACAACTCACTATTTGGGAAACACTGAAAAGTTTTTTTGCATAAGCAGTTTCAATAGATGTAAAGAAGGAAAGTTTTCACTTCAAGTTTGTTTCTTGGAGCTTTGGTAACACTGAATCAGTGGTGGATTCAGGGAGCGTTGGCTATCCCCTGTGGAATTTTTTTTTGTGTGCCGCAGCAAATTTGCAAAAGTTAAGATTCACTGTTATGAAAAATGTGTTGATTATATTAAAATCAAAATGATATATATATTTTTATCAGGACATCAATGGACTTGCTATAAATATTTAACTAAACGGTGTTTTAAAGATTGTAATAAACATCACTTAACATGTATATTTTTTTCACGTATCATTAAAGTAATAAATCAGTTTGGTAAAATATTGGATGCAATTTCTATATTATGTTGTAAAGATTTGTTTGGGATGGGAAATTGAATGAGAACTTTTCCTACTGACTGGATTCATAAATGCACTATGAAGGGGAAAAAAAAGTATTAAAAATAAATATAATCTGAGTGGCTACTCAGGTAGGATATACCTACCTAATAATGAGTAACTCTCCCGTTTTGGCTCGTTCTTGAATTTGTTGGGGACTTGAGGTATCAAAAGCAAGCCACAGGGATGCTAATCCATGTCCAACTGCACTACTTCCTATAGGTGTTGCGGGGCGGGGGTGGCTCAGTCGGTAGCGCGCCAGGCTCGTAATCTGTAGTTCCCAGGTTCGAGTCCCAGCTGGGTCAGCGTTGAGATTTATCTCCGCAAAATTCCCCGCCCTGCCCACGGTCAGTAGGGGACACCGATGGGCTTGGAAAGGCCGCCGTCCGTCGGATAGGACGTTAAGCCGTGGCCCCGTGTGCGGGAGAGCCATACCCTGTGCACGTTAAAGAACACGCTGGATGGCCTTGACGGGAGGCTACCATCTGTCTCCCAACAGCTGTTCCAGTGGGTCCCCTCCCCCAACCTTCTCTGAGCCTTCGGGGTCCATGTGACCTGGCTATTTAGCCCATGGTGTGCAAAAAAGTGCCGCTCAGAGGTAAAACAACCCAACCTATAGGTGTTTCAAATTAGCTGGTGGTGTATCCCTTCTCCAAATAACTTGTTACATCTCATCCCATAGATGCTTTATTGGATTGAGATCTGGTGACTGGGCAGGCCACTACAGTAAGCTGAAGTTATAATCATTTCCTGGAACAATTCTTGAATGATCCAAGCCCTATGACATAGAGCATTATTCTGCTGAAGGAATCCATCGCAGATGGATACTGATGCCATTCATCTGATCAGCAGTGTCATTCAAATGTTCCTCTACTAGTATCAAGGGATACAATGTGTGCCATGAAAATACTATCCATGCCATTCCTTACACCAGTTCCACGAGCCTGCAATGTTGGATTCATGGACTCCACTTTGTTCTGGCAGGATGGATCCATGAACTCGTGCAGTTTTCGCCACTTGGATCAACCACTTGGATCACTTCGCCAACCTGGCCCTTTGGATCAGCATGGAAACATCAGGAACTGGGATTTATCAGACCAGGTGACATTTTTCCAATCCATCAATGTGTGTGTTATGTAAAACATTGCAATTTTTTTATTGCTGTTGAGGGGAACCCAGTTAGGTCATTAGCTGCCATACTCCCACCCCCAACAAGGTAAAATGAGTAGTGTTCTAATTTGCTCCCTTTTGTCACCACTATTGTACTCGGCTGTTATTCGACTGACTGTAGCCCCATCTGTGACTGCACAAACCGTGTCACTCTCCATTGCTTTTTCATCAACAAGCTGTTTCTGACCACAAGACTCCCATTTGCTGGATTTTTTTGGGTGTTAGACCATTGCCATTATGCCCCAGACACTGTCATGCATGAAAACATGAGCAGGATTGCTTTTATCAATATGTTGATACCAGCATGTCGGCAGATTGCCATACCATATTCAAAGTTGCTTAAATTTTCTGTTTTTTCCTTTCTCGTGCTGAATATTGCACACAACCCACAGAATCTCTAGTAACCTGCTATCTCTTTAAATAGCATGTTATGAATAAATGATGCTGTCACTGGAGGAACAGTATTTCATGGAAAGGGAAGGTGTACCTAACCAAGTGGCCACTCAGTCTCTATATTGATTCACTCAATAAATTGTGTCCTTTTAAACTTGTAGAGTCGTTGAAGGTTATTGTATCTACAATTTTACTCTAAGAAAAAAATAATCCTGGATTTGAAAAAAAAAATGGGTGCATTGTGTGGATTAACAGAAATGAATCGGCGTTTGAAATATCTGCTGTTTAAACACGTTGACTGCTGCAATGTTAAGAAATTTGGGGGAGAACAAGCTATTTTTTTCACTTGTATTTGGCTTAAAATACCATTAGATAACATATTAATTTATGTCGCAAAATGTTTGACACGCACTTTTTAAGTATGAATCACTACACCGCAAGGTCAATAGGACAAAATTTTTCATTCTGGACCGCACTGTGACCACATGATTTGCAGGTTTGCAAGTTTATACAGGATTTTTTCTAGTATATTCATACGGGAACATAAGGATTATTACTGAACAATGAATAGTTATGATATAATTAAATCTTTGATTATGATCCATTGGTTTTGAACCAGTTCAAGCGTTCTAAGAGTGTGGTGTATGACACCCGCATGTTTAACTTTTAGTTGTGCTTCAATAGCAAGTTTGTTATGTCAGTGTGGCCCCTTTGGGGTTTGTGTTTTACTTTTGTTATTGACAATCGGGCACTATTTTAGACTTTGAGATATAAGCCATAGGCTTGGAGCTCTTAATATTAATTAAAGATATCAAATATTGTTGAGCACTGTCTGTGCTAAACACGTTCACTTGTTCATGGAGCCTCACTTTCCTATCACTCATAAGCAATTCATTATAACAAATCATTGGTGAGCTACACGGTCCAAACTAAACACCTAGATGCGAAGCAAATTCGATTCGCGTGGTGTAGTAATCTAGAACAGCTGTTCTCAAATCGTTTTGGCATCTCGGCCCTTTTTAATGATAAAAAAATATGAAGCCTCTGTCCCAACTTCGCTTCCATAATATAAGTCACTCATTTTTAATAATCTGAAAACACATTTAATGTAACTAAGATTGTCTAATATTAATTTTTTTCCTGCTATTCCAACGTTTCTGCTATATTGTGCAAATTAAAATTTTTTATTTGTCATAGGGAACCGAAAAGGAACGCGCTTTATGACTATTTGCACCTTGACACAGTGCAATGGCACATATGAAAAAAATTAAATGATACTCAGTTAAAGACAAATATAAAATATACAGTGTTACAAAAAATAACGACACCTGTAACAAGTGGATATTTCAATTATGACACTAGTTGTATCGAAATAGAAACGAATAACTATTCAATAAGTCTGTATTTTTCACTATGTGCTCGCGGAGCCCCAGGTTTCCGCGAAGCACACTTTGAGAAATGCTGGTCTAGAACAAGTGCGAATTATATATTTTTCATGCGGCAGTCAACGTGTTAATAACTTCTAAGATTTTTTCAGCCTTAGCCACAGAAATCGTTACGCTTGAGTGATAAGTGTACATCACACACTAAGAGGTTAATGATATGGCATTAATGGTCAATTTTTAAACCATCTGATTAAGAAATGTTTTTTTGATACAAGAATTTTGTGCTGTAAGTGACACAAACTGTTATCAAAAAGTTGAAGGTGCTGATATTCTGAATGAAATGTTATGAAGTCCATAAATATAACCAAAATAGGCACTAATTTAAAGAAAAACATGGTTTGTATTGTAACATTAAAAGTTGTATAGAATTTTTGAATTTCTTCTCCGGATTGATATTTGAAATAATTTTGTCTCGAGTGATCAGTGGACATATTCTTTAGAAGCAAAATTTTTAAATTTAAAAGCGTTTAAAATAGTTTGCATTTTTAAAAGAAAGAGTCTGGGGCTCTCTGTTCTGTAGCATATATGTATCAACGACTACTGCCATTTTTTATATCTATATATCTTTTAGAGGTATTTTTTTTCTTAGGATCCTTACGTCTGCATTCAAGTCTGATGCCAACATCTAGACAATGCCTTTTGTATGCAAGCCTGTATGCAATGTACCTTTTGTGAAATCGTTCGTGTGACAATTTTCTCGCTATGAGATCTGTATTTTTAGGTGTAAGTGCCATTTCGCTTTAATTTGTGACATCCAAGTTCGTTTGTGCAAATTCTCAAGTGTCCTTGAAGTCATTGATATTTCTACCATTGTTTTCAGCAGTACATAATAAATTTTTCTCCCAGTTAATTCTGTTTCACTGAGTGTTATACATTTATTAACCAAGTGGTTTTAATATTTTTTTTAACATTCGAATTCATTAAGTATCAAAGTGTATAGCAGCCATGTCTTTGGGGGAGGGGGCATCCGTGAAATGCGATTTTAAGCCATGGTTCAGTGTTCAGGAGAGTCGTATCCCATGCATATTAAAGAACACACCGGATGCCCTTGATGGGAGTCTTTCCTTCTATCCTTACAACTTTTCAATATATACTCTTCCATTACAGATCCATGTGACCTGTCCAGTTAGCCACGGAGCGGGGGTGGCTTAGTCGGTAGCGCGCCAGGCTCGTAATCTGTAGTTCCCAGGTTCGAGTCCCAGCTGGGTCAGCGTTGAGATTTATCTCCGCAAAATTCTCCGCCTTGCCCACGGTCAGTAGGGGACACCTATGGGTTTGGAAAGGCCGCCGTCCGTCGGATGGGACGTTAAGCCGTGTCCCCGTATGCGGGAGAGCCATACCCTGTGCACGTTAAAGAACACGCTGGATGGCCTTGACGGGAGACTACCATCTGTCTCCCAACAGCTGTTCCAGTGGGTCCCCTCCCCCAACCTTCTCTGAGCCTTCGGGGTCCATGTTACCTAGCCATTTAGCCCATGGTGTGCAAAAAAGTGTCGCTCAGAGGTAAAACAACCCAACCTTCCATTACAGATCCATGCGACCTGTCCAGTTAGCCACTTGTGTACAAAAAAAAAAAGTACCACACAGAGATAAAACATCCCAACCTTTTTTCTTTTATTTTTAACTTCCCACAACTTTTTTTGTATATAAGTTATGTGTCTGGATTATTATCAGACAATGGCATACCCAGAAATGTCTGATCGGAGAAATATGTTTATTATCCAATGAGAGTTATTGAGATGTTTGTGTCAATGGAGGGTTTGACGACGGATATTTCACCTGGATGTTAAAATGCTTAGAATTGCATATTTTATGTTCTCATTGTACTGATTATATATAATATATAAGAATGCAATGTCTATTAGAATATAAATGTTTTAATTATATTCAGCTTTCATTGAAACACATCAAAACCCCATTAAAATATTCTATTCAAAATTTATGGGCCACTTATGTGGTGCTGTTAGAAAGGTACTTAATGTTGGCTGCTGTAGACCAGTCGTGTGTCAAATGGTCTTTCGTGTTCGTCGTGTGTCAAATGGTCGCCATCGTATGTCAAATGGTCTTTGCACAAACCTTTGTGGCTTCTCCGTCGTTGAAAGCTGATGTTTTCTGCACTGTGGCCCCTCTATTCTGGTACTGCAGCCACTGATAGAATGAATAAACGAAAACTATAAACGATTTAAAGTTTTGGCATAAACAGTGATTCCAAAAATTTTAATACTTCCCTAATATCGTTCCAAATAAAAAAGAATTTATCTCTAAAAACAAAAAGGTTTACAGGACAACAAAGACAATAACGCCTCCCTTTCCCCTCTCTCTTTTTTTAAATCTAGCTGCGTAAATCTTTCGAGATTGCAGTATTGTGCGAATTAGTTGGGACAAGCGAAGGAACGCTAAGTCTAAACTGCTGCAAGTCTAAACTTGTTCATAACCTTCTGCTGCAAGTTTAGACTTGCAGAAGAGCGATATCTGCAAGTCTAGAATTGTCAGTTGTGTTACTCTATTATTTACACTTCCACTTTAGTCGGAATTGATATTTCATAGGCTGAGGACGTGATTATTTAAGTAGTTCACAATTTTCATTGGAAACTTTTTTTAATTAAATACATCGTGGACATCACGCCTCGTAAACGAGGTAAAATAATCGCTTTAGGCGAAAACACTTACTGCTAGGCAGATAGCAAAAGCAGTTGGCGTCGGGAAATCCAGCGTTTCACGGATCATGAAGCTGCATAAGGAGTCAGTGTCCGTGGACACGTCCTGTAAAGGACATTGTGGAAGAAAAAGAAAAACCACCCCTAGAGATGAGTCTAATTAGTAGTATAATATCTAGTATCAAAGACCCGAAGAAGGCCAGTGGAGACATCAAAAGAGAGATTGCATCTCGTGGGGATCGAAGAAGGCGACCGTACGTCGTCGCCTTCTGGAATGTGACCGCCGGGCTCGATGCCCCTCCAAAAAGCTTTTGACACCCGCTATGAAGCAAAAAAGGCTATCCTGGGCAAAGAAACATCGAGACTGGATTGTGGAGAATTGAAAAAAAGTGATATTTTCCGACGAAACACTTAGGTGCATTGCTACAGGTCAAATTTCGCTCACAGCTCGCCTGGAGAACCTCTTCGATCCGGCCACATCCAGCAATCCCCCAAACACCCACAATGTGAATCTCAGTTATGAAGAAACCATACTTGGAAAGATCAAATACACTGAAAGAACAATTTATTATACAATCCCACCAAAAAATTTATGGGTCCACCTTTATTCCTCCCAATAGCAGCAACACGTCGTGGCATAGACTCTTATCAGCTGTTGGAAGTATTCGACTGGTATTGTGGCCCATGATTCCAGGACAGCCGTTCGTCAAGTGCCGAAAGATATCGGTGGTGGGGTTCAAGCTCGAATGCATCGCTTCATCCCATGGGTGCTCAAAAGGGTTCAGATCCAGCGAGAGAGGGCCATTCAAAGATTTGGCAAAAGACGAGACTTAGAGAATAATAATTTTTTATTAAAAATTATTAAAAAGACTGAGTTAAACACAGAATCTAAATAGCATATGCTGTAAACTTTAAAAAATAAAAAAATTATACATTTGCGCTTCTCTTTGAAATTTTCACTCGGAGCCAGTGCTTCGCTAGCAACCTAGTTCTGGCACTATTCGGATGAACTGAGCACTGCTAACCGAGACTACTGTAGCAGGGTGAGTAGATCCTTCATTCACCCTTGTACTGTAGTTCCATCCATACAAGATGTAAGCTCTGTGATTCGAAATCCTGCGATACAAAAAAGTTAAGAATAATTGCAGCAGACGATTTTAAAAAATGCTGACTTTTTCCCAAAAGTAGTTTCTAATAGTTTTTATTATACTTTAGCAGTTTCTAAGAAAATGACATGTTCTAATATAGAAGGCTCATGTGCCAAAACAACTAAACTTCCACTAAAAACAAACAGAAATGGTTTTTTAAAAAAAATTCTGAATAGACATGATTCATGTTATTGAGATAAAATTCAGTTGGACTTCCGAATGGAGCCCGTCTTTTGAATGGACCCCATCTCTGTAAATAGTTTTTTAATTGCAAGCTTTCTATGGACTTTTCTCTCTATGTTTTAGAGAAAAATTCGCGAAAAGGGAATTAAATCTGAAATGTTTATTTAATTCGCAGTATGTTACAGTTGTCCCTAACGCAAGGCGAATTTTGTTCCCATCACCCAGGTGTTCGGTATGAATGTTGTAAATTACATCAATCCCCTAATGACCAAGTTATTGAATCGTAAATCTATATTGCATGATTGGTTCATGATAGCGAGTTGAAATTTTCCCTTTAGGTACAGTTCCATTTTTTCAGAAAAGTGCTCTGCGAATATGAACATGTGATGCAATAATTCACGTCTATGATGTCACAGGGTGATTTTAGAAAATAGTGACTTTGCTCAAAAGTAGCTTTAAAGAAATTCAGTAATAAAGTATCACAGGAAAATGCCCTGTAGACAAGAAACACTTGAAATTATTAGCTGAAAAAAATTTTGGTTGTCCTGAGATTCGAACACGCATCTCCCAGAGGCATGAAAGACATCATAACCACTAGACCACCAGAGACTAGTAATTATGAACCGTCGTAGCATGCTCCTGGGAGACGTAGGTTCGAATCCCATTCAGGGTAACTTTTTTTTTCAGTTAATTATTTTGAAGTGTGGCTTTAACGATTTGTTTAATTAAATTATAGCGATTTATAATAAATTTCCATGTGCTGCTGCAGAGGTCACATGATCTATAAATGAAATAAACAGAGATAATTGATCTATTTCTGGGCAAAATGTTTCTGAATTAAAATCTTTTCATTAATTCCCTACCTTAGATTGGAGTCTATTTTTACATAAATGCTCTCTGAAATATCGTCTAGTAATATTTGATTAGTATTTATTCAATACTGTTTTGCTGGATAACTGCTATTAGTTTCTGAAATATCATCAACCTAACAGCTTCGTCATTTTTCATGAGACTGAATTCAGCAACTTTCCCGAATATTAAACTGGAATGATTCTTAGATTCGCCATCAGATCGTAAAGGAGACAACGAATCATGTGAACAAGAAGTATCGAGCTTAATGCAGGCAACTCCAGGGCAAGTTAATGAAAATAATCCTTGTGATCGCCATAAGAATATGGTGATGCATTTCCAAGAGTTGAAAACGGAGATTAAATATTACTATTGATTCTCCCAGCGGTTCTCTCCGTGTTGCCAGATATCTTATTAAAAACCAAATATTATCTTTAAATTATTAGTTCTATTAATTAGTTATATTTCAATTCAGATAGGCTGAGCTAAAATATTGCACAAAACCATTCCGAATTCGAAATTTTTCATTCTCTTTGTAACATTTAAATTATTTTTTTTAATTCAATTATTAGTTAATAATTATTGATATAATGATTATTTAAATTAGTATTCTACGGTTTATCTACCTAAAGGGAAAACGAATTAGCTTCTCCGGGCGGCAATTCTATAATACGAGGTTCTTAGTTCTATCATGAATCAAAAATCCCACAGTATAATACAGGCATTCCAGGTCAGAGAAAAAAATAAATAAAAGTTCCTTGTGATCACCAAACTGAAACACTAGTTTCGATTCCAAAAATTGAAAATAAGAAACAGCATATGGAGACTGAAAGGAGGCAATTCCATTTACAAGGAATCGTAATTCCGTCCAGAAATAAGGAAGAGTATAATCCATTCTCGGCCTTTCATATTCGACAGTGTACCTATGTGATCTCTTCATTGTTGTCCGAAAATTTGTATAAACCAAGAGTCTGAATACAACGAAATCGATTCGCCTTCCACCGGAGCAAGCCCGTCCAGATCCAATTGGAAAAATTCTTCTTTAAGACGAGCGCGGCTGAGAAACCAATTCGAACATTTTCCCTTTCACTAACATTCGATTCCATGAATGTGCCTCACTTTCATGAATTAAATGTATGTGGTCAACGGCAAATTACCATCAGCTTGCTTGCTTGCTTAACAAATCAACACTTGAATTTTCTTGCTACCAGGAATCCACCTGGTAGCAACTCATTCAGAAAACTTTTTATGAGCGATTATGTATTATTCTATTTAATTTTTTTCATTTATATTTTATATTTAAAAAAACATTTTTTTTTCCAATTTTTATTAATTTTTTTTCCATTCTTTTCATTTTTTATTTATTTATATAAATATATATTTTTTCATAAAATGTTAATCATAGTTATATGATTAATGAATACAAATTATAGAATTTTGTTTTCTCCTTTAAATTTGTAGGTTTTAAAATTAAAATAATTTATATTAGGTACATTAAAATATTTCTTTAAAATTTTATGTACTAGGTTTTCATATTCACATGCTGGGGAATCTTATTTTCCATTTTATATAACCTTGCTTTGTTCATTATTGGTTTTGTTTTAATTTTGATGATTAATTTCTTTTTTTGTAAGGTTCATAATTTTTAAATTTTGTTATATCCAGTACTTTAAATATTGCTTGAATGTAATTAATATTTCAGAGTTATCTATATTTACAATTTTCACTGATAACTATATATTTTAATTTGTATGCTTAAGCGTACTAATCTATCAATACATTTTTTTGTCTTCTTTAAAGTGTTTTAAATCCATTGGAGTGTTGATTATTTCTTTTTTTTTTGTATGTTAAAAAGTTATTAAAGTCTGGAATTTTACCTGTAATTACTTCTTGAATGCAGATAATTTGAATAATTAACTTTAAGCAAATGCCTAATTAGTTGTTTTTTATTGTCTATTCCCCGGCAGTTTCATTGGCAAATTATAGGTCTCAAGACCATGAACCATTGTTGATAATTGTTAAGAGTAGATCCTTGATCAAGTTGACCTCTGGACAACTTGGCAAAATAAAGTCAAATAACTTAATAAGTAGTTCAATAATAATATGTCGTTTATCATTATTAGAAATAGACTTGCTTGTAGTAGGAAACATTGTATCTTCATCTTGTGATAAATTATGACTTAATAGCTTCATTTCATTTCAGACTTGATAGATGATTTATGACCCATTATATGTTTTTTTACGGTCTGAGCATATTCCGTTTTCGGTTGATTTGAATTTTGCGTTGTTTCTCTCTTGTCGGTAGATATTGAGATATTGAGTAGATATTGTGCTTGAGAGCCCTGTGCACGTTAAAGAACACGCTGGATGACCTTAACGAGAGGTTACTATCTGTCTTCTAACAGCTGTCCAGTGGGTCCCCTTCCCCAACATTCATTCAGCCTTCGGGGTTCTTGTGACCTGGCCATTTAGCCCATTGTGTGAGAAAAAAGAGCTCTGTTCAGAGGTAAAACAATCCAACCTGCTCGAGTGTTATCTATAGGACGAAGCGTTCGCAATAGTTAACAGTAGAAGAATTTTACTGGGGAAAAAACTTTAGTGAGTGAGCTTTTTAATGATGGTAATATTTCGTTGGTGGTCCGTACTTTGGATACAGCTGTAAACTTTCGCAATAGGTATCGATTTTTTGGGGGGTGGGGTGGGGGAGTTTACCCGAAATGACTTATTTAAAAATTACTTGTTAATGGAAAAACCAAATTCGCATGTTACAAAAGATGAAAGATAATTGAGAAAATGACGAGAGTAAAGTCAAAGTCCAAATAATTTTGAAGCCAAACACGGGGGCGAAAATCATGCATATAAATTCGGTGTTTAGTTACCATACGTTTTGTAACAACTTTCAAATACAAAAGACATTTGCTTTAGAAACCAAGCGTTAAGATAATGACTCAAATAAAGATTTTGTTTTTTCTATTTCCTTCCGAGAAGACGGAAGTAACTCTGTAGGAACCAAAAGAAAAATAATTGGAATCATCGTCCTCCGTTATTGAACAAGATATCTGAATGGAAAAGCTGTCGCGCTTCGACACTCGTGTTAGTCTTAATGCAATGTAAATATAGTCTCGGCTATTCTTAGACGCATCAGTAGTCCATAAAAACAGATTTCCATTCTGTTTCCTCTTCGTTGATCTGCTAATGGAAATGCCTTATAAATATCAATTGCGTACGTCAGCCTTTGTGTTCCAAGGGACGGATATCATTAGAGGCCGGGGAATGGTTCAGTTCCGTCTGCGCGTGTGAATATCGTCGCCAGTGCAGAGGGAAAGGAGTCCTTTGCGATGAGAGCACATCTTTTATGCGTCATGTGACGTTTTAAAAGTTGAGTCTGGACATCTCTTAAGTGAGAGGGAAAAAAAGGAAGTTTTCGGGATTGTTAAGACTTGCGAAAACTAGAATAATGAAAAATGGCAACAAAAGAAGTGCATTTTAGCATTTGAATATTGAGCCGCGAGTCTGTCGCTCTGTTCTTGTTCCTAATGTAATACAAATCACGATAGATTTTTTTTAGCGCGTATTTAAAAAAGAGCCTATTGCACTTCCCTGTCGAAATATTAGAGAATTACCATGTCAATGGGAATTTACTTAGAAGCTCTATAACTACTGTAGATGCATTTAACGGAAAAATGTGAGTAAAGTTAATGACCAAAATCAAATTTATATAAATACTGATTTTTCAACCATATTCGTTTAGGTGTCCTGACCCCCCCCCCCCCACCCCCGAAATCCAGTTCTATATGAACTCTCGAAATTATCTGTGTTTGAATTCCAAAACAGATGTTCTGTAATTTTAGTCCCATGTTATATGGCCGAAACAAAAAAGTTAAACCTGATTTAAAACAAAAATGACTAAAATTTTGTTCCAAATAGAATATTATTTTAATCTTTTCTGTCCGGTGGAATATTTTAGTAACTGGGAAATCTTACTCAAGTCTTATTCTCAGACCTCCTCCCCCCACACACATATACAGGGTGTCTCAAAAATATAGGTACAAACTTTTAGGGGAGGTAGATAACATCTAAAGGAATGAGAATTGCATAGGAACCCATAACCGGAAACGTCACCGTAAGTCAATAGACGGCGCTGTTCATCAGTGCGCTAGAGGGGAAATTTCGGATTTCCTCATTCGAGCGGTAGTCGGCTGAGGAAGAGCATGCAAAGGTATTCGAACAGGGAGCTGGCAGACATGCCAGCTCCCTGTTCGTCCCAGCTGGGTCGCCTGCCCCGCTCAAACACGAACTTCGGGTTCGTTTCATCCATGCCATGTGTATGGAATAGCTGAGGGAAAGGACGAGCCGCTCAACGAATATATCAAGAACGCTTCCCACACAGACATGTACCGGGCCACCGTTTGTTTGCGCGTGCGCATCAAAATTTGTGCGATTATGGGTCATTAAGAGGTAGCAGAAGTGAGGGCAGGCCACGAAATCATCATCTAGTATGCCATTTGTAATAATTATGTCCAATAGATGTTTTCCCATTAATCACTGTCTTGTGCCCTTTCAGATCTTGTACCTCTGCTACCACTTTCCCATGACGTTTCCGGTTATGGGTTCCTATGCAATTCTCATTCCTTTAGATGTTATCTACCTCCCCTAAAAGTTTGTACCTATATTTTTAAGACACCCTGTATATAAACCAAATTCACATACTCAGGATTTAGTTTATATGTGTTTGTGCCTGTACCTATACATAAATATTTCTCCGTTTTTTAGTAGTATTTGTAAAACCTCTTCGTGAAAAATATCTGAGATTTAGAAATTCTGAAAGAATTCACGTCTTTATGCAGAGAAACTCTTGTAGTTGAGGGTTGGGTTGTTTTACCCCTGAGCGGCACTTTTTTTTTTAGCATACAATGAATGGGCTAAATGGCCACATCACAAGGACTGGTTGGGGGAGGGGACCCACTGGACAGCTGTTAGGAGACAGATAGTAGCCTCCCATCAAGGTCATCCAATGTGTTCAGCGTGAACGGTTATGGCCCTCTCGCACACGGGACCACGGATCCGACGGTTATCTTTCTTGTAATTGTGGAGGATATACAGACTGTCCAGATAAATGGCCTAACTTCCCATCCAACGGACAGCAGCCTTTCCAAACTCATCAGTTGTTCTCACCGAGGGCAGAATGGGATTATGGGAAGAAACTCTCAAAGCAGACACAGTTGAGACTCGAATCTGGAAATATGAGATCACGAGCCTGTAGTGTTTTCGATTGAGCTTAAGGGCAACCCGAGGCTTCTGCTGGAAATGAATTGCTTTTTTAATTCGATTTACTTATCAGACACTTGGAACATGTCGCAAACGTTATTGTTACATATAACCTATCGTAGAAAGCTAAAGTCATCCAAGAATTCAAGAAATTCAAAAAATATCCGAGCATCGAAATCTTTTTCTGACCATAAGTTGCGGGCTTGGAAAGGCCGCCGTTCATCGAATGAGACGTAAAGCCATGTCTGTGTGCAGGAGAGCCAATACCCTCTGCACGTTAAAGAAATACTGGATGGCCTTGATGGGAGACTCCCATTTGTCTCCCAACAACTGTCCAGTGGGTCCCCTTCCCCCAACCTTCTATGAGCGCTCGGGAGTCCTTGTGACCTGGCCATTTAGCCCATTTTGTGCAAAAAAAAGTGTCTCTTAGAGGCAAAACAACCAAATCACAGGTTGTAACGAATATTTTTTTAATCTTATTTATTTTTATCACCATAGGTTGTAACCTTGAATTATTTTTTCAAAATCTTAACCTTTTTCATAGCCATAGGTCCGACAATGATCAATAAAAAATTCTTTCGACATCTGGGGCGGGGGTGGCTCAGTCAGTAGCGCGCCAGTCTCGTAATCTGCAGTTCCCAGGTTCGAGTCCCAGCTGGGTCGGCGTTGAGATTTATCTCCGCAAAATTCCCCGCCCTGCCCACGGTCAGTAGGGGACACCGATGGGCTTGGAAAGGCCGCCGTCCGTTGGATGGGACGTTAAGCCGTGGGCCTGTGTACGGGAGAGCCATACCCTGAGCACGTTAAAGAACACGCTGGATAGCCTTGACGGGAGGCTACCATCTGTCTCCCAACAGTGGGTCCCCTCCCCCAACCTTCTCTGAGCCTTCGGGGTCCATATGACCTGGCCATTTAGCCCATGGTGTGCAAAAAAGTGCCGCTCAGAGGTAAAACAACCAACCAACCAACTTTCGACATCTAAAATAGTTCGTGAAGTCTCGTAAAATATCCACCACTGAATTATGAATGATAAAGTGTGTCTGGTACTTTAAAATATCCTTTTCATTTTAGCGTCACTCACAAGAAAATGAGAAGCATTATTCTAGAACTGAAGCTTTTAGTTTCTGACAGCGTCATCAACTCTTGAGACAGGCCATCGAGATCCTTTCACCTCCTACAGAGAATCAGGAAGTGAAAGATCATCCCAAGGGTTATTGATCCGTTGCTAACGAATCGATGAACGAAAGCTGAGGTTATTTTCTTTTGTCACAGATAGATCTAGATTCATCCACATTATCGTTCACCTCTATCCATTCTGAGCTATATGAGATGAGGGCAAAGCAATGTCTATGTGTTTCTTATGTCTTCTTATAATAAATTTTTACGTGCAAAAATCGTTATTTATGCAGATAAGATTTCCATCGCTAACTTGCTGTTCAAAGGGTCATAAAATGTAGCAGATATTGGCGGTTGAAAATGACTTTAAGATATATTGAAGAAGACGAGCTAAAATCTGAAGTTAAGAAAGTCGTAGTTGAAGTTTTTAAAGTTTAAGATATTGCCAGAGGCAAGAAAACAGAACATTTTATTTTTGAAGAAAAACATTTTGTAGGCAGTTTTATTAAATGTGCGAATTTGCAGTGGAAGCTGCATTATTATGGCACACTCTTTAAAGACCATAGTAACATTATTTACGTAGCACTTTTCGGAATTCCCAAAGCCACGACACCGTGACCAACTCGAGCAGATAGCAAAAAAAAAAAGCAAACCATTTGCAAGCAGTAATTAAATTTTAATGTCATTTGCAACAACATAAATTTATTTAAGAGTAAATTTATCAGACAGTGTAAGTTAACTACAAGTTATAAACACGTTATGATCACCTTATACAATTAACCCAGGTGGAACCATTAGAGAAGGAAATACTCAATCAACAAAGATTAAATATCTCGTGTGGTGATATTTAATTAATTATATTCAAAGACCTACAGGAACCAAACGAAAGCGTTAACATGATACGTGTGATGTGAGGATGTAAAAGAAAAATAACCCAGATGGAGAACACAAGATACCGCTACTTATAAAAAAAAACCTGGCAACCCTCCAGAGAAACGGCGTATCTGTCCACAGACACGTACAGTCGCTCAAAAAAGTATCCGAACACCACGGTTGATTACAAAATTCAGAAAAAATATCTGGCAACGATTTTTTTAGAAATTAGTGATCTGGCAACCTTCGTGTCACGTGACACGAAGGTTGCCAGATCACTAATTTCTAAAAAAATCGTTGCCAGATATTTTTTCTGAATTTTATAATCAACCGTGGTGTTCGGATACTTTTTTGAGCGACTGTACCAAAGAAAAGATTTAGTTTCAGTGGGGTTGGGGGAGACCGGCAATTTAGTAATTTAGGTCCGGAAGAGGGAGTCAGAGAATAACCCCCCCCCCCCCCCCCCCCTCCCCAGTGTACGTCCTTGTCTATCCACCTCTTCCGGGTAGGGAAATTTCAAATCTCACAATGTGTTACGGAAAATATATGAAATTTAAGCTGGAGCGCCTTTTTGGAAAGATTTTTATTAAGCAGTAGTATAAATCAAAACTCCTCCATTACATATTCAAGTTGCCCAGTGGTACAAACAAAAACTACACAAGGACCGCAAGTGATTATATAAAACAAACCAACTTGCATTTTTATGTTTCATCTGCCCCCTTGTTTGTGTTGTGTATTTCATTAGAAAAAAATTCTTAGTCTAGTAGTTAGCTTGCCTGACTACTAAGCCAGCGCGGGCATGCCTTGTTTGTTTGTTGCGTGATAAAGCGAAACAATCTAGAAACAGCTACAAGGTTAGCTCGTGAATTAACTACTTACTTCCTGATTAAAGGGGCGGGGGTGGCTCAGTCGGTAGCGCGTCAGGCTCGTAATCTGTAGTTCCCAGGTTCGAGTCCCAGCTGGGTCAGCGTTGAGATTTATCTCCGCAAAATTCCCGCCCTGCCCACGGTCAGTAGGGGACACCGATGGGCTTGGAAAGGCCGCCGTCCGTCGGATGGGACGTTAAGCCGGGGCCCCGTGTGCGGGAGAGCCATACCTTGTGCACATTGAAGAACACTCTGGATGGCCTTGACGGGAGGCTACCATCTGTCTCCCAACAGCTATTCCAGTGGGTCCCCTCCCCCAACCTTCTCTGAGCCTTCGGGGTCCATGTGACCTGGCCATTTAGCCCATGGTGTGCAAAAAAGTGCCGCTCAGAGGTAAAACAACCAACCAACAAAATCCCTGATTAAAAACATGCATATTCTGTATTGGCAACAAAATTACTTTCATAGATGGTTTTTGAGTCGTCTTGGTTTAGATACAAGCTACTACCTGCAACATTTAGTGCCAATTTGTACTAAATTAACTTTATCGTGACAAAAAATTAATTAAGCTGGCCTATAGACATCATACTCTTTTATTTTGCGATATTCCTTAATTTTGTTATTCATTGAAAACTTCGAATTTATTTTCTTGCAATGCGGAAAAACGTTTGGTGCTCGAAATAAAGAAACCGTAACCATCAATTAAAAATAGCAATAATTGTTTTCCTCACAGCTTTCTACGAAACGCTTAATTTAGAGAAACTTTAAATTTATTGGATAGCGATCATTTAAGCAGAAATGAGATAAACGCTCTTGCATGGAACTTAATTCATCTCGTACCTTTTATGCCAAAAATAGATCTATTCATTAAAGATGCCTTACATCATTTCCTTTATTTTTGGTTCTGCTAAGTTTTCCGAAACCCTTTGAAGCGCTTAGTCAAAGGCCTTTCTTAATTACCTGAGTATGCATCGCTGCCCTTTGCGACTACATTTCTTCGATCTATAAGCACTCGAAGGCGAAAATTTGTTTTCCAACAGAAGACTTCTGATTCGTCTCTCGTGCTGATTTAAGCAGCCCTAATGCAAAGCGACAACTTCGTCTGCAAGGGCGTTGTGAAGGCTTTCTTGCACAACTCCAACTGATGGAGACAGCCAGACGAGAATGGCATGTGTGCATGAATTTGCATGAAATTAAATGGAAAAAAGTAAATCGTCTTCTAGATCGAAATCAGAGTAAGTCATAACGAAAAGAGAATTTTCTTCAGATATCTCGAGGAATATATTTAAAAAAAAAAATGCTATGCTCTTCAGATGTAAAAGAATGTTTTTTCGAGGACAGTTGATGACATTAGGAATTGATGGGCCGTGTTGTTTTACTACTGAGCAGTATTTCTGTGTGTACAATGAGCTAAGTGGCCAGGTTACAAGGACTCCAAAGGTAGCGTTGGGTAAAGGAAATAGACCCATTAAGAATCTAATAGGAGACAGATAGTAGCCTATCATCAAGACCAGTGTCTCGCAAACTGTGTGCCGCGAGAGATTCCAAGTGTGCCGCGAGAGATTTTCAAATTGCCACTAGATATTCCAAAGATTTCATTTTGACTTGACTTGTGTTATCGACGTGCTTTAATAAAAATCTTTCAGATTTCATCAACTTGAATCTTGTAAGTATTTACAAGCTTTTGAGCCAAGAATAATGCAAATTTGTTCGCATAAGCAATCTCATACATCCCATTGAAATATGTTCATATCTAAATTTTAAATAAAATGCATTTAACGAAACTTCAATTTTCGTCTTTTTACGTAACCATCAAAAATTCTTTTTTAGGTGTGCCGCGGGAAAAAAAATTAGATTCAGTATGCCACGGAAAAAAAATTAGATTCAGTGTGCCGCAGAGTAAAAAAGTTTGCGAGACACTGATCAAGACCATCAGCGTGTTCTTTAAGTGCACAGGGCATGACTCTTCTGCACATGGAGCCACGGCTTAACGTCTCATCCGACGGACGACCGTTTTTCCAAGCCCATAGAAGTTCCATTTATGACTGAGAATTAACCCTTACCCTGCTGGAATAAAGGGTAAAGGTTAGCGGAGGTAAATCTCAATGCAGGCACAATTGAGACTCGAACCTGGAAACTGCAGATTACAAGCGTGGAGTGCTGCCGACTGAGCCACTACCACCCCAGTGCGAAATGCAGTTTTATATTTCAGTCTGAAGGATCTGTAATGGATAAATGATACGTGCAGTCCCCTAAAGTGTTACCAAACATGGCCAACTTTATTTCAAGTAAGAGGTATGGTTATTTTCTAAAACCTGCTGATTTACGGTAGTATTTAGACTGTACTCTCGAAGAATTGATGAAATTCATAAGACGCTGTTTTGGTAAAATCGTCATTTTCTAAATCTGTTCATTGCAAATATTCAGGAACGGCTCAGTAGGTTGCAGTGTCCTTGATAAAATGTTTTGCTGGCCTGTTTCAAAATAATGGCAAAAAAAAATCAAACTAATAAAAATAACACAAAATTAGCTTTCCATAATTTAGTTATAAATGCATTTTTCATTTAAGTCTAAAATAATAAGTAATAAAATTAATTCTTATGATATTAAATGCATGGAATTTAAACATGAGAGTTTTTTATTTTTTCCATGTTTTGTGTACCGTTGGAATATTTTATTTGTATCACAATGATCCTTGTTTTTGAACAAAATACACCTATCCCTCGATTTACACGGTACTCAGTTCACACAATTTTGGCTTTGCACGGTCAAAAAATGCAACCAGTTTCGATTTACACGGGGGCGGGGGTGGCTCAGTCGGTAGCGCGCCAGGCTCGTAATCTGAAGTTCCCAGGTTCGAGTCCCAGCTGGGTCAGCGTTGAGATTTATCTCCGCAAAAATTCCCCCCGCCCTGCCCACGGTCAGTAGGGGACACCGATGGGCTTGGAAAGGCCGCCGTCCGTCGGATGGGACGTTAAGCCGTGGCCCCGTGTGCGGGAGAGCCATACCCTGTGCACGTTAAAGAACACGCTGGATGGCCTTGACGGGAGGCTACCATCTGTCTTCCAACAGCTGTTCCAGTGGGTCCCCTCCCCCAACCTTCTCTGAGCCTTCGGGGTCCATGTGACCTGGCCATTTAGCCCATGGTGTGCAAAAAAGTGCCGCTCAGAGGTAAAACAACCCAACCCAACTCGATTTACACGGTACTGACTGAGACGTACATAGAAAGGAAATCTCAGTCAGTACCGTGTAAATCGAAACTGGTTGCATTTTTTGACCGTGCAAAGCCAAAATTGTGTGAACTGAGTACCGTGTAAATCGAGGGATAGGTGTACAAAGGAAAGTTTTATTCATCTTGCTTGCCTAATAATGGGTCTCAAATGATTTTATTTTTCCTAAGTTTTATCTTTGAATGTTTCACGATTAGAATTCGGACCTCAGGTCCACATAATCAAAAGGCTGTGAGCAATTCTTCTTTCAGATCGTTCCTTTAACTGATGGAAGTTAATTGAAAATATATTGAGTTTCGACTCGAGTGGTGTACGACCCCAAGGCACTCTTATATGAACTCTAGAATAGATATACAATGTTTCTTGGGTTGTCTTTTTCCTGAGGTGTCAACTTCATCACAGATCTTCTGCGTTGACTATAGTAGCTTTTTTTATGGAAGACATTATACGTATAAGAGTGCTATTTTAAAACGCTTTGGAATAAATTTTTTTAGTTGGTCAATTGATAGTTTCATTTCTGCCTCTAGATACGTATGATGACATAAATGTTTAATATCATACAAGCAAAGATATGTGTATAATATTAAACATTTGCGTCACATACGTATCTATAGGCAGAAATTTTTATGAACTATGTAACCAGATGATTCACCATCCTTTGGTTTATTTTCTTTTATTTGTTTATTTTTTTTACCTTCAAACTATTTAATCCATTGGGTTGGGTTATTTTACCTCTGAGCAGCACTTTTTTGCACACCATGGGCTAAATGACCAGGTTACAGGGACCTCGAAGTCTCAGAGAAGGTTGGGGGAGGAGAACGCCCTGCCACGCCCTGCCCACAGTCAGTAGGGGACACCGATGGACTTAGAAAGGCCGCCGTCCGTCGGATGGGACGTTAAGCCGTGGTACCGTGTGCGGGAGAGCCATACCCTGTGCACGTTAAAGAACACAATGGATGGCCTTGACAGGAGGATACCATCTGTCTCCCAACAGCTGTTCCAGTGGGTCTCCTCCCCCAACCTTCTCTGAGCCTTCGGGGTCCCTGTGACCTGGCCATTTAGCCCATGGTGTACAAAAAAGTGCCGCTCAGAGGTAAAACAACCCAACCCAAATCCGCATGTTTAAATGATTCGCGAGGAGTAATTGTAACATATCTGGGATTTTAAATCCATGAAAGCCGACTTCTCTGTTCCCACATTTTCAACCTATTGAGATTGCAGTATTTATTCTTCTCCCCTCCTATTATCTTTGCTTTTCCTCCATTGGCAGATCCTTTATGGCCATCACGTCTCCAGATCCCCGAACTTTAGTTACTAAGAGGGTGACATTTTCTGAATGCTACTCGGAGGCAAACTCTTGGCTGCATTGTTTCTTATTGAAAAAACGTGTGTATATTTTATAAAGATGAAAATAAAAATAGATATTAATGAACAAATAACTTCAAGAAATTATAAGCCGGAAAATGATACATTTTAATACAAAAATGCAATTTTTAGGTTGTGAAGGTTTTACACAAAAATGCATTTTTTCGACTTTAAAGGACTTTTTATTCGACCATTTCGGCTACCCCATTGTTTGGCCGCCCGCTTATCTCGGCCCTGGTTCTCACTTTATCATGCTCCATGCATGGGCGCCAGCAGAGTTGGGTTGGGTTGTTTTACCTCTGAGCGGCACTTTTTTGCACACCATGGGCTAAATGGCCAGGTCACATGGACCCCGAAGGCTCAGAGAAGGTTGGGGGAGGGGACCCACTGAAACAGCTGTTGGGAGATAGATGGTAGCCTCCCGTCAAGGCCATCCAGCGTGTTCTTTAACGTTGGGTTGTTCTACCTCTGAGCGGCACTTTTTTGCACACCATGGGCTAAATGGCCAGGTCACATGGACCCCGAAGGCTCAGAGAAGGTTGGGGGAGGGGACCCACTGAAACAGCTGTTGGGAGATAGATGGTAGCCTCCCGTCAAGGCCATCCAGCGTGTTCTTTAACGTTGGGTTGTTCTACCTCTGAGCGGCACTTTTTTGCACACCATGGGCTAAATGGCCAGGTCACATGGACCCCGAAGGCTCAGAGAAGGTTGGGGGTGGGGACCCACTGGAACAGCTGTTGGGAGACAGATGGTAGCCTCCCGTCAAGGCCATCCAGCGTGTTCTTTAACGTGCACAGGGTATGGCTCTCCCGCACACGGGGCCACGGCTTAACGTCTCATACGACGGACGGCGTCATTTCCAAGCCCATTGGTGTCCCCTATTGATCGTGGGCAGGGCGGGGAATTTTGCGGAGATAAATCTCAACGCTGACCCAGCTGGGACTCGAACCTGGGAACTACAGATTACGAGCCTGGCGCACTACCGACTGAGCCACCCCCGCCCCCGGCGCCAGCAGAGAAGGGGGGGGGGTAGGGACAAGAGGGGAAGTTCTCCCCCTGTAGAAAAATTGATCGAAAAAATAATTTATGTTAAATAAATATCAGGTGTACCAAATCTTAAAGTTTTTCTTTCTATAAATAAGTGTAAAACTTTGTTTTATTTTTTACGTTTTGTTGTCGTACGTATTTCACTTAATTTTATTTATTATGAGAAAAACAATTTTTTACGTGCATTTGCAGTAAAAGTTCTCTTTTCTTTCCTTTTGCTTTCGGGTATCCTTAGTCGTTTTATGACATTTTTTTATGATTCCTTATTTGAAACTGCACTCATTAATGAACGGTTCGACATAAATATTTCTATCTTGAAACTTTTTGTACTCCGCTGGAAATATTTTGCCCCTCCCTTAAATAAATTCGCCCCACCCTGGAGATATTTTGCCCCTCCCTGAAACAAATTCGATCCACCCTGGAGATATTTTGCCCCTCCCTGAAACAAATTCGCTCCACCCTGGAGACATTTTGCCCCTCCCTGAAACAAATTCGCTCCACCCTGGAGATATTTTGCCTCTCCCTGAAACAAATTCGCTCCACCCTGGAGACATTTTGCCCCTCCCTGAAACAAATTCGCTCCACCCTGTAGATATTTTGCCTCTCCCTGAAACAAATTCGATCCACCCTGGAGACATTTTGCCTCTCCCTGAAACAAATTCGCTCCACCCTGTAGATATTTTGCCTCTCCCTGAAACAAATTCGATCCACCCTGGAGATATTTTGCCCCTCCCTGAAACAAATTCGCTCCACCCTGGAGACATTTTGCCTCTCCCTGAAACAAATTCGATCCACCCTGGAGATATTTTGCCCCTCCCTGAAACAAATTCGCTCCACCCTGGAGACATTTTGCCCCTCCCTGAAACAAATTCGCTCCACCCTGGAGATATTTTGCCTCTCCCTGAAACAAATTCGCTCCACCCTGGAGACATTTTGCCTCTCCCTGAAACAAATTCGCTCCACCCTGGAGACATTTTGCCCCTCCCTGAAACAAATTCGCTCCACCCTGTAGATATTTTGCCTCTCCCTGAAACAAATTCGATCCACCCTGGAGCATTTTGCCTCTCCCTGAAACAAATTCGCTCCACCCTGTAGATATTTTGCCTCTCCCTGAAACAAATTCGCTCCACCCTGGAGACATTTTGCCTCTCCCTGAAACAAATTCGATCCACCCTGGAGACATTTTGCCCCTCCCTGAAACAAATTCGCTCCACCCTGTAGATATTTTGCCTCTCCCTGAAACAAATTCGATCCACCCTGGAGATATTTTGCCCCTCCCTGAAACAAATTCGCTCCACCCTGGAGACATTTTGCCTCTCCCTGAAACAAATTCGATCCACCCTGGAGACATTTTGCCCCTCCCTGAAACAAATTCGCTCCACCCTGTAGATATTTTGCCTCTCCCTGAAACAAATTCGATCCACCCTGGAGATATTTTGCCCCTCCCTGAAACAAATTCGCTCCACCCTGGAGACATTTTGCCCCTCCCTGAAACAAATTCGCTCCACCCTGGAGATATTTTGCCTCTCCCTGAAACAAATTCGCTCCACCCTGGAGACATTTTGCCCCTCCCTGAAACAAATTCGATCCACCCTGGAGACATTTTGCCCCTCCCTGAAACAAATTCGCTCCACCCTGTAGATATTTTGCCTCTCCCTGAAACAAATTCCATCCACCCTGGAGATATTTTGCCCCTCCCTGAAACAAATTCGCTCCACCCTGGAGACATTTTGCCCCTCCCTGAAACAAATTCGCTCCACCCTGGAGATATTTTGCCTCTCCCTGAAACAAATTCGCTCCACCCTGTAGATATTTTGCCCCTCCCTGAAACAAATTCGCTCCACCCTGGAGACATTTTGCCCCTCCCTGAAACAAATTCGCTCCACCCTGGAGACATTTTGCCCCTCCCTGAAACAAATTCGCTCCACCCTGTAGATATTTTGCCTCTCCCTGAAACAAATTCGATCCACCCTGGAGATATTTTGCCCCTCCCTGAAACAAATTCGCTCCACCCTGGAGACATTTTGCCCCTCCCTGAAACAAATTCGCTCCACCCTGGAGATATTTTGCCTCTCCCTGAAACAAATTCGCTTCACCCTGTAGATATTTTGCCCCTCCCTGAAACAAATTCGCTCCACCCTGGAGACATTTTGCCCCTCCCTGAAACAAATTCGCTCCACCCTGGAGACATTTTGCCCCTCCCTGAAACAAATTCGCTCCACCCTGTAGATATTTTGCCTCTCCCTGAAACAAATTCGATCCACCCTGGAGATATTTTGCCCCTCCCTGAAACAAATTCGATCCACCCTGGAGATATTTTGCCTCTCCCTGAAACAAATTCGCTCCACCCTGGAGACATTTTGCCTCTCCCTGAAACAAATTCGCTCCACCCTGGAGACATTTTGCCCCTCCCTGAAACAAATTCGATCCACCCTGGAGATATTTTGCCTCTCCCTGAAACAAATTCGCTCCACCCTGGAGACATTTTGCCTCTCCCTGAAACAAATTCGATCCACCCTGGAGATATTTTGCCCCTCCCTGAAACAAATTCGATCCACCCTGGAGATATTTTGCCTCTCCCTGAAACAAATTCGCTCCACCCTGGAGACATTTTGCCTCTCCCTGAAACAAATTCGCTCCACCCTGGAGACATTTTGCCCCTCCCTGAAACAAATTCGATCCACCCTGGAGATATTTTGCCTCTCCCTGAAACAAATTCTCTCCACCCTGGAGACATTTTGCCTCTCCCTGAAACAAATTCGCTCCACCCTGGAGACATTTTGCCCCTCCCTGAAACAAATTCTCTCCACCCTGTAGATATTTTGCCTCTCCCTGAAACAAATTCGATCCACCCTGGAGATATTTTGCCTCTCCCTGAAACAAATTCGCTCCACCCTGTAGATATTTTACCTCTCCCTGAAACAAATTCGATCCACCCTGGAGATATTTTGCCCCTCCCTGAAACAAATTCGATCCACCCTGGAGATATTTTGCCTCTCCCTGAAACAAATTCGCTCCACCCTGTAGATATTTTGCCTCTCCCTGAAACAAATTCGATCCACCCTGGAGATATTTTGCCCCTCCCTGAAACAAATTCGATCCACCCTGGAGATATTTTGCCTCTCCCTGAAACAAATTCGCTCCACCCTGGAGACATTTTGCCTCTCCCTGAAACAAATTCGATCCACCCTGGAGACATTTTGCCCCTCCCTGAAACAAATTCGCTCCACCCTGTAGATATTTTGCCTCTCCCTGAAACAAATTCGATCCACCCTGGAGATATTTTGCCCCTCCCTGAAACAAATTCGCTCCACCCTGGAGACATTTTGCCCCTCCCTGAAACAAATTCGCTCCACCCTGTAGATATTTTGCCTCTCCCTGAAACAAATTCGATCCACCCTGGAGATATTTTGCCTCTCCCTGAAACAAATTCGCTCCACCCTGGAGACATTTTGCCCCTCCCTGAAACAAATTCGCTCCACCCTGTAGATATTTTACCTCTCCCTGAAACAAATTCGATCCACCCTGGAGACATTTTGCCTCTCCCTGAAACAAATTCGATCCACCCTGGAGACATTTTGCCCCTCCCTGAAACAAATTCGCTCCACCCTGTAGATATTTTGCCCCTCCCTGAAACAAATTCGCTCCACCCTGGAGACATTTTGCCCCTCCCTGAAACAAATTCGCTCCACCCTGGAGATATTTTGCCTCTCCCTGAAACAAATTCGCTCCACCCTGGAGACATTTTGCCCCTCCCTGAAACAAATTCGATCCACCCTGGAGACATTTTGCCCCTCCCTGAAACAAATTCGCTCCACCCTGTAGATATTTTGCCTCTCCCTGAAACAAATTCCATCCACCCTGGAGATATTTTGCCCCTCCCTGAAACAAATTCGCTCCACCCTGGAGACATTTTGCCCCTCCCTGAAACAAATTCGCTCCACCCTGGAGATATTTTGCCTCTCCCTGAAACAAATTCGCTCCACCCTGTAGATATTTTGCCCCTCCCTGAAACAAATTCGCTCCACCCTGGAGACATTTTGCCCCTCCCTGAAACAAATTCGCTCCACCCTGGAGACATTTTGCCCCTCCCTGAAACAAATTCGCTCCACCCTGTAGATATTTTGCCTCTCCCTGAAACAAATTCGATCCACCCTGGAGATATTTTGCCCCTCCCTGAAACAAATTCGCTCCACCCTGGAGACATTTTGCCCCTCCCTGAAACAAATTCGCTCCACCCTGGAGATATTTTGCCTCTCCCTGAAACAAATTCGCTCCACCCTGTAGATATTTTGCCCCTCCCTGAAACAAATTCGCTCCACCCTGGAGACATTTTGCCCCTCCCTGAAACAAATTCGCTCCACCCTGGAGACATTTTGCCCCTCCCTGAAACAAATTCGCTCCACCCTGTAGATATTTTGCCTCTCCCTGAAACAAATTCGATCCACCCTGGAGATATTTTGCCCCTCCCTGAAACAAATTCGATCCACCCTGGAGATATTTTGCCTCTCCCTGAAACAAATTCGCTCCACCCTGGAGACATTTTGCCTCTCCCTGAAACAAATTCGCTCCACCCTGGAGACATTTTGCCCCTCCCTGAAACAAATTCGATCCACCCTGGAGATATTTTGCCTCTCCCTGAAACAAATTCGCTCCACCCTGGAGACATTTTGCCTCTCCCTGAAACAAATTCGATCCACCCTGGAGATATTTTGCCCCTCCCTGAAACAAATTCGATCCACCCTGGAGATATTTTGCCTCTCCCTGAAACAAATTCGCTCCACCCTGGAGACATTTTGCCTCTCCCTGAAACAAATTCGCTCCACCCTGGAGACATTTTGCCCCTCCCTGAAACAAATTCGATCCACCCTGGAGATATTTTGCCTCTCCCTGAAACAAATTCGCTCCACCCTGGAGACATTTTGCCTCTCCCTGAAACAAATTCGCTCCACCCTGGAGACATTTTGCCCCTCCCTGAAACAAATTCGCTCCACCCTGTAGATATTTTGCCTCTCCCTGAAACAAATTCGATCCACCCTGGAGATATTTTGCCTCTCCCTGAAACAAATTCGCTCCACCCTGTAGATATTTTACCTCTCCCTGAAACAAATTCGATCCACCCTGGAGATATTTTGCCCCTCCCTGAAACAAATTCGATCCACCCTGGAGATATTTTGCCTCTCCCTGAAACAAATTCGCTCCACCCTGTAGATATTTTGCCTCTCCCTGAAACAAATTCGATCCACCCTGGAGATATTTTGCCCCTCCCTGAAACAAATTCGATCCACCCTGGAGATATTTTGCCTCTCCCTGAAACAAATTCGCTCCACCCTGGAGACATTTTGCCTCTCCCTGAAACAAATTCGATCCACCCTGGAGACATTTTGCCCCTCCCTGAAACAAATTCGCTCCACCCTGTAGATATTTTGCCTCTCCCTGAAACAAATTCGATCCACCCTGGAGATATTTTGCCCCTCCCTGAAACAAATTCGCTCCACCCTGGAGACATTTTGCCCCTCCCTGAAACAAATTCGCTCCACCCTGTAGATATTTTGCCTCTCCCTGAAACAAATTCGATCCACCCTGGAGATATTTTGCCTCTCCCTGAAACAAATTCGCTCCACCCTGGAGACATTTTGCCCCTCCCTGAAACAAATTCGATCCACCCTGGAGACATTTTGCCCCTCCCTGAAACAAATTCGCTCCACCCTGTAGATATTTTGCCTCTCCCTGAAACAAATTCGATCCACCCTGGAGATATTTTGCCCCTCCCTGAAACAAATTCGCTCCACCCTGGAGACATTTTGCCCCTCCCTGAAACAAATTCGCTCCACCCTGGAGATATTTTGCCTCTCCCTGAAACAAATTCGCTCCACCCTGTAGATATTTTGCCCCTCCCTGAAACAAATTCGCTCCACCCTGGAGACATTTTGCCCCTCCCTGAAACAAATTCGCTCCACCCTGGAGACATTTTGCCCCTCCCTGAAACAAATTCGCTCCACCCTGTAGATATTTTGCCTCTCCCTGAAACAAATTCGATCCACCCTGGAGATATTTTGCCCCTCCCTGAAACAAATTCGCTCCACCCTGGAGACATTTTGCCCCTCCCTGAAACAAATTCGCTCCACCCTGGAGATATTTTGCCTCTCCCTGAAACAAATTCGCTCCACCCTGGAGATATTTTGCCTCTCCCTGAAACAAATTCGCTCCACCCTGGAGACATTTTGCCCCTCCCTGAAACAAATTCGCTCCACCCTGTAGATATTTTGCCTCTCCCTGAAACAAATTCGATCCACCCTGGAGACATTTTGCCTCTCCCTGAAACAAATTCGCTCCACCCTGGAGATATTTTGCCTCTCCCTGAAACAAATTCGATCCACCCTGGAGATATTTTGCCCCTCCCTGAAACAAATTCGCTCCACCCTGGAGACATTTTGCCCCTCCCTGAAACAAATTCGCTCCACCCTGGAGATATTTTGCCTCTCCCTGAAACAAATTCGCTCCACCCTGGAGATATTTTGCCTCTCCCTGAAACAAATTCGCTCCACCCTGGAGACATTTTGCCCCTCCCTGAAACAAATTCGCTCCACCCTGGAGACATTTTGCCCCTCCCTGAAACAAATTCGCTCCACCCTGTAGATATTTTGCCTCTCCCTGAAACAAATTCGATCCACCCTGGAGATATTTTGCCCCTCCCTGAAACAAATTCGCTCCACCCTGGAGACATTTTGCCCCTCCCTGAAACAAATTCGCTCCACCCTGGAGATATTTTGCCTCTCCCTGAAACAAATTCGCTCCACCCTGGAGATATTTTGCCTCTCCCTGAAACAAATTCGCTCCACCCTGGAGACATTTTGCCCCTCCCTGAAACAAATTCGCTCCACCCTGTAGATATTTTGCCTCTCCCTGAAACAAATTCGATCCACCCTGGAGACATTTTGCCTCTCCCTGAAACAAATTCGCTCCACCCTGGAGACATTTTGCCCCTCCCTGAAACAAATTCGCTCCACCCTGGAGATATTTTGCCTCTCCCTGAAACAAATTCGCTCCACCCTGTAGATATTTTGCCCCTCCCTGAAACAAATTCGCTCCACCCTGGAGACATTTTGCCCCTCCCTGAAACAAATTCGCTCCACCCTGGAGACATTTTGCCCCTCCCTGAAACAAATTCGCTCCACCCTGTAGATATTTTGCCTCTCCCTGAAACAAATTCGATCCACCCTGGAGATATTTTGCCCCTCCCTGAAACAAATTCGCTCCACCCTGGAGACATTTTGCCCCTCCCTGAAACAAATTCGCTCCACCCTGGAGATATTTTGCCTCTCCCTGAAACAAATTCGCTCCACCCTGGAGATATTTTGCCTCTCCCTGAAACAAATTCGCTCCACCCTGGAGACATTTTGCCCCTCCCTGAAACAAATTCGCTCCACCCTGTAGATATTTTGCCTCTCCCTGAAACAAATTCGATCCACCCTGGAGACATTTTGCCTCTCCCTGAAACAAATTCGCTCCACCCTGGAGACATTTTGCCCCTCCCTGAAACAAATTCGCTCCACCCTGTAGATATTTTGCCTCTCCCTGAAACAAATTCGATCCACCCTGGAGATATTTTGCCCCTCCCTGAAACAAATTCGCTCCACCCTGGAGACATTTTGCCCCTCCCTGAAACAAATTCGCTCCACCCTGGAGATATTTTGCCTCTCCCTGAAACAAATTCGCTCCACCCTGGAGACATTTTGCCTCTCCCTGAAACAAATTCGCTCCACCCTGGAGACATTTTGCCCCTCCCTGAAACAAATTCGCTCCACCCTGTAGATATTTTGCCTCTCCCTGAAACAAATTCGATCCACCCTGGAGACATTTTGCCTCTCCCTGAAACAAATTCGATCCACCCTGGAGATATTTTGCCCCTCCCTGAAACAAATTCGCTCCACCCTGGAGACATTTTGCCTCTCCCTGAAACAAATTCGATCCACCCTGGAGACATTTTGCCCCTCCCTGAAACAAATTCGCTCCACCCTGTAGATATTTTGCCTCTCCCTGAAACAAATTCGATCCACCCTGGAGATATTTTGCCCCTCCCTGAAACAAATTCGCTCCACCCTGGAGACATTTTGCCCCTCCCTGAAACAAATTCGCTCCACCCTGGAGATATTTTGCCTCTCCCTGAAACAAATTCGCTCCACCCTGGAGACATTTTGCCCCTCCCTGAAACAAATTCGCTCCACCCTGTAGATATTTTGCCTCTCCCTGAAACAAATTCCATCCACCCTGGAGATATTTTGCCCCTCCCTGAAACAAATTCGATCCACCCTGGAGATATTTTGCCCCTCCCTGAAACAAATTCGCTCCACCCTGGAGACATTTTGCCCCTCCCTGAAACAAATTCGCTCCACCCTGTAGATATTTTGCCTCTCCCTGAAACAAATTCCATCCACCCTGGAGATATTTTGCCCCTCCCTGAAACAAATTCGCTCCACCCTGGAGACATTTTGCCCCTCCCTGAAACAAATTCGCTCCACCCTGGAGATATTTTGCCTCTCCCCGAAACAAATTCGCTCCACCCTGTAGATATTTTGCCCCTCCCTGAAACAAATTCGCTCCACCCTGGAGACATTTTGCCCCTCCCTGAAACAAATTCGCTCCACCCTGGAGACATTTTGCCCCTCCCTGAAACAAATTCGCTCCACCCTGTAGATATTTTGCCTCTCCCTGAAACAAATTCGATCCACCCTGGAGATATTTTGCCCCTCCCTGAAACAAATTCGCTCCACCCTGGAGACATTTTGCCCCTCCCTGAAACAAATTTGTCCCACCCTGGAGATATTTTGCCCCTCCCTGAAATGAATTCTCTCCACCCTGGAGATATTGTGCCCCTCCCTGAAACAAATTTGCCCCACCCTGGAGATATTTTGCCTATCCCTGACACAAATTCTCTCCACCCTGGAGATATTTTGCCCCTCCCTGAAACAAATTCGATCCACCCTGGAGATATTTTGCCCCTCCCTGAAACAAATTCGCTCCACCCTGGAGACATTTTGCCCCTCCCTGAAACAAATTCGCTCCACCCTGGAGACATTTTGCCCCTCCCTGAAACAAATTCGCTCCACCCTGTAGATATTTTGCCTCTCCCTGAAACAAATTCGATCCACCCTGGAGATATTTTGCCCCTCCCTGAAACAAATTCGCTCCACCCTGGAGACATTTTGCCCCTCCCTGAAACAAATTCGCTCCACCCTGGAGATATTTTGCCTCTCCCTGAAACAAATTCGCTCCACCCTGTAGATATTTTGCCCCTCCCTGAAACAAATTCGCTCCACCCTGGAGACATTTTGCCCCTCCCTGAAACAAATTCGCTCCACCCTGTAGATATTTTGCCTCTCCCTGAAACAAATTCGATCCACCCTGGAGACATTTTGCCTCTCCCTGAAACAAATTCGCTCCACCCTGGAGACATTTTGCCCCTCCCTGAAACAAATTCGCTCCACCCTGTAGATATTTTGCCTCTCCCTGAAACAAATTCGATCCACCCTGGAGATATTTTGCCCCTCCCTGAAACAAATTCGCTCCACCCTGGAGACATTTTGCCCCTCCCTGAAACAAATTCGCTCCACCCTGGAGACATTTTGCCCCTCCCTGAAACAAATTCGCTCCACCCTGGAGATATTTTGCCTCTCCCTGAAACAAATTCGCTCCACCCTGGAGACATTTTGCCCCTCCCTGAAACAAATTCGATCCACCCTGGAGACATTTTGCCCCTCCCTGAAACAAATTCGCTCCACCCTGTAGATATTTTGCCTCTCCCTGAAACAAATTCCATCCACCCTGGAGATATTTTGCCCCTCCCTGAAACAAATTCGCTCCACCCTGGAGACATTTTGCCCCTCCCTGAAACAAATTCGCTCCACCCTGGAGATATTTTGCCTCTCCCTGAAACAAATTCGCTCCACCCTGTAGATATTTTGCCCCTCCCTGAAACAAATTCGCTCCACCCTGGAGACATTTTGCCCCTCCCTGAAACAAATTCGCTCCACCCTGGAGACATTTTGCCTCTCCCTGAAACAAATTCGATCCACCCTGGAGATATTTTGCCCCTCCCTGAAACAAATTCGCTCCACCCTGGAGACATTTTGCCCCTCCCTGAAACAAATTCGCTCCACCCTGGAGATATTTTGCCTCTCCCTGAAACAAATTCGCTCCACCCTGTAGATATTTTGCCCCTCCCTGAAACAAATTCGCTCCACCCTGGAGACATTTTGCCCCTCCCTGAAACAAATTCGCTCCACCCTGGAGACATTTTGCCCCTCCCTGAAACAAATTCGCTCCACCCTGTAGATATTTTGCCTCTCCCTGAAACAAATTCGATCCACCCTGGAGATATTTTGCCCCTCCCTGAAACAAATTCGCTCCACCCTGGAGACATTTTGCCCCTCCCTGAAACAAATTCGCTCCACCCTGGAGATATTTTGCCTCTCCCTGAAACAAATTCGCTCCACCCTGTAGATATTTTGCCCCTCCCTGAAACAAATTCGCTCCACCCTGGAGACATTTTGCCCCTCCCTGAAACAAATTCGCTCCACCCTGTAGATATTTTGCCTCTCCCTGAAACAAATTCGATCCACCCTGCAGATATTTTGCCCCTCCCTGAAACAAATTCGCTCCACCCTGGAGACATTTTGCCCCTCCCTGAAACAAATTCGCTCCACCCTGGAGATATTTTTCCTCTCCCTGAAACAAATTCGCTCCACCCTGTAGATATTTTGCCCCTCCCTGAAACAAATTCGCTCCACCCTGGAGACATTTTGCCCCTCCCTGAAACAAATTCGCTCCACCCTGGAGACATTTTGCCCCTCCCTGAAACAAATTCGCTCCACCCTGTAGATATTTTGCCTCTCCCTGAAACAAATTCGATCCACCCTGGAGATATTTTGCCCCTCCCTGAAACAAATTCGCTCCACCCTGGAGACATTTTGCCCCTCCCTGAAACAAATTCGCTCCACCCTGGAGATATTTTGCCTCTCCCTGAAACAAATTCGCTCCACCCTGTAGATATTTTGCCCCTCCCTGAAACAAATTCGCTCCACCCTGGAGACATTTTGCCCCTTCCTGAAACAAATTCGCTCCACCCTGGAGACATTTTGCCCCTCCCTGAAACAAATTCGCTCCACCCTGTAGATATTTTGCCTCTCCCTGAAACAAATTCGATCCACCCTGGAGATATTTTGCCCCTCCCTGAAACAAATTCGCTCCACCCTGGAGACATTTTGCCCCTCCCTGAAACAAATTTGTCCCACCCTGGAGATATTTTGCCCCTCCCTGAAATGAATTCTCTCCACCCTGGAGATATTGTGCCCCTCCCTGAAACAAATTTGCCCCACCCTGGAGATATTTTGCCTATCCCTGACACAAATTCTCTCCACCCTGGAGATATTTTGCCCCTCCCTGAAACAAATTTGCCCCACCCTGGAGATATTTTGTCTATCCCTGACACAAATTCTCTCCACCCTGGAGATATTTTGCCCCTCCCTGAAACAAATTTGTCCCACCCTGTAGATATTTTGCCCCTCCCTGAAACAAATTCGCTCCACCCTGGAGACATTTTGCCCCTCCCTGAAACAAATTCGCTCCACCCTGGAGACATTTTGCCCCTCCCTGAAACAAATTCGCTCCACGCTGGAGATATTTTGCCTCTCCCTGAAACAAATTTGTCCCACTCTGGAGATATTTTGCCCCCCCCTGAAATGAATTCTCTCCACCCTGGAGATATTGTGCCCCTCCCTGAAACAAATTTGCCCCACCCTGGAGATATTTTGCCTATCCCTGACACAAATTCTCTCCACCCTGGAGATATTTTGCCCCTCCCTGAAACAAATTCGCTCCACCCTGTAGATATTTTGCCTCTCCCTGAAACAAATTCGATCCACCCTGGAGATATTTTGCCCCTCCCTGAAACAAATTCGCTCCACCCTGGAGATATTTTGCCCCTCCCTGAAACAAATTCGCTCCACCCTGGAGACATTTTGCCCCTCCCTGAAATAAATTTGCCCCACACTGAAACAAATTTGCCCCACCCTGGAGATATATTGCCTGTCCCTGAAACAAATTCGCTCCACCCTGTAGATATTTTGCCTCTCCCTGAAACAAATTCGATCCACCCTGGAGATATTTTGCCTCTCCCTGAAACAAATTCGCTCCACCCTGGAGACATTTTGCCCCTCCCTGAAACAAATTTGTCCCACCCTGGAGATATTTTGCCCCTCCCTGAAATGAATTCTCTCCACCTTGGAGATATTGTGCCCCTCCCTGAAACAAATTTGCCCCACCCTGGAGATATTTTGCCTATCCCTGACACAAATTCTCTCCACCCTGGAGATATTTTGCCCCTCCCTGAAACAAATTCGCTCCACCCTGTAGATATTTTGCCTCTCCCTGAAACAAATTCGATCCACCCTGGAGACATTTTGCCCCTCCCTGAAACAAATTTGTCCCACCCTGGAGATATTTTGCCCCTCCCTGAAAGAAATTTGTCCCACCCTGTAGATATTTTGCCCCTCCCTGAAACAAATTCGCTCCACCCTGTAGATATTTTGCCTCTCCCTGAAACAAATTCGCTCCACCCTGGAGACATTTTGCCCCTCCCTGAAACAAATTTGTCCTACCCTGGAGATATTTTGCCCCTCCCTGAAATGAATTCTCTCCACCCTGGAGATATTGTGCCCCTCCCTGAAACAAATTTGCCCCTCCCTGAAACAAATTTGCCCCACCCTGGAGATATTTTGCCTATCCCTGACACAAATTCTCTCCACCCTGGAGATATTTTGCCCCTCCCTGAAACAAATTCGCTCCACCCTGTAGATATTTTGCCTCTCCCTGAAACAAATTCGATCCACCCTGGAGACATTTTGCCCCTCCCTGAAACAAATTCTCTCCACCCTGGAGATATTGTGCCCCTCCCTGAAATGAATTTGCCCCACCCTGGAGATATTTTGCCTATCCCTGACACAAATTCTCTCCACCCTGGAGATATTTTGCCCCTCCCTGAAAGAAATTTGTCCCACCCTGGAGATATTTTGCCCCTCCCTGAAACAAATTCGCTCCACCCTGGAGATATTTTGCCCCTCCCTGAAATAAATTTACCCCACCTTGGAGATATTTTGTCCATCCCTGGAAAAATTTCTGCCGGCCCCCACGTATGAAGACAAAACATTATTTTCCGATGCCACTGTGGGGAGGTGGATACCTATTTGAATTAAAGCGTAAGAGTTATTTATCTTCCGTTTTTTGTTTATATCTCTGGTATCCACAACGAACTTTCCACATTTCTAAACCGATCGTTAATCAACAGTTGTTGAGGAAAGGCCACCCCTGGATCACGATGTCATCATGTCAGCAATGGCGGTAGAGACTCTGAGACTGCGCAGCTGAATCTTCACAGTTCTGATAGGTCAATGACCTATCAATCACCTGCCGATCAAACCAATGATCTACGAGAACAGTCGAAGTATCAACTGCGCATCTTGCTTGTTACATCACTGGATGTCGCGGAGATGCCAACTTTTGAAAGCTAAAAATTTTAACACTTAACTGACGCGATTTCAGCTTTTCGAAATTGGGACTCTTTAGTAAGTTTGAAATAACAAGTAAACGTAAAGGAAAAATTCAGTTATTTTAATTATTTCTAATCAAAATGCTCATAAGGGTAGAAAAAATTTCTAACTTTTGTATTGACTGTTTAACAAAAATAATTTATTTATATTTTTCAGAAAATTTTAGGACCAGATTCACTTAATTGTGATTAGCGTTATATTTCAGGTCCCCTTCACGAGGAAGTAGACAATTGTCTGCTCATGAAATCACACAACATGGCTTCATTGACTAAGTTAAATGTTTACCTCTGAGCTGCGTCTTTTTTTTAATACAATCGGCTAACTAGCCAGGTCATAAGAACCCCTAACGGTGAAAATGTCGGTACAATCGCTCAAAAAAAAGTATCCGACTACGGTTGATTACAGAATTCAGAAAAAATATCTGGCAACGTTTTTTTTTTAGAAATTAGTGATCTGGCAACCTCCGTGTCACGTGACACGAAGGTTGCCAGATCACTAATTTCTAAAAAAATCGTTGCCAGATATTTTTTCTGAATTCTGCAAACTGGAGCGGTTGCGGTTAATATTCACAGCACATTGGATCGTGTGAGCTCACAAAGACCTGGATCGTGTGGGCTCACTCACGGAAATATTGAGCGTGTGCAGTTACCGTTCACAGCAAACTGGAGCGGTTGCGGTTAATGTTCACAACACATTGGATCGTGTGAGCTCACAAAGACCTGGATCGTGTGGGCTCATTTACGGAAATATTGAGCGTGTGCAGTTACAGTTCACAGCAAACTGGAGCGGTTGCGGTTAATGTTCACAGCACATTGGATCGTGTGGGCTCATTTACGGAAATATTGAGCGTGTGCAGTTACCGTTCACAGCAAACTGGAGCGGTTGCGGTTAATGTTCACAACACATTGGATCGTGTGAGCTCACAAAGACCTGGATAGTGTGGGCTCACTCACGGAAATATTGAGCGTGTGCAGTTACCGTTCACAGCAAACTGGAGCGTGTGCAGTAACTGCACACGCTCCAGTTTGCTGTGAACGGTAACTGGAGCGTGTACAGTTGCTGTACACGCTCCAGATATTTTTCCTGAATTCTGTAATCACGTGACACGAAGGTTGCCAAATCACTAATTTTTAAAAAAAAAATCGTTGCCAGATATTTTTTCTGAATTCTGTAATCAACCGTAGTGTTCGGATACTTTTTTTTGAGCGACTATACAGTGAGGGCTCGAATCTGAGAACACCAGGTAATGAGCCTGCTGCGCTACTGATTGAGCCAGTCCCCAGAAGTTTTCTGGCTAGTAAAAGTCTTCTAGAATTGCCATTTTCGACACTGCTTTTTATATAATATCATCGATTAACGCGTCAGTTACGAGAGTAGGTAGCGGTTGTGGTTAATTTGAATCGTAGCCTGACCCAGGCCTGGGCAAACCATAGCCCGCCACATCTTTTTGTGCGACCTACTGATAACAATTAAATTTATATAAGAGTAAATGAACGTATAAAGAATTCCAACTTTGACGAAGCCCATTCTCATTAAAATAATTTAATAAAATTATATTGTTTCACTTTAAATTTTTTAAATATATACGTTATCGATTATAATACTTCTTTGGCCACCTACCCTTTCATTTCAGTTTCTATGCGGTCCTTCAGCTGAAACGTTTGCCCAGGCCTCATCTAAGGGGGCGGGGATGGCTCAGTCGGTAGCGCGCCAGGCTCGTAATCTGCAGTTCCCAGGTTCCAATCCCAGCTGGGTCAGCGTTGATACTTATCTTCTCAAAATTCCCCACCCTGCCCACGGTCAGTAGGGGACACCAATGGGTCTTGGAAAGGCCACCGTCAAGCCGTGGCCCCGTGTGCGGGAGAGTCATACCCTCTGCACGTTGAAGAACACGCTGGATGGCCTTGACGGGAGGTTACCATCTGTCTCCCAACAGCTATCCAGTGGGTCCCCTCCCCCCACCTTCTCTGAGGCTTCGGGGTCCTTGTGACCTGGCCATTTAGCCCACGGTGTGCAAAAAAGTGCCGCTCAGAGGTAAAACAACCAACCAACAACTTCATCTAACCCCAATGGCTAAGAAATTGCAAATAAGCTCGTTTTCAAAAAGAAAAAAAAAAGTGTCTTTTTCGACTTTAGCCCCCTTCAACAGTGAAAATTTGAACTAATGGATGATATAAAAAATGAGATTAGAAACTTTTACCTATACAACACAAAAATAGTTTTTTTATTTATCTCTAAAAGCAAAAGAACAATGTCTACAGACGGACAACAAAATGAAACAATAAATCGTTTTTGTAAAACTAACTGGAAAGTATTGTGTGCATTCGAGTGAAGTATTTACACAGGTCTGTTTAAGCCACGACAAGACACAAGTCCTGTAAGAAATAGCATTTATTATGTTCACTTTGCAATACACGCATCCATGTATGAATATCATGCCTAGTGAAATACACAATCTCCTTTTCCTCATACAGAAGGATGATTCACAGATGGCTCGACTAATACTGACATGATGAAACTCAAGTCGAAGAGTATTTAAATAACTTATGTACACTTGCAGTAACGAGACGAAGACACATCAATCAGCAAAGCAAGTCGAATTCAGATTAAAGCTTTTCTTTTTTTTAATTATTAAACATCAAATCTTGGCATATAAGTTAAAAAAAGAGAACATCACAATATAGTCCTCATTAAGTCCCAAGGGGGAAGGGGGGGGGGGAAAGGTTAAAACGAGGCTACAATATCAAAAATTTCGAGAACATTGTGATAGAGAAATATCAACACATATTAATTTCATGTCCAAATTACGTTTTTTATTCTAGCTTTTACAGAATTTGATAAACAGTTTTACAATTTTTTAAATTTGCAGCTTTAGGCAAATAAGAAACCGATGTTGAAGATCTAGATATTCATAGCAAGGTTTGATAACTTTAGAATCACTGTACAGTCGCACAAAAAAAAAGTATCCGAACACTATGGTTGATTAAAGAATTCAGAAAAAATATCTGGCAACGATTTTTTTTTTAAATTAGTGATCTGATAACCTTCGTGTCTCGTGACACGAGGGTTGCCAGATCACTAATTTCTAAAAAAAATCGTTGCCAGATATTTTTTCTGAATTTTGTAATCAATCATAGTGTTCGGATACTTTTTTGAGCGACTGTACTGAATATTTGCAGATCAGAAAGAGACTTCCATTACAGATATCCACAACTTCCTCTCTTTTTATTCTCCCTGTCTTTTAGACTAGTTAATTTTGGCACTGTTAAGCGAGAAAAAAATTGTTTGGAGTCTGCAAAGTTGTCCGACTGACCTCTAAAATACTTAAGATCGTCAGTCTTTTTTTTTTGCTTGTTGCTTACGAGGAACATTTTCTTCCTCTAGTCTCAAGGGATTATTTGGCACTTTTTTTATTCTAACAAGTCTTTGGCATTCGGGGAAAGAAATGCGTCTGTGTGTAAGTGGGGGATGCATTCTTAATGGTAAAATATGGTGGCAAAGAACAGCAGATTTTTGCGTGCTCTTTTAAGATATATAACTGCAATGAGTGTTCATGTTGCTCCAAAAATCAGTTAAAAGAACTGAATTATAATTTTTGACTATTAAACAGAAGAACTATGAAAACAAAGAAAATATGAATTCGGCATATTGTTTTTCATCATCATCATCATCCTCAAGCAGCCGTGGGCTACGGAGGTCCAACCAGACCGTGCAATTTAGTTCTCCAAGCAAGTCTTTCCTGAGCTATATCTGCTGCATCTGGCCACTGCACACCAATTCTAACAAGGTCCTGTTTGACATTGTCTGCCCACCGCATCCTAGGTCTCCCCTTCTTTCTGAGGCCTTTAGGCACACTGTTCATAACCCTATTCGCCAATCTATAATTATTCATACGGGCAACATGGCCAAACCAACGGAGTCTCTCTCTGCACAATATGCTGCTTAAAGGAGGTTGCAGACTCCTTTGCCTAACCTCATCATTAGTTACAAAGTTGAACCACCTAATGCCCAAGATACTGCGTAAACATTGTTTTTCAACCAATATTCAAATGATTTTCTAAGCTTTTATTTTTTAAGAACCTGAAAAAACATCGAGAGAAAATTTTGCAAAATGTTGACGTTTGATCCCGCTACTCTTATTGAAATTTTCAAACAAGTAATCGTGCTTTCTTTTAATCGGCGAGTATTCAGAAGCTATTTATTTTGAAATTTCTAATTACCAATTAAATGGCAGATGCTTTCAGCAAAACATGAAAATTCATTCTAAGGACGATGCTCAAGTCATTTCGGGGTAAGTTTAAAGCTGTCCGTCGTCGCAAAAATTGTTAACTGTGGACCGAATTTTTTTAGTTTCTTCCGAAAAAACAGATTTATTACAGCAAAAAAATAGTTAGAATTTCCACCACTTCGTCTGCAGAGAATATAATTGCCCTGTAGAATGACTTGCACACGAGAAATGAAAAATTGCGGTTTGAAATAAAAAAACACACACCTTTATTTCTTTTAAATAGCCCATTGGAGATGAACAGGTACAGTCGTTCAAAAATGTATCCGAACACTATGGTTAATTACACAATTCAGAAAAAAAATCTGGCAGCAATTTTTTTAGAAATTAGTGATTTGGCAACCTTCGTGTCACATGACACGAAGGTTGCCAGATCACTAATTTCTAAAAACATCGTTGCCAGATATTTTTTCTGAATCCTGTAAATCAACCATAGTGTTCGGATATTTTTTTGAGCGACTGTACAGCATAAGCTTAAGTGGTTGCTTTTTCTTAAAAAATAAGGCTTAAGTGGTTGCCATTTCATTCAGATGCACTTCAAAAGTGAATTTTTGTTTTGCCTTTGGAACCAATGTGATGTAGAATTGACTAAATATAAGGCTGGTTGAAACAGAAGACAATGCACAACCTCTTGTGTTGCAGTAGCTCAGTGTTAAAACTGACGCTAACTGATAAAGAAAGTGGTTCTCATTGCTAATCGAAAAAGATACTTGCCTTTCAGGTCTGATTTAAATATGAAAAATAACAAAAGTAAATCTCAGCAATAATCAGTACTCTCATATTCGAAACTGATCCTTGCGGGACACAGGTAATGCTTTGGCCATTGATGCAAACAGTAATGGCAATGAAAAACCTGCTGTTGTCTAAGAATTAATATTTGCTGGGAAACTGAGTTTCCTAGCAAATGTTTTGGAATATTAGTTGAAAAGGAAAATAACTTTGGTTCAACTTGTAACATTCGTCAGCTGAAATACTTCTTCGAAAATTAATATTTACTTCTTCGCTTCATATTGTTGGGTAATGCTGTTTCAGTAATCTGAGAGTTATGAATCAGAAACTGAGCACAACTTTTAAATAATATCTCGCGATTACTTAAAACTTTAGAGACAAATTACAGCTTTCATGGTTAGAAATGAATTTCAATTCCAAAACTCTGTCATCAGTAGTTTTTAACAAATGTTTCAACACCAAAGCAGATTTCAAACTTGATTATATAAGATTGGAATAAATATGACACACATATATACAAAAATATGTTTTGAAAATGATAAAATACAGAAAAAATATCCACATAGAAAACAAAAATGTACAAGAAAGTTTTCAAAAGACTAGAGTATGTATATAGACCAAGGAACACAGAACTCGGAAGCAACTGAACTGCTTGTTGGAAATAATTAGGTAAAGGAAAATGGTTTCTGGTAAATGAATATTTAATGAATCAAATGAAAAACAATTTTATTTTTAATAGAAAAAACATTTTAATTGTTATATTAATAGATTTTATGATTGGAAAATTAACACGAAACGAAACTTAAACAATAATAAAGAGATAACATGATTGTATGGTAGGGATTATTAATAAATAATATCCGTATGATAAAAATATTTCTTTGTATTTAAAATATTTTCAAAGAGTTTAAATATAATTAAATTCCTATTTACACTGAATGAAGGATTTTAATTTTATTCCCCGATTTGATAAAAACAATAAATTAACATACACAAGAAAAAATCAGAAAACCTTGCACTCTGTATTGTCTGAATGTGTCAGATGGTATGTACAGTCGCTCAAAAAAATATCCGAACACTATGGTTGATGACAAAATTCAGAAAAAAATATCTGGCAACTTTTTTTTAGAATTAGTGATCTGGCAACCTTCGTGTCACGTGACACGAAGGTTGCCAGATCACTAATTTCTTTGCCAGATATTTTTTCTGAATTCTGTCATCAACCATAGTGTTCGGATATTTTTTTGAGCGACTGTAACTAAGCTGTTTCATTCTCACAGTGATTAAAGCATATAAGAACACCTGAGAGTCGGAATGCATGTTGATGGGAGAGCCCATCTGCCATCAACCCCCGTCGCAGTCGATCTCTGCCGAGACTCTGCGAAAGGTGGCGGTGGTGGCACTCTTGTGTCCTCGGTCTCGTAACTGCGACACTCATGCAAATCAAAATAAATAAATAAGCGGTTCGAGAGGGCGTGACCCCAACGGACCAAGGGGTTAGAGGAGAGAAAGGGAGACTTTCTGCCGACGGTGGCGGCTGCGTGAGATTCGGGCATGGCGAGAGTGACCTTTGGGCCCGCTGGCTCTGGAAGGTGGAAAAGAGAGGCCGACTCTTTATGCTTTGGGTCTTCTCTTTTCAGGCTGAAACGTAAAACATAACATTACATCAAGGAATCGAAAACTCCCCATGTACAGTCGCTCAAATAAATATCTGAACACTATGGTTGATTACAGAATTCGGAAAAAATATCTGGCAACGATTTTTTTTTAGAAATTAGGGATCTGGCAAACTTCGTGTCACGTGACACGAAGGTTGCCAGATCACTGATTTCTAAAAAAAAATCGTTGCCAGATATTTTTTCTGAATTCTGCAATCTAGAGCGGTTGCGGTTAATGTTCACAGCACATTGGATCGTGTGAGCTCACAAACACCTGGATCATGTGGGCTCACTCACGGAAATATTGAGCGTGTGCAGTTACCGTTCACAGCAAACTGGAGCGGTTGCGGTTAATGTTCACAGAACATTGGATCGTGTGAGCTCACAAAGACCTGGATCGTGTGGGCTCACTCACGGAAATATTGAGCGTGTGCAGTTACCGTTCACAGCAAACTGGAGCGGTTGCGGTTAATGTTCACAGAACATTGGATCGTGTGAGCTCACAAAGACCTGGATCGTGTGGGCTCACTCACGGAAATATTGAGCGTGTGCAGTTACCGTTCACAGCAAACTGGAGCGTGTGCAGTAACTGCACACGCTCCAGTTTGCTGTGAATGGTAACTGGAGCGTGTACAGTTGCTGTACACGCTCCAGATATTTTTCCTGAATTCTGTAATCACGTGACACGAAGGTTGTTAGATCACTAATTTCTAAAAAAAAAATCGTTGCCAGATATTTTTTCTGAATTCTGTAATTAACCATAGTGTTCGGATATTTTTTTGAGCGACTGTAACTAAAAAATAGCAGATGGTTTTAAAACTCTACATATTAATTGAACAAATAACAATTTTATATTTTTTAACGAGCTGATTTGAAAGTTATTCTGGCATACGAATACAAAATGTACATAGAAAACAATACACATACGCACTATACACAACAAACAAATTATATAAAATAACTGAAAAAGAAACAAATTTTGGTGGTTACAATTTAGAACTAAGGTGCAACTGCCCGTCCAGGTTCTGCTGAACATCGCCAATGAAAATTTTGGCAGCAGTACACTATATCACATGGTAAACAGCAATATAGAGTAAAACAGGTTTCTTTACAATAAATTTTTAGGCGTCGGGAATATTTAAAACAAATAAAAGTAAATATCTTTTAAATACCATACGGTTATTTTCATTTCCACTTTTTGAAGGTAAAGAATTTAACACTGATAGTGCAAGATGTGAGAAATGCCTCTGAAATATATATATATTTTTTGCTAAAGGAACTTTTTATAATAATCCGGTTTGTCTCCAATTAAAAGTAACAGTTTTCCGCGGTATCCAAGTTTTTTCTGGTATAGAAATAAGATAATTTTGTAAAAATAAACTTATCCAATATTATGAAAATATCTTAGAGCAGTGGTTCTCAGCCTTTTATGCTTCACGTACCCCCTGGAAATGTGTATGTAACTGGCGTACCCCTTGTATAGATAGATAAAACTATATAGCATAACAATGGGAATAAAATAAAACATATACAGGGTGAATCTGAAAAAGTGGGCAAAACTTTACGGGGTGGTAGAACGCAGCTATACGAGCAATATTCGTCATAGAAAGTATGGGCGGAACGCAAACGGCGAGCCGCTAGGTGGCGTTGGAAATGGTATAAAAGGGTCGGTCCTCGCACCCAACGGAATTTCTACCGGCATTCCCGCAGGTGTGAAGCCTGCATTACAGCTGGCGGCAGCTCTTTTGAGCAATTTCTTTGAGCATGTACCTCAATTACATTCCTGTTAATAAAATGTTTTCTGAAGTATCTCCTCTCCTTCTTGTGTTCATTCTTTAAATGTGACAGTGGAAAACTACCTTTTAACTTCTCACCGCTTGCGTTCCGACCATACATTCTATGACGAATATTGCTCATTTAGCTGCGTTCTACCACCCCGTAAAGTTTTGCCCACTTTTTCAGATTCACCCTGTATATATATACATTAAATTTTGTATTCATAAATTACATATATCGATAAACACAAAAAATAACGTAAACAATTTAACAAATCTTATAAAATTAGAAACATTTTACTGGATAATCGACTTTTGAGCTCTCATGGCATACCCCCAAAAATTTTACCGTGTACCCCACGTTGAGAACCCCTAATCTTACAGGATATGAAATATCTGCCCACACAACCACAATATCCAGAAAGTATCCATAAGATATCTAAGATAACTATAAGATATTCATTAGTCATCTCTGATATCTTTTGTCTATATTCAGGATATTGTGGTTGTGTAGATTGTATATTTAATTCTAAATACAATTTTGAAAATTCTTTTATGTCGTAATTTCTTTTTTAAATTATGTTTTGGAACCAACTTTTTAACAAAGCAAAATTGATATAAAATGTGATAAAATAAGGTTTAAATTGATATAATAAGGTTTACCTGTAAATTTGTTTGCATGGAATTTCCATTTCAAATTGGAATTAAACACAACACCCAAATAGTTGAAAGTGAACAAGTGCAGTCAATACTATTTTGCAATTTAATTTATGATATTTAATATTAATATGCCGTCTCATGTCCGAGTGGTTAGCACGCTTGGCTACTTACTGATCTAAGGGAACTGGGTTCGAGCTCCCCTTGCCAGGATAAGGCATGGTTGTGTGTGTTGTTTTTCTGCTGAGGTCTGCCATCCTCACAGACCTACTATGACGTATAAACTGACAGGCTCCTGTCAGACCTCTGTGGCAAGCAGCTGCTTGAGGGGGTATTTTTTATTATTTAATATTAATATAGGTGTTAGTGGTTCTTAACTCAAAATATATATATATATTTCTTTTTTGTATGTTGAGATAATTTATCCAAAATGAAGCATTTATATATTTTTTTTAAATCACTTTTCACAGAAATTTTTAAATTATGTATTTTGTCATGGGAATAGACAATAGCAGCATATTGTGTAATAATTGATAATATAGTTAGCAAACAAATTTTTTTATTAAAATGGAAGCTTTACTCTTTTAACTTTAATTGAAATGGCCTGTTCTAATTGCAAAAAAAGAGCACTTGAATTAGAAGGAACAGCTCTGATATTGAAAATTAGATAATGAGACACACAAGTCTTAATTCATAATGTCTGAGTGAGCTTTTTGATGCTAAAAATCTCATTATTATAAATCAGCACCTGTTTAAGAGTCACGATATCAGCTACTCACCCGTGTTGGGTATAGGAAGGTGACTGTGGAGTCCGATCCGTTGGGGTTATCCACAACGCACGTGTAACCACCCATATCGCTCCAACCGATATCCCGGATGACAAGATCGCCATTTTCCAACACCTGGGAAAGAAAGAAAGATGGAAGATTAACATTTTGACATTTTATGTATATGATCACTGATTAAAATATTTTAAAAATCATTGAATATTCACAAACCACTGAGCAATTTTAAAGTTTGACTTTTAAGTTTCAGACTGATAATTAAAATCTTAGTGTTACGTAACACGAAGATTGCCAGATCGCTAATTTCTAAAAAAACGTTGCCAGATAGTTTTTCTGAATTATGTAATCAACCATAGTGTTCGGATACTTTTTTGAGTGACTGTACCTATCTCACCCAGATCAAGATCATTTTTACCATGTGAATAAGATACAGATACAGCGTAACTGTGGTTAAATCCATTCGTTCTCTCATTCAGGCCCACTTGGAAAAGGAAAACGAATATCCCAATTCTAGCCTTTATATGATAAAACGACACACTCTCTCCCCTTAAGTTCAGAAGGAGGATTTACTCCCAGAAACAATTCTGCCGGCTGTCATTGTCAGACACTGATGCCTTGCGATAAGTATTCTTATTTCAACTGAATACCAAACACAACCTACCAAGAGATGGCGCCACTATCATTAAAGGACAGCATAAGAGTTTTATTACTCCGTTTTAAAATATCTGTTTTAATGATATTCGTTTAGAAAACTTCATGAAATTTGTGTTTATAATGTTAAGATTTTCTTACACAGTGGTTGTGGATTTAGGAGAGCTCTGACTTCGAACAGTCATGACGTGTTTTCGCATCGCTTCTGGATTACTTCAAAGTTTATTTATTAGCTAACTATTTGCTTAATTTTCCTACTAGCCTTTGGTAAGACTGGATGAAAATCCCAGTGGAGGTCTTGGCAAGAAGGGTAGCTAGATTAGCTTAAATTTTTATTTAAACTTGTAGCTTCTTAGCTAGGGCTTTTTCAGATTTAATTTTTCTACAATGTTTTGTGAATAAAGTCTACAGTGGATATTACTTTGGATACACATTACTATATTTGATAAGTATTAGTACAGGCCAATAGCCAACCTGAGTTGGCCGCTGTCAGTATAGGAAAAGTATGCGCCAATAGCCGACTTTAAGTTGGCCGTTATTGGCGTTGGAAGAGTACGTACTGATAGCCGACTCTGCGCTTGGCAGTTATTGGCTTGGAAATATACTATTCAAGTAAGCTTCCTACTTTAAAAATACTCCGTTGAGGTATTCTAGTTCTAAGTTTTTTGTAGGATTTCATTCCTTATTAGGTCTGTAAATTTACATTTATTCTCATATATTTTTACTCATTTTGAATCTTAATATTGTTTTTGGATTCTTGTGATCATCACTAAGGTGAACACCGTCAGATGTCAGCTGGGACCTCTTCTCAGACGAAATTCCGTCTTGTCCATTGACCATAAGCTTTTGCTATACGACATGGTCATACGTCCCATCATATATCATATGCTTCCCCTGTTTGGGCGAACACTACTCCCACCAATATCCACAAGATTCAGATCTTGCAGAACAAGATCTTGAGATGTGCAGTCGATGCCCCCTGGTTTGTAACTAACAGACAAATCCATAACGATCTGGGCATTGACCATATTTACTCTTATATTAAGTTTCTTTGACGTGGCTTTTTTGAGTCAGTTCAAAGCAATCCACATGAAATCATATCCTGCTTGCTTGACTACAACCATGAAGTCACGAATAGTTACAAGAGGCCTAAAATGATGGCTTTCAGCAAAGATAGTCATCCATTTTAGGTCTCTTGTGCATCCTTACTACTTTTATATTGTTTTTTAATGCCCTTCAGGGCCTACCACTGGTGGTTTAATTTTTATTTGTGTTTACACTGATGCCAACTAGGCACATGTTCAGATGGAAGAGGTTAGGGGTACCCAAGTACCTGGTACTCTGATAATCATTTACCGATCTACGATCAGTAGATAGATACTTGTGAAAGGCTAAGCAGGCTAAATTGGTAAGCTTTGAGGATTGCTGTCTTTTCTTTGTTCTATCGAGAACTTCCTTATTAAATTGACCGCTGAATTTAGAAGGTATCTGAAGGCAGAAGGCGAAAAAGATTCGAGAAGAATGATTCTCAATCTACAAAACTTTTAATTTTTTGCGAATGAAAAAATATATGCAGCAGGTTAAATAAGTTGACTTACAGAATACATAAATAGAAACTTAATAGGTATATTATATAAACCTGTTACACATAATTAAAAATAATAAAAATTAACATTTTATCGTTTTTCGCTCAAAATCACATTATATTTAATATTAACATAAGTAAAAACACAAAATGATAACTAGTAGGTTATAAAAAAAAATAAATACCCCCTCAAGCAGCTGCTTGCCACAGAGGTCTGACAGGAGCCTGTCAGTTTATTATACCATAGTAGAAGATCTGTGAGGATGGCAGGACCTCAGCAGAAAAACGACACACATCCATACCTTACCCGGGGCTCGAACCAGGTCCCTTAGATCAATAACCAAGCGTACTAACCACTCGGCCACGGGACGGCTAAGTAGGTTATACTAATTATAAAATATTTTACAAAATGAAACGCTGAAAAAATTTTCATTTTGAAGCCTTCGTGAATGTTGAGGCCCCAGGCAAGCCCATGAGCAGCATTGGCAGCAGTGACTGGCAATGGATCAATTGATCCATTGCCAGCCACTGAATTGATCCATGCCTTTGGATCAATTGATCCATTGCCAGCCACTGAATTGATCCATGCCTTTGGATCAATTGATCCATTGCCAGCCACTGAATTGATCCATGCCTTTGGCTTCAGACATCTACTGTAAAAAAGAGGTCTGAAAATGAAAAAAATAAAACACACTGAAAGGAAGTCCCTTGACATCTCTTAGGTATAGCTAAGGACGTGTTTGCGGCATACAAAAAGGGAAAAAGGCTGCAAGGCAGTCGGAATCGTTTGTTTGTTACACGTTACGTTCCAATGAGATTTCCTTCCTCAGGCTTTCTGAATAAAAAAATTTTGATGTAAAAATTATATAAGTTCAAAAAGGTTGGATGAATTCATCCAGATTAAGTTTTTTTTTGTTTTAGAATTATTTTAAATTAATGTTTTCGCCCATGTGTGTTTTGAGTGTGTATAATAGTGTTGGGATGTTAATAATTATTATGTGCAGCCTGTCTAAAGTAAAATGGGATAAGGATTTTGAGGCGTAAAAAAATAAGGTGAGATAGTTATTCCTGTTTTGTTATACCTATTTTTCGGTGAATCTCTGCATTTAAGTTTGAGTTTACATGTTTGATTTGTGAGTTTAATAACACAGATTTTAGTGTTGAAAGTTTTCTTTTATATATATATATTTTTATATATAATCTTCCTCTCTGACTAGAGAGTATTGTTTTATTTTATTTTTATTATAGTTAGTTTTTTTTAAAGTATTTTCAATTATGTCTCATATTTTTTCATATTGTTATAAATATTTATTGATTTTTTGGAGTATTTTCATCATTATTTTTTTAAAGTATTATATTTAACAACTTTTCATATTTTTTATTTTTTTTAAATATATATATTTTGCATATATCTTTTCATTTTTGATTTGATTTTGTTTATTATCATAATTTTTTAATTGTTTATTTATTTTTATTTTTATTTTTTTCTTCTTTTTATTAAAAAGGTTTAGGAACAGTGAGGGGAATGAGTGTGCTTGTAATGTTTCGACCAAGAGGTGCTGGGTTCAAATGAATTTGTAGGAATGTATTTTTTTTTTCCATTTTTTTGTGTTGATATGTGTGAATGGATGTGAGAGACGTTGGGTTTCCCGATTTTATTTTTTTTTCTCCTTTTCCCCCCACTATTGATTATAGGCAGGATTCCATGGAAGAGAAGATTTAATGTGTTGTGTGGAGAAGAGTAGATTAAGGGGGAGAAAGGAAAGGGGAACAGATGAAGAAAGGAAAAAGCTAGGGTCTGTTCCAAATAGGGGTGGAGATGAGAAAGTTAAACAGGAGATCATAGATTTTAATTTTAGGGAAGTTTTCTTGGGGGTCTAAATGTAATTTGATGTGTAACTCCTGAATATTCAGCCCTGAGAGAGAATTTAATAAGATTTCTCTTTGTGGTGTAAATCTATCACAATTTAGGAGTATGTGATTCAGTTTCAGGTGTATTTATTTGCAGCAGTTGGGGGTAGGTGTTAATTTCAATTTATACAGGGAAGAGTTTAGTAGAGTTTGTTCTGAGGCGGTAAAGGTTTTTTTAAGTGTTTTCTGTGGAAGAGATAGTTTTCTGTGGGAAATGTGTTGTACAAGCATGTATCTAAAATTATTTCTTATAGAGACGTGTAAGAGAAAATATTTATTGATAAGCTGCAATTCTAGTTTGTTGATGTCATGTTTGGTATTTATGTAAAAATTAAAGGTGTTGTGAGGTGTGTGCCATTTTGGCGAGCAAATCAATATTGTCATTTTCGGAGATACCCACATCACTAGGAATCCATTGTAAGGTAATGGTGTTATTGTTGATTTGTTGGTTGTAGGTGGTCAGTGTTAAGGTATTATGAATGTAATAATTGTAGGTGGAGTATAAGAATTCATGAATTCATGGGTTAGAGTTTGGATGACTCCTATAGAGTCAACAAGTATAATAATATTTTGGTTGTTTAGATTTTGGAGTACCATTTGAGAGCCTCAATGATGGCAAAAATTTCAGCATGTAATATGGATGTGAGGGGCGGGGGGAGTATAAAAGACAGGGATGTATTATATTGAGGAATGTGAATGGTGGTCCCTGCAGAGCCTGAGTCAGGTAAAACAGAGCCATCAGTCTAAATTTTTGTGTAGTTGGAGAATTGCTCATGTAGGTAGGACTCAGTAAGTTTTTTGATGGCATCCTGTGGAAGGTCATGTTTGGAGAGTCGGGAGGGTACGTTGGTGAAAGTGTTGGGGCTTTGGAAGCTCCAATCAGCCATTATGGGTGGGATGTCCTCTCTCGTAGAATGATTAACATGGTATTTAAAGAATTTAAAAAGTTCAGGATGTGTCTTAAGTATTTTGTAATATTAAGTATTAAGTAATATTAAGGCTCCTTATGAAATGTAGTAGAAAGGGTGTGTAGGTAGTTTGTAATGTAATCTGAGGTAATATTTGAGTAATAATAATTTTTGTCTGATATGGAAGGGTGGGATAGATGTTTCAGCAATAATAGAAATGGTGCGTGTGAAGATAGGGAGACCTAGTGCAATTTTTATACATTTGTTTTGTATGATGTTCATTTTTTTTTAATTTGGTTTCAGGTAAGTTAGATAAAAATTCAAGGCCATATTCTAATTTTGCTCTGATGAGATTTTTGTAAAGTATGATCATGTGGTATGGTGGGGTGCATTGTTTCTGGAGGTGAAAAATTTGAATGTGTTTAGCAATTTGAGGCCTTTTGTGTGTAGGTATTGTAGGTGATGGTTGCAATTTAATTTTGAATCAAGGTGCATGCCAAGCAATTTGCAGGTGGTGGATTGTGGGATGGTTTGATTATTAATTTTAAAGTTAGATATAGGGGTAGTGTGTTTGAAATTTTATAAGGGAATAGAGGTGGTTTTATTTGGATTTATGTCTAGGTGCCACTTTTTGTAGTAGGTAGAAAGTCTATTTAATTGTTTTTGAATTTTTTCATGTAAAATGCGAATGGTTTTGGCAGTTGTCCAGAAGGTGATATCATCTGCATAGCATGGGTAACTAATGTCTTTGTAAAAAAAATTTTTAATGTCATGTATGTAAAAATTAAATAAAGTAGGGGAGAGTTTGGATCCTTGTGATAATCCTTGTGTGAAATTATAAGTGTTAGATGTGTAATTATCAAGTTTATCCTGGAATGACCTGGAAGAGAAGTATGTGTGTACGAAATGTAAGATATTACCACTGAGATTAGCATTGTGTAATTTATGTAGAAGGCCAGGGATCCAGACAGAATGAAATGCCTGTGAGCGATCAATGGAGTCAGCCAGGAGATTTTTTTCTTTCTTGTTGGCTCTATGTATGTCAGATATTAGGTGTGCTATGCAATCAAGTGATGATCTATTTTTTCCTGAACCCAAGAAAGTTGTCTGTGAAAAAATTTCCAGTTTCAAGGAACCAATTTAGTCTTTTGAGAATGAGGCGTTCAAACAGATTGAGTATATTGGAAAGTAGGGAAAGGGGTCTGTAAGAGTTAAGATTAATGGGTGGCTTTCCAGGTTTTAGGAGGAAAAGGATTAAAATGTGTGTCCATGTGGGGGGTAGTTGGTGTTCAGACCACATTTTGTTGAAAATTAATAATAGTTTGTCTCTCCAGGGGATTGGGAGGTTTTTAAATAGTTTATTAGGAATTTTGTCGTCACCTGGAGCAGAATTTAGATTCAGTTTATTAATAGCATGGTTAAGTTCCTGGATTGGGTTGGGTTGTTTTACCTCTGAACGGCACTTTTTTGCACACCATGGGCTAAATGGCCAGGTCACATGGACCCCGAAGGCTCAGAGAAGGTTGGGGGAGGGGACCCACTGGAACAGCTTTTGGGAGACAGATGGTAGCCTCCCGTCAAGGCCATCCAGCGTGTTCTTTAACGTGCATAGGGTATGGCTCTCCCGCACACGGGGCCACGGCTTAACGTCCCATCCGACGGACGGCGGCCTTTCCAAGCCCATCGATGTCTCCTACTGACCGTGGGCAGGGCGGAGAATTTTGCGGAGATAAGTCTCAACGCCGACCCAGCTGGGACTCGAACCTGGGAACTACAGATTACTAGCCTGGACTGAGGCTACTCCCGCCCCTAAGTTCCTGGATTGAAAAAAGTTTGTCTAAAATATAAGAGGCAGCTTTAATGTTGTTTAAAAAGTTGTTGATATTGTTAGTGAAGGAGGTTTCCTGTTTGTTAAGGTTTAGTTGTGTGATTTTGAGGTTAGATGCAAAGAGATTAGAGGTGTCTTGTAAAGTAATGTTATTCTGGATTGCAATTTCTGCCATTGGTGTGGTTTGAGTTTTCTGTGTGTTGATGTTTTTGTATGTTTTCCAGAGACTGTGTTCAGAGGTAAAGGTTGTAAGTTGGTTGGTAAATGTTTGTCAATTTTCTTTACATAGTGTTTTTAATTTTTTTCTGACTAATTTTTTTCTTTTATAGTTGTTGATATCTGAGAAAGCTCTGGAGTTTTTTTGCTTTGTTCTCAGCTTTTTTTCTAACGGCAGATAATCTGTTCATGTACCAAAATTTTTTTGTATTTTTGGTAGTTTGTTTAGAATGGTTTTGAAAGCAGGTTTGGTAATGTCAAAAATGTCGTTTAAGAATATGTTGTAATCATTTAAGTTTGTTGAAGGTGGGGAGTGGGTAAGTATTTTCTTAAATAATGGCCAGTTGTTTAGGTGTATGAGTTTTCTATAATGAGTTTTAAGATTTGCTTGTACAGTGGCTCAAAAAAGTATCCGAACACTATGGTTGATTACAGAATTCAGAAAAAATATCTGGCAACATTTTTTTAGCAATTAGTGATCTGGCAACCTTCGTGTCACGTGACACGAAGGTTGCCAGATCACTAATTTATAAAAAAAATCGTTGTCAGATATTTTTTCTGAATTCTGTAATCAACCATAGTGTTCGGATACTTTTTTGAGCGACTGTACACACTATCTGTGAATGAATGATCTGTAACTATCTATATCATTCCCTTTTAACCTATTTCATAACTAACATTTTTTTTAATAAACTGCCTAGTAATTTGACCATCTCGTCTTTTATAATACGTTTAATAATTTGCTAATCGTAGAATATTCATATACGATAAACCTTACGCTTTTCAGATTTCTGCACGCGCCGATGCTTTGGAAAAATTGCGAAAGACAAAAATCGGTCTAATTTACTCAAAAAACTAGAGGTGATAAAATTGTGCGAGTAAATAGAGGAGCCCATCTTGGCTTACCTGGTATTTGTCCATATCTGTAATTGGGATGTCATCAGGTCCAAACCATGTGACCTGGGGTTGAGGCTCCCCATCCGACCGACAGAAGAGTTGCACGTCACTTCCCATCATTTCCAGCCTCGAATGTGTCCACATGTGGATCCTTGCAGGAGCACCTGGGAAGTTAAGTGAATCTTGTTAATGCGCCTCTGACCTGCATCTCTTAAGTTTATGCTACCGTCAATAGGAATGAAGAGGTCCCAACTCTCTCATATAAAAATACTGGGCAGAATCTTCCAGTTATTGTGCCAACTGAAAGTCAAGTTCAAAGTTCTGTAACTTCTAAAAATACGATATTTATTGCTGGATTGGATTGTTTTATCTCTGAGCAGCATCTTTTTTGCACACAATGATCTAAATGACCAGGTCACAAAGATCCCGAAGGTTCAGAGAAGGTTGGTGGAGGGGACCCACTGGAACAGCTGTTGGGAGACAGATGGTAGCCTCCCGTCAAAGCCATCCAGCGTGTTCTTTAACGTTCACAGAATATGGATCTCTCCCGCACACGGGACCACGGCTTAACGTCCCATACGACGAACGGTGGCCTTTACAATGCCCATCGGTGTCCCCTACTGACCGTGGGCAGGGCGGGGAATTTTGCGGATATTTATCGCTGAAGTTAGGTTAAATGATCAAAACATAACTTTATGACATTTTCTCTCAGGAGGTGACGATGGATGATAAAGCCTCTATTAATTATTATCACAGACACTGTTACAAGGAGGTTAAGGGGGAGGGTATGAAATTTCCAAAGGAGAATTTTCCCGATTGAACTGCAGCAATACGTTAAGAGATCTATTGTTTTTTTTACTAGTTTTGGTTATCTTTAAGTTAAGAGAGGTATACTATATATTGCATCTATTGAATGCGTTTCGATATCCCTGTCAGAGTTGCTTTTTGCACCGAAAATTTTGTAACTAGAACAAATATAATAACAATGCTACTAGAGCAACTATGATTCGTCGTAACTAACGGAGGCTTGCTACTTCTTATCGTTTTCTTAAAATTTAGTTACTCAGACCATTATAATTATTTTAATCTTTTGGCAATTCTTATCTTCAGATATGACTTCCCCTATCTTATTCGAATGTATTTTTTCTTAGAGAGTTAAAGAACACGCTGGATGGCCTTGACGGGAGGCTACCATCTGTCTCCCAACAGCTGTTCCAGTGGGTCCTCTCCCCCAACCTTCTCTGAGCCTTCGGGGACCATGTGACCTGGACATTTAGCCCATGGTGTGCAAAAAAGTATCTCAGAGGTAAAACAACTCAACATTAAAGAACACGCTGGATGGTGTTGACGGGAGGCTACCATCTGTCTCCCAGCATCTGTTTCCCAACCTTCTCTGAGCCTTCGGGGACCGTGACCTGGACATTTAGCCCATGGTGTGCAAAAAAGTGCCTCTCAGAGGTGAAACAACTCAACCCAACCCTACTAACGTCATGAGCTTCCATTTCTTATGTAACTTTTTATAACTGCGCTCCATTTAGGGTGATTTGAGGGAAGGATAGCTTTGAGAAGAGCACATAATGGCTTAGAAATACGCTACATACTACAAGATAAAGAAAAAATAGAGGCGGATGTTATTTCCACTTACCGAAAGATTTTTTCGCCAGGCAGATGGAGCTGCTGTCTCCATCGCTCCAGTCGACAACCGAGAGCGACGTGCTGTGGCTGACGCGGCTGAATGGATTCTCGGCGACGCACGTGTAGACCCCTTCGTCGTGGGGCCCCGCACAGTCGACGTAAAGACGCGAACGGGTGAGGCCTACGCCTAACACGGGAGCAACATCTTCGTTGCCATCGCCTATGGAATTGACCGCTTCGTAGACACTCTGGAAAGGAATCGAAATGAACTCTTTGATCTTATATTAAAGGAAATAATAAAGAATTAAAAACAAGACAATAACTTTTGTTAAAAATTAAACGAAATAATAAAGAAATAAGAATCTTATTCTATAATTTTATCAATCTTAAGATACATTTATCAATTTCTCTAAAGATTGACTTTTAAAGTCGAAAGCACTGAAAACGTTTCTCAAATGCGTATTTAATAAAGAGCTGGTTTTATTTCGGATTCGATCTACTCCTTTTGTTGATTAAAGTGCATATTTAAATCATGTGATCTCAGATAATGAAAAGAATCGCATCCATGTTTAGATATCATATTCTCAATTTCTGTTAATCTATTACATACTAGCTGAACGTACCCGGAGTTGCCCGGGTGTCACTTTTGACCTGTATATTCTTTTTTTCACTGCACCAAAGGTAAATTTTGTAATTCCTCGCCCCCCCCCCCCCACCCCCCGACACTTTAGCACAGATTTTCAACAGGAAGAAATTTGCCCGGATCGTTGTTGACGTCAGCGAGCACTCGTCGTAGCCCGTGGTTTAGCTTCTGCGTAAGCTATAGAGATTTTATATCCGTTACCACAGATTTTGCCGTCCTATGGCTCCCGTGATATTCGTTCGCACGGCCCAAATTTCCTGTACAGCGTCCCTCGTGTGGCCCGGTGATTGGTTTAAAAAACAGGTTCTCACTTGGCCCGTGGCTTCGTTTCTACACAAATTGTGACAGCTCGTGTCTCACTTCTAATCTGCATATTCTGTTGTTTCCTGCGCTAAAGATTAGTTTTGTGAGTACCCCCCTCCCCCGACATTTTATCACAGTTTGAACACGAAGAATTTCCCATTGTTGATTCCGCCCGCGCTTTCAGAGCCGTGACAAACGATCCAGATATTTATCTGGTCAGATTTTGGTATTCTGTAATTCCCGACGTACTTCACGGAAAAATCCCAAATTTCGTACACGGGTTCCCCCTGCCAGACCCTATTTTTGGTTAAAAAATCAGGTCTCTTGCTGCAATGGAACGCCTAAATAATGCTTTTGGAAATGTGGGGAATCTGGCAACGGCATTAGATTTGCAGCAGAAGATTTAAATGCTATTTTAAATCTTTACTTTCATAGTTAGGGAGCAGAAAATGGCAACAGTGAATTTGATAGCGATTCTCGTTCCCCTTAGGAATAGCATGGTAAATATTTTTGGTTCTAGCAAGGCCCCCTTTTGGACTTTCGACCTGAAATTTAGCACTGCAATCCGGACCACAACCAGAGACATTCTCTGAAAATTTGGAGCGTGTACGTTGATTTCCCGATGAGTTATGGCTGCCACAGACAGACACACAGACACCTTCTTTTATTATATAGATTTTAGAAGATTTGATTCTGTCCATTTGTTCGACATTTCCTCCTAGACCACTAAATTTCGTCTACAGCATCATCTCATCGTAACTTAAGAGCACCGTAAGGGTTATGACCCCATAAAATTAAGTTATCACCCAAACGTGGAGGTTCGCGAATCCTCTGTTCACTGATAACTTGTTCGCATCAATAGCCTACTATTTCATTCACAACTTTCGACTCACCATTCATTTATAAGATAGTCGACGGCAGCGCCTCCAGAGATCTCGGACATTCGCAGCGGGTTTAATTCCGACCCACAACAGCTAGGAACCCGATCTCTAAACCTTGCGTAGCAAGACATAAGTAGGACCACCACTCCAAATTCCAGATCGATTGGTTAAGTACAGTCGCTCAAATAAATATCCGAACACTATGGTTGATTACCGAATTCAGAAAAACCGTGACACGAACGTTGCCAGATCAATAATTTCTAAAAAAATCGTTGCCAGATATTTTTTCTGAATTCGGTAATCAACCCATAGTGTTCGAATACTTTTTTGAGCGACTGTAATTTATGAATATATGTTTTTCATTTTAATCTGCATTGAACCTTTGGTTATATATATATTTAAGTTTTCATTTTCTAATTTAAATATTATTTACACAGGTACAAGTAAAGTTTATGCTTCTTTTATAAAATTTTATGGCAATTTTTATTTAATTTCCATTAATTTTGGCGTTTCCTTATTGAGCAATAGATGCATCTAATGATGTGTTCGAAGGTGCATGCATTTATGGGTGTGCTTACCTGTGGAACTCTGTGTCCGTCCTTCAGCCAGTGGATGGTTGGAGGAGGGATGCCACCAGCTTCGCACTCGAGCACTTTGCTTTTGGAGGCTTCCACCTCCAGATCCTCAGGAGGAGTAGAGCCCAGACTGAGGTAAGGCTTCAAGGTCATGCTGCCACTACCTGAGAAGGTGAAAATCAAGCATAAGTATGAAAATGGCGCAATTAACTCTGATTGATCTCTGGTTAACTCTTTAGATCCGTCTGCTTCGAAGAAAAGCATGACACCTCACATGGAAGAGCAAGCAACAAACAGCGAATCTGAAGTTCAGAAGTTTTCGAACATACAAGGTATTCGAAAAAGAATCATCGTACTTGAGAAACATTGCAGTTGAAAATTAATCATTTATTCGTAATCGCTTTACGGTTTATTTTTTTCTGAGTGAAACCAATGTTAGGGGGACGAGAGAGGCAAAGTCGGTAGCGCGCCAGGCTCGTAATCCGCAGTTCCTAGGTTCGAGTCCCAGCTGGGTCAGGGTCGAGATTTGTCTCCGCAAAACTCCCCGCCCTGCCCACGGTCAGTAGGGGACACCGATGGCTTGGAAAGGCCGCCGTCCGTCGGATGGGACATTAAGCCGTGGCCCCATGTGCGGGAGAGCCATACCCTGTGCACGTTAAAGAACACGCTGGATGGCCTTGACAGGAGGCTACCATCTGTCTCCCAACAACTGTTCCAGTGGGTCCCTTCCCCCAACCTTCTCTGAGCCTTCGGAGTCTTTGTTGAAACCTGGCCATTTAGCCCATGGTGTGCAAAAAAAGTGCCGCTCAGAGGTAAAACAACCCAACAACCTTTTTAGTTACCGTACACAGCAAACTGGAGCGTGTGCACTAACTGCACACGCTCCAGTTTGCTGTGAACGGTAACTGGAGCGTGTACAGTTGCTGTACACGCTCCAGATATTTTTTCTGAATTCTGTAATCAACCGTAGTGTCTACCATCTGTCTCTCAACAGTTGTTCCAGTGGGTCCCTTCCCCCAACCTTCTCTGAGCCTTCGGGGTCCTTGTAATCTGGCCATTTAGCCCATGGTGTGCAAAAAAGTGCCGCCCACAGGTAAAACAACCCAACCCAACAACACAGTTTAGGACTTTTTGCTGGGATAAAATTCTATATGGGCCTCTTTGTCGCCAGTTCAGTGCCGAGACGACAGCCGAAATTAAAGAATTGGTCATGTATGTATGGAACGACTGCTTTCGCAGCACGGACGATTCGGTCTTTCAACTCATGGAAGGATTGATCACTGCGCCATAGAAAATAAGTCCATGGGAGTTAGGACTGGTGAGAGTGAAGTCCTCGAAATGAGTGAAAGTCACTTTATTTATCAGGGAACGTTTCATCCGAAAAGTAGAGAATGTTTACATCCCAATGATGAGAGGTTGGGTTGTTTTATCTCTGAGCGGCCCTTTTTTGCACACCATGGGCTAAATGGCCAGGTCACATGGACCCCGAAGGCTCAGAGAAGGTTGGTAGAGGGGACCCACCGGAACAGCTGTTGGGAGACAGATGGTAGCCTCCCGTCAAGGCTATCCAGAGTTTTCTTTAACGTGCTCAGGATATGGCTCTCCCGTACACGAGCCCACGGCTTAACGTCCCATCCGACGGACGGCGGCCTTTCCAAGCCCATCGGTGTCCCCTACTGACCGTGGGCAGGGTTGGGATTTTTGCGGAGATAAATCTCAATGCTGACCCAGCTGGGACTCGAACCTGGGAACTATAGATTACGAGCCTGGCGCGCTACCGACTGAGCCATTCCCGCCCCAATGAATGAGGGGCAATGTCTTGTTGAGAATGGACCGCGATGGTACAGGAGCAGAATTTTCAGTCTTTCAATTTTGTTCTGGAGATACTGAAAAACTGATTAGCATAGAATTTACCAGATATTATTTATTAAAATCAGATGATTCTGTTTTCGACACCTAGCAGTTGCAAAGAACAAAGAGTAAACGATGTGCAAATTGCAAAAAAAAATTGCAAATTGCGACTTTCCACCTTTACAGGAAGTCAATTTGGAAAAGAATAAAATTTAATTTTTGCAATTTTCCAAATTGACTTCCTGTAAAGGTGGAAATCCGAACTAATTCGGAGAATAGGAATAGCAATGTTTTATTAGCACCTGAATTTCACGAAAAAATTTTTTAATCTCTTAAGACTAAAAATTGATTCCAACCTGGGGAGAAGAATCAATTTGCAGTTGTCACGAGCTCGGAAATCAAGTCATATTTGAAAAATGGTAAAAGTTATTGCGTAGTTGCCAGAATTAACTAAACTTTACCGTTTGGTTTCCCTTTGCCTTATCTGACACTTTAATGTCGGTGTTTTGTTTGGAGGGCAATGTACAGTAGCTCAAAAAAGTATCCGAACACTGTGGTTGATTACAGAATTCAGAAAAAATATATGGCAACCATTTTTTTTAGAAATTAGTGATCTGGCAACTTCGTGTCACGTGATTACAGAATTCAGGAAAAATATCTGGAGCGTGTACAGTAACTGTACACGCTTCAGTTACCGTTCACAGCAAACTGGAGCGTGTGCAGTTACTGCACACGCTCCAGTTTGCTGTGAACGGTAACTGCACACGCTCAATATTTCCGTGAGTGAGCCCACACGATCCGATTAGTGATCTGGCAACCTTCGTGTCACGTGACACGAAGGTTGCCAGATCACTAATTTCTAAAAAAAAAAGTCGTTGCCAGATATTTTTTCTGAATTCTGTAATCAACCATGGTGTTCGGATATTTTTTTGAGTGACTGTACATGAAGCCGTTCTTATCTCTCAAAATTGGTTAAAAGAGACCATTCCGAATTCCTTCTTAAAATGACCTTGACAGAGGAGTTCCTGCCCCTTCACATATCTTGCAATAAAGTCCCAATCTCTATACACTTCTTGCAGTAATCCTACATACTCTACATTAACATATTTCGTGCAGAAATCTTCAACCCTCTATTTGCGCCTTTTCTACTTAAAGGGCTAATATTACGAAGAACTTTCTAAACTTCAATTCTAACACTATTATTTTACTTTACTTGTGATTGGTGATTCATTAAACACATTATTTGTTTTCAGATTTTAAAAAAAACTGCATAACGGATCTTTGGTCAGGAATGTAATAACGCATTGCTTTTACGGTAAAATCACTCTCAGCTTAGGACACTTTCGAACTTATCCAATCAAAAAAAAAGAATTCTTTCATTTCTTAAAAAATTGAACGTAAAGTTGATGGACCGAATACAAAGCGAATAGATTTTGTTTTGCAAATGAGTCCTGAATGAAATGGGGCGGGGGTGGCTCAGTCGGTAGCGCGCCAGGCTCGTAATCTGTAGTTCCCAGGTTCCAGTCCCAGCTGGGTCAGCGTTGAGATTTATCTCCGCAAAATTCCCCGCCCTGCCCACGGTCAGTAGGGGACACCGATGGACTTGGAAAGGCCGCCGTCGGTCGGATGGGACGTTAAGCCGTGGCCCCGTGTGCGGGAGAGCCATACCCTGTGCACGTTAAAGAACACGCCGGATGGCCTTGACGGGAGACTACCATCTGTCTCCCAACAGCTGTTCCAGTGGGTCCCCTCCCCCAACCTTCTCTGAGCCTTCGGGGTCCATGTGACCTGGCCATTTAGCCCACTGTGTGCAAAAAAGTGCCGCTCAGAGGTAAAACAACCCAACCCTGAATGAAAACGAACGAACTTTCAGTTCTTAGTGTCACTTTTTCCCACACATATCTCTTAAATGCAGAAAAACCTCTTTTACAGGCGCTCAAGGTCGTTTTAATGTGAGCTCACCAACTCTAAAAATTGGTAGCTGGTGATTTGTAAGGGAACTCTGGAAAAAAATGAATTGTTCTAGAAATTTGAAATTTCTGATCATACGTCACTCATTGGCTCTTTTGGCTAAGATTATTCAACTTTTTTACTAACCTAATCCATATGCTTGGTAATAAATGAACCTTCAAATCAAAACAATATTTTCAATTAACGTTAAATATCAGAATGAAGCATTTTCAACTTATATTAACTATCAATCAAAATTTAGAGTTTTATCCAGCAATAAATTTCAGACCAAAAAAAGTCATTTTATGGAAAATCTATATTGATAAAAAGAAAAATTGTATATTTACGGTTTACCAATGAGATCGAGTATTAGCGTAAATCCAAGAGTATAAAAACTATCTACTCGGTAGATCTTCTTCTGCAAGTTATCTTCAATCTTATCTTTCTTCTTATCCTTCAAGGCCATCAGTTTCTTTCAATAGCTTGTCTGGGTAAAGGAAGTGTCAAAAGTCTTAAGGGATTTCCAAAACCATCACATGATTTGATAGGGCGGGGTGGCTCAGTCGGTAGCGCGCCAGACTCGTAATCTGCTAGTTCCCAGGTTCGAGTCTCAGCTGGGTCAGCGTTGAGACTCATCTCCGAACAACTCCCCGCTTTGCCCACGGTCAGTAGGGGACACTGATTGGCTTGAAAAGGGCGCCGTCCGTCGGATTGGACGTTAAGCCGTGGAACCGTATGCGGGAGAACCATACCCTGTGCACGTTAAAAAACACACTGGATGGGTTTGACGGGAGGATACCATCTGTCTCCCAACAGCCGTTCCAGTGGGTCCCCTCTCATAATCCTTCTCTGAGCCTTCGGGGTCCTTGTGACCTGGCGATTTAGCCCATTGTGTGCAAAAAGTGCCGCTCAGAGGTAAAACAACCCAACCCACCCCTCATTATTGGGATGTAAACATTCTCTACCTTTCTGATGAAGGGTTCCCTGATAAATAAAGTGACTTTCACTCATTTCGAGGACACACATTTATCAAAATTAAATATTACCTTTGCTAAGTAATTTTCAGAGAGAGGCTGAGAGTTTATAATCGTATTTACTTCCAATGCGAGATGCATAGTGTTTTAATCACGTTTCTCTGCGTTAGCACACATCAGTTAGAAAATGATGTTGAAAGACAAGTGCCTAAGTTTCCCTTTTAATTAGATGGGAGCCCATCTCGCTTGGCCATGCTTCGATTGAGTGTTATTACGGATTAATGGTCCATTAGCTGGTCGTTGTGACAACCAAAAGAAGATTAAGGAATGTGTGGGAGGATCGGAAGGTTCTTTTGGGGAAGGTAAAAAAGGTCGTCGTATCCAAAAATAACGCAGCGTTAATTAAATGAGCAAATTTGATCTGCTGAACTGCTGGCTTTAAAAAAAAACAACCTTTTTTAAAGTGATGAATTTACTGATGAGACGGCCTTCGAAAAAGAATTGAAAAACATTTATTTTTAGCATCCGTTATATAATTACAGCGTTTGCCTTTTAGTTTTTTTGCCCATTTGATTAAGAACTCCTTCTACATAAAAAAGAGCTCGGAGCATCAGATTCAATATACAGCCTCCTCTTGTCGCAAAGCTAAGTAAGGATTTGGTTTGTGTATAAAAATACGAAATGCCTGGAATGGGATTATTAATCATTAAAAAAAAACCAAACAGAATTAAAAGATCGTGTAATCTTCCCATTGCACATAAATTGAGCACACTCTATGTTAAAAATAACTAAGTGAAGATGAACCACCAAAAAAGGATGAATCAGAACTTCTGAAGAAATCTTATTAAGAAAAAGATAAAATGGAGAATTTAAAGTGATGTTCCATTTCATCACAGGTCGCCATTGTCGAATTCAAAAGAAAATCTGATTACAGACCCAATTCCCAGCCCCTACAGTTCTTGGAGCAATTTAGATTTCCTACAGTGCTTTTTTATTAAAACGTGGCGAGTAAGAAAAAAGATGAATTTAATAGTCAATTAACTAAATTTAAAATATACACTTTAAGTAATTCCCATTTAAAAATAATACTAAAAATAAATTTAAATACCTTAAGAAATCAAAGTAAAAACAGTTGTTAAAACGTATTATTCATTTAAAAAGATTTATGATTATAAGTTTCTTGTTTGAATAATTGGTTTTTAATTTGTTTTCCAAAATAAAAGCAAATTAAGTTCGGAATCCGATCAACCGTGGGTAAATCTGCCAATAAATGTAAATTTGAGACGTCTAGTTTCCAAACATGCCATCATTTTTGGCGCGTTCAATATACATGTATTTCCCATTTACCGTGACGGTACAGTCGCTCAAAAAAGTATCCGAACACTGGTTGATTACAGAATTCAGAAAAAACATCTGGCAACGATTTTTTTTTTTTATAAATTAGTGATCTGACAACCTTCGTGTTACGTAACGCGAAGGTTGCCAGATCACTAATTTCTAAAAAAATAGTTGCCAGATATTTTTTTTTGAATTCTGTAATCAACCAGTGTTCGGATACTTTTTTGAGCGACTGTACTTGGAAACACTGGATCAACTATTATGCCAGTTTGTTGTTCAAAAGACGGATAAGATACAGAAATTAATTATATGGTACTATATTTAATATAAAACATTAAATATTTAGCTAACACATTCTTCGAACTTAGTAGTAGTAATTTTTATTTCCATTCATACTGTATGTGATACAATATAACTATTTACAATATATTTTTGGAAATACACAACACAAGAGTTCAAGGACACGCACGTGGGCTAGCAAGTTAAAAAACACATAAATAAACATTAAAAGCAACATTTTTAATATATCACAAAATTAATAATTTCTATCATGATCACATCAATAGAGTAGAAAGCAACAGAATTAATTAAAAAACTGCAATTGCGACAATTACTTCATTCAAAATTTTAACGTCTTAAAGAGATATCCAAAGAAAGAAAAAAAAATACTATTTAGAAATTAGGAGCAGTCCCCATAATTTTACAGAATACTTTCTATATCCTCAAAATCTAAATCCAATTTTTTAGCTTTCGTGAAAACATATGTGGATTATACATATATTAACATTAATTATAAACGTATATTAATGAGAACGTATAATTAATTAGATCAAAATTTTTACCATTCCTGGAACGCCGTTGTGGTTTAACTTGTTCAACCTGAAAGATAAAAAAGATAGCAGTGGTAAATAATAAGTCACGAAAAAATAAATCAGAGTTTTTTTTGAGTATTGTTATTTATATTCAGCAGTTTTACATAAAAAAAAAATAAAATATTTCCATCTTAGTGTAAAGTAGGATTAAAACAGAACAAGTAGATAAAATTCCATGGACGATCTCCATCCAAATCATCCTGAAATCTTCAATGATGGCGGTTCAGAAGCAAGCTGAATCACATCATTGAAAAAAAATTCTTAAAAAATGCCTCAAGGTTGGTTTGTTTTACCTCTGAGCGGCACTTTTTTGCACACCATGGGCTAAATGGCCAGGTCACATGGACCCCGAAGGCTCAGAGAAGGTTGGGGGAGGGGACCCACTGGAACAGCTGTTGGGAGACAGATGGTAGCCTCCCGTCAAGGCCATCCAGCGTGTTCTTTAACGTGCACAGGATATGGCTCTCCCGCACACGGGGCCACGGCTTAACGTCCCATCCGACGGACGGCGGCCTTTCCGTCGGACTGTTTTTTTCGGTGTCCCCTTCTGACCGTGGGCAGGGCGGGAAATTTTGCGGAGATAAATCTCAACGCTGACCCAGCTGGGACTCAAAAAAAAAATGCATCAAAGGGCGATAATTTGGATGCAAACTCAAAAAAAATATATTTTACGAAAAAATGACAGTTATGAAATACTTGTGACGCTAATTAGAGAAACGATTGAATTTTTTCTGCTAGAAGGAAGCAAACAGCAATCGCTAAAAAAAGACCTGCTTTGGTCAATACCTGACTAAGAAAGCGTCTTTTTCACTTCAAATAAAAGATTTGATCTGAAGATATTCTGAAGCGAATTATAATAACTTCTAGTTTTTTTACAACTGATGAATCACGAAATCACAAGATCGGAAACATTTATTAAAACTGGTGATATCGGTTCTGATAACATTTTTAGAATGTTTTGAAACTTACAATTACAAGTGTAATAATAAGAAGAATCTAATCCCTCTGGAGAATATGGAACGCTCGATTTCAAAGTGAGTGAACTTCTTCATTTCACAATATTAGAACCCTCTAAAGGTATAAATTCGAACTAATAGATGATTCGGAAGATGCAAATATCAATAAAAAATAAATACCCCTTCAAGCAGCTGCTTGCCACAGAGGTCTGACAGGAGCCTGTCAGTTTATATGCCATAGTAGAAGGTCCGAGAGGATGGCAGGACCTCAGCAGAAAAACGATACAAACATCCATGCCTTACCCGGGGCTCGAACCCAGGTCCCTTAGATCAGTAGCCAAGCGCGCTAACCACTCGGCCATGGGACGGCCATAGTGTTCGGATATTTTTTAATATATAAAATGCGTATGAATATATAATGCAATGAATATGGAGCGTGTGCAGTTACCGTTCACAGCAAACTGGAGCGGTTGCGGTTAATGTTCACAGCACATTGGATCGTGTGAGCTCACAAAGACCTGGATCGTGTGGGCTCACTCACGGAAATATTGAGTGTGTGCAGTTACCATTCACAGCAAACAGGAGCGTGTGCAGTAACTGCACACGCTCCAGTTTGCTATGAACGGTAACTGGAGCGTGTACAGTTGCTGTACACGCTCCAGATATTTTTCCTGAATTCTGTAATCACGTGACACGAAGGTTGCCAGATCACTCATTTCTAAAAAAAAAATCGTTGCCTGTACTATTAAAGCGACTGTACTATTAAGAAAACCGCAATCAGAAGTAGAAAATGTTAGGCCTAACAAAAAACAACGAACAAGTCCGGCAAGTAGGGAGGAAGGCGACGATGAAAAGTTTATTAGTGGTTGATCATTGCACAGTCCCTTTAACAGCATTCAGTATTGTTTCCAGACTTCCTTCTCCCACCGCCATTTCGCCCTTATGAATCACCAAGCAAGAGCTATTTACTTTGAGATTTGGAGGTCGGGGGTGGCTCAGTCGGTAGCGCGCCAGGCTCGTAATCTGTAGTTCCTAGGTTCGAGTCCCAGCTGGGTCAGCACTGAGATTTATCTCCGCAAAATTCCCTGCCCCGCCCACGGTCAGTAGGGGACACCGATGGGCTTGGAAAGGCCGCTGTCCGTCAGATGGGACGTAAAGCCGTGGCCCCGTGTGTCTGAGAGCCATACCCTGTGCACGCTAAAGAACACGCTGGATGGCCTTGACGGGAGACCACCATCTGTCTCTCAACAGCTGTATGGGTCCCCTCCCTCAACCTTCTCTGAGCCTTCGTGGTCTTTGTGACCTGGACATTTAGCCCATTGTGTGCAAAAAAGTGCCGCTCAGAGGTAAAACAACCCAACAACCTCTTTAGTTACCATTCACAGCAAACTGGAGCGGTTGCGGTTAATGTTCACAGCACATTGGATCGTGTGAGCTTACAAAAATCTGGATCGTGTGGGCCTACTCACAGAAATATTGAACGTGTGCAGTTACCGTTCACAGCAAACTGGAGCGTGTGCAGTAACTGCACACGCTCCAACTGTGTTCGGATAGCAGTTACTGCACACGCAAACTGGAGCGTGTGCAGTAACTGCACACGCTCCAGTTTGCTGTGAACGGTAACTGGAGCGTGTGCAGTTGCTGTACACGCTCCAGATATTTTTCCTGAATTCTGTAATCAACCGTAGTGTCTACCATCTGTCTCCCAACAGCTGTTCCAGTTGGTCCCCTCCTCCAACCTGCTCTGAGCCTTCGGGGTCTTTGTGACTTGGACATTTAGCCCATTGTGTGCAAAAAAGTGCAGCTCAGAGATAAAACAACCCAACTTTCAGATTCAAGGTGACAGGCGACGGAAAACAATACGGAAACAACTCCGGAAATTAGCTCGGCTGTCCTCTTCATTCTGTGTACGTCTGTGGATTGCACGCACTTCCGTCGAAAGGGGGAAAATAAGTCATCAGAAAATCGGCACAGAAGAAAACAAAATGATGGCCACAAGGAGAAACCAAACCAAGCACTTAAATGGCCAAGAATGTTTCACCTAAAAACGGAAGATGTCAGAGAATGGAGATCCTAAATTGATGAAGAGCAGATCGGATGTGAACGGAGGTGAAGCGTCATTAGACAACATGATGAACATCGTGAAACTGGAAGAGCAATCAGCGAGGCTAATGAGATTAGCACGAGCAAGGGAGGAGGAGAACAGAGAGCTCCTCCTAACATTGCACTCCTCGTGCTAATGAAGGAGGGAGCCAAAGGGGTGGACGGCATCGAAGTGGCGGCGTGTCGTCTACAATTCAAATCCTCCGTCGGCGGTGGAATATTTGGTGCGATTAGAGATGTTTGCGCTCCCGGATCAACGGAGGAAAGGAAGAGGCGGGAGAATGGGACGAAAACCGAGATGCCTACATCCGTAATGGATTAATCCTTGCAAGATGTCAGTTTCTCTGACTGCCGAAGGAAGCTCACATCCGTCGCAACTACTAATCGATTAAATCGGCAGCCTTCAAAACAGCGACGGTCTGAATAGAAACGACTGGCATCGTTTCTATTTAGTGACAAAATCAACACATGCGTGGTTCGCCATTTCCGGTTTGACTTCCTGTTGTCGCCCGTTGTTCTTCCGCGTGTATAATCCGTTTGAATCAACGATTCCAGTAAGAGAGCCGACAAAAGATGAACTTTTCATTTAGGTCATGTGCTTTCAGAATAGAGTGAAAGGGGATATTTTCCCAATTACGTAGTGTTCCGTAAACAAACGAACGCAAAATCAATGAAGGTCACTTTCCATTGAATAAATGAAATCGGAACTTTGCCAGTTGTATGATGGCTCTAATCTTTAACTTATCGAACCCTTTACCAGAGGCGGGGGTGGCTCAGTCGGTAGCGCGCCAGGCTCGTAATCTGCAGTTCCCAGGTTCGAGTTCCAGCTGGGTCAGCGTTGAGATTTATCTCCGCAAAACTCCCCGCCCTGCCCACGGTCAGTAGGGGGACACCGATGGGCTTGGAAAAGCCGCCGTCCGTCGGATGGGACGTTAAGCCGTGGCCCGTGTGCGGGAGAGCCATACCCTGTGCACATTAAAGAACACACTGGATGGTCTTGACGGGAGGCTACCATCTGTCTCCCAACAGCTGTTCCAGTGGGTCCCCTCCCCCAACCTTCTCTGAGCCTTCGGGGTCCTTGTGACCTGCCCATTTAGCCCATGGTGTGCAAAAAAGTGCCGCTCAGAGGTAAAACAAACCAAACCGAAAAACCAGGGCTCCACCCAAGGATTTAACCTGTTTAGCAAATGCATTACATGATGAGAAAGTGAAATATTTTTCATCAGGAGAAAAGAAGCAATGCAGTGAAATACATTAATTTCTATTGATGATGGCCCTTTCGCATTTCTTTGGGATATCTTTCCAGTGCAGATCCACTGGAACAGCTGTTAGGAGACAGATGGCAGCCTCCCGTTAAGGCCATCCAGCGTGTTCTTTAACGTGTACAGGGTATGGCCTGCAGACTGAGAAAAAAGGGCCGCTGCTTAACGTTCCATCCGATGGACGGCGGCCTTTCCAAGCCCATCTGTGTCCCCTACTGACCGAGGGCAGGGCGGGGAGTTTTGCGGAGATAAATCTCAACACTGACCGAACCGAGACCCGAACCTGAGAACTACAGATTACGAGCCTTGTGCGCTACCGACTGAGCCACCCCCGCATCTGGTAAAGGGTTCGATAAGTTAAAGATTAGAGCCGTCATACAACTGGCAAAGTTCCGATATGGCCCGCAGATGGGGCCACGGCTTAACGTCCCATCCGACGGATGGCGGCCTTTCCAAGTCCATCGGTGTCCCCTATTGACCGTGGGCAGGGCGGGGAGTTTTGCGGAGAAAAATCTCAACGCTGACACAGTTGGGACTCGAATCTGGGAACTGCAGATTACGAGCCTGGCGCGCTACCGACTGAGCCACCCCCGCCCCGTCTTTCAAAGGAATAAGCTTAAACAAATTAAGGTACAGCTAGATGAACAATTGGCTTTTGTGTGTATGGGAATGCCAAACAGCAAAATGGAATAAGATTGGGTTGGGTTGTTTTACCTCTGAGCGAAACTTTTTATGCACACCATGGGCTAAATGGCCAGGTCACATGGACCCCGAAGGCTCAGAGAAGGTTGGGGGAGGGGACCCACTGGAACAGCTGTTGGGAGACAGATGGTAGCCTCCCGTCAAGGCCATCCAGCGTGTTCTTTAACGTGCATAGGGTGTGGCTCTCCCGCACAATGGCCAGGTCACATGGTCCCCGAAGGCTCAGAGAAGGTTGGGGGAGGGTATCCACTGGAACAGCTGTTGGGAGACAGATGCTAGCCTCCCGTCAAGGCCACCCAGCGTGTTCTTTAACGTGCACAGGGTATGGCGCTCCCGCACACGGAGCCAAGGCTTAACGTCCCATCCGACGGACGGCGGCCTTTCCAAGCCCATCGGTGTCCCCTACTGACCGTGGGCAGGGCGGGGAATTTTGCGGAGATAATCTCAACGCTGACCCAGCTGGGACTCGAACCTGGGAAATACAGATTACGAGCTTGGCGCGTTACCGACTGAGCCCCCCCCCCCCGCCCCCAATGGAATAAGAGTGAATGGACGTTGCATTCAGCAATCAACTGATAATGAGAAACGAATATTCTTGAAAGAAACTATTTCATAAAAGTGTATTCATAGCTGCATTAATTGATTACTTTTCAGGAGAGGAGAAAACAATCTCTCCTTGATGAGGCAATAACAGAGATGGCAAAAAGCTGACCCAAAGCAACTAAAAAACAAAACTTGGATAAAAACGTCCTGTAAAAAAATTCGCTTTCGTTGAACACTGAGATAAAGAACAAGTTTTATCATTACCAAAAGATCCCGCTGAGAGTATCGTCTCCGACGGTTACGGTCTGGAAGCAAAAAAATTGAAAGTTAATACGGTTACGGTCTTGAAGCAAAAAAATTGAATGTTACTACGGTTACGGTCTTGAAGCAAAAATTGAATGTTAATACGGTTACGGTCTTGAAGCAAAAATTGAATGTTAATACGGTTACGTTCTTAGAACAGAATTGAATGATAATCGGATCACTTAAGTTGGTTGAGCTTTCGAAAACGCTGAAATGAATGTAAATTTTAGAGCAGTGTCACTTTCACGTCTGCTGCTGAGAGTCGGTTTCATAGGCGTCGGTTAATTTTGCTCTGACATAATCAAACTCTTCCGTAAGTGGTCTTGAACAATGGATTCAATTTGCGTAAGCAAACTTCCTAATCGCATTAGAATCGTACGAGTCACATTACGAGAAGGAATCGCTTTGCGGCATGATAAGGAAGACGTTTGCTTTACATCTTCGCAAACTGCGCAAGGTTACCTGTAAACAACTCATCGTTTGCGTCAACATCGTTGCTATCACATGTGTGGCGCTCTGCACGTCTGAAAACGTCACTTCCGACGACAGAGAGAGGAAGTATAAGAACAGCGGCTGATGAGATTCGAATTATTCTATGAAACGGTGAGGATGATGATAATGCGGTTATAGGTTATAGCTGCCTTTGAACCTTTCAACACAGCATTCTCTATCATCACAGTCAGTATTTTATGTGGGGCGGGGGTGGCTCAGTCGGTAGCGCGCCAGGCTCGTAATCTGTAGTTCCCAGGTTCGAGTCCCAGCTGGGTCAGCGTTAAGATTTATCTCTGCAAAATTTCCCGCCTTGCCCACGGTCAGTAGGGGACACCGATGGGCTTGGAAAGGCCGCCGTCCGTCGGATGGGACGTTAAGCCGTGGCCCCGTGTGCGGGAGAGCCATACCCTGTGCACGTTAAAGAACACGCTGGATGGCCTTGACGGGAGGCTACCATCTGTCTCCCAACAGCTGTTCCAGTGGGTCCCCTCACCCAACCTTCTCTGAGCCTTCGGGGTCCATGTGACCTGGCCATTTAGCCCATGGTGTGCAAAAAAGTGCCGCTCAGAGGTAAAACAACCCAACCCAGGATTTTATGCACAGTGTTCAGCTAATAGCTGATAAATGTTCTGGGTTATGTCGTTCCGAAGAAAAGTTAGAAGCACTCTACATGCATTAGTGGTTAGATGCGACAGAAACTTTTTGGAAACATTGATATGCTTGGATGGTCAGAGCAAAATCAGAAATTTATCTTTACAAACGATAGATAGTTGCAGTCCGATTGCATTCGGATCATGCTCGGATGAGCTTCGGGTTGGGTTGTCTTACCTCTGAGCGGCACTTTTTTGCTCACCATGGGCTAAATGGCCAGGTCATATGGACCCCGAAGGCTCAGAGAAGGTTGGGGGAGGGGACCCACTGGAACAGCTGTTTGGAGACTGATGGTAGCTTCCCGTCAAGGCCATCCAGCGTGTTCTTTAACGTGCACAGGGTATGGCTCTCCCGCACACGGGACCACGGCTTAACGTCCCATCCGACGGACGGTGGCCTTTCCAAGACCATCGGTGTCCCCTACTGACCGTGGGCAGGGCGGGGAATTTTGCGGAGATAAATCTCAACGCTGACCCAGCTGGGACTCAAACCTGGGAACTACAGATTACGAGCCTGGCGCGCTACCGACTGAGCCACCCCCGCCCCTGATGAGCTTCGGATAAGATCTGTAGCGATGACACCATGAAGTCCCCTTTATCCAAAATAGTTTTGTTTGTTACAAAAAAGTCCCCAATACAATAAAAGTGAAACATGTTGCAAATATTAAGCGCCAAGAAAGCAAGGTTACCGATTGAAAATCCTGCCCAAATTTCATAATAGTTTATTTTGAAGTAAATAGAATGTAGCTCACTTTTATACAACTAATATAAATTAGGGTATGCAGTAATCCCTCATTATAACGCTGTTCGCTGAGCGCTAATTCGCTATAACGCTGTCTTTGTATTATAACTATACCTCACAATAGCGCTGTCTGAACTCGCTATAAAACTGTTATAATTCTCTCTATATATATGTTACCGCTAAAGTGCAGAAATCAGTTATTCTACATATTATCTAGGTATTGCGCAGATTAACTAGGGTGATCCGTTAACGTGCGGAAAATTGTTTCATTTCTCAAATTAGCTAGCTAATCTGCAAATTACCTGGATAATCTGCACATTACCTACTAGGCACTCGTTAAAGTGAAAATAAGATCTTTGCTGGAACAACAGGAACGTTTCTGTACGCTTAAATTAACATAATGTTATTTATCTAGTGTCCGAGAGTAGAGTTGAAACCAGGGTGATCCCTCTGTCAACATGAATCAGTCGTCCGAATTATAAAAAACGCCCCCAAAATGAGCAGGCCAAGTGAGAACGAATCATTTTCGTGATTCGTTATCAAGAATGAATCACTTTACCGATTCGTTCTCACTTGGCCTCCGCTCATCAGGGGCGTTTTTTATAATGCGGACGAGTGAATCACGTGACACGAAGATTCATATTCAAGAGATTCACCACTATGAGAGAAACAAACTTTTGAACTTTAACGATACGGAAGCCGTTAATGTGCACATTACCTAGGTAAAATGCGGAAAACTCTTGATTCCGCACGTTAACGGAGCAAATCAGTTAATCTGCAGATTAGCTAGGTAATGTGCACATTAACGGCTTTCGAGCTTTAGCGGTAACATAAATATTAATGAAAAAAAAACAAAGCCATGGATCTGGCAATCAGAACTGAAGCCTTCTAATTTCATAAAAACGAGTCTGGCGTACGTTGCTTGGCATGTGATGTGTATTTTTAGCGCTTTTCTCCAACATAAACGTTTCTTAAGTTGGCAATGGATGATAAGAGCATCAATTTCTGGTGTCAACAAGAAAAAAAAGGAAAAGTCTGAGTTTATAAACGGAATGAGACATTTGGAAAAGATTTGATTCTGGTGAACGACAAGTCGATATGTACAGTCGCTCAAAAAAATATCCGAACACTAGAGTTGATTACAGAATTCAGAAAAAAAAAACATGGCAACGATTTTTTTTAGAAATTAGTGATCTGGCAACCTTCGTGTCACGTGGCACGAAGGTTGCCAGATCACTAAATTCTAAAAAACGCAATTTTAACATCTTTTCTGAATTTGCCAAGCCACTTCGAATTTTATCAACTCTCCTTAATTGCACAAGAAAGGCACAATTTTCACAACTGCCCTGTATTTTACCAAGTGGCTTCGAATTTTACCAACTCTCCTAGATTTTGCCAAGAGTTCTCGATTTTTCCAACTCTCCTTAATTTCCAAAACCAATCCCAATTTTTGCAACTCACCTGTACTTTACAAAGTGGTTTCCAGTTTTGCCAACTTCCCTAGATTTTACCAAGTTGCCTCGATTTTACCTTCTCTCCTTAATTTCGCAAAAAAAATTCCAATTTTTACATCTCTCCTGAATCTTCTCCTGAATTTCCCAAATCATTTCAAATTTTTAAAACTACTCAAAATTTTGCCAAGTTTTCTCGATTTTGTCAATTCTCCTTAATTTCACAAAAACAATCCCAATTTTTACAAATCGCCCGTATTTTACCAAGTGGATTCGAACTTTACCAACTGCTCTAGATTTTGCCATCTCGCTACAATTTTACAGAAAAAAATCCCAATTTTCCATCACACCTGATTCTTTCAAAGTCACTCTGAATTTTGCCAACTCCCCCAAGATTTGCCAACTCTCCTAGATATTGCGAAGCTGCCTCGATTTTGCCAACACGCCATAATTTTACAGAAAAAAGATTGCAATTTTTACAGTTCATCTGAATTTTATCAACTCTCCATGATTTTGCCAAGTCACTCCGAATTTTGCCAACTGCCTCTAAATTTTGCCAACTCCCTAAGTTTTGCCAATTCGCCATAATTTTACAGAAAAAAAACCTAATTTTTACATCTCACCTGAATTTTGTCACTCCCCAAGATTTTGTCAAGTCACTCCGAATTTTGCCAACTCCAAGATTTTGCCACGTTGTCCCGATTTTGCCAATTCCCTAAGATTTTGCCACGTTGTCCCGATTTTGCCAACCCAAGATTTTACCAAGTCACTCCGAATTTTGCCAATTCCCTAAGATTTTGCCACGTTGTCCCGATTTTGCCAACTGCTCTAAATTTTGCCATCTCTCCATTTTCCAAACTGCCCAAGATTTGCCAAGTTGCATCGATTTTGACAACTCCTTTTAATTTTCCAAAAAAAAAAATTACAAATTTTCGCGACTCACCTAGATTTTGCGAAGTCGCTTCGAATTTTCCCAACTCCGAGTTATTTGGGGGGGAGCCTCCCCCCATCCCCCCCATGGCTACGCCCCTGGATGGTTCAATAGATTTAAAACGCTCTAACCTCCACAATATGTCAATCCAGGGAGAAGCCACAAGTGCAGATTTAAAAAGAGCCGGGAATTTCAAAGAGGAACGTTAAAAAATTTTTTGCGGTGGGATGGGGTGGGGGTTATACTGCTCAACAAATTTTTAACCACGCTACTAATGTACTTATCAAAACAGTCAATCGCATTGATTGAAACCGAATTAACACGTATTTTTACGAAAATACAGCGTTCGCTTAAGGCTGATTCACTTATCGCTCTGTTTTTCTGGAACCAGTTAATAGCATTACGGAAGGGATTCCTGCATTTTCATCACTCTTCGTGTATTGCAATATCTCCATCTTCATGCATTGCAATATCTCCATCTTCATGTATTGCAATATCTCCATCTTCATGTATTGCAATATCTCCATCTTCGTGTATTGCAATATCTCCACCACCTACGTCCAATCTACCCACAACCAATGAACGAAAAATAAAAACACCGCCAAGATCCTGAGATTGCACTGAGAGGCAAATATTTTTTCAAATGAAAGGAGATGATATTGGCAAGAAGCCAGGAAGACGGTGACGTGGCCTTGTGCTCTCCACCTTTTTTAACTTCAGGAAAATATAAAAGATTAAGACCTCAGAAACGTTTTTTTGTGTATGTGTATTAATTTGTTTTTAACCCATTTATTAATCATTTATTAATATATAAAAAATTATTCTATTAAATATTATAAATATTGAATTTTTTTTCCAATTCCATTCATTTAATTTGCCCTTCTCCTGAAATTTGCCACACCTGAAATTTGATAATTTGCCACACCTGAAAGGTGTGGAAAATATAATAATTGCATATTATTATATTTTCAGGTGTGGCAAATTGATAATTTGCCACACCTGAAAATATCTTCTGACTACGCAATATACTACTGATCTGACCATGTTAACAATTTTATTATAATATTGTTATGAAACATAATTTTTAGTTCACTCAGAATTTCGTGCCAATGTACAGTAGCTCAAAAAAACATCCGAACACTATGGTTGATTACAGAATTCAGGAAAAATATCTGGAGCGTGTACAGCAACTGTACACGCTCCAGTTACCGTTCACAGCAAACTGGAGCGTGTGCAGTTACTGCACACGCTCCAGTTTGCTGTGAACGGTAACTGCACACGCTCAATATTTCCGTGAGTGAGCCCACACGATCCAATGTGCTGTGAACATTAACCGCAACTGCTCCAGTTTGCTGTGAACGGTAACTGCACACGCTCAATATTTCCGTGAGTGAGCCCACACGATCCAGGTTTTTGTGAGCTCACACGATCCAATGTGCTGTGAACATTAACCGCAACCGCTCCAGTTTGCTGTGAACGGTAACTGCACACGCTCAATATTTCCGTGAGTGAGCCCACACGATCCAATGTGCTGTGAACATTAACCGCAACTGCTCCAGTTTGCTGTGAACGGTAACTGCACACGCTCAATATTTCTGTGAGTGAGCCCACACGATCCAGGTCTTTGTGAGCTCACACGATCCAATGTGCTGTGAACATTAACCGCAACCGCTGCAGTTTGCTGTGAACGGTAACTGCACACGCTCAATATTTCCGTGAGTGAGCCCACACGATCCAGGTCTTTGTGAGCTCACACGATCCAATGTGCTGTGAACATTAACCGCAACCGCTCCAGTTTGCTGTGAACGGTAACTGCACATGCTCCATATTCATTGCATTATATATTCATACGTATTATATATATTAAAAAATATCCGAACACTATGGTTGATTACAGAATTGAGAAAAAAATATCTGGCAACGATTTTTTTTAGAAATTAGTGATCTAGCAACCTTTGTGAACACGAAGGTAGCCAGATCATTAATTGAACCATCCCTCACGAAAGTTGCCAGATCACTAATTTCTAAAAAAAAAACGTTGCCAGATATTTTTTCTGAATTCTGTAATGAACCATAGTGTTCAGATATTTTTTAATATATATAATGCGGATGAATATATAATGCAATGAATATGGAGCGTGTGCAGTTACCGTTCACAGCAAACTGGAGCGGTTGCGGTTAATGTTCACAGCACATTGGATCGTGTGAGCTCACAAAAACCTGGATCGTGTGGGCTCACTCACGGAAATATTGAGCGTGTGCAGTTACCGTTCACAGCAAACTGGAGCAGTTGCGGTTAATGTTCACAGCACATTGGATCGTGTGGGCTCACTCACGGAAATATTGAGCGTGTGCAGTAACTGCACACGCTCCAGTTTGCTGTGAACGGTAACTGGAGCGTGTACAGTTGCTGTACACGCTCCAGATATTTTTCCTGAATTCTGTAATCAACCATAGTGTTCGGATATATTTTTGAGCGAGTGTAAGTTCAGTTTTATTAAATGCGGCAGACGATAGAACAGTTTCATTATTAGTTGCGCAATCGGCACCGAAACCATATCCAAAGGATCACTTAATTTTTTTAAAGAATGAAAACAAAGTTGAGCATTGTTAACAGATACTGCAGCCGAAGTCCATAACCACAGAATTCTGAATTTTTTCGAGTTGGAGTCTTAACTTTGCTGAAATGCGTACGCGAAGATTAACTACGAGCCTTTCATAAAGAAGCTTATGATTCTCAGACAATAAGAAATTTTTGAATAATGCACCATTGCCATATATCGATTAGATTCATCATGTTTCGATACGTGGAAAAGGTTTTCCCTTTATCTCATCACTTAAAGAGTTTTCATCAACTGAAGACCCCTTCTCCATTTCTGTTTCCCCATATTTTCTCGTTCACTGCGATCCAATTTCTTTTTCCCTTTTGAGTTCATCTCTTCGAATTTCTTTACCTCTTATGCTTCACTGAGCATTGCGAACATATTTTTGGACTCTTTCGATCCTTTTACAGTTTTCTGAAAGAAATCACCATTCTCCATTTCTTCTTCTTCTATTCTCTCACTACATAAATTGTATCCCTTTTTTCGTAATACTGAGTACAGAGAACATATCGATTTCCATTCAAGCCATACTTCATTTCGTCTGAGTGAGTATTCTCAGTGTAAGATACAAATCGCATTTGTCTACATATTGGGGCACTTCCATATACTTCATTGGAAAATACATTCAACACCTTATAACATATAAAAAATTATGCATTTTTATTTATAATAAAAAATAAATACCCCTTCAAGCAACTGCTTGCCACAGAGGTCTGACAAGAGCCTGTCAGTTTATATGCCACAGTAGAAGGTCTGTGAGGATGGCAGGACCTCAGCAGAAAAACGACACATACATCCATGCCTTATCCGGGGCTCGAACCCAGGTCCCTTAGATCAGTAGCCAAGCGCGCTAATTACTCGGCCATTATTAAATTATAAATAATAACTACTCTATCAAACGTTTGCTATAACAATCCTAATTTGAAAAATATGCATAATGAGTCTCAATTTTTATCAATCTTGGAGAAAATTTCTCACAATGAACTCTTAAATGTCACAATTTCATAACATTTTAAATAGTGATCCAATAGTGTCGGAAATAGGGATTTAAATAGATTTTGGATCTCTAATTTATATAAAATATTTTTTTCCACAAAAAACCAACAACAAACAAAAACGTATTTTAGAAATTATGTAACTTCGAAACTAACTTTCATTTTATATACTACGGTCCAATTCTTTTGCCGATGGGACGTTAGGCCATGTGCGGGAGAGCCTACCCTGTGTACGTTAATGAACACACTATGATGCCTTCACGGGAACTACCATTTGTCTCTTAACAGCTGTTCCAGTAGGTCCCCTCCCGAACCTTCTTTGAGTCTTCGCGGTCCTTGTGACCTGGCCAGGGCCGCCGAGAGAATTTATGGGGCCCTATGTAATATTATGCTCGGCCCCCCCCCCCCTTGAAAACTTTTTATCTTTACAAATCATTAATAGCAATTATTCTGGACACGATGATGACATTCAGAGGAAAAAAAGCCTGTTGCGCAGTCAGGCATGCAAAAACATAGGCCTACACAGTTTGTGTCACATAAAACTTTTTAGCATTTATTTTAGGGAACATATTTTGCAAAGCTCACAGCAAGATTTAGGATTTTTGAGTAAATTTAATATAGGCTACATAACATATCATGGAGAAAAATTATGCAATTCTGCGAGTCTTCAATTTTAATTGTCAGTACTGAAAAATTGAATTGTAAAATTTTGATACTAGATCGTGTGGGCTCACTCACGGAAATATTGAGCATGTGCAGTTACCGTTCACAGCAAACTGGAGCGTGTGCAGTAACTGCACACGCTCCAGTTTGCTGTGAACGGTAACTGGAGCGTGTACAGTTGCTGTACACTCCAGATATTTTTCCAGTACGTGTAATCACGTGACACAAAGGTTGCCAGATTCAACACTAAATATATATATAACGCATTATTCCCAAAGAGTTGCAACTTCTAACTTATACAGTAGATCAATGTCAACAAACAACTCTCCTTGACTTCGTTGATGCAAAATCGTCAATTATGTCATCATAATTTAAAGACCTAGCAAGATCGCTCTCCAGACTAAGCAAACCAAGGTACTCAGTCTTTCTTGACACATTGTTGATCTGAATACATTTTTTATTTCCTTCATTTTGCTGAAGGATCTTTCAGCATCAGCAACTTTCACAGGAATTGTACAGAATATTCTAATGGCTATACAAATATTTGGAAATAAACTGTCCAGTTTCAATTCTCTCAGACGGTTTAAGAGCTCCAGTGGTTTCAATGGGCCTGTCCCTAAATTAGAAGAATGAATTGATTTTAGATATTTCATCTCATCACTGATCTCTCTATTAATGTCTTCATAATATTGTTCTTGCAAAGTAACACCCATATTTTCAATGTCACGTTCTTCAATGTCTGGATATAGCCATAAGCACTTAAATCTATCATTTAACTTTTCCGCCAAAGTGAAACGATTAGTAAGTCCACAAACAACAGAATCAATTACCCTATAAAACACATTACTCTGAACTCCCATTCTTCATTAGTTTCCCCCTCATTCCCTCGAAATTCTGGAACATCTTCATTTATTTCGTCCAAGAGAGTTTTCCTTCTTTTCGCTCTCGTCTTCGGAAGTTCTGTCTCTGCAGGAAGATCACTTGCTAACTCAACCAATTCTTTCGCTAACATAGTGTACTTCCCCCATTCCATCATTTTAATTTAAAATATATTGATTCATTAAATGACGAGAAATTTTGATTTAATTTAGTGAAAGATTCATTTATTGAAGTTACATCAAACACCTGAAATGATCAGAAATGTGTCTAATTTCGGATTACGACTACAGAAATGGCAACAGCTGCGCCATAGCCTCAATGTGAAACATTGAAATAAACGGAACGGCGTCTTGTTCTGCGGCCACAGACCATCTCTGACATTTGAGGAGCTTTTTACTTTGCCCTTGTGGATAGACACACAAAATATGCTAATGATGCATTCACAAAGTCCAACAAACTTGATAATGCAATCGATATTTTCTTCGCCAGGCCTTTGACACCTAGACAGATTGCATTACATCGGCATTCTTAAGCAATTCATTAACCTGACTCTAAAATGCCATTATAAATCTCAGATTTCTCTATTCTTGTTGGATGCACCACAGAATTTTAGGTTGGGTTTTTTTACCTCTGAGCTGCACTTTTTTGCACACCATGGGCTAAATGGCCAGGTCACGTGGACCCCGTAGGCTCAGAGAAGGTTGGGGGAGGGGACCCACTGGAACAGCTGTTGGGAGACAGATGGTAGCCTCCCGTCAAGGCCATCCAGCGTGTTCTTCAACGTGCACAGGGTATGGCTCTCCCGCACACGGGGCCACGGCTTAATGTCCCATCCGACGGACGGCGGCCTTTCGAAGCCCATCGGTGTCCCCTACTGACCGTGGGCAGGGCGGGGAATTTGGCGGAGATAAATCTCAACGCTGACCCAGCTGGGACTCGAACCTGGGAACTACAGATTACGAGCCTGGCGCGCTACCGACTGAGCCACCCCCGCCCCACAGAATTTTAGGACCAGTTAATTTGGAACCTATTGTGCTCCTATAGCTCTGTTTCTTATGATACAGATCCTAATTAATACGTTATTTCTAATTATTCCTTCCATAAGGGAAGAGATAATCCTTTGTCAATGAACTGTTATATTATGCTTAAATAAACCAATATGTTTTATCATAACTTTTCATTTAAAATAGATAATATTATAATATTTTTGTCTTTATAATGAAGTGAACAAGTTAATACAAAGTTAGAAAGGGGCAGATGATGTATTAAAGTAATAACGGATGAAATTGTGAGCCTACCATCAGGATGGGAGTGAAAGAGTAGAGTGTGAAAGCGCATCCTTTAAGGTTGCATGAATATAATAAATAATAAATACCCCCTCGAGCAGCAGCTTGCCACAGAGGTCTAACAGGAGCCTGTCAGTTTATATGCTATCATAGTAGAAGGTCTGAGAGGATGGCAGGACCTCAGCAGAAAAACGACACATACATCCATGCCTTACCTGGGGCTCGAACCTAGGTCCCTTAGATCAGTAGCCAAGCGCGCTAACCACTCGGCCATGGGACGGCTATGAATATAATACTTACATATAAAAAAAAACCTATAGCAACTTGTCACAGAGGTGTGACAGGAGACCGTCAGTTTAATACATCATCGAGATCTGCGAGGAAGGCGCGACCTCAGTAGAAAGACAACAGCAGACATCCATGCCGGGGTTCAGAACCCAGGTTCTTTTAGTTAAGGTTACTGCTGAACCGAGGTTCAGTAGTTAAGCCTGCTATCCATTCGGATACCGGAACAATTACTTTCTGAGAAGAAAATTTCTATTACATTTAAATTTATCCTTTGTAAAAATAAAACTCATTATATGCATTTGGACATGGATACCATTTTGATTTGATGGATGAACATTTTATATGCATTTGTGTGGATGCCATGAGACATGATGCATTTGGACATGGATGCCATTTGAGTACAGTTGCTAAAAAAATATCCGAACACTATGGTTGATTACAGAATTCAGAAAAAATATCTGGCAACGATTTTTTTTAGAAATTAGTGATCTGGCAACCTTCGTGTCACGTGATTACAGAATTCAGGAAAAATATCTGGAGCGTTACAGCAACTATACACGCTCCAGTTACCGTTCACAGCAAACTGGAGAGTGTGCAGTTACTGCACACGCTCTAGTTTGCTGTGAACGGTAACTGCACACACTCAATATTTCCGTGAGTGAGCCCACACGATCTAGTATCAAAATAATATGACCACCTACAGTCGCTCAAAAAAGTATCGGAACACTATGGTTGATTACAGAATTCAGGAAAAATATCTGGAGCGTGTACAGCAACTGTACACGCTCCAGTTTGCTGTGAACGGTAACTGCACACGCTCAATATTTCCGTGAGTGAGCCCACACGATCTAGTATTAAAATAGTATGACCACCTACAGTCGCTCAAAAAAGTATCCAAACACTATGGTTGATTACAGAATTCAGAAAAAATATATGGCAACGATTTTTTTTTAGAAATTAGTGATCTGGAGTCAAAGAGCAGAGCATATTTGTTTTTAAACAAAATGTAAAAAAAAGGTTTGAATTTCATAATGCAAATCATTTAGGAGAGAGAATATGTAAGCTGAATTTAAGTGCGTCATGGGGTGGTCCTTGAAACCAAATTTGGGGGGGAGGGCAGCGAACAACTGTCAAAAACAGAACTCATTTGAATAGCGAAATGGTTCTCTCCTTCTTTTTTCAGCCTTTTGAGGGGGGATAGTGTCCCCCTCCTTTGAGACCCCCCACTGAGTGCCCCTGGATATAAAAAGAAAATACAACGAGAAATACATAACTTTTATAATATCAAAGTAGTGAATTATTTTTAATTACTATTAAAAAGTTTGCTTTTCACTTCAATTCAGGAAATGGATTGGGTTGTTTTACTTCTGAGCAACACTTTTTTGCACACCATGGGCTAAATGGTCAGGTCACGTGGACTCCGAAGGCTCAGAAAAGGTTGGGGGGAAGGGGACCCACTGGAACAGCTCTTGGGAGACAGAGGGTAGCCTCCCGTCAAGGCCATCCAGCGTGTTCTTTAACGTGCACAGGGTATGGCTCTTCCGCACACGGGGCCACGGCTTAACGTCCCATCCGACGGACGGCGGCCTTTCGAAGCCCATCGGTGTCCCCTACTGACCGTGGGCAAGGCGGGGAATTTTTGCGGAGATAAATCTCAACGGTGACCCAGCTGGGACTCGAACCTGGAAACTACAGATTACGAGCCTGGCGCGCTACCGACTGAGCCACCCCCGCCCCCAATTCAGGAAATGACTTTCTACTTAATGCTGTTGGTGCCTCCAGTATTAACTGCAATGTTTCAACTCGAAGTGCATTTTTTTAATTTCTATTACGAATAAAACAGCAATAAAAAATAACTTTAAAGTTTAATTATACATTTAATCATTAAATAAACCGCAACCCATCGCCATTATTTCGTAAAACCCTAATGCAATAGTTTTTAACCTTTTTTTTTCTCTGTAACATAATCAAGTGTAGGTTTCCAATATTTAAGAAGAATGCTGTTGTTTTAATAATTTTTATTGTTTCATAAAACATTCGTGAAATTTAAATTTATTTCTGGATGGAAAAAATTGAATATGTCGTTGAATAATCACGAAAAACTAGTTGAGAAATATTGCTCTAATTTAGTTTTCAAACAACTTCTTATTAGTTTAAAAAGAACAGGAAATCACTGGCAGCTGCTTGAGTAACATTTGAATTGCAATTTTGCTTCCTGTGAATGAAAATGGAACTTTTTTGGGATTCAGCAACTTTTTTCCCATAAAATTGCCTCACCTACGACCTTGGAGCTGTTGACAAAAACTACTCCCAAGGCCGATAAACACGGCCCAGTTCTTAGGCCTTTGTCCTCCCTGGACTAGGTGACTGGGTGAGTCTCCGCGCCTTTCTAGCTTTCTGAAGTTCGAAGGTCAGAATTTTGACCTCGCAAGTCTTTTTCGACCAAACGCGAAACCAGCCAGAAATTTTAAAGAAATCGAGAGTGCATTGACCCTACACGATCCCTTGTTTACCACCATTGCTGTGAAATGTTAAACCCTTTGGACGCTCGTCAACACTGTACAGTCGCTCAAAAAAATATACAAACACTATAATCGATTACAGGATTCAGAAAAAATATCTGGCAACGATTTTTTTTAGAAATTAGTGATCTGGTAACCTTCGTGTCACGTGACACTAAGGTTGCCAGATCACTAATTTCTAAAAAAAACCATCGTTGCCAGATATTTTTTCTGAATTCTGTAATCAACCTTAGTGTTCGGATATTTTTTAATATATATAATGCGTATGAATATATAATGTAATGAATATGAAGCGTGTGCAGTTACCGTTCACAGCAAACTGGAGCGGTTGCGGTGAATGTTCACAGCACATTGGATCGTGTGAGCTCACAAAGACCTGGATCGTGTGGGCTCACTCACGGAAATATTGAGCGTGTGCAGTTACCGTTCACAGCAAACTGGAGCGGTTGCGGTTAATGTTCACAGCACATTGGATCGTGTGAGCTCACAAAGACCTGGATCGTGTGGGCTCACTCACGGAAATATTGAGCGTGTGCAGTTACCGTTCACAGCAAACTGGAGCGGTTGCGGTTAATGTTCACAGCACACTGGATCGTGTGAGCTCACAAAGATCTGGATCGTGTGGGCTCACTCACGGAAATATTGAGTGTGTGCAGTTACCGTTCACAGCAAACTGGAGCGTGTTCAGTAACTGCACACGCTCCAGTTTGCTGTGAACGGTAACTGGAGCGTGTACAGTTGCTGTACACGCTCCAGATATTTTTCCTGAATTCTGCAATCACGTGACACGAAGGTTGCTAGATCACTAATTTCTAAAAAAAAAAATCGTTGCCAGATATTTTTTCTGAATTCTGTAATCAACCTTAGTGTTCGGATACTTTTTTTTGAGCGACTGTACAACTCGAAGCGACAGCAGAAGCCAGGAGGTGAAAGGTGAAGAAAAGTACGTACCATGGTGGTTCGGCGGCTCCTTTCCATGTCTACGTGTCGGCAGAGTGCCAGAGGCAGTAGGGCGAATGTGGCCAATAGCCAGCTGGGGTACATGGCGGGCTTTGTCACCTAGAGGAAATAAATAAATGATAAAAAAATTCCTTGCTGCGACAAAGAAATAAATATGAAGAGATATCACTTTATTTTTATTTGGAATTTTTTTCTCTGCATTGTCAGGAGACGAAAAAACAAATATTCAACAATATATCACACGTAATGTACAAGAATACATTTTCTACAAAAAAATAAATAAATACCCCCTCAAGCAGCTGCTTGTCACAGAGGTCTGACAGGAGCCTGTCAGTTTATACGCCATAGAAGAAGGTCTGTGAGGATGGCAAAAAACGACTCGACCATCCATGCCTTATCCGGGGCTCGAACCCAGGTCCCTTTGATCAGGAACCAAGCGCGCTAACCACTCGGCCACGGTAAACTCCATTCAATCCAATCTCTTTTCTTTCCCCAATTTTTTTCTCATTTCCCCATTCAATTCAGTCCAATCACTATTCACTCCCCCCCCCCCCTCCAATTATTTTTTTTTTACAAATCCGAAACAATGCATGGAGTCGTCCATAAATTACGTGAAGCCTTTAGAAAGGGATAACGTTTTTTTTATGTTGCATTACAGTCGCTCAATAAAGTATCCGAACACCATGGTTTGTTACAGAATTCAGAAAAAATATCCGGCACGATTTTTTTTTTAGAAATTAGTGATCTGGCAACCTTCGTGTATCCGAACACTATGGTCGATTACAGAATTCAGGAAAAATATCTGGCAACGGTTTTCTTTTCTTTTTTTTTAGAAATTAGTGATCTGGCAACGATTTTTTTCTTTTTTTCAGAAATTAGTGATCTGGCAACTTTCGTGTGACACGAAGGTTGCCAGATCACCAATTTCTAAAATAATCGTTGCCAGGTATTTTTTCTGACTTCTGTAATCAACCATAGTATTCAGATACTTTTTTGAGCGACTGTACATGGGGGAAGTATTGTTAACCCTTTCAATATCGTAAACATTTGACTGAGCTAACATTGTTGGAGAGCAATATTATTGTCATGTGTGCCAAGGTAAACAATTTTGCAAATGAAAAAAAAATATATACAAATTAAAATATAAAACAAAAAATTTCTTTATTAATTGCAAATATATTGCATGTTCTCATACCATAAACAATTTTCAAAAAATCTACTTTATCAGATTTATATTAATTTAAATTAGTGTTATAATTAGTAGCAATGGGGACTGTAATGATTAAGCAACACTATAAAAAATACTGCAGCTATTTCTGCCATTAATTTTTCTTTTCTTCGCTTTCTGCTGAGAAAAAATAAACATTTTTTTTTTATTTTACCGAATGTAATTAACTATTACGATTGTAACACTCATTATACTAACTACTAAGTTTTCGAAAAATGCGAATTATAATATTTCATTAGAATCAATCAAATTAAAAAGGAGTTTTTTAATTATCATTTTCATTGCTTCCAATAGGAACATTATGACGTTCACATTCCACCACCAAAATTTCAGGGGCGGGGGTGGCTCAGTCGGTAGCGCGCCAGGCTCGTAATCTGTAGTTCCCAGGTTCGAGTCCCAGCTGGGTCAGCGTTGAGATTTATCTCCGCAAAATTCCCCGCCCTGCCCACGGTCAGTAGGGGACACCGATGGGCTTGGAAAGGCCGCCGTCCGTCGGATGGGACGGTAAGCCGTGGCTCCGTGTGCGGAAAAGCCATACCCTGTGCACGTTAAAGAACACGCTGGATGGCCTTGATGGGAGGCCACCATCTGTCTCCCAACAGCTGTTCCAGTGGGTCCCCTCCCCCAATCTTCTCTGAGCTTTCGGGGTCCATGTTACCTGGCCATTTAGCCCATGGTGTGCAAAAAAGTGCCGCTCAGAGGTAAAACAACCCAACCCAACCAAAATTTCATATTTCTATCATTAAAACATCGTTGCAATATTCGTTTGAAATTTTCAATCTTTTTCACCGTTAGAGGGCGCAATTATAGCAGTAAGAAAAATTCCGAAATGGCGAATCATAATATTTTATCAATTTCTATCTAACCCTAAAAAGAATTTTTAATTTATCGCTAAATGCAAAAAATTATCTGCTAAAACAAAAATTGTGTTCCCCCTCGCCCCCCGGGTCTAAAAGGTCAATTCATTGTTGCAATGAAAACATCATGACCTTCATATTTCACCACCGAAATTTAAAATTTTTAGCTTAAATACATCGTTTGCAATATTTGTTTGAAATTTAGGAATTTGCAAAATTTTCCACCATTAGAGGGCGCAATTATAGTTTTCGGAAGATTTAAAAAGCGTGAATCATAATATTTTATCAATTCCTATCTAACCCAAAAACAATTTTTCATTTATCTCTAAAACAAACAGTTATCTGTTAAAACTAAAAAAAAAGTGTGTTTTCCCACCCCCTCTGGGTCTAAGGGGTCAACTCATTGTTGGCAATGGAAACTTCGTGACCTTCACATTCCATCACCAAAATTTCAAATTTCTAGCTTAAATACATCGTTTGCAATATTCGTTTGAAATTTTCAACTTTTTCCATCGCTAGAGGGCATAATTGTAGCTGTAGAGAAATACGGAAAGTGTATATCGTAATATTTCACCTATTCCAACACAAAAAGAACTTTTAATTTATCTCTGTAAACAAAAAGGTTCGCTATCTACAGACGACAAAGCAAAACTATCATATCAAATGAGCTAAAACTCATTTGAAAACGAGATAAAAATATGAGTATAAGACAATTTCCATTTTCTTTAAAGCACTGGACTAATTTTAAATAATTTAATCTCCTCTTGAAAATTTATACTTTTTTTTACCACGGCTTAACGTCCCATCCGACGGACGACGGCCTTTCCAAGCCCATCGGTGTCCCCTACTGACCGAGGGCAGGGCGGGGAGTTTTGCAGAGATAAGTCTCAACACTGACCCAGCTGGGACTCGAACCTGGGAACTGCAGATAACGAGCCTCTCTCTCTCTCTTTATATGAGAGGAGGCCTGGGAGGGGGGGGGGAGAATTAGACTAAAATTCCGATTAAAAATTCCGGAACTAATTCTCCGATTACACGAAAGATGGCGCACACTCTCTATTAACACCTCCCCTTTTTTTAAATTAATAATTTATATTTTCGAGCTGTTGCAGAGTTTAAATTGGACTAATTAAATAAATTTTTGAAATCGTACCAAATTAATAAATTAGAACTGATAAAAATATGAACAGCAGCAGAAAATAAATTAATTGGAGTGTGTACAGTAATTGCACACGCTGGTTTTCTTATTATCCGAAATGTGACTGTAGCCGAATTCTTCAGGGAGTGGGGCGGGGGTGGCTCAGTCGGTAGCGCGCCAGGCTCGTAATCTGTATTTCCCAGGTTCGGGTCCCAGCTGGGTCAGCGTTGAGATTTATCTCCGCAAAATTCCCCGTCCTACCCACGGTCAGTAGGGGACACCGATGGGCTTGGAAAGTCCGCCGTCCGTCGGATGGGACGTTAAGCCGTGGACCCGTGTACGGGAGAGCCATACCCTGTGCACGTTAAAGAACACGCTGGATGGCCTTGACGGGAGGCTACCATCTGTCTCCCAACAGCTGTTCCAGTGGGTCCCCTCCCCAACCTTCTCTGAGCCTTCGGGGTCCATGTGACCTGGCCATTTAGCCCATGGTGTGCAAAAAAGTGCCGCTCAGAGGTAAAACAACCCAACCCAACACACGCTTAATTGTTTTAAGACTCCTAAAAGTTTGAAATGTTCATAACGCTGAACCTCCGAAACCGCTTTCTATGTGACTGTAGCCGAATTCTTCAGGGAGTCTCTCAACGACAGATTTTCATCGACGTATTGCGTTCTGACTTTAAGGATTTCTGCGATATCCCCTGTTCTGGAAATGTAGACAAAGCTCAACATTCGTGATCCTTCGAAACATTTCTCATGGGCCTCAGATAAAATATAGGAGACAACCGTTTGCTTCAGCAACACAGTTTTAAAAAAATAAAACCATACAACGCATATCGAAATAGTTTTATTTTTCCACCCATGCGACAAAGAAGCCTATCTCATAGCTTTAGAGTCTATCTCATGCATATTCACAACACTACGGCCGTATCACAACCATTCGGGATTCGAACCTGAGCTACAGCTGCTTAGACAAGGCGGTGTCGCTCCACCACTGAAGCAGAAGAAACGAAGTTTCTCTTCCTGTTTCTCGTTCACAGTAACGCGATTTATTTGCATTTATATTGTTTCATTCATTTTGAAATGTTATTCCATAAAAGAAAGATGCTCCTAAAAATAACCGAACAGAAAAGTCTCAATGTTATCCTAAGAATGCAAGAAAGAGGATTTGCAACAGATGTTCCTAAGGCTGACTGCTTCTCAAAATATATTTCCGAAGATTAAATATATCTTCGCAAAACTCCCCCCGCCCTGCCCACGGTCAGTAGGTGACACCGATGGGCTTGAAAAGGCCGCCGTCCGTCGGATGGGACGTTAAGCCGTGGCCACATGTGCGGGAGAGCCATACCCTGCGCACGTTTAAAAACACGCTGGATGGCCTTGACGGGAGTCTACCATCTGTCTCCCAACAGCTGTTCCAGTGGGTCCCTTCCCCCAACCTTCTCTGGGCCTTTGGGGTCCATGTGACCTGGCCATTTAGCCCATGGGGTGCAAAAAAGTGCCGCTCAGAGGTAACCCAACCCAACCCGAGGATTAATTGACAAAAGGACTACTTCATTTGCGAAATGCAAACTTCCTTCCGTTTGTTTTCTTGATCTTTAGTCGAAGTTATTTGACATCATGCACTTAGAAACTCATTCTTCAAATTTAAAATTTACAACATTCAATTTGTTTTTTTAAAGGAAAGAAGGACTTTTTGAACACGTAGACGTAGATAAAACATTTATCTCAGCTTGTCCTGGTTTCTCATGCAAAATGTAGATATTTACACTACCAATTGCTGAGTCTTTACCAGCATCAAAGTATTATTTATTCATGTTAACAGAGACATTTCTTTCAAACGAAAAAGTCTTCTACAAACTACGGCACAGTGATCAAATACTTGGATATAAATAATGAAAATAACAAGGAAAAGAAATAGCCTCTAGAGAATATGGAATACTCGTTTCCAAAGTAATTGAATTTCTATTTTCAGACTTTAGCATCATTGAAGGTGGAAATTCGAATTAATGAATGATTCGGATTGGGTCCGGTTGTTTTACCTCTGAGCAGCACTTTTTTTGCACACACTGGGCTGAATGACTAGGTCACAAGGACCCCAAGTATTCAGAGAATGCCGGGGAAGGAAACCCACTGGACAGGGTTTATAGATGTTAGGAGACAGATGGTAGTTTCCCGTCAGTGCCATCCAAAGTGTTCTTTAACGTGCCCAGGGCATTGCTTTTCTGCACACGGAGCCACGGCTTTACTCCCAGGACGATGGCCTTTCCAAGCCCATTAGAATCCCCTTTCTGACCGAGTTAAGAGTGAACGTTCAGAGGAGATAAGCAATTGGGCCTGGGAATTGCAGATTAGAATGATTCGGAAAAGGGGAATAGTAATATTTTATTAGTCTCTATTTGAGATGGGTTGGGTTGTTTTACCTCTGAGCGGCACTTTTTTGCACACCATGGGCTAAATGGCCAGGTCACATGGACCCCGAAGGCTCAGAGAAGGTTGGGGGAGGGGACCCACTGGAACAGCTGTTGGGAGACAGATGGTAGCCCCCCCCCCCGTCAAGGCCATCCAGCGTGTTCTTTAACGTGCACAGGGTATTGCTCTCCCGCACACGGAGACACGGCTTAACGTCCCATCCGACGGACGGCGGCCTTTCCAAGCCCATCGGTGTCCCCTACTGACCGTGGGCAGGGCGGGGAATTTTGCGGAGATAAATCTCAACGCCCACCCAGCTGGGACTCGAACCTGGGAACTACAGATTACGAGCCTGGCGCGCTGCCGACTGAGCCACCCCTATTTGAGATGAGTTCGGGATCAGTTATAATTTAATTTTGCAATTTTTTCTTCTGATTCTGGAAAAAAAATTCAGTGATTTTTTCTGAATTCTGTAATCAATCACAGTATTCGGATATTTTTTTGAGCGACTGTACTATTAATAATATTGATTCAAGAATATACAGCGACATTCCGAATAAACTACAGAGAAGAAATTATGAAAACTGGACCAAAGCTTTGTATTGGAGACACGCGCTAAGACGTGGAAAGTGCAACACGCGAGGTTCAAAGGGAATCTCACGAAATCTTGTGCCTAATATGAGGGGCATAATGAGAAGCAAGTAATTAAAATTACAGACTTGACTTAGATCTTTAATTTATGCTGTCATATTTTTTCTTACGGAAATTGCGTAAAAAGTTATGAAGCTTCGAATTCGGCTCTCCTCCACTGCGTGGGAAAGTTTCAATTTTCATCTCATCATAATGTAATATATTCAATGCATTTTAAGTAACCTGGTGTCCATTCCTTCAGTTAGAAATTCAACACTAATTTGCTGAAAGTCATCAACCTCCCAGGTTTCATATTAATAGTTCATAATCGTCCTTTCGAACTTTTTGCAAAGCATATCAAACTAAGCCGTCCCATGGCCGAGTGGTTAGCGCGCTTGGCTACTGATCTAAGGGACCTGGGTTCGAGCCCCGGGTAAGGCATGGCTGTTTGTGTCGTTTTTCTGCTGAGGGCCTGCCATCCTCTCAGACCTTCTACTATGGCATATAAACTGACAGGCAATAATAACTGACATGCATATAAACTGGCAAGCAGCTGCTTGAGGGGGTATTTATTTATTTATTTTTACTTACATCAAACTAAACTTTTATTTGCATATCCTTCAAGGAACCAATTAAAAGAAAACGTATGTAAACAGTAAGGAGAAGCAAGCGTTTAACAAAGTCTCTTAAATTCCAGTTACTCGTTCTTAACGTCGTTCTATTATTCTCTTATTTGCCTTTCTGATTTAGGCCTGACAACGAACAATTAAAACTAACAAGGGACCAGCTAATTCAATCTACCTCAGCTCGTGCAAATACGCAGACGACAGCTTTCGCTCGCAGACGGTTTTTTGGCAATGAAAAAATTAGCTGCAGACGATGAAAGAAAAGGCTTAGGGACTTAATCTATTGAATGAATCAACCACGCAACCAATGGCTGCGGGAACAGAAGTACCTTATCGTCTGCGCTCTGCCCGAGGCCATGACATCGGAGAACATCGACACTCCGTTGACCGGAACCGCATGAGTGAGTACAGGAACTGCCGACAGTGACGCTACTGTGGCGAGTAATCCGATAACAGGCCATTGGAAGCGTGCAGGTGTTTGAAAGAGAAAGTAGATTCTTTTTTGCTGAGCATAGGCGAATAAAAAAACCGTTTACCAATGACTGACATATAAGTTCGTAGTGATAAAAACGTAATTCTTCTTGACTATTTCTTTTTGTTGAATGGCAATACTTTAAATCCTCTCGAGGCAGAGCATAAATACGAAACTCTTGTGACTTTGATTTTTGAGAAAAGGTCTCTAAAGAGGTTAATGCTGATATATGAGATGACTTCATTTAATATTAATTTCATAAAACCTCTTTAAGCAATCTAACAGCTTAATTTTCCAAAAGTAAATTTTAAATATTTAACAGTCGCTCAAAAAAATATCCGAACACTATGGTTGATTTCAGAATTCAGAAAAAATATCTGGCAGCGTTTTTTTAGAAATTAGTGCTCTGGCAAGCTTCGTGTCACGTGACACGAAGCTTGCCAGATCACTAATTTCTAAAAAAACGCTGTCAGATATTTTTTCTGAATTCTGTACTCAACCATAGTGTTTGGATACTTTTTTGAACGACTGTAACGCAACGCAAAAAAAAAAAATCCCTTTCTAAAAACTTAAATTAAAAATTTTCTAAGATTAAAATCTTTCCTTGACGGGAGGTTACCATCTATCTCCCAACAGCTGTTCCAGTGGTCCCCTCCCCCAACCTTCTCTGAGTCCTCGGGTTCCTTGTGACCTGGCCATTTAGTCCACTGTGTGTAAAAAAGTGCCGCTCAGAGGTAAAACAATCTAACAAAACATCGGAATGTTAAATCAAAAATAATTAATGAATTCATGATTCTGATTGTACTGGGCATAAGCGTGCAGCACATTTCTTTTACGGGTGTGGCCCAAGAGATTTTTTTTTCTATTTTTTTAAAGAGAACATTTATTAAATATTTAATTATAAAGGACATTATTTTTGTTCATCCAACAAACTAAAGAAGCTAAATCTTTTTTTTTTAAATTAACAATTAAACTCTACTTAATATTTAGCAATTAAAACTTTACTTAGAAATACAATTTTACTTCAATAAAAGATATACAAAATACCAAATTTTTGCTGTAGTGATAATCATCGTATACAAAGAGAGTCACTAAAACAGATAAAGGGTTTCTTTTCCTATCCTAGAGAATGAAACCAATTTTTTTTTGTTGAGACATTAGGGTTCGGCACACCCCGTATGCTCGCTATGATAATTCTCAATGGGTTTCGTGGATCTTTTTCTCATTCTTTATTTTTCTACAAAATTATGCCACAAATTCAAACATGAACTAAATCTGCTTAGAATTAAAACTGCAACTACACTCTGCAGAGCTAGAATCGCTGAAAAAAATATCCGAACACTATGGTTGATTACAGAATTCAGAAAAAATATCTGGCAACGATTTTTTTTAATTAATGATCTGGCAACCATAGTGTTCGGATATTTTTTGAGCGACTGTACATTCAGCAATCAGTTAATTATTAATGAACAAAATATTGCGATACACTTTTCTTGTGCCTCGTGCGTATTTCATTCAAGCATGTTACGCAAATAGAACCCCGAACTGAAAAAAAAAAATCGATATCTTGAAGAATACTTTTAACAGGAATTTAAATAAAGGTATATTAAACATCGAAATTAAATCTAATTCTTGAAATTCAGTGATATTCATATTTTAAGATTTATGTGAATGGAATATTTAACAGTAGAGTAATTCATCCTTAAAAAGGTTTTACACAATTGAAAAACTATTACGCGAACTTTTTTTATATATATAATTATTTTAGTGAACGTTTCTAGATATATAACCATCATTCCTTGTTTCCATTAGCTTTTGAGACTGAATTTTGCTTTTAAATATTCCAGCTTCCATAAGTCTTTAAATATTAAACGAATATTGCTGAAATTCAAAATTTAGATAGATTTGATTCATTCATTTACATCATTCCCATAAAAAGTCTACTTTTCGATACATTTTCTAATTTTTAAAATAAAATAAAAAAATATACATTTTTATAATTTTTCTTCAATTTCTAATTTTATGTAACTTTGTTTCCTCCAATTATTTTCTCTAGAGATTGCAAAGTAAATTATCTTCAGGGCTAACAATAAATTCTGAACTCCAATAACAAAGTAAAACACTCTAAAAAATCAAAGCCGCGTATTTCTTTATTCAGATTCAAATTTTAAGAATTAAGAAAATTGAAAAAAAAAAGTTTCCAATAACTCACCCGAAGATTGAACTTCTTTCTCAGAATCTGAACTCGAAAAGTTGGCCTCAATCCAGTTCAGTTTTCAGACCAAGCCAAAGTCGTATCGAACACGAGACGTGTGTAGGTCACAGCCAGAGTGCAAGACATTGAATGGATGTGGAGGGGCACAAAGGCTTTATAGTCGACGTTCTACCTGGTCGCTAGCACGTAGCAGAAGGGAGGGTGTCAGTCCTCCAATCTCCTCTCCCTCCCTCCCGCCCTCCGCAGGGGAGGAGAGCTAGGAGAGCCCTGCCAAGAATCCTTAACTCCTACTCTAAACGCGCTCCCGCCATTCACTGGCTTACGGCTACGCAGAAGACACGCCTTCCTCTCACTCTGTCATACTCTAAGAGTATTGCGTCACTCGAGTTCGCGCCACTGCTTGGTGGCAACACTCGTAATATGTCACGTGACGACACTATCACACAATCAGCCTCGCGGTCAAAAGCAACGAACGGCAGCGGTTACGGTCGGGGATGTCAAATGAGTAACATATCGTGGAAACTTATGTCACGTTGAATAAAAATGGCAGTTTCGTCGCGTGTGACGTAAAAACGAGTTTCTCGAAGCCAAGAGGTAACTTTGCATTCGAATATCGTAGCATCGTTTGCTTAATTAAAGTCGTTAAAGTACGATAAAGAGGCTAGAGTGTTAAGGAAATTCCTCTGGAAGCATATGTTATGTTCATATTATGTTAAAAAACAATCTGGTAACAGAAGCCTTAAGTAGGAAGAAAGGTAAAAGAAATGCAGCTTGAAAAAAGATTTGCAACATACATTAAATCACGGGTGTTCAATTTTCACAAGTGTGTGGGCATAACTCATCAAAATATTTGGAACAATAGCGTAATCAATGAGGTAGGAGAGCTTTATATCCCCCTCTATCTTCAAGGGTTTGAATAAAACATATTTTCTAAGGTAGGCTCCGAAATCAGACTCAAGCATGCAAAAAAAAAGAACAGATTAAAATCTGCACCTTCCTCACCCACGCCTTTGGTACAGTCGCTCAAAAAAGTATCTGAACGCTATGGCTGATTACAGAATTCAGAAAAAATATCTGGCAACGTTTCTTTTTTTTAGAAATTAGTGATCTGGCAACCTTCGTGTCACGTGATACGAAGGCTGCCAGATCACTAATTTCTAAAAAAAATCGTTGTCAGATATTTTTTCTGAATTCCGTAATCAGTCATAGCGTTCGGATACACGAAGGCTGCCAGATCACTAATTTCTAAAAAAATCTTTGCCATATATTTTTTCTGAATTCTGTAATCAACTATAGTGTTCGGATACACGAAGATTGCCAGATCACTATTTTCTAAAAAAATCGTTGCCAGATAGAGTTCGGATATTTTTTTGAGCGACTGTACTTCTGGTGGCTTTCTGGGTAGGGACATTGGACTAAGGTACATTGGATTAAGGCTAGTGTCCATTGCGATCACAGGAACTTCAGAACAGGTTGTTCCTTAATCAAAACAATCTATTTTCATAAAAAAAATGAAAAACGACAAACTGATTCAATACAAATTCTGAAAATGGTGTTTCGGTCACTGCTGTGCAGCTACTTAATGACAGTATTACATTTTTTTGGCTTTTTTGTGTGTTTTAAATTGTAAATTTATAATTATGCCAAAAATAATTACCATCATTATCATTATCATCCTCAAGCAGCCATGGGCTACGGAGGTCCAACCAGACAGTGCAGTTTAATTCTCCAAGCATATCTGTCCTGAGCTACATCTGCTGCATCCGGCCACTGCAATCAATTCTAACAAGGTCCTGTTTGACATTGTCTGCCCACCGCATCCTAGGTCTCCCCCTCCTTCTGAGGCCTCTAGACACGCTGTTCATAACCTTATTCGCCAATCTATAATTATCCATACGGGCAACATGGCCAAATAATTATACGTATAATGATCTTGAACGAAAAGTTTTCTTAAAAATATTTTTATAGTTAATTTTATTTTTTTTTTCTTTGAAAATTGGTGTGTGGGGGGTAAGGGGAGAGGTTAAAAATTGGCTAATGCTGCTTGAATTATTTTCACTAAATATATAGAAAAGCCAAAATATTCTATTTTTACAATACTTCTGACAATTTTAAATTGTGAACCTTCGGTTTAATGGACTGATACGTGGGGGGGGGGGGGGCGTTAAATAAAATTTTATGCATGACGATGCACAAAGTACACGACAATATCGTTTAATTTAAACGATTTGGCCCTAAATAAAAACTGTCCATTTCATTGAATAATTAGAAGAACCAAGTTAATACTTAGCAAACATTGTTAAATAGTATTAATTAAATTTTAACGAGTTGCAGATGTTTCGAAGGTAGTTTTATCAACAGTCGTGCGAATAGGACAATGATATCAGGTATCTTATAGAGATAAGAGAGATTGATGCAGCGGGGGGGGGGGGGGGGGGGGGAATCTAAACTTTTATTACCTTTATTTCTGTCAAGAAAGGAGATATGTATGAAAGGAGATTGTATGTTATATGAGAAGCCATACACCTTTCAGGTTATCTTCGTCCTTTGTGTAGGGAAATACATCCTTCTCTCTTTTTTTAAAAAAAATACTTGTACCTGTGTTATAATTAGCGGAGAAGGCTGTTTCCATGGAGATGACGCCTGTGTCTTCCGATTGTACGCAGAAAAGTCTTTTATTTGGTTGCGGAAGACCTGAACCAGTAGGGGGACACCGATGGGCTTGGAAAAGCCGTCGTCCGTCGGATGGGACGTTAAACCGTGGCCCCGTGTGCGAGAGATTATCCAGCGCTAATTTTAAAAGTGCCACACGTGATGTGGTAGTGACCGGAAATTACCTAGCTACCAGGAAATGATGCAGTTGGAAAGATTTATTTTTATTTCTAAACCGAAACCCAATCTCGACTACCACAGAAACAAACGGAGACACAACCAAGTCGACGTCACACATTTTGAATAGAAATTTGAAGCAATATAAGGAGGCGAAGATGTAAAATTTATCGCGGTTCTGGTCGCTAGATTGAACCGGAAGGAACAAGAAAGGAATTTCTTTTTTGGTTAAAATAATTATTTCATCTCACACTGCAATACAGGCTTTTTTCCACTATTTTTTCTAGTTATCTAATTTTTTTTTTTGCAAAATTCACCAATTTTTTAGCTCTCCATCACCAGGATATCGAATTTAGCCTTTGACCTGGAAGCATCCAAAATTTGACAAACGTTCTGAGATCTGCGACACAAAATACCCTCAAGAACCAATTTTTAGCTCTCTAACACCATTAGATTAAAATTTGACCTTTGACCTTGAAGGACCATCCGGATCCAAAATTTCATAACGTTTCCGTGATCTATAGCTTGAAACACTCCAAGACACCAATTTTCACGTTTTTAGCTCTCGTACATCAAGGTTTGACCTCTATGTGATCTCATTTGACCTTGAAGGATACGTTGGACATCAAATTTCGTATTTTTCTCGATATCAAAGACCCGGATTACCCGTAAGTGAAAATTTTCAGAGCTCCCCATTTCTGCATCAGAGTTAGAATTAGCATGATCCTCTCTGCTAGCCTTCAGCCAATCACCCACAACCGTCTACACATGCATTTTTATTATGAGTCATAAAAATGCATTTTTATAAGAAAATCTTTTAAGATAATTGAAATTGAGAGGAAAGAGGTACAGTCGCGCAAAAAAATACCCGAACACTGTGGTTGATTACAGAATTCAGAAAAAAATATCTGGCAACGTTTTTTTTGGAAATGAGTGATCTGGCAACCTTCGTGTCACGTGACACGAAGGTTGCCAGATCGTCGCGTGACACGAAGGTTGCCAGATCATTAATTTCTAAAAAAATCGTTGCCAGATATTTTTTCTGAATTCTGTAATCAACCGTAGTGTTCGGATATCTTTTTGAGCGACTGTACGTGCGGTAATCCTCCACTGAACCCGTCCCCCAATGAATTGTGATAGACTGCCTGCAAATATCGAAAATGAAGAATATTCAAAGAGACTATCTGATGGGGAGGGGGAGTGGGGAGACTTAAGGAGATATCTAGAAGGCAGCAAAAGGCTCATACCCACCTCTACATTTTTTGGCTTCGGTTGGGTTGTTTTACCTCTGAGCGGCACTTTTTTGCACACCATGGGCTAAATGGCCAGGTCACATGGACCCCCGAAGGCTCAGAGAAGGTTGGGGCAGGGGACCCACTGGAACAGCTGTTGGGAGCCAGATGGTAGCCTCCCGTCAAGGCCATCCAGCGTGTTCTTTAACGTGCACAGGGTATGGCTCTCCCGCACACGGGGCCACGGCTTAACGTCCGATCCGACGGACGGCTTCCTTTCCAAGCCCATCGATGTCCCCTACTGACCGTGGGCAGGGCGGGGAATTTTGCGGAGATAAATCTCAACGCTGACCCAGCTGGGACTCGAACCTGGGAACTACAGATTACGAGCCTGGCGCGCTACCGACTGAGCCACCCCTTCCCCGTTTGGCTTCGGGACTGGTTCTGTATGTTAAGACTTCATTACTTAATTCAAACTTTCCTATGAAGTAATGAGTATAACTGCAGCAGTTGCGAATGAACTATATACATTAATCTCGCCTGTTTCGAAAATAATTAAAGACTGACAGTTTTAGCAGTTTGGTAAGAACTCTTTATGTGATGTCACTCGATGATTCAGCACGTGGCACAACCAAACATAGATGCAAACGACAATAGGTTTGCAAAATGAAGTCGGACGCTTCTATTACCATGACAATGGCTGACGATGTCGAGGTTAGCTCCACCTGCCGAGAGCTCGCCTCGAAATACTTTCGATCCCTTCCTGTCTGGAGGTGAATTTCAAAGGATTCTGTATTCGCTTTCATTAGCTCGATTTCTGATGGAGAAGGGATTGCGAGAGAGAGACTTTCCCGTTGCAACGGCAGATGAATATGAAGCTCTTGCGCTGCACAAAGGGACGGACATTTCAGAAACGGGAAGGAAATTAGGACAACATTCGAAGAGGTAAAGAAAATTGGCAACGCTGAAGCAGAAAGGGAAAAAATTAATTAAAAAATTTAAAAAATACCTATCTTCATATACGGCCCTAAAAAGTAGAAAAGAAACCTAAAGCATGTCGATGTGCAATCATTCACTGAGTTCGTTCACCGAGTCGAATATCTGCCAACGATTTTTTTTTTTAAATTAGTGACCTAGCAACATTCGTGTTACGTAACACGAAGGTTGCCAGATCACAAATTTCTAAAAAAATCGTTGCCAGATATTTTTTCTGAATTCTGTAATCAACCATAGTGTTCGGATATTTTTTTTAAGTGACTGTACAAGATTTCAAATTCGAATGAAATTTTGCGCAATATTAAAACAGGAAGAAAAATAAGGAGATTTCAAGTATGAATGAAATTTCAACAGAATTAAAACAAGAAAAGTAAAGACTATATTTTTTAAACACAAAGCGAAATAAGTATAGAATATTTACATAATGAGAAATTTTGGCAACATATTTTATTCTGGCATGAAGCCGGAATAAAATAAGAACATCTTAGTAGTCATACTGCACTTCGTGTAATTAATCTATATCGATATAATAATCGTAATCGTTTAACAGAAAGTCCCTCCGGTATCGCGCTTTCGAACACCCCCCCTTTTTAACCCACCCAAACCCATCGTGAAGTAAACAACTCTAAAGGTCCCAAATAATTTCAAGTCCCAAGTCCGCCCTATTTGATTCTGAGGTCATCACCCAAGTCCATTGAAAAGCTCCCGAAATATTCTGTCCGGCGATGTCAATTCCAGCGCCACCTAGTGTTTAAAATACTATATACTTAAAAAAATATTTTCCACGGCTGAGTCAAACCCACGACCCTCATGTTTATCAGTGTGTTTATCAGTGTGTTTATCCATGACGCCACGAGTACTACATGACTCTAGCGCTTAAAAATAGATGATCTCGGTGAAGAAGGAATAACCGATCATTATTCCTTATTAATTAACCTATGAATAAATTATATTTCTTGTAAATTAACTCAGGAATAATGAATTTTTCATTCCTGGTAGTCCCCTTAAACATTAGACAATATGTTAAAAATAATAGTCTTATAGTTGGGAGTGGGCCCTTTTTGTCTCCTGGCAACTAATATTTTTAGACCCAGTCCGACACTGAGTACATCAACTTCTTATCTCACCCTCCTGTTGACCATGTTTTATTAACGAACATTGCAAAAAGCAGAAATAAATGTTTTGAAATATTACTCCAAATTGGGAATTACACTCCTTGCTCTGACCGAGGACAATTTTTTACTGCTTATCTAACTCATCCTGTGTTTGCACGGCACCGAGTTTTATTGATGGATAATACCGCGAAAGATACCGAAAAATGTTTTCAAACAGTATTTTTTTCCAAGATGATTACACTCTCTGCTCTGAATAATAATTTTCAGCCTAATTTATTTGTAAATACTTTCCCAGTCTGAGAACTAAATAAAACAGACCACGAAATAAATTTATAAGCTCCTCGCACATTTTTATTCTCAACCACGTTTTATTGACGGACGGGAAAAAAATTTACAATCTGAAAAGTCCTGCGAAACGGGCCATCAGCCACTTGCACATTTTAACTAACCTTTAAAATTATCTGCACATTAGATTTACTGCAATATTCTAGTATGAAATTAATCATTATGGAATCCGAAACGTTTTCGAATATGAGAATTTTAAATTTATTATTGTAAAGACAGAAAAACGTGCTACAGTGAATTTATGATAAACGTGTCATGAACTCTTACGTATGCTTCTGCGTGAGAATTATGTAACCAACGAATTAGAATACAGAACCGATCTGAAAAATAGAAAGAATATAATTGTTGTTGGAGTTGTGAATATCTGAAAGGAGGCATAATTAGTTTCAGTACGTACGCGATGGGTATAAAAAGTGAAGAAGCATTTTATATGGTGAGTGCGCGGAAGGTTGATTAGTTTATTGGTGTGGATCGTATTGGTAGAATTGGGATAATGATTCTTCTGAAAGTTTATCTTTGAATTATTATAGAGTTTCGTGCCGGTTGACTTAGTTTCTTTATAATAATTTCATCCATGCTTTTATCATAAATTGCATTGTATTGTAATTTTCATTGACATGTTTTTAGTTTAACTCATGCTCAGTGCTCATCCATTTTAATTTGCAACATTATTTAAAAACAAGCTGTTAACCGCCAGCCATACGAAAATAAAGTTTCGATAACTTTTGTCTTTCTAAACTGGCAGCATATGCATCATTACGATACCAATATATCGAGATTATAATTAATGGCCGATAGCTTTAATCGGCTGAAAGTGTTTCGTATTCTAATGCTTATACATTGCATCTTAAAGATACACGATTATTTACATACTTTGGATGGATTATTTCTGATCTTGTGAGACTTCCGTGGCGAAAACTTGCTCGTGGGAGAGGCTTTTACCTATTAGAAGCGTTCCCATAACTACAGGCAAAACCAATTTGGGTAAGTGTTTCTGGCGTCTGTTTTTGTATGGCAACTACCACTTAATCGAATTGATTTTCTGCATTAGCTAACCCAAAAAACCAGTTTCGTTTGGGATGATGAAATGTAAGCTTTCTATTTGCATATTACTTTTGATGTTGTCTCTTTGTTGTTTTGACAAGATAAATTATATAAAACGCATGAAAAATATGCCATGATATAATATGCTAATGACAGATATTTTTAACTCTTCTTCGCTGCTTTAAGAATTATTATTTAGGAAATTATTTTCAGTACGATTGCTAAGCAATGTGAAAATCAAATCAGCTTGACAGTATAAAATAAGAAAATTTGTTCTTCCTAACACTGAACAACAAATTAAAAACTTTTGTTTCTGCAATGGAAGAGATAAGTTTAATTTTCAATTGCTATTTAGAAATGAGCTATTGATTTAATTTTGTTTGTCCGCCTGTAAACATTATTTTTTTTCCTTTTTACGATATAAGCGAAAAGTATGAAAACCAATTTATGGAAAAAAGCCGGATAGGTTCCGACAAATTATTTGTTATGAATAAATCGTATATTGAAAGTTTTATACATATTTATCTCAAATTTCAGTTCAAAAGTAATAATCAGCATTAATTTAGCATTATTTTATATTTTATTTGCACTAATTCAGTTAAGCTTGGATTAATTTTCACATATTTCATTTTGGTCACGAAAAATACTCATTGTTAATGTAGATGTGACTATCGAATTTGAAGACAAATTGAAAAAGATGATATTTATGAACTGAATATAAATTAGAAATTAAACATTTGTACCAACATTTAGTGATTTATTTTATAAAATCAGTATTTATATGATATTTATGGCATAGTGTGCTTACGAATCAGCTGTATTTAGCTATATATGTATAATAGACTACAAAGTTAAACTTGTTGCTAAAAATGAAATAAAACAGAGTTTTGCTAGTCTGAAAAATCCAGTCTAGAAAATTGAGATCTAGCAACCCATTCAAAAAAGGCTTCCTTTCATTAAGATGTGGCGAGACAAATTGCACTACAACGGAAAAAATATAATATTAGCTGACTTGTTATAGATGACGATTTTATTAATATATTGGAATTTACTATTATCTACTTATTCTTGAAAGTAAATGATAACAATTAAAACCATTTAGTTGATTTTTTTACTTTGGGATGACAGTCTAATTAATAATCTCCCTTGACGTTTTTCCACTACTGCTTCATAATTACGTATTATATATATATATACATTACATACAAAAAAAAAAACACTCAATCCATACCGTGTAAAACCGAGACTATAATCGTGTAAATCGAAAATGGTTGCATTATTTCTGATCGTGTAAATCGAAAATGGTTGCATTATTTCTGACCGTGTAAAATCGAAACATTGTAAACTGAATGCCGTGTAATTAAAGGGATAGTTGTACCTTTTAAAACAACATTTTATTTTATTTTCCTAGTTGGTGAAAGTAGATTCTTGAGTTGAAAACGGTGTGCTTTTTTATCCCTTATCTACGACTCTGATAATATCTCATTTGTTTACCTACAGTCCCTTTCCTTCATTCGAATATTCTTTATCGCCAACTGATCCAACTGCGTCTAATTCATGCCTTTTCACGTGACCAAAGCACTTCAGCTCTCTTTCTTTGATCTTATCGATTGCCCTCTGTTCCACAATCCATACATCCACACACGATAGAGTTGCATTTTAAATAAACCAACGATAACTTTATCTATCATCATTCACGTGATTGTTCTTTCACTTCCCCCTTCCTGCTGCGCTACAGGGTGAGGATTGGGTCAGTCGATAGCACAGCAGGCACATAACCTGAATCTCCCAAGTTCGACTCCTTTCGCAAAAGCCCCACCCTGCCCTCGGTCAGTAGGGGCTAGTTGGGGACACCGATGGACTTGGAAAGATCGCGGTCCGTCAGATGGGAAGTAAAACCTTATCTCAATGTGCGGGAGAGCCATAACATGCTGGTCTTGACGGGAGGCTACCATCTGTCTCCTAACAGCTGTTAGGTGGTTCTCCTCCCCCCAACCTTCTCTCAGCCCTAGGGGTCCTTGTGACCTGGCCATTAAGTTCATTATGTGCAAAAATGTGCCGCGCAGAGATAACACAAACCAACCCAAGTTCGAGTCGCTATCGTGACGCCGTCGATGAGAAAGGGGACACAGATGAACTTGGAAGGCCGTCTTCCGTCCTATGGACCTTAAAGCCGTGGCATCTTATGAGGAAGAAACTTATCTACGCATTGAACAATAGGATGGGCTATCTTTGTAAGAAAAAAATAACGTTTGGAGCAGTGGCATACAGAAGGGGAGCTATGGGATTATAACCTCCTTCCCCACTCTTTGAGGACATGAAAAACTTATTTTCTCAGGCTGACCCCGGAGATCACAGAGGGCGGCGATTGGTTCAGTTGCTAGCGCTCCAGGCGTATAATCTGCAGTTGCCAGGTTCGAGACCCAGCTGTACCAGCGTTGAGATTTACCTCTGCTAACTCCCTTCTTGCCCTCGTTGAGAAATGGGCACAGATGATCTTAGAAAGGAAAGGCGTCCGTCGGATGGGACGTTAATCAGTGGTCCCGAGTGCAAGAGAGCCATCTTTTGAATGACAAAAATCCCACTGGTAACAGCTATCCAGAGGATCCACTTCCCGAACCTTCTTGGGGTCCTTGTAACCTGGCCATTTAGCCCACAGTGTTCCAAAAAAGTGTCCCTCAGTGGTAAAATAACCCAACCCTGGAAAGATATCCTCCTCTAAACGACTGGAACTTGAACCAAGTTAAGAAAAAAATCCAATCGTGTTCTCTTTTTGGACTCTCAGAGAGAGCTCGTGTCTTGTGTCACGTACACCACTCTCGAGAAGGGGCCCTTCGATGTCTGAATCACTCCCCCTTTTTGTTCACCACTTCTCTGTCACGTGACGCACACATGTTCTGTGGAGCAGATGCATTGCATCACGGGATCGTAACTTCTGCGCAGAGTATTTCTAAGGGTGCGAGAATGCCTTTCATCAGATACTTTCTCAATAGGCAGAGAAGAAAAAAAAATTAATTAGATTCTCTTTAAAGCTAATTGTTGAAGGAAAGATTCCGATCCTGATATCATCTGCCTTCATCATTAACCCTTATGAGAGTGACGAATTTCTAACAATGAATGCATTCGTTGCAAAGTTAACTTTTTTTTTTATCAGAAACTGAAAACAACTGAACTTCTCAATTTTATACTTTTCAATTTTATACTGAATTGAGGAACAGAAGTAGGTTGTATTGCATACTAAAGAAAGAGTCACGCTCAGATTTTTGCGATTAAGCTCGGTTAAAAAAATTCTGACTCGGTCTTGAAACCAGTGGTTGCGTTAGGTTGTTTTACCTCTGAGCGGCACTTTTTTTCACACCATGGGCTAAATGGCCAGGTCACAAGGACCCCGAAAGCTCAGAGAAGGTTGGTGGAGGGGACCCACTGGAACAGCTTTTGGGAAACAGATGGTAGCCTCCCGTCAAGGCCATCCAGCGTGTTCTTTAACGTGCACAGGGTATGGCTCTCCCGTACACGGGGTCACGGCTTAACGTCCCATCCGACGGACTGCGGCCTTTCCAAGCCCATCGATGTCCCCTACTGACCGTGGGCAGGGCAGGGAGTTTGCGGAGATAAATCTCAAAGCTGATCGAGCTGGGACTCGAACCTGGGAACTGCAGATTACGAGCCAGTCGCGTACCGACTGAGCCACCCCGACCTCTGAAACCAGTGGAGGCTGGTGACTAAATTTTTTGGTGGGAGCACTTTGACTAACAGGCAGAGCCGGATGAAGGGAAAAAAATTGGGGGAGATGCCTGATATTCAATTGAACCGAATCGGACTAAAGCGTTAATGCATATACTCTTTTTATTTTTCAGCTATTCTCAAAAGGCATTATTTAACAAAAATTTTCAACAAAAAACAGCAAACTCGAAAAAAGTGCTTCTGCCCTTTCTACTTTAATTTAATAATTTGTCCCTTCACAGTAATAATTGCCTACATATATGTATTTTTGATCTGCGTTCTAGTGATATTTTAAAAACCCAATCATGAAAATTCTAATATCTAATCTTATAATCTAATATATAGGCTTATTATATTTTTGACTCGGTTCCGATTCTAAATTTATATTTAATATTTTAAACTGAATTACTCACCGTAAATTATTACTTGAAAAGTTGTCTATTTTGATTACATTTAATTTACATTATTAATTTATTATATATGTATTTTATTACATATATTAATTTATTTTAAAACGATTGTAAATTAATAGATAAATAAAATATTAAAATAAATTATTAATATTACATAATTAATACTTATTTTCAATACATAATTAAAATATTAAAATAAAAATTAATAAATAAATAAAATAAATAGAAAGATTATAAAAAATCCGCATTCAATGTTGTTTTACCTTAGAGCGGACTTCTGTCCACACAATGGGATAAATGGACAGGCCACAAAGATTCAACGTTGGGTAGGGGGGAGGCAAAGCGTGTTCTTTAATGTGCACAACTCTTGCGCACTGTTTAATCTCCGATTTAACGGTTGGCGGACTTTCCAAGTTCAAAGACGTTCCCTTTCTGATCGACAGTAGGGAAAGCGGAGACAAATCTCATACATCTGGACTCGAACCTGGGAACATCACATTAGGAGCCTGAGCATTCTACCGCCTGAGCCAACTCCTCACCCATCGAAGTCAAGGCAGTTTACCACAGTAACGAAGTGAAGAAGGCGAGACCTCAGCACAGCCACAACATACATCAAAATCTAGGGACTTTTAACTCCACATTAAGCACACTACCCTGTGAAGGTGACATTCCATTACTCTTTGCTTTAGTTATTTAGAGTCAAGTGTGTTAATTGACTAAATTTTACCTAAATATTCATAAAAATTATCTTAATGAAACTAATCCATCTACTAAAGTCTAAAATCTTAAAAACAAAGTCTGATTTTTCTAACTTTAAAAGCAAAGTCTGTTTTCAGCAGCTCTGTGACTGCGAAAACAAGCTCCAAGAAATTGACATCATAAACTAAAAAGAGAACGAGTTGGCGACATGTCAGAGACTTAAAAGTGACAACGATGTTCACTACAACGACATTTTTCCGACAGGTACGCCTACAAGCATTCAGATGTCAACAAGAAGATGTTTGGCAAGACCAGCTGTGCGTCGGCTTCTTCAGGCATATGACATTCAAGATAAGACCACGCTGCAGATGTCTCCACTAGCCTAGCAGCTTTCAGGAACAGAAAAATCAATAATTTCTGTCAAAATAATTTCCGCTGAGGAACTATGTTTGCCTGTATAAGCGGACACTCGGCTACATCCTTTTTGATGAATCCGACGCTTGACAGATTAACATGTAAACTAACATGTCCTTCTTAATTCGATTTTGAAACGATGGCTTCTGCCTTTTCAAATCGCATTAGCTCTCTTGCTGAAAATAGTTCGTGGCGCTAAAATGCTCGCAACCACGCACATCTTGAAAGCAGTTGGAGTAGGGCAAGTCGGTCACCAATGTATCACGACATATTTTCGCAGTAAGAGGGAGTGGGAAGAGTTTCGCGGAACGGAAGGAGAACTTGATGAAATTATTTCGCTTTTGATAGCTCGCCGTCGTGGCTCATGCCAAATTTCATGACATTAGTATTCGCATGTGGGATTAATCCTCTCGATATTTTTAATCGTCATAACTCACCGCGCATAACAACTTTCCAGGTAAAAAAAGTTTTTAAAAAAATCAGCTATTTTATCACTTAATTAAGGAAAAGAGAATGTATTTTGGATAATAGGTAATTTTTGTTAATGTATTATTTTTAAGATTTTTTTTAGATATTTAAGAAAAAAGGGAGCTAATGTTTTCAATTTGTCGTCTGTCTGTAAGCATTCATTTGCTTTTTAATTTTTTAGAGATCGTTTAAAATTTCTTTTTGGGGCCCTCCCCATTTCTCAAAAGTTTTATTATTATTACCTAATCGTAATTTAAAAAGCTTTATTAGCGCCCTCTAGCGATGGAAAATGTCAAAACTCTAAACGACTGCTGCAAATATGGCAGAAGTTTGAATTTTTGGTGGCGAAGTATGATGGTCAAACGGTTTACATTGGTAGCAATGAAATGACCCCAACACCACCAGGGGGTGTAGAAAAGCGTAATTTTTAGTTTAAGGAATGAAGGGAAACTGATTTTCCTGTTTTAAGGTACTAATGAAATATTTTTATACGCATACTTTGCTTTACTTCTGGGGGGCATTTTTTTTTTTGCACACAAGCCCTAAATGGCAGGTTGCAGGACGCCAAGACTCGGAGAAGGTGGGAAAGGGGGCCAACTAGACAGCTGTTAGGAGACAGATGGAAACCACCGTCAAAAACATCCAGCGTGTTCTTTCACGTCCATAGAGTAGGGCTTTCTGCACACGGGATCAGAGCTTTCTATCCCATCCGACGGAAGCAATCATTGTACACCGAACTGTTGTCTCCTTTCCCACCGAGGACAGGGGGGCTATTATCTGTCTCCTAACAATTATCTAGCGGGTTTCGTTCCCAACCTTCTTTGAGCCCTTGGGGTTCTTGTGACCTGGCCATTCAGCACGTTCTATCCAAAAAAAAAAGTGTTCTATATGTTGTATGTAGATATGTATCGCACTTTGTACTTATAATAAATAATTTATTAATATGAAATTTAGAAGTACATATAAATGCGTTTTTTTTTGGGCCCCACAAAAGTTCACGCCGGCCCTGGACGGAAGTTTTTCCAAGCCCTAATGGTGTTCCCTTTCTCTCCGAGAACAGGATGAGGGTTAGTAGACGCAATTCAGTTAAATTTTAGGAACTGATAAAAGTTTGTGAAGTTTAATTTTTTCTGGAGAATACGAATAATTTTTTGTTGAAAACGTTCCTCGTTTTCGAAAACAAAAGAAGTTGAGAAGGCGAATCGCGACTATTAATGTCAACTCGTTGAGCCACGAAGATAACTTTCCAGGTTATATAAACTGTTTATAATATTAAAATTTTGCTATATTAGAACTCTTTAATGGAGGAAATTCAAACTAACAGAAGATTGCGAAAAGGAGAATCCCGCATCCCTCAAGCAGCAATATTGCCTCAGAGGTGTGACAAGAGCCAGTCTAATACCCGTAGAGATAGATCTGAGACCTCAATAGAAAGATAACATAAACATCCATGCCTTACCCGGGGTTCGAACCCAGGTCCCTTTGATCTGTAGTCAAGCACACTAAACGCTCGGCCACAAGAAGGTTGAAACGAGAACAAACGAAAAATAAATAAATATCCCCTCAAGCAGCTACTTGCCACAGAGGTCTGACAGGAGCCTGTCAATTTAATTCTACTGTAAGGGTACTGCAATTTAATTACCTTAATTACCGTAATTTAATTACAGTACCCTTACAGTAGAATTAAATTGACAGGGTACTGTACTGTAATTTAATTCTCTTATTAATTAATTAATGGTACTGTACTGTAATTTAATTCTCTGTAAGGTAGGCGAGACTTCAGTAGAAAGAAAACATAATGTCCATGCGTTATAAGGGCTCGAACTCAGGGCCCTTTGATCAGTAGCCACGCGCGCTAACCACTCGATCACAGCAATATTTTATTACTTCCTATCCAATGAAAAACGAGTTTTGCATTTATATCTTTAAAAAACACACATAATATCTGATGATATACGGACATCACAGTGCAAACAATAGTTTGTTATTTTTCTAAAACAAACTAACAAGCTTTTCTACAACAAAGATTTCCCCCACAGAGAAAAATATTATTTTACTTTTTAATTCTCATGGGTAGCCAACACTTACTGATGATAATGTTGGTGACACTCTAATTGCCTGATTGAGAATGAATTGGTCTTAATTCTGGATCTGAGCCCATTCGGCGCTAAGTGATTGATGAGATGAGATTTTCGGCCGTCTCTGACCTAAATATTTTTCCCAGAAACCGTTTGCTGCTTCCGCCGAAGACGGAGGGAAAGTGTGCAACAGGGTCACATGTTCCGGAAATTGCATCGAGGCAGGAATGTTTCCTATTGATCAACAGTGGAAGCCTTACGCAGTCCAAGTGCGCATGCGCAAGGCTTCACTTACCCCACTCGTGATTTGAACTCATTTTGTCTTTGTAAAAGTACTGCCAATGCCATCGTGCTTTGTTTTGTTGTGCCGTTTTCCGAACAATGAATTGACTGCAACCAGGCCCAGATCTAGAAAAAAAATCGAGGGTTGGGCCAAGAAACACAATCGAGCCGGACAATGTCAAGTGGGGAGGAGAAGATAATGGATTTCTAAATTCAAAACATTTTCCATTCCTTTTAACAGGTCGTTAAAAAATTTCTTGAAAAATGCATGAAAATGCATGAAATGCCGGCAGTGACTGCAACGATATAAGAAAATAACTGAAGAGATTGACGTATATATAAATATATTTCGGGGCACACAGAGACCCAACTCTGTCAGCGTTGATATATTTCGACAAACCCTCACCATGCTCTCGGTGATAACGAAACGGGACAACGATGGAGTGTCACGTGACACAAAGGTTGCCAGATCACTAATTTCTAAAAAAATCGTTGCCAGACATTTTTTCTGAATTCTGTAATCAACCATAGTGTCCGGATACTTTTTTCAGCGACTGTACTAAAGTTTTGTCATTTTCCACCGTAGTGCCATTTACAGCGGTATTCACACAAGATTCTGAGGATACGTATATTATAAGAATCCAACAAAAAAGTAATTTTTCATTTATCGCATGAAACGAAAAATCCAAATGACTAGGGATGGGCAAACGATAAAGTAAAAACAAATTCAATGATTTCAAAATTAACGTGGAAACAGAAGCATTTTGATGCATTCCCAGTGCACTTTTCTTAATCCGACTGCAAAATGAGATCAGGCTCGCCCAATGTAAACATTACTGAAATATTTTTTGTTAAGGCCTTGGTTCTAACGAACGATAAAGATACAGTCGCTCAAAAAATATCCTAACACTATGGTTGATTACAGAATTCAGAAAAAATTTCTGTCAACGATTGTTTTGGAAATTATTGATTTGGCAACTTTCGGTACGTACACGAAGGTTGCCAGAATTTCTGAATTCTGTAATCAACCATAGTGTTCGGATATTTTTTTGAGCGACTGTACGTCTGATAATCTGCAGAGCTTTCTGAATCGTTCTTCTAATTCCTTCACTTTCTCGATGTGGGATTCGGTGACTTTTTTTGAATTTATTTAAATCTAAATATTTGAGTGGAAAAATTCGATGATCCAGGAATTTTTGTCATCAACAGTTAGTTTCATCTTGCTATCAGCAAGAGACAGCCGGTGTTGCTATACTGAACTGACATAACTCTAGCAACAAAGCAATTAAATTTTACTCGGTTATGTAATCCTGGCAAATTATTTTTAAGGTTAAGCACTTTGAGCTCTTATTGTTATAAAAATGACTAAATGGAAATTAATTAATCCCAAGTATTCGACAAACATGATGTTACTTTAAAGAGACGCCAAAATATTTAGCATAATGGCAACCTTCGTGTCACGTGACACGAAGGTTGCCAGATCACTAATTTCTAAAAAAATCATTGCCAGACATTTTTTCTGAATTCTGTAATCAACCATAGTGTTCGGATATTTTTTTTGAACGACTGTACAGTAAACCAGTGGCTGCCCACTTTTTCTGCACCACGGAGCCCCTTAAGAAATCTATTTCCGCTGCTCGTCAGGTCTAACTCTTTCAGCACAGCCTCTTTCCGATCTTTATCTGACATATTTTACCTAAGATATCGATCCTCGCAAGCAGGGCTGGTTAAAGCTTTCTAAAATATTAAAAAACGGCTCGCGGACCCCTAGGAAAGCTGCTGCTGGAAAAAATTTATTTATGCTATGCATTTAATATTTAGTTGATCTAGACAGTGTGGTGGTCAAGGGGTTTACACGAACACTTACGAGCTGCTTTCTACCACTAAGTTTTTTAAAAACGAACATTTAATACCCGGCAGCCGATCTACGGGGTTTGGGCTTTCCAATTTCGTTTACAACTTTATTCCCCCCCCCCCCACTGAAGGCGAACTCAGGAATGGAACAGAGGAAGCTATGGATTTACTGATACCCATTTGTTAGTTAATTCGTGGGATGTCAGTGATGCCAACTCTACATATTAAACTTGATATTTCCAGATATGTATTTGGGGACTTCAAATTTTCTAATCGGAAGGTTCCAAAATTTTCCTAATCAACTCTAAAATGATCATTTAATTAAAATTTTAAGATCGCGGAATCATTAGTGGGGCATCTTACACCAAATATTCAAAATTTTCAGTTGTTCGTTATGCATTTCAGGTACGATTCAGACGATACTAAAACAATTTAATAGTTAAGAGCAAAACCAACATTTTGAAAAATTCTAAACCCCAAGCGTCATCAAAAATGATTCTCTACTCTTAGAAAAAGCTAAATTTTCTTAAAAATCCTAAATTTTACCTTTTACCTTGAGGATGATAATTTCCTCCTCGCCTTGAAGTTATTAATGAACCACAACAGGTAATAAGGTTCCAAGCCACAACTCAAGGTCAATACGAAGCTGACCTTGTATGCGGGTAGACAAAAAATAGACGTGGAAAGTTGGCACGTGAGCTTGGGTAGGGAAACTAGATTCCGTTGCAGGGTGGGTCGGAGGGACCTTGAGGGCATGAAGGTTTATGACGCAATCCCATGCAGTTGTTTCAGGTGCAAATAATGGGAAGAGGAAATGTCCATCATTAGAAGCACACACAAAGGGATGCCTGGCTTCTCAGAGGAGGAAGCAGGACCAGGAGAGCGATGATGTTGACCTTTACGCTCAAAATAGATCTTTCGAAGCTCAGTAGCTCCTCCTACCAGTGTAGCAACAAATTGAGATTTATCTTGACGAAAAATGCGTTGATCGTAACGCAATCGCTCTATTCACTTAAGAATAGTCTTATCACATTGATATTTTTCTTTTCAACTGTCTTACCTCGTGAATTAAACCTATTGTAAATTAAAACTTTCAACGTTGCAATTTTCTTTTCATTTATAGTGCCTAACACGTTTTGACAGACGCTCAGAGAAGATTGGGGGGAGGGTACCCACTGGACAGCTATTGGGAGACAGATGGTAGCCTCCCGTCAAGGCCATCCAACGTGTTCTTAAAGAACACAGCATATAGCTCTCCTGCACACGGCGCCACTGAATTATGACGGACAGAATTCCAAGCCAATCGGTGTCTCCTGCTGACAGAGGGCAAGGTGGGGAGCTTTGCAGAGATAAATCTCAACGCTGGCCCAGGTTCGAACCTGGGAACTGTAATGTCGCTCAAAAAAATATCCGGATACTATGGTTGATTGCAGAATTCAGAAAAAAAGATCTGGCAACGATTTCTTTAGAAATTAGTGATCTGGCAACCTTTGTGTACGTACACGAAGGTTGGCAGATCACTAATTTCTAAAACAATCGTTGCCAGATCTTTTTCTCTGAATTCTGTAATCAACCATAGTGTCCGGATAATTTTTTTTTGAGCGACTGTAGATTATGAGCCTGGCTCGCTACCGACTGAACCACCCCCACTTCTTAGTTGACCGTGAAGTTATCTCACAGATTTCGTCAGGCAACAATCTATTGATCGTGCAGCTAAATCTCTGATTACTACTACGAATTCTTTCATAGTCATGAAGGTAAATCTCTAATTACGGCCGGAAATCTGTCTTAAGTAAAATTTCTGATATCGGCCATAAGCCACCGAATCCAAACTACCAGTGCAATACTTTGTCGGAATTGCGTTAAATGACACAGTTCGTATTTAATCTTGGAAGTAAAATAACAGTGTACAGTTTTGTAAAACCATTCCAATTAATTCTGCTGATGTATTTAGACGAAAAGAACTATTAAAAAAAACCACACTTACTTTTTTTTCCAAATGGCAATGTTATTTTACACAGATTCTCCTCAGCTGAGAGATCTTGCAAATAATTCACAATATCGAAATCATTATGCAATAGCTATAACTCTTTACGAAACTACAATTGGATAGAAATCGCCTGATTCACTCGGATAAATGTGCCAAGAAATGCTTAAAGCGGCAGTCACTAACCCTAATCGTACACATCGAAAACCACGCAAACGTTAAAAATTCAAAATATTGCCAAACGAATGTATTATTTTCTTCTGCTGCCAACGCAATATTATATCGCACGTCGCTCGCTACACTTTATAACTGGGTGACGTCATTGGGGTGATTTTAAGACACGTGATACGAGAGCAGATTGTTCCAGAGACGTGATTGGATAGATTTGGCGCTGAGCTTGAGCTTCTTATCTTTAGGGTTATCAGGGGGAGAGGTCGAGTGATTGAGTTTTTATTTATTTATTTTTTTCTGATAAGCGAAGAAGCCCTCCTTTTTCGATCTTTGGGGGTCAATTCCGGTGTGTCAAGTGATTAGAGTGTGAATTATATGGCATGATGGGAAGAAGGAGGGAGGGACGGCAGCGAGTGGAATGAAATGTGAGTTCTGTCTAGACTTAGTGGCGGTACTTAGAAAAAGAATAGAGAGGTAATTAGTCTCTTAATTATTAATCAATCAAAATATATTCTTTAAAAGTTATGGTGAAATCTAAGAGGAAATAAGAAATCTCTACTTCAGGCCCGGCCAACCCGAGGCTCATAGCAAAAGAATTTGCGGCTTATAAAACAAATAATCGGTATACTAAATCTGGCTCGATTCTTCCAGATTTTTCTTCTTCTCTAATCAAGCATTTTTAGGCGCCTCCGAGCTGCACATTTTTGCACACCGTGGGCTAAATGGCCAGGTCACAAGAACCCCGAGGGCTCAAAGAAGACTGGGGAAAGGGGACCCACTGGACAGCTGTTAGGAAACAGATGGTAGCATTCCTTCAAGGCCATCCAGCGTGTCTTTAACGTGCACAAGGTATGGCTCTCCCGAAAAAAAGATGGCATCGCATCTGAAGCGCCATCTTTTATCCGATGCCACCAGTTAACTGAAGAAGATGCTGCAAATTTCTTGACGTATACCAATGCTTGGTTTAGATTCAGATTTATTAAAGAGTTCCTGCGTTGCAAAAATGGAAACGTGAAATTTCGATATTATTAAGCGTCGTATGGATGAAAGAATTTAGTTGCTTTCAGAAGGCTCGATAAGTCAAAGTTCACTTAATTACTCACTTACTGATGGAACCATTAGGGCGGGTGATAGCGCAACGCATCGAGCCCTTTCACCAACAGAAAGTTGAATGAAATGTGTAAATCCGTGCAGATAAAAGGCAACTGATAAGTGCACAATTCATGCTTATAAAAGATATGGCCGTACAGAAAGTGATTTGAGCGATTTAGCGTTATGAACGCTTTCAAACTTTTCATCTTCTTAAAACAAAACCATTACCAACAACTGGTGACGTCACAGCAAAAAAAGGAAGCGTGTGTAATTGGGTAAGCAACACCAGCTTAAGGTGTCAAAATTGGGCCTATCGGGAGTCTCGGAACTTCAATACCCAGTTTATAGAGGACAGCGAACAGAAAAGTTCGAGGAACATTGATTCAAATTCTCTTTTTCACGCTTCTAAAAGCACAGTTCAATTGTCTTAAATATAGTTTAATAGCTTCTCTTTCAAACTGTGTTTTTGAAATTAGTTTTTATTTCGTTTTCAGAAAAAAAAAATCGAGATAATATGTTTGTCTGTCTGTCCGTCTTTAGACAGGGTTGAGTTGTTTTACCACTGAGCGACACTTTTTTTTGCACACAATGGTTTAAATAGCCAGGTAACAAGAACCCCAAGGGCTCAGAGAAGGTTGGGGGAAGGGGACCCACTGAAAAATTGTTAGGATAAAGATGGTAGCCTCCCGTCAAGGCCATCAGTGTATTCTTCAACGCGCACAGAGCACGGCTTAACGCCCCATCCGACGGACGGCGGCCTTTCCAAGCCCATCGATGTTTCCTACTGTCCGAGGGCAGGATAGAGGTTTTGCGCAAATAAATCTCAAAGCTGACCCAACTGGGACTCGAATCTGGGAGCTAGCAGATTACGAGCCTGGTGCGGTACCGACTCAGCCACCCCGGCTCCCGTCTGTAGACATCGAACATTTTTGTTAATGATATATTTATATTCTTATTCTGGGAGTAGGGGGGGGGAGTAAGGACCTCCCGGGCATATGCGTCGCCAAGGGGGGAGAGCCCGTTGCCCCCCCCCCCCCCCGGAAAAATTTAGTGAAATGTAATATTTACGTTTCCTCGCTTTAGCATAAGTGGCTGATCCTAGTTAACACCGCTTCTGAGGAATATTGAAAGGTTGTCGTTCCCGATTATAGATGGCGACATGAGCGACAACTATTGATAGGTTAGTGGTCAGAAGGCGGGTAATTGGGTGACGTGAATTGGAGCCCAATCACTGCGACATTCATTTTTTCTACCAAATTATTTCAGTAATAGTTCTTTGTAAAACTGAAGGCCAAGAGAAAAAGAATCCCCTCTAGAAAAAAAAAACGTAGTTGAGCACGTGGTTTCTTTGAAGCAGCTATTCGTGAAAAAAAAAACTTCTTTCACTTTACTACTGACCGGGGTGGTGAGTGCATCCCTATAAACAACAAAGTTTCTTGTACTTACGAAAGATTAGAAGATGATTAGAGGAATTGTGATATCAGATCAATCTCTGAAAGGTAATCTGTGAAGTTTATATTTGTCAGTTACAAGTGCACAATTCTCGTCATTGATTTCATCACCCTTTTCAAAGAATCCCTGTGTCGAAGTTTCAGAAGGGAACCCAAGAGAAAAAATTGTTAAATATTCTGTCATCGACGGTTGATACATAATTTATGAAACAGTGTACTTACAAAAAGGAAATGTCCCTGGTCCCTTTTAAAATAAAGATTGCATCACAAATATATTCTAGCATCTTTAATTCGTTAGCATTGAGATAATCAAGGCTTTAGGTTGGGTTATTTTATCTCTGAGAACGAATATCCCATATTCGCAAGAGGAAAGGTGTTATCCTTTAAGTTAAAATTGGTTATAAATGATGCATTCTTATCCTGGGAGTAGGAGGGGGGGGGGGGTATTGCCCTGAACCTCTAAGGCATGATCTGGAGATAGTTGATCCCTTCTGGAAAAAAAATTGATCGCATAATTACTTTAGAAAACAAAAAAAAGCTGTTGTTCCTCTGACAGAGAAGTCTCAGTTACTTTGTATTAAGAGCTTTGTGAAAATATGATAGAATCTTTTTCGACGAGAGTTTTTATCAAAATCATTATCAGAGTAATGGTCACAATTAGATGTGGGTTTAGGATCAAATTTTATGTTGGAACTTTTTTGTTATAATCACTTAGCACGAATCCGGTTACAAGAAAGAAAATATGGCACATTATAAAACAAAATATGTGCGTAGACAAAAATGTATGCCATTAGATCACTATTTTTAGTTTTTGTACTTACAGCCGACTAGAAATTTAAAGGCAATTATAATTATTTGGAGACAGGTTTAAAATTTCGCTCGCGTTTGGAGCTAAAAATACTAGAAATAATTCGTAGAAATTTAAAATTATTGATTAGTATCATTATGAAAGCGAAGGACGATTCATTGATGAAAGGGAGATCATCAGATTTGATGTCCAAGAGTGCTTTCATCGAATTTCATTTCAAGAGATAAGAATACCTGGGGGAAAAAATAATTTCTGAAGTTCGAGTCCCAACTGTGCCAGCGTTGATAATTTCTAAACCTCCGCTGTACTCTCGGAGGGTAGAAAGGAATTTGGGCTTGTGAAGGTCCGTCGAATTTTAGCCTTATGGAAGAGAGAGCCCTTACTCGTACAGTCGCTCAAAAAATATCCGAACACTATGGTTGATTACAAAATTCAGAAAAAATATCTGGCAACGATTTTTTTAGAAATTAGTGATCTGGCAACCTTCGTGTCACGTGATTACAGAATTCAGGAAAAATATCTGGAGCGTGTACAGCAACTGTACACGCTCCAGTTACCGTTCACAGCAAACTGGAGCGTGTGCAGTTTGCTGTGAACGGTAACTGCACACGCTCAATATTTCCGTGAGTGAGCCCACACGATCCAAGTGCTGTGAACATTAACCGCAACCGCTCCAGTTTGCTGTGAACGGCAACTGCACACGCTCCATATTCATTGCATTATATATTCATACGCATTATATATATTAAAAAATATCCGAACACTATGGTTGATTACAGAATTCAGAAAAAATATCTGGCAACGATTTTTTTAGAAATTAGTGATCTGGCAACCTTCGTGTACGTATCGTGGAGCCGTGTGCGACGACACGGATTAACGTCCCCATTCGACGGACACCTGCCTTTCCAAGCCAATCGGTATCTCCTGCAGACAGAGGGCAAGGTAGGGAGTTTTGCGGAGATAAATCTCAACGCTGGCCCAGGTGGGATTCGAACCTGGGAACTGTAGATTATGAGCCTGGCTCGCTACCGACTGAGTCCCCCCCCCCCGCAAAGGGGACCTTGTGACTTGGACATCTAACTTACTGTGTGCAAAATAGTGCCTCTCAGAGGTAAAAAAAAAGATCCAACTTTAAAAGGTAATAATCAAAAGCGGGATAGTGGTTATTAATTTTTTAATTATTAAATACCAATTAAAAGGTTTTAATCTTAAGAGAATCTATAATTTTCCTTTGTTTTATTATTTACCTCGCAATTTTAAATTTAGGCAAAATTGGAAATTTAATTTATCGGTTAGCCCGATTGCATCTCCCAGAACTAGATTTAATTGAGATTTTTTAATTAGCTTCAGCCCCAATTTTTTCATAAAAAGCTTACTTAAGAAGTTAGTCTTATATCTGAGTTAGTATTGACATAACAAAGAACTGTATCTAATAAAGTGGCCACTGAGTGTATTTTTGTAACTATAACTTCACTGTTATGTATTGTCCCCCTTTAACATGATGTATAATATCTCTAATATTTATCTTCCTTCTTCGATTGCATGAAAAAAAGTCTCCTTTTTTCTGCCCACTTGATGCAAGAACTTGGCGGAAGCTTTCTGTGAAATCTCCGCGTTTCGGTCTGTGATCGGATGAATGAGGAATTGGACGAGTGCCAGACGATTGCTAACCGTCCCTGATAGCCATTTGGACGTTTTATCTGAATAGCAACAACCGATTGTATCTCCCCATCAAAGGGAATGTGTGAAGCGACATTTTTGGCGATTCTCTTGACCACGTGACCTGGCCACAGTCCATCTCTTCAAGGTCTGTTTCGTGAAGTGTCAATCACCGGTTGTGGTTCTTCGAATTCCTTTTGCAGACACCGGTGCGCACTTCACCAAAATCTGCGCTACTTGAGAAGACTGCTGCTGAAATGTGGTTGTGAATATCAAAGGCGTTGACGATTTATCGCAGATGACAGTTACACAGGAAACTAACGAAAACTTTCTGTTACGAACCAAGTAAAATTGTGCTGTTGTCTGAGTTCTACTTGATTAAATGTTCGGTTAGAATGTTTATCTCTGAGCGCCACTTCTTTTTTGCAAAGAAAATGGGCTAAATGACTAGATTACAGACACCCAAAGGGCTCGGAGAATGTTGGGGGGAGGGTAACCACTGGCCAGAAAGGGGCGGGGGTGGCTCAGTCAGTAGTGCGCCAGGCTCGTAATCTGCAGTTCCCAGGTTCGAGTTCCAGCTGGGTCAGGGTTGAGATTTATCTCCGCAAAACTCTCCGTCCTGCCCCACGGTCAGTAGGGGACACCGATGGGCTTGGAAAGACCGCCGTCCGTCGGATGGGACGTTATGACGTGGCCCCGTGTGCGGGAGAGCCATACCCTGTGCACGTTAAAGAACACGCTGGATGGCCTTGACGGGAACGCTGCCATCTATATCCCAACAGCTGTTCCTGTGGGTCCCCTCCCCCAACCTTGTCTGAGCCTTCTGGGTCCATGTGACCTGGCCATTTAGCCCATGGTGTGCAAAAAAGTGCCTCCCAGAGGTAAAACAACCCAACCTAACTGGCCAGAACATAAATAAAAAAAATAAATACCCCCTCAAGCAGCTGCTTGCCACAGAGGTCTGACAGGAGCCTGTCAGTTTATATGCCATAGTAGAAGATCTGAGAGGATGGCAAGACCTCAGCAGAAAAACGACACACACATCCATGCCTAATCCGGGGCTCGAACCCAGGTCCCTTAGATCAGTAGCCAAGCGTGCTAACCACTCGGCCACGTCAAGGCCATCTAACGTGTTCTTTAACTGCACAAGGTATGGCTCTTCCGCATACGGAGCCACGGCTTAGTGTCCCATCCGACGGACGCTGCCTTTCTAAGCCATCATTGTTCCCTTTCTACCGAGGCCAGGGTGGAGTTAGCGATGATAAATCTGAACGCAGACACAATTGGGGCTCGGATCAAGGAACTGCAGATGACGATTCTGGTGCGCTACCGACTAAGCCAATCCCTGGCCCACTTGGTTAAGGAAATTCAAAGTGTTGTCTGCCAAAATCGGAAATGTAATCATAAATTGCTCTCATTCAGAGAAAGAAAAATTGGATGAAGGCCAATCTGAACGGGATTGCCTCATAATCTGAAGTTCCCGAGTTCGAGTCCTTATTCTACTACTGAGATTTTTTTCCCATAACTCCATGAGAAAGGACACACCGATGGTCCGTTAAATCGTTAAGCCGTGGCCACATGTTCAGGACAACCATACCCTGCGCATTTTAAAGAATATGCTTTACGGCTTTTGAAGGAAGATTCCATATGTTTTGTAATTGCTGTCCAGTGTGTCCCCCTTTCCTTGCCCAACACGAATTCTTGGGGTCCTTGTGACCTGGCCATATAGCTCATTGTGTTCCAAAAGGAAAAAAATGCCGTTCATTAAAGTAACCCACCAAAACAATGACTCATAAACGCCACTCTGATTTTTTTCACTCTTTTCAAAGGGTGTATATTGTGATATTTTGATATTTTTTTTTACCGTAACCGCGTTCCGATCAATCCTACACAACTCGAAATCTGAATGTGCATCAATTCTACAAAGGGCGACGGCTTCTGCCCACTGGTGTAGCGATAGGGAAAGCAGGGAGGCGAAACGAAACAGGGTAGGATTTAGATTAGGATTAGAGGCCTAAGGGGCCCAAAAAAAGAGGTGGGAGAGGGGCTTAGCTATTAAATCCTAGTAGAATTTTAAATAGAAACTAACATTTTTTCCATCTTACGCAACCTTTGGAAATAATAACAATGAAAAATTTTTCAAAGATCCTTTCTAAATTGATGAATCTTAACTAGCTCTAAAGCCTACGGATTATTTTTCTTTTAATTTGGTATTAAAAGTATTAAAAAACAAACAAGAATCTTAAAAAGCGAGGTAAACGTAAAGAGCAAAGTTTACTTAGGTAAATCAGCATTATTGAATAATAGGCAATTACAAGTAAACACCTGTAGGCTATGTACATTGAATGAGTATAGGAGAAAAATTGTCATTTGCCCTGTGAGATCTGAACCCACGACCTCCTGATAACATATCAAGTGCTCTGATAGCTGATCGAGATCTCTTATATTGGTGGCTTTAAACATATTCACTTCTGTTCTCGAAACATTATTTATGTTTCCAGAAACCACTTATATACCAATTTATTTATGATTGATTTCTGATAACAGGAAAGCCCCAAAAATCCTGAAGTGCTCTGAGGCTCCGGCTCTGTTGTGAGATTATGAAACTGCTAATTTGAGGTTTCGACAGTTCTCGTAGAACCTAAGTTAATGACCTCTCAGTTTTCTGCAAACGAACCAATGGTGAATGAGAACTATCCAAGCTTCGCCAACCAGTAAACTATTACCATTCCTCTTGTTAAAGAAAGAATGGGATTATTGGTTTCTGTTCATTCCTATTACCATTCCTCATGTGAAAGAAAGAGTTGGATCCTGTTCATTCATATTGCCATTCCTCTTGTGAAAGAAGGAATCGGATCATCGGTTTCTGTTCATTCCTATTGCCATTCCTCATGTGAAAGAAAGAGTTGGATCCTGGTCATTCCTATTGCCATTCCTCTTGTGAAAGAAAGAGTTGGATCATTGGTTCTGTTCATTCCTATTGCCATTCCTCATGTGAAAGAAAGAGTTGGATCCTGTTCATTCATATTGCCATTCCTCTTGTGAAAGAAAGAATCGGATCATCGGTTTCTGTTCATTCCTATTGCCATTCCTCATGTGAAAGAAAGAGTTGGATCCTGTTCATTCATATTGCCATTCCTCTTGTGAAAGAAAGAATCGGATCATTGGTTTCTGTTCATTCCTATTACCATTCCTCATGTGAAAGAAAGAGTTGGATCCTGTTCATTCATATTGCCATTCCTCTTGTGAAAGAAAGAATCGGATCATCGGTTTCTGTTCATTCCTATTACCATTCCTCATGTGAAAGAAAGAGTTGGATCCTGTTCATTCATATTGCCATTCCTCTTGTGAAAGAAAGAATCGGATCATCGGTTTCTGTTCATTCCTATTGCCATTCCTCATGTGAAAGAAAGAGTTGGATCCTGGTCATTCCTATTGCCATTCCTCTTGTGAAAGAAAGAGTTGGATCATTGGTTCTGTTCATTCCTATTGCCATTCCTCATGTGAAAGAAAGAGTTGGATCCTGTTCATTCATATTGCCATTCCTCTTGTGAAAGAAAGAATCGGATCATCGGTTTCTGTTCATTCCTATTGCCATTCCTCATGTGAAAGAAAGAGTTGAATCCTGTTCATTCATATTGCCATTCCTCTTGTGAAAGAAAGAATCGGATCATCGGTTTCTGTTCATTCCTATTACCATTCCTCATGTGAAAGAAAGAGTTGGATCCTGGTCATTCATATTGCCATTCCTCTTGTGAAAGAAAGAATCGGATCATCGGTTTCTGTTCATTCCTATTACCATTCCTCATGTGAAAGAAAGAGTTGGATCCTGTTCATTCATATTGCCATTCCTCTTGTGAAAGAAAGAATCGGATCATCGGTTTCTGTTCATTCCTATTGCCATTCCTCATGTGAAAGAAAGAGTTGGATCCTGGTCATTCCTATTGCCATTCCTCTTGTGAAAGAAAGAGTTGGATCATTGGTTCTGTTCATTCCTATTGCCATTCCTCATGTGAAAGAAAGAGTTTTATCCTGGTCATTCCTATTGCCATTCCCCTTGTGAAAGAAAGAGTCGGATCATCGGTTTCTGTTCATTCCTATTGCCATTCCTCATGTGAAAGAAAGAGTTGGATCCTGTTCATTTCTATTGCCATTCCCCTTGTGAAAGAAAGAATCGCATCATCGGTTTCTGTTCATTCCTATTGCCATTCTTCATGTGAAAGAAAGAGTTGGATCCTGTTCATTCCTCATGTGAAAGAAAGAGTTGGATCCTGTTCATTCCTCATGTGAAAGAAAGAGTTGGATCCTGTTCATTCCTATTGCCATTCCTCATGTGAAAGAAAGAGTTGAATCATTGGTTTCTGTTCATTCCTATTACCATTCTTCATGTGAAAGAGTCGGATCCTGTTCATTCCTATTGCCATTCCCTTTGTGAAAGAAAGAGTCGGATCACCGGTTTCTGTTCATTCCTATTGCCATTCCTCTTGTGAAAGAAAGAATCGGATCCTGTCCATTCCTATTGCCATTCCTCTTGTGAAAGAAAGAGTCGGATCCTGTTCATTCCTATTGCCATTCCTCTTGTGAAAGAAAGAGTCGGATCCTGTTCATTCCTATTGCCATTCCTCTTGTGAAAGAAAGAGTCGAATAATCGGATTCTGTGATTTCTCTGTAATCGAACTCTCGGCTTCATTAAAAGAAGATCCAAAGGAATGAGGCAGATAAAGAGTAACTTCCGGAATGTATTGGCACGCTAGAATGTACTAAGAATAAAGACTGGATGTACATGTGAGAAGGGGGGAGTGTCGTCTAACCAGTTCGACTGACTATAACGTTAATGAATTATGGATACTATGTAAGCGAAACCTGTTTTGCTGCTGCAAATCATAGGCAAGAAATAAATTTCTACTGAAAAAATGGGCTGCTGCAGTAATAGTTGCAATCGGGCTGGATCTAGAAATAAATAGGGTGGAGAGGATAAGCAACTGACGCAATCTAGCCAAAAAATATATGGGGGGGGGGGAGCCGTGGCCAAGAGATTGGATTTCTATTGCAGAATAACATTTTCCTCTTCGTTTTAGAGGTCTTTCAAAAAATTCTTCAAAAATAAAATTAATTTTCACAATTTAATAATTTTTTTGGCTCCATTACCCGTACTAGCAGAGATCATTAAATAATTCAGAAATAAAGTTCGAAGGTCATCACTCCGGGGTGACCTTGACGTCAATTGCCACATCTGTAGCTGTAAAATGAAAAGTTTCCGAAAAAATTCCGTAACTGCGAAGCTTTTTCCTTGTAACGAAACTGGATGCTGAGATATAATTTCCATAAGTAGTAAATTCCATATAAACGGGATCCGCGGACTACGGATCTGTATGTCCTTTAAAATCTTCGATGTTAAAAAAATGCAATAATTCGAATTCTAATCTAGTTAAAAAATATAATCAACTGTTACTGCACTCCGAATCGTGGCCAGACCTAGGGGGAGGGGCAAGGGCGTAATGCTCCCCCCTGAGACTGCTAGTAGGGTAGTGGAAGTTAAAAAATCATTATTTCATATTTCACGCATTTTTCAAGGAATTTATTAAAAACCTCTTAAACGAAGGAGAAATTGTTATACTATAATGGAAATCGATTCTTTGCCCCCCCCCCTTTCTCTTTTTTCCTACTCTAATGAGCTACTTTCCCCCCTATTCCCATCCTACCCTTTATTTCTTTTTAGATTCGGTCGAATTAACATAGGAACACCCCCTACTTCCTAGGGTTACTTGAAATTACTTTAAAAATGTTTTCATGCACGTAAGCAATATAGCATACTTGAAATTTAAAGAAAAAGACATTTTGAGAAAACATCTTGAAAATGTTAAATCGAACTAATATCGTGGAAAGAAGTAATTGTTATTTTGCCTCCCCCCCCTCTTCCCTCCTGATATGATAGTTGTCTTTTTCTGGAAATCCGACCCATTGGAAATAAACAAATATATTTATATATTGTGCCAGCCCTCTAAAAACGAGAAAATGGTAGTATGGATATTCCAGAAAATAAGAAAGTTTGTTACAAACCCTTTGAAATAAGAAAGTTTTATTTTCGTCCAAGCCAATAGAAATGAGGAAACTTAGAAAAAAAAGACAATGGAAATAAAAAAAATTACATTTTGATCATTCCGTAGGAAATTCTGAAATGGAATTTGGTATCTGCACACAGATTCTGGAAATGTAGCTGCCAAAACCGACGAATCCGAACAATTAGTAACACAATTAGTAACACACTAATTATTGAGATGCGAAGTGTACAAATGTCTGTAGGTGAATTTTGAAATGAAGGTGAATTTCTCACTTCTATAAAGTCACCGATGTTTACTTCCCAATTGGTTTTCATTTCTATTTAATTTGCCCAAAGCGATTCCTTCTAATCTTGCAATGCAAACTTCGTCTCTTGGTTTGTCAATTTGTTTTAGCGTCGATTCTGTTGACACAACATTTTTCTTTTTATCTGCGAAACGGCGCAGCGAAATGTCGAAACCCGTAACCGTTTCAGCTATATCGGCTGTCATGTGGCTGCAGACGTTTCCTCAGATCGGGCAATTGCAAGCGATAACCATTACGCCTTTTTCTCTTGCAAAACGCTTATTTAGTAACACAAGCTTCAAGTTGTTTCTTATCGCTTGCTCATATTTCAAGAGTAGCGATGGCGCATCGGGGTCCAACTCGTCTCTTTCAAATCCAGAGCACGAATTCCAACTCTGAGGCAGAGCTCAAGGCCCAACGTTTTAGATATTTTTCACTAAAATACTTCTGATCATGCAGCCAACAATGTAGCGGTATACAGTGGCGTGCTCAAGTTTATTTTTTTATTTTATTTTTTGGGGGGAGGGGGGGTTACAGTCCACCACCCCTTTTAGGCCTTAAATATCGTATTTTCTAAAAATCATATTTCTTAAATATCATATCCCCAATTAATCCTAAATTTAGCATCCTTTAAGAAGGAAGTTCAAACTTGTGGAAGATTCTGAAATGCAAATGTAATATTTTATAAGTATCTTTTACAGCATTAAAATAATTTTTCATGTATTCCTTAAAACAAATAGTAATATGAGTTTCTAAAGATATAAACACAACGATAACAAAGGTTGGGTTGGGTTGTTTTACCTCTGAGCGGAACTTTTTTGCACACCATGGGCTAAATGGCCAGGTCACAAGAACTCCGAAGGCTCAGAGAAGGTTGGGGGAGGGGACCCACTGGAACAGCTGTTGGGAGACAGATGGCAGCCTCCCCTCAAGGCCATCCAGCGTGTTCTTTAACGTGCACAAGGTATGGCTCTCCCACATACGGGGCCACGGCGTAACGTCCTATCCGACGGACGGCGGCCTTTCCAAGCCCATCGGTGTCCCCCTACTGACCGTGGGCAGGGCGTTCTCCTCCCCCAACCTTCTTTGAGCCTTCGGGGTCCCTGTGACCTGGTCATTTAGCCCATGGTGTGCAAAAAAAGGGCGGGGAATTTTGCGGAGATAAATCTCAATGCTGACCCAGCTGGGACTCGAACCTGGGAAGGTGACAAAGAGGAAAGAATTACCTTTTTTTTTTTGAGAACGGCAAAAAAACCCAAATAAAAATGATATATTATAATTTAGTTTTCTTATGACATGAGTCTCGATGAAAAAGGGGACACTGATTGGGATGAAAAAGGTCGCCGTCCGTCGGATGGGAAATAAGGCCGTGTCTCTTTGTGTAGGAGAGCTATACCCTGTGTACGCTAAAGAACACGCTAGATGGCCTTGGCAGAAGGCTTCTAACTGTCGAAGGACTAATCTATCTCCTAAAAGCTATCTAGTGGGTCCCATTTCCCCCCACCTTCCCTGAGTCCTTGTGACAGCCATTTAGTCCATTGTGTACAAAAAAGTGAAGCTCAGAGGTAAAACAACCCAATAAGCCGACTACAGTCCGTTATAACGAATTTCGACATTGAAGTATCCGAACATGCAAGACAGGAAAGTAGCGCAGAAACGCGAGAGTCACGATCAAGGGAAGTGTCGATGACCCCTTAACTGCGTCCAAGGCCTTTCAGTAGAAGCCAGCGAATCGTCGTGTTGCTATCTCGTGTTCGAAATCTATCCAACGATTGATAATCTGATTGACCGAGTTCAAGGATTATGGGATCACCCCACTATCCAGAGCAATGGCAAACGTCGAAAACGAGAGCACGGAGCGAATTCCATTTTTAGGTTTCAAAGATAGATGTCACACTTCCCTCTTCCATTTCGCAAGAAATCCTTCCCCCCTCCCCAAATGCAGATTTGTTGGGTTGTTTTACCTCTGAGCGGCACTTTTTTGCACACCATGGGCTAAATGGCCAGGTCACATGGACCCCAAAGGCTCAGAGAAGGTTGGTGGAGGGGACCCACTGGAACAGCTGTTGGGAGACAGATGGTAGACTCCCGTAAAGGCCATTCAGTGTGTTCTTTAACATCCACAGGGTATGGCTCTCCCGCACATGGAGCAACGGCTTAACGTCCCATCCGACAGATGGCGGCCTTTCCAGGTCCATGGTGTCCCCTACTGACCGTGGGCAGGGCGGGAATTTTGCAGAAATAAATCTCATTGCTGACCCAGCTGGGACTCGAACCTGGGAACTGCAGATTACGAGCCTGGCGTGCTACCGACTGAGGCCCCCCGCCCTATCCACCCCAAATACAGAAATTTGAAATTTGTGTATATTTCTAAAATAGCCCATCGACATTACATTTAGTGATGATTGAATTCTGATCACTCCGCGCCACGTTTCGTCAATGTGATTTAATTTCGGAGATTTATAATTTCTATAATAAGCGTTTTATGAGAAAACGAGGCTGAGGATATTTTAAAGATGTGAATCAAATCTATTGAAATTCTTATTTGTTTCAACAATATTCTTTCAGTATTTAGACAAGTATGGAGGTTAAAACATTTGAAAGCAGCAATGTGTTCTGAAAAAGATTAAACGAATATTGAAGGAATTATTTACACGCACTTTTAAAATACGAGGGACGTTCAAATATAAACGAGAATTTCATTCTAAAAAATTTATTCACAACAGAAAAATCATACATACTACTTTTCAACGTAGTCCTCGTTAACTGCAGTGCTGTTGTTCCAACGTTCTGGAAGCTTTTTAATTCCAGTTTCGACGAAGATTTTTGTTCGCCTATCAATCCAACTTAACACAATTGCAATGACCTCATCATTGTCTCGGAATCTCTTGCCCCCTAAAATCTCGGATGGTGCCAAGTTGGGACTATACGGTGGATGAGGCTGTACATCCCACTTCAGTTTCCGTGTTAAATTGGCGGTGTACGTACGATCGTTGTCCTTGTGCTTCGGTGAGAGGACGGGCTTTGCCCTTGTGCTCGGTGAGAGAACGAGAGCTGTCCTTGTGCTCGGTGAGAGAACGAGATCTGTCCTTGTGCTCGGTGAGAGAACGAGAGTTGTCCTTGTACTCGGTGAGAGGACGGGCGTTGTCCTTGTGCTCGGTGAGAGGACGAGCGTTGTCCATGTGCTCGGTGAGAGAACGAGAGATGTCCTTGTACTCGATGAGAGGACGGGCGTTGTCCTTGTGCTCGGTGAGAGAACGAGAGTTGTCCTTGTACTCGGTGAGAGGACGGGCGTTGTCCTTGTGCTCGGTGAGAGGACGAGCGTTGTCCATGTGCTCGGTGAGAGAACGAGCGTTGTCCATGTGCTCGGTGAGAGAACGAGAGTTGTCCTTGTGCTCGGTGAGAGAACGAGAGTTGTCCTTGTGCTCGGTGAGAGGACGAGCGTTGTCAATGTGCTCGGTGAGAGGACGAGCTTTGTCCATGTGCTCGTTGAGAGAACGAGAGTTGTTATTGTGCTCGGTGAGAGGACGGGCGTTGTCCTTGTGCTCGGTGAGAGAGCGAGAGTTGTCCTTGTGCTCGGTGAGAGGACGAGCGTTGTCAATGTGCTCGGTGAGAGGACGAGCGTTGTCCATGTGCTCGGTGAGAGAACGAGAGTTGTCCTTGTGCTCGGTGAGAGGACGAGCGTTGTCAATGTGCTCGGTGAGAGGACGAGCGTTGTCCATGTGCTCGGTGAGAGAACGAGAGTTGTCCTTGTGCTCGGTGAGAGGACGGGCGTTGTCCTTGTGCTGGGTGTGAGGGCGGGCGTTGTCCTTGTGCTCTGGTGATAAAAGTCGTGGGACCCACCTTGCGCTCACTTTGTGGAATTTCAGCTCGTTGTGCACAATTTCTTCAACACTTCCTACGCTAATTCCAGTCTCCTGTGAGCGTTCACGAACGGTTATCCGACTATTGTATAGGACAGTGGTCTCCAAAGTGGAGTGGGGAAAGAAAATTTAATGACGCTTTTTTAGAAAGATTTTAAAATTCCGGAAAAAGTATGAAGCAACGAAAAAAATTTACTAATCATTTTCTCGGTCATTTTACATACACGAGACTCTGTTCAGTTTCATAATAACGATGGCTGGGTTTTTTGTCATAAAGATACTTTCGAATCGGTGTCAAACTAAGAGTTTAAGAAATTATAAAATATTTATATCACACTCTTCTCACTAAATTATATTTTTATGTTTATTTCCATCTTATCTTATTTCAGTTGTATACTTAGAAATAAATATATAAATGATGCAATAACAATCTTCCCGAAACTGGGCTCGAAGCCTGGTAAAGATTTCCGAAGGAATGACACCTTCCTTCGTGAGAAATTTGATAATTATGCGCTGCACAATATTTCTGGGTACTTCTTGGTCCAATCTTCTCTGAGCCCTTGGGATCCTTATGACCTGGCCGTTCAGCCCATTAATGTGCAAAAAGTGCCGCTCGGAGATAAAATAGCCCAATTCAATCCATCACGTCCTATGTTTACCTTAACAGGATCTTTCAGAAATATATAGGGGCTGGGGTGGTTCAGTCGGTAGCGCGCCAGGTTCGAGTCCCACCTGGCTCAGCGTTGAGACTTATCCCGGTCAGTAGGGGACACCGATGGGCTTGGAAAGGCCGCCGTCCGTCGGATGGAACGTTGAGCCGTAGTCTCGTGTGCAGGAGAGACATACCCTGTGCACTTTGAAGAACACGCTGGATGGCCGTGACGGGAGGCTACCATCTGTCTCCTAACAGCTGTTCCAGTGGGTCCCCTCCCCTAACCTTCACTGAGCCTTCGGGGTCCTTGTAACCTGGCCATTTAACCCATCGTGTGCAAAAAAAGTGCCGCTCAGAGGTAAAACAACCCAATCAGAAATATATTTTTAGATATGGAAATGGTTAAGTTCGCTTAAGATAAATTGAATTATATTTACAAGGAAAAAGTCCACAAATGTAAAAAGTTTATTCAACATCATTGCAGGTCTTGGTTGACTTAACTTTAACAGCGAGCTAATCCTGGTCCCTTTTGAATAAATCAGAAGGATAACCTCCTTTGAATAATTCCTTTCTTCCGGCGAAAAATGGTAAAGCTAATACTCGACCGAAATCATGCCACTCCTTTTTTCAAAATTTCTTACTAAATCTCGAATTCAAAATCCCATTTGACTTCATGATGAAAAAAGATTTCAGGACTAACTGCATTTCAGTAGAAGCCGTATATTTAGGAGGAATGATGAATCAATAGCTTAAGAATCTGAAGAGAACGAGTTTTTAAAAATACAGAAAAGGATTAAGAATTCTGTTCAGTTAGTTTTAAAAATAAAGCTTTCAACTGGCTCTAAACTCTGAGAGAACTTTCTTCTGCAATCTGATTACATCTCATGGAACGCACATATCCTTGCTCTAAAGACAACTGAAGCACAACATAACCAACAAATTTATCCCTGGGTAAAAGTATTGGCTTTTACTCAAAAGCTCTCCTTCTGAAAATTTATTGCGCTCCTGAGAAGATTCTATTTGTCGTTCCTTTAAATATGCTTTTCTGACATTGAACAACGAACTCGATTTGCCAACGTAAATGGCTAAAAGGAAATCTCTCGTCCAATTACTTCTCGTTTCTTAACCAAGTAGATTTTGTCTTGAGGCTGTCGGCTGAACAAAATGCATTACGTGGCTGCAAGACGAATTTAGAACACCTTCACTACAAGACGGAATCACTACGGACTTCAAGAGTAAAGGGCTCCTTCCAATTCAATTTACAATATATGAGGTTATTTTTACCATCATTAAGGAAGGAGACCCACTAGATATCTGTTAAGAGACAGATGGTGGTCTAAGCACGCTAACTTCTTGGCCACTAGGATCAACTGGGACAATGCAGGGCCCAAGCACTTTAACTGCTTGGCCATTGAGAAAATTCGGGGTCACGTACATTAACTGCTTTGTCACTGGGATGAACTGGAAAAATTCTTGTCAAAGCACGTTAAATGTTGGCCACTGGGATCAACTGGGACAATACGGATCCAAGCACTCTAACTGCTTGACCACTGCGTCAACCGCAACAATCCGGAACCACGCACTCTAACTCGGGTCATAGCATGTTAACTGCTTGGCCACTGGGACAATACCACCCCCAAGTACTCTAACTGCTTAACTACTTTGAACGACTGGGACAAAACCGGGCCTAAGCATTCTAAAATTTTTTTGCTTGTCTACTGGAACAATACCAGATCCAAGCACTCTAACTTCTTGTTTATTGGGAACAACTGGGACAATACCAGATCCAAGAATTCTATCATCTTGTTTACTGGGACAACACCAGGTCCAAGCACTCTAATTTCTTGTCTACTGGGAACAACTGGGACTATACCAGGTCCAAGCACTCTAACTTCTAGTCTGATGGGAACAACTGGACCTATACCATATTCAAGACTCTAACTTCTTGTCTGATGGGAACAAGTGGGACAATACCGGGTCCAAGAACTCTAACTGCTTAGCTACTGGGATAAATAGGGGACAATACTGGACGAAGCATGATAAACGCTCAGCTACTAGGCAGTCCCTCCATTGTCTCGCACAGTCACGGGACATCGTAATGCGATATCTTTCTTTACCATAGAAAAAGCTTGGTGTTATTTCACACATACTCTCCCCGCACATACACCCTTTCCAAACAGTATGATCAGTATGATCCATTACACCATCTTGTGGTCGTATAAGCCTCAAATCTGGTAAGTTACAGGAAGTGCTGAAGATTACTCACTCAAGTATCAATAAAAGAAAAAGAACTGTAAACTACATCAACACGAAGTAAAACTTAACATTAACAGTCTCCTTTTTATTTTTCATTCGATATCTAGGAATAAGTGCCAAAAGGAAATTCATTTTCAGCGTAGATTATGTCAGAAAAAAAGCTGTTCTGCGGAGTAAACAACTTTCTCTTTGCTGCCAAACAAGTCACGTCATGGAGTCAATAAAGCGATGGAGGAGTCCACCTGCATCTCGACTCATTGCGGGGATAATCCTTATTTGGCATCGCGTGACGAATCTTGAAAATGCCACGGAACGTTTTTGTTTGTTGTGAGCGAGGAGCATTTGCAGCCCTCGCGACTCGCCATAGGGAAGGAGGAAACAAGACGGAAGAGCAATCTTTGCTTGTTGCATCCGATGGATGCGAAGAGCAAAGAGAGAATCCTCTGGATGTTTCTCTGAAACAAAGTTATTCTGGTCCTGTCTCTGGAGATCCGCATCTTCTCTCTCTCTCAGCAGAAGGCGAGTTAATATTTTTTCTCTTTCAAACGTATAGATGAAAAGAGAATTGAAAAAATATGAAATCGTCACGATCTCATATTTGATCGAGTTTTGTACTGATCAGAGTGGGTGGACAGATATGACGCAGAGCACTGATTTTCTGTCTACCTTCGCCTGATTTTTAATATTTACCTTTTAGAGAAGTCAAATATCGGAAATGCTGATTCGTTGGAAAGATGCGACGAAAGGTGGATGAGAGAAGCAGAGAATATTGGCTTGGATGCAGGATGAGACTGACAGGTGGAGAGAAGAGGAGAAGATGCAAGGTAGAAACATCTTTTTTGGTGAAAAGGATATCTAACAAAAAATATTCTGACAATCAATTTTTGAACTTTTTTTTATAAACGTTTTACGGCGCATTCCAGAGGTTCTGAACTATTGGTTCACCTATTGAAGTAAAGGCGCTATGGTTTAAATAACTTTCTAATAAAAATAAATATCCCTCAAGCAGCTGCTTTTCACAGAGGTCTGTCAGTTCACAGAAAGTCAGGCCACAGGAGCCTGTCAGTTTAATAGGCCATAAAAAAGGACTGTGATGAAGGCGAGACCTCGGAAAAAAAGACAACACAAACACCCGTGTCTTACCCGAGACTCGAACCCAGGTCCCTTTGATCCGTAGCCAAGCCCATTAACTATAGCATTCCAATTGTAGATTTAATTCTTGATTCAATTGTTTAATTTAATAATGATTCAGTTGTTTAATATTTTGTGTACACAATGGGCTAAATAGCCAGGTTACAAGGAAATCAATGGCCGACAGCTAGTGCACATTGGTTAAGAGACAAGTGCAAGTCTCCCTTCAAGGCAATCCAGCTCGATCTCTAACATGCAGAAGGTAGAGCCCTCCTAAACACATGACAATGGCTTAGCGTCCCATAAGATGGACAGTGAATTATCCAAACCCATCAGTGGAGAAACCCTTCTCGCAGAGGGTAGATCGGGGGTTTAGCGGAAAAAATCCCAAATCTAGATCACTGGAGAATTGAATCTGGGAACGTGAGATGTGGTGGAGGTACAATGTGTGGGAATTATCTGGTGTGTGAATACACGACAATGTTGAAAATTTGCAATGGATGCCTTAAAAAATTTGATCATCGCTGCTGCTTCAATTGCCTTTTTTCCATTAGCACGTTCAAGTGACGTACGAGTAGTGATGTCATCAGTCGATTGGTACCGGTTGTTTAAAAATAGAAAAAAACCTTGATATAATCAAAAATAGGGGCGGGGGCGGCTCAGTCGGTAGCGCGCCAGGCTCGTAATCTGTAGTTCCCAGGTTCGAGTCCGAGCTGGGTCAGCGTTGAGATTTATCTCCGCAAAAATTCCCCGCCCTGCTCACGGTCAGTAGGGGACACCGATGGGCTTGGAAAGGCCGCCGTCCGTCGGATGGGACGTTAAGCCGTGGCCCCGTGTGCGGGAGAGTCATACCCTGTGCACGTTAAAGAACACGCTGGATGGCCTTGACGGGAGGCTACCATCTGTCTCCCAACAGCTGTTCCAGTGGGTCCCCTCCCCCAACCTTCTCTGAGCCTTCGGGGTCCATGTGACCCCGAAGGCTCAGAAATGCACTCGGAATATGCTCTCGGAATGCTCTCAAATGCACTCGGAAATATTGTAAGAGAATTATTTTTTTTATTAGTTTTACCCTATTTCACCCCCCCCCCCCTCCAAATAAAATATGTAATATTTATGTTAAACGCGAAAGAAAAAACAGGGAAAAAAATATGCATTTCGTAATAGTTTGTTATTTATTTCTTAAAAAAATAAATTTTTTATTATAATAAATTATTAACTTTTAAGGTTATAACACATTTAAGGTTCGTTAAAAGTACTATTAATAGATGAATATCTATCGAGAATTTAAAAGAATTGGACAGCTGAGTTTGTACAGAAGTTGGGTTGTTTTACCTCTGAGCGGCACTTTTTTGCACACCATGGGCTAAATGGCCAGGTCACAACGACACCGAAGGCTCAGAGAAGGGGACCTACTAGAACAACTGTTGGGAGACAGATGTCAAGGCCATCCAGCATGTTCCTTAACGTGCACAAAGTATGGCTCTCCCGCATACGAGGCCACGGCTTAATGCCCCATCCGACAGACGGCGGCCTTTCCAAGCCCATAGGGGTCCCCTACTGACCTTGGGCAGACAAGTCCATCGGTGTCTCCTACTGACCTTGGGCAGAGGCGGGGAATTTTGCGGAGATAAATCTCAACGCTGACCCAGCTGTGACTCGAACCTGGGAACTACAGATTATGAGCCTGGCACGCTACCGACTGAGCCATCCCGCTCCAAAGGATCGAATAAGTACTAAGGAAATATTAAAATTTGCGTTTTTTCTGAATCATCCAAGAGTGTGAATTTTCACTTAGAGAGTACAAGGTAAGAAATAACAGAACTTTAATATTCTGAACAATCTATGCCAAAAATGTAACATTTACGTGGACGAGTTTGATGGTCAAAGCTTTCCATTAACAGTTCTTAACTTATTCCAGCGTTAGAGAGCGATATTGGAATTTTATTTTTCGCCTTCATTACTCTCTAACAGTGGAAATTTGAACTAATGGATCATTAGGAAAATTAAAAAAGTAATATTTTATTAGTAGCTATACAACACAAAAACAATTTCTCATTTATCTCTCAAAACAAAATTCACCACCCCCTAGGGATAAAAAAGAGCAAATCATTGCCAGCAACACTCTACCACCAAAGTTTCAAATTTGTACCAAAAATAGATCGTTTGCAATATTTGTTTATAGTTTTAGAATTTCCATCGTTAGAGGGCGCTATTATAGCTACTGGGTGATAAAATGGGAATCGTAATTATTAATACGTATCCAACCAAAAAGAATTTTTAATTCATCTCTAACCGCCACCCCCCTCCCTCCCCCTCAAAAAATGGTGGATATCCACAGACGGACATACAGACAATAAAAGAGCTAAAAACCTACAGAAATATTCATCAATCGCTGTACTGCTAATCTGTAGGAGAGTGATTTTCAACCGGTGTGCCGTAGGTGTGCCGCGAAAATTTTTAAACATCATTAATTAAATTATTTTCGAAAGAAGTCCAAAGTACAATAAGTGTACATATCAAAATTAAAACCTCTTTAAATTGATTATACGAGTATATCATTGTTATAATAAACGTATACATAATATCATCATAATTTAAGTGTGCCGCGGAAGTTTAACTATAGGTTCAAGTGTGTCGTGAGATAAAAAAAAGGTTAAAAACACTGCTGTAGGAGATAGAATAAGACATTAGTCATATTTTACATTCATGATTACTTCTCATTGTAACCAGGTTTTGCATTCCGGAAAGTTCATTTTAATTTACAGAATGCCTCAATTTATTTTATTTACTTGACGCTACACCGTCTGCCTTAAGAGGGAATTCTTCGCAAACTCGCCAACCGAAAGGCCTATTCTGAACACAGAATTATTTTTTCGTTATATAAAGCACACGGCAACTCATCCAATTTTACGAAACGTTACTGGTAATTTGCTTTTGCCTTATGCGCATTTGTTCTTATTATGGAAAGATGAGAAGGTTGTTGCCATGTCTGCATATTCTAAACTGTTAAGTTTCTTATTATTGACACCGAAATGTCCGACGCAGTATCTAATGTCAATAAGATTACTATTACCAAAGTAACGCTTATGAGAGACTTGAAGATAGCCCTAGTGCTAAACTGAATTTTGAAAAAGAACTGCTGGGTGTGGCATAGTGCTTAACCCAGTCAATTTTGTATTACTGTTTCTAAAGCCTATGAAAAACTATGCATCATGCTGACAATTCTTTTTCTTTTCGGATGAGCTTTTTGAATGTGGTCTAGTGGTTCACTTGTCGACCATGAGAGAGCATATTATTATTAAACTTTACGAGAAATTACGCATAATCAAAATTATTCCTAAGTTTCGAAAAAGAGCTTCTGGTGTGGCCTAGTGGTTAAACTGTCTATGAGTTGGTTGGTTTTACCTCTGAGTGGCACTTTTTAAGAAATTTAGCACACAAAGTGCTAAATGACCAATTCACAAGAACTCCAAGGGCTGAGAGAAGGTTGGGGAAGGGGGACCACTTGGATAGCTGTTAGAAGACATTATAACCTCCCATCAAGGGCATCCATCATATTCTTTAAAGTGCATAGCATATGTTTCTCACGCACAGAGGGCAACACGTCTGATCCAATGGAAAAAGGCCGTTCAAACTGATCGGTGTCTCCTTTCTCACCGACGGAAGGGTGTCATCGGAGATAAATCTTAACGCAGGCACAGTTGGGACTCGAACCTGGAAATTATAGATTACGAACCTGACGAGCTACCAACTGAGCTAATCCTCATCCCAAACCGTCCGTGATTGTTCAGGCAATGTTTTCTTAGCAAGATCAAATATTTGCCTTTAATCGTTTATGGGCATCAATTCTAGGCGGAATCCCATCGAACATACTGTATACACCGAAGAGCCAAAACATTATGACCTCCTGCCTAATATGATGTTGGTACTCCACGTGCCGCAAAACAGATCTTATCCGGCGAGGCATGGACGCTACAAGATTTATAAAGGTGCCTTGTGGTATCTAGTACCAATACGTTAACAGCAGATCCTTTAACTCTTGTAAGTTACGTGGTTGAGCCGCCTCAAATCGGATATGCTATTCCAACTCAAACCACAGTTGCTCGATTGGATTGATGTCTGGGAAATTTGAAGGCCAGGGCAATACCTGGAATTCTTCCTCATGTTACGCGAACCATTCTCGAACAATCTGGGCAGTGTGGTATGGCCCATTTTCCTGCTGAAAGAAGGCACTACTGGAGGAGAATACTGTTGCCATGAAAGGATGTACCTGGTCGGCAATAATGTTTCGATAGGTAGTAGACGTCATAGTTTTCTGCACCTGAATGACTAGACCCAGGGTTTCCCAGCAGAACATTGCCCAAAGCATTACACTTCCTCCACCGGCTTCTTTTCATCCCATGGTGCATCCTGGTTCCAACACTTCCCCAAGTGAACGACGCACACGTACCCGGCTGTCCACATGGTGCAACAGGAAACGAGATTCATTGGACCAGACGATCTTCTTCCAATCATTCATGGTCCAGTTTAATGCTCGCATGCCCATTAGTGGCGCTTTCGACTGTGAACCGAGATTAGCATGGGTACTCGGATCGACCTGCGACTACGCAGACCCATTTTCAGCAGGGTTCGATGTACTGTGTGTTGTGACACATTACTTCCGTCACCAGCATTCAAATTACGGGTGAGTTGCGCCACAGTATCCCTTCTGTTGGCTCATACCATACGGGATAGCTTTTGCTCACCTCTAGTATCGATGAGCCGTGGTTGGCCCATGCCTTGCCGGCGGTTCGTGGTTTTTCCCTCCTCGGACCACTTTTTAAAAGTACTAACCACGGCTGACCGTGAGCACCCCACAAGCTTTGCTGTCTCGGAAACGCTCTGACCCCGTCGTCTGGCCATTACAATTTGACTTTTGTCAAACTCACCTAAGTATGCTGCCTTTCCCATCTGGAGAACAAGAATAACACTGATTAACAGAGCTCAATATCGGGTATTATTTACTATATCGTTTCATGACCTTCACACGCGCCGTCGTTTACCTACAGTTGCTTCGATTTGCTTAAAGACGCGCTGGTCATAATGTTTTGGCTCTTCGGTGTATATGATGTTGTGCAAAGGGAAATCCGATGGGCTGATGCATCATAGGTCACAATTACTCTATTATGGAGTGCTTTACAGTCAGCTTGGTTTGACATATCTCCACAGGTATATCATAACCTAATAGCATCCATGCCACGTTGTATTTAGGCAGTTATTTGAGCCCGAAATTGTCCCACAAGGTGAACGGTCATAATTCAGTAACAACTGAATGCATTAGATATTGGCGAAGTGTGTATGGCAGCTTTGGTAGCAACATTAGACAATGATATTGGACAGTTCATGCGTCGACGCTTCACACAACTCGATGACTGATTGAAATCTCAATTACTTGTGAATAAACCAATGATCGTAAATCATTTATTAATTGGCCAGTAATCTCACGGATCACTGGTTGATTGACAAGTTAGTGATGTCTCGATCAACCAATAATCTCTGTTGATGTATCAGCTACGCAATCTCACTGTCTCAGTTGCTTTCAAAGCTACCATGTACGATTTCACACTGACATGAAACACTTGCATTATACGGAATGCTCCAAAAAAGCACTTGATTTTAAATGAAACAAAAATTTAATGAATCATGATATTAGTGTAAAACGAAATAATCGGAGGATACTTAAAAAATTGAATACTTTGTTCCATGTTCGCAGTGATAAACTAAATTTTCAACTAAAGATTGTCATCTAAAAATGTAGATGGTAATTCAGCGTGTAGGGGCGGGGAGGGGCGCTCAGTCGGTAGCCGCCAGGCTCGTAATCTGTAGTTCCCAGGTTCGAGTTCCAGCTGGGTCAGAGTTGAAATTTATCACCGCAAAATTCCCTGCCCTGCCCACGGTCAGTAGGGGACACCGATAGCCTTGAAAAAGCCGTCGTCCGTCGGATGGGACGTTACGCCGTGTCTCCGTGTGCGAGAGATCCATACCTTGTGCACATTAAAGAACACGCTGGATGGTCTTAACTGGAGGCTACCATCTGTCTCCCAACAGCTGTTCCAGTGGGTCCCCTCCCCCAACCTTCTCTGAGCCTTCGGGGTCCTTATGACCTGGCCGTTTACCCCATATTGTGCAAAAAAGTGCCGCTCAGAGGTAAAACAACCCAACCCAAATTCAGCGTGCATTCAACAACAAGAAAACCATTTTTCGTATAATATTGCCTGATGTTTGAGGAGAAACCAGATGTAATGGTTAATCCGATTGATTTATGGTTAGAGCTATAGCTAGTATTAAGGATCAGGCATTACAGACTAGGAGGAGGAGGTTGAATCAGTCTATAGCGCGCCAGGGCTATCATAATACATGTAATACATATAATCATATATAATATAATACATATACATATAATCATATAATACATATAATAATAATACATATAATCATATATCATAATATACAATTCCTAGGTTCGAGTCCCACCTGTGTCAGCTTTTAGATTTATCTCTACAACCCCCCCCCCCCCCCCCTGCCTTGGTCATAAAGGGGACGTCGATGGGCTTGGGAAGGACTTCGGATGGGATATTAAGGGGTAATTCCGTGTGCATGACAGCCATATTCTGTACACGTTAAAGAACACACTGGATGGACTTGACGGGAGAATTCCATGTGTCTCCTAACAGCTGTCAAGTTGGTTCCCTTCCCTCAACCTTCTCTGAGCACTTGAGTTCCTTGAGACCTGGTCATTTAGCCCATTGTTCTACAAAGGTATCTTTCAGGGATTAAACATCAACATCTTGAGGAGGTGGGGAGTAGCTGAAAAGGGTTAACACCGTTAAAGATGATTATACGTGTCAAACCTCACGTAGACTTTTCCTTCTTATTAATGATTGGCTACCTTTCACGATTTACAAAGCATTTAAAATTACACCGACTTTTGAGACACACTCTATAAACCAGTGTTTCAGAAATGAGTTCTTTAACATCCAAGAGGGCCACAGCAACATATTGCAGGCTGCAAAAATGTCCTGAAAAGTTCTTTAAAAAAGTTATTTGTTTCTCCTTTAAAAACTGATACTTAGCGACGAAATACAATAAACAATATTTGATGCAAAATTTATTGATAGGGTCGAAATTTGAAACAAATATTAAAATGGACTGCCGGGTTATTTTAATGCCTATCAAGCCTACAATTTCTGTAATTATTAACATTCTCGTTATAACACTATTATACTCTAAATCCAATTGTCCGTTTCTTTTTTCATCATCATCATCATCATCATCATCATCATCGTCGTCGTCGTCGTCAAGCATTCATGGGCTACGGGGAGGGGCTCAGTCGGTAGCGCGCCAGTCTCGTAATCTGTAGTTCCCAGGTTCGAGTCCCCGCTGGGTGAGCGTTGAGACTGATCTCCGCAAAACTCCCCGCCCTGCCCACGGTCAATAGGGGACACCGATGGGCTTGGAAAGGCCGCCATCCGTCGGATGGGACGTTAAGCCGTGGCCCCGTCTGCGGGAGAGCCATACCCTGTGCACGTTAAAGAACACACTGGATGGCCTTGACGGGAGGCTACCATCTGTCTCCCAACAGCTATTCCAGTGGATCTCCACCCCAACCTTCTCTGAGCCTTCGGGGTCCTTGTGACCTGGCCATTTAGCCCATGGTGTGCAAAAAAGTGCCGCTCAGAAATAAAACAACCCAACCCATGGACTACGGAGGTCCAACCAGACTGTGCAATTTAGTTCTCCAAACACATCTATCCTGCGCAATATCTTCTGCATCTTGCCACTGTAGACCATTTCTAACAAGGTCCTGTTTGCCATTTTCTGCCCACCACATCCTAGGTCTCCCACTCTTTCTGAGGTCTTTAGACACACTGTTCATAACCCTATTTGCTAATCTATAATTATGCATATGGGCAACATGGCAAAACCAATGGAGTCTCTCTTTGCACAATATGCTGCTCAAAGGAGGTCCTTTGCCTAGCCTCATCATTATTTACAAAATCAAACCACCTAATGCCCAAGATACTGCATAAGCATCTAGAATCAAAAGCATCAAGTTTCCTGTTATCTTGTTTACACAGCGACCAAGTTTCACTACCATAACTAACTCTAGAAAGAAGGAAACTATTATACAGTCTAAGTTTGGTCTTTAGGTGTATACGACTATTTCCCCACACTCTCCACAGATTCTAAAAAATCCTTTTTAATAAGAAAAAATATTTCAAGCCTCGAAAAATCTTGGAAATAATTGGCTTGATCATTGGAAAAGTTCGTGAACCACTGTTATAAAAAACCTTTGCCGGTTTTTGTTGATTTGAAATCCTCTTCAAACATGCTATTTGCCGTCGAGATCTGATAAAAGGCTATCAATATGAAATACCTTAGCAGAAGACAACCACAAACTTAAAAGATAGACCTCTATTCGAAACCATCTCTGTTTGCTAAACACCGAACCATATTAATCGCTCGGCCATAAAAAAAAAATTAAAAAAAATTTATTTTGCCAAAATATAGCGAGTATGGTTTGCAGTCTGTGGCTGGTCTTCAAACAGTTTCTAATCAGCTCGAATTCGATTTCGAAGAAATTCGAGAATTAATAGAATTCTGATCTAAAATGTCTTTCATCAACTGCTAAATCTATAAAGAATTAAGAAAGAGCAAGTAAAAATGCCTTTACTTTCTATGTTTGAAAAAAAATCTATCATTTTAAGAAAACAATAAGTTATCGCATTAGAACTGTCAGTATTTAGCTTTTAAAATAAATTACCCTCAAGCGTTTGCCACAGACGTCTAACAGAAGATTATCAGTTTAATACGCCGTAGAGAAGATCTGTGAGAATGGCGAGACCTCAGCAGAAGGTTGGGTTGTTTTAACTCTGAGAAGCACTTTTTTTTGCACAGAACGGGCTAAATGACCAGGTCACAAGTACCCAAAGGGCTTAGAGAAAGTTGGGGAAAGGGGACACCTGTTAGGAGACAGAGGTTAGGACACCTGTTAGGAGACAGAGGGTAGCCTCCTGTCAAGGGCATGCAGTGTGTTCCTTAGCGTGCACAGGGTATGGCTCTCGCGCACACGGGAGTACGTCTTTACATCCCATCCGACGGACGGTAGCCTTTCTAAACTCATTACTGTCCTCTACTAACCAAATGCAGGGGTGGGGGGAGTTGCGGAAACAAATCTCAACGCTGGCCCAGGTGAGACTCGAACCTAGTACCTGCGAATTACGATCATGTCGCGCTACCGACTGAGCTACCCCACCAGCCTCACACAGAGGAAAGTAACATCCATTCCCTATCCAGGGCTCGAACTCGGTTCTATTTGATCAGGAGCCAAGCACGCTAAAGAAAAAAAAAATCAAAACTCTATTCTCAAATGCCTCATGACAACCTTAACTCTCCAAACACCTGCAAACAAAAGAAGTATAATAATAATAAATACAAGATAAAAAAAGAGGAAAAAAGGTACACAGATATGGCAACACTTACAAGCGAGTTGTCACCAGATGAGGAAGATGATTAAGGAAACCTTTGTCGGCCACAATGCGGGAGTGAGAACGTCACGTCCAGTGTCTGGACACAGGATGAACGGAAGCTTTAGGGTGTCAGGGGGTAAGAAGTGAGAAAGACGGAGTCAGAACAGGAGGTGGAACAGAGGAGTTGCTTATATAGAAGGGCTGAGGCGACGTATCGCACTCTCCCCGCCCACGGAACCAAGGGGATCGAGATGGTGGCGCCACCAGACGGTGAGCAGGGCTTCTCCAACTTCCGCTCCTAGTGCTCTTGAGGATGGGGCTTCGCTGCTGGGGAAAAAGAGATGCCAGTTCCAGAAGTTTTCACTGATACTCTACTTACAGAGGAAGATTTTTATTTTTTGTTACTTCAATGCCACTGTATTATCACCTCAGGGTAAAGGATTAAAATTGTAATTGAAGGATTTATTTCACGGCTGGTACCAAGAAACATGGCGAAGTACATTTGAATCAAAGTGATCTGACATTTCGTTATTAGCAGACGTATTAAAATAATTTATTCATTATAATTACATTTTTAATTGCACTTCTTGAAAAATATACGAAGTCTGGCAAACACAAAAAGAAATTTCGTCAATAAAATTTTAATTTTTTTTTTGAAAAATTGCAGAAATCGAAGGTTGTTTGTCTCCTATTAAAATACTCCCCTTTGGCCTTAATACCCTTTACCATTATCGTTTTCTGTGCTTCGAAACATTTTTGAAATTCCTCCTCTGGGAATTCTTTTTAGGGGATCTGTCGTATGACTCTTTGATGTGCTCCACATTGCAAAATGGGTCTATCTCATGAGGGGGAGAGTCCCATCGTTGTGATTTGATTGTGGCCCAAAAATTGCTTCACTGATAACGCTGAAGGAGAATTGCCGCGATTAAGCAATATGGCAACCTTCGTGTCACGTGACACGAGGTTTCCAGATCACTAATTTCTAAAAAAAATCGTTGCCAGATATTTTTTCTGACTTCTGTAATCAACCATAGTGTTCGGATACTTGTTTGAGCGACTGCAGCCTCCCCACAAGGCCATCCAGTGGGTTCTTTAACGTACACAGGATATAGCTCTATCGATATGGGCCACGGCTTTACGTCGCATCCGATGGACGGCTGCTTTTTCAAGTCCATCGGTATCTCCTTTCTCACCGAGGGCAGGGCGAGTTATTTTGCGGAGATAAATCTCTACTCTGCCCGAGCTGGGACTCAAACCTGGGAAGAAAGATCATAATTAAATCTATTTAAATCTCGATTTTCAACATTATTCGTTCAGTAGTTAAAGAGTTATTGAAGCTAGAATATTTCACAACAGTTATGCGCAGTAGTAAAAATATGTGTGGAAGGTAAGATTTCAGCAGGAAAACAGCATAAACATTCATGCCTTATCCGAGGATCGATTCCTTTGACCGAATATATTTAAATATACACCGAAGAGCCAAAACATTATGATCACCTGCCTAATATGATGTTAGTCCTCCACGTGTCGCCAAAACAGCTATTTCCCGCGAGGCATGGACGCTACAAGATTTCTAAACGTGTTTTGTGGTATCTGGTACCAACACGTTACCAGCAGATTCTTTAACTCTTGTAGGTTACGTGGTTGACTTTCCGCGAATCAGATATGCTGTTCCAACACAAACCATAGTTGCTCGATTGGATTGATGTCTGGGAATTTACAGGCCAGGGCAATACCTGGAAGTCTTCCTCATGTTCCGCGAACCATTCTCGAACAATCCGAGCAGTGTAGCATGGCGCATTATCCTGCTGAAAGAAGGACTACTAGAGGGGTATACCGTTGCCATGAAAGGATGTACCTAGTCTGCAATTATGTTTAGGTAGGTGGGGTAGAGTCATAGTTTCCTGCACATGAATGATTAGATCCAGGGTTTCCCAGCAGAATATTGCCCAAACTTCCTCCACCGGCTTGCTTTCGTCCCATGGTGCATCCTGGTGCCAACATTTCCCCAGTAAACGACGCACACGTACCCGACCATCCACATGATGCAACAGGAAACGAGATTCATCGGACCAGACGACCTTCTTCCAATCATTCAAGGTCCAATTTTGATGCTCGCATGCCCATTGTAGGCGCTTTCGACGATGAACCGAGGTTAGCATGGGCACTCGGAGCGGCCTGCGGCTACGCAGCCCCATTTTCAGCAGGGTTCGATGTACTGTGCGTTGTGACACATTACTCCCGTCACCAGCATTCAAATTACGGGCGAGTACGTCACAGTATACCTTCTGTTGTCTCGTACCATACGGAATAACCTTTGCTCACCTCTAGTATCGATATGAGCCATGGCCGCCCCACACCTTGCCCGCGGTTCGTGGTTTTTCCTTCCTCGGACCACTTTTTGAAAGTACTAACCACAGCTGATTGTGAGCACCTCTCCCCCCCCCCCCCCCACAAAAAAAAAAAAAAAAAAAATCCTTGCCGTCTTAGAAATGATCTGACCCAGTCGTTTGGCTATTATAATTTGGCCTTTGTCAAACTCACTTAAATCCGCTGCCTTTCCTACCTGAAGAACAAGAATAACACTGATTAACAGAATATGACGAAAGCGCCTTTATATCACGGTAAAAAAAGAAATCGCTATTGACGTCATCGAATAAAAGAAAGGCAGACGTTGTGAACGCCATCTATATTCATTTGCTAAGATGATCTATTTGATTTTGAATTCAATTAAGGATCGTCTTTTGATTCTTCTTTGAAAAGCAACTGATAGCTGGCAGCGAATAATAATTGCCGAGAAGTTTAATTTCAGGCGCCAGGTCAGTATGTTGCATTCTGAAAAAGAGAAAAATCGAAATTGTTATCAGCTTGAAAGAGGAATCGTGACGCCAATCTGATTAAGGGGCATTGTGATGAAGTCGTGCATCGCTAGGAGCCGACTCCTCTGCCAGGGTGCTCGGCGTCGGTCAAGGGAAGCTCGAACCCCACATGGTTCCATTGTGCTCCAACTCTTTTGAGCTTATCTCTTATTTGAGAAGCAAATACCCCAGAGCGATTTCAAAGCGGCGATTGTATTGCTTTGTAGATCTTTGACGAGCAAAATGGATGAAATGAATCAACTCTGTTAAAACCGAGAACGCTTATCGAGTTGCCGAATATTTTACTAGTTTCCTTTTAATGCACATGTTCAGATAATAGAAATGCTTTCATTTCGTTTACTACCCTTGTTTGAAATGCAAAAGTTTTAACCGCTGTCGAATACAAAGAAGTAAAATTTAAGTTTGCAAAAATAATAAGATATTTTAAACGGAGATGTAATCGTGAGAGAGAAAAGAAGTTTTGGAAGAAAATGGTAGAACAATTTTCTTCCCGACACGTTACCGAGAAACCGTAAGTTCGAATCCCACTTACGGTGAAATTAAATTTTTTCAGCTATTTTATGAGTCCCAAGGGCGGAGGGTGACTCAGTCAGTAGAGCGCCAGGCTCTAAATCTGCAGTTCCCAGGTTTGAGTCCCACCTGGGCCAGCGTTGAGAATTATCTCCTGCAAAATATAACGCCCTGCCCTCGGTCAGTAGGAGACACCGATGTGCTTGGAAAGGCCGCTGTCCATCCGATGAGACATTAAGCCATGGCCCGTGTGCGGGTTGGGTTGTTTTACCTCTGAGCGGCACTTTTTTGCTCACCATGGGCTAAATGGCCAGGTCACAAGGACCCCGAAGGCTCAGAGAAGGTTGGGGAAGGGGACCTACTGGAACAGCTATTGGGAGACAGATGGTAGCCTCCCGTCAAAGCCATCCAGCGTGTTCTTTAACGCGCACAGGGTATGGCTCTCTCCCGCACACGGGGCCACGGCTTAACATCCCATCCGACGGTCGGCGGCCTTTCCAAGCCCATCGGTGTCCCCTACTGACCATGGGAAGGAGCGGGGAGTTTTGCGGAGATAAGTCTCAACTCTGACCTAGCTGGTACACGAACCTGGGAACTGCAGATTACGAGCCTGGCGCGCTACCGACTGAGCCCCCCCCCCCGTGTGCGGGAGAGCCATACCTGGTGCACGTTAAAGAACACGCTGGATGACCTAGCCATTTAGCCTATTGTGGGCAAAAAGTACTGCTTAGAGGTAAAACAACGCAATCATGAGTCCCATGTCCACAGGACATCTGGTCATTTTTTTTTTCAATTCAATTTATTTCACACTTTTGATACATTACAAACATGTAATTTAAAACTTATAGTAACGAAAGGAATAAATATTTTTCTTTTACAAAGTAAACAGACATTTTTGAAAGTGTAAAATTCAAAACTCCACATGAGCCAAAGCTCGTTTGTGGAGATATTAGATTAAGAAAACATAAAATATTGTAAACCAACACTACCAACTTATTTAACACTGACATATAATAAACTCGTTAACATTATGACTCAAAATGTGTATTTAGACACTATAATCATGCAAGGCATAATTAGTATAACAAATTTTCTACCTTTTGCTCAAGTATCCATTTCATAATTAATTTTTTAAAAAGATAAAGATTTCTTTCATTCTTTATGTTGTAAGGTAAACTATTGAATATTTTAGGAGCCAGGCATACATGATGTTCTCAAAAAGCAGTTTGTCTAGGAGTAATCACATTTAAATGTACAACTGTTGAAAGTCTGGTATTTTTATTGAAAACTTTTTACATTTGAATCATCCCAATTTTTGATAATATATGTTAACAAATGGTAAATATATAATTTTCGTACTTGTAAAATTTGTAAAGAAGTATAATAATTTTGGATGCTATCAAACTTTCGTTTCTTGAGCATGCACCTCAACGCATAGTTTTGAAGATTCTGAATAGGTCTCCAATTTGATTCATAAAGGCCACCCCATGAAATAATACCATATTCCAAATAAGATTTATCCACGAATTGTAAATTATTTTTAACATGGACAAATTCAAAAAACTTCTAATAAAATATATTACTACTGAATTATAGATTTAACGCCGTGAATGATCAAAATATTAAATTCCATCATTTGAAACAACTTGATTGTCTGTTTTTCGACATTGATGGCGCCACGAACGAATCCAATAATATGCGGGAAATTCTATAAGCCTCATTAACTTCGTAGTTAGTAATATTTACTATGGTGTAGTGGCAGCACGCCAGGCATCTTAATGGAAAGCGTGGGTACGAATCCCACTCATGGTAAACCCAAATTTTTATTAGCTAACTATTTCATAAACTATTCTTTTATTTTTATTGGAGAGAAAGAAATGGAAAATTGTTTTATATCCTACATCACTCAAACGTCAGGAGGTTTCATTACATAAGGAAGTCGTTACGATTGGCATATAAGTTGTTGGAAAGATTTGGATCTGTTGGCATATGGAAATTGGAAGGCTGAGGAGATACGGAGGAAGCATTCTTTTGAAAAATTCGTTCGCCACAAACCAACTAACGATGCAAACTGACACGTGACAAGTGAAAACCAATAGGATGAAAAACTCATCCATATACGTTCGAAAGTCCTTAAACCGGAAGTGCACCTCATTCTAATAAGAGCAACCCCCCACGTATCATCGTTTGAGTTATGGCTACTCTTTGCAGAGAGAATTCATTTCCGCCTGACTATGTGATTGGTTACCATTTGAAAAACGTCACTTGCCCCGAAGTCATTTCGCGCAATTGATGCGGAGGCTGCAGATGTTGATTTTTGTGGTCGGAGCGTTTGCCGCCGACGTACGTGAGCGAGAAAGTAAATGGTGTGTGTTTTTACACACCTCTTATAGATCGCGTTGTTGACTCTGCGAGCGTCTCGTCGTTTGTTACCTTTCATATCTAAAGTTTGTATCCGGATTAAGCATTCCTGATCTATGCTAAAGGAAACAGGATGAAAATTGTGCCCAGTATCCAATGCTATTAGGTCACTCGGGTGTTGCGTGTTAATGGACTTGGGGAAAAGGTCCTCTCCTCTATTCCTGCGTTGAGTTTTTATCCTCTTATTCTTCCTTTGCCCTCGATAAAGAAGAATATAGCATCAATGGGTTTTGAAAAGAAGCCGTCCTCGGTTGGAACGTTAAGCCGTGGTTCCGTGTGCAGATGAACCATACTCTGTCCGCATTAAAAAACACACTGGACAGTCTTGTTAAAGAGGGCTTTTCAGCAGTTTCTTAACACACTGTACACTGATTTCCTCTTCCCCACCTATGAACTTTTGGGACCTTTATAACACGGCCTTAATCCACAAGATATTTCGCGGGGGTGGTTCAATCAGTAGCTCACTAGGGTTGTAATCTGCAGATCCCAGGTTCGAGTCCCACCTGGGTCAACAATGAGATTTATCTCCGCAAAACTCCCCACCATACCCTCAATCAGCAGGGGACACTGATGGGCTAGAAAATGTCGTTTTTCATCGGATGTGACGTTAAGCCGTGGCCCGTGTTCGAAAGAGCTATAGCTTGTGCACCTTATGGATGGTCGTGGAGGGAGACTATCATCTATATCCTATCAGCTGATGGTGGGTCCACCAACCATTCTCTGAACCCTCGGGGTCTTTGTAACCTGGCCATTTAGCACAATGTGCGCAAAAAAAGTACCGCTCAGAGGTAAAACAACCCAACCCATAATCCACAAGGTGCGATAAAAATGCCGCTCAGATGTAAAACCGACTCACCCAATGAGTATAGCGCAATTTGATTTTTTTCAGACAAACGACTGCCAATCAATCTACCAGCAACACAAGCAAAAGGGATGAAATAATGTTGCACGATGTACAACAAAATCATATCGCAAAAGTACAGTAATTCGTAATGTTTTGCTTTTAATTCAATGCTGTTATGCGGAACTGGTTCGTTTAGCATGCTACGGTATTTTCAAATTCCAGTCAGAAGTTCCTTATCAGAAGATACCCTGATTATGCAGATGATCAAATATATTAGCAATCACATTTAATTGAAGAGGAGGAAGCTGAATCAATAGCGTGCTGGGCTCAAAATCTGATGTTCTCAATTTCGAATCGTAACAACCATTGAGCTTGGAAAGGCTTGCCTTCCGTCAGATGGAGCATTAAGTCGTGTGGCCTCGTGTACAAGAGAGCCATACCCTGTGCACATTAAAGAACAGGCTAGATGACCTTGACGGGAAGCTTCCATCTGTCTCCCAACAGCTGTTCCAGTCGGTCTCCTCACCCGAACTTTCTCTGAGTCGTTGGGAGTCATGAGATCATTCCATTTAGCTCAGTGGTTCTCAACCTTTTATGTTTCACGTACAGTCGCTCAAAAAAGTATCCGAACACTATGGTTGATTACAAAATTCAGAAAAAATATCTAGCAACGATTTTTTTTTTATAAATTAATGATCTGGCAACCTTCGTGTCAGGTGACACGAAGGTTGCCAGATCCTTGTATAGATAGATAAAACTATAGTTATAATATAACAATGATTATTTTTACTTTGTTACTAGATCTAACGACTTTTGAGCTCTCACGGCGTACCCCACGTTGAGAACCCCTAATTTAGCTCTTGTGTGCAAAAAGTGTCGCTCCGAAGTAAAAAAAAACCAATCTTCCACCATGGACTTACATTGTTGGCTACACTGAGTAGTAATATTATATTTAAAAATAAATTATTTTAGAATTTATTTGGGCTATCGAGGTAAAAGGGGGATAAATTGTTATTTCTCTCCCCATTAAAACTTCTAATCAGCTTTAAAAGAGATTCATTCAGTGCATCTACGTTATAGCGTTTTTTTTTTCGTTTCCTTAACTAACTGCTTTTCTTGCAAGTGAGGCAGGCGTGCAAAGAAACCTACATTACAGGATGATAACTCGTTCTCTCGTGGCAGATGAATAGCACAGAAACGGATACGTTGAGGCGCAAAAACAATTACTTTACAAACAAAATGGATCTCTTGAAACGAAGACTTTTCCGATCATTTTAGAAATTCAAGACCAATGAAACAGACTGTTATTAAGATTTAAATATTTGAAAAAAAAAAACATTTCCAGAAAATTTCCTCTGTTTCGCACTGTCAAATTTATTATCCGTTTTTTCTTATTGATTGATTGCCAAGTATCCAGTTTCAATGCAATAAAAGCGAATTATATACGCTGGATTCCAAAACTCTTTCAACTATAGAATCCAACCAACATCTACCAAAGCATTTTCTCATTAATATCCTCCCCAGAAATGCCTCAGATTTACTTAAGTTTCATTCTCTGTTTTTTTTTTTCTTCTTTTCTTATCCTCATCAATTCTCTTTGTATTCACTTCTTCCTCATTGGGACTTTCTGAGTCCCAATGAGGAAGAACTGAGATTTTTCTCATCTCGTTGGACTTTTCTACAATGGCACATACTCAGTGTCATTTCGTGGTGGCGAAGATTTCGTATTTCTTTACACCAGAGAAGCATTGTGCGTAACTGGAAAGGCTACGTACAGTCGCTCAAAAAAGTATCCGAACACTGTGGTTGATTACAAAATTCAGAAAAACTATCTGGCAACGATTTTTTTAGAAATTAGTGATCTGGCAACCTTTGTGTTTGAGCGACTGTACCTACGCAGTTGACTTTTCACAGTTCTCCTGTAACTTGCAGTTCTTTAGTTTCACTTATTACGTAAATACTGTTTGCGTCATTAGACATATAATAATATTCGGGAAGGGGGACTCAGTCGGTAGCGTGCCAGGCCCGTAATCTGCAGTTCCTAGATTCGAGTCCTGTCTCGGCCTGCGGTTGAGATTTATCTCCGCAAAAATTCTGCTCCCTGCCCTCTGTCCGTAGCGGACAATGATGAACTTGGAAAGGCCGCCATCCGTCGGATGGGACTTTAAGCCGTTACCCCGTGTTCGGGAGAGCCATACCCTGTGTACGTTAAAGAACACGCTGGATAGCCTTGATGCGAGGCCATCATATTTCTCCTAACTGCTGTCTAGTAGGTCTCTCTTTTCTCCGCCATCTCTGAGCCCTGGAGTCCTTGTGAACTGATCGTTTAGCCCATTGTGTACAAAAAAGTGCTGCTCAGAAGTAAAAAAATCCAAACCATATAATATTACAGCAACTAAGTTTTTAACAACTACTACACTGTATACGTTTCCTGTTGACAAGAGTACAGAGGAAAATTTGTCGTTAGCCTGGTGTTTATCTGAACCCATGAACTCCTAATGATATATCAGGTGCTCTGACCATTGTGTTACCAGTGTTGATCAAGATCTCTATTGTGGACGTTAATCCTCATCACCATAGGGGCTGCCGCTAGCATCTCTCTTTTCACTTCAGGCGAAGGCTCTATTATCGTAGCTCTTCCTAGGTAATGTACACAAGACCAGACTTGCTCTATAGGAAATAGGACTAACATCTCATTTTACGTGAACTGTTGCTATGTATTATTAATAACGACTCCATTTTACGTCAATAGGAAACTAACTTCGAAACTCTAACTTCTAAAATAAGCCATTTATGGTAAAACGTGTGAATTAAAGATCTCAATCAAATTTACATAAATCTCGATTTTCAGCAGTAATAGCAGGTATACAAAAAGTTATGAAAGCTGCAATATTTAACATCAGTATCGCATTGCTATGAAGTATAGTTGCTCAAAAAAATTAAACATTAATACGTAAAATCGACTTGATAACCTTTCAGTTTAATTCAGATTAAAACGAATGCAATGGCCTTTAAACTTTAACAAAATTAGAGTGTATTTTTAGCAGTTTTTATAATGATTTACAATATTTGTTAATTCCGAGTGATTTTTATAGAACGAGTAAAGTTATTGTTTAATATTCTAGCTATTATAACTCTTCAAATATTGGACAAATGTTGTTCGTAAACAAGATCTACAAAGATTTCACTGTATATTTAATTTATCCTAAAGTCGCATTTTTCCATGAAAAGCTTATTTAAAAAGTTATCAATTTCTGAATCTGATTTCCTATTGATAGATACAACAGGACTGTTTCTAAAGCAAATGTGGCCACTAAATTGTATATGTAATCACCAGTCATAATATTAGCATAGAAAGTTCACTTAGATGCCTAGCTGATAATTGATAGTCGTTTGATTGATTAAGTCATAATAATAATAAATACCCTTCAAGCAGCTGCTTGCCATAGAGATTTGACAGGAGCCTGTCAGTTTAATGCGCTATAGTAGAAAGTCTGTGAGAATGGCGGGACCTCAGTAGAAAAACAACGCAAACATCCATGCCTTACCTGGGGCTCGAACTCAGGCCCCTTTGATCAGTAGCCAAGCGCGTTAACCACTCGGCCAAAAAAATTTATCTTGTCTCTGAGCGCTTTTGAGGGCGTTTTTTAGGTTACTATAATCACGTTCTATGGTATTGAGCTACAGTGGGACATTTCTGGAAAAGAGGGAGGGAATGTTAGGGAGAGGGAGGGATTTCTTTGGGAGTTTATGGAGCATTGGTTTGGAGAGTTCACCTGACCTTTGGGTCACTTCCGGTTTGTTCTTTGGGTCACTTCCGGGTCATCTAGGACCTTTTGAGGCTTTATTTATACTGCGGACCACTGGGGCATCAGGGATAACTTTGGGGCTTTTTGGGTAATCTCTGTTTTTTGGAAGGGTCACTTTAATATCTGTTTGTTTAACTTTTGCCTCTAAATGTGGATTATAAAATTTGTGTTTTAAAATTATTCAATAGTTATTGGAAAGAGAGCCATTCATTTATGATAAACTTCGATGCGACAGGCTGTAAGTTTTCGAAACCCTAATGTAGAACACTTTATGAGTGTTTATGACAACCATCAGTGGTTATATCGTTGAACGCATTTTGCATTGTGCGCGCGTCATCGGTTTATCTTTTTCCCAACTCATAAAACAAATCGAAGCAGTCTCTAATCTCCCTAATGATGAACTAAGAAGTTGCTTTAACCGTTGCTCGTTAGCCACTTAAGCTAAGTCTAGCCTGTTGTTGTTTTAAAGAAGACCGTGCAGGGCGCCTTCACCATGTGACTGTCATCTCAACCTTCATCTTATGCCACTGGAGACTTACGTCGCTTTCTTGTTGCCATCACAACGCGAATCTGATCGGATGACGCCTGAAAATACTCTTCTTCAGCCATTTAGCGTAATGAGTCCGTAGCGAACATTTTACCTACTTGGCCAATCTTGTCACAACTGCTTAATGGCCCCGACCTAGTCGTAAACCGCAAGCTGGCGAACTTCTGAAAACAATCAGGAGAGTAGCAGGATTTGCGGATGAAAGCAGAACGTATACTCTTCATGGGGAGAGGAAGAAAGAGTAAGGATATTTATAGATATTCGGAGCTGAAAGAAAAAGAAAGATATGGTATCTGTTCAGTCAAGCATAATATCTTCGAAGAAGAAAAACTGAAAGCGAAGATTGAGATAATTTTCTTCGTTCTGAGTTGCACTTTATTGCTGCACAATCGACTGATTAAACAGGTCACAAGGACTTCAAATGTGGGCATCGGCATACGTTACTGGAGTTGAGGATCGGGTCGTTTCACATCTGAGCGGCACTTATGAGCACAAAATAGACTAATTGGACAGATCACAAAACCGCAAGGGCTCAGCGATAAGTAAGGAAACCACTATTTGGGTTGGGTTATTTTACCTCTGAGCGGCACTTTTTTTGCACACCATGGGCTAAATGGCCAGGTCACTTGGACCCCGAAGGCTCAGAGAAGGTTTGGGGAGGGGACCCACTGGAATAACTGTTGGGAGACCTCTCGTCAAGACCATCCAGCGTGTTCTTTAACGTGCACAGAGTATGGCTCTCCTGCACACGGGGCCACGGCTTAATGTCCCATTCTATGGACGGTGGCCTTTCCAAGCCCATCGGTGTCTCCTACTGACCGTGGGCAGGGCGGGGGATTTTGCGGAGATAAATCTCAACGCTGACCCGGCTGGACTCGAACTTGGGAACTACAGATTACGAGCCTGGCGCGCTATCGACTGAGCCACCTCCGCCCCTAAGGAGACCACTAAACAGCTCGTAAGAGACAGATGGAAATTTCCCGCTACTGTATTCTCTGACATGCACAGGTTATGGCTCCCTGCCCATGGGAATACGTCCTAAAGTCCTCACCCAACGGACGGCGACCCTTTCAAGCCCTTTGATGTCCCCTTTTTCCTCAGAGGGTAAGATGAAGGTTGAAATTGAGGAAAGAAGATACTATTTCATTTATCTCGAAAAGATAACATATGAATGAATGTGTTTTTTTAATCTTGATTTTGTTCATTCATATTATTGATATTACAAATGATATTTACATATGGCGCAAAAAAACAATAACCTTAACTATAAGAGTGAAGGATGTAAAAAAAATAAAAAATAAATTACCCCTCAAGCAGCTGCTTGCCATAGAGGTCTGACAGGAACCTGTCGGTTTAATTCGCTATAGAGAAGATCTGAAAGACAACACAAACAGTCCATGCCTTAACCGAGGCTCGAACCCAGGTCTCTTTGATCAATCGCCAAACATGCTAACCACCGGTCACTGGAACGGCATGAATCATCATCATCATCATCATCATCATCATCATCATCATCATCATCATCATCATCATCATCATCATCATCATCATCATCATCATCATCATCATCATCATCATCGTCGTCGTCGTCGTCGTCGTCGTCATCATCATCATCGTCGTCGTCGTCGTCGTCGTCGTCATCATCATCAAGCAGCCATGGGCTACGGAGGTTCAACCAGACCGTGCAGTTTAATTCTCCAAGCATATCTGTCCTGAGCTACATCTGCTGCATCCGGCCACTGCAATCAATTCTAACAAGGTCCTGTTTGACATTGTCTGCCCACCGCATCCTAGGTCTCCCCCTCTTTCTGAGGCCTTTGGGCACACTGTTCATAACCCTATTCCCCAATCTATAATTATCCATACGGGCAACATGGCCAGACCAGCGGAGTCGCTCTCTGCACAATATGCTGCTTAAAGGAGGTTGCAGACTCCTCTGCCTAACCTCATCATTACTTACAAAATTGAACCACCTAATGCTCAAGATACTGCGTAAGCATCTACAATCAAAAGCATCTAGTTTCCTGTTATCTTGTTTACAAAGCGTCCAAGTTTCAATATCATAACTAACACATTATATTAATTATTTTTTCTTATTAATTAAATGTTTGGAATTTTAATCGTATGGGAGAAATCAAAGAGGCGATAACGACCCCACCTTTCCGGTGCGCATGATTAGAAGATTCAGAGTATTTTTGGAGAGGGTGACTCACTGGAGAACTCTTAGAAGGCAGTTGAACGTCTCTACAAGACTCTCTTGCATATGGGATGCGGCTTACAATGCCATCAAATAGATCATAATCTTCAAGAGCAGTGGAGCTCACTTTTCTCAAAGGGCACAAGCTCAGAAAATATTGACGACAGCAACCACCATTCCACAGTGACAACACTTTTGCCTTGCATTCAGCTTTAGAATGGAAAAGAAATTTATTTCTAAAATTTATCGAATACAGATCCAATGGATAACTATTCAACTAACATCATCAATATTAACAGCTTCAATACTAAATTTTCCAGTTTCCAAAAATTCATCTCGACTAATTACACAATCATTTCACAACGATAAGTGGCCGAGTGGTTAGCGCGCTTAGCTACTGATCAAAGGGATCTGACTTCCTCGCATTTCCGAATTCTACTGCCTGAAATAGCCCTATTGTTTAACTCTCCAGCACAGGTATGTTAAAGTTTGACCTTTGACCTCAAAGGACCCACCGCATCCGAAATTGAACAAAAATACTGAAATCTACGATATAAAATTCCTCTAAGCACCATTTTTAACCTGCTAACACCGGTAGATTTACATTTGACCTTTGACCTAAAAGGACACATCACAACCAAATTTTAACATTTCCGAAATCTACGACCCAAAATACCTCAGTAACCAAATGACCTCGGAAGACTCTCCGGATCTGAAATATCGTAACGTTTCCGACATCTACACCCCACACACCAGTTTCCACGTTTCTAGCCTTCGTAGATCAAGGTTTGATCTCTATTTGACCATGAAGGATACCTCGGAGCTCAAATTTCGGATTTTTCCCGTGATCTACGACCCGGATTACTCCTAAGTGCAAATTTTCAGACCTCTATCATTTCTGCATCATGATTAAAATTATCGTGATCCCCTGTCAGTCGTCAATCAATCACAATCGTCTATATACAGTGTATTAGATTTTGGACCCAGTTCTGCATACAAAAAATTCCGCGATAAGGCTTAGAGGTATACTTTTTTTCGTGTTTTTTCTAGCTTTTTCACATCTTCTCCATGGCTTAATATGCGAAGAGACGCATGCCAGACCTCTGTGGCTAGCAGATGTTTAAGGGGTAATTTTTTTTATTTATTATGTTTTATACTCGTAATGTTCCAAGAACCATAATTAGATAACCGTAACAATAATATATATACCCAATTCTGTTTTTACACGGTAGATATTTTCCCGAAAAAACCGTGTAAAATACAGTACAGTCGCTCAAAAAATTATCCGAACACTGTGGTTGATTTCAGAATTCAGAAAATATATCTGGCAACGATTTTTTTAGAACTTAATAAATGTAAATTCTAGGAATGTTTTCTTGAATAGGAATATTTTTTCAGAATTAAATTCAAATGGAGATTTTTAAAAAGGCACCGTTTGAACCGTGTTAGATCAAAATAAATCGTGTAAAAAGAGAATTGGAATTTTTTTCTAAACCGTTTAAATCAAAATCGTGCAAAACAAAATCCGTGTAAAAACAGAACTGGGTGTATATTATATTAAAAGAATATATATTATCACATATTATAAATCTTATTTTATTGATTAATTTACTTTTTATTAAATTTCTCTGTCACAGAGGTCCTGAAGGACCTTTCAGTTAAATATACCATGGAGAAGATCTGTGAGGAAGGCGAGAGGCCGGAGCATGAAATAAGCAGAATGGACATTTAGTCATTGTGTACAAAAAAGTGACTCTGATGGGTAAACAACCCAATCCACTAACTCAACACTCAACTTTTGACATGCTATGAATTAACCCAGTGTTGAATCCAGTTAATCATTTATTTCATAGTTATTAACATAAATTCGGAACTTTCTGTTGCAGCAGTTTACTATTGGGTCGGTTTTCTAAATTCACAGCTTTTGCATTAACTGCAATTTAAATTTTTTATCTCCTTTAGTGATTTTTGTCCGATGGCTGGCATTTTAGCTGTTTAATGTCTTCACACTCCAGATAGATAAGCCGGAGACTTGAAAACCATCTCTATATAAGAGGCATGGAAGCCTTTTTATTTAGCAAGCATCTCCTCATTTTAGCTCCTCGAGATTAAGAGCAACACTTTCTCTTTCCTCTCCAATCACGTTTCTCAAATGTCTGAGCCGTAAAACCCTCAAAGCTCGTAAAGACTCCGAACAATCAAGAGAGTAAACCACTTATAAGAATAAAGTGCCCTTCATTCCAAAATGAAGATAATCACTTAGAGAGAAAATTTTCCTGTTTATCACCTCTACCTGGAGAGATATTTCTAAGCTCTTTTATCATCCACCTCCATACTCTTATATTAATTTGGCAGCGTTGAGCTTTATCTCCTCTAACTCCTACCCTGCCTTGGTGATAAAGGGGACACGGATGGCCTTGCAAACACCAAGGCGGGGGTGGTCGGAACGCCCCAGGCTCGTAATCCGTAGTTCCCAGGTTCGAGTCCCAGTTGGGCCAGCGTTGAGATATTATCACGCAATCTCTGCCCACGGTCAATAGGGGGTCACTGATGGGCTTGGAAAGGCCGCCTTCTTTCGGATGAGATGTTAAGCCGTGGCTCCATGTTCGGGAGAACCCATACCCTGTGAACGTTAAAGACGCTGGATGGCCTTGACTGAAGACTACAATCTGTCTTCTAACAGCTGTTCCAGTGAGTTCTGTCAACCAACTTTCTCTGAGCCCTCGGGGTTCTTGTGACCTGGCCATTTAGCCCATTGTGTGCAAAAAAAAGTGCCGCCCAGAAGTAAAACAACCCAACCTTTCAAATACCACCGTCAGTCAGATTGGATGTTAAGCCGTAGTTTTGTGCGTATGAGAGCAGTACTCTGTTCACATCGAAGAACATAGATGCCGTCGATAGTAGACTATCAACTGTCTATCCAACAGGTCTTCTCCCAAACTTCTCTGAGCCCTTGTGGCCTGGCCATTTAACCCATTGTGTTCAAAGAAAGTGTCGCTCATCAGTAATATAACCCATCCCTTTGTGGTTATTGAGACCGGGCCATTTATCCAATTATACGCAAAAGCAAATTTAACTTAATTTCAGAATCCAATCAACGAAGCGCATCTATCAGTTAAAATCATGAAGATCACTCTGAGTATCACTAGGGATATTTTTTAGCTAGACACGCTTACTCAAACTGAACAATGTATGCAGTAGTCGCAGGTAAAGTATCTGTAAATACCTAATAACTGCCACCGTATTGTAACATTTATAGTAATTAATAGAGATCTAGTAAGGTGGTCGGTGGAACAGCTGAAATATCAGAAAGTCATGGTTTCATATCTTTCCGTCCGCCTTTCTCACGACTCAAAATATTTTTTTTCTTTATACTCGCGGTTGTTCATATCCTACAAATTATACGTAGATATGTACAAGTAGAAGGGAAAAAAGTTCAGCTTCCACAAAGCGTAAGTGGCGACCTCAAACGGTGTTTCGATTCGTAATGTGCATTTGACATAGCAAAGAAACAAACAGTAAGGAGCAAACGAATTATGCATTTAAATTTAGATTTCCAAAAAAGAAAAAATCAATTGCATATTTCATTTGAAAAAAAAATCGTAGTATGAATTTAACAGATGGTCATTTTTTTCATTAGAAATCATTTTTGTTAAATCGACTGCTGTAAGTAGAACGGATGAGGGGGAAACGTTTAATATAGACTGAAGTTATACAAATAAATTATTAATAATTTAACTTCCACGACTTTTTCAATTGATCTTTAGATTTAATACCAATTAACTCCCGGTTATCCGACATTTATGCTGAATGGGGATTGCCGGTTATATGAATCTATGCCGATTGCATGAGAAATATTTTATACCGTCTTTCCCCGAAAAATAAGACCGGATCTTATATTAATTTTTGCTCCAAAAGACGCATTGGGGATTATTTTCAGAGAATGTCTTATTTTTTCATGTACAACAATCTACATTTATTCATGTACAAAAATCTACATTTATTCAAATACAGTCATGTCATCCTCTTCTGGAACATCATCATAACTCTCCAAACCCCAAATTCCGGCCTGAATTTCTTGCGACTCCCTTTCCTGTAGAACCATTGGCCCCACTCTCTCATGTCCAGCAATAGATTATAATTAAGTATTTACAAATACTAATTTATAATTTATATTATCATTTATTTTAAGTATTAATGTCAATAATATTATTTATTTATATTTAATTATATATTAATATTATTATTTTATAATTCAATACGTCCGTCGTGTGTTGTTGCAACGGACGTACTAAATGCATCCGTCTGGCTGACGATCTTAACTGGGGCTTATTTTTGGAGTAGGACTTATATTACGAGCATCCTGAAAAATCATGCTAGGGCTTATTTTCCAGTTAGGTCTTATTTTCGGGGAAATACGATAGAAACCAAATACATTAAGTACAAGCCTTAGTTGAAATAAATATCCCGTTAGAAGCAATAATAATAAAAATGAACTATAATGCCCTTAATACAAATGTAAATATCTAAATTATAATTATACTAAAAATAAAATTAGTAATAATAAAAATAATAATAAATAATATTTTTAATATAATTGTTTTTTATAGCGTCATAGCCTGAATGTAACAATACGTGAAAGACACCACCATTGTCATCATGGACACTGCTACGTCATTAAATATGTAAGATACCCCCAATGGGTAATTCGTACACTACAAAAGTGAAGGTAATGTGAATAATTGTATAATAATATATATTACAGAAGAGCTAATGATAAAAAGAACCTGGGTTCGAGTCCCGGATAAGGCATGGATGTTTGTGTTTTCTTTCTGCTGAGGTCCCGCCATTCTCACAGACCTTCTACTATGTCGTTTTAAACTGACAGCCTCCTATCAGACCTCTGTTGCAAGCAGCTGCTTGAGGGGGTATTTATTACTTAAAGAATACTGCATTCGTACCCTGTAAGTCATCCAGCTTTACCCCTAAGATAAATTCACGATACTTGATTTTTACTTAGTCCCTACACAAGTTAAACTTCTTCAATCTGCGCATTCTTTTAACAATACCCGCTTGCACACGTAATTCTTCTTCTTATTATGAAAAGGTATTTGGCAGAATGAGACTGTGGTAGTCTCTCTATTGCAATGGAGTTCAAATCTAGTGAGAGGAAGCCAATGAAAATTCGTTGGAGAAAGTAAAAAAAAATGCTAATGTAAAGGGAGTAAATCAATATTAACAAAAGCTCAAGATGGCGGAAGAAAGGGCAAAATAAGAGAAATTAATTAAAGTTGAGCACCTGTGTTAGCTATAAATGTATACAGAAATCTCCATTTAAGAGTATCGAGTTTTTTATTGGTCCATATATATAAGTCAGCATTATTGTGGTATCCCGCTTTATCAAACTTCGAAAAGAGTCTTTCTGTCACTTTCGTATTTTTTGCATTCAAGAAGAAAATGTTGAGCATCTTCAATGACTTGACAGCTATCACAGTAAGGATAATCAATCTGTTTAAATCTAAATATCACTTTGTTAAGTCTAGGATAACCAGTTCTTAACCTCCAAATGACCTCCTTGTTGCTTTCTAGGAAGATTATTGAGTGAATTTATTGGAATTATGTCATTCCTCATTAGATAATGAGACAAGTTGTTTTTGAAGCTAACTGTAAAATTTACCAGTTGTTTCTGCAATGGCAGGAAGTTGAAGGTCAGTTTTATCAAGAGTTTCATTTTAATAAATTCCTTTAATGTGCTGGAATTCAAAATGAGTTGATCGTTTGATTATTCTGAATAATCTTATTTATAAGTTGTATGATATTTGAATGTGTTAGAATAATATTTTCAATTAGCGTGGTATTGTTCAATATTCTGTAAAGCGTTGGCTGAGTTCGGGAAAATGCAATTTCGTTCAGAGTTTATCAATCCATTTGAGGACAAGAAATAAGGCATGAAGTTTGGAATGAAACAGGCAGCAGCAGCTTTGATGAAATGGCTTTCATAAGAACCATCGGTATAGATGGGTGTATGATTTTGAGAGACATTAGCAATGTATCATAAGTTTCAGCAATTAGTTTGGTTTCTTCTTTATTACGTTCGTGTTTATAAAGACCAAGACAATTAGTAAAAATATCTGGATACTGGTAATTGGAATATGGGAAAGGAATTTGTTCGTCAATTTGCATATTTTTCATTCTTTCAAAGTGTGGATTTGTAATAATTTCAATGATAGACGAAAAATTATCAGAATTTTCAATCTTGTCAATTAAATGACGATTACTGTTTACATTTTTTATCTAGACGTAATTTTTTAATATATTAAGCCTGTGTGAATAGTAGAGGGATTTTTGATTGGTCTCTTCCATAACTGCAAGAGAAGGTGTGTCCGGGAGAAGTCCAAGACAAATCCTTAGAGCTTTATGGTAGAAAGATTCCAGAAGTTTCCAATTAGTGGCAGACATATTAGCAAGGCAGAAAGTTTCCAAAGGAGAGTTTTGATCTGATTAGTGCATTATAAACTTGTAATAAGTTTGTTTCAGAGGCACCCCAAGATGTATTAGCGAGACAGTGAATAGCTACGAGTCTCTGATCTACAGGAACTTTGAGGTACTTAACATAATTATGCCAAGATAAAGTCTTATCAACCTTGATTCCAGGGAAATTATACTCTGTCTCGATATTAAATAAAATATCGTCCAGTTTAAAGGGAACATTATTCTTGATTTTGCTGCGTGGGATGGATAGAATATTAGTCTTCTCAGTTGACAACGTAAGGCCCCATTTCTTGCACTGATTATTAACGATATCTAAAGCACTTTGAAGAAGTAGAAAATATCAGTAATTTTGTTTCCAGAAGTCCACAGAGCCATGTTATCAGCAAAAATAGAATGTTGATTGCGACTAGGAGAAGTTGAGGCAAATCATGAATGTAAATATTAAAAAGTACTGGATTGATGATGTTACCCTGAGGTAATCCAACTATTAATGCGCTCTCGGACAAACAATTTCCTAATTTAACTCTTATGGATGGTGTCATGAATCGAAAAGCAAATAATAGAAACAATTGTCATTACTAAAAAAATATCGTTTTTTTTTAAATTGTTATAAGGGGCTAATATGTGTATTATGGCAAAAATTACTTCATGTTGGCATATTGACCCTATAATATGATTGAAGATTAGAGTGGTAACTTTCAAATTTAAGCTTCAAAATTCATGATCTCGTAATATTTTTAAAAATTACAATGCTGAAAATAAAACTATTATAAAATAGCTGACTGCCACCTTTAACCCTTCCAGTGAAAGAATGGAAATGAAACCACAGACCAAGTTTTCTTTTTGCTGTGCTCAGCAAAAAAAATTAACTTTAGAACTTTTTGCTAAATGACTGATGAGCAGAAAAAATTACCAACAATTTCCACTAATCCCTATTTTGTTCAACTTGTAAAGTACTATGTCATGATAGACAAAATCAAAAGCTCCTTTGATGTCCAAAAAGGTACAAAAGGTAATGTTCTTTTTAAGAGTCAATGGCATCGGTAACTAGATCCAGGAGACTTTCATTAAGTGATCTGATTTTTCTGAAGCCTGTCCGAAGGTCAGAAATAATTCTTCTTTTTTTTTTCCTCAAGAAAACAGTTTAGTCTATAGCACACCAATTTTTCCATGACCTTAAGAATGCATGAACACAAAGTAATTGATCGATAGGCATCTAGATGAGAAGCTTGCTTGCCAATCTTCAAGATGGGAATAATAAATGCTTCATTCCAGCTAAAAGGTAAAGATAATGGTTGTGCCAGCAATAATTATAAGATTTCAGGAGCGAGGTTTTGGCTAGAGAAGAAAGTTTTTAAAGGCGTTGTAGGTAATCCCATCAGGAACTGGAGAACTGTTTTTGGTAAAGGAGTGTATGACCCAATTCAATTTCCTTTTCTGTAAAACTAAGATTCATATAGTCATCAATGCAATGTTTAGTTTTGTCTAGGAGACTTTTGGCATGAGAAATGTACTTAAAGTGCTCTAATTTAAGTTGATTATTATTGTTGAAAAACTTAAGTTTCCTTAAGTCCTCCTCTTTTTCATCCATGTTATGAGCTTTAAGGTAACTAAACCACGGAGAAAATGGGATTTTTTTAATATTTTTAATTTTCATTGATACATTTATGAAGATTAGTGTTCAGGTTAATAATCTTACAAAAAAAATTAGCTCATTCTTTTTTTTAATGTAGTTTCATTGTACGTCTAAGTTTGGCTGAGGTCAAAGAGATTTTTGGTTCTTTTAAAGAGCCTCTGTTCTTCTCTTTTCTGCTAGAAGTCTGTTTATCTGAGGATTATAATTTTTATAACCTTTTATCACCTTTTTAAATAATTTATTTTCGATTATATTATTTTAACAGTTTCTTGCAGGTTGTCAGGAGTAAGGTCATGGGTAAAGCTATCGAAATTATTTCGAAGATTTTCCCAGTTAGTAAATATTTTGTTGCTATAACTTTGATAAGATTTACCATGAAAGTTGAGGAAAATCGGGAGATGTGATTTGCCAATCAAAAGTAAGCTTGATTGGATGAAGTCGAAGTATGATGAGATTTAATGTCTAGAACACTCTCATAATTATTGCTCTTAAAGGTTAGGGTGGTGTTCATGTTAAAATGTATCGCAGGGTTCAAATTTTATCAATTAGAAAATACATAGAACTCTTGGCAGTCGAAAGCTATTTTTAACACTTCGTCGTTAACATTGTGGATTGACAGTATTCCTAAGCAATACCTTCAGAAATACATTTAGAGTGAAAGCTAAAGCAAAGTGAAGGCATTAACCCTCTTCTTCGCCATTGCAACTCTCTTAATCATCTACTCCGTACAGATAAATGTCGCAACGGAATTAAGTGCTAGGTTTAGTTTCTACAAAATTTTGCTTTTAGTCCGTGTATCACATATTTGTTCAATGGCCGAAAGTGACAGATGGCGAGGAAACATTAAAAGACAAACTTGTTTATGTCGCATTTAATGTGTAAGAGATGAGAACTGGTTGTCAGAAATTCGCACATTTGTTGACTGCTGAAATTAAACTGCCAGAGACTTGGTCCAAAGGGGTGCTGAGAAATGCATAGATTAAAGAAGACCAGAAAAAATAAGCAGCTGATATCTTGTCCAAGATTTTCTGTTTGCAATGCTACCTAATTGAAATGTTCTGTCTCTTTACCGTCAGCGATTGCGAAAACGTCAGCATTTAAAAGGTAAACGTATATATATATATGCCTTTTCACGACCTTTGTGGATACAACACCGTTGGGAAGTGCGAAAAAAAGAGGTTCGGAGGTGTTACTCTTTTTTTTTCTTAGAGTGTCAATTGTGGTGCAAAAAATTGCCTGTTTCATCACCCACATTTCGTTTTTTGCCAAGAGTGCATTTCTCTCCCTTTGGCTTGTTTGATTTTTTTTTCTTTCTGGTCTTGATGTTACTGGCTGGCTTCACTAAAAAGACAAGTCGTTCAATTTATACCCTCCTAACAACAGATCTTTCTTAATGACTTTTTTCCTGTTTTTTTTTATTCTTTTTATCTTCGTGTTTTTGCTTCTGTTAGGCAGAGAAAGAAACGATGTGATGAGCAAACCAGCGATGGAAAAGTTTCGAAAAATTCGTCTGCTATCGAGTGTTTAATTTTTTTTTTTGTCTTCATCTAAAGTCATGCTTCCCTTTATCTGCATTGACACTCGTTATCCATGGAAATGAGAGCAGCTAGAAAAGAAATTAAGGAGGGATGGCCAAGTAACTGAATTAAACCCGAACAGACCAGGACGCCTTTCAAATATTATTTTTTAGAAATTATACTCGCCAAATATTTATAATAAAAATAGGTAATCCCTTAACACAAAGGAAGGAGATAACCTAGAAGCTGTCTTGGACTTGTCCATCATGCCAACACAGGGACATACCCATTGGTCTATATAGTAGTCAGGTACACTAACCATTAGACTAGGTATGGGATAAAAAATAAATATAATAATAATAAATATTGCTACATATGCTTTTTCTTCTCCACTCTGGTGGTCTTTTAAAAATATGGTTTTTAAAACTTGTGCAATATACGTTTACTATTTTTTGCTCCCATTTGGTGATTAAAATTTCCCAGGGTGTGGATTTTTCTTGGGCGGAGTCTCAACAAATGTTGAGACTCCGCCCAAGACAAATGTTGAGACTGCCCAACTAATTCCGGCTTAATCCGAACCCAAAAGCTTTCTAAATCAAGGTAAACGCTATTTTTATTTATTTATTTATTTATTTCATTAACCTCTGGGTAAACTTTTAATGAAATGATTTCATGAGTCTAACACTCTCCAAGCATGGAAACCCGAAAAATTGAACTTATTCTGAACGTCCAAAACCGTTTATTTCAATTGGTTCGGGTGTCATTCATCATTCATGTCTGTCATCATTCATCATTCATTAAACAGAATTGGATCAGAATGAAGTAAGATCTATTTTTGTATTAACTGTTGTTAACGTTGATGACGTAATACTGTTTTAGATGTTTACAATTTTTTCGTCATCAACCAGGTTATTAAAAGTTTCGAAAGGGAAAACAGGAAATCTGAGGGAGGGTTTCCCTCCTTCCCTATTCGTTCCATCAGTGATAGCTCTGGTCTGTAACTCACATCTGTAATAGTCATCGAGATTGCCTTAATTGAAATCCCCATTACACAATTCTTAGAGAAGCCTTCAGCCTACACTTCACCCGAATCTTCAACAGCAAGTGGAGAAGATGCCAAAACGCCAGCCAGTCTAGAAGAACTTCCAACACAAGTCTTGTCTTTATGAATTTTTACGTAGATTTTTATTATTTGAAGTGAATTAATACTTCAGTGTTTTTAAAAATAATGAATAAGTAAATAATCATTACTTGAAAATTTAAAGATATAATTTGGCTTAGAATTCAAGTTACAAGCATCTTGGGGAAAATTGTTTTTAATTTACTCCATAACCTTAGGTATGAAACCAACCAAAACCTATGACGTAAACAGGGCGTCACCTGGACTCTAATAGAACAGATAAGATTACGAAATGTGACAGGAGTGACATCAAAGCATTTCAGTTTCAGAAGAACTGTCGAAGTGTCAACTAAGCAGTTCCACAGCCGTCAAAACTGCTACTCACACTAGAGACATCAGAACAAATCTCGTGATATTCCACGTTCTGCATTCAGTCTCATTAGTCCTTCACGATGAGGTGGGGACTAAGTGGATAGCTCGTCAGGTTCGTAATCTGCAGTTCCCTGGTTCGAGTCCCACCTGCGCCAAAGTTAAACTTTATTTCCTCAAAACTCGCCACTCTGACGGTCAGTAAGGGACTATCTTGGAAAGGCTTGCCGTCTGTCGGATGGGACGTTAAGCCGTAGTTCTTTTGCGATAGATCATACCCTGTGAACGTTAAAAAAAGACGTTGGATGACATTGACAGGAGGTTACTACGTATCTCCTAACAGCTGTTCAGTGGTTCACCTTCTCCCAAACTTCTCTTGACCAGTGGGGTCCTTGTGACCTTGCTATTTATCTCATTCTGGGCAATCTCAGGGATAAAATAACCACCAAAAATCTCTACGTTTCCAGATCCCATATGGTGAAATACAATGTTTCAGTTGCAAGCCTTGGTCTGTTTTCCCGATACGTGATTGAAGGCGAATGCTGCTTCCTTTCTACCAAAGAAACCGATTAGCCTCGTTATCAGAGTTCCGCGAGTGGGCCCACCCACTCCTTCATTCTCCTCGTTCGGAATCGAAACTCTAAACAAAAGATAAGTCTCCCCCCCCCCTGCATGTCTCCAATTGGGAGCTCATGGTCCTTCCACATCACCTACCGTTACTTCCGGATAGGAATGAGATGTTCCGGTCCGTTTCCCTTCCAATTTCGTCCTCTGTGGTCTGCAGCAGCCTTGGCGAAGCGAACGCGAGAGATAGCGGAGAGGAGGAGGAGGAGGAAGAAGAAATCCTTTTACGAGGGTCGAACTGGGGATGTTTGGAAAATATATTCCATGTGGGAGACTTCCCAGATGTTGCCAAACGGATGAGGGAAGAATGAAAGTACTGTGTTGTAAAAAGGAGTAGCTTTCTAATTAATGAAAAGAAAAGGCTCAGATCTACGAAAAATTAAGGCGGAGGTGACTCAGTCGGCAGCATACCAGCCTCGTACTCTGCAGTTCCCAGGTTCGAGTCCCACCTCAGCCAGCGTTGAGATTTATCTCCACAAAACCCCCCACTCTGCCCTTGGTCAGCAGGAGACTCGATGGGTTTGGAAAGGCCACCGGGGATGGATCCCGTCGGATGGGACGTTAAGCCGTGACCCCCCAGTGTGTAAGAAAGCCATACCCTATACATGCTAAAACACGCTAGATGGCCTTGAAGGGAGACTTCCATCTATCTCCTAACTGCTGTCCAGTGGGTCCCTTCCCCCAACGTTCTTTGAATCTTCTTTCCTTGTGACCATTAGGAAAAGTTAGCTCAGTGGGTAGAGTGTCAGGCATCGTAATCTGTCTTTCAGGTTCGAATCCCCAAAGTCGATGGGATGTTAAGCAGTGGCACCAGGTACAGGAGAGCCATATCCTTTGAAAGTTAAAAAAAACCCGCCTAATGACCTTGACGGAAGGCTTCCATCTGTTTCTTAACAGCTATCCAGTCGATCGCCTTTTTCAATATTCCCTGAGAGCTTGGAGTCCTTGTGACCTTGTCATTTGGGTCTAGCTCAATCGGGAGCAACAGATGTACCACTCAGAGTTTGATTGGTTTACCTATGAGCGTCACCTTTTGCACACAATGGGTTAAAAGGCTAGGTCACAAAGACTCGAAAAGCTCAGAGAATATCGAGCAAAGGAGACCTAATAGATAGCTGTTAGTAGACAGCTGAAAACCCCGTCAAACGTGATTCTCGCCAACGTGATTTTTAGTGTGCATACGGTATGGCTTTGTTACACACGGAACCACGTCTTTACGTCCCATCCGACGGACGACGACCTTTCCAAGCGCATTAGTATCCCTCCTTTCTCACTGCTGGCAGGGTGAAGGTTAGTGGAGATAAATCTCAAAAGTTGGGACTCGAACCTAGGAACTTGAGATTACGAGCCTGGTGCGCTACCGACTGACCCAAACCCCTCCCCCAACTCAGAGTAAAATAACACGAATGAAATCCCAGTTAATGATTTTTCCTTCTGTTTCAAAACAGTCACATAAGTTATTTAATGTGACCTTGATTTTAACAGGAGAGTGAAGATAATGGGGAAGCTGTAGCTGTGCACGTGACTTCTTTGCCTCTCTGTGCTTGGATGGGATTCTATTCTCTGGAGATTCCACTGGGCGGAATATGAGCAACGAAGAAGCCAGAGAAACAAAAGTTGCGAAGGAGCTGAAAATAATTATCTCAAGAGAAACTGATACGGAAAAAAATGTATTGGCTCCTCGATGTCTTAATTTTGGTTTTATATGGCTTAATGTGTAAGAGAGTTTTGAGAATCTGAGTCTATTTTGAGAATCTAAGCTCGTTGCATGTTCTTTGTACTGTGTTACGTAAGACCAATGTTATCGTTCTCACAATACGCTTACGTTCATTTTTTTTCTTTCAGAAAATATGTGATAGGCTCTTTGAAAGGCATCACTTGAAAGAAGGAAGTTTGTTTACTCTCCAAAAGGTGAAGTATCAAGCATTCGAAAATAAATACAGAAAAAAAAAATCAGACTTTATTTTCAATACTGAAGACAAGTGATATGGACAGAGAGATTTCATAAAATTCGATCAATTTATGTAAATGTCCTATTTTTGAGACCATTATTATCAACTGGCGCAATTTATTAAAAAATGATGGCAAAAAAACAATAATGACAAGAGAATAATGGTTTAGTTTGTAACGTGCCAGGCTCGTAACATGTACTTCGTAAGTTCAAAATCCGCTTGGGCCAACGTTGATTTAATTCCGTAAAATTCACCTGCCGTAAAATTTATCTGGTCCGTAGAGGACACCGATGGGAATGGAAAGGCCACCGTCCGTCGGATAGGACGTTAAGCCGTGGCCCCATGTGAGGGAGAGGCATACCCTGTGCACGTTAAAGAACAGTCTGGATAGCCTTGACGGGAGGCTACCATCTGTCTCCCAACAGCTGTTCCAGTGGATCCTCTCCCCCAACCTTCTCTGAGCCTTCTGGGTCCATGTGGCCTGGCCATTTAGCCCATGGTGTGCGAAAAATTGCCGCTCAGAGGTAAAACACCCCAACCCCTCCCCGAATCTTCTCTGAGCCTTCGTGGTCTCTGTAACCTGGCCATTTAGCCCATTGTGTGCAAAAAAGAGCCACTCAGGGGTAAAACATCCCAACAACACTTTTTTTTGGCATACAATGGGCTAAATATCGCATCATAAGAACATAGAAGGGTCAAAGTTGATAGAGGAATGCGATCTAACTGGACAGCTGTAAGACAGATCACAGGCTCCTGTTAAGGATATCGAGCGTGTACTTAATATGCATAGCATGGCTATCCTCTAACTGGACAGCTGTAAATCACAGATCACAGGCTTCTGTTAAGGATATCGAGCGTGTACTTTAATATGCATAGCATGGCTATCACACAAGGCCATCAACCCATCCAACAAGAGACTACCTTTCATAGACCATCAGTATCAGTTATGTGCAATGGGCCATTTAGTCCATTATGTGCAAAAAAAGTACCGCTCAAGGTTAAAACAACACAGCCAACTAAAAAAAAATACATTTAAAGTCATCCTTAACCTGCCGGGATATTTCTGCAATCAACGAACAATAATTTTTTAAAGTATATAAACATTTATTAGCATTTTTATTGGTGAAATATATACGAAACGAGACTGAAATTTACATGAATGATAATTGACATGTTTGCTGATAATTCTTTCGGCCAGCGAATGAAGTAAGCGAGTGGGAAGAAGAAGAAGGAGATTTATCATCAGATGAGCTTGGATTCGTTGTCTCCTTCGATAAATTCATCACTGATCCAACATTAAAGACGCTGGAAGTTAATGAAAGAGAAAGAAGTTCGCATTTCAATTAAAGATGATGCTTGCTGTGCGATGATTGCGCTCGGCTAATGAATCGACGAATAAATTAATTAACGGAATACTATACTCATGGTTAGCTTCATAAACAGATCTGTCATCATTTCCATCTTCAACGACGGAATGAAAAAGACTAATTAGTCCTGAAATAGAAGCAATTAGATCTTTTTTTTTATTCTTTCAACGACATAATGCTTCCTGGCTTTGACTTCTTTAACTTTGATTGAAGCATGAAGTTGGAGTTTGAACTGCAAACGCAGTTGAAACAGAAAGGTCATTGCCCTTTAGCAAACGATAACGAATAAACTGTTTCTAAACTTTGGAGTAATTCTTGGTTTCTCTGTCAATCAATTTACCATAATGCAGTTTCATCAAACGCAAAATAGTTGTCACAAAAACAAGACTACCAATCAGATGAATGAAGTTTGTAAATGCCATTGGATCGAAAAGAATTATTACTCTTAGTACTCCGTCCGTCGGATGGAACGTTAAGTCGTGGCTCCGTGGGCAGCAGAGCCATGTCTTACGTACGTTGAAGAACGCGCTGGAGCCTTTTGGTTGCATTGTTTTACCTCTGAGCGACACATTTTTGCACACAGTGGGCTAAATGGCCAGATGACAAGAACCCGAGGGCATAGAGAAGGTTGGAGGGAGGGGACCCATTGAAGAGTTAATAGGAGTCAGATGGTAGCCACCCGTCAAGATTATCCAGCGTGGCCTTTAACCTGCACAGGGTACGACTCTCTCTCACATAGAACCTCGGCTTGATGCCTCATCCGATGGAAGGCGACTTTTCCAAGTCCATCGGTGTCCCCTGCTGACCGAGGGCAGGGTGGGGAGTTTTGCGAAGATAAATCTCAACTCTGGCCCAGCTGGGACTCGAACAGGGAACTGCAAATTGCGAGCCTGGCGCGCTACCGACTGAGCCCCCCCCCACCACCACCACCACCGGAGAGGGAAAAAATAATGGTAATTGGTGTTATGGCAATGAAAGCTTGCGACGTGGGGAATGACATCTGCTCTACTACATCTTAAACAGTTTCTGACCCCAGCAACGCCGGGTAAATCTTCGAGTTTTACATAAATAAACCAAACTGCGCGAGCTCTACCGTCATCCATCTGATGAGACATTAAGCCGTAGCTCCATGTGCAGGAGATCTGGCAACCTTCATGACACGAAGGTTGCCGGATCACTAATTTATAAAAAAAAATCGTTGCCTGATATTTTTTCTGAATTCTGTAATCAACCATAGTGTTCGGATATTTTTTCGAGCGACTGTACATTAAGTACAGCAGCTTAATTCTTTCACTCTTTTCCCAAAGCAGAAGAAAGTTGCACCCAACTTAATCAGTATTTAACAGCTCCAGGTTCTTTACCTAACATCCTACACCTTTACCTAAGAGAAGTGCAAACAAAACTAGGTACCCAAAACAAAGAACCAGCCACGTATTTCATCGTTTCTGAGCTTCGGTCTATTTATATCCAGAATTGTGCAAGTGGGAACAGAACGCTGAGACTTAGATTACTGCGAGTTCCGTAACTGGAAACCTCTTGCACAGTGGAAATGTCCAAAGACAGTGACACATGAACAGATGGAAGCGGGAAGATGCTCTGGCCTCCTGGGAGTTGTTCTTTTCTGCTTCATCCCTCCGCCTGTGACGTCAAAACACTCCCACGAGCACAACACTCGGTGGGGAGCGTTGGGATGCAGACACACAGAGAGGTTTAGCGTGTGAACATTTTAAAAATCTCTGGCGTCTTAAAATAAAGCCATTACCGACAACGGAGGTGGACTCAGAGCAAACTGGAGCGTCTGCAGTTACTGCACACGTTGCAGTTTGACTCTGAGTCCACCTCCGTTATTGGTAATGGTTATTTTTAAAGACGCCAAAATGTTTGTTAATAACGTTAAGTCGTTCTTCTGTGTGGCCATACGCTTTGATTCGAACAGTCAGACTTCTCCTTCCTATCATTCTCGTGATCTCTATATATTGTCGGTCCTCATTTGATATTGTCATCCATCATATCTTGGAAGCGCCGAATGATGACATCATCATTCCCGCGAGGATGGTACAAAAGAAGTAAACAAATGCATTGGACAGAAATAGACTTCTCTGCCAACTAATATCGCAAGAAATGGTATTTGTTTCATCCAGGAATAAATCGTGAGGGACTAGGGATTGGCTCAGAAAGTAGCGCCTCAGGCTCGTAATTTGCAGTTCCTACGTTCGAGTCCCACCTGGGGCAGCGTTGAAATTTATATCTGCTAACTCCCCTGCCTTCAATGAAAATGGGGACATCGCAGGGCTTGGAAAGGCCGCCGTCCGTCAGATGAGGACTTTTGCTCGCTGTGCACTTTAACCCTTTCATGACCAAGGGAAACATTTTTCCCATTTTAAAATTGGTGATTGTCGTATTTAATTATAACCTTATCTGCATTTTTTTATACAGAATGTCAAAATAGAACGTATGCCGAACGCAATTACGTAAAGGGAACATTTAGAAAACAAAAACAGAACTGTCAGGACGCATAATATATGTACTATGTGCAATGTCCATCTTTGCCTCACTACCAAAAGAAATTGCTTCGCAGAATATCATAATTAGCACATCATTTTGTATAGTAATTTTATTTCATAATTTTGTATTATTTTAGTTAACATTTTGTTATAATAAACCAATAAATAAAAGACATTGCATAATAAGCCTAACTATAATTTGTGTTACCTTTATAGTCCATTGGGAAAAATATTTCCCATAAAATTCCAAAAAAACTACACATTGTTATGTATTTTTCTTATGATTTTTATTTATTTTACGTCTAAACAAACTAAAATAAACAGTTACATAATAATATTTACTCTTATAAACCTTATGGTCCTGAAAGGGTTAAAGAACACTTTAGATGGCCTTAACATGAGGTTTCCATCTGCCCAGTGGATTCCCTTCTCCCAAACTTCTCTGAGCCATTTGGGTCTTTATGACTTGGATGTTTTGCCCATTGCGTGCACAAAAATGCCTCTTGGAAATGCAATTCAACCCTGAGGGGCTTTTACCAACATTTGATTTCTGTACCATCTCAGCGCTGGTGCAATTGCCCAGGACCCCCCAACTTGTGGGTCCAGTTTTCCGACACGTTTACATTTATTTAAATGTAATATAATTATGATGGTTTAACTGTTTTCATTTAAGGATATGAGTTTCTATTATTATTTTAGGCTTAAAATACTATTTGTTTAATTAAAATGAATGAACAAATTCCGTGTTATCACAGATAAAAAACTTAGAGCTGTTACTAATCAGAAATAAATACACTCTGTGACAAGCAGCTGCTTGCCACAGAGGGTATTTAGAAAAATAACACACTAACATAAATGCCTTACTCGGGGCCCGAACACAGGTCCCGTTGATCAGTAGCCAAACGCGCTAACCATTCGGCCACGAGACTACAATTAGTAAAAAAAAAACCATCCATCTACTTCCAGGACTAGTGTCTTACTTAGACTTAAGGAGATGATACAGCACTTTCTCGTTTACCTAAGTAAGATTATGAAGGAACTAATGGTCCCAACCTTCTCTGAACCTTTGGAGCCCTTGTGACCTGGCCATATAGCCCGTTGTGTGTGGAAAAAAGTGTCGCTCAGGTGTAAAACACCCCTTCATTAAGGTCATGGAAGGACGGTTATTCATTTCTTCTTCCATTCATTGCAGTGAGATTAATCTGACCGATATGCATATTCGGACATTATCGTAAACTGTGGACCAAGAGCACCTGCCAAAAGATGTCTAGCTCAAAAGGGCACTGTCATTGCAACATTAATTAGAAACAGAATTTCTAGTTAATGTTTCAGTAGGTAAACGAGGACATTTGATAGCACGATTCACACCAATCAAAAAATGGCAGAATCCTAGAGACAACTTCCATTTTCAAGAAGCCTACAGATTCATCTGTATCTACTGTCTGGGATGAAACTAAACCAGGACTTGTTGCAAAAGCCCTTTGATGACTATTGCACTTGATGGGAAGCTCTCTTAGTCGAGGGGTGAAAATTACTTTTCGGAAGTAATGATTGCTTTGTATAAATGGTTTGTTTGCAGGCCCGGATAAAAAAAATAAACGGGGTGGGGGAAGAAACGTAATCGAGTCGGAAAATGTAGGGGGGGGGGGGGGGGTTTAAGAGACGATTTCTAATACAGTTTTATTATTTTCGCCCTTCGTTTTACAGGTCTTTAAAAATGTTCTTGAAAAATGCATGAAATATAAGTTTAATAATACTTTTTTTGTTTCTCTTGCTCTTACTAGCATTTTGAAAATGGGAGACATGCCCCCCACCCCATACCCAAATCCGACCCTGGTTGTCTGTGGTCTGTGATTGACCATCGGTAAATCACTAAATGAGTAAGTTACATGAAATTGCAACTCCTGAAATTTGTTTATTTATAGAACATATGGGAAGCACACTTACTCCAGATAAAAAAAACACAAAAATGATATATATATAAAATTACTAAATTAATAAATATATAAAAAACTATAATAAAGGCATAAAATAATAAAGTAAAATACTTTTAAAAATTAACTGTAATGTTTTGCTAATGATCAAAGGGACTGGGAGATTTGCTATATAGATCGGATTAGTTCTCCGTTTTTACTAATATGTGTAGTAAAAAATATCTCTATAATACAGCTAAAATATATGTAAAATTCTGCTAGTGGAATAAATTTTAAATATTACACTGCTTACGAAAATTTAAAAATATAGATTTTATTTTTCTTGTGTGTGGCAACAGTTCTTAGAGTCTCGAGCCATAAGCCCTTTTTTTTTTATATAAAACTAGTTCAGAAGAGAAAAATTTCATAAGTTCAGATATAAAAGATTGGCAACTTTTCTGTGAGGCTACTGGCGACACATTTTAACAAGGTACTATCAGGCAGATTCACAGGGCAAAAAAATATGTATTTATTTATAACGCGTTCTATCATTTGCAATAGTGAAAAGAGAACACTATACAACTATTTTAGAACGCGAAAATAAAATGCAAACTCGCAACAAATACAATTATAGCTCCAAGTCGCACTGTAAATAAAATACGAAACTGCGGCTGGAGCATATTCGCTGTTACAAAAGTGTTCAAAAATGAATCCTGTTACCCGTAATATGGAAGCGTCTTTTGGAGCTCGAGATTTTACGTGCAGGAAATGTCTTATTTACTCACAAGCGGAAGACCGAAAGGAAAACGTACCCGCAAAGAAATGTGCGAGAATAGGACGCGTGTGCCTAAACCAGGCTTTCAAACCAATTTTTTTCCCCTCTTTTTTTACTCGACGGAACGAATCTCCCATCGACGAAAACCTCAGTCGTCTGCTGGGCGAGTAGCGTTTATTCGCCGATGGGAGAATCGGTTTGATGTTCAGGTGATCGTTGCGCATGCATACAACTTTAGAGCCTCAGATAATGGGAATGCATATGCTACTGAGTGCTCGGTGGAACATTATGTTTCAGAAATAGAAGATTTTCGTTTTATACATTCAGGAGATGATTGTTTTAGAATTGTGAAAAGTTTCAAATGTTGAAACTTGTTCAGATTTACGGGTTTCAATGTATTTAAAAAAGTATGATTCGATACAAAAATAAGTCCAACAATTTACTTATACAAATGTACAGGACATTCAAAAAATGATGTGATTATTTTAAGTCTAATAAAAAATGATGGGTTGGGTTGTTTTACCTCTAAGCGGCACTTTTTTGCACACCATGGGTTAAATGACCAGGTCACAAGGACCCCGAAGGCTCAGAGAAGGTTGGGGGAGGGGACACACTGGAACAGCTGTTGGGAGACAGATGATAGCCTCCCGTCAAGGTCATCCAGCGTGTTCTTTAACGTGCACAGGGTATGGCTCTGCCGCACACGGGGCCACGGCTTAATGTCCTATCCGACGGACGGCGGCCTTTCAAAGCCCATCGGTGTCCCCCTACTGACCGTGGGCAGGGCGGGGAATTTTGCAGAGATAAATCTCAACGCTGACCCAGCTGGGACTCGAACCTGGGAACTACAGATTACGAGCCTGGCGCGCTACCAACTGAGCCACCCTCCGCCCCATATTAAAAAAAAATGATGTGATTATTTGAAGTCTGATAGGTGCAAAAAAAAAATCAGTTTACATTTGCAAAAATACTTTTTTTAATGAAGCAGATTCAAATCTGGCTCGTAATTTGCAGTTGCTAGTTTGAGTCCCACCCGAGGCTGCAATGAAATTTATCCCCACAAAAAGAACCCCACCCGCCCTCGGTCAGAAAGGGGACACCGATGGATTCTATTGTCCTTACTAACGTTCTGAAAATGGGAAGCATGCCCCGCACTCGTGGCTTGAATAGGCTATCGTTCGTCGGATGGGACGTTAAACCGTGGTCCCACGTGCGGGAGAGCCATAACTTGTGCACGACAAAGAACACGTGGGATGGCCTTGGTGGAAAGCTACCATCTGTTTCCTAGAGCTGCCCAGAGATCTTCTCCGAGACTTCTCATAGTCTTGGAGTCCTAGTGACCTGGTCATTTAACCTATTGTGCGCAAAAAAAGTACCACTCAGAGATATAACAACCCAATCTGAAGAGATTTGGAGCTGTTTTCCAGTGCTAATAATAACTTATGTATACATATTCTGTTACCATTAGTAACATTTTATATAACAGCCCTTCATAGCAACGAAGGTTTTGAACATTATTCTGTAAGTCAATACGGCAATAAGTTATAATAAGGCAGTCACCAGCGGCTGTTTCTACGAGAAAGGGTTTTAATCTGGTTTAACAGCCACAAGAGAGTACAATAAATTGGCGGCGGTTAGCTCAACGATCAGCGCACCTGACATGTTATCAAGTGGCCATGGGTTCGGATCCCACCGCTCTCAAGACAATTTTTGCTCTATATCCAGGTTGACTTACATTCCGTTAGCAAGTCTTCTTTAATAGATCGTTCTTGCCTGTTGAGTAAATCTATCTGAGATTGAATAAGGCATGGATTTTTCTTTGTATTGTCTTTCTGCTGAGGTCTCGCCTTACCTCACAGATCTTCTCTACGGCTTATTACACTGACAGCAGACTTATACTGACTGTAGCAAGTAACTACTTGAGGGCGAATTTTTTACTCTCCACTTTGGTGTGATCAAATGATTCTTTAACTTGCATATGATATGGTTATTTTACCTATTTGGCTAATACCCCATTCTAAGAACAGATACATTTTTTTAAACATATTGGTGTTCCGTTTCTCACCAATGCAGAGTGTGTGTGTATTTGTGGAGGGGAGTGTTAACGGATAAAATCTTAGCGAAGGTACAGTGGGGATTCGAAAGTGGAAATATCAGGTTACTAACCTTGGGCATTATTAACTGAGCAAACACTCTAGGCTAGGGGTTCTCAACAGTGGGGTACGCGATAAAAATTTTTGGGGTATGCCGTGACAGCTCAAAAGTCGCTACGTCTAGTAACAAAGTCGCTAAGTTGGAAACACTGCTACTGATTAATAATTTTATAAGATTTGTTAAATTGTTTATATCATTTTTTGTGTTTATCGACATATGTAATTTATGAATACAAAATTTAATGTGTATATATAAATATGTTTTATTTTATTCCCATTGTTATACTATAATTATAGTTTTATCTATCTATACAAGGGGTACGCCAGTTACATACACATTTCCAGGGGGTACGTGAATCATGAAAGGTTGAGAACCACTGATATATATGTTTTATTTTATTCCCATTGTTATACTATAACTATAGTTTTATCTATCTATACAAGGGGTACGCCAAATACATACACATTTCCAGGGGGTACGTGAAGCATAAAAGGATGAGAACCACTGATATATATGTTTTATTTTATTCCCATTGTTATACTATAACTATAGTTTTATCTATCTGTGCAAAGAGTACGCCAGTTACATACACATTTCCAGGGGGTACGTGAAGCATAAAAGGATGAGAACCACTGATATATATGTTTTATTTTATTCCCATTGTTATACTATAACTATAGTTTTATCTATCTATACAAGGGGTACGCCAAATACATACACATTTCCAGGGGGTACGTGAAGCATAAAAGGTTGAGAACCACTGATATATATGTTTTATTTTATTCCCATTGTTATACAATAACTATAGTTTTATCTATCTATACAAGGGGTACGCCAGTTACATACACATTTCCAGGGGGTACGTGAAGCATAAAAGGATGAGAACCACTGATATATATGTTTTATTTTATTCCCATTGTTATACTATAACTATAGTTTTATCTATCTATACAAGGGGTACGCCAAATACATACACATTTCCAGGGGGTACGTGAAGCATAAAAGGTTGAGAACCACTGATATATATGTTTTATTTTATTCCCATTGTTATACAATAACTATAGTTTTATCTATCTATACAAGGGGTACGCCAGTTACATACACATTTCCAGGGGGTACGTGAAGCATAAAAGGATGAGAACCACTGATATATATGTTTTATTTTATTCCCATTGTTATACTATAACTATAGTTTTATCTATCTATACAAGGGGTACGTGAAGCATAAAAGGATGAGAACCACTGATATATATGTTTTATTTTATTCCCATTGTTATACTATAACTATAGTTTTATCTATCTGTGCAAAGGGTACGCCAGTTACATACACATTTCCAGGGGTTACGTGAAGCATAAAAGGATGAGAACCACTGATATATATGTTTTATTTTATTCCCATTGTTATACTATAACTATAGTTTTATCTATCTATACAAGGGGTACGCCAAATACATACACATTTCCAGGGGGTACGTGAAGCATAAAAGGTTGAGAACCACTGATATATATGTTTTATTTTATTCCCATTGTTATACAATAACTATAGTTTTATCTATCTATACAAGGGGTACGCCAGTTACATACACATTTCCAGGGGGTACGTGAAGCATAAAAGGATGAGAACCACTGATATATATGTTTTATTTTTTTCCCATTGTTATACTATAACTATAGTTTTATCTATCTATACAAGGGGTACGCCAAATACATACACATTTCCAGGGGGTACGTGAAGCATAAAAGGTTGAGAACCACTGATATATATGTTTTATTTTATTCCCATTGTTATACAATAACTATAGTTTTATCTATCTATACAAGGGGTACGCCAGTTACATACACATTTCCAGGGGGTACGTGAAGCATAAAAGGTTGAGAACCACTGATATATATGTTTTATTTTATTCCCATTGTTATACAATAACTATAGTTTTATCTATCTATACAAGGGGTACGCCAGTTACATACACATTTCCAGTGGGTACGTAAAGCATTAAAGGATGAGAACCACTGATATATATGTTTTATTTTATTCCCATTGTTATACTATAACTATAGTTTTATCTATCTATACAAGGGGTACGTGAAGCATAAAACGATGAGAAACACTGATATATATGTTTTATTTTATTCCCATTATTATGCTATAACTATAGTTTTATTTATCTATATAAGGGGTACGCCAGTTACATACACATTTCCAGTGGGTACGTAAAGCATAAAAGGATGAGAACCACTGATATATATGTTTTATTTCATTCCCATTGTTATACTATAACTATAGTTTTATTTATCTATATAAGGGGTACGCCAGTTACATACACATTTCCAGTGGGTACGTGAAGCATAAAAGGATGAGAACTACTGATATATATTGTTGCGGATTACAAAAATGGATAGCCACTGAGCGTGAGTATTAAAAGCTATATTTCAAAACCAAATTCAATACAAGGTAAATTGTTACAAAGGAAATATGGATGAAGTATCTTATTAACAAATTAACTATTAACATGCACAAGTCATCAATCTTCCTGCGTGAGCACACAACATCAGCTCTGTGTATTTTACTAAATACTACCTTTTACTTGATTTACCAGGTCACCCGAAGATCTTCACTCGTAAACCAATTCTCGTCCTGTGCTAATAACTTTTCACACACTAGCCGAACAAAAAGACAGTCCGTGTAGACATTCGAAGTTAGCCATAAAAGTTCCCACTTTTATACTTCCGTGTATACACAACACATCAAGTTACTTCTTGATACTTAACGATAAAAGATCCCACTTTTATCCTTCCGCGTATACACAACACATCAAGTTACTTCTTGATACTTACGCGCACTGTCTCAGAACAGCTCACCGTCCATTTTCGAACTCTCCGACCGTTACAACACAACGACCGTTACAATACAAAACGACCGTTAACGCTCCACTCTTCTTCTCCAAATTCTCCGAAAGTTCTTATTCGTTGGCTGAAACTTTTTGCTTTCGGTTGCCAGATTCCTTCTGTCGTAACACTGCCCCCTTCCTAGGTCTTGTTCGTCCCGAACAATTCTGGATTCCAAAGTTTCTTCAGTTCTTCGATGAAACGGGGCCAAACGATCCACGTGAACCACTTTGCACTTTGTAGCTGGACGTCGACGAATGCGATATACCACGTCATTAATCCTGTTAACTATTGTATATGGACCTTCCCAAGGTTTCTGAAGTTTTGGAGATAGTCCTTTCTTTCTATGTGGACTGTATAGCCAGACAAGATCTCCTTGATTGAAAATAGTTCCATTTATTTTACTGTCATATCTTGTTTTGGTTCTGTCACTTGTTATGTCGATGTTATGTCTAACGAAGTGATGGATTTCTTCTAGTCGTTGTTGCAATTCTTGTACGTATTGTGGAGTGGACACAGGCATTGCTTCGGGCCGACCATATAAAAGGTCACAGGGAAGACGTAACTCTCTTCCAAAAATCATCATGGAAGGTGTCTGTCCAGTTGTCTCATGCACTGCCGTTCTATATGCCAGCAAAAGGAGTGGTACATGGCGATCCCAGTCACGTTGGTGGTCGTTCACAAATAATGCTAAATGCTGAGCAATTGTTCTATTGAACCTTTCAACCATACCATCCGACTGAGGGTGTAAGGGAGTTGTTCTGGTTTTCTGAATGCCTAATAGTTGACAGATGCCTTTAAACACATTGGATTCAAAATTCCGTCCTTGATCAGAGTGGAGTTGTAAAGGTACTCCATACCTACTAATGAAGTTATTAACTATCATCTCAGCCACTGTTGTTGCTTCCTGGTCTTGGATGGGATATACCTCAGGCCACTTTGTGAAATAATCCATTACCACTAATAAATATCGATTTCCATCATCAGTTCTAGGAAACGGACCCATTACATCAATGGCTATTCTTTCAAAAGGGGCACCAACGTTATACGTCTGCAGCTTACCCCGACTCCTAGTCTTAGGGCCTTTCTTTGCTGCACAGGCTTCACATTGCCTACACCATCTCTCAACGTCTGCCCTACTTTTCAACCAATGAAATCGTTTCCTGGCTTTGGCTAATGTCTTATTAACACCGAAGTGTCCTCCAGTGGCACTATCATGTACATCTTTCATCACAAGTTCCACTCGGGATCGAGGAAGGATTATCTGCCAACGGATCAGCCGTCCAGTGGGATTCTCCCATCTTCTGTATAATACTCCGTCTTCCATTTTTAAGGAATCCCACTGTGCCCAGTAACTTTTAGTAGTTGGACTATACCTCGAGATTTGCTCCCAATTAGGTCTTACATCAGATTTTTCAATCAATTCTAATATTGGTTTTATGTCTTCATCATCTAGTTGAGCCTTCCTGATTTCAATTGGATTCCAGATGTTAGGGGTGTCACTGTTTGTTTGTGTCGATACTATTTGTCTTATGGGCATTATCTCTTTAGTTTCAAATTTCAGTTCTGCATTATAGCAATGTTTACAATTGTCAATACATGGGCGCCTGGAAAGAGCATCTGCATTCTTATGCATTTTACCACTTCGATGTTCGATGGAGAAATCGTATTCTTGTAACCGTTGTATCCACCTAGCGATTTGTCCTTCAGGGTTTTTGAAGTTTAATAACCATCTAAGTGCAGCATGATCAGTACGTATAAGGAATTTCTGGCCATAGAGATAATGATGAAAATGTTCTATTGCTTTTACTATTGCTAACAGTTCTTTGCGTGTTACACAGTAATTCCGCTCTGGTTTGGATAAAGTTTTACTAAAGTATGCAATAACTCTCTCTTGTCCGTCTTGTTCTTGTGAAAGCACAGCACCAACTCCTGTGTTACTTGCGTCAGTATCTATTACGAATTGTTTTCCAGTTTGTGGGTACGCTAGCACTGGTGCTGTGGAAAGAGTTTTCTTTAGCTGTTGAAAGGCTATATCGCATTCGGTGGTCCACATAAACCGCTGGCCCTCTTCTGTCAGACGATGTAATGGCCTTGCGATGTTGGAGAAACCTTTGACAAATCTTCTATAGTAGGTGCAAAGTCCAATAAAACTACGAAGTTGATGAACATCTTGTGGTGGAGGCCAGTCTCTTACAGCTTCTATCTTACTAGGATCAGTCTTAATCCCTGCTGTAGTGATCACATGACCAAGGTAATGAACTTCTTGCTGGAACAGTTTACACTTTGTCGGTCCCAATTTTAACTTGGCTGCCTTAAGTTTTTCAAATACTTGACGAAGATTTCTCAAATGTTCTTCAAAAGTTCTTCCAAGAACTATGATGTCGTCCAAGTAAACCAGGCAGACCTCCAAAGACAAACCTTTGAGCACTGACTCCATTAGTCGCTCAAATGTGGCAGGTGCATTACAGAGTCCAAATGGCATCACCTTAAACTGCCAAAGTCCATTCCCTGTACTGAAAGCCGTTTTCTCACGGTCTTCAGGACGTATACCAACTTGCCAATAGCCGCTCTTTAAATCTAATGTTGAGAACCATTCTGACCCAGATAAAGTGTCTAGTGTATCGTCAATCCTGGGTAAAGGAAAGGAATCTTTCTTTGTTACGTCATTTAATCTGCGATAATCTACACAAAATCGTGTAGATCCATCCTTTTTCTTGACAAGAACTACTGGTGATGTCCAGGGACTCTGTGATGGTTCTATAATGCCCTGAGCTTCCATGTCCTTTATGAGTTGTTCCGTCTCCTCTCTTTTTGCCAATGGAAGCCTTCTTGCCGGCAGATGGACTGGAGGAGAATCACCAGTGTTGATTTTATGTTCTGTCAGGTTAGTACGGCCATAATCATTTGATGTGGCAGAAAAAATGTCAGAAAATTCTTTTAATAGGTTCTCGGCCTTAGCAGCTTGGTTTTCAGTTAATATTTGTCTTGTTTCTCTCCATAATTCAGTAAGATGAGACGGGATGTCGGTATGGTTTTGATATGAATCGGTAACTTCTATTTTATTTATACTTGTTACACAGGTAACAGCTTCACATATTGTTAATTCCTCACCCTTTTTTAACATTCTATTGGATTTGTTACAGTTCATCACTCTGATAGGGATCTGTTCTTTATCTATTCTGACTAAAGTCCTTGCAACCAGGATGTTATGAGCCAAAGCTCCTTTACCAGAGGCATCAGTAACTGCCAATCGGAAGGCCCCAGAAGTCTCCGCCCGATGTCCACGGACTATAACTTCACTTTGTGCTGGGATCTCTGTGTCTTCCGTCACTAATATTGGAATTACGCTTGATAAAGAATCAGACGTCCGGCTAAGCAGAGGAATCTCTTCTGTCTCATAGATGAGTAGGTTATCACTGAGTCTAATGTTGAATCCATGTTTCTTAAGAAAATCAAGGCCTAATATGCATTCGTCGTAGATGTCAGCGATGTAAACAGGATGGCGAACCAGACAGCTACCAACTCGAATATTAAGTTCTATTTTTCCATGAACTTTTGCACGATCTCCAGTGGCCGTTTGTAGGCTTATTCTAGACTGTGTAGTATTCAAGTTTGGGTGAGGTATTATTTTCTTTATTATATCCGTTCTGAGTAAAGTTACATTTGCACCAGTGTCGACTATCATACGGCAAGGTATTCCATTTATGGCTCCATCAGCTACTAATCCATTATTATCGCCATGTAATGTTGAAACGTGGGCGACTTCCCCTGGGGCCAACCAATCAACAACCAGCCTTTGCCTCGCAAGATTGATAAATTTTCTGTTTCTCTGATCCTGTTGTCTAGTTGATGTACTTGGACTCCTCATTCGTTTCCTAGTGCAGTTGGTACGAATGTGTCCGGTCTTGCCACAATTCCAACACTGGAGGTCTGTTGTAGGTTTTGAAGAAGAACCTTTTATATCTTTCAAAACGGATAGTATGGCTTTGGTTAGTTCTTTCATTTCATTATCCTTTTCTACAGTTTCTTTTGCACTCACAAATCTCACTGCACGTTTGTTCGCTCGGGAGGAAAGCCTGGAGCACTCATATTTCATAGCATGTACCACAGCTGACTTTAAGGATTCACCTTCCAACATCCTCAGAGATTGCTGAGTGTCAGGGTCAGCAATAGCATCAATAAATTGTAATTGAGCTAAATTATCTTGAATTTCTGGTGGACAGTTACTATAAGCCAATCTAGCTAGACGCTCAATATCACTAGCAAGCTCTTGCAAAGTTTCACCACTTTTCTGCATGCGATGTTTAAATTGAGTCACGTAATATTGTTTTAAATAACTATCACCAAACCTTAGTTCTAATGCGGAAACTAGACTTTGATAATCAAGTCGTTTTTCTTCTGGAACAGACTGCAAAACTTCCGCAGCAGAATTTCTTAAGGAAGCTGCAAGAAAACTGGCCTTTTGGAATTCATTCCACTCATTGGCTGTAGCGATAACTTCGAATTGTGTTTTAAATACTGTCCAAGATGATTGACCATCATATGTAGAAGGTTTAGTTGTATTTTTAGCGATATGTGTAATAACATTATTTCCACTAGAATTATTATTATCACAAGCAGAAGGTAACATTTCATTTCTCAAAATCTGAAACTGGCGTTCACAATCAGTTTTTACAATTTCTATTTCATGTTTATAATCTAACTTAACACTATCAAGATCATATTTTACACTGTCAATTTCAGCCTTTAAACAATCACATTGTTTATTAAGTTCGGTTTTAATGTCCTTACACTGATCAGTAATCTTGTCAATTTGAGAAGCCACTTCAGCTCTCATCTCGGTATTTTGTGCGGCCATTTCGGCTTTCAAGTCACCTATTTTATCGCTTTGGGCAGCTATATCACCTTTAATATCAGTCATCTGAGTAGCCATATCGGCTTTCAAGTCATCTTTTTGAGAAACTATCTCAGTTCTCAACTCATTATATTGTGCGGCCATATCGGCTTTCAAATCATTATTTTGACTTTTAATGTCATTCATCAACTTTACTAATTCATCCATACTTCTAGTTAACGGCATTCAATAAATTATCCCACTTCTGACACCAAATGTTGCGGATTACAAAAATGGATAGCCACTGAGCGTGAGTATTAAAAGCTATATTTCAAAACCAAATTCAATACAAGGTAAATTGTTACAAAGGAAATATGGATGAAGTATCTTATTAACAAATTAACTATTAACATGCACAAGTCATCAATCTTCCTGCGTGAGCACACAACATCAGCTCTGTGTATTTTACTAAATACTACCTTTTACTTGATTTACCAGGTCACCCGAAGATCTTCACTCGTAAACCAATTCTCGTCCTGTGCTAATAACTTTTCACACACTAGCCGAACAAAAAGACAGTCCGTGTAGACATTCGAAGTTAGCCATAAAAGTTCCCACTTTTATACTTCCGTGTATACACAACACATCAAGTTACTTCTTGATACTTAACGATAAAAGATCCCACTTTTATCCTTCCGCGTATACACAACACATCAAGTTACTTCTTGATACTTACGCGCACTGTCTCAGAACAGCTCACCGTCCATTTTCGAACTCTCCGACCGTTACAACACAACGACCGTTACAACACAACGACCGTTACAATACAAAACGACCGTTAACGCTCCACTCTTCTTCTCCAAATTCTCCGAAAGTTCTTATTCGTTGGCTGAAACTTTTTGCTTTCGGTTGCCAGATTCCTTCTGTCGTAACAATATGTTTTATTTTATTCCCATTATTATGCTATAACTATAGTTTTATTTATCTATATAAGGGGTACGCCAGTTACATACACATTTCCAGTGGGTACGTGAAGCATAAAAGGACCACTGATATATATGTTTTATTTTATTCCCATTGTTATACTATAACTATAGTTTTATCTATCTATACAAGGGGTACGTGAGCATAAAAGGATGAGAACCACTGATATATATGTTTTATTTTATTCCCATTATTATGCTATAACTATACTTTTATCTATCTATACAAGGGGTACGCCAGTTACATACACATTTCCAGGGGGTACGTGAAGCATAAAAGGATGAGAACCACTGATATATATGTTTTATTTTATTCCCATTGTTATACTATAACTATAGTTTTATTTATCTATATAAGGGGTACGCCAGTTACATACACATTTCCAGTGGGTACGTGAAGCATAAAAGGATGAGAACCACTGATATATATGTTTTATTTCATTCCCATTGTTATACTATAACTATAGTTTTATTTATCTATATAAGGGGTACGCCAGTTACATACACATTTCCAGTGGGTACGTGAAGCATAAAAGGATGAGAACCACTGATATATATGTTTTATTTTATTCCCATTGTTATACAATAACTATAGTTTTATCTATCTATACAAGGGGTACGCCAGTTACATACACATTTCCAGTGGGTACGTGAAGCATAAAAGGATGAGAACCACTGATATATATGTTTTATTTTATTCCCATTATTATGCTATAACTATAGTTTTATTTATCTATATAAGGGGTACGCCAGTTACATACACATTTCCAGTGGGTACGTGAAGCATAAAAGGATGAGAACCACTGATATATATGTTTTATTTCATTCCAATTGTTATACTATAACTATAGTTTTATTTATCTATATAAGGGGTACGCCAGTTACATACACATTTCCAGTGGGTACGTGAAGCATAAAAGGATGAGAACCACTGATATATACGTTTTATTTTATTCCCATTGTTATGCTATAACTATACTTTTATCTATCTATACAAGGGGTACGCCAGTTACATATACATTTCCAGTGGGTACGTGAAGCATAAAAGGATGAGAACCACTGATATATATGTTTTATTTTATTCCCATTGTTATGCTATAACTATACTTTTATCTATCTATACAAGGGGTACGCCAGTTACATACACATTTCCAGTGGGTACGTGAAGCATAAAAGGATGAGAACCACTGATATATATGTTTTATTTTATTCCCATTGTTATGCTATAACTATACTTTTATCTATCTATACAAGGGGTACGCCAGTTACATACACATTTCCAGTGGGTACGTGAAGCATAAAAGGATGAGAACCACTGATATATATGTTTTATTTTATTCCCATTGTTATACTATAACTATAGTTTTATTTATCTATATAAGGGGTACGCCAGTTACATACACATTTCCAGGGGGTACGTGAAGCATAAAAGGATGAGAACCACTGATATATATGTTTTATTTCATTCCCATTGTTATACTATAACTATAGTTTTATTTATCTATATAAGGGGTACGCCAGTTACATACACATTTCCAGTGGGTACGTGAAGCATAAAAGGATGAGAACCACTGATATATATGTTTTATTTTATTCCCATTGTTATACTATAACTATAGTTTTATTTATCTATATAAGGGGTACGCCAGTTACATACACATTTCCAGTGGGTACGTGAAGCATAAAAGGATGAGAACCAGTGATATATATGTTTTATTTTATTCCCATTATTATGCTATAACTATAGTTTTATTTATCTATATAAGGGGTACGCCAGTTACATACACATTTCCAGTGGGTACGTGAAGCATAAAAGGATGAGAACCACTGATATATATGTTTTATTTTATTCCCATTGTTATACTATAACTATAGTTTTATTTATCTATATAAGGGGTACGCCAGTTACATACACATTTCCAGTGGGTACGTGAAGCATAAAAGGATGAGAACCACTGATATATATGTTTTATTTTATTCCCATTATTATGCTATAACTATAGTTTTATTTATCTATATAAGGGGTACGCCAGTTACATACACATTTCCAGTGGGTACGTGAAGCATAAAAGGATGAGAACCACTGATATATATGTTTTATTTTATTCCCATTGTTATACTATAACTATAGTTTTATTTATCTATATAAGGGGTACGCCAGTTACATACACATTTCCAGTGGGTACGTGAAGCATAAAAGGATGAGAACCACTGATATATATGTTTTATTTTATTCCCATTGTTATACTATAACTATAGTTTTATTTATCTATATAAGGGGTACGCCAGTTACATACACATTTCCAGTGGGTACGTGAAGCATAAAAGGATGAGAACCACTGATATATATGTTTTATTTTATTCCCATTATTATGCTATAACTATAGTTTTATTTATCTATATAAGGGGTACGCCAGTTACATACACATTTCCAGTGGGTACGTGAAGCATAAAAGGATGAGAACCACTGATATATATGTTTTATTTTATTCCCATTGTTATACTATAACTATAGTTTTATTTATCTATATAAGGGGTACGCCAGTTACATACACATTTCCAGTGGGTACGTGAAGCATAAAAGGATGAGAACCACTGATATATATGTTTTATTTTATTCCCATTGTTATACTATAACTATAGTTTTATTTATCTATATAAGGGGTACGCCAGTTACATACACATTTCCAGTGGGTACGTGAAGCATAAAAGGATGAGAACCACTGATATATATGTTTTATTTTATTCCCATTGTTATACTATAACTATAGTTTTATTTATCTATATAAGGGGTACGCCAGTTACATACACATTTCCAGTGGGTACGTGAAGCATAAAAGGATGAGAACCAGTGATATATATGTTTTATTTTATTCCCATTATTATGCTATAACTATAGTTTTATTTATCTATATAAGGTACGCCAGTTACATACACATTTCCAGTGGGTACGTGAAGCATAAAAGGATGAGAACCACTGATATATATGTTTTATTTTATTCCCATTGTTATACTATAACTATAGTTTTATTTATCTATATAAGGGGTACGCCAGTTACATACACATTTCCAGTGGGTACGTGAAGCATAAAAGGATGAGAACCACTGATATATATGTTTTTATTTTATTCCCATTGTTATACTATAACTATAGTTTTATTTATCTATATAAGGGGTACGCCAGTTACATACACATTTCCAGTGGGTACATGAAGCATAAAAGGATGAGAACCACTGATATATATGTTTTATTTTATTCCCATTGTTATACTATAACTATAGTTTTATTTATCTATATAAGGGGTACGCCAGTTACATACACATTTCCAGTGGGTACGTGAAGCATAAAAGGATGAGAACCCACTGATATATATGTTTTATTTTATTCCCATTGTTTATACTATAACTATAGTTTTATTTATCTATATAACGGGTACGCCAGTTACATACACATTTCCAGTGGGTACGTGAAGCATAAAGGATGAGAACCACTGATATATATGTTTTATTTTATTCCCATTGTTATACTATAACTATAGTTTTATTTATCTATATGAAGGGGTACGCAGTTACATACACATTTCCAGTGGGTACGTGAAGCATAAAAGGATGAGAACCACTGATATATATGTTTTATTTTATTCCCATTGTTATACTATAACTATAGTTTTATTTATCTATATAAGGGGTACGCCAGTTACATACACATTCCAGTGGGTACGTGAAGCATAAAAGGATGAGAACCACTGATATATATGTTTTTATTTTATTCCCATTGTTATACTATAACTATAGTTTTATTTATCTATATAAGGGGTACGCCAGTTACATACACATTTCCAGTGGGTACGTGAAGCATAAAAGGATGAGAACCACTGATATATATGTTTTATTTTATTCCCATTGTAATACTATAACTATAGTTTTATTTATCTATATAAGGGGTACGCCAGTTACATACACATTTCCAGTGGGTACGTGAAGCATAAAAGGATCAGAACCACTGATATATATGTTTTATTTTATTCCCATTGTTATACTATAACTATAGTTTTATTTATCTATATAAGGGGTACGCCAGTTACATACACATTTCCAGTGGGTACATGAAGCATAAAAGGATGAGAACCACTGATATATATGTTTTATTTTATTCCCATTGTTATACTATAACTATAGTTTTATTTATCTATATAAGGGGGTACGCCAGTTACATACACATTTCCAGTGGGTACGTGAAGCATAAAAGGATGAGAACCACTGATATATATGTTTTATTTTATTCCCATTGTTATACTATAACTATAGTTTTATTTATCTATATAAGGGGTACGCCAGTTACATACACATTTCCAGTGGGTACGTGAAGCATAAAAGGATGAGAACCACTGATATATATGTTTTATTTTATTCCCATTGTTATACTATAACTATAGTTTTATTTATCTATATAAGGGGTACGCCAGTTACATACACATTTCCAGTGGGTACGTGAAGCATAAAAGGATGAGAACCACTGATATATATGTTTTATTTTATTCCCATTGTTATACTATAACTATAGTTTTATTTATCTATATAAGGGGTACGCCAGTTACATACACATTTCCAGTGGGTACGTGAAGCATAAAAGGATGAGAACCACTGATATATATGTTTTATTTTATTCCCATTGTTATACTATAACTATAGTTTTATTTATCTATATAAGGGGTACGCCAGTTACATACACATTTCCAGTGGGTACATGAAGCATAAAAGGATGAGAACCACTGATATATATGTTTTATTTTATTCCCATTGTTATACTATAACTATAGTTTTATTTATCTATATAAGGGGTACGCCAGTTACATACACATTTCCAGTGGGTACGTGAAGCATAAAAGGATGAGAACCACTGATATATATGTTTTATTTTATTCCCATTGTTATACTATAACTATAGTTTTATTTATCTATATAACGGGTACGCCAGTTACATACACATTTCCAGTGGGTACGTGAAGCATAAAAGGATGAGAACCACTGATATATATGTTTTATTTTATTCCCATTGTTATACTATAACTATAGTTTTATTTATCTATATAAGGGGTACGCCAGTTACATACACATTTCCAGTGGGTACGTGAAGCATAAAAGGATGAGAACCACTGATATATATGTTTTATTTTATTCCCATTGTTATACTATAACTATAGTTTTATTTATCTATATAAGGGGTACGCCAGTTACATACACATTTCCAGTGGGTACGTGAAGCATAAAAGGATGAGAACCACTGATATATATGTTTTATTTTATTCCCATTGTTATACTATAACTATAGTTTTATTTATCTATATAAGGGGTACGCCAGTTACATACACATTTCCAGTGGGTACGTGAAGCATAAAAGGATGAGAACCACTGATATATATGTTTTATTTTATTCCCATTGTTATACTATAACTATAGTTTTATTTATCTATATAACGGGTACGCCAGTTACATACACATTTCCAGTGGGTACGTGAAGCATAAAAGGATGAGAACCACTGATATATATGTTTTATTTTATTCCCATTGTTATACTATAACTATAGTTTTATTTATCTATATAAGGGGTACGCCAGTTACATACACATTTGCAGTGGGTACGTGAAGCATAAAAGGATGAGAACCACTGATATATATGTTTTATTTTATTCCCATTGTTATACTATAACTATAGTTTTATCTATCTATACAAGGGGTACGCCAGCTACATACACATTTCCCGGGGGTACGTGAAGCATTAAAGGTTGAGAACCACTGACATATATGTTTTATTTTATTCCCATTGTTATACTATAACTATAGTTTTATCTATCTATACAAGGGGTACGCCAAATACATACACATTTCCAGGGGGTACGTGAAGCATAAAAGGATGAGAACCACTGATATATATGTTTTATTTTATTCCCATTATTATGCTATAACTATAGTTTTATTTATCTATATAAGGGGTACGCCAGTTACATACACATTTCCAGTGGGTACGTGAAGCATAAAAGGATGAGAACCACTGATATATATGTTTTATTTTATTCCCATTCTTATACTATAACTATAGTTTTATTTATCTATATAAGGGGTACGCCAGTTACATACACATTTCCAGTGGGTACGTGAAGCATAAAAGGATGAGAACCACTGATATATATGTTTTATTTTATTCCCATTATTATGCTATAACTATAGTTTTATTTATCTATATAAGGGGTACGCCAGTTACATACACATTTCCAGTGGGTACGTGAAGCATAAAAGGATGAGAACCACTGATATATATGTTTTATTTTATTCCCATTGTTATACTATAACTATAGTTTTATTTATCTATATAAGGGGTACGCCAGTTACATACACATTTCCAGTGGGTACGTGAAGCATAAAAGGATGAGAACCACTGATATATATGTTTTATTTTATTCCCATTGTTATACTATAACTATAGTTTTATTTATCTATATAAGGGGTACGCCAGTTACATACACATTTCCAGTGGGTACGTGAAGCATAAAAGGATGAGAACCACTGATATATATGTTTTATTTTATTCCCATTGTTATACTATAACTATAGTTTTATCTATCTATACAAGGGGTACGCCAGCTACATACACATTTCCCGGGGGTACGTGAAGCATTAAAGGTTGAGAACCACTGACATATATGTTTTATTTTATTCCCATTGTTATACTATAACTATAGTTTTATCTATCTATACAAGGGGTACGCCAAATACATACACATTTCCAGGGGGTACGTGAAGCATAAAAGGATGAGAACCACTGATATATATGTTTTATTTTATTCCCATTATTATGCTATAACTATAGTTTTATTTATCTATATAAGGGGTACGCCAGTTACATACACATTTCCAGTGGGTACGTGAAGCATAAAAGGATGAGAACCACTGATATATATGTTTTATTTTATTCCCATTCTTATACTATAACTATAGTTTTATTTATCTATATAAGGGGTACGCCAGTTACATACACATTTCCAGTGGGTACGTGAAGCATAAAAGGATGAGAACCACTGATATATATGTTTTATTTTATTCCCATTATTATGCTATAACTATAGTTTTATTTATCTATATAAGGGGTACGCCAGTTACATACACATTTCCAGTGGGTACGTGAAGCATAAAAGGATGAGAACCACTGATATATATGTTTTATTTTATTCCCATTGTTATACTATAACTATAGTTTTATCTATCTATATAAGGGGTACGCCAGTTACATACACATTTCCAGTGGGTACGTGAAGCATAAAAGGATGAGAACCACTGATATATATGTTTTATTTTATTCCCATTGTTATACTATAACTATAGTTTTATTTATCTATATAAGGGGTACGCCAGTTACATACACATTTCCAGTGGGTACGTGAAGCATAAAAGGATGAGAACCACTGATATATATGTTTTATTTTATTCCCATTGTTATACTATAACTATTGTTTTATTTATCTATATAAGGGGTACGCCAGTTACATACACATTTCCAGTGGGTACGTGAAGCATAAAAGGATGAGAACCACTGATATATATGTTTTATTTTATTCCCATTGTTATACTATAACTATAGTTTTATTTATCTATATAAGGGGTACGCCAGTTACATACACATTTCCAGTGGGTACGTGAAGCATAAAAGGATGAGAACCACTGATATATATGTTTTATTTTATTCCCATTGTTATACTATAACTATTGTTTTATTTATCTATATAAGGGGTACGCCAGTTACATACACATTTCCAGTGGGTACGTGAAGCATAAAAGGATGAGAACCACTGATATATATGTTTTATTTTTTTCCCATTGTTATACTATAACAATAGTTTTATTTATCTATATAAGGGGTACGCCAGTTACATACACATTTCCAGTGGGTACGTGAAGCATAAAAGAATGAGAACCACTGATATATATGTTTTATTTTATTCCCATTGTTATACTATAACTATAGTTTTATTTATCTATATAAGGGGTACGCCAGTTACATACACATTTCCAGTGGGTACGTGAAGCATAAAAGGATGAGAACCACTGATATATATGTTTTATTTTATTCCCATTGTTATACTATAACTATAGTTTTATCTATCTATATAAGGGGTACGCCAGTTACATACACATTTCCAGTGGGTACGTGAAGCATAAAAGGATGAGAACCACTGATATATATGTTTTATTTTATTCCCATTGTTATACTATAACTATAGTTTTATTTATCTATATAAGGGGTACGCCAGTTACATACACATTTCCAGTGGGTACGTGAAGCATAAAAGGATGAGAACCACTGATATATATGTTTTATTTTATTCCCATTGTTATACTATAACTATAGTTTTATTATCTATATAAGGGGTACGCCAGTTACATACACATTTTCAGTGGGTACGTGAAGCATAAAAGGATGAGAACCACTGATATATATGTTATATTTTATTCCCATTGTTATACTATAACTATAGTTTTATCTATCTATATAAGGGGTACGCCAGTTACATACACATTTCCAGTGGGTACGTGAAGCATAAAAGGATGAGAACCACTGATATATATGTTTTATTTATTCCCATTGTTATACTATAACTATAGTTTTATCTATCTATATAAGGGGTACGCCAGTTACATACACATTTCCGTGGGTACGTGAAGCATAAAAGGATGAGAACCACTGATATATATGTTTTATTTTATTCCCATTGTTATACTATAACTATAGTTTTATTTATCTATATAAGGGGTACGCCAGTTACATACACATTTTCCAGTGGGTACGTGAAGCATAAAAGGATGAGAACCACTGATATATATGTTTTATTTTATTCCCATTGTTATACTATAACTATAGTTTTATTTATCTATATAAGGGGTACGCCAGTTACATACACATTTCCAGTGGGTACGTGAAGCATAAAAGGATGAGAACCACTGATATATATGTTTTATTTTTATTCCCATTGTTATACTATAACTATAGTTTTATTTATCTATATAAGGGGTACGCCAGTTACATACACATTTCCAGTGGGTACGTGAAGCATAAAAGGATGAGAACCACTGATATATATGTTTTATTTTATTCCATTGTTATACTACAACTATAGTTTTATTTATCTATATAAGGGGTACGCCAGTTACATACACATTTCCAGTGGGTACGTGAAGCATAAAAGGATGAGAACCACTGATATATATGTTTTATTTTATTCCATTGTTATACTATACTATAGTTTTATTTATCTATATAAGGGGTACGCCAGTTACATCCACATTTCCAGTGGGTACATGAAGCATAAAAGGATGAGAACCACTGATATATATGTTTATTTTATTCCCATTGTTATGCTATAACTATAGTTTTATTTATTTATATAACGGGTACGCCAGTTACATACACATTTCCAGGGGTACGTGAAGCATAAAAGGATGAGAACCACTGATATATATGTTTTCTTTTATTCCCATTGTTATACTATAACTATAGTTTTTATTTATCTATATAAGGGGTACGCCAGTTACATACACATTTCCAGTGGGTACGTGAAGCATAAAGGATGAGAACCACTGATATATATGTTTTATTTTATTCCATTGTTATACTATAACTATAGTTTTATTTATCTATATAAGGGGGTACGCCAGTTACATACACATTTCAGTGGGTACGTGAAGCATAAAAGGATGAGAACCACTGATATATATGTTTTATTTTATTCCCATTGTTATACTATAACTATAGTTTTATTTATCTATATAAGGGGTACGCCAGTTACATACACATTTCCAGTGGGTACGTGAAGCATAAAAGGATGAGAACCACTGATATATATGTTTTATTTTATTCCCATTGTTATACTATAACTATAGTTTTATTTATCTATATAAGGGGTACGCCAGTTACATACACATTTCCACTGGGTACGTGAAGCATAAAAGGATGAGAACCACTGATATATATGTTTTATTTTATTCCCATTGTTATACTATAACTATAGTTGTATTCTATCTATATAAGGGGTACGCCAGTTACATCCACATTTCCAGTGGGTACATGAAGCATAAAAGGATGAGAACCACTGATATATATGTTTTATTTTATTCCCATTGTTATGCTATAACTATAGTTTTATTTATTTATATAACGGGTACGCCAGTTACATACACATTTCCAGGGGGTACGTGAAGCATAAAAGGATGAGAACCACTGATATATATGTTTTCTTTTATTCCCATTGTTATACTATAACTATAGTTTTATTTATCTATATAAGGGGTACGCCAGTTACATCCACATTTCCAGTGGGTACATGAAGCATAAAAGGATGAGAACCACTGATATATATGTTTTATTTTATTCCCATTTTTATGCTATAACTATAGTTTTATTTATTTATATAACAGGTACGCCAGTTACATACACATTTCTAGGGCGTACGTGAAGCATAAAAGGATGAGAACCACTGATATATATGTTTTATTTTATTCCCATTGTTATACTATAACTATAGTTTATTTATCTATATAAGGGCTCCGCCAGTTACATCCACATTTCCAGTGCGTACATGAAGCATAAAAGGATGAGAACCACTGATATATATGTTTTATTTTATTCCCATTGTTATGCTATAACTATAGTTTTATTTATTTATATAACGGGTACGCCAGTTACATACACATTTCCAGGGGGTACGTGAAGCATAAAAGGATGAGAACCACTGATATATATGTTTTCTTTTATTCCCATTGTTATACTATAACTATAGTTTTATTTATCTATATAAGGGGTACGCCAGTTACATACACATTTCTAGTGGGTACGTGAAGCATAAAAGGATGAGAACCACTGATATATATGTTTTATTTTATTCCCATTGTTATACTATAACTATAGTTTTATTTATCTATATAAGGGGTACGCCAGTTACATACACATTTCCAGTGGGTACGTGAAGCATAAAAGGATGAGAACCACTGATATATATGTTTTATTTTATTCCCATTGTTATACTATAACTATAGTTTTATTTATCTATATAAGGGGTACGCCAGTTACATACACATTTCCAGTGGGTACGTGAAGCATAAAAGGATGAGAACCACTGATATATATGTTTTATTTTATTCCCATTGTTATACTATAACTATAGTTTTATTTATCTATATAACGGGTACGCCAGTTACATACACATTTCCAGTGGGTACATGAAGCATAAAAGGATGAGAACCACTGATATATATGTTTTATTTTATTCCCATTGTTATACTATAACTATAGTTTTATCTATCTATACAAGGGGTAGCCAGTTACATACACATTTCCAGGGGGTACGTGAAGCATAAAAGGATGAGAACCACTGATATATATGTTTTCTTTTATTCCCATTGTTATACTATAACTATAGTTTTATTTATCTATATAAGGGGTACGCCAGTTACATACACATTTCCAGTGGGTACGTGAAGCATAAAAGGATGAGAACCACTGATATATATGTTTTCTTTTTTTCCCATTGTTATACTATAACTATAGTTTTATTTATCTATATAAGGGGTACGCCAGTTACATACACATTTCCAGTGGGTACATGAAGCATAAAAGGATGAGAACCACTGATATATATGTTTTATTTTATTCCCATTGTTATGCTATAACTATAGTTTTATTTATTTATATAACGGGTACGCCAGTTACATACACATTTCCAGGGGGTACGTGAAGCATAAAAGGATGAGAACCACTGATATATATGTTTTCTTTTATTCCCATTGTTATACTATAACTATAGTTTTATTTATCTATATAAGGGGTACGCCAGTTACATACACATTTCCAGTGGGTACGTGAAGCATAAAAGGATGAGAAACACTGATATATATGTTTTCTTTTATTCCCATTGTTATACTATAACTATAGTTTTATTTATCTATATAAGGGGTACGCCAGTTACATACACATTTCCAGTGGGTACGTGAAGCATAAAAGGATGAGAACCACTGATATATATGTTTTATTTTATTCCCATTGTTATACTATAACTATAGTTTTATTTATCTATATAAGGGGTACGCCAGTTACATACACATTTCCAGTGGGTACATGAAGCATAAAAGGATGAGAACCACTGATATATATGTTTTATTTTATTCCCATTGTTATACTATAACTATAGATTTATTTATCTATATAAGGGGTACGCCAGTTACATACACATTTCCAGTGGGTACGTGAAGCATAAAAGGATGAGAACCACTGATATATATGTTTTATTTTATTCCCTTATTCCCATTGTTATACTATAACTATAGTTTTATTTATCTATATAAGGGGTACGCCAGTTACATACACATTTCCAGTGGGTACGTGAAGCATAAAAGGATGAGAACCACTGATATATATGTTTTATTTTATTCCCATTGTTATACTATAACTATAGTTTTATTTATCTATATAAGGGGTACGCCAGTTACATACACATTTCCAGTGGGTACGTGAAGCATAAAAGGATGAGAACCACTGATATATATGTTTTATTTTATTCCCATTGTTATACTATAACTATAGTTTTATTTATCTATATAAGGGGTACGCCAGTTACATACACATTTCCAGTGGGTACGTGAAGCATAAAAGGATGAGAACCACTGATATATATGTTTTATTTTATTCCCATTGTTATACTATAACTATAGTTATATTTATATATATAAGGGGTACGCCAGTTACATACACATTTCCAGTGGGTACGTGAAGCATAAAAGGATGAGAACCACTGATATATATGTTTTATTTTATTCCCATTGTTATACTATAACTATAGTTTTATCTATCTATACAAGGGGTACGCCAGCTACATACACATTTCCCGGGGGTACGTGAAGCATTAAAGGTTGAGAACCACTGACATATATGTTTTATTTTATTCCCATTGTTATACTATAACTATAGTTTTATCTATCTATACAAGGGGTACGCCAAATACATACACATTTCCAGGGGGTACGTGAAGCATAAAAGGATGAGAACCACTGATATATATGTTTTATTTTATTCCCATTATTATGCTATAACTATAGTTTTATTTATCTATATAAGGGGTACGCCAGTTACATACACATTTCCAGTGGGTACGTGAAGCATAAAAGGATGAGAACCACTGATATATATGTTTTATTTTATTCCCATTATTATGCTATAACTATAGTTTTATTTATCTATATAAGGGGTACGCCAGTTACATACACATTTCCAGTGGGTACGTGAAGCATAAAAGGATGAGAACCACTGATATATATGTTTTATTTTATTCCCATTCTTATACTATAACTATAGTTTTATTTATCTATATAAGGGGTACGCCAGTTACATACACATTTCCAGTGGGTACGTGAAGCATAAAAGGATGAGAACCACTGATATATATGTTTTATTTTATTCCCATTGTTATACTATAACTATAGTTTTATTTATCTATATAAGGGGTACGCCAGTTACATACACATTTCCAGTGGGTACGTGAAGCATAAAAGGATGAGAACCACTGATATATATGTTTTATTTTATTCCCATTGTTATACTATAACTATAGTTTTATTTATCTATATAAGGGGTACGCCAGTTACATACACATTTCCAGTGGGTACGTGAAGCATAAAAGGATGAGAACCACTGATATATATGTTTTATTTTATTCCCATTGTTATACTATAACTATAGTTTTATTTATCTATATAAGGGGTACGCCAGTTACATACACATTTCCAGTGGGTACATGAAGCATAAAAGGATGAGAACCACTGATATATATGTTTTATTTTATTCCCATTGTTATGCTATAACTATAGTTTTATTTATTTATATAACGGGTACGCCAGTTACATACACATTTCCAGGGGGTACGTGAAGCATAAAAGGATGAGAACCACTGATATATATGTTTTATTTTATTCCCATTGTTATACTATAACTATAGTTTTATTTATCTATATAAGGGGTACGCCAGTTACATCCACATTTCCAGTGGGTACATGAAGCATAAAAGGATGAGAACCACTGATATATATGTTTTATTTTATTCCCATTGTTATGCTATAACTATAGTTTTATTTATTTATATAACGGGTACGCCAGTTACATACACATTTCCAGGGGGTACGTGAAGCATAAAAGGATGAGAACCACTGATATATATGTTTTATTTTATTCCCATTGTTATACTATAACTATAGTTTTATCTATCTATACAAGGGGTAGCCAGTTACATACACATTTCCAGGGGTACGTGAAGCATAAAAGGATGAGAACCACTGATATATATGTTTTATTTTATTCCCATTGTTATACTATAACTATAGTTTTATTTATCTATATAAGGGGTACGCCAGTTACATACACATTTCCAGTGGGTACGTGAAGCATAAAAGGATGAGAACCACTGATCTATATGTTTTATTTTATTCCCATTGTTATGCTATAACTATAGTTTTATCTATCTATACAAGGGATAACGCCAGTTACATACACATTTCCAGGGGGTACGTGAAGCATAAAAGGATGAGAACCACTGATATATATGTTTTATTTTATTCCCATTGTTATACTATAACTATAGTTTTATTTATCTATATAAGGGGTACGCCAGTTACATCCACATTTCCAGTGGGTACATGAAGCATAAAAGGATGAGAACCACTGATATATATGTTTTATTTTATTCCCATTGTTATGCTATAACTATAGTTTTATTTATTTATATAACGGGTACGCCAGTTACATACACATTTCCAGGGGGTACGTGAAGCATAAAAGGATGAGAACCACTGATATATATGTTTTATTTTATTCCCATTGTTATACTATAACTATAGTTTTATCTATCTATACAAGGGGTAGCCAGTTACATACACATTTCCAGGGGTACGTGAAGCATAAAAGGATGAGAACCACTGATATATATGTTTTATTTTATTCCCATTGTTATACTATAACTATAATTTTATTTATCTATATAAGGGGTACGCCAGTTACATACACATTTCCAGTGGGTACGTGAAGCATAAAAGGATGAGAACCACTGATATATATGTTTTATTTTATTCCCATTGTTATGCTATAACTATAGTTTTATTTATTTATATAACGGGTACGCCAGTTACATACACATTTCCAGGGGGTACGTGAAGCATAAAAGGATGAGAACCACTGATATATATGTTTTATTTTATTCCCATTGTTATACTATAACTATAGTTTTATTTATCTATATAAGGGGTACGCCAGTTACATACACATTTCCAGTGGGTACATGAAGCATAAAAGGATGAGAACCACTGATATATATGTTTTATTTTATTCCCATTGTTATACTATAACTATAGTTTTATTTATCTATATAAGGGGTACGCCAGTTACATCCACATTTCCAGTGGGTACATGAAGCATAAAAGGATGAGAACCACTGATATATATGTTTTATTTTATTCCCATTGTTATACTATAACTATAGTTTTATCTATCTATACAAGGGGTAGCCAGTTACATACACATTTCCAGGGGTACATGAAGCATAAAAGGATGAGAACCACTGATATATATGTTTTCTTTTATTCCCATTGTTATACTATAACTATAGTTTTATTTATCTATATAAGGGGTACGCCAGTTACATCCACATTTCCAGTGGGTACGTGAAGCATAAAAGGATGAGAACCACTGATATATATGTTTTATTTTATTCCCATTGTTATGCTATAACTATAGTTTTATTTATTTATATAACGGGTACGGTAGTTACATACACATTTCCAGGGGGTACGTGAAGCATAAAAGGATGAGAACCACTGATATATATGTTTTCTTTTATTCCCATTGTTATACTATAACTATAGTTTTATTTATCTATATAAGGGGTACGCCAGTTACATACACATTTCCAGTGGGTACGTGAAGCATAAAAGGATGAGAACCACTGATATATATGTTTTATTTTATTCCCATTGTTATGCTATAACTATAGTTTTATTTATTTATATAACGGGTACGACAGTTACATACACATTTCCAGGGGGTACGTGAAGCATAAAAGGATGAGAACCACTGATATATATGTTTTATTTTATTCCCATTGTTATACTATAACTATAGTTTTATTTATCTATATAAGGGGTACGCCAGTTACATACACATTTCCAGGGGGTACGTGAAGCATAAAAGGATGAGAACCACTGATATATATGTTTTATTTTATTCCCATTGTTATACTATAACTATAGTTTTATTTATCTATATAAGGGGTACGCCAGTTACATACACATTTCCAGGGGGTACGTGAAGCATAAAAGGATGAGAACCACTGATATATATGTTTTATTTTATTCCCATTGTTATACTATAACTATAGTTTTATTTATCTATATAAGGGGTACGCCAGTTACATACACATTTCCAGGGGGTACGTGAAGCATAAAAGGATGAGAACCACTGATATATATGTTTTATTTTATTCCCATTGTTATACTATAACTATAGTTTTATTTATCTATATAAGGGTTACGCCAGTTACATCCACATTTCCAGTGGGTACATGAAGCATAAAAGGATGAGAACCACTGATATATATGTTTTATTTTATTCCCATTGTTATGCTATAACTATAGTTTTATTTATTTATATAACGGGTACGCCAGTTACATACACATTTCCAGGGGGTACGTGAAGCATAAAAGGATGAGAACCACTGATATATATGTTTTCTTTTATTCCCATTGTTATACTATAACTATAGTTTTATCTATCTATACAAGGGGTACGCCAGTTACATACACATTTCCAGTGGGTACATGAAGCATAAAAGGATGAGAACCACTGATATATATGTTTTCTTTTATTCCCATTGTTATGCTATAACTATAGTTTTATTTATTTATATAACGGGTACGCCAGTTACATACACATTTCCAGGGGGTACGTGAAGCATAAAAGGATGAGAACCACTGATATATATGTTTTATTTTATTCCCATTGTTATACTATAACTATAGTTTTATTTATCTATATAAGGGGTACGCCAGTTACATACACATTTCCAGGGGGTACGTGAAGCATAAAAGGATGAGAACCACTGATATATATGTTTTATTTTATTCCCATTGTTATACTATAACTATAGTTTTATTTATCTATATAAGGGGTACGCCAGTTACATACACATTTCCAGTGGGTACGTGAAGCATAAAAGGATGAGAACCACTGATATATATGTTTTATTTTATTCCCATTGTTATACTATAACTATAGTTTTATTTATCTATATAAGGGTTACGCCAGTTACATCCACATTTCCAGTGGGTACGTGAAGCATAAAAGGATGAGAACCACTGATATATATGTTTTATTTTATTCCCATTGTTATGCTATAACTATAGTTTTATTTATTTATATAACGGGTACGCCAGTTACATACACATTTCCAGGGGGTACGTGAAGCATAAAAGGATGAGAACCACTGATATATATGTTTTCTTTTATTCCCATTGTTATACTATAACTATAGTTTTATCTATCTATACAAGGGGTACGCCAGTTACATACACATTTCCAGGGGGTACGTGAAGAATAAAAGGTTGAGAACCACTGATATATATGTTTTCTTTTATTCCCATTGTTATACTATAACTATAGTTTTATCTATCTATACAAAGGGTACGCCAGTTACATACACATTTCCCGGGGGTACGTGAAGCATTAAAGGTTGAGAACCACTGATATATATGTTTTATTTTATTCCCATTGTTATACTATAACTATAGTTTTATCTATCTATACAAGGGGTACGCCAGTTACATACACATTTCCAGGGGGTACGTGAAGAACAAAAGGTTGAGAACCACTGATATATATGTTTTATTTTATTCCCATTGTTATACTATAACTATAGTTTTATCTATCTATACAAGGGGTACGCCAGTTACATACACATTTCCAGGGGATACGTGAATCATAAAAGGTTGAGAACCACTGATATATATGTTTTATTTCATTCCCATTGTTATACTATAACTATAGTTTTATCTATCTATACAAGGAGTATGCCAGTTACATACACATTTCCAGGGGGTACGTGAAGCATAAAAGGTTGAGAACCAATGATATATATGTTATATTTCATTCCCATTGTTATACTATAACTATAGTTTTATCTATCTATACAAGGGGTACGCCTGTTACATACACATTTCCCGGGGGTACGTGAAGCATTAAAGGTTGAGAACCACTGATATATATGTTTTATTTTATTCCCATTGTTATACTATAACTATAGTTTTATCTATCTATACAAGGGGTACGCCAGTTACATACACATTTCAAGGGGGTACGTGAAGAATAAAAGGTTGAGAACCACTGATATATATGTTTTATTTTATTCCCATTGTTATACTATAACTATAGTTTTATCTATCTATACAAGGGGTACGCCAGTTACATACACATTTCCAGGGGATACGTGAAGCATAAAAGGTTGAGAACCACTGATATATAGGTTTATTTTATTCCCATTGTTATACTATAACTATAGTTTTATCTATCTATACAAGGGGTACGCCAGTTACATACACATTTCCAGGGGGTACGTGAAGCATAAAAGGTTGAGAACCACTGATATATATGTTTTATTTTATTCCCATTGTTATACTATAACTATAGTTTTATCTATCTATACAAGGGGTACGCCAGTTACATACACATTTCCAGGGGGTACGTGAAGCATAAAAGGTTGAGAACCACTGATATATATGTTTTATTTCATTCCCATTGTTATACTATAACTATAGTTTTATCTATCTGTACAAGGAGTATGTCAGTTACATACACATTTCCAAAGGGTACGTGAAGCATAAAAGGTTGAGAACCACTGATATATATGTTTTATTTCATTCCCATTGTTATACTATAACTATAGTTTTATCTATCCATACAAGGGGTACGCCAGTTACATACACATTTCCAAGGGGTACGTGAAGCATAAAAGGTTGAGAACCACTGATATATATGTTTTATTTTATTCCCATTGTTATACTATAACTATAGTTTTATCTATCTATACAAGGGGTACGCCAGTTACATACACATTTCCAGGGGGTACGTGAAGCATAAAAGGTTGAGAACCACTGATATATATGTTTTATTTCATTCCCATTGTTATACTATAACTATAGTTTTATCTATCTGTACAAGGAGTATGTCAGTTACATACACATTTCCAAAGGGTACGTGAAGCATAAAAGGTTGAGAACCACTGATATATATGTTTTATTTCATTCCCATTGTTATACTATAACTATAGTTTTATCTATCCATACAAGGGGTACGCCAGTTACATACACATTTCCAGGGGGTACGTGAAGCATAAAAGGTTGAGAACCACTGATATATATGTTTTATTTCATTCCCATTGTTATACTATAACTATAGTTTTATCTATCTATACAAGGGGTACGCCAGTTTCTTACACATTTCCAGGGGGTACGTGAAGCATAAAAGGTTGAGAACCACTGATATATATGTTTTGTTTCATTCCCATTGTTATACTATAACTATAGTTTTATCTATCTATCTATACAAGGGGTACGCCAGTTACATACACATTTCCAGGGGGTACGTGAAGCATAAAAGGTTGAGAACCACTGATATATATGTTTTATTTCATTCCCATTGTTATACTATAACTATAGTTTTATCTATCTATACAAGGGGTACGCCAGTTACATATACATTTCCAGGGGGTACGTGAAGCATAAAAGGTTGAGAACCACTGATATATATGTTTTATTTCATTCCCATTGTTATACTATAACTATAGTTTTATCTATCTATACAAGGGGTACGCCAGTTACATACACATTTCCAGGGGATACGTGAAGCATAAAAGGTTGAGAACCACTGATATATATGTTTTATTTCATTCCCATTGTTATACTATAACTACAGTTTTATCTATCTATACAAGGGGTACGCCAGTTACATACACATTTCCAGGGGGTACGTGAAGCATAAAAGGTTGAGAACCACTGATATATATGTTTTATTTTATTCCCATTGTTATACTATAACTATAGTTTTATCTATCTATACAAGGGGTACGCCAGTTACATACACATTTCCAGGGGGTACGTGAAGCATAAAAGGTTGAGAACCACTGATATATATGTTTTATTTCATTCCCATTGTTATACTATAACTATAGTTTTATCTATCTATACAAGGGGTACGCCAGTTACATACCACATTTCCAGGGGGTACGTGAAGCATAAAAGGTTGAGAACCAGTGATATATATGTTTTATTTCATTCCCATTGTTATACTATAACTATAGTTTTAACTATCTATACATGGGGTACGCCAGTTACATACACATTTCCAGGGGGTACGTGAAGCATAAAAGGTTGAGAACCACTGATATATATGTTTTATTTTATTCCCATTGTTATACTATAACTATAGTTTTATCTATCTATACAAGGGGTACGCCAGTTACATACACATTTCCAGGGGATACGTGAAGCATAAAAGGTTGAGAACCACTGATATATATGTTTTATTTCATTCCCATTGTTATACTATAACTACAGTTTTATCTATCTATACAAGGGGTACGCCAGTTACATACACATTTCCAGGGGGTACGTGAAGCATAAAAGGTTGAGAACCACTGATATATATGTTTTATTTTATTCCCATTGTTATACTATAACTATAGTTTTATCTATCTATACAAGGGGTACGCCAGTTACATACACATTTCCAGGGGGTACGTGAAGCATAAAAGGTTGAGAACCACTGATATATATGTTTTATTTCATTCCCATTGTTATACTATAACTATAGTTTTATCTATCTATACAAGGGGTACGCCAGTTACATACCACATTTCCAGGGGGTACGTGAAGCATAAAAGGTTGAGAACCAGTGATATATATGTTTTATTTCATTCCCATTGTTATACTATAACTATAGTTTTAACTATCTATACATGGGGTACGCCAGTTACATACACATTTCCAGGGGGTACGTGAAGCATAAAAGGTTGAGAACCACTGACCTAGGAGCAGTAAGAATACATTGATGAACAAAACATTGCTCATATGAAAAGATATATGCAACTGTAGGAAAAATTATGGCTGAGGGGGTCCATTAGTTACGCAACACCTCACAGCTGGGTCGCATCTTGGGGGGGGGGGGCAAGGGGACTATTCTCCCCCCTTGGGAATTCTAGTAAGGTTAATGTGCATATTTCACGCATTTTTCATGAAATTTTTTGAAAACCTCTAAGATGAAGGAGAAAATGTTACACTGCAATGGAAATTCAGTTTCTTGGTCCCCCTTCCCCCTTTTTCAGTGTGCAATGGAGGCTCAATTTTTCGAGCCGGCTTCAGCTCGAGACCAACCCATTTCGACAATTGTTGAGCCCGATTTGAGGAAAATATTTCTCTAATGCATCATTATGCAGAAATGCATGGCGCTAATCATTTGTTTCGTTCTTAGATTATTAATTATAATCATTTTATTACAAAATTAAAATGTTAATTCTATTTGGAAAGAAAAATATTGGAAATACTGTAGAGTAGAAACTGAAAGTGTGTAGGCAGCATCATTATAAATGCAAAGTGCCATTCATTTATTAAAGATAGAGAATACGGGAAAAAATGATGAAATTCAGCATGGTGCTTATTTTTAATTACAAAAGACTAATTAAAAGGTTGAATTCATAATAAAAAAAAATATTCTTTTTTTCGCAATCAAAAGAAATATTTGAAATTTATTCTGAAACCGGAACAGCATTCGTCTGTGCTATTTTGAGCTCGAGTCCACCCGTGCCCGGCATAATCAGAGCCCGAAGTCTTTCATTTTTATGTATACAACAATCTATACACAAACTTTAGTCTAATTTTATTTCAGTTAAAGAATTAATGCAAGTTATCACAGTAGAATGGTTACCAGTAACCTCGGCAGTAGATGAAAGATTAAAATCAAATATCGCAAAATTTTGCGACACTTTAATAAGATATAGTTAAAACAAAGTTAAGTAATTTCGAAATTTATTACGGAATCGTTTTCCATAGCCTTCTATACTTGTTCATTTTTTTTATAATAAAAGAGTCATTTTTTTTTACAAGTTCTGCATTTGTTTTGTACTTCAGTTTGCCAACCAAGTCTCTTTGAGAGCCAAAAGCAACTAAATTGAAAGAAAAAAAAAATACTTGTATCAGTGACAATCGTTTGTCATCGGTAGTATTTTTATTCGTTATTGAGCATCTTCGGATGGCAACAAATATGCAGCCTGTAAGATTGTACGAGGGAGCGGGAAAAATTCCATTCCAGAAATCTTGAGAACTCTGTTCTCAACCATTAGCAAGACATAGACGTCGCCTCTGCATGAGCTTATTTGATTGGTAAGAGCGGTGCGATGTCCAGGAATGCAATTAAGTTGGAGACAACACTAAACTCCCTCGGATCCTGGGGGCAACAACACTTGCGTATTTTGTTTCTCGTGCCTTCGCGAACTACAACATGCTTTCTTCCCTAGGTAAGAATTTGGATTCGTAAGATTTTCATTTCCTGGCCGTCAGAAGACACAATGAATGGCTGGCCGATTGATTTATCATTCTTCTGCGCAGGCGCAATAGGAAGCTTTATTTTTCACAAGGATCTACGTTTGGATTCGTTGACAGAGGTAAGGAATTAAATATCGGTATAAAAAATACATGCTTTTTATTTTCGCTGAGAAATGCCTCATAGCGAAATCATACCTTTGTCATAAATCTCGCATTAAACGGATTACTTTGCGTAATTTTTTTTAATTTGTGGAACAGAATAAATCACAAAATTTACGAAATCTTATTATTAATATTTTTTAATCTCTGTAATTATAGTGAGCCGTAGATGGTAACAACCCAACTCAACAAGATTGCTGGCGCCCTATCTTCTTTTGAAGTGAATACAAATTCAGTGGCTGACTGACCCATCATGACATTGGAGACGTTACAAGCTTTAATTTGAGATATAACTCGTTAAGGTCAACCCCCCTGAAATTTTCGCCTCCTTTTTAGTGAAGAAAGAATAGTGGGGGCATAATCCGAAGTAGTCTATGACGGTCTTCCTATAAGCTTTCATTTGACACCTAACTCGTAACTGTAGGTACTGACGTTCGGAAGATATAGTAGAACAATACTTCACATTTTCTCAAAGTTTTTTTGGGAAGAAATCAAGGTGGGGTGAATTTAACAAAACCTGTAATACTCCCCATGGCACACGCCTTCATCTGAGGCATAGCCCGTTACTTTCGGCTCTCGCGTTTTGAAGAACGGAAATTACCGGAACAATCGTTTTCGTATTTCCCCTTTTTAGGGAGTTAAATTTTCATAGTCGCGATAAATTATTTCGGAAGTGCGTCGCCGAAAAGGTTAGGTTGAATTGTTTTACCTCTGAGCGGCATTTTTTTGCACACCATGGGCTAAATGACCAGGTCACAAGGACCCCGAAGGTTGGGGAGAGGACCCACTGGAACAGCTGTTGGGAGACAGATGGTAGCCTCCCGTCAAGGCCATCCAGCATGTTCTTTAGCGTGCACAGGGTATGTCTCTCCCGCACACTGGGCCACTGCTTAACGTCCATCCGACGGAAGGCGGCCTTTCCAAGCCCATCGGTGTCCCCTACTGACCGTGGGCAGGACAGGGAATTTTGCGGAGATAAATCTCTGCAAACGCTGACCCAGCTGGGACTCGAACCTGGGAACTACAGATTACGAGCGTGGCTCGCTACCGACTGAGCCACCCCCGCCTCAAAAACGTTTGGGAAACAATGGTCTACAGACGGTACCCCGTCAAAATAGCCAAAGACTAAATAGCCCCGAAAAAAAAAAAAAGCCCCGACAAAATAGCCTATTCTAAAATAGCCCAAGACTAAATAGCCACGACAAAATAGCCCAGACTAAATAGCCCCGAAGAAATAGCTTAGCCTATTTAAAATCCAAAGTAAAAATCCAACTTGCGCGTCGGAAAACGCGCGTAATATGTCTTCCTATACTTTGGTAAAATGAAGGTAACTTTGCAACAAGTTGCGTTGAGTGCATCTATAATTAGAAATATTATAGTAACAAATGAGTCACGTGACAGGCACATGGCTCACCGGTAGTCGGAGCCATGTGATTTAGTTTTAGTATTAAAACCAATGCTTCTAGTTGTAGTTTTTTGTTCGCACGTGGCGCACGTGTGTCTTGCGGGAGTCGTTGCAAGAGATCTCTAACGGAAATAAGTAAGTTATTTTAATATCTATTTTACCGGATGCGTTTATTTATTGATATAATATAGAACTATTTAATAGATATTAACTGATAATCCGTTATTATTTGTGTTTTGCAAGAAAAATGGAGAAATCTCGTCGCAAAAAGGAAAAGATCTGCTGCTGAAAGATGGTCATCGATATCGCAAGGCTAGGGAAAACCGGGATGAAAGTACATCGTGGAGGTGTGTAGTTCCGACTTGTAAAGGGCGTCTAAGAACATTGAGTGCTGACTTCCGGGTCGTGACGGAACACAACCATGCGCCAAATCCAGCTAAATATCAGGCATTGAAATGCGTTTCTGAAATGAAACATAGAGCACAGAGTGCTGCGGAGAAGCCTAGGCAAATATATCAAGCCTGCACAAGTGGAATATCTTTGGAAGCATCGATTCAGCTTCCAAATTATATTGCCTCCCAGAGAGCAATAGAACGTATACGAAAAAAAAACGAATCTTCCATATCCAAATCCTGCAAGTGTTGCCAATATTGCAATTCCAGTTCATCTTCAAATTACCACAAGAAACGAAAATTTTATTCTGTGGGATTCTGGAGAAAACGATCCTGATCGAATTCTAATGTTCGGCACTGAGGAAAATTTGAGAATATTGGAACAGAATCATCATTGGTTTGTTGATGGCACGTTTAAAGTATCACCTGAACTGTTTTTTCAATTATTCACGATACACGGACTAATAGAAAAGTGTTGTATTCCACTGATATATGTATTGTTAAGAAATAAAAGTGAAGCAATATATGTTCGCATATTTCAGAAACTATTCCAGTTGAAGGAAACTTTAAATCCAACAAGTGTGTTAAGTGATTACGAGAAAGCGGTTCAAAACGCCGTGCAACAAGTTTTTAATAACACAGAAGTTGTTGGCTGTTTGTTTCATTTGGGACAGTGCTTATGGCGAAAAGTGCAAGAACTGAATTTAGCGGAACTTTATGTAAATAATGAAAATGTGCGTGCTTATATAAAAATGTTGTTTGCGTTGAGTTTTGTACCGGTACATGATGTTATAGGAGTATTTGAAGAATTAATTGAAAAATGCCCAAACGAACTAGACCCCATTATCGATTACTGGGAAGATACATATATAGGACGAATAAGACGCAATCGCCGAGCACAACCACGATTTGCAATACATATATGGAATGTTCATGAGCGCGTTGTCAATGGTCTTCCGAGGACAAATAATTCGGTAGAAGGGTGGCATAGGGCATTCCAGCAAACTGTAGATTGCCATCATCCATCCGTCTACAAACTCATCGACCATTTCCGAAAAGAGCAGGATATGGTAGAAATCCGCTTAACCCGTCTTGCTGCAGGTATTCGCAACCTAGATGCTAGCAAAACTAAATATGTGCAACTGAATCGACGCCTGGAAGCATTAGTGGAAAATTATGCAACTATGGAACATATGGACTTTCTTCGTGGCATTTCACATAACCTTGAAATGTAATTTTTGTAAAGAATGTGGCAAGGAACACAAACCTTAAAGACTTGTAAAGAATTACCAAACCATATTTAGAATTTTTATTTATATGTCTGTATACAATTTTTAAAATGCGAAATTTAGAATTTAAATAGGCTAAGCTATTTCTCCGGGGCTATTTAGTCTTGGGCTATTTTAGAACAGGCTATTTTGTCGGGGCTGTTTTGTCGGGGCTGTTTTGTCTTGAGCTATTTTGACGGGTCACGTCTACAGACATAACACAAGGTAATAACAATAACTCATTTTCCTGAAAACAAGCTAAAAATACAATATCCGTTGCTTCCTCCTACTGTTAAAGCAAAAGCTTCTCCCAAGGTCTTTGTAAAGCAAAAAAAAAACCCATGAAAGCACAACAGACTCCTTAGTTTCAGGTTCGTTTCGGAAAGCAAGCAAAGCGCACTACACCCTGGAAGCAATGCATCACAGTGTTGTTTGTTGTTGCCGGGCAGATTCTTGTGATAACTATAACTGCGAAGCTGATGAGCAGATGGAACAACCGCTGGACTCGATCACTATTCCCCACAGGAAGCGGGATGAGGAGCGGCCTCATACATCACGTGATGTACTCTTCATCGCCCACCTGTGACGTAGTTCGAAGCCTCTTGATGGGCCAATAAATCACGAGCTTCGTGCACTCAGCCACTTGACAGTAAATCCTTTGCCGCGACACGGAGATCAGCAGGAAGGGATTGCGGTGGTCAAGAGAAGATGACAAACATCTCGGACCACTCATCTCCGAAATCGTAGGCAGCAGGGAAGTAAGAAATTCGAAATCAGATCATTTTTATTCTTCACTAAATTCCTATTGTCCGTTAATCCAAAGAAAAGTTTTAATATTAAAACAAGAAAAGTAGTTTGTCTTATAATAAATTTCTTTTGTTGATGCTTTTATAGTTTATTGGTGTCTCTATAAAGGTCGTCGTATATATTAATTTTTCAATTATCCTTATTTGTTAACGCTTTCAGTGCCCCCTACGGGAGAATTAAAACTGTTTTTAATTGAAATAAAACTGTTAAATAAAATTGCTTTCCAACGAGAGAATGTAATGTACTTAAAATTAATAAAAGAATAGTTTAACATTGCATTTTAGTTTTACTTTCTGTCATTTTCCTCATCTTCATTAATTTTAATTTTTTTTTTCGGAAGCGGGGCAGTGGTATATTCAGAAACTTTAAATGGGGGATTGGGTTGTTTTAGACCTGAGTGGCACTATTTTACACACAATGGGCTAAATGGCCAGGTCACAAGGACCCCGAAGGCTCAGAGAAGGTTGGGGGACGGGAGCCACTGGGCAGCTGTTGGGAGACAGATGGTAGCCTCCCGTCAATGCCATCCAGTGCGTTCTTTAACGTGGACATTATGGCTCTCCCCGAGCACGGAGCCACGGCTTAACATCCCATTCCATAGACGACGACCTTTCCAAGCCCATCGGTGTCCACTACTGACCGAGGAATGGTCGGGAGTTTTGCGGAGATAAATTTCAACGCTGACCCAGCTGGGACTCGAACCTGGGAACTGCAGATTACGAGCCTGGCACGCTACCGACTGAGCCATCCCCGCCCCACCACTGGAGGAGGGGGGGGAGTCGACAGGAATTTTTAGGAGTGGGACGCAAATTTGCTTCAGGGAGGGGAAAAATATTTCCAGCGGAGGACAAAAAACACATCAATGTTTCAAAATAGAAATATGTCGAGCCATTCATTAATGTGATGCGTGATAAAAATTTGCGTCAGAAATTTGAACTTAATAGGTATTATTTCAAAGCATTTAATGAAATAAATATAGACATTTTAGAAGTTTGCATAATAATTATTTCAATATTAGACAATTCCGAATGATTTTTATAAAATAAGATAATTTGTTAAATATTCCAACTTCCATTACTCTTGTAAATACTGAACGAATATTTTTGAAAATCGAGATTTAAATGGATTAATTTAATTAAACTCAAACTTCCGTCACATTTTCCCATCAAATGCATATTTTAGAGCAGGGGTTCTCAACAAGGGGTACGCGGTAAAAATTTTTGGAGTACGCCGTGAGAGCTAAAAAGTCGCTAAGTTGGCAACACTGCTACTGATTATTTCTGAGAACTGAAAGACGAAGCGCAGCGCCGTAGTTCATGTCTGTACACGTTTCAATGTTCATGATTGGAAGCATTTTAGAAAACGGCTAAACAAGGAAAAGTAAATTTTAGGGCTTTTTTTTATATTAAAAGATATAATTTCGCTTTGTTGTCTGTCAGTCTGCAGACATCGAACTTTTTTGTTTATACAGATAAATAAAAAATTCTTTTTGTGTTATATAGGTATTAATGATGCATTACGATTTGCATTTTTCGAATCTCCCAAAAGTTATAACTGCGCCCTCTAACGGTGGAAAAATTTGAAAATTCCAAAATATCAAACGAATATTTCAAACGATTTAGTTATGTTAGAAGTTTGAAATTTTGGTGCTGAAATGTGAAGGTTACGAAGTTACCATTGGCAACAATCAATTGACCCTTTAGACCCAGGGAGAGGTGAATGCAATTTTTTTTTTGTTTTTGTTTTAACAGAAAAGTGTATGTTTTTAGAGATAAATTTTAAAAAAAAATTTGGGTTGGACAGGTATTGAGGAAATATTTCAATTTGCATTTTGCGAATTTCTCAAAGGCTATAATTGCGCCCTCTAACGGTGGAAAAATAACGAAAAATCTCAAAATTTAAAACGAATATTGCAATCAATGTAATTATGCTAGAAATTTGAATTTTTGGTCTTGGAATGTGCCAGTCTTGAAAATTCCATTGGCAGCAATGAGTTGACCCTAAGCCCAAGGTAGGTAAGAAACGGAAAGGTTTTGTTTTAAGAGATAATTGGAAATCTCTTTTTTCAGTTAGTTACTAATGAAAGGTAATTCGCATTTTCAAAGGTAGTTTTAATTTATTAGAGATCACTAAATATCGAAACTGCAAAACTTTTAACGAATGTTTCAAGTGATCTGTTTAAGGTAGAAATTTCGGCGTGTAGAGTTCTGTTATGGTAGAAATTCTACTGACAGCAATTATCTGCCCACTATTTTCAGAGGAGCGAGAGAAAAGCAACTTTTAAAATTTAAGAACCAAAAGACAAATACTTTTTATGTTTTATAATTACTAATAAAATACTACTATGTGCATTTCCCCCATCGTATATTAAAAAATAAATAAATGACCCCTCAAGCAGCTGCTAGTACAGAGGTCTGACAGGAGCCTGTTAATTTATACGCCATAGAAGAAAGTACATGAAGATGGCGGGACCTCATCAGAAAAACAACACGAACATCCATAATTAAAACTTTTAAGGAGTGAAAAAGGAAGCAAAAGAAGAACTTCATTCTCTTTGAAAATGCGCCAGAGGCGATATGCGTTCTTCTAGTTGTTTTACATTTTCAGTATCACATGACAACGGAAATTCGAACTACTGTAAAATTGAGAAAATAAACTATTAATAATTTTACCTGTAAAACAAAAAAGTTTTACATTTATCTCTTAAGGCAGAAAAGTTACATTTTACGAACAGGACAAATCATTATTATTACCGTAAATCACTTGATCATTACATTCTATGACCAAAAATTTCAGTTTTCAGCAAAAATAGATCGTTTGCAATATTTGTTTAAAGATTTGGTATTTTCCAGCTTTTTTCCCTGCTAGAGGTCGCCTTTCGAATTTTTATTTACCGCCTTTAGCACTCTCCAACCCTGGTAATTCCACTGATGAAGATTCGAAAAACGTAAATATTAATATTTTTGTAAAAAAAATTTCGTCGACATACGGGATTCGAACCTGCATCCCTCCAAAAACATGCCAGAGTATTCGAACCTGTTCAACTAACGCCGGCTTTTTTCACCAAAAACATTTATTGATTTATAGACGTTTAAACGTCTACAGGTAACGCTGAGATTATCAAATAGTGTTTAAATCATTAATATTTTGTTAGTGCCTGTGAAACAAATATTTATATATTGTTTCGTTTATCTCTTTAAGAAAATTTCACTTTCGCACCCCCTTTTGGCTAAGACGGCAAAGCCTTATTGCCATTGTAAACCTTTGGACCATAACAGTCTAGTACCAAAATTTCAGATTTCCAGTGTAAATAGTTTGTTTGCAATATTCGTTTGAATTTTTTAGCATTTTTCATCTTTTCCCATCGCTAGAATCCCATCGCTAAAATTTAATACGCTAGAGGGCGCTATTAAAGCTATTGAAAATTTTCAAAATTGCGAATCGCAATATTTGTTCGACACCTACCCAACCTAAAAAGAATTTTTCACTTAGTTCTAAAACTGAAAAAATTGATTATCTATAGATGGACAGACAGATGGAAACACAGATGGACAGACAACAGTTAACAGAGAGACGGACAGACAGATGAACAAATATTGGCATAGGCAGACAACAAAGCGAAAACATTCGCTCGTTTTTCATAAGAACCCTAAAAGAAATTATTTGTTTTCAGTTAGCTTGTTTCACTTTTGCAGCCGATTGCCGTCGTCTGACAGAGTTTCTTAGAAAAAAATATTCATTAATTTATTTCTTTAAGTGAAATTTGTACACTCAAATGCATCGCAGGGAGGCATTCATAAAATATGGCAGCTTTTATAGACCAAAAAAGTGGTAGAAATATATAAAACTATAACAACTGAGAAGTTTTAACTTGGTACACACAGTAACTCGTAGAATTTCCTCTCACGGTAAGACAAAACATGGCGCCCACAAACCACGTGACTCAATCAACCAATGCCAGTGAATCACCGAGATGGCCAGCCTCTAACTAAGGACCTCTAGTGCGCTAGAGGGGAAATTTCGGATTTCCTCATTCGAGCGGTAGTCGGCTGACGAAGAGCATGCAAAGGTATTCGAACAGGGAGCTGGCAGACATGCACTTATGGAATAGCTGAGGGCAACGGACGAGCCGCTCAACGAATGTATCAAGAACGCTTCCCACACAGACATGTACCGGGTCACCGTTTGTTTGCGCGTGCGCATCAAAATTTGTGCGTTTATGGGTCATTAAGAGGTAGCAGAAGTGAGGGCAGGCGACGATCGACGCGTACTCCCGCCATGGAAGAAAGGAGTGGAGACTAATCCTAGTACCAGAACACGTGCCGTTGACTCTGTCTTAGGAGTGTCTCGTTACAGTGTACAGTGTGTTTTGCACGGCGAGTCCTTACACCCCTTTCATCTCAATCCTGCACGTGTGTGTTTTGCACAGTGGTATCTCCAAGAAAGTGCCCAAGACGTGAATTTCCCAGCTTATGTTTTGTTTACTGATGAGGTCAGTTTCACTCCGGATGGCCTATTCAATCAGTACAATGCGTATTTGTGGGCTCACGAGAACCCCCACGGTGTGCGCACCCATGCGGCACAACATCGTTTCGCAGTAAATGTGTGTGCAGGTTTGGTCGGCGACTGCTTAGTCGGGAAACACCTTTTACCATCCCGCATGACCTCCGCAAAGTATCTGATTATTCTGGAACAGGTTCTATCAGACTTACTTCCCCATGTTCCAGCAAATGTGAGACGCAACATGTGGTTTCAACATGATGGGGCACCTCCCCATTATGGAAGGTGTGTTCGTGCGCATTTGAACATGTTTTTTGGGCAACGATGGATTGGGCATGCTGGACCAGTTGCCTGGCCTCCACGCTCACCTGATTTAACGAGCGTTGATTTCTTTCTGTGGGGGGCCCTCAAAGCTACCGTGTATTAACCGCCTGTGGCGTCTGATATGGATCTCGTGGCAAGGCTCGTCTGCGCTGCTTTACTATCAAAGAAACTCAAGGTGTGTTCGACCGTGTCCTGCAATCAGTGCTCCGTCGGTGTCACGCATGCATCGCGTCTCATGGTGAAAACTTCGAGCATCTGCTGTAACATTATGAAATGTATCATCTAGTACGCCATTTCTAATAATTATATCCAATAAATGTTTTTCCATTAATCACTGTCTTGTGTCCTTTCAGATCTTGTACCTCTGCTACCACTTTCCCATGAATTTTCCGGTTATGGGTTCCTATGCAGTTCTCATTCCTTTAGATGTTATCTACCTCCCCTAAAAGTTTGTATCTATATTTTTGAGACACCCTGTATATATGTTTTATTTTATTCCCATTGTTATACTATAACTATAGTTTTATCTATCTATACAATGGGTACGCCAGTTACATACACATTTCCAGGGGGTACGTGAAGCATAAAAGGTTGAGAACCACTGATATATATGTTTTTTTCCCATTGTTACACTATAACTATACTGTTTCTATCTGTACAAGGGGTACGCCAGTTACATACACATTTCCAGTTCTTACGTGAAGCATTAAAGGTTGAGAACCACTTTTTTTAGTCCCATTGTTATACTATAACTATAGTTTTATCTATCTATACAAGGGGTACGCCAGTTACATACACATTTCCAGGGGGTACGTGAAGCATGAAAGGTTGAGAACCACTGATATATATGTTTTATTCCCATTGTTATACTATAACTACAGTTTTATCTATCTATACAAGGGGCACGCCAGTTACATAGACATTTCCAGGTCTTACGTGAAGCATAAAAGGTTGAGAACCACTGATATATATGTTTTATTTTATTCCCATTGTTATACTATAACTATAGTTTTATCTATCTATACAAGGGGTACGCCAGTTACATACACATTTCCAGGGGGTACGTGAAGCATAAAAGGTTGAGAACCACTGATATATATGTTTTATTCCCATTGTTATACTATAACTACAGTTTTATCTATCTATACAAGGGGCACGCCAGTTACATAGACATTTCCAGGTCTTACGTGAAGCATAAAAGGTTGAGAACCACTGATATATATATTTTATTTTATTCCCATTGTTATACTATAACTATAGTTTTATCTATCTATACAAGGGGTACGCCAGTTACATACACATTTCCAGGGGGTACGTGAAGCATAAAAGGTTGAGAACCACTGATATATATGTTTTATTCCCATTGTTATACTATAACTACAGTTTTATCTATCTATACAAGGGGCACGCCAGTTACATAGACATTTCCAGGTCTTACGTGAAGCATAAAAGGTTGAGAACCACTGATATATATGTTTTATTTTATTCCCATTGTTATACTATAACTATAGTTTTATCTATCTATACAAGGGGTACGCCAGTTACATACACATTTCCAGGGGGTACGTGAAGCATGAAAGGTTGAGAACCACTGATGTATATGTTTTATTCCCATTGTTATACTATAACTACAGTTTTATCTATCTATACAAGGGGCACGCCAGTTACATAGACATTTCCAGGTCTTACGTGAAGCATAAAAGGTTGAGAACCACTGATATATATGTTTTATTTTATTCCCATTGTTATACTATAACTATAGTTTTATCTATCTATACAAGGGGTACGCCAGTTACATACACATTTCCAGGGGGTACGTGAAGCATAAAAGGTTGAGAACCACTGATATATATGTTTTATTCCCATTGTTATACTATAACTACAGTTTTATCTATCTATACAAGGGGCACGCCAGTTACATAGACATTTCCAGGTCTTACGTGAAGCATAAAAGGTTGAGAACCACTAATATATATGTTTTATTTTATTCCCATTGTTATACTATAACTATAGTTTTATCTATCTATACAAGGGGTACGCCAGTTACATACACATTTCCAGGGGGTACGTGAAGCATGAAAGGTTGAGAACCACTGATATATATGTTTTATTCCCATTGTTATACTATAACTACAGTTTTATCTATCTATACAAGGGGCACGCCAGTTACATAGACATTTCCAGGTCTTACGTGAAGCATAAAAGGTTGAGAACCACTGATATATATGTTTTATTTTATTCCCATTGTTATACTATAACTATAGTTTTATCTATCTATACAAGGGATAACGCCAGTTACATACACATTTCCAAGGGGTACGTGAAGCATAAAAGGTTGAGAACCACTGATATATATGTTTTATTCCCATTGTTATACTATAACTACAGTTTTATCTATCTATACAAGGGGCACGCCAGTTAGATAGACATTTCCAGGTCTTACGTGAAGCATAAAAGGTTGAGAACCACTGATATATATGTTTTATTTTATTCCCATTGTTATACTATAACTATAGTTTTATCTATCTATACAAGGGGTACGCCAGTTACATACACATTTCCAGGGGGTACGTGAAGCATGAAAGGTTGAGAACCACTGATATATATGTTTTATTCCCATTGTTATACTATAACTACAGTTTTATATATCTATACAAGGGGCACGCCAGTTACATAGATTTTTCCAGGTCTTACGTGAAGCATAAAAGGTTGAGAACCACTGATATATATGTTTTATTTTATTCCCATTGTTATACTATAACTATAGTTTTATCTATCTATACAAGGGGTACGCCAGTTACATACACATTTCCAGGGGGTACGTGAAGCATAAAAGGTTGAGAACCACTGATATATATGTTTTATTCCCATTGTTATACTATAACTACAGTTTTATCTATCTATACAAGGGGCACGCCAGTTACATAGACATTTCCAGGTCTTACGTGAAGCATAAAAGGTTGAGAACCACTAATATATATGTTTTATTTTATTCCCATTGTTATACTATAACTATAGTTTTATCTATCTATACAAGGGGTACGCCAGTTACATACACATTTCCAGGGGGTACGTGAAGCATGAAAGGTTGAGAACCACTGATATATATGTTTTATTCCCATTGTTATACTATAACTACAGTTTTATCTATCTATACAAAGGGCACGCCAGTTACATAGACATTTCCAGGTCTTACGTGAAGCATAAAAGGTTGAGAACCACTGATATATATGTTTTATTTTATTCCCATTGTTATACTATAACTATAGTTTTATCTATCTATACAAGGGATAACGCCAGTTACATACACATTTCCAAGGGGTACGTGAAGCATAAAAGGTTGAGAACCACTGATATATATGTTTTATTCCCATTGTTATACTATAACTACAGTTTTATCTATCTATACAAGGGGCACGCCAGTTACATAGACATTTCCAGGTCTTACGTGAAGCATAAAAGGTTGAGAACCACTGATATATATGTTTTATTTTATTCCCATTGTTATACTATAACTATAGTTTTATCTATCTATACAAGGGGTACGCCAGTTACATACACATTTCCAGGGGGTGCGTGAAGCATAAAAGGTTGAGAACCACTGATATATATGTTTTATTTTATTCCCATTGTTATACTATAACTATAGTCCAACCAGCGGCCCGCGGGCCGCATATGGCCGGCACAAGGATTTTTGTGGCCCGCGAACAAAATCAAGTTTTTCCTTGAAATTTTAGATAAATATCTATAATCCACCTTATAATTTTTTGTCAACTTATATTACTTTACTTGATATGCAATCTTCAACTTCCTCATTCTATTCTTATTGCCCAACAACTACGGCTACAATGCTCCCATTAAATTTATTAAATATTTGATAAGGTTTAGAAAATTTATATTCGTTTATTATTACTTATTATTTTTCGTATAAATAAAATAATTTTTTGAGGTGATATGAACTGACTTTTAAATTACCTATCCTGTCGTATTCTTTTTTTTGGCCCGCGAAATACTGGCGAAAGAAAAAATGGCCCGAAGTCTTAGAGAAGTTGGACAGCACTGATCTATACAATGGGTACGCCAGTTACATCTACATTTCCAGGGGGTAAGTGAAACATAAAAGATTGAGAACCACTGGTTTAGAGTTTCGAAGTTAGATTGCCACTGACATCACTTGGAAATTCTCTTCCTATTTTGGTAGGGAAGTGGAGTCGTGCCTAGATAGTGACTCCACGGGGTTTCACGGGAGCAAGAGTATCTTTTCGTCCCGTGCCATTTTATATTTTAGAAAACTAAAACGCCTCGGGCTTAGTATGGCATGTCCGTATATGAGAAGGCCTGTACAAACTAGTGGTTTCTAGGGCCCTTCTCTGTCCTATATGTTGCAAACAAAATAAAAATTATATTTTGCATCGAAAATAAAATGAAAATCGGCACACGTACAGTCGTTCTAAAAAAAAATATCCTGTACGTACACGAAAGATTGCCAGATCACTAATTTCTAAAAAAAAATCGTTGCCAGATATTTTTTCTGCATTCTGTAATCAATCATGGTGCTCCGATATTTTTTTGAGCGACTCTACAATAGTAAACTGTGAAAGATAACATTTTTTACGTCAAGCCTACGATTCTAGTTTTTGTTGACGTTGGCAACGCTGAATAGAGACAGAAGTTGTTGTCTGTGCTGTGGTCGCACTCAGGTAGTGTCAGAATTTTGCTTCACTGGTTCGCGTGTGTTCAGCTAATGCAGTGCAAGCGACAAGTTAAAAAATATATTCTGAAACAGCTGGAAAATGTTGACATATATTTAGGTTGGAAATTATAAGTAGCATTTTAAAACGTTTAGAATGGAAAAATGCTGCCATGCAAAGGAACACTTATTATTTGTTTTACAATAATAAGTGTTATTTTACAAGGAGAGTACACTTTTTGTAATTCCATACAACAGTATGGTCGTTTGTTCTGTACTGTTATGTACTGACCATACAACAGTATGATTGACCATACAACAGTAGTCCGGGTTCGAGTCCCGGACCCCGGCAGTCGCAATATCAGTGCGAGTCTATAATATTTTATTTTCTGCTGCGCTACCATTAATAGCATACTCAAGGGGAGGGCATGACCCTTTTTGCCACCAACCATCCCCTGGATATAGCTATTCTGTCCCCGTGGTAAAAGTAAAAAGTCGGAGCCTGTGGGGCAGCCTATAACTTAAAGACGATTCCATATCAGTATCTGAAAAGAAGGCTTTTGTTGCTCCAACTGGCCTAAACCATTCGGCCATTGCACTGGAAGAAACGGTTGATAGGAATATCGCGTATGTGGTGCCATCTGTTGCTGAGAAGTGTAGATTTATTCGATGGAGTGAAACTGAAACAACGCATTTATCGTAGTCAATAATTTAAACAAGATGACAGAAGAGTAGCAATAGACCAATTTAAGAGTAGATACCAGTAACGGGGCTCTAATAATAAAAAATATTGAAAGTGATGATGAAATGTGCCGAGTCGTTTTATACTCGTGGATCACAGCACACCCAGAGATTAATCAGAAAAGCGACTTCCATATGTGCTCAATGTAGTACAAAAAAACTCGATGTTACCTCTCCTGCCGAGCAGCGTTTTAAATAAATATGTTCCAAATAATAAATATATAAACTGTAATTCTAAAATTACACAGGTACTTTTTTTGAAGCCAGCACGTAATTTTAGATTATTTTGTAATATTCTTATATAACCTTAATAAATTTTCCTATTTCATATTTTTTATAAATAATAAAATAAAAAATAAATACCCCCTCAAGCAGCTGCTTGCTTATAAAAGGCAATTAAAAAAACAAATAAGACCAAACTGTGAGGCAAGATGTCCACACTCTTTGAAAGTTAGTGGGAAAACGAGAATTGCGACTTGATGTTAAAGGAGACGTTGCAAGCAGTGGTATTTCAATCAACACGTTGTAGCCACAATAATCCAAAGAAGTTGCGATATTATTTCAGATTTTTCTTTACTATTTAACGTCCCTCACAGAGATATAACTAAATTTATGTACTTATTTTCTCGGCAAAATTTCTTTCTCTCCCAACCCTCCCCTCCATAGTCCCTTCTGCCCATGGTCAGTGGGGGACACCGATGGGTTTGGAAAGGCCAACGTCCGTCGGATTGGACGTTAAGCCGTGGTCCCATGTGTGGTAGAGCCATACCCTGTGCACGTTAAAGAACACGCTGGATGGCCTTGACGGGAGGGTACTATCTGTCTCCCAACAGTTGTTCCAGTGGGTCTCCTCCCCCAACCTTCTCTGAGCTTTCGGGGTCCATGTGACCTGGCCATTTAGCCCCCCCCCCAATAGAGGACCACCTTGTCGTGATGGGGGGGCCTAGGGCCCAGCAACCTGGTCGAAGGCTGTGCCGACCGGATTGGTGCCCTTGTTGGACATAGCCAAGACCAACCGAGGCCGACGATGCCACTGACCGGTTGGATGGTGACGGTGTCCGAGGCCTCAACCTCAGGTGCTCTGGGTGAGCAGTTCGAGGGCTCTGCCGAACGGTTTGAGCCCGCCTAGTAGGCACGAGCCCTCACAAAAGTCTGGGTCTTACTAAGAGTCTCCACCCCGGGTGCCGATCGAACTTGGATTTATATATCCTTGTTCATGGCTAACCAGGGAACAGATTAAAGTTAGGTTTCTTCCGGTGGTCAGCTTTCCTTCTATAGGACTTCTACCATGTGAGGCTGGGGTTGAGGTGTGCCTATAGGGCGTATTCCTTGCCCCCGGCTCTAGATAGCACGGCTTTTCATAACTGGTAGTGCTGTACAGGCGGAATCGGGAATTGCCGTGGTTGCTTAAGATCGAAACACAAGAGAGGTGGCCATTTAGCCCATGGTGCGCAAAAAAGTGCCGCTCAGAGGTAAAACTACCCAACCCATAGTCCCTTCGCTAAGCCCTGTACCCACTCCAGTTTCATGTTGTAATAGTTAATTTGCAGTTCTTTGATAACAAGGCTCTGCTTTTCAGTTAACAGTTTAAGGGAGAATAATTATAAATCTGCTTCCGTCCAGGGTGCTGAATGTCTAGGGAGAAGTTCAGCTTCAATAAAGACTAATGCAAAATCAAGTATCGTGCATTTGGCGTTGGGGTGAACCCCTCTGTAATTACGTTATTGTAAAATTTCATGTCTTCACTTTTGCTATGTAAGAATTACCAACTTGTATCTTACAAAATATATTTATATCAAATCTATTGATTGTTGAAATTATTGAAAGCTTTTGTTGAAATTATTGAAAGCTTTTAACTACAATAATTTATTCTATAAATTGTCTTCAGTGTTTTGAAAATTTTTCTATCCGTTCTACTTATAACTGTTGGTTCAACAAAAATCAATTCAAATGCAGAAAATAAACCTTTATTAAAATCATGATATTGTTTCAAACACAAAGTGTAGTGTCTTTTATTATTTTTTGAAATTTAAATTTTTGATTCATTTCATTTGCCCAAATGCACGAAAGGAATTGAAACATCGCTTGAGGTCGTCACTTCTTTTTGTTATACCTTCTTTGCTCTACTATGATTGAAAAGAACTTTAGTTAGAGCCCCAGATAAGGGATGGATGTTAAAAACATCTGAAAAAAATTATCGCTGATGCGGAGGAATCGAACCCACAACTCTCTAGCTCAGTGGTTCTCAACCTTTTATGCTTCACGTATCCCCTGGAAATGTGTATGTAACTGGCGTTATCCCTTGTATAGATAGATAAAACTATAATTATAGTATAAAAATGGGAATAAAATAAAACATATATATATATCAGTGGTTCTCAACCTTTTATGCTTCACGTACCCCTTGTATAGATAGATAAAACTATAGTTATAGTATAACAATGGGAATAAAATAAAACATATATATATATATCAGTGGTTCTCAACCTTTTATGTTTCACGTACCCTTGTATAGATAGATAAAACTATAGTTATAGTATAACAATGGGAATAAAATAAAACATATATATCAGTGGTTCTCAACCTTTTATGTTTCACGTACCCCCTGGAAATGTGTATGTAATTGGCGTACTCCTTGTATAGATAGATAAAACTATAGTTATAGTATAACAGTGGGAATAAAATAAAACATATATATCAGTGGTTCTCAACCTTTTATGCTTCACGTATCCCCTGGAAATGTGTATGTAACTGGCGTACCCCTTGGAAATGTGTATGTAACTGGCGTACCCCTTGTATAGATAGATAAAACTATAGTTATAGTATAACAATGGGAATAAAATAAAACATATATATCAGTGGTTCTCAACCTTTTATGCTTCACGTACCCCCTGGAAATGTGTATGTAATTGGCGTACTCCTTGTATAGATAGATAAAACTATAGTTATAGTATAACAGTGGGAATAAAATAAAACATATATATCAGTGGTTCTCAACCTTTTATGTTTCACGTACCTCTTGGAAATGTGTATGTAACTGGCGTACCCCTTGGAAATGTGTATGTAACTGGCGTACCCCTTGGAAATGTGTATGTAACTGGCGTACCCCTTGTATAGATAGATAAAACTATAGTTATAGTATAACAGTGGGAATAAAATAAAACATATATATCAGTGGTTCTCAACCTTTAATGCTTCACGTACCCCCTGGAAATGTGTATGTAACTGACGTACCCCTTGTATAGACAGATAAAACTATAGTTATAGTATAACAATGGGAATAAAATAAAACATATATATCAGTGATTCTCAACCTTTTATGCTTCACGTACTCCCTGGAAATGTGTATGTAACTGGCGTACCCCTTGTATAGATAGATAAAACTATAGTTATAGTATAACAATGGGAATAAAATAAAACATATATATCAGTGATTCTCAACCTTTTATGCTTCACGTACTCCCTGGAAATGTGTATGTAACTGGCGTACCCCTTGTATAGATAGATAAAACTATAGTTATAGTATAACAATGGGAATAAAATAAAACACCTACTTTGTTATTAGATCTAGGAACTTTTGAGCTCTCACGGCATACCCCAAGTAATTTTACCGCGTACCCCATATTGAGAACCCCTCCTCAAGGAACATCCCAGAGCGTGTGGTTTAACGGTAGAGCGCTCTGGCATGTATCTAGAGTTGTGGGTTCGATTCCAGCCACGTCAGCGACAATTTTTTTCAGATATTTTTAATAATTTTTGGTCTATTTCTACAGGTAATCTTTGTATTTACTATAGGCGTTTCGTCGTCTTCCTCACATAGATTATGTATTTATATGGAATATGATCCAATGTCATCAATATGGCGTATTACCCCGAGAGCCTCGTTGTCAGGAAAACAAGCATGCAGTTACTGAAACCGTAACCAAAGAACGTATAAGGAAAAGAGGTTCAGCTTTGACAAAGCGTAAGTGGTGACCTCAAGTGGTGTTTCGATTCGTATCGTGCATTTGTTTAAGCTGGGAAGCAAACAATAAGGGGCAAAGGAATTATACATCAAAAAATTTATATTTTAAAAAAGGAAAAAAAAATAACTGCACTTTGTATTTGAAAAAAATAATATCATGATTTTAATCAAGGTTTATTTTCTCCATTGGAATTATTTTTCGTTGAACCAACAATTATAAATTGAACGGAAAGGGATGATTTGAAATTAGCCTGAAGTTAATTTATAAAATAAATTATTACAATTAAGAGCTTTCTTGGTTGCATAGAAACAGGGACCAGAACTGATATTAATATACTCTGCAAGGATATCAATGGGAAATTATTACATAGGAAAAGCGAAGAGAATGGAAGTTGACAGTAACATGTAATTGCAAAAGCGTTCGTCCCCTGTAATGTTCGTTTCACCTCTACGCCAAATGCATGATACTCGATTTTACATTAATCTCTATGGAAGCTTAACTTCTCCCTCTACATTCTTTGACCGTAACTATACCGCGCAAAATCACCAGAGAAATCGTGATAAATTTGTCTATCACTTTTAACTGTCATTTTACATATTTCTAACATACTAATACATATAAATTTCAAGGTATTAGTCCTACTAATTTATATAATTCCCAATATATTGGCAGATTAAGCCTTCACATTATTATATTGACAGTTTTGACTGATTTGTGTGTTAACCGTAGTACAACTCGATAGGGGCAAGCAAAGGAACGGAATCACGAACCGTAAACGAATGAATATTCCAGGGTATGACACAGTTTGTAGCAGTACACCACCAAAAGAGGGCTATTTTCGGGTTTTATTACTAATTGTGAAAAACAATATAATCTATTAATAGGAAACTATAATGTATAAAAAAAAAAGGGGGAGGGCTGCGCTAGCTATTTTACAGCCAGGAGCAAACTTTGCTACCCCTTTCTCAAAGTCTGATCTTACATATTAATCACGTAGCTAAATTTAATGTCATTTTTAAGAGCAATTGAAAAGAAATCAACTGTTTAAAAATAGCCGATACTTTTACTACGGTCGACTTTATTGCAGCAATGATTTCTTAGTTTAAAAATTTGGTGGCCGGTTATCTCTGAGCGGCACTTGCTTGCATACGAGCTAAACGGACAGGTAACAAGGACCCGGAAGGCTGAGATAAGCTTGGGGGAGGGGACCCACTGGACAGCTGTTGAGACAGATGGTAACCTCCCGTCAAGGCCATACAGCGTGTTCTTTAACGTGCACAGGGTATTGCGCCTGGTACGGTCACACCGCCCCTGAATGATTCCATGTCATAATTCTTTCCCTACATGAACAAATGGGATACAATAGATAAGAGTACGTTATATTTTCAGGAAGTGGAATCGGTTCCCACTTTCGCCAAAATTTGTTTACAGCTAACTCTTCACCAGCAGCTATGTTGTTCATGCTGGAATGTGGTAAAAGTTATATAAAATCTCAAAAAATACACCAGCAAAAAGCTTTGAATATCACCATGAAGAATAATTTGTCAATTGTTATCATGCAGTTTAATACAGGATTTTTGCATTTTATCTGCGTAATTATTGTGAAGGCTTAATCTAGTAATACCTTTTTTTAATGGCAGGAAAACGCCCTTAAACCTTCAGATTATTTCCTGATGAATTAAGTTGCCAATTACCAGTAGCCATTTAATCTAATAAATTTGCCACAATAACTTTCTTATTTTGGAAAATTTAAGTGTTTCATAATATCCGTAGTGTAAGCTTTATAAATAAATCCATCCAAGACATGTATAAGTTATTTATTAACATATTACTTTAATACATATATATATAGAGAAAGAAGTAAAGCTCATAAGGTCACAGTTTATACAAGAAGTTTATACACGGCTGTACAATCAGAGGAACTCTTGCATAGACAGGCACCTGAAGCATAGTTTCATGATCATGGTTAGACTGCTTTGGGGGTTGGAATAAAGTACTGTAATGGAATATTTTTGGCTATGGGATCAACTGGAATTCGTTAAAACAGTCTACATAACAAATACTTTCTCGGCTTCTTTAAAATCAAACACTTCTTTTGTTCTTGGACAGGTGACTTTGCCTTTGTTTTCTGCAGCCATCTGCTTTAGTGACTTGGAAGTAAAAAAGGATGAAAAAATTACAAACTGCCATATTTCAAATGATTATATGATACACAGATACATATGCAATTAATAAAATATATTTATATTAAAGAGTTACCTGGAAAAACAGTGCATTACTAAAGGAGTGAGACAACATTCAGGTGTTAACTATTTCAGCCCCCTCCCCCCTTGTTCAATCATAAACTAATGGGAGAATATGAAATTAATTCCAGGATCTGTAAGTGCTTATGGTTGCTATCAGGAAGCAATTGTCTACAGATTAACTTTTTTCAGCTATCTGTTGAAATTGTTGTTACAAATGGGCATTTCTTAAATTTGTGCAATACCAATCCAGTTCTTGGTGCATGCATGCATCAATTGTTTGCTTGATGTAGGCTGTTTCTTTTTTAATTTGGGCAAAATATAAAACTAAGCCTATATCACGCAAGTACTGATACAATTGTAATCTTTAATGTTTATCTTAGATCTGCAAAAACCAACTAAAAATAAAGTTAATCTTAAATATTTCAAGAGCAATTAAGGAATAAATTTCAGGACAGTGGAACTGATGTTAAAAGATACGTGAAATGAATTAATCTGGACAGAAGGCACAGTCAGGACAAATAAAAAAAAAATTTTTTAGAAGTTGGGGGGAATTTAAAATTGTTTTTCTAATGATTTCTTCAAAAATATACCCAAGATGGGGAAGAGGGGGGGGGGGAGAATCTCAAATCATATCACCCATGTTTATCACGCATTGAATGTCTTCCCTGTTTGATTCCCAATTTTTCTTTTCCAACTCAAACGGAAAACTGACATTGTTTTTCCACCCCCATAATGCAACTGATATCATCCAAATAAAAAAAAAAGCGTTTAAATGTAACATGATCAGGTTGTAGAAAAATATCTGCATATCATTCTTTAGGTTTTTATTAAATTTTCATCTAAGAGAATAACATTCTCTCAGGAATCTCTGTACATAGCGTGTCAGAATGAAACATCTCGAAAAAAATGTAAGAATATTCATTAAGCATTCTATATTTACAGAATCAAGAGAGAAGTTCCTTATCAGATGATTCCCAAGCAAATGAAGCTTTATGCTAACAATCACTTGAATTAAAACACACACACATCTAATAGAATAAAAGAACAAATTTTACTCAAATTTCAAATGGTCCCTTGGTCCAGAATATTTCTCTATTGTAAGAACAAAATTTTATGTTGTACTTATTATTTACATATAACAAAAAAATGGAATTTTTTTTATATCAGAAAAAGTGTTAATAAAATCCAATTTTCTGCTAATCCATCCAAAATCTTGGAACAGAAATAATGCTCACTTCCCCTAAATACTTGATTCGGAAAAAAGAAGTAATTCCCCATTTATAAATACTTTATCTAATATAAAAGATCACAATTTAAAGAAAAACGTAATACTCACTAATTCCCCATAAACATAGCCATTTGGTAGCATTAGAGGATGATTATGTTCATTCAGAGGCTGTCCAGATATATAGCACACCAATCGGGACTGAGAGCAATGGGCATAAGGCAGAGACTGGGCAAGAATATTTAGTGCTGGCCCACACACTGGGCAATCAGGATTGCGTTCTCCTTCTGGTTTATAACATTGACTGCTTCCTGTTAAGGAATTTCTAAATCATTTGGAAAATATTTAAAGTGCAAGTAAAAGACGTTAAAACATATAATTACTTGAAAATAAATGTGAAGTAATCACTATACACAGAGTGAAGTAATCACTATACACAGAGTGAAGTAATCCTTGCCAATAGTGGTTTTGGTTTTTCAAAGGAATTTTTTGCCATTATTTGTCACTTACATCCTGCAGAGATTAACTTCTTGTTTAACAATATTCACAGCTGGGTTTTTCAGTACTCTATCATAATGCTGTTTTAACAATATACAGTAATCATGAGAATTACTATATATTGTCTTTTGCTCTACTTTTCAAACGTTTGCACTACAATTCAATATTGGTGACAACGTGCATCTTTCAAGAGAGACAGCTGAAGGGTGTGCTTTGTCCGTATAATGAAGTTCACAAAGACCTACAAGAAAACCAGATACCAATCACTGGTTTAGCCTCAAGTCTTTGTGGTAGTCTCCCTCCTCCCTGGAAGATTTCAAAAAAGGAATCTTTGGGCTTTTAACACCTCCTCTAACACCATTATCAATAATACTAAGTTCTTAAAGAACTTTCAGATCTCATTATTTTCACTAGTTAACATATTTAATGTTCTTTTAATATGTTTACTCACACAGTGAATATATTTGTTCTTGTTTTACACTCACTTTTTGGAGGCAGGAACTTCCCCTGCTTTTCCCTTTTGAGCTAAGAATGGAACACCATTTTTCATCCATGTACTTATTCAGTGTTTACCAATAACATAACCCCTATGAATAGCAAAAGCACACTGCATAAAAATGCAACTAATGAAAATTTTTAAAGTTAATTAAAAATTCCAAGAGTCAATTTTTATACCTAGCAAATGAAAATTAAAAATTAGTGTTATCTACAGAATTAAAATAACAAATATCCCCTCAAGCAGCTGCTTGCCAGAGTCTGACAGGAGCTTATCAGTTTAATACACTATAGAGAAGATTTGTGAGGAATGAGACCTCAGCAGAAAGACAACACAAAATCCATTTCTTTCCCAGGGCTCGAACCCAGCTCCCTCTGATCAGTAGCCAAGTGTGATCACATTAAGTGATGGCAAAAACTAGTGATACACTAAAAATGAAAGGAAGTTCCTTTAAATTATATATTTAAAGGAACAGAAATAATGCTCACTTCCCCTAAATCTCTTTAAATATATAAGAGAATTTTTAAAAATCACTGACTAGTAGGTACTGTGTATATAAACAGTGTCTTTAGTCAATGGTAATCCTAACTTCAAAGCTCTATAGCTTATAACTGAAGATGAACTAAAGATCATAAATCTATTTAAATTTTGATTTTCAACAATGTTCATTTGGTATTTAAAGAGTTATGAAAATTGGAATAGTTAACAATATGAAAATCATTCTGAATTGTATAATATTGAAATAATCATAACACATATTTTAAACTGCATGAAATAGTAAGCTGAAAAAAATTGGTTTTGTCATGAATGGGGTTGGGTTAACCTCCGAGTGGCACTTTTTTGCACACAATAGGCTAAATGACAAGTCATAAGAGCCCGGAAGGCTTGGAGAAGGTTTGAGGGAGGAGACCCACTGGACAGCTGTTAAGAGACACCAGAGTATGGCTCTCCTGAATGTGAGACCAGGGCTTAATGTCCCATCTGACGGACAGCAGCCTTTCCAAGCCCATCAGTGTTCCCTACTGATCGTGGGCAGCCCATGGCTGCATGAGGATTATGTATGCGTGTATGTGTATATAAGTTATAGAGTTTCAAAGTTAGACTTTGACATAACATGAAAATTCTCTAACATTTTAGTAGGGTAGTATACATCTGTTCTACTAAGTCTGTATTGATTTCATTCTATATAATGCAATACTGACATTTCATATATATATATTTTATGGAGTGTTCAAAAGATGTCTTCATGTAATATTAAATATTAATATTTTTTGAAAATTTTCTCCTCATCTACTACATACAAAATACATTTTTGTCTTTATTAAAAATTCAGCAATATACAGTAACATTTACTTTTCATCTTTTTTTATTTTGCAATAGGACAGAGAAGGTCGATTAGGTTGGGTTGTTTTACCTTTGAGTGGCATTTTTTGCACACAATGGGCTAAATGGCTAGGTCACAAGGACCCCAAAGGTTGGGGGAGAGGACCCACTGGACAGCCAGTAGCCTTCCATCAAGGCCATCCAGCATGTTCTTTAACATGCACAGAGTATGATTCTCCCACATATGGGGCCACTGCCTAAAGTCCCATCCAACAGACAGTGGCCTTTTCCTAGCCCATCAGTGTCCCCTGCTGACGGTGGGCAGGGTGGGAAGTTTTGCGGAGATAAATCTCAATGCTGACCCAGCTGGGACTCGAACCTGGGAAATGCAGATTACAAGCCTGGTACGCTAATGACTGAGCCACTCCCACCCTGAGAAGGGCCTGAGAAACTACTCCTAGGTCATAAGACTTTTTCATACAAAGACATGCCCTACTAAGACTGAAGGTTTAACTGTACATTGCCTCAGTTAGAGCTAATACAACATAAAATATGCCTGTTGCAACAGTGCTCCCTAACCACTATACCAGTTAGGACCATATTACATTGTCTTTCTGCTACAGAAGAGTAAGATACTTTCTTCTAAGTAAGACATATAACTAGGGGTTTAAATATATATATATAAACTGCACAAAATTTAAAGGATACGGTGTTTTTAAAGCAGATAAGCCAGCTTGTAATGCAACAGAAAATACTGAAAAGTTGCTGAGTTGGTAGAGCTTAAAATTCTCCTGCCTAAACTGTTGCACTAGCATGTTCCATCGAGTCTCATCTAGCAGCTCCTAAGAGAAAGCATTTTTTTTATTGCAGAATATAGAAAGATTTTAAAAAATAGTAATAATTTAGGATATTTATATAGAACAGAAGAGATTACTCATATTGATGACATAGTTCAGTATATAGAAATAAGAAATTGTAAAAATACCAGCCATTTTGCCTCCCAGACTTGAAAGCAGGATCTCCTGATTACCTGCCAGTTGCTCAACATTTAAGCTAAGGGGCAACTCAAGCGTGTTTAAAAGTAAGGCAAGTATGCAGCACTTCCCTTCATTCAATTGTTGGGATGCACACTGAGTTCTTAAACCATATTGAAACTAAGCAATTTTGCATAATTCAGTAAGCATTATGTTTGTTTGATGGCAATCATAACTCATGATCTAATTACCATTGCAGAATGGTGAACAGCCTTTGCATAGGAGAGAATATAAACTCACTCATACTGATGATACAGTCCACTAATGGAAATAATGATATGAAAAATGAACTGGCCTGTCATCAATAGGAGTTTTTCTTCTATTCCACACAAAAGACATCCACCAACTTGTAATGGTAATCAGGTTATGAGAAGCACTAAAATAATGCTTAGTGAATTAAAATTATTAAAATTCCCTTTTGTTTAAGAGTACTTTTAACAGTTAAATCAAGCAAAGTGCCACATGCTTCCCTTCATAATTTTACTTAACTCTTACAGTGCCAGGTTTTTTTTTTTTCTTCTCTGAAAATGCCACTCAACTTCTAAGCCATATTATTAAACAGTTCACATTACATACTAAGAAAGAAAGCATTTAATTATGAACAAAAAATATAAAAATTTAAAAGAAAAAATGTAGGTAAGTATAAAAAAAACACACTGCTAGGTCATTTGTAGTGATTTTTTAAAACCATTTATAATCATCCCTTGACACTAAGGGTTAAGCATGTATGAATCACTCCTGCCTTACCTTAACTGTCAGAGTAACTGGAGCATAATTAGGAGGCAGGTTGTTTTTGTCTGGAAGGCAGGATTCTTTTTTTTACACATGCCCATTTTTCATGAATAACTAACGATAAATTTTAAATAATAAATGCAACTGAATAATTTATTTTTGGCTGAACTCTTAAATTTGAAGATCATTACAGCTCAAACATAATAGTTATTCTAAGCTATATTTTCAATAACTGTATTAAATACTAAGTTCAGTAGTTATGTAAAACAAAAACTTCAGTAATATAAATAGCAACTAATTACAAATTCAAAAGCAAAGATTGAAGCTTTTTTCATGCTAACTTACTTTATACGGTGATATATCAGTACAAGTTGGAAATGCCAATAGTCCCATTACATGCTGAACATCCTTTAGCTGGTCATCTTCCAAGTTTGTGAAATACTTTCTTGCATGCCTACAAATATTTTGATAAATGCTATTGTAACATATATATCATTTCAAAAATAAATTAAAAACTATTTCCACATTAAAGTAATGAGACTAAAAAAAACTATGTTTCATTTCCTGGCAAATAGTAGGTAGTGGGTTTGTGAACCCAAGCTTTAGTTACTATGGCAACTGCCTGGATGGTATTTTAAATTCTTCTATAGTGTTTACTATAGTTAGGAATATTTTATTAGATTAAAATTGAAGTTTCCTACTAGAAGCAAAATGTAGAACAAAAAAAGGTTAAGTGATATATTACAGTAAATTTAATATTTCAAACACAACACAACAGTGTTTTATACTTCAGTTTTTTGGCATGCCTTATAAGTAGTGGCAAGCTTTTGGAGTTTTATTCACTAAAACTATTTTAACTTTCTGAATGCACAATTCATTTACTTCGTTTTATCCAAAACCAAAATAAAAAAAAAAGGTTCAAACTAATAATGAACAAATTAAAACTGAACTAAAAATCACAGATATTTTTAATACCTTCATCAATATTGTAGTGACTCTCATACCATACAGTGTAAACTGGTTAATGAAGAGAAATACAGTTGCCTGCTGATTATCTAGGCATTAATGCTTCTTTATAATCAATAATTAATAATTAAGCATAATTATTAATAAGTCTCCACCTTTTAAACATTAATGAACCTAAAATTCATACAAAAAACTGCAATTATTAAATTTCACTATGCAATAAAAACCAATTTTAAAATTTTGCATTTCAGGATTTCTTTTACAGTGAATTTTATGTTAATAAATGCATTCATGCCCATCTTCCTTACTCAGTAACTTTAGTTTCTCATTTAAAAAAAAAATTCCCTACTTAAATCATCTTTAAGTTTTTTGACACACTTTGTGGCCATCTTCAGAGGGCTATATTGGCTGAAGAACACTCTTGGAATTTGCAAAGGTTTTCCAAGCATTGTTCAGAGTTAAGTTAGTGTGTTACTGATGATGGCACCTTCCATTGCTTGAATCTACAGACCATATATTTCTGTTGAAAAAAAATTTGTTCTCTTAAAATTTCAAGGTGTTCCTGGTCAACTTTATGTTCTGTTAATGTTATGTGTTTTTGTTACAACAAACAAAACAGGATCAGATAAACAAATAAATTAAAAACAAACGATTGCAAAACCATTAAATCTTAAGAACAGAACAAATTATTTTTAAGGAAAATACACATTTCTTGACACAAGCAACAGAAGGTACCACAATCAATCATACTAGCTTAACTTTGAACATATGAGACTGAAAAATTAACCACCTGGAGGTGAATGCACTAGAACAGGGATGTCAAACTCTCACATGTGAAGCCAAAATCAATGCCCAAGGGACTGGGTCTGATTGTTTTTAAATCCAAAGTAATTTTTAAATGTTTTTTAAAAAAAAAGTTCATACAACACAAATGTGAAAAAATTTTTTTTATATATTCTTACTAGAAAACCAGTTACACCTAAATAGAAAAATTCAAAAGAAAAAAGAAATTTTGTTGAAATAAGTACATTAGTAACAAAAAAATGTATATAATGTTAAAAAAAGGGAAATAATTTTAATTTTTTTAAAAATTACAAGTTTTTATATATCTGCTGAATTTTAGTAATAAAATATCACAAGAAAATGTCTTGTAGACAAGAAACACTTGAAATAATTAGCAAAAAATATTTGTTGTCCTGAGTGAGATTCGAACCCATGCCCAGCATGCTTCTGGGAGGAGGGGGTTCGAATCCCACTGATGAATTTTTTTAAGCATGTGCTTGAATTCAATTTCATGAAATAAGAATTTAAATAATTGTAAATTAAATTTTATGAGCAACTCATTTTAAACAAATGATAGAAACAATAGCTCATAGTCAGGCTTCTATTATAGATATACAGATTTAAAATAGTAACTGCTACCAAGGCTTCCCAAATCTAAGTCCCCAAATTTATTTATTCTGAATTCTTGATTAACAAGGGTTGGGTTGTTTTACCTCTGAGCGGCACTTTTTTGCACACCATGGGCTAAATGGCCAGGTCACATGGACCCCGAAGGCTCAGAGAAGGTTGGGGGAGGGGACCCACTGGAACAGCTGTTGGGAGACAGACGGTAGCCTCCTGTCAAGGCCATCCAGCGTGTTCTTTAACGTGCACAGGGTATGGCTCTCCCGCACACGGGACCACGGCTTAACGTCCCATCCGACGGACGGCGGCCTTTCCAAGCCCATCGGTGTCCCCTACTGACCGTGGGCAGGGCGGGGAATTATGCGGAGATAAATCTCAACGCTGACCCAGCTGGGACTCGAACCTGGGAACTACAGATTACGAGCCTGGCGCGTTACCGACTGAGCCACCCCCGCCCCTGATTAACATGGATTGGGCTGTTAGTAATCATATGTAAAAAATTATCCTAGGTTACATAAAATGACCTTACAGGGCCATATATGTTTCACAACCTTACAACTAGAGATAAGTGGTTTACCAATGTCTTGCATGCATCTTTACAACTTTGTGATTCCTACAAAAAAAAAATGAAATTAAAAATACAATAAATAAGGATAATTATAAAGCATATACTACTGACACTTTTTGGCAGACTACAGTCTTAGTTGCTGATGTGCCATAAAACCTCAAACAGCCAAACTGATAGCTTTTATTATTCTAAATGATATTAACATAGTTTTGTTCTTAAATTATATTAGAATAAAAAAAAAAATGGGATGGTAGAACACCGAGATTTAAAAACTTTCATCAGTGATGGTAGAAAAAACTGAAACATGATAATTTGCAAATATGTGTTGACCCAAACATAAAAAAAAATTAATAGAATAAAGAACATATTTGGAATATTTGTCATAACAAAATTGAAGATGTTTGTCAAAAGAGACCCTGGTTATGCAGAAATATATGTTAGCAATCACATGTAATTAAATGTGATAAATAAAAATGATTTAAATTGAAGAGGTATTTTTTTGACGTATTTAATGAATGTTAAGGAAGATATCACTCTGAAGTTAACGTCGATCAATTTTAGAAGAAAAATTGTCTTGAGCCAGGTGGGATATGAACCCACGACCACCTGATAACAATGTTATCACATTATCAGGATGTCGTGGGTTCGTATCCCACTCAGCTCAAGACAATTTTTCCTCTAAAATTGATGGACGTTAACTTCAGTGATATCTTCCTTAAGTAAAAATTATTTTTAAAAAATGTGTATGCATTCTAGATATAAAACCATTCAGAGTTATAACTGATTCCTTTAAAAATAAAGTTTTTGCATTTTCTTTTACTCAATGCTTCATTTGGTATTGTCTATATACAGACTACGGCATATAAACTGACAGGCTCCTGTCAGACCTCTGTGGCAAGCAGCTGCTTGAGGGGGTATTTATTTTATTTTTTATTTATTTATATACAGCAAAAAGCAGGGGAAAATTCATCTTCTGTTGGAAGTGTCAGACAGTGAAACTCAATTTTGCCTTAACCTACCAAATGAAGTCCTAAGGTTGTGGCACTGGAGGGTGGGTGCTCAATAATTTGTAACATAAACCAACATTTATGAAAATCAGTGATCTGCCACCAGAAGTCAAATTCTTGCCTTACTCATAAGTCATATATGCAGTATCCAGATATATGGTGCTAATTTTACAGTAAGCATTAATGCACATTTTATGCAAACTTCACCAATGCATCAAAAACCTTAATGAGTCTCATATTCATCCAAAAAATTGCAATTATTAACCTCATTACTTTTTATTACTATTATTAGTAAAAAGTCCTGTTCTAATTCACCATCATTTAGTTGTATATTATAAAAATATTGCTTTAGAGGCAATTATTTTTTATTATTTTAATATTACTCTCAGTTTGATGTTTTGAAAAGTTCTTAAAATTATATTTTAGTTATTTTCTTTAAATAAATTACTTAAGCCAATTACAGTTTTCAACAATAGCTTCTTGGTTTACTAAGTGTAAGATGCTAACAAAAATCAATTTTTTTTGTCCAAGTTTATACAATATCATTTACTGCCTGTATAGGATGGTAAGGAAAATCCTTAAACAGAGAAATATCTCACAAATTTGTAATACTATAAGAATAATAATGATGAGTACACACAGGGCCAGATTTTCCATAAGACACTTGCCTAGAGGTGCCAACATAATAGAGATAGCAGTGCTTTAATGCTACATTTTAATTAAAGTAAAATATCATTTCCATTTCAAATCTTAGAACAGTAAACAAAAATTGTGGTTAAATGCACTTTCTCTTCTGAAAACCAAAGTTAACTTTTAAAGGATGTGCATTAAGAGGATATAATTTGTCCACTCCCAGGTTGTTTGGGTTGGGTTGTTTTACCTTTGCACACCATGGGCTAAATGGCCAGATCACATGGACCCCGAAGGCTCAGAGAAGGTTGGGGGAGGGGACCCACTGGAACAGCTGTTGGGAGACAGATGGTAGCCTTCCGTCAAGGCCATCCAGCGTGTTCTTTAACGTGCACAGGGTATGTCTCTCCCGCACACAGGGCCACGGCTTAACGTCCCATCCGACGGACGGCGACCTTTTCAAGACCATCGGTGTCCCCTACTGACCGTGGGCAGGGCGGGGAATTTTGTGGAGATAAATGTCAACGCTGACCCAGCTGGGACTCGAACCTGGGAACTACAGATTACGAGCCTGGCATGCTACCGACTGAGCCACCCCCACCCCATCCACTCCCAGAGCAAGCAGTGAGGAAGATGAAAAATATTTTTATCTATATATTATTGCTTAATGAATTTTTGTAAATTATTATATGAAATATTAATTTATCACATTATGTTTTATGGTATTTAGTAACAAAATTGTATTACTTCTCATTAAAATTCTCACACCCATTTCAATTACATTATTTTCTTTCTGCATAGTTGCAAAAGTAGAAAAAAAGATTGTTTCCTATGCAAAATTTATAAAGAAATTGACTATGCACAAGGGGTCATTGTAAATATTTAAGATGCATGACTTGTAAATTTAGCCCTGGCACATGGAAGAAATGGTAATGGTCAGTAAGTTTATTACAGCTACAACAAATCTGTGATGCATTTCAAAAGTTGTCAGCTCTACCACTAAACTACAAGTAAAATAAAATTAAATCAATTATAAAGTTGTAGAAAATCAATTTATTAACAAAATTCCCAGCTTTGAAACAAATAACACATAGCCTGAAAACAATGAAAAGACAACTGTGGTTTTCCATGATACGAAGATGCAAATTCTTTTTTGCTTTCGCAATGTATTTTATGCAAAGTGAATGGGTACATATGTATTAGGAGGATTAGATGTCACCAATCCTTAAATTTATTGGGTATGCAATCTGAATGCTGCCTAAATAACATCATGCCCATGTAATTAAATGCTGAACTTAAACCTGCAACAAAAATTCTGTCCATCAATATTACTGCTTTCAACAGGAAAGTCTGCACACTTGGTGATGACATTTGGCAACTGCATAGATGCAGAGTTTTTGTTAAACAAATCAGAATATGATTCCATCATTTATCTACAGCTGTAACTGATGAGGCAAAAGTTTACCTGTCATAGGTGTGTTCAAAAAACATAATCAATGAAATCCATACAGGATAAGGGACACCCCATCATTTGGTCATGCACTGGTTGATGAAATGATCAACAAGTGCATGACCATTTGGGGTAATCAGCATTTTGAGAACCAGATTGTAAACCTGTTATGGGAGAATTACTTGTAAATATTGAAGACCTCAATGTACAAATGGCTGGAGAATATGGCTCTGCAGCAGTTTCAGATGATACCAGTACATGAAGTTTTATCACATGGGGCATTAATAATTTATCAATAACTGTCACACTTGCAAATGCCAGTGGTTTGGACTTGGTGTCCCAGTATCATGGTCATTGGTTGGTTGTTTGGGGTTTAATGGTGCAACTAGGGCCATGTTGTAACCAAACACATGGCAAATACAACAAAAAGTAAACAGGTAAAAGTCATTTAACTCACAACCAAAAGTTAAAAGCAACACACAAAAAGGATGAAAGCAACAATAGTGTAAAAGACAACAGGGAACAAAAATGTAAAACATAGTGTAGAAAAAATAGTCAGCAAATGTAAAACAGAAAAACAACATATGGGTGTCTAGGACCCATATTATAAAAACATATCAAAAGGTCAAAATCAATTAAAACATTAAATATATATATATAATAACCAGTAAAACACAAAAATTCAAAGACAGGAGTTAAAAGCAATTCATCAGATAAAACATATCCATGTAAGGACATTGGAAGTAAAATCGTGAAATGTAAAAAATAAGCATCTGTCAAGGTTAAAAGTGGTGGAAATTGAGTAAAATGGGTTTAATAGTTAAAATGGTGTCACAAAACTTGCATTTAGGTTCGTCTTCTGCCCAAAGAAGAAATGAATGAGTAATACCGTATTTCTTCGATTCTAAGACGTTCTTTTTTCCCCCATATAAACATCTCTAAAAACGGGGTGCATCTTAGAATCGAAGAAATACGGGCATTTCTTTGATTCTAAGACACACTTTTTTCCCCCATATAAACATCTCTAAAACGGGGTGCATATTAGAATCGAAGAAATACGGTAAACGAGTGGCCTAAGCGGAGACAAGCAAGAACAACTTCCTCCTTGCAATTTGTGTGAAAACATGACTGCTGGTTTGACAAGGGGGCTTTATCTAAAAGAATGCATCATGGTCATCCAGGTTACCCAAATAAATAACAGTGGGACTTTTTCCCGTGAAGCTACCTTAACTTTTAGTTTATGCAGAATACTGTACCATCTCTCCAAGACCTCAATGCAAAACTGAAGCCCTTAATACAACTGATGTTAAATTACAGGGAAACATTGCTGCATTAGATCAAGCTTGCATTGTGGGAGCTGAGGATCCACTTTAATTCTGCATTTCAGTAACCACCTGCCTTTCCAATTGTTTTCACATTATATTATTCCTGTTTTATAGTTGGTAAGTTTCTTACTAAATCAATGATGTTTTATAACTTGTAATGGACTTTTTTTTAACATTTGACATAGTTTTGAAGTTGGGGCTGACAATATTTCAAATATACCATCAAGGACACTTAAATTGTGCCAGATTTACTGGCCACTATTGTTTTCCTATGTTCACTCATTATTATTCCCATAGCAATACACATTTGTGAGCTATTTCCCTGGTTATGGACTTCCATTACTACCTTATATGCATAGATATATTAACACAGGTTTTTTTCATGCATTGCAAAAACTGTTTTTAGTTAATAAGCAATGAGAGACAGAACAAAATAATATATTTAGACAAGCTTTACCATTAAAAAATACTACCTAAAAAATTTACATTACATCTTAAGCAATGGAAAGGTCTTTTGCATTTGTATAATAAATACATTTTGCTATTATGAATACTAAAAAAATACACCTACCTTCTAGCATTAAAAACTAACTTACTTGACAGCCTCAATCCTTTGATCTTGTCGAACCAATTCAATAAATTCTTGCTGTCTTAAGTTGAATTCTAGAGAACTCTGCACAAACAAATAATAAATGTGAATGGCTATTTAATCTCTTTAGAAGTCTTAAAACAACGTTTCAAAAAATTCTGTAAGAGAATAAAACATTAAAATGATATACTAACAATTAATATTTATTGTTACAACTGACTAGAAAATATGCATAATTCATCTGCCAAAATGCAGAACTAATATCTTTGTTAGTATAGATTAATCAGTAACAAGAATCCAGTCAAGAAGTATCCCCCCCCCCCCTCAAAAAAAGGGAATCTACAAGCATTATACAAGTTTCTGGATTATATTAGTAATAAGGTTTTCTTCTTTTATTCAAAAATCCTTTGAAAAAGCTAAATTTGATGTTTTGTATCAAGGTAGAGATGACTATGATAAAAGATGAAAAAAAAATCCAGTTTCTATCCAATTTTTAAAATGGTTAGAGCAATGCAAAGGAATTAGATGAATAAATTCATGATTTTCAGTAACATAATACTTAATCAAGCACAGTATAATATAGTGCTATAGTTAGCAGATATTTATTTCTTCTATTTATCCAATTGATATTCTAGTCTAATGTTGATTTCAATATATTTATTCAGATTCATTTGTACAGTTTTTTTTTTCTTTTAAGAATATTATTTCATTCTGCAGACCTCGCTTTAAATCATTTTCATTAATGACAGCTATGAGCAAATAATGTCATTGTATGGTTTCAACATATTTCACATTTTAAACAACATGTAAGTCTAGCATGAACACATTGAAAACACACACAGTATATTCCAGGAACACTATGAAAATACTAATTTTACTAATAGCAGTGACACAAGCTATTCCAGCTAAACCACACCACTGAGAAACCTCCCAACACAACAGTCTGCCACTGCTAACACAGACACATATACTAGCAGCATTTAGACAAAATGTGGTAAAAAGAGAGGAATGTTTAATTTGTCATTACCTGACTTGTGTGATGTTTCAGACAATTCCAGTAAAATGTATACTATTTAAGACTATTATTGTTACTTGGTGTCTCTTTTTACTAATACCTAGAGAGCATTTTAAGCTAATTTGTGGCATTGCTGATGATACATCACTGAAACTTAAGCACTATATTTGCAAAAAAAATGTCCTAACCAATCCAGTTTGCCTAACCTAACCATTACTAGACTAGCCACAATGTTATTACTATTAAAACTTCATATACTCTACCTAATTCATTAAAAAATGTAAGAAAAAACTACATACCAGTTACACTTTAAGAATAGTACTAAATCTGTAATGCATTCAGTAAGTTATATATAAAATACTGCAAAACAGAAATATAATTGTTTAATTCCATTATGTGGCTCACTAAAGATTTAAACCAAGAACAACTACTGATTACTTCATCTAGAAAATATTTATTGGTACTGAGCAAATTTTGTCTGCTTTAAGAGTAAATATTTTGTGCATAATATGCTACAGTTTAAAATGATGAAACAGATTAAATTACAATAATTGTTGCAAATGTAATCCATCACTTGGATGGTACTCTGGCTAGTGATTTCCCAACCATTAGACTGTACAATTTCATTTATATAAATATTAATTTTTTTATAATTCTTTCTTTTCTTATATTATCTTTTAATGGCATACTAATCACTCAGCTGGAAATACTTGGAAAAACTGGTGGCATAACAATACTGTAAAAATATAGCCGTTTCACAATTATTGACTGGTTGTATATAGCCAGTCAACTGACATTGTCATTTCAGTTCTATGAGGGTATTAAGTTCATATCTGAACTTAAAGTGAACATACATTAAAGAATTCAATTAGATGTGCATACTTTAGAGACTATAATTAAGTAAAATGAGGATGATTCATGAAAGCCTTCAAAATTATTGCAACAATACAACCACACAATTGGAAAAAACACAAACCATAACAATTACAGAAAGTAAAAAAGCTTATTATAAAGATTAGATTGTGTACAAACAGAAGAGCATGTATAGATCTCTCTCAGCAAGCATTCAAAAATTCTTTTGAAAATTCAATAGTATGAAATTCTTAATCAAGAGGTTTGTCAAATAAGTCTTCAACCACTTTAAAATAGTATCCTGTACATTCAGATGGCTGAAACAGCATTTTGTAGATAATATATTTTCCATTTGTACCTGTAAACAAAGTCTTACAAATTGCTAGATTGGATGGTAAGGTTTCAGTGTGAGCATATTTCACAATAATTTACTTCCCCTAGTACTGATTTAATTCTATAACTTGATAAAACAACCTTAATTAGGATTGCTTAAAATTGTACTTTAATCAGTATGTATTTTGTTTAAGCAAGTGCATGGAGCTCATATGCAGTGTAGCAAGAATTTATTACATGCTCACATCTTTTTCAATACTATACTACATAAATCATAAAATCGAATATTTTTCCCATATAAAAATTATATCTTTGAACTGAATCTCAGCACAAATTACCAAATTCTTTTTTCCTCCTATTAGAATTAAATGCATAAAACTGATAGGAATAAAACAAATTTAAAATTGCCTAAATAATTTAATATCACCTTTAAATGTAATCTTTTTAGATAAGGCAGTACATTTATCATTAACGCTCCATGCATTATACCAGTAGTGTCCAACTTTTTGTCATACAGGGGCCATATTCAAAATTAGATGTTTTGCTGGCTGTACCGAGTGATTCACGAAAAATTAGTGTTACATTTTCCGTATCGTGTTATATGTAAAAGGAAGTCTTTATTTTCATGTAACCCTTTTTTTATTTTCAGGCCATATTATAAAATGCAAATTCCCAATACTTTTATGTGCAACAAATCTATGTCAGTGGTTTATTTTTAGATTTTATTAAAATTATAAAAATATGACTTACTCTCGTTTCTTAAAAAAAAAAATTTATTTTTGTTTTGTTTTTTAAATACCTCTTGCTTTTCAATATTAAGGTGGTCCAGTGGGACATGTGCATATTTGATATAAAACATAGATAAAAGAAACAGAATTCACAACCCATAGCTTAATAACTTCAACACTCTCACATATTTCCCGTAATGAATGCCATTGTCTTTTAAAATTGTTTATTTCCACTCATTTTAGCATCAATTGTATGCGGTTCTTGAAATAATTAACAAAATTTAAAATGATGTTTTAAGTCACTTTCCGCATGAGCCGCATAAAAATTATTTGCAGGGCACCACTGCATCATAATATATATCTCTCTCTCTCTTGTAATCACCACAGGAAGTCATAAGCAATGGTTGCTTAACAGTGCTAACATGTCTGTAAATGCCTATGGAATAGATTATTGTGGCAAGTAGAACACGTTTCAGTCACAAGGAGGGCTAAAACGAGTGAAGTAGCAATCTCCAATGTATAGGTGTCCATAATGAATCAACTTCAATTTCAACAACTGAAAGTAAGCACAGCAGACAAAAAAACAGTCACCCCACCCATAGATGGTAGTGTTGACTTGATACACAAATAGCTGTTGCACCTGTAGTAATGCAGTACTATATAGAGATCTGACCTTCCACGTGCTCTGTAGTGTTGTCAGTCCCAGTGGAATACCAGTTACACGTTGTTACTGCTGTGAATCATGGGTCAGAAGACGTGATTAAGTGGCAAAATAGTGTTATGCATTTGGTAGGGTTAATAGATATGCTGTAAAGGAAGTAGCCGAATTTGCTGGCGTTTCAAAACACACAGTGCAATGAGTGTATAAACAGTGGTGTACATCCAATTTGACTGCTAGTTGTAGATATTACTGTGGCCATAAGTCAGTGCTCACAGACAGGGACTGCCAACAAGTATCACAACTAGCAACTGAAAATGGATTTCAAACCAGATAAGAATTGTTGCAGACAATCAGTGAAGGACTATATCAGCCTATTTCAGAACAAACACTGTAAAGGGAACTGCATTCCATGGGTATTTGCAGCAGAGTACCTTGGAAGAGACTCATGCTAGCAGCTGCACATAAAGCAGCCTGGTTGCAACGGAGTAGGTGATATAGATATTGGACTGCAGATCTGGAAAACCATTATCTCATCAAATGAGTTGCTTTCTGTCTGTATTCCATTGATGCAAAGTGAAGAATGAATTGCAGGAGTAATTAAGCCTATCTGGACTGTTTCCAAGGTGTTATTCAAGCTGGAGGTGGTTCTGTGATGGTCCGAGGATTCTTTACCAACCCTGAGGCAGGCCCATTAGTTGAGGTATCAACCTATTTAAATCAGGAATGTTATACACAGATTGTGGACGACTAGGTGTGCCTTTTGTGCTTCATGGGACAGACAAACACAGACACTCCATTGTTCCAGGATACAACTACAGGGTGCACAGGGCCAAAACTGTTTGTGACTGGCACAAGGTAACATTGGAACACCTTGACTGGTCCGCAAAGTCACGAGATAAGTTGTTTTACTTATGAACAACACTTTCTGACACACAGTAGGCTAAATGGCCAGGTCACAAAGACCTCGAGGACTCAGAGAAGGTTGAGGGGTGGGGACCCACTGGGCAGCTGTTAGGAGATAGATGGTAACCTTCCATATTAACTGTATATAAATTAGCCATTATGCACTTAGAAATTTCAAATTATTAACAAGATAGATATACACATTGACCTTTCCATCTGTTCAATCTTTGGTAAATTATTTCTAAATGAATACAGCTTTCTTCCTTGAATAGGAAATTGTACAATACGCATTCGCAATTTTATTGGTAAAAAGTTATTTTATTAACCAAAATATGATTATGAATAGCCAGAGAAATATGAATATCCATAACAGATTTTGTTTATATATTTTGAATCTAATAAATGCTGATTCTAATATCTAAAACTCAGTCAAGAACTGTCCACTCTATTTAAAGAGGTAGAAGTCAAGAGCATCAGAACACGGTTGTAATCAGGGGAACATTGTTTCGAATAATTTTGTGCCATACCTCAAGTGCAGAACAGCTGAACATAAAGAGTAGACTATGTAAAATTAGATTGGTGGAGGAGTAATTTATTCATACAGGGTAAAAAATGTCTAGTTTTAACATTGCATCAGACATAAACACATATTCAAATGTAGGTACTAAAATACCTAAAACATAAATTTAAATCATTTTCAAATTGTCTGCACTTTTTCTCCACCCCATTCCTATAGATAACTGAATCTACTACAAATCTGTACAAATCAGCACTTTTAGCATATTAAGATATCAGAACAAATAATTAAAAAACAGAACTACCACAACTAAATGGAGATATCTGGCAATTCTATTCGCAATACAACTCTTTATATAATAAATAAGACCTTTATTAACCCCTCAAGTGTGTATGATGTTATAAGTCATTGCTAGAAATGGTAGCCATAGTAGGTCATCACTATGGCAGCCACATCACAAGTCATCTATCTATACATAGTAGCTACTTTATTAGGACCATTCTTATGTCATGTCAATGAAAAGTCAGATGTGAAGCTCCCTAACTTCATAAATAAGCTTTTTATGGAAAAATGTGACTGAAGGTAAATTAATCAGCTAAATTTACTTAAATTTTGTGTTAATGCTAGCACTGCCAACCTTAACTTATACAAAATTAATGAATATTAAAAGAATTATTTACACAAGCTTCTGACACATTTATTTTATTAAATGGTGGGAATTTATTTAAATTTTAGCTTCTGAGGTAAATTCTTATAATTAGTACTGCTCCTAAATATTCAAATGTAATAAAAATTTATTTCCAGACTATCACTGTTATGCTTAGAAAATCAATGTCTCCTGTGTTACAGTTTTTAGATGTAAAAACAATTCAGTTATATTATACATTGCTACAGGCAATGGTAATAAGTTTTCAAATATCTTATAGTTATAAGCTTAGCTTTAAACAGCTTCAGGTTTAGTTATACTTGCCACTTTTGAAAGGGCTGTATTCTTACTCACCGTATTCACTCATAACTTATTAATATTCAAACTTCCCTTAGTCTTTAAATATTGAATATTGTTGAAAATTGATATTTAAATAGATTTCAGATGATTATCTTCAGTCCCATTTCCCCAAAAAAGCTTATTTTAGAAGTTACAGTGTCAAATTTGACTATTGACATAACATGGGAATAGTCCTGATAAAGTGGCTGCCAAGTGCAATAGTAATAGCTGCAACAATTTGTAGAAGGCTGTTGGGTGTCAATACTATTTCCAGCCATTTATGAGAATCACACTTGAAGGGTTAAACAAAATTAGCAATTATATAATGTATACAGTTAGTTAACATTGTTTACAGGAGAAACACTGAATATGAAGATAAACAGAATCATAATCAACATTTAAATGAAGAGAATAGTAAATGAGATATATTCCAATTTAGTCAAATAGTTGAAACTGGAAAGATATTAATCACAAGCAGCAAATCACATGATAATAACAGTCCATTAAACCAGGAAATAAGCACTAGTACATGACAGGCCCAATGTGACAAAGGAGACTATGGGAACTTTAATATAAAGCTTGTATGAGGGAAACATTTGAAAAGTCACTCCAAAAAATTTCACAAAACTGATTTCAACCCGACACTACAAACATAACAAAACACTACACTTTTGATAAGCGAGGTGTTTTAGTACACTGCATTCTGTTACATTATCAAGAAATCTAAAAATAATTATCCTGGAACTGGACATTAAAAAACAACAAAAACAAATATAGCAAAGCCTCCAGTGATAGAAAAGAGGAAGCCATGAAAACACAGAAAAGACTGTGAAAAGAAATTGTGAAAAATCTAGTTTTATTAATATTGTACAAATGAATCTGGTTGTTTTCTGTTAATTTCTTCAAATGCTATCAAATTTTAAAACTGAAAAGGTATATTTAGTGTAAATTTTTACTCGCATATTTTAGTCCTACAGTGAAATTTTGTGAAGTTACAAATCTTTAATTGCTTGCAAATATGCAGCAATTTGCATTTCTATATTCAAGGAAATGAAAGCCGAAATATATAATTTCACCATCATGCTCTCCTTTGTGTTCATCTGTCAAGATCTTTTAAATCACTTTATTTTCAGGAGAGGAGCAGATGGAGGGGAACAAGCAAGAAAATTTATGGGCATGTCATTTTAATGACATACTGCCAATAATAAAAGAGGCATTGATACTAACTTCAAAACTGACAGTTGCTTTTCTGGTCACAGAAATGTCAAATATCTGCAAAACAGAAGTAGATGCATCAGTTAAAATATAGTAAGGGGAGCAATGACTCTATTAAGACGTTAAGCACAGAGTGATGCTGAGGACATGCAGAAAAAGAAAATTCTTACATTAAGGTAAGAAATATTTCAGTGCTGCATTTTACATGCATGCTGCACTGCCAAAAATTAATGTATCACAGTTTTCATATTAAGACCAGTACATACATAAGTATTATTTGTAATGAGTCAATCAGTAACTTGAGTGAAAATTATGCTAGAAGTCCAAATAGGAGAACAACAATTCAGGTCTTTATAAATATATTTTTGGTTTTTTAAGACATTACTAGTAAGATTTAAATTCTAACCATGATTCATGGTCTTTTTATGCTAAATACACTTAGACATATAAAATCCTTTTGGATACATATCTAATGACCTGGTGATTGTTTTCAGTTATAAGTTCTGGAAGTATGTTGCAAAGTCATATCATTAAGTTTCATGGCATTTCTATTAAGTGAATAAAATTAGTCTTTTACAAAAGCAATAAATATTGCTTTCTTATTTTCCCCATATCTGCTACTTTGCCTAACAGAAGCATATCTGAACCACTGGATCTTATGAACACAAATACTTAATATGGCAAGTTTAATCTTTAAAGAGGAAAAAAAAAGGGTATTTTTTAAATAGCAAATTACATAGCGTTTCAATGGTATATATAAGTATTATAAATTTTAAAAGTGTCTATAAATTTTTAGCCACTTTTGAAAATGTATTTAGAATTAAATATAAGATTATTCTTCTGGAATTAATTTCTGTGAGAGAATTTACTTGAATGCAGGAATAACCTGCCAAACGATTTTAAACATGGCTCAATATCCACAAAATATTCGAATTCTCTTTCATAAAATTTTACATATAAATATATAAACTTCTTTTAAGCCACAGATACTTGTTGAAATAAGTGTTCATCTCAGTAATTGGACACCCACATAATGAACCTATTTCCCATTTTCCTTCAGTGTAGAGTCGATAAGGTTTCATTTTAAGTATATTACAATGGTTTCAAACATTTCTGAATCTTCTTTACATTATGTATTTCTTCTATCTGCTATTAAAAGGATTTTATACTTAATTGTATTACATAGGCATTTCCTATATTCATATCTATTGGTTTATATATTATTATTTTTTTCATAGTGGTTACTGTTATAGTAGCAACTACTTTAATCTCCCAGTGACATATTTTAAATTCCTAATGCTTTTTCATTTTATAGTTATCAATTTTTATAAATATAATGATTTTGAAAGTGATAATGTATCTAAACTTAATTTTCCAATATGGCTACAGTCGAATGGATTTCATTTGATGCACATGAATATAGACAAAAGAAAAATTATATTTAGATCATTTATAATTAAAATATAGAATCACATGAAAATAAATGAAGCACTCCAAGCAGGAAAATTTAATAAAAATATTTTATTATATTTAAAAAGAAAATAAATAATTCACTGTTTTAATTTTTGTTGTATATTTGTTAAGAATTATGAAGCAATGGAATTCAGATTAGTGACAGTCATAAGAGGTATTTAGTTTCAACAATTAGTGAAAAAACCAAACAATCCACCTCCTGATTTAAACACAAGGGATTCCTGGTCACATGCCACTTGCTTTACCAGTTTAGTGAAGTCAGTGGCAATTCTCACTTGTCTTATAGTTGAAATTAATCTCTTATGGCTATACTAACACAAGTTCCATACTTTATACCAAATAGTTTCCACTCAAGGCTAAGGTTATAAAACAAATTATCAATGCCAGCTGTATCAGAATAACACATAGTTACTTAAAATACTTAGTTCACTGTTGATTTAAATAGTACAGTGAGATGCACTCCAACATCCTGAACTCCCTACCTCTATAATTTTAAGTATGGATCATCATTGTCTTAGCTTAACTGGTAGAGCAACTGGCACATAATATGTTTGAATCCAGGAATTTGATTTTTTTTCATGCTAGTCTATTTGTTGAATTACTTTAAATTATGTTTTGGAATTTAAATAATCACTCTTTGAATAGTGTTAATATCATACTGCATAAATAAGAAATATTAAATATAATTTTTTTAAAAACTGCTTTGATACAACATTGACACTATTGATATAACTTCTGATTGACACTATCGATATAACAATTAATCTGGACTTCATCCTGATGAGTTTGCACATGCAAACTCATCAGGATGAAGTGCATGAATAAATTTTTATCTTTTAATTTATGAAGCTTGTTAATGATATTTAAAGAGTAAAATCAATATTTCACACTGACACTATCGATATAACAATTAATCTGGACTTCATCCTGATGAGTTTGCACATGCAAACTCATCAGGATGAAGTGCATGAATAAATTTTTATCTTTTAATTTATGAAGCTTGTTAATGATATTTAAAGAGTAAAATCAATATTTCATACTGACAAAGTAATAAATTTCAGTTTAATCTTTTTATGAAAAATTTACATTATTCTCTAAACACAAAAACTGAGTTTAACATGATATGTAACATTATAAAACTAAGTACATATACTTTGAAATAAAGTTATATCTTAAAAAATTCAAGTAATATTCCAATGTTCTGAACTTTGCTTATCTAGCTGTCAAGATCCAATTATTCTGTTTCTGGATTTACTCAATTTTATATCAAATCAATTATAGATCACTGTATTATTGGCTCTATAAACAAGCAATTCAGGAATATTGTCAAAGATTTGTATACCAAGGCTACTGCATGAGTTGGGTTGCTTGATCTATGAGTGCACCTTTTTCATATAACAGTAGGCAGCTTTTTTAACACAATAGGCTAAATGGCCAAGTCACAATGATTGATAGTGCTTGTGGACTACTGGACAGCTGTTAGAAGACAGATGGTATCCTTCTGTCAAGGCCATCCAGTGTGTTCTTCAAAGTTAGTCCCTCGTTGGAGGCTAATTTCACCATGATCTTACACCATCTTGAACATATGGAATGGCTCTTCTGCACACAAAACCATGACTCAACATCCCATCTGACAGACAGCAGATTTCAAGCCCATCACTATCCCTTTTTCTCACCAAGGGAAGAATGAGAAAAATAGTGAAGATAAATCTTCACAGAAGCACAGTTGGGCCTCAAACCTGAGAACTGCAAAATTTGAGCCTGATCTGCAATCAAACCCTGCTCCTATTTCACATTCCAAAGAAATTGTGCATGCATCTTACCAGATACCACATAAGACACCAGGAAATAAGGACTAGTACACTCTTTAAATGGGTATACCTATCAAATAAAACTGAATTGAGAAAGTGAATATATTAAAATCATGTATTAACTGTTTTAGTTATTATGTACAGAAACAAATTTTCTGAAGAAAATCGAAGCCTTAAGAAGTATCAGTAATCATGCTGGGATTTCTGCAGAACATTTCAAGTAACAACCATATTGGCAAGATATTTCCAATGCTTCTTCTTTCAAAGCTTAGAGATTTCTACACTATGGTTGTTTAAGTGGTTAATGTTTCATATATAAAGATATTGAATTACATCTATTACACAGTGTCAGCTATTAATAAAAAATTTTCAGTAGGATCAAACAAATCCACATTTATCATCACAAGAAATAATGCTGATGGAGGCATACATATGTAATGCAATCTCTTAATTTGTAGTTTGATTTATACTACCTGCATTCAGCATGGTTTACTTTTGGAACTGAAACTAAGCATTATAAAAACTTGGGTGAAGTATTCTTATAAAAAAAAAAATGGTGGGCTCAAGAATGATCAATTCAATCAACATTTATTGAAGCTATATTTCTAGAGATGTAAAAAATCATGACCCACAATATCATGAAATATGGCAAAACTTATTAAGTTCAGTAACTATAGGTAATTTGATCAATTTGAATTACAAAATAAGCCTCTGTAACAATAAAATCCCAGTATTCAAACAAAAGGAACATAAAAAAAAAGTGCCCAATACCTTTTCAGAAAATGTTCATGAACTTGTGAATATCTATTAGATATATACATTGATACCTGTAAGATGAAGGAGCAATCAATTTCTATGGAGTAGATTTATCAACATATCCAACTAGAAATTAATTAAATCCCTTATGTTTGGTAATGGCATCAGGCAATGAGGAAACTACTGTTATATGAAAAATATAAGTAATGTCCTCTTCTTAAGATATATTTTGAAATATAAATTTCCTGTTTATAAAAAATCACACAACAGCCTTCAACAATACAGAATAAAGCAACCAACAGAGAGAGAGAGAGTGTGTGTGTGTGGGAGGGGGAGCTTATCAAGCCCAATAACATTTGCTGGCAGAAATCTCATGAAAAGTAATTGAAAGAAATAGTAGAATGTAACAGTATGATGTCTGTTAGAAACAGTAATAGCTGATTCTTGATGAAAACAAAAATATCTAATATAAATAACAATAATAATTCATTCTATTATCTTCTGCTATTTGGGCAATGTTCACAATAATGCACGTTGACATCAACTTGCCAGTTTTCCAACAGGACATACCCAATGAAGCACACTGCTTGATTCACTGAAGAGTTTTCAGAGTATTTTTAAACAGATTTGGGTTTCCCTATATAGTTAACTATCTTGCTCCAAATTTCATATGCATTTGTCTCCCCTGACCACCCTAATGTTGTATTAAGAAATTTAGTCTCCATCTACATGGAGAAAATTTGTTTATTTACATTTTTTTGGTGCAGAAAGTCTGCAGAAATGCATACTTTTTTATATTAATAAAATTTAATCATCAATATGTAGTATCATTCAATAATTAATAACAGATTTATTGATATATTGCAAAAATTAGCATTAGACTACAGAAAGAATAGCAACAGATGCTGTTGTGTCCCTTTCTCTAGTTTTTTTCTCTTCCTTTTTTGCAACTACTAGTAGTTGCAACTTGGCATTGCAGCACAGGTGATGGTGACTAGCAGCAGCCATGACCAAAGTCTATGGTATGCATACCTTTTGGTATTAATGAAAACAGCAGGAACTATTATATATATTTGCATATAAGTTCATGGATCACACATATTTGAAATTTTAAGCCTTAAAACTGAATAAAACATGCATAAAAGCAGATAGGCCAATCCAGATCACTAATAAAAGACAAATATGAGACCCATTCTCATTGCAATGCTAATATGATACACATAGATTAGGGAGGCTTTCTAAACTTTGAGTGTGACCTCTTTTACTATGAAGCTTCAAGGTATAGTTCTAAGTAGGCCAATTGTCCAGAGCAGGGAGGGTGGGGGATAAGTTCAGATTGTATAACCCTTTGCGAACAAATTTGTGGCCTTCAACTGTGTAAAAGAATTTAGTGAGTCATTTGCATAGTGGTTTGTCTGAAAACGATCAGCTGAAGTCCTATCTGACCTCCAGCATATTAGGTGAGCCCATAGCCAAGAACAGATTAGGGTTGTTGTTGTTGGGTTGTTTTACCTCTGAGTGGCACTTTTTTGCACACCATGGGCTAAATGGCCAGGTCACAGGACCCCGAAGGCTCAGAGAAGGTTGGGGGAGCTGTTGTCCCATGGAACAGCTGTTGGGAGACAGATGGTAGCCTCCCGTCAAGGCCATTCAGTGTGTTCTTTAACGTGCACAGGGTATAGCTCTCCTGCACACAGGGCCACAGCTTAACGTCTCATCTGACGGACGGCAGCCTTTCCAAGCCCATCGGTGTTCCCTACTGACCGCAGGCAGGGCGGGAAATTTTGCAGAGATAAATCTCAATGCTGACCCAGCTGGGACTCGAACCTGGGAACTACAAATTATGAGCCTGGTGCGCTACCGACTGAGCCACTCCTGCCCCCAAGCACAGATTAGGAAGTGGGGACAGCAGCACACTTTAATGCAGTTAAAGAGCTAAAATGAAAACAATTCTTTCTTTTATTATTTCTTTTCGTAAAAAGGAAACAAATACTGTAATATTTGGGAGCAGATTTCCTTAAAAAAAAGGGGCAAAAATAGTAAAAACCTAAAATTCGGATTTCTAATGACTAATTCAGTTTTTAAACCAAGATTTGGATAAAATTAGAAAACACTCAAAAAAAAAAAAAAAAAAATTGTCACCTCTATAATTTATGAGGGGCAGAAAGATACAAAACTTTCAAAACCAGTCAGATAAAATATGGGTTATTTCAGTTATTTACCTCAGAATAATAAAAAGATTGTGAGAATGACTAAAGCAGAAAAATAATATTTTACATTTTTTTAAATATAATTCCTAACTAGTACTTACAGAGAAAATATACATTTAAATTTTATAAAAGCTGATCTACTACATTTCAAATTTTAATCATATGTTAAGTAATTATACATCGATTAAAAATTTGTTGCATAGAACTCTCTTCAAGTGAAAATTTTCTATTTCTCTACAAACACAAACATTTTGATATATGTGGTATTTGAACTAACATACCTTTAACTTTCTGAGCTTTGATTTGTTGTCATAACACCAGTTGAGACACTTTGAAGTGTCCCTCTTTGCTAAAGATTCTTCTACTTCTTTTGATATAAGAAATAAATCAATATTGGTCAAATCCTAAGAAACAAAGAAAGAATTAGCAAATTAAGAAAATTTAATTTTGTAAGCTTTCAGCATATTTCACAAAATCAAATATGGGGGAAACCTATGGCACTATATTAATGACAAACTGTAACTGCTTACCCTTCCAGTGTCCAGCCTGAAAAACAGGCTTCCATCCAGAGACCAAGCTATTTTCTCCCTTTGCTCAGCCAAAAAACACTTTAATTTTAGAACTTTTTTGCCAAATAACTAATGAAAGGAATTATGGCATGTTGTATGCAAAATTAATCAGCATTTAATTCTGGATTTTCTGAAAATAAGGTATTTAACAAAAAAGATGTTTTATTTTAGTAGGACTTTTTTAGTTATATAGTAAAAAAAATGCATCTGGCAATGCAAATAAAAATTTATTTAAAAAGAAACTAATGGACGGCAATGATTACAATGCACATGAATAGAATGGCCATATATTACTGAATGAAAAAATATTTCTTTGGTTTTAAGTAAATACTTCTTGTTTTGCAATTTTTTTCTCGGTACCATACTTTGAGAAAATTCCGGACTCTTAGCCAATTGTGCTGAGTCAAATAAACAAGTCAACTTTAGAATTAAAAAAAAAAAAATCAATGAAAATAGGTCATGTTATATATCAAATTAAACAGAATTTAATTACAAATTTTATGAAAATAAATAATATAACAAATTTGCAAGCATATTGATTTTAATAAGCCTTTTTCATCAGCTACTGGCCATCAATCAAGATCAATTAGAGGAGATCTTGATTGGCAGCTGGTTTCTCAGCAGTCCAGAGCACCTGACATGTTATCAAGAGGTGTTACCCAGAATGTCTTACAATGGCACTTGCATATCCAATCCCATAGGTCTGGCTGGAATTGATAGGGCAATATGAGCAGCATATCCCCCTCCATAATAGTTTTCAACTGATTCACCTAGAAGTGTTATATCCCACATTAGCATGACTTTCTTTTATCTAACAGCCTGAGTGAAATGTCACCATCATCATTACAGAACATGGCATGTTTTCAATGAACACAGCAGGAATCATTACCTCAAAAGACCATTTGCAGCCTTAGATCAGCTCATTTTGTCATATGTCATTACCTACTACTTCAATGCTGCTATACAACTTTGTTCCATTATCACTTAGTTAATGAGTTACTCCCTATATTCACCACCATGGACATTACAGCCAGTTCATTTGATCACACTCCTATTTTTATAGGCATCCATTACTTTTTCAGTCGAGCACTAAATAATAAAATAATTTTTTCTATTTTTTTTTACTGAACATCTTTTCTCTAAAGTGCTAGATATGGATGCTAATGCATCAACATAATGGGGACAAATGGGTTAGTGCAGTGTAAGACTAAATTAATTACAGTTTAAGTATGTATCATTAATTCCTCCTATTTAATAATCAAAGCAATTACTGTATTAGCACAATCGTTAAATGACATATATTTACACAATCGTTAAATGACACATATATATTTTAACTAATGATATCTTCCTCTCAAATCATTCCTGTGCATGACAACAATTGTCTGTTCTGCATTTTATATGCTTAAGTATATTGCTAAATAAATCTATTAATATAACTTTAATTCCTCTTTCCTTCATATATTTTTTTTTCCTTTAATGTGTTCTCAGAAAACACACCAGCTAATCAGTCTGCAACCATTACGTTTGTGATCAGTGTTGCTTTGGTTCTGCATGTTGATGTATTTACACTAGAAATTATAAAAGTAATTAAAAAAATAAATATCCCCTCAAGCAGCTGCTTGTCACAGAGGTCTGACAGGAGCCTGTCAGTTTATATAATATGACATATTAAATCTGCTAAAAATATTTTTATACAGCTTTTGAAATTAAATATCATTTGTATTTGAGGTTACCTTTTGGCAAACTCAAACAATAAATAATAAAACAGTAATAAGAATAACCAAGACAAATAACTTTTGCACATTATAGCATAATTTTGGATTTAAATTAACATCCTAGCTGTTATTTTGTATATTATCTGCTAAAGCTAAAGTTGAAATGTGAATTTTTAAAGCTGTTTCATCAATGAACTATCTTTCCTTTGTGCATTGGATCAATAAGTTACAAACCCAAGGCAATAAAGCAGTTTGAACAAAGATCTGTTGACTGCTAGATCATATGATCATGATGTTAATGTTAACATCAACAAGTTTTTACAATGTATATATATATATGCCTTTTGTGTACACTGGATTATGGCTTAATGTCCCATCTAACAGGATGCATGTTCCCTTTGACAATAAGGACTCGTACTTGAAAACCTCAGGTGAAAACCTCAAAACTGCTGCTTCACTCTCCATTTTACTACAAAACATACAGGAAAATCATTTTCATTGCCAAAAAAAGACTAAATTATTTTAAGGTAAACTAGGGAAGTACAACTAACCTCTATGTTGGAATGCTTTGCTAGCTTAATAGCAGTGTTATAATAGCCACATCGTAAGAAATGTTCAACCAACATTCGGTCTAATCGTTTCTTTTTCCATTGGGCAACTATAGTTTCTTGAGAACCACTATGTTCTTTAAGATGATCTAGCCGTCGTTTACACACAGAAGCTGCCTCTAATTCTTCATTTACACTTTCTTCTGCCTGAAAATATTCCAGCCAAATCATAAAATTAGAAAATTACTTCTGTGATTTTATATTTGATATATATATATATTGTGATTTCTGTGATTTGTATATCAAATGTTTAGTTACACTCTAAAAAAACAGGATTTCACTCATAACTGTAGAGCAGCATTTTCCAAACTTATTTAAGCATGGAACACTTTTTCACTTCAAATATATTGACAAAACACCAACTCTTGGTAACCGGTTCCAGGAAAGAGTTCAAGGTTACCTCCTCGAATTAGATGAAATCAGTTCTACGAACCTGCCTTCCACTGCCAGTTAATAGGTGCATTCGGCAATGCCAAAAAGTGCACCTAATATTTCTGCTGCATCATCAATGCATGTCTTTGCAATAGTAAAGTTATGATATCCCATAATAACAAGGAAACCATCAAATATATTATTACCAATGAATTATAAAAATTAGTAAATAATATATTTAGCAATAAAATATTAATAATATTTTATTTAAATATATTTTAAATAATATATTAATAATATTAGAAAGTAAGTTATAACTAGCAATCATTCTCTTTTGCAGAACACCTTTTCACATCTCTCAGAATACAGTTTGGGAAATATTTCTGTACAGCATTCTTCAAACAGAAAAGAAAAAAAAAACATAATACAATCATGCAATGTGAAGTTTTAAAAATCACAGAAAAATCACCAACTTAGAAGAGTGTCAAATAAAAATATATTCTAATGCTATTCTGTTTTACTTTTAGAGAAGCATATTTTAATAACAGTGAATTAAGCAAATAAAAGTGCTTTTATAAAAACTTGGTTAAAGACTACAAAAGAATTATTCATACTGTTTACAATAGAACTCTGCAAAATCATAATCCCCAGAGATATTACAAGTTACAAGAAATATATATATATAATTTAACCTTTTCATAAGTTTATTTCATAAAGGAAAGCTCTTGAAACAGGCAAAACATTTGACTTTAACTCTTCAAATGTAAAGAGCCAATATATTTTATGCTCCACAAACAAAAGATAATAACACTGTAATGTGGTACTATGTTATTTTTTGCCCCAAAAGAAATTATTTTGAAGTTATTTTTAATTCAATACAAACAACTTTCAAATTGAACTTGAAAAACAAATGTTTGCCATCCAATTTCTGATTCAAAAAAGCTGAGGTGAAAAACAAATCAATACTCCACAGAATGACCAATGATCCTATCACAGTCATTTTACATACACTCGGGTGTAGCGGCAATAAGTTCCAATTATTTTTTGTTAACTGAAATGCTTTGAAAATTATATTATTGGCTAAATCTGCTGCCAATTCTTGATATTTAATTTTGAAACAATATTTTTAGATATATAACAAATATTCAGTATTGAGATTTTTAAGAAAACTGCTTAGGACATTTTTGTATTTATTCCCCAACCATTACTTTATATAACTTTTCACCAATGATATTGTAGACTTCTTAGATCAAGTTTATCTAAATATTAATTTTCAGTATTTAAGCCCTTCATATTTGATAATTGCATGATCAGTATAGACAGTTACTCAATTTGAATTTCACTTTAAAATATTAAATTCAAAAAAGGTTGAACCACACTAGTTTAATATAAAAAGCAGGTTTACATTATTAATTAAGTTTTCAAAACAAAAATTCTCTGAAACAAATTTTTAAGAACATTCCATAATTTATACTATTTACCTTTCGTTTAAGAATATTCAGTTTTTCAACCATTCCTCCTAGAAGAACATTAAGTTCTCCAACAATGGGAGAATGTTTTTGTAATCCTTTTTCTAAATCAGCAGCAGCTGCCTGTACATGTGAAACTTCTCTGTCTATGCTTTTCTGTGCTGCTCGAAACTTCTTATTTAGTACTTCATAAGGTACCTATTGTTAAATAAAATATATTTTATTCATGAAAAAACTAACACTTTATAAACCTTCAATAAGGAAGTCTATAAAAAATAATTTTAGATTGACAAAAAAAAAAATAAGAATGTTACAGTTTAAGTGTGAAATGCACTTATTCTACAGAGTAACTTTCCAGTAACAAAAGTATCACAGGAAAATGTAAACAAAAAACATTTGAAATAATTAGCTGAAAAAAAAATTCATTGTTCTGAGTGGGATTTGAATCTATGCCTTCCAGGAACATACATGGCAGGTGTCATAACTGCTAGACAAGGTTCAAGGTGTTGTAAGCTCATGGTGAAATTAGCCTCCAATGAGGGGCTCCCTACACCAGAACTGCTAGACCACCAGAAACTAACAGTTTTCTTCAACATTGTAACATGTAAGCATTACTGCATTTTTTGGTGGTTCACCACTGGTGCCATCTGTGTCGAGAATCAGACAGCCAAGCTGCCACATATGATGGTAGTAATATTTGTCTTTATTGGGTTGGGTTGTTTTACCTCTGAGGAGCACTTTTTTGCACACACTGGGCTAAATGGCCAGGTCCCAAGGACCCTGAGGGCTCAAAGAAGGTTAGGGGAAGGGGACCCACTGAACAGCTGTTGGGAGATGGATGGTGGCCTCCCCTCAAGGCCATCCAGCATGTTCTTTAATGTGCACAGGGCATGGCTATCCTGCACGTGGAGAAGGCTTAATGTCCCATCCGTCAGCCAATGGCCTTTACAAGCCCATCAGTATCCTCTAGTGACCAAGGGCAGTGCAAGGAGGTTTGCAGAGATAAATCTCAATGCTGGTCCAGGCAGAACTCTAATCTGGTAATTGCAGATTACGAGCCTGGCACGCTACTACCAACTGAGCCATCCCTAGTAATATTTGTCACTCATGCTCAAAGCATTATATAAATAATTCAGCAATATTTGGCAGCTTAGCTGCCTGATTCCCAGCATAGATGGCACCAGTGGTGAACCACCAAAAAAGTGGGAGTGCTTATATGTTTCATTGCTGAAGAAAATGGTTAGTTTCTCGTGATCTAGCGATTATGATGCCTCGCATGCTTCTGGGAGACATGGGTTCGAATCCATTTCTGAACAACCAATTTTTTTCAACTGATTATTTCATATAACTTTTCATTTAAAAGTGTGTATGAAATAACAGTTACCAATAAACAAGAACAAGCACCTTAGTCTTTTAGCTATACTCACATGCATTTCTGATTGCCACATATGAATTCTTTGGTGTTTGCACATGTCCACTGGTCTAGCTGCCATTGAATGTTTCTGCTCCACAGATAAAAGATATTGTCATTTGGGCAATGTGGGAAAATCATGGCTGATCCTTTGAACCATAGCACTCTAACATTTGCCATTTTCAACATATTTTGTTTTACATTTTTACCATTGCATTTTGTTTATATTTTTGCTAATGAATATTTAAAGTGCATTTTGGCAAAAGATGAATTAATAATGGCAAAAGATGCCCCAAAAGTCCATGAAAAATTTGAATGACCATTTTAGTGGAATCTTTCTCAATATGATAATGTATGCAGCCAAAAAGTTGATTGACCTTCCAGGGGCCTACCTGGGTTGGGTTGTTTTACCTCTGAGCGGCACTTTTTTGCACACCATGGGCTAAATGGTCAGGTTACATGGACCCCGAAGGCTCAGAGAAGGTTGGGGAAGAGGACCCACTGGAACAGCTGTTGGGAGACAGATAGTAGCCTCCCGTCAAGGCCATCCAGCATGTTCTTTAACGTGCACAGGGTATGGCTCTCCCACACACAGGACCATGGCTTAACGTCCCATATGACGGGCGGTGGCCTTTCCAAGCCCATCGGTGTCCCCTACTGACCGTGGGCAGAGCGGGGAATTTTGCGGAGATAAATCTCAACGCTGACCCAGCTGGGACTCGAACCTGGGAACTACAGATTACGAGCCTGGCGCGCTACCGACTGAGCCACCCCCGCCCCAGGCCTACAAGAAAAACTGGCTTACATCAAGAGGGCCAGCTATTTTTTTCACTATGATGAGACAAAAAAATTAATTTTAGAACTCCCTCCCCCCCCCCCCCAAAAAAAAAAAACTAATGAAAGGAATTATGGCATGTTATATGTTATATGCCAAATCAGCATTTAATTCTAGATTTTCTGAAAATAAAATAGTTCACAAAAAAGATTACTGGTTTTATTTTAATGAGGCTTTAAAGGCATGTAGTAAAAATGCATCTGGCAATACAAATAAAAATTTATTTAAAAAAAAAACTAATAGAAATGATTATAATGCACATGAATAAAAAGGCTATTTCTGAATTAAAAAAAAACACTGGTTTTCATAAATTAAGGAAAATCCCTATGTTAAGTCAATGGAAAGCTAACATCAAAGCTCTATAACTTCTAAAATAAGTTTTTTGTTTTGAAAAATGTGATTGCAGATAAAGATCTCAATCAAATAAATCAATATCTCAATTTTCAACAATATTCATTCACTATTTAATGAGTTATGGAAGTTTGAATATTTAGCAATAACAATGCTAGCCACAAAAATTGACTTCAGAAGTTAATAAGTATTGTATCAAAGTGTTTAATAAAATAAGTTTATATTTTGGAACCCACACCATCACCACACACTTCTCTCTGTATAAATAAATCCCTCACCAATATAACATAACTTTTAAATTTTATTTCCCAAACCCCTCAATAGAGGGCACCATAAATACTACCTCCCACCCCTCTACCCAACGTGCTCCAAGTCTAATGTAAAAAAACACTGACCGCAGCATACTTAACTCTATGCCTGCTTCAAAACAACTCTTTCATCAGAGGATGCATTGGAAAAACATGAAATGTGTAGCGCATATGTAATAAGATATATTATTAATTTTTTTGGAAAAATGACAAATGCTGGAAATCTAAAAATGCCTTGATTAACAGGCACAGCAAATAATAAGTTCCAACATGATATTTCATCTCTCTGTGCCAATCTCTAACTAATGTCAACCTTGCAACAGAGTCCCCACCAAGAATAATGGCAAAATCAAGAACATAGTGAATTCATAATAATGACTGTACTATCCACCACAGGACAATAGACTCGCCTATTTATCCAATATCAACCCAAAGAAAAACCAAATTTTGTAAATAAAAATAATCCCAACTAATTGTCTCAGCCTTTTTAGCCATTACAGTGATCAAGGCAGGTATCATTCTTAGGTTAACATCAATATCAATTTTAGAGGAAAAATTGCCTTGAGCACATACAATGACCATGAATATGTTATGGGACATTATCAGGTAGCCATGGAATACAAACTTATGACTTCCTGATAAAGTGTCAGGTGCTCTAACTATTGAGATACCAGCCACCAATCAAGATCTCCTCTAACTGAAGTTATGAACTTTCTACCTGTAGTACACAATTTTCTGTGTCTCATGCAGGCATTGTCCCAGCTGCTTAGTCTCAAGAAGCAGATGAACATATGATTAGAGATCTGATCTGTGACTGGTAGCTCAGTATACATGTTACCAGGAGGTTGTGGGTTCACATCCCAGTCAGCAGATGAGAACTTTTCCTCCAAAACTGATATCAATGTTAAACTAAGAGTGATGCCTTCGTAGACAGTTGAACAAAAACATAAAGAAATTAACAAAAACATAAATTTCTTCAATTGTATACTGGTGGCATACTTGCCATCTTAAGACATACTTGTCAACTGCTTCTTGAGGCTGTTTGTAAGCAGCTGGGACAATGCCTTTATGAGACATAGAAATTTGTGCACTGTAGGTAGAAAGTTTATAACATCAATTACAGATCTTGCTAAACAGCAAGTAGCTCAGTGGTCAGAGCACCTGACATGTTATCAGGAGGTTGTGGGTTGGATCACACCTTGGATCCCACCCAACTAATGACAATTTTTCAGTTAACCATTTTTTAGTTTCTAATCTTAATAAGTTTGCCCCACACTTGCAAGTCATTGTCTACAGCCTTAGGAAGGCTAGTTATCTCTATTCAGTGCATTCTGTTCAATTTCCATTAATTTGTTATTCATCTGAATCACTTTTACCCTCAAGCTCTCTATTTTTTACTACTAATTCATTTATAATTTTCATTTCTTCACTGTAATCTACTCTCAATTTTTCATGCTCAAATATTCATCAAATTTGCTGCAATGATAATTTACTGATTTTTCTAATTCTATTTCATACTTACAAATCTCCTCCTTCAATTTTTGAAGCACAATAGAAAATTCATCTTTAATTTCAGCTTTTATCAAGGAAGCAATTGTATTCAAGTAAATAACACATTTCTTTCACAATTATTACTGTTGGCAGATTTATATCTCGTGTTGCAGCTAGATATGCTAAAACAATTCGATGGTAATAGTTAATTTTAGATGTTGTGCAGTTAAAAGCTTAGGTATATTTACTGCTATGGGAGGTAGTCCTTGGCTGGTACATTTAAGGATTATCCTCCCGTAGTGGTAAATATGCCTAAGCTTTTAACTGCACAACACCTAAAGTGAACTATTACCAATGAATCGTTTTAGCATCTCTAGCTGCAACACAGGAGACTTAAATCTCCCAACAGTGATAATTGTGCAATAAATCTGTTATTTATTATTATTCACTGTTCACTCATAAAGATGTATTCAAGTAATTGGAATCAATATTAATTTGAAGATCATTTAAGATAGTGGCTGGCACCAGATGGCTCCACATGTATATTGGTATCCTTACTGATCTACGGGACCCGGGTTCGAGCCCCAGGTAAGGCATGGCTGCTTGTGTCCGTTTTCTGCTGAGGTCCTGCCATCCTCACAGACCTTCTACTGTGGCATATAAACTGACAGGCTCCTGTCAGACCTCTGTGGCAAGCAGCTGCTTGAGGGGGTATTTATTATTTTATTATTATACAGACATTGAAATCAACATCCAGTTCAACTTGGATTTTTCTTTACATTCTGAACATATCCACCTAAGCTTGTCAATAGTCATCACTCTAAAACCTGTAGATCTCATTCCAATACAATCATTATGAAAAAACGTTCTCATTTTTCAAAACATCGAAGAAATTTTTTTCCCCCTCGACCTGTAAGTCATAAGTACCGAACCTCTCTGAAGCCATGTTGAAGATATATATATATTGCAATAGGTTTAAGATTGAAAAGAGTGTAAAACAAAAAGACAGAGCTATGTACTTTGTAATTACTTAAAAACTTCCGGTTTTAAAAATAACAAAATAAATACCCCCTCAAGCAGCTGCTTGCAACAGAGGTCTGACAGGAGCCTGAGTTCATATGCCATAGTAGAAGGTCTGTGAGGATGGCAGGATCTCAGCAGAAAAACAACACCAACATTCATGTCTTATCCAGGACTCTAACTTGGCTACTGATCAAGTCTCTATGATCAGTAGCCAAGCACATTAACCACTCAGCCAGCAGTTTTTTTTATAAATTTTTCCAGAAAGTTTTGAAACTTTAAGGAAGAATTTGTTGATAATAGATCAAGTCAAACTCACAAGCTAAATCAGGGGGATGTTTCAGCATAATGTTAGCAAATAAATTTGCAATACCATATAGCACTTCTAAGAAACGGCAATCAGCTGGCTTTAACAATTATTTATATTGTAGTTAAATAAAATATGCATCAAATGAAAAACAAATATATTAGTTTTTAAGCTTCAATTATGTAATTTTATAGGATATATGTAAGAAAATTTTAAAACAGCAATTTCTCATTTCATATTCTGTAAAAGTCTAAATTTGTTGGGTACCCTGGAAGGGTTAAAGCATTTGTAGTTTAGCCTCCTATGTAAAAAATACTTCGGCAAAAATTTATGTATAAATTTCTTATAATTCATAAGGAACTTGAACCTTAAGACCATCTGATTGAGGAACTGCCCAGACAAAGAATCAACTGGCTACAAAAACTGATACCATAATATTTAGCTACATATATTCAAAGTTTACAAAATCAAATGTTCACACGGTGATTAAGATAATAATAAAAATAATAAATATCCCCTCAAGCAGCTGCTTGCCACATAGGTCTGACAGGAGCCTGTCAGTTTATATGCCATAATAGAAGGTCTGTGAAGATGGCAGGACCTCAGCAGAAAAACAATACATACATCCATGCCTTACCCAGGGCTCAAACCCAGATCCCGTAGATCAGTATATTAAAATAAATTTAATCTACACAATTTTTCTGACATAAGATACTCAACTGAAATGCCTAAAAATAAAGGATAAACTACAAAGTTTCCAACTGACAAGTATGACGCTTATTCTGAAGCATTGCACTCAGCAATGGTGTTAGCCTCAATTTTTTCAGGCATTTCTATTTAGTATCTTTATGACAGTGAAATTGTGTAAAAGTTATTTCAATATCTCAATCACTGTGTGATCAGTTTAACAGTAAAGATCTGAGATAATAAAAAGCCTTGTAGAATAAAAAAAAACCAAATTTATATATCAAAAAAACTCTTAAAAATGTTTCATGTTGAAATAGGTTGGGTTGTTTCACTTCTAAATGGCATTTTTTGAACACAATGGGTTAAATGGCTAAGTCACAAGGACCCAAAAGGGCTCAAAATTGGGTAGAGAAAGGGGACTCATTGGACAGCTATTACGAGACAAATGGAAGCCTCCCACACGGCCATCCAGCCCTTTTAACATACATATGATATGCACACAATCTTCTGCATACAAGACCATGGTTTAACATTCCATCTGATGGGCAGCATCCTTTCCAAGCCTATCACTGTCATCTTTTGTACTAAAGGCAGAGTGGAAGGTAATGTAAATAAATCTCAGTGCTGGAACACAAATTATGAGGCTGACATACAACTAAGTCAACTTCACTCCATGTTGAAATATATCATCAGTTAGGCAATGAAATGTTATGAAAAAATATAACATTTGACTTTTTTTTTAAAGCCTTCTTCTAAGGCAAAAAATATTTGTTTAAAAAAGACAAATGATTATTTCTTGATATAAAGTTAAAGAGAATATAAAAAATATACACTCTTACCTTTAATGTTGGATGTTCTAGTGCCTTTACATCAGCCATTGGTAGCAGGAAAGGTGGTGCTCCAGCAGCTGGCACTGCAGAAGCACCACTTTCCGTTGTGGGTGGCGTTGATAGTTCCACTGCGGCAACTGAAGTACACACAGCACATGTACTAATGATACAACCTGAAAGAACATTACAGGTAAACAATTGGGTAAAATTTACCTAAGCAGCAATTATACATGTATTGTATATATTATTTTGTTTCATACTTTTACATTTTGATATATTTACTATTGTATGCTTTTTCTTCAAGAAACTAAAAACTTCATAGAAATCTGTGAACTAAAATTAATGATTCAAACTATAAAATGGGGCTTACTTTTACAGTAAGATTAATTAAAATTCCATAGTTATAAATAGCTTTTGTTTACTTTCTGTGGTTATTACAGATTGATCCTAATTAGAATGAAATAAAGTTAACAATGTTTTATTAGTAAATACCACAGAAATGTAATTATGTGAAAAGCATGCTCTCCAAGAATAATCTTTTTTGCTATATTTGTGATGCTGACTTTACAAAGAAAATGCTAATACAATTTCAACTTAAGGTAAAAGGTATAAGGTATGAAAAATGTTCCATCTTGATCAATGCGCAACTGTGTAGGTTAAATGTTTGTCAAGTAGACAATGCTTCAAGAATATGATGGCCAGAGTTTGAAATCGTGTTTCTGGTACCTCACTAAATCAGGCTGGGTTGTTTTACTGGTGAAGAGTGCTTTTGTGCACACAATGGGTAAATGGTTAGGTGACAAGGACTCCAATGTCTCAAAGTTGAGGAAAAGGGGGAATCACTGGAAAATTGAAAGGAGACAGAGGGAAACTCCTCCTATCAAGGCCATCCAGCATGTTTCTGCACACATGGCCAATGGAGATGGCTGGCATAGACTTGGCTGCTTTCATTTGGCTTTTAAGCCAAATGAAAGCTTATAACATGGGGTTCAATTATTTTGACTCCTAGCAGCACTTTTTTTTTTGCACACAATGGACTAAATTGCCAGGTCACATGGACACCAAAGCACAGAGAAGGTTCATGGTAGGGAACCCATTGAGAAGATGGTAAGAGGCAGAGGAAGGCCACCATCATGTTCAAGATGCGCAGGGTATGGCTTAACATCCCATTGTTGTGTCCCCTTTCTTGCCTCTAGGGCATATTCAGGGTTTAGCAAGAAATAAATCTAAATGCTGGCAATGGTTGGACTCAAAACTGGGAATTGCAGATTATGAGCCTGGTGTGCTACAGAGCCAACCCCTGCCCCTTTGCAAGATGAGGAGTGCCATGTACTACATACTTCAGAGAATTTCTGATCCAAACAACTCAAAGTAAATATAAAAATTTTCTTTTTTCCATTGTTTCTTGTTGCTTTTTAAATATAGAATTAATGAGATATTTAGTAAAATCTCATTAGCTTTACAATAGACAATGCTCTACTATGATGATTATTTACTTTAAAATTTTGCAATTATAAATTGCTTGTGAAAATTGCATTATATTGCATAAATCCCTTTAAATAAACTTAACTGTCAGACCTCTGTGGCAAGCAGCTGCTTGAGGTGGTATTTATTTTTTTAATGTGTTTAAATTCCCAAAAACTCATTACTTAAAACCAATTCTAAACAAACTATACCATGTACATATTTCAAATAAATATCAAAGTAGATTGTTTTACCATGAAGTGGATCCTTTTGAGTGTGGATTAAATAATGACTAGGTAATATAGACAAGGCTCATGATAAGGTCAGGGAAAATACATTGCTGCTATAATTTGACATTCCTTGTATTAATGGATAAAGAGTGTGATAAAGAGTCTAATGTGCATGCATGTGTGCCTGCACCTACACATATAAAATCTTCATGCAGCTATGAGCTATTGAGTCCAATTACAATGTGTAATTTACTTCTCTAAACATATCTGACCTGAGTTACAGCTGCTGCATTGGCATACAGGCATAAAAATTGCCTGTATGCCAATTCTAACAAGATCCTTTTGGATTTTGTCTACCCCTTGGCATTCTATGTCTCCCCTTTCAACGGAGCTTTTTGGCACACTGTTCATAACCACATTCTCTAATATGTAGTTATGCATACAGGCAACATAGCCAAACCAGAATAGTCTCTCTCTGCACAATATACTGCTAGTTACAGATTCCTATGTTTAAGTTCAATATTACTTAAAAGGTTAAACCACCTAATGCCCAAGATATTGCATAAGCATCTAGAATTAAAGGCATCAAATTTCCTGTTATCTTGTTTACAAAGGATCCAAGTTTTACTATCATAACTTTAAAAAGGACCAAATTAATATATAGCCTAATTTTATTCATTAGGGGTATAAGCTTATTTTTCCCGCACTACCCAGTCTTCAAAGTCATAGCAGCAACCCATATTCTTCTCTTTATCTCATCACACATCACTGTGTGTTATACAGCTCTGGAGATAATTAAACTGTAATACTGGCTGAAGGGTGCAAAAACTGAGACTGAAGGCTGAAAGGTGTCTCTTTGACAGCTCTAATAAGAATCTCTCTCATCATTTGACAAAATGACCAAATCTGCATAATTTAAATTAGAAATTTTCAAATCTCTAGTACCATTTAGGCCAAAATCTTCCCCTTGAAGTGAATTACACTTAACAGAATCAGTAACTAAGCTAAAGAGAAAAGGAGGCAAAATACACCCTTGTTGAACTCTAGTAGCAATGCTAAATTGCTATGAGCTTCACAAACTGCACAAGTTATTTTATCTCCAAGTGGTACATTTTTTGTACATAATAGGCTAAATGGTCGGGTCTAAATGGAGGACTCAGAGAAGATTAGGGGGAAGGGGACCCACTGGATGAGGAGGAGACAGATTGAAGTTTGAAAAATTGAGTTAGGAGACAGATTGAAGCCTCTCATCAAAGCCATCCAGCGTGTTTTTTAATGTGCATAGGGTATGATTCTCCTATACACAAGATCACAGCTTTACATCCAATCTGACAGTGACTTTTCCAGGCCCATCAGTGTCCCCTTCTGACTGAGGGTAGGGTGGGAAGTTTTGCAGAGATAAATCTCAATGCTGGCCCAGCTGGGACTTGAACCTGGGAACTGCTGATTATGAGCCTGGTGCACTACCAACTGAGCCACCGTTACTCCACTTGCATAAAACTCAGTGTTATTTATTATAAAGAGCTTTCATTATGCCAACTTGTCAGGTATACCATAACAAATTGTACAGGTATACCATAAATCAATCACAAATTATGCAATTGACAGTTAAAAGCCTGTTTGAAATCTACAAAGCTATCAGTTTCTGAAACTATAAACATTTCCCAAGAATCTGCCTAGGTGAAAATATTTGATCTATACATCTACCACTTCTGAATCCACACTGTTCATCACACAGTTGTCCATCAATCAAATTCTTAATTCTATTAAGCACAATAAAGAAAAGAACTTAAACTGGAACAGAAAGATTACCCTGTAATTATCATAAGAACTGTGATCACTTTTTTTAAAAAAATAGGGAAAATAACAAAAACATTACTTCTAAGCATTTCACTACTAATTTCATCTACCCTTGGAGATTGTTGTAGTTTTAATTTAGAGATAGCCAAAGTAACTTCATATTGTGAAATAGGGACAGCATTAAAGCCACTAATTCATTTATCCCCAGTATGAAAAATGGGAGAACTAACTACATTATTTGGAACATCTCTAAAATGATCAGCCCATCTACCATGATGGAATCATCACATTCAATAACCTTACCATGTTTATCCTTCAATCCCTGTATGCCAGTCTGCTTGACAGAGAGGCATACTGATAGGCCTTACAATGACCTTAGTCTCATACAAAACATTAACTATGTAACTAGCACAATTCTCTATTGGTTATGATGTCTAGCTGCTTCCTATTACTTCGTCAGTCAAGCTATCAAAAGTCAGAGATTCTTATTAGACTACAACTGATCATTTACATGATTATTAAGCTCTCTGTTGCATATTATGTTAAGATCAATAGGGTATTGATTCAACTTGGCTTTGCACTTCCTTCTTTCAAAAATAAATTGCATAGCCTTTAACCCAAATGACTTTGCCTCCTCTGTTCCTTTTTACTCAAAACAGTACTTTGTTTTCAAGAAAAGCCTATTTAAAATGGTCTCATTCTTCAACTTTACTAGTAAGCAGACCATGATTGTCATAATGACTAGGTCATGGTAAACTTTGGTTATGTCTGGATCTTTCAGAGGTTAAATCTTAAAGTTAATTCTTTTAACCTTAGCACATTTCTTAAGCTGCAGTTACAAGAAACATTTCACAAGGTAATGGTTAGACCCAATTTTGGCAGGGGCAGGGGTGGCTCAGTCGGTAGCATGCCAGGCTCGTAATCTGTAGTTCCCAGGTTCGAGTCCCAGCTGGGTCAGCGTTGAGATTTATCTCCGCAAAATTCCCCGCCCTGCCCACAGTCAGTAGGGGACACCGATGGGCTTGGAAAGGCCGCCGTCCATCGGATGGGACGTTAAGCCGTGGCCCCGTGTGCGGGAGAGACATACCCTGTGCACATTAAAGAACACGCTGGATGGCCTTGACGGGGGGGGGGGGGGGGGGGGGGGGGCTACCATCTGTCTCCCAACAGCTGTTCCAGTGGGTCCTCTCCCCCAACCTTCTCTGAGCCTTCGGGGTCCATGTGATCTGGCCATTTAGCCCATTGTGTGCAAAAAAGTGCCGCTCAGAGGTAAAACAACCCAACAACCTAATTTTGGCTCTCCTACTTGACCTGTATTCCAAACAAAATTAGTCCATTTGCTATTAATTTACATATAATTGACCATATTTCTATTCAACCCATCAGTTGAAACCCATATGTATTTATATATGTCTCAATGTTATTCTCAAACCATTAAGTTTACTTATCAGTAGGAGGTAATTTCCATTGCTATTACAACTATCAGTGCCAAAAGGACTTATCACACGTGCCCAAAGGCCAAAATCACTTGTAACTTTAACACCGAAGTCACCACACCAGTTAACACAAGAGTAATATCTTTTTTCTTGACAGAATTCAAAATATCCTAAAGTTGTCCATAAAACCTATTTTTCTCATCAAAGCCCTCAGAGTGGAGGCATAACAACAGATAACATTTGAGTCTTTAATCCTAGTTTTAAATTTAGCTGTAAGAAATCATTTATATAGTCATATCCTAGAAGAGCATCATTAGAGTGTCTGCTGAGAAGCAAACCTATGCCTTACATTTGCTTCTTGTTCTACCTCCCTGGGAAAACAAAGATTATTTTTACTTATCCATCTGGTCTCTTGGAAGCCCAGAATATCTAGGTTATAACACTGGAATTCTTGTGTGAGGACATTACGACTATCTTTATCCAGAGTCCACACATCCATATACCTGTGGAAAGAAAATGGTTAGTGGATTTTTTAAAGAAACTGTTTATTGTGAGAGAGGAAATGCTGACAATATTAGTCTCCTAATCACAGGTGCGAGACAAAGACCTGTTCCCCTCATCACTAAACATTCAAGGCTAAGCCACCCATGGTTGCAAGAATTTCCTCCAGCGTAGGTTTGGCGATTCCCTTAGAAGGGTCCAGGTTTCTCCAGTGGCTTCTGATCAGGATTATTCACCAGCCAATATAAGGTATCCTGTGCAACTACTCAGTCAGGGCCATCAATCCACAAAAAACACAACATAAGATTTTCCCTCAATAGAAGCCCTTCTACTATGGCATATAAACTGACAAGCTCCTGTCAGACCTCTGTGGCAAGCAGCTGCTTGAGGGGATATTTATTATTTTTATTAGAAGCCCACCAGTGCAGCAATCCATAATCAATCTTAAAGTCATTAGCCAGTCCAGAGGTATAAGTGGTCAGCACCAAAACCCTATGAAGTTGACCACATCTCAGCATGGTAAAAATAAATTAAAAAAAAGTCACCAAGTCTAGATCAATAGGCCACACTGATCCAGCAGCCTCTTCTTCCATTCTCTTCCAGAAGAGAATATTTTTTTGAAAGGTACTAATGGTCCACACTGCAAGTGGGGTCAGACTTTAGGTGCTAAGCATATCTGGTTCTGTGCATCATCACAGGGGATTGGTACACAGCCATTCTTCCAGTGTAATCCATTTTTCCAGCCTAGCTACCATTTGCAGACACCAAAGTAAAAATCCCAGCAATGAAGTAAATGCATATATATAGCATCATTCAACCCCTTTCATTGGCTGAATGATTAGCATTCTTGGCTGTTAATCAAAAGAACTTAGGTTGAAGCCCTAGATAAGGTATGGATATTTTTTTTTTATCTGGTATTGTCTTTTTGAGGTCATTTTGCCTTCCTCATAGGCCTTCTCCATGGTGTATTATATTGGCAGGATCCATTCAGACTTCTGTGACAAGCAGTTGCTTGAGGGGTACTTTTTTAATACCACTATTATCAAATAAAAGAGGAAAAGAACATCACAAAGGACTTTGGAGAACTATCAAAAAAAAAAACTTTAAGGGGTACTTCCATTTGAAGTTGAAGTCCAAAGTACATGTGACACTCAATAAAAGTTGCTTCTTGAAAATAATAATAAAAAAAAAAACGGTTGCAACTTGAAAAAAATTAAAAACCTTTAACAATTTTGTCTTCCTCCTTAATTTTATTCAAACTATTGTGTATGGGTGCAATTCATAGCCATTACAGTAGCACATGGACTTCCAACTGCAAATGGAAAGCTACTCATTCATAAACATACCCAAAAAACTTTCTTGTGGATGACATAATCTGCCACATTATATGGTCTAATAAATACAAAGTGAACTAAATGTTTTTTTTTTTGTACTATCATTTGAATCACCATCAGCAAAAAAAAAAAATTTGGGATTTATTTTTTTGTTTCAAACTGAATTACATAAGTCTCTAAACTTTAAGTTGAATTTTAAACCTTAAAACTGGAGCTTAGTTCATTTTGCTTTATAGAGATATATATATTTATATATAGAGAGAGATTTAGGTTTCAGATCACTGGGTTTACAATTTGCATTAACAGGTTCTTAGGGCCATTCAATAAGCCATTGTACCTCTGGTTTCTGTTCAGCTTTTCAATAGCTCCGTAAAGTACTTTTGCAAGGCCAAGCTCCAATGTTTTAGCACATTTTGTGAACTGTGCTGAAATCACCTTTGTTAGTAAGAACATGAATGAGTCATTTATCATCAAGGTAACAACTTGTGTGCATAAATGTTAACCATTTTTAAATTGCATATTTAACTTGGCCATCATAATACCAAGCAAATTGTACTTGTTATTAAAAAAATAATTTTGGAAATATGCACTATAGTTTAATAGTTTTATGCTGAATTGGCAACCCTAAGCAGGTGCCAAGCTGAGATGCCAAAGACTAGTGTGCATCATGGGCTGGTTCAGCTGATAAAATTAGATTACTTAAAATAGATATCTAAAAGCATCCACTGCCACATTGTAGACCATTATACAATTTTATACCTAACACTTTGTCAAGATATTGAACTAATAACATCAGTTTCTGACCTGACATCTATCTAATCTTAACTGTCATCTTTTCTGTTTGTCTTACACGGTGTTTAAAAGAATTTTTTTTTTTATCACAACAGAAAAAAATCTGAATTAACATAAGTAAAATAAAAAATTCCAGTGAGTAAATGTTCACTGGACTTAAATCAGTAGCAGTAGAAAATTTAAACCTATATATTTGGAATGTTTGAAACAAAATAACATTTACAAATACACCTTAATACTTGAAGCTAAAAAGATTTCATATACTATATCACCCAAGTAAAATCTAAACATCAAAGAGATTATATTTTTAATATTTTTTTTCAATTGGTTGAAGATTTTATGTGCATCAGCAACTATGGCTATTAAGTGCCAAACAAGATATATTCTTTTACTTATTCTATTGGATTATAGCTCTATTCATGAAGAGTTTGCATTTGATTGAACTAAAATAATAGTAATTTCTACGACCTTCTCTATCACATACATTGCAAATTAAAACAATAATAATTTTACTATTTTCCAAATACTATTAAAATTGACGTTTCACAAACTTGGATTTCAAACAGTTATAAGCACACAGAGTTTGCCTAACACCAAACTTTAATACAGTTCAGTTGGAGACAAAATATTGAAAAATATTTTATCTCCAAAAAAAAAATGGGGAGCTAAACTGCAAAGACGATTTCATCGACTGGAACTCTTAAGCATCACGATCCTTTTACTCAAGACATAAGCTCTTTTAAAACATTTTTTTTTCGGTTGTATATATTCCTGTTTTTTAATCAATCGCAAAAGATATAATCCATATTAGTCTTTAAATATGACTTCAATCCGTATTATTTTCGCCTTCAAATACGATTTGCATATAAAAATCTATACTTTGAGTTGTGAATGTTACGAAATAAATTTTAACTTGTACCTATGCAACACGTAGACATTCTTTATACAGATATATAATAGTATTATATGGGTATAAATGAGCCTAAGTGGGTAGAACCGAATCGACCAATCCTATTTGAATTACATGTCACCATCTGGTTATCAAAATGAAACAGAAGTAAAATATAATTTAACGCTTATGTATAAATATCAAACCTCTCACTATTGCTGTTTTGAGTTTACTACGGTCTATGTATACTCTTACTAAATAAAATTTCAAAAATTAGTCAACATCACGATTATTACTCATATAACTTCTACCAACGACTACTACCAATGAAGACCAAGCTTGCTTATGTTGTTGCCACTCAGAAAATACGTTTCTAAAATGAGATATAACCAACGATAGAGTACGTAACCGGTTCCAAAGTTGATCGACGTCTTCCCCGCCCTTTACATGGCCGCGGTAACTAAAGTATAGGCATTAACGCACTAAGCTTAAGTAGTTAAATGTTTGCTTTTTGAAAATTAAGTTTTCCTTCTGAGGATAAAATCCAATCAGTCATGTGAGTTGAACATTTAATAGCCTATAAAAATATTGTATTTAATAAAAAAAAAAGAAAAGAATAGTTAAAAGATCGCGTTATTTCGAGACTTTTTGAAAGTAAACATTTGTTTGATACTACAATTTAATGAAAATAGAAACTCCTCTGTTTATTAAGGCATGTAAACACAATACTGAGCAAAGGCGCTTGTTATGATTGCCTATCGTAACATGCTGCCGGCCATGTCATCATCATCATCATCATCCTCAAGCAGCCATGGGCTACGGAGGTCCAACCCATGGAGGTAGGAAGATAAGGAGACGCCCTTCCTGTGGAAACGCGCTTTCCCTGTGGAATGAAAATGATGCTTACGCAGCATTGCAGTAGCCATGTTATTGCATTCAAAACAAACCGTCTGCGCTGCAATCAAGCCTACTTACACTCAGTTTTACTGTGCGATTCGTGCAGCCGTAAGCTGAACAGGCTGCAAAATACAAATGTCGACAAAAATTAGTATAGGTGAGTAACTACTGATCAATGTTTTGAATAGAACAACATGGCTGCTGTAGCATCATTTCTAAGTGCTTAGGGCTCATTCTCTTATCTTCCTACCTCCATGGTTCAACCAGACCGTGAAATTTAGTTCTCCAAGCAAGTCTATCCTGAGCTACATCTACTGCATCTGGCCACTGCACACCAATTCTAACAAGGTCCTGTTTGACATTGTCTGCCCACCGCATCCTAGGTCTACCCTTCTTTCTGAGGCCTTTAGGCACACTGTTCATAACCCTATTCGCCAATCTATAATTATTCATACGGGCAACATGGTCAAACCAACGGAGTCTCTGCAGAATATGTTGCTTAAAGGAGGTTGCAAACTCCTTTGCCTAACCTCATCGTTAGTTACAAAGTTGAACCATCTAATGCCCAAGATACTGCGTAAGCACCTGGAATCAAAAGCATCTAGTTTCCTGTTATCTTGTTTACAAAGTGTCCAAGTTTCACTACCATAACTAACCCCAGAAAGAACCAAACTATTATAAAGTCTAATTTTAGTCTTTAGGTGTATACGCCTATTTCTTCACACTCTCCATAGATTCTTAAAACTCCCGGCAGCAATCCCTATTCGTCTGTTAATCTCATGCCGCACATCACCATTATATGTTAGATAGCTCCCAAGATAATTAAACTGTGACACCTGCTCAAGACTGCAACCATTCAGATTAACTAAATCACAGCCTGCCTGACCAATTTTCATCACTTTAGTTTTCTCTCTGTTTATAACCAAACCTACTCTACTACCAGTCTCATCAACAGCTCGAATGAAAGAGTTCATCTCATCAACGTCATTTGCCAAAAGGGCTAAATCATCAGCATAATCTAAATCAGAAATTTTCGTAGCTCCAGCCCATTTAAGGCCAAAATCTTTCCCTTGAAGTGAATTTCGCATAACATAATCAATAACCAAGCTAAAGAGAAAAGGAGACAAAATGCACCTTGTCGAACACCAGAAGTAATGCTAAACCAATTTGCTACAAGCCTTACCAACTCTCACACACGACTCAGTGTTATTATAGAGAACTTTCATAAAGTTAACTAACTTGTCTGGTATACCATATGATCTCACAATCAACCACAAATTATGACGATCAACAGAGTCGAAAGCCTTTTTGAAATCAACAAAGCTAGCAACCAAAGGTTTCTGAAACTCTAAACATTTCTCAAGAATCTGCCTAAGTGAAAATATCTGATGCACACATCCCCTACCACTTCTGAATCCACATTGCTCATCACGCAATTGACTGTCAACCAGATTCTTAATTCTATTAAGCACAATCATTTAAAGAACTTTACTTGGAACAGAGAGTAGGCTGATACCCCTATAGTTATCACAAGAACTGCGATCACCTTTTTTGAAAATAGGGATAACAATAGCTCTGGTAAAATCCTTAGGAACCATGCCTTTATCATAAAAGATATTCAGAATTTCAGTCATCCAAATGGTAACCGAAACATTCCCAGCTCTAAGCATTTCGGTAGTAATTTCATCTACCCCTGGGGATTTATGTAGTTTAAGTTTAGAAACAGCCAAAATAACTTCAGATTGTGTTATAGGGCCAACATTAAAGCCACCAATGCATCTATCATCATTGCAAACAATGGGAGTAGAACTAACTACATTGTTTAGAACATCACTGAAATGCTCAGCCCACCTAGCCATGACAGAATCCTCACCTTCTATAACCTTACCATGTTTATCCTTCAATCCTTGTATGCCTGTCCGTTTTCTACCACTCAAAACATTAACTATCTGGTACAGCTCTCTGCTGTTGTGCTGTCTAACTGCTTCCTCGGCTTTGTCAGCCAAACCATCAAGCCAAAGATTCTTATCAGCAGCTAACTGATCTTTTACACGTTTATTAAGTTCTCTGTAATGCTTTCTATTAGGACTAGTAGGGTATTGATCAAAGACATTCCTGCAGTTCTTTCTTTCCGAAATAAGCTCAAGTGCCTTATCACTCAGATAATTCTATCTCTTCTGCTCCTTTTTTCCTAAAAGAGTATTGTTAGTGTCCAAAAATGCCTGTATAAAATGATCCCATTCTTCCTCAACATCAGTAGTAAGCAAACCATGACTGTCATAATGACTAAGTAACCTATCATGGTAAGCTTTGGCTATAACTGGATCTTTCAGAGCTTCAGTATTAAAAGTAAATTTTTTAACCCTAGCACAACATTTTTTAAGTTTAAGTTGCAAGACACTTTTAACAAGGTAATGGTCAGATCCAATTTCAGCTCCCCTATATGCCCTGGTATTCCTAACAGAACTAGCCCATTTGCTGTTAATTAATATGTAATCAATCATATTCTTTTGCAGCCCATCAGGTGAAACCCATATGTACTTATGTATGTCGCGGTGTTTGTAATAAGTGTTAGTTATTCTGAATCCATTGAGTTTACTTACCTGTAGGAGACGTTGCCCATTGCCATTGCAGCTACCAATACCAAAAGGGCCTGTTACTCCTGCCCAAAGGTCAGAGTCAGTACCAACTTTGGCATTGAAGTCACCTAGAACAAGGGTAATATCTCCTTTCTTGACAGAATTCAAAATATCCTGAAATTGTCCATAAAACCTATCCTTCTCATCCTCAGTGGGGGCATAACAGCAGATAACATTTAAGTCTTCAACGCTTGTCTGAAATTTTGCTGTAAGTAACCTTTCATTAATGCACTCATATCCTAGAAGAGCATCACTAGTGTGTCTGCTGAGAAACAGACCCACGCCTTGGTGATGTTTATTATCGTTCCTCTCTGAAAAGAGAAATTTAAGATTATTTTTAAGAATCTGACCTTTATCTGTCCATCTGGTCTCTTGCAAGCCGAGAATATCTAAATTATAATAGTGGAATTCTTGTGTGAGGACATCAAGAGAAAAAGCTGTGTGCAGAGTCCTCACATTCCAACTACCTATGGAGAGAAAATGGTTAGTGGGATGTTTAAAGAAACTATGTTTATTGAGAGAGGGAATGCCGACAATATCAAACAGCCCCCTAATCGTAGACATGGGGCAAAGACCCGTTCCCCCACTACTAAAGGCTGAAGCCATCTACACTGGAAGACTTCCTCCAATGTAGAATTTGACGATGCCAATAGAAGCAAAGAGTTCAGGTGCCTGCGATGACTTCTGCTCAGGATTATCCACCAGCTGATAAACATATCCTGTGAATCTATTCACTTGGGGCTGTCAACCCACAAACAAACAGAAAACACAGCGGAAGATTTTCCCTCCACAGAAGCCCACCAGTGCAGCAAAATCAGGATCCATAATCAAGCTCAGAGCCATATATCTTCCAGTCCAGTAGGTATATATGGTGAGCACCAGGACTCTGTGTGGTTGACCACTCCTCAGCAGGGTAGAAAAAAAAAGAAAAGTAGCCATAGTTGTCCAGATCAGTAGGCCACACTAATCTGGCAGCCCTCCCCTTCCGTTCACTTCCACAAGAGAGTATCTCTTTTGAAAGTTACTAACGGTCCGCACCACGAGAAGGCGGGCTTAGGTGCTAGGCATGGCCGGTTCTATGCATCATCAAAGGGATTGGTGCATAGCTCTCCTTCCAGTGACTACCTAGCTACCATTTACAGACCGCCGGCCATGTAAAGTGTAAGAATTTCTGAGCTTACTTTAGCTTCCAACTGGGGGCGCTGTAATACAGCGGTTGCTAGAGGCCCTATATAGGTAGAGGTTGACCATCTCAAAATTGGACGCCAGGTTTTGTCGTCACTCGGATTGTTTAGCATGAATAGCTGAATGGTATTGCACCGTACTTATGGATTCCGGAAAAGGGAAGCGTAATGTTTGATACAGATTTTATTGTTCATGATTGGAAGCACTTTAGAAAACGGCTCAAAAAGGAAAAGTAAATTTTAGGGCTATTTTAAAAAAAAAAGATATAATTTGGCTTTGTTGCCTGTCCATCTGTAAACATCGAATTTTTTGTTTATACAGAAAAATAAAAAATCCTTTTGTATTAGAGAGGAATTAATGATATATTACGATTTGCATTTTTCGAATCTCCCAAAAGTTATAAATGTGCCCTCTAACGGTGGAAAAAGCTGAAAATTCCAAAATATCAAAGGAATATTCCAAAAGATGTAGTTATATTAGAAATTTAAAATATTGGTGTTGAAATGTGAAGGTATAGTGCCTATAGGGTTGGGTTGTTTTACCTCTGAGCGGCACTTTTTTGCACACCATGGGCTAAATGGCCAGGTCACATGGACCACGAAGGCTCAGAGAAGGTTGGGGGAGGGGACCCACTGGAACAGCTGTTGGGAAACAGATGATAGCTCCCATTAAGGACATCCAGCGTGTTCTTTAACGTGCACAGGGTATGGCTCTCCCGCACACGGGGCCACGGCTTAACGTCCCATCCGACGGACGGCGGCCTTTCCAAGCCCATCGGTGTCCCCTACTGACCGTGGGCAGGACAGGGAATTTTGTGGAGATAAATCTCAACGCTGACCCAGCTGGGACTCGAACCTGGGAACTACATATAGTGCCTATAAGTATAGTGTGGCATTTGCCTATTAAAATCTGGCAGAAAAAGTGTCCCATACCAGTAGAGGGCGCTGGGAACGATATTCTTGCCTTGTTAACATTACCCTCTATGGACGTTTCGCTTTTCAATGACTTTTAAACATAAAAGCATTTATGCAATGATTTTACCATTCAAATGCACATTATTCCTAAGTATTTTAACTGAACTAGTAAAACTTAGAGAACGCTTGAGCAAGTATATTTTTTTAAAACGAAGAAAACTAATGGCAGTTCGATTAAAACAAACCGCATTCCTCTTTATGTATCAGAGCGCTGAAGTGATCGTTTTGATTGACTCTTTGGTAAACTCTTCGAATGACAAGTGATGTAACATATGTTCTAACATGTGACGTTTGGACTCGCCAATTGTAATAGAAGTCTTATGGCGCAGATATCCTTGTAAATTGCAAAAGCAATTTAAAATGTTGTAATTTGCTAAACAAGAATGCAAGTTATTAGTATCGTGATTATTCTTTCTGGTTTAGCCAATTATAACGTTTTAAATTGCTTTTGCAATTTACAAGGATAGCTATGCCAAGATTTCTATTACAATTGGCGAGTCCAAACGTCACATATTGTAGTGTTTTTTGTCACATATTCAAATTATAAAATATACTTCAAGTAATAAAAATTTGAATTAACTGATAGGTTAGATCATTTTAATACTGCAAATTAGTAGTATCATGATTATTCTATATTAAAATGCTCTAACCTATTGATTAATTAAAATTTTTTATTACGTTATACGCTATGAACGGTGGCAAATAATTCATTTTTACAAATAATTTATCCAGGCCTGTCGTTTTTATGGATATTTCAAGGCTTAAACGTATAAAAGTAAAAAACGCTGAATATTTCTGATTATTTTCCGTTTGTGAAGTTACAAATTTACAATTCAACGTTTATATATATATAGACGATTTTAAGTGACTGACAGTGGATCATTTTATGGTGCAGAAATGGTACAACTGTGAAAATTTGCACCTAGTGGTAAACCGGGTCGTAGATCTCGAAAAAAAATCCTAAATTTGTCCTCTGACGTGTATTTTGAGGCGAAATGGAGGTCACATAGACCTCCATTTCACCGATTTGATAGTTTTTGCATAGGTCAAACTGTGATCTACGAGTGCTAGAAACGCGAAAATTGACGTCTGTAGGTGGTTCGTGTTGTAGATCTCGAAAATGCTATGAAATTTAGGATCCGAGGGTACTTTGCAGTCAAATTTAGATCTATCGATGCTAGGGAGCTAAAAATTAGTTCCTGGGCATTTTGAGTTGTAGATCTCGGAAATGTTGCGAAATTTTGGATGTGATGGTTCCTTCATAGTCAAAAGTGAAATATCGATCTACAAGTGTTAGAGGGCTCAATATTGATGCCTTAACATTCATCTTCAGATCAAAGATACTATGAGCAATACTAATATTCTTTCAATACTATAGGACAGTGGTAGAGTGTTGCCTAGTTCTACCATATAGCAATGTTACTGTAGAAAGAATATTCAGCAACTTGAAGATAGTGAAAACTGCAAACAGATAATCTTTTAGAATCACTACTCAAGAATGCTTTTATTGCAGAATAACATGAAATTTGGGGAAGGATTTCAAACCAATTGATGAGGGAAAAGCAAATTTGAAGATGTGACATGTTAAGCAGTATGGTTTTTAAACAAGAATTATGTAGAAGTGACCCTGTTATCAGATTACGTGTTTTGTTATACATAGAAAATTACACGGTTTACTAACTTATGTCCTCTATTTTTATACAAAAACAAATTCCGATATTTTTGAGTTTCTGTATTAAATTTTTATAATTGGTTGGGAAAAATGGCCCATGTTAATCAAGGTCCATCGGCAACGACGCCTGCAGTTCGCACGGGACTACTGTTATTGGACAGTGGAAAAAGATTGCCTTCTCCGATGAGATGAACCGAGGTTTCTACTCCATACAACGAGGTAGAATAGGATAGAGTGCTCAACCGGTTTGGAAAGTTGAGGTGAATTGAACGACTGACGGCCATGTAAAGGGTGGGCAATAACACAGGCAATGCCCATTGCTTAGCATTGACTTTACACGCGTTGGTAATATAATTTTGATTGAATATAATATTCAACTGAATAATTGCTTTCAGAATTATCTAGAAGTCAAGATTACTTTTAAAAAATATTAAATGTACTTTTTTTCTAATTTTTATTCTTTTAAAACAAGTAATAAATCCCCGCTGAAACTGCTGGTCTCCGGAGATCAGATAGGAGCCTGCCAGCTAATACTATACATTCATTAAATTGCCATTTCATTCTTTACGTAATAGAAATTTCCTACATTTTACCGAATTTCAGAATAAAATTTATTACTAAAAAAAATAAAACTTACGTCCCTTGTATCAGGAACCTTCCCCCCCCCCCCCACCTTCACTTTTAAATTGCTTTATTAAGCGCTTTTTCACGCAATCCAATCATTAGAGATGAGAAAGGTATAAACTTTTTTGAATCACTTTTAAATTTTTTTATAAAGAAAACCTTTTAAACGATTTTGATTAAGGGAACTGCTCTACGCTTGCTAATATGTTTATAATTAAAACATTTTTTCGAATGATACAAAATTAATCAAACTCTCACTTTTACTTTTTTGTGCATTAACACATAGAACAATGGTAAACATATTTAAATTATCGGAAGGTACTTCCTCTGCTGACTGCATGAAAAAAAAAGTTACTGTCGTTTGAAATGGATTAGTTTAGTAAATATTTGTCTAATTGCTGTTCTGCGCAATTGTAAACTCTGTTGCTTACACATATGATAACTACGAATGGTGAAAAATTCTTTTCGTAAATTTTTCACAAGTTTTGAGTAATGCGATTCTGCACCAAATTCTGCTGCAGAGAACAGATGATCACAATTTTTGAACATCATAGTACTCGAAATTATACTTAGCACTTCACATTGCAATTCTAGCATTCAGTTTTTTTTTTCATCATTTCGAATGATGATCTTAGCACTCGTTCTGCTATCGTGCACAACTGAATAACATCAGAAGAAGCATTTATCAATTCCCCCATCATTTTTGGTATTTATAAGAGTGCTTTTTCCTGTGTCCGAAAATATAACTTCAATACAAAGCCAGCATCCGGATTTCTTTCTATATTTTCTTGCAACACTTTCAGCAATGTATTGACTTACATTCTCAGCGAAAATGGTAAGTGTCTCATAATCACTGATGTATCATTTTGACCATGCATATATCAGTGATTATGAGCCACTTACCATTTATGCTGAAAATGTAATTCAATACAGGGCAGGGGTGCTGTAGTACCCTATGTTACTCATCCAGGATTAAAACGAAAGTTGTATTAACTTTCACATGACTTATGTGATGACAAATTCAAACATTCCCCCTCAGCATTTATTAAACTGGATTTAAAAAAAATAAACATATACCCTTCACACAACTGCTTTTAAAGAATTCTGTCAATAGAATATGCCACAGAGAAGATCTCTGAGGAAGACCTCAGCAGAATGGCAACACAGCAAATAATACATGTGAAAACCAGAGGCCCTATATAGGTAGAGGTTGAAAATATCAAAATTGGACGCCATGTTTCGTCGTCGCTCGGATTGTTTAGCGTGCATAGCTGAATGGTATTGCACGGTACTTATGAATTACGGAAAAGGGTACGGTAATATTTGATACAGATTTCAGTGTTCATAGTTGGAAGAATTTTAGAAAACAGCTAAAAAGGAAAAGTATGGCCGAGTGGTTAGCGCGCTTGTCTACTGATCTAAGGGACCTGGGTTCAAGCCCCAGGTAAGTCATGGCTGTTTGTGTCAGTTTTCTAGCACTTTTTCGGGCCTGCCATCCTCTCAGACCTTCTACTATGGCATATAAACTGACAGGCTCCTGTCAGACCTCTGTGGCAAGCAGCTGCTTGAGGGGGTATTTATTTATTTATTTATTATTTTAAATTTTTAGGGCTTTTTTTAAAGGAAAACATAATTTCGCTTTGTTGTCTGTCCATCTGTAGACATCGAACTTTTTTGTTTATACAGATAAATAAAAAATTCTTTTTGTGTTAGATATGAATTAATGATATATTACGATTTGCATTTTTTGAATCTCTCAAAAGTTATAACTGCGCCCTTTAATGGTGAAAAATTTGAAAATTCCAAAATTTCAAACGAATATTTCAAACGATGTAGTTAAGTTAGAAGTTTTAAATTTTGGTTTGCAATGCGAAAGTTACAAAGTTACCATTGGCAACAATTACTTGACTCAGGGAGGGAGGTGAATGCAACTTTTTTTTGTTTTAACAGAAAAGTGTATGTTTTTAGAGATAAATTAAAAATTCTTTTTGGGTTCGACAGGTATTGATTAAATATTGCAATTTGCATTTGCGATTTTCCCAAAAGCTATAATTGCGCCCTCTAACGGTGGAGAAAAATCGAAGAATCCCAAAAATTTAAAACGAATATTGCAAACGATGTAGTTATGCTATAAATTTGAAATTTTGGTCGTGGAATGTGACAGTCTTGAAAATTCCATTGACAACAATGAGTTGACCTCTATGCCAAAAGGTAGGTAAGAGACGGAACGATTTTGTTTTAAAAGAAAATTGGAAATCTCTTTTTTATTTGGTTATCAATGAAATGCAATTCGCATTTTCAAAGGTAGTTTTAATTTATATCATAAGAGATCACTAAATATCGAAACTGTAAAATTTTTAACGAATGTTTCAAGTGAACTGATTATGGTAGAAATTTTGGCGTGTAGAGTTCTGTTATGGTAGAAACTCCACTGAAAGAGATTATCTTCCCACTATTTTCAGAGGAGCAAGAGAAAAGCAACTTTTTAAATTTAAGAACTAAAAGACAAATACTCTTTATGTTTCATATTTACTAATAAAATACTACCATGTGCATTTCTTCCATCATACATTAAAAAATAAATAACCCCTCAAGCAGCTGCTTGCCACAAAGGTCTGACAGTCAATTTATTCCTCATAGTAGAAGAGCCTGCCTGTCGATTTATTCCCCATAGTAGAAGGTCCATGAGGATGGTGGGACCTCAGCATGAAAACATGAATATCCTAATTAAAACTTTTAAGGAGTGAAAAAGTAGGCAAAGAAAGAACTTCATTCTCTTTGAAAATGAGATTCCCATGTGCACTAGAGGTGATATGCATTTTTCTAGTTATTTTACACTTTCAGTACCCTCTGACAGTGGAAATTCGAACTACTGTATAATTGAGAAAATAAACTATTAATATTTTACTAGTACCTATAAAACACCAAAAAAATTTCATTTATCTCTTAAAGCAGAAAAGTTGCATTTTACCAATTGGACATGACATTACTATTAGCGTAAACCACTTGATCATTACACTCTACGATAAAAAATTTAAGTTTCTAGCAAAAATAGATCGTTTGCAATATTTATTTAAAGATTTGGTATTTTCCAGCTTTTTTCCGCCGCTAGAGGTCGCCTTTCGAGTTTTTATTCACCGCCTTTAGCACTCTCTAACACTGGAAATTCCAACTGACGAGGATTCGAAAAAATTCCAGGAGATAGCTTTAATCCGGGAAAAAATATGGTCGATGCCTAGGTCCTTATGCAGCTGTTCATTGGTTACAAACCAGGGAGCATTGACTGCAGATCTCAAGATTTTGTCCTGCAAGACCTGGATCTTTCGAATATTGTTAGGAGTGGTGTTCGCCGAAATTCGAGAAGCATATGTAATAATTGGATGAAAGACTATATCATACAGTAAATGTTTATAGTCAATCGAAAGTATTGAATTTCTCCTGAGAGGTCCAAGTTGGCATCTCACAATATTAACTTTTGTGATGATCCCACGTATATGGGAATCTCACTTGAGTTTACGATGTAAGGTAACACCCAAATATTTGACAGTCTCCTGCCATTTAATGGGTTTATCTAAGAACTGTAAATTTATAGGATTTTTAATCCTTTTACCACTGAAGAGAACAGCTGTACTCTTCTCAGTATTATAATTTTCCATTTATCCTGGCAAATCTCCATTTCATTTAGGCAATCCTGTAGTCTGAGAGCAAAATCAATTCCCAGAGAGGGGATGAGGGCGATGTCATCTGCATATTGAGTAATTTTTACACGATCAAAAGATGGCATGTCAGACAAATAAAGAAAGGGTAGGGCCTTGGAGAGAGCCTTGAGATACTCCAGCGGCCATAACTCTCTTTGTAGAAATGGAGTTTTTAACCTGACATTGAAAAAATCGATTGGATAAATAAGACTGCAAAATAAAGGTAAGACTCATAGGTACCCCTATCTTGTAAAGCTTGTAAATCAAGCCAACAGTCCAGACGCGGTCAAATGCCTTGGCCACGTCCAGAGAAACAGCTGCAATGTTTCCTTCTTGTTTAAGGATTCGACGATAATCTCAAGAACTATGAGAATCTGGTGTTCTGTCGATCAGTTATGTCTGAATCCAAATTGGGACTCAGGCAGAACAGAGTGATCACACAGGAAGTAGTCCAGTCTGTTTAAAACAATTCGTTCGAACAGCTTGCTCAGAAAAGAGATCAACCTGACTGGCCGATAACTGATAGGAAAAGAGGAGTCTTTACCACGCTTGTGTATAAGTCGGACGAGAGCATTCTTCCAAATCTCCAGAAAGAAATGGTTTCGGAGCAGAAAATTAAAAATCACACAGAGATGCGTGATTGCTTCTTTGATAGATGTTTCAGCATCCTGTTAAACCAGTGGTTCTCAACCCATGGGTTGCGACCCCAAATGGGGTCGCCGGGCAGTGGTGAGCTATGAAAATTTTAAAAAGGGAAAACAAAATATCACGTCATTGCATCCTGCACAGAGATTTGTTTGCGTACAACATCACTGAAATGCTCAGCCCACCTAGCCATGACAGTATACTCACCTTCAATAACCTTACCTTGTTTATCCTTCAATCCCTGTATACCTGTCCGTTTTCTACCACACAAAACGTTAACTATCTGGTACAGCTCTCTGCTGTCTAACTGCTTCCTCAGCTTTGGCAGCCAAGCCATCAAGCCAAAGATTCTTATCAGCAGCTAACTGATCCTTTACACATTTATTAAGCTCTCTGTAATTCTTTCTATTAGGACTAGTAGGGATTAAGGAGGGTTGGGTTGTTTTACCTCTGAGCGGCACTTTTTGCACACCATGGGCTAAATGGCTAGGTCACATGGACCCCGAAGGCTCAGAGAAGGTTGGGGGAGGGGACCCACTGGAACAGCTGTTGGGAGACAGATGGAAGCCTTCCGTCAAAGCCAACCATTGTGTTCTTTAACATGCACAGGGTGTAATTCTCCTGAACACAGGCCCACGGCTTAACGTCCCATCCGACAGATGGCCACCTTTCCAAGCCCATCGGTGTCCCCTACTGACCGTGGGCAGGGCGGGAAGTTTTGTGCAGATAAATCTCAATGCTGACCCAGCTGGGACTCGAACCTGGGAACTACAGATTATGAGCCTGGCATGCTACCCCCACCCCCAGGGGTTGAAATTCCTGAAGTTCTTTCTTTCTGAAATAAGTTCAAGTGCCTCGTCACTCAAATAATTCTGCATCTTCTGCTCCTTTTTTCCTAAAAGAGTACCATTAGTTTCCAAAAAAGCCTGTTTAAAATGGCCCCATTCTTCCTCAACTTCAGTATTAAGCAAACCATGACTGTCATAATGACTAATTAACCTATCATGGTAAGCTTTAGCTGTAACAGGGTCTTTCAGAGCTTCAGAATTAAAGGTAAATTTTTTAACTCTAGCACAACACTTTTTAAGTTTAAGTTGCAAGACACTTTTAACAAGGTAATAGTCAGATCCAATTTCAATTCCCCTATATGACCTGGTATTCCTAACAGAACTAGCCCATTTGCTGTTAATTAATATGTAATCAATCATATTCTTCTGCAGCCCATCAGGTGAAACCCATGTGTGTTTATGTATGTCGCGGTGTTTGTAATAAGTGTTAGTTATTCTGAATCCATTGAGTTTACTTACCTGTAGGAGACGTTGCCCATTGCCATTGCAGCTACCAATACCAAAAGGGCCTATTACTCCTGCCCAAAGGTCAGAGTCAGTACCAACTTTGGCATTGAAGTCACCTAGAACAAGGGTAATATCTCCTTTCTTGACAGAATTCAAAATATCCTGAAGTTGTTCATAAAACCTATCTTTCTCATCCTCATCCTCAGTGGGGGCATAACAGCAGATAACATTCAAGTCTTTAACGCTTGTCTGAAATTTTGCTGTAAGAAACCTTTCATTAATGCACTCATATCCTAGAAGAGCATCGCTAGCGTGTCTGCTGAGAAGCAGACCCACGCCTTGGTGATGCTTATTGTCGTCCCTCCCTGAAAAGAGAAATTTAAGATTATTTTTTAAGAATCTGACCTTTATCTGTCCATCTGGTCTCTTGCAAGCCGAGAATATCTAAATTATAATGGTGGAATTCTTGTGTGAGGACATCAAGAGAAAAAGCTCTGTGCAGAGTCCTCACATTCCAACTACCTATGGAGAGAAAATGGTTAGTGGGATGTTTAAAGAAACTATGTTTATTGAGAGAGGGAATGCCGACAATATCAAACAGCCCCTAATCGCAGGCATGGGGCAAAGACCCGTTCCCCCACCACTAAAGGCTGAAGCCATCTACACTGGAAGACTTCCTCCAATGTAGAATTTGACGATGCCAATAGAAGCAAAGAGTTCAGGTGCCTGCGATGACTTCTGCTCAGGATTATCCACCAGCTGATAAACATATCCTGTGAATCTATTCACTTGGGGCTGTCAACCCACAAACAGCGGAAGATTTTCCTTTCACAGAAGCCCACCAGTGCAGCAAATTCAGGATCCATAATCAAGCTCAGAGCTTTAATTCGGTCCAGTCCAATAGGTGTATAAAGTCAGCACCAGGACACTGTGTGGTTGAACACTCCTCAGAAATGTAGAAAAAAAAAATAGCCATGGTTGTCCAGATCAGTAGGCCACACTAATGTGGCAGTCCTCTTCTTCACTTCCACAAGAGAGTATCTCTTTTGAAAGGTACTAATGATCTGCACCACGAGAAGGCGGGGTCTGACATTAGGTGCTAGGCCTGGCCTGTTCTATGCATCATCACAGGTGCATAGCTCTCCTTCCAGTGACTACCTAGCTGCCATTTACAGACCATGAGATCAGAGAGATGCAATGGGAGAACACTGAAGTTTTTCTGAGATTTATTTACGGTTCTGGCTTCACTTCTGTAAACTAGCAATCGGAAAATTTTGAAATAGAATCATTTATGTTTCGTAAAGAATGATATGATCCAGAAACTTTTTTAACATCTGTAAGACTAAAAGTGTCTGAGAGAAGAGCAGTAGACAGGTGAAGAGTCAGACTGGTAAATGATCTGAATTCAGTTCATTATGAACATTAAGCTCATACGTAGGCAAAAAATTTCTGAACAGGACCAGATCTAAAACATCTGACTTGTGCATTGTAAGGATAAAATGTTGGCTCGCTAGGAGCATCCACAATAAGCCCTATTGTTGTGGCATAGTCTAAAAGTAATTTTTGAAAGTTTGCAAAATCGAGAAAACTTGGGCAAATCTTGGAGTAGGCAAAATCGGGAGAACTTAAAAAAATTGTGTTTGGGCAGTCCCCCCCCCCACCACCGAAAATCTGGGTGCGACCGGTAAAAGAAAAAGTTATGTAAAGAACTTATTTTCTCGGTTGGCAAAATTTTATTTCCGAGTTGGAAAATTTTCGTTGTCCTCCCCCCCACCCCCAACCATAGTCGTTCGCTACGCTCCTGCCCACAAGTGTTCAGTGAAACTACCACCCCTTTGACACATTGCAGAAAGAGCCTACTGATTCCCGTTTGAACCTTTCATGAAGAGCTCTTCTGTGTGGTGCAGCAAAAATTTCAGCTTGTCGGAGTAGGGCACCTTTTTAGTCTATTTTCCAACTGGCATGCCTGGGTTCGAGCCCCGGAATTAGGCATGGATGTGTGTGTCGTTTTTCTGCTGAGGTCCTGCCATCCTCTCAGATCTCCTACTGTGGCATATAAACTGACAGGCTCCTGTCAGACCTCTGTGGCAAGCAGCTGCTTGAGGGGGTATTTTTTTGTCCGTCCCATGGCCGAATGGTTAGCGCGCTTGGCTACTGATCTAAGGGACCTGGGTTCGAGCCCCGGGTAAGGCATGGCTGTTTGTGTCGTTTTTCTGCTGAGGTCCTGCCATCCTCTCAGACCTTCTACTATGGCATATAAACTGACAGGCTGTCAGACCTCTGTGGCAAGCAGCTGCTTGCCACAGAGGGGTATTTTTTTTATGCTGCTAGCACAACATAAAAGGAGGGGGTATTTTTTTTTATGCTGCTAGCACAACAGCGAGTTGGCATTGTTTGGACCTTTGGTTCTGGAACCCGATGTCCAAGAGCGCAGCACATTGCCATCTGGGTTATTCCAGTTACATTTAAAATAGGGGTCAAAACGATCCCATATCCCAGTGGTTCTCAACCTTTTATGCTTCACGTATCCCCTGGTAATGTGTAAGTGGCGTACCCCTTGTGTAGTATAACAATAGGAATAAACTAAAACATACGTATATCTAGCTACTTTTGAGCTCTCATGGCGTACACCACGTTGAGAACCCCTACCATACCCATTCAAGTGTTTTTTTGGTCTTTGAAGTTTAAGCAACTTTTTTTTACTATTAGTATACCTTTCTCAGTTTTTTAAAGTAAAGGATTTCTAATTACAGCTTTTTTTTTTATTAGTATCTCTCCCAATGTTTAACTGCACAACCTTCATAGAGAGCAATCACGCAACTATTTACAGAAAATAAGTTCAGTCAGTATATTTTTTGTAGTTTGGCAGCACCATGGTTCAGCTGGTAAAAAAAAGAATTTTTTTTTCTTCTACATACAAAAAATGCAATATTATATAGTTGGGTTGGCTTGTTTTCCTCTGAGCGGCACTTTTTTGCGCACCATTGGGCTAAATGGCCAGGTCACAAGGACCCCGAGGCTCAGAGGAAGCTGGGGCAGGGGACCTATTTGAACAGCTGTTGGGAGAGATTGTAACCTCCCGTCAAGGTCATCCAGCATGTTCTTTAACAAGCACAGGGTATGACTCTCCTGCATACGGACCACGGTTTAACGTCCCATCCGACGGCCAGTGGCCTTTCCAACCCTTTGGTGTCCCCTACTGACCGTGGACAGGGAGGGGAATTTTGCAGAGATGCGCAACAATACACATTTACGCATCTATACTTTCCACAAATTCACGGTATATTTGTTGTAGTTCAGCAACACCATGGTCCACCTGATAAGATTTAATGTTTTATCAGATTTTCTGTTAAAAACTTTGGTTTCTAGGTGTCAGATTTTATTAAACCTAAGTCTAACTGCAAAATTCATAAATATAACCTTTTTTGAAAATTTAGTATTACATTTTAAAGAGGAAAAAAACTGCACAATTGTATTAAAGCAAATGATTTGTAAAAAGAATTGGAGCCATAATTGTTACTGTAATTTTGGTCTCTACAAAATGTCTCATTCACTTTTATAGTTAAATATTTAATCACTTATAGGTTGCAGTTCTTTGGGATTGTATACTATATTACTTACACCAATGAATTTTTTATAATCTAAATTTGAACTAGACAGAAGCTGCAATACACCCTGATCCCATAATCTATACCAGTGGTTCTCAACCTTTTATGCTTCACGTACCCCCTGGAAATGTGTAACTGGCGTACCCCTCTATATAGATAGATAAAACTATAGTATAACAATGGGAATAAAACATTTACTAGATCTAGCGACTGAGTTCTCACGGCATACCCCACGTTGAGAACCCTAATCTATATTATACTTTCTTAGCACGGTTAGCTGTTACAATATTCGAATACAGAATGGTGTGCTCTTTCAGTCTATTCTAAATAGCAAATAAGAGTTTAGAGAATCGCATGTTAGTGTGTTTAGTTTTAATGAAAATCACGTGGCTCATTGCCATACAGATTTCTTTTACTTAGGGTAACCATACGTTTCCGGGGACAGTCCCTGGATTAAAGGATCTGTCCCCGAAATTTTGGTATTATGATAGCACTATCCGGACAGTCATCGGTAGAGAAGCATGTCTTAGTTTTACTACGTGTAGTCGTCAGTGGACGCCTTATGGTTAATTTCTAAGCAAGTTTTATCTAACAGATTTCGACGCCTTGTGGTACACCAGATATCTGACATATCCCCGCTTTGTAACTCTGTGCTGGGCTAAAAAATTGAGTCCCAAACTGCAATGGGACAGAGTTTAGAACATCAAAAATCACATGTAAATGTGAACTCTATGAAGGCTTTACTTTTACTGCAAGTGGAAACAAATATTCGTTCTCTTGTTAATTCTTTATATTTTACAGAAAAATCTATTCATATGAAAAATACAATTTTTTTAAATAACCTTGATATTAAATTTTTATGTTGTACTACTAGATATTAAGGTTATTATTTTGTGCAATGATGTACATGTTCCAAATGAAAATGATCGACTTTTCATAAAATTATGTTAAAAAGTAACGATCTTTCAATTGGATTTTCAAAAGTCCCCAGATATTTTTTTAAAAATCTGGTCACCCAATAGGTCAATCCTTGAGATAAAATTTTCAGTACTTCCTGAATCCTCTGCTTTAAATCTGGCCATAGTATGTTTACTTAGACAATTCATATGTCCACCATTAAAATATTTTTATACGCTTCTAATTTTAGAAAAGAACAGTTACTGAAATTTTTGAAACATTAAAGCTGAGAGAAATATTTTCGAATGGTTTTCAACAAAATGGTCAATATGTGCAAAACATGATGTAGGCAAAAGATTTGGGAATTCTGTTACCCCTATGTTTAGGGAATCCTTCCATTAATATCATTAATAAGGTTCACAATAGAATTTCAGATTAAAACAGAATTTTCTAAACAAATTCAATATACTACTATGAATCTGTAGTTTTCTTTCATGCGGACTAAAATTTCATATTCCCGGAGATTAATATATTTTAAAAGAGCTTCAACACATTTAATATTTTATTTATTAGTACAGAAGTAATTTGAATTACCAAAATGTTCATAAATATTTCTGCTTTCGAACAAAATTTAATGAATACATTTAATAGATTGAATAATGCATTGTTTAGCTATATAATCAAAAAATCTTCAGGCAAGTATCGTTTTTCATTTTTGAATTTAAGAGCACGCTCGTCTGATATTTAATGCTTTGTGTTCCTGCCTAGAATACCCAATTATAGCTAGAAAAAACTAATCAACTAAATATCCCTTTTGTTAGAGCATTAAGCATATCAGTTGTAGACACTATTTAGAAAGTAAATGAATATGTTTGTCTGTGATTTTAACTTGTTCCTGTGTTGTAGGCAAAAGATTTGGAAATTCTGTTACCCCTATGTTTAGGGAATCCTTCCATTAATATTTCAATTATTCCTTGCACTATCCTAAAGTTCCATTTTGGGTTGGTTTACCTCTGAGCGGCACTTTTTTGCACACCATGGGCTAAATGGCCAGGTCACATGGACCCCGAAGGCTCAGAGAAGGTTGGGGGAGGGGACCCACTGGAACAGCTGTTGGGAGACAGATGGTAGCCTCCAGTCAAGGCCATCCAGCGTGTTCTTTAACGTGCACAGGGTATTGCTCTCCCGCACACGGGGCCACGGCTTAACGTCCCATCCGACGGACGGCGGCCTTTCCGAGCCCATCGGTGTCCCCTACTGACCGTGGGCAGGGCGGGGAATTTTGCGGAGATAAATCTCAACGCTGACCCAGCTGGGACTCGAACCTGGGAACTACAGATTACGAGCCTGGCGCGCTACCGACTGAGCCACCCCCGCCCCCTAAAGTTCCATAGTTGGAACTTTAGGATAGTGCAAGATTTTATTGCAGCATAGTAAATTTTGTTGTGTGTGTGTGATGAATAGACAAAGTGAATAATAACGTAGTACTGTCTTGCAAGAATAAACTAAAACACAAATGAAAATTGTTATATTTATTTTCACTGCCACCCATGAAATGATTTGATTCACACACGCACATGGCAGATTAACATGAGGACAAGAATAAAGACTGGAAACTACAGGCCACTAAAACTACATGATTTCACAAACTAAATAGATTTCTTCAGTCTGACTTTATACACTGGGCAAGTAGTTTTATAGAAAGAAATGCTTAAACAGAAACCAGTGTGGGGGGGTTTCAAGGGGTGGTAAGCAGCCTTAATTTTTTGTATGTCCATAACCTGAGACAATTAGAACACTAAAGACAGTTATAAAGTATTACAAAAAATATATATACTTATATGCTTTAATCAAAATAGCTAGACAACACATCTCGACTACAATGTAAATCAGAGCTCAATAATCTCAACACATTTGAATCAAAGCGAGAGAATATTTAGGCACATCATTAAAACAGTGTATTAAATTCTGATTAAAAAAAAAACAACAGAATGAAGTAATTACAGTTCATGAGCTACAATGCAATAAAGCTGAACATAAAAAATGTAAACATATACTGACTTTTATCATTTTTTGTTGCTCATGGTGGTTCTTAAAACACAGTACACCCTTTTGATAACAAACCACAAATCTCTATCTACTTAGAGACATTTTGATTAAACAAATTCTACATAATGCTTTCATTCAAGAAACAAATGGTAAAGGAGCACATTACACAAAATAGTCCGCTCTAGGTATTACATCATACACCCATGCACACAACTAATATTACAGAGGATAAAAGCCAAGCGAACTGTACAGCTTCCATGTATCACCATAAAATGTTAAATATAACAAAAAAAAAAAAAAAATTTGCTCAGAAGGTATCAAAGCTACTTTGATGCACTTTATTACATCTAATATAAAATGGAATATGGTTGCAATGAACAAAGGAACAACATACCAAGTGGTGTAAATGTGTATTTAAGTATACGATATTTTAGATTATGATTGAAATGCAACACACTCCTTGTTTAATGAACATTTCCAATGCATATGGAGAAAAAAAAAAGAAGCTCTGAGCTGTGCCTAATTTACATGTGAATTTCTGAGTACTCAAGGTTTGTAACAACAAAAGGGGGTACTGCAGAAGTTTTAGAAAATTATGTACCACAACTATGATAACAAGCAAAAGTGAACTAAAACAAGTATTAAGCTTATGTGGCCTGTTTTCACAAATCTATTATGATAAATGGAATGATTCCACTACGATATGTCGAGAGCTGATGAAATGTGGGGAAAGAGACCAACACTAAATACAGGCAGCTGAAGAGCAATGAGATACACAACTTAAGACTTGTACAAAAACGTTTGGTTGGATGAGGCAGCTAAACATATCTCCTACAAAATATAACACAGAAAAGAACTTCAAGAGACTACAAGAGTCATGCAATGCATATTGTTTTAAGATTCACTTTTGTCACCTTATACAGCATTATGCTGCCTGAGAAATGATTAAACTCTCAGCACATAATTTTACACATAAATGTGATTACACCATTGAACAATGCCTCAGTGTCAGCTGATTTCGTCAGAACAGTTGATGAGACTTGCTAATGGGAGAAGAAAGAAGAAACTTTCTGCGCTTGTTTCCCTGATATAATAAGGCTGTAGTGATGTGCAGAAAAATTATGCATCTTTCTTCTCCACTCTGCTATAAAGGTTGCTCTTCACACAGTAACAAAATCATATATTTATATATGTATACATTTCTCCACTTGATTTGTTTGATGTGAAGACTACCACTTGATAGTAACTTTTTTCCAAACTGGTATTTTTTTTTATTATTGAAGTTGCTTTGATAGACAAGAGTTCTTTGATTTAGTTAGTATAACGATCTTACAAGTCAATACAATCTTGTATTATTTCCACACAAAGGACTGCTACTGACAGCAATGACTCGTTAAAGATGTGGCCGGACTACAGTGAACCATACCCACCTTTTGTTTTGGAGAAGAATCAATTCACCACATGATAAATGCTATTTTTTTTTACAAATCTATTATAAAAATGCTCAGCAATCAGTTGAGGGAGAAAGGCATTCGTTCCCTAGGGATCAAGTTCTGTTGAATCACAAGACTGGATGGCTGATAATACAACGCTGTCCAGACAGACTACATCAATGGATCTGATTTAACAACCTGTAGTGGTTTGTTAAAGCTGTCTTGGTATGATAACCCTGACTTGCTGTAGAGAAGTAGGTGGGATGCAATTTCATGGCACGGCAAGAGGAGGAGGAGGAGCTAATGAACTTCAGAACTCTCAGGTTTTGGAGCCATGTGATTTGGGGTGTCTTGGAGAGTTGAGTGAGGTTGTGAATGGGGTGTTGGGATGGCTGGTGATGTTGATAAGGGTTCAAGAGTGGTGGAATGAGGAACCCCCATTGGATTGTAATTGTACCCGCTGGCTCCATTAATGCTTTCACCATATCCACTACTCACAAAGTACTCTTTGTTTACACAATTGCGAAGTGAGTCTGGTATGCGACCTACAATGGCTCTCCGAATTTCACTAGCAGCCATCTCTCGTAGCTCAGTGGAACTCGCATCACTATACCAGGCTGCATGAGGAGTGCAAATGAGGTTCGGTGCATCCTTCAGTGGACCTGGAAGTAATGAGAAATTAAATACTGCAAAGTTTAAAAATAGGTGCTTTCTAAGTATTTATAACAGATTATTATGATAAGAAAAAATGTACTTCAAATTCTTACAATTTATTAGTTTTAGCAAGTCAGTCTTGTAAGATAATATAAAACTGAAATTTAAACTCATGAATTAGATTTTACAGCAAACATCTTTATATCCAGAAGATAATATAATCGAACTGTGGTAAATCAACAATCCCATCATTGTCGCAAGATATTTTTCTATCTACTACATACTTTCTACATTTTTCACAAGAACAGAATCCTTCTAATATGGCAAAATATTGATTAAGCATGTTTTTTTGCTTTCCTTCAAATGAAGAATTATCAAAATTCCATTGCATATAATCATACCCCTTCAAAGTCAGTAAGTAGGATGATTACATATTCACCAAATCCCAATCTTTAGGTGAGAGAACAAATAACATCTTCTGGTGAAAATTCAAAACCCTGTAATTTTGGGATTGATATATTTTGCTTTTGTGATATGAGTAAAAGAATATTTTATACAATAATTGATGCATTTAATTAACAAGAATCAAAAACCATTCAGAATATTGGAAAGCTCGATCATTGGATAAAACATCAGCTGCCTACCATTTAGCTGCTGAACTCTTTTTGTTGATTTAACCCTTACAGTGTAGGGTTTCTGAAACTGAACTCACTGTGATGGCTGGATTTATTTTAAAGTGATCTCAGAAAATAAAATAAACAACTTTAGAACCTCATCTTGAAGTAACTAATGAATGAAAATATGTCATGTTATATACCAAAAGAAAGAGCATTTAATTGTGCTAATAAAATGGCAAAAATTCGAAGAAAAAAAATGTTAGGTTAAAGCTTTTAAGCATTTTTTTTTAAACATTGCAAAATTTCTGTATTTTTTTTCCACTTTATCTTTAGTAAAATTTCAAAAATATATTTTTTCTGTATGTAATAATATATATATTCTGATATAAACAGTTCATAATATTTCGATTATTGCTTAAACCTTTCATTTATTTCACTTTTTGAAATTATTTATTCATTTATGCATATAATGCATAATACATATTCTTATACTTTTGACGATTGGCAAACTCTAAGCCTAAGTAAAGCAGTGTCATAAAAAATAATTTTGCTTTTAAAAACTAGACAATTTAAATAAGAAATGAAAAATATACCGGGAAAGTTATAAAGAACTATTAAAAAAAAAAACGTTTCAAAGCATTTAAAGTTTAATTGATGCACTGAATTTGAGAACGTCACTTTTTTTTATTATGAAGCTGCGTAACTGCTACGGAAAAGTTAAATTCTAAAATTCCGGCAGAAATTTTGGCTAAAAATCGCAATTTCCTGATCATAATTTGTTTATATGCTTTAAATGCAATTAAAAATAATAAAGTCCTACCATTTAAAAATCGTATTCTGAGTAATCCTAATGCTTATTCTGATTGCCGCCATTATAGATCACTAGGAGTTTCACTTTCGATTGTTTCTAATTAATTATTGTTTATAATCGCAGTATCCATTTGAGAAGCAAAAAAAATAATTTTAGAGGTATAAAGTAAATAAAAAAGTTTTTAAAACTGAAAGCTGATGTACGTAGTTTCCAGATGATGCAATTTCCGGTAGTAAAAAAAAAAAATCAATATCCTTACATTAAAAGTTAGAAAGCATTACAAATCTGGTAGAGCTATAAATAGCAGAAAAGAGCGAGAAACACAACCGATCAATAATCTAAGCACAGTATGGCAGAATAAAAGTATGAACTGAATTGGCACTACTTGATGTTGTTTACAGTGTGATTGAACATGTGCATCTGACTCAAAGAGATTTTTAAACTTTATCATAATTTTTTCAGGTGGAATCAACAGATAAAAAATTTGCATCATAGATTTAAATGTTATTTTTGATATTTAATTAGAAAAAGTTGGGAAAAAATTCAGATTTCTAGTCGGAAAAAAAAAAAATTTCTTTCCACAACCTTGCATTACAGGAACGAAGCTGTGGTCTCTGACCACTAGAATGGGAAAGGTGATTCTTCAGGCTGACACAGTACGGTTAAAGCTATACATAAATATTCAACTTGTGTAATTCATTTAATGGTAGAGCCTTATTTATTAATATATTTTGTGAAGTATTTTTGAAATATTGCCCAGTTGCTTCATAAATTTTTTCAGATTGCTAGCTCAAAAGTTTTTTTTGATGTACTTTAAACATTTGCTTTTCTCTGCATAAATATTGTGTTCCAAGCAAGAATAAGATATCATACTGATGTAATATGACAATAGTAAAGCATAGCAAATTACAACTTTTCTTCTTACAAGTTTTTTTTAAGCATCTGGATCACACTGAAATGACTTATTACGAAATTATTTTAAGTTTCAGTTCTAAATACAAGCATGTGTTGGATGACCTATTAGCATTATTTGTAAAGGGTAATAATAGATCAACCCTAACATGCTTTATATAAAAAAATTCCAATAAACTAAATTATCTGATTTACAAGCAGTCACACTAAAATAATGGAATTGTGTATTTACTAAATTAACTTTTACTTCATGGGAATTAGTAGTATCATTTATAATTAAAAAATGCATTTATTGTTCTATGACACTATATAAAAAGTTTACCCTTAAAATGTTAGGTTTCCCAACAATGCATGCAATCATAGTCTAGATAATATTTAAATTTTTTTCAGAAAAAATGATATGAACTTTAAAATCTTTACCTGCACTAACCAACACACACACACATATAGATCACATATAACAAAGAGCATTTATTTGTCGAGGATAAGTAGCAGAAATTAAAATTAAGCCATATTATAAAAAAACAGTTAACTCTTTTAAATCCCCATTTGACTAAGATAGGTCAAATTTAAAATATTAAAAATTTCTGAACTAAACTTTCCTACTTAGCTACAAATATCAGTTTATTTAGTTTGTTTCACAAGTAAAAAGAAATTAAAAATTTTGAGGAAAAATACAAAAGAAATGCATTTGGTTTCAAATTTCATTAAAATCAGTTAAAAAGCTCAAAATTCCGAGATTTAAACTTTTAGTGCCCTACTGTATAATATGAATCTGATAATCTGATTAAAATTCTGCATGAAATGAGCCAGAATCAAACTTTTCAAAAGATTATATTCTGTATTTGGTTTTGCAGAAGATAATGTGGAATAGATTTTAGAAGGTTTAAAATTAAGTAACTGAGAAAGTCTTGATAAAAATAATACATAAATAAATACCCCCTCAAGCAGCTGCTTGCCACAGAGGTCTGACAGGAGCCTGTCAGTTTACCATAGTAGATCTAGTATACCCATAGTATATACCATAGTAGATCTGTGAGAATGGCTGGATTTCAGCAGAAAAACGATAGAAACATTCATGCCTAACTGATAATTATAACATTTAAAACTAAGATATCAGAACATTAAACTGAAAAATTTTACTATTAATAAAATCAGAATCTGAAAATAAATTTTACTCGCTTTTAAAATTTTACACTTTATAACCTTGAAAAAACTGTGAAAATGCATTAAATAAGATTAACTTTTATGTCTAGAATTGCAAGTAATGGATTATTTTAAGCTTTGCGTTAAGTTTTTGAATGGCTTTCTTATTACATAAATGAGTTACAACTAATGATGCAAAAGAAGTACTTATATATTGTTATTCTTTTTATTTAGCTTATATCCCATGAACAGTTGATTAGGCAAAAAAACTTTTTTGCTGTAAATGCTACTAGGGAAAATATCTGAAAACAATGGTACGTTAGATCAAACCTGAAGAAATTTCATTGAAGACCCAAAAATGCCCATTAGTAGCAGCTTGTTTAACTGGCTCTGTTTCCATTAACTCTTTTTAATGAAATTGATATTATGTAAGTAATGAATCCTTTGTTTCATTCTTTTTATATACTTTTTGGATTGTCATTGGTATTTGTTTGCTACAGCAAAAAATCTGCTCAGTAAATAGTAAAATGGTTTTCAGATTTTACACAATTTTTCTTGTTTCATTCAAAATTAAAATTGTAACCATTCTCTAGTTACCTTCCATATGAGTCTATATTTTAAAACAATTGACCTATTGAAAATAGAGTTAAAACATTTTTATCAATATACTGAAAGAACACTGCACACAAAATATAAAAAATTGTGCAGAGTGAAAATGTCATTTGCAAGTATAACACATTTTATCCTACATCAGCCAGACGTGTAAAATTTTATTTTGGAGGCATGTAATTTTTTTATTTATTTTGATGGTTTTAAGCTTCATTTTCAAATCATGTATTCATTGGCATGTCTTTGTTAGGAATATAAAATAGATGATATGTCATATTAATGCAAGTAACAGCATAAAAAGCTAATACTTAAGTTAATTAGCAAATTGAAATACAAATCTAAATGACTGAAGTGGTATTTAATGTGCTAAATATAGTAGTAGAAAGAATAAGTACCGAACCATTGTACATACCAGCTAAGGCGTTGTAAGGTTCATTCTCATGGACGTCTAAGGCAGCTGCTCTGATACGGCCATCTTTTAGAGCAGAAGCAAGGGCATTTTCATCAACTAAGCCTCCACGAGCAGTATTTACCAAGAATGCACCTAGAGAATACAAAGACAATTTATAAAATCAGCAAAAAAAAACTACATAATTATAAAATAACTTATAATATGAAAAAAATTATGGTAGCCCAAGAATATTTTAGTGGCACACTTACCTATAACTTAAATCTTCAACCTTACATATATTGAAAACCGTTTTTTGATCATTGTAATTAGTTCAAAATGCAAGATTTTTGGTCCATTGATAGAGATGGTGGTAGATCCTAAATTATTTCCTTGGTTTGGTGTTTGGAATTGTATTGAGCATTAGCAACCTAAATTGCCCACAATTTTTAATAATGGTAGAATTTCTCTGTCATATTTCTTTGGCCTCCCATTAAAAATTTCAATAGATCTGATAAACTCATAGCATTCAGAGCTCTGACATAATATATATATCTAATGCTAGTTATAAAAATGTAAAAGCTAACCAGTAGGCATTAATAACGAGTAGATGTGATTCATTGCATATGAGAACTTTGCTGTTGTATATAACAATAATGCATAAACATTCACTTTAGATAGATTTATATATATAGTGTTTATTTCATCTATAATAGGGCATATTCTTGATTCAGTCTCTAAAAGGCATAGTCAATTTTTTTTTATATTTTTAAATGGCAATCCACATTTGTGCAGGAATATGCTGGTCTGAAAATTATTATAAGAGATATTCTTCCATTGCTTGAAAATGAAGGGGCAGATTTCCACTGGATTAAAACTTAATTCTTGGTATAACAATAACACAACTTCTAAATGCTTCTTCAAATCCATAAACTTCATTTCCTGTGTTGAAAATAAGTTCTTTCAAATTGTCAAGTGTTCAACTGCAAAGAACAACATGCAAATATTTCATATTTGACTTTATCTGGGGGGTTTTCCCCCCCAGTTTAAACCATTAAATGTAGTAAAAACAAAACATTTCCATAAATTCAGATATCACAAATTTAAGCTTCTTTTCAAATACATTTGTAACTTGTTTACCTTCAGTCTTGAAGATAGAGATTTTATCAAAACCATATTAATTCTGGTTGTTCCAAGCCCATCCCCTTTCCCACCCATCGGAAAATTAACTGAGATGTTGAAGTAGAAGTCCATGATTATAGAAATTAAAAAGCAATATTGAACAGACTTCTTCCAAATGCATTTTTGAACAAAAAATTGGATGCACAGACAGTGAAGCATACTATTTACTATTTCCATTTGCTTGAGTTTTCATGGATAAATGCTTCTTCATGCAGTGAATTTTGCACATAGATGTCTATTTGCTGTTTCAAAACAAAAGAAACATCCCCATGTTAGTGCCACTACTCTTGTTGCACCATTTGTTGTGACAGATAGGATTTGATAAATCAATATAGGTTTCAGACATTAATTTAACTACAACTTCACAAACATCTTCACCTTTAGTTGTTCCTGGGAGTGATAGCAACTTCATTGAATCTTCTCTCATTTCATTTGTAGATGGATACCTTGATATAACTGCCACCCCTGCCTCAGAAGTAACATCAGTGGCCTCATCTAAACAAATAGAGAAGCACTAGCATTTATTTATATCGAGTTCTAGTTGTTTTGTAAGTCATTACGTAACTTCTTAATTCTTTTGATACTGACTCCCAGTTGTTTAGTAATGTTACTACCTAACTTCATAATTCTTTCTTTGATGGTAGTCCTATTGTGTGTATATTTTTTACTGGCAAATATTTTTAAATATAAATTTTCAAGTATGGTTTGGCAAAACAGAGCATTATTTCTTTTAATAACCACAGTTGGGTAGCAATGTTCAGTGTAAGACAAAATAATATTTGTATTACTTCACAAGTTCGTTGAAACAATGTGGTTGTTAAAAATGCCTAGCAAAATAAATCTGGATATTAGATATTTTCATTTGATGCAAGAAGTAATTTTGTTACTTCTAATTTTTCTGATTTTATTCAAAATGATTAGCAACAATTAACACATTCCAGTTTCATAATAAAGGAAATATTTTGTCCATACCTGGTTAACTTTGCAAAATACAAAATTTTATAATGTTTCCAGAACTGCTAAATATTTATATAGATACAATGGCAAGAAAATTCTTATAATTTATCAACATTACCTAAATTTATAACCTTTAAACATAAAACTATTTTGCATTTATAAGCAAAGAAAGCTGTATTTTCTAATATTTTTCCTCCATTAAACTATGCTAGATATCTGATAATCAAAATTATCTCCATGAATTTTACACTCATCAAGGGCTATATATTTGATGCACATTGCTGAATATTTGTTGCTTTTTTGCATTTTTATGACAATTGAATTCTCTGTTCACAAAATCAGTCCACACCGCAAAATTATGCTGTCATTTTCTATTTGTTTTTACTAACTAAATCACTAAATTGATATTGAAAGTTCCTTTGCCCTACTCCTGCTATCTCATTCTTTAATCTGTAAAAAAAAGTTTCAGAAAAATGTCTACCATCCAGTTGATGATACTTTCCTTTTTATTCTTCTTTGATATTGAATGGACCTTTTTATTCTTCTTTGATATTGAATGGACCTGTAGGAGAATACTTTGGAATAAAAATTCATAGTTTTCTCTTGCTTTTCATATTTCCAAAGAATAATGATACCATACTCTGAGAATAACAATAAATGCCCATCACATTTCATAACATATCTCCTTATACAATAATGGGTATTATCAGAGAATTACATTTCTTCACAAATATTGGAATCATGTATGATAGATATAACATGTTCCATTGCTTCTTCACTAAAAATAAATCCACATCTACAACTTTAATCAAGCATCGACTTCACTGAATTGCTTTTCTGTGGTACTGAGATGGCCAACCTGTTCTTTGCTTTTTCACTGTACTGCTACTCACTGGTGTTACATATATCTTTTTAATTACTAGTTTCTGTTACTTTAAACCATGATCACTTGTTAGTCTTCTCTTACATTAAAAATCTCAATTTTCTATTACTCTAGATCCCTTCTCTTTTCCAAATAATAGATTAAAAACCATTTCATCTCAACTTATAGGAAACCAAATTGATTCTTTTATATAGTTGCACTTAGATGATATTGATTTGGTATGATATTTTCAAGTTTTCTTTTTAACACAGCACTGCAGTTTTCTAAAGCCAACTATGCAGCTATTTTATAACAACTCACTGCAATATTTTCTCTATTGGTGTACTATCATTTTCATCACAGAATGAAATTTACTTACTGGGTCTCTCTAATAAGTAGTATTGTCACACACACGATAAATTTAGTTACAAAAATTAAATCCTATCAGGAGTTAAAAGCGTAAACTTTTATTATTGAAGAGATTGACTTAAAAAGCAGGCAACATGAATACATCCAAATATATACATAACTAATCATGGCATATTACAATTTAGACTGTTTGTGTAATGTCCCCCCCCCCCACCAACCCCTGCATATCATACATTTTCATTCAATTGAACTATTTATAACACAGTATGTTTAATATACGATTAGACTGTGGTAGAATAAAAAGCAATGCTCTTGTAATCTTAAACTAAGCAAGGCAAAGAATGACTAGCATATTCTTAGCTTAGTTTATAAAGTGGCTAATTTGTTATTTGTATTTTTTATATTCTAACAAGTTTGAGTTGTCACATCTCCTAATTTCAACTATCTCTCCTTCCCCAAAAGAACTGAAGTTACATATTTATATTATATAAACTAATTAGCAAATATATAGGTAAGATTAACCATTATAAACATTAAAACTCAAAGATGATTGATATATAAACAGTTCTGTGTTGCAACAATGATAAGTCAATTTGAAGCTTTGTAATTTCTAAAATAAGTTTTATGTAAAAAATGGAACAAGTTAAAGGGTCATCCATAAATTAACACCTCAAAGAGAAGATGATTATATAGAACATCAGCAAATGAATAGGTGGGGGATGTATATGGGGTTCAAAGAAAAGTCCTAAAACTCTCAAATAACTTTTTAGCAAAGGATCCTAGAAGTGCAAATGTTATTTCTGACTATAGGAAAGTGATTATGCCCAATCAAATGACAGTGACTATAGTACCACTAATACAAAATTTGGATGTTAACAACTAACTCGAGAACAAAGAGAGAGAGAGAAAAAATGCAATTTACAAAGTTTTAGAGCAACTTCTAATTAGTAGGAAGCAACATGGTATGCACAAAATGAGTGAATGGAAGGCTATAAATTGCGATCATTTGAAATTGAACACTTGATGCTGAGCCACTGGAAAATACTGTGCAATGATACAAAAAGATTCACAAATATATGCATGATGACAGTGACTAGCACCTGCCCAGCAAGATAAGAATCAGGCATGGTAGTACATGATATAATGCTTGTATGTGAGTAGGTGTACTGGTTGAAGACAGATGGTGGGCTACTCTAATGATCAGTACTGTGAAGCAGGCTGCTGTATGGCAAGTGTCAACAAAATGCCTGCGAATGTCAAATATTTTCTGGCTGGTCCACTTCCAATTCATAGGAACTATTTGCCATGTTTGATAGCTGACAGAGACTGACAGCATAATGGCTTACCCACAAATGGGGAGACCAAAAAGATTGGTGTTTAAGTGCCTCCAGCGGATGTCCTGAGATATGTCCTCGCCCACCCATTCATCAATACCACAGCAGTTGGCAGCGTAACAGCAGCTAGTGTGTAGTAAATCCTGCACAGGCATGGTGTACACCATTACATACCGATGCACAATTTGATGCCAGACCATCAGATTTCTGCACTTTAGACTTAAATACCTTAGAGCAGTGGTTCCCAACCTTTTGAAAGTGGAGGACCCCTATTTTAATTTGAAAAATATGGCAGACCCCCCCCCCCCCCCCCCCCGTGTGTGTGTGGGGGGAGGTCTGCCATATTTTAATCACTTAACCACCTCAAAAATGAATTTTCTGTGGACCCCCAGGGGTCTGCCAACCACAGGTTGGGTTAGGTTGTTATACCTCTGAGCAGCACTTTTTTGCACACCATGGGCTAAATGGCCAGGTCACATGGACCCCGAAGGCTCAGAGAAGGTTGGGGGAGGGAACCCACTGGAACAGCTGTTGGGAGACAGATGGTAGCCTCCCGTCAAGGCCATCCAGCATGTTCTTTAACGTGCACAGGGTATGGCTCTCCACACACGGTGCCACGGCTTAACGTCCCAACTGACGGACGGACGGCCGCCTTTCCAAGCCCATCGGTGTCCCCTACTGACCGTGGGCAGGGCGGGGAATTTTGTGGAGATAAATCTCAACGATGACCCAGCTAGGACTCGAACCTGGGAACTACAGATTACGAGCCTGGCACGCTACCGACTGAGCCACCCCCACAGGTTGGGAACTGCTTCCTTAAAGTGTAGCCCATCCTTTGGACAGGGGTCAGAATCATTAACAGACAAAATGCCCATTATTGGACTCTTAGCAACCAATCCCTTGGACAAGCAATAAGGCTTGGGTTGTTTTACCTCTGAGTGGCACTTTTTTGCACACCACGGGCTAAATGGCCAGGTCACATGGACCCCGAAGGCTCAGAGAAGGTTGGGGGAGGGGACCCACTGGAACAGCTGTTGGGAGACAGATGGTAGCCTCCCATCAAGGCCATCCAGCATGTTCTTTAACGTGCACAGGGTATGGCTCTCCCGCACAGAGGGCCACGGCATAACGTCCCATCCGACGGACGGCGGCCTTTCCAAGCCCATTGGTGTCCCCTACTGACCATGGGTAGGGCGGGGAATTTTGCGGAGATAAGTCTCAACGATGACCCAGCTGGGACTCGAACCTGGGAACTACAGATTACGAGCCTGGCACGCTACTGACTGAGCCACCCCTGCCCCACAAGCAATAAGGCATCAAGTACACTGATTAACTTATGTCTGGTGTAATATTTAGAACATACTTACTGGATCAGTATTCTATGAGGAAACATTAACAAGTCAGAAGTATCTCCAAATATTATAGAACATAATACATTTATGATGGAACAAGTTATCAGTTGTATGGGAAATAAATCTGTGCTCCTGTGAAGATCTGCCACAAGTGGCAAATTTAAGAAGTTAACAAACCTAACTCAGGAAAAAAAAGAGACAGAGAAAAGATGTAAATTACAAAGTTTTAAAGCATCTTTGGACATCAAACCTTCCCCCTCAGGGATGCATAATGCATGTGATACCAACATGATAGCACACTGCTGTACAACCCACTAAAATATGTCCTTTCCTGTCTGACAAGTTCAGACACTAGATCATCAGATATGGTGATCCTGTGGAGTGGCCTCCAGTCATTGGACTTCACTCCTATGGACTTCTCATATGAGTTAACTGAAAGAACAAATGTATACCACAGAACCTGCAAGTTGGCAAGATCTATGATGCCAACAACAAGCTATTTTTTCTCGCATTCAGATATGCATTGCAGCCAATGCTGAGCACACTGAACAGGATCTTTAGATTCAAATCCCTCTGAATTTTGTTTATGCCATTCGTGAATTGGAATATAATCATTAATCTGTATAATAAATGGTTTCATTGCTCTTATCTCTTATTCTATTGTATGTGCCATGTTTTCCATGGTCTGTCACAACATTTTGTGTTTGCTAAGCATCCGATTTTGAATGATTGACGTTTACAGCCTTCATCCATTAAAACAACCTCAATAAACCTTATATTAAAACCAGTTCAGTAATAGGTTTTAATATAAGTCTTGTGATTTTTTCAAACAAGGTTGTCATTGTACTATTGCTCTGAAATAGTTTGAAAAAGTACTTTTTATTTGAAACTGGTCATGTAGAATCTCAAAAAGTGTTTGAATTTCTCTAAGCCTTTCACAGTTACCTTTGTAGCATTTCCAAGCTCTAATTTTTAACTAGATATGGCTCCTGTCAGACCTCTGTGGCAAGCAGCTGCTTGAGGGGGTATTTATTTTATTTTATTATTATTTATGGTCATATGTACAAATGTGTTATAATTATTTGCAGATTCGTACATTTTTGATGGCAAGATATAATTTGTTGGGTTTTACCTTTCAGAAGCACTTTTTTTGACACCCAATGGGCTATATGACCAGGTCACATGGACCCCAAGGGCTTAGAGACGTTGGGGGAAAGGTATCCACTATACAGCAGCCAGGAGACAGACAGAAACCTACCATCAAAGAAATCCAGTATATTCCTTAATGTGCAAAAGGTATGGCTCTCCTGCACACAGAGCTATAGTTTAACATCCCATGTGATGATGGATGACAGCTTTTCCAAGTTTAATGATATCTCGTTTCTCAGAAAAGGCAGAATATTGATTAGCAGAGAAATTTCTCAATGCAAGCACAGTTGGGACTCAAATCTGGGAATTGTAGATTATCAGCCTAGTGGTCTATCAAATGTACCAACCCCCATCCCAGACAAGACATAAAAGACAGTAGTTAATTAGTTTTGCAGTATATGGCTGTACATATTTTAGTCATTGCAGTGGGGTTTTAAAATCAGTTCATTGAAAATTATTTCTTTGCTCCAAAACAAAACCTATTGTGTTTGCTAGACTGAAGCAATACATAATATGTAATAATATTTACATGTCTCAAGTAAACATTCTTTGAATAGACAAGTGTCTTGTTTAGGCCATACTATAAAAACATATGCAGAATTTCAGAAAAACATATTAGAACACAAAGAACTCCCTCCATATATTCGAGAATTCTTTTACTATTTTTGTTAAAAGTTTTTCCATTGTAAAGCCAGTATAAGCTAACTGGAAATACATTAAATTACAACTTCAAGTTATTCATTAGAATTCCATGGTTTTGCTTGCTTAGAAGTGCATATTTTTGAAGAGTATAAAAAATTCTAACTTAGAAAGGGCACCAAAACTTTATTATTTGAGATTTCATCAAGGAGGATTCAATGCTATAGAAATACTTGGAAGTGTAAAAGTTCATTGCAAGTACTGTTCACAATTGAAAGGGATAAAATCAATGAATATCTTTGTTGATAACATGTCCAAGCATAACATATTAGTTATTACATTATGTACTAGTTGGGTTGTTTTATCTCTGAGTGGTACTTTTTCCACATAATGTCCTGTCAAGTCATAAGGGCTTAGAACTGAGAAGGGGAAGGAAATCCATTCACAAATGGAAGCCTCCCATCAAGGCCATCCAATGTGTTCTTTATCCAGGAGTAGGAAGTTACCATTCGACCATGGTACTGCATGCAACTTGTCTTTCCACTGAAGGGGCAGGGATTGGCTCAGTTGGTAGCATACCAGATACAGAATCTGCACAATACCTGGGCCAGCATTGAGAGGTTTACCTCTGCTAAATATCCACTTTGCCCTCAGAAAAGAGACCAATGGGCTTGGAAAGGCAGCAAGAGCCATATCCTCTGCATGTTAAAGAACACGTTAGCCCATAGTGTGCAAAAAAGGTGCCACTCAGAGGAAAAGCAAATACCCACCTTTTCACTGCCCAGACAAAATGTTAACTCAAAATATTTGTCCTAAATAACATTTTTTCTTCCATTGGTCATAGTTTCATACTTTCTTTCTTGAAAGATAAAAAAAATATATTTTATGCTTTATATTTTGGTAAAAGTAATAAAAAATTAGTTCTATTTTCTGTTTAATTTTATGTCTATTTCTAATATTTAATATGGCTTTTGAATCCATAATTTATCAAAGTATACCTTTAATTTTGCAAAAGATGTATGCAAATAGGCATTAAAAAATATTGAAAAATTAGTAACATTAATATGCACCATGGTTCTTTGCCACCATTGTACAAATGGAAAAATCTTTATATATCTATGTAGCGAGAACATCAAGGCCAGCTACACAAGCAAACACATGTAGATGCACTGTTACTTCAAAAGATCCAGTTTCACACAATCTGTGGTGCAAAAGCACAAACGTTTGATGATGGGCCATGAGTGTTTGGGAACCGTTCAAGATACAATAGCACAGCGGCTCGCCCATTTCCATTCGCTGCCCCATAAGCTAAGTGCATATCCGCCATCTCAGTATTACTGCAACGATGCATCCTACTCCTGCAACGTCAACAACTCGAATGATGACTTGCACTGCCCAACTCAATTTCTGGCAAATAATGCCCTCACTCTAGCACACTCGGGTGGTGTTTGCAACTATGTGTTCCTATGTAAAAATGGTTTGTTTTTGTATTCCTGACCTACCTTTACAGTTTGTCTAAGACCTTTAGAATCACCCTGTATATCAGGATAGATATATCGTGATTTCGAAGTGAAATAACTTTTCTATAGTTGCATGCTATAGTAGCTGAAACAAAATGTAAAATCTAAACAGGTTTGGCAAGCATATTCATTTTTACATTTCATAGTTTGATAATGCTTTTATAATAGATAATACATACAATTTGATATATATTCTTAAATAGCTTTTTTTAATCTTGTACTGATCAAAAGGACCAGGGTTCAAACCCTGAATAACGCATGGATATTTGTGTCATTTTTCTGCTGAGGTCTCGCCTTCCTCAGACCTTTTACTAGCATATAAACCGACAGGCTCCTGTGAGACTTCTATGGCTTGGTTGTTTTACCTCTGAGCGGCACTTTTTTGCATACAATGGACTTCTGTGGCAAGCAGCTGCTTGAGGGGGGTATTTATTATTTTTTATTGTTTAACTGTTAATATGCTTGTGGTGGTTTTAAAATAAAATAATATTTCCCATAGCAGTTATGTAGCTGATGAGAAATGATTTGGGTTCAGTGTTTAGTAAACATACAAACTTGTTTTCTGAAATTGGCTGTAAAATATGAATGGCTTTAAAAAGTTTGTAGAAAATGCAACAGGTTGTATTGGTATACCACAGAAATTAACATAGGTAAATTTAAAAAAAATGACTACACTTGCCAAGTATGTTTAAGGTGTGCCACTGGTGTAGAATATTGCCCCTCAACAATTAGGTAATTAACAATCCATGACTTTTGTATACAATGAAATCAAAATTGAAAGGTTGAAAATTATACCATGCAGGTGAATTCCGAGATACAGTAAAAAAAATGATTACTTTAAATCTGTGTAGTCAATTATTAAAAGGATTCAATTCAAAAAGCTATCAATGCAAATGAAATAAAACAACCTATGGAAAAATCTGTTAATGGCATTGGAGCTTCCATTAATTTACTGCAAACGTTTCAAAGTTACTTTATATACTTTAATTTGCCTTTCAATTTTTTAGTATATGAATATGTTATGATTTGGCAATGAGGTAACCACCATTTATTGTAAGCTAGTTATTTGTACACTGCATTACTTATGAGACTACTTTCAAGTGGCACACCTACATGATCCTATATAATATTAAAAAGCAATTGACTATACTCACCTGGTCTCATCTGTTTAATGGTATATTCATTAATTAAATGGTGATTGTGCTCATTTAGAGTGCAATGCAGGGATACACAATCACTCTGGAAAAGTAAATCCTGTAATGTATATACTCTTGTGAGCCCTAAGGATTTTTCAATGCCATCAGGAAGATATGGGTCATAGAATATCACATTAAATCCAAATGCCTTGGCACGCAGAGCTACAGCTGTTCCAACACGACCTACAATAAAAAATTAATTCTTGTATTATAACTACTACTACTAATTAGAAACCATATGCATATCAAATACTAATTTTTTTTTAAAGAATTCATTTTATTGAAAGATCTTTAAACTTTCTGATTAGTTTCTAATACATCAATATGTTATCAACAAACTGATATTTTGTAGTCATTCTATTCCAAATTAAAGTATTTTGCCAAACATGGATATCACAGAAAATACTTGTCATGAAAATTAAAATGTGTAAATGCACCATTTTCAGCTCTTCCTGCTCTAAAACAACCAAACGATGCTTTATATTCAGTGGGATATGTGGTTCATATATTCCACAAGATCATAAATCAAGCAAAAGGTAGTCACTGGACACAAAAGTGACAAAGGTTGCTTTCTGTGCATGCACAGTGGCCACCTCTTCCTGAAAATTCCTTAAACTGAGGAGGAAGCCTATGACCTAACAGCTTCAGATGATCTTACAAACAGTTCTGGTTTTACTGCTTAAAGGAAAGGTCAGTACTGCTTTCTCGTCTTCCTACCTTTTTGCAACCAGTCATGGTTTTGGTAATTTGTTTGTAAAAAGTAACTGATTATACTCTATATATTACTATCATTGTTTATGATACTATTATTGATTATTTGGTAATTTGTTGCACATTTTTTAGCAGCCAGTCATGGTTTTGTTAATTTGTTGCCTGGTGCACAGTGTTTTTAGTGTAAAATGAGGAACCAGGCCAACACTCCTGCATCCTTTAATGTAAACCACTCTGTCTCCAATTAAATAAAGAGCTAGATATCTGATCTGGCTTATTCTAACTCTGGTAGCTGGTAAGCTTCTCTGGAATGCGTGTATTGTGCCCTGTAATTGCACAGTTATGCATATATTAAATGTTGTAAATCAATATTGGTTGGATTGTTTACCTCTGAGCAGCACTTTTTTGCACACCATGGGCTAAATGGCCAGGCCACAAGGACCCCGAAGGCTCAGAGAAGGTTGGGGGAGGGGACCCACTGGAACAGCTGTTGGGAGACAGATGGTAGTCTCCCGTCAAGGCCATCCAGCGTGTTCTTTAACGTGCACAGGGTATGGCTCTCCCGCACACGGGGCCACGGCTTAACATCCCATCCGATGGACGGCGGCCTTTTCAAGCCCATCGGTGTCCCCTACTGACCGTGGGCAGGACGGGGAATTTTGCGGAGATAAATCTCAACGCTGACCCAGCTGGGACTCGAACCTGGGAACTACAGATTACGAGCCTGGCGCGCTACCGACTGAGCCACCCCCGCCCCAAATCAATGTTGGTATGACTGCCAAATTATTATAAACTCTGTACCCTGGTAAGTGCTAATATGCACCAATCCACAATTGTTTAAATCCAACCAATCCAGTAACATCACAAAGGTTCTTAAAATAGGCACTGGAAATTTGACAAACTCTTTTTAGTTACCTGAAACAATATACTATTTTACAAGTTTTCTCCAAACTGAATCATCTTGCAATTTGTTTTCTTTGAAGGGGTGGAGTTTGGCTCAGTCACTAGTGCACCAGGCTCACAATCCGCAGTTCTTGGGTTTGAGTCCCAATTGTACCTGCATTGAGAGTTATCTTTGCTAACCCCCACCTTGCCCTTGATCAGAAAGGGGACACCAGTGGGTTTGGAAAAGCCACTGTCTGTCACTGGAACATTAAGCTGTTGCCCAGTTTTAACCCTGGATTTGAACTTGGGACTCCAAAGTTATGTGCCAGTTGCTCTACCAGTAAGCTAAGGCTGTGGCTATGAAGGGAGCAAGTGTTTGTTATTTCCTAGCAGTTCAAATGGTTGGGCATTGCCATGTGTTATTTAAACCAACCAGACCTAAGAAACCCGAGAAAAAACATTGCTTTAAATTCCCAGTTGATTTACTTCTAATGTTTCTCTCAATCAAATGTATCTGTCTGTAAATATATGCCCGAAATAACCTATAACTGTTTTTCTACTGATTTGATATTCAATTAATGAGAAACCCATACCAATTTTTTTTCTTATGGCCTGACAAAGAATTCTCTTATGATTGCCAATTCCTTGAACAAAAGTTACTAGTCAAGAAAACATACAGACAATGTATCATAAATTTGGTGACAAAGTGGAACAGAAATTCAGCATGTGGTATTTGTATACTGAAACCTATCATTACAAGAATCAATCGTAATGGTAGGCAAAAATATCTCTTCTCTGTAAAATGAATGGTAGACATAATATCTCCTTATTCCTAATAACAAGGTGGTATTAGTAGTCAATTAGACAAGTGTGCTGTCCATGCTGTGTCAGTATTGAGATTTATTTCCGCAAAATTCCCCACCCTGCCCACGGTCAATAGGGAACACCGCTGGACTTGGAAAGGCCACCGTCCTTTGTATGGGACGTTAAGCCATGGCCCCATATGTGGGCGAGCCATACCTTGTGCACATTAAAGAACACGCTGGATGGATTTGATGGGGAGGCTAACATCTGTCTCCCAACACTGTTCCAGTGGGTCCCCTCCCCCAACCTTCTCTGAGGCTTTGGGATACATGCGACTTGGCCATTTAGCCAATGGTGTGCAAAAAAGTGCCGCTCAGAGGTAAAACAACCCAACCATGCTGTGTCATTGCTAGCAAGTCAGGTAAGTAGACCAGCATCATTTTCCCATCTATGCTCTGCAACACTGCTATGCAAAAATTGGTCTTAGATATAAACATTGGACCTCACTGGAACTTAAACATATATAAAAATTCTTCAATTCCAATGTCTGCAGATGTGAATGAATCATCTGAATTACAAATAAAAAAAACTAAATTACTTCTAAAGTATCATCTTGTCACTTGGCTGTTTGGTGTGACCTCCACTCTGACTACTAACATAAACTAGGAGATAATTTTGCCCCTCTGTTTATTTAATGGACTAGAGTAGGACCAGACAACTTAAACTTAGCAAAGAGCCAGTTGAAAAAGACCATATTCTTGAAGAGCAACAATTTTTTTTACCATTTTCAGCATGGTAATTCAAATACCAGCAAAAGATTCATTTGACCTTCTGTCTTAAATGTGTGTTTTAAATGTCGAAGTGCCTGAAGCTACTCTGATTGTACTGTAATTTATATATTTATAATCATTACAGAACCAAAAATAAGTTTACACAAGAAATCAAGAGTGCCACATTTTTTATACTCATAAGAGCTACCAAAAAATATGAAAAGAGCTATGGGTTACCTAGCCTTGGATTAGATCATTTAAAAATAATTATATATTGTTCAAATTATTTCATACATAGCCCAAACAACAACAATAAGCAAAGTTTACAGTGCTGATAAAGTACTAATTTTTGTTTGTGAACCTACTTCACAATTACAATATAATATCCTCTGGTAGCTGTATTGTCATTTGTAAGGTGTGAATGACAATAAGCCTGCCTAGAGTGTGTTGACTAAATTGAATGTATGTACGCTGTCTGATACATCTCACATGAAACATAATTTTAAATAAGTGTGCCTAACTAACAAAATTAATAATGTGAATCCTGAAGCAAGATTTATTGAAATACCACAAACAGATTTTTTTTTTCAAAATGAAATTCTATACTAAGTTTTGAATATGATTTTCATTGATATGTCTTATCCAAATTCTATAGGATATACTCTCTCTTTATAAATTAAAAATTACTTTTATTTATAGTGTGAAAAAATAGGAATCTAGTGTTTCTACCTTAAAACTCCAACTAAGCATAAAATTTGCTCAAACAATATGCATCATCAGTAGTACTTTTAAATGATTTGTTACGATTGGAAACATCAATAATTTGGAACATAAACTGTAAACACATAAACACATTATAATTATTGCATTATGCAAAACAAATATAATGCTGAATAAGTAAAAATTTCTCTTGTACATAAAGACTTTCACATACCTAGTCCAACGATACCCAGTGTGTCTCCCCGAATTCTAGCACACCCTTGGGCAGCCTCTCGAACTTGCTCTGGCCCCTGAAATTTCTTTCCTTCTCTGACCATATTGGCTAACCAATACGTGCGTCGATACAAATTAAGAATGAGGCACATAGTTGTATCTGCTACTTCTTCAACTCCATAACCTGGCACATTGCATACAGCAATCCCTGGTTAAGAAACAGAGTACATATATATTAAAATAATTAAAAAATAGTATGGTTAAAATTAAGAAATGCTGGTCATATACAGCAAATATTTATTACTGAGCCAGGTTTAAGACCTAAAAGAATGCTAATGACTACAAAGTATCTGACAATGAATAAATCAGGGTTTATTCATGCATTGTAGAAAATTAATAGAAAAGTAATTTCTGAGAATGAAAGATAATAAATTATCTTTCTTGAATAAGATGCAGTAATTCCTGCTCTTATTTTTAGGAGCAAATGTGCAATTGCTTAATGAAATACAATGAGTTGAATCAGTCATAAGGTGTTCCATTCTATATATGATTTGGTGAGTACAGGAACATCTGTAATATTTTTAGAAGTATCGACAAGCCATGATCATTAAAAATTTTTAAATCTATGCAAAGTTCTGCTTTTTGAATAAAAAATATATGTTAAAACTAGTTTTCAGCTTTTTAAGGTTTACTGTAGTACTTTTGTGACCATAAAAGCTGCATCTCCAGCATCCAGTTATCTATCACATCTGTCCCAGAATTGCTACTAAGTCTTACTAGAATTGACAAAGTAATCGGAAGATTTAAGTGCTCAGACAGATGTGACATTTTGGATGCTAAGAAAGGGTATATAAGGCCATGAAAGCATTACATTTAACCACTTAAAAGGTGTGTAAAATTTTTAATTAGCTAAAAAGTAACTTAACCTATATATAATTCACTTTTGCTTTATATATTCTGAATGCACAGATCTGTGCATTCAGAATATTTTATCCTATGGAGTACATAATTTTAAAACTTATTATTTTATGTTCAGAATAAAAACTATTAAATAAGTGTAAAAAACAACTATTTCTCAACTACAAATAACTTTTATAATATTTACCTAACTCCCCAGCAGCTTTGATGTCAATATTATCAACTCCAGACCCTATACGAACTATAATCCTCAATGCCTTGAATTTGTCCAAATCTTCTTTTGTTAATGTAATAGTATGCCACATCAGTGCTCCCACTGCTTCATTCAACACCTAGAAATAATTATTTGAACTTTTAGAAAAATTCAGTCTTGCATCAGATTTAAACGGTCCTTTTAAGTTTATTAATTTTTCAACAGTAAAATATAAAATTGTACCAATAACTAAAGAGATTTAAGAGCATTATATATACATACACTGCATTGCCAAAAAATCAGAAACCATGTAATGCAAAAGTAGGCCATGTATCATGATCTCTGATCTGTCAAATACACAGCCCAACCACTAGCTAACATGAGATGGGTATAATTGATTTCTAAAATGGTGTTATTGTTGGTGCATGATCATCTGGTGCAACCACAGGACTGTCTCTATATCTGAAGCATATATGAGATGGTTAGTAGATGGAGTCTTGATGTCTGACAGGAGAAATTGTAGTAGATGTCTGATACTACAGGAGCATGAATACTACAGAGGCATGCAAGGTCAAATTGATATTCAGCTGTGTACCATATGACCACTATTTTCAACACAGGAAACTCATTCACTACAGAAAATTTGTGGGATGTAGTGGAACATTGACATACAAATATCATTTGGGATGGATTTTAATCATTTGGGAGGATGTAATGAACATTGATATAAACTCCACTGCCTTAGACAATGAACTGCATATTGCATTGCAACAGGGAGACTTCAGATCCAACATCACATCACCCATGACAACACATCCTTCTGAAACTTGTCTATCTATGCCAAGTTGAATTCAAGCTGTTTGGAAGACACACAAGTATTGCACAGTATTGTGATATGGTTTTTAATTTTTTTGGCTAGTATTTTCAAACCAATACTTAACATTATATTTACATTAAACAAAATTTGATCTAATATATTCAGTTTCAAATAATATAAAATAATGATAAAACTTTAAACTTGCATTTGTGACAATAAGTAAATAATTGTTTTCAACTTTGCGTGGGAAATACTTAATTTCCTTTAAAAAAAATATTATTTAATAATTTCTCCTGGATTACTCATGTAGTTTTCGAAAAATCATTAGCAATGGAAATAAGAGTGTCATTTCAAATTTTCTTACTATATTATTTTTTGCAGGTATTAATCTCATTAGCCTTGAACATAAGGGTCAATTATAACACAACATGTAACACTGTGGTTTCAGATATACTGTGGAATATACACTACAGGAAATAAAAAATCCAGCATTTGCAAGAAGTTATGCAAATGTGATGAAATTTAGGGAAGCAGTAGTATATGGAAAAGCATAGAAATTATTAGGTTTGCACGATGATTGAAACGATTGGACAGGAGCAAGCTGACATCACAGGTGCAGATGAGTCAAATGCAGATAAAGGCAAACAAAGCTCCCTGGTTGACAAAACACTGTGGAAATTGTTCTAAACTGCTAAAGATGGCCTTAAGCAGACATCGACAGCTGTTCCAACAGTTAACAGCCTTTAAGTGTGGAAGAATCATCGGCCTTAGAGAAGCTGGTTTGTCGTACAGAGATGTGGCCAAACTTTTGTCCACAATCCCAGCACCATTATATACATATGGTGCCAATGGTTTCAAGAAGGATCCAGCACACGCTGACAATGATCAGGAAGACAATGTATGACCACAGAGTGACAAATGGCATTGCATGACAGATTCATGACTACAACAAACTGCAAAGGAACTGGCAACAGGTAACATCGAATACCTATCAGGCAGATGGTAAACAACAGGCTTTTAGTTTCTATTGCAAGCCTATCATCAGACTGGATTTGCCCCTCACCTCTGCCCACATACAAGCATGTTTTCAGTGGTGTCTCCTCAGACAGAACTGGAACAAACAAGAGTGGAGTACTGTGGTGTTTAGTAACAAATCTCATTTTTGTCTTGGTCAGCATGACAGTAGACAACATGTTCACCATCATCTACTGGAAAGGAATGCCACCCAGTCAATTATAACACAACATGTAACACTGTGGTTTATACACTACAGGAAACTGTAGTGTATAAACCACAGTGTTACATGTTGTGTTATGTGTAACACTGTGGTTTATACACTACAGTATATCTGAAACCAGTGTTACATATGTACATAACACAACATAGTTGTAACAACTACTATGTTGTGTTTGTGTACATAACACAAATACTATGTTGTGTTATGTTGTGTTATGTGTAACCCCCACTGTGGTTTATACACTACAGTATATCTGAAACCACAGTGTTACATGTTGTGTTATAATTGACCCTGGAAAGGAATGCCACCCAGGAAAGGCTTGCCAGATCATCACACAGCTCCAGCACCTAGTGTCTTGGTGTGCAGTGACATTAGTGGACATCTCTGTCAGAACTGGTCATCATAAGGGGATCTCTAACTTCCCAACAACATTTGCAGCCAGTGGTGTTCCATTTGTTCAGCAGCAAGGAACCTTTTACCAGCAAGATAATGCCCATCCCAACACAATCTGCATTAGTCTGCAGTATCTACATGAGCAAAATGCTCAGGTACTACTATGGCAGCACACTCACCAGACTTTTCACCTATTGAACATGCCTGGGACAACAGCTCCAACAACACCCAAGAGGTACTCCAACCACTGTTGCTGAAATGGAACAGGGACTTCATGCTATTTGGTGTTCTATCTCTCAGGAGGACATTATAGAGCTGTACAATAGCTTTCCCCACCATGTTCATAAATGCATTGCTGCAAAGGGCAGTTCAAGATCATACTAATTATACCACTTTACTGGGTAGGTAAAGTAGTAATTTTCCATGTTTTTTTGATAATTTAATCAACTGCACATATCAGTGTATGCTAACAGCTGCCTGTGTTTCAATAAAATGGCATTAATCTTTCCAGGTGCTGCAATTTTTTCCCCTGTAATGACCTTCACTTTGGACAGTCTTTTTGCAAACTCTCCCCATGATTTTGCCCTCTCCCCCATGATTTTTTAATAGTATCATTTCATTGCCAGGAAATATTGCCATTGTAATGGCTTATAGTTTCAATATTATGCTCTTAACATGTAATCACCTTTCATGAAATGTGGAAAGAAGTTCTTAGCAACCCTAACGTCACCACATAGGTCACTTCACTAAAGACAAAGTCCTTGCTCCAAAAAGCTTTTGAGTTTGCTCCTGAACACTTTTTAATATGCCAATAGTTTGAAAGATAAACTTCAAAATTTCATTGCTCTTGAAGATTAATCTTAAAAGTTATCTTGCTTATGGCATTAATGTTTTCATTACCAGAGAGGAAGATTAAGGGTGAATAAATTAAAAACAATATTCTATCATTGATAAATTCAGCAGTTTTTTCATCACCTGATACTGCAAGCCTATATGTTAAAACTGAAATTCTGTAAGGAAATGGAAACAGTTGCAGTAGCAATAATGTTTGACTGTAGAGAAAAGGATATGGTTATGTTGTGTCTTTATGCTGAGAGCTTGCTTCCTTCTTTTTAAAATCACAGGCCATTGGTTTCCTGAACGAAAACCTTTTTTTACCTAGATTTTATTTGATTATTCACTGTAAGCAACTAAAAGAATTACCTTTTCGTGAATTTCTTGTGTTGATTGTGCATCACAAAATGCAACTGTTGCCACATCTTTTAGGATGGGCATCTCTACCGAGCAATCTCTTCCATCTAGAAGGGCCACTAATGGTCGAGTGTGCATGGGGCCGTTTGGAATGGGAGCACGTGCACCAACTGTAAAAACACAAAATAATTGTTTGAATTATTCTTTGTATCATTATTATATGCTATTTTGAAATAAACTTCTTGTTTTTTGAAAACAAAAAGATTAATATGGCTTTCAGATTTTTGTGGAAAAATATTTCTTTTATAATCAACTTTTTTTTGCATTAAGTTTTATTTAATATTAAGCAACAAATATTCTTCACAAAACATATGAAATACCAGTTAACTTTGTGTATGTTAACAAATTGTAACAATCACTACCTTAACACTTTTGCTGCATATTCAAATGAAGCCTTTCAAGGGCAGTACACTAAAGGGAAAAAAATCAGTATATAATTTTATTCTCCCTTTGTTTTAGTAGTCTTTATTATTTAAGTTTACACTGTTACATCAATTGCAACTTGGCCCTAAAAGTTCAACAGAATTCATTACAATCAAAAAATAAATACATCACCTCACACAGTCCTGGAGTATCTCTGGCACCCAGTGAGTTGGTGTAACAGTGTAATGTGCAAATAATAATAATATACTGTTTTTACACCCATAGATACACTAAAACAAGGGTTGGGAACCTTTATTGGGTCAAGAGCCTAAAATTAGAAAAAAAGAGCTTCAAAAATTTTTTTTAAGGAAAAATAAAACCAAAATGTATAATTTTAAAATATGCTTCCCTTGGTATTTCCCTAGATTGCTCCGAAGCAAAAGCTATCAAAATTTTGGCCACATTGAGTAAAAGTTTAATTTGACAGTTAAAAGAGGACTTCATTACAATGAAGTGTGGTTGCAAATGGGTTAAATACAAAAAAAGAAGCATGAAGTCAAACTTAAGCTTCAAATACATGAATTGCACAAAACACAGTTAATTATTATGGTGAGAAGAACCACGAGTAGCCTGGACCAATGATAAAGCTTCATGTGTACCTGTAAAACCACGGTATGCGGGATTCAGGTAAAAATTGAAAACATTACATCAGTTACTTTATTATATACTAACACAAAATAGGGTTAACTTCTGTGAAGTGTGAAATGCCACTAAAATGAGACTAGTTAACTGTGCTTAAGCTAATATTATCTTAAATGTGTTTCCTGAAATATAATATGTTCCTTTAAAATATTTTATAACTACCTTTTCATTAACAACAGGAACATTATCAACATATCACTGTTAACGCCCAGCCAGTAAAACAAAAGAGTTCAGGGATGAACTTACTGGGTGTAGCATCCATGCGAGGCCGTTTGATCGGCTTCTTTTTGTCCATATGTGCAGACCACGTATTGACGAGAGGAATTGTGGCAGCTAAATTCAACACAGCTTGTAGAAGAAATGAATGTCAGTGCTTTAGTGTCCTTCTTTTAAAAACACTGGAAGCTGTGGAGGGGAAAAAAAAACTCATAAGTTCAGTTGTCAAACTAATACAAAGTATTGTATTAGAACTCATTATTAAAAGTCCATCTTTCTATGACATGAAAATTACAACTTTGTCATTAGAATCAGTACAATATTAGGATTGGCCTCTACAGGTGTTATTCTCTAAATGTAACAGTGGGGTATTCAAATAAACAAAAAAGAAAAAAAAATCCCTGTTTATCAGTAAAACATATTAAATTAATAATGTAACAAACCTAAAAATGCAAGCATAAATTGAATAAAATAAACTGTTGGTGTAACACTTGATTTTATCCAGTTTAAGCTTGCATAAATAAGTGTTTTAAATAACAAGTGTTAGTTCTTTCACACCAGTTAAATTTACTTACTTGTAGAGGTTCTCCATTGCAACTACCAATGCCAAAAGGATCTATCATACCTGGCCAAAGGTCAGTCAATACAAACTTTGGCACTGTAGTCAATAAACACGAGTAATATCTCCTTTTTGATAGAATGTAAAATATCCTGAAGATCATCCTGATGTAAAATACCCCCCAAAAAAACTTTTTCTCATATTCATCAGCCTCAGAGGAGAATAGCAATAGGTAACATTCAAGTCTAACCCTTGTTTTAATTGTAGCTGTAAAAATTTTTCATTATTGAATTCATATCTTAAGAGAGCATCACTGACATTTCTGCTGATAAGCAAACTTAACCTTGCATGCTTTCCATTCTCCATCCCTGAAAAGAAAAATTTAACATTATTTTTAAGTATCTGACCTTTGCCTGTCAGTCTCATCTCTTAGAAGCCCAAAATGTCCAAATTATACTGCTAAAATTCCCACACAGGAACATCCAGAGAATAGACTCAGTTAAGTCTTTTGTTTCAGGTAGCTATAAATAGAAAATGATTAGTTTTTTTTTTAAAAAGAAACTAGATTTATTGAAAACAGTATGCCCAATATCAAACAGACCTGCTAATTGCATGCATGGGAAAAATACATTTTTGATCTGCTAGAAGAGCATTGGCAAACTGGCATATGACATATTACTCCAGTTTAGAATCAGCGATGCTAGAACTAGTTTCAATGGTTCAGGTATCTGTGATGGCTTCTGCTCAGGATAATCTACCAGCTGATATAAAATATCGCACTTCACCAGTTTCCAACATTCCATACCATTCTACACATTCTGTATTTTTTTACTACTAATGAATAATGACAGAGAAATAGAATTATGAATCTTAATAATAGATCATCAAGTGCAAAAACACACCACATTCAGAATATTATTGATACAACTAACAAAACTTATCAATTAACAAGTGTGAATAGCTTCTTTTCTTGTCAGCATGAGAAATATTTGTTTTCCCACTACATTGAATTAATTATTAGTCATAGAGATATGTTCTGAATTTTTTTTCTCTTAAGCATATCTTTTACTAATGTAGGAACTATTGTTAAACATTCAATTATTAATTAAGTTATTTATAACTTTTTTTTGCATTACTTTCAGCCCATATCTAGTGCAATGGTTGGATTACTTGACTGCTATGCCAGTGGGACTAAGTATATGTAAGAAAAGTTTCAAACTGCAATTTCTATTTTCAATTCAGGAAATGGATAGCAGTCTTCTGTCTCTCACTTTCGATTCTGTCAACACGTATAACAGAAGAGTTAATAACTTTAATAACAACCAAAATTGATGATGGTTCCCTATAATTCTGTTGTTCCTAATCTATGCATACACATGTACATTGTTATACTTGGAATTAATGTCACCAAATCTATTATACAAGTGTGTATCCCTGCACATATATTTCATACTAACTAAACATACTGAACAGTTAAAACACTGTTATTACACTTTTTTTTCATTTTCAGCATCTAATGCTTTCAAATATATATAAATCAAAGGATAATTTAGTACATTTTTGTTGATCAAACTGAAAGAAAAAACTTAATGCTTAACATATACACTCTGTGGTTCTTGAATTATGACCACTCCCTTCCCCCTACATGTTATAGTAGAAGCTACCTTTGAAGCTCTTATAAAATAAGCATTTTATGAGAAAATTTGACTGAAGATAAAGTTCTCACTCAAGTCTAACCTAAATCTCCATTATGAAAAATTTTTGCTTTATATTTAAAGAGTTAGGTAAGTTTGAAACAGAAACAATGCAAGGCTTAAAAAAACTGAAGTGTCAGGATCGACCAGATCAGCTGGGACAATTATAGCAAATTGAATGGCAAAACCCAATGCTCCGCTACATCATGCGGATAATACATGTATCCCCTACCTGTATACAGAGAATCCATTCTGAAAGTTTCCATTGCAGTTGGGCTGCAGAGAAAAGGACATGTTATTACAAGCAAGACCATTACTGATAAATCAAGATACATGTGGGTGTTTATTCATCGAAGTGAGTGGGAGGTCTTTTCAAATTTTGAGCGGTGCCTAAACATAGTAGCCAAACATTTCTGAGAAATTCAATCTAATAAAAATTGCCGAACAAACAGAAATGGGACTGTTGATGGTAAATTTTGAATTAGCATGCCAAACTTGAAAGAAATACTAATAGTGAATAATTACTTACAAGAATTGGGAAAAGGAGTTAGAGGACGAAAAGAAAATGAGTGGCTGGCAGAGTTCCAACACAGATGAGAGGAACACTCCAATCAGACATGGACCCAGCCAGCCTAAAGGAATAGGGAATGGCTCTCAGGTTGCCTTGCTGAGTCCAGGTAACACCGAAGCCCCATGAGTAACCAAAGAGTCAGGGGGAGAGAAAAATCAACCCTAGTGAGGGACAGCAGTGGTGGAGGGTTTCACTCCCACCCACACCCTCCCACCATGGCTGAAGAGTGAACCAGCCAGAAGCAAGTTAAAGGCTAGATCAGAATGAAAAAGAAATATTAGTGTAGGGTCAAAATGAAGGAAAGGATCTCAGCCCCAAAGGAGAGATGGATGAGGGGGAAAAACAATAGATATGCACCCCCCCCCCCTTCTTTCCGTACCTATGTGCGCAGGGAAGGTCACACCCGACCTGCATTCCACAAGTATTAGCTCTGCCGTGTTGATTGCACAAGCAGGGCTGGGCATTTCCAATAGCAAGGGCAAAAGGGACAAAAGGAAACCCCATCTATGAACAATGAAATAGAGAACTTGAAATGTAGTCTGCTGGGGAGTGTGCACAGCAAGGTCAGTTGGGAAGCTAATTACTGCTTCTTTAATTAAAGTATTTATGCACAAGGAGATAACTGAGACTGGTGGCATTAAGAGTAAACCATGGGTCACTACTATTTGTGCTGTAGCAAACAATCTTATAACCCCAGTTTTGCTAATTACGATACTTTGAAAACACTATGCGCATGAGATCTGGCAACAAGAGAAGCGCTGAGCATGGTGCATGTGGATGAAAATGAGGCTTCGGTAGCAGCCAGCATTTTGGCTTCTCCTGGAAGTGATGCTACAGCAAGAAGCAATAAGAGTGAGAAGTCATTGCTGGAGACTTACAATTTTGTGAGAAAGAAAGCTGGGAAATCCAGAAGACAGCAGCTTGATGACATCATTATTAAGCAAATTTTGTGTGATCCACATTGTAGACATAATAATTTCCATCATCATGATCATTTGTGAATCAGGCACGAGAATTTTCAAAAGCGCAAAGTTTTGAAGTGGGCACTCAAGCAATACTAGATGGAATCAAAATACCAGAAGGGTAAGGAAAAAGGGAATGCTGATGCCTTCAGCCGTTTGCAAGTCGATTAGGATAAGGAATGGGGGTGACAAACTATTTACACACCACCATTGGGAAAGAGGCTCTGGATTCAACTCTGGGCCTACTGGCCTTCAATGGATGGAACTGTGAGTGTGTCAGGAGAGCTGGGACATTTTCAGCAACAGGTCCTTCCATGATAAAGTGATGGGAAGTATGACAGGACTTTATGCAGTCTCCAGAAGCATTTCTTGTGCATGTGTTTCATCAAGGTGTGGTCACATGCAGGGTGACTGAAGAACATGAATACGAACAGTGTATTTTTTTAAGCTGTAACTTTTGCAAACTGTCACATTTAATGATTTTTGTGTGTACGTGATCAGTGCATGACAGCACCATGATGCACAAGAGGAATAGACTGCATGATAAGACATCTACCCCTGGTCGTCCTCTCTAGGGGGATTTGGAATTAATATCGCACAGCAGCAGCTGGGCAATATGAATTTTGGTAGAGGGAGTGTCAGGATCGCCCAGATCAGCTGGGACAGTATGCATCCCTCCCCCCTTTCTTTCCATACCTACATGAACAGGAAAGGTTGTGCCCTATCTGCATTCCACAAGTATTAGCTCTGTTGTGTTCATTTGCACAAGCAGGGCTGGACAGGCCTGATAACGAGGGCAGAAGGGACAAAGGGAAACTCAGTCTATGAACAATGAAATAGAGAACTTGAAGTGTGCTCAGTGAGGTCAGAGCTGGTGATCCTATGTACAGGCACCAGATAATATTGTAAAAGGTAGAAAATAACAAGAAATCTGAGCAGAGAATAGTGATCTCTGTCAAGGTAATTTGTTGTGTGTCTTGACAAAGGAAATAGAAGTGTTTGTTACTTAATTAAAGTGTTTTCAAGTCTGATTAAACCATGGTACCAGAAAGGAGGAATACACAGTCGTATCAGAATAATATGACTACCCCCGGAATCATAGTGCACTTGCCAAGGCATGTCACAGAATGCACATGACAAGGTCAACCAAACAGAGATATAAGCAGGCAGCCAGGACAGATGAGCCATAGTGCGTAATGTGAACACAAACAATGAGCAGAGGTATTGATTTCATGGACGTTCAAAGAGGAATGATCATCGGTTATCGTGCCAAGGGTGAAAGCATCTCGAAAACAGCAGACTTCTTGGGCTGTTCGCGAGGTGCTGTAGTAAGGGTGTACCAAGAATGGACCACTAGCACACCAAGTACCTCCAGATGTCATAACTGTGGAGCCCCAAAGGCCATCGACCCCAGAGGAGAATGTCTCCTCCATTGACTGGTAAAGGGCAATTGATGCGCAACAATACAGCAATTGACCACTCAAATGAATGCTGGGGCACCCAGGTACATGTCCCCAATAACAGTAGAGTGAACCCTGTTACGCAAGGGTCTCCACAGTCGACGCTGCGTAAAGGAACCCACATTAATCTAGGTTCACAGGCAATGACGTCTGCAGTTCGCACAGAACTACTGTCACTGGACAGTGGAAGAGTGGAAAAAGGTAGGCTTCTCCGACGAATCGAGGTTTCTACTCCACAGAAGTCACGGGAGGTGGCAGTGTGCATGTCTGGGGGATGTTTTCCTGGTATGACCTGGGACCGCTGGATGAGTCCCTGAAAGCCAATGGCTACCTGTCCATCCTCGCTGACCACATGCACCCCTTCATGCTGGACGTTTACCTTGGTGGCGATGATGTCTACCAATAGGATAATGCACCCTGCCATATCGCTAAAGTGGTGTGTGACTGGTTCCAGGAACACGACAGTGATGTCTCCGTTCTCCCTTGACGACAGTTGATGATCTCCGCTCTCCCAACACGACAGTTGATGTCTCCGTTCTTCTCTTGGCCGGCAAAATTGCCCAACCTCAGTCCCACAGAGCATTTTTGGGACCATTTGGATCAAGAGGTTCGGTGTGTGGACCCACAACCACGTCATCTCCAGAATCTCTGTGCTCTGCTGGAGTCCGAATGGACATGTGCCTCTGGCAACCTTTCAGGGCCTCATTGCATCCATGCCGTCTTGCCACTGTCATCTGGGCCAAGGGTGGTTATTCCCATTATTAGGTAGGTGGTCATATTATTCTGATACAACTGTGTATTTAGCCAAATTAGTGTAAAACATGTATATATGCCACTCCATGTCCAGTACTGCATACCACTAGGCAGTTGAGTTTATGACATGAAGAATATCAAAAGAATTATTTACACAAAATTTCTAAATATACATTGTACTAAATGGTTTGAAATAATGCCATAACTCTTTAAATATCAAATAACCAAGAAATAGAGAATTGACCGAGGTCTTTATATTCAGTCACATTTTCTCATAAGATGCTTATTTTAGAAGTTATAATAGATTTCAAAGGTAGCCTTTTCTATAATCATTAGGCTTGTAGTCCAAGCCTTCATAAACACTGGAAAGCTGCCAGCTGAAGCTGAAATTTATCACTTTCATCAAATTGTTTCAACCCATTGTCAAAGTGTAAAAACAGTGTCACAGTAATGATCAAACTTGAACCATAAGCACCCTACTTTTCATTTACTTCTTCTTCAAACTTAAGAGAACAGAGAAAGAAAAATTTATCTAATTAGTGTATGAAATAAATGTCGTATACATATGGCTGAATTTTATACTAAATATATTATTATTTTTCCCAATTCTGCAAAGGATATAAAATGTCTATGTAAAGAAATGAATGCATTAACCTTCCTGGTGTTACTCATTTCTTTCCATCTTGTAATTGTCACAAGAAGTAATAAGTAATGCTTATCTTGGAAGGACTGTCATAACACTAGCATTCTTAGAACAGATTGGATAGTAGAGAGAACACAGTGCAATGGAGGGTTAAGTGATGTACATTAATTATGAAAATTTTAATTAGCACAAGAAATCATAAGTTTAATATGTAAAAATATCTTTATTACCATATACCTAAGGTATAATCTCGATTATGATTTACTACTTATAAATATTTCATATTTATATATCTTACCTCTGTTATTTTTTTTTTCTGAATGTTGAGTAACTCTGATACATAAATATGCTAATACTTCTTGGATTAAGTCACGTAAAAACATCAGGATAACATCTGCAATGTCATTCTCCTTCAAGTGCCTTGAACAAATTTCTAAAAAAAATAATCAAAATTTCCTTTTTTAAGTAAACGGTAATAAAGTTTAGGTTAAAAAAAATTCATTAGAATGGCAAGAAAATTTATTTATATTAAATTTGTTATTAATAATTAATTATATTAAATTTATTATTAATAAATTATTAAATATTGTATTTGAATCAACATTTTGCAATTCATGGTTAGCTTATTTGTCAGAACAGTTGTTGCATCACATCTTCCCAACCTGATGATCAATCTTAAAGAGTTATGTGCTGTATGAAAGCTTGTGATGGGCACAGTGTCACAAGTTATAAAAATATTTACCCTCCATCCCAGTGGTCATGTGGTTTAGCATGCATGGCTATAGATCAAAGGACCACAGTTTGAGATCTGGATTAAGCAATAATGTTCTTTTCTTCTGTTGTCTTTCTGCTAAGCTCTCACCTTCATCACAGTTCTACTATGACAAGCAACAACTTGAGGGGTGAGGTTAAAAAAGTGGAAATATGTAAATGATTGTTTCATTGTATCTTTTGAATGCAATGGTACAGTGCAAAGAGTAGTGTCAAATGCAAGTTTTTGATGTGGGGAGTGTCATAGGCTATATAAGGGGAAAAAAAATCACAGAAAAAATTTAAGCATTTATTCCATTATATCTTCTAGCTGCAAAGGTTGAGTGCAACAAGTGATATATTAAATGAAAACTTGTGACATGGGGAGTGTCATTGGCTACCTATTGCCATTAAAGAGTCAAAAAATAAATAAATTAAAAATGCCAATCTTCCCTTAAGGGCTCAAAAAAATAAAAAAAAAATAAGTAAAACAATGCCAATGAGAAAATCATTTATTGAATTAACTTCAAAGGAAGCTAGGGTTTTTGTTTAGTAACAGAAAACCAGTTTTGGCACCTTATCTACCTTTGATGTTAATAAAAATTCAATAAGTGATGTCATCATTGACATGTTTTTTTTTTCTTGCTTTTTAGGATGCATTATGAAGATTGGAATTTTTATTATTTCATATCTATATATTTTGTTTGACTCTTTCACATCTGCAATGTACATTAAAAAACCACTTATTACACATGTGGGTATTATCAATAACCCACACATGGCTGGTAGAGGGTAGTAAAGAATGGGAACAGAACAGCTTCAGCAAGTTCAGTTCTCAGCATCTGGGTGTATAGAAGCCAATCTTTAATAGTTCCTCTAGTCAGCATTTTTACAAAGAAAAAAATTCTCATTTTTCAATGTTAAAAAAACTGATTCCAATATTCAAATTTTTGAAATCATATCTCAAAATGCATTATCAGCAATTATATATATATAGCTATGCCACATAACTTGTATTTGATAGGGGTGGAGTTAGATGTCAGTAGCACTAAGATTTTAACCTGATGTTCCCAGGTTCAAATCCCCTTGTGCTTGCATTAAGATTTTCTCTACTAACTCCCATCTATCCTCAGTGAGAAATAATGTCCTTGGAAAGGCAACCACCCATTGCATGGGAATGTTAAGCTATGGGCCTGTGTGCAGGAATGTTACACTATGCATATTAAAGATTGTATTATATGGCCTTAACAAGGGAGAAGGCATCTATCTCCTAACAGCTGTTCAGTGGATCCCCACCATCACCACCACCCTGTCCAGCAATGAGCCTTTGCAGTCCTTTATGACCTGGCCATTTGGTGTTTTGTTAATAAAAAAGTTGCACTCAGGGATCCATATACCCTTATTTGCTTCTAGATTTCAAGTCGTACAGCAGTAATCATAATAAAAATATACTACTGAGAAAATATAAATTCACAGTAATATGTTTTTTTTTAAAGAATTAAGACCTTTTTACTGAAATGTTTTGTTTTTAAAACTTTTTGTATAGTGAAGTCGGTCGTTTGTGTTTTGTCGGACGTTTCGTTTGCGTAATTGGACGAAATCTAAAATTTTGTCCAAACAACTTACTGTAAAGAAACAGCGGCAGGCTAGAAAAAACAACTCCATCATTCCAGGTTTATTTGTTCATCCAGAAGGAACCAAATTATTGTATTACTTCAAGACCATATCTACTTTAAATAATAAATTTCAGCTTTTATCATTTCATCAATAATCGTTAAGTTGACCCAGTCTGGCCACCTCCACACAAAGAACAGCAAACAAGAACGGATTCTCCTCTAGTGATGATCATCAGCCAATCCTCACTGCCGGCGTCTCTAGAAAAGTACCCAGATTCTCCCCCGTCAGCCCACACGTCACGCAACAACAAAGCCGGTCGGCTGACTTCCTGCTGGTGGTACCCGCTGCACGAGAAGTGGGAACACTTTCACGCACTTTAACTAGCGTACAATGCACACCAGTCAGAAAGCCACTTTTTCTCTCTGCTCCTCTACCGCTAAAGTAGTTCAATAACCTACGACTCACAGAGCGTCAAAAATCGAAATAAATCCGACGCTCCGAAATAGACTTGTCTCATGAGTCAAGTTGCGATATTTGCATGACTTGATTTATGCTAATTTTTTTCTCCTGCTTTAAAGATGAACGAAGCGGTGTTCGAGTGAATCATTGGGGCATAATCAGAGATCGTATTAATTACCAATCCAATTGGGGTGTTTGCATCAACATGTGCACAAAGAAATCGCTAATGCATTCAAACCGGAGAAATTAGTTTCGATTTTTAGAGTGCTAATTTCAATCGCCGCGTTTTATTCTTTGTACTATAGGCTGCTTTTAATATTAAATTTTGCTTGTTGTTTTATGTTCCTTAGTTATGATGGTAAGATATTTTAGCACTTTACAATGCATTTTTTAATGCATTTGCCACATAGCACTTCATGCTTGCAAGTTACGGTTACCACATTTGGGCAAAACTTTTTCCGATTATGTGAATTTATTTATATTAAAAGCCCTACAAAAGTATACAGATTAAGCAACATAAAACGAATCGCTTTATTGAACAATATGGAAAAAAATACAAAATTCACCAAAAAAACATTGTGCACGCGTTTTCGAGAGCGATGTTTATTGAGTCTGCGATTCTACACTTTTTGTGGCTCTTAATCTTTCCATTTTCTGAACTTATATATATATTTTTTTGAAATGCTTACTGCTTGATGTATTTCATTTAATTACTATTTGTCGAAATTTCTGGCCATTTCGGTGATTTATGGGAACAACGGGATTGAATCCTTGAAATCGAAACACCCGAAAAATTAAGGATGGTTGATCACCATACCTATAATATTATAGTCACGGAAAATAGAAAAAGAAATTGTAACCAAACATGTAAATAGAGTAGTCTAAAATAATCCTTTGCCATGTTTAACATGGTAATACTGGTCCTAAACACTTGGCAACTGATGAAAATAATCACGACACAAACCTAGAAATTATATAAATTTTAGAAAACGATGTTATAAGCTATTACTTTTGTTTTAATAACTTTTGAGGTAAATTCTTATGATTGGGAACTGCAGTTAAATGCTTCAGCTTCTATAATTATTTAAACATTTAAAACAAATAATTATTTAAACATTTAAAACAAATAATGTTAATGAAAACAATTTTGGATAAATTTTAGTCGAGATTAGGTTGTTTTACCTATGAACGGCACTTTTTTGCACACAATGGGCTAAATGGCCAGGTCACATGGACCCCGAAGGCTCAGAGAAGGTTGGGAGGGAGGGGACCCACTGGAACAGCTCTTGGGAGACAGATGGTAGCATCCCGTCAAGGCCATCCAGCGTGTTCTTTAACGTGCGCAGGGTATGGTTCACCCACACACGGGGCCACGGCGTAACGTCCCATCCGACGGACGGCGACCTTTCCAAGCCCATCGGTGTCCCCTATTGACCGTGGGCAGGGCGAGGGTTTTGCGGAGATAAATCTCAACGCTGACCCAGCTGGGAACTGAAGATTACGAGCCTGTCGCGCTACCGACTGAGCCACCCTGCCCCTTTTAGTCGAGATCAAGTTATCTCTAGTTATATTTTCGATGTTGAGACAGCTTTGAATCTAATTTTCCATTCAAAAAATATGCACGTGTCCCAATACTTTTGATTAAAAATGTGTAAAGCTAGTCTGCTACCCTAAAGCTGCTGCACAAAAAGCGAAGGTACAAGATATATTTAAATTATTCATTTATACAGTGAATTTTTTTTCATGCCACACTATTTTGTGTAGTTATATAAAGATAAAAACCTTAAAACGATATAACGTGTTTTGATCAATTTGTTCTGTACTAATTCGCAAGCGTTTGCGAAAGAAAAAAAAAATCCCGAGTCATACTTTGAAAAGGGTAGAAATCACTGATTTAGTTTATTGTATACTACCTGAACGTACCCGGGTGTCACTTTTAAACTGTACAATTTTATTTTCACTGCATTAAGGGTAAATTTTGTAAGAATCCCCCCCCTCCCCGACACTTTAGCACAGTCACTTTTTCAACAGGAAGAAATTTGCCGTATCGTTGTTGACGTCAGTGAGCACTCCTCATAGCCCGTGGCTTAATTTCTGCGTAAGCTATCGAGATTTTATTTCCGCTACCACAGATTTTGTCGCCCTATCGCTCCCGTGATATTCATTCGCACGGTTCAAATTTCCTGCACAGAGTCCCCCGTGTGGCCCGGTGATTGGTTTAAAAATCAGGTTTTCAGTTGGCCCGCGGCTTTGTTTCTATACAAATTGTGACATCTCGTGTCTCACTTTTAATCTGCATATTCTGTTGTTTCCTGCACTAAAGGTGAGTGAGTATCCCGCCCCCGACATTTTATCACAGTTTGAACACAAGAATTTCCCGGTGTTGCAAAGGTCATTGCTGACTCGGAGCGCGCGCTCAGAGCCCGTGACAAACGATCGAGATATTTTTTTCGTCAGATTTTGGCATTCTGTAATTCCCGACGTACTTCACCGAAAGGTCCCAAATTTCATAGGCAGGTTTCCCCCTGCCCGGCCCCATGTTTGGTTAGGAAATCACGTCCCTAGCTGCAATGGAACACCTCAATAATGCCTTTGGAATTGTGGGGAATCTGGCAACGGCAGTACATTTAAATGCATTTTAACTCTTTACTTTCACAGTTAGGGAGCAATAAATGGCAACAATAAATTTGACAGCAATTCTCGTTTCCCGTAGGAATAGCATGGTAAATATTTTTAGTTCTAGCAACCCCCCCCCCCCCCCCCTTTTGGACTTTAGACCTGAAATTTGGTACTGCAATCCGGACCACAACCTGAAACATTCTCTGAAAATTTCGAGCGTGTACGTTGATTTCCCGATGAGTTATGGCTGCCACAGACAGACACACACACACATCTTTCATTATATAGATAAAAGTGTAGCTCGAGGTAAGAAAAGTCCGGTAAATTACACCGAGCTAAAAAAAAAGGTGATCTCGAAATGGAGCTGCAAATATACAAAAGGACCGTGAAGCTTTCAACTTAATTTAGTAGTATACCTAAGTGAAATCTATGGAAAAACATCTAGTCACATTGTTTGAAAAAGAGAAATAATATCTGAAGTAGCACTAATGCTTCAGATGTGCAGAGTAACATAGGAATGTAACAGATTTTTTTCTGATGCCTAGGAAAGATAGGTAGTTTTAGTGAGAGTTCTCCGTAAATTTGTCACTAAAAAGCAAAAACGAAAATATAAATTAAAAACATTTGAGCAACTATAGTTTCTTTTATATAAAAAAATAAAAATATATAAATTGAAAAATATCTGTCTTCCTATACGCACCCTAAAAACTCGAAAACAAAACATGCAAATGATGAAACCACTTAGTGAATTTACATTAAGATCAAAATCTACACAGCTTTGTCAAATACACTAACTGACAATACAAAGACAGGCAAATAGATTGAGAACCAATGGGCTAGATTACATGAGAAACGGTTTTATTAAGTATTCAATAAGAAATATTCTTGGTTCACTTCGGATTCGGAGCATCAGCAATTTCATTACTGGTTCTTTTACTCTTTATATTTTATGAGATATATCGAGGATTGATATTTTTTTAATTTATATTTTGGAAAAGTTTTTAGCGACAAATTTGCAGATTTACCCGGCTTTGCTCGGGTCTGAAACTCTTTAGAATATCGAGTGGATGGCCCTCCCCACGTCGCAAGCTTCAATTTGGGATAAAAATCATTCGGATGAATCCCCTCCGGTTTTTTCTCTCTCTTTTAGGGAAGGAAAGAAATGGCAACATTTCGAGGCACTGCCGAAGGGTTTTTTAAATTCTCATGCTCACATACAATAGCAGGATACCAGACGTATTTATTGTCTGTTAGATATATAACAGAAATTTTTCAGGGGGGCGAGTCCCTCATCCTCCCCGTACTCAGCGCCATTGTCTCGAGACGATGTCCGATAGTGTCCCCCCCCCCCCCGTCAGAAGTTTCTAAACCAAAAAACAGAGTTGCCCCGCTCAGTTAATCGAACTTTTCAAATCATTTCGTACCCACAAAGAGTCCCTCGTACACAATTTGCCAGGCATATGTAACTTTATAGAAAAATATGATCTGAGATGCCCAAAAAATTGTATATACACTATGAAAAATTATTATTATGGAAAAACATTGGTTATAACTTAATACATTAAAACTTTTATTAATTAGCATACGATATATGTTTTATTAACTTTTACATATTTTTTCAAATTCAGTTTGTTTTGAATTTCCGAGACGAATTTTTAGTTTTTGAAGCTTTTATTTCTACGAAGAATCAAGAGTTCTTCTCGTGCTTAATCAGAACGACCTCAACATCGACGGACGCTCGCGCTCTTAACCTAACAAACTAAACAACGAGTTTATCACACGAAATCAAGAAGAAATTAGTTTGATGTATTCAATTTTTCAAATTTATTGGTGGCAACAGTTATTTTGAATAACAACTTTCAACCATTACTGCTAAGTCTATGGGGTTTTTGAGAAATTCAAACTCGCCCAACCCTAATTTTAACCCCAGCGGGTTCGCAAATAGCCTATATTCTTCCCCTAGAACGTTCATGCAAAGTTTGGAGCCTCTAGTTCTTCTGGGGGCAGTGCATAAGCGGACAGACACACACAAACTTTCTTCTTTATATATTAGATAATAGCCATGGTACTCCCCGTGTAAAAGTTTTCATTCGATATATAATTCGTATGCTCGGGTACAGCGTTCAAAAGATATATAGAAATATCTACACATTTTCTGTCTAGGGGGAGGGGAGTATAGTAGCAAATGTTTTGTAGTCTGTGACACTTCCCGCGCCAGAAGTTTTCATTTGGCACACAAATCTTTGCTGAGGTCCTGCCATCCTCACAGACCTTCTACTATGGCAAATAAACTGACAGTCTCCTGTGAGACCTCTGTGGCAAGTAGCTGCTTGAGGGGGTATTAATTAAATTATAATTACATAAATCTTTACGATCAGCCACCAGGTTGAAAATCTACACCGTTTTGTTAAACACGCTAACTGACATTCAGCGAAAGGCTAACAGATTGAGAACCAATGGGCTAGATTATAGGAGAAACGGTTTTATTAGGTATTCAATAAGAAACATTCCTGGGTTCACTTCGGATTCGAAACTGTCGCTTTCCACTAAAGGAAAGAGGGAGCAAAGAGTTAATTAAAATAAAGACAGTTCAGCACGCATGTCCATGTTTGATTAACTCTCAAACACAATAAGCCATCTGACTCACATTAGAATAAAAGGAATTTTTAAGTAAATGAGAATTTTCCCCCGAAGCATTACAATTGCAATACCCTGATTTATGTTCACTCTCAAACAGGTAACGGTTTTTTACCGTGTGTAAATGGCATTAAACTGTAAACAATCATGCTTTAATCACGTTAAGGATCAACATATTAGAAAATGAGTCCTAAATAACGGTTTTGACAAACTTAAGTTATATATTCCTATATATTTTTTAAACTTTACCATTACTTTTAGCAACATTCTCATCGAACTATTTCATCTTCCTATACATTGTCACAAAACTGCAAGAAACAAGTTAAACTCATAATAGACTATCTGTCAACATTTATCTACGTCCGCAGAGAACGCTATAAAACGTTTAAAAATTCTAAGGCACAATACAAAACCACTTTATCAAGCGCCTTACGACAAAACGTGTCGGTGATAACACTCTCAGCTCAAAGTGCGACGCTATCGAACAGCGTTGCATAATCGTTCGACAGCAAACGTCAGCACACGACACGAAGCAGCTGCCCTGCGCACCTAGCGCAGCCGCCTCAAGAAAAACCAGCGCAGGCGAACGACCAGTCAACAATCAGCACTTGCTCATACACTCATACATACAAAGCAACACCGTCGGTCCAGCAGAGCTCTGGAAACCTTGTCTACCCACCGCGCCTCTTGGACGCGCCCAATGTGACAGGTCATGTTTCACGCCAAACTGCCTTTCCCGGAAAGTTATCTAGCTGCTGGCTCAGTCACAGCCGCCATGAATATTCCTTGCGGACGATGTCTTCTCGTAGCTGTGATCTCTGCTTTGCCGCCACTGCTGTGGCTCCTCAGTAAACGCACCCGGCTTTTCCGAAAACATCGATTTGTGTCAAGCAGGCGCTATGCGCTTGTTTTATGGGATTAGTACGGTGACTGCTGCTGTAATCATGTTCTAAACTGGCGGCCACCGAGCAACATTCCAGCACTTCCTTGAAATTTCTAGTTATGTACGATGAAAAGATGAATATATGAAAAATGTAATACAAGACAATGCGTTCAGCCCCGGAGATTAGATTATTGCACTTTTATGTCGACCGAAAAGAAATCACCACCCAAGTGATTGTACGACGAGAATAATGATACAGCAGAAAGCCTATCTGTTTATTACGGCTAAATGGTTGCGTAATTTGCTAATGTCAGTAAAGCGTTTAGAGTTCGCCAATAAAAGTCGTACTTCCTGTTTTGTGTAATAACCTTTGTTGGTGATCGCTTAAGCGTGCAAGGTACTGACTGGATGTGTTGTAGCTTTAAATTCAAAGCGGCGGAGTTTTTCCTTGTAACTTGTTTTTCTCATCACACTTGAAGCATCGCATACTACTACTTAACACTTTTACGATGATCCAAATGCCAATGTCAATTCTGATTGATGGGAAGGGATAGCAGACACTCAATTAATAGCTCGCAAATCTCCTTATTTTCGTAAAAATAAAAACTAATAAATAGCTAATAGCAATCACGTTAAGGTTATCACTGAACCAAAGGAATGGCCATGAACAAATGCTGAATTTTGCAGTCAGAATGTTGGTTCTGTTCTTGAGAAGCCGTTTTTTCCCTAGCTGCATCACAAAATTAATCCTTTCAGTCCCAAATGAATTTGGTTAACCAAACAACGTCTGGAGCATGTTTACATATTATTTGAACTCAAACAAACATCTTTTGCGAAAAAGAATGAAAAATCGTAACAAAAGAAAAATTAAAACGAAAAAATTGCAAATATATTGAATACGTACTCTCGTATGAGAAATAAATTTCGAAAATCTGTTTTCAAAAAGTTATGTTAAAAAAACAGTTGTACGGTTAAATGTTCTCGTATGGCCACAAATTTTCTTGAGAGAGAAATGCCATTTCCCCTGTTTGCATTACTGGTTAAAATCATATCTATCTATGAAACGCGAAAATTTTCATCGTTCATTTATATAAATGTATGTTATTAAATATAGCCGTCCCGTGGCTAAGTGGGTCGGGGGTGGTTGGTCGGTAGAGAGCCAGGCTCGTAATCTGTAGTTCCCAGATTCGAGTCCCAGCTTGGTCAGCGTTGAGATTTATCTCCGCAAATTTTCCCCGCCCTGCCCGCGGTCAGTAGGGGACACCGATGGGCTTGGAAAGGCCACCGTCCGTCTGATGGGATGTTAAGTGGCCCCGTGTGCGGGAGTCATACCCTGTGCACGTTAAAGAACACGCTGGATGGCCTTGACGGGAGGCTACCATCTGTCTCCCAACAGCTGTTCCGGTGGGTCCCCTCCCCCAACCTTCTCTGTGTCTTCGGGGTACATGTGACCTGGTCATTTAGCCCATGGTGTGCAAAAAGGTGCCGCTCATGGGTGAAACAACCAACCCGTGGCGAAGTGGTTAGCGACTGGGTCAAGCCTAGACTAGCCTTTTCTGCTGTCCCGTAATCATCACGGACCTTATATTACAGCGTATAAAACTGACAGGCTTTTTTATCAGACCTCTGTGGCTATCAGCTGGTTGAGGAGGTATATTAATATAAACTGCATTTTTAAAAACTAATAAATAGCACCAAAATCACAAAGTTAAACAATATTTAAAACATTTAAATTTCTTTATTACAGATTTTTTTTTTCTCATAAAGGATTAAAATATTTCTTCACAAATTTCCTTTTAAGACCCAGGTGGAAGAATCTTTTTAAACGTTACATTATTATCCCTATCGCATTGAAATTCTCTGTCGGAGTGACTTGCCATTTATAGCCGTTATTGCTTCACAACCACAGAGAAGCATTCAATGTAAAAGGATAAATTTGACATAGAAATGTTATTGCGAGTGCAAATGGAATATTGCTGAACATATAAATATCAAGTTGATGACAGTAAGGTGACATTTTGTCTCGAAACGATAACTTGTCCCACAGATAGGGAAAAAAAAAGGTTTATTTAAAAGACGTAATAAAAGCTAGTATAGTAATGGATGTCACAGATTTAAAGAAAGTCGAGGTGTTGTATACAATGTGTTGCAAAATTTTACATTAGAAACGTTTTCAGAGTGTGGCAAAAAATAAACACAAAAGGAGAAACCTAAGAAAACCGGTTCCTTTTGCATAGAAAAAAAAAAGGCCTACAAATAAAACCAAATTAAGTGTGACAATGTTGTTCCAGTTTTCATTGGGCGCAGATTTCTGCCTTCGTCCTTATTAAAGTGTTCATAATGGCATAAATTTTTTAAAAGTGTGGGTCGTTTTACCTCTGAGCGGCACTTTTTTGCACACAATGGGCTAAATGGACAGATCACAAGGACCCAAGAAGATTGGGAGAGGGGACTCACTGGACAGCTGTTGGGAAACAGATGGCAGCCTCCCGTCAAGGCCCTCTCTCTATATATATATATGGTATAGTATGTTCTTTAACATGCACAGGCTGTGGCTTTGGGTTGGGTTGTTTTACCTCTGAGCGGCACTTTTTTGCACACCATATGCTAAATGGCCAGGTCACAGGGACCCCGAAGTCTCAGAGAAGGTTGGGGGAGGGGACCCACTGGAACAGCTGTTGGGAGACAGATGGTAGCCTCCCGTCAAGGCCATCCAGCGTGTTCTTTAACGTGCACAGGGTATGGCTCTCCCGTACACGGGGCCACGGCTTAACGTCCCATCCGACGGACGGCGGCCTTTCCAAGCCCATCGGTGTCCCCTACTGACCGTGGGCAGGGCGGGACAGGCTGTGGCTCTCTCCCGCACAAGGGTTCACGGCTTTACGTCCCATCCGACGGAAGGCGACCTTTGCAAGTCCATCAGTATCCTCTACTGACCGAGAACAAGGCGGGATGTTTTGAGGGCAAATCTCAACGCTGGCATAGATAGGTTGGGTTGTTTTACTTCTGAGTGGCACTTTTTTGCACACCATGGGCTAAATGGCCAGGTCACACGGACCGCGTAGGCTCAGAGAAGGTTGGGGGAGGGGACCCACTGGAACAGCTGTTGGGAGACAGATGGTAGCCTCCCGTCAAGGCCATCCAGCGTGTTCTTTAACGTGCACAGGGTATGGCTCTCCCGCACACGGGGACACGGCTTAACGTCCCATCCGACGGACGGCGGCCTTTCCAAGCCCATCGGTGTCCCCTACTGACCGTGGGCAGGGCAGGGAATTTTGCGGAGATAAATCTCAACGCTAACCCAGCTGGGACTCGAACCTGGGAATTACAGATTACGAGCCTGGCGCGCTACCGACTGAGCTATCCCCGCCGCGCCTAGCTAGGACTCGAACCACTCCCGCCCCGCCTAGCTAGGACTCGAACCACTCCCGTCCCTAACTATGGACGATATCGTCCTCATTTCAATTTTGAGGACTTTTGTCATTAAAGAGTAACATGTTTTTTGGTATATTTCGTCAGCTAACGTGAACAAAATATTAATTTTTGTTCAATAATTGTCTTTTGTGTCTATTCCTTCCTACGACAGAGTTAACAAAAATCTTGAAGCCGAAAAAGTTCGGGAAAAAGAAAATTACATTTTTATCCGCTCACCCGGAGATAAGTCGCTGCTGTCAATATTATTTAAAATTTGTAAATATTCACTTGAATAGATTTCCTGCATTCATCTAAAGTTGACATTTTTCACCTTTAGGACCATGTAACGGTAGAAATTCAATTATTCAGGAAATATGAATTATAAATATCTGTCCAAACTCAAAAAAATTCATCTATTAAAAATTTTCGGAGGAAAATCGAACGGGACTCGATCGTGATCAGAGACAGGTACATTTTCTTCGAAGCAGAGAACAGAAAAATGTTTTTAAGTGACACAGGCCAGCACGAAGTAGTCACTAAAAAGTAAAAAAAAAAATACTATCTTTTTATGTGTACTTAAATCAAAATGTGCTAATGATGATGAAAGCACATATTGAATAATACGAAATCAATAATAATAATTTAATAAACTTCAAAGAAAGCTTATAGGGCGGCCAAACTGGTTTCTCATACCAACTAATTCAAAAGCCGACGTCCTAATCTGCCTTTGAAGTTAATACAAATTCAGTGATTTCATCACTGGCATATATATGAATTGAAAAATTATAATTTTCGTTTTTTTTCATTTTTCAATTTATATATTTTATTATCTTTACACCTGGGCTTGTGAATGTTTTTTGTCTTTATTTCTATCTCACAAAAGCGATTGCAAATTTGCGGAGGCTTATCTTAACGTGTGAAAAGAGGCGCGTGGTTGAAAGGAATATTTTACCGGTTGGACAATATTGTGTATACAATTAGCTGAACTTTCCAAGCCCACTGGCCTCGCCGAGGGCTTGGTTCTTTTACCTCTGGGAGGCACTTTCTGCCTTCTTTAACGTGCACAGTGTTTCACTTTTGCATGTGTTTCACTTTTTTACCTTCTTTAACGTGCACAGGGTATGGCTCTCCCGCACACGGGGTCACGGCTTAACGTCCCATCCGACGGACGGTGGCCTTTCAAGCCCATTGGTGTCCTTTACTGACAGTGGGCAGGGCGCGGAATTTTGCGGAGATAAATCTCAACGCTGACCCAGCTGGGACTCGAACCTGAGAACTGCAGATTACGAGCCTGGCGCGCTACCGACTGAGCCACCCCGGTCGAGGGCAGGAGGGATCAGGGAGAAACCACACAAAATATTAATAGTTCGAATTTCCACTGTCAGAGGGTACTGAATGTGTAAAATAACTAGAAGAACGCATATCGCCTCTCGCGCATATGAGAATCTCGTTTACAAAGAGAATGAAGTTTTTTCTCTACCTAGTCCGTCCCGTGGCCGAGTGGTTAGCACGCTTGGCTACTGATCTAAGGGACCTGGGTTCGAGCCCCTGATTAGGCATGGATGTGTGTGTCGTTTTTCTGCTGAGTTCCTGCCATCCTCACAGATCTCCTGCTGCGGCATATAAACTGACAGGTTCCTGTCAGACCTCTGTGGCAAGCAGCTGCTTGAGGGGGGTATTTATTTTTTATTTTTACTTTCTCATTCCTTAAAAGTTTTAATCATGGATGTTCGTTCTATTTTTCTGCTGAGATCGCGTCATCCTCATGGACCTACTACTATGGCGTATAAAGTAGATATATATAAAAAAAAAACACAAATAAATATGTAATGCAGAAAATTCATTTTTATTTTCGGATCACTTAATTAAAATCTGTTCATTGCAGGCTCCTGTCAGAACTCTGTGGCAAACAGCTGCTTGAGGGGTTATTTTAATATATGATGGGGGAAAATGCACATAGTAGCATTTATTATTAATTATACAATATAAAAAGGATTTGTCTTTTAGTTGTTTAGTTAAAAAAGTTGCTTCTCCTCTAAATCCCACTCCTCTAAAATTGTGGGCAGAAATTGTCGGTGGAATTTCTACCATAAACAGATCACTTGAAATATTCGTTAAAAGTTTTTGCCGTTTGGATGTTTATTGATCTCTAATAATAAAACTACCTTTGAAAATGCGAATTATATTTCATTAGTATCCACTAAAAAAGATTTCCAATTATCTCTTAAAACCAACCGTTCCCTACCTACCTTGGGCGAGGGTCATTGTTGTCAATGGAATCTTCAAGACTAACGTTCCACGACCAAAATTTCAAATTTAACAGCACAACTAAATCGTTTAAATATTCGTTTTAAATTTTGGGATTTTTTTTTTCACCGTTAGAGGACGCAATTATAGCTTTTTGGGAGATTCGGAAAATGCAAATTGTAATATTTCGTCAATATTTGTCCAATCCAAGAAGAAATTTTAATTTCTCTCTAAAACATACAATTTTCTGTTAAAACCCAAAAAGTTGCATCCCCCCCCCTGGTTGTAAAGGGTCAAGTGATTATTTTCAATGGTAATTTCGTAACCTACGCATTTCAAATTTTTTACGTAACTACATACATCGTTTGGAATATTCGTTTGATATTCTGGAATCTAACCTTTTCCACCATTAGAGGGCGCAGTTATAACTTTTGGGAATTTCGAAAAATGTAAATCGTAATATTTCACGAATAGGTGGTATCCATCAGAAAAAGAATTTTTTTATTTATCTAAACAAAAAAGTTCGATGTTTACAGAAGGACAAAGCGAAATTATTATCTCTTAAAAAATGCCCAAAATTTCCTCTTTAGCCGTTTTCTAATGTGCTTCCAATCGTGAGCACAGATATCTGTATCAAATATTACCCTACCCTTTTTCCAGATTCCATAAGTATCCGTGCAATATTCTGCTTTGCAAGCGAAACAATCCCGAGCGACGACAAAACATGGCGTCCAATTTTGAGATGGTCAACCTCTACCTATATAGGGCCTCTACAACAGCATCTCTATGATTATGTACAGTCGATCAAAAAAATATCCGAAAATGGCCGAGTGGTTAGCGCGCTTGGCTACTGATCTCAGGGACCTGGGTTCGAGCCCCGGATAAGGCATGGATGTGTGGGTTGTTTTTCTGCTGAGGTCCTGCCATCTTCACAGACCTTCTACTATGGCATATAAACTGACAGGCTCCTGTCAGACCTCTGTGGCAAGCAGCTGCTTGAAGGGGTATTTATTTTTTTATTTATTTATGGTTAATTACAGAATTCAGAAAAAATATCTGACAACTATAACGAAGGCACAGTTTGGACTCGAACCTGGAATCATCAGATTACAAGCCTGGCGTGCCAGAGACTGTGACAAATCTTGTCTCACCTATATTGGGGTTCGGACAGGCAGATTTTAGGATTATCGTTTTGAGAATCGTCATAATATGGTAATTCTATGATTAGCACAAAATGTTACATGGGATTTTTCTATCTCTGGTTGAAATATAATTTTGTCTTTTATATTTCAACCAGAGATAACTGCTTTTACTTTAAAAACTGCTTTTACAGCTTTTTAATACTGAAATTTTAAATTTTGCACTATGTCTCATGGACAGATTTCTTTCTATGAAATTTTCTCATCGACAGATTTCCTTCTATAAATGAAACTTTGCCCCTTTATTCGTCACATTAACCTGTTCCCACTCAAGAAAAAGGAAAAAAATATATCCCGTTAAATGCCAAGTGTGACCGAAAATACTGTAACGTGTTTCCCGTTTTACGAAAAAAAAACCGACTGTCGTAAGAATATAATTTTTTTTAAGAGCTGGAAACTAATTCTCTTTTGTCAAAAAAAAACGGTATTTACTGTTTCAATTATCTAGTACCTCCCAGATAATTCATACAATTAAAAATAAATTAAAAACTACGAACTTTTATACACCTGGTTAGTGAGCTTGACTATTGATCTAAGGGACCTGGGTTCGAGCCCCGGGTAAGGCATGGATGCATGTGTCGTTTTTCTGCTGAGGTCCCGACATCCTCTCAGACCTTCTACTATGGCATATAAACTGACACGCTCCTGTCAAACCTCTGTTGCAAGCAGCTGCTTGAGGGGGTATTTATTTATATAAAATAATTGCAACTGTACTTAATTCTTTAACGCATATATGCTTATCACAAACAAATAAAAATAGTCTCTTAAGCAGCTGCTTGATGCAGAGGTTTGACAGGAGCGTGTCAGTTTATATGCTGTCAGTTTAATAAATAAGCCGTAGTAGAAGGTCTGTGAGGATAGCGGGACATCAACAGAAAATAACGCAAACATCCATGCCTCACATGGACTCGAACCCAGGTCCCTTAGATCAGTAGGAAAGCGCGCAAAGTTAAATATTCATGAAGGAATATTTCGACTATTAATTTATAAAAAAAGTTAATTTACTTCCCGATAGCAATCCCGTACATCACTACAAAAAACGTTACTGACAAAACATCTGAATTTGCTGCCGTAAAGGTTGCAGCATCATTTCAAATATAAACACTAATCGAAATTTTTTATAGCTTCAAATAAAAAACGAATCCATGCCTCTTCTCCGAATTTGTTGCCAATAAATATGCATGTGTGAATGAACGGCACGTGTGAATGAACAAAATAAAGAATGAAGTCTAATTTACGTTTCTGAAATAATGTTAGTTTTCATCTAAAATGTTAAAGCAGAACCTTCACTCTCTTCTAAGATGTTCAAAATTAAACAATAAAAAAGACAATAACAAACGTCTATAGCGGCAGACACAAAAGAACTCAACTCAACATGAGCAACATCTGGGACATTATAAAATTTACGTGTCTTGATAAAATACAATATTTAATGCTTTCTGCGATTTTTTAAGTTAATAACGGTAATTTACACACTGTAATATTTCCCGTCGCTGAGTGGTTAGCGCGCTGATCTAAGGGACCTGGGTTCGAGCCCTGCTGAGGTCCTGCCATCCTCATAGACCTTATACTATGGAATATAAACTGACAGGCTCCTGTCAGACATCTGTGGCAAGCAGCTGCTTGAGGGGGTATTTTTTTTTTAAATATTTATTTCTACTCCAGATTCAGAAATATTTCGTACATGTAAAAAAAACACAATTTCCATCTTTATGAAATTTCGTTTATTCATAGCTCCCTTTAGCATAACTGAAGTTATTTTCCAGTGCCAACCTTATTACCTCTGAGCAGCACTTTTTTGCCCACCATGGGCTAAATGGCCAGGTCACATGGACCCCGAAAGCTCAGAAGGTTGGGGGATGGGACCCATTGGAACAGCTGTTGGGAGACAGATGGTAGCCTCTCGTCAAGGCCATCCAGCGTGTTCTTTAACGTGCACAGGGTATGGCTCTCTCTCGCACACGGGGGTCACGGCTTAACGTCCCATCCGACGGACGGCGGCCTTTCCAAGCCCATCGGTGTCCCCTAGTGACCGTGGGCAGGGCGGGGAATTTTGCGGAGATAAATCTCAACGCCAACCCATCTGGGTTGTTTGGGTTGTTTTACCTCTGAGCGGCACTTTTTTGCACACCATGGGCTAAATGGTCAGGTCAAAGGATCCCGAAAGCTCAGAGAAGGTTGGGGGAGGGGACCCACTGATACAGCTGTTGGGAGACAGATGGTAGCTTCCCGTCAAGGCCTTCTTTAACGTGCACAGGGTATGGCTCTCCCGCACACGGGGTCACGGCTTAACGTCCCATCCGACGGACGGTGGCCTTTACAAGCCCATTGGTATCCCTTACTGACAGTGGGCAGGGCGCAGAATTTTGCGGAGATAAATCTCAACGCTGACCCAGCTGGGACTCGAACCTGGGAACTACAACCCATCTGGGACTCGAACCTGGGAATTGCAGATTACGAGCCTGGCGTGCTACCGACTGAGCCACCCCCGCCCCTCTCTTCTCGGTATTTCTTATTTAGGATGCAATGCAGTAAACAAGTGCTTTCTAGAGCAGCAAGCTTCGCTTCACCTCTGACCTGCACAACACCGTATGAAGATTGGGTTGTTTTACCTCTGAGCGGCACTTTTTTGCACACCATGGGCTAAATGGCCAGGTCACATGGACTCCGAAGGCTCAGAGAAGGTTGGGGGAGGGGACCCACTGGAACAGCTGTTGGGAGACAGATGGTAGCCTCCCGTCAAGGCCATCTAGCGTGTTCTTTTTAACGTGCACAGGGTATGGCTCTCCCGCACACGGGGTCACGGCTTAACGTCCCATCCGACGGACGGCGGCCTTTCCAAGCCCATCGGTGTCCCCTACTGACCTGCACAACACCGTATGAAGAAGGTTAGCATTGTGCGAAGGAAGGCAATTTCTACCCCCCTCGGCAGGCAATTTTTGGAAAGCTCATAGTAACAGAAAATACTTGTTAAGAATTACTAATCGCATTTCATTTCAAGGAAGTTTTTTGCAAGAGAAAAATATTACAACTAAATGCAATTACTTATTCCTACATTGTCCTAATCAAACAAGATGGTTGGATTTCGAAATAAAAACAAATGGCAGAATCTAGCTAAATTTCTAAAACGTCATCTCCTCTTTATTAAGAAGCCGAGCAATAAAGAGGTCTGAAGAAAAATATCTTCTACAAAAAAAAAAAATCAGAATTTTTAATGCTCTAAAAAATGCTTCTGTGATGACAACTATGACTGTCGCCTACTCGTAAGGAACAAAAAAAAAAATTGATTTGGTAAACAAGTGTGGACATTAATGACTCCGACCACAAAATGTCAGAACTAACAATGACAACTGCGTTTGGCAGCAAAAGAACAAGAACCACACTCTTCCAAAAAGGAATTATTGGACATTTGAAGTCTCTTAAAGCGTCACTTCGATAAATTTTATTCACTTGACAGATGAAAAATCAGATTTTTATCTGCAGGTAGGACTTGAACGATTCGAGATAAATAAGAAAAAATAATTCCCGGTATTTGGGTCAGGGAAATAAAATCGGAATATAAAGAAGTCCAACAGCAGTCGTTACATACATCTATTGCCACCACAGCGGCGTCTTCACCAAAATGCGCGCGTCGCCTGCATTCTTGCCGCTTACCATAAGCTCCAATATGGAGTTCGCCTGAGCACAATACAATGAAAATGAAACGAGACGTCGACAGACAATGCATGCGATCCATGCGCGAGGTGCGGGCACATTCTATGACGAGCAACGAGAAGAGAGAGGAAGGAGAGAGGGATGGAGCAGGCCTGGAGGGGGGGTGGCGTGGCAGCAGAGGAAACTGCTACACGCCTGCCATGCCGCCGCCAATGCTGCGCTCACGGAGCTGAGAGTAGAGGAAAAACAACCCTGTTCTGCCAGTTCTTTGCCCTTGAGGGAGGCAAGCCGTGTTAGCCCACACGTCTCAGTGGGGGCCAAATGTCACAGAGCGGGAAGACAAGACAGACGGACGCAGCACGCTGCGGGAACGCCTCCAGATACCGCGAGACGCTAGCTGCCCGCCGCCATGCACGACGCCACAAAGGTTTTTGCTTAAGAATTTTGAGCGCAGGTACTTTCGCTTGACACAGACGGTTCCGTTTGCCGCGGGTGCGTGCCAATATTCGATGACTCACAGTTTTACTCAGTTTGGTGAAAACTGAGCGTCGGGGGAAAATCACGGACTATTCCATCATATGTGGGCGGGATTCGATATAACTCTTTCGCTTACCACGACCAAATAAAAGTTTTCTTTTTCCTTTCATTTGGTCGTGGTCAACGAAACGAAAAATACACAAACCGAAAACGACAAACTGGTCATCGAATTTATTATTTACAAACAATATTTGGCACCTGAAAATGTTTTTCTACTTGCCTTCATGTAGCATACTAAACAGCTTAATTATAAATTCTAAATAAAACCAATGTTAAAAAGACTGCAACATTTCATTATCCACATAAAAAAAACATCAAACTTACATTCATTACTAAACGAGACTAAAAACAAGTGTAAAATGCCTAGTGCCACTTACAATGAATTTATTAAATCTCCCATCATGCCTCATTAAACTCTTAATTACTAATCAATATGAACCGTTAATTTCTTCACATGTCAACTTGTAATTTATTTCCGTTAAGGAGAATACATTTAGAATCAAGGTAAAGAATCTTACGCTGCTAAACTATTCGGAATTCCTAAACTAATTCTTTGAGCATTTTGATATAGCAAATATACTTTAAATAGAGTACTACTGCAATACTAATACAGCACAAAACAAAATTCCGACGAAGGAAGATAATGGACAGGTGATTTGATTTATTCAAAAAGTCTTTAAAAGGTCCAACAATTGATGAAAATAAGTTTTAAAATAGTTTCAAAGTCATATACATAACATTCATTCATTTTTCAATAAAATACTTTCTTTTTTGTAACTGAGTAAATATTAGGATAGTTTCCCTTGGTTGGAATAGTTTAATTTGTTTGTAATAATTCCAAAACAAATTGTTTGTTAATACGAAAAAAAGAGTTCTTCAAGAGCCTCAGAATGAGTGTTAAAAAAAAAGAATAAAAAATGCATCAGATGAGTTGGGCCGCTCTCCTTCTATGATTTGCCATTTAAGGATTTTTGCTACCCATCTAGTGCAGACGATACGGTGACTGTTCAGAACTGCAAAGAAATTCCTTGTTCCGTCGGTGGAAAGTAAAAAAATATCCTCTTAATCAGCTGCTTGCCACAGAGGTCTAACAGGAGCCTGTTAGTTTAATACGCAACAGAGAAAAGTCTGTGAGGACGGCGGGACCTCAGCAGAAAGTCAACACAACATCCATGCTGGGTTCGAACCCAAGTACCGTTGATCAGTAGCCAAGTGCGCAAATCACTACAAAATTATTAATCAATTAATCCCTTACTTCTGAAACAAATTTTTTTCGAGAAAATGATAGTGAAGAATAAATTAAGGAATTTAATTTGATTCAGTTCTTTCATACCTTCGATTCTCATTTTTTTTTTTTGGAAAATCTGGGCATGTACAGTCGCTCAAAAAAGTATTCGAACATTATGGTTGATTACAGAATTCAGAAAAAATATCTGGCAACGATTTTAGAAATTAGTGATCTGGCTTACTAATTTCTAAAAAAAAATCGTTGCCAGATATTTTTTCTGAATTCTGTAATCAACCAGTGTTTGGATATTTTTTTGAGCGACTGTATATTGTTTTTTTTAAAGATACGTCTAAATAGCATGTTAACAAATCTAAACTGAATTGAAATACGTGAAACACCAAAGCCCGCATGCCTGATACCTATGCCAATTAAACAAGCTCAAAGATCCAATATTGCGAAAATGAATGTTTTAGGGAAGTTAACGCAATATTCAAAAACTGCAGACTTCAACTTTGTGGTATCATTATTTTGTTTTCTAACTGCTACATTTATTTTTATTCCGAGTTACATATCGCCAAGTAAGAATCTTAAAAATTTCTCTCTAAAGAAACTTTATCTATGGGTGTAAACAGTAAGGAAATATTGGTATTGTTAAATACTGCGTAAATGAACTTTCCTTTAATTCGATTATGTAAACAGATTTAAACAATTCATAGCCTTCCTCTTTGGCTTGACTTAGGTCAATGACCTTGCTTCGAGTGATGATCCGTTAGATCATCGAGGCCGCAGAAAACGGTTGCTTCTCCCCTGGGTCTCATAGTGCGATGGCAGATACTGGGAGTTTTTTTTTTGTTAAAAAATTACAGATTTCTAATAAGATAAAGGGAACCACGTTGTAAGATTTGGTTGTCAATTGACTGTTGTCCGCTGGGGGGAATACATGTGAGTCTAGGGATCATTGAGACATACAAATTAGTCTTCAGCATTAAAATTCTCTTACATTATTATTTCAAACAGAAAGAAATTTACAGAATTATTTCAAACATAAAGAAATTACTAATAAATTTTCAGGGCTTACATTAATTTCCGATTTTGATCATTACAAAAATTTCTATTATTAATTTCTGCTACTATCACATATTCCTCCCCACTGGAGCGGATTACGATCGAAAAATGTACCGTTAATCTGATAGTATTTGTTATTCATGAAAAAAAAAATGAACTCTAGATTAAACAGTCAGTTATTTATCACTAAACTATCCAGCCGATGAATACAAATTATCCCTGTGCTACCATAAAAAATAAATTGGGCTACTTCAAGCCCAAACTTCATCATCATCCTCGAGTTTAAAACGTTTTTCAATCTAAATGCTTTTCGAATTCAATGTCATTCTTCTTAAGACCAATCACTCACAGATCTCTGTGGCGGAAAGTTGCTCGAGACATATTTTTTACGCTCTTCTAAGCTTTTCATGCAAAAAAAATGCAAAAAGCTAATAGCCGAACAAATAAAACACACCTCTATTACATACTGCAAAAGAGAAATACGAATTATTCTTGGTGTTAAAATGTATTGTCAAATCTACTTCTGGCCGTCGGGATAAGGATTATCTAAAAAAACAGAATGGAGTAATTATCAAACTGTATGGAAGGTCAAAGCCAATGAAAATAAGTTAAAATACTTGTTTTCATTCGAGAAATTTATTAGCGATTTACGAAAAAGAACAATCTTACATGAATAGACGTACTTCCCAAATTAATTTTTATCTCCAACTCTTGAAATGTTTAGGGAACCGATATTGCAACAAACAATTTTTAAAATTTTTTACATCATAATTAAATATGTAGACATATATCTAAACGGTATTCAATAACTCATAAGTCACTATAAAGTTCTGTACATTCATATAGATTTATAAATAAACACTGTCTATGCAATCTCCCTGAAATCTCCTTATGCATTATTGGTAATGAATGCTTTTGCTGTTGACTAAGAAATGCAGAGAATAAGTGAATATTTTTTTTTCTCTACATTTTGAATAAATAACTAGCATAGGTGCAACAAATTTAATAAACATACTTTCACGTTGCGCGAATACAATATTCTGATGTCTCTTTTCAAACTCTTCTTATACACAAAACAATCTCAAACGATTTTTAAACTTCAATCTTTTATGGTTATACAGATTTTATAAACGGCGCTCAAATATAAAGCCATAAATCTTACCTTAAATAACTTACCGTTGTAAACGTCACTGCATATGAAACGTATAACTGTTCATAGTTTAATCCATAAAAATTAACTAATGAACAGCCATTCTGAATACCAAACGCTTTAATATTACACAACGCGCGTGAAACTTATTTTACCTTGTAGCCAATTCAAACGACGAGAAAGGAAAGCTTTGCAGCCTTTGGGCGCACAGATGTCCTCACTGTGACCCTACTTCTAAAAGGTCCGCACGCACAGAATCTAGACAGCCCGTTGCTTTACTTCAACTGTAGTCCGGACGTTGAAGACCTAGTACCCCCACCCCCTAACCCGTATTCCCCGCAAGTTCCCCCTCCCCGTCACCTCTTGAAGAGCAGAACTCGCCTGGGGTCTATTTAAGGGGGTACAGGCAATTCCAGGCCTCTGGAATCTTCCCACCCGAGTCACGCAGTGCAGGACAGCAACGGACGTGCTTGGGCAGCGTTATGCTGTTTTCCCCATCTATACCCACCCCACTTCTTTCTGAAGGTTGCCGGGACTTGCCCACCCAGGCTTCTCCACAACACTATAGATAAGGAGGGAGAACCGGCTATTGCATAGCCCCCAGTAATGATTCGGGTGACACTGGTTTACTGCATCGAGGGTCCAGTTCCTCAACGAACGCTGAACAATAGGAAGATTTTTTCTTCCCGTATGTGAAAAGTGAACATTTGATCCGAGTATAATGTTTGAAATCGCCCTTCTTGAATTCAATTAATCAACTTGTAACGGCAGATAAAAGAATAAGGGTATTTCACGAAATGCGGTAGAAAAAATAATGGAACGGGTTAGAGCTTCTTTGTCTGCTTTAGGTTTAACGGATCAAAGAACTGGCGGAGTGAAGAAAATGGGCTGAATTAACAGAGCAACAGATAATTAAGATAAATATTAAAAGTCGATTTTTTTTTCTGTTACACTAATTCATGAAGCAAAGGTATGTTTTAGCAAGTACACCCAATTCTGTTTTTACACGGTCGATAGGTTCCCGAAAAAAACTTGTAAAAAAAAATACAGTACATATGAAAAATTAGAAGATTGGTTCCAGAACTGAAAACTCAGTACAAATAATAAGTTGCTTTCAAAGAAATCATATCAAAATCTTTAATTAAATCTTTATTTGATTTTTATTCATTTAAATACATTTTTTATTTTATAAACTTATAAAGACAATTATATGTATATATATAAAGTAAATTATTCTTCACAAAGAAAATAATATGTCACTAATCCATTTAATAAATTTATATTACGCACACAAGACTAACGTATGTATTTAAGATAAAATTGAGCGGAAATCCCGGTATTCCGAATGAAGTAGGTTTTATACAATTTTTTCATAAATAGAGAATAAAATAGGGAAAACTTGTTGTATAGTAGTTATATTGGGAATTTTAGTGCACAAAATGTGTATCTATAGTACATTTTCAAGGTTAAAACTACTTCGAAAAATGTGACCATAAAAGCGCCATCTTTGTTATAAATGTAAATTCTAGGAATTTTTTCTTGCATAGAATATTTTTTCAGAATTTAAATGGAGTTTTTTAAAAAGGCGCCATTTGAAACGTATCAGATCCAAATAAATCGTTTAAAAAGAGAATTGGAATTTTTTTCTAAACAGTGTTAAATCAAAATCGTGTAAAAACAGAATTGGGTGTATTTAGATTCAAAATATTGCGAAGATTGAAATATAGTTGTGTACCACAAAACAATATTCAATCAGATGCTTGCCACAAAGATCTGAAAGGAACATGTCAGTATAACTATAATTTTATCTAATCTATACAAGGGGTACGCCAGATACATGCACATTTCCAGGGGGTACGTGAAGCATAAAAGGTTGAGAACCACTGATATGTATGTCTTATTTTATTCCCATTGTTATACTATAACTATAGTTTTATCTATCTATACAAGGGGTACGCCAGTTACATACACATTTCCAGGGGGTACGTGAAGCATAAAAGGTTGAGAACCACTGATATGTATGTCTTATTTTATTCCCATTGTTATACTATAACTATAGTTTTATCTATCTATACAATGGGTACGCCAGTTACATACACATTTCCAGGGGGTACGTGAAGCATTAAAGGTTGAGAACCACTGATATATATGTTTCATTTTATTCCCATTGTTATACTATAACTATTGTTTTATCTATCTATACAAGGGGTACGCCAGTTACATACACATTTCCAGGGGGTACGTGAAGCATTAAAGGTTGAGAACCACTGATATATATGTTTTATTTTATTCCCATTGTTATACTATAACTATAGTTTTATTTATCTATACAAGGGGTACGCCAGTTACATACACATTTCCAGGGGGTACGTGAAGCATTAAAGGTTGAGAACCACTGATATATATGTTTCATTTTATTCCCATTGTTATACTATAACTATTGTTTTATCTATCTATACAAGGGGTACGCCAGTTACATACACATTTCCAGGGGGTACGTGAAGCATTAAAGGTTGAGAACCACTGATATATATGTTTCATTTTATTCCCATTGTTATACTATAACTATAGTTTTATTTATCTATACAAGGGGTACGCCAGTTACATACACATTTCCAGGGGGTACGTGAAGCATAAAAGGTTGAGAACCACTGATATATATGTTTTATTTTATTCCCATTGTTATACTATAACTATAGTTTTATTTATCTATACAAGGGGTACGCCAGTTACATACACATTTCCAGGGGGTACGTGAAGCATAAAAGGTTGAGAACCACTGATATATATGTTTTATTTTATTCCCATTGTTATACTATAACTATAGTTTTATCTATCTATACAAGGGGTACGCCAGTTACATACACATTTCCAGGGGGTACGTGAAGCATTAAAGGTTGAGAACCACTGATATATATGTTTTATTTTATTCCCATTGTTATACTATAACTATAGTTTTATTTATCTATACAAGGGGTACGCCAGTTACATACACATTTCCAGGGGGTACGTGAAGCATTAAAGGTTGAGAACCACTGATATATATGTTTTATTTTATTCCCATTGTTATACTATAACTATAGTTTTATTTATCTATACAAGGGGTACGCCAGTTACATACACATTTCCAGGGGGTACGTGAAGCATTAAAGGTTGAGAACCACTGATATATATGTTTTATTTTATTCCCATTGTTATACTATAACTATAGTTTTATCTATCTATACAAGGGGTACGCCAGTTACATACACATTTCCAGGGGGTACGTGAAGCATTAAAGGTTGAGAACCACTGATATATATGTTTTATTTTATTCCCATTGTTATACTATAACTATAGTTTTATCTATCTATACAAGGGGTACGCCAGTTACATACACATTTCCAGGGGGTACGTGAAGCATTAAAGGTTGAGAACCACTGATATATATGTTTTATTTTATTCCCATTGTTATACTATAACTATAGTTTTATCTATCTATACAAGGGGTACGCCAGTTACATACACATTTCCAGGGGGTACGTGAAGCATTAAAGGTTGAGAACCACTGATATATATGTTTTATTTTATTCCCATTGTTATACTATAACTATAGTTTTATCTATCTATACAAGGGGTACGCCAGTTACATACACATTTCCAGGGGGTACGTGAAGCATTAAAGGTTGAGAACCACTGATATATATGTTTTATTTTATTCCCATTGTTATACTATAACTATAGTTTTATCTATCTATACAAGGGGTACGCCAGTTACATACACATTTCCAGGGGGTACGTGAAGCATTAAAGTTTGAGAACCACTGTCCTAGAGCATTATACTTTGTGCTAAGCACGAATAATGAAAAGTGTTCTAATAACAACAGATCTTCATGGCAGCAGAGGCATTTTCATAAGATACTTCTTTCACAAATCAGCAACATTTTTTACGATGTGAAACTGCAAGCCCATTTAAAAACGCTAACAACCGTCTAATAATTACTCGAACTCTATGTTTATGGACGACATGGTGGCTTCACGTAACCTCTGAAGCAATTAAAAGATAACATCAGTGGACAATGAAAACTGAATGTAAACACGTAATGATGCTAATCGGGCACAAAACTGTCGGAGCATTGATCCTTGATAGCTATATTGTGAGCAGAATCAGTCAATAACACGCCATATTAAATGAAACAGAGTAAGAGTTGGGTTGTTTTACCTCTGAGCGGCACTTTTTTGCACACCATGTGCTAATTGACCAGGTCACATGGGCCCCGAAGGCTCAGAGAACTTGGTTGACCCACTGGAACAGTTGTTGGAAGACAGATGGTAGCCTCCCGTGAAGGCCATCCAGCGTGTTCTTTAACGTGCACAGGGATGACTCTCTCGCACAGGAGGCTACGGCTTAACATCCCATCCGACAGACGGCGGCCTTTCCAAGTCCAGCTGTGTCCCCTACTGACCGTGGCCAGGGCGGGGAGATTTGCGGAGGTAAGTCTCAAACACTGACCCAGTTGGGACTCGAACCTGAGAATTACAGATTACGAGTATGGCGCGCTACCGGCTGAGCCACCTCTCCCGCCCCCTTCCTCACCACAGAGTAGCAAGTACTATCAATCGAACACAAAATTCTAACTGATTAATATCTCCAAACATTGTAATTTATAAAACAGATGAATTATCCATTTTGCAATACAAAGGACATCGTTGAAGCCTTTATCAAACACAAATGGCAGAATGATAAGAGCGGTGAGCACAAGCAGAGACCAAATGACACACAGAACGAATTAATGTGCCAAGTGAGTCATAATACCAAGAGAAATCTAATGGAGAGGAAAAGGGTGGGTAGGGGCAGACACCCAATAACACGAAGAGATTATGTGGTTCTTAAAAAAAAGAGTGTGCGCTTTGCAGTCGCACAACAGCAAATGAAACGGATATCAACAAGTTAACACCCAAAACAGGTTTCAGATAAGTGGGTGACGAAGGGATATTCTCTTCAAATAAGTACAGCTAAACAGGAAACTAGTACCTCCTGGTGTTTCATCCGCTTTAGATAATGTGCTATTACTACCTTATGCAGAGAGCTGATCTGTTGAACTGGCACTGACAAAGGACAAATCATGCTAACTTATCAAAAAAGATCGAAGATTTGGGTTGGGTTGTTTTACCTCTGAGCGGCACTTTTTTGCACACCATGGGCTAAACGGCCAGGTCACAAGGACCCCGAAGGCTCAGAGAAGGTTGGAGGAGGGGACCCACTGGAACAGCTGTTGGGAGACAGATGGTAGCCCCCCCGTCAAGGCCATCCAACGTGTTCTTTAACGTGCACAGGGTATGTCTCTCCCGCACACTGGGCCACGGTTGGGTTGTTTTACCTCTGAGCGGCACTTTTTTGCACACCATGGGCTAAATGGCCATGTCACAAGGATAACATACTTAAATGGCTGAAAATTAAGAGCCTGCAATATTTCCCTTAGTCGCTAATAACTAAGAGTATTTCAATATTAAGCGGTTTATTAATAACTCCAAAAAAGTTGAATTCTCTCAGAGGTGAAAAAAAGGACTCTAATTCGTGTAATTTGATGATAGGGTGGTTTTAATAATTATTCTAATAATTATTTTTGTATTAAGTTTTAACTGTTGTGTTATTTAGCCGTCCCATGGCAGAGTGGTTAGCACGCTTGGCTACTGATCTAAGGGACCTGGGTTTCGACCCCCGGGTTAAGGCATGGATGTATGTGTCGTTTTTTCTGCTGAGGTCCTGCCATCCTCTCAGATCTTCTACTATGGCATATAAACTGACAGGCTCCTGTCAGACCTCTGTGGCAAACAGCTGCTTGAGGGGATATTAATTTTTTTTATTATTATTTTAGCTGAATGTTAATCCCAGATAGTATTTACAAAACCACTGGCTTAAAAGTCATTTTGTATAAACTTAATTACAGTCGCTCAAAAAATAATCCGAACTCTGGTTGATTACAGAATTCAGAAAAAAGATATTTTTTTCTAAATTCTGTAATCAACCAGTGTTCGGATATTTTTTTGTGCGACTGTACATTAAAATTTAAGACAATCTTTTTATGAAAGTAAGAGTCTAAATTTGCACACATTCATCGTAAATCGAAACCTTTGATTTACAGAGCGACTAATCTTAAGGTTGTTTGTGATTTTATGGCGCAAGGGCACTAAGGCTACGATCTACGCCTTGATTAGAATGTTTTAAAACACATTTTAAAATTTCAATGTACTTATAATTTTACCCCTATGTTTACCGATGGGGCTTTTTCAAGTTCAGTAACTAAAAGTTCTGCAGATAACGGGAAAACCATAGCTTTATAGAACATCCTTTGTGTGTTTACTTCGCAATAATTTTCACTTAGCATTCATATTAATACATTAAATGAGTTTGTTAATGAATTTTCAAATGAAATCCAGAAATTCAACAATAATAACACTCCTTATAAAAAAATTCACGAGTCAACTGGAAAAAATTGAGCTGCGGCGGTTACAGGTGGACCCACAACCTGTTTCACTAAACAGACTCGAAAAAATGTAGGGTAACATTTGAATTACTGAACTAAACATACTGAAGCTTTTAAAATAATGAATTCAATGATTGGTTCAATTCTTCATCACTTCAGCGATTGATTCTTTTTCAGCCAAAGCTACACTTTTGCTCTCGTTTCATAAGCGAAATGTTTCGGCCACAAGAACCTCAGAGTTCTGCAGGTTGGGGGTTGAACAAGAACCTCAGAGTTCTGCAAGGGTTGTTGTTGTTTTACCTCTGAGCGGCACTTTTTTGCACACCATGAGCTAAATGGCCAGGTCACAAGGATCCCGAAGGCTCAGAAAAGGTTGGGGGAGGGAATCCATTGGGAACAGCTGTTGGGAGACAGACAGTAGCTTCTCGTCAAGGCCATCTGGCCTGTTCTTTAACGTGCACAGGGTATGGCTCTCCCAAACGCGGAGTCACGGTTTAACGTCCCATCCGACGGACGGCGGTTTTTCCAAGCCCATCGGTGTCCCCTCCTGACCGTGGGCAGGGCGGGGAATTTTCTAGAGATAAATCTCAACGCTGACCAGCTGGGACTTGAACCTGGGAACTGACAGATTACGAACCCGGCGCACTTCCGATTGAGCCACCCCCGCCCCTCTGCTGGGCAGCTTTCAAGAGCATCTAGCAATATTCTTTAAAGTGTACAGGGAATAACTTCAACACACGGCTACGGACCCGAGGAATGGTGACATTTTCAGCCCAATGACTACCCCCCCCCCACACACACACACACTTCTCATGGAGAAGCCGAAACAACACTGGCAAAGGTGATGACAAAAAAACCTTAGATGACACAAAATAAATTGTCCCACGCCCCCGTTCAAGAAAAAACCAAAACTTATCCACAAAATCTGACTGGATGAATACCAAGAGATAATTTACTGAGGCTTTGAATATTAGCCTAACATTTTTTCGATTTCTTGCCCAATTGCGTACGAGATAACGAAGTCTTCAGAACGTTGCATAACTGGTATTACGAGTATAAATTTCGAAAATTTTCTCCAAATTAATGTGCAAGAATAGCAGAGAATATTGTGGTGTGTGGCTCTGGTAGGCCTATTTTTAAGTACGAGAAAAATAATTCAAATTTTATTTCCAACAGCTATCGGCGAAATTTTAATTTCAATGGTAGTTAGCACGCTTGGCTACTGATCTAAGGGACCTGGGTTCGAGCCCCGGATTAGGCATGGATGTGTGTGTCGTTTTTCTGCTGAGGTCCTGCCATCCTCTCAGATCTACTGTGGCATATAAACTGACAGGCTCCTGTCAGACCTCTGTGGCAAGCAGCTGCTTGAGGGGGTATTTATTTTTATTTTATTATTATAGGTATCAAATCTTTCGATAATAAATTCAGGTGCGGTTACAAATTGCAATTTTCGTTAAAATTTTCCTTTAAAATGCTGATTACATGGATAAATGTGGCTTTGCGTAAAGAGCACGCGCAGCTCCGACTATTGTCGTTCCACAAGAATTCTTTCCCAGCCTCCATTCTGAAATGTAGACGGTCTTATTGGCTGAAACCTACGCACAGAAGCAGCTGTAACAACATTCATCATGCAGGTGATCAGTTTTCATCGTTTGCGACCTTTACGCGAAAGATTGGACAGCAGAGTTGTTTCCAATTATCCCAAGTGGATAAAACGGAGGAAGCTATCTCCAAGGCCTACATACCGTAGCAAACATGCCGTAGCCGATATAACGTGTATGTGGGTGGCAGCTGTACCTTTGTACTATTTCTACCCATAAGGAGACGGAAGATCACTTGATAGTGTGTCAGTGGGGCCAGATTAAACCGCTCGGGTGTCCTGGGCAAAGTTTATAAAAGTTTAGGTCTTTTCTCGATAGGAATGTCGTTAGTGGGGATTTCCCAAAATCGATCTCTGCCCCAACAGATAAAAGGAAGATAAAAATTTTCTCACTGAAATGTGTAAGACTACCAGTGAAATAGACCTAAATGTGTTAAAAATTCATATTTAAGTGGTTTTTATGTTGATACCATAAAGAATATTATGTGTGTTACTCCTACTCTGGTAAACAACGATAATGTTTTTCGCAATGGTAGGGACAAAATGGCTTTAGATTAATAAAATTCGATATAGGCTTTTACTTTGGTAATGTTTATAAATAATTTAATAATCAAATTAGTTATATATATATTAAAACAATAGACAAACTGGTGAAAAACATAAAAATTCGCATGGGTAACATGTGAATAGGACGGGGAAAACTATATATATTTTTTTTGTGTGTGTGTGTGTGTGGAGGGAGGGGGGGGGGGTTACCCCTGAGCAGCACTTTATACACACAAGGACCCCAAGTGTTCAGAGAAGGTGGCACACTCGTCAGCTGTTAGGAGACAACTAGGAGCCTCCCGTCAACGCCATCCAGTTTGTTTTTAATGCGCATATGGTTCCCCGTACACAGAATAACGACTTAACGTCCCATACGACGGCCGGCGGCCTTTTCAAGACTATCGGTGCCCCCTTTTTGACCGAGGAAGATTGGGGGAGGGGACCCACTGGAACAGCTGTTGGGAGACAGATGGTAGCCTCCCGTCAAGGCCATCCTGCGTGTTCTTTAACGTGCACAGGGTATGGCTCTCCCACACACAGGGGCCACGGCTTAACGTCCCATCCGACGGACGGTGGCATTTCCAAGCCCATCGGTGTTCCCTACTGACCGTGGGCAGGGCGGGGAGTTTTGCGGAGATAAATCTCAACGCTCACCCAGCTGGTACTCGAACCTGGAAACTACAGATTACGAACCTGGCGCGCTACCAACTGAACCACCCCTGATCCTCCCCTTAAGTGGACTTAAATGGAAACATCTTTTTGACGTGGCCATTTAAGTCCAGTGTGTGAAAATAAAAATGTGCCACTCAGAGGTAAACCCTATTTAAATAAGATTGCGTTTTGAAATCCGCGAGAATTATATTCTGCGATTGTCTCTATTTCTTGACAAAAATAACAATTGGATTCCCAAGGTTTTCCTTCCTTTAAATACTAATTAACATTAAAAGAATGGATTGAAATGTTGATAAAACATACAGCTATTATTTCGCAAAAATAATGTTACTAGGGATTAAGCATTCAAAGCTATCTTTAGTTTTATTTAGTTCGAGTAATCTTTTGCGCAGAGATAGAAGTACTAATGAGTAAATATTTAAGTAACAGTCCTTAGCTTTTATCTTTTATGCAAAATATGCACTTTAAATTACTACAGATTTAGTTTTTTTAAAAAAAAGAGGTAATAAAATTAAATTGCGCCAGGAGAAAAATTATAATACTGATATCTTTCAGCCGAGGCAAAAAGAATTGCTAATCTTTCGCACAGTTTTTTTTTGGTAGTACATACTTCGACCTGAGATCGTAATTACTAACGAGATTTTCCAAAAGAAAAATCGTACAGCGAACAAAACGCAGTTTTGCCTTTAAGATTAGCAATGAAAGAACGAGAAAAATATTAGGTGCAGCGAATATTATTCAAACTTATTCATGCATTAGATGCTTACAGTCGCTCAAAAAAAAGATCCGAACATTATGGTTGATTACAGAATTCAGGAAAAATATCTGGCAACGATTTCCCACCCCCCAGAAATGAGCGATCTGGCAACCTTCGTGTCACGTGACACGAAGGTTGCCAGATATTTTTTCTGAATTCTGTAATCAACATAACACGAAGGTTGCCAGATCACAAATTTCTAAAAAAAAAAAATTGTTGCCAGATGACTAATTTAAAAAAAAATTTTGAGCGACTGTACAACATTAATACAAGATGCGATCTCACGGTTCAAATTTTCTGAACGTTACATGCAGTCCCCTAGTTACCGCGTTTGCAAATCTACTCTTCATAAATAGGCACTTTTTTCTGTACACAATTAGCTAATTGACCAGGTCACAAGAACCCCAAAGGCTGAGAAATTAATTGGGTAAGGGCTAGACGCTGTTAGGAGCCCTTTAATATGCACAGTATATGGTTTAATATTTCATCAGATGGACGGCGGCCAAGGTAGTGTCAGCCTTTCCCACCAAGGGGCAATTTCAACCAGATGCAGTTGGGGCTCAAACTTCCACACAAAAATAAAAAAATTGATAAACCTTTAGCCAGTTTAGAAAATTGTTTTATGGAAGTTACCTTCAATTATTGGGCCACAAGATTTATATTCTCAGAGCTACATGTCCTGATAGAAGTAGGACCAAATATAAAATTTCACCACAATAGCTTGAACCATCCAGAAGGTTAAATTTCCACATACAGAAACAGACTTTGCGAAAGATAATTTTTCGGGTTCAGGTATACAAGAAAAGTAGTCCTAATTGATCCCCCCCCACATCGCAGTAATTCCTATGAAAAAGTAAATTTAAGTGCTATAGTTCTTCGGAATTGTCAGGAAAGACTTGAAAATATACAAAGCTACTCCAAACAATATTAATTCAACTGGGCCCACGTTCACAACCAAATTCAACTGAATTTCGATACTTAAATCATTTATCAAGGTAAATATTAATTCAAGATTCAGATGAAAATGATTTACATAAATGTTGCTCCCTCAAAAATCCACCGAGAGCATAAAAAAAAAGTCCCAAAATTCCTTTTCGTACCTAAAGTGATGGTAATCAATTCCTAAAAGGTTGTAGTTCCTCTATTAGTTTACAATAAAGCGAGTCGTCAATGCACAGAGTTGCGTACGACTGTAATTCGTAGAAGCAAAAAAAAGTGTCAGTCGTCGCTATCAGGTGTTCCTTATCGCTGCACGCTAACGCCTCAAGACATGTCACTTGCTATCGGGTTTCAAATTGAGCGATACTCCCAGGTCAAAATTTATCGAGAAATTCGAAAAAGAAAACAGAATGACATAAAGTGTGACGTTTGGTGAGAATTCACGACTCTATATACTTTAATTAAAGTTCTTTTAGATTTTTACGACAAACATGTTACATTACGGTTCTCATAGTTGGATTGTTTTACCTTTGAACGCACTTTTTTTCACACAATGGAACCCCGAAGGCTCGGAGAAGGTTGGGGGAGGGGACCGACTGGAACAGCTGCTGGGTGACAGATGGTAGTCTCCCGTCAAGGCCATCCAGATTGTTCTTTAACGTGCACAGGGTATGGCTCTCTCCCGCACACGGGGACACGGCTTACACGTCCCATTCGATGGACGAGCGGCCTTTCCAAGCCCATCGGTGTCCCCTACTGACCGTGGGCAGGGCGGGAAATTCTGCAGAGTTAAATCTCAACGCTGACCCAGCTGGGGACTCGAACCTGGGAACTACAGATTACGAGCCTGGCGCGCTACCGACTGAGCCACCCCGCCGAACGGTTCTCATAGTACGAATGAAAACATTCTGAAATGTGACTGTATTCTTCAATAACTATTAATGCAGAATAGGAATGAGGTTCCATGTCACTTTAAATCCGTTCATGTGTACACTACCGAGAGCATCGCGACTCGAAAATTGTTACAACACACGTGCTGTCGCTTCCAACACAACGTTGGCGGAATTTTCAATTAGTACAAAGTCAGATCACTAGAGATCCAATGCTTTGTGGCGAACATCGAATGCTCGTTTTCAGTGCTAAAAATTATTGACGTTTTCCAAATTTAGTGCCCTGTAACGGCGAAAATTCAAACTAATGGAATATTCGAAAGCTAAGAAGAGTAATAGTTTGTTAGTACCTATTCAACAAGGGGGTGGTTCATCGGTAGGGCGCCAGGCTAGTAATCTGCAGTTTCCAAGTTCGAGTCCTAACTGGGACTGGGGGGTAAAAGCCATGGATGTTTTTGTTGTCTTTCTGCTGATGTCCCGCCATCCTCACACACCTATACATGTCGTATTAAACTGATAGGCTCCAGTCAGACCTGTGGCAAGCAGCTGCTTGAGTAGGTATTTTTCTTATTATATCGAGTTTGATAGCGAAGTTGTTACTGTTTAGGAAAAGTTCTTTGTTCAGTTCTCCGAATTATACAGGAGATATTCTAAACACCAAAGATATTTGCTTCCCACCAAATTCCTTAGAATATGATTAATATTTTTTTGATAAATGAAAATAATAAACTATATAAATGAAATCATACGCATGCGTACAATGTGCCCAGGCACATCCCGTCTCAAAAAAAAAAAAGTGGCTCTGCATTTTAATATAATCGCACGATACGCTCTCTTAGTTTTACAGTATGGATTGCCGTCCCGTGGCCGAGTGGTTAGCGCGCTTGGCTACTGATCTACGGGACCTGGGTTCGAGCCCCGGTCCCGTAGATCAGTAGCCAAGCGCGCTAACCACTCGGCCACGGGACGGACTATTATGCAATAAGCGACTAAATGTTCTTTATGATTGAATATCCAATAAATGTTCACCTTTAAAAAAAGAAATAAAAAAGAAGATTCCCTTGGTGCAAACCCTAATTAAATGTGCTGCATAACCGTGCTTGTGGTAGTTAAATCAAATGCTAAATGAGTTCAGTGTTGCTTCAGCCATTAAACAAATAGTTATAATCAGATGGTCGCTCGTGTGTTGTTAAGTGCAAGTTCAACGCGGTCTTGATGTAGATAACAACCATCACACAAGTTGATACATCAACTGTGTTTGCTCCCCTTATAAACTAACGAAGACGGAAAGCTTTCGAAATGATGACAATCAGCAACATTTCGGTGTGATTTTGAAATCCCTGGTAATCAGTTTGGAATGCTTTGAACGGAGTTAAACAGACCAATAATCAGCCATAAATGCTGGAATTTTTAGAGTCTTAAGTAACCATTCGAAAATATTTCTAATGTAAAGAGCACTTTAAAATGCATAGAGTTGATTTCAACTGAGGAAGGGGGTTTACTTCTGAGCAGCACTTTTTTTTTGCACACAATGGACAAAATGGCCAGGTCACAAGGACCCAAAAGGCTCAGAAGGGAGACCCACTGGACAGCTGTTGGGAGACAGATGGTAGCCTCCCGTCAAGGCCATCCAGCGTGTCCTTTAACGTGCGCAAGGTATGACTCTCCCGCACACGAGGCCACGGCTTAATGTCCCATCCGACGGACGGCGGGCTTTCCAAGCCCATCGGTGTCCCCTACTGACCGTGTGCAGGGCGGGGACTTTTGCGGAGATAAATCTCAACGCTGACCCAGCTGGGACTCGAACCTGGGAGCTACAGATTACGAGTCTGGCGCGCTACCGATTGAGCCACCCCGCACCTGATTTCGGTTGAAATCAGGGTGAGAGCGCAATCATAAAAATGTCTCCCTTTTGAGTTATCATTGAATAAACTACTAAGACAGGAAAAACAAGAGCCCAAAATTTGATATTTGCAACGGGGTCCAAAAGAGTATTTACACGGACCTTAACCGGATGATTACAGTAGTATTAAAACTATATATATTTTTCAAGAGCAAAAAATCGACTATACCTCGGTGCGAAAACGATAACTGGATTCGCGCCAGCTGATCTGCTAGAAAAGTAACGAGCTTGATAGAGCAACTGGCGAGGATCCAGCGGCACGACGCTCAGGATTCGGCAATTCTTGACACTTATTAACCTTAATGTTAATACTTGAATCTTCATCAATCGTGAATAACGCGAATTCAACTTACATGTTAGTCGAAAGGTAACGATCACCATCTGAACTCAATACTTCAACTAACCTATAGTACATCATCATGAACAACAATATAAAACTGGCGCGTTTTTTAATTTACTGGATTTGTCAAAAATTGTTATTCTACCTTATCTACCATCCCAAGAATTTATATAAACCAGATGAGTTGTGTTACTTCTGAGCGACATTTTTTGCACACAACTGGCTAAATGAACAGGTCACAAGGACCCCGAAGGCTCAGAGAAAGTTGGGGAGGGGACCCACTGGAGCGTCTAGGTCATTCAGCATGTTCTTTAACGCGCAGAGGGCGTGGCGTTCTTGCATGTGGGACCACGCCATAGCGTCCCATCCGAAGGACAACGTCCTTTCCAAGCCCATCTGACCATTGTCCTCTACTGACCATGGGTAGAGTAAGAGTTCTGCGGAGATATATCTCAACACTGACCCAGTGAGTTAGGTTGTTTTACCTCTGAGCGGTACTTTTGCACACCATGGTCTAAACGGTCAGGTCACATGGACCCCGAAGGCTCAGAGAAGGTTGGGGGAAGGGACCCATTGGAAGAGCTGTTGGGAGACAGATGGTAGCTTTCCGTCAAGGCCATCCACCGTGTTCTTTAACGTGCACAGGGTATGACTCTCCCGCACACGGGGTCACGGCTTAACGTTCTATCCGACGGACGGCGACCTTTCCAAGTCCATCGGTGTCCCCTACTGACCGTGGGCAGGGTGGGGGATTTTTGCGGAGGTATATCTTAACGCTGACGCAGCTGGGACTCGAACCTGGTAACTACAGATTACGAGCCTGGCGCGCTACCGACTGAGCCACCCCCGCCCCAGGATTTATAGAAGTGGAGGGATTATATAAAACGGCAAGAAAAATTCATTGCTGGAAGTGAGAAAAATCCTGGCTTAATGTACGACTCTCGATGATTTTTGCTGACGAAATTTACAAGCTAGTTAAAAATATTGATTAATACTAAACAATACAACCAATCCTTTCCTTTTTCATTTCAAACACGAGTGCTGGAATTTTTGCTTCGTTGAGATTTGATGTGTTCTGAAGCGTGTTAGAATCCCCGGCACAACGGACTGAAAATACAGCATTAACTTGCACTTGCAACACGTGAGCGTCCTTCTGATTATAGCCATTTGTTTCATGGGCGGAAATAACACTGGAATCGTTTAGTATTTTGCTTTAAACTACATTAAAATCGACTACGAACCGTGCACGCTTCTAAGCTGGAGGCATAAAAATAAAAACAATGTATTTGAAATAACCTTAAGTCGCTTTGAGAAAATTTATGGCAATGGCAATTCAATTCGTCCGAAAAACGAAATCCTTGGAGCAGCAGCCAGCGCACTCGAGAGCCCTGTTTTATTTGCAGACAAACTTATTTTCCTACTCAAGCTGGGCTTCCTTTTTTGTTTCGCTATTAGGGCAAAGCTTACAACATCGGAAATGGCACACCATGCTCATCTCCACTTAACGGTAGATCGCATTTGGAGATTGCTCCGAGGATATTACAGCCACATTTCCCAGAGGAAGAAACGATGCCACAAAGGCAAAGCATAGACCTCATCAAATAAGATGGCTGCTTCGTTAGACGTAATGCGAATGTTTTTCTATCTGGAATCATACAAGCGTAGGACACAGCGATTATAAAATTCTTCAACTCCAAAGGCAAAACGAGCAAACAGGGAGGGTAGAAATTCTTCGCCGCGAATTTTTTTTTTTAAAGGAAACTTTCAATATTTCGTTATGGATTTAATAATGGCATTTACATTTCTGTAGCTGTTTTTGTTTCTCGATGTTCTACTGATTCTGAAATGCAAACGGCCATAAAAATCTTTATCAGGAAGTGAGTAGCAGAAGACGTGTAGATACTGATCTAATAATCACAACTTGAGATAACAGCGACGAGAAATGGGAGATATCTAATGCGCTTTTACACATTCTGGATAAACGCCAATTGCTTTATAACATTTCAGAAGAATCTTTTCTGAAGTGTCATTTTCTTTTAAAACTGCACTTTATTTTAATCGCCTGAAAAGTTCGCCTAAACCATAATATGCACATCTTTACACTTCTCTGTGTCGGAAAATATTAGAATGATGCGTTTCTATTTCCTCCTAATCATGCAAACAACACAGATCAATGCCACCATCTAACGGCTCTCATAAATTGATATGCGCAACATTTCACTCTCCCAACACAAATAGTGACTTTTTCATTAACGATTATTAATCACCAATCCCACTGTATAGATATATTCACTGGGGGCCACTTTTATTAGAAACAAACCCATGCTATGCCGATAAAGAACCAGATTCAGCGCTCAGTCACATTTTTTCACAAAAAGTTACTTAAGGATATGAAGATCTCATCAAATTTCGTATTCAACAATACTTGTTCAATATTTAACCCATTAAAGGACAACGTTCCATTTTTGGGGCACAACTTTCACGATGAATAAAACAATTACATAAATTGTTCAAAATACGCTTGTGAAATTTAACCCCTTTCACTACCGAATTTGGCTAATTTAAATTGTCTATAGCACAGCACGATGTCGAGTTGAAACAAGAATATTTTGCTAAAAAACAATAGAAATAACAGAATGAAAAAATAGCATACAAAATGGAATTGAAATACGAAATATATATAAATTCTTTGTTGTAAATATATTCCACGTTGTAACGAAAGCATTATATGAGCACATAAGGATATAGAGTTGATGCCTGCATATTAATCTTTTATATTAACTCTTCAGATCAATTATTTTAAATTTGAAATGACGTATAATGACCAGATGCAGCAGATACAGCTCCGGATAGATATATATTTGGAGAACTAAATTGCACAATCTGATTGGACCTCCGCAGGCCATACCTGCTTGAGGTTGGGTTGTTTTACCTCTGAGCGGCACTTTTTTTGCACACCATGAGCTAAATGGCCAGGTCATATGGACCCTGAAAGCTCAGAGAAGGTTGGGGGAGGAGACCCACTGGAACAGCTGTTGGGTGACAGCTCCCATGGTAGTCTCCCGTCAAGGCCATCCAGCATGTTCTTTAACGTACAGGATATGGCTCTCCCACACACGGGGTCACGGTTTAACGTGTCATTCAACGGACGGCGACCTTTACAAGCCCGTCGGTGTCCCCTACTGACCGTGGGCGGGGAAATTTGCTGAGATAAATCTCAACGCTGACCCAGCTGGAACTCGAACCTGAGAACATAGATTACGAGTCTGGCGCGCTCCGACTGAGCCGCCCCACCTGCTTGAGGATGATGAGAATTATTCGAACATTCAAGGTATATAAAAAATAGAGGAATTATCTCTTATGTACGTAATGATCACATGAATCCTTACGAAACACATAACAGACTTATTACTCGAATTCAAACTACTACTGTACCACTGCCAATATAGAGTGGAGTGCATCTTAGCGAAAAATTCTTCAGCAGCAGATGAGATAAATTCGTGTTCTACAAAAACACCATTAGGCATAAACAAGTTACAGAGAGGGTAAGTGCAAACATTTACTTAAAAAAAAAATCGCAACTGTTTCTTTTTCCTACACTAAAAAAATTGTCAATTTTTAAACAACGGAAAAGAAATACAATTCTCTACCGACGGTTTCACATTATTCAATTTTGTTTGATTCTTGACAATGCTGAAAAAGCAGCACATCCTAAACAGAACAACCTTCCTAAAGAAACGTGAAAGATAGAAATGTCGGTTCTCTCCTTCGGCCCACATATATCTGTTACACGTGACTGTATGCAATTAAAAACTAGTTCCTCACACTTCTCCGATTTCGCCACTCTGCACAATTCAAGTCAGAAAACCTCGCGGACCGAGGCACGTGTTAAAAGCACACAGAACAACTCTACACACAAACCTAAGTTCCGAGTTGTTCTCTTAACTTGATTGTGCAATTACAGACCGAAGATCTTGTACAAGTACGTTTTATTGGAATCCATTAAACACGAAACGCCAGTGTAAGGTATTTCTGTGAACATCGTGCGTCTGGCAGTACCTTCGCTCACTTTGTTTGCACCACCAGTACTCAAAGCCTTCACTTCCTTCGCTTCGTCGCTGGAAGGGTGCCAAGCTTTATTATAACACAACGACGTTCTTCGGCGGCGATCTAAAAGTAAAGCCTCCGCAGCTCTAGTGATTTCAGAATTTTAACTTATCACACACACTGACGTCGGTTGTTTCCAACTTCATTTTTAAACGCTGCGTTAGCCAATTCGTGCGCAGTTTTTTGACCTCTCAAAAGAAATGAACAGTCAATGACTGCGAATCATTCTCGGGAGTCATTCTGACCTCGAGAAACAAGATCGTTCGGCAACTTCAATTGCTTGTACTTATATACGAAATAAATATTCTATCTTAAACACTGACTAAGCGACACTTCTTAATTAATGTAGATACTGCTGCTGTTGAACAAATTTAGGTGAATATTAGAAAATTTCGAGATTGGGTTGGGTTGTTTTACCTCTGAGCAGTACTTTTTTGCACACCATGGTCTAAATGGCCAGGTCATATGGACCCCGAAGGCTCAGAGAAGGTTGGGGGAGGGGACCCACTGAAACAGCTGTTGGGAGATAGATGGTAGCCTCCCGTCAAGGCCATCCAACGTGTTCTTTAACGTGCACAGGGTATGGCTCTCCCACACACGGGGCCACGGCTTAACGTCCCATCCGACGGACGGCGGTCTTTCCAAGCCCATCGGTGTCCCCTACTGACCGTGGGCAGGGCGGGGAATTTTGCGGAGATAAATCTCAACGCTGACCCAGCTGTGACTCGAATCTGGGAACTACAGATTACGAGCCTGGCGCGCTACCGACTGAGCCACCCCCGCCCAAAAAAAAATTTTTTTTTTTTTTTGAGAAATAAAGTTCAGAATTTGGTTCCCCGGTTATATGCTATTATTAGCTTTAAATGTTTTAGACCTGTAATAAACGCGATGTATCTCTAGTCCGATAACTGTTCGGCAAAAAAGTCTAAGAGCTTGAAACTTTGGGCAGAAGCTTAAGCAGGGAGGTAGCGAAGGTACTATGGTTGGGGGGGGGGGAGAAGGACGAAAATTTTACAACTCGGAAATCGAATTCTGCCAACTGAGATAAAAAGTACTTTACATAAATTTGATTATGTCTCTGTTAGGGTCGTACCAGCATTTAATTCCTTGTGTGTGTGGGGGGGGGCTGAAATTCTTTTAAACAGCGATTATAGTGCATGTCATGCTTCTGAGAGACGTGGGACAAAACTAGGCTTTTTCTGCTAATTTATTTCAAGTGTTTCTGGTCAAAAGGCCATTTCCTGTGATACTTTATTACAGAAATTATTTTTGCGTTCCTATTTTTTTGCTTCGGGTTTAAAATTTTAGGCACTCCATAACTTTCCAAATATTTGAAAGTTCAAATCTGAAGCCACTGCTACGAATAGAAATTCTACTCAAGAAGTTAATTATTTTGTGTGTAAGTTTAAAGTCGAAAAAGGCAATTTAATGTGAGCCTTCAGCATCCCATCAAGCAAAAACAAACTGTGTATCAGGTTATACTTTGTTGTGCTAACCGTTGGGTCACGTTCCCCTCATTGACTGTTACGATCTATAGTATAAAGCTTGATTAGGTGAACGCTCAAGGGACAAGTTGAATTTCAATGGGCCATTTGCTGTTACATTAACAAATCCTTCTCGACTTAATCGAATGTAAAGCAAACATTAGCTTTAAATTTTGGTTAATTGATTTCACAACTGATGATCACTTTAAAATGTCGTTTCAATCGTCATCTCACACCATTAACCTAGAAGCACAAAATTTCTTGTTCGTTGGCTCTTCTGCTGTTGGATTAACTTGACTATTCCTATTAACAATAATAATTAAGAGTCCCGGATCTAGAAAAAAGTAGGGAGTGAGAGAAACTGGTTTTCCATTTCAGTATAACATTTTCTTCTCCATTTTAGAGGCCTATAAAAAAAATTCTTGAAAAATGCTTGAAATATGTACAAAGTTTAATAATATTTGCCTCCATTGTCCTTACTAGCATTCTGAAGGAGTGGAGGACATACCCCCCCCCCCGCTAGATTCGTCCATGATAATTAACAGTTATATCAAATTTCTTAATTGTCTTACAGTAATATTTTCCCCTCAATTTCTGAAAAAAAAAAAGCATTTAAATTAAGTATTTATCGGGGGGAAAAATAGGTAAGGCCACAGAATTCTTGGGAAAATTTTATAATAGAAAAATAATTATATATATATTATTTTATATAAGATAATGCATTAATAATCCGGGCCGTATCAAACCTCAAAGGTGTTTTTTTTTTCAAGAAATTTTTTTCAGAAGCATGAAAAAAAAATCATGTCCTGTTGGTAAAAAGAGAAATGAAATGAAAATAAAAAAAAAAAAATTGAATATTCCTGTGAACTAAAATAAGAAGTCCACAGACTCATTCAGCAAACAATTTATTTATATTTTTTTTTCATATATATATTTTTTGATATTTTCTAAAAAAGAAATTAACATTTTAAAAAAAAGAATGTTTTAAATGAGAATTTTATGGTTCTAGTATAATTTTTAAATTAAATATGGTGGTAAAAGAGAACAATTATAACAGGTGTGTCCAACCTTTTGACTTCTCTGGGCCACAATGAGTGAAGATGAATTGTTTTGGGCCGCATATAAAATGTATAATATAGTTAATGTATATGAATAATAAAACTTCATCTATTTTCTTACGGTTTTTATTAAAAAATTAAAAAAAGGGCAACATAAAACTAGTGGGATATCAAAAACTCGCTGAAAATCACAATCATGTTGAAAGCTTATGTCGTAAACTTTACGATTTTGTGGGCCGCATTACTAGCTGTCCAGGGCCGCCCGCGGGCTGGACACGCCTGAATTATAAGAAACATTAAAATAATAAATGATCTATGTCGAGCTTCACGGGCTGTCTTGATGAGTTATTGATTGACAGCTTTAAGAATAAAATGAAGTTCTACAAAACGTTTTTTGGCTGGGACGTGACTCTTAAGATACAGATTGAAACAGCTTGTATTCATATCAATCGCATTGAAGCATTTAAAAAATACGTTTTGTAACACCACTTATTTAATGCAAATGAGTTTTTAAGTATCTTTATACAACTCACCTGATGTGTAGGTATCAGCATAAAAAGAAACAGCGATTAGAACAAAAAGTCCAGTAATTACTCTATTTGCTCCATCAGAGAAACATTTCAACTGCCAGTTTAGAAAAAATTAAAATACGAAAATAAAGCTGTTCTATCAATTTAAATAAATTATTAAAACTTACAAAATGGTCAACAATTTTGTAAAAAAAAATTATTATAATTGTCAGTAAAGTTTAAAAAAATAACCACCTCCACAACTAAATAGATTAAAACAGTGTTTTGGAGGGAATTCAGACCTATTGAATATTGCGAAGTCAAGCTTATTAAACACAGAACGCCAACTTATTTATATTCAATGATTCCCAATCCCACATATGCAATTTTATACTGCCTGACACTTCTAACAAATCACTGTCGCCACACACAGAAATACACTACCCTTCAATATATTTATATTACAGTCAAACCTGCCCCGCGGTCGGAAGCATTGACAGTGAATTTCAAAATAAAGTGTTTATGTTTTGTGTATTTAGGACAGGACTCTCAGCGAGGCGCGCAATGATCCCGCCTGCCAATCGTAAACATCGGGGGCCCCTATACCCATAAAAAGGGTGAGTAGCGGTGTTTTATTTCTATGGAAACGCAAGGGACGGAAAGCAGTAACAGCAAGCAAGCAACAAAAACGCATCGAATTCTTCATCCCCTTATCGCTGGCATTGTGAAGTGCAGTTCTACGGCTGCAGCAGCAGCTGGGCCTAACGTAAGAAGCCAGTCCCACAAGGTTTCTTTAAGCTCGTGAAAAAGGGATGGAAGTAAGAAAGGGAGCCAGATCTTCCGCGTAAAGCGCCCGTGGATGTTAGCGAGTTTTTCCTGCGCCTTTCAGTAAATATTTGATCCATCGTCTTCTCTCCGCTGCAGCCGACGTGGTGATTTCTTGTTAGTGGCCGTACGACAGAGATGCCACCTCGCGATCTCGCCTCGTCGAAAATTAATCAACTCCAAGTAGCTGTCCCAAAATGTCTATTTGTGTACGAAGCATTTACACGGTCCGCTGAATAAGGCGAACAACTTATCCGAGATGTATTTGCCGGTAAGGAGATTAAGGCGAGAAAAAACAATTGACGTTACATTTCTACGAATGGCATCAAAAAAGCGCTTTAAGCAGTTTTTTTTAACACCGAGTGGGAAAGGTAAAAGAAATTCTAGATCGTTGAAGATGTAGCTTTTTAAAACATTAGATTCTTTTTCCCTTTTAAATGCAGGTATGCAGTGTCAAGCGATTTATTATGATTTATTCGGCTGGCAGCGTTGCACTAGAAACTCCCGAATGGCAAAAGATTTTGTCAATATAGCAGATAAATGGAAGAGAGCTTAAAATGTTGGAAATACACCGAAGAGCCAAAACATTATGACCAGCGCGTCTTTATGCAAATCGAAGCAACTGTAGGTAAACGACGGCGCATGTGAAGGTCATGAAACGTATAAATAACATTTGATATTGAGTTCTGTTAATCAGTGTTATTCTTGTTCTTCAGATGGGAAAGGCAGTGGACTTAAGTGAGTTCGACAAAGGCCAAATTGTAATGGCCAGACAACTGGTCAGAGCATTTCCAAGACAGCAAGGCTTTTGGGGGGTGCTCACAGTCAGCCGTGGTTAGTACCTTTAAAAAGTGGTCCGAGGAGGGAAAAACCACGAACCGCCGGCAAGGTGTGGGCTGACCATGGCTCATCAATTGTAGAGGTCTAATAGTCCGCTCTAGTAGTCCTTTCAGCAGGATAATGTGCCATACCACACTGCCCAGATTGTTCGAGAATGGTTCACGTAACATGAGGAAGACTTCCAGGTATTGCCCTGACCTCCAAATTCCCCAGACATCAATCCAATCGAGCATCTGTGGTTTGTGTTGGAACAGCATATCCGATCTGCGGCGGCTCAACCACGTAACTTACAAGAGAAAGGATCTGCTGGTAATGTGCTGGTACCAGATACAAGACGCCTTTAGAAATCTTGTAGCGCCCATACTTCGCCGGGTAAGAGCTGTTTTCGCGGCACGTGGAGGACCAACATCATATAAGGCAGGTGGTCATAATGTTTTGCCTCTTCGGTGTACATTTGTAATAGGAGTACAGAATTTTTTTTGACACCAGATATTTGAAAGTTTAATTCAAAGTTAACTGTTTTCCTTCTAACAAGCGTTTTAAACTATAAAAAAAAATTATAAAACAGTTAATTTAAAGCATTTAACATATTTCTCGTCATTTGCTATTTTTATTAAGACTCTTTACTATTATTTTTATTATTTATACTAACCTACAAAACAGCAGTTTGTTACACAACTATATTACAGTACACATAATATTCAGAAATTTCGATTATACTTACGCAATCTACTCTAGCTAATGAGCAGTTCCATAGGGATATTGCTTACAACATCTAAAATATTTTGCACAACAAAAGAATACATTTTGATTCTTAATAGGAAATAACATTGTCACACATGCTTCTTAGAAATAAGTCAAAAGAAAAAAAGTATAGTATCAAGAAAAAGATAAGAAAAAATGAAACGCTAGCATAAAAACACGAGAATAACAATTTTACCGAACTTGATCCCGTTTAGGTTTTCGATAACCTCCAGTTGACACAATAGACAAAAACACCGACCGATAGTGGGAAACAGTGAAATGAAAAACAATCATCAGATAAGGTCCTTCCATGCGTGGAAAAAAATAAGGCAGCCCAGAAGTTAATGAGAAAGTAAAAACGACTTTTTTAAGTCATGACACTATAAGTAAACAATAACGCAAAAATTTTGACCTCATTCTTCAGTTCGTTTGGCATTAATTCTCGAAGTTTTTTTGCGAGTCATATGCACATAATACAATTGTATACAGTATAATATATAGTTGCATGGAAGTATTCTTCATAGGTATAGGAGCTCTATATCTCTCTCTCTTCCCCCTAAATTTCCCCGCCCTGCCCACGGTCAGTAGGGGACACCGATGGGCTTGAAAAGGCCGCCGTCCGTCGGATGGGAAGTTAAGCTGTGGCCCCGTGTGCGGGAGAGCCATACCCTGTGCACGTTAAAGAACACGCTGGATGGCCTTGACGGGAGGCTACCATCTGTCTCCCAACAGCTGTTCCAGTGGGTCCCCTTCCCCCAACCTTCTCTGAGCCTTCGGGGTCCTTGTGGCATGGCCATTTAGCCCATGGTGTGCAAAAAAGTGCCGCTCAGAGGTAAAACAATCCAATCATCCCCCCTGAAAATTTGTTCAGAACATAAACAAGGCTACCAAAGGTTCAGAAACGGTTGGGGGGTCCCCCCCCTGGACAACTATTAAGAGATAGATGCAAGTTTCCCCCGTCAAGACCGTCCACAGCATGTTCTTGAGCGTTAACAGGGGTATGGCTTTACGTCCGATCCGACGGACGCGGCCTTTCCAACCTTATCGGTGCCGCCTTTCTCACCGAGGGAAGGGCAGGGGTTTAGCGGAGTAAATCTCAATGCTGCCACAGTTGGGATTAGAAACTATAGATTACGAGCCCGGCACGCTACCAATTGAGCTCCACATATTTGTTGATTGACGCCGGAAGGAAGCATCTCTGCAACTACATAAAATCCTACAGTTTAACGAAAATATGCGTCTTTCAATTAGCCAAAGCATTCTCGCCAAAAGTTTCGTGCACTGATTCATCTCTAAACATAACTTTTCACAAACTACAACGAAAGGTGCAAATTACATTTTTCCGATGTACAGGAAAATATTTCGAACCAATGTGAAAACAATCATAAATCAGTATCCTATAATCTCCTCCCAAGCCTTTCATCAACCCAGTCTATAACATGAACCATCGTAACTTTATAAATTGCTCCTAATCCCATCGTAAGGTGCAGTAAGGCAATAAATGCCAATGTCCTTATCTGTAGACATTTGCTCTACCTGGAAGTATTGTTCCTTAGGCTTTTGAGAACCAGTTGATATCATTGGAGTAAAAACTGACCTCATTTCCAAGTGTGAATGCTAAAACAGTACGTAAAACGTATGTATGGCTCTGTGATGACAACACGAGCTCTGACGCAAACAAACGCTGTTGCAGCTTTCAAGTGTCAATAACTATAAAAAGATAACCCATCACATTTCTTAAAATCCCTTGATTTGATGACAGAACTAATGCTACTCAACACTCTCCCTACTTTGCATTAATCTGTTCATATTATGCTTTTCGAAGAAGATGTTGACTCTTCAATATTAGCGATCTACCACTATACTCGTTGGGTTGTTTTACCTCTGAGCGGCACTTTTTTGCACACCATGGGCTAAATGACCAGGTCACAAGGACTCGGAAGGCTCAGAGAAGGTTGGGGGAGGGGACCCACTGGAACAGCTGTTGGGAGACAGATGGTAGCCTCTCGTCAAGACCATCCAGCGTGTTCTTTAACGTGCACAGGGTATGGCTCTTCCGCACACGGGGACACGGCTTAACGTCCCATCCGATGGACGGCGGCCTTTCCAAGCCCATCGGTGTCCCCTACTGACCGTGGGCAGGGCGGGAAATTTTGCGGAGATAAATCTCAACGCTGACCCAGCTGGGACTCGAAGAACCTGTGAACTACAGATTACGAGCCTGGCGCGCTACCGGCTGAGCCCCCTCCCCCCATACTCGTTAGAGCCAACGTCACATACGAAACACCAAGGTGTACACAAGAACCTGTGGAAACGTTCCGACATGCACAGAGCGAAATGAAAGCATACGTACATCTTAGAAAATTTGCTGCATTAGCACGGAAGTAAAAGTGGGGGGAACGTCATTTTAACGCTTTTCATGCACGTTAATTAAAAATAACTTCACTTTCAGAAGTTTTTTTTCTATGTTCATCAACATTCCTAATTCCTCCGTTCATTTTCGAAACTAATGATGATGACAATGGCTGTATTATTAACAGATGCAGATAATGATATCACCACCACCGACAGACGCCAGGCATGATACAATGTTCCGTGCGCACTGAGAATGCTCTCATCTGCGGGTAATTTGTTATCATAGAGTCGTTCTGCAAGCAGAGACGTAACCATTACTCACGGCAGGCTTCAGATGCAATGGCTAACACATGCAACTTGGAGGCGGACGGTCGAGGCGAGGATTACTCAATAATAACGGTCAAGCTTACTACGACACACGCTTTGTTCTGCGACTCTTTTTTTCTTCATTCTTTGGCTTTCTTTCTGCGGCTCCCTTATGCACTGGTAAATAACGGAGCAAAACAAACTTGGAGAACTATAAAACAGAGCAAAACGGGGAGCCATTTTATTTGCATGCTGAACTCGGCGGAAATCATTTGGGTAAAAAATTCGTTTTTTCGAAAAGTGCATTTGTTCTGGCTCAGATGGATTTCATTTGCGAACTGTTTAAAAATAGAAAGAGTTGTTCTTTTTGTTGGAGAAAAATCCTCTTTTTTTAGCGACGAAATGAAGCATGCTTTTATAGCATTAAAAAAAAACTGAACTTTATGCTGAGCTGTTGGGTTGTTTTACCTCTGAGGGCACGTTTTTTGCACACAGTGGGCTAAATGTCCAGGTCATAAGGTCCACGAAGGCTCAGAGAAGGTTGGGGGAGAAGACTTACCGGATAGCTGTTACGAGACAGATGGTACCCTCCCGTCAAGCCAACCAGCATGTTCTTTAACGTGCATTGGGTATGGCTATCGCCCACTGAACACGGCTTAACGTCCCATCAGATGGGCGGCAGTCTTTCCAAGCCCATCGGTGTCCCTTACTGACCAAGGACAGAGTGGGAAATTTTGCGGAGATAACTCTCAACGCTGGCCCAGAAGAGAATCTGGGAACTGCAGATTAGAGCCTGTCGCGCTACCAACTGAGGCACCCACCGCCCCACTCTATGCTGAGATTTTATAAAGTTTGACAGGGAGAACATAAAGAAAAAAGTTCATATCGAACAGAGTATGTAAAAGAGTTTCGGAAACGAACTCTGCAAAGAAAATGTGCAAAAAACCGATTCCATTTGCTACAAAAGAACACCCGATATTACTTTCCTTAAAAACTTCGAATGAATGATGAAAGATTACGGCTATAGCTTACAAAATATAGATCAACGATGTCGCTGACAAGTGAAATCAAAGACGCCTACAATCCACTTGTACGGAGAGACATTCAAGAACAAGGACTTCAATTCTGCGACAGATGAAGCGAGAGCGATAACCTCGATCTGCAGCAAAATGGCGGTACTCAACGTCAGGTAGCGACTAAGATAGCGCTCCCAAAAGTGCTGACAGGAGAACCTGAACTAGTTGTCGGATCCCCAGTGTTCAACGACTAGGAGAGACGGTCGATCGAAAGTCACAAGCTGCGGACAGAATCGATATCACTACCACAGCACTGCGGCATCGGACACTGACCACATCACAGCTCCAACAGCAATTTCAACATACAGTTGGTCGTTGTGTAGCTAAAGGAACCGTAAGAAATCGCCCGTGTTGGAGGCGCACTGCGTGACCTTCATAAACCTTGGATCGCCGCCCAAATCAGTTGACATGATACGTGTGTATAACCTCTGACTGTTTCAAACTCGCCTAGCGTTGACAGAAGTCAGGGCCATTATCTATATCGATGTATAGTATATATGTAAAAGCATTAGAATCGAACTGTGATTTCTTTTTTCTCTCACAGTTCAATTCTTATGCTTTTACATTACAGATTGCGACATCAGTGCGTAATAGCCATACTTGTTAACAAAATGTTCTTTGATATGTTGACAGTTTCTTTGCTTTTTTGTTGCTGGGAGAAAAAAATTCATGGTCACAAACACGGAAAAAAATGTTACTCCTAGACGCTTCACCACACAGACGATAATTAAAACTATTTAAGTGTATTATAACAGTATCAAAGCTACAATTGCTACAAATAAAAAAAACCTTTTCTCTATACCTGCGGTTCTAAACCGGAGTACATTAATCCTTTGAGACACAAAATTAGTTCCGAGAGTACAGGGTGACACTAAGATGTCGCAACTATATACAAATGGCGATTTATATCTTTCCAAATTGCATATTGTTATTCAACTCGTTTCGCCTACGAGTTATTTTTGTTACATAAGGGAACTTGGTGATAAAATGCAAGTAGCACAAGACAGAGGTAGGGTGTGCAGAGTACTGAAGAAAAAAAACAGATTAAATTGCTTAAAATGTTGGGTTGTTTTAACTCTGATCAGTAGTTTTGTGCACCCAATGGGCTAAATGGACAAGCGGCAAAGACCAAACTCAGAGTTGGTTGGGGATCTACTACATAGCTGTTATGAGAAACATGGCAGCCTCCTGTCAAGACCATCCTGGGAGTTCTTTAAACATGCACCCAGAGTGTGGCTTTCCTGCATACGGATTACGGCTTTACATCCCATCCGACAGCCTTTCATTTCAGCCCATTAGTGTCCCCTTTCTGACCGAGAGTAAGTAGGAAGAGGGGGGGGGGGAATGAAGAAGAGATAAATTTAACTCTGGAACAAGTCTCGAACCTGGAATAAATGTTAGGATTTCTACCAGAGTAGCACTAACACGAAAAAAAGTTGGTTTCAGTGACATACTTGCTGTTATGTGATTATACTCTCCTCCTTAATGGCTTATAAACATTTAAAAACAAAGCTCAGCTTCTTAACGCAGTGATCCAAAATTAAGAGAGAAATCTTTTCCTCCATCCCCCCCGTCATCTTTCCCCCATCAGAACTTTCTGTGTTGGGTTGTTTTACCTCTGAGCGGCACTTTTTTGCACACCATGGGCTAAATGGCCAGGTCACATGGACCCCGAAGGCTCAGAGAAGGTTGGGGGAGGGGACCCACTGGAACAGCTGTTGGGAGACAGATGGTAGCCTCCCGTCAAGGCCATCCAGCGTGTTCTTTAACGTGCACAGGGTATGGCTCTCCCGCACACGGGACCACTGCTTAACGTCCCATCCGACGGACGGCGGCCTTTCCAAGCCCATCGGTGTTCCCTACTGACCGTGGGCAGGGCGGGGAATTTTGCGGATAAATCTCAACGCTGACCCAGCTGGGACTCGAATCTGGGAACTACAGATTACGAGCCTGGCGCGCTACCGACTGAGCCACCCCGCCCCAACTTTCTGGGTACGTCATAAGTTGGTTTCAGGGTGATTTTTTTCCCGGTATCCATAACATTAATCGAATGGATCACCTGAGAAAGATTTAAAAAAAATCAAAGTAGTTTATAACACAATGTAAAACAATAATACATCGTTGCTCGATTGAAATGCAATACCTCATTTCTGTACATAATTAACTCTTTATGAAAGTATGCATTACACGAATGTTTTATGAGACATTGGCAGAAAAGCAAATATTACTTCCATTTTCCCCTTGCGAAACACCTCAAATTGCATTTCATAGGATGAATATTTAATTTCATATTATAATCCCATAAAACGATGCATTACGAAAGGAAGTGTGATATTGATTACCCCAAAAAAGCATAAAATTTCTAAAGTAGATCTTTATCCACTTCAATACACTATTATTAGTCTTCATACTAGACATTAGAAGCATACCGATTATTCTTTGATTAATGACGTACTTTATCCAAATTGACTGGTATTGGTTCAAAGAAATATTTTACCCGTTACTGATGATAAGCAATTAGAACTCGAATTGAAAATTTAATTTTCCACTTATCTTTGCTCCGTGGAAAAAAAAAAAAATTTTTTCTCATGACATATAGATCAGTTTCCCTTGATTTCTCTATCAAACATTCGGGGAAAAAAAAAAGACTTTAATTAAAAGCTTAATAACTTAAAGCAGGCCAATTCCCGATGTTTAAAACACGAAAATTTACAGACTGCACTAGTAGCGCAAATTAATTAAAATCGGCTAAAGTATACTAAATGATTGCTAGAGAGGCACACAGACGATATCAGTCATTATACAGATGTGGTCGGGAAGAGCCAAAGAGTGCTGCAAAAAATAAGGAAAAACTCCACGAAGAAGTGCAGAAACAACTGAAGGGGAAGCAAACGCAACGCATGGCTGAAGAGGTTCTGCAGAGGCTGCCACACATCAGAGAGCCCGGGAGCGGGCGAGCCAACATTCAGGAGTTGCGTAATTAAAATTACTCCCAAATCACAAATGCTTAAAAAAAAATACATATGACGTCGAAAAGAAAACAATACATCCAAGCTCAGGTTGAGGAAGAACTAAAACGCATCTACATACATTTTAACTCTGTTTTTAATAAAATTAATCACGATTTTACGCGCACTGAATTCTTCCTAATTATATTTAGTTCGCCGACGCGGCGTCTACAAAAAACTGACCGATCGAACAATGTAGTTTGGGCGCAAGTCGATCGCGGTAAGCGAAGCGCACCAGTTAACTGCTCGCTGACATTTCTTCGGAGACGAAGGCGAGTCCGGAGAAGGAAGAAGCGTGGCGCAGTGGTAAAAACGGGATCGATCAAAGTGTATTAAAAAAGATTTGTTTACTTACGAGAACTGCACTTGCTTGGAAAACTAGTCCGGAGTGTGCGATTTTTACGTATGTCAAGGCGAGCATTTAGAAACGAGAATGATGTCCCCAAAGGCGAGATAAAACTCGTTTGGCTCAAAAGCTCGAATTAGAGGATGACAAAAAGCAGTCTCATCTTTTTCTCCCGTCCAATGCTCTTCTCGTAGGCGACAAAAACACACACACACATCTTTGCTGTAAGGGACGAGAGACTTTTCTGCGTATTATTTTGAATTTCGTGAAGGAAGAAATAAAAATGCTTTACCGAAGACTTTTTTCGTTTTAACAAGAATTTCACATTTACGTATTGGAGATCTCGTGCAAAATAAGACTTCGTATTTCACTACCGTCTTATACAATTGTCGAAGAGTACAAACGCTGAAAACTTTTACGATTTTGTATGTGCATATCGATGCTCACACTGATAAAAATTGCAGTTGGTTGTTTACGAGATATGTATACGGTTGCGGTCTGGATACTATTAATATTATGTTTTTTATTCACTGCTATCGACATACGAATGACTACTGATTTGCACATTGATGCATTGCGTTCTGCTTTGTTTCATATCGCCTCAAGCAAGCTCTTGTGATCTAATTTTAATTGTAAAAATGTTATCTTTGAATAAATTCCTATTTGGATGCATTAGAACTCGAAGCGCTTACTTTTGATTCATTTGCATATATCAGATGACATCAGCAGAGCAAGTTTTTCATCAGATATCAACTAGTTTTTCACAACGGGATAACAGAAAATGTTTTGGAACTAGTAGAGCTAACGTTTATTCACAAAGGCTCAGATTGGAATAAAATGTTGGTTTTAATAAAATACTGTTTTTTTTATGACACGTAGAGGGTATAGAAGAGCTCGATGTTGAGTTTACCTCTGAGCGGCACTTTTTTTTGCACACAATAGGCTAAATGGCCAGGTCACAAGCACCCCGAAGGCTGGGGGAGGGGACCCACTGGAACAGCTGTTGGGAGAGATGGTAGCCTCCCGTCAAGGCCATCCAGTGTGTTCTTTAACGTGCACAGGGTATTGCTCTCTCCCATATACGGGGCCGTATATGGCCATCCGACAGACGGCGGCCTTTCCAATCCCATCAGTGTCCCCTATTGAGCTCGATGTTTCATGCAATTGTTAAACCATTGTCGGATAGAAAGAAGTAAAAGTCTGATTGATTGTTTCTTTCCGTGGCCAGCAGCAGACCGGATCTAGAAAATGAAATAGGCTGGAGCAATGACTGCATCTAGAGTAGGAACAGGCCTGGAACGCCGTTCAGGTAAAAAATTTTTCCTTTTCAATTATCTGAAGAAAAAAAAAATTTCTTACAAAATATGTGTAATACCATAAATCAGGGGGTGCACAAAGAGAGAATGACAAAAAGAAAGTGAATTTTTTGACACTGTGCCGAATAGAAAAATGTTATGTTTGCTGTAGGCGAATGATTGGAAGACAAGGGTGCAAAAAAATAAAATTAAAAATTGCTCAACTTTCTTTATTGCCATAATGCATAGATACAAAATTGTAAGAAAATAAAATATAAAGTTTATTTTACCGTCAAAACTGAACTGGGTTTTTGACGCAATATGTGAAGGATGGGACTGGATCCCAGAAATGAACTGCTGAATACTGGACTTCAATGGCGTTCGTTGTATGCCATTCAAATTATCATCTTATTAAAATATGATTCACTACAGCAGAGCCAGAATAATAATAATTTTTATATTATCCAATTTTCATGCGGGTTGGATAAAATTGCTAAATGGGCAGAACACACGTCTATCGTAAATGGTCGAATAGTAGCCTTGGCTACAATTTATGATTTCTTGTTTGTATCCGTTACAATTCGATTTCAGGCTACAAACTACATTTAAACTACCTTAGACTCGTGCGCGCGGATTTTTTTTCAGTTAATTTATCAATATGGGATAACATAAAAAATGAACACAAAACTGTTCTAATTTAGAATATTGTGGAAACAGAGAGATTTCAGTGACATCTACAATTTATCGCCAATAACAGTTTTGCATAAAAGGTTTATTTTTAATGTTAGGGAGCTTTGAAAGTGACTTTCATTCACATAAGATGGAAGTGTCCGGACACTTTCTCAACATAGTGTAGACTGGAATCATAAAGGAGTTCAGTGTTTTTCGATACTTATTGCTTTACTCCTAACAAGAAATCGCGTAGAAATGATAATAATCAAGTGTTTAACCTTTACACACATGAGTTTTGTAAGGATGTATGAACATGGTAAGGTCTCTGAGACCTTACCATGTTCATACATTGTAAGGTCTCAAGACCCAACGCTATAAAAAAAAAGGCCAGATAAAAAATCAGAATTTAATGTAAATGGTATCAAACATTTCAAAACAATAAAAAAAAGTTTCAAAAATTGTTGTTTAATGTAAAAATATCAGTACTGATCCTATTAAAAAAACAACTAAACCCACACATTAAGTTTCACAGACCCAGATGCTACTTTGACGACCGCTACACATAAATGGAAGGATGGACTCCCACCAAAAACCTCTGGTAATGGCACCATTTAAAGGTACTGTTGACAGGATATCGTTATTGTGAACAAAAACAGTTTTAAAACAACATTTAGCTTCATTAAAGCCTCTCAGATCTCACGTGTGTAGCTAAGATTAAAAATAGATCTGTCAACAGGAAGGTTCTATAATTCAAGATCTCAATTACTCTTAAAAATTGCTTAAAGGCGTTTCTCAAACTAGAGTCCCCGTTATGTTTCTAGAATCTAGATTTCTATATCTGGAATTAAATTTGATACCGAAAGAAAATAGCCTAATAGAGTTGTCATGTGATAGAAACAGTTTACTGAAATTAACGCGTGCTTCCGATTACGTCCATGATCTCAATATCCCGAACGTTCCTCCAGCCAATGCTTTTTAATAATTCTTTTTTTGGGGGGAGGAACCTTTAAAAAAGGGATCCCGGTCCCCAAGTCCATAATTTTGAGAAACCAAGCATAAAACATCACTACCAACTTGTAATGCAAATCAGATTAATGGGCCTAATTAAAATTAATCTCTAGGGCAATGGTTCTGTCTTTTATGCTTCACGTATCTCCTGGAAATGTGTATGTAGCTGGCGTACCTCTTATATAGTTGCTTTGGGTTGCTTTACCTCTGAGCGGCACTTTTTTGCACACCATGGGCTAAATGGCCAGGTCACATGGACCCCGAAGGCTCAGAGAAGGTTGGGGGAGGGGACCCACTGGAACAGCTGTTGGGAGACAAATGGTAGCCTCCCGCCAAGGCCATCCAGTGTGTTCTTTAACGTGCACAGGGTATGGCTCTCCCGCACACGGGACCACGGCTTAACGTCCCATCCGACGGACGGCGTCCTTTCCAAGCCCATCGGTGTCCCCTACTGACCGTGGGCAGGGCGGGGAATTTTGCGGAGATAAATCTCAACGCTGACCCAGCTGGGACTCGAACCTGGGAACTACAGATTACGAGCCTGGCGCGCTACCGACTGAGCCACCCCGCCCCACCTCTTATATAGATAGAAAAAACTATACTTATAGTATAATAATACCAACTTAGCGACTTTGTTACTAGATCTAGCGACCTTTGAGCATAATTTTACCGCGTACCCCACGTTGAGAACACCTGCTCGGATGTCAAAGGATTTACCACATCTAACCATCAAAATTAACTGTACCCAATAGACAATATGTACTTTTGATAGCTATGCTGCAGAATTGCTTTTGTTACATGATTATTGAGTTTACCTCTGAAAGGCACTTTTTGCCCATAATGGGTTAAATTAAGTGGCCAGGTCACAAGGATCCCGAAGTCTCGGAGAAAAGGCGTAAACTGGACAGCTGTTAGAAGACAGGTGGAAGCCTCCAATCAAGCCATCTTTAACGTGCACGAAACCAATTTTTTTTTAAACATTCGAAGAATAGAGTCTTAAAATACTGCTTTTGATAACTATTGTTTCCCCCCCCCCTCTGGTTGCTATAATTCGAATTTTCCAAGATATTGTTATAAATTAAACAGATGGAAACAGCGTAAATTCAAAAATAGTATTTAACAATTATAATTCTAAAATAATGTAATTTATTACAAGTATGAAAACATTTACATAAACTAAATTCAACCAACGCAGATCTTCATCAGTATAAAAATAAATCTTCAGAAGATCATAGCATCTTATTATTATTCCTACAAAGAGTTCTTTCATCTATAATTCTTATTGTCACCACTCAGACATAAAATAAGACTTTTTATAACAATCGGTAAGTGGCACAATCATATTTGTGAACAAACCTGCAATCTATCAAGAATAACCTTATCAATTCCTAAACAAACTAAATAACTATACACCAAATGACTTACTTCCAAGATTTTTATTATCTACTCCAAAACTGCGGCTAAGTATGCTGGTTTCTCAGAACCAATTCTTTTCATACGTTGAATTCTTCTTTTCCTTTACTAACACGATCCACACTAATAAACTGATATAACCTCCCACGCACACACCAAATAAAAACATTTCTTCTTTATATTATAATGCAGACAAAGACAAACTACGTTTTCCCTCACACTCTAATTCCTCTTAATTATAACAACTTTTTCTTTATTTTTAAGTTCGTTGAAGTGGTTAGTGAGGTAAATCTCACACTGTAGTTCACGCGAGCATCAAGACGAAACATCACGGTTTATTATTGCTCATTCATCTGTCGTAACAATATCAACAAACAAAAGTCCTAGTGTACCATACGTGAAGAGAGTATCCTTTCGTAAGTAGGCACTTAATGAAACTGTTGACTGAGAGTTTTAGACAAAGAACAAGCAACAGTTACGAGATATTTTCAAGTCTACTTGGCCAATCATTTATTTGAATATGAGTTTATGACAAAGCAGAGGTGTTGCCAGTTTTTTTAACCAAAGTAAAAGCATTAATTATCATCTGGTGCAATGAAGCCATATCTCTTTCCGTGGATAATCACTGTTAAAATCAGAATAAGTATCATTTTCCTTGTTAGCATTGAACTTTCTCAGTTGTTTCTTACCCCCCATTGATATTCACAAACTCCGGCCCGCTTACAGACAGCGAGCAGACGTGCCTCGTGGTGCTATAAATAGCGCCCTGCCCTTGAGGGGAGCAGCAAAATTTTGTGGAAGGAAGTTTGTTAACGCGGGACTAGTCCTGCATCCCAGAGGTTAACGAAGCAACTACCGTTTCAAGTTCAGCAGCGGGCAGACATTGCGTAAGCAGCAGGCGGCTCGCTCATCAGACCGCGTTTGCACGCATGTCCACCGAGGGGAAACAGTGTAGCGTTCTACCCAGAATTCTAAATACACTGTACTGGTTTAGCGTTCCACATCAAGGAACAATTCGGAATCCAAGCCGAACTGCAAGTACCAGAAGCAATTTTAGTATTGCAAACCGGTAAACATCGAAAACTTAACAACACGACTACCACAAATTAAACTGCTCTAGTTTCAAATTCGAGAGCAGTGTTATTTGGAAGAAATTGTGCTGCTGTACACAATTGTTCCAATTAGAAAGTTAAGGTGAGAAAATAGGTTCGTAAACACAAAGATACAGATTACTCTGTACATAAACGGTTCAGATAGCAGCTTTTGTTTTGAACTTTAAGGTGGCATGTGCATATTCACCAATTTCTTATCGCCCTGAAATTACTTCTGAAAATATTAAGCTGCCGTTAAAAGCATTCAGCCGTCCCGTGGTCGAGTGGTTAGCACGCTTGGCTACTGATCTAAGGGACCTGGGTTCGAGTCCCGGGTAAGGCATGGATGTATGTGTTGTTTTTCTGCTGAGGTCCTGCCATCCTCTCAGACCTTCTACTATGGCATATAAACTGACAGGAGATACAGGTTACTCTGATTATTTTATTATAAAAGCATTCACTAACAATGTCGCATTACAATAATGATTGTGAGTCAGTAGTAGTTTAACTGAATTAAGGGTTTCATTATGTGTCAGCTTTAAGCAACTACGATCGTTTAACTACTATCGCAACCATAACGAAAATGTTTTAACCCTTCCCGCCCAAGGTTTGTACAACAAAGACACATGTTAAATGGGTTTTTTGCTTGTTTTCTAGACACAAAAGCCGCAATGAATTAAATGCGCTTTCTATAGTGATTAGAAAACTTTCGAACCTATCTCAGACACTAATAAGAATTTGGGTCCATCGAGTACCAGAAATTTCAAATGTGGAGTAGGTTTTGGCATGCTCGAGTCTCACTTTTGGAGACCACCATAGAAAGTATGCTATTCAAGTTCTCAAGAGGGAGTATAACATACCATAACCACACACACACACATCTCTTTGAGGATGACCCATGGCTCTCCTGCACAAGGAACCAAAGCTTAACGTCTCATTCGCTTCCTTAGGTACACTGTTGTAGTCACCAACAAAAAATACTCGTGATTACATTTTAGATTTGCCATTGGGTTATTTTTCCTCCGAGTGGTACTTCTTTTTTTCCACCAATGATCCCAAACTCAGAGAAGGTGACCCACTGGGCAACTACCATCGCAAAGCTGCCACGGTTAGGACTCCAACCTGGAACTGAATCGCATATGACAAAGCAAAAAAAGGCACCTCAAAGAACCTAAAGATAATTTGTCACATTTGTTTCTCCGTAAGCTAAGGAATAACAAAAATTCAGAAATGTATTCGTTTTTTCCCCATCCTAATTAAGTTATTAAGCGTTCTAAGATATCGGAAAGTCCGCAAAATATCTGTTGTATATTTTAAATTTGACTTCGTGGAAAAGAAAATGACTTGCCTTAAAGGACAAAGCAGCTTTCTACGATGACTGGATAAATTTGCTTCTAATCCAGGTGGCTTGGAGACGTTAGCAATCAAAAGAGAATGCGGTTCTCAAAATAGAAGTTTAATGTTTTAGCCGAAGATATTCATCATTTCTAATCTAAACAGATAACGAAGTATCGCTCGTGCATTAGTTTTTTTTTGCTCGCTTCATTATGCCTCCCATCAGGATGATACCAAAACATATCTTTAAATAAAAAATTCAGAAGCGGAATGAAGGTACTGCAACAAAACAGTACGTTATCATGGCACTTTATGTTTAAGAAAATTGCTACTCAAATTTTTAATTACACAATTTCAATATTTATGGTGATTGTAAGTTCTGTACTCAGACCCTGACAATGAAGTCAAGATCAAAACTAAAATCGAAAACAAACTCATTAACTAATTTTTTACCTTCGAATTATCGCCATAAAAATACTTGATTTGTTGGTAGCGTTTTGTAAATGAAAATATATTAAATACGTTAGTACCATGCCAGGTCACCTTGATACGCCAGGACAGCTTTGAGCGAAAGAAGAGAAATTAATTATGCATAAAAATTCAAATTATGTAAATTTTATTTTAGCTGATTTTGAAATAAATTACTTTATTTATTCATAAGGATTTTATTAAAACAGTTAAGAATATTTTAAAATTACCATATTTTTCACAGCAACTACCAGTTAAATTTTTAGAAATTTAACTATAATAAAAGCCGCTGTATTTTTCAAAAATAGGTGGTCTGTTACTGTAGCGTCTTGGCATGTTGTATCGAGGTGGCCTTGGCCAGGCTCGTAATCTGATGTTACCACGTTGCAGTTGCAGCTGTGGGAACATTAAGATTTATCGCCGCTAATCCCCACCTAAATTTATCGCCATATTAGTTCGCGATTCAAAGTGCTAAGGTACAGTAGTTTTGGAATTCAGTCAGTTTCGGATGAAATTCCAATCAGTTTTAACCTGAGAAAACAAATGATCATTTGTTTCGTTAAGGTAGTTCTTCACAATCTTAATCCACGGCATACTGTTGAGAATCAAAAAGTGTCGCGGCACACCATAAAATTAAATTGCATTTTAAAAAATATATTTTAACAGATTATAGTCAAAGAATTTTTTTACATTCACCTAAAAAGGCCGATCAGCTAAAACATATGGTAATTCAGTGATACAAAGATTACAAAAGAAAAAAATGCAAGCATTTTTTTAATTACTTTGGGTTGTTTTACCTCTGAGCGGCACTTTTTTTGCACACCATGGGCTAAATGGCTGTCACATGGACCACGAAGGCTCAGAGAATGTTGGGGGAGGGGACCCACTCGAACAGCTGTTGGGACAGATGGTAGCCTCCCGTCAAGGTCATCCAGCGTGTTCTTTAACGTGCACAGGGTATGACTCTCCCGCACACGGGGCCACGGCTTAACGTCCCATCCGACGGACAGCGGTTTTTCTCCAAGCCCATCGGTGTCCCCTATTGACCTTGGGCAGGGGGGGGGGGAATTTTGCGGAGATAAATCTCAACGCTGACCCAGCTGGGACTCGAACCTGGGAACTACATATTACGAGCCTGGCGCGCTACCGACTGAGCCCCCCCCCCCTTTTTTTTTTTAATTACAGTAGTATTTGTTTCAACAAAATAAATGAAGGAAAATCTCTATTTTCGGCTTCCCAAAGATAATTTACATTGAACAGAATAAGGTAACGAAAATTTTGTGTAAACGTAAATATAAATACGTTACGGCAACACCTATTGGGAAGCATTGGGTCAGTGAATTTGTTCTACAATCTCTCCCAATCTTATGACGATTTTATAAACTAAAGCTTATGACCTGAGGAGTACAGGTCATAAAAATTAACATCCATTTTTTCTTCTTCAGCGAAAAAAAAAAAAGGCAAAATTTGTCCTGTTTTTGCCCATCTCTTGAATAGTTGCGAATACGAGTTTATGTCAAATTCACTTGCGATATGGGGAATATTTCCCTTCACTTTCACCACAAAAAGTATATAAATAATCCCTTAAACAGATGCTTCTCACCAAGGTTTGACAGGAGACTGTCAATATAATACGACCTAGAGTAGAGGTCAGTGAAGAGATTTAAGCAGAAAGTCAAAACAAGGTGAAATTCAACAGACGTCTTATTCAGCTTGTGTTGTTCGATCTTAACGAATGTCAGAGGAAAGCTGGTGACGTAGGGAGTGTAATCAATTGCCTACTATAAATTATTATCCCTCCTTTCGTCACTCCATAGGGGGTAAAAATGTTTTAAAGGGGACGAAGGGAAATATAACAATTTCCACCTCCGAAGCAGACGAAATCCCAACAAAAACCTAAAGATATTATTCCTCAGTGTGTTCACACTGTAATAGCGCAATCAAAGAATTGCCAGTATTGCTCTAAGAAATAAAACAAAAAAGGAATTTGATTCTTTTGCAATAAATTTGTGCCACTTTATGAAAAAGCACTTTTTTTCCTAATATCTTGCATTTGGCTTAAACAATTATAATTTGATCATAGTCTTCAAGAATTTATTAGTGCCCCATTAATATATACATAAGATAATTCTTCATTTCAAACTACCATCCAACAGCACTCGTATCCTATATTTGAGGCTGCTCTTCCTAACAAATAGCAAGATTTCCAATTCCATTTATTATGCACCCACTGCCCGAAAGTGCAGAAAGCGTATATTGTGGCATCGCGGTTAGAGTTCACTGCACTCGACTGAAAGCCTGACGACTGACAGGCCAGCTCCTGGCGTGCTGCTTGCTGATGCCAGTGAATTATGTTGGGAGCGAAAATAAAAATTTAAGTGTCTAAAGGCTACAGAGCCGTAGAGCATAAGCATATAGTTACAGCATGCATACAGTAATACGTACATTCATCGAGGTTTTTGGAGGCCGACTGCTCTTCAGACATACGCTGCAGAGCAGTAATATTCAAAACATACCTTACTAGGTCAAAAGTATAATGCGCTTCATATTAAACGTCTCGAGTACGTTAACAGTACTAATAAGCCGAATCATGAAAATATTTAGCTACAAGTTATATTCCTTCAGTCCTTAACCTGCAGTAGTTCATTCTCTTTTTTGTTTATTCCATATACACAAAAATACCAAAAAATTTGAGTTTCGCCATGAGTGGAACCCACGTCTCCTGATTACGTGTCAAGTGTTCTAACCACTAAACTATCAGGGGCTATTTCTTTCACAGCTCAATACTATTAAAATTAAATTACTCTACAATTCATAATTTCTATTGAACAAAGAGGACCTGGGTTCGAGTCCCGGATAAAGTATGAAAACTTGTGTTGCTTTCTGCTGAGGTTTCGCCTTCCCCACAGATTCTTCCGTAGGGCGTATTAAAAAAGAGGCTACTGTCAGACCTCTATGGTAAGCAGCTGCTTGAGAGCTATTTTTTATTTACTTAGAAGGATAAAAAAATATAAGTTGAACGACTGCATTTCTTCAACAATTAAATTGCCACCGAACATACCAATGCAACATTTTACTCGAATGCGGAGTTTTTTCACGATTATTCCTTCTTACTACAAAAAAAAACTTTCAAGACTCTACAACATATCATGCTTAGGAAAGTCTGCTGCTTTGATTGCTTTTCCTATTCTATTTACAGCTGATGTTTTCTTGCATTTGCATTCGTAGCCAAATTTTCAATCACATTACGATAATATCGCACTGTCTTTCTAGAGTTATAATCTATAACGAATGCAACCAAAAAAAAAAAAGTTATCAGAATGGAATTAGAAATGCCTTCTATATTTGTTAAATCACAATCTCCTGTGAAATAAAACAAAAAATACACAACAATAACGCACATTTTTAGCGCAGCATGAGTTTTTCCTTCGGAGAAATACGAAAAGAAAAATTTACAAATGCAATGCACTTACACCATTATCTTACGATCAAAGAAACTTCCATATATTGTTTCGCAAAAAGGCCAGATTTTTATGGATTTCTTCAAACAGGGCTTAAAGTAATAAGCGCGTGTTACAGAAGGAAAAGTGATTACACGGTAGAATTCCGAGACTCGAAATTCCAGAAAGCAATTAATTTCAACTTGCGAAAAGAAATTGCTGAAAACATTTACAAATAACGCCTTTTTCCTTCCGCTAAACGTGTTGTTTTTAGCGCATTCGACGCATTAGTTTTGAAAAATATTCATTGAAATGTGAAAAACTGTTAACGCTAATGAAGAAACGCCTTTTTATGTCAATAGAATGTAGAAAATGCACGACTGAAATAAATCATTGTCACTTTTCATCATTTAACGTCAAACTATAAATATTTCCTTTTTATCACTTTTTCAAGGATATCAAGGGCTTTACAATATATTGATAAAAACAATAGAATGTTTGTCAGTGCTCGAATGTATCTAAGCATTCGTAAATCTACAGAACACAGCTTAATACCTCTAGACATCTCTACCTTTTTAGCTTACAAATTTATCAGTCTAGTGTCAAACGCTACAAAAGTGACCCTACATTCAATAACATCCAACGTTAGGGGTAGGAAAAATACACCAAATCATTTAGCCTAAATGCCATCGGCACCATCAATGAAAAAAAAATTACTCCTCACACAGCCTCCTCTTGTCATGGATACTATAGTGTATGATGGTAGGTGGTCATATTATTCTGATACGACTGTGTATATGCCAGAGGATTTGTGGAGAGACCTCGGAAGAAAAACAGAAAATAAAATGTATTTATTATATCATGGCGGACATTGAACTGAGGTCACTTTACTCCGCAGGTGCCTGTAAACCCGAGTGGTTTATACATTAACCTATGACCCATTAATGCGGGTCGTTTTACCTCTAAGCGGCACTTTTTTTGCACACCATGGGCTAAATGGCCAGGTCGCAAGGACCCTGAAGGCTCAGAGAATGTTGGGGGAGGTAACCCACTGGAATAGCTGTTGAGAGACAGATGGTAGCTTCCTGTCAAGGCCATTCAGCGTGTTCTTTAACATGCGCAGGGTATGATTCTCTCTATACACAGGCCACGGCTTAACGTCCCATCCGACGGACTTCCCAAGCCCATCGGTGTCCCCTACTGACCGTGGGCAGGGCGGAGTTTTGCGGAGACAAATCTCAACGCTGACTCACCATTATTGCGGCAATTTCAAAGATTAAACAAAATATATTACAGAATGTTACGTTTCGTAACATTCAGTACGCAACTTCCCTCTACACCAGTGGGGCACCAACGTTTTCGGCATCGGATCCAATAGAAAAATATTGCTTTCTGTTGTTGGGAAAGGTATTGTTGCAATACTTAAAAGAGGTGATGGGTGCAATAAAAACAAAAAATGTTTCTTCTCTTTTTTTTACATTTTACTTGCCATAGATGCAAAATAAGAAAACGAAATAATAAAAAGTTTATTTTAACGTCAAAACTGAAGGTAGCTTGTCGAAGCAAAATATAATAGCACTGGATCCGAGAAATGAACTGCTGAACATTAGGTTTCAGTGACATTGTAGCTAGTTGTATAAAATACCCCCCCCCCCCTCAAACAGCTGCTTGCCACAAGAAGTCTGTTAGGAGCCTGACAGTTTATACGCCATAGTAGAATGTCTGTGAGGAAGGCGATAAATTTATTAAAATTTTTATCTTATTAAAACACCATTTACTTTAGTAGCCAGATTGAAAGAATTGTATTATTCAACTTTTAAATTATCAAATGGGATGGAGTTTGTGCACGCCTGCTCTACACTAAACATTGGTATTGTCACAAGAAAATTACTTTTTTGGGGGAAAGAATTGGAAAGGGAGTATGCTTCATTTAAGAGTAAAAATATACTAAAAGTTACGGATTTTATTATCTACCCCCCGGAAGGCCACATATGGCTCATACTAGTTGGACACGTTGCTATCGTCTTAAACAGCAGTAGAAGTAATAAACATTTGGATTTTAGTGTCCTCTTGTAGTAGAAAGATTTCATTTCTCATTTATCATTCTCTATCATTCTTGCTACAAGTTAAAGCTTCAAAACTAAAGGATAAATGACTTGTCAAAAACAAAATGTTACAGATGTGTTCAGCTAACATGTGACGAATAATATATATTCTGTAGTCATTTATAAAAAAATTATGAATGTATTTTGTTGCAATCAGTCAAACCCGGATCTAGAAAAAAAAATAAACGGGTTGGGGGAAACAATTTTTTTAGAAAAATCCGCCGTTGGTCTTATTTTTTAAACTGAGCATAAACTGGATCGTTTTATACAAAGTATTAAGAAATTAAAAACCCGTCAACGTAATACCAGTTGCGTTTTCTCTTTCTGCAAATTATCAAATTGTACTATCCCATGACAAGCTTTGAGGTATTCAAGCTATAAAGTTAATTATTTCGATAGCATTTTTAATTGGCTTTTGTTATTTAAATGTCTTACATTATTACACTCTAACAATATGTATGTACTACTACGAACACGATTTGAAAAAACGATTCAAATTTGTTAACTGGGGGGGAGTGCACACGAGGAACACCCCCGCCCTTAGCCATAATTAAATGTCAATTGAATACCAATTTGAGAAGCGAGAGGCTCATACGTTAACACCTCCAGTTACATCACTTATCTTCCACAGTCGTCCTCATTATATGCTAGCACTATAATAAGCAATTAATCTCCATCACGGTTCTATGTGGCATTCAGATAGGATGTGTGAAACTGTGTTCTGCCACTTTCTGTGTATAATGTCTATCCATAGCTATTTTATTATTCTATGTAATGGGAGAATAATGTATTATTTATGGCAGTTTTCCTTCTTGTTCCAATTAAACTTCTCTGCTTAGAAATATTTCATTCCTGATTTTTCGTATAGAACTCCATGAATGAGGCTAACGAAGAAATAACAGCTCAGATTATTAAAATAATTTGCTACAGTTAAACATTAACTTCTACTGTAGCTGTTAGTTTTAACATACTAAAGACATCATCACTATTGATTTTGGACATCGGATATTTTACTTTTCGGGAGCAAGCTTTTTCTACACACCTTTTGACAGAATTAAAATGCGGACAAGAGTACCATTATTTATATGCAAACCGAAAAATTTGCCAATTTCTTAAAGCAAAACTATATCACTTATTTATTATATTTCCAAACATTTTCTCGGAAAGAGCTTAAAAAATAAATCAAATCTGTTATTTGTTTAGACGCATTGAGGATCAATTTCACGAATATGTAAAATGAAAAGCTTACACGGTAACATTTACATTAAGAACACTTTAAATAAAAGAAACTAAAAGACGACCCCCCACAGATTAACTGATGGAACTTGCCCAAAGGTTTGGCTGTTTTCTTTTGCCTTGACTTGGAGAGTTGCCTTTCGGCTCGCAAATGTCGGCAAGCAAGCAGCTAAGCGAAAGACTCGAGTCGGTGAGAAATGCTTGCTCATTGGCTCGGGGTTTAGTCACCTGTGCGCTACCTGAAGGGTTTTCAACAGAGATACCAACTGCAGATTATTCTCCTTTGGCTCGCTCTCTTCAAGTGTTGAGTAGTTTCCCAACTTCATGCACGACCTCATGTGCTTTCTTTACGAAAATGCGCGCACATTTTAATGGTCGACCAACAAGCATCACTTGGCAGGCTGTGTGCTACCCATTTCGAAGCAACTTGTTCAGTAGACTGGAAAATACATAATCTACCTCTTAAAGTAGGCTGTGTGAAATTTTATATGCGGTAGAAAAACCACATCATTCCTCCTGTTTTCAACTAATAAAAATCCACTCCGAGGCCATATTCTACATACTAGAAATTTGTTAATATATTATTTACTGGAAAGGTATCAAATTGAGATCAAATATCATCCATTAACTTACGTCAAAATAATTGCTACTGGCAAAATTCTCTCAGGAAAGATTACACTAATCACAATTCCTTTTATCCTATTAGTCATATCGTAGCAGTTATTATTGTAAATTAGCTTAAAAGGAAACTTCATCTTCAGACGCTCGAATTGCAGTAATGACATTTCCCCTAAATGCTTCATGATCTTATTCACTGTGCATGCCATTTGAAATGCTTTAAGAGCTGGTGATAGCTTAATGGTTAGAGCACCGGGCATGTAACTGGGAGGATTCTCATCGGCGAATCATTTTAGCCGTCCCGTGGCCGAGTGGTCAGCGCGCTTGATTATTGAACAAAGGGGCCTGGGTTCGAGTCCCAGATAACGCATGGATGTTTATGTTTTCTTCTGAGGCCCACCATGCTCACATAGCTTCTACTAAGCTTTTTTTACTATGGCGTATAAACTGATAGCTTCCTGTCAGATCTCTGTGGCAAGCAGCTGCTTGAGGAGAAGTTATTTTATGATTACCATTCTCTTGTAATCCGTAGCATCTATATTCATGAAATTCCTATACGGAATTAATAACTTAGAATTTAATAGAAATATTTTTTTTTAAATTTGAATAACATCTTTTAATCATGTTCGGAGGTGAATTGTTTAATTCGAACAGCACCTATTATACTATCCTAATAACGATTTTTTTTTTTACACATTTCATTATTGACTACGGCTATGCCGGTGATATATTTACCAGATGGCATGGATGTCAATGAAATTTTTTTAGAAATTCATTGCGCAAGTACTAAAGGTGGGGAATGCTTGTTTCCTTTCCGACTATATACCATGTACAAAAATCTTAATCGTTTGTTTCAATAAACAATGATCAATAACTGGGACTATTTATTAAATGAGAATATTATGAGTCTAGAATCTAGTCAAATTTCTGGTCTTTCAACATTTGAAAACATAGATATTCCATCCTATAATAAGACTTCTGTGGCAAGCAGTTGCTTGAGAGGGTATTTTTTTTTTAACGAACACTAACTACAGCAGTCCAATGGTTAGCGTGCTTAGTTACTGATCTCAGGAGCCAATGTTCGAGCCCCAGATAAGGCATGGATGTTTTCTTTTATTGTTGTCACAAAAAATACGATTTTTTTTATAACAAACACTCGCAACTACGGCAGAAAAAAATCCATTTCTATAGACCAGACTGTATACTTTTGTAAAGGAGCTACTCAGCTCGTGGGTTCAGTTTGCTCCAATCAAATCCAATTTTTCAACCAGCTCTTCGCCTGTTCTTTCTGCTAATAGCAAAATAAAGGGGCATTGTTAGGCTAAAAAAAGGAATAATTTTATCTCAATCTCCACACTCTATTTGTGCTTGCTTTTCTGCTGACCAAATGCATGTTTCAATATTTCTTCCTCTCAAGGATGTCCGCCTGTTATCAGAATGACACGTGAAGTTTGATCAAGGTCATGCAAATGAGTAATTCCTATAACAGCTGACGAACAACCAAATAACAATAATCCTGCAAAAATAAGGCATTTGGAAAGCGAAATATTTTTCCTGAATTTTACGTAAAGTGAAATAGGAGCATGGAGATATTAACATTGCGCGACATATATGAATTCTCTATTATATTTCGCAAAAATACATTTTACTTTCGCCAAAAAACATTTAGTCTTAAAACCAGTCACAGATAATTTTATCTTGACAATTCCTGTTTCACTTACAAGAATCTCAAGTTTTATTAACTCAGATGCAATCTGAATTGTTAAAGTCAAACAGTGCATTTTTTTACTCCTGAATTTTCAACCCAACTCCATACAATAATTTCAGTTAATTCTGTATCATTCCATTGCTGAAAATGTTCAAACACTCAAATCCGCAAATTCATTCGAAGTGCCGTTAAATATTTATCGTAATAGAGATATTTGCAGCAGACACGAAATTTGGAATTCTCCTTCCCCCCCCCCCCCAAAAAAAAACCTAATAATAAATAAAAGATAAATAAATTCTAATTTAAACCACTGGAATAAAAAACATTTTTTTCGGCATCGTAAATTTTGGTCATAATCATAGATATGTAGGTCGCGCTACTTCTACGTGCCCTTCTAGTTGTTTCTGAACATCAAGAGATCGCATAAAAAAGCAATTTTACAGTTGAGTGAACCACTGTGTCAGCTGAACGAATGGTCATACCTACACCTCAGATATGCACGATTAACGCGACTCGCTACCACACTGAATACTATGGGAATCGCTTTACGGATTCTGATAGTGCAAGAACGATAAGAAAAATGTTACAGAAAAGCAAAGGTTATAATAGTTAATCCCCTCGCTAATGTCAAGCCGCGTAAAGAAAAATTTGCATTATAACGATAAAATCTTCCATTTGCAACACACTGTGTCCAAAAGCTATTCACTACCACAAGTTTTAAAATTGTGAAATTTTCATACTAAATCGATCTCAATACTTATAATAATAAATATGACTACTGGATTCAGTTGTTGAAAGCAAATGCCGTTTTAAGACACCAAACGTTTTCCTCAAACTAATCAATCAATGCACCCCGCTATCAGAAAAAATAACTCAACGCTAGACTGATATCAATATATCGGCAGTAATAAAATTATGGAACATAAAAATTATCGCAGAAGCAGTAATAATGAAAAAGATATCTCCCAATTAAACCTAGACAATGTTTCACTAACATTTAACGCCCATACTACAACGAGTTTGCGATTAGCTGTCACCTGGGGATATGTTTGTTCTCTAATGGTGGCATCACATTCCCAATCTCCAAGAGATGTGGGAAATGAAAATGTGAACCACACTTTAGATGATCTTTTCACTGAATTGTGGTCGTTACGTAGCGGATTATAGTCGTTACTTATTGACGATGAAAGGATGGTTTTTCACTGCCATAAGCGAAATGGATATTAATATGCTTGTCTCATAATTAATGCTATTCAACGCAGGGCGCTGTTCCGTCCGTCGAATGAAAAAAAATTATTCTACAAAGTACAACTGATTTCTGAAACCGTTTTTTCTAAACTTAAACATTCAAGGTCACATTGTACGAAATAAAATTCCCTTTTATTATGCATTTCGTTGATCATCGCAATCTTAATTTTTTGTGACAGGCACATTACACAATCGTTGATCGCAATACCTCTATGGCGAAAGAATCAAGCGTATTACTTTCAATGGCGAAACTGATCTAATAATCATCTGTTAGGAAAGCTAGTTAGTACAACAGTTTACCGTTAATTTTATTCTGCACTGATTTTAATCTTACAACTTTGATAACCAAAAGTACAGAATTCAACTAAAATATTAACGGAATCGCGTTTATAGTTTATGATCACTTAAGATTTTGGTTTGAATACTAATGAGAGTCGGTTATGAGTACAAAATTAAACCATGATAAATTTGTTAACATTAAAATTTGAACTGCAGAGATTACAATTATAGATGTAGGAAAATGTCAAGATCTTTCTTCGAATTTGTAAAGATAACCAGCGACAACTGGGAAAAATTAGCAAATTTCCCCGCGAGATACTTTCAGCTATTATGAGAAAATGCTAATATTCCCACTGCACTTGAGAAACGCCATAGAAATTAACTATCTGGGCTGCAAGTTTTCGTTCTTCTCAAATTGATAAACTTAATTTGTAAAAAATGTTATTCAAATTTACATTTTGTTAGGATATTTATAGTGCTGACATTATCCAATGAATGAGATGAACTGATCTGTGAGGAAGATGAGACTTCGGAAGATAGCATCCATATATCCAGGATTCGAACCTAAGTACCATTACGCCACTGCAAAGCAAGCTAATCATCGGTCAGAGACGACAAACATATAAACTGTTTAGCAAATGCGGAAACTCGGGAGAAACTTTTTTAAAATAATGAAATGCCTTTATGAATAATCTGAACATTAATCATTTCTTCAGAAACGGAAAATAGAATAAAATCTTCTACCTTTAGTATAGGAATGCATAAGTGCTCAAAGAGTAACAAGACAATTATATTAATTTGATAAATATTTCTCCCATTTACCAGGTTCCCAATGCATTACTATATTCAAAAACGAATCTCGCTTTTTATAGTACTCTTCGATATAAACACTCCAATTTCATTTTTAAACGGTGATATTTTTCTGTGAGAAAACATAATAGTAGCTCAGTATTTGTCTTTTAAAGAATTTAAAATGAATCAGCAGGAGATTAGCATTTAAAATCTTTTAACTTCCCTTGAACTTTAGTTCAACAATTAGTTATAACAACAATTATTTAGTTCACATCACAAGGAAAAAGGCGCTTCGTTTCGTTCTTTCCAGCAGCAATATTCTCGACCATTTGAAAAAGATAATTTTTCAGGAAGAACAGCTACTGCTTGAAGAACGACAATGCGAAAATAACGCAGAGAAGGAAGAGCCATGATGTAATCAATACCAAAGGCTAAAGATGAACAACAGGGAGAATGAGTCAATTCTACTGACTCATTCTCTATCCTAAACGCCAAACCGTTGGGTATGTGGCAATTCACAGTATTTCCGATTTTTTCTGCAAGATAAACAGTTCTTTCAATATTAAGGCATTCTTTTTAAAAAAGTTTCTTAACAGGCAACGCATATACTTATATGTTAAAACTGTTCTTATATTGGATTTTTTTGTACCCGTATGACAAGCTAGAAAAGTTTCTTTAAACAAAAAATCTTGACAAGATCTTTTTCCACACTAGTAAACGTTTTATTACCTTCCTATTCACAAAAACCTATATGTTACATTGAATATGTTTTACTTCATCTTTATAAAGATAAAGGTTTCTGGGAAACGATTTTTACGTTTCATAAAACGTTTGTTAAAAAATAATTGAAATAATCCAATTTTAGCCTTTAAAAAATTTGCCGTCTTATACACGCAATAATAGATACGTTCTTGTAGAAGTTCCTCATTATTTTATTAATGAAAACATTATTAAATCATTGCTTCTTGAATACTATTTACTTTTATAATTCAAATGTTAGTTTTCTGTAAAAAAAAACCAAAGTCGAGAATCAAGTGATTAATTTTTCGCATTATAAAAAAATAAGACGTCTAAGCAAAAAACTTGAAATATTTACTAGTTACTCGATTTTAATAACGCATTAATTTATTTGCCTTATCCTTCGCCACAATTTCGTTTTAACGGTTCCTTCTATTTCTAAAAGTATGATTTATTATTCCCAATTCCCGGCTGTATCTGCTGAATTCCGATAATTGAGGGAACTCTTGTTTCCCGTTGTTCAAAGGCTATTTTCCCAGGCGATAGGCAAATTCTCGGCCAGGAGATGCTTGCGGTTACATTTTATCTGAAGGAGCAAGGTCGTGAAAGGCGAAGTTGTCACACAGTCAAACAAATGATAAATGCGATCTAGCTATGAAACCGAATACTGTTTTCAAATATAACAGAATATTTATATTATTAATATATGCATCGATTTTGCGAGAGTATCGCACATTAGTTGATCGCAATCCTAATGTGAAGAAAAAATTACTATTTTTTTAAGGCGAAATTGATCTAATAATCATATTTTATATATCATTATTTTAAGCTTGAACGGTCTAAAAATATTCACTGAAATATTGTTGAATTAAATAATAGTAAACTTTGCAACAACCCTAATGACCAATAATTAAAGGTTTAGATTTTGGACAACCATCTATAGTTTTAGGCATGCATATAAGTTAATAAATAGCAGCATAATTGTTAAACTTCGTCATTGCAATAATTTGAAGTTCAAAGCTTGCATTCCAAGTTCCAAATATTAAAATTGCGCATTGCCAAATCCATTGTCTAGAACCAATCAATATTATGAACGTTAAAACGCGGTATCAAATTCCAACACTAAAGGAATTTTTTTTAAAGTAATACAATTTTGTCTTACTGCTTTTACTTATCGCTGCCAAATCTACCAGTAAAATTATAGTATAATGTTACAGAAAAACTTTTTAAACGTACTTCCGAGCTGTTGAAGCTAAGTAATTTAATCTAGGTTAACTGTCCTCAACCTTCGTCGGTTTCCCCCCTTTTTTCCCCTCCATCAACTGTTGGCAAACAGACAGGTTAGATGAGACAAGCCAGTAGGGGGTTTGGCTAAATTTAGCCTCACTTCAAGTGTTAAGTGCGACGAAATCACGAAATTGTTTATTCAGCGAAGTTTCATTGTGCTCACTGGTAACAGTCAGAAAAATCCTTTCGTTCCCCCGCCAACCGAGAGGCAAACGAAAATCTATTCAAAGTTTCCGACAACCATCGGCTATTGCGAGTCTCTTATCACAACTTTTCGAATTACTTTTTAACTTACCAGTTTAGAAAAAAGAAAAACCCCACTAACATCTCACCAAAATAATGTGAAATAATGATAAGCTTTAGATCTAAACCCTTTCACTTTCTGTAACATCGTTTAAAGACATTACACGTACTCCTTTTGTTGTCGGTACTTCTTCAGTGCTACCAGTCAAACTACATGGGCGTCAGTCAGAAGGGAGAGAGGACTGTCATCTTGTCCTTCCACTGGAAATTAATCTCAAATAATATCACATGTACCAAAAATTAAACATATTCTTCTTACAAAATGTCAACTTGTTTTTGCATTCTTTTGTTTTCAAAAGCATACCATTAAATTCTATTTATTAATACGAAAAAAAACATTTTTACAGGTATTTTCAATAGTAAGTTTCCTTTTCGTCGGGTATCTTTAATTGCATTATGGTATGCATGATTGCTGCATTTGAAACTGCACATATTAATGGAAGTTCGACCTAAATGTTTCTATTTTGAAACACCCATATCAGACTGTGCAACATTTATTCAACGGAAAATTTTCCAAATATATTTTATCAGCATGACCTGTCAATTACCTGTTCTATTATTTTAACTGATTACAAGACTGCGGAATTTAACCTTTTATTCAATCAATTTTTAAATGATCAACAGCATATTTGTGTTTTGTAATACAAAAAAAAATTCACCTGAAATATATTGTAATTTTTCTAAAACAATATGACGCAATCACCACCAAAAATGCAATTCAGAAAATTTTTCCGTTCAAACTACAAAATGCACATAGAGTGATACGAAACTTTAAAAGGTTTCATCCCATCTGATTATTTTTCAAAAGGTCAAAAACTTTTCCCAACTCTTTGGATTCGAGAGAGAGAAAACTTACGTAAAAGAAGCATAAGAATGCACAAAAATGTTCGGAAAATCGAACTAATGCACTTAGACAGCAACAAAGGTGCTCAACAGCTAATTCCTACAAACTGTATTATCTCGACTGTGAAACAGAAGGTAGAATACTTTCGATAGCTTGATACATAACGTTATAAAATATACTGTGCTCTAATGAATGCTTTTCCCCTGCCTTCTCACTGTGGTATTCATGAGTGAATAAAACATGTAAACTACATGCGAAATATACGCTGCAACGACAAAACAGACTCGAGAAAGTAACTGGTAATGCGTAACCGCTGTGAATACATGAATGACAATTTAGTGTGAACTGCATTACTGTGTATACATATGCAAATTTAAAGCAACTGCGATCACTGATCGGCAACACATCAAACATGGGTTAAGAAAATCGGCGTTTCTGATGCAATGACGCTCAGTTCTACACTAATCGGTGCAAATAATAAAACATACAAATGAAAATACGTCAGAGTGAAGGGGGTAAAAAATAGGAATGCTGATATTACTAAAATTTCGACAGTTAAGGAGTACCAAAGCACAAGATTCAAAACAAACTCTTCCATTTAATTCTGTTTTAAAAACAAACTTCAACAATAAGAGAGCTAGTTCAAAAACAAAGTTCTGTAGCTTTGATCACAGATTTACAATGAGATCTACTCAGAATAAAGATACACACAAAAAAAAGGGGTAAAGAGAAAAAATATTCTACATCACAGAAAATTTATTTAAAAATACGAGTAACACCAAACGTTTGAAACGTACTAAAGTTGTTACTTACCGCTTTTCCTTTGAGATATTCCAACCTTGAAGTGGGTCAGAAGGTCAGCGACACTTTGGCTGTACAGTAACGTTGGTACAACAATCGGCTTTCGGCGTTTCAATCCTCTCCTTATAGAAACTACTCGTGAAATCCAGCGAACAGACACTGACAACGTACTGCTACTAGTTAAATTTCACTCTCCCTTGCAGGTCGATACTGTTTCGGGTGAAAGATATCTAGCAGACAAGCAGCCGGCTATTCAAGTATGCTATCGTCGAGCAGAGAGCAGCGCGCGCCTGCAGATGCTGCTGTAATGGCGACGTTGTGTAGTAGACTCATTGTCAGGGGCAGTCGACAAGTGAGCGCGATAGAACGGCGGCGAGTGTGAGACAGCCCTGTGGCGCGCTGCTACACTCACTAGCTTGGCCAGCGACAAACGCTGCTTGGCTGCTAGCTGTGGCTGGCTCATTTTCTACCCGTTGTAACATTATTTGCGGAAAGAAACATCAGTCTCGAGTGCGTTTATCGAACAGGGCTGTCTTCGCTCGCTCGCTGACAAAATGAAAACGAACAGAGCTGCTGCTTGCTGCTGAAGAGGAAAAGGGGGGGCGGGGGCTGATTAAATAACTGCACCAAAATTAGGGGCAACTATCCTAAATCAGAGATTTAAAAGAAATTGGATTTCGGACAATAAAGGCTGTTTGTAGAAACAACATTTTCCTCGCGTTGAAGCTGAATAATGGAGATGTCAACCGTTGGCTTGGAAAATGCAAACGCTTTAAACGTTCGCTAAGCTGAAGAGATCACTGATTAAATACGTAAAATTAAATCGGATTAGCTCAAATGAAGTTTAAAGAACGAATTCAACGATAACTACAGGAAAGGGTGATGAAAAATAGTATATTTAAAAACATTATATACTCTTTAAAGGAATGTTCTAGAAATTACAACGCTTATTGGAAAGTAATGGTTTTATCATTTCCTAATCTATTATGTGCACGTTATCCATAATTGAATAATGTCTTTTTTTTTAATACATTCCACCATTCGTTCAATGTGCCTTTTCTCCGATGTAAGTATAGAATGGGCGAAATCGGTTATGGAAACAAAAAATTGCATATTGGGGGAGTGCTCACATATTTTTAAAAAGAAATTTGCATTCAGTTTTTTGCATGAAGTTGCAGAATTTTTGCCTTTACTATGAAAAATCAAAACCATCGTAGAAACTTTTGCACATTTCGAATAGTAGTAGTTTAGAATATATTTTTTCGCGAATGCTAATCTAAATACGACATTTTTAATTGCACATGGAATTTATCCTTTTTTTATTTTTCACACAATCGTTTTGCATAATGATATAACTACTATAACCTTTCTTTACTGAAGAACTGCATTCTGAAAACAAGTCTCTTGCGTTTCCATACCGCTACTAACTACTTTAGCAATGATAGTCTTAACATTTTTTATTAAAAATTTCCTATTCTGTTATACGTAAAAGCTTCTCCTGCATACAAAAAAAAATGTCTTATCAACAAAAAATGCATCTTAAATATAAGGGAAGCTGTTCTTTTACATATTATAAATATACGAAATTATCTATAGAAAAAGGTGGAAGAAATTTTTTGAAGTTATAACTTCCGACAAATAACCCCATAGAACTAATCTTAAAAACTGATGTTTTTGTGATAAATTTAAAAATATGCGAAGACTACTTTTAAGATCAATTCTATGGTTTTTAGAGATATCTCATGATATTGCATTATCCCAAAGTTTTTTTAAACTCCACAACCTCTTTTAGACATTATATTTATGCGGCAAAAACACATTTTAATATTTCAATGCGGGGAAAAAAACGCAACACTAACACGATGAAAACTTTACATGCAATCATGGCACTAGCAGTACCGTAATTAGGAGCAAAAATTTCATGTGCTTGGGATGGCCTCCTCCATCTATTGCATATATAAATCTTAACATAAAACATATTTTTTTGGGATCCCTGTCACTCCTGTAGTTATGATGACCATCACTGCTAAATGCGAAAATTCTTTTGCTGTACATATTTATTACCAAATTATACTAAATTTCTGAATGCTACAGCATTCTACTAGTGTATTTTCCGATTGATATTTTTTTTTTGAAACCGGTTGTCTCAGTGTATATCCTCACCGTACCATCTCTGTTTTATTTGTTACATGAACACTATTAAGGTGTGTTTAAAAAAGGGGGGGGAGGTGTCCAAAAATCTTAAGTAGATCTTTTACCTGACAAATTTTACTGTAGAGTTAATGAGGTTTTAACATTACTCTAGTGCAGTGCTTCTCCCTTTTATGCTTCACGAACCCCCTGAAAATGTGTATGTAACTGACGTACCACTTGTATAGATAGATAAAACTATAGTTATAGTATAACAATGGTTATTTTTACTTTGTTACTAGATCTAGCGACTTTTCAGCTCTCACGTCGTACCCCAAAAAACGCGTACTTCACGTTGAGAACCCTTACTCTAGTAAGTAAAAAGTTTTAAAGTTTCTGTACTCAGTCAGAGTTAAGGAACATTCGAATTCTTAAGTGACATTGACAATTTGTGGCTAGCTACTATTGATATTATTAAAGCCCAGAGGTCTGAGGAGAATCTGCCAGTATAATACGCCACAATAGTCTGTAAGGAAGGCGAGATTCAGCAGAAACACAACAGAAGAAAAAGCATGCAGTATCAGAGGCTCGAATCCAAATCCCTTTGAACCACAGCCAAGCAAGCTAACCACTCGGCTACATGGCTTGTTAAATTGCGTTTCCTAATATATTAGAAACTAATTATGAATTCAGAAGGTCTAAAAATTTTACAAAGTAATAATGCAGACTGTAAATTAAAGTTTTACAAGGGATCAGTTATACAAGGTGTCAGAAAAATAATGGTTGGGTTTGGAGACGAAATATGTAAGAAAATAATATACACATTCAAAAAGTAATATTTGTAAGGCATTAACTGGGGATAATACTCTCTCAAGCAGCTGCTTGCCACAGAGGTCTGACAGAAGCCTTTCAGTTTATACGCCATAGTAGAAGGTCTGTGAGGATGGTGGGACCTCAGCAGAAAAACAACACAAACATCCATGCTTTACCCGGGGCTTGAACCCAGGTCCCTTAGATCAATAGCCAAGCGCTAACCACTTATGTTTCACACAAGATGGGGATGCACTGTATTATGAGCTACTAGTATGTTACTGACTTCATGACAACTTTCATGTTTATAGCATAGTAATATGCATAATTCCAGTTGTAATGATCCACCAGGATCAGTAAACTGGTAATTAACTTGCAAAAAACTTATGAAAAATAAAGAATCAGTATATCACTGGTGGGCCTGTCCCATGGCCGAGTGGTTAGCGCGCTTGACTACTGACCTAAGGGACCTGGGTTCGAGTCCCGGGTAAGGCATGGATGCATGTGTCGTTTTTCTGCTGAGGTCCTGCCATCCTCTCAGACCTTCTACTCTGGCATATAAACTGACAGGCTCCTGTCAGACCTCTGTGGCAAGCAGCTGCTTGAGGGGGTATTTATTTTATTTTATTTTTTTATATCACTGGTAGCACAAAATGCCTATTAGATGGTGTACAAAGAGGAAAATATTACATATACAGAAGTATCAAAAAGTTCTATCCTAATTCTGCATTTCCATTGATTTTGAATTTTTATTCAAATCGACTCAATATCAAAATTAAACTTCTTCATACATTTTTTTGAAAGGGAACAACGTATGGAATTCAAATGTGTAATTTAATCTAATTATATTTTCTGCAAGATTAATCTGCAAAACAAACATAACAAATAAAGCTAGTGTCAGATTGTGATCTGCCCCTGATCAGCATATTACAAGGAGTTATCAGAGCCAATTACACTGCAGAAATTTAGCAATGTGCACTGTGTAGCTTGTGTCTGCCCTTTGAATGAAAAGTAATGCTCTAAAAATGGCTGTTGGTTTTGGTTAAAGGCTGATGGAATGGTTAATGAAAAATTTCATCTTATATACTAAATATTAACCACTTTGTAAGTCGATTTAATTTTAGAGGAAAAATTGTCTTGAGCTGGGTGGGATATGAACCCAAGACCTCCTGATAACATGTCAGGTGCTCTAAACCACTGAGCTACCGGCCGCCGATCAAGATTTCCTCTAATTGATGATATGACATTCTCAACCTATAGTACACATTCCATTATGTCACATATAGGCACTGTTCGGGCGATCTTAGCCACAATTCAGCAAATAAATGCTGTATAGATGGAAAGTATATCTTACAAGTATATAATTTATTAAATATTGAATAAACTCGACTTTCTTGGTATATACTAAATATTAACCACTTTGTAAGTCGATTTAATTTTAGAGGAAAATTTGTCTTGAGTTATCAACTCAAGACAATTTTTCACTCAAGACAATGACAAATTGTCTTGAGTTGATAACTCAAGACAATTTTTCCTCTAAAATTAAATCGACTTAAAAAAAAATAAAAATAAATACCCCCTCAAGCAGCTGCTTGCCACAGAGGTCTGACAGGAGCCTGTCAGTTTATATGCCACAGTAGGAGATCTGAGAGGATGGCAGGACCTCAGCAGAAAAACGACACACACATCCATGCCTAATTCTGGGGCTCGAACCCAGGTCCCTTAGATCAGTAGCCAATCGTGCTAACCACTCGGCCACAGGACAGCTTTAAATCGACTTACAAAGTGGTTAATATTTAGTATATACCAAGAAAGTCGAGTTTATTCAATATTTAAAAAATTTCACCGTTACTAAGTCATGTTACCAAATAATTATTTTGCATGAAGCTTTATCCACAAAAGAAACTAAAAATTGGGAAATGCAAACTTGCTCTGGGAGTGATATAAGCAATATTGCTAAAACTAGAACATTAGAATATTATTGCTGTTTGATGGCACTGTGATTCCAATTGCATGAGTGGCATTATTTAGAACCCTTCAGATTCTAGAAAGATGCAGAAATTTGAGCAGTAGTGAATATATAATTGCATGAGAGTTTTACTAGAGTCACTAGTGAGAGTTCTAAATTATTGTAAAGAGTTTTAATGATCTTAGCAATAGTCCCAGAGGTTCCAGAAATTACAGTAAATGTTCAGGTAATACCTTATATTATTAATTCTTAAGATAAAGCTACTATAAGTTTGCAGATTTAGTACATAGGAAGAATTGTAGTGAGCATTTAACTTGCTTACACTAATTTTAAAGTGATGTTTTGCAGTTATAAATTTCTGTAAATATATGTTATTTGTTCGTGCATCATATCTGTTAAATTAACCTTGCCACTGGCAGGATTCAATTTATGCAAATAAATTTGTATACACATTTTAGCCTGTAATATGTGGTGGTGTAAATTTACAACAGAGTTGCATTAAGACCTACACTGAAACAATAGTTATGTGCATCTGATTTAGAAAGCTGAAAAGCATGCAAGATTGGCAGTACTAAGTGCATAAATGTTGTGCCTAGGAAAGAGCATAAAAAACGGGATATCGTAATATTGGTACCTAGAACTGCAGAGTGATAATTTTGCATTTTCTTCAGAAAGAAATCAAAATAACGTGCACAATGATTTAAGGGGAAGAAATTCAAATCCAAGTGTATTGTAAAAACTGCAAAGCATCATCAAAGAATGAAAGATATACTGTAGTACTTTTCAAACTACAATGAAGCAAAAGTTAAGTTCATCCAGTTTAAAAATTAAGCAATAAAAGGTTCATCACACTACAATACATAGTGGCTATGGGCAAGAGAACAAAGATTGGACATTAGTACCAAGTACCATGGAATGACAATTTCTTCAAAAAGTAAATCAGAATAATGATGTGTAGGAAAAATCAAAGGAGAGGATTGGAATGTTTGTTACACCTCTAAGTAGCACTTTCTTTGCACACAATGGGCTAAATAACCAGGTCACAAGGAACTCGAGAGGGTTGTGTGGAGGGGAATCACTGAATAGGTGTAAACTGATGATCAAGAATAAGGAACTCCTCATCCAAAAAAGATGTGGAACAAAGGTAAATATGTAGGGAATTCAAATATAAGTGAGAATTTAGATACATACGTACCATTCGAGCACAAATCAATTTGTGCAAACAGGCATTCCTTGGCATATAAAGACATATTCAAACTTGTGAAGAGCACTAGTTGTGCCCCCCTCCACATCACCAGTCAATTCTAATCAAGATATCAGACCAAAAAGTACTCAGCACTGCATAATTATCAAATTTCTCACAAAGGAAGGCGTCATTCCTTCTGAAATCATTACCAGGCTTCGAGCCCAGTTTGGGGATGATTGTCATAGGCAAAGGTGTACAGTTGGGTCAAATCATTTAGAGGAAAACAAGACCATGTCAAAAATCAACAACATGCTCAAAGACCAAGGAACTTATCCTACACAATTGTCAGATAACCATTCATGAGCTCTCACAAGAAACTGGGATTAGCGTAGATAGTGCTGAAGAAATTGTGCACAATGAGCTGAAATTCAATAAAGCGAGTGCAATGTGAGTCCCACGACTTCTGTCACCAGAGCACAAGGACATGCTCATCCTCACACCACCACTTTAATCATGGGGACTCTACGGAAACTGAAGTGGGAGGTACTGCCTCATCTACTGTATCATCCTGACTTGACTCCATCCAATTTCCATTTGTTTGAAATGCTGAAGGAGTTTTTAGGGGGCAAGAGATTCCGAGATAATGATGAGGTCATTGTAGTTGTGCATAGTTGGATTGATAAGCAATCAAAAACCTTCTTTGAAACTGGAATTAAAAAGCTTCCAGAACATTGGAACAAGTTCATTGCAGTTAACAGGGACTATGTTGAAAAGTAATATTATGATTTTTCTATTTTGTTATGTATAAAATTTTCAGAGTCAAATTGTCATTTATATTTGAACATCTCTCAAACACTGAAGTGCCATTGAATTAGGAATAGGAGATGTTACCCAAATTCAGTCAAGCAAGTCCCACATTTGTTTGCATGCATGGTTGAAACTCTGGTCATATATAACTGTCAGCTTTGGATTCCCCAAGCATTCGTTGTGAGAAGCGTAATGGGAAAGGCACGGAATTTTGATGCATTTGACAGAGGGCAGATCGTAGGTACCCAACAGATGGGACACAATCTCTGAAATTGTCGAATTGGATTTTCTCGTACGACAGTTTCAAAAGTGTTCGGGGAATATGAAAATTCCAGCAAAAATACAAGCACCCGGACAAATTGCAAAGGACAACCAGCCTTGAATGATCGTGGGCATCACCGTCTGACCCACATCATATGGACCAATAGGGGACATACATCATCTAAACGCGGGATCCAGCCGGGAAGTCAATGCATGGACCGTGCAACGCTAACTTCATTGTCTTGACTTCGGGAGCCGCCAACCTACGACAGTCCCACTTCTAATGGCACGACACTGGGCTCAACGCTTTGCCTGGGCGAAAGAACATCGAAACTGGACCAGCAAAGATTGGCAATGGATAACCTGGAGTGATGAATCCCGATTTAAACTTCATCACGCCAATGGGAGACTGAGGGTATGATGCCAACCCCATGAATCCATTGATCCTGGACGTCAGATTGGAACAGTACAAGCTGGTGGTGGCTCAGTGATGACCTGGGATGTCTTCAGTTGGATGTCTGTGGAACCTTTGGTACGTGTACTGACGACTCTCAATGTATCCCAGTAGGTAGAACTCATGGCTGACCATTTGCACCCATTTATGGCCATCATGCATCCCAATGGTGTGGTGTCTACCAGCAAGTTCATCTCACAGGTCCAGGTTGGCTACTGCATGGTTGCAGGAGCATTCTGCTGACTTTGAAATAATCAATTGACCAGCTACAAGCCCAGATTTAAATCCCATCGAAAATCTTTGGGATACTGTCGAGCAGGTGTCCTATCAGCGATGGCCTTAAGAGAATTGTGGACAGCTGTGGAGGATGCATGGGTCGCCATACCTGTGGAACATTTAAGCAAAGGGGGTACAACATGTTACTAGGTTGCTATTCCTAATTCAATGACACTTCAGTGTACAATGGATGGAAGGCATACAAAATTATAGTATGTTATTAAACTACTTTTCTGACTGTTGCAAATTTTTTTCAGTACACCACAGTAAGTAAAAACAGTTAACATTACCTTAATTTTTTTTTAATCACTCCTCAAGCAGCTCCTTGTCATACAGGTGAGAAATTTCTAATATTTTAGAATGCCTTGTTATTTGCGAAAGGGAATATTTACTTTTGTCTCAAAGTTTTTTCATCATATTTGGATTCTGCATAATATTCCCTCTTGAAAAATGTATTTATTGCAAGATTTACTTTGATGTTAAGTGAGATGATGTTAAAAAAAAGATTTAAAAAGTAGGAAAATATGTGGTGGTGTAGAACTGGATACCTCTGTAAACCAAGTTGGAAATCTGAGGAAATAACATAGTTTAAAAAAACTAGCACAATGATTGATTCAGTGATTACTAATATATATTTTAATTCTTTTAAGTGTTCTGTTACAATATGATTTTATAACGTGTAAACTTTAAAGTCACATATTTCAAAGTGAAAAGGGAAATTATTACAGACAGAAAATGTACCTTATGATTTCATACACAATAGAGAAAAGTTAAAAAAAACTTATGACTCAACTATGAACTATCTAGCAAGTAACATGTCTGAAGTTAGACTTGCATGTTAAATCAATGCATGAAGATTAAAGAATTTTATTTTACACTTATATTGGACTAATAGTAAAGATAAATGCACAAATCTTTGTGCATTTATCTTTACTATTAGTCCAATATAAGCAGATAAAATTAGTGGAAAATAATCACAACGTATAATGATATGTATATCTGACACATTTCTGTAAGAACCATGAAACCTTGAAACAATCATCACTATTTTCATTTAGTAATAAAAACATCTCCTAGTAAATATTTTAACATTTTATGGGTCAATAATTAAACTAAGAGACATATTTAATGTTATGCTAATAATAAAAAGATAATTTATCCAAGGACTTTCCAGATTCTGTAAAGTATGGTTAGAGGGAGAACCTACAGCTTAAATGGAAAATTCATCACTTGGATATGCTTTAAAAAAAATGCATGAATAGTATTTAAGACGAAAATGCCATAAATGGCTTCATTGTTTGGCACTACTTACAATAATAGATGTTCAATTTCAAGAATGACATGTGCCAAATGCTCTACAAGCAGAAAACATGATAAAAACACAGAGCAAAAGTTGTTTACACAGGCGTCACTGGGAAATTATATATGATCCACAGTAAGTAAAAAGTTTCTAAATTTTTGTACAACATTTTACTTCATGTCCAAAACTACATGTTGAAAGAGAAAGCTATATTGACCAGTCCTCAATCCCAGATACAAATCTTTGAAACTTTAGTAAACTGTTGAATTGCTTAACCTATGAGAACTTTTTGTTGCATATTGAACAAAATGGTCTGATCAGAGAACCCCAAAGACTGATCCTGCCATCCAGTATCTGAAATCTGTCCCCATTTGTTCTATATCTCTTCACAAGGGTAAAGAGATATAGAACAAATGGGGACAGATTACAGATATCCATTTATGCTATCCTATGTGTTCTTTAATGTATTGTACATAGCTTTTTTGCACACTGGGTTCAGAGCAAAATCTATTTTCTAGACAAAAACAGAATTAAAAAAAAAAAAATCAGCACAGGGGTCAAGAATGGATCAAAACTTGGAGCCTTAGGTTACAAGTAGTATTGGTTTTATGCAATTCAGTTTATGGATTCTGCTTGCATTAACCTGTTGCAAATAACTCTAACTACACTGCTGAAAACTCTTGAGGTAGGATAAAAATGAATCGAAAGACAAGAACATAGCAGCCAGATTTCTTGCTTGTAACCAGTAATTCAATTTACTTGAGTCCAATTGCATAACTATAAAATATACCTAAGCAAGATCAAGCATCATATATATATATAACAGCTATAGGTCATTCAGATGTCTTTTATCTGCATTCTGTAAAAATGCATATGGATTAGCAGTTTTCCAACAGGCATGCATTTGATTCAATATTTAAAGAGTTTTATTTTTTTAACAGATGCAAACTGGCCCACTGTATCAGTAATTTCCCAAATACTTGACTGTCAAGACTCAAATTTCACATACAAAATCCTCAATGCCACCCAGTTTTGTTTAAAAATTCGAGACTATCTCTAATAGAACTGCAGTTTGATTTTACAACTTCAAGAACTTGTTGAATTTTCATGAAAAATTTACTAGTATTATAGGTAACTATATTATTGATTTGTTTTATTAATAATGATCAAAATGTGATGTTGATAATATTCTTTGAATGCAGATCTCAAAAATTTTTAATTCAGACAGAAGAATTTGACTCAACAGTAAAAACTATTAAAAAAAAAAACGTGTAACCATTCAACTCAATTTATAATGTTAAGTATGAATCAGGGTTGCCAACTTTGAGGACAATTTTTATAACCAAGTGAAAATTTTATGGGCAGCCAAGCATTTTTACACACTTATTTTAAAGCAAAATGACTATATAGGCCAAAATTAACAATGCTTAGTTTTCTTTATTATTACCTCATAAAACTTGAGAAAAATTAATATTTAATTTTGCATGCCACTTTATTTTTTGCCTTGCTATCATCATTAAAATACTCTTATTTGTGTGCAAAATAAAATTTTCTACTCCATTAACTTTATAGAGAAATCAATTTTTTTCTATTTTTTGGCATTTTGCAATGTTTAACATATTTTGTCTATTAGTATCACTATTTTAATAATGTTTCTTAGTTATTATAATGTGTCATTATTCTAGTTCAGTGTTCAAATCATTGAAAAAGTTCACAGAAACAACTGCTCAGGAATAAGATAAATATTTCTGTAATGTAGATTTTAAAATAATTTATTGGGCACAAGGCAAGTGACAGGAAGCAGCAAACCAAATATACTTCAACGAAGTCAGTGAAATATGAAACATTTCCATGCAAATTCTTAGCATTTTTATGGACATATAGCCTGTTATATGATAATAATAAGTTTGTTCACCATATACTATCTTTTCAGGAAATTCAGCATGTCACTGAAGAAGTATATTACATCCAATATAATATATACATTCGATAACAACACTCTTACAAAGATAAACATAGTATATCTAAAATATAGCCTTAATGCATTTTGCCCTGCCAAGATAATCAATCTAGTCACCTACTCCTAGAGTGATCCTCCTAGATTGTGATCGACAACAGCATTGCATGCATGACAGTGTTGAAGCATTGATAGCCGTACATGTTGGAAGTTCACTAGTTTCAAGAGCATAGCACTGAAAAACTGCTCCAGTTCACTTGGGTCAAGAGAGTCCTTTTTTACTCCTCTGAGGTCACCACTTTTCCTTTATTCCAAAAACAGATTAGATCTATTCATAGCTATATCACCCTAAGGCCTCCTAATGTGTTCATTTAAGTTATGTATATTGCAGCATTCCTTTATGGACCAATTCAACACACAGTGCTTGTGCTAATGAGAAATTGTTAAGCGGAGAGGTGAAATGGAATCATAGAGAACAATCCTGACAATTTATGCAATACTTATCACAGTGGAAGAACTACAATGCTCCAGGAGGGTAATTTTCTTTTAATGAAATTTATCATTATTTATAAATATATATTTGCATATCAATAGCAAATTCACAAATTATCTGTTGACATATAATTCAAAAAATAATTTTGTGAAAAAAACAATTTGGCAAAAAATAATTCGTTCAAGAAATAATTTTGTGGAATTTTTTCCACAAAATTATTTTTTTAATTATATATGTCAACAGGTAATCAGTGAATTTATTATTCATCCATTCTTGCATTAATAACACTTTAGCATGAATGACTTCCTTATTCAACATCTATACAGGGTGTTTCAAAACTCTGTACATATTTCAATGGGAGATAGGGAACACGAAGACAAACCTTTTTCGTCTATGTATGTATGTCTGTTGACGTAACCCTTCGGTGCTAGAGGGTGTCAAAAGAAATATCAGTGGAGCTGGTACATAAATGAATAGAAACAAGTGTGCACAACATGTTTATTTAAAGAAGGTGCTCAAAATTGCAACCAGCAACACCACTGCATGCACAACAGTGTTGAAGTACTGACTGCTGTACATGTTGGAAGATTCCTGGAATTTCACAAACAGTTGCAGTGGCGACAGTGTTTCTTGCGATGAGATCTTCATCCGAGTCAATGGGAGTCTCGTACATGGGGTTCTTTGTGTCCCCAGAGGAAGAAATTGATATATGTTAAATCGGGCAATCTTGATGGCCAGACGACGGGTCCACCCCAGTCTATCCATCAGCTCCCAAAAGTGGCATTCAGATAATCCTGCATATCATTGCTGAAGTGTGCTGGCATCCCACCATGCTGAAACCACATCATAAATAGCCACTGGAACATCTTCTAGCAGTCCCAGCAGCGTTTCTTCAAGAAATACCTGATAAATCTGCCCGTTGAATCGGGGAGGCAGCAGGTATGGCCCAATCAAAATGTCATGGATGATACCCGCCCAAACGGCATTGTGGCATGTGGATTTTCGTGCGTCCAAATGTGAGAATTGTGCACATTAAACACACCCTAACATGCGAAAGAGGCCTCATCTGAAAAGAGCACATGAGCCGGAATATCAGGTTGCATCACAGTCTGCTGCAGAAACAAGTGCACGAATTCCACACAAAGAGGGTAATCCTGAGGTTGCAATGACTGGACTCTCTGCCGATGAAACGGATGCAACTGCTGCTCATGCAACACTCTCCACATGAGGACATGGTTCACACCAGACTACATGCAACAGCTTGTGTGCTTGTGCCTGGATTGTCCTCAATCCACCATAGGATTTCTTCTTCTGTGTCATGCATGTTTGCATGGAATGTTCCAGTTTCTCGCAGTTGCCGGTGCAAACGCAAATGTTTGGTGGTTTGGCACATGTCTGCTATTGATACAACCTCACAGCAACACTCTTGCATTTCAATTGGCAGTCCCATAAGCAAAATGCGTGTCAGCCATCTCAGCAGTTGTGAAAATACATTACATGTAACATGTCTGATTATGAATGCCACAGGCAAACCGAAGTCTGATCTTCATTCCCACTTCTCCCCTCTAGCCAATTGCAGTGCCACCAAACAGTGCCTCTAACACTGAAGGGTTACATCAGTGGACATATATTCATAGACAAAAAAGGTTTGTCTTGGTATTCCATATCTCCCATTGAAATCTGTACAGAGAATTTTGAAACACCCTGTATATTGAGCAATATTGGTTAAGTTGCCTTTCCTGATCATGGATGGTGCATGAGTGACACAGTCAGTGAGATTTAAAAGTCACAACTAAGTGGATAATGATAAAGAACTGGTGATAGCACAGTGGTTAAAGCACCTGGCATGTAACTAGGAGGTGTGGGTTTGAATCCTACTCGTTGGCGAATAATTTTTTCCATAAAATTATTTCTTGATATATATTTGCATTTAAATAACATGCAACAATATATAAAAGAGCCATTCAAATGAAAACTGCAAAAGTTAAAAAGCTGTTTTATATAAACAAAAATATACACAGCAGTCTTCAGTGTAGCCTCCATTATATTACATATTTTTCCTAAAAATGAACTAATGATTGTATTCCTCAAGAGAAGTTTTATGGTGGAGCCACTCATATACAATTGTTTTAATCTCTTCATCTGATAAGTGATATCCTTTAAGCATATCTTTTAATAAACAAAGAAGTGGTGCTTAGTCTGGTGAATATGGAGGGTGAGGCAATACCTCAAACTTCATTTGTATATCCTCCACTTGATATCCTTCAGGGACACATCTGAGGATAACAAACCATGATGTTTCTTCCAAATTTATGGTCTGGATGATTCAGAACATCACAGTACTTGTTACAATTTCTCATCTTTCCAGGTAATTAAAAGGAAGTGATTTAAGTCACAGTGCAGATTTGAAATTAACAGAATTACTCTATATCACTGTAATGGCTAAAAAAGCTGAGACAATTAGTTGGAATTACTTTTATCTACAAAATTACCTTGATTTTTCCTTGGGATAATATCTGATAAATAGGCAAGTCTATTGTCCTATGGTGGGCAGTACAATCCGTATTATAATATTATGTGTAGTAGATGCAGGTATGTTTATGTGCAGAATGACAAGTAAAATATGTTTTATAGGCTAATGGACCTTTATACATAAAGTGAAACTGTTGACTAAATTTGTTTATTTTTACAATGATGGGGAAAAAAATATACAATATATTTTACTTACACAAAAACAAGTAAGTGGTATCACATAAAAACACAATGTACAAAATTTTTTCAACACTGGAAGACCCTAGAAAATTTGAGGGAAGGGGTTATCGTTGTAGTTAATCCCCCCAACATAACATTTGTGCTTTATGATATTGTGTTAGATCTGTCACTATTATAGTATGCCTCAAAAATAAAATACAATTTCAAGACTGTATAACTGTTTAATGAAGTTTCTTTTTCATACGTCTTTTATTTTTATATTTATATAATACAATTCCATATTTAAAAAAGCATAAAAAGTGGCTACAATGTACCTTTAAGTAGTATTTGAAAAATTGGTGACACTAGACTGCCTCACTTCACCTTTTCAGTTAGTATACCTAAAATGAGTATAAAATAAAGTTCAATATAAATTACCCAGCAGACATAGTATGTAAATCATATTATAAATACTACAAATAAAAATATGATTATGAAATTACATTACACTCATTGTTACATAACTATTCAGTTTTCATAAATGGAAATTAATTTGCAAGGATGTGAATTTTCTTATGAATATAACATAACAACCAAGGTACTCCAAAATTTTACTTTTATTCAATAATTAGCTATATGACTGGTAGATAAAATGACATGTGGATGATGATCAGTGGCTAAAATTTAGATAACATAAAAAGTCTTACAAATTCATCACTGCCAGAGTAGAAATAAACCACATTGCAAGCTTTCATTTGGCACAAAACTCATTATGACTCATTACCCATGTGAAATATTTTTCCCCTTCTTTTAGGGATAGAAAGGAGGGAACATAATTTTAGGTAATACATGAAATTCCTCATGTTAGAAGTTTCCAAACAAGAAAATAGCATTGCCTCATTCAGAAAAGTGAAATTTTCAAATCATTTCATACCCAGCAGAGTTGCTCAGATGTAATTTGTCAGCCATAGGTAAACTATTAACAAAAGAAAATTAAATATGGGCAAATTTTGTATGGCGGCGCTAAGTTATACAAAAAATGTGTATATACTATGAGTGTATTTTACAACAAAATCATTTATTATTTAATATATTTATTAACATATTTTATGACATACATTTATTAATTTAATGAATATTTTAATAAAATATATGCAATACACATAGCATCCCGTGGCTGAGTAGTCAGATTGCTTTGCTTTGGGTTGGGTTGTTTTACCTCTGAGCAGCACTTTTTTGCACACCATGGGCTAAATGGCCAGGTCAAAAGGACCCCGAAAGCTCAGAGAAGGTTGGGGGAGGGGACCCACTGGAACAGCTGTTGGGAGACAGATGGTAGCCTCCCGTCAAGGCCATTCAGTGTGTTCTTTAACGTGCACAGAGTATGGCTTTCGCACACACTGAGCCACCGCCCGCTTAATGTCCCATTCGAAGGACGGCGGCCTTTCCAAGCCCATCGGTGTCCCCTACTGACCATGGGCAGGGCGGGGAATTTTGCAGAAATATATCTCAATGCTGACCTAGCTGGGCCTCGAACCTGGGAACTACAGATTACGAGCCTGGCGTGCTACCAACTGAGCCACCCCCGCCCCAATATTTTGAGGGAAGATAGGCACCGAAGAGCCAAAATATTATGACCACTTGCCTAATATGATGCCTCCATGTTGGTCCTCCATATGCCTCCAAAATAGCTCTTACCTGGTGAGGCATGGACACTACAAGATTTCTAAAGTTGCTTTGTGGTATCTGGTGCCAACACGTTAGCACCAGATCTTTAATTCTTGCAAGTTATGTGGTTGAGCTGCTGCAGATCGGATATGCTGTTCCAACATAAACCACAGAAGCTCGATTGATGTCTGGGAAATTTGGAGGACAGGGCAATACCTAAAAGTCTTCCTCATGTTCTGCAAACTATTCTTGAACAATCCAGGCAGTGTGGCATGGTGCATTATCCTGCTGAAAGAAAGCACTACTAGAGGGGTATACTGTTACCATGAAATGATGTACCTGGTCTGCAATGATGTTTAGGTAGATGGTAGACATCATAGTTTCCTGCACATGAATGAATGGACCCAGGTTTGCCAGCAAAAGATTGCCCAAAGCATTACACTTCCTCCATCACCTTCCTCTCCTGGTGCCAACACTTCCCCAGGTAAACGATGCACATGTACCCTGCCATCCACATGGTGCAATAGGAAATAAGATTCATCGGACCACATAACCTTCTTTCAATTATTCAAGGTTCAGTTTCAATGCTTGTGTGCCCATTGTAGATGCTTTTGATGGTGAACTGAGGTTAGTATGGGCACTCGGAGCGCCCTGCAGCTATACAGCCCCATTTTCAGCAGGGTTCAATGTACTGTGTGTTATGACACATTACTCCGTCACTAGCATTCAAATTACGGGTGAGCTGCACCACAGTATCCCTTCTGTTGGCTCTTGCCTTTGCTCATCTCTAGCATTGATGAGCCATGGTCAGCCCATACCTTGCCAGCGGTTTGAGGTTTTTCTCTCCTCGGACCACTTTTTGAAGGTACTAACCACGGTTGACTGTGAGCACCCCCCAAAAACCTTGCTGTCTCGGAAATGCTCTGACCCAGTTGTCTGGCCATTACAATTTAGCCTTTGTCACTGCCTTTCCCGTCTGAAGAACAAGAATAACACTGATTAATAGAGCTCAATATCAAGTGTTATTCACGTTTCATGGCCTTCACATGCGGCGTCGTTTACCTGCAATTGCTTCGATTTGCATAAAGACGTGCTGATCATGTTTTGGTTCTTCAGTGTATCTTTCTTAGTGTAAGTCTATCATCATCCCATGATGAACTTGTCACAAAACGAGCAGTTAAACAGTGACAATTTGTATTGTGCAAGAGCAGTCCATTGGAGATACTCAAACCATTGTATGCCCACAGCATGAAATAGTTGGAACTTCTATAACTAAAATAATAATTCACTATCTTCAACAACTAATAAATTCTCAACTCTCCATCAGATTGAAATAACATACACAACTCCACCATATGGCAACATTAAGTAGTTTCAAAATAACATTCAGTTAAGGTATTTTGAAATAAACTACCAGATTTAAACATGTCTGTTTTTTTTCTGTCCATATCTAATAATTACTTCAATACTGTATATGTACAAAGAAGTGCCACACTTTAGTATTCCACAAAAAGGTCATTTGAATTATCTTTTAGCATTACCTTCAAATTTCTAAGTATAATTGCCACTCAATAGTGTTACCAGTGTGTAAATAAACAGTGGGTATGAGATCTACAGGATTAAAAAGCAATACCTGAATATATGAAAGTTCAAACATTAGTTAAAAGCTTCTGAAAAAAATTCATCGCCGATACGGCGGGAATCAAACCCACCTCTCCAGATTCATGCCAGAGCACACTACCGTTACACCACACATCGGACAAGGAAATCTTTCAGAATAAGACCTTATAAATCTTCACTGAGACGTGGCTGACACAGGTCAATAATGCTCAAGTATATATATATGATTAAAAATCGATCCATAGTAGTAAATAAACAGATTACCTGTAGAGATAGACTTCAAACATTAGTTAAAAGCTTCTGAAAAAAATTCATCGCTGACAATGCAGGAATTGACCCCGCAACTTTGATTCCGGCTGTGTCGGTAATGAATTTTTTTCAGAAGCTTTTAACTAATGTTTGAAGTCTATCTCTACAAGTAATCTGTGTATTTACTATGGATCGATTATGAAAGTTCACTAGTTAAGTAAAAATAATGATCATTCCAAAATGTACCCCCTGATAATCAGTATTTTAAATAAAGCACTGCAGTGGCAAAGGGGTTGGTAAGTTTGATTCTAGAGCAGGCCTGGGCAAACCATGGTCTGTTAGCTACAGATGACAAATAATAAATTAAATTTGTAAAAGAGAAAAAGAATGCACAGAGGGAAAGTCCATCTTCAGGGAAATATTCTCATTAAAATAATTAATTTTAATAAAATTATGTTTCACTTTAGATTTTTTTTTGCATTGGTTATACATATGCTATTGATTATGTATTTCATTGGAGGCCCATCCTTCCATTTCAGTTTTCGATGTGGTCCTTCAGCTAAAAAGTTTGCCCAAGCCTGCTCTAGAACAAACATGGGTATTGAATCCCTGATAAAGAGCAGCAATATTCTGCTTGCCTTCTTCACAGAACTTCTCCACAGCATATTACATGCACTGCTGGGATGTGCATAGTCCAAAAATTGAGAGTGGGCAGAATGAACTTAGATATTATATGACGTCACAGCTTCTAACCAAGATGGATATCATGATTGCACCAGTTTTTCTGTTGGTATCAATTTGCAAGGTTAAAATCAAAATTATTGGGGGTGAGCAAAATATACTCTTTGAGCATTCTCCAAATTTTCAGGGTGAGCAGCTGCCAGGGATGGAAATTGTTTTTCAGCACTTAGTTTCATTTTATCATGTTATTCATTTTCTGAATAAGAATAGATTTTAAGTAAATTTGAACACTATTTTAATAATGTAATTTTAACAATTCAACTTTTAACTAATTGTAACTCATCTGTGTAGTATCTTATTTCTACAGTCTTATTGTAGGGAAAGTTTTTAGCACTGAAAATAGATTTTATAAAAACTCTGGAACTAGGGGAATGGCATCCATCCACAATCCCTCCCACTTTCAGCTCTGGGAGTTTCCCACTTTGCCTGCCCCATCATACATCCTGGCTTTGGACACTCTCACATCTTCTCAGCAGGTGGGCTGCTTGAGGAGTAATTACTTTTTGGTATACTTTCATTTTCATTTAAGGAGAAAGTGTGAAAAGAGTAAAATTTTTCAGTTAATAACTGATACAGGACACAAGTGAAATGTACTAAATACAAAGTCCACCCTACTGAGATGCTATAGAGTTTATCACAATGTGAAATGCAGTAACAAAATTGCATCAATATTTTGATCATAACTAAAAAGGTTTCTACTGTAGTACCACAAGGTTGAATCCAATGTTACCAGAAGTATTAAAGTTTAAACAAATAATGGAGGAAAACTGACATTAAAACAAATGTTGTGACTCTGTGATGAAACATACAAAACGTTAAGTGCAATATGTTTCAGTTTTTTATATAACTACATTCAACAAAATTTAGAGGATCATAGATGAAGTAGTAGGACTTTTGCCATGCCTCCCCACACAAGGCAAATTTAGTAGCAAAAAACACAAGCAACTTAGTCCAAATGATTTTTCTGCTACTTTAGTTTAAGAAAGATTTATTAAATTTGCATTCAAGAAAGATGTGCATTCAAGAAAGATGTGTTCATATGGTCTTTTGTTGGACTTAACACTAGAAAGTGTTAAGTCCAACAAAAGACCATATGAACACATCTTTCTTGAATGCTGAAACATCATAATGGAAGGTGTATAATTTTGCTTATAATTTTGCAGTTATTCCAGTTAAAGCAGTAAGCTGGATAAATGCTTTTAGGGTGTGTATGTTATGCAGTAGTTAATGTCATCATATTGATTTATATGTGGGCTATGCAATGTGTTCTCTTAATCTTATTAAACACTTGAAGACTAATATAAAAAAATAAATACCCCATCAAGCAGCTGTTTGTCACAGAGGTCTGACAGGAGCCTGTCAGTTTAAATGCCATTGTATGTCTGAGAGGGTGGCAGGTACTCAGCAAAAAAATGACACATGCATCCATGCCTTACGCGGGGCTCGAACCCAGGTCCCTTAGATCAGTAGCCAAGCGCACTAACTATTCGGCCCTGCGACCCTACCTAAAAAAAATCAGTGCATGAAGCTTATATAAACAACTAAAACACTTCAATGCTGTTGTTTAGGTTTAATGGCTTTACTGTGCATGGACAAGGATTTCCAAACAAGAAGGGAAATGCCAGCAGAAATTGTCAAACTATAAGGAACATGATTTCTTAACAGAGTTTATATGAAGTGCATTCACAACTCAATAAAGAAACAATAATCTATTAAGATGTAGAGTTGTTGATAAGAATGGTACCACTTAAACAGCTGCATGTAACTATCTGGTAGGAGCCTGTCAGTACAAAAAAATACACCATAGAAAAGGTTTGCAAAGAATACCCCTGCATAAAGGACACACAAAAATCATCCATGACTCAAAACCAGGTTCCTTGATATGTAACCAAGCATTGCTAACCACTCATCCACTGGGAAATTCAGAATAAATTACCCTTCAAACAGCTGATTGTCAGAAGAGGCTGTCAACATAATATATCATAGAGGTCTGCGAGATAAGACCTCAGCAATAAGAAGAAAAAAAGATTATTATCTACTGATTTTTTTTTTATCTGTTACCATGGTATGTTAGCTATTGTAGGAATTCATGGTAGGCGACTGTTTTTTATTTTTGCTTTGCTGCTGGGTGATCTTTTCCACCGATTTTTATTAGAGGGCATCTTTTAGTGCATTTTTTCATGCTGCTGAAATGGGGGTGCAGCAGGTTGATTATTACAGCGATTTCTTATACCTATCACTTCTGTATGCTATATAAAATTTTTTTATCTTCTGTTCTGAAGAGGAAAATGCAAAATTACTTTTTCTACGACTGTAAAAGTGTGTGCTTGGTTAATCTTTAAAAATATTGTTTTGGTGTTATAAATGTCTACAAAACATCTTTCCGTTCTTACCCTATATCCTTTTAAATCTTGTTCTTTCTTGTGGGGTAAAGGATATTTTGCCACTAAGTGGCCTTAACTTAGTAAAGTAATAGAGGGATAAAAGAACATTGTTATATCATCAATAGTTGCATTCTAAAATTCCTAATATGATACCTAATAAAAGAATGCAATCTTTCACATATTTGCAAGGTTTCTGCCATTGCTTTTGCTTTCAGTGCTAGAAAAAATTACAACAAAGATTTTCTTCTACAGGTAATGTTGGGTGATTTTAGAGTGGTTTTACACTGGTTTTCATGAATTAATGGACAAATGAAAAATACCTATAATAAAACTCTGTTGATAGAAATGCATGAAAGTCGTGTATGGTATGTAAAACACGGAATTGACGGATGGTATGCAAATGAATGGCACTGGCAGCAGCATAAGTAAATATGTTGAGCATAAAAGGGGACATTTTGAAGCTATTGTTCAGTGTTCATTATTTATTTCCATCTTACTCAACAAAATATAAAAAGAAATGGTTGCCAAGATAATAGATGGCACCAATGGTAGGCACCCAAATACTCAATGAAAAGTTTAAAAACTTAAAATTAGTGGAAAAAAGATAAGTCAGCATTAATTCAATGGTATAATAGTCTGGCATGTTTCTGGAGAGATGCGGGTTCAAGTCTCATATGTCGGCAAATTTTTTTCCACAAAATATTTATTAGCAAAGTGTGAGGTGGAGTTGTCCTCACTTACTAGGCAGTGGTATGCATACTGCTAACCTGACACCACAGGAGGGTCCACCTAAATTTATGGTATCAATTGATATGGAGGGAACAAGAAACCTGTATCATGCCAATATCCATGAATTGGACACATACATACAGTGGTGGTAGTTTTGTAGTTTGGGGAGGAATAATTTGGGTGGCCACATATCTATATGTGCTTTCAATGGGCTACATCACAGTTGCAAGTACATGATGATCTTGTACCCCTTCTTGGATCATACAATAGGTGATACCTTTCACCTATACCATTGTGACATACCACCAGCACCATTGTGATCTTTGACAGAATAATCTTACAAGCTCTGTCAGGCTTGTCCTGACTTCTTATATAAAATGCACATACATAACAAACATACAATGAATAGTAGCCATGATAGAGTAAACAGATAAATATTAACTTTAATTACACTGGGCAACACACAAAAAGGCTTTGAAATGAAAATTGCCAATCTTTACTAATTTCGAGGTGCTGAACACGAAAATGACAATAAAATTTGTCGATTGGCTCTTGTTTAGGAGAGACAGAGATGGTCAAATGTAAACGACTTGGTCCACATTGAGTATATAGGGAAACCATTTTGCAACACTGTATTTTAAACTCCAGATTGCAACATATTGCATTTTATTGCATCAGCCTGCCATAATTTTGTGCATTCTTAAGGCATATATTCTCTTGGAATTTCTAAGGGAAATCCTTCAAGCATTTTTTGTATTTGTTCATTAAATTTTGACCAGCTTTCACTTTTGTTTTGTCTTTTGCTCTACTACATTATTTCTTTATAAAATCTATTGTGTAATTCTAACATAGCATTTAACATTTTCTACCAAGAAGCCCAATGCCATGTCCCCCTCCTTTACACATTAAATGGCATGCCTCATAGTTGAGGGTGAATGCATACTGTTTACATAGGTTATGTATTAATAGTCAAATTTAATTTTTTTCTGACTATAAACAACAGCAAAGTTTAAACCCTTACTGGTAAAGAAGGGGGTCTCAGATTGCAAAACTTTTAATATTTTGTTAGTTTTAGTAGACTGTACTAGTTAGGTTAATATAACTTAAAAACTTTAAAAGCAGGATTTTCTATTGACTCTTGCTTTAAGAATCAATTTTGAAACACTAATAACTAGAAAAAAAGTAGAAAAACCTTTTAAAAAAAGAATTTTTTTTTGGTTTCTCTAATCCCTTTGTTTTGGTGTGTAGTTTTTAATTTTTAGAGGGTGAATATACATTATCATTTCATTTTTAATTAATTTGTGAGAAAGATTTATGTTGTACATATTTGCATGAACAGAATAGAATTATCAATCCCTTTTAGAGGATATTTTCTCCTTGGAGTGGAACACAAGGGATAACTGTCAGTTTAGTTGGCTTCTTGCAGCATTTTTGTTGCTTTCTCAATCCATCTAAGAAAAGATCAACTTTATAGTGTCTCAATTGCTGTTGTTGATTGGGTTGTTTTACCTCTGAGTAGCACTGTTTAGAACACAATGGGCTAAATGGCCAGGTCACAAGGACTCCAAAGGCTCAGAGAAAGTTTGTCCACATTGAGTACATAGGCAATGTGTTACATAGCAAATAACACACATTTTTATTTGCAATTTTATATTGTCGGCATGGTCAGCATGGTCGAAACTCAAACAGTAAAGCGCTAGGGGTTAACAGTTACTGTGTCAGGAAATAAAGAAACGAGAATGACAGAAGAGGTTTGAAACAATTGCAGAAATTACAGAACAGAAAGTACAGAATTTTATTGAACAAATTACAGAAACTGTTCAAAAGAGTGACCCCCAACATTAATACAGGCTTCACACCTTCAACGCAGTGATCGGCATACATGGGCGAAAACACCAGGCATTTCTCATGCAGCAGCAATAGAAATCCTGGCAACAAGGTCCTCATTGGAATTAATAGGGCTATCGTAGATTAGGCTTTTCATATGGCCCCATAACAAAAAGTCCAGACATGAGAGATCGGGAGATCGTGGCGACCAAGCGATGGGACCATCCCGACCAATCCATCATCCTGGAAATGTTGCATCCAAGGCATTTCGCACATCCACGCTGAAATGGGGTGGCGCTCTGTCATGTTGGAACCACATGCGTGTTTGAATGTTTGCTGGAACAGGGTTCAGTAATTCTGGCAAGACTTGTAAAAATAAGAGGTATGTTCTCCCTTTCAGTCGGGCTGGCAGAAGGTATGGGCCAATCAAATGGTCATGAAAGATTTCAGCCCAAACATTTATGGAGATGCGCCACTGGTACGAATGTGGATGTATGGCGTGCAGATTACTGGTGACCCACACATGTGAATTGTGGGTATTAAAAATGCCCTCACGTGTAAAGGTGCATTTGTCAGTGAATAAGACGTGCATCAAAGTCCGGTTGCACTGCAGTCTGCTGCAGGAACCACTGTGCAAAATCCACATGAGGTCGATAATCTGCAGGAGTCAAGGTATGCACCCTCTGTGCATGGTCGTTCGTCTCATAGAACTCGTCACACCGTCGATTGGGGCACACTTATGGCATGAGAAAATGCTCAAGTGCTACCTTTAAGGATGATCTCCAACCCTATGTAGAATTTCCTCTGTAATACGTGGCGTCCTTGCACACCCTGTATCCTGCAAGCCGCTGACAAAGGAGGCTGTTTCGCACAGATACCGGTGCAATCGCTGAAAGATTTTATGATCAGGCACACGTCTGGTCAGCAAGCGCTCCCAGTACAGTCTTTGGGCTTCCCTCGCATTCCCATACACAGTTCCATATGTGAAATGCATGCCCACCTTCTCCTGATTCATGAAACAATCCATCCGTTCTGCAATCCACGGTAGAAATGACGAGTGCGAAAACCAGCGCTTATAAGTGTTCACTGGAAAGTGCTCTCTAGTGCTTCACTGCTTGAGTTCCAACCATGCATTGTATGACGAAAAGTGCTTGTTTAGGTGTGTTCTATCACCCCTTAAAGTTTGGCCCCAAGAGTTTTGAATCACCCTGTATATAAATATACTGATTTGATTATTACACTTTCCATTCACTAATTAATGATTGCATTTACGTATTTGATGATATACATACACTATTTCTTATCTAACAGTAAAGTTGCATTTATCTGAGGATCTCTTACTGACAAGCCCAAAGACCTTATTACAGACCCTGAGAGAAAGCATTTCCTTATTCAATCAGTTATACAAGGTGTCTAAAAAATAATAGTGTAGTTTTGGGAAGCAATATGTAGCAAAATAATATACATATTAAAAAAATTTTAACCTGAAAATCTACCTAAAATAATTTTGAATATAATTAGTGAATTTTCACATGTACTGCTTTTGTCCTAGGAAATGTCAAATCAGTATTCCACTTCTTGCCATACATACTGCAACATATCTTTTATTAGTTGCTCAGTTGCTTCTCTTATTCTGGCTTTCAAATGATTCAGGTCTCGAATTCTGTCCACACAAGCGTAATTCTTTACAAAACCCAACAACGAAAAAATTAAGGGGTGTCAAATCAGGGCTCCTTGGTGGACACAGAATTGTACCATGCTTGCCAATCCTTCTGTGAGAAAATGTTGCACAGATGATTTTGATAGTGTAATGGTAGCATGTCACGTTCTCTAGTGGCTATCCATGAAACTGAGTGTGAGAATGTACAGATGACATTCAATGTGATGCTTATTGCATAGTTGGGGGCAGTGTTTCCCAAAGCCACCACAACTATTTGTTGAACTTCATATAATGGTGGTGTTGTTGGCTATCACTTTCTCCCTTCTATCTGTCAGCTTATGGATTCCTCTTCGGTAAAAGCTCGGTGTTTTGAATTGCAAACACTTATCAAGACACATTTTGACATCACTTGATTAAATATTTTTATCTTCAAGGTGAGAAACATAGTCTGAAGGTGAAAAGTCAAGTGAATATAGTGGATGCACAAAAATTTTCCAATCAAACTGTCACCTACTGGGTGTTGAGAGCATTTGATCCGGCATTATCCTGATGAAAAATTACACCTGCTTTATCCCTCAAATATGGATATTTTTCCCGTAGTGAATCTTTCAATTTCATTAGGTGGTTTGACTTTAAAGATGACGGAAGTCATTATTATTATCAAGCAGTATCTTACATAAGGAGAGATTTGGCCATGTTGCCTGCATGCAGCACCATAGATAGTGAAGAACTAAATTGTAGTGTGGTTGCACCTCCACAGCTCATTGATGCCTTCAGGATTATGTATGTATGTTGACAGTAGTATTTGGTAGGTTGGCTGGGGTTTTATGAAATAACATTCAGAATAAATGCTATGATTTCATTGCAATGGATCTTAATATATACCTTTACAATCCCAACAAACACATCACAAGAGCTTTTTTTGCATGCAATTTAGCTTTCAGTATGTGCAATTCAAATTAAAAATTATTTCACTTTTGTTACATTACAGACATGTAATTTAAAGCTTATAACACAAAGCAACAAATATTTTTTCACAAAGCAAATAAATTTTGAAAGTGTAAGATGTTGGATTATCATCTTGCCACTACTGCAGACCAATTTCAATAAGATCCTGTTTGACATCCTAAGTCTAACTCTTTTTCTAAGGCCTTTAGACACACTGTTCATATCTCTCTATTCACTAATCTATAGTGTGTGGGCAACATGGCCAAACCAAGTCTTTCTATGCACATGCTTCTCAAAGGTGGTTATTGACTCCTTCACCAAATCATTACTTATCAAACCACTTAATGTCGAAGATACTGCAAGCATCTGGAATGAAGGTCATAAGTATCTGATTTTATCCATCTGGTCTCTTGCAAGCCAAGAATGTCTATGCTATAAAACTGGAATTCCTGTGTGAGGATCAATTCTGATGGAAAAATTAAAGTTGGGTTGTTTTACCTCTGAGCGGCACTTTTTTGCACACCATGGGCTAAATGGCCAGGCCACAAGGACCCCGAAGGCTCAGAGAAGGTTGGGGGAGGGGACCCACTGGAACAGCTGTTGGGAGACAGATGGTAGCCTCCCGTCAAGGCCATTCAGCGTGTTCTTTAACGTGCACAGGGTATGGCTCTCCCACACACGGGGCCACGGCTTAACGTCCCATCCGACGGACGGCGGCCTTTCCAAGCCCATCGGTGTCCCCTACTGACCATGGGCAGGGCGGGGAATTTTGCGGAGATAAATCTCAACGCTGACCCAGCTGAGACTCGAACCTAGGAACTACAGATTACGAGCCTGGCGCGCTACCGACTGAGCCAACCCCGCCCAGGAAAAATTAAAGTTTCAGAGCTTGATCACCAATATTTTCGGCAGCTAGAAACTTCTTTGATACTATGGTAGCTGCTTTCTTTTAGCTACTGAAGCAGCATTTTAACTGAACTATATGCATTCAGGTTCTTACAATCATTTCTATAATGTGTTCCATCCCATAATGTCTCATAATTGTAGGACATGTCCCTTACTATACTATCACAAATCTGGCAGCCTTAATTATGGCAAATATGACATTATCAGTCTTTCTCGGTTTAGTCTAGAGGCTTATTTTTGGTAACACCATTATTTAGTATAGTATATTTATATATACTTCCTTTGGTATAGATCATGGCTGCTACAGACAAAATTTCCTATACCTGATATCATAAATCCATAATGAAAAAACTTGCAGCACAAAAATTCTTAGAAACAAAGTTGGATTGGGTTGTTTTACCTCTGTGTAGCACTTTTTTTTGTGCACAATTGGCTAATGACCAGTTCACATGGATCTCAAAAGCTCAAAAGTTGTAGAAGGCAAATCCACTGGGCAGCTGTTAAGAGGCAGATGGAAGCCTCTCCTCAAAGCCATCTAGCGTGTTCTTTAACCCTTAAAAAGTCCAAAGCAGGGTTTACCATTTTTTTTTAATTATGTTTAAGTAGCCTTCATTCAGTTTAAATTTTTATTGTTTTGTTATTCAGAATGAAATTCTCTTTCATTTGGTATATTATATATTACATACTAATTGTATTTCATTTGGTAGGTAATAAGTTACTGCAAGATAAAGTTCAAAGCATTGTTGCTTTTCTGCTGAAAAAAAAAATAAAAATTTACCTTAAGCCACAATTGCATGTATTTTGACTAACCTGGCAATGAGAACTCTGTGGACATTAAGGGTTAATGTTCACAGAGTGTGGCTCTCCTGCACATGGGGAGCACAACCATCCAATGAACATTATAAGATGGACCCTTGAAAGCGGTTGCAGGTACATCGAAACAGCATAGAGTTCCAGCCACATACCAGATGTTATCAAGAAAGTCTGCACAATGGTCAGTGGACAAAATCTTGCAACCCAGGGCCATGAAGCCAAAGCCATGAAGGTGTTACTGTCGGCCATCCACAATATGATCTAGGACAATCTTCGCTTAAAGTGTATGTTTAAGTTCCATGTCCAGAAGTTTCTGCCTCACGACATAACAGAAGAGTGCACCAATTGTAGCAAGCTGTATGAGTATTACTGGGTGGGTGGCAAGTAGAGAAATGCATCCACATTAGACAAGGGATACATTTACCTAGACTGCCTATTAGACATTTACCTTAACAACAAAACAATTCCACCAGAACACTGGCAATTGCTTGGGGATCAGCAATTTCTGGTTATTAAAATATGGATCAAACAGCCTATCACAGTGGTACAGGGAATGTGCTGAAAGGTTTCCCAAAGGTTTCATAGCAATTACTAGATACAGTTATAATGGGAAGTTGTGAATCCATAAGATGTAACAGAATGCCAAAATGAACTCCCTCTACTGCCAAATGTCCTGGAAGCCAATTTATTGGGCAAATTGCCTGCCTTATATTGTACACACATCAACACATATGGTTGCATCAAAACAAAGCTTTGAGTTTTGATCTTCAACAGATGACAAAAGAAACTGGAATCTGCAATATACCATTTGAGAACATTCCTGTGAAGCTGGGTTGTTTTTCCTCTGAGTGGCACCATTTTTGTGCACAGTGGGTTAAATGGCAAGGTCACAAGGACTTCAAGGCTTTGAAGAAAGAAGACCTACTGGACTGCTGTTAACAGACAGATGGAAGATCTCCATCAAGGCTATCCAGTGTATTCTTTAATGCACAGAATATGGCTCTCACACACATGGGGCCATAGCTCAATGTCCCATTTGATGGATGGTTACCTTTCCAAGTGCATCAGTGTCTGAGACACTAAGTTGGTGGATGGTTTAGCAATGATAAATTTCAATGCTAGCACAGGTGGGACTTCAATCTGCAACTGCAGATCATTGCTGGATTGGGGAGGGTGCAATTCTCCCTCCTCTTCGTAAATGCTACTAATGCAGATAAAAAATTATTAAGCTGTTCCCATTTTTCAAGAATTTTTTAAGATCTCTAATATGGAGGAAAATGTTATGCTGCAATGGGAATCCAGTTTCCCCCCCCCATGGCACATTTTTCCCCCAGATTCAGGCCTGCTGCAGATTATGAGCTTAGCAATACTGACCGAGCTTGGCACTACTGACTGAGCCAACCCCCACCTCTTCCTGTGGAGTCACTGGATGCATCACCCATAGACTTTTTGAGCATTTGGAATCTTAAAACAGGCTTTAGGTGATGTTGACCACAAACTGTTGATGGATTATGTTTGTGGAGCTTGTAAGGTGGAATGGAACCAATTAGATGTGATAGTGCTTTGCAGAAGTCTGCTATGTAGGACAATTGTTGTGCAATAAGGACACCAGATTGAGCACAACTGATGCAAAAAGGTATGCAATATTCATAAACAGCGCAATGTAATCAACTTCTGTAGTACATTATTCTAGTATTCTAGTAGTAGAGTGGAATGTCATTACAGACTTCTGTTATGTTTCAGCTATTTATACGCAAATTCAAATTGGCTTCAGAAATTTCTTACGGTTTATAACTGAAATAAAATATTGAAATGTTATGTTTTACTGAACAATTTACATACTTATAGATTACATTTTATGAATAAATATGCATTATTTGATAAATTTTTGTATCCATTGTCTTATTTTGCATTTCAATTTCCACTTCTGTGTAAAGAATGTTCTTTTTTGGATTTCTGAACTTTTCCAGCAATCTAAGTCAAAACAGTACTGATGTAACCATCAGTACTGTTTTGATCATATATTTTGATCATATCAAATGAGATGCCAGAGACTGGCATCTCATTTGATACCCATCTAGCTAAGTGACCAGCACATGTGCTAAAATCGTTTTTATACACAGAATGATTTATAGAGCCAGGAGATATTTGTAGGAATCACTTGAGCAACAACCTTCCATGGCACCTAAAGGCTGGGGCAGGATTTCCCCCAAAACAGAATATATGTTCCCTTGCCTGCTGCATATCATTTTGTATAATATCAGAATTTTTTTTCTGTGTTTTATACACTGATGATATGAATTGCACTTGCAAAGAAAAATCTTTATCATTAGGCTAAATATATTAATTTCACTATTGGCATTATATGCATTTCCATAAATGGCAATGTAGAATGCACTTTAAAATTTAGAAACAAAATTCAGTACCTAATTTCTAAGATTACTGGGACCACAACTTTTGGTATTTCACATGCATATTTTCAGTTATATGTAATTTTTTTTTCATTACATTCCTCTAAAAAAACTTATAACTGATGTTCTACTATGTAAACTCATCTTTTAGTATAGACAAACTGCTCACCACTTGGATGTCTATATTAAAAACAATCTACTGTATATTATCAGCAGTGGTCAAATTGGGCTGGTGACAAACCAGAATTTCTTTTAGAAGATAAAATTAATATTAGTGCTTCTTGGAATATTAAAAAGTTTACCTCTAAATTAAATTATGGCAAGTCATGAGCAAATATTATAGGTTTAACAAGGGTTTGATGAAAAAAAAGCTTAGTTTTTGTAGCACCAAAACTCGACTTTTTTTCAGATAACCATTGCTTGTTCTATGCTACAGAAGATTTCTTTAACCCTTTGGGCCAACTGAAGTACATGGTATCTGTACATGGTCTTTGTAACTGTTATTGAGTTTAGTAATACACTCTGTTACATTGAAATTGCAACAGTCAGAAGTGGTGGGAAATTTAAACTGATATTCACATATGGAGCAGTGTGGGAGACAAGGAAGACATAAGATGTGCATCCAGAATTTTTTTAAGGGGTACTAAACTGAAGATTTTTCTTTCAATAGCCTTGAAGAAAAATCTTGCACTGCCACAAACAATAACATGGTCAAGACATTTGTATTTGGGGAGCAGGGCTTAAAAATATATGCATTCAAACTAGAGTATGTAAAAGAATCTTATCTTTCAACCACAAGGTGGTTTGCCTTGTTGAAAATAATGTTCTCTGTATGTGGTGTGCTACTTTTCTTAGACTATTAAAAAGGCACCACCCTCCCCTGAATACATGCCTGGAAGACATGATCAAGTTTTTAAAATATATGAACATTAAATATATAATCTAGTAGCCCCATATTTAAATATATGGACTACCAGAAAAATAAGGTCATCGGTAGGAGGTAAAACCACTGCTATTGACAGTACATTAAGCAATGTGTTGTAGCAGTGAGTGGTAGAGACTGCTGATAGCCTCCTGTAGCACTGTCCACCACGCTTCCTGCACCTGGTCTTGCAGGGCACCTGTTGTGTGGGTGCCAAAATGTATCCAAACATGTCGCATACACATTCTATTGGAAACAGATTTGGGGATTTTGCTGCCACTCTAGGAAGTTGACAGCTCAGACATTCCTTGATGATATTTGTGGTATGCGGACCTGCATTATCTTGCTGACACATGCTGCCAGACACCCCTCTTACAAAAGGGACAACAACAGTCCAGGATATGTTCCACATATTGCCGAGCTGTCAAACTGCCTGTGAGGAATGATAGAGGTGTTTGGCTGTCATAGCTGGTTGCCGCCACACCAATAATGCATCTTTTGCACTGTATACTGCTCAACAATTACTCTTGAATTAGTCCGTTCTCCACGTCTTCTCCATACACGAACCCAGCAACGATCATCGGACCCCACACAAGTGAGATTCGTCACTGAACACACCATTCTAGTTCACTTAAGCACAGTACAATTTCAGATGCTGACGAAAATGGTCATTCATTAGGGGCAAATGCATGAAGTCCTGCTTCTGCCAGTCTTCAAGATATGATTTGTCTGGTGATGATATATTATCACTTATAGCAACAATTACTGCTCTTCTGATGGTCAATAGAGTGGATGTAGGGGCCCTTGAACTTGTCGCTGGATCAAATGGTCCTCCCATGATGTGGTCATCCTGTGTGCTCCAGATCTAGACCAACAAGAAGTCATACCTTCTCTCAAAAACTGCTGCCAGTAACGATGTACTGTTGCATTTCACAGCACAAATGTTGCACAATATGAGTCAACCATTTGGCCTCTCAAAGGCCAATAATCTGTCTTCTCTCAAATTCACTCAGCTAGCAATATGGTTGGCAAATCTGTTGCCTTAGTATTCCATATAAACTTCACTTCCTGCTAGAACTTGAATCCAGAAGACTCTTCTTACAAGATGTTGTAATGTTATGGCAGAGACATTTTTGCTGACATTGGAAAATGCTGCAGCCAATCTGGTCTCATAGTTTAATCATTTGCATATCTCGGCACAACTTAGCCACCTGCTGATTTGCATGCACTTCTGATCAATCTTTCTGTATTACAGAAATATTTCAATATTACAGAGTGTAGTTTGAACTCTGGTCAATCCATTCATGCCATCTCTTGCTTTTAAAAGAAATTAAATATAAAATGCAGAGATCTGATTATCCTGGTAATTTACACCAATTTTCCTATTATCAATCTAACTGATCATGGCAATCAGTGATGGATCACTGTAGAGGCACATGAGACACTTACCTAAGGTGAGCTTAGCAAAACGGCCAAAACTAAATTTGTTTTAAGCATTTTAACGAGTAAAATATTCAAAATCAGTATAATGTACCACTTACATACACATCGTGTTTTTACTTAGATTAATACCAAGTACTTATTTTCTGTTAAATACATTAAATTATAAATGAAAATAAATATCCATTCATTTTTCAGTATGTGCAGTTTTTTCCAGAGTGCTCCCCAATACATACCCCCCCACCCCCACAGTTGAGGGGCTCTGAAATCCTTTGTGTCTGGGACCTTCAGATACCTTAATCCACCACTACTGGCACTTTAAAGGGTTGAGTTCTATAATTGAATTTCTAATTGATAATGAAGCATTTGAATATATCATAACAGGCTGCACCCCATATTGGTTGATAGATGGTTCCTCTTAATAATGGCAAAAATCTATATACCTCTCATTATCTTTGAATGAAGCCAGGTTAGTTCAAATAGGTTAGAACATCTGACATGCTATCAAGAGTTCTTGAATTAGATCCCACACCCATCATATCTCAATTTGTTTTCAATTAACCCCTTCACTTATACCTCTATATATACTACATCAATATTGCTGCAAACAAAATAGAGGTCATTAGTATTATTTGCGTGTCTTCTCTAGAAATCTGTACTAAATCAGTGATTCTAATGTACACCACACTAAAAATCAATTTTTACATAATATACAAGAGATGCAAGCAATTAAAGGATAAAGTTTTGCAACATTATTTTGCAATAATACTTGTGACAGCACTGTATTTTAAGGCTGGTATTCTACGTTTTACATTCTTTAACTAGTTATTATAAATTCAGATATTAAGCAATGTTACTTTTAACTACAAGCATTTGTTTGCACTAAAAGGTTTTTTTCGCTATAGGAAAGTAGCAACTTGAAGTTTTTTTGTTAAAAAGTTGATAAAATTTTTTACAACTAACAAAAATAAATCATACATAAACAATGTAAGATCAAACTCATCTTCACTGCTACTAATTCATCATTTTGCTCCATTTTTATAACTGCTAAAAACAGACTAAGTTTAAAATAATAATTTTAATTAAATACTGCTGTACTATGAAGTGCACATAGACAATAGATTTACACATCTAAAATGTAAAGAGGAAAGATATGTTTATAGAACAGTTATTACCACCTCTAAGTCACCATTCGAGTTGCTGCATTAAACCAAGTGGCGACAGAGTTGCCTCTGGAATGCAAAGGATCTCTGTTAATAAACCAGTTAGCCTCTCAGTCGCCATTCAAGTTGCTGCATCAAACCAAGTGGCGACTGAGGGTCACCTCTCTAGTGCAAAGGGTTAAATGACAAGTAAATTTTTTATTAACAATTTTTTTCATGTTTAAAATATTAATTTGATGAAAAGTTGCAGCTGGAAACCAATTACAAAAAGTATGCAATATTAAAATACTCTTCGAAAGGGTTTTATTGCAAGTTTACTGTGGCTGTTTCAGCTGCCAGAGAAAAAAACTATTTTCTGAGAACTACTGTTAGAACAGTTTAAAAGTTTTCAAAAATAATTGTACTTTCATTTGTACTTAAATTTTTATTATCTTGCAACTTACTAGTTGAAAAAATTCTTGTCATAAAGGAATAATGAAAGTCAAATAAAATTAATAAAAGCAACTTTTGCTGTTCTGCAGAAAGTAATTGTGGTTACCAACATGATGATGTTGTCACATTAGCAACCAAAGGTGTTATTTCTTGAGAAACAGAGCTATATGTTGTTGCTCAGTTGTGGAAATTTAAGTTTATACAGATATATCATCTAAAGCAGGAATGAAAAAATTTCAGGAAAATCCAGTTGCTCAGATGACGAAGAAATAGCCATAGCATGATGATTCCCACAATAACTTAGTTCCTAAAATTTACAAAATTTTTCCATCCCCACCCTACAAAAGAGTTAATATTCTAATACCCCTTCAGTGAGAACTAAATCTAAGAAAATAGTAGAATACCATGGTATTAATTATTCACTAAATATGATCACAAGTTATTCTAATCCCAAATTTTTTCAAATAGATCACAAAAAAAAAAGTGAGCCAAAATGCTTCTACAACAACTGCAGTTTCGAAACAATATATATACTCATAGAACCAAGAAGTGAAATTTAAAATTTTGAATATTTTCTTTTTCTGAAAGAGGTTCTGATAAACAATTTCTTTATGCTTGATATATACACCTATACGCAGTGCCTTTCTAGGAAAAAAAGTGGGGATACTATGGTCTTCCAACAATTTTGCTTTGATATATGTTTATATAATTGGGCCAAAGAAAATGGCCCAAGTATATCATTAAAACATATATATTTTAATTTTATTCTATTTACTGGAAAGTTAGAACAAATGTGAAAATTCATATTATGAAAGTTAAAATCTCCTTCAGAGAGTTTTATAACAGATTCCAAATCTGAGTCATGACTTCATAGGTTCAATATTTGATTTTGCTCTTTGCTTTTGGTGTCGACATTGTGGAATCATAGTCCAGTCGAAAATGGGGTAAAGAAAAATATCACCAAATGTATATTAAAAATCTAACAAACTCTCAAATAAAATAAATTTCATTTTTATATCGATGAGAAAAGGTGGGGATATGGTGTATAGTCATGAAGACTATGTAGTTTTATTATGCGCCATTTAGTTTTCTGAAAGCACACACCTGTTTCTCATTTTTACTATTACATAAGAAACTTTAGATTGCTTAAAGTTTAGCATAGCTCTTAACTGGATTTGGTTAAATGGATATTTTGAATAAAAACCTCAGTTAAGAAGAGCTACTGTAAACTTTAACATTGCAACTTTAGGAAATCTAAACCTTTCAATATAATAGTAAAAATATGAAACTGGAGTGTGCTTTCAAGAAATTGCACAATGCATAACAAAATCGCATAGTCCTCTGACATTTAATAACAGATAATAAAAACAAAAAGAAGTACCAATCACACAACCAGACATTTTGGTGAAACTACGAAATTATGCTACACAGTGAATCAAGAACTAAAATGTGCTATGAGACACCTTGGAACAAGTAACCTACAACTGCACAACTGGAAACAACACTGCTCTGAAGAATATTCTGCAAGTGTCTAAAGGTATTCATAGCCATGTACATACACTGGCCACTGAATTAGAAACCTTTAAGCAGATGTACGTAAACATCATTTGCACAGCGTATATGCAAATACATGGTCACGTGCATCACCATGTGATCTAGGCAATTATTTAAGACTGCTACTCATCAATAATAATCAGTAGTGTTGATCACAATGGGAAAAACAAAGGATCTTTTGGGGTTCGATAAAGGCTTTTTGTGGGTGTCTATCTGGCTGGAGCAACAATTTTAAAAACAGCAGAGCTGACTGGTTTCTCAAAAGGCGAGATATTTTGGGTTTTTAATCAGTAGAAAAATAACACATATTGCTTGTCAAAAGAGGCGCAAGTGTGGGCCGATGACAATCTGTCAGGAACGAGATCACTATCATCTGAGAAGGCTTGTACAGAGAAACAGGACTTCCTGTGTGTAGTAATTGACTGAAGCATTCAACAAAGGCTGTTCCTGACACATATCTCAGCAAACTATGTGCAGGAGATTGAAGAGGATCAGTATTAGCAGTCGCGTGCCTATACGGAAAACAATGATTTCTGTGAAGAACCAGAAAGTTTGTCTACAGTGGTGTCAGGAATACTGTGACTGGACACTGGAAAAAAAGTCGTGGTCCAATGAGTTGTGGTACACCTTGTTCTGTACCAACTGTAGGCAGAGAGTTTGGTGGGAGCCCCATGAAGCAGGTGGTGCCCATATACCCAGCTTGCCTTGTAAACACAACTCAAGGTTCTAGAGGCGGTGTCATGGTGTGGGGCACGTTCTGTACATACAGAACAGGTCCCTTGATATTACTGGAAGGTCGGATATCCTCCAAGGATTATCTGAACATTATTGCTGATCAAGTTCATCCCCAATACTGACTTTTTATCCAGCAGGTGACAACTGTTTCATGGACAACAATGTACTGTCCATTGCACATGATGTGTTTAACAGTGGTATAGCGACTTCTACCATTTCCCCTGGCCACCACAAAGCCCGGATCTGAACCCCACTGAGAATGTATGGGACATGTTAAGAAAAACAGATTCGGGGGCAAAGTCCTCTTCTCTTCCGTCAATTCTGAGCCAGTAAAAAGACTGTCTGGTGAATGCTTGGTATACTGGAAATGCAAAGGCACTCAAACACCTTGTGGAATCTATGCCAAACTGCATAGGTGCTGTAATTTGGGCTAAAGGAGGTTCAACTTAGTACTGAATAAAGGTTCCTAATTCAGTGGTGGATGTGTGTATTTAGCCAATGTAGGTGTTTACCTTTAAACTGTCCTATTGTTTTAATAGTGCATTATTGCTAACGTGTCTAAATATTTATGTTCAGCTATGGCCTAAGTTCCAACAAAAACTTAAATATCAATCCATTAAGTTAATTATAGGAATAACATATAACCTCTGGTTATATGTTATTCCTATAGTTAACTTGAACAGCTGTTGGGAGCAGATGGTAGCCTCCGTCAAGGCCATCCAGTGTGTTCTTTAATGTGCACATAATATGGCTCTCCCACACACAGGGCAACAGCTTAATGTCCCATACAACAGACAACAGCTTTTCCAAGCCCATCAGTGTCCCCTATTGACCATGAAGTTGTGGAGATCAATCTCGTCACTAGCCCAGCTGGGACTCGAACATGGAAACTGCAGGTTACGAGTCTGGGGCACTAAACTACTACTACTACTGGGCACAAGGGGCACTACTGGCTGAGCCACCTGTGCCCCTTTTTCAAAGGTAAATGAAATTAATCATTTTGCAATTCATCTTCCTCTCACACTAAAAATTTTAGTTTATGGTTAATTCTGAAAATGGTAATATTTCATTAGTACTTAGCCAACTCAAAAAAAATTTATCGCTCAAAAAAAGTTGCCTTTTCCTACCTTCTGAAATAAATGTAAACCATTCACTATCACATTCTACCAACAAAAGTTCAAATCTCTAACACAAACAAATCTTCTACAATACTCATTTAAAGTTTTGCATTTTTTGGCCTGTAAATGGTAGCTAGGCATAAACTGGAAGGAGAGCTGTGTACCAATCCCTAGTGATGATGCACAGAACCGGCCAGGTCTAGCACCTAATGTCCGAGCCCGCCTTCTCATGGTGCCGGCCGTTAGTACCTTTCAAAAGAGATATTCTCTTTTGGAAGGGAACGGAAGGGGAGGGCTGCCAGTTCAGTATGGCCTACTGATCTGGTCATCTATGGCCACTATTTTCTTTTTTTCTTTTTTTTTCCAACCTGCTGAGGAGTGGTCAACTTCACAGGGTGATGATGTTGACCATTTATACCTACTAGACTGGACTTGTTTATGGATTTGAGTTTGATTATGGATCCTGGACTTGCTGCACTGGTGGGCCTCTGTTGAGAGAGAATCTGCTGCTGTGTTTTCTGTTTGCTTCTGGGTTGCCAGCCCTAAGTGAACAGAGGCATGGGATACCTTATATCAGCTGGTGGATAATCCTAATCAGAGACCATCGCAGGTACCTGAACCTTACTTAGCTAGTTGGGCATCGTCAAGCTTAAACTGGAGTAATGTGTCTCAGGCAGGCCATATGGCTCTTGAAAAAGTCCACTTGAAAAGGTGGTGCCTGAAGTTCCTACCAGCATCGGTGACTTCAGCCTTTAGCAGAGAAGGAACAGTCTTTGCCCCATGCCTGCGATCAGGGGGCTGTTTGATATTGTTGGCCCTACCAATCTCAATAAACCTAATTTCTTTAAAAATCCTACTAATCATTTTCTCTCTACAGGAACGTGGAATGTGAGGACATTACATAAAGTTCATTCTCTTGATGTCCTCATGCAGGAATTCCAGCACTATAACCTAGATATTCTAGGCTTGCAAGAAACCAGATGGACAGGTAAAGGTGAGATACTTAAAAATAACTTTAAATTTCTCTTTACAGGGAGGGAGGATGGAAAGCATCACCAAGGCGTGGGTCTGCTGCTCAGCAGAAATGCTAATGATGCTCTTCTAGGATATGAGTGCATTAATGAAAGGTTTCTTACAGCAAAATTTCAGACAAGCATTAAAGACTTGAATGTTATCTGCTGTTTAGGTTTTACAGACAACTTCCGGATATTTTGAATTCTGTCAAGAAAGGAGATATTACCCTTGTTCTAGGTGACTTCAATGCCAAAGTTGATACCGACTCTGACCTTTGGGGAGGGGTGATAGGCCGTTTTGGTATTGGTAGCTGCAATGGCAATGGGCAACTTCTCCTACAGGTAAGTAAACTCAATGGTTTCAGAATAACACTTATTACAAACACAGCGACATACATAAGTACACATGGGTTTCACCTGATGGACTGCATAGGAATATGATTGATTATATATTAATTAACAGCAAATGGGCTAGTTCTGTTAGAAATACCAGGGCATATAGGGGAGTTGTTGGGTTGTTTGGATTGTTTTACCTCTGAGCAGCACTTTTTTGCACACCATGGGCTAAATGGCCAGGTCACATGGATCCCGAAGGCTCAGAGAAGGTTGGGGGAGGGGACCCACTGGAACAGCTGTTGGGAAACAGATGGTAGCCTCCCGTCAAGGCCATCCAGCGTGTTCTTTAACGTGCACAGGGTATGGCTCTCCCGCACAAGGGGCCATGGCTTAACATCCCATCCGACGGACGGCGGCCTTTCCAAGCCCATCGGTGTCCCCTACTGACCGTGGGCGGGGCGGGGAATTTTGCAGAGATAAATCTCAATGCTGACCCAGCTGGGACTTGAACCTGGGAACTACAGATTATGAGCCTGGCGCACTACCAACTGAGCCACCCCCACCCCCATATAGGGGAGCTGAAATTGGATCTGACCATTACCTTGTTAAAAGTGTCTTGCAACTTAAACTTAAAAAGTGTTGTGCTAAATTTAAAAAAAAATTACCTTTAATACTGTAGCTCTGAAAGACCCAGTTATAGCTAAAGCTTACTATGATAGGTTACTTAGTCACTATGACAGTCATGGTTTGCTTAATACTGAAGTTGAGGAAGAATGGGGCTATTTTAAACAGGCTTTTTTGGAAACTAACAGTACTCTTTTAGGAAAAAAGAAGAGGCAGAATTATTTAAGTGATAAGGCACTTGAGCTTATTTCAGAAAGAAGGAACTGCAGGAATGTCCTTAATCAGTACCTACTAGTCCTAATAGAAAGGATTACAGAGAACTTAATAAACGTGTAAAAGATCAGTTAGCTGCTGATAAGAATCTTTGGCTTGATGGTTTGGCTGACAAAGCCGAGGAAGCAGTTAGACAGCACAACAGCAGAGAGCTGTACCATATAGTTAATGTTTTGTGTGGTAGAAAACGGACAGGCATACAAGGATTGAAGGATAAACAAGGTAAGGTTATAGAAGGGGAGGATTCTGTCATGGCTAGGTGGGCTGAGCATTTCAATGATGTTCTAAACAATGTGGTAAGTTCTACACCCATTGTTTGCAATGATGATAGATGCATCGGCGGCTTTAATGTTGGCCGTATAACACAATCTGAAGTTATTTTTGCTATTTCTAAACTTCAACTTCGTTAATCCCCAGGGGTAGATGAAATTACTACAGAAATGCTCAGAGCTGGGAATGTTTCGGTTACCACTTGGATGACTGAAATTCTGAATATCTTTTATGATAAAGACATGGTTCCTATGGATTTTACCAGCCCTATTTTCAAAAAAGGTTATCGCAGTTCTTGTGATAACTATAGGGGTATCAGCCTACTCTCTGTTCCAGGTAAAGTTCTATCCATGATTGTGCTTAATAGAATTAAGAATCTGGTTGACATGCAATTGCGTGATGAACAATGTGGATTCAGAAGTGGTAGGGGATGTGTGGATCAGATATTTTCACTTAGGCAGATTCTTGAGAAATGTTTTTTAGAGTTTCAGAAACCTTTGGTTGCTAGCTTTGTTGATTTCAAAAAGGCTTTCGACTCTGTTGATCGTCATAATTTGTGGTTGATTGTGAGATCATATGGTATACCAGACAAGTTAGTTAACATAATGAAACTCTCTATAATAACACAGTCGTGTGTGAGAGTTGGCAAGGCTTGTAGCAATTGGTTTAGCATTACTTCTGGTGTTCGACAAGGGTGCATTTTGTCTCCTTTTCTCTTTAGTTTGGTTATTGATTATGTTATGCGAAATTCACTTCAAGGGAAAGATTTTGGCCTTAAATGGGCTGGAGATATGAAAATTTGTGATTTAGATTATGCTGATGATTTAGCACTTTTGGCAAATGATGTTGATGAGATGAACTCTTTCATTTGAGCTGTTGATGAGACTGGTAGTAGAGTAGGTTTGGTTATAAACAGAGAAAACTAAAGTGATGAAAATTGGTCAGGCAGGTTGTGATTCAGTTCATCTGAATGGTTGCAGTCTTGAGCAGGCGTCACAGTTTAATTACCTTGGGAACTATGTAACAGATACTGGTGATGTGCGGCATGAAATTAACAGACGAATAGGGATTGCTGCCAGGACTTTTAAGAATCTATGGAGATTGTGGAGAAATAGGTGTATACACCTAAAGACTAAAATTAGACTGTATAATAGTTTGGTTCTTTCTAGGGTTAGTTATGGTAGTGAAACTTGGACACTGTGTAAACAAGATAACAGGAAACTAGATGCTTTTGATTCTAGATGCTTACGCAGTATCTTGGGCATTAGGTGGTTCAACTGTGTAACTAACGATGAGGTTAGGCAAAAGAGTCTGCAACCTCCATTAAGCAGCATATTGTGCAGAGAGACTCCGCTGGTTTGGCCATGTTGCCCGTATGGATAATTATAGATTGACGAATAGGGTTATGAACAGTGTGCCTAGAGGCCTCAGAAGGAGGGGGAGACCTAGGATGCGGTAGGCAGACAATGTCAAACAGGACCTTGTTAGAATTGGTGTGCAGTGGCCGGATGCAGCAGATGTAGCTCAGGACAGATATGCTTGGAGAATTAAACTGCGCGGTCTGGTTGGACCTCCATAGCCCATGGCTGCTTGAGGATGATGATGATGATTTTTTAATTTTAGGGCCATTTAGCAGTGGAAATTAAAACTAATGGAAAATTTAGAATATCTAGCTCTAAAACAACTTTCTGTTTCCATAGTAAATTCACAGATTACCTGTAGAAATAGACTTCAACAATTGTTAAAAACATCTGTAAAAAATTATTGCTGACATGGCGGGAATCGAACCCGCAACTCTCTAGATACATGCCAGAGCACCCTAACCATTAAACCATGCATCAGACACTAAAATCTTCCAGAATATGATCTATAAATCTTTCACTGAGATGTGGCTGACCTTATGTCATCTATACTTCAGGAGAGGCAACTTTTCCAACTGTTGCTAATGATTTAGATATAAATGAGTAGGTCAATCACGCTTAAGCATTTATTATTAAAAATCCATCCATAGTAAATTCACTGATTACCTGTAGAAATAGACTTCAACAATTATTAAAAACACATATGGCAAAGGTCTGGTACATTTCAGTGAAAGATTTATAGGTCTTATTCTGGAAGATTTTAGCATCTGATGCATGGTTTAATGGTTAGAGAACTCTGGCATGTATCTAGAGATTGCGGGTTCAATTCCTGCCGCATCAGCGATAATTTTTTCCAGGTGTTTTTAACAATTGTTGAAGTCTATTTCTACAGGTAATCTGTGAATTTACTATGAATGGATTTTTAATAATAAATGCTAGAGTGTGATTGATCTACTCATTAACATTTAAATCATTAGCAACAGTTGGAAAAGTTGCCTCTCCTGAAATATAGATGGCACAAGGTCCACCATATCTCAGTGAAAGATTTATAGGTCTTATTCTGGAAGATTTTAGCATCTGATGCATGGTTTGATGGTTAGAGCACTCTGGCATGTATCTAGAGAGTTGCAGGTTCGATTCCTGCCGTGTCAGTGATAATTTTTTCCAGATGTTTGAAACTTTTCATTTATTTCTGAAAACAAAAAATTAAATGCCTAAAGATGAAAAAGTGAAAAAAAAATTTAATGAGCTAAAAATTCGTGGATCAAGTTTTTTTACTTTTATTATTTGTTTTTGTGTGGGGAGGGGGGAGTTCAAATTAAAATTTATCTTGTCTCACTACACAAGGGTCATTACATGAGCGTGTGCATTTAGGCAGTGCATTCTGCATTGCAAAACCCATGGGAACTTACAGAAGACCACTCTAAGTGCTGCACCTGTACTTTCATTGGTTTTATACTGTTAATAAACCAGGAAACTATTTATTTAGAATTTTATGGCACACATGCAGTAAAGATAATAGTACACTAATCAGGAAGCCTTCACTTTTCCAGTGGGTCCCCTCCCCCAACCTTCTTTGAGCCTTCAGAGGTTTTTGTGACCTGGCCATTTAGCATCCATTGTATGCAAAAAAGTGCCACTCAGAGGTAAAACAACTCAACTCTTAGTTTTTTTTCAATACTTTGCAAGATTCATACTACTACTGAGAAATTCAATCATCTCACTGGCAATCAATCTCATTGACAAATGGCTCATTACTCTTCCTATACCCCAAAAAATAGAATCAAACAAGGGCCAACTCTTTTCGTAACTGTGTTCAGAACAAAAAATTAAAGTGAAAAGAATCTTATTCTAAGGTGTTAAGAGAGATAATTTGGTATATAACATGAGCAATTTATTCTGCACAATAAAATAACAGAAATTCTAAACAGAGTTATGTGAAAATGCCTCATATGTGATCAGCATAGGATTTTAAACTTGGGACATGCAAAATGTTAGATATAACACCGAATTTTTGGCGAGATTAGGACCAAAACCCATGGCATCCTAATGCTATTTATTACGTTATTCTCACTAAACAGGAATAAAAGTCTTTTGACTCCTGCTACTATCTCTGGTCAAATTCACAACTACAATTAATTTTTTTACACCTGTATGAAATAAAATCCCAAACAACCAAACCAACTTATTACAGAAAATTTATCAATTACATTTACAGCTTCAATTATTTTTATTTTGTAGTTCAGTTATCAATACCAAATTTCTTATGAAGTATACATATAACTTATTGCAATATTTTCATGACCGAAAAAGCAGTGGGTGAGGGGGGGGGGGGGGGGAAAGACCGGAAAAAAAAAAACTAATAAAAAGAATGAAATATTGCCAAGAATGTAAAATACTAATTAATTGTAAAAGCTCTATTACTAATCGCTTAAAATACTAATTAATTTTAAAGGTACCTTTCATTTAGAATACAACATTAGCATGCAATATTTTTATTAGTAAGTGAACTATTGAAAAAAATTTGGCAAATGATTTACATTGAATATTTTTAGGTGTTTGCATATTACAAGCAAAATTTTTGAAGGAAAAAAAATATTCGATGTAGAAAAAATGGCATGATTTCCAATACATTCAACAACACATTGCACACAGAGATTACTGCTGGTATATGCATCTGTGCTTCCTGGGATATTTCCCAAATTCTGGGAATTTTTGCATAAAATGTGTCAAAATGAGAACTAGGATTTTTTTTAAATCCCATGAAACTTTAAATGAAATTAAAATTTCTGTTAATTATGTTGAATAAAAACCTACTTGACAAATTCAAATATTTATAAGCTTTTAGAATGAAAAAAAAAATCCAGATTCATTAAGCTTTAATCCAGTTTTTTATGCTCTCAAAATATCACAATTGTCATTAGATTGTTGATTCTTATTTTTATGACTACATATTAATATGTACATTTTGCATGTTAGAAACCCAAGCATATGTATGATATATTCTATTAAATGTTTTCAACATACTTCATATTTTTATCCTAATAAATTTTACAATTTTCTAGAAATAGTTTTCTTCCTGTGATTATAAAATATTTGTTGATAAAATTTTAGCATAAAACAAATAATTTATGAAAATGACAACCATACATCAAATTATGTAAATATTGCATACTTTTTTCCACACAATATTATGATATAAAATTTGCAGAGTTACCTTCAAATGTCACCTGACATCTAATTAAATGTTGGGTAAATATAGCTATAAATTTGCATTAGTGATTTTCTCATTAACATCTGAATCATTAGCAACAAATGTAAAATAAGTTGACTCTCCTGATTATAGATGGCACAAGGTCTGCCACATTCAGTAAAAGATTTATAGGTTACATCATGGAAACAAATTATCGTCTGATGGGTGGTTTAACAGTAGAGTGCTCTAGTATGTGTCTGGAGAGTTGTGTGTTTGATTCCCGCCCCTTCAGCAATAATTTTTTTCATGAGTATTTATTGGTTTTCACAGGAATATGATCAATTACATATAAACAGCAAATGGGCTAGTTCAGTTAGGAATACCAGTCACATAGGAGAACCAAAATTGGGTATGACCATTATTTGGTCAAAAGTGTCTTATAATTGAAGCATAAGAAATACTGTGCCAAGGTTAAGAGACACCTTTAACACTGAAGCTCTGAAATATCCAGATATAGCCAAAGCATACCATGATAGGCTACTTAGTCATTATGACATAATGGCTTGCTTACTATTGAAGCTGAGAAAGAATGGGATCAGTTTAAACAGCTTTTCTTGAAACTAATAGTACTCTTTTGGGTAAAAAGGAACAGAGCAAAGCTATTTGTGTGATAAGGCTATGGAGAATATTTCTGAAAGAAGGAATTGCAGGAATACTTCGAATCAACATCCTACTAGTTTCAACAGACAACATTAAAGAGTTTAATAAGCATGTTAATGATCAGTTAACAGCTGATAAGAATCTTTGGCTTGATAGCTTGGCTAGCAAAGCAGAGAAACTAGTTAAACAGCCCAATAACAGGGAGTTGCACCAGATAGTTAATATTTTGTGTGGGAAGAAACATGCTGGCATACAGGGATTGGGGGATAAATGTGCTGAGGCTGTTGAAGGTATGGAATCTGTCATGGCTAGATGGGCTGAGCATTTCAGAGATGTTCTAAACAATGTGATTATTTCTACTCCCCTTGTTTGTAATGAGATAGATGCATTACTGGCTTTAATGTTGGCCCTATATCACATTCTGAAGTTGCTTTGGCTATATCTAAATTAAAACTGCATAAATCCCCAGGGGTGGATGAAATCACCACTGAAATGTTTAGAGCTGGGAACATTTGTGTTGTCACATGGCTGACTGAAATTCTCTCAAAAATTTTTATGATAGAGATGTTGTTCCTAAGGATTTTACAAGAGCTATTATTATCCTTATTTTTAAATAAAGGTGATTGCAGTTCTTGTGATAATTATAGGGGAATTAGTTTACTTTCTGTTCTAAGTTATTTGCATGATTATATTTAATAGAATTAAGAATCTGATTTATGGACAACTGCGTGATGAACAGTGTAGATTCAGGAGTGGTAGGGGATGTATTGATCAAATATTTTCATTTAGCCAGATTCTTGAGAAATGTTTAGAGTTTCAGAAACCTGTGGTTACTAGCTTTGTAGATTTCAAAAAGGCTTTTGAACTCCGTTGATCAACTTAATTTGTGGTTGATTGTTAGATCACATGGAATGCCTGATAAGTTAGCGATTGTAATGAAAGCTCTCTATAATGACACTGAGTCATGTGTGAGAGTTGGTAAGGCTTGTAACAATTGGTTTAGCATTACTAGTGGAGTTAGACAAGGGGTGTATTTTGTCTCATTTTCTTTTTAGTTTGGTTTTGATTATGTTATGCAAAACTCTTTGCAAAGGGATGATTTTGGCCTCAAATGGTCTACAGATATCAAAATTTCTTATTTAGATTATGCAGATTATTTGGCACTGTTGCTATAATGATGCTGATGAGATGAATTCTTTTATTAGGGTTGGTTGGTTGTTTGGTTGTTTTACCTCTGAGCGGCACTTTTTTGCACACCATGGGCTAAATGGCCAGGTCACATGGACCCCGAAGGCTCAGAGAAGGTTGGGGGAGGGGACCCACTGGAACAGCTGTTGGGAGACAGATGGTAGCCTCCCGTCAAGGCCATCCAGTGTGTTCTTTAACGTGCACAGGGTATGGCTCTCCCGCCACGGCTTAACATCCCATCCGACGGATGGCGGCCTTTCCAAGCCCATCGGTGTCCCCTACTGACCGTGGGCAGGGCGGGGAATTTTGCAGAGATAAATCTCAACGCTGACCCAGCTGGGACTCGAACTTGGGAACTACAGATCACGAGCCTGGCGCACTACCGACTGAGCCACCCCCGCCCCATTTTTTATTAGGGTTGTTGATGAGACTGGTAATAAGAGTATGGTTAGGATAAACAGAAATAAAATATGAAAATTGGTCAGTCATATAGTACTTCAGTTTCTTTGAATAGTTGCACTCTTGAGCAAGTGTCTCAGCATGAGATAAAGAATAGGGATTGCTGCTGAGACCTTTAAGATTAAGAATCTTTGAAAAGCGTGGAAAAATAGGCATATACACCTAAAGAATAAAATTAGGCTGTATTAATAGCTTGGTTCTTTCTAGGGTTAGTTATAGTAGTGAAACTTGGACCCTTTATAAGCAAGATAACAGGAAAATTTGATGCCTTTGATTCTAGATGTTTTCGCAGTATCTTGGGCATTAGGTGGTATGACTTTGTAAGTATTGATGAGGTTAGGCAAAGGAGTAAGCAATCTCCTTTCAGCAGCTTATTGTGCAAATAGAAACTGCATTGGTTTCGCTTGTATTCATAGTTGTAGATTAGTGAATAGGGTTATGAACAAAGGTCTAAAGACCTCAGGAAAAGGGAAGACTTAGGATGTGATGGGCAGACAATGTCAACAGGACTCTTGCTAGAATTTGCTTACAGTGGCCAAATGCAGCAGCTGTAGTTCAGCACAGATGCATTTGGGGAACAAAATTGCAGTTTGGTTGGATGTCCATAGCCCAAAGCTGCATGAGGATTTTGTATGTATGTATTCTTTTACTTGATATAATTTACTTGCTTAATATTCATACTTTTGCACTTTTGTAGCTTCAGATGTGCAAAATGGGTGTAGTGGGTGTATAACAAGAAAAAGTAATAAAAATAATAACAGCCATGAATTAATTACACTTAAAGCCTTTTGAATATATAAAAAATATTCTGGGAATTTTTCATCAGATTTGGGAACTTTTTAGTGCTGCTGAGAAAAGTTGGCAACATAATAGAGAACTGATCCAGCTTGACAACTCTTGTTTTATCTTGGCACAAAACTGAAGACTTTCAGTTTAAATTTGCTAAAAATTTAATTTTCAAATTTAGCTCAGAAAGTAAATTTGTGAACTGGTGTAATGAAGTCAGTAACTTATATCTATGAACAGTATCCTCCAGAAGCTCCAAATTAAACACTATTTTTCCTCCATATTGAATCACTTTGGGAACAGGTTTTTGGTCATATATCATATTGACATATCCAATCAACAGTCACTTTATCTTGGTACATGTGCACTTCAACTCTGGTGCATAACAAAATCTTGCTCAAATCCTAATCTCCAGCTCTTGTAACATGATATCTCTCATACACTACTCATCAATGAAACTGCCCCACCCGAAAAGAGTGGACAGAATCTTCTGAAACTCATGACATATCCTATGATTTTGTGTACATCTCATGCAACAAACTGAATGGAATACAGTAAAATGTTGCAACACATTGCAGCACAGAGATTTCTGATGGTGTCCTGAAGGATGCATATAGTCTCCAGCACAGCTGTATTTTTGGCCAGTTGAGAGTGGACTAGCAGGCAGCATACATTCATGTCCCAAGCATGTTCAATGGGCAAAATACATGTCTAGGGACAAAGCTAACCATGGGAAAAATCTGGGTACCTTGTGGACATGCCCTGATGATGGCAACAGTATATGGGCCAGTGTTGCTGAAAGATGGCATTTTGGATACCCACCAAAAATGGTAGTACAACTAACCATAGGACGTCAACATCATCAGTCATTCAATTATATGTACCAGAAGGACCTGCTGTTATAACTTAAGAATCACCAAACAAGGACACCCTGTGGGTGATTGGTATAGCATTTGATGATGTGGGCAAAGATCCACCCTCTGCCCACTTCATCTCCAGATGTGGATGACACAAATGTCAGCACTCTGGCTGAACCACAACTTGTCACTGAATATAATGTCCTGCCTTTCATCACTCTAGGTAGCTCTACTCTGACAAAGTCCAGTTGAGTTCAACAGTGGTGTGCAGTCAAGGGTAGTTTACATAATGGATGCTGGACTGCAGCCCTCCTTCTGCCAGTCTCTTGGCAGGATTGCAGTATCCTAGTCATGATGAGAACATCCATGGCAACAGCTAGTTGAATGGTAGCTGTAGTTGGGTCTGATACCACCTGCCGACAAATCCAGCAATCTACCTATGCTGTTAAATGTCTAACCCTGTGCAACAACTCTGAGTACTTTGAGACACTGGCACCAAAAATCCTCGCACTTCTGTCCACATGTGCAGTGATATGACAAGTAGACAATCCAGTTTCACAAAGTCGTACAATCTGACAAAAGTGAAACATTCCAGCTGCTGGTGGGTGAGGCAATTTCAATGTTAAGTAGTGTATAATATACTACTATATTAAATATTAGTACACACTTCAACAATATCAGTTCTTTGGCATGGAAAAAACATGCTTCCTCATTCATGTGTGTCTATTAGAAAATAATTTATAATAAAAAAATTAATAAATTTCTGAATGAAGAAAAATTACTAGTATTGTTGAAATCTGTTTCTAAATTATTCCAGGAGGTTACGTGTTCCTTAGGACAAGGCACCACCAAAGAAACTGGATTTTAATGCCTGGAAAAGGGGTAGAAATCTCTATAGGATTGGATTGGATTGTTTTACCTCTGAGCGGCACTTTTTTGCACACCATGGGCTAAATGGCCAGGTCACATGGACCCTGAAGGCTCAGAGAAGGTTGGGGGAGGGGACCCACTGGAACAGCTGTTGGGAGACAGATGGTAGCCTCCCGTCAAGGCCATCCAGCGTGTTCTTTAACGTGCACAGGGTATGGCTCTCCCACACACGGGGCCACGGCTTAACATCCCATCCGACGGACGACGGCCTTTCCAAGCCCATCGGTGTCCCCTACTGACCGTGGGCAGAGCGGGGAATTTTGCGGAGATAAATCTCAACGCTGACCCAGCTGGGACTCGAACCTGGGAACTACAGATTACGAGCCTGGCGCGCTACCGACTGAGCCACCCCCACCCCAGAAATCTCTATAGAAACATTTAAATTATATAATTATTTTTTCCAAAAAAAAAAAATCCATGTTGTGACAAAGTAAAACAATTTTGCAGCCAAACTACACCAAAGAGCTAAAACATTATGACCACCTGCCTAATATGATGTTGGTCCTCCATGTGTCACCAAAACAGCTCTTACCTGGTGAGGCATGGACAATACAAGATTTCTAAAGGTGCCTTGTGGTATCTGTTACCAACACATCAACAGCAGATCCTTTAACTCTTGTAAGTTATGTGGTTGAGCCGCTGCAGATCGGATATGCTGTTCCAACACAAACCACAGATGCTCAATTGGATTTATGTCTGGAGAATTTGGAGGCCATGGCAATACCTGGAAGTCTTCCTCATGTTCTGCAAACCATTCTTGAACAATCCAGGTAGTGTGGCATGGTGCATTATCCTGCTGAAAGAAGGCAATACTAGAGGGGTATACTATTACCATAAAATGATGTACCTGGTCTGCCGATGTTTAGGTAGGTGGTAGACATCATAGTTCCCTGCACATGAATGAATGGACCCAGGGTTTGCCAGGAAAAGATTGCCCAAAGCATTACACTTCCTCCACCACCTTCCTCATCCTGGTGCCAACAATTCCCCAGGTAAACGATGCACATGTACCCTGCCATCCACATGGTGCAATAGGAAATGAGATTCATCGGACCACAACCTTCTTCCAATCATTCAAGGTCGTTTCAATGCACATGCCCATTGTAGGTGCTTTCAATGGTAAACAAGTGAAAAGCAATAGGAAGATAGGTAAAAATCAATACCATTATTTTGGTTTTGACATTGCTAGTATACTGGTATTAAAAATATAGAATAGGTAAGTAAAGAAAACAAGATTAATTCAAATTTACTTCATATTGATTATTTATTGTAATTATATATAATTTAATGTGAAACACAAACTAAAATACTGAAGAAGACTATGCATGTGCAACAATGAAAGCGTGAACTATGAGACAAGATATCACACACAATGTAATTTCATCAAATTTGCATTGGAATACAATTGATTTAAAGAAGAATAAAGAGAGTTCAGATGTGTGTAAAAAAAGATGATTTCATTTTGTGTTGTGCACAGTAATAAATTATCAATATTGAGTGGAAAGAGTAGTCTTATTTGGTAGTAAAACAACAATGTATCCTTATTTATTGTAGATAAGGTTATTTCTTTCAAAAGTGTTGCTTAAACATTGAAATATTATTAGTAAGATTTCTCCCTATGCATTGATTTGTGAATCAGTTTTCAAATGCTATTGGTTGACAGTCATGATCATTTAATACAGATGGCAAATATTTAAATACCACTAATATGATCTGTAATAATACTCAATGAATTTACAATAAGAATTAAAATAACTGAAAGTTGTCTGTTGTTAAGCAATAATTCCATTGCTCAATGACAGAGAACTTTCAGCGATTTTAAATATTTTCTGAGTGAGGTCTTTTCATTGTACAATAAGAACATTAACAAAATGAAATAGATAAAAAATACTATTTAGTCACAAATTAAACTAAACGTATAACTGGATGTTTAACTTCAAAATAAAAAAAAAGAATTACTAACCAATTAAAACCCTTCAAATACCCAGCCCAAAAAATTGGTTTACATCCAGAAGCCAAGCTATTTTTTCACTATACTCAGCCAAAAAAAATATACTTTAAGAATTTTTTTGCCAATTAACTAATGAAAAGAATTATGGCATGTTATATGCCAAATTAATCAGCATTTAATTCTGGATTTTTTGAAAATAAAATACTTAATAAAAAAGATGACAAAATAGTAAAAAAATGCATCTGGCAATGCAAACAAAAATTTATTTAAAAAAAATAAACTAATAGACAGAAATGATAATGCATATATATGAACAGATAGGCTATTTCTGAATAACAAGATTTTTTTTATATGAAATAAGAAAATTACTCTCATTAAAACTTTTATCATGATATAGTGAAAAAAATAATTAAATTACATATTAATTGAAAGGAAATTTGATCAGTAATAAATATCACAGAAAAATGTCCTGTAGACAAGAAGCACTTGAAACAATTAGCTGAAAAGAATTGGCTGCCCTGAGTGGAACTTTCTTCCCAAATACTACACACATCAGCCACTGAATTAGAAACCTTTATGCAGATGTACGTAAATGTTACTCGTGCAGAGTATATGCAAAATAGGTGGTCATGTGCATCACCACATGATCTAGGCAACTATTTAAGACTGCTGCTCATCAGTAATTATAAGAAGTGTTGACCACAATGGGAAAAACAAAGAATCTTTCGGGGTTCAATAAAGGCTTTTTGAGGGTGTCCATCTGGCTGGAGCAATGATTTTAAAAACAGAAGAGCTGACTGGTTTCTCAAAAGGCGAGATATCTCGGGTTTTTAATCAGTAAAAAAAATAACCCACATTGGTTGTCTAAGAGGCGTAAGTGTAGCGTGATGACAATCTGTCAGGAACGAGATCACTGTCATCCGAGAAGGCTTGTACGGAGAAACAGAACTTCCTGTATGCAGCAAATGACCGAAGCATCCAATGAAGGCTGTTCCCAACCCATATCTCAGCAGACTATGCACAGGGAATTGAAGAGGATCCTCTTCAATTCCCTGTCATAGTCTGCTATATGCATAGTCAGCATAGTCAGAGAGAGTATTAGCATCACATGCCTACATGGAAACCACTGATTTCTGCAAAGAACCAAAGAGTTTGTCTACAGTAGTGTCAGGAACACCGTGACTGGACACTGGAAAAAAGTCATGGTACACCTTGTTCTGTACTGACGGTAGGCAGAGAGTCTGGTGGGATCCCCATGAAGCAATAGACCAAGCTTGCCTTGTAAACACAACTCAAGGTTCTGGAGGCAGTGTCATGGTGGGGGCACGTTCTGTTGATATGGAATGTCCCTTGATATTGTTGGAAGGTCGAGTGTCCTCCAAGGATTATCTGAACATTGTTGTCGATCAAGTCCATCCTGCAATGTTGACTTTTTATCCAGCAGGTGATGGCTGTTTTATGGGCGACAATGCTACTGTCCATCGCAGATGTGTTCAGCAGTGGTTCAGCGAGCATGACAGCAACTTCTACCATTTTCCCTGGCCACCACAAAGCTTGGATCTGAACCTCATTGAGAATGTATGGGACATGTTAGAAAAACAGATCTGGGAGCAGTCCTCTTCAGTCAAATCTGAGCCAGTTAAAGGACTGTCTGGTGAACATCTGGTATGGTGGAGATGTAAAGGCACTCCAACACCTAGTGGAATCTATGCCAAACTGCACATGTGCTGAAATTCGGGCTAAAGGAGGTTTAACTTGGTATTGAATAAAAGTTTCTAATTCAGTGGCCAGTGTGTGTATAACATTTACTAAAACATTATATTTATTTTAATTATTCTTTTCAACATAGTATATTTTAAAACATGGGCCAGTGTCATACAAGGATTGCTCACATTCATGGGATTTTCTGCCCTGGTTATGAAATGGTAAAATCCATTTCTTGAAAATGATACACTTTTTTGGCAGTTTTTTTTTTTATTAAACATCATGAATGGCACAGCTAAGATACTGAGGGGAAGGTTAAACTCTTTTAAAACTATTCAATATAAACTCGTGTGTGGAGAACCCCTCATTGGAAGCTAATTTCACATTGAACTTACAAACCTTGAACCTTGATTTGAACTATTGGCAACAATTTTTCCCTTAAAGTTTTGAAAATATCCTAATTAACAAAAAAAACTTATTTCTAAAAATTGAAGATTTTGGAAGTAATTACAAAGCATGAACCTCTCCCTATTTTACTCTTTTGCCTTAAACATTTTGCTTTTATAAAATTCAGAATTAAATTGTTTAATTTGGTAATATAATATGATCTATTTTAATTCACTTTTTTTTAAATTCTAAAGTTTACTTGTTTATTTAACCCAACCCAGTTAAAAGCCTCGACTTTTCTCAAAGTACAGTGGAGTTACATTGCTTTACCTCTGAGCAGCACTTTCTTTGCACACAATGGGTTAAATGGCCAGGTCACAAGGACCCCGAAGGCTCAGAGAAGGTTGGAGGAGGGGACCCAACAGCTGTTAGGAGACAGATGGTGGCCTCCTGTCAAGGCCATCCAGTATGTTCTTTAATGTGCACAGGGTATGGCTCTACAGTACACGGGGCCACGGCTTAATGTCCAACTTGGGAACTCTCTCTAACTTGGGAACTGCAGATTATGAGCCGACCTGGCACTACTAGTCGCCACTGTTCCTCAAAGTACAATACCAAGATGATAAAAGTATGTTTTTTTGTTATTCAGAAATAATATTTCTATTTATGTGCATTATAATCATTTCTGTCTTAGTTTGGTTTTTAAAAATATTTATTTGCATCACCAGATGCATTTATTTACTAAATGACTCTAAAAAAAGCCCTATTAAAATAAAACATTTTCTTTTTTTCTTTGTTAAATATTTTATTTTCAGAAAATCCAGAATTAAATTCTGATTAATTTGGTATATAACATGCCATAATTCCTTTCATTACTTATTTGGAAAAAAAAAAAAAGTTACGTATTTTCTTTTTGACTGATCATAGTAAAAAAAATAGCTGGGCTTCTATAGCCCGTAAGAAGTGATCTGAATCAAAAAGACCTGTGCTGGATATTTCCAATCCACTCAAGTTGGTTGAAAGTCTTAAAAATTAGTACATAAAAGTCTGTAATGAAGTGGCAGTAAAATTTCTCAGTAAAAGCTAAGAATGTGATCATATACTCACAGAAAAACACTGCATTCAAGTTCATGGAAAAAGATAGATTGAAAATATCTAATGCATTATATTATTTGAAAGTCTCCATCAGTACATAAAAGTTTGAAATGACTGATTTGGCCCTAAAATTACTCAGTAAAAGCCAAGAATGTGATAAAATATTTGCAGAGAACACACTACATTCATGTTTGGAAAAAATTTAGCAGTATTTGAGTGATGAAAAAAACTGCAGATTTTGTCAGCCTGGAACAGCTTTTCAAACCATGTCAAATTTTAGATATCAATCAACTAAACTGCTCAAATATTTCTGAGAGCAGTATTGATAATATAATTTTCAGTTGTATGCCCATGTTTGAAGACAATTGAAAAGCTGAATAGTGATGCTGTGAAAGAATTAAATAAAACACAACAGTTTAATTCTTTTCTGGTTGTCTCAAAAGAACCATTTCCCAGTCACATCCTTTTGCTAGAATAAGTTCACAGTTTATCTGATGACATGTTGATCCCACTCATCACTCATATTTTGCACAAAATTATTTCTTCCTTTTGCTCTCTCGTGATATTTATCAGTATCTATGAAATAGTATTAGTGATCTTTTTTTAAATATAGTGGTATTCTGCAAGATTACTGATGCAGTACAAAAGAGATAAATTTAATCTATATAGTAGCAGATTAAATCTGGTGAAATGGGCTGTGATGTTTCAGTTTGATTAATCCTTCCAATGTCCAGCCTGAAAAACTGGTTTACAGGCCAAATTTAACTAACTTTTATTGCCAAATAACTAATGAAAGGAATTATGGCATGTTATATGCCAAATTAATCAGCATTTAATTCTGGATTTTCTGAAATTAAAAAAAAATTTAACAAAAAAGAATGTTTTATTTTAATGCGACATTTTTCAAGTTATGTAGTAAAAAAATGCACCCGGCAACATAAATAAAAATTTATTTAAAAAACACTAATAGACAGAAATGATTATAATGCACATGAATAGAAAGGCTATTTCTGAATAAAAAAATGAATACTTTTCTTGTTTAAAGAAACATTTCTTCCATTTTGAAATTTTTTCTTCGTACCTTACTGTGAGAAAAGTCCAGGCTTTTTGCAGAGTCCAATAATCAAGTCAAAAATAAAATACCCCCTCAAGCAGCTGCTTGCCACAGGTCTGACAGGATCCTGTCAGTTTATATGCCATAGTAGAAGGTCTGAGAGGATGGCAGGCCCTCAGCAGAAAAACGACACAAACAGCCATGCCTTACCCGGGGCTCGAACCCAGGTCCCTTAGATCAGTACTTTAAAATATTTTCAATTTTTAATAAATAACTAATAAACATAAATAGGTCATATTATATAACAAATTAAAGAGAATTTAATTCTGAAATTTAGTTGAAGTAAAACTTTTAAACTTTGTAGTAACATTAATTTTAATAACACTTTTTACAGTGGTATACCGAAAAAATAGTCAAAATTACTTTAAAAATCTTCCCCTTTTTAAAAATAGAATTTTTTTGTTAATTATCAGGAGATTCAGAAACCTTAAAAAAATTGTTGAAAGTAGTTCAAATTTCTGAGCTTAAATTACTGGATTGCTTCAGCAGAGAGTAATATTAACAAACAAATTGAAAATCGTTTCTAAGAAATGGCAATCAGATAGCTTTAACAAATTATTTATGTCATAGTTTAATAAAATATGCATCAAATGAAAGAAAAAATATTATTTACCATGCCTTTGAATTATAGATTTTTACAAGATATCTATAAAAAAAATCAAAACTGCAAATTTTTTTTGCTTGTATTAAAAACAGATATACAGGGTGAATCTGAAAAAGTGGGCAAAACTTTACGGGGTGGTAGAACGCAGCTATACGAGCAATATTCGTCATAGAATGTATGGTCGGAACGCAAGCGGTGAGAAGTTAAAAGGTAGTTTTCCACTGTCACATTTAAAGAATGAACACAAGAAGGAGAGGAGATACTTCAGAAAACATTTTATTAACAGGAATGTAATTGAGGTACATGCTCAAAGAAATTGCTCAAAAGAGCTGCCGCCAGCTGCGCAGGCTTCACACCTGCGGGATAGGGACCGACGCACATTTGCGAAGACACCAGGCACCCTTTTATACCATTTCCAACGCCACCTAGCGGCTCGCCGTTTGCGTTCCGCCCATACTTTCTATGACGAATATTGCTCGTATAGCTGCATTCTACCACCCCGTAAAGTTTTGCCCACTTTTTCAGATTCACCCTGTATATATGTCCTAGACACTGGAAGGGTTAAAACTTGTATTATTATTTAAGGAAATTAGCTTTTTCAGTAAGGTTTGTTTTGAAAATTTACTATAATAGCAAAATGCAAGTTTCTTCTATGGCTTGCTGATATCAATGCACACAGCAGCTTAAATATACTATAGAAAATGTTGAGAATACTTTATTTCTGTTTCAGCAAATTTTTGTGTCACATAATTCCACAGATACATGACTGATTACAAACTTTGTAGTTGGTTTCTTGTGTATGATTCCATGATAGGTAAATCAGTTCCCAACTACCTTGAGATGGAATTAATCCCTTTATAAATGTCAGGAATCAGCACTGGTGAGAGCATTGACTTCAACCTTGGCCACTATGAAAATTATAAAAGGAGAGGAGAAATATGCTTCCCACCAAACTTTGGCAGTAATTATGAACATCAATGTAGAATGAAGTGGACACTGGAATAGAGCCTTCTATACTGTAATCAGGTACAAAAATTTGCATATTTTGTGAGACCATAATGAAAGTTTTTGAGCAAAATTTGAAGTTATAAGAAAAATATGGTTGAGATAAAGAGGGCATTACAGATAATGACCAAAAGATAGAATAAATGTTTTGAGGGATAATATACTGTATCAGAATTCATCATCACTGACTGATGTGCAATGTCTGAAGGGTGAACCTAATAAAGACTATTTTTTTTTGTAGTTAATGTATCCAATTATCATTACCTTGTTTGTGTGCATGCCATAGATATACAAGATGCCACAGATGTTTCTATAATTTGTGGACCTAAAACAGTGCAATGCATTTCACCCACCACATCCTAGGTCTCCCCCTTTCCGAGGCCTTTAAGCACACTGCTCATAATGCTATTCGCTAATCTATAATTATCCATACAGGCAACATGGCCAAACCAATGGAGTCTCCCTCTGCACAATATGCTGTTTAAAGAAGGTTGCAGACTCCCTTGCCTAACCTCATCATTACCTACAAAGTTAAACCACCTAATGCTCAAGATACCATGTAAGCATCTATAATCAAAAGCATCAAGTTTCTTGTTATCTTGCATACAAAGCATCCAAGTTTCCCTACCATTAACTAAACCTAGAAAGAACTATTATTTATCATCTATTATACAGTCTAATTTTAGTATTTAGGTGTATACACCTATTTATCCAAACTCTTCATAGATTCTTAAAAGTCCCGGAAGCAATCCCTATTCGTCTGTTAATCTCATGCCGCACATCACCATTATCTGTTACATAGCTCCCAAGATAATTAAACTGTGACACCTGTTCAAGATTGCAACCATTCAGATGAACTGAATCACAGCCTGCCTGACCAATTGTCATCCTTTAGTTTTCTCTCTGTTTATAACCAAACCTATTCTATTACCAGTCTCATCAACAGCTCGAATGAAAGAGTTCATCTCATCAACATCATTTGCCAAAAGGGCTAAATCATCAGCATAATCTAAATCAGAAATTTTCGTATCTCCAGACCATTTAAGGCCAAATCTTTCCCTTGCAGTGAATTTCGCATAACATAATCAACAACCAAACTAAAGAGAAAAGGAGACAAAATGCACTCTTGTCGAACACCAGAAGTAATGCTAAACCAATTGCTACAAGACTTACCAACTCTCACACACGACTCAGTGTTATTATAGAGCGCTTTCATTATGTTAACTAACTTGTCTGGTATACCATATGATCTCACAAACAACCACAAATTTTGATGATCAACAGAGTCAAAAGCCTTTTTGAAATCAACAAAGCTAGTTACCAAAGGTTTCTGAAACTCTTAAACATTTCTCAAGAATCTGCCTGAGTGAAAATAGTTGATCTACACATTCCCTACCACTTCTGAATCCACATGGCTCATCACGTAATTGCCTGTCAACCAGATTCTTAATTCTATTAAGCACAATCATGCAGAGAACTTTACTTGGAACAGAGAGTAGGCTGATACCAATATAGTTATCACAAGAACAGCGATCACCTTTTTTGAAAATACATATAATAATAGCTCTGGTAAAATCCTTAGGAACCATGCCTTTATCATAAAAGATATTCAAAATTTCAGTCATCCATGTGGTAACCGAAACATTCCCAGCTCTAAGCATTTCCATAGTAATTTCATCAACCCCCTGAGGATTTATGTAGTTTAAGTTTAGAAATAGCCAAAATAACTTCAGATTGTGTTATAGGGCCAACATTAAAGCCAGTAATGCATTTATCATCATTACAATGAGAATAGAATTAACCACATAGTTTAGAGTATCACTGAAATGCTCAGCCCACCAAGCCATGACAGAATCCTCACCTTCTATAACCTTACCTTGTTTATCCTTCAATCCCTGTATACCTGCCCGTTTTCTACCACACAAAACATTAACTATCTGGTACAGCTCTCTGCTGTTGTGCTGTCTAACTGCTTCCTCGGCTTTGTCAGCCAAGCCATCAAGCCAAAGATTCTTTTTAGCAGCTAACTGATCTTTTACATGTTTATTAAGTTCTCTGTAATGCTTTCTATTAGGACTAGTAGGGTATTGATTAAGGACATTCCTGCAGTTCTTTCTTTCTGAAATAAGCTCAAGTGCCTTATCACTCAGATAATTCTGCCACTTCTGCTCCTTTTTTCCTAAAAGAGTACTGTTAGTGTCCAAAAAAGCCTGTTTAAAATGACCCCATTCTTCCTCAACTTCAGTAGTAAGCATACCATGACTGTCATAATGACTAAGTAACAATTCATGATAAATTTTAGCTATAACTGGGTCTTTCAGAGCTTCAGTATTAAAGGTAAATTTTTTAAATTTAGCACAACACTTTTTAAGTTTAAGTTGCAAGACACTTTTAACAAGGTAATGGTCAGATCCAATTTCAGCTCCCGTATATGACCTGGTATTCCTAACAGAACTAGCCCATTTGCTGTTAATTAATGTATAATCAATCATATTCTTATGCAGCCCATCAGGTTAAACCCATGTGTATTTATGTATGTCACGGTGTTTGTAATAAGTGTTAGTTATTCTGAAACCATTGAGTTTACTTACCTGTAGGAGATGTTGCCCATTGCAGTTACCAAATACCAAAAGGGCCTATCACTCCTTTCCAAAAGTCAGAGTCAGTACCAACTTTGGCATTGAAGTCACCTAAACAAGGGTAATATCTCCTTTCTTGACAGAATTCAAAATATACTGAAGTTGTCCGTAAAATCTATCCTTTTCATCCTCATCCTCAATGGGGGCATAACAGCAGATAGCATTCAAGTCTTTAATGCTTGTCTGAAATTTTGCTGTAAGAAACCTTTCATTAATGCACTCATTCTAGAAGAGCATTACTAGCGTGTCTGCAAAGAAGCAGACCTATGCCTTAGAGATGCTTATTATCTTCCCTCCCTGAAAAGAGAAATTTAATATTATTTCTAAGAACCTGACCTTTATCTGTCTATCTGGTCTCTTGCAGGCCGAGAATATCTAAATTATAATGTTGGAATTCTTGTGTGAGGACATCAAGAGAATAAGCTCTGTGCAGAGTCCTCACATTCCAACTACCTATGGATAGAAAATGATTAGTGGGATGTTTAAAGAAACTATGTTTATTAAGAAAGGGAATGCCAACCAAACAGCCATCTAATCACAGGCATGGGGCAAAGAGCTATCCTCCCACTAATAAAGGCTGAAGGTGGGGTTTGGACATTAGGTGCTAGGCCTGGCCCGGTTCTATGCATAATCACAGAAGATTGGTGCATAGCTCTCCTTCCAGTGACTTAACTAGCTACCATTTACAGACCACAGGGTTTCAAGCCACAGAAAATTGACTTCTCCTAGCTGGAGCTGTTTTTCTTGCCCCAAGTGTCATTCTTCTTCCAACTCCCAAAGTCACCTATATCTACCCCTAGAGTTGTGTGGGTGACAGAGCTAATTGTTACTTGCCCTTCAGTCAAGTGACCCCCACAATCAGCTCTGTCACCCACACAAGGTCAATGCGCTGCTTCCACTGTCTATTCTTACCACTTTTTCCAGTAAGGAAGAAATGGGAAAAGTATCACAGCAATAAAACTTTACCTCTGCATGGCACAGCCCTTTCTAGTGCTTGAGGATTAACCCTGGGCTATTGCATGAACCACACAGACAGATTTATCACATCTATTTTCTGTTGTTGATTACCAAACTGCAGCACTTGAATAGGGGTTTGGCTGCCAGATCCTGACAGTGATATACAATGCTGAAATAACTGCCTTGTTTGGCATGGTTCAAGTGCTTAAGTGATGTCTTTTGTTTAGCAACATACTGTTAGGGGAAAAAATGCCTTAGTTATTTTTGCTGATATTTTATATGCTAAACAAAAATTTTTTGTTTAAAAATAAGCATTTATCATTCATTTTGGTGTATTCTCACTTTACAGTCCCTTCATTAGCTCGTACGAGTTTTAGGCCATTATAAGTACAACTTAATGATATGCAATTGCTACACTTTGTTTTATTCTGTTGTGTATTTAGCATTAATTTTATTTACAATAGTAATTTAGGGAAGCTATTTTTATGTTTATTGAAGAAAAATGTTTCTTCATTCCTACTAGTGGCCAATAAGGAATCAAATTGCAACATATCATTATAATAAATAAAAATAAATACCCACTCAAGCAGCTGCTTGCCACAGAGGTCTGACAGGAGCCTGTCAGTTTATATGCCACAGTAGAAGATCTGAGAGGATGGCAGGACCTCAGCAGAAAACAACACGAACATCCATGCCTTATCCAGGGCTCGAACCCAGGTCCCGTAGATCAGTAGCCAAGCGCGCTAACCACTCGGTTACATTGAGTAAATATATTACATACAAAAGGTAGAGGCATTTTAACTGTGAACTGCAGCATTGCCTATGGTAAAAATCAATAACATTAAGAGGCACATGATACTATTTTTTACATTACTATTTTATATACAATTTTTTACAGAGGTAAAGAGCCCAGTTCTACATTTTGTATTCTCTTTGCCTTTGAACAGTCTAAGGTTAGAGTCCATCTTTGAAGAGATATACCAGTTTGGAGTTGAATCCGTCCTCAGATTTAGTTCCCATAAAAGTGGGGTATTAGCCTTCAGTTGAATACAGATCATTGGGAGTTTTCAGACTGGTCCATAATGTGGTATCACAAATCAAACCTCGGAGCGCTATTTAGCACAGATTTTCTTTATCGATACAAGCAGATCCTTAAAATCAACTGCAAAGGTATATCTGAATTATTAAAAATAAGGGAACTTTCTCCTACAATCATTTTGATGTCTCAAGAACATTTTGGGAAAGTGTTGCAGTACCAGCTTTAACATATGATAAAGCAAAATTAGTACTAGGTCAGGAGCTTTGAAACTTTTTTGAAGCAGCTCAAAAGCATATTGTTTTGCTACAAATTCAAGTTTTTTGGTCCTAAATTGTGTTATTCAAGAGGAGATTGGCTGAAGCACTTTTGAATATCAGAGAGTAAATTGCTGTTCTACGAGAGTTTGTCTTCTTGGGGGAGATATGCTGGTCAAGTTCTCTGAATTTGAAAAGTGTCTCGCACCAAGAGTTAGGGTTGGGTTGTTTTACCTATGAGCGGCACTTTTTTGCACACCATGGACTAAATGGCCAGGTCACATGGACCCCCGAAGCTCAGAGAAGGTTGGGGGAGGGAACCCACTGGAACAGTTGTTGGGAGACAGATGGTAGCCTCCCGTCAAGGCCATCTAGCGTGTTCTTTAACACGCACAGGGTATGGTTCTCCAGCTCACAGCGCCACAGCTTAACATCCCATCCAACATCCTTTCCAAGCCCATCAGTGTCCTCTACTGACCGTAGGCAGGGCGGAGAATTTTGCGGAGATAAATCTCGATGCTGGTCCAGATGGGATTCAAACCTGGGAACTGCAGATTACGAGCCTGGCACAATACTGACTGAGCCACCCCTGCCCCTAACACCAAGAGTTAGGAACATCAAATGATTCAAGAGAAAATTATCTTTTAATCACAATTTATAAAATTATTACTACTGCTAAATTAAATTTAAAAAAACCCATGCTATTACCTTAAATCCCACAGTGCTTAATACATCAACTAAGCCTAACAAACAATCCGATGTTTACATTCTACTTTTTAAAATGCTACCTTTTATAATTCAACATTTTTGTTGTTAAACACTATCTTACAATATACAAACACGCATATTCGTTCTATGGCTACTGAACATTTAGTTGTCAACAGCCGGTTATGGGCCAATTAATGTCATAATTCAAATATTTAATACTATTAATTACATTTATAAACACATAACTATATCCAAAAATACCTTGAAACCGAACCGCCTTGAAACACGAAGTCGTAGGAAAAATCGCACACCCCAATTTAACTCTTACAGAATACCTCAACTACGTCCTTTTTCAGCACCACTTGGCGGAATATTATTTCTTATTAATGAAACTTGATTTCGATAAGATATATTAAATTCTAATTTGGCCTAAATACAGAGGAAGCATATTGATATCCTATAATGCTTATCTAGAACTTCTGAACTTACCTGCAACGTTCTTCCACTTAAAATATTGGGCTTATTTCTGATGCTCAAGATAGATGGACAGCAGACAAAAGAGTTTTTGAAGGCTACAGTTCCCTTTCTCAATAATGAGAAACTCTTCAATAGTTCTTTTGTAACAGTAGAATAAGATGAAACGGCAATCTTAACTATCGAATATCGCTTAAATACAGTCAGTTTCCATTTTATTTTCCGGAATTCGTAAATAAAAATCAAACGGCTCTATCCTTGAATCCCAATAAGCGAAAACGCTTTTCAGGAAGCCCAACGAAGAGAGAGAAGCCCACCAATAGCATCAAGGACGAATCATTTCCTAAGAACTGATTATCAGCGCCACTGGATTATCTGTCCAATTTATTCGGAATCACTATGAAGTCTATATAACATAACAATATTTTACGTATAAAAATGAATTTATTAGTTGTCATAAATCAAATATTCATCACATTTAAAAAAATTTCCATATCCTAATTTTCTTTTTTTTTCCGTATTTCTCGTTAAAGTAAATTAAATATATATCTATTCTAGATTTGAAAATGACACGTTAGCGTGATTAATTTCTGAAATGGCCAAGCAATTTATTACAAGAGAAAAAATCTCATTTAAACTCATGATATCATGTTCTTCATTTCAGTATTTACTGGAGGAAGGCAACCGAAATGAGCACACATCATCCACCTACACTTACTATTTAAATTAAATAATAGAAGGGCTACATAGTATTTCAAAACACTATATAAAAATATATATCTAAATATACACTATATCTAAATATACAGATTGATAAACAATAATAAATAAAAACTACAATCAGGTTACACCCGTATTAGGATATAAGCTCACCAATCAAAAAATTAGTCATCTCCCCCCCCCACGTAAGAGGGTTATGTCCATTCGACAGCAGCAGAGGGCGCACCAGTAATAAATACGTCCTACAAATAGCAGTGATGTGCGCAACGGGGTTCATACAGTGAGAAGAAGTGGTTGTGTGCCACATATATGTTAGTCGCTCCATGAAACATGGGTTGCACCAAGTTATGATCACATTTAAGCATGGAAATATTCTTTGCTAATTTATTTCCATTCTAATTTAGATCAACTCTCAGCTTGATCTCACAGGATCCAAACATGGATCGCACAAAGATGTGAATGAGTGGCAAAAAAGGTGTTATTGCTTTTGGCCGAGCCAAAGGACATAGTGCACATGAAGTTGCTGCCTTTGCAGGTGTGTCGAAACGTGCTGTCCAAAGGGTCTTTCAGCAGTGGCGTACATTGCAGCCCACCTCTAATCATTGCCAGAACTGTTGCAGAATTACTGTGCTCACCAATAGGAACCGTCACAGTGTGTCATGCACTGTTAGGGCAAACCGCTTTGCAACGAGACAGGAATTGCTCCAGTCAGTCAATGGCAGGCCTAAAACAAGCTGTTTCCAAAAGAATACCCCGAAGGGAACTGCATGCCATGGATATCTGGAGCAGAGTACCGCGGAAGAAACCCATGTTAACAGCTCGCACAAGGTTGCATGGCTAGAGTGGGTGTGGCACCACAAAGACTGGACTGTGGACTTTTGGAAGCGTGTGATCTGGACGGATGAGTCACGTTTTTGCTTGTACTCGAATGATGCGAGACGACAGGTACATCGTAAGCCACATGAAACCTTCCATGCGGACTGTGTTTATGTTTCTGTTCAAGCTGAAGGAGGCTCTATGATGTTCTGGGGGTGTGTCACGTACGAGGAAATGGGTCCTTTGGTTGCAGTGATGTCACTCTTGTACCAGAAGGGCTATATGGAGCTACTGAACGACAACGTGTTGCCTTTTGTGCAGCATCTCCACAGTGAACACCAGAACGACACCCCCAGTCTTCCAAGACGAAAATTGTCGCGTGCACAGGGCTCGAAGTGTGTCAGCTTGGCACGACAAGCATTCTGAAGCCTTCGAACATCTGTACTGGCCAACCAAATCCCGGATTTGAATCCCACAGAAAATTTGTGGGACTATTTGGGACAGTGAGTGAAGCGCAGTCCGAGCCATCTGGCCAATCTGGTCGAACTGCGGCATTTACTGCTGGAAGAGTGGATGAATATTGATGTGCACTACATCCGCACACTGTGGAATCCATGCCATACAGGATTTCGGCTATTCTTTGGTCGTATGGAGGCGTTACGCGCTATTACGTGACATTCAGCCAGTGGTTTTGTCTGTCTTTTTGTCTGGTGAGCTTATATTCGAATCTGATTTTATCTCTATAGCCTCATTTTTCATCATAAAATATATCATTCAAAATAAGTACAGAAAATGTAGTACCGTACAGAAACTTAAGTTATTAAACAGTGTTTAAAATCGTTTAACTATGCTTCTAGAATTAAAAAAAAACGATTTGAGTTACTTCTGATCCAAGGGTGTTAAGGAAGTTAGTTTGCATTTGATAAGCTAGACCAGTAGTTCTCAACCTTTTATGCTTCACGTACCTCCTGGAAATGTGTATATAACTGGCGTACCCCTTGTATAGATAGATAAAACTATAGTGATAGTATAACAATAGGAATAAAATAATATATATATGTAACATATATCTAGCGACTTTTGAGCTCTCATGGCCTACCCCAAAAACTTTTCCGCATACTCCACTTTGAGAACACCTAAGCTAGACAACAAAGGCCCTTTCCTAACAAAGAAGGACTAACTTAGACACTCTTTGTTTCCTAAAGTTATAGTTGGAACATTACTGTTGAAGTAGATGTCCACTGGTCAGCAACGGCTGCATGCAGACACGCATTAAAATATTCTCCCCTGCATTTTCAATGAGACAGCGTTCACCGGCAAGCAACGAAGGCATCGGCCCCGCAATGTCGGCCACGGATTGAGGAGGGAGAATCCCAAACGACATTTCCCCTGCCAGCTAATGACGTTAAGCCTTAAATTACTTTTGTCACGGCCTTTGCCACACTTCTTGCTTTGTTTAAGGGGTTTACCACCGCTTTTGATGCGCGCTCAAAGCTGTAAAACTGCCCCACTCCCACTTTCAATGCGCGCGCAGCTAGCTGAAACGTAAAATCCTTGCAAGTGAGCGATGTAGCAGTGGAAAAGGCAATTCCTAGTGCCAATGCCGTGAATCGGTTGCCGGCCAGTGAGCGCCTACCTTTAATATCCTGGTTTCGGAAAGCTTAAACCGAGACAGTATTAAATATAAAATTTTCAAACCGAGAGTTGATGTGAATTATAGAATGAAAATAAATTAGCAGTTACTATTTCCATGCTTAACTGTGAGTGTAACTTCATTTAAAATAAAGAAGAAATGAACACTTACTTGTGCTGAGAGTTGATCTAAATTAGAATGGAAATAAATTAGCAGAGAATATTTCCATGCTTAAATATGATCATAACTTTCATTTAAAATAAAGAACAAATTAAAACGTACTTACTGGTAACTTTCATCCTCTTTCCCTAGTCCATCACCACAGTTATGTCTCCGAGGAATTTGTTATCTTCAGTAGCTGGTTTCTCCTGTTGTAACTTGCCTAAGATTCTAGACTGCATTCTCCGAAATTAGCTATAGTTCCCAATATAGAATCAATAATATAAACGGTAATTCTTAGCGACAAAGCAGTTTCATTTGTGAAAATACTCCGTTGGAACGGGCGCAACCAATATACAGATATATTCCGCTTAACTTTAAACGTTTTTGGTTGAAACTGATATTGATTAAAATGGCTGAATATATCAAACCAAATCTTTTTTCAAGGGGCATCCTTCAGACTGCATTCTGTCTACATTTGACCTCTTTCAGTACAGAATTCATCACACAGTTCACCATCGTTCAGATGTAATATCTGTATTCACATCTCACAGGAACAAAAATTTTTTACTTTCACGGTGTCCATTCAGGGCACAACTAATACAATAAAACTAGATCAATTCGAAATTAAAGGCACAGTTAACAATATTATTCCGAATTACGGAAAACATCGTTTTTTCAAAATTCCTGATAACAATGGGCGGGAGTGCCTCGGTTGATAGCACGTCAGTTTCGTAATCTGCAGTTCCTAGGTTCAAGTGCTGCTTTAAGATTTATCTCCACAACACCCTCCACCCTGCCCTTGCTCAGCAGGAGACACCATTAGGCTTGGAAATGCCACCGTCCATCGGGTAGGATGTTAAACCATGGTTCCGTATGTGGGAGAGCCATACCTTTTGCACATTAAAGAACATTCTGGATGGTCTTGACGGGAGGCTACCACCTGTCTCCTAATAGCTGTCCAGTAGGCCCCTACCCCAAACATTCTCTGGACCCTTAGGGGCTTTGTGATCTGGCCATTTAACCCAATGTGTGAAAAAAGTGTCATTCAGAGGTGTACCAACCCCACCTAATCCTGATAACAATAAAACTATCTATTAAATGATTGTCGATAATGTTTCCATAAATAATTTTTAGTTTTTACCTGTCTTCCTGTTGCTTTTCGCTCATCATTCGTTTTTTTTTTTGTCAGCTTGTGTTTGTGGAACGATAGTTCCATCATCTCTTCCCAATCTGTTAACTGATCACAACGAGTTATATATTACAAATATAAGATTATAATAGAGGGAGTATTATAGGCTATAAAAAAGTTGCTTTGGTATTTTCGTCTCTTTAAAAAAAGGAGAAATTTGCTAATGGTTTTCCTAAAATACAAATTCATGGAGCTAGAATAAATCGCTATCTGAAAAATGAAAGCTTTTAACATGGGGTTATTTCCTGGACTATCTTAAGTTTTTTTCTCTCTCTTTCTTCTTCCCGTAAAAGGGAACAGAATTTCACGGTTGAGGGGCAGGGGACGTTAAATGAGTTATATTTCAAATGAGAACTTGTAACGTCTAGATTATAATGATCTATCAGAAATTATTTCTTCTTCTCCCTCCACCCCACGAAATGAGTGCAAAATTTTTTTTTTTATTCTAACATTCTCCACGCATGGATGCAGGCCTGTTATTACGTGTAAGAGTCATGTGTCAAATGAGAGCTAAATAAATGCAGAATAATATAGAAAATATTAAAATTTTCTCCTCCGGAGATGAGTGTATGCTGACAAGTTGCCAGTAATATATATATATATTAAAAATTTAAAAAAATTCTATCTTGTCAAAATTGTAGTCCATTTCCTTATATGCTCTCTAAAAGGTGCAAAATAAAGCTTCATGATGAAATCACTTGCTGAATTCCTATTAACTCTAAAGGAAGATATGGTACTAATTTTCTCTTACCAATTGAATTAAAATTTCTGGCCTTCTATCTTCTTTTGAAGTTAATTTGTAAAGATTAAGTGATTTAATCATGGTGTGTTTTACTTAAATCGGAAAAATTGAAAAGTTTTTCCATTTGTAAAATGCAAATTTAGATCATTATAAATGTGTTTAAACAAATTTTAGTTACCAAAATAATCTTTCTTACACGCCATTACTTTGTCCCAATGAAAAACAAACTTATGCTTTCTTTGTCTACATCATCATCATCATCCTCAAGCAGCCATGGGCTACGGAGGTCCAACCAGACCACGCAGTTTAATTCTCCAAGCATATCTGTCCTGAGCTACATCTGCTGCATCCGGCCACTGCACATCAATTCTAACAAGGTCTTGTTTGACGTTGTCTGCCCGCCGCATCCTAGGTCTCCCCCTCCTTCTGAAGCCTCTAGGCACACTGTTCATAACCCTATTCGCCAATCTATAATTATCCATACGGGCAACATGGCCAAACCAGCGGAGTCTCTCTCTGCACAATATACTGCTTAAAGGAGGTTGCAGACTCCTTTGCCTAACCTCATCATTAGTTACAAAGTTAAACCACCTAATACCCAAGATACTGCGTAAGCATCTAGAATCAAAAGCATCTAGTTTCCTGTTATCTTGTTTACACAGCGTCCAAGTTTCACTACCATAACTAACCCTAGAAAGAACCAAACTATTATACAGTCTAATTTTAGTCTTCAGGTGTATACGCCTATTTCTCCACAATCTCCATAGATTCTTAAAAGTCCCGGCAGCAATACCTATTCGTCTGTTAATCTCATGCCGCACATCACCATTATCTGTTACATAGCTCCCAAGATAATTAAACTGTGACACCTGCTCAAGACTGCAACCATTCAGATTAACTGAATCACAACCTGCCTGACCAATTTTCATCACTTTAGTTTTCTCTCTGTTTATAACCAAACCTACTCTACTACCAGTCTCATCAACAGCTCGAATGAAAGAGTTCATCTCATCAACATCATTTGCCAAAAGTGCTAAATCATCAGCATAATCTAAATCAGAAATTTTCGTATCTCCAGACCATTTAAGGCCAAAATCTTTTCCTCGAAGTGAATTTCGCATAACATAATCAACAACCAAACTATAGAGAAAAGGAGACAAAATGCACCCTTGTCGAACACCAGAAGCAATGCTAAACCAATTGCTACAAGACTTACCAACTCTCACACATGACTCAGTGTTATTATAGAGAGCTTTCATTATGTTAACTAACTTGTCAGGTATACCATATGATCTCACAATCAACCACAAATTATGACGATCAAGAGAGTCAAAAGCCTTTTTGAAATCAACAAAGCTAGCAACCAAAGGTTTCTGAAACTCTAAACATTTCTCAAGAATCTGCCAAAGTGAAAAGATCTGATCTACACATCCCCTACCACTTCTGAATCCACATTGCTCATCACGCAATTGCCTGTCAACCAGATTCTTAATTCTATTAAGCACAATCATGGAAAGAACTTTACCTGGAACAGAGAGTAGGCTGATACCCCTATAGTTATCACAAGAACTGCGATCACCTTTTTTGAAAATAGGGATAATAATAGCTCTGGTAAAATCTTTAGGAACCATACCTTTATCATAAAAGTTATTCAAAATTTCAGTCATCCAAGTGATAACCAAAACATTCCCAGCTCTGAGCATTTCTGTAGTAATTTCATCTACCCCTGGGGATTTATGAAGTTTCAGTTTAGAGATAGCCAAACTAACTTCAGATTGTGTTATAGGGCCAACATTAACGCTGCCAATGCATCTATCATCATTGGAAACAATGGGAGTAGAACTAACCACATTGTTTAGAACATCACTGAAATGCTCAGCCCACCTAGCCATGAGAGAATCCTCCCCTTCTATAACCTTACCTTGTTTATCCTTCAATCCCTGTATACCTGTCCGTTTTCTACCACATAAGACATTAACTATCTGGTACAGCTCTCTGCTGTTGTGCTGCCTAACTGCTTCCTCAGCTTTGTCAGCCAAGCTATCAAGCGAAAGATTTTTATCAGTAGCTAACTGATCCTTTACACGTTTATTAAGCTCTCTGTAATCTTTTCTATTAGGACTAGTAGGGTACTGATTAAGGACATTCCTGCAATTCCTTCTTTCTGAAATAAGCTCAATTGCCTTGTCACTTAAATAATTCTGCCTCCTCTGCTCCTTTTTTCCTAAAAGAGTACTGTTAGTTTCCAAAAAAGCCTGTTTAAAATGGCCCCATTCTCCCTCAACTTCAGTATTAAGCAAACCATGACCGTCATAATGACTAAGTAACCTATCATGGTAAGCTTTAGCTATAACTGGGTCATTCAGAGCTTCAGTATTAAAGGTAAATTTTTTAACTCTAGCACAACACTTTTTAAGTTTAAGTTGCAAGACACTTTTAACAAGGTAATGGTCAGATCCAATTTCAGCTCCCCTATATGCCCTGGTATTTCTAACAGAACTAGCCCATTTGCTGTTAATTAATATATATTCAATCATATTCCTATGCAGCCCATCAGGTTAAACCCATGTGTATTTATGTATGTCGCGGTGTTTGTAATATGTGTTAGTTATTCTGAAACCATTGAGTTTACTTACCTGTAGGAGACGTTGCCCATTGCCATTGCAGCTACCAATACCAAAAGGACGTATTACTCCTCCCCAAGGGTCAGAGTCGGTACCAACTTTGGCATTGAAGTCACCAAGAACAAGGGTAATATCTCCTTTCTTGACAGAATTCAAAATATCCTGAAGTTGTCTGTAAAACCTATCCTTCTCATCCTAATCAGAATCCTCAGTGGGGGCATAACAGCAGATAACATTCAAGTCTTTAATGCTTGTCTGAAATTTTGCTGTAAGAAACCTTTCATTAATGCACTCATATCCTAGAAGAGCATCACTAGCATGTCTGCTGAGCAGCAGACCCACGCCTTGGTGATGCTTTCCATCCTCCCTCCCTGTAAAGAGAAATTTAAAGTTATTTTTAAGTATCTCACCTTTACCTGTCCATCTGGTCTCTTGCAAGCCTAGAATATCTAGGTTATAGCGCTGGAATTCCTGCATGAGGACATCAAGAGAATAATCTCTATGTAATGTCCTCACGTTCCACATTCCTGCAGAGAGAAAATGATTAGTAGGATTTTTAAAGAAATTAGGTTTATTGAGATTGGTAGGGCCAACAATATCAAACAGCCCCCTGATCGCAGGCATGGGGCAAAGACCTGTTCCTCCTCCGCTAAAGGCTGAAGTCACCGATGCTGGTAGGAACTTCAGGCACCACCTTTTCAAGTGGACTTTTTCAAGAGCCATATGGCCTGTCTGAGACACATTACTCCAGTTTAGGTTTAACGATGCCCAACTAGCTAAGTAAGGTTCAGGTACCTGCGATGGCCTCTGATTAGGATTATCCACCAGCTGATATAAGGTATCCCATGCCTCTGTTCACTTAGGGCTGGCAACCCAGAAGCAAACAGAAAACACAGCGGCAGACTCTCCCTCAACAGAGGCCCACCAGTGCAGCAAGTCCAGGATCAATAATCAAGCTCAAATCCATAAACAAGTCCAGTCTAGTAGGTATAAATGGTCAGCACCAGGACCCTGTGAAGTTGACCACTCCTCAGCAGGGTTGAAAAAAAAAGAAAAAAGTGGCCGTAGATGACCAGATCAGCAGGCCATACTGAACTGGCAGCCCTCCCCTTCCGTTCCCTTCCAAAAGAGAATATCTCTTTTGAAAGGTACTAACAGCCTGCACCACGAGAAGGCGGGGTCGGACATTAGGTGCTAGACCTGGCCGGTTCTGTGCATCATCACAGGGGATTGGTACACAGCTCTCCTTCCAGTTTACGCCTAGCTACCATTTACAGGCCACTACCATTTACAGGCCAAGAGATTGTTATTTTTTATAGACGAAAAAAGTGGATGATTCCTTTGCAAGTCTCCTCATTTATTAAAATGCGTATCATGGGAGAAAAAAATGGATATTGAATTGTGAAATACCCGAAGAAAAGGGTGAATGCTGCAAGATTTTCTAGTTGATGTTTCTGATTTTTTTTCTGGTCATTTTTTTCATAATGTGAACATTTATATTCTTTAACAAAAAATTGCTCTGATAAATTCAGTAACAAACAGCAAGCAAAAACTTTAGGAATACAGTAAAAAAAAGTTTTTTGCTATTAATACTTCTCTGCATTATTAAAAACCTATATAGCAATTTTTTTCATATCTTTGGGTTTTATTTGCAATTACTTGAGCTACGATTCTGCTGTTTTTGCCCAACTAACACTAGCTCGTACTGGTCCATGACATGCAATGGAGCATACCAGTTGACAAGACAAAGCAGCGAAAATGAAAAATAGAATCTTTCTGTTGGATCCGATCTTTTAAAATTTTAGACACCTATAGGAAGATAGGAAATTTTTGTCGAAACTCCTTAGACGTTTTTTTTTATGCATGGTCAGAGCCTTGATTCAACCCTACCTGTACTGCACATTTCCTGACGTGAACTGGATCAATTTTAATCCTTCAAATTGCAAAAAAATTGATGAAATTGTTTACATAACTCTTAATGTAACCGTACCTGCACTGCATTGAGTGAGGCCGTGAGTGAGACAACGTTGATATTGGGAGATAGGAGCGGGAAATTCTACTGTTTTAAATGACTAGAGGTTTCTTATTACTTTAGGAGGTAGAATATACTGTATGCTCTAATAGGTTTTTGATGAATTAAAATTCGTCAAGTAATTTTGATCCTTACTCTATACTATTTTACAATGGAAGAAGTTGATGACAAAACTTGCTTACAGCTATGGCAGAGTTTACGGTTTTCTGTTGATAAAAGCGAAACTGGTGAATACACAGCTGATGTTTTCCAGATGGCTAATATTTACCGTAGTCTGCTGCACCAAATAAACTTCGCTGGTTTAACTAAACGGTAATCTGTCATTTCATATTTTTCTGTTTCTGCCGATCGTTAAAATGTATCCTAATGGTGCTGACATTGATTTTACATTAACAAAAGCATTAAGAAAGATTTTCAGCCCCCACCAAGGAAAAATAACATCTATACGACGTTTTTTTAGGTCGAACCAGGCTAAATTTAATCATCCAAACACATTCTGGATTTCTGATCTATGGTGATGTTTGTGGCTCCCCTTTAATTGCACTTATGTGTGCATCTTTAAAGACTATATTGATATTATTTCATCACATGATATTAATATTAAATATCGGGAATTTTCACTATCCTCTGCCAAGAGATGGTGCTGCTAGGTTCACATTAAAGATCATTGCAAAATATGAGTAATTCATTTTAAAAAGGTATGTCAGAGTAATATATTGGTTTACAAATTACAGATGGTGATTAATAATGAATCGTAGATACAAATAAAATATGTAGAAATCAAACACCACATTTTGTCCAATGTATCAGAGTGACTGTTTCATGTGACTTCCAGATGTAACATGACAAATATCCCCCCCCCCCCATAATGAATTTCTTCCTGGGTTCAATGTAAATAAAATAAATACCCCTTCAAGCAGCTGCTTGCCACAGAAGTCTGACAGTCACTGACACTGAAGTCAGTTTATATGCCATCTGTGAGGATGGCAGGACCTCAGCAGAAAAACGACACATACATCCATGCCTTACCCGGGGCTCGAACCCAGGTCCCTTAGATCAGTAGCCAAGCGTGCTAACCATTTCGGCATTTGGCTATGGGATGGCACGAGGGTTTAATGTACCATGTCAGTTATGACCTGCAATGGCATCTGTAATTCTTGCCTGTAGATTACCAATATTTTCAAGTAAAGGTGAAAAGTACACTATTCTTAACAAATCCCCATGAGAAAAAGTCTAATAAAAAATAATATACCCTCTGAAGCAGCTGCTTGCCATAAAGATCTAGCAGAATTAAATTGGAGGATCAAGGTGACCATGATATTGAGTCCATTAGCCTACCAAATGATTTGGGAAACATGTTGAGATACTTGTGCACTTCATGCAAATGAGTGCTATCCTGTTGGAAAAATATGCTTCCTTCTTGATGATCTTAGTCAAACTGGAATGATGAAATTGTTGAGTATGACAAAGTTAACAATACTGGTGATGTGTTTTTTTACATCTGACAAAACTTTATACGTTTGGCTACATTTCTATGTATTTAATTTGTATCTACCATTTATTAATAAAAGTGTACATTGATGGCCATCCTGTGGCCTAGTGGTTAGTGTGCTTGGCTGCTGATCTAACGGGCCTGGGTTCAAGCTCTGAGTAAGGCATGGATGTATGTGTCATTTTTCTGCTGAGGTCCCACCATCCTCTCAGACCTCTATGGCAAGCAGCTGCTTGAGGGGGTATTTATTTATTATTTATTTTTATTTTATATATTATCTCAAAGTTGTAAACCTACTTTGAAACACCCTGTATAAAAGTAGCATAAACATCATTTGAAACCCTTAAATGCTCAAGATGTCAAAATTTTAACTTATTCTAGAAGTACATCAGATGAAAACTATGTTATAAAAAACCAGAAAATGAGTTAAATTCTGAAGTGGATCCTACTCTGAGTAGAACAGGAGTAATTTTATTACAGTAGGATACATTTAATATACGTTTCCCCTCTTTATTAGTAGCTTTTAATATGCTTGCCCCCCCCCCCCCCCCCCAAGATTTACCATTGAAATCACTTTTCAGAACCTTTGAAATCATTGCATCATGTGATTTTTAAAAAGTTATGAAATATTTAATAGCTGAAAATTTTTGAATTAAGTGTATGTTATTTTAATGTGTTTTGAAATTTATGCAGCATATCATCTAAGTGTGAAATAAAACTGAAGGAGAAATACCTGACAGAGTATGGGAAATTAATTGATGACACACAAGGTAACTTATCTGATATTTTAATCATTGAATCGAATGAATTGTTAAAATTCATTGTAGTTTTTAAAAATGAGTTTTATTATCATTAATATATAATTCAAATACTACATTATTAATTATGAATATAAATTTTTGGTACAACTATTGCATGAAATCTACATAATACAGAAATTGAGTATATAGTACATGCTAATCTTCTTTGGTACATACTGAACACCTTACTTGGACCCCAAGAAGAACTGTTCTTTCATCTGCAGGAATCATACAGTCTAGTGGTGTAGCCAGTGAGAGTGAGGTCCAATATGTTGTTTAGGATTATTTTAATTAAATATTGTATTTAATAATAATAATAATCTTAGTTTAATTCAAAAGCTATGTAAAAGATACTGCCAAAAATTTTAGTCTGGAAATTATGGGAAAATAACCATATACACCTAAGGACAAAAATAGGCTAAATAATAGCATGGTCCTTTCTAAAATTTGCTGTTTTAGTAAAGCCTGAACCCTTTGTAAGTAAGATAACAGAAATTTGATGACTTTGATCCTAGATACTTATGCAGTGTCTTGGGTATTAGATGGTTTGACTTTATAAGTAGAGAGTGGAAGGTTAGGCAAAGAAATCAGCAGCCACATTTGAGAAGTATTTTGTGCAGAGACAACTCCATTTGTTTGGCCATGTTGCCCAATGCAAAACTACATATTGGATAGAGTTATGAACAATGTGCTTAAAGGCCTCAGAAAAGAAGATTTAGGATGTGGCTGGCAGACCTTGTCTTGAATTGGCTTGCAGTGGCTAAATGCAGTAGGATGGGGGTTGGCTTAGTTGATAGCATGCGAAGCCTGTAATCGGGAGCCCTCCCCCCCCCTACCTTACCCTATGTGTAAGAGGGAAAGCTGCTGTTGTCAATGTAAATCCTTTGAAACCCCACTCTAGCACACCAAAATTTGAAATTTTTAGCTTGAATATTTGCAATCTTCATTTAAAATTTTGCAATTTTTTAACTGGAGGACCTTCTAGCAGTGCAAATTCAAATATTGAGGGATTTTTAAAAAATGAAAATCATAACTTAATAGTACCTATCCAACTCAAAATGAATTTTTCATTTAGCTCTTACCTAGATACTTGAGTGTAAGTCAAGAAATTTTGGAAGTTTTCAAAATCAAAAAGTATGGGTCACCTTAGATGTGAGTCATCTCTATTTTCTCAAATATTAATTAATAGATTCTGAAAAAATTCATCGCCGCCACAGCGGGATTCGAACCCGCATCTCTCCAGATTCATGCATCTCTGGCATGAATCTGGAGAGATGCAGGTTCGATTCCTGCCGTGGCGGCGATGAATTTTTTCAGAATCTATTAATTAATGTTTGATGTCTATCTTAACAAGGAATACTGTGCATTCACTTTGGATTGATTTTTAATTCTATTTTCTCATCACATATTGAGCAAAATTTATGTTAGTAGCTTAAAACAATTTTTTAATATTTTTTAACATTACCTAATCATATGATATTAAGGTAAGTGATAAACAATATCTTTTATTCATTTCCATTCATTTTTTGTCAAAAAAAGATTTTGGATCAAATGGTTCACACATTTCATTATGCCAAAATATACAAATTTGGTCAGTGTCAACTATGCCCTCAAAGCAAATTTCCAATATTATGCATGAGTCGGTACATTTTCTGGGCTTCCTGAGGCTCAAAACTAGAGGTCAACTTATATTTGAAATCAACTTGTACTTGAGTACTACAGTAAATCAAAATAAGCTAAATGTATACAGTCACAGTTGACAAGATAAAAGCAATAGCTTTTTAAAAGAAAAAGCAGCAACAATCTACAGAAAATTATTTTATCTGTTCTTGATGTATTAATGAAATGTGCAGTATTAGTTTATATATCAAACTCGTCACTTATATCTCTTGATTTACACAGTAGAATTCCACCCACCCCTCTATATATTTTATTTTCATATAATATACATTACTGTTATCCCTCGTGTGTGATGAGGGGACCACTCTATGAAGATTCCACTGGTTTGGGTACCTTCACAGGGTCCTAAACACTTCCTGCATGTTTGCCGTGCATAGTGACCCATGTCCCTGGAAAGTAGGATCCTGGTAGTTGCTTGGGAGTCCTTGTCTGTTGTCCTCAGCTCATGACTAGTGGAATCCCCTTTGACTGTTTTGCCATTGGTGAGCTTGTTTGTTGTGGATCTGGCTTCTTCATCTACTTCTGCATAGTTTACTTCTTTGGTCCCTGGTCCTCCATTCAATCATCATCATCATTATTATTATCATTATTATTATTATTATTAATTCCATTGTGGTTGGATCCTGTTACATAAAAGAGTTATGTGTATATTCACATATGCATTTGTATGAATAAAATTAAACTTGCATATCTAAGGGGGGAATTTAATGTTAAAATATTTATTGTAGCATATATTTCTGCTGTTTGTAGATTTTGCTGTATGTTTGTTTTTTGATTTTTTTTTACTCTATTAAATTTTCAATATTTATTTTTAGGTATAAATAATTATGCTGAAATGTCTTTAGATTTAGCTGCTCACAAGAGAAATGGTGAGTTGTGATTTGTTAAACTTTTGTACATATATATATATATTTCAGTTGAATATAAATAATATGCCTTTATTTATTTGTTTTGGAGAAAAAAGGTTAATCAGATTTTTTTTCACCATAAATGTCTCTGGAATATTGGTGTGTGTACATATCTTATTATAAAATGTTCTTGAACTAGGATAGCTTAAATTAATTTTTTGTGTTCAGTTAGGTCATCTACACCTAAATATATTGAGCTTTCACATCTGTGAAAAAGGAATATACGGAAGGTCTTCAAAAAAATACTGCTACTGCTTAAGTGTGACTCAACTTTGGTTGAGTCACACTTAAGCAGTTATATCACTTTGTAATATGTATGGCAGTCAAATCCACATTAGGTCATAACAATGATTCAGTGCTTTTAATCATAATAAAATATTAATTTGCCATGTATTTTGGATTTAAATCTGTTCTGTTTTTACTAATTTTCTTAGTGACTTTTAAGAAGTTTTATTTAAACCTTTTAAAAATGGCTGATAAAAGGAAAGATGAGGGCTCTTGTGTTGGTTTTACAAAGAAATGTAGAAAGTATACATAAGAAAAGAGAAAAGTGAGAGTGGATTGTTTAACTTTGGAATTGAAACTAATTGGAAGACAATTTTATCTTACTCGTACAACTGTGTAAACAGCTGTTGCAGAAAAAAAACCAAAAAGAGGCTGAAATTAAAAGTTCAGACTCATTGCCATCAATAATTGTTGTAATGCCATGGGCAGTATTGTGGCTGAGATAAAAAGAATGATGAAATTTTGAGAATTAAAGATGAAACTCAGCATCATGCGGTGTATTCAAGGGAGAAAATTTCAAAGCAAATAATTCCACTCTCCTTTTTTTCCTTTTTAAATGGCAGATATTACACAGAAATTTCTGAAAACTAATCAAGCTTAGTCTATAGCAATAACATTTGCTACACTTAGTCTGTAACTTTAGTAGGTTTCTTGTAGGCATCGAACCATTGTAATACTATTATTACATCTTGTATGAGATAGTTATTGACCAAATGCATTATTTCTATTCATATCTGTAAAAAGCTACATACTGAATCCTTGATCAGGAATGTAGCTTCGTATTATATCATTGTTTCTATGGTAAAATTAGTTTTGACATATCACTTTTTTTAGGAACATCATCTGATGGAAGCCCAAGGATTGGCTGTACTTTTTAAAACTGCTAATATTTTATTCAGGTCTGGAGCACTCAACTAGAGTTAATTTTCAGTTTCAGATGGTAAATTTAGCTGATTCATCACGCTGCACAATTTTTTAAACCTTTTGAAAACATTATATGGCTTTATATTTCTGCATGGAAGAAAGTTGGTTGATTCTACAATATGTAGGACACATAAACCTTTGAAGAGACATCTGAGTTTACCATTAAGACTAACAATCTACTGTAACCTAGTTCTCGAAAGATATAAGCTTTAATGAAAAGAGTTTTTTTTTTCTCTTTTTATACTAACTTTAGCATATATTTACCAAGATTTATTCAGGTAATTAATTTCTTACTAAATCTTTTGTACATATATCCATTGAATAATTATTCATTTATGAGTGTTTATTAACTGTGAAGAAATTCGTAGAATAGAAAACTTAGAATTTTAATTTTGATAGAGAGTGCACAGTGGAACTCAGCACTTGAAACAGCAAGTGATGAAGAACTGTTAAAATTGATTCCAGAGAGTTGTAGAATAACTGAGGTAAGTGTTCTGTGGTTTAGCTGAAATACACTATATTGTACAGAACTTTTAAAATATTTGTTTAAAATATTATATAAAATGTATTTAAAACTTTGAGATTAGCTAATGACTGTTTAGCCTATAATTAGAATTTGAGAGTTAAACAGTCACATAAAATAATTCCAATGTACCAACTATAGCAATATGGGTTTTTCAAGAAAATTTTAAACAAAAAATATTTTACACTAACATTTTATAATTTTTATTATGATAAGGTTTTCTATTCTTAACCCTTCCGAGATCTAGCTATTTTTTCACTTTGATCAGGCAAAAAAAAAATAATAATAATTTTAGAACTTTTTTGCCAAATAATTAATGATAGGAATTATGGCATGCCCAATTATTCCAATGATGGAATATATGCCAAATTAATCAGCATTTAATTATGGATTTTCTGAAAATAAAATATTTAACAAAAAAAGACAACAAGTTTTATTTTAATAAGGCTTTTTTAGAGTCATATAGTAAAAAAAATGCATCTGGCAACGCAAATAAAAATTTATTTAAAAACGCATACAGAAATAATTATAATGCACATGAATAGAAAGGCTATTTCTGAATAACAAAAAAATTAATTTTCTTGTGTAAACATTTCTTCCGTTTTGTAATTTTTTTCTCCGTACCATACTTTGAGAAAAGTCCAGGCTTGTTGCAGAGTCCAATAAATAAGTCAAATTTAGATTATTTTTAATAAATAACTAATCAATAGAAATAGGTCATGTTATATACCAAATTAAAGAGAATTTAATTCTGAATTTTATTAAAGTAAAAAATTGAACATTGTAGTAACATATTAATTTTAATAACACTTTTTACAGTGATATACCAAAAGACAATTTGGGCCTCACATTTCAGATTCTGTCATCGTCTCTATTTGTCTTGTCTGTGGAGGGATTAATATTAGTAATGCTTGTATGTAAAATATTGTATAAAATTATTACTTTTATGGAATATGGAAGAAATTTTTATTAGTTTCATAATGAATAAACTGCTAATTGTTACCTTTTACTATTTTAATTACTATTATCCATTTGTTATCAACAGGAAAGGGACAATGATATGAAAGAATTCTGGGACATGTTCTTGAAAGAAAAACATCTCTTACAGCAGCCTAAAGAAATTAATGAAATATTAAAGGTCACTGATGTCAAAAATGAAGTTTTTATTGGGAATCAATTAACAAAAATGAATGATTGTGCTAAGCCTGAAGACTATAAATGTTCACTTTCTTCTGCTACTAGTAACAAAAAGCATGAGCAAGGAGCAACAACTTCAAATAGCAGAGGTTATCCAAGTTATAATGTAAATATACAAGGCACTCATTCACAGACTAATAGATATAATTTTTCTCTTCAACAAGCTAAGACAGGTCCAGAAAATAACTTTGATCCAGTGTTACACACTACATTTTATGACAGTGATAATGCAAAGGGATTTCACTGTAGAGGTGAAATGCAGAATAATAGATGTCAATATAGTAGCATTGAAAAAGGAATGCAATGTAAAGCTATTGCCAATTCCAGAATGTTTGATTTTCAAAATAGTTTTCCACAAAATGAGCCAGTGGTTATATCAGGTGAAAGGAAACGAAAACAACCTTTAGGTAAGATTTTCTTATTTTAGTATGTTTTTCTTATATATATATATACGAGGGGTGATCATTTAATTCATGGACAGAAGCAAAAAGTTACATTAAATGTCATCCTCTGAATCTTCCTGGCATTTGTCTTTCTCAAACTACTCTTTGAACTTCATACATTTTTGCCATCATTGTACCCATGCATTAAAAGTGTCTTTGAAGCCATTTTTAGAAGCCATGTGAAGTGTTGTTGTTGTGGCTCTGCAAGCTTCGTTGTCGGATGCGAAATGTTTCCCTTTCAAAGCTTTCTTCAGTCACGGAAAGAGGAAAAAATTGCAGAGTGCTAAGTCCAGGGAATATGGAGGATGTGGCAGAACTTCAGCACCTTTGATAGTGATGATGCAGAGTGTTTAAAGGCAGTGATCACTGGCTGTACAATATTAACCATATGGGACCTGGTGTTGTCGTGATGGATAAACCAAGTCACACCAGAAAGTTCTGGACATTTTACACGAATGGCACGCCGAAGTTTAGTTTGAGAACCTTCAAGTGGGCTTTCTTATTCATGGTTGTTCCACGAGGCACAAAGTGAGAATGAGAACACCTTTGATGTCAAAAAACAATCTTCTGCCCTCATTCAGGATTGCCAGGGCTCTTTTGATTTCCTCAGGAGTTATTGAGGAAGAAGGCTGTCCAGGTCTTGGGTTATCGGTAACAGATTCATGTCCATCTTTGAGTTGCTTATGCCACTTAAAAATGGCAGACCTATGAAGACAGTCATTACCATAAGCTATATCTCTTCAACAATCGCAGCAGCACTTAGGCCTTGCCTAACACAATAACGAATGACATACCACTGTTCCATCTGAATTTCCGACATTCTGAACAAACGTCTATGACACGCAACTCAAATCACAGTCTTAACACAACAGCAGTTGATGCCAAATGACCTTGGCACGTGGAGACTCCTTCACAGCAGTCATGCACAGCGCCATCTAGTGTTGCTTTGTAAAAAGTACTACATACGGGTACTTATGGTGTCCATGAATTAAATGATCACCCCTCATATACATGCATACTGTTAATTTCATTTAAAGTTTTAAGAAGTTTGCAATATTGATATCATTAAAGTCTTTGCAAATTGATTTCCCAAGATTAACATCTTGAAAAATAATATTTTGGCATATCAAAAATTTTAGATGTAATATTTTATTTATATTGTTTGTACTATCATTTCAAATATGGCTTCAATAAATCATTCAAGCTGACTTTTTTTTATTTTTAATGGTAGTTTATTTGAAAACATATTATATGTGGCTCCAGTATTACTATATTTCAAAATTTTGTTGAAAAATTCTTAACAATAGTCTAATCATGATATCAATAACCAAAATGTTATTTCATGTATAGTATAAAAGAAAATGCAATATTATATGGAATGTGAAAAGGAAAAAAAAAACATCTTTCATTTCAAGCAGGTTTCAGAAGTTACTCGGTCACTTAGGCATATTGTAAAGGCATATTGTAAAGGAAAATTGTGGAAAGGTTACTAAAAAACTATGAAACACATAAATGACTTGATAGGTAAAAGGAAAAAATACCTTTACCTGCATATAACATTTATTTGTTGATCAGTAAATAAGAGTCATTCCATGTCAGACTGACTGAAAAACTTACAAAAGTTCACCACTTATCATAGTTATTAATGATATTGGCTTCATGTTGGTACATGTAAGGTATATAATTGCTCTAAATATTAAAAACTAAGGTAATGATGGTCATAATAATTTTATTAATTGTACATTTGCAGTTTAAATCAAAGAAGTGCCAGAAGCCACTTAAAAGTTTTTGAAATTTAGCCTATGCAGTTTTCTTTTTCTTTGTTATTGTTCAGAGTTGAATGTTCTTTCATTTTTCATACTTCTGCTTGTTAGTTACTTCAGAATTAAAATACCACTGTTTTTATGCTGAAAAGTTAAAAATTAATTAAGCTAAAATGCACTTTTACACTTTCTTGCACATGCAAACTCTTTGTAAATGCATTTTTAGAAATGTAGCATGTTAAGCATTAAAAGTGAAATAATAAGCTGATATACAATGTATTATGTACATTTTAATTTAAATATGTAATTATTAAAATCTTCAACATTTTATAATTTTTCAATGTGGTTATAGAAATTTGTAGTTAATGTTTATTTATTAAAATAGGTTGGATTGTTTTACTTCTGAGTAATGCTACTTTTGCACATCAGTGGGTTAAATGGCCAGGTTACAAGGGTTCAGAGAAGGCTGGGGAAGGGAATCCACTGAACAGCTATCAGGAGACAAGCATGCTATGAAGGCCATCCAGCATGTTCTTTAGCTTGCATGAGGTATGACTCCCCTGCACAGAAGGGCATAGCTAATCCCTAGAATTGGCAGCTGTCAAATTTCAACAGTTGTATGAACTACCTTGACTGTTGAAAATTCCACAGCTGCCTCTTCTAGAGTTGAGGTCTCATCCAATAAACAGTGGCCTTTCCAAGTCCAATGTGTTCTCATTCTCACCAAGGGCAGAATGGGAGTTAGTGGAGAAAATTCTCTATACAAGTACAGTTGGGATTGATCCCGAAAACTGCAGGATATGAACCTGGGGCACTACCAACTAAGCCAACCCCTGTGCCTATTTTTTGGAGAATTTGGAAGAATGATTAAAAAAAAAGTGAAATCAAACATATTTTAGAGTTGTGTCATCATCATCATCCTCAAGTGGCTATGGACTACAAAGGCCCAATCAGACCATGCAATTTAATTCTCCAAGCATATCTGTCCTGAGCTACATCTGGCCACTGCACACCAATTCTGACAAGGTCCTGTTTGACATTATCTGCCATTCACATCCTATGTCTCCACCTCTTTCTGAGACCTTTAGGCACACTGTTCATAACCCTATTCGCTAATCTATAATTATCTGTATGAGTTACATGGCCAAACCAACAAGAGTCTCTCTGCACAATATACTGCTCAAAGGAGGTTGCTGACTCCTTTGCCTAACCTCATCATTACTTACAAAGTTGACCACCTAATGCCCAAGATACTGCGTAAGCATCTGGAATCAAAAGCATCTAGTTTCCTGTTATCTTGTTTACAAAGTGTCCAAGTTTCACTACCATAACTAACCCTAGAAAGAACCAAACTATTATACAGTCTAATTTTAGTCTTTAGGTGTATATGCCTATTTCTCCACACTCCAAAGATTCTTAAAAGTCCCAGCAGCAATCCCTATTTGTTGTTAATCTCATGCCGCACATCAGCATCTGTTACATAGCTCCCAAGATAATTAAACTGCGACACATGCTCAAGACTGCAACCATTCAGAGTAACTGAATCACAGCCTGCCTGACCAATTTTCATACTTTAGTTTTCTCTCTGTTTATAACCAAACCTACTCTACTACCAGTTTCATCAACAGCTCGAATGAAAGAGTTCATCTCATCAACATCATTTGCCAAAAGGGCTAAATCATCAGCATAATCTAAATCAGAAATTTTCGTATCTCCAGCCCATTTAAGGCCAAAATTGTTCCCTTGAAGTGAATTTCGCATAACATAATCAATAACCAAGCTAAAGAGAAAAGGAGACAAAATGCACCCTTGTTGAACATCAGAAGTAATGCTAAACCAATTGCTACAAGCCTTACCAACTCTCACACACAACTCAGTGTTATTATAGAGAGCTTTCATTATGTTAGGAACTTATCTAGTATACTGTACAATCTCACAATCAACCACAAATTTTGATGATCAACAGAGTCAAAAGCCTTTTTAAAATCAATAAAGCTAGCAACCGAAGGTTTCTGAAACTCTAAACATTTCTCAAACATTTCTTATAAAGTTAAGGTTTGGCAAACAGTAGTGCTAGAGAGCTAATGTTTTTATCAGGAGATGTTTAGAAGTGTTTTCCAAAATTAATATAATTTTTTAAAGTATTAATATTCTTCAAGGAAGAAGCATCCTTTTTACATCTCATATAACATTTTTTTTTAGATAGCTTTGTGATCTCTGCAGAAGAATTAAATTCACTATGATCAACATTAATTTTTTTCTCCTTCATAAACAGATTACCAAGATGAAAAAGTGACAAAGAATGCTGTGCTATCCTTTAAAACTGCTAAAGAGCAAATGGTAATAACTTTACTACTTTATTTCTGAGATATGTATCAATACCCTGAACCTTCCAAACTGGTAATTTTTTCACATGAATCAAATTACAGTAGAATCTCAGTTATCTGAGCTAAATGGAATTGAGACAACCATGGGTAAAATAATTCGGAAAATTTTTGGAATGCCTAAAAGTTAAAAAAAACTTTTAGGCACATGTAATTGTTTACATCATATACTAGTTAACACATCAATTTTAATTACTACATCAATTTTTAGTCATAATAAGATTACAATTTTATGGTCAAATTATTTAAATATGAGTCTTTTTTTTGTGTTATAGCACTTTAATTAGCATTGAGTTAGGGAGCTAGCTACTATTTCAGCATGGCAAACGTTATGTATTGTGTTAGCTCTAACTGAGGCAGTGGCTTTGGTCTTAGAAGGGCATGTCCTTGTATGAGAAGGCCTGTAAAAGTTAGGAGTAGCTTTTAGAATTCTTCTCTATCTTGTATATGTTGCAAAAATGAATCTGATTTCTTCTTGGCTGCACTATCCCCCTACCTTTTCAAATATAAATGCACATAAAAAAATAATAAAAAGAAAGGGAAATTTAAACATAATTATAAATATTTCGGGTTTGATTTGAGATTCTGAAAAATGCTTTCAGCAGTATTAATTGGCTTCCCAGGTATTTAGTTAGTGAAGAATTAGTGATTTCTCACCATGGGTATCCTAGGTTTCGTGTTCAGACATACACAAGTGTAAAAAAACTTCCTTGGATAACTAAAACTCTTCTGAAGCATCATTAAGCACACACAAAAGAACCCACTAATTTTTAAAAAATAGCACTTCCCCTTAGATCTGACCTTGTTCAGAGAAAAACTCATAGAGGCCACTGTTTGGTATGCTGTAAAACTTTATTACTGTAATTGTAATAAATTAAATACATCTATATAATAAAAGAAAGTATGTATCTGTGGTAGCCATAACCCATCAGGAAATCATTGTAGACACTTCAAATATTCAGAGAAGGTTTCTGGTTATGGTCCCTATTGCAGTGCCAAATTTCAAGTTGAAAGTCCAAAAGGGGGGCTTGCTAGAGGCAAAAACATTTATCATCTATTCCTGAGGAAAACGATAATTGCTGTCAAACTTGTTGCCATTTACTTCTCCCTAACTGTGAATGTAAGAGTCAAAATATCATTTAAATCTACTTTAATGGGAATCTGGCAATGGCAGATTCCCCACATTTCAAAAGGCATTATTATTTTAAGGTGTCCTATTGCAGCTAGGACTCTGATTTTTTAACCCAACATGAGATGAGGCAGGGGGAACCAGCTAGGGACACGATTTTTTAATCCAACGTGGGATTAGGCAAGTGGAATGTGCCTATGAAATTTGAGATGATAGAAAAGTGGAATGTGCCTATGAATTTTCCAAGGTCAAGTACCTTGGAAATCACAGAATAAAAAAACTGAATAGTTAAATCAAAATAGTTGAATAAAAATCTCAATAGTTTATGATGGATTTTGTTGGTTGTTTTACCTCTGAGCAGCATTTTTTTTGCACACCATGGGCTAAATGGCCAAATCACAAGGACTCCGAAGGCTCAGAAAAGGTTGGGGGAGGGGACCCACTGGAACAGCTGTTGGGAGACAGATGGTAGCCTCCCATCAGGGCCATCCAGTGTGTTCTTTAACGTGCACAGGGTATGGCTCTCTCGCACACGGGACCACCACTTAATGTCCCATCCGACGGACAGCAGCCTTTCCAAGCCCAACGGTGTCCCCTACTGACCGTGGGCAGGGTGGGGAGTTTTACGGAGATAAATCTCAACGCTGACTCAGCTGGGACTCAAACCTGGGAACTACAGATTACGAGCCTGGCGTGCTACCAACTGAGCCACTCCTGCCCCATAGTTTATAATGGAGCCATGGCCTATGAGAGAGAGAGAGAGAGAGAGCTGAGTCAGCAATGACCTTTGCAACACCTTTAATGCAATTACCTCTACTGCAGTTTTTTTAATAGTTTTACTACATTATTGGTGAAAATTAAAGGATAATGGATAAAAATGCATAGAGCTCAAAATGGTTTTCAGCAAATATGCTTAAATGTATGGAAAGGTATGATGTTACTGAGCAACAGCAAGTGGGGTCGTGAGGGCATGCTGAGTGAGGCATATGAGAGCATAAGTTCTCAAAATTGAGAAGCTGCAATTAGGGAGATAGGTGTAAATGAGGCATATGGTCACCCCAGGCAGCCATACAATTCACACAATGCATTCTCATTATATTGACATGGGTTGTAGTAATTAAGCCCACTCCTCCACAGCATGAGCAGATCTGAGCTCTGGGAGGAGCTGATGTACTATATCCCCCTCCCCATATGGATTCATGTCCACATCCATCCTACAAATATCCTCACTTTCAAAGAAATTGCCAATCATAATTGTAAGAAGCTAGATATTTTTTAATAGTTTTACTATGCTCTTGGTGAAAATTGAAGGATGATTAAATGGAATTGCATATTTTTGCCTATATTATTTAGAGAGCTAGAGTCAAGAACTTGTATAACTCTATTGATGATGATAATAAAGTGATAAAGATTGCAATATCATGGAAAGATTAAAGGATAATGCCCATCCTTATGGGGATGGACATTGTGATCCATAAAGATGAAATTAGAGCTGAGAGCACCCTTGAGAAGCTTCACAGAGGTGCAAAATTCTTGTCTCTGTATCACTGAGCAGAATGTCTACTTGAAAGATGTGAAGCATGGCATAACCATTCATCATATTGCCACCCAAACCATCTCACTACCACCACCAAAATGGTCCCTTTCTCTGATGTTACAGCAATTATGACAAGTTCCATGTTCTATCCAGAAGACACATGAAAATTGATATTCAAACTGTATTTGGTGTGATGAGCCTATTTGCCTACTGGCCTTGTTTCCAAAGTTGATGTCTGCGCCACATTAAACAATCCATTCTGTTGAAGAGCATAAGGAGCCTGAACAATTCAATCATTTGTCTTCTTCCAGTCTGGGATTAACTTGCTTCCATCCTGTCTCTTGCTCTCCACTGCACACAAAATCATCTTTTGGGCAGGGCAAAATCAAATTATTACCCAAGTTAATGGCAGGGTGGCTGGAATGGAAATTAGTGGCAACTGCAGCCACAGGTTCTTTCATAGCAGCTCTAATTTTCATACTTATGATTGTGTCAGTTAATTGTGCATGCATCTTTTCCATATTGCAAAGTTTACATTTATACTACATTTCACATTATTCATTTATATACATTTTAAGATAATAGCATTATCCTTTGATTTTGAGCTCCAATGTATTATCAAAGTTAAAAATAATTTAAGTACAGGTGGCTTAAGTAACTTTATAAGCCCTCAACTGCCCCAATACATCTCTAGCAGTCCTTTCACTCTGTTGTCCAATTCAGAGCTATGTATCTGACAGCTGCAGTCACAGGAAAATTGCATATAAACTACAGAAAATGCAATACCTAGATTGTGCTCATGTTATTCTGTAGTATTTTTATGTCATTTCCTTTGCAGTATCACAAATGAGTACACCATCTTCAGGTAAGAGCAGCCATTTTAACTTTGTATGATTTAGAATGCTGAGAGTCAAGACTTACTGTGATTCTGTTGATGATAACAATAAATTGATAAGATACTATATATTTCTGAAAGCAAAGTTTTGTATTGTAATTACTTTATTACTGGAATATGAATGAGTGATTATTGACTGTTTAATGAAAGATGAAATAAAACATTCAGCAGATACAGTGCATTTTAGGAAGATATCCAATTCTATTCTGCATGTTTTTTTAACTTGTCCAAGGTCTGACCATCTTGAAACTGGATTATGGTATAGTATTCCATCCAAGGTACAGTGTCTTTGCACATCCATGAGTATTTCCTTTCTCATTATTAGTAGGGGAGGAATTCATCATCATTGTTTTTATCCAAATATGTGAGCCTCTTCTCTAGTTATAAATTTCTTATAAAGTTTAAACATAATGCCAATCACAGCGTTACCTGTTGACTTTTTAATGTCTATAAATCAATAAATAGTTTGTGGAAAAAATTTTGCTGGCATTAGTTCAATGGTAGAATACTCTGGCATATTCATGGAGAGATGCGGGTTCAATTCCCATATGTTGGCAAAATTTTTTCCACAAACTATTTCTTATAAAGTAATAATGTAATATACTTATAATAATACTAATAATATAAAACTTTATTTTATATATATTATTTTATATATATTTTTATTTATATATATATTACTTTATGTATATTATTTTATACAGATGTTCTTTATCTTGGCATAGCCAACTTTTTATTGTTTGACAACAAGCTTGATAAATTATATATACTTTGATTATCCTCAAAGTAAGCTGAGTAGTAATCTGAATCTTAAACTAAAATTTTAGCTGAATTTCTTGTAGTTTTACCCTTAATGGTGCATGTTTATGTATGAGAAAATTTATATAAGCCAGGAGCAGGTTATTTTCTCTATTCCTTGTTTAGCATATAAAGAAAAAATAAGTTTTGAGGTCTGGGAGTGAGAAATCCTTATTCAGCCTGATTATTTGTTATAAAAATTTATTTAAGTTATTAAATTTTTATTAAAATTGCATATTTTTTCTTCTGAAAATGCTTTTTATGTTGCTTTGTTTATATATATATATAGTGCTACATAAAATTTCCTTTTATTTTGAGTCAGATAATCGAACAACACAAGAAGCATGGATCACAAACTAGGAATTCAATGGTTTATGGCAATTCACGTAAATGCTTAGGTACAAGGTTAGTAATTCAGAAAAGTTGCACAATTTTTTAGTCTGATGCAAAAAATGTATGTGAATGAATGATGTAAAGTCAGTCCATCACAATTTTTGGAGCAAATTTGTGTTTCAGTGATGTCCGTCTTACATACTATGTTTGGATCTAGTCTAAGAAGCAGGCTTATTTGGCTCACACAGTGAATAAAGATGAATATTAATATTTTCATGTAGTTGGGAACTGATATTTAATTTAAAATAGTTTATGCTTATTTTATTCTTCTATAAACTGTAAGAAAGCATATGAATTCAGTCAGCATATTGCAGATGTAAATTTGCTTGCTTGTGGTTTGTTAGAGATTATATTTGAAACTAAATTTCACTCTATGCATTAATGTATTATACAGGGTGATCAAAAAGTCACACCACTCAAAATCGAAATTTATGTAAATTGTTTCAAAATAGTTGAAATTGTTCTCTCTCCCACTAGATGGCACCATAAAATTATTGAAAACTATTGGAGATACTGACTGCAGTGTGACAGGTACAGATTGTCACTCTGCTTTATTCATAAAGGAAGCAAAGTGTCTTTTTCCCAGACACAATGAGTTTTCATTTTGGAACATTATTTTGGTAGCCATTTGTATGCACGTGTTGCTGAGGAGTTCTGTAAGAAATATCCGGCTGGTGCAGTTCCTCAGAAGTTGACAATAGCCAGATTAGTGAAATTCTTCCAGGAAACGTGATCTGTTGAATGACAAGAGATGGTCTGGGAGACCTACTGTCAATAAATAATTCTAACATAGCTAATTAGGTAATAATTTAATTCCATGATGAAAGCTGTTACAAAAGTTTTAAAACATTTAAATCACAAGTACTGACATTTGATATCACAAGGACTTACATTTTGACAAATAGGTGAATTAACATATGCAGATATGCCCTAAGGCCTGATATCATTGCATTTCACCATTCTCAAATTAATTTACCATAATTATCGATATCTCATAATATCATCCTTTGCTATCAACTACAAAGGGAATTTAGAGTAGATAATTTAAAGGTAATTACCAGTAGATGTCGGCTGGTACAGCGACGATGGAGTTCAACTTCGACTTGTTATTCCATTCAGCTGATTGATGTTCTTTCATTGAAGATGATGACATTTTCCATAGCATACCAGTCCTTCATTAAAGCACTTCATGATGTTCTGTTGTTAAAAGACATTATGCTGCACACACAAGATTGTTGCTGTTATAGTTAAAGTCATGCACTAATCCCAAGATGGATGCTATTTGTCATTGTTTAGATTATGTATGCAGTTCTTTAGTATGCTTTAAAGAGTTTTATTCTCTTTTTATATCTCTTGTGAGGCAATGCTCATTGGTGTTTGTACTGGCAAAGTTTAGAATTTATGTGTACATCACATGTGTACATAACGTGAACAACGGCAAATAGCATCCATCTTGGGATTAATGTATGACTTTAACTACAATAGCAACCATTTTGTGTGTGCAGCATAATGTCTTTTAAAAACAGAACATCATGACATGCTTTAATGAAGATTGGTATGCTATGGAAAATGTCATCATCTTCAATGAAAGAAAATCAATCAGCTGAATGGAATAACAAGCTGAAGTTATTACTGACAGTTATGGCGCTACCTCCGCCATAACTGTCTCTTTGATGGATGTTACTGGAATGATAGTGGGTACCTCGTTCTCTCCATATCAAACAATGTCCAAAATCACTCTGCAAGCAATATCTGGACTCATCTGTGAAGAGTATGGACCTCCAGTGCTCTTCTGTCCAGTTAGCATGTGTGCATGGCCATTTCAACCTCTCTCTCTTGTGACGTGGCATGCAGGGTATACAAATTACTGGCCTAGCATACAGACCTCCTTCATGAAGCCTTCTATGCACAGTAGAAGCTTATACAACCTTCCAGTGGCTGCTGAAAGAGAGGATTGTAGCTGAGAGGGAGTAGACATCCTGCTCCTTCCTGCTGTTAATCACAGCTATCGGTCTTGTACAGCGGTCGTAACTCTAGCCTTCCCTGGCTAAACCTCCAAGACACGTAATCCATGCTAAGAAATTGATTCCACAGTCTATGGACCATAGAAGGACTCGCATTCAGCATCATGCCACGTGTGACTGATTTTGGCCTGCTTTGAGCTGGCCAATAGCTCTCCACCACAGTTCATTTGGCAAATGATGTCAGTGTCATTCCTACAAAATGGCTATTTCGAATTTCTTTACTCACATTTACAACACAAAATAACGATCCACTCCAAAACACCCATTTTTATGCCGCTATCCGATACTCAAATTGATGCAGCCTAGACTAATTTGCATGTATAATATGCTCATTCAGCATTACTTTACTGGTTACATGAACAAGTTTGGTGAGGATTGCACAATTTTTTGGCAAATTATTGTGATTTTTCTTATTTTTCCTTAATTTATGGAAACCAGTGTAGAACCTTTTCAATGTAAGGAGAAGAATAGTCTTATTTTTCGAATAATGACATTTTGAGTATCATCAAACTGTCTATTGACTTCTCAAATCGATCTCTTTATTGATGAAGTCGTGAAGAGAATCATCTATTATTGCAGGTGATATAATTGCCTTTCTTTTAGGATATTGAGTAAGAAAAAGTGGAGAAAAAATACTTTTTTTATTACATTATTATGTCATTTGAAAATACATTATTATGTCAAATTTTTTAATACATTATTATGTCATTTGAAAGGACATTTGTCTTGCAGCATAAAGTATGAATAAAAAATAAATACCCCCTCAAGCAATACTTGCCACAGAGGTCTGACAGGAGCCTGTCAGTTTATATGCCATAGTAGGTCTTACAAAAAACATACCATGTTAAGAGAGCAGCAAGCAGATAAGTTTATTATGATTGAGTTACTATGGCACTTGGCTGGTTTACTGACAGATGGCATGTTTTCACCAGCATGAAGAGAGTTTTCAATATATTTATTGAAGCTTGCGTACCAACTGACAGCTACTCTTTCTACTAACTGTCAACAATCCCAACTGGTTGCTGATGTTAATAAGTGAATAACTGTCCATGATGAGGTGAGCAGCACATATTCGTAAATGGTAAGTTCTGGTATAAAATTTTAACAGGAACTGTGTTATACTCTATGGATATGTTTTTAGCTCATTTTCAGAAAGATGAGCTAATGTTTCGCTTTGTCATCTGTCTGTCCATCTGTCATCATTTTTAGAGATAAATTAAAAATTCTTCTTTGATTGGATAGGTATTGACAAAATATTATGATTCTCACTTTGGGAAACTTCCTATAGCTATAATTGTGCCCTCTAACAGTAGGAAAGTTGAAAATTGCAAGTTTCAAACTAATATTGCAAGTGATGTAATTACATTAGAAATATGAAATTTTGGTTGTGAAATGTGAATATCATGAATATTTCATTAACAATAATGATTTTCAATTTTACAATAATATTTCAATATAATAATAAAATATTAAATTGTTTTATTTTATATACACTGGATGATTTGCCCCTTAACTGTAGGGAATAAAAAAATTAAACTTTTTCTTCTAAAGGATAAATGAGATATGCTTTTTGCATTTTATAGAGCTAATAATATATTATTATTTACATTTTCCAATCATCCATTAGTGTGAATTGCTACTGTTAAAAGGTGTGAAATTCGGAAAATGAAAAAAATTTATTTTCTCTGAAAACGAGGATCCCATATTCGCCAGAGCCAATATGTTATCCTTCTAGTTTATGCTAAATTTGCAGTACTCTTCGAGTTTGTCATTACAATGTTTTTTGCTATATTAGTCTAATGTTGTATGGGTGAATTTGAAAACTGGAATTAAGATCCTTGAATGTCAGTTCTTTAAATTGGCCATTTATAGTTTTCTATAATGATCTGTCATTGTTGTCACCATATTTCACATTGTTCAAGAGTTATTGGAGTGTTTTTGGGATTTTTCTGTATGCCTTATATGTGTATATAGATATCCTTCTTTTTTTTTTGTTTTTTTGGATTCTGCATATAGGATGGAGAAACCTGGAAACTCATTCAGGTTTACTTATAAAAAAGTGTTCTGTACCAGTAGTCAGGCTCTCTGACCACTGTATCAGTTAGAGTTAAGACAAAACAAAGATATACCTGCTAAAATAGTAGCTAGGTTCTCTAACCACTGTGCCAGTTATTAGGGCTTTGATAGAAATTAAGAAGCTTTAAATTAAAATTTTAAAGTTTATTTTATATTAATGTAAAATTTGTTAAAATTATTATTTAAAAGAATATAAATTACATATTATTAAACAGTGTAGATTAATAAAAAAAAATTCTTTTCAAGACGAGGTCTAAACAGCAAGTTTGTTCCTCCAGTCATAAATAAAGATTCAAATGATGACTATGGGTAAGTACATTTGGTTTTATATTTGAACATAGATTTAGCATTTCCAAGTACCATATAATGTAGTGCGTAGCAGAGATGTTGAAGCAATTTTAAAATGTGATAATTATTTTACAGAAAGCAAATGATTTTAAGTGCATTTCTTGTTCTATACATCAATGAAATTATTGTTACAATGTTTTACTTTTTGAAAATTAAGTAAGTTAAGGAGGGTCATCGTGTTCCATACATTTTGCCTGTGAATGGAGAAGCTTCTCATCGCTTCCTGAAGATTTTCTTCCTTAATATTGTTGATTTCTTTTCAGATTTATGCTTTTAGATAATTTGTGTTTACTGGTCAACTGACATATGCTTTGCTCTTTAGGTATCCCAAAACAAAAAGTTGGTAGTTTGTGATTCTGAGGATCACTGATTATATAGAACTATTGATACAGTATGAAACCAGAATAAAAAGAAAAAACTGTGAATGTTCAAATATAAAAAAAAAAATCTATAAATAAAGATATATTAAAGTATTGTTAGTTTCAAGGATGAATTAAATAGATATTTCGTTTAAAATAAAAATGACAATGACAACAAAAATTAGAGTAGAAGTACACAGTGCAGTAATTAAAATTAAAGCTATTTAATTCTCTATGACACTGTTAAATGTTTTTGTAAGCACTTCAACACATGGACTATACTATCAAGTATCAATAACTATTAAGGAGAAATTTACATACCATGCCGTAGAGGATGGGTAGTAATAGGAACTTCCAGGATGCTTTTGGTGACAAATTTAATAGACGTTCTTGCTGGCAAGTGACGTCCCAGTGGAGATTAAATGAAGGATAATGGCTGCCAATGGTCTGCCCACCTTGGCGAAGGAAATAATCATTTATACTTTTGATAGCATGGCGTGCTTAAATATTTTAGCATTCTATGCTATCAAAAGTACAAAACGATTATTTCCTTCGTACCATCATAATAGTCTATAAAGTTAAACTTGTTGCTAAAAATGAGATAAAATATAGTGTTTTCCACCTTGAAAGAATTCAGTCTAGAAAAGTCAGATCTCACTGCAGATTTGAGGCAGGTTTTATTCTATTAAGATGTGAAATAGATTGCATTACAAGAATGCAATTTTAGTGAAAGAATATAAATATAACTTTTTGCAGATGGTGTTTTTTTAACATATGAATTTACTATTATCTATTTATTCTTGAGAATAAATAATATTAATTAAAGCCATTAAGTTGCTTTTACTTTAGGAAGACGTGCTGAAATGAAGCACAATTTTCAAATGGCACAAACTCTTCACAGGTGGATGTGATTCTGTGTAGGTTAACCCAAGGTCTGGACAACCAAGCACTGTTCTCCATTCACTTCGGTCATTTCTGCAACTGTCTGTACACCATTTAAGCCTTTCTGAACACAGTATCATGTTTGCTGTTCAGTTTCCAGGTCAGCCGTGATTGCATGCAAAAAATCACGCACATAAAAACGAACACCTTTCCAAAGTGAGAAAATGACAGAGATTGTATATTGTTGCTGTTACTTATAACTGTATCATAAAATTTTCAGTTTGCACACACTGCACCATCCTCTTGAAGAGTTGCTATGTTTCCACATATCTTGTATTAACTTGTACAGATTCCTGCTACTTGTTGGAGACAGCAGCCCGAATTAAAATGATCCACCCTAGTGTTATATCTAAAAAAAGTTATACCATGTTGTTTGTTGGGATAATCATGTAAAACGAAACTGGTTGCACTTTCTTGACTGTGTAAAAGTAAGTCACTCATCATGTAAAATGAAAGTGGTTGCATTTTCTTTACCATTTAAAGCTAAAACTGTGTAAATCGAGGGATGGGTGCACTTTTCTTGTGTCATAATCAATAAATCTATAGTGAACCCTTGTTTAAGAGCTGCATACCCCACTGTCATACTTGTGTGATCATGTGAGTGGATTAGTATAAAGTAAACATTATTGTATAGTTTTTACATAAAAATTACACTATATTTGAATATTAATCTACAAGAATTAAAGTTTAATGCCATATTCTTTTCAGACAGAATGCATATGGAGCAGAAAACCAGACATCAGAGACTACTGATAATTTTTTTCAGGATGAAAAACTGAAAAATATTGATTCCAAAATGGTTGAACTCATGCTTAATGAGGTAGGATATTATAGCTGCTAGTTATATATAATGTATTTATGCTCTTGTTTTATTTGACAAAGCAGAAATTAAAAGTTATTTTGAAATATGATAATAAAAATATGGTATTTTCTTAAAATATGATGGTGGGTTGTTTAATTTTTGGACTGACAATGTCTTACTTTTAACCTTCATCACTACTCTGGTGATTGTTTTGATTTAATTTTTGACATAATTTATGGCTGAATTTATTTACATAATACTTAAAAAGGTAGTTAATATAATGATGGCTCCCTGTAAGAAGGATTGCTAATTATTGAGAAATATGTTAATTTTTGGTAAGAAGTTGTGTTTAAGAGTTAATAAGTCTGCAGTGAGATCAGTATTACTACTACTGGGGTTAGACAAGGCTGTATTATCTGTTAGATTTGGTGATTGACTGTTATGAGGCAAGTTTTGGGAGGAAGAGACTGGAATCCTAGATTGTCTACAGATCTGAAAACATCTAATTTTGGGTATGCTGATATTTTGGTCTTCTTGCAAAAATGTATACTGAGCCTTTTCATTAAGGTTGTTGATGAGAATTTGGTCGCAAAGTAAGTTTTATGATCAGTATCAAGAAAACAAGATGAAAATTTTGTATCACCAATGTTTCAGTTTTGATGTTTGCAATTTGGAGCTTTTACAATTTAACTTGGGAGTGTATGACTGATATTGGAGCTGACATTTCTGATTTAATTCTGTTCTCTCAATTTTTTGTATGCTGTTTATTTAAATGGGGTCAGGGGTTGGCTCATAATCTGCAGTTCCCAGGTTTGAGTAATCTGTGCCTGGATTGAGATTTATCTCCATTAACTCCCTCCCTCGGTGAGAAAGGGAATACTATTGGGCTTGGTGCCATTGCCCATTATATGGGACATTAACCCAAGTCCCCATGTACAGGAGAGCCATACTCTGTGCACATTAAAGAACACACTGGTTAGCTTGATTGAAGGCATCCATCTGTGTCCTCCCTTCCCCAATTTTCTTGAGCCCTTGGGCTCAAGAAAATTGACCTGCCCATTTGTGACCTGCCCATTGTGTGCCACTAGAGGCAAAAATTGACCTGCCCATTGTGTGCCACTTAGAGGCAAAAACTTGACCCCAATTAAAATAATGTTTATTTTTAATTAATGTAATTTTAATACTTAAGATCATATTTGAACTGGAGACTGATATAAATGATTATTGAAGAGAACTGGAGACTGGAGAACTGGAGAGACTGAGAGAACTGGAGAACTGGAGACTGATATAAATGATTATTGAATGAAAAAAAAATGGTATTTCCACTTATTTGGTATATATTGTTTATGCAGATGAACATATTGTTATGCATGTAGGGATTATTTTAACTAGTAGTTATGGAAACAAAGTTAAGATTTAGTGTTTAGGAACAGAACATTAAATTCTGAAATGTGGTTAGTTAATAGTTAAATTAGTGAATACTCTAAATAAGTTGTTGATGTATGCTCTCAAAATTTGTATAGTATTATGTTTTATTATTTTATTTGTATAGATATTGTTCTCCCTTGTTGCAACAGATAATGGATCATGGTCCACCAGTTTCTTGGGATGATATTGCAGGCTTAGAGTTTGCCAAAACTACCATAAAAGAAATAGTTGTGTGGCCTATGCTTAGACCGTAAGTAATTTTAATAATATTTATTTTGATGTTATCTTTATTGTTATTTTAATGCAGTTCTAGCACTTGACTGATTTTTTTTTATGTTCATTACTTGCATGCAAATATATAAGTTGTGTAAAAATTTGTTCTTGATTAGAGTATAGAAAAATGAGATTGTTGACAGCTAAATAGTGGTACATTATGCAATCAATTTCTTTTAGCTGATTTTAAAATAGTTGTGTTACCACTTCACATTTCTAACTTGTTAAAGATGTTAAATCAATAGAGTAGACTTCACATTTCAGATTTCTAAAATTGAAATTTACTGAATTTTACGCTTTGTAATATTCAGTTCTTGTAAGTTGTTTTCAGTGACCCAGATTGTATTTTATGATGTGTGTAGATGTTTACATTAGGATATTCAATATATATTTGAATTCTAACAATTGTATACAAAACATGAAATTATTGGTTAGCAAAGAGTCTAAGGAAGAGAAAGCTCATCTTAAACTCTATGTAACTTAAATGGTAATTCTAGACAAATATTATGCAAAATAAATAACTATACATTTCTATCATTATTCATTAATTTTTTTTACAGAGATATATTTACGGGATTAAGAGGGCCTCCAAAGGGCCTCCTCCTTTTTGGACCACCTGGAACTGGGAAAACTTTAATTGGTAAGAACAGTATTGAGTTCATATTTCACCCATGAACTAGATTTGGAATTGCAAAATAATCCACAGAATGAGATATCAAGTATTTCATTTACCTTGGTTTTTTGTTTAATTATGAGCCCTAAGTATGTTCTGCTAAGGGTAAATGATCAAATTAAAGACCACAAAGTTGAGGTTTTCAGCAACTTGTTTTAAAATGCTCAGTAGAAAACTTAATTTCGGTTTTAATATTGCTTAATATGTTCTTAGCTGTATTATTGTTCTTATTTACTTAATATTTTGTATTATCTTATTACTATTATCTACAGTGTAGGTATCTGTGACACATTTTGTTAAAGTGGAATTTTATCAATTACTACCAATTATTATAGTAGTTTAATTCAGAATCAAGTTTTTTAAGTGTTAGATAGTAGAGGTAAAACATTTTACTGTTTTTACTGTCATGAAGTTCCTTTTATGCAAATTTCTGCTCATTTTCATATACAGCTTAACTATTTCTTCATATCAGATTTTCTTTCTTTCTGAATGTTGATCATTTGATGCTAGATTTTTGCTTAATGTCTGCTTTTTTTTTAATCTTGAATATGAGTTTTTAATATGAGTTAGACATTTTTAAACCTAATGGTGCCTAAACAGCCATCCCATGGCCGCGTGGTTAGCGTGCCTGGCTACTGATCTAAGGGACCTGGGTTCGAGCCCCGGGTAAGGCATGGATATATGTGTCATTTTTCTGCTGAGGTCCTGCCATCCTCACAGACCTTCTACTATGGCATATAAACTGACAGGCTCCTGTCAGACCTCTGTGGCAAGCAGCTGCTTGAGGGGGTATTATGGTGCCTAATGAAACCTACATACACTGGCCACTGAATTAGAAACCTCTATTCAATACTGAGTTGGACCTCCTTTAGCCCGAATTACAACATGTATGCAGTTTGGCATAATTCCACAAGGTTTTGGAGTGCCTTTACATCTCCAGCATACCAGGCATTCACCAGACAGTCCTTTAACTGGCTCAGATTTGACAGAAAAGGACTTTGCTCCCGAATCTGTTTTTCTAACGTCCCATACATTCTCAATGGGTTTTAGATCCAGGCTTTGTGGTGGCCAGGGAAGATGGTGGAAGTCACTGTCATGCACGCTGAACCACTGATGAACACATCTTGTTCGATGGACAGTAGCATAGTCATCCATGAAACAGCCATCACCTTCTAAATAAAAAGTCAACATTGCAGGATGAACTTCATCACCAACAACATTCAGATAATCCTTGGAGGACACCTGACCTTCCAGCAATATCAGGGGACCCATTCTGTACCAACAGAACATGTCCCACACCATATCACTGCCTCAGAACCTTGAGTTGTGTTTACAAGGCAAGCTGGTCTATTGCTTCACGGGGCTCCTGCCAAACTCTCTGCCTACCATCAATACAGAACAAGCTATACTGTGCTTGTTGAACCACGTGACTTTTTTCCAGTGACCAGTCACGGTATTCCTGACACCATTGTAGATGAACTTTGCCCCACACCATGACACTGCCTTCAGAACCTTGAGTTGTGTTTACAAGGCAAGCTGGGTCTATTGCTTCATGGGGCTACCACCAAACTCTCTGCCTACCATCGGTACAGAACAAGGTGTATCATGACTTGTCAGACCACACGACTTTTTTCCAGTGTCCAGTCATGGTATTCCTGACTTTCGATTTCTTTGCAGAAATCAGTGGTTTCCGTATAGGGATGTGACTGCTAATACCGATTCTCTTCAGTTATTTGTGCTTAGTCCACTGAGATATGGGTCGGGAACAGTCTTCATTGACCGCTTCGGTCAATTGCTGCACACAGGAAGTCTGTTTCTCTATACAAGCCTTCTCAGTCAATGGTGATCTCATCTTTGATAGATTGTCATCGTGCCACACTTATGCCTCTTAGACGAGTAATGTGGGTTATTTTTCCACTGATTAAAAATCCAAGATATCTCACCTTTTGAGAAACCAGTCAGCTCTGCTGATTTTAAAATCGTCGCTCCAGCCAGACGGGTACCCACAATAAGCCCTTTATCGAACCCCAAAAGTTACTTTGCTTTTCCCATTGTGATCTACACTACTGACAATTATTGATGAGCAGCAGTCTTAAATAGTTGCCTAGATCACATGGTGATGTATGTGACCACGTATTTTGCATATACATTGCGCAAGTGATGTTTTCGTGCATCTGCATAAAGGTTTCTAATTCAGTGACTGGTGTGTGTGTGTGTATATAGTGTCCTAATGTTCTCACATAGTGTCACTTCACTGAAAATGGAGCGCTCCCTTGCTTTGAAAAGCTTTTCAGTTTTCTCCTAAAAACTTTTAACATGCAAATAGTTTGAAGGATAAACTTAAAAAGTTTATTGCTCAACAACAGAGAATTTTAAGTTATTTTAATTAATTTCTGAGCAAGAAGTCTTTTTAATTGTGTACTTTCCCAATCATTGCTAAAACCATAGGATCATTGTTACTTTGTCATCTAGCCCATTGTATATAAAAAAATGCCACTCAGAGGTAAAACAACCAAACCCAATAGCTGATTATAATTATATATGCTGTCAACTGGAAAAAGAATTGGGGGGTGGGGGGGATACTATCAAGAATCACAATTAAGACAGAAAAATGTAAGAGAGGTGGGTGCAAGAGACTGGATTTCTAATGCAGTATAACATTTCATTCTCTGTTTTACAGGTTCATATGAAATTTCTTGAAAAAATATATGAAATATAAATAAGTTTAATAATTTTTCCTTTGTTACCCTTACTAACATTCTGTAAGGGGGCATCCCCCCCTACACACAGAGATCCAAAGTGTTTCTATGAAGGCAGTTATGTTAATAATTTGTATTTTCAGTTATTCGTGTTGTATCGATGTACATTTTAGAAAAAGATACTTGCTCATATTTTCCATCTTATATATTTTGTTTATGTTTACAGGAAAGTGCATTGCAAGTCAGTCAAAATCTACATTCTTTTGCATCAGTGCTTCATCATTAACATCAAAATGGGTAGGTTTATATGGTTAAGTCACTTATTTTCTCAATTTTATTGTATATTTTTTTATGAGGACTAATTAGTTTGATTTCATACATGGCTAAAAACATTGGTTTGTAAAAGAAATACATCTTTTAATTTGTATTTCTTTGAGAAAAGTATAATCAAGATTGGAAAAAAAATTTAGGTGTTGATTTGACATTGCCAGAAAATGCCACAATGAAAAGAAAGTAACAGAACACATGGTTATATAATTTTATATATTTCAACAATTAATAAAAACAAAATTGTAGTTATTAGATTCATTTATTTTTGCACACAAGAATCTCAAGTTACATTTAATAGTGGATAAAAGAAAAAGCTTTGAATCTCGGACAATCCTCCTGGAGATTTCTGACCTTTAAATGTCTTTTTTTTATGAGAATATACAGTGCTAGGTATACAGTAACTACTGCTCTGCTAGGCAGACCCTTGCCATTCCCAGGAAAAGTGTCTATTTTAGTAGGTGACTACTTAGGTGTTAAAAATAGAACAAAGAATGACAGTGCATTATTGTAGTATTATTTTTAAAATTTCTGACTGTAGTTTTAAATAAAAACTCCATGGGCAGCACACTTACTATGGATGTCTGACTGAGCCTGTCAGTATGATACACCATTTTAATAGATATGTAAAAGAAGAAAAAAAGACCTCAGCAAAAAGAAAGTGTGAATGTTCTTACCTGGGATTTAAATTCAAGTCCCTTTCATCACTAAAAGTAGAAATTTTTAGAAGTTCTACAAATTCACAGAAGTTTTCTTGTGTTATAAGTTACTAACTGTGAATGAACCTTCCATAGACATATATCTTTGTTTGATTTCTTTATTGGTCAAATTTTCTCTTTCTAAAATGTTTATTTCCATTGAATTTTTTCTATTCAAGAAAGCATCCCATAAGCTGAAAAATGTTTAAAATTTGTTTTCTACACAGTCATTTTTTTTTACTTTGATCCTGTCACAGATATTTGATAAAAATTTCATTTGTGTTACTAAAGAATGCATTTTTGTTTATTTTCTCTCACCATTTTCACCCAACAACTTCAGAATGCTTTTACTAAACTTTAAATTCCAATTATAAATAAGAATTCTCCACAGGTAGTCAACTTAAAAAGGATTTCTTACAAGTCTGTCACTTTAATATTACTTTTGGATAGATATGATCGACAATACAACTGTCCATGGCATATTTGGGATTTGAACTTTAAACACTTTCCTTTGTAGCTAATGGAACATATTAAAGAGAGTGTCAAAACAGTGACAGATCATAATTATATTTCATGAAAATCAGTGTACAATACTAACAGCTAACAATAACTATTGATATATATCCAATAGTTACATTTTGCATAAAAGTTATATAATCCAAGCAATAAAAATGGGGGGGGGGGTGTAGAAAATATCATTTGCCTTACGATTTCTACTCATCTACTAGGCAGTATTGATGCTATTGCAGATAGCAAAAAATCTTCACACTGTCTTACTTTAAATTTGTATAAATGAGGCTATACTGTGTGCTCTTGATAGGATTTTCTCATTATATAACCTATCAAGAGCACACAGTAAGCAGTAACTGAAATTAATTTACTTGATATTTATAATAAATAATCTTATTTGCCTGATATGATGAGTCAATGCTATAATATGCTGATGAGTCAGTTCTGATATGAATGTTGGTGCTATAGTAGTTTTTAAAACTGACCTGCTCTTGAGAACCTTTAGAGTTTCATTCTTGAATAAGATGTAGATAATTTTTAAATTCTGTTTTTAGTGTTTATTTTGTACAAGAAACCCTGATCAACTGTTGAAACTTACAAGTTATCTGTGTCAGGAAATTGTAACAGCTTAAAAAAGAACTCAGTCAGAGAGATTGTTGTTCCAAAATCTTTTTTTGTATTGCAGTTCTATAATTTTTATTTTTATCAAAAAGTATAACAGTAGGGACTTGTTGGTAGAGTGTCCAAAAGAAAGAATATCTTGTGGTGAGTTGATGTTTGACATTTAAAATGATGTCAGTTTGAGTTCTGTGATTATTACATTACTATTAAAAGGTTCTGAATCTATTCACTTTCAATCTTATTTTTGCAGAATATGAACTTAATAATGATTCCTGTTTTAATACCATTAGAAAAATGTGGTAGAATCAGAATCTAGGAAAATCAAAAAGAAGCAGTAAATGAAATAAAAAAAAACTAATATTCTTGTATGTAGAAGATGAATTCAACATTTTTGTGTCAGATACAAAGAAATGGTAACCCTCTTAGTTCATAATTTTCTCATTTGAAACAAATTAGTAATTCCAACTATGTTTTAGTGAATGTAAGGCATTGAAAAAAATATTAAGCTTAGCATTAATTAATGCAAAAGAAAAAAAGCGATATTGATAATAAATTACTAAAGCAAAAAGCTTTTGTCATTTAAATAATTGCCATAGAATGACATCAATGTAAATGTCTCAGAATTTTTTTCTGAAATCTAATACAAACTGATAACTCTTTGATTCAAATACATTCTGATTGTCATTGAGGATCTGTTACCCTATTGATACATACAGTATATAACATTTCATTCTTACCAAATGTCTATATAATAAAAGTTGGGTGCCTGTCAAGTGCATGCCTGGTTGGCCCTGTTATTACAAAGTTGAAATGCTACCTAACATCTATCAAGTGCCTAGAATATTTCCTATTAGATATTAACATTCCAGCTGCTATTATTCTTAGAAACATTCTGCCCTGCTGTTACAGATAACAGAGACTTGTGTGCAGCATAAGGTAAGGAGTCTGTTAGAGATTCAGTTTTCAGCTTTTGCATTCCATTCCTTTATCTTTTAAAGTAATATCATTCCTGACTCTTATTCTATTTTGATGGTTTCTGCAGATAAAAACTGCATGCAATATTATCTTATTAAATAAATACTTGATGTTCACCAGTGATCTTAATCATAACCTATGGAAAAATAACAGTTGTGGAATGATTTTGCTCTTTTGATGTAAATTTTTGTTGTGTAAATTTAAAATGGTTTAATGGTGCAAAATTGTTCTGTACCAATACTCTGTAACCGCTTTCAAGATCCTAGAGGTCTCCATCATCCCTCAATGGGAGCAGAGGTGGCTTAGTCGGTAGCATACTAGGCTCGTAATCTGCAATTCCCAGGTTCAAGTCCCAGCTGGGTCAGCATTGAGATTTATCTTTACTAAACTGCCTACAGTCAATAGGGGACACCAATGGGCTTGAAAAGTCCACCATCCATCGAATGGGACATTAAGCTGTCACCCTGTATGTGAGTGAGCCATACTCTGTGCACATTAAAGAACACGCTGGATGGCCTTGATGGGAGGTTACCATCTGTCTGCCAACAGCTGTTCCAGTGGGTCCCCTCCCCCAACCTCCTCTGAGCCTTTGGGGTCCTTGTGACCTGGCCATTCAGCCCATTGTATGCAAAAAAGTGCTCAGAGGTAAAACAACCCTACTTCAATGCCATTTAACCAAGATTTTCATCCTTCCAATCCTCTTCAATATAATTACTAACACTATCATCATATAAAGTTTTATTTTCCTTAGGAATGATTACATTTACAAATTTTCTGTTTCACTCCTTTGGGTCTATAGATAGTCAAAATCTGAACCAATAAGGTTTCAGCATTAAATACTCATGTGGGTTTGTGTATCCATTACCAAAATAGTGTTGAAATATGCAACAGCAAATTGTGTATTATCAAAACTAGGAAACTATTTGGTTGTTTTTGCTAAGAAACAATAAATTTCACTATAATACTGCCAGTAGCAGCATCGTATAAAGTTTTACTTTTACCCTAAATACTATTCCTTACTGCACTAACTTAAAAATACATTGTTTTGATTTTTTTAAAGTGTAGAGTAGCTGAAATATACAGTGCAACAAGCTTTACACACTGCCAGGCAAATTCAGAGAGTGTAAATTCTTTGGTCTTAACACCCCCCCCCCCCCTTTTTTTTTTTCTTATAGGCTTTAATATTACATTTTGTAAATTTGCTATTTGCAGCAGTCTTCAGAAAGATAACCTGCAGTTGATGAGAGCTTACTGTACCTCATTATCTTTAATCGTTAGCAACCCAAAAAATTTTGTAATGTAACCCAGTAGCGTCCAAGAGACAGGAAAATTCAAGTATATTTGGCAAGTTGCTTAGAAAAAGGTTTGTTTTTTATGTCAAAATATAATTTTTCAACTTATTTATTTGCACATTTATTAAATTTCACAATGTGTCTGATAGACACCACTGGGTTTGCTGAGGGTTAAATATATAGTATTTAAGATAAAATTATTTATTCATTCATGAAAGTATAAATTCTGTTATCTACCAATTGTAAAATGTCAAAATTTCTTACCTTTTACCTAAATAGTCTTACTTTTTCTTGTAGGTAGGAGAAGGAGAGAAATTGGTTAGGGCATTGTTTGCTGTAGCCCGTTGTTATCAACCTGCTGTAATATTTATTGATGAAATTGATTCACTTCTAACCCAGAGATCTGATACAGAGCATGAATCATCAAGGAGGATCAAAACTGAGTTCTTAGTCCAACTTGTAAGTTTCTTTATCATTACTTTGATGAAAATCAAATTTAGTACTACTCTAAATTGGTCTCAACATTCAAGGTGTTGTAAGATCATGGTGAAATTAGCTCCAATGAGGGGCTCCCTACACTAGAAATTGGTCTACATTTATGCTTTTATGATTTTCGTATGTGATAAACTAAATTTCAGTTAGCGATGTGTGACTTTTTGAATTAATTGCTGATAGCTAGGGGGAAGCAATCCCTGATAACAGCCTGAGAATGGACTGTAATCCCATTTCTGCATTGAAAAAAATATATATATTTTTAGTTTCAATAGTTCTGTTTTGATAATTTTTTAAGAAAGGTTTTAATGCATGCCGTCCCATGGCTGAGTGGTTAGCATGCTTGGCTGCTGATCTAAGGGACCTGGGTTCAAGCCCCGGGTAAGGCATGATTGTGTGTGTTGTTTTTCTGCTGAGGTCCTGCCATCCTCTCAGACCTTCTACTATGGCATATAAATTGACAGGCTCCTGTCAGACCTCTGTGGCAAGCAGCTGCTTGAGGGGGTATTTATTTTTATTTATTTTAATGCATGATTATGCTGTTCATAGGGAAGTGAGCTAAAAAAGTATATATAAACAAGTTACAATTGTTTTATAATTTTTTAAATAATTTTTCTCCATTTTTTAAAAATTAATTATTTGGTTATTTTTTTAAATATGATATCCATATTGAAAAAAAAAATTAAAAAAAAATGGGACTTATGACACAAAATTAATCAGTAGCATTATGAAAAGAACTCATATTTACATCAGTAAAATTAACTTCTGGAAAAAATATCCATGGATTTGTGTTTTCTAAAAACTTTTTTTTTCTCTTAAAATTTATGTTTGTATAATAATTCTTTATAGACAGATTAATAAAGCTATCTTATGAAATTTATAGTAGATAATGATTTTTTGAATATATAAATGTTATTAAATATAATTTGATAATAAATATATTATTTATAAATATATTTATGACATCAATAATTATTTATACCACCGATTCCATTTTCTTATTGCTACATCACTCCAAGATGCAGTCACAGCCATTATCACTGCGCAAAGTTGTGGATTCCAATGTCAAGCAAATAGACTTATCTATAGAAAATAGGAAAAGTATCACTAATTCAGTGGAAATAATGATTCACGTGTCTCTCATATCAGTCACTTATGTATACTGAGAGTAAATAAAGAGTTAATATATGAATATCTCATAAAGTCATTTTTATTAACCCTTAAAGTGCCACAAGTTACTCTATTTCTGGAACCAAATGCAAAGTCATATCCATTGTGGTTTAGACATATGAATTCACAGCAATTCCATTGTGATTTCCCAGGATAACATGCTCTAAGTGATTTTTTTTTTCCATAGAAATCAGCCATTTTAAAAGTTATTTTTTTATCAATACTAAACAGTTATGAACTAAATTTGATAATTAATATAAACCAGATGATTTAGTTATCCAATAAAGTTTCAGAAAAATGGTGACACCCGAGCTTTTTAATTGTTCTGAACTTATTTCAATGTTCACAAGCTAAAGTTTCGTAGAAAGTGTTCTTTGAAATCTTGCCATTCAATGTTTTCTAGATCTTTTGAAATTCCCTCAAAAATAACTTGTATGATTAGAAGTAAATGTCGATACCATAAGAGAAAAGGCACAATATAGTGATTAACCCTTCAGTGTCCACATCATCTGTATACGTTAGCAAAATCTGAAATGAGGAGGCAAGACATATGTATACGTTTTTAGAACAACAACAAAAAACAAATAAATAAATTGCTGTTGTAATTTATATATATATATATCTTATAAAAATATATAATTCAGGCTTCAAAATGAATATTTTGATTTTAAATTTGATGCACATTTTATTAAACTACAATATAAGTAATTTGATAATGCCATCTGATTGCCATTTCTTAGAAGCACTAAATGGTATTACCGATTTGCTTGTTAACATTCCTATTTGCTGAAACATCCTTCTGATTTAAGCTTACAGTTTGATTTAAACTATTATCAACCAATTTTTCTTTAAATCTTTTAAAATCTCCTAAAAATTGCAAAAAACTGCTATTTTTAAAAACAGAGTTTGAAAATAATTACAAAGTACGTACCGCCATTTTTTTTTCTGTCATAAACCTATTTCAGTATTCTCAAAATTATTTTTATCATTTTTCTCAGCATTCTATGCATTTTTCCTGCTCTTAAAATTGAAACTAGAAGTCAACGATATGCAAAGTAGAAGTATCGCTTCCAGTCAAGTAGGATGCTGAAACTGGCAATGCCTATAAATAAAGTTGGTCTCTACACATTGGAAACTAGTCACAGAAAAGTAATCATGGGTAAAGGTAGCAAAGTGATCAGTTTGACCATGTGTAGTAGTAGTGTATGATAGTAGATAGTAAGTGTGAGGAAGGCTGGTTGTTCAATGCAACTGCTGGGATTTCCAAGGCAAACTGTTGAACATGTATACCAAGACTACGTGAAATACGGCAAAACTTTCAACCAGCAGGAGCAATGTGGACGTACATATGCAAGATGTGACTCTCAAGATGAGTACAGACTGTCCTGCATTGTTACAAGAAATTGCATTGCCACCATGGAGCAGATACTCTTGGAATGGAATGAGGGCAGATCCACAAGCTTATGCACAAAAGACTATCCATCATACCATGGAAAAAATAGGCTATGGCAGTCGATGTCCAAACTGTGTTCCCTTGTTGATTGCAAAGGCCTATCACAACTGGAGTGCAGAAGACTGGAAACACGTCATCTGGTCTGACAAATCATGGTTTCAACTCTATCACGCTGATGGGATTGTTCTTGTATGGCATAAACCATATGAAGTGATGGACCCAACTTGCCAAGTTGGGATCATGCAGGCAGATGGAGTGGTGTAACAGTCTGTGGTGTATTTACATGGGCTTTCTTGGGGCCCTTCTCATACCTGTCAAGACACAGCACAAGGTATGTGAACATTCTTGCCGACCATCTACACCCATTCGTAACAATTCTCTTTCTGCACCATGATGCCATCTTTTAACAGGACAATGCTACGCTGCATACTTCCCCAAGTGGTGACCAGTTGGCTCCAGGAGCATTCAAGTGAGTTTACCACACTCAAATGGCTCCCTCAATCTCCGGACTTCTACCCCATTGAAAATTTGTGGGACAAATTGGAAAGATCTGTTCAAGCCCACCAATTCCCACTGACAACTGTGAATGCTCTACGACAGGTGATGAATGTGAAATGAAGTGAAAAATGGGCTGTAATACCACCTCCATGTTTTCAATACCTCATTGAGTCCTTACCAAGACATCTGGCTGTTGTTGTGAGGGCAAAAGATGGAGCAACAGGTTATTAGGTAGGTGTATATAACAATTTGTCCATTCACTGTACATTGAACAAACATTACGCTGCTCAAAGGCAAAATGTGGAGTCTGTTTCAAGGAAGTATAGTAGTGAACTACTGAGAAATACACTTATAGATGATTTAAAACTTGCAGCAGAAGTCCATGTGTGCACTTTATATGACAAAAACTATGGACCTATAGCAGATGTAATCCAACATTCTATTGGTCAAGAATATGAGCAAAAACTGAAAAGGGAATTTCAACTTTAGGAGTAATGTTTGTTAGTAAAACAATGTTATGTGAAAAGGGCTATGACAAAATGTGAGATGTAAAACTGGAAATTTCTAAAGCTATTGAAGGTCGAATTTTTAACTGGATTGAAAGGAAAGCATCATTTGGAGATGAAGGTAAAAAGAATACATAAAAGAGACATTATTGGAGTTGTTTCAATAGATAAATTATTTGGTCCTGGGTGGTAATATAGTGGTTTGAATTCATAGATGAGCTAACATCCATAAAGATCAGGGGATCTTATTAGGTGATAACATTCCTAAAAATATTACTTTCATCAACCCATTATCTTTTTAGCTAAAATATGATGAGGAATAAAAATCATTGTTAAATACGAAATACTTTTTGTATCTGGTGACAGTTTAAAAGTTAACGAATAGGAAGTTAAATCTGAGGCTCTTTTATTCCTTTGAGAGTTTTTCATATGCACTGTGTATAGTGTATTGAAACATTCAGAGCAAGCATGTGAACTAATGTCAAGCAAAATATGATTTGCAGCTATTATAAATGATAATGTTCTTACAGGATGGTGCTACAACTTCAAATGATGAAAGATTACTAATTGTGGGAGCAACCAACAGGTAAAACTTTTAAATTTGGTTATTTTTTCCATTATTTTTATTTATATGTAAAAGCAATAAACTGAATACCTTTATTACAGAAAATTGACAGCAGACATTATTATAATTGTTATAAATCAACTGTTCCTTTTTAGGTAAAGTATTTTTTACCCACTATGACTTAATGCCATTTTAAATTGTTTTTAGTGTCAAGCTTACATATTTCTTTAAATCATAATATTAGGTAAATTAGGAGCCTTTCACATTAATATTGTTTTATGAAAAGTGTTCACCTTTTTTTATTTAGCATGAACTCTTTTTATAGTTTACATGAAAATGTACTTTGTTCAAAGAAGACCTATGCACCAGTTTGGCATAGACTTCCAATAATTATGGATTATTCCAATTCTATGTCATATCCTTAGACTAGTGATCCATGTAATTGGCTAGGCCTTGCAGTGTGATAGTTTCATTCCATTTGTTCTGATTCCCATTGTTCTGATCGTTGGTAACTTTTTGACGAGAATGTTTTTTTTTTTTGTTATTTTGGGCTCTCTGCTTTTATGGATATTGTTACAAGATACATATATCAGTTGTTCAGTAACGACTCTTTATTCATATGTATTATTATAGAAAATTTATATTTTGGGTAAATACTATTTTGAGAAATATAGATTTTTGCCTAGGCATTTTTTTTTAATTTGATCTAGAGCAAAAATTTCCAAATATCTTAGCCATGGAGTCATATAAGAACTAGACTACCTTCATAGGCTGGATACAATTGAAAACAAAGCTATTTTCAGCAGTTTTTCCTCATTAGCTAATGTTCACATGCAGTAACCAACAAATTGCAGATAAACTACTTCTCTTTTGTGCTATATAAAAAGCTTTAAGCTCTGTGGATGATTATTACCTAATAAAAAGTGTAGGATATGCTGAATAACATTAATAATGCTTTTAAAGCTTTAAAATATGTTTATTACATTGACACTAGATATATGTAATAACCACCCAAAAATGGATGCTGAAAATGTTAATAGTTTTCCTAATGATGACTCATACATGTGTCATTCGATATAATTTTTATAGCCCAAATAAAGTCTGGGAACTTTGACATACTTTGGAGGAGCAATGGAAATTACTACCCATAATTGATATAACTTTTGTGTCAAGTAGATAATAAGTCATTAATCACTGAATGCTTTTACCATTCTTCCCGGGGGGGGGGGGGGGGGGGGTCAGTCGGTACTGTGCCAGGTTCGTTCGTAATCTGCAGTTCCCAGGTTCGAGTCCCAGCAGGGTCAGCATTGAGATTTATCTCCACAAAACTCCCTGCCCTGCCCACGGTCAGTAGGGAACACCGATGGGCTTGAAAAGACTGCTGTCTGTCAGATAGGACATTAAGTCGTGGCCCTGTGTGCAGGAAAGCTATACTATGTACACATTAAAACACACTGGAGGGCCTTAATGGGAGGCTATCATCTGTCTCTCAATAGCTGTTCCAGTGAGTCCCCTCCCCCAACCTTCTCTGAGCCTTTAGGGTCCTTGTGACCTGGCCATTTAGCCCATGGTGTGCAAAAAAGTGCCGCTCAGAGGTAAAACAACCCAATCCATTCTTCCCTTAATGATGTATGATATAAATCTGTGTTGTTTATCATGACTGATAGTGACATGATTGTAACATACATGTCTGAAAACAATTCTTAGTTTGGTAGGCTGCACTGCATTAGAAGAGATGTTGGAAACCATAGTTGTGTTAAAATCTGAAGATGTTGATGCTCTCTCGGGTTATGTATTTTATGAGCTTTTGTCAGTAGAAGACATACAGCTGGCCCTAGGTTTATGACACATAGTCATTGTCTTTAATTTCAATTTTCAGTGGTATAAGAAGGGGCAGGGATAGCATACCAGGTTCATAATCTGCAGTTCCCAGGTTTGAGTCCCAGCTGGGCCAGCATTGAGATTTCTTTCTGCAAATCAACCCCCCCCCCCCCCCTTGTCCTCAGTTGGTTGGGGGCACCTATGAGCTAGGAAAGGCTGTTATCATTGGATGGGATGTTAAGCCATGATCAAGTGTGTGGAGAGAGTTCCTTGTGCATGTTAACGAACACTTTAGATGACTTTCATGGGAGGTTTCCATCTGTCAACCAACAGCTGTCCAATGGATTCCCTTCCCCCAATCTTTTCTGAGCCTTTGGGGGTTTTTGTGACCTGACCACTCAGAGGTAAACAACCCAACCCAGTAGTATAAGATGACTTTCAACCCAAGAATGCCAAAGCAGACAATTCCTATTAATAGTTCACCTTTCTTTTCCAGTATGTATTGCAGATTTTATGTTGTGATGTGCAGCAAGTATGATTTAAAAAAATTTAACATTTACTTTAAAGTAAATAGAAACTAAAAGAGAAAATGGGTTGGGTTGTTTTACCTCAACGGCACTTTTTTGCACATAATGGGCTAAATGGCCAGGTCACAAAGACCCCGAAGGCTCAAAGAAGGTTGGGGGAGGGAACCCAGTAGACAGCTGTTGGGAGACAGATGGTAGCTTTCCATCAAGGCCATTCAGCTTGTTCTTTGATGTGCACTGGGTATTGTAAAATACTGTGGCCTTGTGTTCTCCTGCACACAGTAAAAGCTGTGGCCCTGTGTTCTCCTGCACACAGGGCCACAGCTTAATGCCCCATCCTACAGGCAGCGGCTTTTCCAAACCCATCAGTGTCCCCTACTGACTGTGGGCAGGGCTGGGAATTTTGTGATGATAAATCTCAATGCTGGCCCAGCTGGGACTCAAAACTGGGGAGTTCAGATTAAGAGCCTGGCACACTCCAACTGAGCCACCCCCAAAAAAGGGAAACTGAGACGCTTTTACAGTACACTTGTGGCAAAGAGGCAATCCTGGCATGTTTTAGGGAGACGTGTGTTCGAATCCTGCATGTTGGCAAAACTTTTTTCCACAATGATATTTATGGTTATATTATGTTTAATATTTATGATTTGATTCTGGGCCGGGGTAGGTTGTAAACTATTATGGTAGTTATATTTAACATGCTTGTATATTTGATTAATTTAATGATAATTGTAATATAATTACTAATTGATTTGAATGCAGTTTAGAAGTTCCAATAACAAGAACTCGTATAATTAATTAATAATCATACAATACCATTCCATGGCTTGGTGATTAGCATGCTTTGCTAAAGACACCTGGGTTCGAGCCCTGGGTAATGCATGAATGTTTGTGTTGTCTTTCTGGTGAGGTCTTACCATCCTCACAGACCTACTATGGTGTATTAAATTGATAAGCTCTTGTCAGACCTCTGTGGCAAGCAGCTGCTTGAGGGGGGTATTTTTTAATCATACAATTAAGCTTTAATATTAGTTTTAAACATTTATGCATCTCTCCATTTTTAAGGACTGATATATCACCAATTATTTTGTACGCACTAATTATTAATACATACTACAATAACTTAGTCAAGCTTCTGCTTTTGAATTGTTTATATGTGATAGACTTTAATGTAGAATTTCTATGATAATAAACTTCAACTTGACAGGACAGAATAATCAAACCATTTTTACATAGGGTACTGATTTTTTGAACCACTGTGCACTGCCAGGAACTCAGCTGAAGAGATTTCAACTCAACTGCTTGGTTTTCAACATCTCTTCTAATGCAGTGCAGCACACTAACCTAAGAACTGACTTTGGATGCATACATTTTAAGAACTGACTTTGGATACATATTTTACAAATCATGTCACTATTAGCTATTATAGCCAACTTGGACTTTCATACATCACAAATGAAGAATGGTAGCAGCATTGAGCAATTAATGGTATGTCATATTAACTGGCACAATATGACTGTTATACCAATATGGCATGGTCTGCATGAATCTCTCTGCAAAATTCCCCTCCCTGCCCACAGTCAGTAGGGGACACCGATGGGCTTGGAAAGGCCGCCATCCATCGGATGGGACATTAAGCCGTGGCCCCATGATGGGAGAGCCATACTCTCTGCACGTTAAAACACGCTGGATGGTCTTGATGGGAGGCTACCATCTGTCTCCCAACAGCTGTTCCAGTGGGTTCCCTCCCCCAACCTTCTCTGAGCCTTCAGGGTCCATGTGACCTGGCCATTTAGCCCACGGTGTGCAAAAAAGTGCTGCTCAGAGGTAAAACAACCCAACCCAACTCTGTATGAATCACTGTGCAGCAAACTGTATAGCAACATTTTAAGTGCCCAGTTTTGTAGCTGTTATTACATATATTTAACGAAAAGCCCAGTGTTAATGTGACATAGTTTAAGCTCGTATCACTGTGTCTTAACTCTTAATTTTGAAACTTGAATTTGTTACTAAAATAGTTTTTAAATTTTTTTATTCGTGTTGCCTTGTGTTATGTCCAAATTAGCTAATAACAGTTAATGTAGCCAAACACATGAAATATATTTTTTGAAAAAGACTTTTTAATAATTTAAAGTATAAAAGTGAAAAGAGATAACATTCTGCAAGAGACTATGCCATATTTTAATATCCTTGGTTTACAGGGTATGCCTGGCATCATAACTGCTAGACCACCAAGGAACTGACCTTGATTCTGACCCTGATTCTTCAACAAAGTGACTTTTAAGCATTCCTGTTGATTCACCAGTGGTGCCATCTATTATCAGAAGTTGGGCAGCCAAGCCACATTTTGATAGTAGTAATATTTGTCACTCACACTCACAGCGTTATATAAACAATTCAGTAATAAATTATCACAGAAAAATGTTGTGTAGAGAAGAGGTTATGATGTCCAGCTTGCTCCTGGGAGACCTGGGTTTGAATCCCAGTCAGGACAACCAATTTTTTTTCAGCTTATTATTTCAAGTGTTTCTTGTCTACAGGATATTTTCCTGTGTAGAAATTGTATTTTGTTGTAAATTTTATATTATTATAGTTAAATTATTATTGTTATAGGCCACAAGAACTAGATGAAGCAGCTCGTAGACGATTAGTGAAGCGTTTATACATTCCCCTACCAGAGTCACATGCTCGAAGGCAGATTGTTAAAACATTATTGTACAGCCATAGCCATAATCTGACTGAAAGTGACCTTGATGTAGTTTGTGAGAAAACTGAAGGTAAGATTGGAATGTTAAATATGTAACCCTTACAGTGTCAGGCTTGAAAAATTGAATTGTACTTGGTGGCCATGCTTTTTCTCTTGCTATGCTCAGTCAAAAAAAAAGAGTGAAATTTAGAACCTTTTTTTATCAAATAACTAGTGAAAGGAAGGAGGGCTACATATATATATATATTGGGGAACAAGGTGTCTGCCCCCTCCTTAAAAATGCTAGTAACTGGAACAGAGTTGAAAAAATATTAGTCAACATATTTATTATCCATATTTTTCTTGAAATTTGCTAAAAATCACTTAAATGGAGGGAAAATTTTACACTGAAACCCCCAATTAATTCTAGATTTTACGAAAATAGAATATTTAACAAAAATGCGAAATGTATTATAATTGGACTTCTTTTGAGTGATACAGTGAAAAGGGATCTGGCAATGCAAAATTAAAAAAAAAAAAGAAAAATCTAAGGACAAAAACAATTATGGTACATATGAATAGAATGGAAATTTCTAATTAATAGGAAGAACACATTTTAAATAAATAATTATTCGAAAAAAATTGCCAATGGTACGGGATCCTAACCTGCGACTCTCCAGATACATACCAAAGTGCTCTACCAGCTACACCAAGCATCAGATGATAATTTGCTTCCAGAATGCGACTTTCATATATTATGCTAAATGCGGCAGACCTAGTGCCATCTATAATCAGTGAAGGCAACTAATTTTCCATTTGTTGCTAAAGAATCAGATGTTAATGAGAAAGTCACTCATGCTTAAGCATTATTAATGAAAAATTAAACCATAGTAAATACACAGATTACCTGTAGATATAGAATTCAATAAATAATTATTTGGAAAAACTAATTGCTGGCAGTGTGAAATCTGAACTCGCAACTTGTCAGATACATGCCAAGCGTTCTACCAGGTAAACCAACCATCAGACGATAATTTGCTTCCAGAATATTACCTTTATACCTTATACTGAATGTGACTGAAAATTCTCAGCTGTGTTCAGTCGAAAAAAAAGTGAAATTTAGAACTTTTTTTACCAAATAACTAGTGAAAGGAAAGAAGGCTATATATATATATACAGGGTGATTCAGCTAAGCGTGTACAAACTTCTGGGAGTGGTAGGTTGCACAAAGACGAATCAGAATCATATAGCAATGCAGGGTCGGTAACGGCATCAACATGTTCTAGTGTACAGAGAGGATGTGAATGAAAGAGCAGCATGTAAGTGAACAAAATGCTTTTTATTAATCACAATAGGTACATTTGCGAAATGCACAGAGGTCACAGAAGGTATTCGAAGTTGCGACCATGAGCTGTAATACAGGCCTGACATCATCGGCGCATGGAATCACGTACATTCTGGAAGATTCCTGGCGTGTCTTGGACTTCCGAGGCAGCTATGGAGATGCGTGCGACAAGGTCCTCAGCACTTTCAACAGGGGTGTCGAACACCAGTCCTTTGATGTAACCCCAGAAGAAGTAATCAAGGCATGATAGATCCGGCGATCTTGCAGGTCAATGAACGGGACCACCACACCCGATCCACTATTGTTCAAATGTCACGTTTAAGTGTTGACGAACTTCATGGCTGAAATGGGTCGGGGCCCCATCGTGCTGGAACCACATTGCATGGCGCAGTGATTGAGGGACCTGTTGTTCATCCAAAAGTTCTGGCAAGACGTCCTCCAGAAATATCCAGTAACTCCTTCCGTCCAGACGAGCAGGCATGAGATATGGGACTATTAAGTGGTTCCCGACAATGCCGAACCAAACATTTACAGCAAAATGGTTTTGTGCTGCACGTGTTCATGTAGCATGGGGGTTCTCCACCGCCCATGCATGCACGTTATGTGCATTGAAGCTACCTTCCTGTGTAAAGCATGCCTGTCTGTGAACAGCACAGAAGCAGGAAATTGGGGTTCTGTCACACTCTTCTGCAGGTACCATTGCGCAAATGCATGCGCTGTGGGTAATCCTCAGGCTTCAGTGTCTGGACACGCTGCACATGATATGGATGCAATTGGTTATCGTGCATAATCCTCCATACGGTGGATTGGGAAAGACTGACCTGGTGGGCGATGCTCGAATACTGGCACTTGGAGTGGCTTCTGTATGATGTAACACATTCTTCTCCATGTCAGGGGTCTGTGCCCATCATTCCTGACTCCTGGCAGGTCTCTGGAAGGAACCAGTTTCACATAACCTCTGATGCAGCCGTGTAAACATCTGGTTGTTGGGAGTACGCCTCATCGGGTACTGTTTCTGGTACACACGCACAGCGGCTCGCCTGTTGCAGTCCACAGCCCCGTATGCGAGATATATCAAGCCAACTCCACGTTTGTGTAATTGGCCATCGTACTACCTCTGCAGGCGGTTCGCGAATGACGGTTACCTGCGAGGACGTTGTGCAGTCCCGCCGCCCTACAATGCCATATACCGCATGAATATGACGTTACCGACCCTGCATTGCTATATGATTCCGATTCGTCTTTTTGCAACCTACCCCTCCCAGAAGTTTGTCCACGCTTAACTGAATCACCCTGTATATATTGAAGAACAATGGGTCTGCCCCTTCCTCAAGAATGCTAGTAACTGAAACAGAGTTGAAACAAATATTATTCAGCATATTTATTGCCCATATTTTGAGATAACTTATATTTTGTTTATTGCTAAAGAATTAGATGTTAACGTACAGTTGGCAATGATTTTTTCCAAATAATTATTCATTGAATTTTATAGCTACAGGTAATCTTTATATTTAATATTGGTTGATTTTTCATTAATAATGCTTAAGCATGAGTGACTTCCTCATTAACATCTGATTCTTTAGCAACAAATGGAAAATAAGTTGTCTTCGCTGATTATAGATGGGGCATTCAGCATAAGATATAAAGGTCAGATACTGGAAACAAATTATCGTGTGATGGTTGGTTTAGCTGGTAGGGCGCTCTGGCTATCTGAAGAGTTGTGGATTCAATCCCACACCATCAGCAATAATTTTTTCCATATAATTATTTACTGAATTTTGTGTATACAGGTAATTTGTGTATTTACAATAGAAAATATTTTACTTCAAGCAGAAATATCACTCTCTTCTGTAATTATTTCCTCAGTGATATGGCCTTTGAGGAATGTCTAAACTTTTTGTCAACTGTGTTCAGTCAAACAACAAAGTGAACTTTAGACTTTAGAATTTTTTGCCGAATAATCAATAAAAAAGAGAACATTATATATTGAAGAAAAGAGCATTTAATTGTAGTTATTAAAATAGCAAAAATTAAAAGAAAAAGAAAGGTAGGTAAATTTTTCTTTTTTTTTTATTTGCTAATTTTATGGTATTTTTTTCTGTTTTAACTTCAGTAAAATTTAAAATTTTCAGCTTTTCTAAAGTATTTCTATTATTACTTAAAAGTTTCATTTGTTTCACAGATGAAGAAACAATTTTGCAACTTGTTTTAAAAAAAATAGAAATATTTCAAAGAAGTAAAGTTTATTTTAACCACTGAAATTAAGATTGACCATTCCAAATCAAGTTGCATTTAATACTGTTATGAAAAAGTTAAACTTCACAACAATTGCAAAAATTCATTAGAAAATTTTAATTTCTTAATGCTAGTTTATGAAACTATTCTGAATTTAATTAGAAATAGCTGTAAGTCCTACCTTTAACCTTTCCAATGTCCAGCCTGAAAAACTGATTTCCATCCACAGGCCAAACTATTTTCTCCCTATGCTCAGCTAAAAAAAATTAATTTAGACCTGTTTTGCCAAATAACTACTGAAAGGAATTATGGCATGTTATATTATGTCAAATTAATCAGCATTTTCAGTACCAGTTTTATTTAGTAGGACTTTTTTAGAGTCATGTAGTAAAAGAATGCATCTGGCAACACATAAAAATTTGTTTAAAAAACATTAATAGGTAGAAATGATTATAATGCACATGAATAGAATAATTATTTATTTCTGAATAACAAAAAAATAATAATTTTCATGTTTAAAGTAAACATTTCTTCCATTTTGTAATTTTTTTCTCCGTACCATACTTGTAAAAGTTCAGGCTTGTTGGAGAGTCCAATAAACAAGTCAGCTTTAGAATATTTTTAATAAATAACTAATAATATAAATAATAATAATAATACCCCCTCAAGCAGCTGCTTGCCACAGAGGTCTGACAGGAGCCTGTCAGTTTATATGCTACAGTAGAAGGTCTGAGAGGATGGCAGGACCTCAGCAGAAAAATGACACATACATCCATGCCTTACCCGGGACTCGAACCCAGGTCCCTTAGATCAGTAGCCAAGCGCACTAACCACTCGGCCATGGGGCGGCTAATCAATAGAAATAGGTCATGTTATATACCAAATTAAAGAGAATCTGATTCTAAATTTTATTAAAGTAAAAATTTTGTATTCTACAAATTCTTATAGAAAAGAATAATAATTTTTCTATTGTAGAAATATTAATTTTAATAACACTTTTTACAGTGGTACACCAAAAAATGTACATATTTCATAATTACTTCCAAAATCTTCCATTTTTAAAAGTAGCAGTTTTTGTTAATTATCAGGAGACTTTAAAAAGCCAAAGTGATGTCACATATTCTGAAGAGACTGAAGGCAATTGGTTCAGTGATAGATAAACCTAGACCAGGTTGTCTGAGTAATATCACAGATAAAGATCACACTGTGGATGATCTGGCTAAAGTCAAAGTTAGCTCTCACCGGTCTCTAAGATAGGGGACACCGATGGGCTTGGAAAGGCCGCCGTCCGTCGGATGGGACGTTAAGCCGTGGTCCTGTGTGCGGGAGAGCCATACCCTGTGCACGTTAAAGAACACGCTGGATGGCCTTGACGGGAGACTACCATCTGTCACCCAACAGCTGTTCCAGTGGGTCCCCTCCCCCAACCTTCTCTGAGCCTTCGGGGTCCATGTGACCTGGCCATTTAGCCCATGGTGTGCAAAAAAAGTGCCGCTCAGAGGTAAAACAACCCAACCCGGTCTCTAAGAAAAATTTCACAGGAGGTGGAAATTTGAAATTATCTGTATCTAGAATCATGAGAAGAAAATGATTCCATCATTACAAAATGCAATTTCACAGGAGTTGCATGTGGATGACATGAACCCCAAAGAGCAGTTCTGTGATTGTGTACTAGAAAAACTTCAGGAATGACCATCTCTCTTGGCTGGCATAATCTTCAGTGATGAAGCAACCTTTCTCTTGAATGGGACAGTCAACCACTACAATTGTTGTTACTGGGCTGTACACAACCACACTGATTGAAGATACATACAGAACAATCACAGGGTATCTGTTTGGTTACAACATCATTGGACTTTACTTTTATACCGACACATCACTGGTGACTATTATTTGCAAATGTCATTTTGGTAGCCTACATACCCTTAGCATGTTACTGCAATGTTTTCTTTCAGTAGAATAAGGCACCATCCCACTATTCTATAACTGTTCCAACTTGGTTGGATGAAACACTACCCCACAAATGGATAGGCCACCTCAAAGTCCAGATTTCAGGTGGGACAATATAAAATCTCATGGGTACCAAAATCACCCTTGAAAACTGGATGAATTAAGTGAGACCATCCTCAGTGAATGTCGTAAGATAGCATTCTCAATAATGTGCATTGGTCATGCAGAGATAGAATTGCCATGTGCAAGCAACACAGGTTTGAGTATTTGATGTCTTAGTATGGATTCCACACAGTTGAATAAAGTGAATATAAAAGTTGAATATGTGTACAGTTGAATATTAGTACTTTGCCTATTTATAAAGACTTAAGGGACACCTTGTACATAGCTTCTTCATGCATAATATATGGTATGCTTTAATCTAATTTCTGATTCTAAATGTTTATGATATGTGCAACTAATGAAGATAATAATAAAAAAAATTGTTAATACATTAAGCTACTACCTTATTCAGAGGAACTGTTTTATCTCCTGTAATATTTTATGTTTAGATTGCTGAAAGTGTGTTTTATTCAGGTTATTCTGGAGCTGATATGGCCAATTTATGCAAAGAAGCTGCTTTAGGACCGATAAGAAGCCTAAATTTTGAGGATATAGAGCATATTACCAGTGATCAGGTATTGGGCTTTTATAGTTTGCTATTCTCATTTTATTCTTTGTCATTTGTTTATGTGTGTCAAACAACAAATTGAATTTTATTTTATCATTGTTCTGTAATGGTTAAACTATTTTAAATGCATTGTGTTACTACTTCACTATACTTTTATAGTGGAATGCAACCTTCACATTTAATATGCACAGTGCTACTAAATGCTTTCCATTGAATAATTTAATATGATAGTTCATGGGAAATGGGACTACCCATAAAAAATGTGATGTCTAATAACCCTAAGCGAGACCTGGACAAACTACAGCCCATGGGATCACGAGACTGCCATCTCTTTTTGTGCTGCCTGCCAGCTACTGATGACAAATTAATTAAATTTCTAAAATGGAAAATAATGTATAGAGGACAAGAAGTCCAACTTCGAAATGAATTCTCATTAAGATAATTAATTTTAATAAAATTGTATTGTTTATATTTCAGTTTACATTTTTCTTTTGCTTTAGTCATGCATATGTTATTGATTATGTATTTCTTTGGTGGCCTGACCTTCCACTTCAGTTTCCTGTATGTCCCTTCAGCTAAAAGGTTTGCCCAGGCCTGTCATAAGCTGAGCCTAAGTAAGCAAATGCAAGCTTTTGTGTATAACTTTAAAAATATACCCCCTCAAGCAGTTGCTTGCCACAGAGGTCTGACACGAGTCTGTCAGTTTAATATGCCATAGTAGGTCTGTGAGGATGGCGGGACCTCAGCAGAAAAAATGACACGAATATCCATGCTTTATCTGGAGCTCAAATCTAAGTCCCTTTGTTCAGTAGCCAAGAATGCTAACCAATGGCCGGCTTACCAAAATAATATATGAGAAACAACATAATATTGCAACAAACACATGACCATGAGAAATCATTTTGTGTAGTCTGCAAGAAATACATTCTACCATAATCAACGGCAAACTGTGGCTTACTAATTTGGCTTGACTGGGATGATCTCATATGAGTATGAAGTATAGGGTCATGTTAAGACAAAGCCAATACAAATGAAATTTGTGTTTATGTTCTGCATTAAAAGTATGTAACATTTAAATACTAAAACAGTGTTTAGTTAATACTGCTTAGGGCATGTGTAATATATTATGTTTTGCTTATTATTGCTTAAAATGCAGCCCACCATTTGTTGCTTAAAATAAAATGTATCCTGCCACATATTGAGAACCAACTAATTTAACCCATATGTAATTTTGGCTTGAGACCTCCTTGTGTAGTAAATATGAAAAAAAATTCCAAAAAAAATATGAAATCGTATCTTGCCATAAAAATAATTAAAAGTTTACTCTTAGAAATTTTCAGGTTCCTAGAAAAAGATTTGGTATTAAGTAATTGTTTTTTCATCCAATACACTGAGTGTGTTTTTCTTTGAAAGAGCATTAAATGTGTGTTAAAGGAATAAAAAATAATAAATACCCCTCAAGTAGCTGCTTACCACAGAAGTCTTATAAAGAAATAAAATATTAGGTATAAAAAAAAAGTAGTTTGCAATCTAGACAGTAGACAGAAATTGCTCCTCATCATTACAACTTAGAAATTTTGCTTCAGAATTCAGAGTTAAAAATACTCATATTGCTATATCTCCTTAGTTAATTATTCATGTACTGTATCTCCTTAGTTAATTATTCGTGTACTATATTCCTTAGTTGATGCAAGATATTTGCGCACTTTTACAGTTATTAATAACTGTTTTAACAACTTTGTTATAATTGTGATATATATATTATGGTTTCTATTTCATGTCATGCACAATTATTTTCTTCTGACAGGTGCGCCCAATTGTACTGAGAGATTTTTTAGATGCTTTAAAACAAGTACGAGCAAGTGTGTCTGACAGAGATCTTGAATTGTATTCTGAATGGAATAGTAAATACGGAAGTGGACATTCTACTTAACAACAAATGTTTTTAAAATGATTTGTAGATGTTACATATATTTATTATTTTTATGTAATAAATCTCTATCTGTGTGTTGAGTTTAGATAAAATTGTGTAATTTGTAGCAATATATTACAGTTCAGTGAAAAAAAAAATTCAGAAATAAAACATTGGAATCTAAGATTTATAAAACGAAATGAAACATATAAATTGATCCATAGTAGATACACAGATTACCTGTAGAGATAGACTTCAAACATTAGTTAAAAGCTTTTGAGTAGTGCGCTCTGGCATGAATCTGGATAGTTGCGGGTTCCCGCCGTGTCGGCGATGAATTTTTTTCAGAAGCTTTTAACTAATGTTTGAAACATATAAAATTACTTTTTTTAAAGATATTTGGAAGCAAGTTATATTTTTATGTGTAGCACTTTAAAAAGAATTAGTAGGTTTCTTTAGATTTATATGTATTGTTTTACTATAATAAAACTTTATTATCCATCTCGTTACAAAACTCTGCTGATGCTTACAATATAATGTATTAAATTGGTAGCTTAGTGTTTCAACATCATTGCAGTAAATTATGTGAAATGAGGAAGTTTTAATCTTTTAAAATACTACAGTGTTGGAAGCAGACAATAATAGTCCTCTCCACTGTGCAAGCAGTGGGGACTGTAGCCAATGAGAATCACTTTGTCCACTCTGCAAGAATTGCAGCAAGTTTCCACTCCAGTAACAAAATATTTGTTGTAAAAAAACTTATTGAAAAGGGATTTCCTTTTAAATATTGTTCATAAATTTTAAGGTAGCGAGATGACGATGAAAAAATTGAGTTAGAAAGAAAATACAATGGTGTATAAGGATTTGCTTGGGAATTAAAAAAAATTTGAAGTTAACAAGAAATCCGAGATATAGAGGTTAAAAACAGTTGACTGTATATATTGTTGCGGATCACAAAAATGGATAGCCACTGAGCGTGAGTATTAAAAGCTATATTTCAAAACCAAATTCAATACAAGGTAAATTGTTACAAAGGAAATATGGATGAAGTATCTTATTAACAAATCAACTATTAACATGCACAAGTCATCAATCTTCCTGCGTAGAGCACACAATATCAGCTCTGTGTATTTTACTAAATACTACCTTTTACTTGATTTACCAGGTCACCCGAAGATCTTCACTCGTAAACCAATTCTCGTCCTGTGCTAATAACTTTTCACACACTAGCCGAACAAAAAGACAGTCCGTGTAGACATTCGAAGTTAGCCATAAAAGATCCCACTTTTATCCTTCCGCGTATACACAACACATCAAGTTACTTCTTGATACTTACGCGCACTGTCTCAGAACAGCTCACCGTCCATTTTCGAACTCACGACCGTTCCAACACAACGACCGTTACAATACAAAACGACCGTTAACGCTCCACTCTTCTTCTCCAAATTCTCCCAAAGTTCTTATTCGTTGGCTGAAACTTTTTGCTTTCGGTTGCCAGATTCCTTCTGTCGTAACACTGCCCCCTTCCTAGGTCTTGTTCGTCCCGAACAATTCTGGATTCCAAAGTTTCTTCAGTTCTTCGATGAAACGGGGCCAAACGATCCACGTGAACCACCTTGCACTTTGTAGCTGGACGTCGACGAATGCGATATACCACGTCTGTGTCAAAATGAAAGCGAATCTCATTATGACGTAGATTTCTTTTCTGACTGAAGCCTCGTCCACAAACATAATACGTGTAAGGCCTATAGCCCTTGTGAACACGTTTATGTCTCTGCAGGGAGAAGAATCGACTAAGAGTTTTCGTGCAAAACCTGTAAAAAGTTTTCTTCTTTGTCGAAAGTTTTCTTCTTTGGATTTTTACTTCTATCAAGAGTAACAAGGAATGAAAGTCATTAGTGACATAAAATCTAGGGAGGAGTTTCATCCTCCAGTCTGACCCTTTTGTCAGTTGACTTTCACTTAATTCAGAACTGTCGTGATGAACCTTCAGCCATATTTCACCTGATTCAATTTGATCCCCAAGGTGCTTCACAATTATATCAGCTCCATAATTCTTTTTAGCGCTTCGGTCCATCTCCTCCTTCCATACTCTTGTTAGAACTGCAGCTTCTAATCCGACAACCTTACCTGTTTCTCCTGTATAAGTGAAATCAGTGATGTGTCGGGCTGCTAGCAATATTTTTTCTGTTTTACCTTCACATAGCCAGCTTGCAACATCTTCAGATACTCCTTGTTCTATTAACATGTTACGAAACTTGTTCAAAGCATTGCCGTTATGCAGAACCTTGCAGACACGTGATGCTTCATCTACCCTATTATCCACAATGTTCACCAAACGCAGAAGTTCTCCTCCTAACTCTTCGACGAGCTCTTGCAGTTCCAAGGATCCGTTACCAAGGAAACACTGAACAGCTTCCATCACTTCCAGAGAGTTGTCAACAGAGTTTTCAAGAGGTGAATCCATGTTGCTGATAACAGCTGAACAACTCAAACTCTTCATTCCACGAGCTTGTGATGCTGCAACCATTTTCTTAACTAAATCAACAGCAACATCTTCTGTACTGATGAGATCAATAGCTCCTTTTCCGAATTCAACATCATAAACCAAAGCACACACTCCTTCAGCCAGCTTTTTGGACACAATTGAGCATATCATTAGAGGAACGCTATCTACGGTAGCCGTCAGATCCTTGCAGCGGTAAATCTCCTTATCTGTTGGCACCAGCTCCTCTGTCTGTCCTACGATGCAGCATCCGACGTCTTCCATCATCTGCTCGATTTTATCTTTAGTGTAGTCGACTGTGAAGCCAGGGATGGATTCCAATTTGTCCAGAGTATCTCCCGTCAATTGGAGAGCACGACGGGAGATCATAGGGACCTTGAGACCTAAAGCAGCAAGTGCAGGAGCCAAGACAAGACTCACTTTGTTGCCGACACCTCCTGTGCTGTTTTTATCTACCATCCGATGGCGCCACTCGGGTCTCCAGCAAAACACATGACCCGAGGAGGTCATATTTGCTGTTTCTTCCGAATTCACTTTCTTGGAGCTCTCATTGTAATTAGCCAGGGAAATATCAGTCATGATTGCCAAATTGTTCATTCTGGAGATCAGCGACGAGTTCTGTAACATGATATTGTCCACTTTAGAGCTCTTGTAGTCGTGATAAAACTTTTCTATATCCTTATAATCTAAATGGTTATAATGTCCAAATCTGCACATTGACTGTTCAGAAAAGAAATTCAGCATGGTTTCGTTGAGATTGTCTGAGGGCTTTACTTCTCTCTGATCGTAACTCTGAGGCTTAGTTTCATCCAGAAAGTTAGTCTTTGAAGTACTGTCTCTGCCTGAAGCTCTTTTACTAGCATCACCTGTTATGCTTCTAAGCCATTCTTCGGAATTCCTCTTCCTTAAATCCCCACTTTCTATAAACGATTCAAGTGTGGCTATATGCTTCGGAAAAATCTCTCCGACTTCCCCGGTAACGACGAAGGGCACTTTGTATCTATGATGAATGGACACCTCTTCTTTACTCGGACCACTCTGCGAAACGTAAACTCTGTTTCGTTCCCCCTCATTACCACTCGTTACTCTGCCTTTGCGATAATTGTCCATGACGCATTTTGCTGACGGCGAGGAATAGAATACCTTTCGTGTGGATCTCTCTTCAGATCGTGCCAGACTTGTATACCTAGGTATTTTGAAGTGCAAAGCGTACTGTATAGTCTCATAGCTCTCTGATCTGTGTGATTGTTCTTCACAGTTCCTAGACATGTCACCAGCGACATAGACACTCTGCCATGCATTAACAATAGTTGCGTGGTCAAAGGCATTATCTGCGCTATCTCTACGATTCTTGATTTCCAGTAGCAGATCCACATTTTTATATGCGTTGCCTTTCTCTTTTTCTTTTCCATGTTTACAATCTAACTTAACACTATCAAGATCATCTTTTTCACTGACAAATTCAACATTTAAACTATTGCATTGTCTATTGAGTTCGGTTTTACTATCCTTGAACTGATCAATAATCTTACCAACTTGAGGAGCCACTTCATCTCTCATCTCAGTATTTTGTGCGGCCATTTCGGCTTTCAAGTCACCTATTTTATCGCTTTGGGCAGCTAGATCACTTTTAATATCAGTCATCTGCGTAGCCATATCGGCTTTCATATCAGTCACCAGCGTAGCAATAACGGCTTTCCTATCAGTCATCAGCGTAGCAATAACGGCTTTCCTATCAGTCATCAGCGTAGCCATAATGGCTTTCCTATCAGTCATCAGCGTAGCCATAATGGCTTTCCTATCAGTCATCAGCGTAGAAATAATGGCTTTCCTATCAGTCATCAGCGCAGCCATATCGGCTTTCATATTAGTCATATCGGCTTTGAAGCTATTTATCAACTTTACTAATTCATCCATACTTCTAGTTAACGGCATTCAATTAATTAATCCCACTTCTGACACCAAATGTTGCGGATCACAAAAATGGATAGCCACTGAGCGTGAGTATTAAAAGCTATATTTCAAAACCAAATTCAATACAAGGTAAATTGTTACAAAGGAAATATGGATGAAGTATCTTATTAACAAATCAACTATTAACATGCACAAGTCATCAATCTTCCTGCGTAGAGCACACAATATCAGCTCTGTGTATTTTACTAAATACTACCTTTTACTTGATTTACCAGGTCACCCGAAGATCTTCACTCGTAAACCAATTCTCGTCCTGTGCTAATAACTTTTCACACACTAGCCGAACAAAAAGACAGTCCGTGTAGACATTCGAAGTTAGCCATAAAAGTTCCCACTTTTATACTTCCGCGTATACACAACACATCAAGTTACTTCTTGATACTTAACGATAAAAGATCCCACTTTTATCCTTCCGCGTATACACAACACATCAAGTTACTTCTTGATACTTACGCGCACTGTCTCAGAACAGCTCACCGTCCATTTTCGAACTCACGACCGTTCCAACACAACGACCGTTACAATACAAAACGACCGTTAACGCTCCACTCTTCTTCTCCAAATTCTCCCAAAGTTCTTATTCGTTGGCTGAAACTTTTTGCTTTCGGTTGCCAGATTCCTTCTGTCGTAACAATATTATAAACCATTCCATCTCAAATCACGCAGAGTATGTCAGGTGACCTCTCAGATTCTATTGAAAAAAATATATATAAGACTACTTAGTAAGAACATTGGAATGGCATCTGCTTTTGATGAAAAAATTTTTTAGAAAGTTATGGTTACTTAAAAATAGTTTCTAAAAAATAATAGGTCTAAAATGGCATGTGTGGTATTACTAATATTTTAAAAACTATCTTGAGACTTTTTCATTTATTTTTTTTATCATCCTCCTGGGCTTTTCATGCACAACCGTTTCAAGGTTTACGGAGAATGATGCGAAAAGCAAAAAAATATCAGTGATCACTGATCCTGTGGGCGGAAACAGCTTGTGGATCAGAGGGATAAAGGAAACCAGTGAGAATTGTACAAGTGAATAGACAGGCCACAACTAGGTAAATCACAGTAAAATTAAATATTTGTGTACAGAAGGTAATTTCCGAATGGAACTTGTCATGTATGTGTTACCAAAGCCGCAAACCATGTCGAGTGGTGATGTCGGTGAAGAACATGAAAGTGAGTGTCCAGTGGGCACAGGAGCATCAACACTGGACCATTGAGGATTGGAAAAAGGTAGCTTGGTCAGACGAATCAAATTCCTTTTGCATGATGATGATGGAAAGATCAGAATTTGGTGCAAGCAACATGAGGCCATAGACCCATCTTTTCTGGTGTCAACACTATAAGCCAGTGGTGATGGTGTGGGGAATGTTTTCCTGGCACACATTAGTCCCCTTGATATCCATTGAGGGAGATCTGGACGCCACGAAGTATTTGAACATCATTGGTGACCAAGTTCATTCCTTCATGGCTACAATTTATCCTCACTTGGATTGACACGTTCAACATGCTAATGCTGCTCACAAGGCACTTATCATCACCGAATGTTTCTAGGAACATCCCGATGAATTTTCATTGTCCTCCACATATCTAAATCCAATTGAGATCTTTGGGATGAAGTGGTAAGGGCTATTCACAGCAAGACTGTTGCTGTCTAATTTGCAGCAACTGCACAGCACAATGATTTCCGCATGGTACAACATTCCTGCACAACACATTCAACATTTTGTAAGTTCCACACCCTAATGAATTCAGGCTGTTCTGAAAGCCGAAGGAGGTGCAGCACTACTAGATAGGTTTACCTAATAAACTGGTATCTCAGGGTAGAGTCACCATAATATTAGCTAGCATGTGTTTAATTCCTGATGTATAGATACTATGAACTGCACAAAAGCATTCAGACCATGTGGCATAACTTGCCTAATCAGGAGATGAAAGGCCATTTTCACGTGTTTCAGGCATAAATTGTAGTTACTGTTTACGAAGTTGCATAATATCTGAACGTGTTATCACTGCATCCAGTAGATAAATACAATTAGCACAGGCTGTGGTCAGTTTCACTTTAATTTGAAAATATTAGTCTTGTATTTTTTCTGCTCCATTGATAGTGAGAATATGATGGACACACGTTTTTGACTTCTGATGGGGGAATATTTGCGGTAATAAATATTTATAGTATTGTACATATAAATGGTAGATAGGTAGTCACTGGAAGGAGAGCTGTGCACCAATCCCCTGTGATGATGCATAGAACCGGCCAGGCCTAACACCTAATGTCTGACCTAGCCTTCTCGTGGTGCAGACCGTTAGTACCTATCAAAAGAGATACTCTCTTGTGGAAGTGAATGGAAGGGGAGGGCTGCCAGATTAGTGTGGCCTACTGATCTAGACAACTATGGCTACCTTTCTTTTTTTTCTACCCTGCTGAGGAGTGGTCAATCACACAGGGTCCTGGTGCTGACCATATAAACCCACTGGACTGGACAGATATATGGCTCTGAGCTTGATTATGGATCCTGATTTTGCTGCACTGGTGGGCTTCTGTGGAGGGAAAATCTTCCGCTGTGTTTTCTGTTTGTTTGTGGGTTGACAGCCCCAAGTGAATAGATTCACAGGATATGTTTATCAGCTGGTGGATAATCCTGAGCAGAAGTCATCGCAGGCACCTGAACTCTGCTTCTATTGGCATCGTCAAATTCTACATTGGAGGAAGTCTTCCAGTGTAGATGGCTTCAGCCTTTAGTAGTGGATGGCTTCAGCCTTGTTAAAAGTGTCTTGCAACTTAAAAAGTGTTGTGCTAGGGTTAAAAAATTTACCTTTAATACTGACCCAGTTATAGCTAAAATTTTTCATGATATGTTACTTAGTCATTATGACAGTCATGGTTTGCTTACCACTGAAGTTGAGGAAGAATGGGACCATTTTAAACGGGCTTTTTCGGAAACCACTGTTGTAGGAAAAAAGGAGTAGAGGAGGCAGAATTATTTGAATGATAAGGCACTAGCTTATTTCAGAAAGAAAGAACTGCAGGAATGTCCTTAATCAATACCCTACTAGTCCTAATAGAAAGCATTACAGAGTGATTAATAAACATGTAAATGATCAGTTAGCTGCTGATAAGAATCTTTGGCTTGATGGCTTGGCTGACAATGCCGAGGAAGCAGTTAGCACAACAGCAGAGCTATACCAGATAGTTAATGTTTTGTGTGGTAGAAAACGGACAGGTATACAGGGATTGAAAGATAAACAAGGGTCGAGGAAGTAGTTAGCACAACAGCAGAGCTATACCAGATAGTTAATGTTTTGTGTGGTAGAAAACGGACAGGTATACAAGGATTGAAGGATAAACAAGGTAAAGTTATAGAAGGTGATTCTGTCATTCTAGGTGGGCTAAGCATTTCAGTGATGTTCTAAACAATGTGGTTAGTTCTACTCCCATTGTTTGCAATGATGATAGATGAATTGGTGGCTTTAATGTTGGTCCTATAACAAAATCTGAAATTATTTTGGCTATTTCTAAACTTAAACTTCATAAATCCCCATGGGTAGATGAAATTATTATGGAAATGCTTAGAGCTGGGAATGTTTCAGTTACCACTTGGATGACTGAAATTTTGAATATCTTTTATGGTAAAGGCATGGTTCCTAAGGATTTTACCAGAGCTATTGTTATTCCTATTTTCGAAAAAGGTGATCGCAGTTCTTATAATAACTATAGAAGTATCAGCCTACTCTCTGTTCCAGGTAAAGTTCTTTCCATGATTGTGCTTAATAGAATTAAGAATCTGATTGACAGTCAATTTCGTGATGAGCAATGTGGATTCAGAAGTGGCACGGGATGTGTGGATCAAATATTTTCACTTAGGCAGATTCTTGAGAAATGTTTAGAGTTTCAGAAACCTTTGGTTGTTAGTTTTGTTGATTTCAAAAAGACTTTCGACTCTGTTGATCGTCAAAATTTGTGGTTGGTTGTGATGTCATATGGTATACCAGACAAGTTTGTTAACATAATGAAAGCTCTCTAAATAACACTGAGTTGTGTGTGAAAGTTGGTAAAGCTTGTAGCAATTGGTTTAGCATTACTTCTGGTATTCGACAAGGGTGCATTTTGTCTCCTTTTTTCTCTAGTTTGGTTATTGATTATGTTATGCGAAATTCACTTCAAGGGAACGATTTTGGCATTAAATGGGCTGGAGATGCGAAAATATCTATGAGAAAAAAATTGTTCTACGAAAAAATTATGCTGATGATTTAGCCCTGATCATTCGAGCTGTTGATGAAACTGGTAGTAGAGTAGGCTTGCTTATAAATAGAGAGAAAACTAAAGTGATGAAAATTTGTCAGACAGGCTGTGATTCAGTTAATCTGAATGGTTGCAGTCTTGAGCAGGTTTCGCAGTTTAATTATCTTGGAAGCTATGTAACAGATGCTGATGTGTGACATGAGATTATCAACAAATAGGGATTGCTGCTGGGACTTTTAAGAATCTTTGGAGAGTGTGGAGAAATAGGCGTATACACCTAAATACTAAAATTAGATTGTATAATAGTTTGGTTCTTTCTGGGGTTAGTTATGGTAATGAAACTTGGACACTTTGTAAATATGATAACAGGAAACTAGATGCTTACGCAGTATCTTGGGCATTAGTTGGTTAAATTTTGTAAGTAATGATGGTTAGGCAAAGGAATCGACAACCTCCTTTAAGTAGCATATTGTGCAGAGAGAGACTCCATTGGTTTGGTCATGTTGCCTGTATGGATAATTATAGATTGGCGAATAGGGTTATGGAACAGTGTGCCTGAAGGTCTCAGAAAGAGAGGGAGACCTAGGATGCGATGGGCAGACAATGTCAAACAGGACGTTAGAATAGTGTGCAGTGGCCAGATGTAGCTCAGGACAGGCTTGGAGAACTAAATTGCACGGTCTGATTGGACCCCCGTAGCCCATGGCTGCTTGAGGATGATGATGACGTATACCAGGGATATTCCAAAATTTATTAGATTATGGAAATAAAAGGAAACTATATGTAAAACACCAGAAATATCTATTATGGCAAATATCCCCATTTCTCTGGTTATGTTACAGATCGCAACGTACATAACCAGAAAGCGACTAGAAAAATAAGAAATGATTTTTATTTTTGATGTATAGTGCTTTAACCCATTTATTATGTTACATGAAATTATATTTACAAGAAATAAAATATTGTTGCTATATCAAATTTTTTTCTTTCATTTTGCACTCTCCTTATCAAACACTTGAAGCTATTTTTTGGTTAGGATGTTGTCTGAAGCACAATTTGTCTGCAGTTCTGTCGAGATTTCTACAAGCTGATATAAAGTATGGGCGTTTGTTCACTTGGGGCTGGCAACACAATAAATGGCAAAAATAGATTTTCCCTTAATGGTGTCCATTGTACAGCAATTTCAGGATCCATAGTCATGCTTAAAATTATTGGATAGATAGATTTGTTTTAATGATTAGCGTCTAGACCCTGTTAATTTGGTCACTAAATAGCAGAATGGAAATAAAAAAAATGGCCAGAAAATTTGTTATCTGGTTGTCATTCCAATTCCTTTCAAAAGGGAGAAACTATATCTTTTGGAAGGTACTAACTGCCTTCACCTGAGAACGCTGGGTCGAACTTTGCATTGCCGATTCATTCATTTCAGATCTTAACCACTTGCAAACCTTTAATACATTAATCAATAAAAATCTAGCTGTGACCTAAAACTTCTGTTTTACTATTTCCTGCGCAAAAGCATCCCTTTAGTGTTCTATTTCTATTATTTTGACCAAAATCATTACACGGAGACACCAGATATGCTCCCGTTTAATTCAAATGACAACTAGACGAAATCTATATAGGTTGGCCAACTATTTTATCGGAAAGGAAGACGGTTAAATACAGAAAATCAAAAAAAGAACTTGAAATAAAATGGGACGAAAAGAGAAAGTATCATTTTACATTGAATATTAACAATTTGCTCTTGCAGCCATAATTAATAAGGAAGTATCTAATCAGTGGCAGATTAAGATCTGCGTGCCCATAGGCACCACAACCTTTAGGCCATTCCTCAATCTGTTGTGGGATATTGTGTATGCAAAAAAATCCTTAACATGTATCAAACAGTAGGGTCCGGCTTCATGAACAGAAGCCAAATGCATAAAACTTAGATACCAAATGAAATGCACTAGTTAAATCAGGCGTCGAAATTCTATATAGAGATTACTGTATCAAGTACTGATTTCAATTCCTTAGAACAGTGTTCTCAAACTTTTGTTTCACGTACCCCCTGGAAATGTGCATGTAACTGGCGTACCCCTTGTATAGACAGATAAAACTATAATTATAGTATAACAATGATTATTTTTACTTCGTTACTGGATCTACCGACTTTTGAGTTCTCACGGCGTACCCAAAAACTTTTACCGCGTACCCCACGTTGAGAACCACTGCCTTAGAACAAAAAGTTATACCACAGATATGTAAAGATACTGGACAAAAACAATGGAAACATTGCCATGTTAAGTCAATGGAGAGTCAAATTCGAAGATCCGTAATTTCTACCATAAACCTTGAATAGGAAACTTGGGCTAGATAAATTTCAGTGTCATTTAAATCTCGATTTTCAACAATATGTGTTGGGTATTTAGAGTGATATGGAAGATCGAATACATAACAGCAGCAAAATCAGCCATAAGAAAACTGTATAAAATACAGTTTTACTGCCTAAGACCAGTATGTAACATGGCAGTGTACTATGGGATATTGTGCAAACTGCCTTACTCAGATAACAGTAGAATATCCATTGCAAATACACAGTTTACCTGTAGAAATAGACCAGCAATAGTTAAAAACATCTGAAAAAATTATCGTTGATGTGGCGGGAACCGAACCCGCAACACTGGCATGTATCTAGAGAATTGTGGGTTCGATTCCCGCCGCATAAGCGATAATTTTTTTCAGGTGTTTTTAACAGCAAAATATGTTCTCATTTCTGAGGATTTATCAGATGGCGCTGTGATCGTATCATGTGCTAGTTTTCGTTACTGCAGCATGCTTGAGGCAGGTACTACAGAAGATTAGTCTGCTACTTTAAAGGAACATAAGACAAAAAGTGCTCGATTAGTTGAAGTGAAAAATTGTTTTCTTTTCATTTGGAAATTATACGCATCTAAATTTAGACCTTTCCCTAAAAGGCTTTAATCTTTTTTCCTTGTGCTTTTTTGTCCTTCAACTAATACTTGGAAAGAAATTATTTTGAGTTTTTACAATTTTAATAATCTTTCAATTTTGCAACAAACTTTACGAAATACACCAGTGAAATTGCTAGACATGCAGTTGTCTCCCAAAATTTTGACAGCAGTTATTCCACGGAGGAAATCTAATTAAAGTTGTTTTTTTTTCTTTGCTTCTGAGCAGCACCTTTTTGCACACGACTGAATGGTCAGCTCACAAGAGAAGGTTGGGTGAAGGGTGCCCACTAGACATCTGCTATGTACGGAGATAGTAGCCTAATGTTAAGGCTATCTAGCATGGTATACCTCTCATGTACATAGGACCATGGCTTAATATCCCATCCAATGAATGACTCCAAGTCCATCGGTATTCTTATCGACGACAGGTTGGAGGTTAAGAGAGATAAATGTCAACCTAGAACAGTTCGGCTCGAATGTGGGTTAGGCCAGTGCTAAGGCACAATGTGTAAAATTTGCAAATGAACGAATTACCATAGGTGGTGTGAGGTTGACCATGAGAATATAACAGCCAGTTATGCCAAGGTGGCATACGACTGACACATTGGGGAAAAATGGCCTGAATTTTATATACAATAATTAATCAGAAATGTAAATGAAGTGATATCTTGTTGAATGCTGATTTTCTATTAAAACCTTTTAGTTGTCAAAATATTGTAGTCTGAATCAGCGCTGGATTAACCATTAAGCAAAATAAGCACGTGCTGAAGGAACTAAAGGAAGGGGGCACCACAGAGTTTTTTCCTCCTCGTTATCATGCTCTTAACTCTAACTCGATGGTCAATTTTTTTTATAATTGCCTTTTTTCTGCCCTGTTCGATTTCAATCTGAATTGTTAAAAGAAACGTTTTCTTTGATATGGTGAATGACTAAAGTTTCAGCAATAAGTGCCTTCAGCACTTACTGAGTCTTAATATCTTGTCAGTAAAGCAGTAAAAGGGCGGAGGGTGGCACCACTGTAGGGTGCTTAGGTCATCAGTTAGCCTTAATCCGACCCTGGTCTGAAAGGATATAAAGGGGAATGATGATTTTTGCTGAAAATATGAAATGCAAAATTCTACGTATTGGAATAAATATCAAAAGCAGTTAATAATGATATTTTCTACTCAGATGTTAAATGAGGATTCTGTAAAGAAATTGAAAAAGTGAAATCTGAAAGAATAAGAGATTTATGGTTATCCTGTGAATTCATTAATTTGGAAGAAAATACGAAATGTGACACCAACGAAAAGTCATGCTGTTTCAAGTTCAGTTGCTGATTGACATCTCTGCAGAAATGTTTCACGAAAGCATTTGAAATCTAATCACCTTAATGAAAGCAGGAAATAACATGATTAAGAAAAACGAGGGAAAAAATCCAGATTTTATTATTAGCCATAATCGCCATGCTGAACAGTACATATATGAACATAATATATACATCTGTGTATATACCAAAACTGCACTGGTTTCCATACATTAAGGAACAATCTGAAAACCCGGTTTTTCTCGTAGACCAAGAAGGTTTTCTCGCTGGATTTGTTGCATGTGAAACCGAAGATATGGGTATATAAACACTGTGCATAAGAATAAGAGTTAAAAAATGGAATAACACTTTTAATTCCAAAAATTATATATGAATGCAGTTACATGGTAAAAAGTTGAAGGTCAATTGAGATAGCACAATTGGTTGAATATGGAGTGTGGTCACGTCTTACCACTATGAAAACTTTACAGCAAAGTCTCATGCTATTGATAAGACTGTCCAGCACAGCTGTGTGTAGTAATCTCCATCGATGCTCCAAAGCATATCAAAACTCCAGGAGACTTGCAGGATTCAGGAGAGCAACCCATCTCCTGAGAGCATCCCACCATGATCCTGTCCATGTTCTATGGGATTTAAGTCAAGAGGTCGTGTTGGCCGCTGGATATTATTGTAGTGCTATTCTCCAGATAGCAATCGACAAGGCAATGAGGGATCCTACAGGATGATAATGCAATGAGGAATTGCGTTATTATCCTATAGGAGGAAAGTATCTGATGCCACCAGTGACGCACCTGTTGGAAGCATGTGTAGATCTGTGAATCCACCCACAGATATTTCTCCCTGATCCATGAGGGGTGGGGGTGGCTCAGTAGGTAGCGCGCCTGGCTCGTAATCTGTAGTTCCCAGGTTCGAGTCCCAGCTGGGTCAGCATTGAGATTTTTCTCTGCAAAATTTCTCACCTTGCCCACCGTCAGTAGGGGACACCGATGAGCTTGGAAAGGCCGCCGTCCATCGGATGTGACGTTAAGCCATGGCCCCGTGTGCGGGAGAGCCATACCCTGTGCACGTTAAAGAACACGCTGGGTGGCCTTGACGGGAGGCTACCATCTGTCTCCCAACAGCTGTTCCAGTGGGTCCCCTCCCCCAACCTTCTCTGAACCTTCGGGGTCCATGTGACCTGGTCATTTAGCCCATGATGTGCAAAAAAGTGCCGCTCAGAGGTAAAACAACCCAACCTAACCCTGAACCATGACACTACCACCACTATAAGTATCCCAGTTATGAATATTTGTGGCATGATAGCATATTCCTGGTTCCTTCAATATCAACTGACACTGCGAATCACTGTGGAAGGGGAGGAGGGGGCAAATTTCGATTCATTGTGAAGAGCACGAACTCCATTGCTCTTGGATTCAGTTGACATGATGTCTGAACCAGTTTAAACTGTCCCTCTTGTGACATCGGGTCAGGAGGATGCACACTACTGGCCACACTTCATGAAACTTTGGCTTATGGGGGAATGGATATTGCTGTTCCACTGGCTGCTGATAGATGCCATTTAAATGGTATTGACACCGTTTCTTTTATCATATAACATGGGACAGAGGTCATCTCTTAGGGTTGTTGTCCACTACTGAATCCTCTAGATATATTCTATCCTTATTGGAATCTGTAAAATTCTATACACCAATGAACGACTGATGTTGAGCCATCTGGCAACACCTGTTGGACTTTGCCCTGTCTCAATCCACAACTCCTCTTCTGATAAATGTTGTCTGGTAGACATTGCACCACTTTGCAGGACAACTGGATAACAGCTTAGAAATGCTAGCTTTTAACGCTCGATGTATTTGTGTATACCATTGCCAACTCCATTCATTTGCATACTATACTACTGTACCTCAATTCTGCATCTTATTTTACATACTAATACACACATACTATTCTGTGACTAATAACACTCTGTGATCTGAAACTGTGTACATGACTTTCGTGCATTTGTATCCTCGGAGTTTTACGATATAGTGTTTTTTTTTTCATTTGTTCCTTAATTTATGGAAACCAGTGTACTAATATCAAAACAAAACCCAACATGGTATAGTGTAAAATATGTGGTATACCAGACAAGCAAGCCAAAGAAAGGCCATTCGAAAAATTTCTGTTTCTTTTTTGTGGACATGAAAGATTATTCAAAAAAGTCTCGTAAATCTCGGACTTCAAGGTGGCAACACTGCTCTCTGCTCTAATTTGTAATGATATCATCAATAGATAATTTATTATTATAAATATGAAGAGAATTTAAAGAAAAATTATAGGAAATTAATGATATTATAAACACAGATAAGGAATTCTCCCTTATCTGTGATTAATATATAAATAAGATTTCATTTATGCAAATGATATCTATGGGCTTTTACCGATTAGGAAACATACAGTACACTGTTGTAATGCAGAAATAAAATCTATTAAGTTTTAGGCCCTTGCTTTGGTTTAATATTTGGAATTTAATAATATTTCACTGTGTGATGATCTAGTGTTCAAATCTAGTGTTCAACTTGTGTGATGATCTAGTGTTCAAAAGCAGCATTCAAATTCAGCACATCATCGACTCATGTTCCGCTATTACATTGCACTAAAGCATGTATTTAAATATGGGTAGGTAAATTTATGATATTAATGAACAGAGTGTTTCAGTACGGAAAAAATAGGTAATTTTAAGAAAATTTGAAATTTTAATTTTCTCAGTACAGATAAAGTAACGATGATGACACGAGGCTGGAAGTCCATTACAGTATAACATTTTCCCTTCCGTTTTAAAGGTCTTAAAAAATTTCTTCAAAAATACGTAAAGTATACAAAAGTTTAATAATATTCATCTGTATAAGCCTTATTAGCATTGTCAAAGGTGAAAGTCAAGACTGTTTCGAGAGTGCTAGAGAGGCCTGGAGTGTCTAATCTCTAGCTTTAAGAATGCTAGTGATTAGAGAGATCAAGGGGTTTCCGTCGGTATCATAATTTTAGTAGAGGGGAGAGTAATCAAAAGCATTCGGAAAAAAAAATTGTATGCTCTTGAAAAATCCAGCTTTTCCTTCGAAAATTTGTAGGGAGAATTTCTTGCGACTCCCACAAAATGCATTTGTTATAATCTGCATGTTAAATTTAAGGTAATATATTTCGAACAGTGTGATTAAAGATGTTAAAATACACTTGAAAGTAAGTATTATTATATGTAATTCCTATACATCATCATTTATTGCGCAGTCAGAAGAAATAATGTTGTGTTATGAATGCATTTTGGATTACGTTTATAAGTATATGATTTCTTAAGGCGTTTCCTTATACTTGTACAATATTATTACCTGTAATCGAATCAATGCTCGGCCAGCTTGTTTCAAGGCCTCATTTGGCCTCATTATCCTTTTTGATGACGTAGAAAGGTAGCCAATGAAAATAACTCCCGGCAAAAGGTTTGAAATTCGGCTGGGTTTAGTGTAGTATCCTTCCGCCTGCAGATATTTTCAAAATTTTACGTTATTTAATAACTTGTTTTACCTTAAATAAGGAAAATGAGATGAAAATAAACCCCATTACTTCTTATTATGGTTTATTTTAAATTAATATCATTAACGTTTCCAGTATTCAAACATACATATGAGAACTATATTATACTGAACAAAATGCTGTACAACGTCTTTGTATACCGTTGCATGTGCTCACGCCATACTGTAGGGACCGATGTTTGTGAAATAAATATTAGGTATGTATTACTAAAAATAAATAATTGATGTTAATTATCAATGTAGAGATGTAATATTAGTGCATTGAAAATCAGTAGTTGTTATTTTGTATTGAGTTTCATATGTATGAATTGCATGTGTTCCCTTAAGTAAATCGAACTGTAGGTTGCTTTGTGTTAAAATGTCCAGTTTTTTTAAACTTCCGTTCGAAGTGTTTAATTTTTTTTTGTTCTTCTATTGAATATAGAAGAGTATTTAGAAATTATTACTATGTGAAAAATTTAAATGGTTGTGAGTAGTTACTCAAGAGTAACTTTGAATAAGCACGTTGTGCCAAAGCATCGAAATTGTGCCTAACTTGAATATGCGAAATACTAGATTCACGAATGAGCCCTATTCCACAAGTACCTGTTGTTAAGGCTAGTTTCAATTCAAAGTTTTTACATATTTTAGAAAATTGTTTTTTTTTATCCTCTTGAGACAATTTTGATGAAGTGATCAATAGTTCCGTATTCGCAGTTGTTGAATATATTGTGTTCAATATATTGTGTTTGCGATGTACATTTTCTTTGCCAAGTATAATTGTGTTAATTACAGTACTAAAGCACTTATTTAAATATGGGTATGCAAATTTATATTAATAAACAGAGTGTTTTCAGTATCTAAAAAATAGATAATTTTGGGAAAATTCGTAATTTTAATTTTTCACGTAATATTTATTGTTGCAATCCCATTTCAAACAAAATTTGGGAGAAGAAAACTGGTAGACAATTTTCATTTTATTCATGATATTAATGGCATTGACAAAATTATGAGTTGGGAGTTCTTTTGGAAACTAAACAAAACAAGAGGAACCCAATAATGATGCAATCAAAATATTGACAGTTCAGAAAATTTACTGGTCATTTTGTTTTTCCAGCTCTTAGATACATCGTTGTGCAGCAGTTTTCCATGGTATGTGTCATTATGTATCTGCTGCAAGGCTATCATAATTCTGTAAACAAAATAATACTTCTTACTGATAAAGTACTGCAGTTAATGGTTAAATCATTTCTTTTTTAATGCAATATAGTAGTATGTTCAGGGCTGGACTTTGACCTTCTGAGGCCCTAAACCGCAATAAGTTCAAGAGACCCCAAAAATTCGAAATTCGAAATTAAGTTATGTGTATATTTATTATTCTGATTGGTGGGAACATTCAAAAATAAATATGAAATTGACGTGGTGAAAGCATACTTGCATTGGTATACAATAATGACTGTAAAGCTAAGATTAGGATTTGTTGAAAAATAGGGTTGGAAGTTTAACAGATGTCTGCACAAAAGAATAATTCGAATATAAAAAAAAATTCATGAGAGTAAACTTCAAACTTAAATTTTTGAGGCCCCTCATAAGCTGTAGTGCTGTACCTAAGCTGTAGCTTAGTTAACTTGCCCGTAAGACTGACCCTGAGTATGTTGTGTTTTGACTAAATGCACAACTTCCTGCCCCCTAACAGTAACTAATAGAAATGAAAAAATTTATTGGCAGCAATGCACTTTACATTAATCGAGTGGCATCATGGTAACAGTATTTTGCATTCTAAACAAACACAATGTAACAATCCCGCCCCCCTCAAAAAATTAAATAACAAATGCGCAAATTAATAAAAACATAAGCACAATGAATTAAGCTAAAAAAAACCTATTGACCGTCCATCCACTAAAAAAAAACCTCCCTCAAATTACGCCTCCATTATGAACTGTTATTTTTCCACACCAATAATTCTACAACATCCAAATTTTCTATATAAAAAGCCACCCAACACTTCCAAATATTCCCAATAAATCATATTAATAACATTAAAAGTAATAAATATCTAACAAAATATATCACTATAATATACTAATAATTATTATATTATACATAACTCTTAATAATCATCTCAAACTAGTATAACAAGATACATGTGCTCTTTACAGCTGCTGTGTTCAGTCCCATATGCAAAAACTTCATTCTTTCACCAAATATAGTCCACCCTCAACCCATTAGAATTGTCTAAAAAACCATTGTACACAATTTCCCAAAAAACCTGAAAACCCTAACACCCATAAAAAAAACCTTCTAGCTTTTACCACTTCATTTTCCCACATTTAAAACTTTTGCCATATTCTTCCATACTCACAACAAAACACCTACTACATCCTACTAAACACAAAAATTATGATTAAAAATAGTTCTGCAACCCCTTCAAATTGTCATTCCAAAGAACTTAGGTAAAACATCTCCCCACAAACACACATAGCCACAGAAAGCTACCAAACTCCCATTTCCAAATGACCTTGTAATAACATTGCAAAACAATTGACTAACACTTTCAACAACCCCCAAGTATTTAAATGATTTGAATTCCTAAATACCTTAAATAGCTTATTATTTAATTATTAATCACTGGGTTAATTTTGATAAAACAAGGGGGAGGATTAATTACCCATTTTCTGCCTATCATGTAAAAAAACTTCATAAAATATATATTATACATATCCACTTGCCTGTGACCATTCCATAAAATTATCCAAGCAAGAATAATGTAAAAATCAAACATTAACACCACATTCACGTTAAATCACACACGGCATGTGATGACATTACTTACCCAAAAGAAACAAATCATAGAACCATAAGCCACCAACAATCCATAGTTACTCTAATGTTACTTTCTACATAGGAGTGAGGATGGCTCACTCAGCAGTATGCCAGGCTCGTAATTTACAGTTCTCAGCTTCTAGTCCCACCTGCATCAGCCTTTTTTTTTTCTCTGCAAAACTCCTTGTCCTGCCCTTGGTCAGTAGGGGGACACCATGTGGGTTTGGAAAAGCTACTATCTGTTGGATGGGATGTCAAGCTGGGACACCATGTGTGGGAGATTCATACCCTGTGCACATTAAAGAACACGCAAGATGACGGGAAACTACCCTCCTAACAGCTGTCCTGTGGATCCCCACCCCCAACCTTTTCTGCCTTCTTGGGTTTTTTTTGCACACAATGGGCTAAATGGTCCTTGTGATCTCGGTCACAAGGACCATTTAGCCCATTGTGTGCAAAAAATGCAGCTCAGGAATAAAACAACCCAATCTTGTTTGTGCATAGTTTCCCAGAAATCTGTTATATTTTCTTAACTGTGTATGTTTCTAAACAATAAATGTCACTTAAGCACTCTAATAAAGTCAAAGCCACTTCTGTAATCAGTGAATGTCACCTGCCATTATATAAATGTCCTTTCTACACTTAAAACAAGATCTTATTAGACGATTTTTATTAGAGCACATGCACTAAACAAAATTTCATTTCACACTAAGAAAATCCCCAAATAATAACATCAGAGTCAGTTATTTTGAACAGAGCATATACAGCAAGTACCTTTGTTAAGGCTAGTTTAAATTTGAGGTTTTTACATTTTTTTCCATATTTGTAATAACAAATAATTAACATTACTGTCTGGTTGGACCTCCGTAGCCCATGGCTGCTTGAGGATGATGATGAAGACAATTTTGATGAAGTGATAGTTTTCTGTATATATTACACAGTTGCTAAGCAATAACATAAAAACAACAAAAAAATTAAAATCGAAAGATAAACACAAAATTACTCACGTGTATAGTGTAAATTTCAAAATACAGGAAATTTGATTGGCAGGATTAAGTCAGTTGATTGCATTAGTATATACATAACTTTTTATTTTCAGCCTTCGTAAAATTCAGGATTATTTCCATGGAATAAAATTCTTCCTTTTCTGATATTTTCAAAATGTTCCACATCTATTCCTCATAAATAATGACAAAGAAAACCCAAAAGGATGAAATCATAGCAATACACACATTGGTACGAGTCTTGCTACATATATTAACCCACAGCATGCCGACTTTGTAAAGCAGAATTCACCCTGGTGGCTGGGTTAATTTTGAGGTGTTTTCAGTAGAGAAAAAGAACAACTTTCAAACCTTATCCTAAAGTAACTAATAGACAAATATTGGTTGTGTCCTATACCAAAATAAAGGGCATTTAATCCTTCCAGGGCCTTGCCTGAAAAACTGGTTTACATCAGAGGCCCAGATATTTTTATATGATCAGCCAAAAATATTAACTTTAGAATTTTTTTTACCAAATAACTAATGAAAGGAATTATGTATGTTATATGCCAAATTTATCAGCATTTAAATCTGGATTTTCTGAAAATAAAATATTTTACAAAAATGATGACTGGTTTTATTTTAATCCTTCCTACCAGGTCAAGGATGTCTATAGACGTTTTTTGCACAACACATGAAACTTTGATTAAAACAAATTACTGTTTAAGCTTTTCTTACATATATCTTTTAAAAGTAAGTAATTCAAGCTTAAAATATTTTTTTTTATTTGATGCATATTAAACTACATAAAAATAATTCAATAAAGCCATCTGATTGCTATATTTTTTGAAGCGTTATACGGTATTGCCGATTTGTTTGTTAACATTACTCTGTGTTGAAGCAATCACCTGATTTAAGCTCACAACTTTAATTTGAACTATTCATCATCCTCAAGAGGACATGGGCTACGGAGGTCCAACCAGACTGCGCAGTTTAATTCTCCAAGTATATCTGTCCTGAGCTACATCTGCTGCATCTGGCCACTGCACACCAATTCTAACAAGGTCCTCGACATTTTCTGCCCACCGCATCCTAGGTCTCCCCCTCCTTCTGAGGCCTCCAGGCACACTGTTCATAACCCTATTCGCCAATCTATAATTATCCATACGGGCAACATGGCCAAACCAGCGAAGTCTCTCTCTGCACAATATGCTGCTTAAAGGAGGTTGCAGACTCCTTTGCCTAACCTCATCATTAGTTACAAAGTTAAACCACCTAATACCCAAGATACTACGTAAGCATCTAGAATCAAAAGCATCTAGATTCCTGTTACCTTGTTTACACAGCATCCAAGTTTCACTACATAACTAACCCTGGAAAGAACCAAACTATTATACAGTCTAATTTTAGTCTTTAGGTGTATACGCCTATTTCTCCACAATCTCCATAGATTCTTAAAAGTCCCGGCAGCAATCCCTATTCGTCTGTTAATCTTATGCCGCACATCACCATTATCTGTTACATATCTCCCAAGATAATTAAACTGTGACACCTGCTCAAGACTGCAACCATTCAGATGAACTGAATCACAGCCTGCTTGACCAATTTTCATCACTTTAGTTTTCTCTCTGTTTATAACCAAACATACTCTACTACTAGTCTCATCAACAGCTCGAATGAAAGAGTTCATCTCATCAACATCATTTGCCAAAAGGGCTAAATCATCAGCATAATCTAAATCAGAATTTTCGTATCTCCAGCCCATTTAAGGCCAAAATCTTTCCCTTGAAGTGAATTTCGCATAACACCTTTGTCGAACACCAGAAGTAATGCTAAACCAATTGCTACAAGCCTTACCAACTCTCACACACGACTCAGTGTTATTATAGAGAGCTTTCATTATTGTTAACTAACTTGTCTGGTATACCATATGATTGGGGGGGGGGGGCTCAATCGGTAGCACGTCAAGCTCGTAATCTGTAGTTCTCAGGTTCGAGTCTCAGCTGGGTCAGCGTTGAGATTTATCTCCGTAAAATTCCCCGCCCTGCCCACGGTCAGTAGGGGACATCGCTGGGCTTGGAAAGGCCGCCGTCCGTCGGATGGGACGTTAAGCTGTGGCCCCGTGTGCGGGAGAGCCATACCCTGTGCATGTTAAAGACCACGCTGGATGGCCTTGACAGGAGGCTACCATCTGTCTCCCAACAGCTGTTCCAGTGGGTCCCCTCACCCAACCTTCTCTGAGCCTTCGGGGTCCATGTGACTTGGCCATTTAGCCCATTGTGTGCAAAAAAGTGCCGCTCAGAGTCACCTAGAACAAGGGTAATAACTCCTTTCTTGACAGAATTCAAAATATCCTGAAGTTGTCCGTAAAACCTATCCTTCTCATCCTCATCAGCATCCTCAGTGGGGGCATAACAGCAGATAACATTCAAGTCTGTAACGCTTGTCTGAAATTTTGCTGTAAGAAACTTTCATTAATGCACTCATATCCTAGAAGAGCATCACTAGCATGTCTGTTGAGCAGCAGACCCACGCCTTGGTGATGCTTTCCATCCTCCCTCCCTGTAAAGTTATGATGCTTTCCATCCTCCCTCCCTGTAAAGAGAAATTTAAAGTTATTTTTAAGTATCTCACTTTTACCTGTCCATCTGGTCTCTTGCAAGCCTAGAATATCTAGGTTATAGTACTGGAATTCCTGCATGAGGACATCAAGAGAATAATCTCTATGTAATGTCCTCACGTTCCTGCAGAGAGAAAATGAATAGTAGGATTTTTAAAGAAATTAGGTTTATTGAGATTGGTAGGGCCAACAATATCAAACAGCCCCCTAAGCGCAGGCATGGGGCAAAGACCTGTTCCGCCTCCGCTAAAGGCTGAAGTCACTGATGCTGGTAGGAACTTCAGGCACCACCTTTTCAAGTAGACTTTTTCCTAAGCCATATGGCCTTACTGAGACACATTACTCCAGTTTAGGCTTGACGATGCCTAACTAGCTAAGTAAGGTTCAGGTACCTGCGATGGCCTCTGATTAGGATTATCCACTAGCTGATATAAGATATTCCATGCCTCTGTTCACTTAGGGCTGGCAGCCCAGAAGCAAACAGACAACACAGCAGCAGATTCTCCCTCAACAGAGGCCCACCAGTGCAGCAAGTCCAGGATCCATAATCAAACTCAAATCCATAAACAAGTCCAGTCTAGTAGGTATAAATGGTCAGCACCAGGACCCTGTGAAGTTGACCACTCCTCAGCAAGGTTGAAAAAGAGGAAAAAAGTGGCCATAGATGACCAGATCAGTAGGCCATACTGAACTGGCAGCCCTCCCCTTCCGTTCCCTTCCAAAAGAGAATATCTCTTTTGAAAGGTACTAACGGCCTGCACCATGAGAAGGCGGGCTCGGACATTAGGTGCTAGATCTGGCTGGTTCTGTGCATCATCACTAAGGATTGGTACACAGCTCTCCTTCCAGTTTACGCCTAGCTACCATTTACAGGCCTTTTGAACTATTATCAACATGTTTTTCCTTAAATTTTTGAAAATCTGAAAAGAAAAATAATGAACTGCTATTTTTAAAAATGGAAATTTTGGAAGTAACTATGAAATATGTATCTAATTTTTTAGGTATATCACTGTAAAAAGTGTTATTAAAACTAATATGTTACATCAATGTTTGTATTTTACTTCAGTAAAATTCAGAATGAAATTCTCTAATTTGGTAGATAACATGACCTATTTCTGTTGATTAGTTATTTATTATAAATATTCTAAAGTTGACTTGTTTATTGGACTCTGCAACAAGCCTGGACTTTTCTCAAAGTATGGTATGGAGAAAAAATTACAAAACAAAAGAAATATTTACTTTGAACAAGATTCCCCCCCCCCAGAAATAGCCTTTCTATTCTTATAATCATTTCTGCCTATTAATGTTTTTTAAATAAATTTTAATTTTTGTTGCCAGGTGCATTTTTTTTACTACATGACTCCAAAAAAAAAAATCCCTATTAAAATAAAACGTCATCTTTTTTGTTAAATGTTTCATTTTCAGAAAATCCAGAATTAAATGCTGATTAATATGGCATATAACATGTCATTATTCCTTTCATTAGCTATTTGGCAAAAAAAGTCTAAAGTTAATTTTTTTGCCTGATCAGAGTGAAAAATAGTTGGACCTGGAAAGGGTTAATGAAGCTTTATAGAGGCATGCAGTAAAAAATGCATCTGGCAGTGAAAATTAAAATTTATTTTAAAATTTAATAGACAGAAATGATTATAATGCACATGAATAGCAAGATATTTATTTCTGAATAACAAAAAAATATTCATTTGAAACAAGAAAATTGTTTCTGTTTTGTAATTTTTTTCTCAGCACCACATTATCTTTCTGCTGAGGTCCTGCCATCCTCACAGACCTACTATGGTGTATTAAACTGACAGGCTCCTGTCATACCTCTGTGGCAAGCAGCTGCTTGAGGGGTATTTATTTTTTTTTATTATACTTTGAGAAAAGTCCAGGCTTTTTGCCAACTGTTTTGAGTCATATCAACAAGTTAACTATGGAATAAAAAAAATAACCAATCAAACATTACCATATTAAATAGAATTTAATTGCGAATTTTATGAAAGGAAATTTTAAACAAATTTACATATTAATTTTAATAAGACTTTTATAGTGATACAGTGAAAAAAGATTAGACTATGGAATTAAGGCTTAATTTTGGAAAACCTGATAAATAAAAATAATTAAATTATATATTAATCGAAAGTAAATTTCTTCCCAAATAATATAACATTTACCTGAAACATGATTTTTATTTCTTTTAACGATTCTTTTCAGTGTGGTATATTTTAAAACATTGGTTAGCATTATACAAGGTGACTTAGATTGCTCACATTAATGGTATTTTCTATCCTGTTTATGAAATTAAGGAACACTCTCTTGACTGCTTTTTTTCACCAAACATTATGAATTTTTTTCTTTGGGTGTTGAATTTTGGCTAAAATGTGTATATAGTCAGAGTGGCACAGCCAAGATACTGAAGGATGGGGGGGGGGGGAGATAAAATCTTAAATCTGGTAAATGTAAACTACTACAAAATTTATACTTTTTAAAAAAGAAATAATAGGAAAAATATTAACATATAAGAAATGAAGGTTTAAATGTAAAAGTATAAATACTAACTATAGATTCATAGTGAATTTATCCATAATATGAGAACAGTGCGTGCTGTAAACAATCCACTTTGTAACCACTTGACTGCCACTCTTGCCAGCAGTTAAACTAAGTCACAGCATCTGGCTCTCCCATCTCCTGTGATGCTGCTGACAATTTCAAAATAACGAGCTCTGGCTTTGCTCTGCTTACTGTTTTGATTTGAAGAATGCGAACCATGCGTAGAATGCTGGGATAAATGATAAAATTAATTCTGGGAATACTGAAATAGTTTAAGGCAGAAAACAGTGTAAAATGTGGGACAAAACAGAGGTATGTACTCTGCAATTACTTCCAAAATCCTCTATTTTGAAAAATTGTAATCTTTTGTTAATTTTCAGGAGATTTTCAAAACTTTAAGAAAAAATTTGTTGATAGCAGTGCAAATCAAACTTGTGAGCTTAAAAATAGGTAATTGCTTCATCATAGAGTAACCTTAAAAAAGAAATTGATGATACTGTGTAGTGTTTCTAAGAAACTGCAATCAGATGACTTATATTGTAGTTTAATAAAATATGCATGAAATGAAAAAAAGGAAAATATTAGTTTTCAAGCTTGAATTAAGTAATTTATAAGATACTAGCAGATTTACTCAGTGCTACTTGGATTTGAAACTTTCTAAAATATAGAGTAGCTGGCGCTCCCCACATTGCAAGCTTTCATTTGGCATAAAAATCATTACAATCAATCCCCTCCAGTTTAATTTTTCTCCCACTCTTTTAGGGAAGGAAAGAGATGGACATATTTCAAGGTATTGCATGATCCTCTCACATCAGAATTTCCTTGCTGAGATAATCAAACTTTTCAAATTATTTTGTACCAACTAGAGTTCCTGAGATACAGTTTGACAGGTATACACAGTCATATCAGAATTATATCAGTTAATTATGACCAATTACCTAATAACGGGAATAACCAGCCTTGGCCTGGATGACAGTGGCGAGACTGCGTGGCATGGGCACAATGAAGCACTGGAAGGTTGCCAGAGGCACATGTGCCCATTCGGACTCCAGCAGAGCATGCAGGTTCCAGAGATGACATGGTTGTGGATCTGCACGCCGAACTTGTCGATCCAAATGGTTCCATAAGTGCTCTATGAAGTTGAGGTCAAGCGATTTCATTAGCCAAGGAAGAATGGAGACATTGTTGTGTTCCTGGAACCAGTTATGCACCACCTTAGTGACATAACTCTTATAGCATGGTGCACCATCCTGTTGGTAGACACCATTACCACAAGGGTAAATATCCAACATGAAGGGATGCATGTGGTCAGCGAGGATGGACAGGTAGCCATTGGCATTCAGGGACCCATCCAGTGGTAACAGCGGTTCCAGGTCATACCAGGAAAACATCCCCCAGACATGCACACTGCCACCACCGGCCTCTACTTGACTGACAAGTGTGTCCGGGTGTTGGTTCTTGTGTATCTGCCACCGCCTGTCACTTTTGTGGAGTAGAAACCTCGATTCATCGGAGAAAGCAACCTTTTTCCACTGTCCAATGACAGTAGTCCCGTGCGAACTGCAGGTGTTGCTGATGGACCGTGGTTAACATGGGCACCTTTACACAGCGTCGACTACAGAGACTCTTGCGTAACAGGGTTCACTCTACTGTTATCGGGGACATGTACCTAGGTGCCCCAGTGTTCATTCGAGTGGTCAATTGCTGCACTGTTTCACGTCAATTGCCCTTTATCAGTCGACAGAGGCAACGTTCTCCTCTGGAGTTGATGGCCATTGGGGCTCCACAGTTATGACGTGTGGAGGTATTAGGTGTGCCAGCGGTCCATTCTTGGTATACCCTTCCTATAGCACCTCGCGAACACCCATGAGGTCTGCTGTTTCCAAGATGCTTCCAGTCTTGGCACGGTAGCCGATGATCATTCGTTTTTGAACGTCCATCAAATCAATACTTCTGCCCATTGTGCTCATGTTATGCACTATGGCTTATCTGTTCTGTCTGGCCGCGTATATATCTCCGTGTGGATGACCTTGTCATGTGCATTCTGTGACACACTTTAGCAGGTACACTGTGAGTCTGTGGGTGGTCATATTATTCTGATACGACTGTGTATATAATTTTATTGAAAAGAAAATTAAATATGGTTTGAGTTCCCCAAAAAATCTATAGATACTACAAAAAAGTTAGTATTATTGAAAATATTATTTATTACTTAGCATCAGAAAAAAATAGTGTTGTACTCCTTAGAAATTTATTGGTGGCAAGTTATTTTGAATAACTTTCCTGTAAGTCTATGGAAATTTTCAGAAATTCAGACCAGCCCACCCCAATTTTTGGTTGACCCCAGCAGGTTCACACAAAGGCTATATTCTTCCCCTGGGTGAAGGAAACATTCATACAAGGCTTGGTTCCTCTAGCTCTTCTGAGGACTGAGTGCATAAGTGGACAGACAGATACAAACTCTTCTTTATATATTAGATATATAAGAATAACTGCAAAAATACAAATTTTAATAGCACTTTTTTTAAAACAATATAATAAAAATAGTTTCATTGGATTTTAACCTCATTCTGAAATAACTAATGAGTAGGATATGACAAGTAATATCTTAAATGAAGGAGCATTGAATTATACATAATATATAAATAGATTTTCCTGAAAGATTTTGACAATAGAACAATTTAAAAAGAGGAAACATAGTAAAAATTGCAACACCTAGTTATATGCATTCTTATGAAATGATGGATACATCTTCCATTAAAAAACTTCAATTTTTGCCAGTTTTCTTTTGAGGCAGTTCCAAAAATTTTAAACAAAATTCTCACTGATTGTATTCTCTACTCCTGGAAACAGTCTAGAATGTGCCTTATATTAAAAGGTAATGGGAAAGACCACAAAAACCTAAAAAACTACAGGCCTGTCACAGTGGCAAACACCTGCTACATACTTTTTATGCAAAGCATGAATAATTGGCTATATGCATTCTTGGCAGTACAGAGGTTTGGGGCAGTACTAAATTGGGTTCAGAAAAAATTACTGAATAGAGGACAACATTTTCTGCATCACACAATGAATCAAAATTTGTAAAGACCATTTTTTATGGCATTTCTTGACATCAAAGGAGCTTTTGATTATTGTGTGATCAACATACATCGAGGAAAATTATGGTCGAGATTGCAAACCTTCAGTGTACCAAATGCATTTTAGCTCTGCTGTCAAACATCTCTAAAGGGGACAAATGTAAAGTGCTCCTTGGAGATTTGGGGACTCTGTCATTTCAATGCAACACTGGAGTGCCCAGGACTACCCACTTTCACCTTTGTTATTCATCGCACTGCTAAGTTAGAATCTGATCTATGAAGCATTAACCTGGGTCTCAAGCTTACGTATTTAACAACTGGCAAAAGAACGTTTTTGATTTGTCCACCCACTTTTTGGTAAAAGATATTGTGTTGCTTGCCCACTTGTCAGAAAGTCTCCAAGCAATGCTAACTATGGCAAACGACTTCACCAAACATAATGCGTTAGAATTCTCTACGTATAAGTCCAAAGCTGTGCTCTTTGATGCTGAAGCAAGCATGCCAATTAACCTGGGAAATGTTTCTTCTGAACTCGGATGATCACCTTGTAGTTAAACTCTCCAGATATTGGAAAACACATGAAGAAATTAACAAGAAAGCCATAAAATACAAGGGAATCATCAAACACAGTGCACTATTTTTTTACAAGTCGCTCTGTCTGAATCCACATGATTAAATATTGAGAAAACAGAGATTGAAATATGCAGATTTGCTCTCAGAGCATCCCCTCTTATAGCTATATGTGCAATGCAAGGAGAAGATGGGGTTTAAAAGTTTGAAATGCAAAACTCAGTCCAAAAAAAAGAAAACCAAATTATTTCAAACCCCTGGAACACTACAACACTAGCAAATTATATCATTGAATGTGATAATAATGGTCCATTGAACTTATACAATCAGCATCATCCACCTGATCTCTCTCTCCCCTGCTGTTGTGTAAAAACCAACTGGACAAACTCTGAATGACCTATTAATCCTGTATATTACTCCATAAAAGAACTGTAAACATTCCTAGATCATTCCACTCCACTATTTTTTCAACTCTGTCTATAACCCACTCCAATTTTAGTGCATGAATGGGAAGATTCTTATTTAATCAGTTATCGTTAGATCATCAGTCAACAGATGCAGTACACTGCAACAAAGTGCTTGTCAATCATGTGCCAACATAGGAATCAATACCCTGGTACAAACATTGACATGGAAATGGAAAGGATTAAACTTCACGAGGGATTCATTGAGTAACAATGCCTCTGATAATGGGTGGATTTCTGCAAATATCTATTGCACATAAAGTGAACTCAGTTTGCTATTGCAGTCATATAAATCAAAGGTAATACTGTCTACAGAGTATAAGTAACTTGGGATATAAATCTCTTGTATGCGATTGCTTCCAAAATAAGGAAGTATAGGCAATTGATCTTTCACTGCAGTAGTCCATGGGTTTCTTTTTTTACTTGGGAAATTAATGAAACAAAAATATACTTATATCTATGGCATCTGGTGTTGAAAACCTAGTTGGATTTGTTTCATGTACATTTAGATCAACAGCATCCTTGCTTGTGCAAGGGTAAGGTTGGCTGTCAGTAGTGTTCTAGGCTCGTAATCTACAGTTCCCAGGTTTGATTACCACCTGCATTGAAATTTATTTATGCAAAACTCCCTGCCCTTGGTCAGTAAGGGTCACCAATGAGCTAGGAAAGATTGCCACCCTTTGGATGGGACATAAAGCTTTGGCCCCATATGCAGGAGAGCCATACCCTGTGCACATTAAACAATACATGGATAGCCTTGATGGGAGGCTATCATATGTATTCTAACAACTGTCCAGTGAGTCTCCTCCCCCCCAACCTCCTCTGAGCCCTCAGGGTCCTTGTGATCTGGCCATTTAGCCCATTGTGTACAAAAAAGTGCCACTAAGAGGTAAAGCAACCCAACCTTGTTTGTGCATAGTCTTGCAGAAATCTTTTATAAATATGTCTGTAGCATTCCATCTTAGTTTATGGGTTTCTCATGCTGATAGTATTATTTCACTGTGGCATTTTGCCCATGTCATACTGATTTTCTCCTACAGCCAAACCCATTCATCCTCACCCAAACATACTTTCTGTTACTTTGATATTCCCATTGACCATAATACATCACTTCTCACCTCTGCCTCTTCATCTTGCTCAATTACTTTATCATTAATCGAAAATTTGTCACTTTCCACATCAGGGGTAGAGGTGGCTTGGTCTTTAGCACTCCAGGCTCATAATTTGCAATTCTCAGGTTTGAGTCCCACCTGGGCCAGCCATTTTTTATCTCTGCAAAACTCCTTGCTCTGCACTCAGTCAGTAGGGGATACTGATGGGTTTGGAAAGGCTGCTGTCCATCAGATGAGATGTTAAGCTGTGGCTCCTGTGCATGTTAAAGAACACGCTGGAAGGCCTTAATGGGAGGCTACCAGTTGCCTTTCATCAGCTGTTCAGTGGGTCCCCTCAACCTTCTCTGAGCAGTCCTTGTGATCTGGCCATTTAGCCCAATGTGTACAAAAAAAAGGTGCTCAGAGGTAAAACAACTTTCCACATCAGAATATTCATTTGTTACTCCCACAGTAAATCACCAATATCATGGTCACACAATTTCTGTTTGAAGGCCATGGTCAAGTCATACAACACAATATAGCAATGATTTACACAACGATTGATACTTGTTGCATGAACTAAGCTGTTATTTGTACTCTATATCTTGCCTTCCTCACAGATCTCTATGGCGTATAAACTGACAGGCTCCTATCAGACCTTTGTGGCAAGCAGCTGCTTGAGGGGGTATTTATTTTTATTTATATGAACAAAGAAATTACTCTATTTCTGTCAATAAAACCAGTTCAAGACCGGCTTAATTTGAATGATTGAGATACCATTGGGAAGCATGGGTGTTTTAAGATTTGTAAGGTGTCGCCTTCATGAATCAGTAAGAAGATACAGAATGAGAGTATTCAGGGGTATTCCTTATTTAGTTCCTTCAGTGCTACAGAGACTTAAAATAAATTAAAATTCTCTATCGTTGAGAGTGATTGGTTCCCTGGTGGGTTAGCATAAGTGACTGCTCTCAATAACAACACTGGGTAAGAGTTGGTAAAATTGCACTGATTTGTTTGGTATTACTACCAAAGTTTGACAAGGCTATATTTCGCCATCTTTTCCTTTCATTTCGATTATTGATTATGCTATGAGAAATTCGTTGCAAGGTAGAGTGTGGCCTCGGATGTTTTAGAGCAGTGAATCTTGTAACGCTCCAAAGAAATGCAAAATACTTTTAAGTTTGGACCCTTTTTTTAATCCAAATAGTTTTATGCTCCGGATAGTTCAGTCGGGCGCTAGGCAATAATTAACAAATTGCCAAATAAATAAATAAAGTTAAATTAGGGTTCAAAATACCAGCGAGCATTAATGAGTAAGAATTCAAAAAATGATTGTCAAGTTAAATATCTAAATATAATCAAAACTTAATTCACGTTGCTCAAGAGAAAAAATTAGTAAAGACTCAAAATGTTTAAATAACAAAAAATTTATTTCCAAAAATCACTCACCAAAACTTCAATGAAGAAGATACACACTGCCCTAACTGTGCACTCAACTGAGCTCACTCACTTCTCTACATGCTTCCAACTATGTGCTGTTATGCTAGTGCACTTACTTGTGCTACTGTGACTAGCATGTCACCGGTTTTAACAAGAGCCGAACGTGTCATGTTGCACGCCGGGAAAGACATTTACATAAAATGACGAGGGACGCAAGCTATGACGCAAGAGTGGGCGTGTCCTTGTGCACGCGCTTTAGCGGGTGACAGTCGGAAGATCGGAGTTGCGCATTTGCAACTCCTAACTTTTGGAAACGAGCGCTGTGATGCCAAAATGGAAATAAAAATCCCCAAAATGATAAATATAACGTAAATTAAGCAAAACTGGTTAAGGTAAAGCAAAAGTGAATGATGGGGCATCACAATCTGTGAGCCTAAGCCAAATGTGCTGTGGCATTCATATGAAAATGTTTAAAAATAAGTTCAAAAATAACTTGGAGAAAATGAAAGTCATGAAATGGAAAATAAATTGGGCATGACTTATGTAAATATATAGGGAAGAGATTAGTAGATTATGTATATTATTTTATTGTTGGATGATTCTATTGTGATTTGATTATTGAAATTATAAACAGTGCCAAAGTTCTTAACTAATGTGATGTGGCACATTATGTTCCACGAATGAAGATGAATGATGAAATGGTAATTCAATGCATCAATAACAGATTTTTTTTTAATTCGCAAAATTTATTTGATTACTGCAAGGAAGAGAAGCAGCATCGAGTGTGCCACAGTTTGAAAAGGGTTGAGAAGTACTAGTCTAGAGATTTGAAAAATCTGTCTTGGATTATGCTGATGATTTTTCCCGGTTAACAATAATAATTTATTCAAAGTCAACATTTAGCAGTACATATTTAAGTCAACTCACCACAAGAGTTTAATTAACTTACTAGTGGATTAATAATAATATAATTTTTTGCTCATCAATTTAGTATATAAAAGCATACATTGGTACAAAAGTACTAACAGAATAGTATTTGATATGTACAAAATAGTATATCAGTATTAAATTATTTTCAATTGGAATTGTAATAATATAAAAATATGAGAACACTCATCTTGTGAACAAATGATGTTCACAAAATGAACACCTTAATTAGTGCCATTGATGAATAGTAAAGAGGTAGACTTGTTTGATTAATAGAGAACAAGAATGATGCATACATTTTAATTAGGCTTATAATACTTTGGTCATTTCTCAAATTTGCTGTGGTAGTGAAACTTGAACTTTTGTAAACAAGATAACAGGAAACTTGATGCTTTTATTTCTTGATACTTATTACATTATCTTGAGTATCATACCTGGATGCCCTACATTTTACCTTTTTCAAGTACGTAAACAAAAACTTAAAACATTCTGTGCAAAAGAGACCTTGATAATAAATATAAAAATATAACATTTTAAAGAAGCATTTTCTCTTCTTTTTTATTTGCAAAGTATAGGACAGAGAGAAGAGTCCTAAAAACTGACTAGTTTATACAGGTCTCATATAAGGGCATGTTCCATTAAGACTGCTGACCACTATGTTGTTTCTGATGATATAATTGATCTAATAGTACACTGTACAAATCAAAAAGCAAAAGATTGCAAATTCTACAATAATGAGGGCCCCAAAAAACAAAAAAGGTGTAACATTGATCAAAATGAAATTTTGTTGCTAATGGGAACCCAGGGAAGATAAAGATAACTTATGGAACTGAAAACAATGCTTTTGTACACCCATTTATTTTGCTGCAATAAATTGGAAGAAATTAGAAATTGCAATGTGTTGGAATAATTAGAAGAAATTAGTACTTCATATAATGTTTTGTTCTGAAAACTTGAAAGTGAGAGTCCAAAGAAATGAAAAAAATAAATAAGACCCTTCACAGAAAGTCCATAGTTATTATAGCTGAACAAATAGAGGCAAGTTTTGCCATTGCTCACTCAGTTTATACATCAAGCAAACCAAGTAAATATGACATCAAAATAAGAGCACTATGCGATGTTGATGTTTATTTGGTGAAGTTTGTAATATTCTAGAATTTAATCAATGGCAGTGGGCTGTAAACCACTTCTAATTTTTTGCAAAAATTCTGGTGAATTGGATTGTAATTTAAAAGAAAATTTTGTCATTTCTTCAATTTTTTTAGAGTTTATTGTTAATTTGATTTTCTGTTAGAGGAAACAGAGTACTAAAAATAACTAAATTGAAGGGTTGACATGTTTGACACTGATGTCAAATATGGGTAAAAAGTGACCTATATTTGACATCAGTTGTATAAATTTTTTTCTGCCATTTTAAAGGTTAAAACATAAAAATATGTCTACAGACAACAAAGTGAAAACAATTTCACCTTTTTTTTGGAAACAAACTAAAATTAATTCTGCAGTACACAACTGTATCAAAATGCAATGCAATAATAACCTGTGATTCACATTAAAACACCATATTTCTGGCTTCAAAATTTCTTTCCTGTTTATTTTTCAATTAACTGCTGAATGTACTGCTTTTCCTCAGTAAGTGTGCCACCCCATATTGCTAGTGTACTAAAAGTAGCAATGAAATATAAAGTTTCTGGTCTGGAAGGTCAGCCAGATTTAGATTGCATTTAATTTAGTAAACAGTTGTGTATAGCAGTTACTTTTGTTTGAATTTTTTTATGGTTTGCTTTTGAGAGGAATATGTATGACTGACAATTTTATTACTTAATGTTCCAAATTCTATAACTTTAAATACTTAATGAATATTGAAAAATCAAGATTTAATTAGATTTGACTGATATCTTTATCTCTAGTGATCTTTTTTGCATAAAGAGCTTATTATCAAAGTTAAGATGTTTCCAGTGCTAATTTTATTTTATTAAAAAAAAAAATCTGTTTTCACTTTGTGTCCAGGCCATTCTAAATAATGAGTAAACATAGTGAGTTAGTTAACAGTTAAAATGTCTCATTATGATCCACCAATTAACTGAAGGCTCCCTATGTAATATTATAGTGCATTTTGGAGCGCATTGCAAACTGCACTTAAAGTCCTAACAGCTATATTGGTGGTGATAATACAGATGAGTGTTCTTCAAGAGATGAGGGTGGCCCAGTCGGTAATGTGCCAGTCTTGTAATCTGTAGTTCCCAGGTTCCAATCCCACCTGGGCCAGCATTGAGATTTATCTCCCCAAAGCTCCCTGCCCTCGGTCAATAGGGTACCGATGACTTGGGTAGGCCGCTGTCCATCGGATGGAACTTTAAGCCGTGGCTCCATGTGCCTGAGAATCATACCCTGAGCATGTTCAAGAACATGTTGGATGGCCTTGACAGGAGGCTACCACCTGTTTCCTAACAGCTGTCTAATAGATTCCTTTTGACTTGGACATTTATTCCATTGTATGCAAAAAAATTGCTGCTCAGAGGTAAAACAACCTAACCCAGATCTTCAAAAGATACCAATAGTATCTGTTAGGTGGCTGGCACAATCACCATAACTGATGCAGTAGTTAAGGACTTGTTGTAGTTAATGTTATACTTGGCAGCTGCTGTAATAATATTTGAGGTGACTACCAGTCTGTAGAAGAATACACACAGATGAATGGTGATACTGAAGTTGAAGTCCAATTTTAGGTAGATCAGGTGCTTTCTCCAAAATGACATTATGTGCCAGACTCTAGTGGTGAGATAAAAATACTTGTCATCAGGATGCTTGTTAACCATGGCATTTGTCATTGAAGGAAAGTTTTCAGTTGATGTATACCAGATAGATGTGCCCTCGTTTTGCAGTAATCATCAGGTAAGTTCTGTTTTCCTACAGCACAAGGATTTTTAAGACTATCAAAAGAAAAAACCTTCACATATATCAGTAATAAAAGAAATAAAAACTTAGATATTAAAACATTTATTGAAAAAAGTCCGATACTGAAATGTTTCTTTAGAATAATGACATCCCCAGGTGACACTTGTAGATGTATCAAAAAGTATGTTGCACTCAGTTCTACTTATCATCCTCGTAAGGAAACAACATTTGTGCTTGGGAGGGATGTATGGTGTAGTACAACTGTCTGGCCAGAGCAGTTGCAATATGCAAACGTGCATAGTGCTTTTCTGTTCATGAATGATGATGCATCAACTCAGTTGTTACTCCAAATTAGAAGCCTGTGGAACAGTTTGTTTTTTGTGGGTGGAAATCCATCAAGAAATATTTGCTGTATATAGGGAGTCTTGTCAGACTATCATTAAGTGGTGCCAGCAGTTCAAAAACAGCTATACAGATATGACAGACGAATACTGCAGAAGCAGACCTCAATATCCATCACTCATGTTTTGTGCTTTAATGAGATGATTAGGGATAATTGCCAGATTAAAATTCAAGGAAATCGTGACTGCCTTTTGTTTGGTAAATTGAAAGAGAATCTTGGAGGACAGAGAAGATGAAGATATCAAAGAAGTGGTTTTGACCTGGTTGATGGACATTGGAGCAGATTTTTACTCTCGGGGAATGGACAAGTTAATTACATGTTCAGATAAATGTTTACATAACATAGACGACTATGTGGAGAAGTATATTCAGGCTATAATCTTCACCCTAATATGTTTGCCATTTTCATATATTTTGTTGTTATGTATTTATGAGTATAACTTATATTTTGATATGCTCTCTTACATGCTGAGTATGTTGAGACTGATATAGGTGTGACCTTCTAGCAATGTTCCCAGGTGCTAATTGCAAAATTATGCAATAGGAGATTCCATGTGGATGGGAGGAGTATTATTTGTATGTTGCAGTCTTTTTTTTTAAGGTTTATTATTTAGTTTTCCTCTTATCTTTCTGCTGAGAACTTGCCTTCCTCACAGATTATATCTATGGCATCTAATACCAACAGGCTTTTAGATAGTGTTTTTAATTTTAGTCTTGTTGAAACAAAAAAAGAAAAATCAATGGGTACATACAGATCAAGTTTAATTATCACGATTTCTAGCCGTTATTATACTTTAAAAGCTAAAAATATTCCTAGGGTGGTTGCCAATGTCAATCATTGCTTCCTTATACAAGGTATATTGTATCTGGTGCAGTATCCCCGATTTACACTTTACGCCTCTTTTTGACTATAAATCTACCTTTATTAACAAGGTGATGTAGTACACCAAAAGAGCAAAAGAATGTTATTGCCAGTTTTGTGTATAGTAGAGGGCTGGCACAGACTCTTGATGCCTTCAGCTGTTAATTCTCTTCTGAGGTTGACATTCTGTTTGGCGTCCTGGCATTAGAATTTACCAGTCCTTATATGTTGTTTGGTCTTCAGCTGATGTTTACTGGACTTGCTAGGTGTCGATGGTTCATTTGTACACACATTTAATAGATAGTTCTCTTTAGAACGGTTGAGCTTAGGTAACTTTTGTTTGCACCAGTTCAGTGTCAGGCTGGACAGACAATGTGCATTAAGTATTTGTGCCAGCCATCTACAATACTCAGAATTGGTGTGAACAAATTTCACCAAAGCTCAACCATTCTGAAGAAAGCTATACTATTAAGTGTCTACACAAATGAATCATCGACATCTAGCTAGTCCAATAAACCATCAGCTGAAGACAAACATAATGTATAAGGACTGGTAAATTCTAATGCCAGAACGTCAACCTCAGATGAGGATTAACAGCTGAAGGCATCAAGAGTCTGTGCCAGCTCTCTGCTATATGCAGAACTGGTAATAACATTCTTTTGCTCTTTTGGTGTACTTCATCTTGTTAATAAAGGTAGATTTAGAGTCGAAAAGAGGCATAAAGTGTAAATTGGGGTTGTATAAGGAAGCAACGGTTGACATTAGCAACCACCTTAGGAATACTTTTAGTTTTTAAAGTATAATAACAGCTAGAAATCATGATAATTAAACTAGATAAAGTGTAGCTGTGTTTGTTGTTTATTTATCTACATACAGATGGCTTTTTCTTCATGTACCAGGATTGTTCATTACATTTTTAAGTGAGCCAGCTTTATTTTTGAATATTAGATCATTTTGAAGGTCAGAAACGGACACAAAAACCATACATTGTCCAAAGGTGAAGGCAAAAAAAATCACAATATGTCATATCTTTAAGCCATTAATTTTTCTTTCATGGAGACAAATGCTTGTATTTTTTATACATTCTCTGTAGGCACAAAATTTCTTTTGCAGACTGGATAAGGCTTATGGTCACCATTTTAAATAATCCAACCATAAGCAATGCTTAAATTTCTTTTTGCATTTACTATTGATTGGAACCTTTTGATATAACTTAAGTGCAAAGGTTATGCATTGATTTTCTTCAGTATTTCAAAAAATATATGAAATTGAAAATTGAGTTAATTATGTGATATCACATGAATATGTAAATTGGAGGTTCATGCAATGAACCTTGAGCACAAAAGATACTCTAACAGGTCTCTGTGCATTGTTTCCCATGAATTGCATATATTCTTTGTTTGCCTACAAATTATAAATTTGGGATTGCCATTTCATTAATGTATCTAATTTCATAATTTATCCAGTATAAATATGCTTGCTACATTAACATTTTGTTTAATTTATTGTTTGAGATTTGGAATTTCTTATTATTAGGGTATATATTTCAAAATATCTCTCTATATTGGTAATGCTTTATTTTTATTTGAAATGAACATAAGCTAACATGCTTTACTTTATAGGTCGTAATTACGAATGCTGCTATTATGCCTCTACATGGGAAGATAGTTATTATTAAACGCACTGGTCAAGATGGTTCAGCATTCCCACTTGTGTCCACTGTGTGTTTGTTTGGAAGGTTAGCATAATTTTTTCCCCTGCAATTTTTATTCAGTGTTATTTTATGTATTTTTCTGTATTATAAACATATAAAACATTTTCAGCACTTCTGGAGTACACTGAAAAGTAATCCTTAATGAGAAAACTATGAACTACCTTTAATTAGAAAGATGACAGCAGTGGGTTTGAGAACTGCATTCATCAAATAGGACTAACTGTGGCATTACATGTTTGTACATATTAAAATACATTCAACAACAACTTGATTTACATGATTTTGATTTGATGTCATCTAGAAAATGCAGCCAGTTTTGTTTTACTTGGTGATAGATTCATCTTTTCATAACTATCATGGTTAATAGTTCATTACCATTACATGGTATGGATTTAAAATTTTTTTATATGTAGATACAATGCATATACTGAAGTAACAGTGGCATCAAGAGAGACTTTAGTTGAAGTCTCTCCAAAGTAAAAATAAGTGACTTTTGTTGATAACATTTATTTTTAAAAATAATAGTAAATTCCTATTTGACAAATTATATATTTCATCTGTAATAAATTATATTCTTTTTCTAAAATTGTGTTTTGCCACTGTCAGTTTACCTTATGACGCCTTAACCCTTCCCAAGCCAGCTACTTTTTTCACTCTGATTAGGCCAAAAAATATTAAGTTTAGAACTTTTTTTGCCAAATAACTAATGAAAGGAATTATAGCATGTTATATGCCAAATTAATCAGCATTTAATTCTGTATTTTTTGAAAATAAAATATTTAACAAAAGAAGACAAGTTTTATTTTAATAGGACTTTTTAGAGTCGTGTAGTAAAAAATGGACCTGGCAACACAAAATTTATTTAAAAACACTAATAGACAGAAATGATCATAATGCACATTAATAGAAAGGCTATTTCTGAATAAACAAAAAAATTAATTTTCTTGTTTAAAGTAAACATTTCTTCCATTTTGCAATTTTTTTCTCTCATACCATACTTTGAGAAAAGTCCAGGCTTGTTGCAGAGTCCAATAAACAAGTCAGCTTTAGAATATTTTTAATAAATAACTAATCAACAGAAATAGGTCATGTTATCTACCAAATTAAAGATAATTTAAGTCTGAATTTTATTGAAGTAAAAAATATGAACATTGTAGTAACATATTAGTTTTAATAACACTTTTTGCAGTAGTATACCCAAAAAATGGTACATATTTCATAATTACTTCCAAAATTTCTGTTTTTAAAAATAGCAGTTTTTTGTTAATTTTTTAGCAGATTTTCAAAAATTGAATGAAAAATATGTTAATAGTTCAAATCAAACTTGTGAGTTTAAACATGCAATTGTTTCAATACCGAGTAACATTAACAAACAAATCGGCAATACTGTGTAGCGCTTCTAAAAATATGGCAATCAGATGGCTTTATCAAATTATTTATATTGTAGTTTAATAAAATATGCATCAAATGAAAAAAAGAAAATATTATTTTTGAAGCTTGAATTATGTATTTTTAAAAGAGGTAAAATAATTTTCAAAATGGCAAATTGAAAAAAAATTGAAATTTCATGTGATGTACAAAAAACGTCTATAGACATCTGTGACCCTGTGACCATCTGTGACAACATTAACAAACAAATCGGCAATACTGTGTAGCGCTTCTAAAAATATGGCAATCAGATGGCTTTATCAAATTATTTATATTGTAGTTTAATAAAATATGCATCAAATGAAAAAAAGAAAATATTATTTTTGAAGCTTGAATTATGTATTTTTAAAAGAGGTAAAATAATTTTCAAAATGGCAAATTGAAAAAAAATTGAAATTTCATGTGATGTACAAAAAACGTCTATAGACATCTGTGACCCTGTGACCATCTGTGACAACATTAACAAACAAATCGGCAATACTGTGTAGCGCTTCTAAAAATATGGCAATCAGATGGCTTTATCAAATTATTTATATTGTAGTTTAATAAAATATGCATCAAATGAAAAAAAGAAAATATTATTTTTGAAGCTTGAATTATGTATTTTTAAAAGAGGTAAAATAATTTTCGAAACGGCAAATTAAAAAAAAATTGAAATTTCATGTGATGGTACAAAAAACGTCTATAGACATCTGTGACTCTGGAAGGGTTAATAACACTCATTTTGAATCTGGCAGCAAAATTTGACTCTTCTAGATTGATATCTTATAGACTAGTTAAAACCATGTTTTATTACATTTTAAGCATTTTACAGAATTTTTTGAACCAATCTCCATAACTTTTGTATGAAGCATAGGTTGCTGGAGGGTTATATATGCATGCAATGAGTGACAGTATAAATTAAGAAAAATATTAACATAATCTTTTTCCTTATTGTGTTTTTATTTAGAGGACCAAATTGTGACATTCGTGTCCAGCTTCCTAGTGTGTCTCAGGAGCATTGCGCTCTAAGAGTTGGAAATGACCAAAAGGTAAAAGCTATATTATTTTTGATAAAACTAAATAAGTTTTAGTGGGAGAATATTTTTGAACTTTAATTTACCTTTGTGAAGAATGTTGATACAAAATTGTTGTAATGCTATTTATCTCTTAGCCTTTGCAAAATAATGTAAAATTCAAGGTAATGCCTGTTTTTGTAGCTAGTTTAAAAAGCTTATTCTCTGCTTTAGAAATAAAGCATAGATTCAGTAAGCATGTTGAATTCTAAAACAATCTAGGGCACCAGCTGAAAGCAATGGAAGCTGGATGGATAGTAGGGTCCTACTCTGATGGTTTAAACCAGGGATCTCAACTTTGTGGGCTGAGTCATTTTGTGCAGCCTGCAAGCAATTCATGGTATCATAATCATGGTGGTAAACTGTGGTTTATTAGCTTGACTCAATTGTGATCTCATGCTAGTTTGGTGAATATGGTTGCGTTCAGATGAAGCCATTACAAATGAAATTTTGATTAATGTTTTGATATTAAAAGTGTGTAACATTTAAGTAATAAAACAGTATAATTATTCTTTGCTTGTTGCTTGCTTAAATATCGGAAAGTAACTGATTTGGCATCCCACATGATTTGAGTTTGAAATCTGGTTTAAACCCACCTGATTACTCAACTGTCTGAGAGAGAGCTTTAGTATACTGTGGTTTGACTGATGGTACTGAAAAAGAAAAATTTTTAGGTCTTTTTAAGGCTATATCATTTACAGTGAATGTGCAAGTATACTTGAATGTTTAAGTGCATACATGTTGATGGGATATGTCCACTAAACCTTTAGATATGATTGTTAGCTTGAATGTGATAGACTAATGTAAAAAAAAGGATAAATGGATGGTTTGATTAAGTTGCAGACTTTTACAAGAATATAACTTCAGTGAATTTAATTCTGAGAAACATAAGTTTCATCCATGCAAACTCTAATTTTTCTTGAAACTCCATCCAGGTGATTATGATCACAGAATGGAGTTTTGTGAATAAACTTAGCAGAACATTGAATGTCAGATAATCTTTTTTTCTAATGATTCAGATTTTCATCTGTCGCACCTTCATCTATGAGAATCCCTACTGGATATAAGAATAGACCATTAAGATCCTTGGGTGATTAATGTGTGCTTCATTATGATAAAATCATTGATCTGTGTTTCTTTCCAAACAGTGGGAATGCTCAGACTTATCTTGACATGTTGGAAAATATGCTAATCCCATATCTTGATGATTTGCCCTATCTGTTTTAATGAAAACCATTTTTCAAAAGCATCATGTACTCATACATTATGCAACTGGTGTTTTGGATTGGTACCATTATAACCTACCTGAAATGGATTGGACAGAGAGGTTTAATTGGATAGCTGTCTTGCTCACCTGACACAACTATACAACACCTTTGGAATTCTTGTGGGGACACATCAAATCCAAGATCTATCAAAATTCTCTTCACACAATTCAGAAATTGAAGGATACCACAGTAGCCGAGAGAGCCACAATCAGCAAAGTAAGGTTGATAGTGGTAAATGATGGCACATATACTATGAATTCTGCCATGTTCAACATCTTGCATTCTAATTATTGCAATATCATTTGTGGCCCTTAGTAACCACTGATGTTTGTGTTATATCATTTCACATAAGTCAACCAATATATGTTGTGCTTGCATGTATTTCACTCGTTGTTCATACTTTTGAATCATACTGTGTAGTTCCAAAATGCACTGCAGCAAATTCACAGAACCCATTTGAGGTGCTTGAGGAACCCAATCTAATTAAAATTAATGTTTTCAGCTGAAAAGTTAAATTTTGCTGTTAAATTTTTTTTATTAATCTATGATGTGTAAAATTTATAGAAAGTTTTATGTAATCAATATTCTAATTGGATTATCTCTTTGAATAGGTTTATCTCACATCTATGAGTGCAGTTAATCTGACACTTTTAAATGGAATAGCTGTTGTTGGAACAGTTCCTGTTGAACACAAAGACACTTTGACAGTAGTAGATAGAAGTTTTCGTTTTGAATACCCTCCAGAATCCATCCATCGACCTCCTGACTTAGAATATCCAGCGCCAGCTGTTAAATCTCTAAAGATCATCAGCCCAAAGCAGAAGGTATGTTATTTGGCTCTAAGAATGCAAGTGGTGATATACAGGGTGTTTCAAAACTCTGCAAATTTCAATGGGAGATAGGGAACACCAAGGCAAACCTTTTTCGTTTATGAATGTATGTCTGCTGATGTAACCCTTTGGTGCTAGAAGGTGCTAACAGAAATATTGGTGGAGCTGGTGCATCAATGGAAACGATTGTGAACAACATGTTTATTTAAAGAAGGTGCTCAAAATTGCAACCGGCAACAGCATTGCATATATGACAGCGTCGAATCATTGATAGCCATACATGTTGAAAGATTCCCAGAATTTCGTGAACATTTGCAGTGGCAACAGCGATTCTTGTGATGAGATCTTCATCTGAGTCAATGGGAGTCTTGTACACATGTTCCCAGAGGAAGAAATCTATACATGTTAAATCGGGTGATCTTTGTAGCCAGGTGACGGGTCACCCCAGCCTATCCATCAGTCCCCAAAAGTGGTATTCAGATAATCCCGCACATCATTGCTAAAGTGTGCTGGCACCCCATCATGTTGAAACCACATTCTTCTGTGAATAGCCACAGGAACATCTTCCAACAGTCCCAGCAATGCTTCTTCAAGAAATACCTGATAAATCTGCCCATTGAGTCAGGGGAGGCAGCAGGTATGGCCCAATCAAAATGACACGGATGATACTCGCCAAAACATTGACGGTGAACCATTGTTGATGACCATGCACCATTGTGGCATGTGGATTTTTGTGCGCCCAAACATGAGAATTACGCACATTAAGCACATTCTCACATGTAAAAAAAAGGCTTCATCTGAGAATAGCATATGAGCCGAAAAATCAGGCTGCACCGCAGTCTGCTGCAGAAACCAGAGCACGAATTCCACATGAAGAGGGTAATCCTGAGGTTGCAATGTCTGGACTCTCTGATGATGAAAGCAGATGTAACTGCTGCTTGTGCAACACTCTCCACATGAGATCATGGTTCACAACGAGGCTACGTGCAACAGCTCGTGTGCTTGTGCCTGGATTGTCCTCAATCTGCCGTACCTTCCATATCAGGAGTGCGCATGGTTCTCTCCCGACCAGTGTCATGCATTGTTTGCATAGAATGTTCTCGCAGTTGCTGGTGCAAATGCTCAAATGTTTGGTGGTTTGGCACACATCTGTTTGGGGAAGTGCTGTCGGTACAACCTCACAGCAGCTCTTCTGTTTCTATTGGCAGTCCCATATGCCAGATGCATGTCAGTCATCTCAGCAGTCGTGAAAAACTCCATGTTGCACATAATGTGATTTATGAATGCTGACAGCAAACACAAGTCCATTCCCACTTCGCCCTTCTAGCCAATTACAGTGCTGCCAAAGAGCACCTTCTAGCACCGAAAGGTTATGTCAACGGACATACATTCATAGACGAAAAAGGTTTGTCTTGGTATTCCCTATCTTCCATTGAATTTGTAGAGTTTTGAAACACCCTATATTTTGTTTAAAATATTTATTTTGAATTATAGCAGTTAAAATCATTTTGCCATGGATTTACAGGAAGTGTTACCCTTGATTATTTTTACATATCTTCCTATTGCTTTTTGCTTAACATTTACAGGTAGGACTCGGGTGGCCCCCATGGACTTGCCCCTTTCCATTATCCTGTCCGAGATTGTCCTTCAAGACCTAGAACAAAATTTTTCAACTCGCCAATTTACCTGTCTTCTTGTGTTACTATGTTGATATATTTTTAATTTGGAAAGGCAGCAATGAGCAAATAAACTGCCCCATTAATAGAGCTAGCAGTATCTATCTTACAATATATTTCATGAAGGAGGAGGAAAACAGTAATGCCATCCCCATTTAGATGTTTTTATCCAAAAAAATAACGCAGACGCCTTGACGACATCACACAATCCATCACAGTATCATCAAATGAAGTTTTACTTCAAAAAGAAATTCCGAACATTCAATCCATTGCTGGGTCACACAGCTTCCATCCATAAACAATAGAAAAGCTAATCAATAGGTATAAAAATAACAACAGAACAGATTCAGCTCTCTTCCCAATCACTGACTCCGAACAGGCAATCTTGTCCTGTGCTGATCAGTCCTCAAATTACTTGAAGCCCTAAAAATCTATATTATTTTCAGGCCAGATCTAAATCTGAAGAAAATTATAAAAAGGGACAAGAGGCATATTTAGTCTCCTTCAAAAATCAGGCGTATATAGATTTTCCCTATATTTGCTGGGTAATTCCATTGTTTATTATATCAGAAAAAGCATGCATTCTCTACAGGAGAGGGTCACAGAGCATCAGACAGATGCCAGCCAAAAAAAACTAAGGACTGCCACTGCTGAGATGGCAATGCACATATAGCTACCATACACTGGGAGCACAACACATTGCTAGCAAGGGCATCTACTTGCTATGGAACTATCATCCACAAGGCTATTGAAATAATCACCTAGCCTGTCCTCACCCGTAACTGAGACACTGGAATCACCCTTCACGACAAGTGGATAGAAGTTCTTTAACAGCCGTAACATCACCATGTAGTATAACTTCACTGAAAATGGAGTGCTGTCCTGGTTCTGAAAAGCTTCTGTGTTTACTCCTGAAAACTTTTTGATATGCAAATAGTTTGAAGGATAAACTTTAAATTTCCATTGCTCAGCAACAGCGAATTTTCAGTTATTTTAATTATTTTCTGAGCAAGAAAGTATTGTCTTTATTGTGAAATATAATTTAAATAAGACTTTTTCAGAGGATATAATGAATAAAAAGGATTTAAATAAGGTGTAATCCCAGAAAACTTAATAAAGTAAAATAGTTAATCAGTAAAAGAGAAATTTCTTTTTGAATAATATAGAAAAAAAAGATATCAAGCACAGTTTTTTCCCCCCAAATATTTTTCTATGTGGTACTGCGTAAAACAAGAGCCAGTTCCACACTGTTCATGCTCATGGGATATTTTTGTCCTGTTTATTGCAATGGAGCATATACACACTTTCTTCTTGGTGTTTATCTCTTCAATGCACACCACAAGTTTTCTGTTTGGCTGTTACATTTTGATGATCTTACTGCAAATTAGGTGTACTAATTCTCAGAGTGGGGTAGCCAAGGCTTGAGGAGTATGGTTGTATTTTTAACCATTCAGCATAACTCATGAACTAATAATTTTTTTCAAAATAAAATTTCATGGGAGAAGAGGACTGATTTCCAAACCAAGGAAATCCTCCTCCTTTATGAGATCTGTGCTATTTTAAAATGATGCATTCAGTTATATTGAACAGTGGGAATGTATTTCTTCTTTAAGTTGAGAGAGTGAATGAAGCAGTCCCACTGATCACCTAAGCTGATGAGTAGAAAGTGTTTAATTCTGTTTATTTGCTTTTTTCTGATTATATATACCTATAATTCACTGATTTGTCTTTTTTTACCCTTTGGTAGCCACCACATCCACAAAATCTTATTGGAAAAGTGTCACCTAAACAATTACCAAGTGACTTGACTTCAGGAAAGAAAAATTCTCCATTGCAAAAACAAGCATCTGAGCAAAAAACTCCTGCAAAAGTCACTTCAAATGCTGATAAAGTGCTTATTACAAGTAAGTAAAAAAATGAATACATAAGTAACACTTGAAAAATTTAATTGAAAAAAATTGGTTGTTCTGACTGGGATTCGAACCCAGGTTTCCCAGAAGCATGCTGGGTGTCACTTAGTTGAAGGGATGGTCAACTCAAATTTTCAAGTGTTTCTTGTCTACAGGACTTTTCTTGTGATAATTTATTACTGAATACATAATGTTCTTTTTTTCCTGCTAATAATAAGCTAATCACCATCTAAAAGTGCAAAATAATTGACAATAAAACTGGTATGTGCAGACATTAATTTGATGAATTCTACTTTATGTCAACAATATAATGGCATTATTATATGTATTGTTTAGCAGAAAAACAAATGTAAAAACATGTTACTTTAGAGCAGAATCTCATTTATCTGGTGTAAGCAAAATTAGGATAATGCACATTAAATGATAGATGTGATTTTGTTTATTCAAAAGGTATGAAGTTTTAAAATTAAATTTTCAGCATGATTTATGTTTGCTCCTAAAGTATTAGGTTGTTGCAAATAAATGGTTGAAGTGTTAATAAAACATCCAACAGCTATAACTTTGTTGTAAATAACATAATCATAATACCCACCAGCAGATTCAGTACACTTCTTGCCATTGTGGAACAAGTGCATTTATGCTATTGGTAAAAAAATCCGAGTTTCTGGAAGTGATGAAAGTCTTTGAAGGCATTTTGAACTGCTGTTTCATTGCGTTCAAAAAGGTTTCCAGTGTTTTTTTGTGTTCAAAAAGGTCACCCAGTGTATTCACCGACCTATCGCCAGTTGGCGATAGGTCTGGTGAATACACTGGGTGAGCAAGAGTCTCATACTGTAACTGATGGGTCCCAGACCATTATTTGTGAGGTGGAGCATTATCATGGAACAGTAGGATGCAATGTCTATTTACTGATGCATGCTGCTGCTTTCATAATTTGTCATGCAGTGTTTTCTAGTTCTGCACAATATTTCTCTGCATTTATTGTTTCACCTGGTTTTAGGAATGGATAACACTGGCTACAGAACACCAAATAGTCATCATAACCTTCCTGTGAAGATTAGGCTTGGGCATATATCAATTGTCGTATAAGTTCCATTTTTCATCACTTGTTACAATTCTATGCAAAAGTAGTGGTGCTGTATACTTTGGTTCATGGGAAAAGGGAAGTGCACACCAAGTCATTGTGCCTTATGAGTATCTGCTAATTCATGTAGAACACACTTATCCAACTTCTTCACTTTTCCAATGGCTTCCAGGTGGCAGGTAACTGTTGAATAATTCACACCTAATTTGCCTTCAATGTTTCATACAGTTTGGCATGTGTCGGATTCAATTGAAACCTTCATTCGATCGCTTCTTCAGACTGACCACATAGCTTATTTTGAAGGCTGATGTCACCCAATCGAAATTTTTCAAACTAATGTCATGTTGTCTGTTCACTATTAGTGCCTTTCCCAAATGCTGCAAGTTGCCTCCACAGTGTTGTTCCAGTTTAAACTTATAAGGAAAAAATATGAATTTGACTCTGATCCATTGTTCCCTTTAAGCTCTTACAATCCACTTACCACAAAATCTACTGGTGAAATGGCTACTGTGTTACTAGGCTTCATAATTTTATATAATGTATCATTAGCATCATCAATCTACAGGTAGTATTGCCATCTGGTGACATTTTCAGTCCTCAAAACATCGAAATCACATCTGCGAAATTGGCAATTTGATGTGCAATAGCCTAATACACTGCTTGACGTAGAAAATGCCAAACCACGAAGTATTTGTCAGAGCGCCATGCAAATAGGTGGGTATGTGTTGACAGTTGGGTTATGATGTAAATGAGTGCAGTTGTGAACCAATCACATGATAGGTGAGGGAATAACAGGGCAAAACTGCTCAGTATAGCCAAGTTTGGTCATCCTCACCTGGGCATGTGGACCACTGCATCGGAGTGATCTCCATGGTGAAAGCATGTGTAGCGAGTGAGAATGCCTGGGTGACATCATCCGAAATCTTACCATCACACAGATACTTTACAGAGGCTTCATCATAGGGCTATGTAAGGCTGGTTGGTCCCTGTGTTGTATCATGGCAGAAATGCATCGAGATGCAACAACTGTCATCTGAATTTGGCAACAGTGATTGGAGGGAGGTAATGTGCATCACTGTAGTGGGACTGGTGCCCGTAGGCAATTGCTGCATTTGATGGCAAGTTGTAGCAGCTCCACAATCCACATTGGATGGCTTCAACGCAGTGTACAGGCAGCTACAGACATCCTTGTGTCAACACGGACTCTGACTTGCAGATTGGTTGAGGCAGGTTTGCTCTCTCGCCAGACATTGTGATGATTGCCACTCACCAGGGGCGGGGGTGGCTCAGTCTGTAGTGCTCCAGGTTCGTAATCTGTAGTTCCCAGGTTCGAGTCCCAGCTGGGTCAGCGTTGAGATTTATCTCCGCAAAATTCCCCACCCTGCCCACGGTCAGTAGGGGACACTGATGGGCTTGGAAAGGCCGCCGTCCGTCGGATGGGACGTTAAGCCGATCAGAACACCCAAATAATTATAAATATACTGCCTTTAACTCATATTTCCTCAGACCTACAACTACTGTTCCATGCATCAACTCAATAGGGGACACCGATGGGCTTGGAAAGGCCACCGTCCGTCGGATGGAATGTTAAGCTGTGGCCCCGTGTGCGGGAGAGCCATACCCCGTGCACGTTAAAGAACACGCTGGATGGCCTTGACGGGAGGCTACCATCTGTCTCCCAACAGCTGCTCCAGTGGGTCTCCTCACCCAACCTTCTCTGAGCCTTCGGGGTCCATGTGACCTGGCCATTTAGCCTATGGTGTGCAAAAAAGTGCCGCTCAGAGGTAAAACAACCCACAACCCACAACTGCCACTCACTGCAGCACATCGTCACGCAAGGTTGCAGTGGTGCTGTACCTGACGTGTGTGGTTGGATGAATGGAACCATGTCGTATTCAGCAAAAAGTCTCACTTCTGTCTTAGTGCTGACAATTGTCAATTGAGAGTCTGGAGATGATGTAGTCACCAGACTGATCTTGCTGCCATCCATGAGCATCATACAGCTCCTTAGCGTGGTGTCATAATTTGGGGGTGCTATCAGTTTCAACAGCCATTCACCACTTGTATGCATAGTGTGGGTGCAATGACAGCACGATGATGTGCGATGAGGTGCTGAAGCCCATTTTTTTGCCTTATCTCCGTGGTATCCCTGATGCCCAGTCAACACAATAATAATGCCTGCCCTCATACTGCCAGCATCAGCAGACAGTGCCTCCAAGGTTTTCAGGTGCTGCCTTGGCCAGCATGATCTCCAGTCTTCTCAATAGAAAATGTATGGGGTGTCATTGGCAGACAACTTCATGCCTCTGCATGACCCTTGTAATGTCGATGAATTATGGACACAGGCCAATGATACATGGTCCGCGATACCTCAGCACAGCTTCTGGGGACTTTTCCACTTGATGCCACACCGTGTAGCCGAATATATAGCCCAGCATGGCAGTTATACTGTAACACTCAAAAAGTATGTTAAACTTCTTTACTTTGGACCTTTTGACTGATCCAAATTAACTTAAACCTCTGGATAGCATATTGGGCACCAGGCAATATTAACTTGCCAAATATAGTTAAATGAGGGTTCATTTGGTATATTGGCATTACTAGTCACAAAGAATTCAAAAGATTGTCAAATTTTTAAAGTTAAATCTTAATCAAAATCATTGCTTAAGAGAAAAACAGCAGTCAAAATATTCATATAACAAAGTTTATTTCCAAAAAAATTCACAACTCACATATAAACTGATGAATACAAAATAATCTGAGCAAATAAAAGCTCATTTAAACATCTTCAAAACTGACAAACTTCTCAGCTAACATCGTTCTCTTTCACTAACATTTTCTCATTTTAACTATCTCTACTATCATTACTGACTCAGCCTACTATCATTACTGATTCTTACTACTGACTCCATGACCTAACGTCACTTAGTATACATGCAGTGTAAACTGATGTGTGTGTGTTGCATGCTGGAAAAAAAATTGCATAATCTTATGATTACACACTCACTCTAGCTGTAACACAAGAGGGGGCATGTCCTAAATGCGCACATTAGCAGCTGTCAATCAAAAGTTGGAGTTGTGCATGCACAACTCTTTTAGCAGGTTGGAAAAAAGAAATGCGATAAGTCCAACTGAAGTAAATCCCCAAAATGATAAATGTAACGTAAATAAAGTAAAAGTGAATGGATGACCACCAGAACATGACCTACTGACTCAGACCGTATTACACTGTCTCTTCACCCATCGCATTCATATAATCCCTCAGATTCTTTTCCACCTACAGCATATATTATGTCTACGTGTGTAGCAAGTTTTGTCTCATTTTGTGCATTCCTTCATGGTGTGGCATTTTCTATGTTGAATAGTGTAGTTAAGAACAAACATAGAGGATACAACTAAAAGTGGATATATATAATAAAGTGGATTTGAAATACAGTACTAGGACTCATTTATAACATCTTTGATTTTAATGTCAACTAGTAATACATGGCCTCTCACACCCCAAACCCTATAACAAATTTGTTTATTGGATATAATAAAACAAATTAAAATACTAAACCAAGGTGCAAAATTCACCTATGTCATTCCCCTCCCACCTTTGCATAAAATTATACCACAACTCAAGTAGACCATACGCAAAGTACCCAAAATTGAAAAAAAAAAAAAATGCAAGTTAAACTATACTGTATTATGAAGTACCTAAATCAGAAACCAAAAGAATCCAATCAAAACAATGTAAAAATCTTAAGATCAAAGTTGTTCTTGCTGATGAAACAGACCAAATCATATTGCTCAGCAAATCCAACTATATTGAGAAATTAAACTCTACCTTAGATGTTTTGGGCTGTCAAGAAATATTAAATGATCTCATACTCCACATTGTTAGCACAATTAATCAAATTAAAAAATGACCCTTGTATCCCATTAGATATTGCTAAAGCTTGCACACCTTCCTTGTATTCAGCCATACCACAACTCTTTGTTAAAATCAAACTCCATAAAATAAAATTACCCCTTTTAGTTTCAAAATGCAAATCACCCACCTACAACCTTGAGCATGGCTTATTTGACTATTTTAAACCATTCTTTCTTAGATGTGAGCACACAGCCAAATCAGCACAAGTTATTGATCTAATTAAACAAGCCCCGATATCCCCTAACATTACACTCACTAGATGTTGTATCACTATATCCTAACAGACTGATTTTAAAAGCATCAATGAAACTAAATTTAAAATGGCTAGAAGCAGCCACGTCCACTGTCCAGCAATACTTTTGCTTGCATAATGCACTAGACCTGGCCACCTCATCCAACTGGTTTCATGCTAACAGAAAAGCATGAACCCAAACTGAGAGGGTACCAATGGAATCCCCTCTCTCTGTACTTATGGCCGATGCAGTTTTATGTCACATTGAAAAAACAACCCTAACTGTCATCTCCAATCCTCATTTTACACATCCGGTACATCGACAATATATTAATATTTTGGAAACATGATATCAAGGAACTTGAACAACTGCTTAATACCTTTAACAGTGTTCTGCCATCAATTAAATTCACACTGGAATCAGAGAAAGATGGGAAGTTACCTTATTTAGACATCCTCATTCAGAGGAATTCTGATAAATGCACTACAACAGTCTACAGAAAACCCTCATCCATGTCTAATTTAATCGTATCAAAATCAGAACACCCAAATAATTATAAATATACTGCCTTTAACTCATATTTCCTCAGACCTACAACTACTGTTCCATGCATCAACTCAATAGGGGACACCGATGGGCTTGGAAAGGCCACCGTCCGTCGGATGGAATGTTAAGCTGTGGCCCCGTGTGCGGGAGAGCCATACCCTGTGCATGTTAAAGAACATGCTGGATGGCCTTGACAGGAGGCTACCATTTGTCTCCCAACAGCTGTTCCAATGGGTCCCCTCCCCCAACCTTCACTGAGCCTTCGGGGTCCATGTGACCTGGCCATTTAGCTCATGGTGTGCAAAAAAGTGCTGCTCAGAGGTAAAACAACCCAACCCATGCATCAACTACTAAAGCAAGAGTGGGCGGGGGTAGCGTGCCAGGCTCGTAATCTGTAGTTCCCAGGTTCGAGTCCCAGCTGGGTCAGTGTTGAGATTTATCTCCACAAAAATTCCCCGCCCTGCTCACGGTCAGTAGGGGACACCAATGGGCTTGGAAAGGCCGCCATCCGTCGGATGGGATGTTAAGCCGTGGCCCTGTGTGCGGGAGAGCCATACCCTGTGCACGTTAAAGAACACGCTGGATGGCCTTGACGGGAGGCTACCATCTGTCTCCCAACAACTGTTCCAGTGGGTCCCCTCCCCCAACCTTCTCTGAGCCTTCGGGGTCCATGCGACCTGGCCATTTAGCCCATGGTGTGCAAAAAAGTGCCGCTCAGAGGTAAAACAACACAACACACAACTAAAGCAAGAAATTGAACACATATATAAACAATCATACAAGAACAGGATTTAATAGGAGGCAGATTAAGAAGATGCACGTAAAAGTCAAATTTAAATTACACCACAACACCCACCCAGTACAACCCAACACAGATCCCCCCCCCCCACTCAATGCACCATAGCCTTATCTTGCATACCAGACTTAACACACCACTCCAGCATATATTTATGACCATACATACATTACATGACCATACATTAAACAGTTAATTATGAATGATCGAGGTGTGTACCCCCTACAGATGGCATATGCAAAATTGAGATAGATGACCCTAACCATCTTTTACAATACAAAGACAGTTATATTGGCTGACCTTTAACACAAGACTTGAGGAGCATCAACTTAACTTAGCAAAGAACAATCCAAACACTGCATTAAATCTACCCCAAAATTTTCTGAACATTGAAATAATCATATCCCCCCAACCCAATTTCAACCAAGAAATTATTTGTAACACAGATATTGCACATTTACCCCCATCCTGGAAATTACTATTACGCAACTATGAAATGTTGTTTCAGTGAACTTCGATAAAGGGACAGTGCTATTTAATGCAAGGAGTAAGTACTTTCTTTAGTCACCTGAAGATGAACGAAAAATGGCAAAACGCGTCATGACAAATGTGTTTTTTAAAATCTGTTTAAAGCTTTTCAAAAACTTATAAACTCTACTAATCATCAGCAGAAAACTATATTCACAGGCTTCCCTCTACTACTGTTGTCAAGAAACTGGAGAACCACATATCTTTCAACCCTGTAATTTAATTTAACGAACTTTTCACCAGGTATCTGCAGCAATGCTAAAACTGCCTCCATCGCAACAAGGACATCTCAACACCCGCTTCCCTCCTCCTCACCCTATGAGCATATCAACCCACCGTAGCTTCGGACATCTGCAACAATGGAAACCACCCATGTGTCAGCAGATAAACAACAGTGCATACGAACACTCTCTAGACCCTGTAAAATTCAACTGAATAGTGTCGTAAATAAAATGTCATAAATGACTTCATAAATAAAAAAAAAACTCCAAAAATTGTGTGGGTCTCAGCTAGTTTTAATCTGCAGCCTGAGCTCAAATTGTAGCCAGATACAAGCAAGAAATTGTAATAATTAGGCAATTGTGAAAAAAAACCACCCATCTGCCTCCCAGACGAATGCGGGATCTCCTGGTTATGCCAGGAACATTGTAGTGCACTTCACTCCTTCCTATCAAATTGGTTGCTGGCTTACAGTGGAGAGGTTATTTCCATCTAGAACTTTGATGTTAGGCATCTGAATAACCAAAAGTACATTACTTGCAATGTGCTTATAAAAGTTTGATTCCATCGGTAGGTATAAATAACACATGTGTACTTAACATTTAGAATCGCATAGTATGGCTTCACAGCATAACCATCACAATCTGTCATAAGCAAGCGTGAATTGCCTCCGCCTTAGCTTAAGTGGCAGAGCAACTGGTGCATAACCAGGAGATCCCGAGTTCGAGTCCGGGAGGTGGATGGGTACTTTCTTTCACACTTGCCTAATACTACAAATGAATAACACTGTAGTGTGTGCTTCACTCCTTTCTAAGAAATTGTAACCCCAGCTACTATTCGAATATTTATGGTATTTTAATGAAGTTTGTTACTGATCACAGCAGTTGGTATAACAGGTATCATTTGGATCTGTGTTTCCCAACCTGTAGTGCATGTATATACCCTAAGATGTACACATGGCTGCCAACCTTACATGATGAGAATTACAGGTTGAAAGAATTAAAATTTGGAGCAATAACAAGCATTTATGCAACTAATAAATTATGTATTTGGTGCAATTTATGTAATGCATTGAATATTAATTCATATTGATTATTGGTTACTAATTATTAGCAATTGGTTAAATTTCAATAATATCAAAAAGTGCACAAGCTGCAGATTTTGTCCATGGCTGTTGCAAGCTATTGCATACCATGTAACATGCCAAGAGTTGCCATTGTTGTCTAAGTAGTGTCTCACAAAAGACACTGGCAGTTGCTTTTTCTTCTATAATATTAATTTATGCAATATTTAAGTTAATCAATTATTAATGAATTATGCCTATTGATAGTTACTAATTATTAGAGATTAGGTTAAATTTCCATAATATAAAATAAATATCCACGCTGTGAACTTGGATTGTGTGCACCCGCTGAGAGCTACCATTCTTTTATCTGTTGCAGGTGAAACCAAAATAGGTCTTCCCACTTACACAGAGTTTTAGTGATCATCATCATACAGCATCCATTAAATGATTATGAATTAAATTTCCCATCTCATAGCAATTAGATTAAATCTTACTTTTGAAATGCATAATTATCTGCAGTATGCATACTATTTGATATTAATGAAAGTGAACTTATCACTAATAGTTAATAATCAATACATAGGCGATAGTAATTTTTTGAGAAAGTGCTCGGACTGTACTGTCAACTTGCTTAAGACTCATTGCAGTACCAATCATGACCCACAAATTAGATGCATTCCCTAATATGTTACCTTTCTCACTTTGAAAATTCAAGACATGGTGTTCTTAACTAATCCAGTTTGTGATTATTTGTCCAGAATGGGAGATAAGTTCAAATTTATATGCCCATTTTGATACAATTTGTGACCTTCAATTAAGTAAAAAAAAATTAGGTGTGACCTTTGCCTGGTGTTTTGTCTGTAAAGGGTCAGCTGTAATGCAGTACACTCACTCTGGTGTGCATGGCATTCATGTGTAGGTAAGCACACAGTTCAGCACAACAACATATATGTATATATAAATTAGAAAGAGGGGACAGAGGTGCACTTTTAGTGCAATAAAAAAGCTAAAATAGAAACAGTTTGTTCCTCTCATCACCATTTTCCTTTCAGAAAAAGAATAAACACACTGTAAATTTTGGAAGCAGAGAAAAAGCAAAACTGAAAAATACGAAATTGGTATTTTCAGTGTCCAATGTGGATTTTAAATAAAATTAGAATTAAAAAAATTTCAGCAGTTGGCAACTCTGTGTACGTGACAAAAATCTGATAATGGCAGGTGAAGCATTTTTGCTAATTGAAACACTTCCTTAATAATATTATGTTGCTAGCATTGAAAACTTCATTCACAGGGACAAAGTATGCATTACCCAAGTCAAGTGGTGCAACATACACTGAATGGACAAATTATTATATATACCGCAATAACAATATCCAAAAGCAGAAGTACTGTATCCAGTCATATGGGATGCTGAAACTGGCAATGCCTATAAATAGAACAGGTCTTTAGGAAATCAGTTACGGAAAAGTAATCATGGATAAAGGCAGCAATGCAAGTGAGTTTGAATTGCTGCAACTGTTGAACTGTTGGGATACACATCACACATGTATACCAAGACTATGAAATATGGCAAAACTTCCAACCAGCAGGAAAAATGTGGACGTAAATGTGCAATTGACTCTCGAGGTGAGCTCAGACTTCCATATCATTCAAAGAAGTGCTCGCTGCTGTGGAGCAGATAACATCATAATTGAATGAGGACATGTCCAAACACTATCCATTGTACCATGGAAAAAGTAGGCTATGACAGTTGATGTCCACATCATATCCCTTATTGACTGCAAAGCACTGAAAGATTAGGCTGCAGTTTGTAGAAGCCTATTGCAACTGGAGTGCGGAGGACAGGAAACACATCATCTGGTCTGACGAATCATGGTTTTATCACATCGATAGGAAGGTGCGTGTGTGATGTAAACCACACGAAGCGATGGACCCAGCTTACCAAGTTGGGATCGTATAGGCAGGTGGAGTAACAATTTGGGGTGCATTCACATGGGCTTCCTTGGTGCCTGTCGTACCTGTCAAGACCCCCATCACTGGCACGAGGTATGTGAACATCCTCGCTGACCATCTACACCCGTTCATAATGATTCTCTTTCTGCACCATGACACCATCTTTCAACAGCACAACAGAACTCGCATACTTCCCTAGTGGCAATAAATTGGCTCCAGAAGCATTTGAATGAGTTTAAACGTAAATGACAATCACAGCATTACCTGTTGACATTTTAATGTCAATATATCAATAAATATTTTGTGTAAAAATTTTTTTGCCAACATATGGAACTTGAACCCGCATTTCTCCAGAAACATTCCACAGTATTCTACCATTAAACTAATGCTGCTTCATCTTTTTTCCACTAATTTTTAAGACTTTAACTCTTCACCGAGGATTGGGTAAAAAAAGTTTTCTATCCTCCTCCTCCCTCCCTCCCTCCCTCCCTCCCTCCTCCTCCACCACCACCACCACCACCACCACCACCACCACCAAGTGTAGTTTAGTTCTCCAAACATATCTATCTTGAGATGCATCCAGCTATTGCACACGAATTCTAACAAGGTCCTGTGTGGCATTTTCTGTCCACCGCATCCTAGGTTTCCTCTCTGTAATGCTTTCTAGTAGGGCATTATCACCTTATCATTCAAATAATTTCTGCCTCCTCTCCTTCTTTTTACCTAAAAGAGTACTGTTAATTTCCAAAAAAAAAAGCCTGTTTAAAATGGTTCCATTCTTCCTCAACTTCAGTAGTAAACAAACCATGACTCATAATGATTAAGTAACCTATCATGGTAAGCTTTAGCTATAACTGGGTCTTTCAGAGCTTCAGATTTAACCATTTTATGCCCATAATGGCCCAAAATGGCCAACATTTTGAAATGGACACGTCTGAAGAGTGCTATTCCTTTGTCTTTAATACTCTCTACATTTTTTTGAAATTTCCTGAGCTTTTAAAGGGTTAAAGGTAACTTTTTTTTAACCTTAGCATAACAATTCTTTAGTTTATTGCAAGACACTTTTAACAAGGTAATGATCAGATCCACTTTCAGTTCCCCTATATGACCTGGTATTCCTAACAGAACTAGCTCATTTGCTGTTAATTAATGTTAATTAATGTATAATCATATTTTTATGCAGTCCATCTGGTGACATCCACGTGTACTTATGTATGTTGCGGTGTTTGTAATAAGTGTTAGTTGTTCTCAAACCAATAAGTTTACTTACCTGTAGGAGACTTTGCCCATTGCAGATTCCAATACCAAAAGGGCCTATTACCCCTCCCCAAAGGTCAAGATATAACTTTGGCATTGAAGTTACCTAGAACAAGGGTAATATCTCCTTTCTTGACAGAATTCAAAATAAAAAAGGGAAGCAACAGATTATTTTGTAGGTGTATATAATAATTTGTCTATTCAGTGTAAGTGGCGATGTAATGATGAGCTGGCACTAAGTGAAGATTTATTGTATTAATTTTTGGCAAAATAATAAATTGTCACATTTTATGTATATTAGTTATATTCTGTATTTCATTTTTGCTAGTATTTAGCTGTAGTTATTTTTTTATACTATGTTGTCAGCACACAGAACTAGATTTTGTAATCGAACTAGTACATGATCCTTTATATCAGTTTTACATTTCTAATATTTAAAAATGTGTCTTTTTCAGAACGCCTTTCTACTTCATCAACACTTCGGCAAGCTAGTGCAAAACAAAAAAAATCACCTTCTGATAGTCTTTTATATCTCAGTGGAAGGAAGAAAAGGGTTTCATTTGGACCTGCTCTCAGTCCAGAGCAATTTGATAGAAATATGCCACCTTCGACTCCAGTAAGAAAAGGAAGCTTGCCACCAAAGCGACGTACTTCTGCACCTGATTATTTTGGATCACCCATTCTAACTCAGTTTTCAAGCATTAAAAAGAGTCGACTATCTACAGTTTCAAAAAGAAAGCGTTTATCAGATAAAATGCTGTTGTCTTGGAAAAAGGCATTAATTCGAAAACGTAGCAGTACATTAGCATTAATGAGTGAAAGCAGTAATAGTTTGTCATCTAAAGCGATGCCTAGAAGTCCAGGTACACATGCTAATAGCCCTGTCATAAAGGACAAAATCATAAATTCTGCAGGTACACCACAAACTGATAAAATAAAGAGCCCAAAGGAAACTCCTAAAAAAACACAAAAAAAATCTTTCTCACCAAATCCAACAGGTAGAAAAGGGTCACAAAGTCCAAGCAAACCTTCAAGTCCCAAATTACCTGCAAAATCCCCAGGCAGGCGAAGTTCTACTGGAAAATCTCCAAACAAACAACAAAACATCCAGCAACCAGAAAAATCATTTGATCATAGTCTTGCTGCTAATAATGTTGTACAAGTTGAAGATACTGATGATAATAATTTATCTCAATCAAATATTGTGTCTTCCAATAAAGCAAGAAAAAGTCAATCAAATACACCTAAAGTATCTCCTCTTAAAGTATGGGCTTCAGCTTTAACAGGTAGTAAAGGAAAATCTGTGTCACCCTTATCTCTTCGCAAATCTGGTTCAAATTCACCAATGCCAAAGCATAGTTTGAATAATGTGTATTCAAATAGTACACCAACTGCACAGATTTCTAAGAAAATCACACCACTTAGTGTAACGAAAGCCAAGACAGAGTGTAAAAGCTCAGTAGGTTCTGTTCGCAAAGCATTAGGTAGGCGTAAGTCTTTGCAACTTCAAATGAAGCGTAAAGCTAATGCAGTGTCACGGAAATCTTTACCTTCAGCATTAAATAGAAATTTTCGTATTGAACAGGTGGCCAAAAACAAGATTTCTGCTGAACAGAGTATGAGCAATAACAATTCTGAGTTATCTGTTATATCTTCACATTTGTCACCTGTAATTGAAAAAAAGAGAAACTCTGCAAAGTTTTCTCCAAAGAGTGGGAGGCATTTGTTAGAAATACAGCAACAGAACCCTGATAAGATAATCAGATCTCCAAAGTCAGTAACTACCCCAAAGAAATCTCCAAAGTCAGTAGTCACCACAAAGATATCCCCAAAATCAATAATTACCCCACATAAATCTCCAAAGCCTAAGAAAAGCTTGTCTTTAAATGCTACTCCTGATGAAAGATTGTCTTCTAAGAGGAAAGCACAGTCACCTATTATAGTACATAGTGTCAAGAAAAAACGAACAGATAAAAAGAGTCTTTCTCCTGTTGGAAAAATTAATTCTCCAGCCTCTCCAGATAGGAAAAAATCAGCTGCTCTCTTTAGTATACATGTATCACAATTGCGTTCCAAGTCAACGCCAGTGTTAAAAAAACCTGGATCAGCTGTGAAATCTGCAAAAAAATCTAGTAAAAAGGTACCACGAAGCACTGGTAAACCATTATGGTCTGAAATATTGAAAAAAGGGTTGATGCAAAAAAGAATTGATGCTAAAAAAAGAAATGTATCAAGATCGCTTTTATCAAAAAGCCTCAAAAACAAAAAGTCATATAATCTACCCATGAAAAAAGTTACAAGAGCAAGAAAATTAGCAACACCAAGAAGCAAGGTAATTATGGCATTTAAATATATTTTAAAAGACAATGAAATATGTGACACATCACAGGGGCACTAAATTGGCTTAGAGCAGGGTTACTCAATTCCATTTTCAAGTGGTCCATATTTTTTCATCTGTTGTGGATTTGGGTTGTTCTGTTGTGGTATTGGCTTCCATTTGAGTTACCTAAATTAAGTAACACTAAGACATATGAAATATAATTAGCGTAGTGTATAAAGATAAGGAAGAGTAAGAAAAAGGTTATGTGAAACTCTTGATCTTTGTTGCACCATATAAAGTTGAATTTAAAAGGTTCCATTAAACAATCTGGGCATCTAGAATTCCTAATGAAGTTGAAATTCATTCAAATCAAATTTATTCATAGCTGTGATATTCATGGTAGGTTGTATAGAATGCAAAGCACTGTGGCATATTTCATTATGGATCAATCAATTTTTAGCTTGTTTTAAAAAGAAATGAACTTATTATTTTCCCTCATCTATCTGTAGACATTCTGCATTTTTGTTTTAAAAGATAAATGAATTCTATTTGGGTTGGATAAGTACTAAAAATATGTGCCATATTTTCTGTGTCTTCAACCAGTTTTAATTTCCAGCATTAGAAGGTGCTAAAGTTAAAAAATGATGTAACTAACCAAATATTGACAGTGATTTATTTTTTTGCTAGAAATTTAGAAGTTGGAATGTGATGGTTTAAAGGATTTTTAATTGACAGCAGTGATTTGCCTTCCTTATATCAGTGGGGGGTTGAAGTTGCAACTTTTTTTACACTGCACTTTGCTTTTAAGAGATGAATTAGAAGCTCTTTTTGGGTTGGTTAGATACTAATAAAATATTACTTTCATATTTTACAATTCTTCCTTTAGTTTGAATTTTCAATGTTTAGAGGGCACTGAAGGGAGAAAATAACAAACTTTTTCTGCTTGAAAAATCAGCATTATATATTCACAAGAGATGATTTATCATGTGTTTTTAGGACAGAGAAGAATTGTACAAATTACTAGTATGTACAGGTCTCATAGAAAGATTTCTGGAATTTAGTTATAAAGCATTTTGACTAGTTTGGGATCAGACTTTCCAGCCATGTTTTATGTTGGGGGGGGGGGGGGGGGGGTATGCATAAACAATGCTGTGTTTGAGTCAGATGGGGTAGGCTGATTGCTGAAGTGTTGATTAGGGTGTTTCAAACTTTTTTTTTTGCCCTCCCAACCAAAATGAACATAGATACACTAAATATGGAACAAAATTTTAATATTTGTACATTTTATTCAATTTGGTATATTTGCTTTGGATTTAATTTCAATAAGGTGGTCACAGTGATGCATAAAATAAAATGACATTGGTTGCAGCATTCATAAAAATTTTCCTTTGATAATTAAATCGAGTTGAAATTATTACAAACCTTAACAAATTCGAAAAAAGATAATATTTTAGTTGATGCAGTTTTGAAATACAAAGTATTTATTGTAATATATAATATTAAAGATAGACTTGTCTCTTTTTGTGTTAGTTCTTTCCAGTCAGGCGATTAGGATGTAACATTCACCTCAGAGAGGGGGATGTTCAGTTTCTTTTAGGCATCTCCAATTTCATAAGAGCAGAGAAACTTTAACACATGTAAAGTTGTTGAAAAGGGCCCTAATAAAAGTATAGCTTTTCCATGTGCTATTGGGTATTCATTTGTGAAGTTGGTCAAAATGGTGGTAGTTGTCAGATATTTATGCATCAATTTTAGTTTTCTATTGTTAGTAGGTTGCAGTTCTTTCTCATGGTTGAAATTCATCAACTTCACAGACTCTGCACTTTCAATTAAAAATTAATTTTCTTTTGTTCTTTTACAGTAAAAAAATTCAAAGTTAAAATCTGAGGTTGCTGCTACCTTTTTCAAAGACTTTGTAGCCCATAGTTTAAAAAACTTTGGGTTAGATTATAATCGTTTAATAGTTTTTAAGCTGGGAGTATTTGTTTTTCAATATATCAGTATTGATGATTTTATTCAGCTAAATTTACTAAGAAAATTGCTTATTAATATCCATTTGAAACCTGGTAGATAATACTTCTCCTTTGTAAAGTGTGGTAGCATACATTGCAGAATTTTTTGCCTCAGAAATTTTACATGGTTTTTTGACAGAAGCTGCAGTGACATACATCTTGTAAATATTATTTGGGCTTTAAATTCTCTGCAAAAAAGTCTCCTTATATCAGCATTGGTGTCCAAGTGGTTAGTGTGCTTGGCTGCTGATGAAAGAGACCTGGATTTAGCCCCAAATAAGGCATAAGTGTTCATGTTGTCTTTCTGCTGAGGTCTTGCCTTCCTCACAGACATTATGGTATATTAAACTGACAGGCTAATGTCAGACCTCTGTGACAAGCAGTTGCTTGGGGAATGAATTTTTTTTTTATTCTTATGGTTTCTGCAAAATTCAGTCTGGCTTAAAGTGAGAATTAGTTTATGTTTGGAATAGTGGAAGCTGTGGCAGTTTCTGATAACTATGTTGGTGTGGTTCATTTGCTCAGTGAATGGGGACAGTTTTTTCTAATATAAATTATAGCAGTGAATATTTTTGTGACATGAATTTCCACAAGTTTCTGTGAATTATGGTTTTTCAAACACCCTTTTTCAAGATTTTGAAATTTTTTTACATTATTTTCAGACTTCTATATCTTTTTGATGTTTTTCTTTCCCCCCTAAAATTTTCTAATTGCAATTTCATATTATCTTGTTTTTGAAAAAACTAATGAGATAATGTTTTTACTTTGTTGTCTGTCTGTAAACATTAAACTTTTTTTATTTTTAGAGATAAATTAAAATTCTTTTTGGGATAGGTATTGATGAAATATTATGATTCATACTTTTTGTATCTCCCAAAGGTTTAAATTGCACCATCTAACAGTGGAAATAATTACAAAATTTAAATAAATATTACAAGTGATGTATTTATGCTAGAAATGTGAAATTTGGTGGTAGAATGTGAAGGTTATGAGGTTCACATTAACAATAAATTGCCTTATTACACACGGGAGGGTGAGAGAAGCAACAGTTTTGCTTTAAGAGATAATTGAGAAATTATTTTTTAGTTGCATAATAAATAAAAAATAAATACCCCCTCAAGCAGCTGCTTGCCACAGAAGTGGCAGGCCTCAGCAGAAAAACAAATCAAACATCCATGCCTTATCCGGGGCTTCAACCAGTTCCCTTAGATCAGTAGTCAAGCGCGTTAACCACTCGGCCACAGAATGACTAGTTGCATAGGGACTAATGAAATATTGTTCATGTTTTTTAAATCCTTAGATAGTTTTAATGTACATCATTAGAGGGTGTTAAATATGGAAAATACAATACTTTTGGCGAATATTGCAAGTGATCTGTTTATGGTAAAAGTTTGAAATTTCAGTGGTAAAACATCAAAAGATATTCCACTGACAGCAACTATCTGTTCCCTTAGAGGGGTATGAGAAAAGCAACTCGTTCCTTTTAAGGAATAAAAGAGAAGTACTTTCTGCATTCTATAGGTAGTAATAAAATATTGCTGTTGCTTTTTCTCTCCATCCATTAGTTCAAAGTTAAAACTTTTAGAGTACAAAAGTCAATAAAGGAGAAACATTCATTTTACTTAAAAAATGAGATTCTTTTGCTCACCAGAGGCAATATATGTTCTAATTTATTTTCAGATTGTTGGTTTTAACTTTCCGACTTTTGATATTTGTGTACAATTGTGAAATTGGTGCAAAAGTATGGCTTTCATTTCATTTGGCCTTTTCCTCAGTAATTAGTTTCTACATTACTACCCTGTAAATGAATAAAAACACCCTCCCTTTTTTTTAGCTTCTTGAGGACATGAATTGCATCTTCTATTGTCATCTGAAGGTAGATCCATTTTGAGTAAAAAGGAGATAAAATCCTGAAGAAGACATTTTATGTTGATTGGTTGTTTAGATAAAATGGTCAACATTACAGATTTTAGGAGAATTTTACTGCTCATAGCAAGTTTTTGCTAACCTCATGTATAGCTCTTTTCATATTCTGAATTTTCCACTATTTCTATCTTTTAAACTGAGTTACACAAGTAAAAATCGACCAGTAATTAATGTGAATAGTATTCAAGGGGGAGTAAAAATTTATTAATTTATGAGAATAGGTATCTTCAAAAAGTCGATTTCATTAAAAAAAGTCATTTTTCAGTGATATATCTAAAATACAGGAACCTCTACCAAAATTATTTGGTAATGAATTAAAAAAATTCATCAGTTGTTGCCCTCTGAAGTCTCATGGAAGCTTTTTGTGCCCTTAATCCTATTGTAATACTTGAAAAATCCAAATTCGAGAGATTACGTGAAAAATTCTCTTAACTTGTAACTGCTACCGACGGGGTCCAATGACCCAGTGTTAGGAAGATTTCCCGATTCCATGTTTACTCGGATGGTGGGGGAGCTCTGCTTTCAGGTATTCTCTAATAAATCAGTAACAATTCACGACGTGTAGCAAGTGGTTGTGTTTATTTTACCATTATCGCTATATACACGTAGATGGGTCACTGTGACCCATCTGTAGTATTTACGTTAGTGAATTAATTTTTCCAAACAATAGTATCATATGTACCTAAACAAGGAAAGGTGGTTGTTTTGATTTCCAATATGCATCATGATGATAAAGTTGAATGAGAAATGTGCCACATATTCAACATCGCGCCAAACATGCCGCTGGCCTATGGCAATTTTTTATTGCATTTTGAATATATCAGGGGTAAACAGTTGTGTAATTTGCCAATTTTCACAAAACAAACAAATATTGCATTATAATTATTTGAAGCAACTAGGAATTGCTTTATACTCTCCTCGTATGAAGCGAAGAATTTACAATAAAAAAGTGCCCCGCAAACTACGTCGCCTCGCAGCAGACATCCTTGGGATTGCTATAGAGGATCAACCTAACCCAGTGCAAACTCAGGAATTAACAAAGAGAAAGCGGTGTGCAATATGTCCCACGAAAAAAGACCGAAAAACAAATATATATTGTTCAATGTGCAATATACCAATTTGCGGGCAATGTGCATTGAAAGTATGCCCAAATTGTAAATAGTTCTTTTTTTTTCTTATAATAATTATGTATATATGTGACTTTACACTAAATATTAAAAAATAAAAACTTTGAGTCAAAATTTCTTGTTTTACTTCATAATTTTATAATGGGTCCCAATGACCCGTTGGTAGCAGTTGCGTCATAATGATTTGTCGGTAGTAGTTACGGGTTAAGAACATCTAAGTAATTTCTAACTGTAAACAGCTAAGGAAGGGTTTTGTGATTATTTTTGTGTATATGAATCATATGACTCACCCATACAGAGATTGCCCGTACCCACCTGAATGAAGACAGTTTGCTCTGATATCAGTTGTGGATTTTTGTTTCAGCTTAGTTTGGATCACCCTTGCATCAACCTGCTTTTCTTTTGAAGTGTGCAATAAAGTTTTGAATATTTTATTCGATACATTCAGAAGTGTCTGCTTATATATTGTGATATCATGTGGTTCTGCTTTACATATTTTTTGTGATACTCTTATATCATTACATTAATAAAATGTGTAACATCTGCTAACAGTACCACTTCCATGTTTTTCTCAAGAAAACTCGTACACATGCTGTCCATCAAATAGAACTTTAAACCATTCCCTGAAATGCAGGAGAACCATACCTTGTGAATGTTGAAACACATGCTTAGTGGCAAGCAACTGCTTGAGAGAGCCCTTTTTTCATTAATGACCTTGATGAGAGCAATCCATGTGTCTCCTAATAGTCTCCACTGGGTCCCCTTCCCTTATCCAACTCTGAGCCCTCAGAGTTTGTGACCTGATTAATAACTGCTGATGTATAATAAAAGTCATGAGTTGATAAGTTTTATGATGATTACACATTTTAAACTTCAAACATCAGCAGTCAACCCCATAAAAGCCATAAACATTTCTCCCATGAATTAATTTTCTGAAACGTTTGAACATAATTTTTCAGAACTTCTTCTTACACAGGGGCAAGTCATATGAGTTATAAAGATGTGAAGTTCTAGCTAATTATGGGCTGTTATTTTATGCTATGGTTGTTCTAAGTAAAAACAAATTAATATGTTATATGTTCAAATGCAGAAATAAGCTGTGATTAGCCCTAATTTTCTTCTCTAAATTGCATTAGAATGAATAAATATTTTGTGGGAAAAAATTTCACCGACATAGGGACTTGAACCCGCATCTCTCCATAAACTTGCCATAGTATTCTACCATTGAACTATGCCAGCTGTCTTTTTTTCTACTAATTTAAGACTTTAAACTCTTCACCGAGATTTTGTCACCTACTGTTGGTGCCATCTATGATGGTGGCAACTATTTCTTTTTATATTGTGCTGAATAAGATGGAAATAATAAAGTCTCTTCACGCTATTTAGCATTATTGATGCTTTAAACACGAATGACAATAGATGCTGAAATCTCAGTGAAGAGTCTAAGTCTTTAATTAGTGGAATAAAGACAGAACTGACATTAGTTCAACAATAGAATACTCTGCATGTTTCTGAAGAGATGCTGGTTCAAGTCCCATATGGCGGTGAAATTTTTTCCATAAAATATTTATTGATTTATAGACATTAAAAAGTCAACAGGTAATGCTGTGATTGTCATTCATGCATGAGAATAATTGGTGTAATTTGCAATTTACCACCCTCCAACCACCACCACCACCAATAGGCTTTGAAAGGCTGGCATATGTCAGATGAGACTTTTTAGCTGCAGCCCTTTGTGAAGGAGAGCTATACCCTATGCACATTAAAGATCAAACTAGAAGTCCTTTATGGGAGAGGGGCGGGGGTGGCTCAGTCGGTAGCGCACCAGGCTCGTAAACTGTAGTTCCCAGGTTCGAGCCCCAGCTGGGTCAGCGTTGAGATTTATCTCTGCAAAATTCCCTGCCCTGCCCACGGTCAGTAGGGGACACCGATGGGCTTGGAAAGGCCGCCGTCCATCGGATGGGATGTTAAGCTGTGGTCCCGTGTGTGGGAGAGCCATACCCTGTGCATATTAAAGAACATGCTGGATGGTCTTGACGGGAGGCTACCATCTGTCTCCCAACAGCTGTTCCAGTGGGTCCCCTCCCCCAACCTTTTCTGAGCCTTCGGGGTCCATGTGACCTGGCCATTTAGCCCATGGTGTGCAAAAAAGTGCCGCTCGGAGGTAAAACAACCCAACCCTTTATGGGAGGCCATTTTTAACCTAACAGCTGTCCAGTGGGTCCCCTTCCCCCAACCTTCTCTGAATCCATGTGACCTGACCATTTAGCCCATTGTGGACTAAAAGTGCTTTCAAGTAAAGCAACCAACCTTATGTTTTTTTGCACTTTTGCTGCAGTCAACAGTAAATTAAAAAAACTTTCAGTGTTTTTGCTAATATGATAAACATGAAAGTGTCCATAATTTCTTCTGTGTGGTGATGCCGCTGAAATTCCCAAAAGTTCCCATTAAAAAGCTTTTACCAACCAGAATTGGCCACTGCCTATGTATATATTGTTTTCTGTGTATTTCTTTAGTGTAATAAAACTCACTTGCTATATTTCCAAAAAGGAAAGTATGTAACACTAGGGTAGGTTTAGCCAAACTTTGATGCTGTGATTTGTGATTGGTTTGAAATGGGGAGTGGTTGGTATAATTTGGTTAATTTGTTGAGGACTAGGTTTTGCAATACCCCAGGGCCTGTTTGTTTTTTTTTAATGCAAATTTGATGTATGAGCAATATTAATGAATATATGCATCTATGTGGTTGAATAAATATATAATAAATATCCATTTAAATTCCTAAAAGTCTCAGGGTTCCTCCTCCTTTCAAAATTTAAATGTCCATGGTGATCCAAGTTTACATTCGGACCTCATATGAGGCATGTCGCCCTCAACAGGTTAAAACAGCATTATGTAATTTATGTGTGACCCCTAACAGATTAACAAGATATGGATTATTTGTATAATTCTTAGTAGTTTAATGCAGTGTGTGCAACTTGTAGGCTGCATATGGACAAATACTGCTTTTTTTGTGTGTGGCCCATGACTGTTTGTGTTGATGTCAAAAATTTAAACTATGCTTGACATTATTTCTTATTCTTCTTGTTACAAATTTGTAAATATAGTTATTTTTGCAATTTTTCTCAGTGAAGTTTTGTATTCTACATATAAAATTATGTAAAACAATGTTTTTTCAGAACATAGATTATTAATTAATACTTAGATAATTAATAACTTAGATAATTTAATTAGATTAGAATTCTTCTAACTGTGGCAGCAGGTGCAGAAACATCTTGTGCAGTCTCATAAAATTTATCTTGTGAGAGACCATTTACAGGAAAATGTTATACACCACTGGTTTAATGTAAAAAAATTGCACCTTTTTTGTACTAGTTTTTGTATAATAATATTTAATGATTAGGTTAAAGAATTGCTATTTTTTTATATCGAACTATTCATTTTTTTTTTATGTGAAGAAAAGTAGCACCTTAAGTATGCTTTTGAATTGCATGTATTGAGAGTTTGATATTCTTTTAGGTACTGACTGTTGCAAGCACTGGCCATATCAATTCCCCTGATACTATAATTATCCAGAAGAATACTGCTGCACCACGTTCTGTTAAAATTAAGAAGCAAAATACACCATCCCGTAATCGTAGCACTCCAAAAGCTACTGGAATAGGCATAATAAAAAGCTCTGTTAAATCTTGTACTCCCAAATCATCAAGAAGAGAGACAAAAAGTGAATCGACTAGGAAAAGCATTGTTTTTGATATCTCAATGATGAAAACTCCAAATATACCCCAAGATGTATTTGTATCACCTTTGACTACTCCAAGGAGGTCTCAGAGAGGAAAGCTTTCAACTGTTCTCTCAATGTTTTTGGATCAGAATGAGTATTCTTTGAATAAAAGTACAGGATCTGATAATAATTCTACTGAACTTACTGTCGGTACTGATTCCCAAAGGAAAAAAAGAGGGTCTGACAAACTTGATGAAATAAAAAATGTAAGTTTGAAATCAGAAATAAATAGTAGTGTGAAAAGTGTAAAACAGCTTGCAAAATCCCCAAAAGCTGATTACTCAAAGGTTGCAGGTGTTAAACAATCGTTGAGAACATCAAAATCTCCAAAAGTAGATTATTCCAAAAATGTTGAAGGCATAAAAAGGTTAATGACACAGTCATCTCCTGTAGCAGATTACAGTAATGTCAGTGGTGTGAAGAGGCTGCTAACAGTAAACAAATCTCCAGAGTATTGTGATATGGCTGGTATAAGAAATTTATTTCACCAAAGATCACCACAAATTGATTATTCTAATGCAGCAGGGGTAAAGAGATTATTGAAAACTCCCAAGTCTCCAAATCCTGGTTTTGTGTCTTTTACTGGTGTGAAAAAAATTCTCAAACCATCTAAGGGTATTAAACAACCAGATTACTCAAGTGTTGAAGGTATAAAACAGCTATTTAGAACTCCGCCCCAGGCTTCCGAGTTTGATATATCTGGGTTACAAGAATTGTTTGCTTCACCAAATCTTAGACCTTCACCCAATAGTTTGTCTTTTGCTGGTTCAGTAACACCCAATTTGAGAAATATATGCACTGGCAAAGCTAATGAATTAACAGAAGTTGGTGACAAGCAGATGCCCACTCCTAAGAGGCGTGGCCGTAAACAGATTGTAGCTTCCAAAGGGCTTGAAATTACAACTGTCACAACTGCAGGAATATCAAGTAAAACTACAGCCATGAAAAGTGATATTGCTCCATATAGTAGACAAGAAGGAGAAAATGAAGTTAAAATTACTAGGACTCCACTGAATTCTTCTGCCCATAAAACTTTTAATCCCAGTAGAAAAAGCCTGAAAGATAAAAGCCAGCCAACTTCATCATCAAAAGAGACATCATTTGATACCATTAACGATGAAAACTTAATGCCTGCTACAGTTAGCCCTGTAATTAGAAAGAACAGGAAAGCAAAACATGCAAGAAGTACATCTTTATCAGAAACGTCTTTTTCTGCAGTAGATGGACAGGAAAATCATAGTGTTCCTCGTATGACTAGGAAAGGCAAAAGAATTGCTGTGACCAGAAACACACCACAAAAGTCTGAAAATTTGAATAAAGAAACTGCTAAATCAGACAGCATTAGCTACAGTGAGGTATTAAGTAAGGTTACACGTTCAGCAGCTAAAACAAAGAAGCATCTAACTCCAGATGTCTCTTCACCAACCAACAGAAGTAGAAGATCTATATTGGCAGACCAGACACCAACACTAGATACCCTTACATCAGGGGCAATAACACATTCAATATCTAAAGTAACCAGAAGTCATGAAACTAAGCAAATATCTCCACAAATGATGTTGGCAGATGATCAATTGATTTCCAGCGATTTGTCTATATTGAGCAGATCCTCTCGAAGTAGGAAAGTTGTACAACATGTCATTACTCAAAGTACACCCAAAGTAGATTCTTCTAACACTGGTGCCCATTATTTAAAGAAACAGAAAAGCTTAACTTTTAATGAAAGTGCTAGCCAAAATGCAGATAATACTACATTAACACCAACTTCAAAGAAGCACAGTAAATCAAGTTTGTCACTCCTTACTGTTGCTAATATTGAGCAGTTACCTATGACAAGATCTGGCAGAACACTTGGTGACATATCATCTTTATCATTTGTTAATCAGAACACACCACAAAAGTCTGAAAATTTGAATAAAGAAACTGCTAAATCAGACAGCATTAGCTATAGTGAAGTATTAAATAAGGTTACACGTTCAGCAGCTAAAACAAAGAAGCATCTAACTCCAGATGTCTCTTCACCAACCAACAGAAGTAGAAGATCTATACTGGCAGACCAGACACCAGCACTAGATATCCTTACATCAGGAACAATAACACATTCAATATCTAAAGTAACCAAAAGTTTTGAAACTAAGCAAATATCTCCACAAATGATGTTGGCAGATCAATTGATTTCCAGCGATTTGTCTATATTGAGCAGATCCTCTCGAAGTAGGAAAGTTGTACAACATGCCATTACTCAAAGTACACCCAAAGTAGATTCTTCTAACACTGGTACTCATTATTTAACGAAACAGAAAAGCTTAACTTTTAATGAAAGTGCTAGCCAAAATGCAGATAATACTACATTAACAGCAACTTCAAAGAAAAACAGTAAATCAAGTTTGTCACCCCTTACTGTTGCTAATACTGAACAGTTACCTATGACAAGATCTGGCAGGACACTTGGTGACATATCAGCTATTATGCCTGTCCAAAGTCCAAAACGGGGGAGAGGAAAGGCTAAGGATAATGTTGATAATGTACCTATCCCCATTCCTGTGGTAATTTCAAAAAGGGGCAAAAAACCTAAGAGTGGTACCAAACATATAATAGAATCTAGTCCTCAGAAAGCAATGAAAAGATCATCACCTGTTGTAAATAATGAGAAAGAAGTGGAATCAGTGTCTACTCCAGTTCCTTCAAAGATATCAAGAAAAGGTAAAGCAGTTTCCACAAAAGTAGCTGAAAGAAAGAAAACTACTGACAAGTCCCCTACTTGTCCCAAGTCTTTGGTTATTGCAGATGTTACTCCATCTGTCACAAGGGCTTCAAGGAAAAGAACCAAAAATGCCTCAGAAGTAGCTAGTTTGGACATTCCTTTAGAAAATCAAGCCATATCTTCAAAATCAACTAAACTAAGGAAAACAAGAACTGCTGCTGTAGTTTCTCAGAGTGGTAATGTAGAATTAGAACCACCTTCAGTTCAACATACACCATTAACAGTTTCAGCTGGCAAAGATGAACAGAGTAAAGAAATAGTTGATTTTGGTTCAACTCCTACTGGTAGAAAAGGGAAAAAGCAGAAAGCTAAAAATGTTGCTAATCGCAAAGTACTAGCCAGTAAAATAGGAAGGAAAGCTAAAGCACAATTGGAACCTCAATCAGCCATAGTGTCACCTGCAGCAATATTGGTAGCCAGCCAAAGTCCATCTAAAATGTTAGCCAAAATTAATTCACCATTGCAAACAAGTGCTAATGTGGCAGTTTTATCTGAAGAACTGATCTCCACAACAGAAGTTCGATCATCTCGTCGAAGGTTGAGAACTGGCATGGATCAAAATACTGATACGGTAATAGAGCAAGCAAAAGCTACTGTAGCAAAAAATGTTGTAGTACTGTCAAAAGCTACTGTAGCAAAAAATGCAACAACCCCTGTATCAAGAAAAGGCAGAAAAGGTAAGAAAGGTCATTCAGTTAGCAGTCCATTACTGCAACTGCAAGCATCATCCGATGATTTAAAGGCTTCTGGTAAAAGAAGAGGTAGACTGCGTAAGGATGATAATGCTATACCTGATAATAAAGAGGTTAACAAGGAACCACCAGTTTCTAAGGGGCAGAGTAAGACAGACAAAGAGAACAGTGAAATACTCCCACAGCGACGTGGAAGGAAGGCTAAGGCTACTATTGATAAAGAATATAGTAGTCTGAACTTAACAACTCCAAACAAGCAAGGTAGGCCATCTGCAAAGTCAAAGAGAAAAGAACAGTTATCCTCACCAATAAAACAAATAAGTGGAACTCCTAAGAGCATTTTGAATAAAGATGGAAGAGGGGGTAGACGGCAAAAAGGTGAGGAACAATCTAATGATGCATCACACTCAGAAACTCTTGTAATTTTACCAACTACAAGAAGCAAAAGGAATAGAAAAGACATGCCTGTAGAAACTTCGCAAACTAAGTTGACAGACAATGACACATCTACAAGGCGAAGGAGGAAAGCCACTGAAAGTGTAGAAATTCTCCCTGCAAAGAGAAGCAAAAGAACCACTAAAACTGAAGAAGATAATAAAAGTGAAATCAATGAATCGAGTGATAAACAGAAAGGTAAACGTGGTAGGCAAACAAAAGTAATTGCTGTCAAAGAAGTAGAGCCAAATAAAAGGAAAGCAAACAGTGGTCCTTTGACTCCAATTGCAGAAATTCCAGAAGGAAATGCATCAACTTCTCAAAGTAAGTATGATTTATTAATATTTCTGCCACTACTGTATTTATTAATAATTCTGTACTACTTATGTACTTTATTCCACCTTAGCTGAGGCTTAATGCAAAACAAGTTGTTATTTATTGACTAAAGGAATGATCACTAGTCTGATGCATGTAGTTTTGTTTTTCGCAAGTGCAGATATACCTCCAATGTAAAAAAAAGTGCCCTCAGTGAACCCTTTTAACTAAAACTATGCATGTGTCTGATAAGAGCTGCTGGTAGCCAAAACCTGCCATGTCAGTTCAAATGCACCAGGGAAATTCATACCAGCACAACAAGCCATTGGACAATGGGCACACTGCACAAAGGGTCTCATTGACTTATACTGTTTGTACCATACATGAAGGTGTCTGTCTGCATACTGCAGTAAAAATTTTGACTCGGACCAGTATCCCCCCCCCCTCTTTAATTGTCCAACTTGCATGCTGCTGTTGACAGTCTTTAGGAGGAGTGGATATTTTGTGGTCGTTCGGCTCTGGAACCCCATGTGTGAGAGTGCAGTGCATTGTCATCTGGGATATTCTGTTTGTGCTCTTCACAGTGTACTGCAATGTCAGCTGTGTCATTTTGACCTGTCATTGAGTGCATATGAGACATTGCAACCTTCCCTTCCCACAGACACTGTCCTTGAGAGTTTGTTGATGGAAGGTGATTTTGTCTGTTTGGCAGCATTTTCTGGACACCTTAATTGCATGGGCCACGAACAACCAATGAGGTGTACTGTTTCTGTGACTAAGGCACCTGTGCCCCAGCAATCAACCCTTCTGGAATGCTATGTTATCTGTAACTTTTCCCCATGACTAAAACATTCACACTCTGGCTTACATGGTCACGTCTTTGACTACATTGACTCACATGCAATGCTGTGTATGATCCTTTATACTGAGGTTTATTGATCTTGTTCCATTGTGGATGGGAATAGTTATAATTCAGTGATCTCTCAGCATATATATTAGATTTCTGTGTTTTTGTATAAGTAACATGCATTTTATTCAAGTATCTTATTTATTTTAATTAAATTGTTTAGGTACCAGAATGAGAAGAACTAGGCAGCGTGTTGCTGTTGGAAAATTAGAGCAGAAAGTAAGTTTCAACATGAAAAGTTATACATTAAAAATTATGTTTCCACATTAGTACAATGCTATTGTAACTTAAAAAGATGTTTTTGAGTTATCATTCATTCAACATTTTAATTTAAAATTTTTAAACTCAAAATGTTTGCCTTAGCAGGTAACAAAAAATAAATAAATCCTCAAGCAGCTGTTCCCAGGTTCGAGTCCCAGCTGGGTCAGCGTTGAGATTTATCTCCGCAAAATTCCCCGCCCTGCCCACGGTCAGTAGGGGACACCGATGGGCTTGGAAAGGCCGTCGTCCGTCGGATGGGACGTTAAGCCGTGGCCCCATGTGCGGGAGAGCCATCCCTGTGCACGTTAAAGAACACGCTGGATGGCCTTGACGGGAAACTACCATCTGTCACCTAACAGCTGTTCCAGTGGGTCTCCTCCCCCAACCTTCTCTGAGCCTACGGGGTCCATATGACCTGGCCATTTAGCCCTTGGTGTGCAAAAAAGTGCTGCTCAGAGGTAAAATAACTCAACCCAACCTCAAGCAGCTGCTTGCCACAGAGGTCTGACAGGAGCCTGTCAGTTTATATACCATAGTAGGTCTGTGAGGATGACAGGACCTCAGCAGAAAAACAGCACAAACATCTATGCCTTGCTCCAAGCTCGAACCCAGGCCCCTTTGATCAGTAGCCAAGCGTGCTAACTACTCTGCCATGGTTAGCACGCTTGGCAACTCATGCAACTCATTCAGCAGATAAGGAAAAACAAATGTTATTGTTTGAAATTATGTTATGAACTAATACTTTTCAATTCAAAAACTAACACGTTATGAACCAAAAGTTTTGCTGCCTTTATATTTGGGGTGGGGGTGTCTCAGTCAGTAGTGTGCCAGGTTCATAATCTGCATTTCCTAGGTTCAAGTCCTGCTAGGACTTGAACATTGAGATGTATCTCCACAGAACTTCCCGTCCTGCCCTTGGTCAGTAAGAGATATCAATGGGTTTGGAAACGGCACTATCCATTGGATGGAATGTAAAGCCATGCCCTCTGTGCACATTAAAGAACTTTGAATGGCCTTGATGGGAGGTCTCCCTGTGGCTGTCCAGTGGGTCCCCTCCTCCAACCTTCTCTGAGCCCTTGGGATCCTTGTGATCTGGCCATTTAGCTCATTGTGTGCAAAAAAAGTTACTCTCAGGGGTATAACAACTCAACACAGCCTCTCTACTTGAAAAACCTTTTTTTAGTTGCAACAGTATCGAATTAAAATGTATTGAAGCATTATGTGGTAAAGGCCCTGATTTACAGTATACTACACTGGCAGAAATTGAAAAAAAGAACACCATTAACAATTGAAGCGTAATCTATCAGATTTATTTAGTAGAAACAACATGTTGAGAAAGAGCAGTGATCACACGTATAAAGTGATTCAATGTTTATTTTACCTTTTAATGAGTATTACATTTTACAGAAGACATTTTAATAAGATGTTGAACCTCCTTGAGTAGCAATATAACTTTCAAAATGACATGCAATTGGTTGTACAAATGCTGCATATCATGCTGAGGGATACCATTCCATGCGCTTTCAACTTGGAGGCATAATTCAGTGATGGTCATTGTCTGCAGCAGTCCGCGGAAGTTTCTTTGTCTGATCCAGTCCCAGACATGCTCGATCGGAGACAAGTCTGATAAGCGTGCTGGCCGTGGGAGTTGGTGCACTGCCTGAAGAGCATATTGAATGTGGGTGGGTGTTATCCTGCTGGAATATTGCATTTGGGATTACACTCAAATATGTTAGGACGACCGACTGTACATATTGTTATTCAGTGTACCCTGTACAAACACTAGACATGTACGAGAGTGATAGCTAATCACTCCCCACACCATGATGCCCAGTGTGGGCCCTGTGTGTCGCTGGCAGATGCACAATGGAAGAAGCCACTCACCCTGTTGCCTTCGGACATGTAAATGACCATCAGACACTCCTAAGCAGAATCAGCTTTCATCACTGAAGACCACAGACTGCCGTTCTTCCCCCCCCCCCAAATGAACTTATTCTTGACACCATTACAAACATGCTTGACAGTGATAACTGTGCCAGCAGCATGCGTGCCTGTAGTCCTGCTTCCAGAAGTTGATTGCATATCTTTTTTGTAGACACTGTCTTTTTTTTTGTAGACCTTGGTATGACAGAGGATCAGATTTGTTATGCCATAACTGTCCACTCTGCCACCGCTGCCCTCCTGATATGCCAATCTTGTCGTGCGTCTGTAACTCTGTGTTTGCCCAGAACCACACCTGCAAGGGTGCGAATGCTCTTCTGACCATCGATGCCACCATTGTATCATTGCCAATGCCTCTCATTCAATGCGGTGTGCAATTTGACGAAAAGACCAACCTGCTTCCCGAAGACCCACTATACGACCTCGCTCAAATTCTGCTAACTGAATAAATGTTGCGTGTCTACATCCAGGCACGGTAGCTTCTTCAAAGAGCACTGAACAACACGACACAAAATGAATAACTTCTTTCTTCATGTCCTAGTCCTTAAATACGCGCTTGCGTACATTTGCATGTTGTCGTCCTCATTGACCTCATTATTTCACCCAATGACTTTCAATCTTGGGTCATGGTTTCTACTGCTCTTAACTATTAACATATTATGTTGTTCCTAAAGGAATTCCTTCTGGGTGTTCTTTTTTCAATTTCTGCCAGTGTAGTATCTCCCAATTTACACAATAGTTGAGTTTCCAAGAACGACTGCATAACTCAAAAATTTCTTTCCTGATAGCAAAAATATTATAAACAGAGATTGCTTAGGTGAACATTTGGCTAAATTTGCTTTTATCGGTAAATTTAACTTTCTATTTAATTGTGACTATTATTTATCACTTTTTATTTTATTTATTATTTTTGTTGCTCCTTTTGTTTTATTGTCTTAAATTTTCATTGAAAATACTAATTCATTTAACCTTAATACTGGAATATATATATATACTTTAATAATATTTAAATAATTGCAACCACAGCTCAAATTCTATGAATTTAATCTTACATGATTTTTGGCTGTTTTACATTAAAAGTACTCCTGAGGAGGCCTATATCAGCTCATTGCTAAATATAGGTAAATTGCCTTGAAGTACAATTTCTTTTTACTTCTATGCTACTCCTATACATTGTACTATTACTTTTACCTTATAAAAGGCAGCCAAGTATAAAATAGAGCATTTACCAATCATTGAGCTTGTGACTTCAAAGTTCAGTTTAGTTGAAAATGCTAAGGGTTTTAAGAATTCCTGAGCGAGTGCTGTTTATATGAACCAGCTCATCATGTGTAACAATCCTTGAGCCCATCATTATTAAAGTGCAACCACAAGTGACATGTATTGCATAGCATCAGTGGATAACATCTTTAAAGTCAACAGAAAACTAACGAGAGACAGCAATCTTCAATGAAACTAGGACTGGTAACTGTAGCTGTGGTGACTTGAACAACATCGTCAAATTAACAACGGAAATGCCGGAGGAGCGAATAAAGGGACTTGCATCCCCAGCTAAAGCTGACGTTGCAAGCCAGTTGTTGCTCAAGGACTGGCTGCCTTTTATAAGGTAAAGGTAATAGTATAATGTATAGGAGAAATATAAAAGTAATAAGGAAATTGCACTTTGAGGCAGTTTACCGATATTTAGCAATGAGCTGATATAGTCCTCCTCAGGAGTACTTTTAATTTTAAAACAGCCAAAAATCATGTACAATTAAATTTACTTTAATACTTGTCCTTTATGTATGAATCCTTTTTTTTTATAGTAATAAAAAAAAATATAATAAAATAATTAATAAAATAATTAAGGCAAATAATATTGATCTTTTTAGTCTGCACTGAAAAATAATTAAAAGCTGTGAGAGATGTATTTTCTGTTTTTTATCAGTGTTCACATTAAATCACTTATGTAAAATTCATGTGAGTTAGGGATAACCTATGCAAATGAGAGTGAAATGGCCAACTTTTTTAACTTCTGGGTGGAAATAATATCCATTTTAATTTGGGCGCAGCTATTATTATATCTGCCTTACTACTTTATCTTATCAGTAGTTGGATACTTTTTCAGTCATCAAATCATTTTGTAATCATCAAATGTTTATACTCTGAAGTGACTTTTGAGAGGTTGTAAGCATTTTATAATGGCGAGTAAAAAAAAAATTCATAAAAAATCCCCAATACTAGAAAAACACTTTGTACTGATTCAAGTGAGTTTTTTTTTTTCATCATTTACATTGATTAAAGGAATAATGGCAGGGATTTACCCAGAACAGGCACTGAAGAAAAAATAGATTACCTAAAATTTATGCAGAAGGAATGTAAATTACAGTCAAGTTGTGTTTTCAAATGAATTTTTTTCAATAATTCAGTTGTTTGAATAAAGTAAAATTATTTCAAAATAATATGACTCAACTATATTTTTGATATATCTAATAATACCTTTATGTATTGAAATGTGTAAAAATGTTTAATAATGTTTTATGTATATTTATAGTCTCCATTGAAACGAGCAACCCGTGCCTTGAAAAGTACCTCACCCAAGACACCTGAAAAGCGGTAACTTTTTTATTTCTCTCTATTAAGAGTTATATTTATTTTAAATTTAACAATAAATAAATTCTCAATGTAAAGACAAATGCATAAACTGTACAAATTTTACCTACTGATAATGTGCTAAAGAGTTTGTCAGTAGAACTAATGATAAATCACAGCTACAGACACATCAAATAAATCTTTTATATCCATGCTTCAGTGATGGACAATTGGATTAGGAGAGTTTGTACAAATAGTTGAACTTTCATGTAGTAGACAAATTGTTCCAAATCAAACTGTGGGAAACATTTTTCATGGGAATTGCAAGGAAGAAGTTATACTTGACTCCCAAGGTCTTGGGATTTTTTTTTTAACCATTTGTTCATACTTCTTTTGTGAACAACCAATCTATGTTCAAATTTTATCTATTAAGCATATTTTAATCATTGTATTTCTTTTAATCCAGAACATAAATTATATTTTAACTCTAATCATTTGCATAAGCCATCCTATGGCCAAGTGATTAGCATGCTTGGCTACTGATCTAAGAGACCTGGGTTTGAGCCCGGGTATGGTATGGATGTGTGTGTGTTGTTTTTCTACTGAGGTCCTGCCATCTTCTAGACCTACTATGGCATATAAACTGACAGACTCCTGTCAGACCTCTGTGGCAAGCAGCTGCTTGAGGGGGTATTTATTTTTATTTAATCATTTGCTATCTCACACCTCCCCCCTCCTCCCCAGTACCAGCATCCCAACATCCAAGCATATTTCTGATTATTTCCTTATATCATTTTTTTTTCATTGTACTGGCTGTATTGATTTATTTTGGGTTTCTATACATCTGTGGTTTTGCTACCATTTTGTATTTCTAGTGTTTGCTATTTGAACTTTAGTTCAAGATTCTACACTGAAGAGCCAAAACATTATACCACAACACATCTTTATGCAAATCAAAGTAACTGCAAGTAAACAATGGTGTGTGTGAAGGTCATGAAATTGTATAAATATATGCTCACCTGATAGTGAGCTCTGTTAATTAGTGTTATTTTTGTTCTTCAGATGGGAAAGACAACACCTAAGTGTGTTTGACAAAGGCTAAATTGTAATGGCCAGATAACTGGGTCCGAACATTTCAGAGATGGGAAGGCTTGTGGGTGCTAATGGTCTGCCGTGGTTAGTACCTTCAAAAAGTGGTCCAAGGAGGGAAAAACCATGAACCGCCGGCAAGGTGTGGGACGACCATGACTCATCAATGCTGTAGGTGAGCAAAGGCTATCCTATATGGTATGAGACAACAGAAGGGATACTGTGGTGTAACTCGCCCATAATTTGAATGCTGGTGACGGGAGTAATGTGTCGCAACACACAGTACATCGAACCCTGCTGAAAATGGGGCTGCATAGCCATAGGCTGCTCCGAATGCCCATACTAACCTCGGTTCACTGTCAAAAGCACCTACAATGAGCACGTGAGCATCAAAACTGGACCTCGAATGATTAGAAGGTCATCTGGTCCTATGAATCTCGTTTCCTGTTGCACCATTTGGACAGCTGGATACATGTGCATCATTTACCCCAGGAAGTGTCACCAGAATTGCACTGTGGTACAAAAAGAAGCTGGTGGAGGAAATGTAATGCTTTGGGCAATGTTCTACTGGGAAACCCTGGGTCGAGTCATTTATGTGCAGGAAACTATGATGTCTACCACCTACCCAAACATCATTGCAGACTAAGTACATCCTTTCATGGCAGCAATATACACCTGTAGTAGTGCCTTCTTTCAGCAGGATAATGCACCATGCCACACTGTCTGGATTGTTCGAGAATGGTTCGGGAACATGAGGAAGACTTCCAGGTATTGCCCTGGCCTCCAAATTCCCCAGACATCAATCCAATCGAGCATCTGTAGTTTGTGTTGGAACAGCATATCTGATCTTCGGTGGCTAAACCACGTAACTTATGAGTTAAAAGATCTGCTGGTAATGTGTTGGTACCAGATACCACAAGATACCTTTAGAAGTCTTGTAGCTTCCACGCCTCGCTGGGTAAGAGCTGTTATGGCGGCACATGGGGGGACCAATATCATATTAGGTGTACACGTTGACTGTCACAAGGTTTTGGTCTCAACTGTGTCAGTGTTGATATTTTCTGTGCTAACCTCCATCCTGTCTTCAGTGAGAAAGGGAACACCAATGGGCTTATAAAGACTGCTGTCCATCAGATGGGATGTTAAGCCATGGCCCCTTGTGCAGTAGAGCATACCCTGTGCATGTTAAAGAACACACTGGATGACTTTGACAGTAGGCTTCTCTCATAGTTATCTAGTGGATCCCTTTCCTCAGCCTTCTCTGAATCCTTTTTGGTTCTTGTGACCTGACCATTTAGTCCATTGTGTACAAAAAAGTGCCTCTTGGATGTAAAACAACCCAACCTTAGCAGTGATCTGGCAGTCAGGATTACCTTTGGAAGCATTCTGCTTAAATTTGTTTTTTGTTCATCTTTTCTAGGCTTCTGAAGCTTTGTAATTTAAGTCCTTCATTAGTACCCTGCAGACAGTTTATAAGATTTACACATGCATGATTAGCTGTGTTCACAATTTCTTCTTGCCCATTCTTTACTGAATTGTAACTCGTTCATGTACATAAGGTTTCCTTGATGTGATGTCTCTAGCTGGGGCTCACATTTAAAAAAATGATACATGCTGATAATTTTCTGTTATGCTTTGGGCAAAAATGTGCGAACATGGGATTCTATTTTTCCCATTAAACCTTTTATTGTTGCAAAATACTTAAAGAAATAAGGTAGAATCAGAATAGTATAAGAACCATTCAAATGAAAAGTGGACAATCTCTATATTTGGGTAATGGATTTAGTAATTTTCATACCACGCATAGGGACACATGAAGCTCATCAACAACCAGAATCAGTAACAAGTATCAGTTTGAATATGATAGGCATGTGGATTCCAGACATACCCTGCATGGAAGCATCCAAAGTTGAACAATAAAGCATAATGTTGGATGTTTTAATTTGACTGACATGGTCAGTTGTTGATTGAGTGTGTTTCTGGCCCATGATCCACCATCAACTTGCAATGATATTGCAAAACTACAGGCATTTGAAAGCAGACTGTAAAGTCAAAATTCCTAAGGAACTTCATAAATAGTTGTTAACCGTAATGACCAATCTGTGATGACCAGCCTCCAACTTTTCAGCAGCTCTCCATCATTTTGAGTCTTCTAAATGTTTCCTTTGAGGCATCATGAAGTAGTCAGCTGTTTCAGACTGGCAACATAGCTTTTCAATTTGAAATGATTTGAACATCTACAAAATTATTCCTTTTATAAGGTATATGTTTTACATATTTCATCACATTATATGGGATGTACATGTTGATTTTTTCAAAACTACTCATTTAATTATCTATTTAAGTTAAAAAATCTTTTTATTTATTTATCTTTAATGATCATTTTGTTATTTACATTTTGATGATCTGTGCTTTTAACAGGCAGTATAATAATATATTCAGGTTTTTTTTTTGCTGTTTTACAATGCAAAAGCCTATTCTAAGTTACCTTTGTATTTTATAGGACAACGGGAAGAAAGAGAAGGCAGTAAAGCCACTAAGGGACAATAGTGCAAACTCCAGTAATTAATAACTGTATAATAGGAGTTATGAAATGTAATGAAGTGTATAAGTATTGAAGGCTTTTGAATCCATATAAGCTTTCATCACCTGTACTATAATATGCTTGTTTTTACTCATTGGATTATGTTTCATATGCAATTGAAATTGCAAAATTCATGTTCTAAGCATATTTTAAATGAGTTCGACACAGATTTATGGAATGTCATTATATTTTAAGCTGTGAAACCTGATGGATTTTATTTATTTAAAATAATTTTGTTGTAAATATATGCAAAAAAAAAAATATTAACCTTAAAGTTCACATTCAAAATTCAAAGTGTAGCAAGGAACAACACAATTTCAAATTAAATTTTAAAAGATGTTATAAAGCAGCCAAAAATTAAGTGTAATTATATTATTTTTGTTAAATATCCATGTTAAAATAGTTGAGGATGGGGAAATTTAGAAAAATCGAATCCAGCTGACAATTTTAACTACAAAGAATGTCCCAATATGGGAGGGGAAATTTTTGGCTTTTGTGCATTAAAAAAATGCATTCAGTGAAATTAATGATATTAAATTCAAAGGTGAAAGTTTATTTTCTTTCCCATGGAAATATTTTACTATTTTAGTTTTTCTTAGCCCTTAAAAGTAACAAGCTGTTCCAGAAAATTCACTCGCTATTTTGATGAGTGTGTAAATGGATTTTCCAGTCCTGAAAATAGGTATAGTTAAAAAAAAGGGGAGCATTAAGATTTTGGTGAGTCTAATTTCATTCTTTGAATTTTATGATATATTGGCTCTCTCAATAAGTTTTTTAGTGTTTTCTTTGTTGAAGTGCATAATAGCAAATTTTAACTTCAAAACTATAAATCTAAAATTTTGTACAGATTTTAATACTGGCTTTTGGAAAGTGTGTCGTTTTTAACTTTTGCAGTTGATCTGCATATTGATTGGAATAATTGTATGTTGTTTGATTGGGGGAAAAATTGATGTTGCATTATCTCATCTTGGTGCTTATTTAATATTAAGAATTCTCTAAATTCTGAGGTACTACAGATGTGAAATTAATTTGTTATTAAATATTTGCATAGTTTTTAAGTTGAAAAAAAGTATATAGTAGCTCCTCAATATATGCTCAGGCAGTGCAAAAACAATGAAATAAAATTGAAATGATAGAATACCCAGTGCTACCATTAGTTATTCAAATTAAATAACATACTTCTGAAACAGAATCATAAAAAATTTTGAATTAATAAATCAGCCTTATATATTTATATGTATTATAATTACAAAATGTGCAGCTTAACTAAAATGTGTTTCTCAAATGTATATTGCTAAGTGAAAAAAATATTTAAGATTTCTCACTACCTGTTTAAGTGTGTAACAAGTACAGAAATGCATAATATGACTGGCATGAATGACTTCATAAGCTCTGGAAGTTTTTTTTTTCGATAAACTGCTTTGCTCATAAGAAGAAAATATTCATTAGGAGCTTCATCACTATTATTTCCTTTTCGTCATGTAACAAACGTTTCATTGTCACTCAGCATTGAAACATTTCATTGTCACTCAGCATTGAAACATTTCTTATCTGCATGGACCAATCAAAAAGCTTTTTTTTTTGTTAGGTTAGACTAGTGAACCTGTTATCTATTTTTTTCCATTTGTGCAATTTTCGCATTGTTTTCAATCAGTACTTTTATCATTGGGGTTAGTTTTTGATCACACTTTATGAGAAATATTGATCTCTCTTAAAGTGCCTTTTTTGAGAAATATCTCTTGTATTTCATCATTCGAGGAAAACAACCTGAAGCAGTGTGTGATTGTACCTTTTTAAAAGTTTTTTTTAGGGAGAAGTTTCCAAAAGGGTCTTAATTTTGTTATACTGTAAATGTGCTCATTTTCATATCCATTTTACATCCAACAGATGTTTTAATTCAAAAGAGTATTCCATTGCTGCCATGTTGTTAGCTCAACATATTGCTTGCCATTCTCCAAGCATCAAAATCTTTCACACCAATCAAAAAATTCTGGTAGAATTTGTTTTTTGTTTCCTTAACTGAAATTTTAGTGAGTAGCCTCTTATAACAAAGTTCCTATATAGTTCAGTAAATTGAATAACACTGTCAATTTCATCACCTAGGTAAATTCATTGCCATATCAGACCAGGGCTGTCACCAATAATCCCTATGTATTGTAAATTCTGTTACTTCCATCCATCCATAGATTGTAGCAGCTTCAACACCCAATTATTTTGCATATTACTTTTTTTTCCCTTATCTAATATTGCTTTTAGGAACACATGTGACTTGGACCCCAAAACAAGACTTAAAGTTAGCGAGTTTGATGAATGACTTTGCAGTATTTGCTGTATGGAGTCATTCCATTGGGTTTTCCAGAGAATAAGAGAGTGATGACACTTTTTTTTAGTTCCTGCCATTGCAACTTAGCAATAATCAGTTCCTACAGAGCTTATTGTGCATGTTAATGCCACAGGTATTGTTATATTCTAACAAGATGAATTTTAGCAAGCTATTCTGATTGTGCCAGTCATTACTGAAATGGAGCTGCTTATTTATAGTTTAGGGATCATTCCTAACAACATATTTTAAGCAAGTTCTTCTCTCTAAAGTGTTTCTAGAATAAAAAAAAATTTGTGTGTGTTCCAAGTTATGGGATTCAAACCCACATCTCTCCAAGAGTTTTCTAAGAACACTAAACTAATGCCAGCCGTCTTTTTTCCAGTAATGTTACTTATTAATCTCCCATCGTTGTTGCTGCTGGCACCATCTATGATCGGAGAAGGCAACTTTTACTTTTTAATGTTGCACCTTGTAAGATGTAAATAAATAAGTCACTCACACATCAATGAATTAACAAATGGTAAATCCACAGAGTTACTGTTCATTTTAAAGTCAATACATCATTAAATAGTTTTGAGGAAAAAAATAGTTTTGCTGATATGCGGGATTCGAACTCACATCTATCCATGGCCAGATTTGTTCATTTTGTTAAATTATAACATTAACCTGTTGGGCCTAGATATTGTGTACTATACATTACATGCCAAAAAGACCAAACGCTAAACAATATACCCAACACATATGTTTATATCAATTATAGTAATTACCAAATCATAGAGTATGAAAAATAAATTGTATATTTTTATCGCTGTTATTTCCCATTCTTATCACTAATTTAAATCATACCATGAGGGGTTAATGAACGAGTGTAAGCATATAATAAGCTACGTCCCCCTGAAGATGGAGAGGTTTTAGAAGGCTGTTTGAAATAAAGCAATTTTGAAGGGTTAAATTTATTTCACATATTTGAGAGACTGATGTACCAGTTTTCTTTAAATATATACTTGGAATCACATGGATGTTAAAGTATCTTAATGCTTAACTATCCATCACTGGCCAAATGTTTAGAACTCCACTTGAATGCCATGCACTTTGATAAAGATTCATTTCATAATAGCCATAGTCTGAAAAGTAACTGATATTAATTTATTTGAATATAATAGAACATACCTCCAGTAACAAGGGTAGTAGTTAGTTATCTTTAAATAAATGTTAGTAGATGTTTTTGTCATTATCAATAGATCTAATCCTTATCATTTAAAGATGTCATAGTATTATACAAATTCAAGCATCATGTTACAATGAAGGTGACACACACACAGTCTTGTTATCTATGAGAAAGAATGTATATCTGGATTTAGCCATATAACTTGTCTCCATCTACATGTTAATCCTGCTGTCTATCCCTAATTTTTTGATGGAAATAAAAAATTTGACCTCTTTGGGTCACATGTTGCCTTACAGGCATTCAGTTGACCACTTCTTATCTAGAAAAACCCAAGTGGAAGAAGCAAATTTTTTTATTCTTGCAAAAATTGTGTAACAAGTTATGTTTTGAATACCATTTATATACATATACCTTCCAGTATAATTTTATAGCTTTCATATAAAAAGTTGTGAGCATAAAATTAATTCTTTTATTTATCAGTTTTATTTTGGGTCTGCAAGGCCGAGTGGTTAGCACGCTTGGCTACTGATCTAAGGGACCTGGGTTCGAGCCCCGGAATTAGGCATGGATGTGTGTGTCGTTTTTCTGCTGAGGTCCTGCCATCCTCTCAGATCTCCTACTGTGGCATATAAACTGACAGGCTCCTGTCAGACCTCTGTGGCAAGCAGCTGCTTGAGGGGGTATTTATTTTTTTTTTTTATTAAAACATAACAGATATTCATAGTAAGTGGATTGCCTGAGGAAAAATTAAGGAAAAGTTAAAAGTATTAACGCTAATAATTGAAAAAATAATACCATTAATTTCTAGTATAAATTTCCCTGCCAACTTATAGCTGTGCAAAAATTTAATCAAAAAATTTATGCTGCTTAGTAATTCTTTCTTGAAAATGTTCAAAGCCAACATGGGTGGTATAAATTATACTGCAAGCAAGTTTTATTTTTGGGAGCTGAGTTGATACTAAAATGAAGTAGGGTTGAAAGTAAAGATATTTGAGATAATTTGCTAGCATAATTTTATTATTATTCTACACCTTTCAGCTTTTTTTGATTTACTCGTTACAAAGCCTTTTAATTGACATTTACTGTGTTTTGGTAGACAAAAGAGTCTCAGAACTTAACCATTTAAAATATGTTTAGTTTCTCTAATTTTTAGTGAATATTTTCTCTTTCATGTGTTTAACTGCATGAACCTTTTAAAATTGTATATAGTTTGTTTCTGTAGTTTGTATCCTTTTTTTTTTAAGTAAAAAAAGATTTATGCTGAATATACTCTGTTATAAAGAAAATAACCCAGTTTTTGTAATAACCACTGGTGTTAGAGAATGATCATTATGAAAGATTTTTCTAACACCACAATTAATATTTCAGCTTGAAAAGTGCATTTTGGATTTAACATATTTGATATTTTGTAGGTTATATATTTTTTACAGTAATTTTAAATGTAGCCATATTAAGTATTTGCTGAGTTGTAAAAGGTACTTTTGTATTGATATAACAAATCTGAATGTGGTTACAAGTGTTTGAAAAATAAAATCATTAAAATGCATTTCTTTAAATTAAAGCTGCTTTCTAAATGTGATCACTGGATGTGAAGTTTTTAAGCTCCAGAACTGGTATGATTGATCGTTACAGTAGATTTCTTCATTATAAAGATGTAATTTATCGGGTACATAAGGGAATTGTATGCATTTTGCAGTGTGTTGCATTGTAAGATATTAATTTACAATACCTTCATTACTTGTCCATTGTGTATATAACATTTTTCATCAATCATAGAGATTTTAACCATGCATCAGAAAAAAAATAATTGTTTATGAAGCTGTTGCTTGTTGTAAGTTGACATCTATTCATAATTAATACATACTTAGTATAACAGTTTGTCAGTAAGCAGTGTTATGAATATAAGTGGAGCTTGCTTGCCAACACTAATATACATATGAAATATCACATTTGTAAAAGTAAAATGATGCAACCCTAATAAGTTAACAGTAAAAATTGATAGCTTTAGTTTAGGTTTTCAAGAACAGTGATGAATTTTGTGCTAGCTATTCTTTCAGTTAAAAGCTAACTATAGAATCTAGTAGCTATGAACTTTGAGATTGCAAGAAACAAACATTAGGGATATGTGTTAGTAGGTATCGATTGTAGATTAATTTTATTAACGCTTTTGCATTTTAATTAGATGTTCTTTATAAAGTGTTTGTTCATAGTTAACATTTTTATTTGGATTGGGTAAAAATTGATCTGCACAACCATTGGTTGGTTATTTGTCATTTCTTCTGATAGCTGAGCTAAGAAGTAATAATTTTTCAGGTTTAGAAGTGGGTTTTTCAAAACTATTCTAGTGTTTTACCTTTGAAATATATTTAGTCATTAAAGAGGAAAAAACTTTAAATTTATGTATTCTAAATTCTGTTCTATTATCAGCATATTTAAAGTTTTGCAGTGAAGTTTACTCATTTGAAAAATAGTTGCAGTAGTTCATCAAGATTGTTGAGATTGTTTTTGTTTGAATTTTTCATTGAGAATATTTTTTTAATCCCTATTAATAAGTGACCAGCTTCAGGAAGCTTTACCATTTATGCAGATTAAAACCTCCATTCAATTGTTAGAGGAGACTATTGCTGTTTGACCATAAAAGTTCATTTATTTAGTTTTTTTTCATGAAATAATTTTTAGCTGTGGGAAATAGTGTCATTTCAGTCTTAACACCCTCAATTTTACAGCAGCAACACAGTTGTCAATTTTGCATTGATTATTAAAAGGTTGCAGTTACATTAGAGTTACATTTCACTGCCATGACTTGTACAAATCACAAAAAGCACAATTTTACAAAGTTCTGTCACTAATTAACTAGCCATATTGGTATCTTTCAATGTGCCATTCACACATCCTGCCCATAAATCATGCCATTTGTAACAGATTTCATTATGTTTCATTCAGCAGAGTCCAAAACGGAATTTGGAAACTGAGTTGAACGATATAGTGTGGAAACAAGATGTTTGCACAAGATGTTACATGGAAAATAATGGATATGTAGTTTAGATCTAAATCTTGGGTTCCTTTCTCTGCTGTGTCATTAAGCAGCTTAATCTTTTCAAGTTTTTGCATATTGTGGTAAAAGTTGTTTGTGGCGTCTGCTATAAAAGCATGAAATATATTTTCAAAAATCGCAAATGGTATCTGGAATAAGAGCAACCAGAATGCGTGACACAAATCCATATCTTAAAAATAGTATGGTGTAAAAAATCCATTCCTTTATATAGTGCATTGTAACTTCAGATTAATTCTGCTGGATTGAGCACTTGGTGGAAATATCGATATATGACAGTAGCTGTAGAGCAAACTTGTAATAAGGAACTGCAGTTTAAAAAACAATTGTTGTGGAACTGAAGAAAAATTTAACCCTGAAATCACTAGGTCTAATTGACCACAATGCCAGATTTAGTTACAAAAATCTTGCAGTAATTTCAAGATATGCTCTAAAATAGTTTAATTTGCTGTATCTTCCTAAGAACACTCATTCCCAGAAACACCATTTTAAAAATGACACATATCTAGTAAATATAATTTTGCAAAATCCAGCAGTAGCTCCAAGGTGGTTGGTTTTGTGGCATAAAAATCCCATACAAATAAAATAATCTGAAAGTAGTTAAAATGTTATTAGAATACTATCTGTTAAAGTCACGGTTCAAGATAGTGACAAATGAATTTACTACAGCCTTTATGTGCAGCATTTTTGCAAATAATTTCTTTGAAGGTTTCTGCCCCCATTTGAAAAGAATTTGTAAAGTTTTAATCACAAATGCAATCAATTCCCTTTAGTAAATATGCAGTTAATGTTGCTTGCTTGTGCTTAGGAGAGACAGAATTTAACAGTATACAAGTTCTCATGTAAAAATCATTGTTTCCTTTTATGAGTGACTTTTAAATCATCTTGTACAATAAATTTAACTGATACTTAGGTCTCAAATATGTCCACTCATAATATATGTCCTATATTTGATGTCCTATATTTGAGATGGACAGATGGACATATATGTCCATCTCAAATATGTCCTAGAACACCACATTCAAATAAAGAAAAACTCAGTTTTATTATTATTTGTATATTTATTCATTCTGTTTATGTACACACCTGGTTGAAATTATGATTGCTTTGTTTAAAACATGGATATTGCTGGGACATCGAAGTTCTTGAACGCTGATGTTCTTGTTAACTGGCTAGGCCTTCTGAAAAATATTTGTTATAATCTAGTACTGTGGTATGAAATACATTATATATAGCATGTGGCAAATGCATTTCTTTTGCTCATTAATTCAGAGTACAATTTTTGATTAGTATGCAGAAAGAATGTATATTGGCATTCCATTTCATTGGTGACTGGAGAATTTGAAATCAACCTACAAATACCATTGTTATATGAGCCGCCTATTTAGCCATGGTAGCCCTAGTTCTTTGGGGTGGGAGTGGCTCAGTTGGTAGCATGCCAAGCTCGTAATCTGCAGTTCCAATATTTGAGCCCTGCCTGAGCCAGTGTTAAGATTTATCTCTACAAAACTCCTCCCCCTGCCCTTGGTGGGAGGTTACCACTTGTCTCTTAACAGCTATCCAGTGGGTTTCCCTCAACCTCTCTGAGCCCTTAGTGTCCTTGTGTCATGACCATTTAGCCCATTGAGTGAAAGAAAAAATGCTGCTAAGAAGTAAAACAACCCAACCCTAATCAATTTCTTTGTTTGCTTGTTATTTCAAGTGCAATTTGTCTCTTGATTTGTATCTTAGTAATGACTAAAAAATCCAAAATGGGTTTCATAATCAAATTGTCTTTTCACCATACTTCCCTTGCTGCAAAAGTTATCTTTGAACTAGAAAGCTTCACCATGTTGCTGTATCAAGAACAGGAGAATTGCAATGTGTTGCATATGGATAGGTCCACACAAGAGTTCTGAGATGATATTAAAGGAAAAACAGTTATGTATATCAGTGGATAGATGTAAAAACATCCTATAGCTGGGTACAGAGATTAAAGCATTCCACAAGATAAAGACAAAATCTGTTTTACTTGGTCCACTTGCAAGAAAAAGTTTTACTGTTGCATATAGCCAAGCTGAGATTAATGTAAATTCTGTCAGCATTAAATTAATGAGAAACTGTCAGTTTCCAGTATTTTCTGTATGTCAGTTTCCTCCCATTTGGAGATAAGGTTTTCTGTTCTTGATCTGAATCGAACTGCTTAGTGTAAAACTGTCCTTGTAAACTTACTCAAGAATTTCGCACAATTTAAGTTAGGACTGCAAGGAGGCCCAGTCTAAAATTTGAACAACATTAAATGTATCGTACATTGAGTTTGCGTTATGAACAATAATATTATCTTGCTCCAAAAGATCCAGAAAGTATCACCTATCACAAAAGGTCAAAAGATGATTCTTTAGCTGTTTCTAGAATCAGCAATGTTTAAGAAGTAGAACTTCGTTTACAATTAAAGGCACTCTAGATAATACTTCCAATAGATTTCCTTCTCTCTATATGCTGGTAGTATACTGCTGGCCATCTGGATCATCCAGATAATTTATCACTCCATATTGCTTTATTTGATTTTCCAGCTTGTTATTGCTGTCAATTTTGGTACACATTTTTACTTTATTTCATAGGGCATTTTGCATTTTTCATCACTCTTAAAAATGTTAATTTGGTACGTTAACACTTTTGCCAATTTACACAGCTTAGTTGAAAGTATGCTTATCTCTACATTTGGCTTATATCAATTTACAACGCCTTGCTGATATTGCTTGAAACATATTCTAACACCAAAAAATTATGGATAACATAATGGGACTGAAGCAGTTTGTGATTTGCCTCTCTGAAGAGGATGGCTCAGTGTGTGTAGTGTTCCAAGCTTCTAATCTGGTTTCCAGATTTGAGACATACTAGCATTGAGATTTACCTCTGCTAAGCTCTACCCTGCCTATGGTCAGAATGGAGACAACAATGATGGACTTGGAAATGCCACTGTGCTTTGGATGGGTGTTAAGCTGTGGTCACATGTGCAGGAGAGCCATACTCTATGCACGTTGAAGAACACGTTGGATGGCATTGATAGGTGTTTCCATCTTCTAGCAGCTGCCAGTACGTTCCATTCCCAAACTTTCATGGGGCCCTTGCGATGGCCTTTTAGCCCATTGGCTTACACGATGGCCTTTTAGCCCATTGTGTGTAAAAAAGTGCCACTCAATTGAAAAAACAACCAACTATGTTTAAGAGCCCTAATTGTTTTCATTATATCCAATGTTTGGCCTATTTCAAAATCAGTAAGTGGTGTGACACGTGTCTCAAATAATGTATCCTGATAAAAAGGTTTCATAGCATAAATGCATTTTGACTGATTTGTATCCATAACTTTCTTTTGGAAATGAATCATTTTGCAGTGGGTCTGCCTGCAAGAAGTAAAATAGGGATATTGTATTTTGTGGAGTGCTGTATTTACACTTCTTGATTGAAGGCAAATATGCATTTATCTGCAGTAAACGCTTTTTTTTTAACGTACTGAAAGAGCAATAAACCATTGTTCAGATTTATTAAAACTGAAATGCTCTTTTTCTTCACAACTTTGTAATTAGTTCAAAAACCTTGATGTAGGAAATATCCGTCCTGACTTCATGAAAACGGAACATTAGTTCTACTTGATCTATGTGTGAAATAGAAAAATGTCGAACAATGGTGTTAACATGTCAAGGTGTATACAAAAATGAATATATAACAGCTATTGTCATTACAATATGCATAAGTTTACTGAATGCTGCGCACAAAGGATCATGCGGCTGGTTTTTGCAGTACTTAGTGCAGATGGTTTTGTTTGTGAATCTGCTATTGTGATTTTGGTGTCTTTATATTGTTTGAGTGTTTTCTAGAATGTGTAAGCGCTCAGAAGTGGGAATGCCATCTTTTACAATACAGCACAATTTCTTGAAAATACAATATGTGCCCCGAGCACAGCTTTGAATTCTATACTTTATATTCATACTGTTTATAGTTGTATTGCAAATCAGCAGATTTTGATAGAGAAAACTAAGATCTGTTTATATTTGTATAAATACTTTGATAGAAATGGTTGTAGATGTCTTTTATGGTTATATGTTTGTCAGGTAAATTTTCAGCCTGTGGCATGTCACATTCTTGTTATCAATTAACCAGATTAATAACTTCTCTATGTGCTTGCCTTTAGCACTGTTTTTGGTACAGTACCTCTTCACACACACATATATTGTGCTTTTAAGAGATTTTAAGCATTGACTGCTCATAGTTCAAAATGACGATTTTCAATAACCATCATTATGAACAGAGTATATTTTTCCACTTATGTAATTTTAAAATAATCATTTCACCAAAATACATTGTCATCCCAGGTTGTACATAGCACCTTCATGTTTTATTCTGCAATCTTATTACGCTGACGATTAATAAATACTGTTGGGAAACTATTAAGCATATTGTTTTAATGGCTGTAGTGGTTGTTTCTAAAGTAATTTTTGTTTTAATTTAATGCTAAATTTTAAACTGTTCTTTTGGAATCCCAATTTTGTAAAAAGAAATTGTAACTGATTAAACCTTGGTTGTGATAAAGCATGCATATGCAAAGCCTACCCATTAGTAGTTAACGAAGAGAAAAATTCCTAATTCCTGCAAGAATGTGATTGTAGGAAGTTAAAGATTTAGCTTAAATATATATACCCCGATTTTCAACAATATTCGTATATAGTGTAAGAGTCATTCAAATTTAAAATGAATCCTTCTGGGTAATATATTGATAATCACCAGAATCAGCGGCAAATATCGGCTTGAATGTGATGGAGTTCAAAGTTTCGGTATGGTGACGTTTTAACTCTCGGAGTCCGCTGTTGATTTAGTTTCTAGACCTTGTGTCACCATCAACTCCATTGCCGACCTATGGGCATTTGAAGGCAGCAATAAAGTCTAAACTGCCCAGTGGCGCTAAGTGATACTCTGACAGGGGCTTTCCACGGACGAGAGGGCACCTCCTTTTTTTATATGCTACTCGGATTATAGCTGGCGGGCGACAGGTAGGTGGCTTCGCCCTGCCAGGCGGTGCCTCACACGGCCTAAGATGCTTACTTAGCAAGATTTGTCTGCTAAGACAATCCTCATGGCGTCCGAAAGGAAGCTAAAAGCAGGCACTCGAAACCGTTCTACGTGAAATATACAAATTCACGCAGAACGCTTTACAAGCCCATCGGTATCCGTACTGACCGTGGGTGAGGAGTTTTGTGGAGATAAATCTCTGCTGGGAACTACAGATTGTGAGCCTGGTGCACCACCGACTGAGCAACCTCCCCATACAATTGGAAATTTATTCCAAGTGAGGCACATTGCACATTAAGGCTCAGAAAAAATATGGGTGAAAAGGCTTCCATTAGAAAAAACTAACAGGGAAAACAAGGTACTGAATGTAATATCAAGTATCATTACCAAAGCCATGCAAAGGAACAGGTGGTCACTACATTGTAGAGAGCCCTATCGAGTGATTAGAGAGTTTCAACGTGATATCAGTGAGTATTCTGTTCATTATTTATATCAATGAAATAATTTAGAACGTCTAAAATACGCTTTGTATCAATATTTTGAACACTTCAAAATTTAAAGAATTATGGTAGCTGGAATTCTGTGGTTAATTCTGCGTGGTTCTACTGTAGTTAAATTCGTAATTCTTGAAATATTGAACTATCGAATTTTTTTTTTACCATTGACATACATGGGAATTACGTTGAGTAGGGTTTCCCAATTACTGAAATAATCCACCGAACAGGAAAGGTTAAAATGATATTCTATATGGAATAAGGGAGTTTTTTTTATTTACTTTTTAGTGTTGGACATAAAATATGGATCTAAAACATAAATACAACTCTTGGATTTCAAAGCAGGTAGACAAGTTTGAGATTTCGTAGACATCCGGATTTTTGATGGGTGTGTATCCCCTACTGGGTACGCCCCTGATCCCACATATGTACCTCTAGCTGAGTATGTGTGGATATGGAACAGGTGGCGCAGTGATAACGATGACTGGAAACAAAGTTTCAGTCAATACCAAATGAACACAAACGTCAAAAATGACACCATTATCAGAGCAGCCTAATATATTACAAATAAAAGTATAAGCTTTTTCATTGGAACACTAATGCAAATATTAAACTTTAGTGACATTGGAAGGGGTAGCTGGCCAAACATTGAGATTTATCTCCGCAAAACTACCTGCCCTGCCAACAGTCAGTAGGGGACACTAATAGGAGGTGATCTGTCTCCCAACAGCTGTTCCAGTGGTTCCCTCCCCCCAAACTACTCTGGGCCCTTGTGATTTGGCCATTTAGTCCATGGTGTGCAAAAAAGTGCTGCTCAGAAGTAAAAGCCCAATGATATTAGGAAATTATCAGATATCTCGGAATTTCGTATCCATGACAAAAACGACCTCGACATTTAGAAGTAATGACGATGATCCTGTTCTGATATAATTTGTATGTCTGTCCGCTTGCACTTGACCCCTTGAAGAGCTGGAGGCACTAAACTTTGCATCACCCAGGAAGGAATGCGGGCAATGTGCGAACCTGCTGGGGGTCAACCAAAATAGAGGACTGGTTATGAATTTATCGAAATTCCAATAGATAATAATGGGTGAAAGTTATTGAAAATAATTTGCCACCAATGATTTTGAAAGAAAATGTAAACTAACACTGAGCGTCTGTGGATATTGTAGTCGTTCTAACTAAGCAGAGCAGTACACCAGATTCTTTGTTGAAACATGCATAGCAAACTATCCGATGAACTCGGGTAGATACAAAGTGATTTGAAAGGTTCGATTATCTGACCGAGGCAATTGCGTTTTTTGATTTAGAAACTTCTGACATAGGGAGGATTATGGGTACCTCGAACTATGCCCATTTCTTTCTTGGACAAAATTTAAACCAGAAACGGAGTTGGTTGTTTTACCTCTGAGCACTACTTTTTTTGCACACCATGGGCTAAATGGCCAGGTCATAAGGACCCCGAAAGCTAGAGGTTGGGGGAGGGGATCCACTAGAACAACTGTTGGGAGACATGGTAGCCTCCCGTCAAGGTCATCTAGCGTGTTCTTTAACGTGCACACAGTATGGCTCTCCTGCACATAGGGCCACGGCAGCCTTTCCAAGCCCATCAGGGCCCTACTAATTGTGGGCAGGGCGGGGAGTTTTGCGGAGATAAATCAAAACTGACTCAGCTGGAACTCTAACCTGGGAACTGCAGATTACGAGCTTGGCATGCTATGGACTTCCACCTGCCCCACCGGAGCGGGAGGAGATCGATCAAAATGATTTTTATGCCAAATGAAAGCTTGCAATGTGGGGAGTGCCATCTACTCTGTATTCTAAAGAGTTTCAGACCCGAGCAATACCGGGTAAATCTAGCAGTATCATATAAATTTGAATTTTCTATCTGATGCTAATAATATCAATATTCTAAATCTTTTCTCCCTTTATAAGACCTGTTATCTTGTTTACAAAGTGTCCAAGTTTCACTACCATAACTAACCTTAGAAAGAACCAAACTATTATACAGTCTAATTTTGGTCTTTAGGTGTACACGCCTATTTCTCCACACACTCCATAGATTCTTAAAAGTCCTGGCATCAATCCCTAATTTGATTCCAGATGCTTACGCAGTATCTTGGGCATTAGGTTGTTGAACTTTATAACTAATGATGAGGTTAGGCAAAGGAGTTTGCAACCTCCTTTAAGCAGCATATTGTGCAGAGAGAGACTCGGTTGGTTTGGCCATGTTGCCCATATGAATAATTATAGATTGGCGAATAGGGTTATGAAGAGTGTGCCTAAAGGCCTCAGAAAAAGGGGGAGACCTAGGACGCAGTGGGCAGACAATGTGAAACAGGACCTTGTTAGAATTGGTGTGCAGTGGCCAGATGCAGTAGATGTAGCTCAGGATAGACTTGCTTGGAGAACTAAATTGCACGTTCTGGTTGAACCTCCGTAGCCCATGTCTGCTTAAGAAGGAGGAGGGAGGATGATTATAGGACCACCATGGTGTGGGTTAAATTTTATAGTGATCACTCGCTCGTTTATTTAGAGAAATCTTTTACAATGAAGGTGTTTTAGGGTGTTAGCACCTAGTGACCTAAAGAGTTATATACGATATGCCACATTCACATATAAAAACCTATTCAATTGTAACAAAGCAAAGGTGATCATGACAGAGAACATTTCAATACTAGGGAAAGCTTGTTAAAATTTGGCGTGAAGTGTACGTCTGCTCTCCATTGATAACCCCCGCCAAATGTTTGGTAAGGAATTCTCCATTCATAACTTTCACAATGAAGCTGAGGCGACAGCGTATCTATAAAGAAGATCTTAAAACTTTAAGGCTGCTTTGTTATACTGCTCAGAAAAATTAGGGGATATTTCTTCGCTTCATATTCATTTTGAAATATCCCCTAATTTTTGTGAGCAGTATATTTTCAGGACACAAATTTTATCTCATAATACACATCACATTATCTACAATAATATTTTATTTAAATATATCTTTTTTTCCCATACAAAAGATGAACACACTATGCCACCAAAGCACTGCCGGAGTTACAAATATTTTTTTCTTTTTTTTCCATCTTCACTTTAAACTCCCATTTTTGATAGCTGGCATAAGGCATTTTATGCCATTGTCGTATCTGAAGTAACATTTATGTATTGTGAGACACTTGCCAGACGCATCGAAACATTTACATACCTTGCACAAATATGGCAATGATGCGATCGATGCCACAGAGAGCTAAGTTAAAAAAGTTAGTGATCGCTTGCAATTCGTCAACGAACTCTAAAACGCAGAGAGCAATGAGCACACATACTGAAGAAAGAATACGCCACAGTTCAATTCACCCAACAAAAGAGGGCGCGATGGTCATTCAATGAGACTTTGTCTGCATAGTTCTAATATGACGGCTGGCGAGTTATAGACAAGGCACTCACTGGAATGGACAAAAAAATAAAAATCAAGAAAACCAACCACAAAAATGAATTTAACAACTATAATTTATAACTAAATCTATTCCATGTACATTTTAGATATGCAACACTCGGAAACAGGAACGGATCTACATAAAATATTCGGGATTCTTTTTAAGGGGAGAGGGGGGCAAGGAACACAAGAGCCGAAACAATATGGGGGAGGGCAAGAAAGTGAATTTTGAATGCAGTATAATATTATTCCATCCGTTTTACAGCTCTTTAAAAATTTTCTTGAAAAATGCTTGAAATAAGCTTGCTAGTTTTTGCCTCCATTACTCTTGCCCACCCCGCAAATCCGTCGTTAGTTCGGAAATGTTGCTACTTGAAGCTAATATAAAGAATCAAGGTTTATATCTTAGACAAGTGCCATAATCAAGGGGTGATGAATGGTTCTATTTGAGCTTTAAACCCTTCCTTCCCTTCGGAGAAATTTTAATATTTAGGAAATCATCAATTCTTCAATTTTTATTAAAATATACATTATTTTTGAGTTCCTAAAATTTTGCTGAAATTGACTTCATTATTAGCTTGAACTAATATACGCAGAGGAAGCATAATAAAAAAATAAATACCCCCTCAAGCAGCTGCTTGCCACAGAAGTCTGACAGGAACCTGTCGCAACATAAAAACTATAAAAGGAAGCGAAGTTCATACTGGATAGAATAAAAGTGGCAGTGTTGAACTGTAAGCTTCAGTTTTATGACATCACATTTCTCCCATATCATTGTTTCAAGTGTATTGGCTCTGGTGGGTTGTCAGCCATTCTCCTGAAGAGAGATATACGAATACCATTTGAAATAACTAAAAGGATAACATGTCGCCTCTGACGAATATGGGGCTCTCGTTTCGAGACAAAATTTTTTCATTTTCCGAATTTTGCTCTTTTTAACAGTAGTAATTTGTACTAATGGGTGACTGGAAAATGTAAATAATATATTATGAGCCTTATAAAACACGTCTCATTATATGCCTTATCTCATTTATGCCTTAAAATGAAAAAGTTGGATTTTCTTATTGCTTAGGGTTAAGGGACACATTCAGTGTATATAAAATAAAATTATTTATTATTACCATATTGAAAATTTTAGAATAAATACTATATTTATAAAAAGCAACCAGTCAAAGTTAAATAGAAAAAAAAAAAACGGAAGAAGGTACAGTCGCTCAAAAAATATCCGAACACTATGGTTGATTACAGAATTCAGAAAAAATATCTGGCAACGAATTTTTTAGAAATTAGTGATTATTAGATGAGAATTTAGAATTGATGATAAAACACCTTCGTGTACGTAGTAAATGTACCTACACAAAGGTTGCCAGATCAATGATTTCTAAAAAAATCGTTGCCAGATATTTTTTCTGAATTCTGAAATCAACCATAGTCTTTGGATATTTTTTTGAGCTACTGTACTTCCCTACACGAAGGACGGATGTAATTTAATTAAAACGCATATGACTATCTATTATTTTATTCATCAATATCATTCTATTACCAGAATTTCTAGTATAAATATATCGTTTGCAATATTACTTCAAGTTTTATATATATTTCGTGCTCTCTAACGATGGTAAATTAAGGCTATTTGGAGGAGTTGAAAACTATAAATCATTATATTTCGTTAGTACCTATTCAACTCAAAACGAATTTTTCATTAATATCTAAAAACAAAATGTTTGGTTTTCTCACCCACCTTGGGGGTAAAGAGACAAATTGTTGCTGCAAATATAAACCACTTGATCATCTTATTCCACTACTAAAATATGAAATTTGGAGTTCAAATAGATTGCTTGCAATATTCGTTTAAAATTTTGAATATTTTTAAAAATTTACACCGCCAGAGGGCGCGATTAAAGCTGTTTGGGAGATTCTAAAAGCATAAATCATAATTGTTTATCAATATCTATCTAACTCGAAAAATGTTTCTAATTTATCTCTAAAAATAAACAATTTTCGCTTAAAACACAAAAGTTGCCGCTATTGTGCAGTATTGGGTCCTCAGCCGCCATGTTGTACTTTTCTCCAGGACTGTAACGTTGAGTTGCAATATGATATCCATTCGCATGTTCCAATGTTTATGAGTGATATATGCTGTTTAGAATAGTTCTCTCTAATGAGATTGTTTTCGGGGCTTTTGTTAAGTTGATTCTTCAGCAGTGAGTGTTATTAAGGAAATTTACTTTTGATATTTATTTTAGGGGCTTTTTTTAAGTGCGAAACGAAGTTCCACTGTTTAGCTATAAGCGTTGTTAATGAAATCTTTTGATGAGATTATTTATTTTTGAGGCTAATTTTGATGAAATTGTTTAATTTTCGGGGTTTTTTTTAAGTGCGAAAAGAGGGTTCATTTTGCATCGATAAACGTTAATAAAATCTTGTTTTGATGAGATATATATATATATCCTATAAATTATATATATATATATATCCTCAATACGCATCTTAAGGTAGATGCGGAACGGACTACTTTTACAATTCAGACTTTTTTTTCACCGCGGCGAAATAAAACAATGGTGGCTGAGGACCCAATACTGCACTTCTGCCAAAGTTGCGTTTTCCCACCTCCTCTGGGGGTAAAGATGAAAATCATTGCTATTAAGGCAAACTTCACGACATTCATATTTCACAACCAAATATTCAAATTTAACGTAATTACATCACTTGCAATATTTGTTTGAAATTTTGCAATTTTCAACTTTTTCTGCCGTTAGAGGGCGCAATTATAACTGTAACGAAGAATCTGAAAGTGCGAATGGTAATATTTCGTCAATCCCTATCCGAAAAAAATTTTAATATCTATCTAAAAATAAAAATGTTCGATGTCTACAGAAAGACAGACGACATGAAAAAAACATTAGCTCGTTTTTTTTTTCGGAAAATGAGCCAAAATGAATATGAGCCTAATATAGAAGTTTAAGCTATTGAACTATATAGTTCAAATAATTGCAATATGCCTCTAGAGCATTGGTTCTCAGCAGATATTTTCTCGATGCAATATTACAGAAATCAAAACGAAATTCTTACATGAATGTACAGATTTCTAAGGTAAATTTAAAATAGAAAAATAATTTTTAAATAAATGAATAAAATAAATAAATACCCCCTCAAGCAGCTGCTTGTCAGAGAGGTCTGACAGGAGCCTGTCTGTTTATATGCCATAGTAGAAGATCTGAGAAGATGGCAGGAACTCAGCAGAAAAACAACACACACATCCATGCCTTACCTGGGCTCGAACCTAGGTCCCTTAGATCAGTAGTCACGCGCATATGCGTTATTTTACCTCTGCGTAGCACTTTTTTGCTCACAAATGGGTTAAATGGTCAGGTCATACGGACCCCAAGGGTTCAGGAAAGTTGCCGAAGGGGAATCACTGGACAACTGCAAGCAGACTCGAAGCCACGGCTTAATTTTAAGAAATAGTTTGATAAAACTTAACCTGCGACTGTCCTTTGTAAATTTATTTTCGAGAACATTTATTCTACGTTTTAAGTGTACGAAATAGATTAATCTTTCTGCATCTACTTGATTTAATTAAATAATAAAATTTTTTTCCTATTTATATACTCCCTTACTCTTTTACTGCTGAGGTCCTGCCATCCTCACAGACCTTCTACTATGGCATATAGACTGACAGGCTGCTGTCAGACCTCTGTGGCAAACAGCTGCTTGAGGGGGGTATTTACATATATATATTTACTCTTTTATCAATTGCATGATATTAAAATTTTACTTACAAAGACCAAGCCCTTGGCAGAAGAGTATCAGGTTATACGCAAGTCTTTCTGGCTGATGATTTGGGAAGAAGAGAAAATAATAATTAATGTTTTTAAACATTATTAAATATTTTAAACTGAAGTGTATTATATGTTCATGTATTACTATATTAATAAAATATTAAAGTATATTACATTATACTTAATATATTAATACATATCCGAAAAAGTTACATCTAAATATATGCTTTTTATATACACTGCCTGGTGAAATTATTATATATACCACGTGGCCAAATTATTATATACACTGCCGGCCAAATTATTATATATACTGCCCAACAAAATTATTATATACATGGCCTGGTTGAAGCCTGGTATCATAGTATATACCCTGCTTGGCCAAATTATTATATACACTGCCCAGCTAAATTATTTTGAACAGTGCATTATGCATGAAGTATCATGAAACAAGCCATTGTATGCAAAATTTCTTGCTGATATAAGTATTATATGTCACTATGGAGCCTTATAAAAGCTGTAAAGGCATGGTGGAAAACAATGCATTAATTCGATTTCTTTAGAAAATCTTAATCATTGTTTTTGTTCCACTGGGAATCACACTGAGAGGTTTGGTTTAGCTTTAATTGATGGTTTCCATCTCATGCCTTTTAAAGTTTAAAAATCATGAGGGAGATTGTGGGCTTTCAGCCTGGCACTTTAAAACAGATTATTATTGACATATGTTGAAAGCAAAGCCAAGTGCAACATGGGTAAAAAGGCTTATCGGAATAACTTTGAAGGGGCCTCGTCGTTGGAGTGCAACGGGAACCAGCATTTGTAACAGAGGTGATCAGAACTCAGTGGAAAATCACGGGGCACAATATCCTAAGTGTATGGAGAATGGCAACGGTCTCAAAAAATGTCCATAAATCGCGGCAAATGCTGGAGTTAAAAGGCTCTGAAAGACAGAAAGAGGCATTTTTGACACGTACTGTACAGTAGATCAGAACTGGTACAGTTCATCAGCTGAAAGAGGTGACCACTAGCAGTAATTCAAAACACAGTTCAACAAGAACTACGCACAGAGAATTGAAAAATTTGAAATTTTGGAACTGTACCATGATATATCCGATGACATATTAGGTAGGTGTTCATAATAATTTGGTCACGCAGTGTATGTCGAGTGGAAAATAGAATCTTAAACCCCTTACTTACCAACTACTACTTAAACGTTACCTCATTCGATAAATAAGCTAGTCCAACACCCTAAATGGATGAAAAAATTTACAAAAGAACAAAGTATGGTGAAAACAATTTTCAGATATTTCCACAGATTTTGGATTTACAACTGTACAAGTTTCATCAGTGGCGGCTCGTAGCTAAAATTAGTGGGGGTGCTGCTCCAGAAAATTTTTAGCTTTTGTTTTAAAATTGTGTAAAAGGAAAAAAAAACCGAAAAAATAAAAGAACCGAAAATAAAAATGAATCAAATAGAATAGCTGGAAGCAGGATAATAATCTAATTCTACACTTTATCACATTCAAGAATATGGCACACGGTTTTTAAGCACAACACACGCGGAGTAAAAAAAAAACTACCTTCAACCAGCACGCCAGGGTCGGCACTGCGGGAACGACAGTGCTCTCTCTCCCTTGCAGCCTCGCGTGCAGCTTCCTATGTGCGCATGTGCACAACAGTCAAACACCTCACCGCTAGTACTGTGAAGCGCACAGTTCCATACAAAGATTTTTGTATCTTTTTCATAAACTGAGGGATGGCTACTGACATTAAGCTTAAGGATTATATATTGTAAAAGTATAAAGAAAGAATTAAAGAAAAAAGGACTCATTATATTAAATGTTATCGATAATATCAAGTTGAAATTGGGGGTGCTGCAGTTCCACACTGCATATACGCGAGCTGCCACTGAGTTTCATTCTGTTTATCCTATTCTGTTGAAACTTGGGGCGGGGGTGGCTCAGTCGGTAGCGCGCCAGGCTCGTAATCTGTAGTTCCCAGGTTCGAGTCCCAGCTGGGTCAGCGTTGAGATTTATCTCCGCAAAATTCCCCGCCCTGCCCACAGTCAGTAGGGGACACCGATGGTCTTGGAAAAGCAGCCGTCCGTCGGATGGGACGTTAAGCCGTGGCCCCGTGTTCGGGAGAGCCATACCCTGTGCACGTTAAAGAACACGCTGGATGGCCTTGACGGGAGGCTACCATCTGTCTCCCAACAGCTGTTCCAGTGGGTCCCCTCCCCCAACCTTCTCTGAGCCTTCGGGGTCCATGTGACCTGGCCATTTAGCCCATGGTGTGCAAAAAAGTGCCGCTCAGAGGTAAAACAACACAACCCAAATCTGTTGAAACTTTGTTGCTGCCATATCTTTAGTGCATTTTTTACTTAAACTTAAAACGTACTTTTGTATAGAATAATCAGTGTACCGAAAAATAGCATGGAATGATAGCAATACAGTTTGGGTTACTAACATTTAAAAGTTCATATATTACAGCAAGAAACTCATAAGCATGTTTATTTTGTTTCCAAACAAAGCTTTAAACGTTGAAATTCGACTGGACTTGGCCTCAGTTGAATAACATTTTGTTTAATTGATCCCTTACCGCTTCATTGATGACATCTCCAATGTCATCTATTTTGAGAAGAGTTGTCTTCTTAGGATCCATATGCGAGTGCATCGTATGGACTGTGTGCACATGAGATGCCTTTGCGCCAGTTACAAGCAATGTGTCGACTCTAGAAAGAAACGATAAAGAACATCATATAAAAGAGTGTTTCGCGAAAAAAATCGTCCGTTAAATAGTAAAACTAGGAGAAATGATGTATATATTATCTGTTACAATAATAGCATTTTAAATCACAGCACCTCAGAGTAAAAGATTTTGAATACTATTATGCTGTAGGTCAACGTGGGCGTAGCGGAAAATTGTCTTCAGCTGGATGGGGTATGAACCAACATCTCCTATAACAGAAGGCCAATGTACCAAATTTTTGACGTCACTTAAGTAGTCCTACTATATAGAATAGGGGGTTCTCAATGTGAGGTATGCAGTAAAAATTTTGGGGTACGCCGTGAGAGCTCAAAAGTCGCTAGATCTAGTAACAAAGTCAGTGTTTTATTCCCATTGTTATACTATAACTATAGTTTTAACTATCTATACAAGGGGTACGCCAGTTACATACACATTTCCAGGGGGTACGTGAAGCATTAAAGGTTGAGAACCACTGATATATATATATATGTTTTATTTCATTCCCATTGTTATACTATAACTATAGTTTTATCTATCTATACAAGGGGTACGCCAGTTACATACACATCCCCAGGGGGTACATTAAGCATAAAAGGTTGAGAACCACTGATATATATGTTTTATTTTATTCCCACTGTTATACTATAACTATAGTTTTATCTATCTATACAAGGGGTACGCCAGTTACATACACTTTTCCAGGGGGTACGTGAAGCATAAAAGTTTGAGAACCCTGATATATATGTTTTATTTTATTCCCACTGTTATACTATAACTATAGTTTTATCTATCTATACAAGGGGTACGCCAGTTACATACACTTTTCCAGGGGGTACGTGAAGCATAAAAGGTTGAGAACCACTGATATATATGTTTTATTTTATTCCCATTGTTATACTATAACTATAGTTTTAATTACCTGTACAAGGGGTACGCCAGGGGGTACGTGAGGCATAAAAAGTTGAGAACAACTGCTCTAGGTACATTAAGCACTAGCCTTAGGGGTGACATCATTTGAATGATGAAATTCCCCCCCCCCCCCCCTCGAAATTCCGGTCGTCTCCTACGAAATCTCAAACTTTTCTACCTGCTCTGAAACCAAAAGCAGGTTGTTTAATTTTATTTCATTTTACTATTTAGCCTCATAGTATAAGTCCGACACTAAAAATTTATTTAAAATACAATAATTTTTTTTCCATATGAAATATCTTCTTTAACCTTTCCTGTCCGGTAGAATATTTTAGTAATGGAAAATCCTACTAAGTCTTATTCTCACCCAACCCCCGGAAAATTAAATCCTGGCTACATCCCCGAGCCGATCCCCCCTCCCCCGTCCTCCTCAAGAATGTAACTAAGGGTAATAAGACAAAAACAAAAAAGTTATCAAACTTATGTATATTCACGCATTTTTCGACAAACCTTTTAAAGAACTCTAAAACGGAGAGGAAAGTGTTATACTATAATGGAATGGCAATCACTTGGTCGCCACTTGCAATTTTTTTTTTGGGGGGGGGCGGGGGTGGCTCAGTCGGTAGCGCGCCAGGCTCCCAATCTGTAATTCCCAGTTTCGAGTCCCAGCTGGGTCAGCGTTGAGATTCATCTCCGCAAAATTCCCCGCTCGGAGTATGGCTCTCCCACACACGGGGCCAGGGGGGGGGGGGGGGGGGGGGCTCAGTCGGTAGCGCGCCAGGCTCCCAATCTGTAATTCCCAGTTTCGAGTCCCAGCTGGGTCAGCGTTGAGATTCATCTCCGCAAAATTCAACGCTCAGAGTATGGCTCTCCCACACACGGGGCCACAGCTTAACGTCCCATCCGATGGAAGGCGGCCTTTCCAAGCCCATCAGTGTCCCCTACTGACCGTGGGCAGGGCGAAGAGTTTTGCAGAGATAGTGCTTAGTGAGAAATCCAGCTTAATTATTTTGCGAAGTTGAACGTTTGGGGTCCTTGCGCATAACGCAAATAGTATGTTTTTGAAATCGAGTAATATTGCTAAAAAAAAACAACTTTCTACAGCATTAAATAGTGGAAATTTTAAACATTATGTTCTTGAAGTTCAAAAAATATTCTTCGAAGTAAATTCATGGCTTGGGAGTTCTGCGCATCCTGGCTATTGAGAGCAACTGATCTAGAGGGAATTAAAATGGTTCGTTCCTCAAATTAGAGAGTAAACTCTCGGTTATCCGGTATTTATGGGAATGGAGGTTGCCGGTTACATGAGAATTATTTATATAGAAACCAAATGTAATAGGTTCAATCTTGTATTCAAACCTTAGTTGAAATAAAAACACAGTTAAAACATTAATAATGAAAATGAGGTATGATGCCCTTTATTAAAATGCAAATATCAAAAATATAATTGTTTTTATATGCATTTTTACACTTATTTTTATCTACAGTTCCCAGGTTCGAGTCCCAGCTGGGTCAGCGTTGAGATTTATCTCCGCAAAACTCCCCGCCCTGCCCACGGTCAGTAGGGGACACCGATGGGCTCGGAAAGGCCGCCGTCCGTTGGATAGGACGTTAAGACGTGGCACCGTATGCAAGGAGAGCCATACCCTGTGCACGTTAAAGAACACGCTGGATGACCTTGACGGGTTGGGTTGTTTTACCTCTGAGCGGCACTTTTTTGCACACCATGGGCTAAATGGCCAGGTCACATGGACCCCGAAGGCTCAGAGAAGGTTGGGGGAGGGGACCCACTGGAACAGCTGTTGGGAGACAGATGGTAGCCTCCCGTCAAGGCCATCCAGCGTGTTCTTTAACGTGCACAGGGTATGTCTCTCCCGCACACGGGGCCACGGCTTAACGTCCCATCCGACGGACGGCGGCCTTTCCAAGCCCATCGGTGTCCCCTACTGACCGTGGGCAGGGCGGGGAATTTTGCGGAGATAAATCTCAACGCTGACCCAGCTGGGACTCGAACCTGGGAACTACAGATTACGAGCCTGGCGCGCTACCGACTGAGCCACCCCCGCCCCACCTTGACGGGAGGCTACCATCTGTCTCCCAACAGCTGTTCCAGTAGGTCTCCTCCCCCAACCTTCTCTGAGTCTTCGGGGTCCTTGTGACCTGCCCATTATCCCATTGTATGCAAAAAAGTGCCGCTCAGAGGTAAAAAAACCCAACACTTATTTTAAATTTCACAACATTTCTGAGATCTACAACCCTAAATACCTCCAGGAACCAATTTTTATCTTTCTAGCACTGATATATCTGAATTTGACCTTTAACCACGAAGGACTCTGTGGATCCAAAATTTCAAAATGTATCCGACATCTACAGCCTGAAACACCTTCGGACACCAATGTGACCTCCAATAGATTTCGCAGAGAATGTTTGAATTCTTGCAACAGAAACTTCGGAAATTTATTAGAATACTAAGGCTGAATGAAAAGCACTTACTTCATGTTGTCCATCAATATTCCCGACAGATCTGTTCGGCTGTAAAAGAGATTAAGAACAATTTTATACAGCAACATATTTGTTAACTTTTTTATTTAACAAAAATATGGAAACTGATTAACTTAAACATCTCCTTAATTTACACTCACACCATGTAACCTGTTTTTAAAGTATTACCATTCCTTAATGTCGTTTCGAGGGTTTTTGAAAATACTTTCTATGATTAGCATTCCAGAACTAATCTCTGTTGGAACAAACTAAATTCAACAAGAGCAAAGGAGACAAAAAAAAACTTTTAAATTTGTGCATATTTCACTTCTATTCGAAGAAATTAAAAAAAAAAAGTAATAAATATCCCCTCAAGCAGCTGCTTGCCACAGAGGTCTGGCAGGAGATTGTCAGTTTATATGCCATAGTAGAAGATCTGAGAGGATGGCAGGACCTCAGCAGAAAAACGACACAAACAGCCATGCCTTACCTGGGGCTCGAACCCAGATCCTGTAGATCAGTAGACAAGCGCGCTAACAAAGATCTGTAAAACGGAGGGTAAAATGTTATACTGCAATGGAAATCCAGTGCCCCCCCCCTTTTTTTTTTTACCTTTTTCTGGCCCATTTCATTTTTTCCAGCTCGATTGTGTAACTTGACTGCTTATAAAACAAATCATCAGTCTAATTCAATTAATTAATTAAATTAATAATTAAGATTCTGGCCTAATTTTTTCAAATTTTCTGCCCAAACATTTTTAGGAGCATGGCTAAACGATTTTGCCTATTCATAGTACTCATTCAAACCTATATATATACAGGGTGATTCAAAACTCTTGAGTCAAACTTTAAGAGGTGATAGAACACACCTAAACAAGCACTTTTCGTCATGCAATGCATGGTCGAAACTCAAGCGGTGAAGCGTTAGAGGGCGCTTTCCAGTGAACACTTATAAGCGCTGGTTTTCGCACTCGTCGTCATTTCTACCGTGGATTGCAGAACGGATGGATTGTTTCACGAATCAGGAGAAGGCGGATATGCATTTCACGTACGGAGCTGCGGACGGGAATGCGAGGGAAGTCCAAAAAACAGAAAAAAAAAACGTTGCGAAAACCAGCGCTTATAAGTGTTCAGTAGAAAGCGCCCTCTGGCGCTTCACCGCTTGAGTTCCGACCATGCATTGTATGACGAAAAGTGCTTGTTTAGATGTGTTCTATCACCCCTTAAAGTTTGGCCCAAGAGTTTTGAATCACCCTGTATATATGTTATTTAATCAAGATTTTTTCTTGATCCCTTAAAAACATAGTTTTTTTCTAATTCATTAGAAATGTATTATTTTCGTTTTTAGTTTAGAGAATTTTTCCTGCGGCTCTTTACGAATATATTTTTTCCCTAGTTGACTCTACAGTAAATTTGAATTGGCCGAGCCTGACCTAAATGACTCAGTAATAAAGTATCACAGGAATTGTCCTTGAAATAATTAGATAATTTTTTCAAGTGATCTAAAAGATTGCTGACGATAGCTCAACATGATATCAGCAAGTAAGCAATGCCACCCTCTTGTCGCTGAGCCGCCGTGATGTGGGCAAAGATACACTTCGATATCATCAAGTAAGCAATGCCACCCTCTATGCCATTGAGTCGCCATGATGTGGGCAAAGATACACTTCAGTTTTCTTTTAAGGTTTGGCACAATCTGTTAACTGAATTATGTAAAATAAATTTGTGTAAAACCTAAGGAAATTTTTTCCTTTCAGAGTAACTTAATATAGTATATACCGGAAATAATATAAGAAGTATTACCATGAATACTTCTTCCAGAAAGTATTCATGGTAATACTTCTTCCAGAAAGTATTCATGCATATTTCTTTTGCAGAAAATCAAGACAGAATTGAAACTTAATATAAAAAAATACAAAATTACTTACTTGAGGAAGGCTTGTACATAAAGTCTGAGATTCCTAGGGTTAATGCGACTGTGCAGTTTATTAATAAACTCTTGAAGGACTGAATCTTTGTTTTCTGCATTCTCGATTTGCTAAATTAAGATATTCACAACAGATCACTTTCTAATATCGATTTTAAAATAACTCATTTAGCATTTTTAAATTAAGTATACAAGTTTTCAAAGAAAGTGTTACCACTATTCTATATTATTATATCCAATGTGTTTTATCAGGTTGTGTTGTTTACCTCTGAGCGGCACTTTTTTTGCATACAAAGGGCTAAATGGTCAGGTCACAAGGACCCCAAGGGCTCAGAGAAAGTTGGAGGAAGGGGACTCACTGGATAGCTGTTAGGAGACAGATGGTAGCGTCCCATCAAGACCATCCAGCATGTTCAACGTGCACAGGGTATGGCTCTCCTGTACACGAAACCACGGCTTAACGACCCATCCGACGGACGTCGGTCTTTTCAAGCCCGTCGGTTCCCATTCATCATCGAAAGCATGGTAGTTTAGTGGAGATAATGTTTTTGTAAGACTTATTTATTTAAACGTAATAACTACTTTAACTTTTCTGATAGTTTATCATATTCTTTTCAAGCCCGTCGGTTCCCATTCATCATCGAAAGCATGGTAGTTTAGTGGAGATAATGTTTTTGTAAGACTTATTTATTTAAACGTAATAACTACTTTAACTTTTCTGATAGTTTATCATATTCTTTTCAAGCCCGTCGGTTCCCATTCATCATCGAAAGCATGGTAGTTTAGTGGAGATAATGTTTTTGTAAGACTTATTTATTTAAACGTAATAACTACTTTAACTTTTCTGATAGTTTATCATATTCTTTTCAAGCCCGTCGGTTCCCATTCATCATCGAAAGCATGGTAGTTTAGTGGAGATAATGTTTTTGTAAGACTTATTTATTTAAACGTAATAACTACTTTAACTTTTCTGATAGTTTATCATATTCTTTTCAAGCCCGTCGGTTCTCATTCATCATCGAAAGCATGGTAGTTTGGGGCGGGGGTGGCTCAGTCGGTAGCGCGCCAGGCTCGTAATCTGTAGTTCCCAGGTTCGAGTCCCAGCTGGGTCAGCGTTGAGATTTATCTCCGCAAAATTCCCCGCCCTGCCCACGGTCAGTAGGGGACACTGATGGGCTTGGAAAGGCCGCCGTCCGTCGGATGGGACGTTAAGCCGTGGCCCCGTGTGCGGGAGAGCCATACCCTGTGCACGTTAAAGAACACGCTGGATGGCCTTGACGGGAGGCTACCATCTGTTTCCCAACAGCTGTTCCAGTGGGTCCCCTCCCCCAACTTTCTCTGAGCCTTCGGGGTCCATGTGACCTGGCCATTTAGCCCATGGTGTGCAAAAAAGTGCCGCTCAGAGGTAAAACAACAACAACAACAACAAAGCATGGTAGTTTAGTGGAGATAATGTTTTTGTAAGACTTATTTATTTAAACGTAATAACTACTTTAACTTTTCTGATAGTTTATCATATTCTTTTCAAGCCCGTCGGTTCCCATTCATCATCGAAAGCATGGTAGTTTAGTGGAGATAATGTTTTTGTAAGACTTATTTATTTAAACGTAATAACTACTTTAACTTTTCTGATAGTTTATCATATTCTTTTCAAGCCCGTCGGTTCCCATTCATCATCGAAAGCATGGTAGTTTAGTGGAGATAATGTTTTTGTAAGACTTATTTATTTAAACGTAATAACTACTTTAACTTTTCTGATAGTTTATCATATTCTTTTCAAGCCCGTCGGTTCTCATTCATCATCGAAAGCATGGTAGTTTGGGGCGGGGGTGGCTCAGTCGGTAGCGCGCCAGGCTCGTAATCTGTAGTTCCCAGGTTCGAGTCCCAGCTGGGTCAGCGTTGAGATTTATCTCCGCAAAATTCCCCGCCCTGCCCACGGTCAGTAGGGGACACTGATGGGCTTGGAAAGGCCGCCGTCCGTCGGATGGGACGTTAAGCCGTGGCCCCGTGTGCGGGAGAGCCATACCCTGTGCACGTTAAAGAACACGCTGGATGGCCTTGACGGGAGGCTACCATCTGTTTCCCAACAGCTGTTCCAGTGGGTCCCCTCCCCCAACTTTCTCTGAGCCTTCGGGGTCCATGTGACCTGGCCATTTAGCCCATGGTGTGCAAAAAAGTGCCGCTCAGAGGTAAAACAACAACAACAACAACAAAGCATGGTAGTTTAGTGGAGATAATGTCTTTGTAAGACTTATTTATTTAAACGTAATAACTACTTTAATTTTTCTGATGGTTTATCATATTGGAAAATATATTTTATCTTAGGGGGAATCGGGCTCCCTCTGGGTGCACCATTGGCTAAATCCATTATTAATTTAGTCACGCACTCTTCTGTAACAGAAGTCAGCAGCTCGGTCTTTCCGTGCGGATTAATTTCCGAGTGGTGATACTCACTGGAGGCCTCTTTTATGCGCGACAGGTTTCATTCTGTTAGTGTTAATAGGCCTGGGTAATAAATTAAGTACGTTGGGATCAGAAAAAGTGAATAATTTATAGATGGGTATCGGCAGTGTTGTTCTATTATAATATTCTTTACAGCACGATATGTTTATGATAGTGTGAAAAGCGTAACGTCGCTATTTAATTGCAAACACAGTTGGGTTATCCATTATATGAGTAAAACTGATTAATTGAAAAATTCGAATGATAGAGAATGTAATATACACCGAGGAGCCAAAGCATTATGACCAGCGCGTCTTTATGCAAATCGAAGCAACTGCAGTTAAAAGACGGTGCGTATGAAGGTCATGAAACGGTACAAATAATACCTGATACTGAGCTCTGTCAATCAGTGTTATTCTTGTTCTTCAGATGGAAAAGGCAGCGGATTTAAATGAGTTTGACAAAGGCCAAATTGTAATGGCCAAATGACTGGGTCAGAGCATTTCCGAGACGGCAAGGCTTGTGCGATGCTCTCGATCAGCCGTGGTTAGTACTTTCAGAAAGAGAGGAGGGAAAAACCACAAACCGTCGGCAAGGTGTAGGCCGACCACGGCTCATCGATGCTAGAGGTGAGTAGAGGCTATCTCATACGGTACGAGCCAACAGAAGGGATACTGTGGCGCAACTCGCCCATAATTTGAATGCTGGTGACGGGAGTAATGTGTCACAACACAGAGTACATCGAACCCTGTTGAAAATGGGGTTGAATAGCCGCAGGCCACTCCGAGTGCCCATGCTAACCTAGATTCACCGTCGAAAACGCCTACAGTGGGCATTCAAACATCAAAACTGGACCTTGAATGATTGGAAGAAGGTCGTCTGGTCCTATGAATCTCATTTCTTGTTGCACCGTGTGGATGGCTGGGGACCTGTGCGTCATTTACCTGGGGTGCCGAGTGGTTAGCGCACTTGGCTACTGATCTACAGGACCTGAATTCGAGCCCCGGGTAAGGCATGGATGTGTGTGTCGTTTTTCTGCTGAGGTCCTGCCATCCTCTCAGACCTTCTACTTTGGCATATAAACTGACAGGCTCCTGTCAGACCTCTGTGGCAAGCAGCTGCTTGAGGGGGGATTTATTTTAGTATTGGCACCAGGATGCACGGTGTGGACAAGTCGGTGGAGGAAATGTTCTGCTTTGGGCAATGTTCTGTTGGGAAACCCTGGGTACATTCATGTGCAGGAAACTATGACGTCTACCACCTACCTAAACATCATTGCAGACCAGGTACATCCTTTCATGGCAACGGTATACCCCTCTAGTAGTGCCTTCTTTCAGTAGGATAATGAGCCATGCCACACTGCCTGGATTGTTCGAGAATGGTTTGCGGAACATGATAAAGACATCCAAATATTGTCCTTGCCTCCAAATTCCCCAGAAAAATTGAGCCTTTGTGGTTTGTGTTGGAACAGCATATTTGAAATGCGGCGGCGCAACCATGTAACTTATGAGTTAAAGGATCTGCTAGTAATGTGTTACTGCCAGATACCACAAGACACCTTTAGAAATCTTGTAGCGTCCATGCCTCTCCGAGTAAGAGCTATTTTGGCTGCACATGGGGGGACCATTATCATATTAGGCAGGTGCTCATAATCTTTTGGCTCTTTGGTGTATGTAATACGCGTAGTTTAATGGATAACACAAGCGATATGAATGAACCCCGAAGGCTCAAAGAAGATTGGGGGAAGAGACCCACTGGAACAGCTGTTGGGAGACAGATGATAGCCTCCCGTCAAGGCCACCCAGCGTGTTCTTTAATGTGCACAGGGTATGGCTCTCCCGCACACGGGGCCGCGGCTTAACGTCCCATCCGACTGACGGCGGCCTTTCCAAGCCCATCGGTGTTCCCTACTGACCATGGGCAGGGCGGGGCCTGGCACCTGGAACTGCAGATTTCGAGCCTAGCGCGCTACCGACTAAGCCACCTGTACCCTCGAGATAGCAGTAATTATTTACGTGATAATTTAATTTATAAATGGCTCAAACTGTAGTTAAAAATTTATCAAAACATTCTATTTTTACGTTATGGCCAAGTCTTGCTTCATTTTACAGCTCTACGTTAAGTGTGTATTCTTATAGTTGTAAGATGACTTCATTTCACAGAAACGATTCAGAGAGATAAGAGTCAAAGTGTACTCTACCTGTTCAATGATCTAGGATTGCAGAACAAAAGATCCATAAGGCAGCAAGATAATAAAAGGAACAACATATTAAGAAGTATTTAGATGAAAACTATTATTTTAGGTATTAGTGAAAATAAGTTCACTAAGGAAACATTCTGGAAAATATTTTACATGGATTTTTAAAAAATGTTTCATAGAAAACATTTTATTTTTATTTAACCAGCATAAATTATGTTCAGGTAAAAAAAAAAAACGTACTCTTATATCAGTTAACTAAATGGTAATTATTTTATTAAACAGATTTTTTTCCCATGTCCAATGCAAAAATTTATTTCTTATATAAAAAAACCTAATTACCAAAGACTTATGAAAGTTCCTTCATGCTTGATTGTGGAATGTTGTTATCCAAAAGTTTATCTTGAATAAAAGTTGCAAGTATTCGATACCGATTGTAAAAAAGTCTTTTTTTTGATATTCATTTCCACTTTATGTTTTGGACTTTTTATTATAAGTCATGACTTTGTTAAAAAAAAATGGAATTTTATCATTAATGTATGGAAAAATATTTGTTCTTAGTTAAGAACCGAAGTAGGCTTAAAACAGGTAACTGAAATTAAAATTCTGATGTAATAAGTTCGTGAAACATAATGGAAATTTATTATAAAAATTAGAACGTATCCTGTATTTCTTGAGACCACTAGGCCATCACTGGTACACATTCATTCCAAATCATACTTTGTATGTTTCGTGGCAACGATGTTGATATTCGAAAGAGATAGAATGATAAAAGATGCAATATGCTTGAGAGCTTCTGGAAGCTTAAATAAATAAGTTGGCAACAAAGCGTACAGTTCGGTAGAATGATAAATCAGAAATTTTCTTCACGTTACTGCGTTGCAAAAGCAAAACGTCAAACTGCTACGGTAACGATTAAATAGTAATAAAGAGCAACGAAATAAAGAAATTGTTACTTCAATCACTCTTATTAAGCTATAAAATCTACTATAAATCGGAGGTAAAATATAGTTTTTCGTATTAATTTTATTATTCCCTTTATTGATCTTAATATTAAATATATTTATCGAAATTAACACCGAATTCTTAATATTACATAGAGCGTTAACAATAATAATGGCAACACTTTTTTGTACAATCTGCAAACGAAAATACAGGAAGGAAATGTCGCCTTGCTTCCTGTGATATTAACGGATATTTCTCGGCGCACCAAACGAAATTCCTGAAATTTGCTGGCAAAGATTTAGTTTTGTACGAGTCTTATTTGCAGAAAGATTTTTGGTACTTTTTCTAATGCATTTCATCATAGTTTTTTGTTTTAAGAGATATTTTTTAAAGTGAATATTTAAAATTCTACTATCAACTGAGAAACACTCCGATGTTGCCAAGTTTATGTTTGCTGCTCAAGTGAGCGAAGTATATTATAGTGGATGGGATACAAAGCATACAGTCGCTCAAAAAGTATCCGAACATTATGGTTGATTTCAGAATTCAGAAAAAATATCTGACAACGTTTTGTTTTTAGAAATTAGTGATCTGACAACCTTCGTGTTACGTGACACGAAGGTTGTCAGTTCGCTAATTTCTAAAAAAAAAACTACTACTACTAAACGAAACTATCCATTTTTGAAACAATACGTCGATTAATTAGTCGTTGCCAGAACTTTAGCACTTTTATTCCCGTATCTTTTGAAAAGCAGAATAAATTTCAGTGTTTAAATCCAACCGTTACTGTTATTAAACAACGACGTTGAAGAAAACTTTAAAATCCTAACATAAATTGACCAAGAATTTAGAAATAATGATTTGTGTAACGGATATTAATTGGCATAAAAGACATTACGAGCAAATTGATTTTAAAAAATAAAAATATTCTCGCATTGTCGTAAAGGAATGGCGTATCAGGTTTTATAACGCCCCAATCTTAACCAACCTAAGAATAATTAAAATTAATTAATAAAGATGAATAGCAAAAATTATGCAAAAAAGGAAGCAATGAAAAATGGATTTATGAATTCCTTCGTAGACTTACCGTGCCAAATTTGTGGAAGACCAAATATTCCTCAGCTGTAGGATTCATTCCAACTGTTTGTAACTTCCAGTTCATTATCTATTGTAAAAATAAAGAAATATGCATTTTTTTTTTCTTGGAAGGATTAACGAGTTGGTAATTTTCTTTACGATGCATAATTTTATCGATCATTTGACAGAGTATAAAATTCTATATCAAGGGATCTATAAAATCATGTATAGTAATGGTTAATGAAATATTAAAAAGTTTGGTAAATAAAGTTCGATTTGAAAGCAAAAGGTAAAATAATAAAGACCACGAAGGTAGCTATGTAAAGACTCACCAAATGTAGCTTCTGGAGATCATTACAGTATTTATATTCAGAATATTGGGCAGTAATATTGATTACTAACTTAAATTGTTTATATTTGTGTTTATATATAGTGTTTAATAATGTACAGTCGCTCAAAAAAATATCCGAACACTATGGTTGATTACAGAATTCAGAAAAAATATCTGGCAACGATTTTTTTAGAAATTAGTGATCAGGCAACCTTCGTGTATCCGAACACTATGGTTGATTACAGAATTGAGAAAAAACATCTGGCAACGATTTTTAAAGAAATTAGTGATCTGGCAACCTTCGTGTCACGTGACACGAAGGTTGCCAGATCACTAATTTCTAAAAACAAAAAAAATCGTTGCCAGATATTTTTTTCTGAATTCTGTAATCAACCATAGTGTTCTGATACTTTTTTTGAGCGACTGTACTTATAGCAATTTCGTGAGAACTACAGGTGTCTGTACTTATTCTAAAATTACAGTACTGTTTATACAACACTATAAGCAATCAAATTTACAATGTTTACTGCCTTGGAGATGATGGTGGCTGCCGAGAATGTGCCGGGACACAAGGGGGTGATTTGCAATATGCGCTTTGTAAATATGCAGTTTAAGCGAGCAAAATCAAGTGTCAGAAAAAGCTGGGGTAAGTAACCCCAGCTTTTTCTTTTAAGTTAGTAACCAAAATACTGGGCAGTAATATTGGTTACTAACTTAAATTGTTTATATTTGTGTTTGTATATAGTGTTTAATAATGTACAGTCGCTCAAAAAAATTTGTAATTATTAAACACTATATATAAACACAAATATAAATACTTGCCGTACTTCAAAAATTAACCTGAAGCATAATTAAAAAAAATATAAGAATAATTTTTGGGTTGGGTTGTTTTACCTCTGAGCGGCACTTTTTTGCACACCATGGTCTAAATGGCCAGGTCACATGGACCCCGAAGGCTCAGAGAAGGTTGGGGGAGGGGACCCACTGGAACAGCTGTTGGGAGACAGATGGTAGCCTCCCGTCAAGGACATCCAGCGTGTTCTTTAACGTGCACAGGGTATGGCTCTCCTGTACACGGGGCCACGGCTTAACGTCCCATCCGACGGACGACGGCTTTTCCAAGCCCATCGGTGTCCCCTACTGACCGTGGGCGGGCGGGGAATTTTGCGGAGATAAATCTCAACGCTGACCCAGCTGGGACCCGAACCTGAATAATTTTTGGAACAAACTGTCTACTATAATGAATATAATTTTAAGAGATGGTGTAATGATTTTTTTCAGTTTTCGTTAATTTTGAAGAAAATGATCTAGGAGGAACATAACAAAGCAGACGATGCTAAACTTTTCCAGTTTCAATAACTCTTTAAATATATTAAACCAGAACTTTCAAACTTTTTCCTTTTTTCAAACTTTTCATACTGCGACCCCCTAGAATTGCAATAAATTTATTCGATACCCTAGAATCGTAAATAAATTTATGCAAACGCCTTTCCTCTTCTTTACAATGCAGGACCCATGTAGTTAAATCTAATCATATCACTATATTTAGAAAGGTTAAAATGAAACAAAATTTTCTTTTATTTACACAATACATTGGTCATAAAACGCTTTGTTTACAATAAGAAAAACAAACTAGCATATATACCCCCTTTCTAAGCTGCTCGCGACATTCCCTGAAGGTTGCACCCATGGGCGTCCGCAGAAAATTTTTCAGGGGGGGGGGGGGGGGCAAAGCTTGGAGACAAATAATTACATCAATAAATTTTTATTTAATTAATTTTTCAGGGTTTTTCACAAGTAGATTACAGAATACAGTATTGCATCAATACAAAAACACATACATTATATATAAATTAATTACGTTTAAATTGTTACGATTATAATTTGTGGATTTTTTTTTACTCGATCCTGGGGAGGGGGTGGGGGCAAGTGCTCCGTTTGCCCCCCTCTGCGAACGCCCATGGTTGCACCCACAGTTAGTGAGCTTTGGATGAGACTTTCCATTCAAATAATTTCGAAGTGTGAGAACACTTTTAATCATGTATTACCGCGGCAAAATTTCATCGGCTTTTATCAACGCATCAGAAGAGTGAGTGAAATTCTCCATACTTACCTTATCATTGAAATATTCCATAATTCCTGCCACAGTCGACGTGCAATGAAGAAGAATGTTCCCTAAAACTCGATCAGGGTACGCCATCTTGAATGTAGGAGGAAAGAAAACTCTGGTTGTAGAAATTCGACATTGAATTTAGGTCATAAAAATTATAATGGTTTAAAGAATAATTTTAAATTACATAAAAAATAATCATATATGATCAGCTACAGTGTCTAGAGTCAAATAATTTGACCTGTGTTTGCATATACTTGGTCAAAAGTTTTGTGTCTAATCGAGAACTCTTCTTAAATAAAAAGAGTTGGGTTGGATTGTTTTAACTCTGAGCGGCACTATTTTGCACACCATGGTATAAATGGCCAGGTTACAAGGACCCCAAAGGTTCAGAGAAGGTTGGGGGAGGGGATCCACTGCAACAGCTGTTGGGAGACAGATGGTAGCCTCCCGTCAAGACCATCCAGCGTATTCTTTAACGTGCACAGGGTAGGGCTCTCCTGCACATGGGGCCACGGTTTAACATCCCATCCGACGGACGGCGGCCTTTCCAAGCCCATCAGTGTCCCCTACGGACCATGGGCAGGCGGGGAGTTATGCGGAGATAAATCTCAACGCTGACCCACTGGAACTCGAACCTGGGAACTACAGATTGCGAGCCTGGCACCCTACCGACTGAGCCACCCCCGCCCCATGCAGGAGAGCCATAACCTGTGCACTTTAAAGTGCACAGGATATGATATTCTTTAATCTTCTCTGATCTCTATGGGTCCTTGTGACCTGACGATTTAGCCCGGCGTGGTCAAAGAGTGCCACTCAGAGTTAAAATAACCCAACTCATTTTAAGAAAAGGCATGAATTAACTTCATTCGAGTTTTAATTCTCTTCCGAGATAAATTCTCACCACTGATATTTTTATTGTTAAATATTCAAATTTCCACAATTGTTCAAATACCAAACAAATAGTATTAAAAAAAAAAATCGAGATTTAAATTTATTATCAAATCACATTTCTCCATAAAAAAAAAATCTTGTAAAAATTACGGAACATCGACTTTGGCATTCTGTTGGGTTGGGTTGTTTTACCTCTGAGCTGCACTTTTTTGCACACTATGGGCTAAATGGTCAGGTCACATGGACCCGAAGGATCAGAGAAGGTTGGGGGAGGGGACCCACTGTAACAGCTGTTGGGAGACAGATGGTAGCCTCCCGTCAAGGCCATCCAGTGTGTTCTTTAACGTGCACAGGGTATGTCTCTCCCGCACACGGGGCCACGGCTTAACGTCCCATCCGACGGACGGCGGCCTTTTCAAGTCCATCGGTGTCCCCTACTGACCGTGGGCAGGGCGGGGAAATTTTGCGGAGATAAATCTCAACGCTGACCCAGCTGGGACTCGAACCTGGGAACTACAGATTACGAGCCTGGCGCGCTACTGACTGAGCCACCCCCGCCCCGCATTCTGTTGGAAAAAACAGGGAGATTCTCTTAATTTTTCTGTCCAGAAGTGTTATTATTTCTTCAGCAAATATAAATACAACGTTAAAAGTTCTGGATTACTTACAGCGAATCTTGCTATAATGTTGGCTCCAGCACCTTCGCCCAAAGTCACCACATATTGCAGCCTAGAAAAGGAAAGTAATTCTTAATTAGTTTTCTTTATTTTCTTTAATTTTGCCAAATAAAGAGAATTCGCTAATGTTAATAAAAACTAATCCATTTAACCTTCCGGGTGGGGGTTGTTCAGTCGGTAGCGCGCCAGGCTCGTAATCTGCAGTTCCCAGGTTCGAGTCCCAGCTGGGTCAGCGTTGAGATTTATTTCCGCAAAATTCCCAGCCCTGCTGACGGTCAGTAGGGGACACCGATGGGCTTGGTAAATGTCGCCGTCCGTCGGATGGGACGTTAAGCTGTGGCTTCGTGTGTGGGAGAGCCATACCCTGTGCACGTTAAAGAACACGCTGGATGGCCTTGACGGGAGGCCACCATCTGTCTCCCAACAGTGTTCGAGTGGGTCTCCTCCCCCAAACTTCTCTGAGCCCGCGGGGTCCTTGTAACCTGACCATTGTGCGGGAGACCCATACCCTGTGCACGTTAAGGAACATAATGGATGGCCTTGACGGGAGGCTACCATCTGTCTCCCAACAGCTGTTCCAGTGGGTCTCATCCCCCAACCTTCTCTGAGCCCTCGGGGTCCTTGTAACCTGACCATTGTGCGGGAGACCCATACCATGTGCACGTTAAGGAACATAATGGATGGCCTTGACGGGAGGCTACCATCTGTCTCCCAACAGCTGTTCCAGTGGGTCTCCTCCCCCAATCTTCTCTGAGCCTTCGGGGTCTATGTGACCTGGCCATTTGGCCCATTTTGTGTGCAAAAAAGTGCCGCTCAGAAGTAAAACAACCCAACCCATTTAACCTTCATGTATTAACCCAGTGGTTAGTTTATTGGGTACAATTCCATGTATGCCAATAGTAACTGAGAAACAGAATTCAGGAGTTTCTTAAATAAGTTTTTATGAAAAAATGTGGCTGAAGATAATTTAAAGATCTTAATTAAATATCTCGATTTCCAACAATGTGCGTTGAGTATTTAAAGAGTTATGAAAGGGTTGGTTGTTTTACCTCTGAGCGGCACTTTTTTGCACACCATGGGCTAAATGGCCAGGACACATGGACCCGGAAGGCTCAGAGAAGGTTGAGGGAGGGAACCCACTGGAACAGCTATTAGGAGACAGATGGTAGCCTCCTGTAAAGGCCATCCAGTGTGTTCTTTAATGTTCACAGGGTATGGCTCTCCCGCACACGGAACCACGGCTTAACGTCCCATCCGACGGATGGTGGCCTTTCCAAGCCCATCGTTGTCCCCTACTGACCGTGGGCAGGGCGGGGAATTTTGCGGAGATAAATCTCAACGCTAACCCAGCTGGGTCTCGAACCTGATAAAAAACGGTAAAAAAACTCGGTAAAAAACGCTGGGTCTCGAACCTGGGAAAAACAGATGCCTGTTTGGGGCGGGGGTGGCTCAGTTGGTTGTGTGACAGGCTCGGCGCACAACCAACTGAGCCACCCCCGCCCCAAACAGGCAGAGTTGTTGTCCTCATTGTATCGTGTTAGTTATTCTCAAACCATTAAATTTTCCTACCTGCAAGAGACATTGCCATTGCTATTGCAACTATCAATGCCACAAGAACTTATTAGTTTGGTTTTGAATTTGCGATCTAATCTTCAAAACTGTTAGCTTCTCTTCATGACAGAACAAACGACCATGTAATCCCGGGACTTGAATTCCGTAGAGTAATTCCTCCTTTCCTGTGAAAATTCAAAATATCACGAAGTTAATCACAGCACTCAACTTTCACAATCTCAGTAGTTTCTTTTTCAATTCTCTGTGGCTCACACCAACAGATAACATTGAAGCCTTTAATCCCTGTTTTAAATTTAGCTGTAAGAAACCTTTCGGTGAACAATCACATTCTTAAAGAGCATCCCAGGTCTTCTTGTTGAAGTGACCTTGTTAGTGTTTTCTGTCTTCACGTCCTGAAAGTGAAATTGAAGATTATTTTTAAGTATCTGACTTGTGCTTTTCCTCTGGTATCTTGCAAGACTAGAATATGAAGATTACAGCGCTGATATTCCTGTGTGACGATCAAAAAAAAACCTCATGTTACAAGTAGCTATGTACAGTCGCTCAAAAAAGTATCCGAACACTATGGTTGATTACAGAATTCAGAAAAAATATCTAGCAACGGTTTTTTTTAGAAATTAGTGATCTGGCAACCTTCGTGTCACGTGATTACAGAATTCAGGAAAAATATCTGGAGCGTGTACAGCAACTGTACACGCTCCAGTTACCGTTCACAGCAAACTGGAGCGTGTGCAGTTACTGCACACGCTCCAGTTTGCTGTGAACGGTAACTGCACACGCTCAATATTTCCGTGAGTGAGCCCACACGATCCAGGTCTTTGTGAGCTCACACGATCCAATGTGCTGTGAACATTAACCGCAACCGCTCCAGTTTGCTGTGAACGGTAACTGCACACGCTCCATATTCATTGCATTATATATTAATACGCATTATATACATTAAAAAATATCCGAACGCTATGGTTGATTACAGAATTCAGAAAAAATATCTGGCAACGAATTTTTTAGAAATTAGTGATCTGGCAACCTTCGTGTCACGTGACACGAAGGTTGCCAGATCACTAATTTCTAAAAAATTCGTTATAAAAATAATAATTCGTATATAAAAAATTCGTTCATATTTTTTCTGAATTTTTTAATCAACCATAGTGTTCGGATATTTTTTGAGCGACTATAAATACTGTAAAACGTTTAGTATATGAATTCTTTCATTAGGACTGTTGATGAGGCTGGTAATAGAGTAGGTTTGGTGATAAACAGAGAAAGAACTAAAGTAGTGAAAACTAGTCATGCAGGTGGTGCTTCAGTTGCTTTGAATGGCTCTTGAGCAGGTGACACAGTTTAATTATCTTGGGAGCTATGTAGCAGAGACTGGTGATGTGCGGCATGAGATAAATAGAAGAATAGGGATTGCTGCAGGGACTTTAAGAATCTATGGAGAGTGTGAAGAAATATGCGTATCACCTAAATACTAAAATTAGGCTGTATAATAGTTTGGTTCTTTCTAAGGTTAATTATGGTAGCGAAACAGGGACCCTTTGTAAGCAGAATAACAAAAAACTTGATGCCTTTGATTTTAGATGCTTACGCAGTATCTTGGGCATTAGGTGGCTTGACTTTGTAAGTAATGATGAGATTAGGCAAAGGAGTCTGCAACCTCCTTTAAGCAGCATATTGTGCAGAGAGAGACTGCTTTGGTTTGATCACGTTGTCGGTATGGATAACTGCAGATTGGATTGGATTGTTTTACCTCTGAGCGGCACTTTTTTGCACAACATGGGCTAAATGGCCAGGTCACATGGACCCCGAAGGCTCAGAGAAGATTGGGGGAGGGGACCCACTGGAACAGCTGTTGGGAGACAGATGGTAGCCTCCCGTCAGGGCCATCCTGCGTGTTCTTTAACGTGCACAGGGTATGGCTCTCCCGCACACGGGGCCACGGCATAACGTCCCATCCGACGGACGGCGGCCTTTTCAAGCCCATCGGTGTCCCCTACTGACCGTGAGCAGGGCTGGGAATTTTGCGGAGATAAATCTCAACGCTGACCCAGCTGGGACTCGAACCTGGGAACTACAGATTACGAGCCTGGCGCGCTACCGACTGAGCCACTCCCGCCCCAGGATAACTACAGATTGTCAAATAGGTTTATATGTAGTGTGCCTATGGGAATAAATTTCTGCAAATCTGCATGCAGTCATGGGCTACGGAAGTCTTAAGGACTTCCGTAGCCCAATACTGCATGCGACCCCCTGATTGGGGTCCTAATAATTAAGCAAACAGCCCCCTAATTGCTGCAGCGGAGTAAATGTCCATTCTTCTTGTGTTTGAAGGCTTAAGCAATGAGGCTGGTGGGAACTCACTCCAACAATGGGTTTCTTTACTATCAAGGGGGCGGGGGTGGCTCAGTCGGTAGCGCGCCAGGCTCGTAATCTGCAGTTTTCAGGTTCGAGTCCCAGCTGGGTCAGCATTGAGATTTATCTCCGCAAAATTCCCCGCCCTGCTCACGGTCAGGAGGGGACACCGATGGGCTTGGAAAGGCCGCCGTCCGTCGGATGGGACATTAAGCCGTGGCCCCGTGTGCGTGAGAGCCATACCCTGTGCACGTTAAAGAACACGCTGGATGGCCTTGACGGGAGGCTACCATCTGTCTCCCATCAGCTGTTCCAGTGGGTCCCTTCCCCCAACCTTCTCTGAGCCTTCGGGGTCCATGTGACCTGGCCATTTAGCCCATTGTGTGCAAAAAAGTGCCGCTCAGAGGTAAAACAACCCAACAACCCAACCTTTACTATCAAAATTTATTAGGCACTTTCAAAGTTTGGGCTCTGAGCAGCACCTTTTTGCACACAATGGACTAAATGGCCAGGTCACAATAACCCTAAGGACTCAGAGAAGGTTGGTGGAAACGGGCTCATTGGCAGCTGTTAGGAAAAGGTAAGCTCCAGTAAAGGCCATCTAGCGGATTCTATAACGTGCAAAAGTTATAGCTCTCATGCACACGAGGTCACGGCTTAATGTCCCATCTGGTGGATGGCGGCCTTTCCAAGCCCATCGGTGTGCCCTTTCTCAACGATAGCAGGGTGAGTGCACAGTAGCGGGTCGGCATTGAGATTTATCTTCGCAAAACTCCCCGCCCTGCCCACGGTCAGTAGGGGACACCGATGGGCTTGGAAAGGACGTCGTCCGTCGGATGTCCCATCCGACGGACGACTGTTGCTCCGTGTACGGCAGAGCCATACCCTGTGCACGTTAAAGAACACGCAGGATGGCCTTGACGGGAGGCTACCATCTGTCTCCCAACAACCATTCCAGTGGGTCCCCTCCGCAACCTTTTCTGAGCCTTCGGAGTCCTTGTGACCTGGCCATTTAGCCTGTGGTGTGCAAAAAGTGCCGCTCAGAGGTAAAGCAACCTAACCCAACCCACTATAGCTGAGAAAAATCTCGACACTGGCACAATTGGGATTCGAACCTGGGAACTGTAGATTACGAGTGCGGCGTGTTACTGGCTGAGCCTCTCCTACCCCTCCCCTCAGGAAAAAATCGTCTTAAGGAGAAATTCCAAACGTTCTACGAAAATCTTAAGTAATCTCTTTTATTGAGACAAAAATAAAATAATGAATAACTTATGAAATAATAAGCTGAAAAAAATTGGTTTTGCTATGAATGGGATCCGAACCCACGTCTCCAAGAAATATGCCTGTTATGTTACCACTATACCACAAATGGCTTACCTTTTCTCAGCTTGTGTGACCTTATAAACTTTCCGGATTTTTTTTCTTTTTTTTTTTTTATTGATTTGCACAGTGGCGCCATCTATCCGCTAAGCGGACAACTCTGTTACCTCATACAGATATAATTAATATTTGTCACTCACTCTCATGGCGTTAAATAAACAAATCAGTAATTAAGAATCACAGGATATGTCCTGTAGACATGGAACTCGTGAAATAATAAGCTGAAAAAAAAGAAATTGGTTTTGCCGGCAAAATCAAAATTTCTTTTTCCTCCCAGCTTATTATTTCACGAGTTCCATGTCTACAGGGGGCGGGGGTGGCTCAGTCGGTAGCGCGCCAGGCTCGTAATCTGTAGTTCCCAGGTTCGAGTCCCAGCTGGGTCAGCGTTGAGATTTATCTCCGCAAAATTCCCAGCCCTGCCCACGGTCAGTAGGGGACACCGATGGGTTGGAAAGGCTGCCGTCCGTTGGATGGGACGTTAAGCCGTGGCCCCGTGTGCGGGAGAGCCATACCCTGTGCACGTTAAAGAACACGCTGGATGGCCTTGACGGGAGGCTACCATCTGTCTCCCAACAGCTGTTCGAGTGGGTCCCCTCCCCCAACCTTCTCTGAGCGTTCGGGGTCCATGTGACCTGGCCATTTAGCCCATGGTGTGCAAAAAAGTGCCGCTCAGAGGTAAAACAACCCAAATCCATGTCTACAGGACATATCCTGTGATTCTTTACTACTGATGAATAACTTACTTGAAATAATCAAGAATTGACAAAAGATCTTCTCCGATTTCTTGCATGCTGGGAAAATGGTATCTGCAAAGAAACAAATCGAGCAATTTACATATTCCTTGGGAAAATTTCATCAAGCGAAAGAAAAGAGAATTATTTTCAGTTAAAACATTTCAAAATATATTTCTTGTGGCCTTCACAACCACTGAGAACAACTGTGGGACTTCAGAAACGAAGCATAATCCTACGAAACATGGATACGTGTTAGAGGTAAGTTTGGGCTCAATTTTTTGGATGGGCTAGATTTCGAGAAAACAATTTCTCGAAATGCACACAACGGTAACTGCACACGCTCAATATTTCCGTGAGTGAGCCCACACGATCCAATGTACTGTGAACATTAACTGCAACCGCTCCAGTTTGCTGTTAACGGTAACTGCACACGCTCAATATTTCCGTGAGCGAGCCCACACGATCCAGGTCTTTGTGAGCTCACACGATCCAATGTGCTGTGAACATTAACCGCAACCGCTCCAGTTTGCTGTGAACGGTAACTGCACACGCTCAATATTTCCGTGAGTGAGCCCACACCATCTAGGTCTTTGTGAGTTCACACGATCCAATATGCTGTGAACATTAACCGCAACCGCTCCAGTTTGCTGTGAACGGTAACTGCACACGCTCAATATTTCCGTGAGTGAGCCCACACGATCTAGTATCAAAATAATATGACCACCTACAGTCGCTCAAAAAAGTATCAGAACACTATGGTTGATTATAGAATTCAGAAAAAAATATCTGGCAACGATTTTTTTTTAGAAATTAGTGGCAACTTTCGTGTCACGTGATCTGGCAACCTTCGTGTCACGACACGAAGGTTGCCAGATCACTAATTTCTAAAAAAATCGTTGCCAGATATTTTTTCTGAATTCTGCAATCAACCATAGTGTTCGGATATTTTTTTGAGCGACTGTACCTTTTCGTTTTTTCACGTAAATCTTCTGTAACTTCGAAATGTTTGGCAGATAAAGTCATGCACGATGGAGAGATATGTCTTGGAATAAACGAGATATTTAAAAGTATATGCAGATTTTAAATTAAGCTCTTGGATGAATAAGTATCTGAATGGATGACCTCCATCTTCTCGAGTTCCTGCTTTGAGGTTTCAGATTCTCTTGTAAAAGGAAGGATTCTTTGTTATACATGCTAATCTTTTTTGGTAGTATCTGAAATTACACGGCACGTAGTGGTACGAAGAAATGATGAATTTTTATATGACAAAAGCGTTATCCGAAATCCTGAACTTTGAATTCCTTTCCCTCGTAAATGGTGTTTTTGATAGTCAAGTAAATGACTGCTGAAAACTAAACAGCACACTCGTCGGGAACAAACACTTACTCGTCTTGAACAAACACTTACTCGTCGGGTACAAACACTACTCGTCGGGAACAAACACTCATTCGTCGGGTACAAACACTCACTCGTCGGGTACAAACACTCACTCGTTTTGAAGAAACACTTACTCGTTGGGTACAAACACTACTCGTCGGGTACAAACACTCACTCGTTTTGAAGAAACACTTACTCGTTGGGTACAAACACTCACTCGTCGGGTACAAACACTCACTCGTTTTGAAGAAACACTTACTCGTTGGGTACAAACACTACTCGTCGGGTACAAACACTACTCGTCGGGAACAAACACTCACTCGTCGGGTACAAACACTCACTCCTCTTGAACAAACACTTACTCGTCGGGTACAAACACTACTCGTCGGGAACAAACACTCATTCGTCAGGTACAAACACTCACTCGTCGGGTACAAACACTCACTCGTTTTGAAGAAACACTTACTCGTTGGGTACAAACACTACTCGTCGGGTACAAACACTACTCGTCGGGAACAAACACTCACTCGTCGGGTACAAACACTCACTCCTCTTGAACAAACACTTACTCGTCGGGTACAAACACTACTCGTCGGGTACAAACACTACTTGTCGGGAACAAACACTCACTCGTCGGGTACAAACACTCACTCCTCTTGAACAAACACTTACTCGTCGGGTACAAACACTACTCGTTGGGTACAAACACTACTCGTCGGGAACAAACACTCACTCGTCGGGTACAAACACTCACTCCTCTTGAACAAACACTTACTCGTCGGGTACAAACACTACTCGTCGGGTACAAACACTATTCGTCGGGAACACACATTCACTCGTCGGGAACACACATTCACTCGTCGGGAACAAACACTCACTCGTCGGGTACAAACACTCACTCCTCTTGAACAAACACTTACTCGTCGGGTACAAACACTACTCGTCGGGTACAAACACTACTCGTCGGGAACAAACACTCACTCGTCGGGTACAAACACTCACTCCTCTTGAACAAACACTTACTCGTCGGGTACAAACACTACTCGTCGGGTACAAACACTACTCGTCGGGAACAAACACTCACTCGTCGGGTACAAACACTCACTCCTCTTGAACAAACACTTACTCGTCGGGTACAAACACTACTCGTCGGGTACAAACACTACTCGTCGGGAACAAACACTCACTCGTCGGGTACAAACACTCACTCCTCTTGAACAAACACTTACTCGTCGGGTACAAACACTACTCGTCGGGTACAAACACTATTCGTCGGGAACACACATTCACTCGTCGGGAACACACATTCACTCGTCGGGAACAAACACTCACTCGTCGGGTACAAACACTCACTCGTCTTGAACAAACACTTACTCGTCGGGTACAAACACTACTCGTCGGGTACAAACACTCACTCGTCGGGAACAAACACTCACTCGTCGGGTACAAACACTCACTCCTCTTGAACAAACACTTACTCGTCGGGTACAAACACTACTCGTCGGGTACAAACACTATTCGTCGGGAACACACATTCACTCGTCGGGTACAAACACTCACTCGTCGGGTACAAACACTCACTCGTCGGGTACAAACACTCACTCATCGGATACAAACACTCACTCCTCTTGAACAAACACTTACTCGTCGGGTACAAACGCTACTCGTTAGGAACAAACATTCACTCATCGGGAACAAACACTCACTCGTCGGGTACAAAAAGTCACTCGTCGGGGTACAAACACTCACTCGTCGGATACAAACACTCACTCGTCGGATACAAACACTCACTCGTCGGATACAAACACTCACTCGTCGGATACAAACACTTACTCGTCGGGAAGATCCGGTGCATCTAATTCTTGACCCGGAATCTCGACGTGAACGAAAACCGATCTCTCTTTGACACGGGCCATGGAAGGATGCTCGATGAAGTGATGGAAGTCAGCATCTGGAAAAGAAGAGGAGAGTATAGAGAGGTTGTTTGAGGCTGATCGATGAAGTGAAGGAAGTTAACACGTGAAAAAGAAAATGAGGGTGTAGAAGATGCTATTAGGATGCTCGATGAAGTTTTGGAAGTCAGATTCTGGAAAAGAAGAGGAGAGTATAGAGAGGTTGTTTGAGGCTGATCGATGAAGTGAAGGAAGTTAACACGTGAAAAAGAAAATGAGGGTGTAGAAGATGCTATTAGGATGCTCGATGAAGTTTTGGAAGTCAGCATCTGGAAAAGAAGAGGAGAGTATAGAGAGGTTGTTTGAGGCTGATCGATGAAGTGAAGGAAGTTAACACCTGAAAAAGAAAATGAGGGTGTAGAAGATGCTATTAGTATGCACGATGAAGTTTTGGAAGTCAGCATCTGGAAAAGAAGAGGAGAGTATAGAGAGGTTGTTTGAGGCTGATCGATGAAGTGAAGGAAGTTAACACCTGAAAAAGAAAATGAGGGTGTAGAAGATGCTATTAGGATGCTCGATGAAGTTTTGGAAGTCAGCATCTGGAAAAGAAGAGGAGAGTATAGAGAGGTTGTTTGAGGCTGATCGATGAAGTGAAGGAAGTTAACACGTGAAAAAGAAAATGAGGGTGTAGAAGATGCTATTAGGATGCTCGATGAAGTTTTGGAAGTCAGCATCTGGAAAAGAAGAGGAGAGTATAGAGAGGTTGTTTGAGGCTGATCGATGAAGTGAAGGAAGTTAACACCTGAAAAAGAAAATGAGGGTGTAGAAGATGCTATTAGTATGCACGATGAAGTTTTGGAAGTCAGCATCTGGAAAAGAAGAGGAGAGTATAGAGAGGTTGTTTGAGGCTGATCGATGAAGTGAAGGAAGTTAACACCTGAAAAAGAAAATGAGGGTGTAGAAGATGCTATTAGGATGCTCGATGAAGTTTTGGAAGTCAGCATCTGGAAAAGAAGAGGAGAGTATAGAGAGGTTGTTTGAGGCTGATCGATGAAGTGAAGGAAGTTAACACCTGAAAAAGAAAATGAGGGTGTAGAAGATGCTATTAGGATGCTCGATGAAGTTTTGGAAGTCAGATTCTGGAAAACGAAAAGAATAGTGTAGAGATGTTGCATAAGGATGATAAATGAAATGATGAGAGTCGGCATCTAGAAAAGAAAGTCAGGGGTAGAGATGTTGCAGGAGGATGCTTGATGAAGTGATGAAAGTTAACACCTGGAAAAGAAAGCACTGTGTGTAAACAGCACATTAAAAAAACTTACGCAATTTTTTAATAATCATTTTTGATAAATTAAGATCTTGAGTCCTGACAAATCAAAGCTTCAAATTTTACCAAAACCCGCAGGAAAAAGCAAAAGTACTTACGATTGCAGCCCATGTCATGTACGGTGAGAAAAACTGGGGTGGTCTTTGTAACAGCGTTAACATGGCCCTGGTTAAAGAAAAATAGAGACAGCATTAGACGTTACTGAAAATAAACTTTTTTGTAGAAATATCACTATGTGAAGAATTTCAGCCTCTTTCTAATCCTGATACTTCGAAAATGTTTTTTTTATTATTATTTAAAGAGTTATTCAAGCTGTAAAGGATGGGAGACTTTTAAAGCTTGTAAAGGATAGGAGACTTTTAAAAAAGCTTGTAAAGGATAGGAGACTTTTAAAAAGCTTATAAAGGGAGACTTTTAAAGCTTATAAAGGATAGGAGACTTAAAAAAAAAAAAACATGTAAAGGATAGGAGACTTTTAAAAAAGCTTGTAAAGATAGGAGACTTTTAAAGCTTATAAAGGATAGGAGACTTTAAAAAAAGCTTATAAAGGATAGGAGACTTTAAAAAAAAAACCATGTAAAGGATAGGAGACTTAAAAAAAAAAAACTTGTAAAGGATAGGAGACTTAAAAAAAGCTTATAAAGGATAGGAGACTTAAAAAAAAGCTTGTAAAGGATAGGAGGCTTTTAAAAAAATCCTGTAAAGGATAGGAGACTTTTTTAAAAAAAAAGCTTGTAAAGGATAGGAGACTTTAAAAAAAAAAAAGCTTATAAAGGATACGAGACTTTTAAAAAAGCTTGTAAAGGATAGGAGGCTTTTAAAAAGCTTGTAAAGGATAGGAGGCTTTTAAAAAATCCTGTAAAGGATAGGAGACTTTAAAAAAAAAAAAGCTTGTAAAGGATAGGAGACTTTTAAAAAAAAAAGCTTATAAAGGATAGGAGACTTTTAAAAAAAAAAAAAGCCTGTAAAGGATAGGAGACATTTAAAAAGCCTGTAAAGGATAGGAGACTTTAAAAAAAAAAAAGCTTGTAAGGATAGGAGACTTTTTAAAAAAAAAAGCTTATAAAGGATAGGAGACTTTAAAAAAAAAAGCATGTAAAGGATAGGAGACATTTAAAAAGCCTGTAAAGGATAGGAGACTTTTAAAAAAAAGCTTATAAAGGATAGGAGACTTTTAAAAAAAGCCTGTAAAGGATAGGAGACATTTAAAAGCCTGTAAAGGATAGGAGACTTTTAAAAAAAAAGCTTATAAAGGATAGGAGACTTTTAAAAGCCTGTAAAGGATAGGAGAGTTTTAAAGCTTGTAAAGATAGGAGACTCTTAAAGCCTGTAAAGGATAGGAGAATTTTAAAGCCTGTAAAGGATAGGAGACTTTTAATGCTTGCAAAGGATAGGAGACTTAAAGCCTGTAAAGGATAGGAGACTTTAAAATGTCATACTTTTGTCAAAATTAACAGAAATCAATAATCTTGCGGAAAGAGAAAAAAAAAAACACTTTAGCAAACCGTTGAGTTGTTTGTTTTATGTCCGAGGTTTGGGAAGGAGAATGGCCAGTCGGTAGCGCGCAAGGATCGCAATCTGCAGTCTTCCGGTTCGAGTCCTCAGCTGGGCCAGCATTGAGATTTATCCTGGCAAAAACAACCTGCCTTGCCCTCGATCAATGGTGGATACCGATTGGCTCGGAATGGCTGCCGTCCGTCGGATGAGATTTTAAGCCGTGACCCCATGTGCAGTAAGCCATACCCTGAACACATTCAAAACACGCTGGATGGCCCTGATGGGAGGATGCTATCTGTTTCCTAATAGCTGTCCGGTGGGTCCCCTCACCTCAACCTTCTCTGAGTCATCGGGGTGCTCATGACCTGGCATTTAGCTCACTGGGGAAAAAATTTCAATTCAGAGATAAAACAACCCGACCTCTGAGGCACTTTTCTGCGCACAATGGGCTAAATGGACAGGGATAAAAACTCGAAGAGCTCGAGAAGGTTTGGGGAAGGGGATCCAGATGGCAGCCTGCCTTCAAGGACACCCAGCGTTTCTTTAAAGAGGCACAGGTTATGGATCTTCTGTGCCCCGAACCATGGTCTAACAAAGCGTCCGATGGATAGCGACCTTTTCAAGCCCATAAGTGCGACATTTCTCACTGATGATAGTTGGTTTCTTTTACCTCTGAGCGGCACTTTTTTGCGCACCGTGGGCTAAATGTCCAGGTCACATGGACCCCGAAGGCTCAGAGGAGGTTGGAGGAGGGGACCCGCTGGAACAGCTGTTATGATACAGATGGTAGCCTCCCGTCAAGGCCATCGAGCGTATTCTTTAACGTGCACAGGGTATGGCACTCCCGCATACGGGCCCACGGCTTAACGTCTCATCCGACGGACGGCGGCCTTTCCAAGCCCATCGGTGTCCCCGACTGACCGTGGGCAGAGCGTGGAGTTTTGCGGAGATAAATCTCAACGCTGACTCAGCTAGGACTCGAACTTGAGAACTACAGATTACGATCCTGGCGCGCTAACGACTGAGCCACCCTCGCTCCGACACAGTTGGTAACGAATCTGGAAACTACTGATTACAAGCCTATTGCGACACTGACAGAATCAACCCCCCGTCTTCGTAACTTTAATAAGCGGGCTAAGGTTTGTATTCAAGCGTCTGAGTTGGGTTATTTTACCTCTGAGCGGCACTTTTTTGCACACTATGGACTAAATGGCCAGGTCACATGGACCCCGAAGGCTCAGAGAAGGTTGGGGAAGGGGATCCAGTGGAACAGCTGTTGGGAGACAGATGGTAGCTTCCCGTCAAGGCCATCCAGCGTGTTCTTTAACGTGCACAGGGTATGGCTTCCCGCACACGGGGCCACGGCTTAACGTCCCATCCGACGGACGGCGGCCTTTCAAAGCCCATCGGTGTTCCCTACTGACCGTAGGCAGGGCGGGGAATTTTGCGGAGATAAATCTCAACGCTGACCTAGCTGGGACTCGAACCTGGGAACTGCAGATTACGAGCCTGGCGCGCTACCGACTGAGCCACCCTGGCCCCTATTCAAGCGTCTGAATGTTTGTAAATCAAGAACAAAATAATGCATTGATCAAGAGAAATTGAAAAAGTAACTAAAAAATCGTAATAAGCATTCTTGACCTTACCTGAACTATTACGTGTATTATTCCACAATGATCTGTATTAATCTCATGTTTCTGCAATGAAACAAAAAATAAGGATCATTTACGATCGCTCTTTCTTCTTTTAAAAATGTAAATCAGCAGTTATTTAAAACATAAATGAAAGGAACCAGATTATTTCCTTGCTAAATTAGAAAAATATGTGTAATTCTAATTCTGTTTGCGCCAATTTTGCATAAACGTTCTTTAGGCTTAGCGACATCGCTTTAGTGACGTCATAAGAAAACCTTGAACGGAGCTATCTTGTAATTGTAAGGGTTGCGTTGCTAAAAGCAAGGGGCGGGGTGGCTCAGTCGGTAGCGCGCCAGGCTCGTAATCTGTAGTTCCCAGGTTCGAGTCCCAGCTGGGTCAGCGTTGAGATTTATCTCCGCAAAATTTCCTCGCCCTGGCCACGGTCAGTAGGGGACACCGATGGGCTTGGAAAGGCCGCCGTCCGTCGGATGGGACGTTAAGCCGTGGCCCCGTGTGCGGGAGAGCCATACCCTGTGCACTTTAAAGAACACGCTGGATGGCCTTGACGGGAGGCTACCATCTGTCTCCCAACAGCTGTTCCAGTGGGTCCCCTCCCCCAACCTTCTCTGAGCCTTCGGGTCCTTGTGACCTGGCCATTTAGCCCATGGTGTGCAAAAAAGTGCCGCTCAGAGGTAAAACAACCCAACCCAAAGCTAAAAGCTATGATTGAAGGAAGTTTTTGAAAGAAGCTACAAATAACTATAGCTGCAAAGGTTGTTGGGTTTGGGTTGTTTTACCTCTGAGCTTTACTTTTTTGCAAACAATGGGCTAAATCGTAAGGACCCTAGGGGGTCAGAGAAGGTTGGGGGAGGGGACCCACTGGAACAGCTGTTGGGAGACAGATGGACGCCTCCCGTCAAAGCCATCCAGCGTGTTCTTTAACGTGTACAGGTTATGACTCTCCCGCACACGGGGCCACGGCTTAACGTCCCATCCGACGGACGGTGGCCTTTCCAAGTCCATCGGTGTCCCCTACTGACCGTGGGCAGGGCGGGGAATTTTTGCGGAGATAAAATCTCAACGATGACCCAGCTGGGACTCGAACCTGGGAACTACAGATTACGAGCCTGGCGCGCTACGACTGAGCAACCCCCGCCCCTAACATCCACAAGGTATGGCTCTCTCGCACACGGAGCTTAACGTTCCATCCGACAGATGGCGGCCTTTCCCAGCCCATTGGTGTCTCCCACTGACAGAGGGCAGGGTGGGCAGTTTTGCGGAGATAAATATCAACTCTGGTCCAACTGGGACTCGAACCTGGGAACTGCAGATTACGAGCCTGGCGTGCAACCGACTGAGCCACTCCCGGAACCAATGTTCGCTTCGTACTTAAAGAATTATGTACCTTTAAAGTCTTAGGAAAAATCGAAAAATATCGAAAAATTATTTATATTAACTTTTCAAATATACAACTGTTGTATTAAATGGTGTCAAATGATACTTTTTATTAAAATTATAATTGAGTTAAATTCTAAAGTTAGATAGGGGGTGGCTCAGTCGGTAGCACACCAGGCTCGTAATCTGCAGTTCCCAGGTTCGAGTCCCAGCTGGGTCAGCGTTGAGCCATATCTCCTATAGACGCCCTGCCCACGGTCAGTAGGGGACACCGATGGGCTTGGAAAGACCGCCGTCCATAGGATGGGACGTTAACCCGTGGCCCCGTGTGCGGGAGAATCATACCCTGTGCACGTTAAAGAACACACTGGATGGCCTCAACGGGAGGTGTCCATCTGTCTCCCCTCCCCCAACCTTCTCTGAGCCTTCGAGGTCCTTGTGTCCTGGCCATTTAGCCCATTGTGTGCAAATAACTGCCGCTCAGAGGTTGTTTGGGTTGTTTTACCTCTGAGCGGCACTTTTTTGCACACCATGGGCTAAATGGCAAGTCACATGGACCCCGAAGGCTCAGAGAAGGTTGGGGGAGGGACCCACTGGAACAACTATTGGGAGACAGATGGTAGCCTCCCGTCAAGACCATCCAGCATGTTCTTTAACGTGCAGAGAGTACGGCTCTCCCATCACGGGCCACGGCTTATCGTCCCATCCGACGGACGGCGGCCTTTCCAAGCCCATCGGTGTCCCCTACTGACCATGGCAGGGCGGGGAATTTTGCGGAGATAAATCTCAACGATGACCCAGTTGGGACTCGAACCTGAGAACTACAGATTACGAGCCTGGCGCACTACCGACTGAGCCACCCCCGCCCCACTAAGGGAACATTGTTAAAAAACGAGATTTAGATAGATTTGATTGAGATCTTTATCTTCAGTCTCATTCTGTCACAAAACTCTTTCTTTAGAAGTTATAAAGCTTCGAAGATAACTTCCACTGACAGAACACGGATCGAGGTGGTCATAATTCAGTAAGCACTGTGTTTAGTTGTCTTTAACTAGAGATAGTCATTTATTTCCTTATGAAAAGAAACTGTTTAATAATTTTAATTGTTTGTTTACTCTCGCCAGTGTACAGTCGCTCAAAAAATATCCCAACACTATGGTTGATTACAGAATTCAGAAAAAATATCTGGCAACGATCTTTTTTCTTGAAAATTAGTGATCTGGCAACCTTCGTGTCACGTGACACTAAGGTTGATTGCAGCATTCAGAAAAAATATCTGGCAACGATTTTTTTTTTAGAAATTAGTGATCTGGCAATCTTCGTGTCACGTGACACTATGGTTGATTACAGAATTCAGAAAAAATATCTGGCAACGATCTTTTTTTTTGAAAATTGGTGATCTGGCAACCTTCGTGTCACGTGACACTAAGGTTGATTGCAGCATTCAGAAAAAAATATCTGGCAACGATCTTTTTTTTTTGAAAATTAGTGATCTGGCAACCTTCGTGTCACGTGACACTAAGGTTGATTGCAGCATTCAGAAAAAATAAATGTCACGTGATACGAAGATTGCCAGACCACTGGTCATTTAGCCCATTGTGTGCAAGAAAAGTGCCGCTCAGAGGTAAAACAACCCAACCCTACAGCTTTAAAACCTTGGGGTTCTAGTGACCTGGCCATTTAGCCCATTGTGCCAGATATATATTGTGATGCCAGATATATATATATATATATTTTTCTGAATTCTGTAATCAACCATAGTGTTCGGATATTTTTTTTAAGCGACTGTACTTTCGAGGGATCACTGTTTCTTCTTGGATTGCACTTCCCAAGAATGCACTTTCGTGTCTTCAGTGATCGATCATTGGGCTCGTGGATTACACGTGAAGCCGGATCTTAATCTTCTCCGCATCAACGATGTTTAAACACGAAATGATAAACCTTTCCAGAGCACATTGCTCAGTCGGGCCATCAAGAAGAGAGGAGATATCTCGGGATCGAAAGCGTCGAAATCCTTTCCTTGTTTGTTTGTTTAATCGATTGTAGATACACTACATTACCAAAAGTGTTGAGACTCGTCCTTGTTGCAAGATTGGGTTGGGTTGTTTTACCTCTGAGCGGCACTTTTTTGCACACCATGGTCTAAATGGTCAGGTCACATGGACCCAGGGGGGCGGGGGTGACTCAGTCGGTAGCGCGCCAGGCTCGTAATCTGTAGTTCCCAGGTTCGAGTCCCAGCTGGGTCAGCGTTGAGATTTTTCTCCGCAAAATTCCCCGCCCTGCCCACGGTCAGTAGGGGACACCGATGGGCTTGGAAAGGGCACCGTCCGTCGGATGGGACGTTAAGCCGTGGCCCCGTGTGCGGGAGAGAGCCATACCTTGTGCACGTTAAAGAACACGCTGGATGGCCTTGACGGGAGGCTACCATCTGTCTCCCAACAGCTGTTCCAGTGGGTCCCCTCCCCCAACCTTCTCTGAGCCTTCGGGGTCTTTGTGACCCGGCCATTTAGCCCATGGTGTGCAAAAAAGTGCCGCTCAGAGGTAAAACAACCCAACAACTCACATGGACCCCGAAGGCTCAGAGAAGGTTGGGGGAGGGTACCCACAGGAACAGCAGTTAGGATACAGATGGTAGCCTCCCGTCAAGACCATCCAGCGTGTTCTTTAACGTGCACAGGGTATAACTCTCTCCCGCACATGGGACCATTGCTTAACATACCATCCGACGGACGGCGGCCTTTTCAAGCCCATCGGTGTCCCCTACTGACCGTAGGCAGGGCGGGGAATTTTGCGGAGATAAATCTCAACGCTGACCCAACTGGGACTCGAATCTGGGAACTATAGATTACGAGTCTGGTGCGCTACCAATATTTAAGGAGTTATCAAGTTGGAAACATTGAACAGCAAAAGCTGCTGCCATATTCCTTCTATATACAGTCGCTCAAAAAAAATATTCGCACACTATGGTTGATTAGAGAATTCAGAAAAAACATCTGGAACGATTTTTTTCGAAATTAGTGATCTGGCAACCTTCGTTTCACGAAGGTTGCCAGATCACTGATTTCTAAAAAAAATAGTTGCCAGATATTTTTTCTGAATTCTCTAATCAACCATAGTGTTCGAATATCTTTTTTTGAGCGACTGTACTTTGGAAATTATTGGAATCGTTACACCAACTTTTAAATTTTGCATTTATTTTAGTGAGTGGCTTTTGTTGTAACAATTATAATTTATACTTTGGTGGGCTTTTGAAGTAAATTGTTATGATTAGTGATGTTTTTAAAATGCTTCAAGTTCCATAAATCTTTAAACAGCAAACGAATATTGTTGAAATGCGATAATCAGAGGACTGAGATCTTTAATTTATCTTCAGTGACATTTTTCCGTTCAAAGTTAGAGAGCGCTGAATATGGCTCTCCATTTACGTAACGTAAAATAAAAAAAATACCCCCTCAAGCAGCTGCTTGCCACAAAGGTCTAACAGGAGCCTGTCAGTTTATATGCCATAGTAGGAGATCTGAGAGGATGGCAGGACCTCTGCAGAAAATCGACACACACATCCATGCCTAATCCGGGGCTCGAACCCAGGTCCCTTAGATCAGTAGCCAAGCGTGCTAACCACTCGGCCACGGGACGGCTGTAACATAAAAAGGGTCTTAAAATGTTTGGCGACAGAGGAGGCTCAGTCGGTAGTACGCCAGGCTCGTAATCTGCAATTCCCAGGTTCGAGTCCCAGCTGCACAACATAATGTTTGATTTAACGTTTTTAAATGCCAAGGCGTAATTTTTATGCAAATCTGTTGTGTACAGTTTAAGTCTTGGTATATTTTATTTTCCGGATTATCAATGATTAAGGTAGAAAATTTTAACTACTGATGAAATAAAATAATATTTGTTGAAGATATAGAAAATTCCAAGTAAAAAGTACAATATTAGCTGCTGAAATGATTAACTACGTATCAGCTATAAATAAAAGAAATATAAATACCCCCTCAAGCAGCTGCTTGCCACAGAGGTCTGACAGGAGCCTGTCAGTTTATATGCCATAGTAGAAGGTCTGTGAGGATGGCAGGACCTCAGCAGAAAAACTACACATACATCCATGCCTTACCCGGGGCTCGAACCCAGGTCCCGTATATCAGTAGCCAAGCGCGCTAACCACTCGGCCTAGAGTTGAATCATAATCAGTTTGAATTTGGGGCGCGGGTGGCTCAGTCGGTAGCGCGCCAGGCTCGTAATCTGTAGTTCCCAGTTTCGAGTCCCAGCTGGGTCAGCGTTGAGATTTATCTCCGCAACCCCCTGCCCACGGTCAGTAGGGGACACCGGTGAGCGTGAAAAGGCCGACGTTAAGCCGTGGCCCCGTGTGCGGGAGAGCCATACCCTGTGCACGTTAAAGAACACGCTGGATGGCCTTGACGGGAGGCTACCATCTGTCTCCCAACAGCTGTTCCAGCGGGTCCCCTCCCCCAACCTTCTCTGAGCCTTCGGGGTCCATGTGACCTGGCCATTTAGCCCATGGTGTGCAAAAAAGTGCCGCTCAGAGGTAAAACAATCCAATCCAATCCAGTTTGAATTTTGCTTCGACGCCTGTACATGTGCGTTGTCTGCATTGCACAGTGTACAGCAGGGAAGCCATTACTTCAGGTCTGATCGCTTTGATTTCCATCGAATGGACGATCTGAACAGGAGGATGATGTCTGCGGATTAGACACGGACATTAGAGACTTCCCAGTCTCTGTCATCCCTTGTCCGCATCCTCATTTGGAGCACATCAGAGCAGTAAAGCGACTTCCTGTCAGGCACAGTGATGCACCGATGCATCTCCCGCTTTATCTCCGCATCCTCTTCGCTCCGTAGGGATGAAAGAGCCCGGGAAACAAATCCTCGAGATTTCTTCTGCTGGATCGAGAGGAAAGAAATAAAAAACGATGCGAGAAGAGAAATGCTTAAATGCTGTTGCCAGATGAAGAGTAGAAAGCACGATTTTTCAGCTGGCAAATCTGGTTTTTGTTGGGTTGGGTTGTTTTACCTCTGAGCGGCACTTTTTTGCACACCATGGGCTAACTGGCCAGGTCACACAGACCCCGAAGGCTCAGAGAAGGTTGGGGAAGGGGACCCACTGGAACAGCTGTTGGGAGACGGATGGTAGCCTCCCGTCAAGACCATCCAGCGTGTTCTTTAACGTGCACAGGGTATGGCTCTCCCACACAATGGCCAGGTCACATGGACCCCGAAGGCTCAGAGAAGGTTGGGGGAGCCGACCCACTGGAACAGCTGCTGGGAGACGGATGGTAGCCTCCCGTCAAGACCATCCAGCGTGTTCTTTAACGTGCACAGGGTATGGCTCTCCCACACAATGGCCAGGTCACATGGACCCCGAAGGCTCAGAGAAGGTTGGGGGAGCCGACCCACTGGAACAGCTGCTGGGAGACAGATGGTAGCCTCCCGTCAAGGCCATCCAGTGTGTTCTTTAACGTGCACAGGGTATGGCTCTCCCACACAATGGTCAGGTCACATGGACCCCGAAGGCTCAGAGAAGGTTGGGGGAGCCGACCCACTGGAACAGCTGCTGGGAGACGGATGGTAGCCTCCCGTCAAGACCATCCAGCGTGTTCTTTAACGTGCACAGGGTATGGCTCTCCCACACAATGGCCAGGTCACATGGACCCCGAAGGCTCAGAGAAGGTTGGGGGAGCCGACCCACTGGAACAGCTGCTGGGAGACAGATGGTAGCCTCCCGTCAAGGCCATCCAGTGTGTTCTTTAACGTGCACAGGGTATGGCTCTCCCACACAATGGTCAGGTCACAAGGACCCAAAGGCTCAGAGAAGGTTGGGGGAGGGGACTCACTGGAACAGCTGTTGGGAGACAGATGGTAGCCTCCCGTCAAGGCGATCCAGCGTGTTCTTTAACGTGCACAGTGTATGGCTCTCCCGCACAATGGCCAGGTCATAAGGACCCCGAAGGCTCAGAGAAGGTTGGGGGAGGGGACCCACTGGAACAGCTGTTGGGAGACAGATGGTAGTCTCCCGTCAAGGCCATCCAGCGTGTTCTTTAGCGTGCATAGGGTATGGCTCTCCCGCACACGGGGCCACGGCTTAACGTCCCATCCGACGGACGGCGGCCTTTCCAAGCCCATCGGTGTCCCCTACTGACCGTGGGCAAGGCGGAGAATTTTGCGGAGATAAATCTCAACGCTGATCCAGCTGGGACTCGAACCTGGGAACTACAGATTACGAGCCTGGCGCGCTACCGACTGAGCCACCCCCGCCCCTTTGGTTTTTGTTTTTGACAATTTATGCGAATCACGGTCGATTCTAGGGAGAAAGCAGGACACGATACTTTAACCCCTAATTCTCTACACGGAGAATTAAACAAAATTAATCGAGGCGAAAGAAATAATAAACTTATATACATCATCATAATTATCATCTATAATATATATATAACACCTCCTATAACAGAAAGCCGATAGACCAAGTTATGACGTCATCGTAAGTAGTCATATATCTAGAAAAATTCTTAGAAATTTATTTCTAATTTTATTACTGGTGTACTACTATGTATCATCATCATCAAGCAGCCATGGGCTACGGAGGTCCAACCGGACCGTGCAGTTTAGTCCTCCAAGCAAGTCTGTCCTGAGCTACATCTACTGCATCTCGCCACTGCACACCAATTCTGGGGGCGGGGGTGGCTCAGTCGGTAGCGCGCCAGGCTCGTAATCTGTAGTTCCCAGGTTCGAGTCCCAGCTGGGTCAGCGTTGAGATTTATCTCTGCAAAATTCCCCGCCCTGCCCACGGTCAGTAGGGGACACCGATGGGCTTGGAAAAGCCGCCGTCCGTCGGATGGGACGTTAAGCCGTGGCCCCGTGTGCGGGAGAGCCATACCCTGTGCACGTTAAAGAATACGCTGGATGGACTTGACGGGAGACTACCATCTGTCTCCCAACAGCTGTTCCAGTGGGTCCCCTCCCCCAATCTTCTCTGAGCCTTGGGGTCCATGTGACCTGGCCATTTAGCCCATGGTGTGCAAAAAAGTGCCGCTCAGAGGTAAAACAACAACAACAAAAAAAAAAACACCAATTCTAACAAGGTCCTGTTTGACATTGTCTGCCCACCGCATCCTAGGTCTCCCCTTCTTTCTGAGGCCTTTAGGCACACTGTTCATAACCCTATTCGCCAATCTATAATTATTCATACGGGCAACATGGCCAAACCAACGGAGTCTCTCTCTGCACAATATACTGCTTAAAGGAGGTTGCAAACTCCTTTGCCTAACCTCATCATCAGTTACAAAGTTGAAAAATCTACACTACACCTTCTCCCTTACAAAAATATTAGTTTCCATTTTATTACAAAGGGCATCTAACTTCGAAGCTCTATAACTTCTTAAATAAGGCATTTAATGGGAAAATATAACTTAAGATGAATTAAAAATCAATCCTGATTAAATCTCGATTCTATCATGATCGGTTCAAGAACTTGATTGGTTTTCGTTTCCGCAATGTTGGTAAAAATGAAATAAATTTCCCTCCAGACGACTGCGTGCCACAGAAGTGCCTGTCAGCATCACGTGCCACACAGCTAGTGGCTCAGTCGGTAGCGCGCCAAGCTCGTAATCTGCAGTTCCAAAGTTAAAGTCCTAGTTGGATCAGCATTGATATTTAACTCCGCAAAACTCCCCGCAACACCTGCCCACGGTCAGTAGGGGACACCGATTTGCCTGGAAAGGACGCCGTCCATCGGATGGGACGTTAAGCCGGGGCCCAGTGTGCTGGAGAACCATACTCTGTGCATGCTAAAGAACACGCTGGCTACCTTGACGGAAGGTTACCATCTGTCTCCTAACAGCTATTGGGCCCCCATCTCCCGAAACTTCTCTGATTTCTCGGGATCTTTCCGACCTGGCCATTTAGCCCATTGTGTGCAAAAAAGTGCCGCTCAGAGGTAAAACAACCCAACCCTACAGCTTTAAAACCTTGGGGTTCTAGTGACCTTGCCGTTTAGCCCATTGTGTGCAAAAAAGTGCCGTTCAGAGGTAAAAACAACCCAACCCTACAGCTTTAAGACCTTGGGGTTCTAGTGACCTGGCCATTTAGCCCATTGTGTGCAAAAAAGTGCCGCTCAGAGGTAAAACAACCCAACCCTACAGCTTTAAAACCTTGGGGTTCTAGTGACCTTGCCGTTTAGCCCATTGTGTGCAAAAAAGTGCCGTTCAGAGGTAAAAACAACCCAACCCTACAGCTTTAAGACCTTGGGGTTCTAGTGACCTGGCCATTTAGCCCATTGTGTGCAAAAAAGTGCCGCTCAGAGGTAAAACAACCCAACCCTACAGCTTTAAAACCTTGGGGTTCTAGTGACCTTGCCGTTTAGCCCATTGTGTGCAAAAAAGTGCCGTTCAGAGGTAAAACAACCCAACCCTATAGCTTTAAAACCTTGGGGTTCTAGTGACCTGGCCATTTAACCCATTGTGTGCAAAAAAGTGCTGCTCAGAGGTAAAAACAACCCAACCCTACAGCTTTAAAACCTTGGGGTTCTAGTGACCTTGCCGTTTAGCCCATTGTGCGCAAAAAAAGTGCCGCTCAGAGGTAAAACAACCGAACCCTACAGCTTTAAGACCTCGGAGTTCTAGTGACCTAGCTATTTCCTCAGTGCGTAGAAAGAAAAAATGACAGAACAAAAAGCAACTCTCTGAGAATTCAAAAGCTGTTGATCAAAATTCACCAAATTAGAATTCTCAGATTTCTTCCATCCGTTTCGTCACGATCAGAAAGATTTCTTGGATTTATTTAAAGCCCAATAGCTCCCCCTACAAAAGCCATGTTGATCCGATGGTGGCGTCCCCTGCTTCGTCACTTGGAGATGACCCCATGTTGTCCGTCGACACGGGGATCTTTCTTTAGGAGATGCAATTAAAACTGCTAGTCATCCCATAATCATCACCCAGCAGCAGAGAGCAAGTCTTCGCGGCGAATCTCGTTAAACCATCCGCTCTAAAAATACACCCTTTTGCGTCACTTCCGATCAACCGTTGTCATGGCAGCCAAACTGACGCCACGAATTCGTGGAATTGCAGGAATCCCTCAGGCAACACGTGGGCTTCACGAATCAGCAGAAAGGTCCACGGTGGACGGTGGTCAAAGGCAATGAATATTTCAATTGCATTAACTTTGCATCATAACATCTAGTATCTGTGGGGCGATGGGTGGCTCAGTCGGTAGCGCGCCAGGCTCGAAATCTGTAGTTCTCAGGTACGGGTCTCGGTTCGGTCAGCGTTGAAATTTATCTCCGCAAAATTTCCTGCCCTGCCCACGGTCAGTAGGGAACACCGATGGGCTTGGAAAGGCCGCCGTCCGTCGGATGGGACGTTAAGCCGTCGCTCCGTGTGCGGGAGAGCCATATCCTGTGCACGTTAAAGAACACGCTGGATGGCCTTGACGGGATGCCACCATTTGTCTCCCAACAGCTGTTCCAGTGGGTCTCCTCCCCCAACCTTCTCTGAGCCTTCGGGGCTGTGTGACCTGGCCATTTAGACCATGGTGTGCAAAAAAGTGCCGCTCAGAGGTAAAACAACCCAACTCTGGTATCTGAGGTATCATAGTTAAGTTGTATTCATAGACACTTACTCAAGAAGTGGGTTGTTTTACCTCTGAGTGCACTTTTTTTGCACACAATGGGCTAATGGCCAGGTCACAAGGACCCCCGAGAAGGTTGAGGAGAGGGGACCCACTAGAGGGCTGTTGGGAGACAGATGTTAGTCTCCCGTCAAGGCCATCCAGAGTGTTCTTTAACGTGCACAGGGTATGGCTCTCTCACACATAGGACCATGGCTTAAGGTTCCATCCAATGGGGAGCAGGGGGGGCTCAGTTGGTAGCGCACCAGGCTTGAATCTGCAGCTGGGTCAGCGCTGAGACTTAATTCCGCAAAACTCCCCGCCCTACCTACGGTGAGTAGGGGACACCGATGGGATTGGAAAGGCCGTCGTCCGTCGGATGGGACGTTAAGCCGTGGCCCCTGTGTGCGGGAGAGCCATACCCTGTGTACGTTAAAGAACACGCTGGATGGCCTTGACGGGAGGCTACCATCTGTTTCCCAACAGTTGTTCCAGTGGGTCTCCTCCCCCAACTTTCTCTGAGCCTTCGGGGTCCATGTGACCTGGCCATTTAGCCCATGGTGTGCAAAAAAAGTGCCGTTCAGAGGTAAAACAACCCAACATTAAAGAACACGCTGTATGGCCTTGACGGGAGGCTACCATCTGTCTCCCAACAGTTGTTCCAGTGGGTCTCCTCCCCCAACCTTCTCTGAGCCTTCGGGTCCATGTGACCTGGTCATTTAGCCCATGGTGTGCAAAAAATGCCGCTCAGTGGTAAAACAACCCAACATTAAAGAACACGCTGTATGGCTTTGACGGGAGGCTACCATCTGTCTCCCAACAGTTGTTCCAGTGGGTCTCATCCCCCAACCTTCTCTGAGGCTTCGGGTCCATGTGACCTGGTCATTTAGCCCATGGTGTGCAAAAAATGCCGCTCAGTGGTAAAACAACCCAACATTAAAGAACACGCTGTATGGCCTTGACGGGAGGCTACCATCTGTCTCCCAACAGTTGTTCCAGTGGGTCTCATCCCCCAACCTTCTCTGAGCCTTCGGGATCCATGTGACCTGGCCATTTAGCCCATGGTGTGCAAAAAAAGTGCCGTTCAGAGGTAAAACAACCCAACATTAAAGAACACGCTGTATAGCCTTGACGGGAGGCTACCATCTGTCTCCCAACAGTTGTTCCAGTGGGTCTCATCCCCCAACCTTCTCTGAGGCTTCGGGTCCATGTGACCTGGTCATTTAGCCCATGGTGTGCAAAAAATGCCGCTCAGTGGTAAAACAACCCAACATTAAAGAACACGCTGTATGGCCTTGACGGGAGGCTACCATCTGTCTCCCAACAGTTGTTCCAGTGGGTCTCATCCCCCAACCTTCTCTGAGGCTTCGGGTCCATGTGACCTGGTCATTTAGCCCATGGTGTGCAAAAAATGCCGCTCAGTGGTAAAACAACCCAACATTAAAGAACACGCTGTATGGCCTTGACGGGAGGCTACCATCTGTCTCCCAACAGTTGTTCCAGTGGGTCTCATCCCCCAACCTTCTCTGAGGCTTCGGGTCCATGTGACCTGGTCATTTAGCCCATGGTGTGCAAAAAATGCCGCTCAGTGGTAAAACAACCCAACATTAAAGAACACGCTGTATGGCCTTGACGGGAGGCTACCATCTGTCTCCCAACAGTTGTTCCAGTGGGTCTCATTCCCCAACCTTCTCTGAGCCTTCGGGGTCCATGTGACCTGGCCATTTAGCCCATGGTGTGCAAAAAATGCCGCTCAGTGGTAAAACAACCCAACATTAAAGAACACGCTGTATGGCTTTGACGGGAGGCTACCATCTGTCTCCCAACAGTTGTTCCAGTGGGTCTCCTCCCCCAACTTTCTCTGAGCCTTCGGGGTCCATGTGACCTGGCCATTTAGCCCATGGTGTGCAAAAAAAAAGTGCCGCTCAGAGGTAAAATAACCCAATTCAACTGACCGGGAGAGAGGAAAGGAATTTCGGTGCTAAACACAAATAATAGTGCCTAAAAATTTCGTTACATAATTTATTTCATAATTTATATTTTTATCCCGTCTTAATTGGCAATTATTTCTATCAGTTTTAATTCTTTCATTTCTAAAGTAAAAGTATTTAATAATTTCGAAAAAAATAATCATAGCGTAAAGGCAAAAATCCTGCTTCTCGAAACAAAGGTAATGAAGTTTGCGACGTCCACTTTCGCTGAATTGATCAGGATGGAAGATGTGACAACATCCACTCATACGTCGGAAAGACGAACAAGGTCCATTAACCCGTCTGAACTCGTTGCCATAGCAACAGTATCGCCACAAGGTGCAGCGGAAGAAAACATCATTGGTGAGCGAGACATCCTACTTCTTTTCTTCTCATCCCTCCTCCTCCTCCACAAGGATCTGGTGACATCCATCTCTTCCCGAGTTTTTCACCTCCGGCAATGTCGTAAACCTGCGCGTACTTCTTTTATGGGAACAGAAATGGAACCATAAAGCCATTGAGAGCTAAAACCGAAACAGGTACAAGGTATCGAAAGCCCCCAAGGGTGAGAGATACACTTAAAGTAATCGATCTTTTAAGGTTCTAACTCTGTTTATGGAGATGAAAAATCTGTGGATACCAAAAGTCAAGGGCGGCCCAACAGAACTAGGATTCCAAGTGATGATTTTGGGAGGCGAAATTCTAATTTCAATTAATTCTAATTTAATTTAAATTGTCTATTTTCAATTTGCGCTTCTTTTCTGACTGTTATATGTGTGCTTATGGTCTGGCGAGTGTTCTTGGAAAGGCCGACGTCCGTCGGATGGGACGTTAAGCAATGGCCCCGTGTGCGGGAGAGCCATACCCTGTGAACGTTAAAGAACACGCTGGATGGCTTTGACGGGAGCTTACCATCTGTCTCCCAAAAGCTGTTCAAGTGGGTCCCCTCCCCCAACATTCTCTGAGTCTTCAGGGTCCATGTGACCCATCCTCTCCCAACATTCTTTGGGGTCCTTGTGACCTGGCCATTTAGCCCATTGTGTGCAAAAAAAGTGCCGCTCAGTGGTAAAACAACCCAACGTTAAAGAACACGCTGGATGGCCTTGACGGGAGGCTACCATCTGTCTCCCAACAGCTGCTCCAATGGGTCTCCTCTCCCAACCTTCTCTGAGCTTTCGGGGTACTTGTGACCTGGCCATTTAGCCCATTATGTACAAAAAAGTGCCGCTCAGTGGTAAAACAATCCAACTTTAAAGAACACGCCGGATGGTCTTGATGGGAAGCTACCGTCTGTCTCCCAACAGCTGTTCCAGTGGGTCCCCTCCCCCAACCTTCTCTGAGTCTTCAGGGTCCATGTGACCTGGCCATTCCCATAGTGTGCAAAATTCCCTGGTGTTCCATGGTTCCATGGCCATTCCCATGGTGTGCATACCATGATGCCCATGGTGTGCATATCATGGTGCCCATGGTGTGCAAGAAAGTGCCGCTCCGAGGTAAAACAACTCAACCTACACGAGTGTTCCGTTCTTCCGTAAATTTAAATCTTGAAATGTTTATTTTTCGCTGTACGTATAAATCGGTGCTGTCTTTATTCTTCACCTGGAATCTATCGGTGTCTGTGAATAAGACTTGAGGAATGTTTCCTAATTACTAAAATACTTCACCGAAGAGGAAAGGCTCAACTGATATTCTTGATGGGAAAAGATTTTCTAGTTTTTTTTTTTAGTCTATTAATAGTGTCGGACATAAAATATGGGACTGAAATAAAATTATACAAAGACAGCTGTTTTGGATTTCAATGCAGGTAGACACTTTTGAGATTTAGTATGACAGGATTTTTTTTTTCTTTTTTTTTTTTTGGGGGGGGGGGGATTCTGGGTACAGTCTCTCAAAAAAATATCCGAACACTATGGTTGATTAGAGAATTCAGAAAAAATATCTGGCAACGATTTTTTTAGAAATTAGTGATCTGAGCCCAACCTTCTCTGAGCCTTCGGGGTCCATGTGACCTGGCCATTTAGCCCATGGTGTGCAAAAAATGCCACTCAGAGGTAAAACAACCCAACCCATCCAACAGACGGTGGCCAATAGGTGTCCCCTACTGGTCGAGGGCAAAGCGGGGGGGGGGGCAATAGATAAATTTCAACGCTGGCCCAGCTGGGATTCAAACCTGGGAACTACAGATTATGAGCCTGGCGCGCTACCGACTAAGCCACCCCCGCCCCTAGAGCCTGGCGCGCTACCGACTGAGCCACCCCCGCCCCTAGAGCCTGGAGTGCTACCGGCTGAACCACCCCCACTGTAACTAGGAACCCGATCTTCAAATCTTACACAGGAAAACACAAGTGGGGCCCAGCACACCAAATTTTGGAGCAATCAGTCAAGTATTATGCCTTTTGAGAGGGAGCCGAAAATTTCCGCCACCCATGACGTCACCGCTGACGTACACAAAACGCGTGTCAACGACTTCACTCTAAGCCCATTGAAGCACAAAATCGATGCTAGCGTTCCTATTCAACATCCGCCCAACCAGTGCTGTTCTAGGAATTTTCGTTACACCCTTAATGGCGCCGCGCTTCCAGCTTTTCGATTTCGTGCACTCACTACTGTTAACTTAATTGTTTTACCCGATTAAAAATGTTTCTTCCCCAGATACGAAATAAAAATCTTTGTTCCGATCCAATAAATAGATGCAAAAGAATTCATTGTGCGTTTTTTTTTTTGGTGCCAAATAATTCTGAACATTTTCACTCTTTATTAATCTACAATGTATTTGAGAGCATTTGTTTTTCACTTAGGGCAAAGGCCGCCGTCTTTCAGATGGGACGTCAAACAGTGGTGGGTTGGGTTGTTTTACCTCTGAGAGGCACTTTTTTGCACACCATAGGCTAAATGGCCAGGTCACAAGGACCCCGAAAGCTCAGAGAAGTTTGGGGGAGGGGACCCACTGGAACAGATGTTGGGAGACAGACGGTAGCCTCCCATCAAGGCCATCCAGCGTGCTTTTTAACGTGCACAGAGTATGATTCTCCCGCACACGGTACCACGATTTAACGTCCCATCCGACGGACGGCGGCCTTTCCAAGCCCATCGGTGTCCCCTACTGACCGTGGGCAGGGCGGGGAATTTTTGAGGAGATAAGTCTCAACGCTGACCCAGCTGGGACTCGAACCTGAGAACTGCAGATTACGAGCCTGGCGCGCTACCGACTGAACCACCCCCGCCCTCAAACAGTGGTGCCTTATGCGGGAGAGCCATTACCTGTGCACGTTAAAGAACACGCTGGATGGCCTTGGCGGGAGGCTACCATCTGTCTCATAACAGTTGCCCAGTGGGCCCCTTCCCCACAACCTTCTCCGAGACCTCGGTGTCCTGGTGATCTGGCGATTTAGCCCATTGTGTGCAAAAAAGTACCACAAGTGTGAGATAAAACATTTGAAGTCTTGACGGGAGGTCTCCGCCCTGCCCACAGTCAGTAGGGGACCCGATGGGCTTGGAAAGGCCACCGTCCGTCGTATGGGACGTTAAGCCGTGGCATCGTGTGCGGGAGAGCCATACCCTGTGCACGTTAAAGAACATGCTGGATGGCCTTGACGGGAGGCTACCATCTGTCTCCCAACAGCTGTTTCAGTGGTTTCAGCCCCAACCTTCACTGAGCCTTCGGGGTCCATGTGACCTGGCAATTTAGCCCATGGTGTGCAAAAAAAGTGCCTCTCAGAGGTAAAACAACTGAACACAACCTTGACGGGAGACTACCTTCTTGTATCGTAACAGTTGTTCGATGAGCCCCTTCCCCCCCCCCCCCCCCCAACCTTCTCTGAGACCTAGCCAGCCACCCTTCGTAATACTGATTGAGCCGGCAGTTCTTCTATTTATTTAATAGAAAATAGCACTTTGATATATGAAGGGTTATTCTTTTATAATGATATATATATATGGATGTCATCATGAAGCAAGATGATTCCATGTTTGAGCTTATTTCACTTTTGTTCTGGACGCACAAATATATCCTTAGTGTTGAATTTATTTTCGTTGAGAGTGATGTATACCTAAAAAATTGTATCACCGCATGCTGATCCTGTTTGAATTAATTTAGAACATGGTTTAAGTCAACAGAAGCGAGTTTACGTTTCCCTCCCAAAAGAATATTTTGTTGTTCAAATCAAATCTACTTTTTGTCAGACGAAGTGAACATTCTCCTTTTCAACCACAGAAGGAGTTAATTTTTTAGCAGTCTTAAGCAAGTTTTGTCTTTACGTTTCTTACAGGTTGCACTGATTGCTGCCCAACCGATCATCGAGGCCTACCTTTACAGACAATTTCTGAGTGATATATTCACCGTAACCGCGAGTTTGTTCTTAAACATTCTGGTTTATTACTTTCCGTGCTCATCGAGACGTGAAAGAAACAGACGAATGCGCATTGACAAATGCCAAACGATTCTTTGTCTTCGCTTCGTCGTTTGGCTAAACGGCAGGTCATAAACAACTTTGATGGGTTTATTTTCACCTTCATTTTTCCTCATTTGCAGAATTTCCATTTTCAGTCATTTCAGGCTCTTTCTGAACCTGAATCCTAATAGAATGAGAAAAGTGGCACGTGCAGTATAGCTTTGGAAGGTTATCGATAGTCTTATTTTTAAGCAAAAAAAAAAAATCACCTTTTTATTTTCTATTCCCCCCTCTCAGCAAATATTGAAGAAATACACGGATTCCAAAATTAAAGTACAATAAAATTTTTAAGTCCTTAGACAGCAAATTACAAATTTTGCAATTTCTAAATTGAGCTTTTTATGGGATCATTGTACTTAATTGCCTACATAGAGATTTTCTCCGCTGACTCTTGCTATATTATCGGCGAGAAAAGAAACTGGTAAGTTTTGATAAAAACAGTTGTCCGTCAGATGGGACGTTAAACTATGGTTCCGTGTGCATAAGAGCAAAAAGCTGTGTACGTTAAAGAACATGTTGTATGGCCTTTAAGGGCTCCTAACAGGTATCTAGTACTTCTCCGAGTCCTTTTGATCTGCAATTTAGCCTATTGTGTACAAAAAGTGTGCCGCTCAGAGGTAAAACAACAACTCATTTCATAAATATCAGAATAATTAATTATCAGATGTATAAGCAATGTTTCCCTTATAATCCTGATGGTTAAAAATAAATAAATGAAAATAAATAAATACCCCCTCAAGCAGCTGCTTGCCACAGAGGTCTGACAGGAGCCTGTCAGTTTATATGCCATAGTAGAAGGTCTGAGAGGATGGCAGGCCCTCAGCAGAAAAACGATACACACATTCATGCCTTGTCCGGGGCTCGAACCCAGGTCCCTTAGATGATATTAAATATATACGTAACGAAGTAAAATGTAAAGATGTTGATCTAAAAATAAAAGTATTTCTGTAACTAACAGATATCAGAAATGTATTCCGGTCCTTTAAAAAAATATTCGAAAATGCTCCTTTCAACAAGTCACGTAGACCACTTGGATTATGCTGATATATAACTAGGAAGCCACATTCGACACTCTTTTGAAGGAATTTTTTATTAATGACCTGATTTAAATCTCTATAAATAATTTAATTATACCCAGGGCTGATATTCAACAGGTACGGCGGTACCTGCTGTTAAAATATTGAAATACCTCCTTATCGGTTGTTAAATAGTATAATAATTACTACAATTAGCGGTAAAATTAATTGATATAAAATTCTAATATAAACTCATTAGTTCAACCTAACTGTCTTAGGATCCGGTAGTCTTAGCTAACTGTCTTAGGATCCGGTAGTCTTAGCTAACTGTCTTAGGATCCAGTTATCGATAAATGGTCGTCGCGACATCCGGTAGGGAAATTTATATTACCGTACTGGTTGTTTTGAATATTTAACCTAATTATAATTAATTATTTTGAGAAGTGTAGTGACGTGTGGCACGGTGTTGTGACTGGACTGTTGTTTTCTATTGATATATTTGACAATAGCTTCTAGGCTATAGCACAGTGATTAGATCCGATGGATTCTGTTTTTAAACAAGGTTCTTTATGATGGAAACTTTAATTTGAAAATGGGTCACTGATTTAGACCAAAAAATATTGACAGTTAAAACTTTATGCACCTTGTTAGGATTGGGGCGAAATTTTAATATTGATTTTATTAAATCTTTACCAATCTTTAAAGGAAAAAATATAAAATTAGATATAAATAAATTTCCGAAATTATATGAATATTTTCACAATTTTTATTCGTAGAATTTCCTTCAAGTAACCGTGGCCGAGTGGTTAACGCGCTTAGCTACTGATCTAAGGGACCTGGGTTCGAGCCCTGGATAAGGTATGAACGTTTGTGTTGTTTTTCTGCTGAGCTTCTGCCATCCTCACAGACCTTCTACTATGGCATATAAACTGACAGGCTCCTGTCAGACCTCAGTGGCAAGCAGCTGCTTGAGGGGTATTTATTTTATTTTTTAAACTAAATTATATACGCTTGTCTGCTGAATTTAAACACTTAGTAAAAAAATCTGGCATCAACTATTTGGGAACCAAAGCAAAGAAGGTCTAAGGAGAAGAAGGCTAGCTTCGCACAAGCGTAAGTGGCGCCGTTCTGCGGAATTTTACCGAAGCTGAACGTGGCAAATTGATGCGCAGGCACAAAAACAACTGTAAAGGGCGATCTGCGCATGCGCAGTGCAATCATTTTAGCCCAATGCAGCTATGGTTTGTCTTACTATTGGTATGTATATTGCGATTTAACCAGTGTTTCCAAATGTCTAAACAGCCATGGCTGTTTGACACAGTGGTAGCTGACCCTAAAGTTATTCAATGAGTGTTTTATCTCATTCAGGAGTACATTTTACGATACCTGGAAAAACCGTTGTATGTTTATTTTGAGTAAATTTGCAGAATTTTTAAAATTAATATGTAAATTAATACATTTAATCATCTTGCGAACATGTAAGTCAATGTATGTTGCAGTTTTGTGTTCTCTGGAGCATATCGATATATATAGGTGTCTGCAGTTTGTTCTAATAGTAAATTTTTTTATGGTTAATACGAGAAGTGCCTGCTGCCATCTATTGACAATTTATACAAGTAAGAAACTCGATATCACTTTTATTGAAAATATCTAAAATTCTATAAAATATAATTAAACAAAACATGTTATCTCGCATAGAGCTATAAATTTCAATTTATTATAATATATTAAATATTGTAGAATGTTCAAAATATTAAAATTCTTTTCTTGAGCATAGCTACTACCTGTTTTACAAAATGAGATTTTGTTAAAGAAAATAATTTTAACTAATCCTTTTAAAAAGAAAATTATGACGGTAAAATTTAAGAAATGAACACTTTGAACAGAGCTAAAGTGAATGTAAAATTAGTGACGTGGTGTAAGCCATTGAAACCTTGCTGGGCGATGGAAAAATAACGCAAGGAACTGGCTCCTCTCCCTGGCTAGGTGGCTTCACTGCAATGCACGAATTTGCCATATTTAGAGGGCGCTGCAATCGAAAAGTTTACATTAAGCCTATGGAAGCTAGCTCTCTTCTCCCTTAGAAGTACTCCTTGACCAAAGTACGGTATTTGACAGCCATTTGTTTGGAAAAAGGAGGATAAACCTGTTGGTTGTGATAAGTCAGCGATACTAAACTGAATTTATAGCACTGCGCAGTTTAAGTAAAAACAAATATTTAAAGTTGATGACGCTTCACGTTACTTCACTCACCTAGGCTACAGTAATGGAACCCAAACGACTGGCACAACCTGAATTTTCGCTCGCAAGCACGTAACTTCGCCACATGAGCCCTATTCACGAGTCACGTGAAGCTCTCTGCTGGCGGGAAGTTGACAGCAGTTTCCGTCTGCAAGTGACAAGACGGTAAAATGATAAAATGCGAGTTATTTTTCCATAACGCAACTTTTTTTTTCTTCCATAATACAACCGAAGTGTAAACAGATGGTTTAATTGACGTGCAATAATATTTTTTATAAATATAAAATCCTCAGTCTTGTGGCTTTTACAGCTTTCGTACGTAAATAACGTTAAGTTTATACTTAAATATATCGTATTGAGTGACTCAGCACTCTTTGTTTGTTATTGGATTGAAAAGGATTTGGAAGCCGTTATTTTGGTTTCCAAATAGTTGATGCCAGATATTTTTACTAAGGGTTCTTTCGCTGACAATCATATTTTGTCAGGAGTGGTCTAACGGTAAATGAATTAATCTCAAACGAGACTAAGGGGAAGTTTGAATTCCGATTATACTGATTTTAATTTTATAACTGTGCATTTCATGGATGACAGATTCTTGTTTTCGCTGGCACAGATTAAGGTAGGGGACTCGGGCCTCTTGTCTGCTAAGATCTAGCAGTATTTTAAATATATATATTTCTTCGAACTTATGCAACTTTTGAAATTTCTAGAACAATAAATTTCTGAAGCATTATAAACTGATAAATCTGAACTAGCTACAAAGCATTTGAGTTATTTTTATCAGTTTATTAAGAGTATTAAGTAGCATATAAGTGTCTTAAACATTATTTTACTCATAGAACGGTGCAGCTCGTAAAAGACAAATTTTCATTAAGGTAGATCAGTGTTATTAACTTTATTTATTAATTTTTGATTCATTTCTGGCAGCAGAAGGTCCTCCCAAGATTCTGAGGTGCCTCGAGCCCCAGAATTGCTTGATCCGACTCTGGTTGTATTGTTAATTATTTAGGGGATGGGATAGGGTTCTTTTACATCTGAGCGGCACTTTTGTGCACACAATGAGCTAAATGCGAAGTCACAAGGACCCCGAAGGCTCAGAGAAGGTTTGGAAGGGGACCCCCCCCCCCCCAAGACAGCCGTTAGGTACAGATGGTAGCTTTCCGTCAAGACTATCCAGTGTGTTCTTTAACGTGCACAGGGTATGGCTCTCCCGCACACGGGGCCACAGCTTAACGTCCCATCCGACGGACGGAGACCTTTCCAAGCCCATCGATGTCCCCTACTGACTGTGGGCAGGTCGGGGAGTTTTGCGGAGATAAATCTCAACACTTACCCAACTGGACTCGAACCTGGGTACTTCAGATTACGAGTCTGGCGCGCTACCGACTGAGTCACTCCCGCCCCCAAGAGTATGAAGAACAGTGTCTGAAACGAAGCTCGATTTCAAGTGGCAGAAACGTTTCACAGACGGCGCATTTCCGTGGAGGACGACCAAAGAGTTGGACAACTTGAGTACCACTGATGTGGTATACACTGGTTGTCTGAGCAGCGAATCCAAAATCGAGAAAATCGAAGCATTGGTCACAAACGTAAAACTCGTATACTTGAAATCGCATGTTCTGAGATCCGATTGTATATAATGGTAAAGCAGTAAAAGCGTTTAAAGTCATCGACACCTTGCTACAGTACTGTGCGAATTAGTTGGGACAAGCGAAAGTACGCTAAGTCCCTTCCGCTGTAGAGTCTAAACTGCTGCAAGTCTAAACTTGCGCGTGTCCCTACTTGCAGAAGAGCGATATCTGCAAGTCTAGAATTGTCAGTTGTGTTACTCTGCTATTATTTACACTTCCACTGTAGTCGGAATTGATATTTCATAGGCTGAGGACGTGAGACGTGAGTAGTTCACAATTTTCATTGGAAACTTTTTTTTTATTAAATACATCACGGACATCACGCCTCGTAAACGAGCTAAAATAATCGCTTTAGGCGGAAACACTTCACTTACTGCTAGGCAGATAGCAAAAGCAGTTGGCGTCGGGAAATCCTGCGTTTCACGGATCATGAAGCTGCATAAGGAGACGTGGACACGTCTCGTAAACGACATTGTGGAAGAAAAAAAAAAACCATCCCTAGAGATGATAGTCTAATTCAAAGAATTAGTATCATAGACCCGAAGAAGACCAGTGGAGACATCAAAAGGGAGATTGCATCTCATGGGGTTAATATAGATGCTTCCACCGTACATCGTCGCCTTCTGGAGTATGGCCGCCGGACTCGACGCTCCTCCAAAAAGCAGCTTTTGACACCCGCTATGAAGCAAAAAAGGCTATCCTGGGCAAAGAAACATCGAGACTGGACTGTGGAGAATTGGGAAAAAGTGACATTCTCCGACGAAAACCACTTTGAGGTGAATGGCTACAGGTCAAATTTCGTCCGCCGCTCGCCTGGAAAACCTCTTCGATCCGGCCACATCCAGCAATCCCCCAAACACCCACCCAAGGTCATGTTTTGGGGATATTTCACAGCTTCCGGGCCACAGACGCTTCACCCCATTGAAGGAATGATGGACAGCAAAAAGTACATACTTAGGCGTTCTGGAGGCGAAAATGGTCCCAACACTGCAGAAGCTGTTTCCTAACGGCGATGGGGTATTTCAGTAGCATCTGACTCCATGCCACAATTCTAAGCTTGCTAAGAGCTTCTTTACCCAGCAACATTTGAAGGTATTGGGTTGGGTTGGGTTGTTTTACCTCTGAGCGGCACTTTTTTGCACACCATGGGCTAAATGGCCAGGTCACATGGACCCCGAAGGCTCAGAGAAGGTTGGGGGAGGGGACCCACTGGAACAGCTGTTGGGAGACAGATGGTAGCCTCCCGTCAAGACCATCCAGCGTGTTCTTTAACGTGCACAGGGTATGGCTCTCCCGCACACGGGACCACGGCTTAACGTCCCATCCGACGGACGGCGGCCTTTCCAAGCCCATCGGTGTCCCCTACTGACCGTGGGCAGGGCGAGGAATTTGAAGGTATTGGAGTGGCCAGGAAATTCACTCGATCTAAACCCCATTGAAAATTTGTGGGCCATTATTAAAGCGCGCATATCTAAGATGGATTGTACGACGAAACCCAAAATGATAGAAAGTGTCATGAAAGTGTGGTACCACGATCCTGAAGTGAAGGAGATGTGTGGAAAGCTAGTGGCATCAATGGTTGAGAGGGTGAAAGGAATAATTAAAGCTAAGAGGGGTCAAATTCACTATTAATTACACTATTAAACAAATAAATATTTTAGTTGTGTCTTTGTTACTGCATTTTCCTATTGTCCCAACTAATTTGCACAGTACTATATCAGAATAACTCTCCCAAATCACATCAGCGTTGAGCAGTCACGGTTTGAAGATGCATGTATCTAACATGATAATCGAGTCACTACAGGCAGAAAGTCTCAGAGTTGGGTGGAGGTGGCTTTTCAAGCAACACGTGTAACGCTTCAGTTCCCAGTCACGCCAGCCTGCGCTTGGTGGCGAAACTTCCGGCGATGTTAGGTGTCGCTTCAAAGCTTCTTTTACTTTGCTAGATCTTAAAATTTCTTTTGGAAACAAATATATTTTTTTTTGATTTGCGACATATAGGACAAAGAAGAATCCTAGAAGCTACTTCTAGCTTTTACAGGCCTTCTCATACAAGGACATGCACTACTAAGGCCGAAGTCACTGCTGACCACTGCCTTAGAGCTAACACAGCACACAAAGTTTGCCTTGCTGGAACAGTCGCTAGCAGCCTAACCACTATGCCAGTTAAGGCATATACAGTACTGTGCGAATTAGATGTGACAAGCGATGCCTGGAGAACCTCTTCGATCTGGCCACATCCAGCAATCCCCCAAACACCCAGACAAGGTCATGTTTTGGGGATGTTTCAAAGCTTCCGGACCACAGACGCTTCGCCCATTGAAAGAATGATGGACGGCAAAAAGTTCAGAGAGGTTCTGGAGCTGAAAATGGTCCCAACACTGCAGAAGCTGTTTCCTAACGGCGATGGGGTATTTCAACAGGATCTGGCTCCATGCCAAAATTCTAAGCTTGCTAAGAGCTTCTTTACCCAGCAACATTTGAAGGTATTGGAGTGGCCAGGAAATTCACCCGATCTAAACCCCATTGAAAATTTGTGGGCCATTATTAAAACGCGCATATCTAACATGGACTGCACGACGAAAACCAAAATGATAGAAAGTGTCATGAAAGTGTGGTACCACGATCCTGAAGTGAAGGAGATGTGTGGAAAGCTAGTGGCATCAATGGTTTAGAGGGTGAAAGAAGTAATTAAAGCTAAGGGGAGTCACATTCACTATTAAACAAATAAATATTTTAATTGCGTTTTGTTACTGCATTTTCCTATTGTCCCAACTAATTTGCACAGTACTGTAATTATATAATTATTTAATCCCCAAGCAGTCAAAAGCTATGATAACCATATCAGACTATTCAATTTAGTTTTCCATACACATCTATCCTCAGCAACAGTTGCTGCATTTGGCCACTGCAAGCCAATTCTAATAGAGTCCTGTTTGAAACTGTCAATCCACCTCATTCTAGATGTAAGGGGGGGGGGGGGATTATAATTCCCTTACTACGAAGCCTTGAAAAATGTTAATTTCATTAACTCAATTATTAAACTCAACTTGGAAATGTATGGGTTGTTTTACTTCTGAGCGGCACTTTTTTTGCACACAATGAGCTAAATGGCCAGGTTGCAAGGACCCCGAGGACTAAGAGAAGGTTTGGGAGAGGAGACCCACTAGACAGCTGTTAGGAGACAGATGCTAGGCTCCCGTTACGGCGATTTTTTATTAAATACATCACGGACATCACGCCTCATAAATCCGGTTCCAAAAGTTGAAGCAATTTGAACGACGTTTTGCCCACCCTTTAACGTGCACAAGGGTATGACTTTTCTGTACACTGCGGTCTTTTCAAGACCACGGTGTCCCCTTTCTTACCGAGAGAAAGGTGGAACTTTTAATAAATAAATATAAACGATGGCACAGTTAGGAATCGAACCTGGGAATGCAGATCACGAGCCTGACGACCTTCCTTCCTCAGGAAGCCGTTCACAGGGGCCGATTGTAACGAATTATATGTGAAATGTAGGCTACCCCAAATTATGCCCCTTTATTTCGTCACCCCCAGAAGGGGCAGGGAAATTTAATGGGAGTCGATTGTAACGAGTTATATGTCAAATGGATCTTATGACATACAGAATAACAGTAGGAATATAATATTTCCCTCATTCAAGCAGCGAAAAATATAGGTGTTTTGGGGAGAAAGCCGAACGAGGTAAAGTAGATAGAGTGCGCAACCGGTTCCAAAAGTTGAAGCAATTTGAACGACGTTTTGCCAACCCTTTACATGGTCGCCGTAATGTTAAGTATGGATATTAATGCACTAAGCCTCATGGAGGTAGGAAGATAAAAGGAGGAGCCCTAAGCACTTGAAAATGATGCTACGGCAGCCATGTTGTTCTATTCAAAACATTGATCAGTAGTTACTCACCTGTACTAATTTTTGTCGACATTTGTATTTTGGCAGCCTGTTCAGCTTACGGCTGCACGAATCGCACATAAAACTGAGTGTAAGTAGGCTTGATTGCAGCGGCAGACGGTTTGTTTTGAATGCAACAACAAGGCTACCGCAATGCTGCGTAAGCATCATTTTCCTTCCACAGGGAAAGCGCGTTAGGGCGTCTCCTTATCTTCCTACCTCCATGCTAAGCCTAAATAGTTAAACGTTTTGTTTTTTTGAAAAATGCGTTGTTTTCGTTCTTAGGATAAAATCTAATCAATCATGTTAAAAATAAATAAAATAAATACCCCCCTCAAGCAGCTGCTTGCCACAGAGGTCTGACAGGAGCCTGTCAGTTTATATGCCAGAGTAGAAGGTCAGAGAGGATGGCAGGACCTCAGCAGAAAAACGACACACACATCCATGCCTTACCCGGGACTCGAACCCAAGTCCCTTAGATCAATAGTCAAGCGTGCTAACCACTCGGCCACTAGTTGAACCTTTAATAGCCTATAAAAATATTGCATTTAATAAAAAAAGAAAAAATATCAGTTAAAAAATCACGTTATTTCCAGACTTTTTTTTGAAAGTAAATATTTTGTCCGATACTACAATTTAATGAATATAGAAACTCCTTTGTTTATTAAGGCATGTAAACACAATACTAAGAAAAGGCGCTTGCTACCTGATTGCCTATACTTTACTGCTAGCGGCCATGTAAAGGGTGGGCATTAACGAGCTTACTTTAGCTTCAGACTGGGGGCGCTGTAACACAACGGTTGGGTTGTTTTACCTCTGAGCGGCACTTATTTGCACACCATGAGCTAAATGGCCAGGTCACATGGACCCTGAAGGCTCAGAGAAGGATGGGGGAGGGGACCCACTGGAACAGCTGTTGGGAGACAGATGGTAGCCTGCCGTCAAGGCCATCCAGCGTGTTCTTTAACATGCACAAGGTATGGCTCTCCCACTGCTTAATGTCCCATCCGACGGACGGCGGCCTTTTGAAGCCCATCGGTATCCCCTACTGACCGTGGGCAGGGCGGGGAATTTGGCGGAGATAAATCTCAATGCTGACCCAGCTGGGACTCGAACCTGGGAACTACAGATTACGAGCCTGGCGCGCTACACGACTGAGCCATCCCCGCCCCATGTAACACAACGGTTGCTCACTCTATGTATTCTATCTCATTGAGAAAGCCCCATGTGAAGCTGCCACTAAAAAATAAACAAAAACAAATCGTTAAACAGTTTTGAGAAAAAATGAGAACCTACGTTATATGTCTTAAAATCTAAAAAGTTAAATTATAACATAATGTCAATGATGAAATCACTGAAATAATATGAACTTCAAAGTAAGATAGAGCTCCGACAATTTTTGTTTAGTTGTTATAAAAAAACACATTTTTATTTCATCTCTTCCTTTGAAGTTAATATGAACTGAATGATTTTACTTTTTTATATATTACTTTTTAAGGCAGATATAAATTAGGCATTTTTTGGAAAATCTTTTATAACCTCTTTAATTTTTTAACGTTTAGAAATGTTGCCAAATAACTATTCTTGGCAGCAAGGTTACGCAGAACTTTTCGTTTCATGTATGTAAAAAGTATTTATTAAACGAAATTTTTGGCATTTTGTTTCAGCTATCGACAAATTGTCTACCATCTGGAAGAATGAGAAAATTTAAGCACAGCACCCCTTAAATTAATTTAAGAACAACATCCACTAAGGTAACGTTAAGGAAAGCTTATTCGAATTCAGTTAGGAAACCTTGAACTTGTTTCTCAAGGCAGCTTAAACGAATGCTTTTAATATTAGGATTTATCAGTTCCTGTCAAACATCGCTTTCACAAATGATTGTTCTTATTTATATCATTTTTCAAACCGAATATCGAAGTAAACTGCAAATTAAAACCATCATGACGATATATAACTCGGAACACAATACAAGACCCAGATTTCATATCTCATGCGTTTAAGGAACTCTAACAAAATCTCAGACGTTAATGCCTTTTAAAGTCTTACTTAATTAACTCATTGACCAAAGTATGAGAAGGTCTGTTAATTAAAACATAAATCGGATCCATCCTTGCAGTTGTCGTTAACCGAGAGAAATTTCTATGAGCTCGTAATGAAAGCACTTATCCAAGGCCATCTCGCATAATAACATTCTTTCATTCTGCACTAATAACCGTCTCTCCCAGCACTCTGAGCTCGCGACTTATATTTCTTGATGAATAGTGTGATGCCAGATCCTACTCTACATAAGTAATTTTAAAATCTACGTAATAATACGAGGGAAGTGATCGTTGGAAGTGACTAATACGCAGTTGCCACTAAAACCTAGTTCTTGATTTTGCAGGATAAATCGGAATTGTACCTGTTATTAATTTTAAAATCACATCCACCATATCAAATACGAAAAACGTGATATTAGTTTACTAACGCAAAGAAATGGCCTGATGGTTTACTTCTGTTGCGGTATTCCATTACGGTTTTGTTGTCCAGCGCCTCGTTAGGCTGCGGAGCAAAGAGATCTGGGTTCGAATCTTACCTTGGTTCGAATCCTGTATATGACATGGATATTTTCTTTCCAATTATGTTGTGCTTTTGCTGATTCCCATTTTATCCGTAGATCTTTTCCATGACATGTTACATTGGAAAACTCTTGTCAGAGTTCCATGACAAGTGAAATGTCGAAAAATATTTTTATTTTTCAAAATCAATAGTTACGAATTGTTTTTATAAAGGGAAACAACTGGGAGCCAGTGATATTTGGTAAAAATATATACACTAAATTGCAAAAACTTTCCGGTCATTTCCGTGCTATTTCAATGGAAAGTTGCATTCAGAGATCCCTAACTTCGAAAATAAGCTTTTTACAGAAAAATGTCACTGGAGATAAAGGGAAGATCTCACTCAAATCTTTCTAATTATCGATTTGATTCTTTCAATTAATCCTGAAAATGTTTAGATGAAGTATAATAGCAGCTTTTGCTGTTACGTGTTTCCAATTTAATAACTCTATAAATATATGAGAAGAATATTGTTCAAAAATCGAAAATTAGAAAGATTTGAGTGAGATCTTCCCTTTATCTCCAGTTACATTTTTTCATGGGGGCGGGGGGAGGGGGCTCAGTCGGTAGCGCGCCAGACTCGTAATCTGTAGTTCCCAGGTTCAAGTTCCAGCTCCCCGCCCTTTCCATGGTCAGTAAGGGACACCGCTGGGCTTGGAAAAGTCGCCGTCCGTCGGATGGGACGTTAAGCCTTGGCCCCGTGTGTGGGAGAGCTATACCCTGTGCACATTAAAGAACACGCTGGATGGCCTTGACGGGAGACTACCATCTGTCTCCCAACAGCTGTTCCAGTGGGTCCCCTCCCCCAACCTTCTCTGATCTTCGGGGTCCATGTGACCTGGCCATTTAGCCCATGGTGTGCAAGAAAGTGCCACTCAGAGATAAAACAACCCAAAACAACATTTTCCGTAAAAAGCTTATTTGCGAAGTCAAGGAGTTCTAAATTCGATTTTCCATTTATATAACAAGGAATTGTCTGGAAACGTTTTGTAATATATTGTAGAATGTAAATGAAACTTAATAAACTGCTGATCACGGACTATTAAACGCAGCGCAATTTGACCTTCGTGTAAACAACCCAATTTCGTGACCTTGGACTGCATAACAACCAGTTTACTGTCAGTACTCAGTAAAACTGTACGTTTAACAAAATCTCGGACAGGCACTACAAATCAATACGATAATGGAGTGGTCTGCATCCTCTCTGTTTTCTTTGAAAAACATTAAACACTAACATAGAAATATTCTAACATATGTCGAGCTGAATTTCTAACGTTTGGCCTTTTGGTAAGTTGCGAATATGATTTCTCAATATATTAATTGGGTTGGGTTGTTTTACCTCTGAGCGGCACTTTTTTGCACATCATGGGCTAAATGGCCAGGTTACAAGGACCCCGAAGGCTCAGAGAAGGTTGGGGAAGGGGACCCACTGGAACAGCTGTTGGGAGACAGATGGTAGCCTCCCGTCATGGCCATCCAGCGTGTTCTTTAACGTTGGGTTGTTTTACCTCTGAGCGACACTTTTTTTTGCACACCATGGGCTAAATGGCCAGGTCACATGGACCCCGAAGGCTCAGAGTTGGATTGGATTGTTTTACCTCTGAGCGGCACTTTTTTGCACACCATGGGCTAAATGGCCAGGCCACAAGGACCCCGAAGGCTCAGAGAAGGTTGGGGGAGGGGACCCACTGGAACAGCTGTTGGGAGACAGATGGTAGCCTCCCGTCAAGGCCATCCAGCGTGTTCTTTAACGTGCACAGGGTATGGCTCTCCCACACACGGGGCCACGGCTTAACGTCCCATCCGACGGACGGCGGCCTTTCCACGTCCATCGGTGTCCTCTACTGACCATAGGCAGGGCAGGGAATTTTGCGGAGATAAATCTTAACGCTGACCCAGCTGGGACTCGAAACTGGGAACTACAGATTAGGAGCCTGGCGCGCTACCGACTGAGCCACCCCCGCCCCTACATCTTTTGGCTAAGTGTTGTTTCATAAACTCACTGAAACACAACCAGGAGACGATCATGAACAGACGATCCTTTCAGTGCTGCCTGAATACTCTACTGACTAGAGCATATATAAATAAATAAATATAAATACCCCCTCAAGCAGCTGCTTGCCACAGAGGTCTGCCAGTGGCCTGTCAGTTTATATGCCATAGTAGAAGGTCTGAGAGGATGTCACGACCTCAGCAGAAAAACGACACATATGTCCATGCCTTACCCGGGGCTCGAACCCAGAGTCCCTTAGATCAGTAGCCAAGCGCACTAACCTCTCGGCCACGGGACGGCTAGAGCATATATATAAATTTGTAATTCAAATTGATGTAATATGCATAGTAAATTTCTTCAGATAACTTTTAATATCTTATAAATGTATTTTAGGAAAAAAGTTGCAAATATTTTTCAAATATCGATGCCATTTTTGTAAACGGAACAAGAACAATCAAACGATTGTTGCATCTTCGAATAAGGAATGCATTTCAGAATTAGAAATGGCAACAGGTTTCATTTGACTAATGCACACACATACACACGTGCTCTTGCTTTTAACTGTACTTACAGTTTCTCCTAGTGATTCGCAGGTGTACGTTGAACGTCCGTTGGAACATAGCGCCTGCTTTTCCGACATATTTTTCGCTGTCGTTTGTTGTTATCCTGGAGTACGAAAATCTTGCCTGGATTTTTTCCTCAAGGGTGTGTGATACCTTGTTAGTTGCGCAGTACCTCATGCAATACTGTCAGACAATTTCTCGCTCGAGCTTTGAAGCAACCGTTGACATCACCGGAAGTTTCGCCACCTTGCGCATGCGTTCAACCTGTTTCTTGCCCGAAGAGCGACAGGCCGACGTGACTGCGAACTGGAGCGTCACAGGAGTTGGCCGAAAGAGCCGCCTCCACACAACTCGGACAGTTTCTGCTGATAGTGACTCGATTATCAGGATAGATACACACTTTTAATGCCAGCCTTAACAACATTTATGTGGTTTTGGAGAGTTATGCTGATAACAAGACCTTGATAGCCTTGAACACCTGAATTACTGGCTTCACCAATATATATATACCTATCTAGTTCTTTAGTCAATAAATGTAAATAAACTAAATTCCACATTGTTTCTTTAAAAAAAATCATCTCTCTACTTTAAATACGTGCTCAGAATATACTGTAGAAACTTTCCCACTTCATAAAATATTAACAAAATTCAGTTTCATATTTCTAATTTTCTTTCTGTACTTGGGGCGGGGGTGGCTCAGTCGGTAGTAGACTCGTAATCTGTAGTTCCCAGGTTCGAGTCCCAGCTGGGTCGGCGTTGAGATTTATCTCCGCAAATTTCCCCGCCCTGCCCACGGTCAGTAGGGGACACCGATGGGCTTGGAAAGGCCGCCGTCCGTCGGATGGGACGTTAAGCCGTGGTCCCGTGTGCGGGAGAGCCATACCCTGTGCACGTTAAAGAACACGCTGGATGGCCTTGACGGGAGACTACCATCTGTCTCCCAACAGCTGTTCCAATGGGTTCCCTCCCCCAACCTTCTCTAAGCCTTCGGGGTCCATGTGACCTGGCCATTTAGCCCCCGGTGCGCAAAAAAGTGCCGCTCAGAGGTAAAACAACCCAACCCTTTCTGTACTTAAAACTAAGGTGTCCGAACCGGAATGAGTTAACATAAAAAAAAATAAATACCTCCTCAAGCAGGTGCTTGCCATAGAAGTCTGACAGAAGCTTGTCAATTTATACGCCATAGCAGAAGGTCTGTGAGGATGGCGGGACCTCAGCAGAAATACGAAACAAACATCCATGTCTTACCCGGGGCTCGAACTCAGTTCCCTCTGAATCAGGAGCCAACCTCACTAACCATTCAGCCATGGGACGGATATAGGTCCCCTAAAATGCAAGACTGCCGAGAAGATAAACTTTATTTTAATGATAGTATAAATTTTTTTTTTTTTTTTTTGGAACATGTGCCCTGTACAGTTTGGGACTGTACATTCATTTTACCTTATAAATTAGTCAAAATTTGACAAAAACCATCTGAGTTTTATTTTTGAGAAAATTATATTTAAAAAAAACTTTCTCTAACAAGCAGGTGGTGTAGTGTTAGTGAAAACTATGAAAACTCTGAGACTGTGCAAACCTGAGTGACACTTCGACAGATATAAGACAAATGACCTTCAAACACTTGTTAATCAACCTACGATCAACAAGAACTGTGAAAATGCTAATTATGCAGTCACGTCTCTATATTTAGCGTCAGTCTCTATATTTAGCGGGGCGGGGCGGGGGTGGCTCAGTCGGTAGTGCGCCAGGCTCGTAATCTGTAGTTCCCAGGTTCGAGTCCCAACTGGTCAGCGTTGAGATTTATCTCCGAAAAACTCCCCGCCCTGCTCACGGTCAGTAGGGGACGCCGATGGGCTTGGATAGGCCGCCGTTCGTCAGATGGGACGTTAAGCCGTGGCCCCGTGTGTGGGAGAGAGCCATACTCTGTGCACGTTAAAGAACACGCTGAATGGCCTTGACGGAAGGCCTCCATCTGTCTCCCAACAGCTTTTCCAGTGGGTCCCCTCCCCCAACCTTCTCTGAGTCTTCGGAGTCCATGTGACCTGCCATTTAGACCATGGTGTGCAAAAAAGTGCCGCTCAGAGGTAGAACAACCCAACCTATATTTAGCTAATATTAGAATCTCTATATATTAGCGTGAGTAGGTTGGGTTGTTTTACCCCTGAGAGGAGCTTTTTTGCACATATTCGGCTAAATGGCCAGATCACAAGGACTCCAAGGGCTCAGAAAAAGTTGGGGAGGGGGTACCCACTGGGCAACTGTCAGGAGACAGATGGTAGCCTTCCGTCAAGGCCATCTAGTGTGTTCTTTAAATGTGATTAGGGTATAACTCTCCCACACACGGAGGGCGGGGGTGGCTCAGTCGGTAGCGCGCCATGCTCGTAATGTTGTAGTTCCCAGGTTCGGGTCCCAGCTGGGTCAGCATTGAGATTTATCTCCGTCCGTTGGTATGATCCGTTGTCCCGTCTGCGGGAGAGTCATACCCTGTGCACGTTAAAGAACACGCTTGATGGCCTTGACGGGAGGCTACCATCTGTCTCCCAACAGCTGTTCCAGTGGGTCCCCCAACCTTCTCTGAATCTTCGGGGTCCTTGTGACCTCGCCATTTAGCCCATGGTGTGCAAAAAAGAGCCGCTCAGAAGTAAAACAACCAAACTCTCACACACGAAGCCGCGGCTTAACGTTACATCCGACGGACGGTGGTCTTTCCTGAGCCCATATGTGCCTCTTTTTTTGATGTAGGGAAAGGCGGGGAGTTTTGCGATGATAAATCTCAACCCTGCCCCAAGTGGGGCTCATACCTGGGAACTGTAGATTACAAACCACCTTTCCAGATATCAAGAAACCAAAAAATGGGAATCAGGGGAAAAGTAGAAAGGGCTTAGTAGAAGAATAGAAAGGGATTAGTAGGGGAAAAATAGAAAGGGATTATTAGTAGTTTTAGTAAGCACTGACCTTCTAAAAGTCATTTCATGCCTTTTAGAAGGTCAGTGCTTACTAGAACAGAGGAAGTGGATTACACTTCCGGTGAACGGAAAGGCAGCAAGTCCGTCTATCTTGCAACAGGAAGTCTGACATCTTCTGTGGTTTCAAAGAATCCCAAGCTGCTTTTTCTACAAGGTGTTCGTATCATAATATTTTGTATACGACTATAAGGCTAAGAGAAGGAAATTAAACGAACGAAAGCGAGGGCGTAACATTCAACTGATTTTGAGGGAATGGGATATGACGTTTGCTCCTGTGGCCAATCAGTTGCCATGTTTTTTTTTTTGCGGACATTAAGCTAAATGGTTAGGTCACAAGGACCCAAGGGCAGGGACGTACCAAGGATTTTGCTTCGGAGGGGGGGGGGGGGGGGTTCGAAAACTTGGTTTCAACCTTTTTTTAGACGGTTGAATCCGAAAATTAAGTTTTAACCATTTAATTTCAAATAAAATATTCCACCGGACAGGGAAGGTTAAAATTATATTCTATATGGAAAAAAATTTAAAAGTCGCTTTTTAAATCTATTTTTAGTGTCGGACATCTAACATATACTAAAAAATAAATAAATACCCCCTCAAGCAGCTGCTTGCCACAGAGGTCTGACAGGAGCCTGTCAGTTTATATGCCATAGTAGAAGGTCTGTGAGGATGGCAGAACCTCAGCAGAAAAACGACACATACATCCATGCCTTATCCGGGGCTCGAACCCAGGTCCCGTAGATCAGTAGCCAAGCGCGCTAACCACTCGGCCATGGGCGGCCAACATATACTATGGGGCTAAAATAAAATTATAAAAAAGACAAACTTCTTTTCGATTTCAAAGCAGGTAGATAAGTTTGAGATTTCATATAAGACGATCGGATTTTCGCGGGGGGGGGGGATGGGCCCCCTGATCTCCCTGATTATCCTCTGAGTGGCAAAAAAAGTGCCACTCAGAGATAAAATAATTGGATGACCTAGACGGGAAATTACCATTTATCGCTTAACAGTTGTACAACAGTGGATCCCTTCCCCCAACCTTCTCTGATCCCTTGGGGTCCTTGTGATCTGCCATTTAGCCCATATATGCAAAAAGTTCCGCTCAGAGGTAAACAATCCAAACCAATCTCAGTCTAACCTCTCTGAATCTCAATTTTCAACAATAATTGCTTAATATTGAAAGAATTATTGAAGCTGTAATATTTAATAGCAGACGCCATCACACTCTTCCTAAACATCCACCCCCAAATTGATGAAAATTAAAAAAAAAATCGTTTACAAAAACTTCAAATGTTACATTTATATTACTGGACGATTTGTTAACTGTGTTTTTATCTTTTGTAGAAGTAAGTTTTTATGAGTAGCAAAAGTTACGGTTAAGTGGTGTAGCTTCCGTAATTCTTTACTACTGAAAATGGATATTTAAAGAATAAAAGTGAGATCTTCAGTTTATCTTAAGTAAAATTTTTTCGTAAAAAACTTATTTTCAAGAGTTTGGTTATTTTACCTCTGAGCAGCACTTTTTTTGCACACAATAGGCTAAATGGCCAGATCACAAGGACCCCGAGGGCTAAGAGAAAGTTGGAGGAGTCTTTAACGTGCACAGGTTTATGTCTCTCTTGCACACGGGGCAATGGCTTAACGTCCTATCCGACGGACGGTGGCCTTTCCAAGTCTGTCGGTGTTCCCTACTGACCGAGGGCAGGGAGTTGTGTGGAGATAAATCTCAATACTAACCCAGGTGGGACTCGAACCTGGGAATTACAGATTACGAACCTGGTGCGCTACCGACTGAGCCACCCCTGCCCCTACTTATTTCCAAAGTTAGAAAGCTGCGAATTGTGGCTTTCCATTCACTTAACACATGGAAGTGCCTGGCTATTTTTGTAATATAGTGTAAATTTGTTAGAAGACAGAAGAGAGCATCTCCTCAATGGGGGGGGGGGGGGGGGGGGGGGGGGGGGGGCTCAGTCGGTAGCGCGCCAGGCTCGTAATCTGTAGTTCCCAGGTTCGAGTCCCAGCTGGGTCAGCGTTGAGATTTATCTCCGCAAAATTCCCCGCCCTGCCCACGGTCAGTAGGGGACATCGATGGGCTTGGAAAGGCCGCCGTCCGTCGGATTGGACGTTAAGCCGTGGCCCCGTGTGTGAGAGAGCCATACCCTCTGCACGTTAAAGAACACGCTGGATGGCCTTGACGGGAGGCTACCATCTGTCTCCCAACAGCTGTTCCAGTGGGTCCCCTCCCCCAACCTTCTCTGAGCCTTCGGGGTCCATGTGACCTGGCCATTTAGCCCATGGTGTGCAAAAAAAGTGCCGCTCAGAGGTAAACCTACCCAACCCAAGCATCTCCTCAAAGGCATCCAGCGTGTTCTTTAGCATGCACATGTATGATTCTCATCTAGGGCAGTACTTTGACCTTCTGAGTCCCTAAGCTATGACAAATTTAAGAGGCCCTAAGCTACAATAAGTTTAAGAGGCCTTAAGCTACAGTAAGTTTAAGAGGTCCCAAATTTTCGAAATCGAAATATTATATTATTGTGATTGAAGGGAACATTAAAAACTAAATATGAAATTAATGTGACGAAAACGTTATACTAGCATTGGTATACAATAATGACTGCATAAAACTGGGGTGAAAAGTGTTTGCACAATAGATTATTTTTAAAATAAAAAAAATCGTGACAGTAAACTTAAATTTTTAAGCCCCATCATAATCGTGAGGCACCGATGGGCTTCGAAAGGCTATCATCCTTTGGATGGGGTTTAAGACAGGAACCCGTATCTTGTACACGTTAAAAACATTTCGTTTAAAATGTGAATACAATATTTGTTTTTGTCTCGTTTGGTTATTATAAATCGCAACAGCTTTCTTTGGCCGTCCTCTGTATAACCTTTCGTTCATGACCCTCTATATTACCGCCCTCTATATATAATTGTTAAACTAAGCAATCTTTCATTACAATATTTTCATGTTCTTTCATGTGCCAGAAAATGAATAGTTTAGCTAGTGATCAAGGGCATAGCAATGGAGGGGGGGGGGGGTGTCACCTTCCAAAGTAAATCGAAGTTGGCAAAATTCGAAGTAACTTAATAAAATCCAGTTGAGTTGTGAAAACTGTTTTTTTTTTTTTGGAAAATTAAGGGGAGTTGGCAAAATCGAGGGCAGTTGGGAAAATTCGCAACCACTTGGTAAAATACAGGTGAGTTGGGAAAATTGGAATTGTTTTTGCAAAATTAAGGAGAGTTGTCAAAATCTTGGGGAGTTGGAAAAATTGGGACAACTTGACAAAATCTAAGGAAGTTGGCAAAAATCGAGGGCAGTTGGCAAAATTCGAAGCCACTTGGTAAAATAAGGTGAGTTATGAAAATTGGAATTGTTTTTTGTAAAATTCAGGAGAGTTGGGAAAATCGAGACAACTTGGCACAATCTTGGGGAGTTGGAAAATTTTGAAGTGACTTGGTAAAATGTAGGTGAGATGTAAATATTGGGATTTTTTTCTGTAAAATTACAGCGAGCTAGCAAAATCGGGGCAACTTGGCGAAATCTATGGCAGTTGGCCAAATTCGAAGACACACAGTAAAATACAGATGGGTTGTGAAACTGGGTTGGCTTTTGTAAAATTAAGTAGATTTGGCGAAATTTAGGAATTTGGTAAAATTCGAAGTGACATGGTAAAATTCAGGTCAGATGTAATTAAATATTGTGATTTTTCTGTAAAATTATAGCCAGTTAGCAAAATCTAGGGGAGTTCATAAAATCGGGGCAACTTGGCAAAATCTGTGTCAGTTGGCCAAATTCGAAGCCACTTAGTAAAATACAGATGGATTGTGAAAATGGGATGGTTTTTGTGAAATTAAGGAGAGTTGGAAAAATTGGCAAAATCTTGGGGAGTTGGCAAAATCTTAGAGAGTTGGCAAAATCGAGGCAACTTTGTAAAATATAGTGGAATTGGGAAAATCTAGACAAATCGCAAAATCTTGGGTAGCTGCCAGACCCCCCAAAGAACAAAAACCTGGAAACGTCCCTGACAGAGAGATATAATTAAATTCATGTAAAGTACTCATTTTCTCAGCTGGCTAAATTTGAATTCCGAGTTGAAAAATTTCCCTTCGCTACGCCTTGCTAGTGATCTATCTATGCTATAATTTGCAAACTTATTATCTCATTCAAATATTGCTGAATTTTCCTCTAAAATTATTTGAGCCTGTTGCTCGCCAATAAATTGATTTTGAAGAATAGCTCATTCTTTGTGAAAAGATCTTCAATAGATTTTTCTCCAAATGACTTTCTGAATACGAATATAGAATAAAATAGTAGTTTCCTAATCGAAATAGGTAACTTTGTGTTTTAAATCTGGCGATCACTTTTACATCGGCGAGGAATGTCGTCAAGTGTCTCGGCAGTTGGTCACGGTGTGGCGTTGTTAACCCTTTCACGATTAAGGGAAACATTTTTCCCCATTTTAAAATTGGTGATTGTCGCATTTAATTATAACCTTATGTGCATTTTTTATACAGAATGTCAAAATAGAACGTATGCCGAACGCAATTACGTAAACGGGAACGTTTAGTCCATGTCCATCTTTGCAATAATGTTGCATCTGTGCAATGTCCATCTTTGCTTCACAACCAAAAGAAATTGCTTCGCAGAATATCATAATTAGCACATCATTTTGTATAGTAATTTTATTTCATAATTTTGTATTATTTTAGTTAACATTTTGTTCTAATAAACCAATAAATAAAAGACATTGCATAATAAGCCTAACTATAATTTGTGTTACCTTTATAGTCCACTGGGAAAAATATTTCCCATAAAATTCCAAAAAAACTACACATTGTTATGTATTTTTCTTATGATTTTTATTTATTTTACGTCTAAACAAACTAAAATAAACAGTTACATACTAATATTTACTCTTAGAAACCTTATGGTCCTGAAAGGGTTAAACATGCGTACAATTGAATACATTGTGAAAAATAAATCATGGAATTAGACAACGGGCTCTATATTTCGGTCGTAAACCAGTTCTGTAATAATTGTTCAACTCTTCTACCTGCGACTCTGCACAACCACCATCACCAGCAGATGACGTCAACTCCGGTTAATGTGTTGTGTGTGGTTTTGCTGTTCTTGGCGCTCGTGGTCTGAGTCACGTAGCGAACATTCGTGAACTCACGGTGAAACACGTGCACCTCGCTGGCCCATATTTCGGAACAATAGGCAATATACGGGTGGGAAGCAAGAAGTGAAACTAAGATGACATTTTCTGTTGTAAAATGGGCATTCAGAAACGCATTTTTTTAAACTAAAAGGATTTGATACAGTCGAGCCACGGTACACCAGGGCTTGAACCTTGAACCTAGGTTTTTTTAAGTCTCTTTTAAAAAACACGAGCTTTTGTTTCCACTTTGTCTTCTGTCTGCAGATATTCAGCTTTTTTTTGTTTTTAAAGAAAGGAAAAAAAATTTTTTTTTTGCTTTGGATGGCCTGCTAACGAAATATTAGGTGATTTTTCTAGGCTGTTTATTGTAAAACATTTAACATAGAAAACTGGCTAAAACGTTTGCCTACGCCCAGTCTAGGTATGAGAGATTTATCGCTTAGCTATTGGAGAATCATTATTTGCAATGATAATTAGAGTCCTGGGCGGATGCAGACATCCGCAATGAAAAGCTCTCGGCGGATAAAAAATTAACCTTAACGGGGATAGTGGATAAAACTGCGGATAAAAAAAAATTGATGTTAACGCGGATGGCGGATAAAGTCTCAAATTTGATAAGATATGCAGAAAAACAAGCAACATTACTGCATGATTGATGGCTATCATCATCATCCTCACGCAGCCATGGGTTACGGGGATCCAATCAGATTGTGATTTAGTTCTCCAAACACATCTGTCCTGAACAATATTTGCTGCATCTGACCACTTTAGACCAATTCTAAGAAGGCCCTGTTTGACATTGTCTGGCCACCGCATCCTAGGTCTCCCCCTCTTTCTGTGGCCTTTAGGGACACTGTTCATGACCTTATCCGCTAAACAATAAATATCTATACGGGTAGGGGCGGGGTGGCTCAGTCGGTAGTGCGCCAGGCTCCTAATCTGTAGTTCCCAGGTTCGAGTCCCAGCTGGATCAGCGTTGAGATTTATCTCCGCAAAAATTCCCCGCCCTGCCCACGGTCAGTAGGGGACACCGATGGGCTTGGAAAGGCCGCCGTCCGTCGGATAGGACGTTAAGCCATGGCCCCGTGTGCGGGAGAGTCATACCCTGTGCACGTTAAAGAACACGCTGGATGGCCTTGACGGGAGACTACCCCAACAGCTGTTCCAGTGGGTCCCCTCCCCCAACCTTCTCTGAGCCTTCGGGGTCCTTATGACCTGGCCATTGTGCGGGACCTTTTTGCACACAATGGACTAAATGGCCAGGCCACAATAACCCTAAGGACTCAGAGAAGGTTGGTAGAAACGGGCTCATTGACAGCTGTTAGGAAAAGGTAAGCTCCAGTAAAGGCCATCTAGCAGATTCTCTAACGTGCACAAGTTATAGCTCTCATGCACACGAGGTCACGGCTTAACGTCCCATCTGGTGGATGGCGGCCTTTCCAAGCCCATCGGTGTGCCCTTTCTCAACGATAGCAGGGTGAGTGCACAGTAGCGGGTCAGCATTGAGATTTATTTCCGCAAAACTCCTCGCCCTGCCCACGGTCAGTAGGGGACACCGATAGGGCTTGGAAAGGCCGTCGTCCGTCGGATGGGACGTTAAGCCGTGGCCCCGTGTGCGGGAGAGTCATACCCTGTGCACGTTAAAGAACACGCTGGATGGCCTTGACGGGAGGCTACCATCTGTCTCCCAACAGCTGTTCCAGTGGGTTCCCTCCCCCAACCTTCTCTGAGCCTTCGGGGTCCATGTGACCTGTCCATTTAACCCATGGTGTGCAAAAAAGTGCCGTTCAGAGGTAAAACAACCCAACCCATATCTATACGGGTAGCATGGCCAAACCAACGGAGTCTCTCTCTGCACAATTTGCTGCTCAAAGGAGGTTGCCGACTTTTTTGTCTAAACCTCATACTACCTACAAAGTTGAACCCCCTAATGCCCAAAATACTGCATAAGTATCTAGACATGAGAGACATCCAACATGAGTGAAAACAGCTTCTTGAGATATTGCTGAAAAAAAAATTTATTTGAAAATTCAATGATGATATTCCTTTTAAAAAGAAAAAGTCCATGGGATAAAGCCACAAGTTAAAGAAAAACTCATCCTATGTGAAGGAAACGATCTTTTTGCTGGCAAAGCAGAATATAAATTCAAAAGATTACTGGGATGTTACGAGAAAATGGGAATTAAATATCAGTAGAATTAAAATTTGAGTCTTGGAGATCATGAAGTTTTAGAGGAGAATTACTGGGTAATGAAAAGGATTGTCTTCCCATAATTGCCGATAACTGAATTTAAAAGAGCAAAATTTATTCGGAAGTGTTTGCAAAATTAGAAATAAGTAAATTGTTGTCTAAATTTAATAAAGCATATTTCTACGAACAAAAGGCTTTTAATTTTTCACAGTCGCTTGGCCGAGTGGTTAGCACTCTTGGCTAGTAATCTAAGGGACCTGGGTTCTAGCCCCGAATAATGCATGAGTGTTTGTCATACCTCTGTGGCAAGCAGCTGCTTGAGTGGATATTTATTTATTTTTATTTTATTATATTTTTCAGTTATTAATTATTCATTAAAAACCATTGGATTGATTTACTTGCAAACATACATCGGACTTCAAGCATATGCAAAAACTCGACGGTTATTAAGAAGGCAATATACACGGATGCTGACAAAGTGATGCGGATGGAACTTTTGCCATCCGCGCACGACTCTGATGATAATTTTCATTAACGAAGTGAGATTGTAATAAAAAAAATGTACCCTTTTCCTACATATGACAAAAGATGAGCCGGCTGTACTTTTCTTTGGATAAAATAAATCGGTATGCCCTTTTATTTTGAAGTTGATATGAATTGAAAAATTAATTTTATAATTGACAATATATTCTACTTTTTTTTGTTCGCATCCGGCTCATAAAATACCCCCTCAAGCGCTTTAAAATTTATTTCGTTTTTTACTTTTTTTGTGTCAGTTTCATAAGTGACTTTGGATCTGAAAAGACCTATCCTTCCCATATTTTGGAGTCAGTGGCTTATCCAGAAAGTTGGGGCGGGGGTGGCTCAGTCGGTAGCGCGCCAGGCTCCTAATCTGTAATTGTAAGTAATCCAGGTTCGAGTCCCAGCTGGGTCAGCGTTGAGAGTTATCTCCGCAAAATTTCCCGCCCTGCCCACAGTCAGTAGGGAACACCGATGGGCTTGGAAAGGCCGCCGTCCGTCGGATGGGCGTTAAGCAGTGGTTCTGTGTGCGGGAGAGCCATACCCTGTGAACTTTAAAGAACACGCTGGATGGCCTTGACGGGAGGCTACCATCTGTCTCCCAGCAGTTGTTCCAGTGGGTCCCCTCCTCCAACCTTCTCTGAGCCTTCGGGGTCCATGTGACCTGGCCATTTAGCCCATGGTGTGCAAAAAAAGTACCGCTCAGAGGTAAAACAACCCAACCCAAAATCCAGAAAGTTCTACTGAAGGTATTGGGAATGGAATTTTTAAGTATAATATTAAGGGTTTTGACATGAGTCTCTGACTTTTTGGGAACTGCCTTAGAAAATGTATGCGATTCAAGCCGTGAACTCGAGGGAGAGAGGGAAATCTGTCTGCAGAAATTGTCCTTCCTAGATGGCAACAGGTATTGAAGTGCTGGACGTTCTGGACCATAAAGACTCTGCTTTTATCAGTTAGTGTGATAATGTAAATTCTCCAGCGAAACATCGTTTCATTTATTATTAGGTACCATCAGCAAACACAGCATCAGGATTTAGGGAAATAAACATCCCCGCATCATCGTTCAGAAGATATGGGACAATACCAAAGTCAATGCGTTTCTGCAGAATGATTTCTTGGAAATTTTACATTATGATTGTCAATCGGAGTGAAAAGATATTGTGGTCTAACGGTTTAGACAAATCCCGAAAAATCGATAAATGACAAGAGAAAAAAAAAACAACAAAAAGGGGAAAAAATAAGGAAAAAGAATGATTGATATATCGTTTCAAAAGAACTAGGTAAATTGTTACTTTTCTGATCTTTATTTCATCCTGAATCATTTAAGGATTCTACTTGATCAATTAATAATTATTTTATTATGTCAATCAATGTTTTATTAATTAAAAGAGTACTTAAATTTATATAGTACGTAAACATCGCACAACATGCATTACGGCATGCTTGATATGACCCTTGATATGACCCCAGCTACAGTAAAGTACATGTCCCTACTACTAGGGTGACTCATAAATCTGTTTTTATTGGGGGCGGGGGTGGCTCAGTCGGTAGCGTGCCAGGCTCGTAATCTGTAGTTCCCAGGTTCGAGTCCCAGCTGGGTCAGCGTTGAGATTTATCTCTGCAAAATTCCCTGCCCTGCCCACAGTCAGTAGGGGACACCGATGGGATTGAAAAGGCCGCCGTCCGTCGGATGGGACGTTAAGCCGTGGCCTGTGTGCGGGAGAGCCATACCCTGTGCACGTTAAAGAACACGCTGGATGGCCTTGACGGGAGGCTACCATCTGTCTCCCAACAGCTGTTCCAGTGGGTCCCCTCCCCCAACCTTCTCTGAACCTTCGGGGTCCATGTGACCTGGCCATTTAGCCCATGGTGTGCAAAAAAGTGCCGCTCAGAGGTTAAACAACCCAACCCAACCTGTTTTTATTGTCTACTTGAGAAATGATTATTAAAAATTAAATAACGAACCTTAGTCAGTGAAACGCAAACCATCATTTTCAATAGTTTGCAGTAATCTGTTGGTAAGATGTTTGATTCCCCTTCGATACGATACTTTGTCCTTGTAGGTGAAAAACTGCCGATATCCGTTTTTGATTTCCTGAATTATTTGAAATCACCCACCTCAAAGAAAATGAGCCATGGACCGAAAGAGCTAACGGCCAGAAGGACCTATGTCCAGACTATACGCTGGGTGAGATAAAAGCTGAAACACCAGTTTTGGAAGTTTTCCTTTGGTCCGAAGTGCGGTTTTGTATGGTCTGGTTAGAGGAGTACCTGATGTCCCTCGGTAGCACTGAAGACACACACAGTGCACGTGCTTCAGTTGTGCTGAGTAGAGGCCAGTTTTTGTATCACGTCCATTCTGGAAACTATCGAAGTTCACTACACCCTCAAATTCCACCAAACACGCAACATTGTCTTCCTTTGGAATTGTCCCATCTTTGGAGTCTTTGAGACAGGAAGTGTGTGCTGACCTGGGTCAAGCCACAGTTTTGGGCGTTTGGAGTACTGTAAAAAGATCTATTTTTCATTTCGCATAATAATTCGCTTGATGAAATGGTGGTCGCATGTATTAGAGAGAAGTTTCATGCAGATTTCGATACGATGGTTGTTTGCTCAGTTGTCAGTTCATGTGGAACAGTTTGGCAATTCTTGGCTATCTTACCGAAGCATTGCAGATGCAGCACTAGAGTTGTTTGTGAGCAATCAATTCGGATGATAACCTGCAAGGATTTGTTGATGGGTCGACTTCAAAGCATGGCATGGAATGTTGCAATCTACCGATATTGGCCGTTCTGATCGCAGCTTACTCTCGAGGCTCGTGCTACCACCTTTAAACTTCTTGAACTGAGCTTGAGCTCTACAAATGGAGATTGCCTCTTATCTTTCACTTCGCATATTTCTCGGGCCACTTAGGTAGCTTCTAATCCCTTTTTCTAGTAATGAAGTAAAATTCCACGAATTTCAATATTAAACCCACTCATTGTAGAACGCTACTAACGATGAAAACCAAGACTCTGATCCTTGTAATAGCTATGGACTGATGCGGTGGACTTTATATTTTCTCTTAGTACTACGTTCAGAGATGTGCAAATGCAACACAATGTATGAGATTATACTTTTTTCATAGGGAAATATCCACAAATTTATGTCAACTCCTAGTAACTATTTAACTTACTACCCACACAACCACAATCTCCACGTAATATTCTTGAGATATCTAAGATGAACTGTGGATATTCAGTGGTCATCTTAGATATCTTTTGGATATTGTGTGGAGATTGTGGTTGTGTGGGTTGGAGCGAAAAGTTACTGGGATTAAGCAGATTCAACCCTGAAGACTTTCTAGTTTTATTTCACTGTCAATACATTAATGATGATACTTGCATTTCAATAATTAAATGATTTATGTTGCATTAATAGTTTTATGGTATTAATTAACGTTTTGTTCATTAACATATAAATTATAATAGAGCATTGCATGTGTTGCTGTTCAGTTCCCCTGCTGCTTTCCGAAGACAGGCCACCACCGATAAGAAAGCACTGTACACCCTAACCATAGATATAGTAAATGGTATTTACAGGTAATGGACAAAAAAAGAGAAACAGCAACGTAAAATCTCAAATAGAGTGCTGGACCACCACGTCAGTCCAGTACAGCCTGTATATGTTGTGGGATAGAGTCTACCAGTGTCTGAATGTCAGCAGGAGGGATAGGACACCATTACTCCACAAGAAATGTGATCAGTTCCTGCTGGTTGAATGAAGCTGGTAAACGCTGCATGAAACGTTGTTCCAGAAGTTCCCATACATTTTCTACGTGGTTGATATCTGGTAACTGCGATGGCCATAATATGTGAAAAAGTTCAATCTAAAAAAAAGAACTGTATAATTTTCCCATATATATATAGAGAATATCATTATTAACCTTTTCTGTGTGTTGGAATATTTTAAAATTGAAAAACCCTACTCAAGTCTTATTCTCAGCTCCCCCTCCCCTGATACGAAATTGTCGGATACCACACATCCCTCCCCGAAATTAAATCCTGGGTACCTGTCTGACTTTCATGTTGTGTGAATGTAAAGCAATGTTTAAAGCTTCCTAACAATGAAATATTCCTTTTGTAACAAAATATCACAGGAAACAAATGGAGAAACTGAACGAAATTGGGGCGGGGGTGGCTCAGTCGGTAACGCGCCAGGCTCGTAATCTTAGTTCCCAGGTTCGAGTCCCAGCTGGGTCAGCATTGAGATTTATCTCTGCAAAATTCCCCGCCCTGCCCACGGTAGTAGGGGGACACCGATGGGCTTGGAAAGGCCGTCGTCTGTCGGATGGGACGTTAAGCCATCACCCCGTGTGTGGGAGAGCCATACCCTGTGCACGTTAAAGAACACGCTGGATGGCCTTGACGGGAGGCTACCATCTGTCTCCCAACAGCTGTTCCAGTGGGTCCCCTCCCCCAATCCTTCTCTGAGCCTTCGGGGTCCATGTGACCTGGCCATTTAGCCCATGGTGTGCAAAAAACTGCCGCTCAGAGGTAAAACAACCCAACCCAACTGAACGAAATTTGTCGAAAGCTCGCATGAGCAATATTTGGTTACTATTTGAAGAGTAGTAATGTTTACTTAGCAATGTTTCTAAACTTAAGAATTTATCTCAAAAGTTATATCAAATCGTTTACTAAAGAACATGTAATTTTAGACATTTGTATAATAGCTTTTTAGTTTCCATCAATTTTGAAAGTGTTTTGGACGAGCGTAATAGTAGCATCAGCGGTTAAGTATTTCAGCTTAATAACTCTTTATATATTAAACAAATATTGCTTAAAATCTAAATTTGGATAATTTTGATTAATATATATGTATAATTATCAAAGTTATCCAAATCTCGATTTTAAGCAATATATAATTTATAGAATTAGGGATCTTTAAATGCAGCTTTTCATTCCATAATGTGGAAGTGTCCGAATATGTTTGGAAACAGGCATTGTATCTTCATAATCCACATCTTTTAAAAGTCAGTTTTCAGTTTGCAGGCGAGAGAGTTCTCTCAACCGCTCTTGAGCTATGGATATTTGCAACTAGTCTTTTTTCTCCTTCTGAGGCTTCAGAATAATATAATGTTTTGCTTTTAAATAAGTAAAATGTAACACTTGAATGCTGACGCCGTCAGAAAGGTGACTAACGTGCTTTATGGGAAATCCGAGCATACTGCTGAGATAACAGTAACATCTTTAGTGTACCTATATAGGTTTCACATTTCCCTTGTGCCTCAATTGCCAGATAATTTTCCGAGAAGTGATTACATTTTCTACCAAGATGGAGCTCTGCTCCTCTGGGGTTTGACCATTTGGGCTTACCTGGATGCAGGGCGGTTTGCAGCCCGAAGCGAAGCTGTATATCTGCCGCCCGAGCGAACTTAGATTCTGCCGGCTCTTTCTCCAAGTCTGATCTTTGTTATTAATGATTAATTTAGCTAGATTTAATGTCGTTTTTAAATGTAATTGAAACTCATTTAGAGAAAAATATGTTGTACGTACTCCAGTTAACCTTATTGCAGCTATGGTGGTTAGTTAGTAAATTTGCCACTCCTTAAAAAATACCACCCGGTACAGTCGCACATGCAGTAGCGCCGTCCCTGTTGGGTTCAAAGTTTACCAAGAAGATGGATAGAAATTTGCCTGGCCAACAAGACTTCACCTTGAGTTGTGACTACTTCCTTTGCGAATATCAGTAGAACAGAGCTTAATTAACACCGTGGTCGTAAACCACAAACGAACTCATGATGGATTCGCTCAGCCAATTGCCCAATTATTCCAGATGTATTGGATAATGCTTTCTGTGAATTACACTATGGCTTGAGTTTCGATGTCTGCCGGGTAATCGTTGGTATACCCATCCTATATCAGATATAGTTTGTTTCAACTTCCTATTTTAGGTAATTTTCTATACATAATAGAAATGGAAAGTCGTTTATGAATAACCCTGTATATTCCACAGATTAGGTAGTGTATCCCCTATCTTCCTATGTCGGTACGCCTGTTGGTACGCCCCCCTTCACTGCCACGCCCATAGAAATAGTAAAGCTATGGGTACGCTCTTAAGTAACACGTCAATGTGGGAGGAACTATTGGCATGTGCTTTTTGGCCGGTTCTATAAATTTACCTTATCTGATCTTTGATCTCTTGATATCTAAAGTTTGTTGTTTAGGACAAACTATTCAACTTTTACAAGATTAGTAACACAACCATTAGCTTTCTAGGGTAGACTGGCCTAGGTTTTTGATATTCAGCGGCGTGTATAATTTGACTGAATTTGGCAGCACTGAGCTAAAAACGAATCGAAAAAAAAACAGTCAACAATGGCAGAGTTCGAGTTGATAGTCAAGTGGAATGGAAAAGAATATATCATAGATAATATATCCGAAAGTGACACGGTGTGTGATTTAAAACATGCAGTCCAACGTAAGACAGGAGTTTTACCTGAGAGACAGAAACTTTTGGGATTAAAATATAAAGGTATATGTTATGTCGGTTATTTTTTTCGTTGTATGAGTTTTGGGACTTCAGAAGAAAGTTGGTAAATATAGAAATGAAACCCTCGCGTAATAAATTTATAGTATGGAAATTCTGTTATTATTGCTAGAATAAATAAAAATGTTTTCTCCAGGTAGTTATGTAAAAGTGGATTTGTCAGAACGAAAAACATTGTTGCTACTTGAAAAAAACGACAGTGTCCACTAGCACTAAGACGGTAAAAACAATCATTTATGTATCATTGAAAATTGCATTTTAGTTCCATTTCTTAACGCAATAAACACGTGTTCCTTATAAGATGGAAAGATTATAAATTTCGCCCATTAAGTTTGGAAAGTGCAATAATTCAAAAGTGTATGAATTCAGTTAAACTGCCATATTGAACTGTCATAATAATTAGGCATTGAAAAAACAAACAGAATTTTATTATTTAATGTTTTTAAAAATGCTTTAGGTTAAATTTTTTGCAAACACCATTGATCAATTTTGGTGATTTTCTGAAAACGTGGTAATGAGGTTATGAGCAAATTTTTGATTCCCCTTTTTATTGGTTCACTCCCTCTGTGACCTTATATTTTGGTGGCCTTTTTTTTTTGTAATGCTGTCGATGGATTTGTATGAAATAAGAATTTGTGACTATATGATTAAATATTTATAAAATTTGAAAGTAAAGTTATTAACACAAACAGTACACATTCAACATTGCCAATGTTTGAAAAATAATGAATGATAGAAATGGTGCTGCAAAACTCCCCACCCTGCCCACAGTGAGTAGGGGACACCGATGGGCTTGGAAAGGCTGCCGTCCGTTGGGTGGGACGTTAAGCAGTGGCCCCGTGTGTGGGAGTGCCATACCCTGTGCATATTAAAGAACACGCTGGATGGCCTTCACGGGAGGCTACCATCTGTCTCCCAACAGCTGTTCCAGTGGGTTCCCTCCCCCAACCTCTGAGCCTTCGGGGTCCATGTGACCTGGCCATTTAGCCCATGGTGTGCAAAAAAGTGCCGCTCAGAGGTAAAACAACCCAACCCAAACAACCCAATAAAAATGGTGACCGTTAGTAGCTAGCATGAACAAACAGAAAAATGAATTTTTATGATTATGATATTCAAACATACCATTATGAATTATTGTTTCATGTTAAAAATGGTAACTGTTTTAACAAGTTGCTTACTAAAATATGCACATAGTTTTAAGTGTTTTCTTTCAGTTTGTCATTTTTTAAGAAAGGTATTTTAAGACTGGTTAATTTAAAGTTATTTAGGTGTCCTTAGTGGGATCATAACTGCTAGACCACCAGAAGCTAACTTTCTTCAGAATGACATAAAAACATTCCTGCAATTTTGTTAATCGGCAGTGGCAGCATCCATTATCAGGAATTAAGCAGCCAAGCTGCCACATATAGTAATATTTGCCATTCACGCTCACAGCACTATATAAATAATTTGGTAATAAAATATCCCAGGACGTTTTCCTGTGATATTTATTACTGAATAGGACAAGTGTAAGAGCAGCTTCTGCTGTTAAGTGTTCTAGCTCAAATAACTTGAATATTAAGGTAATACCCAGTGACTGTTTCAGAAGTGGATAAAGACCAAGAGCATTTTACAATTGAATCATTTCAGTTAAGCATGAGCAGGATGTGAGATTCTTTTTTTAAAATAATAAATTAAAAAAAAATACTCCCTCAAGCAGCTGCTTGCCACAGAGGTCTGACAGGAGCCTGTCAGTTTATATGCCAGAGTAGAAGGTCCGAGAGAATGGCAGGACCTCAGCAGAAAAACGACACAAACAGGCCTCAAAAACTGAGAATGGATATTGGATGTTAAAGTATTTAGAAAATATGTAAAAGTTAATAAATGTATATTTCATAAAATATGTTAATGTTTTAAATATTATGTTAAGTAGTAATGTTTTTTTCTCTTTCATTGCACATTACATTTATAGTATGTACACATTTTTTTATATAACTTGGATCATATTTAATTTTCTTTTGCTATAAAGTTATGTATGCCTAGCAAATCACATCCAAGCAATTCTGGTGGGTATGAAATGATTTGAAAAGTTTGATTATCTGAGCAAGGCAATATTATTTTTCAGTTTTAGAAACTTCTGACATAAGGGATGATTATGCAGTACCTTGAAATATGTCTACTTCTTTCCTTCCGTAACAGAAGGGGAGAAAAATTTAACCAGAGGGGGGATCATAATGAGTTTTATGACAAATGAAAGCTTGCAACATGGAGAGTACTATATACTATATTCTTCAGAGTTTAGACCTGAGCAGTGGATTTATCTCAAAACCTCTGCCCTGCCCTTGGTCAGCAGGGGACATTGATGTGTTTGGTCTGCCATCTGGCAGATGGGACCTAAAGTCATGGTCCCATGTGTACAAGAACCATATTCTGTGCACATTAAAGAATATGCTGAATAGCCTTGACGAGAATCTACAATCTCTCTTCTAACAGTTTGTCCAGTGATCCCCTCCCCCAGGGAGGGGGTGGGGCTCAGTCAGTAGCACACCAGGCTCATAATCTGCAGTTCCGAGGTTCAAATTCCAGCTGGGTCAGCATTGAGATTTATCTCCGCAAAACTCCCCACTCTGGTCAGTAGGGGACACCGATGGGCTTGGAAAGGCGGCTGTCCATCAGATGGGATGTTAAGCAGTGACCCCGTGTGTGGGAGAGCCATACCCTGCACACGTTAAAGAACACATTGGATGGCCCCTTGACGGGAGGCTACCATCTGTCTCCTAACAGCTGTTCCAGTGACTCCCCTCCCCCAACCTACTCTGAGCCTTTGGGGTCCTTGTGACCTGGCCATTTAGCCCATTGTGTGCAAAAAAGGGCCGCTCAGAGGTAAAACAACCCAACCCCTCCCCCAGCCTTTTCTGAGCCCTCAGAGTCCTTATGATCTAGCCATTTAGCCCAATGTGTGCAAAAAAAAATGCTGTTCAGAGGTAAAACAACCCAACCCAAGCAGTGATATATAAATCTTCTAATATATATGGTTAGCACTCTTGGCTACTGATCTGAGGGACCTGGGTTCGAGCCCCGGATAAGGCATGGATGTATGTGTCATTTTTCTGCTGAGGTCCTGCCATCCTCTCAGATCTTCTTCTTTGGCATATAAACTGACAGGCTCCTGTCAGACCTCTGTGGCAAGCAGCTGCTTGAGGGGGTATTTATTTATTTATTTTTTATTATATATACATTTGTTAGCATCTTGCATAGAATAATGTTACTGAAATATGCTCGTTCCAAAAATAATGGATTCTTCAGCCTTCTATTAGCTATCTCATACAGATGTCCACCCATGAAAATGAGCTATTAATTATATGGCACAATAACTTCAAATTTCAGATAGCATTTGTCTTCCCCTTGAATCTTGCAACAATGTCAAAAATACCCATTAGCAATTTTTGACCCTTGAGAGACATTATTTTGTTCCCATTCTTCCATACACGGAAACCTTCTGTCAGCAGCCATGTCATGTTTAGGTGTGGTATGGAAACTGCAGACTGCTTATAGGAGTACTGCATTGAAGGTGCTGCTTTAATCTAACCAATATTTTGTGCAGGTACATTGAATGATCAGTGGTATTTGGATCTGATTTAAACTAAACTGATGGATTGGTTAGTATAGATAACACTGTAATCACAGAAGATCATGGGTTCCAACATGATGGTTCCCCTCTACATAAAGCTGTGTAGCAACAGTTGAACTGTAAATTCAACCATCAAATGATAAGCATTGGTGATCAGGCAGAATGGCCACCAAGATCCATCTGATCTCTCCTTATGGATTTTTTTCTCTAAGGTTATCTCACGATTCAAGTTTATGCAACACCACATGATAGTTAGGATGATTTCATGCACAAGATTCATAATGAAACACATAACATGCTGGTATGGTGACTGATGGTATGCAGGATGAGTATGCTCATATCATACTGAATGTGCAGAACCACATTGGTGTGCTGGATTCTCGTGCTTTTTTCACTTGGTTGGATCTGTGTTGCAGGTTTGTTCCCAGATGTTTTTTTGTCTTAGTTGCCATTCTGTTACAGTACAGATGCCATGCTACATTCTCTATATGTTTGATTTGTATTAAGTAAACTTCCTAATACTTAGACATCAGTGCTGGTGGATTCAAAAGCAATTTTGGTGCTGCTGGACTTAATATAAATTTTAATAAAATATGCATTTGTGTGTGACATCAATGGTAGCCATGGTAGTTAAACCACTTAAATAATAAAAACAATGTTTTCTATTTCAGACACTAATGCCATTAATTAATTTTTTCTTTTCAGAAAATATTTTTGATTTTTAATGCCTATTTAATTTATAGTTCTTTCTAAATTTCAGAAGTTTTAAGTTTCAAGTCTAAAACCCCTTCCACAATGGCAAAGAGAGATCCAATGAAGTCTGCAGTTTTTGAATATTTTACAATAACCGCAGATGGGAAACATTTCGCGTGTCAGTGTATGATAGAGAGTTTTTGTGTGCTGACTCCACAGCCCTGGACATTTGCAAATGCATTTTAATGTGTTTGGTATGTGTTGTGTGGGAATGCTTCACATATGATGTTCCAGAAGCTTCATTAAGGGATACTTTTCCTTTCAATATCTCAGCCATTTTTCAAAGGGGCAGGGGTGGCTCAGTCGGTAGCGCGCCAGGCTCGTAATCTGTAGTTCCCAGGTTCGAGTCCCAGCTGGGTCAGCGTTGAGATTTATCTCCGCAAAATTTCCCCGCCCTGCCCACGGTCAGTAGGGGACACCGATGGGCTTGAAAAGGCCGCCGTCCGTCGGATGGGACGTTAAGCCGTGGCCCCGTGTGCGGGAGAGCCATTCCCTGTGCACGTTAAAGAACACGCTGGAGGGCCTTGACGGGAGGCTACCATCTGTCTTCCAACAGCTGTTCCAGTGGGTCCCCTCCCCAAACCTTCTCTGAGCCTTCGGGGTCCATGTGACCTGGCCATTTAGCCCATGGTGTGCAAAAAAGTGCCACTCAGAGGTAAAACAACCCAACCCATTTTTCAAATGTATCAAGTGCATTTTAATGTTATCTGATATAGTTTAGACACACACCAACAAATTTTATATCTACTTCACAGATGTATATTGGACACAATTTCACAATTGGTAAAACAACCCAACCCATTTTTCAAATGTATCAAGTGCATTTTAATGTTATCTGATATAGTTTAGACACACACCAACAAATTTTATATCTACTTCACAGATGTATATTGGACACAATTTCACAATTGGTAATTGATAACTATAACCACGAGTATTTTTATTACCAATCTTATTGCTTTTCACTTGTTTTATGTCAGTTTGTGTGTTTGTCAAGACATTTCCACTATTTTTTGAACATGAAGGCCAAACTTAATGTGTTGTGCATGAAATAAAAGTGTGTGGTGTAGGAAATTAAAAAATTTATACTCTTAAAAATCTAAAAAGGGGAAATACAAAGCAGTTTTTCACTATATCTTCTGAATGTGCGAGTTGAGAGAAATGAGCTATGTGTCAAATGAAAATGAATGATGATGTAGGAAGTGTCACAGATGAAATATTTACACCAGTGCTATCTTTCCCCCCAAAAAGGGGGATAAATGTGTAAATGATCTGTACCTTTCGAATGTGAGATCCAAATGTAGTATCTCAGATGGTGTATTGCATATGGAGTGTTATAGGCTAACATTTGCCCCTATGCTTTCTAAACCCCCCCCCCCCCCCAAAAAAAAAAAAAATGAATGAGGATATCTATTTCATGTTGCTAAGATGTTGGAGATTGTACAGATGACAATGAGTAATAGAAGCTTTGAGCTATTAAACAGTGAAAAGTTCGTGTTGATAATAAAGATAATTTTTATAATGAATTTTCAAATTTGGTGCTACTAACACTACTAAGTATACATCTGTTACATTACTTATAGCATAATAGTGTTCAAAAAGTTGTTAAACTACCGATTTTGATTCCTAAGCTGCATGATGTTATGAGTATCTACAGATTTAAGATGTTAAGCAAATATGTATCAGCTAAACAAATATGTATCAGCTAAAAAATGGTAGAGCAACTGCCACTTGACCTTGGCATTTTGTTTTTGAATTTAGAAGATGGCTTGGCTATTCCATACATATGTAATAATAAAAGATGAGGGGCTAGGAGCTCGAAATTTTGGCCGAAAAGAGTAGCACAATGATGCACAGTGCAAAATGTTACTCAATAGGTGGTTAAAAATCGACATTTTAAATAAATATTTATAAATTTTTACACTTTTGTCATTTCTTTCTGGCCTGATTCTACCCAATAAATCCATGATAATGTAACATTATTACTCACGTGCAACATATCCATTGGTGATGTGTAGTTTGACTGGCAAAATTAACATTGTTATAGAATTGGCTAGCTGTTAGTATATATGTTACCGCTAAAGCTCGAAAGCCGTTAATGTGCACATTACCTAGCTAATCTGCAGATTAACTGATTTGCTCCTTTAAAGTGCGGAAACAAGAGTTTTCCACATTTTACCTACGTAATGTGCACATTAACGGCTTCCGTATCGTTAAAGTTCAAAAGTAAAAAAAAAAAGACTATTTCTAGTGTCCGAGAGTAGAGTTGAAACCAGGTCATCCCTCTGTCAACATGAATCAGTCGTCCGAATTATAAAAAACGCCCCCAAAATGAGCAGGCCAAGTGAGAACAAATCACTTTAGTGATTCATTCTCAAGAATGAATCACTTTACTGATTCGTTGTCACTTGGCCTCCGCTCATCCGGGGCGTTTTTTTATAATGCGGACGACTTAATCATGTGACACGAAGATTCATATTCAAGAGATTCACCACTTTACGGATTCGTTCTTACTTGGCCTTCGCACATTAGGGCAATTCCAAATGCCATTTTAGTAATCCCTGTTGTAACAAATGATTTTATTGCATCTATATAAATAACATTTTGTATGCTGTATAATTCAGTCAGATTGTTTATTTTACACTTTAATTGTCTATCATTAGTTATTTCATAGAATACCTAGTTATTTTATAGAATAACTAGTTAAAGTGTGGAATTATTAATTTATTACACGCTTTAACTGATTTGATCAGTTATTTCATGAAATAACTAGGTATTCTATGAAATAACTGAATTATACACTTTTTAATGGTAACATATCAACTAATTTGTTGATTGTTTGATTAAACTTGATTCTTTAGATATCGAAAAATAAATAAATAACATTATGTTAATTTAAACGTACAGAAACGTTGCTGTTGTTCCAGCAAAGATCTTATTTTCACTTTAACGAGTGCCTAGTAGGTAATGTGCAGATTATCTAGGTAATTTGCAAATTACCTAGGTAATTTGAGAAATGAAACAATTTTCCACACTTTAACGGATCACCCTAGTTAATCTGCAGATTAGCTAGGTAATGTGCAAATTAACTGATTTCTGCACTTTAGCGGTAACATATATATTGGCTAGCTGTTAGTATATATAGTTTGCCATAAGAAAACATAGAAGAATGCAGTTGTTGCACGAGGTTATGCTGCCTTAGTTTATTGTTCTTTCAGTGAACATTACTTGCGAGTAGCATACAAATTTTTAAATATATTTTCAGTTCACAGTCGGATTTTATGTAAAATGCTCTTAGAAAAAAAAGTATTGTCTGGCACATTATATTCTATGAATCATTGTTTTAAAAATCCACTCTTTTTGTGGGCAACACAGGTACTTTGACTAGATATATTTTATTATAAATCAATAGAAGTCTATCATTTTTAAACAGGGGTTATCATGCCTGAATAATTTTGTAGACCTATAATTTTTGTAATGATTACTTAATATAAATATATTTAAATTTTAATTTTGTTTGTCCTATATATTTGAATTTTTGATGTGTAAAATATCATCTCTGATAGCATTAAAAGGAATGTGAATCATTAGTGGTGTAGCCTATTAGTGAAACGCATTTCTAGTCATGCTTCAATTTTATGTAGAAATGCTTTTTCAAGGAGTAATGTTTCTAAAATATTTTCTGGCCCAAAAAATTCCATGCATATAAAAAATTATTGATATTGAGTGTATTTCTCAAAACACACACACACACAAAAAAAAAAAGACATTTAAGACCAGAGTGATGTTGGGGAAATTTGCTAGGAAAAAAGTATTATTTTATGTAACTCGGATTAGGTCCCCTATTTTCTGTCCCACGAAAGAGGGAGAAGAAAATCTCATGAAATTGATCGTATTGAGTTTTTCCCCCCTCCAACATATAGGACTGAGAATGGTCCTAGCAACTACTACTAGTTTGTACAGGCTTTATACAAGAACATTCCTCACTAAGGCAGAAGTTACTGCTGACATGAGTAAAAAAAAAGTTTAAAAAAAAGTTAGCCTCAGTGCTAATAGCACATGGACAGCCCCTGGGGATGAACTGAAACTCCAGCGGTTGCAGTGTCACTGCACCACTGAGAAAGGTTGAAATGTTGTTAAAGCTTACAATGTTGAGTCATTTACTATGTAGTAGAGACCCAAGCAATGCTGACAATTCTAGTTTGTAATAAAATCTTTCAAGCTGACAGTGAAATTGAAATATAAATTGAAATGAAAAATGCTGTAAACATGGTTCTGTTTTTTAATATAGTTCTAATTTTCACTTAATTCATTTAACTTATACACTTCATTTTACTTTTACAGGTAAATCAGCAGCAGATGATGTGCAGTTGTCACTTTTAAAACTGAAGCCAAGAACTAAAATAATGATGATTGGAAGTTTAGAAACAGCCATAGCTGATGCTGTTGCACCCCCAGAGGATCTTCCAGTGGTAGTAAATGATTTTGACATTGAAGAGGAAGAAGTAGCTGTTGAGAATAAAGATGTCTTCTTAGCCAAGGTTGAGAAAAGAGTAAAGGAATATGAAATTACTATGATAAATCAACCCAGGCCAGGAAAAAAGCTACTTGTGTTGGATATAGACTACACCCTCTTTGGTAAGTAGCAGATTTTTTTTTTTTGGGGGGGGGGGGGGGGTCTACTGATCTGCTGCATTTATCTGATGAACTATTGCAGTGCTGGAAAATTTTCTGTAAATCCTTGGAGTCATATATCAAATTTTTAGAAACTAACTGTTGTAAGAATTATCACATGGTGATTCCCATAACATTTTAGTTTTCCTAGTGACTAGACTTCTGAGATCTTTCACTTATGTAAAAGTTTTTTTTTTAGGAGAAAGGCCCTAACTCGAACTAATTTCTTCACTTACCTCACAGTGAAACAGATCCTTTAGGTGATGGCCTTTACTGTTTCATGGACCTTATATCCTACTCCAACTTTCATTGTCCATCTACTAAGGTAAATGGTCCTTAATTTCCATCTTTGAACTCTGTTCTGAAGTCTCCATGACTGCTATTGCTACTGAAATCCAAATTCTTTGAATTAGTGCTTGCTACCATTGGATACAGCTACTGCAAATTCATATTAATTTTTACTTCAATTTTTTTACTCATGTTCTCCTAATTAACTCACAGGTTCAAATTTCTTTGGGGTTTCATAGGACTTATTTCCAGTAATCTGGCCCTCAAAGCAAATGACAAACTAGAAAATTCAAATTTATGTTCTGACAAATATATTGTTGAATTTGCTGAGTATAAAGTAGGCACAGTTCTCATTTGAATCTGAAATATATAATCTTGTTTTACTTTGGAAGGTAATATTTATTTTCTACTCATATTTTTAAATAGACTTTATGTATTTTTTTTTTAAACCCTTCCAGGGACCATGTCGATTTTTATATATTGGTAGAATCTGAAATGAGAGGCCGAAGATGACTATATCTGTTTTTTGAAACTTCAATTTTTTGAAAATAAAAATTTCAGTATGAAAATTTTCTTACATATTTTATAAAAATACATAATTCAAACTTGAAAAATAATACTTTTTCTATTTGATGAATATTTTGTTTAGTGAAATGCCTTTGGATGTAAACCAGTTTTTCCAACTGGACCTTGGAAAGGTTAATTCAAGTAAATCATTTTTTTTAAATTTATCCAATTAATATTTGATTTTTCTTAGTGAATTTTAATGTCACATGTAACTTTTTCATAAAAATGTGGTATTGATATATGCTATGCTATTTAAGTCTTTAAATGAAAAAAGATTGTGTAAAATGACTGTTCAGAGTGCCAGCCTTTAGACAATGGCCAGTGTGGCCCACTGGTAAAAGCTATTTTCTACTCATTATTTTTAAATAGTCTTTATGTACTTTTTTTAAACCCTTCCAGGGACCATGTCGATTTTTACATATTGGTAGAATCTGAAATGAGAGGCCGAATCAAACTAATTTTTTCACCTACCTCACAGTGAAACAGATCCTTTTGGTGATGGCCTTTACTGTTTCATGGACCTTATATCCTACTCCAACTTTCATTGTCCATCTACCTAAGGTAATGGTCCTCCTTCTAGGGTAAAAGCTAAAAAACCACTACATTAGACCAAAGAACTACTCTTTTGGGCCAGTGTAGAATTGGGTGTTAAAACTTGATGTGTGGTTGTGTTGGAGATTCTGTTACACTGTCCTTTACTGATTTATTTTCAGATAAAGTAGAACTATATTATTTTTCTTTTCTCAACATGGCATGAAGCAGTGTTCAGGAAAAAAAAACAACTAACCAAACTGGGGAAAAAAAGGTTTTGATATTCAAATTTTAACCCTTTTTTTTTTAAGAATAATTTTTGATAGTTTTTATGTATTGATTCTTTTGTTTGTATTCTACCATTAATACAGTTTTTATCTTCTTATTAAAGATCACAAATCTACAGCCCAGACAGCTGCAGAATTGATGAGACCTTTCTTACATGAATTTTTAACATCTGCCTTTGATGATTATGATATTGTGATCTGGTGTAAGTTAAATTCTTTATTAATATCCAGTAAGAGTAAATTTTAAATTCATATTCTTATATTTAGCAAACTAAGCAGTAGATTAATTCTTCAAATGTCAAAATTGATTGTTTCAGTGCTTCAGACAGTCATGGAATGTTTGGTATAGGGGATCTACATTTACATGCCCCCTTCTGTACCAGAGGTATATGGATGCCTTGTTGGATTTTGAAGTTGCACTTCCTCATGATAATTCTCCATTTTTTGGGATAACCTGCTTTGGTGGCAATGTCATATAGCTTATTCCTTTCTGTTTGAAAGGCATGTGTTGTTGTTGCATATCTGTGGTTCTGCAAAAATGCAGTGTGCATAGCTGTTTTATTTATGTCTCATGGGTTTGGTTAGCTTTGAAGGGGATCCTTGTTGTTGGTGCAGTAGGTTTGGTATATACTGAAAAGAGGAGCTTTTTATCTGTTCTAGTGATTAATGTCCACGAATGCATCCCACTTTTATACCCAGTTATACCCAAGATTTTCGTAAAAGTGAAAGCCCACAAAGAGGCAATCCCATTATGACTGCTTGTAGCTAAACTAACAATGCCTACCATCAGAATTGAAAGAGCACTACACCACTTTCTTGAAGAATTCTTCCCTCCTACAGAATTAATGGTAGACTTAGGTATGCAGTGTATTGATAAATTAAATAAAATCCAAATTCCACCTCATATCAACATGCTATCCTTTGACATAATCTCATTTTACCCCAACATGTCTCTTAACTTTTCCAGTGTCCAGCCTGAAAAACAGGTTTCTATCCAGGGGCCAAGCTATTTTCTGCCTATGCTCAACCAAAAAAAACTTTAACTTTAGAACTTTTTTTGCCAAATAGCTAATGAAAGGAATTATGGCATGTTGTATGCCAAATTAATCAGCATTTCATTCTGGATTTTCTGAAATTATAATATTTAACAAAAAAGACCACATGTTTCATTTGAATAGGACCTTTTTAGAGTCATGTAGTAAAAAAAATGCATCTGGCAACACAAAAATTTATTTAATAAAAACTAATAGACAGAAATGATTACAATGCACATGAATAGAATGACTATATATTTCTGAATAACAAAAAAATTACTTTTTTGGTTTTAAATAAATATTTTTCTCATTTTGTAACATACCCTGTGCACGTTAAAGAACGCGCTGGATGGCCTTGACGGGAGGCTACCATCTGTCTCCCAACAGCTGTTCCAGTGGGTCCCCTCCCCCAACCTTCTCTGAGCCTTCGGGGTCCTTGTGACCTGGCCATTTAGCCCGTGGTGTGCAAAAAAATGCCGCTCAGAGGTAAAACAACCTAACCCAACTCATTTTGTAATTTTTTTCCAGGTACCATACTTTGAGAAAATTCCAGGCTTTGAGCCAACTGTGCTGAGTCAGATAAACAAGTCAACATTATAATTAAAAAAAAATAACTGATCAACAGAAATAGGTCATGTTATATATCAAATTAAATAGAATTTAATTACGAATTTTATGAAAATAATAATATTAACAAATTTGCAAGCATATTGATTTTAATAAGCCTTTTTCAATTGATATGGTAAAAAAAAGATCACATTATACAATTAAGGCTTCATTTTGGAAAACCTGCTGAATAAAAATAATTAAATTATATATTTATCGAAAGGAAATTTCCCCCCTGAATAATATGATATTCAACCAGAAATATGATTTTTATTTCTTTTAATGATTCTCTTCATTTTGTTTAAAATATATGATACATATATTTTAAACATGGCCAGTGTTATATAATGTAATTTGGCCTTCTCACATTTACGGAATTTTCTGAACTGGTTATGAAATAGAAAAAAAAATTTCTTGGCTGCTTTTTTTTACTAAATATTATGAATTTTTTCTTTGGGTGTTGAAGTTTGGCAATCTTGGCTAAGTGCAGAAAAGTTTGTCCAACAAGGACCAGCCCTTCCCAAAATTGCCCTCCCAAATGGTGGCTGATTTCCGTAGCAACGGAAGTCTATTTTGCTTTTGTATACAAGACATTCAATTTCAGAAAACTACAAGCTCAAGGTTTTTTTACTAAAAAAAAAGAAATGATAAAATAAAAATTACATATAACCTAATGGAATGTTAAAATATCTGCAACAACTTTTAACCACCCTCCGATCTAGCATAACTCGGAAAAATTGATAAATCAGCCAATCGTAAGATCGCTAACGGAAGTAATCTATAGAAATTAATTTGCTTTCATATCCAAAAACTCATTTATTTTCAGAAAATGATATTAGTTCAAAGTTTTACTGGAAAAGTAATAAATAATAAAATAAAAATTGACATATAGCCTAATGCAATGTTACCACAAGTTGTAGGCCAGCCATACGATATAACATAACATTGAAAAATTCAATACTTATCGATCGGCCAAAAGATCCCTAAAATCCGAAAATAAATCTACTGAAATGAAAACTAACTAAGGTTTAAATATAAAAAAAAATACTAACTTGACAAAGTGTATCCAGTATGCTGGACCAAAACTGTAAATAACACATAGCACAAGCAACGGAGATTGCATCAGCCATCTGTGGCTTGTTTGCCTCATTGAAGCATCATAACTAATTAAATGCAGGTGCAACCAGAATTTCTAAGAAGGATGTGTTTACTTTTAGTTTTGATTTGAAGGCAGGAAAGATGCATAGAATGCTGGGGAAAATGATAACAGTAACTTGGGAATATTGACTAGGTTTTTGACAGAAAAGAGTGTGAAACGGAAAAAAAATATGGCAGTACGTATTTTGTAATTACTTCCAAAATCTATCATTTTTGAAAATAATATTTTTTTTTGTTAATTTTTAGGAGATTTTTGAAAATTTAGGGAAAAATTTGTTGATAATAGTTCAAATCAAACTTGTGAGCTTCAATCACAAGGTTGCTTCAGCAAATACGAACATTAACAAGCAAATCGGCAATACCATTTAGTGTTTCTATGAAATGGCAATCAGATGGCTTCATAAAATTATTTATATTGTAGTTTAATAAAATATGCATCAAATTAAAAAACAAAATATTGTTTTTCAAGCCTGAATTATATATTTTTATAAGATATATATTAAAAAAAATTACAACGGCAATTTTTATTTTAAAAAAATTGATATTTTGTTGTTGTTCTAAAAATGTATGTATATGTCCTCCGCATATTTTTTAAGATTCTCCGAACGTGTACAGACAACGTGGACACTGGAAGGGTTAAAGATATGCTCCACATTATTGAAGAGGTGCTTGTGAAAAGTGGCGAGCTGAGTACTATGGAAGTGTGCAGTACTCTACGTTCACTTGAGTTCATTTTACAGAATACGTACTTTCAGAGCAATGGAACTATTTACCACCAAACATTTGGAGTACCAATGGAATCACTACTGTCTGGATTACTTAGTGATATAGTGGTTCGGTGTACTGAAGATTGAATGCGTAATAAATGTAGCTCTCCACGTTTACTTTGGATATGTCAATGACATACTTGTCATAATGAATCAAACAAAGAATGTATAAAGGGTTTTCAAAATGAGCTCAAACATATCTTCCGTACTCTTCAATTCAAAATTGGAATGGGAATGGAATGACAGCTACCATTCATGGACTTATTAATCACTAGAACTGATATTATGGTAAGTTTATTCTAGTGACTTTGAATGCCACTATACAACTCTGTTCTGCTAAGACACATGAATTTGTAATGTTACAAGATTCAATATAAGAATAGAAAAAAAAAATTATAGCAAAAAAATTAAATTACATTGTGTATGATAACATGACCAAATTGTGTCAGTTACTTCAGGCAATATTTGAGTTCTTTTAATTTTCATGTTGAAAACACTTTAAAAATTAATCCTGTGCTTTAAGGGTTAATCATCAGACACCTTCAACTTCTTTAAATAGAGTATCCTTTACTGGCATTGAAACTCAAAAAATATTTTACCCCTTTCAATCATAATCACTAGCCATTGTAGCTTTTGCGTACTCGGCTAATAACACAGTACCATCTGTTTACACTCAGAATACAATCATCATGAACAATTCATCACATTTACTTATCATGAATAAATCACATGTAGGGCATGTAAATCAAGGAACAATATTTTTGTTAGTGGAAAAGATGTCTAGCCAGATAGGAACCCTCAAACCTTTGTTAACAGTGATCGTAGTATTTGGTAGCTTCAAAATTAGAACACCTCATGTTATAAGAGATTACGGATTCTTATCCCTAAAGATAATTTTCCACTGAAATGATTTGAAGTCTTCATTTTTACTCTATAAATAATTTGTTGTTTATACTGAATGAATTATTTGTTTTTGTTTTTACTTTTGCATGAATTTGTTATACCTATGAGTAGTAAATAGCCATGATCTCATTTATTTGACAATTAATATTCTTTGCAAAATGCTTTCAAAACATATATATGTATATATACATAATGAAATAAAAATGCAAAAGCATAATATATGTTTATTTTTAGCTGCCACAAGTATGAAATGGATTGAAGTAAAAATGAAGGAGCTAGGAGTTGCTGATAATTCTGCCTATAAAATACTCTTCTATTTAGATAGTGCAGCTATGATTAGTGTGCATACTCCCAAGTATGGTCTTGTTGATGTAAGTTGAAAGTTTTGCATAAGGAAAAAAATCTTAAGGAAAATAAAGATTACATTTTATCCTCCAAAAATATAATTCCTTTGCAGCAATAGAAGTTAAGTCAAATCCTGTTATTTTTATTATATATGTGTGCCTATATTTTGCAATATTCATAACTATCTGTGGTCTGGTCATCACCTTTAAGTAGAATCTTGTGTAAGTAGAGAAATTAATGTTAAATTAGCAGTGTTACCTTTATCTGGAAAAACTGATTCGTAAGCAGAGACAAACAGTATAAAGGCTGAGGAATTGAGGTTAAGATAGTCTGGTGGTATCAAACACAGCTTTATTAGAAGTGTATTTCAGTGGCTTAATATGCAACTGATATTGAGATTAGGTGTATATGTAAAGCAAAATTGCACATTGGTGGGCTTCTGTAACCATTTTTGGCTTGAGTATTTTATATCCCTCTCTTAGATAGTACCTTATAAGACAGTGACTAAACCAGAATATTTTCTTGGTACCATCAATAAAACAATACAACCAATGTAACCACTCTCAACTAAAAATGGGAAAGAAATTATTTCACAAAACTTTAAGTTTTGTAGGGATTGACATTCAAAAGTGAAATACTGGATAAACTGTTAAATTTGTTCTAGGGTTTGGTGGAAAAAGTCTGGGCAAATGGCTTTCATTGGATGAGGACCCTGAACTTTGTACTGAATAAGGTGTGGGTCTGACCAATCCATATAAATCACAACAGGGAGGTGCTAGCAAAAGCTTGTCATCAGTAAGTCAGCCTTTTACAAACAGACTTAGATCAAGTCACCATCTAATGATTCTACAGAAGATGGTAGATGTATGAAGTGAAACAGTTATATATATAATTAAAGTTATTTAATTCAACAGTTGCATTGTAAAATAATATGGAAACTTATTGTAAATGGTTTTTGTAAACTGTTGTGCAATGAATGACTGATACCATTTATTAAGGCCATCACCATTGCACAAGTCAATGGGACTGACATACATCTTTATTGGTTGTTATTCCAAATGCTGTTGTAGTAAATGTCAGTAATTAAAATTTTGTCAGCATGTCATCAGTTCCATGGATGTACTGCTATATTTGCTGAGGTGTTGGATTTTTGTTGTAAGCCTCACGGCTCATGCATTATTAGTCTGTCTTTGGATCTTATACATTACAACAGCATGCTGGATAGTTATTAATACACTGCTGGCCATTAAAAGTACAACACCAGGAAGAATTCGTTAGATTGTCCCAAAATATGCAAGATGGGTAGCCATATGCAAGATGGTAACATGTAAAATGTCAAGTCAAAGCACAGCACATACACACATCATGTGTGACAGTAATGCCCTCCAGGAAGTGATATAAGAGGAGCTTACAAAGAGCCAGTGTAAAGCACTGGAATTGTGTTTGCTCGCGGTTCTTGCACACTAAAGGATCAAGTATGCCCCATCAAAGAACATGGCATCCCTACAACCAGGTTTCCTACTTTGAGTGAGGGAGAATTGTGGGATTATGGGAAGACGGATTATCGTACTGAGTCATCGGTGCTCGTGTTGGATGGAATGCTGCCACAGTGATGAGAATATGGCATCAGTGGGTACAGGAGGAATGAATTCACCGACATGAAGGATCTCAACGACCCTGTAACACGAATGAGAGGACAGACATCTTGTGTGCATGGCTTTTAATGATCATACAGCCATGGTGTATTGCAAATCAACCAGTATCTGCATGTATGGTTCGATGTCGTCTGCAGCACCAGAGCTTCTTTGCTAGGTGGCCATTGCTTCGGCTACCATTGATTATACAACATAGGCGTATGTGACTGCAATGGTGCCAAGAGTGTCGTGCATGGATATGCAAATGGAATCACATCGTCTTTTCAGATGAATCCCGCAGTACCATGATGGACGAATCCATATCTGGTGGTACTGCAGCGATAGGCTCAGTGAGACATGCATGATGCAGCATCATACAGGTCTGGCCCCTGGTGTTATGGTATGGGGTGCCATTGTACTCCACTCACACACATGCCTTGTACTCATTACTGGTGCTTTGAACAGCCAGCGTTACATTACTGAGGTGTTGGAGCCTGTGGTCATACCTTATCTTCAGGGGCTCTCTGGTGCCATTTACCTACAGGACGGTGCCCAACCACGTGGCATACATCGTCCAACAATTCCTGGATAGCCACCATATGACACTTCTGCCTTGGCCTGTGCGTTCGCCAGATCTGTCCCCAATTGAACATGTCTGGTCCATGATCTCACAACGACTAGCACACCAGACACCAGCAGCTGCTACAACAGATTAACTCTGGCTACGTATCGAAATTGCATGGACTGACATTCTCCAAACACACATTCGATGTCTCATCCTCTCAACGTCAGACCAGGTAGCAGCAGTTATTACTGCTCATGGTGGCTACACAAGATACCGATTTCTTTGTATTACACAAGTCTAACCGAGTTGTATTTATAATCATTTAATCTTTGTAACATAAGCTATGTATTCACTAAATATGGCTTTGATATCTCTTGTCTTTTCTAGTGTTTCACTTTTAATGGCCAGCAGTGTATAATTTCAAGGATGATATTATGAAGGATATGGATACTGTGATCTTTTATGTATATTCTTGATGTAAGAATGGGCCTACAATATGCAGTCACTGATGCTGCTGACACACATTGGTCAAACACTGCATCTGATGATGGATGTTTGTCCATTGCTCAATAATGCTATTGTTATTGAGCACATTGTCAAGGTAAACATCACTTTGTCAGTCCACAGTTATGTTGGAGTTGAATGATGATCATCTTTCATCATATTCAGCAAAAAGTCCCACCAATCGACACTGGATATCATCCTTGATGTGCAGGTTTGCTATCAAAAATATTGGTATAGTTAGAGAAAATTTTAGTGTAGGCTGCTTGAACTTCTTACATGAGTAATGACAATGTGCACCAAATGCATGTACACTTGCAGTGGGGATGGGATAAAAATTGAACATCTGTGTTTAACAGCATGATAAACATATATGCATGGCTTATATGCTATGCATCCTATTTTATGTACATTAATGTTGCATCACCCATTTGTGTTGTGGAAAGTCTTTTTAACCGAATTTAGCTGAACAGTTTTATTCCAATGGAATAATATCCATTTTCAGTGGATTGCCACAAGTTCTATCAGTTGTGTGAGGGGCATTCAAAAAGTTCTTGACATGCATCTGCAGAACAAAACAACATCACACTTACCTCAACAAAACTTTTACTGTCCTTCAAAGTACTCCCCTCTAGCATCTATGCAAAGTTCCAGATATCTATGCCAATTCTGGAATGCTTGTGGGACTCCTGTTGGGGAATACTCCACAATCCTGAATGAATGTATTGTGCAAGGTCTTGCACCCTTGAAAAAGGCTTCCCAGCAAACATTTTTTTAATTTTTGGAAACAACCAAAAATCACATGGTGCACAAGATTGGGTGAATATGCAGATGGGATAGCATGTTTGATTGTTTCCTGCTCCAGATAGGCCATAACTTTGGATTTTGTGAGCACTCACATTGTCATGAAGAGGGAGAACTCTTGACACACCTGTTATTGGATTATGCTTCTTCATATCCTTAACCATTTTGGAAAAAACAATGTTGGTGTAGTATTGGCATTTATAGTGACTTTTTCAGATAAGGTGTCCACGGCTACCACTCCTTGGGAATTGAAATAATTGTGAGAATCCTCTTCCTTGAGCAAAAGTCTTGTTGGAGGATTTGGGGACGTAGTTCATCTTCTGCAATCCAAACATAGTTGTAAATATTGCTAGGAGTTGTATAGTAATAAAACTACATCTCTATGCCAATTCTGGCATATGAATTCTAGGTTAGAACCTAGAAACCCCAATGTTAGAACCTGTGACAATGTCTGCTAACCATTTGGGGTTCTAGGTTCTAACATTGGGGTTTCTAGGTTCTAACCTAGAATTCATTTGGGGTTATAACCACTAGGTTCAAACATTGCCAACATCTCCTGGCACAAGTCAAACTAGCTCTTTTTTGCTGTTCTGTCAGTTTGTATGGTACCTATTTGGACAGATCTTTCAGAACTTTAAATGTGATAAATAATTGTTTCCACACTGCCATTCGATTCACTGACATCTCAACTTATTACCTTCGAGCAGCGATGGTTTTCTTGTTCACTGCCTCCTTCAGTCTTAGTGCACAATGGAAGTCTTCGAAGCTCTGCTGTCCTCCTCTGAATTTGTGGATCCATCCTGCAACAGTGCCATATGAACAGATGTATTCCCATATACTTGTGATAAATTGGCATGAATTTTTTTCATGTTGTCCCCAAGCTGCATCCTTGTGGAAACGTAAAATCTTTCTCCATCTTTATTAGATTCCATTAGCAACAATGCACAGATTTCGCAGACCAAGATTTATGCACTGCCAGTGAAGAGAGAAATGATACAGCCTTTGTTTTTAATGCATAATAACAAGTTTAGATGAGCTTTCAAATTAGTCATAGCTCATTAACTTTGGAGGAACAAGTGCAAATCTACAGATACGTAGCAAGAACCTTTTTGAACACCCTCTGTGATGTTGTTGCCCACAAACATTTTAAAATTTTGAGTAAAATAGTCTAGTTAAATGAATTTATTATAGTTCCCCTTTAGAATATTTATGCTATGAGATTAAAGAACACGAGTATTTTTTATTGTGGTGGATGAAAGAAAGCACTGATATTGAAGGAAAAGGGGACATACTTCCTTTTGGAATTTTAATAAGAACTTATGTAAAAAGAATAGTAAGTATATGTACTACACATATTTAGCAAGAGTATTTTCTTAAAACACCACTAGAATAGAGGAAAACTGTGTATTGCATTATATGCTGAAAATTTTCTGAAGGAAAAAGAAACATCTGAACATCATTCTTTATTCCCCCCCCACTCCCCAGCAAGTTAAATTATATTTGCACCTCTTCATTCTATTTGAAGTCAATTCTGATCCTCTTCATTCTATTAGAAGTCAATTCTGGCCCACTTCATTAAATTGGGAATTGATTCTGGCTTTTATCCTCCTTTGAGTTTTTCACACCTGTTCAACTTTTAATTTATTTTTCTACCCTATTGTAGGTTTTAAATTAGAGTTGACAGTTTTTCAGATGTTCCACTAGAGGTGCTACAATAATACATGACCTACTGATTACTATGGATATCCTACATGCATCATTATTATTTCAGTAGAATTTAAGCATTCATGAGATATTTCCCAGGTTATGGACTTTCCTCACTGCTCTTTATATGTGGCTAATTTTCAAAGAAATATTTTTGTAGTTAACAATTTTAGTAATGTAAGCATTATTATCTCTTTAAATGGGAACTTAAAATTGGAATTAAATAGAATTTTTTTCTCGATCTCATAGATTTTTGTTTTACAGAGGTTTCACTGTTTATGAAATGCAAAAATGTCTGCAATTCAAGTGAAACTAAAACCACATACCAACTGGTTGCAGATCAGTAGCTCTTGAGCTGCTGAATGAATTTTTTATGATTGTCTTTTGTAGAGTTACATTATGCAGTTCACAATGGGATGGGGATGGCTCAGTCAGTAGCGTGCCAGGCTTGTAATCTGTAGTTCCAAGGTTCGAGTCCTAGCTGGGTCAGCGTTGAGATTTATCTCTGCAAAATTCCACGCCCTGCCCGCAATCAGTAGGGGACACCGATGGGCTTGGAAAGGCTGCTGTCCATCACATGGGACGTTAAGCTGTGGCCCTGTGTGTGGGAGAGCCATACCCTTGAAAAAGGGTTGAAAAAGGCCTTGAAAATGATTTCATTGGGCCTTGAAAAAAAAGGCCTTGAAAATGATTCAAAGGATGAAAAAGGCATTGAAAATGAAAAAGGCCTTGAAAATGAAAACGATTTCAAGACCTTTTTCAAGGCCTTGAAATACCCTTTAAAATACCTTGAAAAACCCTTGAAAAAAAACTTAGAAATACCCTTGAAAAAGGTGTTAAAGAACACACTGGATGGCCTTGACGGGAGGCTACCATCTGTCTTCCAACAGCTGTTTCAGTAGGTCACCTCCCCCAACCTTCTCTGAGCCTTCAGGGTTCATGTCAGCTGGCCTTTTTAGCCCATGGTATGCAAAAAAGTGCTGCTCAGAAGTAAAACAACCCAAACAACTGATGCAGTTCACTTTATTTAGATAATAGTTGATACCATTTTAGTCTATATTATTGACTATATTATTGGGAAAACATTTCCCAAACTTTCTTTTTGTAGACTACATTTATTTGCTAGCTCAACATCCAGAGCAGCTAGTGCATAATAAGTAGTAGTTCAGAATAGTAATTTAGCATTCCAGTAAAGAAAATGTCATCTGATTCATAAAATGTTTTGCTTAATAATATTTTATCAGGCAAATTTATAATTCCAGATTAGTGTGTGAAAAATTGTTCAGTTATTTAAAAATGTGTTTTTATTCATTTTTTTTTCTCTCCTGTGTTGAATTTTAGGTAAAACCATTAGGAGTTATTTGGGGTAAATTTGAACAGTACAGTGAGAAAAATACCATTATGTTTGATGATATAAGGAGAAACTTCTTGATGAACCCTCAAAATGGATTAAAGGTTTGTGTCTTACCATTGAAAAGATTTGTTGTCTTATGTGGTTAGCATGCTTGACTACTGATCTACGGGACCTGGGTTCGAGCCCCGGGTTAAGGCATGGATGTATGTGTCGTTTTTCTGCTGAGGTCCTGCCATCCTCTCAGACCTTCTACTATGGCATATAAACTGGCAGGCTCCTGTCAAACCTCTGTGGCAAGCAGCTGCTTGAGGGGGTATTTTTTTTATATTAACTAACATAAAGTTGCTATGGTCTGAGATTTGTGTAATTATCATTAGTACATATTACATTCTTCAGCTCATATCTGCAGTATCCAGGTTCAAGTTCTGCCTGAGCCAGTGTTAAGATTTATCTCTGTAAAATTTCATGCCCCTCTCTGCCCTCAATCAGTTCAGGACATTGGTGGGCTTGGAAAGGATGATGTCCATCACATGGGACATTCTGTCTGTCAGATGGGATGTTAAGGGTGAGCCATACCCTTTGCACTTTAAAGAACATGCTGGGTGGCCTTGTTGGGAGGCTACCATGTCTCTTAACAGCTGTCCAGTGGGTTCACTTAACACAAGCCCTCGGGGTCCTTGCAACCTGGCCATTTAGCCCATTGTGTGCAAAAATGTGCTGTTCAGAGGTAAAACAACCCAATTCATATCGTTCATTGTCAGCATGTAATTTTTTCATGGTCGAGTGGTTAGCGCGCTTGGCTACTGATCTAAGGGACCTGGGTTCGAGCCCCGGGTAAGGCATGGCTGTTTGTGTCGTTTTTCTGCTGAGGTCCTGCCATCCTCTCAGACCTTCTACTATGGCATATAAACTGACAGGCTCCTGTCAGACCTCTGTGGCAAGCAGCTGCTTGAGGGGGTATTTATTTATTTATATTTATTAATTTACAGCAAATCTTCAAAGTTTCACATGTTCTTAATACTGTTACTTTTAAAACGTTAGCTAATGCAATGATCGAATCAGCAACAAAATTGCCATTTTTAGTAAAATAGCATGGAGGGTAAATCCATGTCAGTCTATTTAAATGTTAAATTTCAGCAGTGTCCTTACAATATTTTAAGAGCCATAGAAGCTGAAATATATAATAGTAATGTTGCTTCTTTTTAAAATGTTTCCTTAAAATTAACAAAATTTGAAACATTATTAGATGAATGTCTATAATTGAGCTTTTTTATAGTATGCTATTTTGATGAAACAGTTATTATGCTGAACTTTTAAGATAAACTCTTGAATAGCAAATTTTGCTGTTAAATGTTCTAACTTCCATAACTCTAAATATTAAATATTGCTAAAATTTGGGATTTTGATAGATCTTATTTAGAATATTTATCTTCAGTACTATTTTGCCACAAAAATTTAATTTTTGAAGTTATGGAATTGGGAAATTTGTATTTCCTCTGCCTTAATATAAAAGTTCTGTATTTTCTGGGAATTATATGATTGGCAGAAATCTGTTTAAACATTTTCACATAATTTTATATGTATTACAGTGCATTAACTATTGCAATATTAATCATTCTGCTCATTTATGCAATTTGGCTTGCAGAAAATGTTTAAAGAAAAAGCACACTATTAATCATTGGATTTGTGTTAATTTCAGATAAGACCTTTTAGAGATGCTCATCTTAATAGGGATAAAGACAGGGAGCTTCTTAAGTTGTCTAAATACTTGAAAGATATTGCACTCTTACAAGATTTCTCTCTCTTAAACCACAAAAAATGGGAAAGGTAATCTATGTTGATAATTTGTAATAGTTATTGTGTTAATTCATAGTGTTTTTATCTTTATATTGAATATATTGTATGAATGTATTTATGTGAATTTCCTTTTTTCAAATTATTTTTGCCAATATCTGAATGAAGAAGTATTATTGCTAAGTGTTTTTTAGGTTTAAATATTTTTTTTAGATTAATCTTGTATTTCGTAATTATTAGTTTATTCTAAATTTTAATGTTTTATATTTGGAACTAAAAGATGTATTACTCTCTTATTTAGTACCATTTTTTCTTACATTTTAACATTTTCTGTTTATTCTCATAGATACTGAAAAAATAGTAAATTAATTAATTTTGATATGACTAGGTTTTCTGTGAAAATGCAATCAATATATGATCCATTTTAATTTAAAATTCTGACAATATCATGAATCAATGTAACTTAAATTCCTTTAGGCTTATTTGGAAGTGGCAACAATTGCAGTTAAAACGCATGTAGGTTATTCATACAGTTTTATAGTATCTGATGCAAAATTTAGATGAACATTTCAAATCTAGATACCATAAATGGCTCTTTGTAGTGTATAGTTTCCTTTCAGATTCTTGGTCCATCTGACAACTGCATCATATGCCAAGGCCTTGTTTTGCATCAGTATGCAAACTGAAACAAAACAATAATAAGTCCTACAAGAAATAACTAAGATACTTGTAGGTGCTGGTACTACAATGTTCCCTATTTAAACGTAACAAATTCAAGTTCTACACCATACAATTGAATATTTAGGCAATAATAATAATCAGTATTAGGGGAAAATATTATTGAATAGAACTGAAAATATATAATTGTGAATATTTATAATGTGAAAGGTATATGAAAAATTAGTTTAAAATTATATTAAAAAAGTTTATAATAGTAAATATTTACATATATGGCGAGAAGTTGATGTTCATGGAGAGTTTAGGTGATTACATGGATGAAAGCCGCAGTGGCTTAGCTACCAAATTGACAATTTATTGGGGTGGGTGCTTTTAGAGCTAAAAATTATTGTTGAGTTGGATAAGTATAGATGAAATATGATTCATACTTTCCAAATCTCGCAAAAGCTCTACAATGGTGGAAAAAGTTGAAAAATTGCAAACTTTTAAACAAATATTGCAATTAATGTACTAAGAGTAGAAATCTTAAATTTTTATCATAGAATGTGAAGGTTTGCATTTGCAACGGTAAGTTGCCCTCTTACACCCATGGTACTTGCAACTTTTTTTAAAAGAAATAATTAAAAAATTCTTTTTTAGTTGAATTGATATTAATGAAATATTATCATTTGCATTTTTAAATCCTTTGTGGTTTTAATTTACATTGTTAGAGGACTTGTTAGAGAGACCTTGTAAATATGCAAAAGACCAAACTTTTAGCAAATATTGCAAACGATCTATTTATGATAGAAATTTGAAATTTTGGTGGTATAGTGTCAAGAGATGTTCCACTGACAGCAAAATATTCTTCAGAAAAAATAAGTCCCTTTTTTCCAGGGGTTGTGAGAAAAACAACTTTTTAAATTTAAAGACTAAACAAATACTTTTAATGTTGCTACTATTTTTATTTTACTACTATTTCCATTTTTGCATTCATCCATTAGTTCGAATTAAAACTTTTAAAGAGTGAAGGTAGGTAAGCGAAAAACTTCATTCTCTTTGAAAATGAGATTCCCATATTTGCTAGATACAATACATGTTCTAGTTTAATTTATACAATAATCACCAATATATGTCAGATATTAGTAAATTGCTGATAACAATGAAGATAGTATAACAGATAAGTTTATGGATAACAGAAATGGTTAAGTAGTAGATGAGTGTTTGTGGGTACACAGAATTTTTTCCATCTAGTAGAAGCAGTTTTACTAATTTCTAGATATGAGATATTTGATTTTATTGATTTTTGAGATATGTTCACATACTTCAAAAAGGAAAGTTAGGTAGTACAGTGGACCTTCGTTATAGCGCTGCTCGCTATACCGCACACTCGGTTATAGCGCGGGTGATGTTCGCGATAAGTTCAAACATGTTTATACAGGTCCGTGCGGCGTTAGTGAGTATTGCATTTTATTGTTACTGCGTATTGAGTAATTGTGTATCTATTGAGTTCCTGCATGTATTTTGAATAGTGTTTAATTATTGTATGCATGATGAGTAAAAGAAAAGCTTACAGTGTGAAATTTATTGTGTCGCCACCGCGCCGCTCGGTATAACGCGGGTGTTGTTTCCCGCCCGACATGCACGTTATATCAGGGGTCCACTGTATTAATTTAATCTCTTTTCATTTTGCACTTCTCATTAAATATCAGCAATTTCTAATAATAATTTTTTTAGAGCATTCATTCTTTTCCATTATAGATACAAGATATCAAAGTCATCTAGTCCCCATCACCATGGAGGAGGAAGACACGAACATAATACATAACACTGAGGTGTTAGGCAGTCTCTTGTTAAACTGCTGCCCTCCTGAATGTGATATTTTATCCTATATATATGAGAGGAAGCACAATATTCCATTCTGTGTAACATAGCTCTATTCATTGTACAGGTAAAATACTCATAGCAGCAGAGTATCGGATGGTTAATAGTTGCATCGCATATTTAAAAATGAGATTATGGTTATGTTTTGACATGTTTATTTTTGGGCATATCGAAGAGCATCTGATTTTTTTTATGGTGCCAAATATCATTGCCAGTCAAGTACACTGTGCAAATATATATTAATTGACATCACTTATAAATTTAAGCTAAATGGATATTGAGCATGATTTATTTTTGCACTTTTGAATTGTTGCTTGTAAAAGCTTGTTTATACTAAATGTAGTTGGCTTTGCTGTATAGCTGAAGATTTTTGCTTGCAGAGGTAGAGTGTTATGTTACTTTAATTTTAGAATTTCATAAGTATGTGATTTATAGTGAAAACAAGATGTTTTATTGTTATAAACTTAATTGTTATCATTATGCACACAGAAAAAAGGAACTGATGCATTTCAAAAGTATATTAAGTGTTTTTAAAACAAATACCTTATTATGAATGTGTCTATTTAAAGTTAGCATAGTGTAGTAGGGAGATAGTTGACTGTACATCTGATCTGCATTGTCTCATCAACAAAGTTAGTGTAATTATGCAGAGTATTACATCACTTTTGAAAATGTTTTTAGTTAGAAATTAAAATTTGTTGACAAAATTAAAAATGTGAGTACATGCAAATACATTGAAATCAAAAGGTAATTTTTAAAGTGCAGTATTGGTAGTAAAACATTTTCTTGAAATAAGTATTGGCTATTTATTTCGGTAAGAAAATTATCATTTTCTTGAAATAAGTATTGGCTATTATTTCGGTAAGAAAATTATGTGCTGGATATTAATATTAAGTGGTACACAAAGGCATTCTAATGTTAATTTCAAATGTTTTACTTCAGTATCCATTTTATTTCAGTAATTAATATTGTTTCAGTTGTGAATGGGAAAGATGGCCAATGGATCAGTCAGTTGTACCTGAAATATTGGTAACGACAAAAGTTTTCTCACACGAGTATTCCATAATGACCCTTGTATGTTTTTAGGAAATTGGAATGCATTTTGATATTGGGCATACGTATGGCTCTTTTTGGTAAAAGCTGGCCATCACTGGATGTAAATAATCTTTATTTTCCATATTAACTACAGTTCATAATAATTGATTAAATCTGCATTTATTTGTGATCGTCATAGCATAGTTCAAATTTGTTTTGAATGAAAGCCAAAATAATAATATAATAAAATACAGACCACAAATAAGCTAATTTGTGGTTAATATTACTTAGAATAAATGTATGGAATTTCAGTGAAGGTTAGCTGAAAAAGTCTTATTTCATTAATCACAGTGATTTTTTTTTTTTATGTTCTGAAGCAGGTAACAGTCGCGTATAAAGCTACTAGGTAAAAATTAATTACAATTTTGAAGCAACCCCCCCCCCCCCAAAAAAAAAAAAAAAAATGCATATTTTTCTTGCTGATGTGTGTTGGTTTGCAACTGTTTTGAAAATTTTTTAAAGTACACTTATCATCCTTGGGGAAAATTATTAATTATTTGATGGGAAAAACTGCCTAGTAATTGGAGAGGGTGAGAGGATATTTTCTTTGAAATTTGCATTATTCCCTCAGCATTGATCATCTGATTATGTTTTCTGTTAGGCATTCATTTACATATTTCTGTGTGTCATTCCAGTATTTTTCTTTTACAGTTGGGGAGGGGGTGGCTCAGTCGGTAGCGCGCCAGGCTCGTAATCTGTAGTTCCCAGGTTCGAGTCCCAGCTGGGTCAGCGTTGAGATTTATCTCCGCAAAATTCCCCGTCCTGCCCACGGTCAGTAGGGGACACCGATGGGCTTGGAAAGGCCGTCATCCGTCGGATGGGACGTTAAGCCGTGGCCCCGTGTGCGGGAGAGCCATACCCTGTGCATGTTAAAGAACATGCTGGATGGCCTTGACGGGAGGCTACCATCTGTTTCCCAACAGCTGTTCCAGTGGGTCCCCTCCCCCAACCTTCTCTGAGCCTTCGGGGTCCATGTGACCTGGCCATTTAGCCCTTGGTGTGCAAAAAAGTGCCGCTCAGAGGTAAAACAACCCAACCCAACTCTTTTACAGTTGTTACATCTCTTTCTCCCTGAATTGGAAATAATACAAAAATGTACATCTTTAAATAAAATATGCTTTAAAATTATTTATGCAGCTTTATCGAGTTTTAAAGGGAATTTGTGTCTTTTGGCTAGTCTTTTTATCCCCGAGTAATCAAGTTTATATTAAGCCATTGTAATAAAAGTGTATTTAATAATAGGATTATTTATTTCTCCCTTGTGAACTCGCCAACATTGGCATTGAATAATGTAAATATAAAGCTCACTGGGCTGTTTATTGTTTATAAGACAGTTTTTTTTAGCTCACTGTCATTTTTTTTTAGTTTGGCATTAATGTGGATTCCCAGGCACGCCTGGCAGTTTATTGTGCCTGCAATTTGGGCCTTGTCCAGTTTGATACATATATGGATGGAAAAATTATCAGTGGGTTTAGATTCAACATTTTTTTTTAACAAATTCTGTTTTCGAAGTATTTTTCAATTAATTTATACACAACACTTTCTTTGATAGATTTTCAAATAGTTAAAATTTGTAGAGAATTCTGAACAATGAATTACCTCAGCCAAATATGTTTACCTGAGTACTGTGCTCTGTTTGTTGAAGGATTTGCTTTTTAATCTTGAATGTAGTAAACAGCAGACAGAAATAGTTTATATTTTATGAAATGTGTAGCACTGCTGTACATTCTTGTTACTTAATTAAGGAATTCAATGATTTAACGAAGCAATATTAATTAAGCAGTTATGAATTTAGAAAGTGGATTAATAAAAAGTATTGGACCCTTTTGTAGAGAAATAGCAAAATACTGAGCAATGAATACTGAGTACCTACTGTGCTCTTAATTCAAGATTTGAACTAAGGATCATTGTATTTGCGACTTTGACTGTGCCATTTTTTCCATTTTTCTATCCCACTTGTAGCTTACACTTACAATTTTTAATTTTTATTACAAATTAATAATTAAATTATTAACAGGTATAGCTAATACTGTTGTATCTATGGTATGAGAAAGGTTTGGACATGAGTGTGGCAGTGCCATAGAATGGGCTGTTTGTGGTTGCTTATTGCAGAAGTACAGATCAAAGAGGCAAATAACAGTTAATTTCCCTAATTGTCGTCAACTATATGGCCACTTAGCATGAAGTCTACTGCCCAGCAACAAATTTGGTCCTTTTCCATAGCAGCCATCACACTTTGCTGGGTTTTTCTCTTGATGGTCAAGTCAGCGTTGAGATTTATTTCCGCAAAATTCCCTGCCCTGCCCACGGTCAGTAGGGGACACCGATGGGCTTGGAAAGGCCGCCGTCCATCGGATGGGACGTTAAGCCGTGGCCCCGTGTGCGGGAGAGCCATACCCTGTGCACGTTAAAGAACATGCTGGATGGCCTTGATGGGAGGCTACCATCTGTCTCCCAACAGCCGTTCCAGTGGGTCCCCTCCCCCAACCTTCTCTGAGCCTTCGGAGTCCATGTGACCTGGCCATTTAGCCCATGGTGTGCAAAAAAGTGCCGCTCAGAGGTAAAACAACCCAACCCAACTCTTGATGGTCAAACAATATCTGTTGATCATAAGCATCAGGAATCAGCAGATGATGAAAAACTCTTTAACCAATAGCATTTCTTTTCATATTTCAATTAAATGTCATTTATCAGAATGAAACCATTTCATTTCCAAGTTTGTTTTCCCTGAAATAGTCGCACAAAAATTACTTTATTTGAAATTTCTTTGTGTTTCTTGAACAGTTCTAAAAAGCACTAAAAAGATTACGATGAAAATGAATTACACGCTAAATGGAATATCACGGATAGTTTCTCTTTTCATCACTAATCAAATTAGAATGAAAGTAATTAATTTAAAACCCGAATGATCTCTCTGTTCTCAACAGTCTGATGTCAAGTGCTGAGCAAATAACAGATAGTAAAATTGTACCTGATATGTTGACAATGAGTGTATTTATGCATCCTTACTCAAATGGATTCTCTAATGACATCAAAGACTGATTTTGAAATTCTAAAAGCATTCATTATTATTATCATTACAATATCAGTTGTAAATTGGTGCCAAATCATTAAAACAGGGGAAAACGTTTATATAACAGTATTCAGTGAGAATATATTCTGATAAAATCTCATTTTTTCTAACAATTTATTGTAAATAATGATTTTAACTGAAACTAAATTAAATTTCATGTTGGTGTTACAATAAGATGATAGTTTTGCCTAGTTTTTTTTAACTTGCGCTTTGAGCCATTAGCATTTATTGCAAAAGAAAGTTTGGTGCTTAGAATTTTTTAGTCATATATTAGAAGGATGTTGGATCAAAAGATAACAGTAATTTTCTCATATATTCTGAGATGTTAGTAATTACTTTTAGCTTATGTGTACAGTGAAATATTTCATGTTTCAAGCAGGGAACATTCTGTGCTTTTGTACTATTCCTTACAGAAATGAATTCCAATTGTCATGTAGTGAATATATTAATCATTGATTTTTTTTCAGTTTTTTTAAATCCAGCATTACTTCCAAATATCGATTTTTATTATAATTAGTAATATTTAGAAAGAGTGCTTCTGTTGTTTCTTGAGTTTCAGTGGAAATTGATTTACAGTGTGTTTGAAGGAGCAGATAAATTATATTCATTGTAATCAGTTTTTGCTGGGGCGGGGGTGGCTCAGTCGGTAGCACGGCAGACTCATAATCTGTAATTCCCAGGTTCGAGTCCCAGCTGCGTCAGCGTTGAGATTTATCTCTGCAAAATTCCCCGCCCTGCCCACGATCAGTAGGAGACACCGATGGGCTTGGAAAAGCCACCGTCCGTCGGATGGGACGTTAAGCCGTGGCCCCGTGTGCAGGAGACCATACCCTGTGCACATTAAAGAACACTCTGGATGGCCTTGACGGGAGGCTACCATCTGTCTCCAAACAGCTGCTCCAGTGGGTCCCCTCCCCCAACCTTCTCTGAGCCTTCGGGGTCCATGTGACCTGGCCATTTAGCCCATGGTGTGCAAAAAAGTGCCACTCAGAGGTAAAACAACCCAACCCAACTCAGTTTTTGCTAAAAATGTAATTTAGCCAGAATGTTGTGATGAACTGTAGTTTAAAAGTAGCATTAATTTCTGTTTATTTCTTATTTATATTATTTTCATAGTTTCATATATTTTTATGCATGAATTTTTTAAGAGTATTTTTTCTAAGCCTGCCTTTTGTCACGTCATAATAGAATATGATTATAATGAATTAAAAAGTGAGACAATGAAAAAGGAAACTATGTTATCCTTGTATGTAAAGCAGAATAAATTTCACATGTAAGGAGATTTCTGTCAGGCTTTCCAAATGTTAGGAGAATTGAGAAATTAACCTTTTTTTAACAGGTAGTTAAAATTTTAGTTAGTTGCGGCAATGGATTGGATATTCTTCATAAATGGAACTAACAAAGAAATGTGTTTTAATTAATAGATTCTGAAAAAAATTCATCGCCGCCACGGCGGGAATCGAACCCGCATCTCTCCAGATTCATGCCAGAGCGCGCTACCATTGCACCACGCGTCGGACAACGAATATTTTCAGAATATGACCTTTTAAGTTTTTTCTTCTTGAGACGTGACTGAGACAGCGCCATCTATACTCAAGGAGATGCAACGTTTTACAGTCGTTGCATTTGATTATCAGATGTTAATGAGAAGGTCGCTAACGCTACCGCATTCACTTTGGATTTCAATGTGTTTTAATTTTTAATTTAACCCAAGAAACTTTTAAATGCGCTATTCTGTAGAGACTGCAAAGATATGGCAACATAAAGCAGAAGTGAGAATAATCAACAAATATGGGGCAGAGGTGGCTCAGTCGGTAGCGCGCCAGGCTCGTAATCTGCAGTTTCGAGGTTCGAGTACCAGCTGAGTAAGTGTTGAGATTTATCTCAACACTGACTGACCGATGGGCTTGGAAAGGCTGCCATCCATTGGATGGGACGTTAAGCTGTGGCTCCGTGTGTGGAAGAACCATACCCTGTGCACGTTAAAGAACATGCTGGATGACCTTGACGGGAGGCTACCATCTGTCTCCCAACAGCTGTTCCAGTGGGTCCCCTCCCCAACCTTCTCTGAGCCTTTGGGCTCCTTGTGACCTGGCCATTTAGCCCATGGTGTGCAAAAAAGTGCCGCTCAGAGGTAAGACAACCCAACATTAAAGAACACTCTGGATGGCCTTGACGGGAGGCTACCATCTGTCTCCCAACAGCTGTTCCAGTGGGTCCCCTCCCCCAAACTTCTCTGAACCTTCGAAGTCCTTGTGACCTGGCCATATAGCCCATGGCGTGCAAAAAAGTGCCGCTGAGAGGTAAAACAACCCAACCCATCATTAATAGACTCGGTGGGTCTTATCAATATAAAGTATTAAAATGTAGGGGATTATTCTGTTGCATGGTCATTGCTTTACTGAAAAGGATTTTAATTTAAATTTAATTTGCCGAGGTTCTTTTGTTGAGTTTATTAACAAATATTTGAGGAAAAAAAGATGATTCAACTCTGAAAACGACTGAAAAAAGTTTTATTTTTGTTTCCCTGATGTTAGCAAATGTTTTATTATTCGCAGTTGAAATCCTAATGAGAGATCAGTGTTTACTACCATGACCATTTCAGATTCCCGAAACATCTGTGATAAAAGAAAATATTATTTGTGATATCCTTTGATCACTCCGCACTCTGCCATTATTTTGTGATACAGGCTCCTTTTACGTTTTGCCGATTTGCTGGTTTAGAATTTTATTACTGCTGCTTTTCTGAAATATTTTTTTCTCTCGATACCAGTCTCCTTATAATTGAGTTGTGATATATTTTGATTCTGGTTTAATAGTTTTTACTCAGGAAATGCACCCGTTAGAGGTGGGGTGGGGGTGGCTCAGTCGGTAGCGCGCCAGGCTCGTAATCTGTAGTTCCCAGGTTCGAGTCCCAGCTGGGTTAGCGTTGAGATTTATCTCCGCAAAATTCCCCGCCCTTCCCACGGTCAGTAGGGGACACCGATGGGCTTGGAAAGGCCGCCGTCCGTCGGATGGGACGTTAAGCCGTGGCCCCGTGTGTGGGAGAGCCATACCCTGTGCACGTTAAAGAACACGCAGGATGGCCTTGACGGGAGGCTACCATCTGTCTCCCAACAGCTGTTCCAGTGGGTCCCCTCCCCCAACCTTCTCTGAGCCTTCGGGGTCCATGTGACCTGGCCATTTAGCCCATGGTGTGCAAAAAAGTGCCGCTCAGAGGTAACACAACCCAACCCAACCACCCGTTAGATGAACATTTTAGTTAAAAGAAAATGGAAATTTTTTAAGAACATTGATAAGGATTTCATTATCACACTTTACTCTTACAAAGGCACTATTAGCTGAAGGATAGATCTAATGAAGATCAGTGTAAATCTTTTCAGTTTTGCAAATTTTTTTAATGATTGTAACTTTCAGTTCCGATAAATTACTGTTTATATATTAAAATCCCTTTATATGTATATCTATAAGTAGTGTAAGCCACAACTAAGTATGTTTAAGAAATGTCTATTGGGCAGAAATAATATAGAAACAATCACATTTGATGCATTGAATTATCTATTTTTAATATAAGCTCAAAATCCTAATCTGACTGGAACGTGAAGTTCTCAGCTTCCGGAGCAAACTGCATAGCAGGCAATAGTAATGATGATTTCACTTGGTGAATAATTATGCTAAACTTGAGAATGTCAGTTTTATTTCTTGTAGTGGTTAGCGCACTTGGCTACTGATCTGAGGGACCTGGGTTCGAGCCCCGGGTAAGGCATGGTTGTATGTGTCGTTTTTTCTGCTGAGGTCCTGCCATCCTCACAGACCTTCTACTATGGCATATAAACTGACAGGCTCCTGTCAGACCTCTGTGGCAAGCAGCTGCTTGAGGGGGTATTTAATTTTTTTATTTAATAGTGCCCAATAATGATTTAAAGTGGCATTGGCAGCTATCTCTCCGTGGGAGGCAACGTGTGTGTTTTTTTTGCCATCCATGAGATTCTTGCAGTAAGGTATAAAAATAGCTTTTACCGAAACTCTACTTCTGAAAATATATTTTTGGTGCTGTAAAATAATTCTCAATATACGAAGTGTTTTAGAAATTACTTTCAAAAATTAGTGGAGGAACACTATAATGCCTAATCCATATGCGAATATTATAAATGTTTCGAAAGCGGATTTTTTTTTATACTCCAGAGAAATTTTACGAAGTTTAATGTGAGCAGCAAGGATCACCACGTAAATATTCACGGTCTAATCCTACACTCCTGTGTGCAGGTTAAAGAACACGCTGGATGTCCTTGACAGGAGGCTTCCATCTGTCTCCTAACAGTTGTCAAGTGGATCTTTCCCAATCTTCTCCGAGTCTCATGGTCCTTGTGACCTGGTTAGTCATGGCTTTCGTTTTGCAAAAGAGCTGTCGCATGTACGAGTTAAAGAATATAGTGGATGGCCTTGACAGAAGACTTCCATCTGTTTTCTAAATCTCCGCCAAATTCCCCGCCCTGCCTACGGTCAGTAGGGGACACCGATGGGCTTGGAAAGGCCGCCGTCCGTCAGATGGGACGTTAAGCCGTGGCACCGTGTGCGGTAGAGCCATACCCTGTGCACGTTAAAGAACACGCTGGATGGCCTTGACGGGAGGCTACCATCTGTCTCCCAACAGCTGTTCCAGTGGGTCCCCTCCCCCAACCTTCTCTGAGCCTTCGGGGTCCATGTGACCTGGCCATTTAGCCCATGGTGTGCAAAAAAGTGCCACTCAGAGGTATAACAACCTAACCCAACCTGTGGTTGGCAGACCCCTGGGGGTCCACAGAAAATTCATTTTTGAGGTGGTTAAGCGATTAAAATATGGCAGACCTCCCCCCTCACACACAGGGGTCTGCCATATTTTTCAAATTAAAATAGGGGTCCTCCACTTTCAAAAGGTTGGGAACCACAGCTCTAAGGTATTTAAGTCTAAAGTGCAGAAATCTGATGGTCTGGCATCAAATTGTGCATCAATATGTAATGGTGTACACCATACCCGTGCAGGATTTACTACACACTAGATCTATGATATCAGGGCCATGTAGTCAATCTCTACCAGTGACAATAACATCAACAAAAACCTCTCGGAGAAATATCTTGACAGATATTCAGAACTTCCAAATGTTGATATGGACATACCTGAAGTGTGTTCATAACTTCAAATTGCTGAGCCGTTAATGTTATTGAAAATCCTGTATATATATTGTAGAACTGAAGGTTTTCTTCCATATGCATTCGAGCATGTTATGTAATTGTATTTTTATATTGTGGCGTTGGAAGTATTACAATATTTTATAGATTTCGATACGAACTTGTTGCATATTTCAAAATTGTAAGCATCTATAGGTGCACATTGTATTTTAGTTTGATTGCTATTCTTTGAAGTAGCAAAAATATAAAGTCAAGAATGATGCGTCTTAGTTATGAAATATTTTGTCTTTTAACTTCCGATATTTAGAAGTTTGTCTCATATTTGGAAAAATAATCTTATATTCGGGTAACTAGACAGGTAACCAAACAAGCTCATTATTTGTTCCTTTTTTGAAATTGCCATTTATTTATTATAAAAATATTTTATACATCTGGTTAGAAGTTGATTATTTGAGACAGGAAACTTTTAGAAGAGTTTGTGTTCTACCTAAATATTTAATGTAATAATTAAATATTTAACGTTTTGCCCAGAAAGTATTAAAGGCTTTTTTAGCTAATCTTTTGTGTGCTTCAATTTCTGTATTTTTTAGATTCAGAAAAATAAAACTTTAATTTCCATACTAATTTATGTATTGTGTTATTTACGTATATACGATAATATTTCGATCTGCATTAAAGCCTTGGGGCGAGGGTGGCTCAGTCGGTAGCGCGCCGGGCTCGTAATCTGTAGTTCCCAGGTTCGAGTCCCAGCTGGGTCAGCGTTGAGATTTATCTCCGCAAAATTCCCCGTCCTGCCCACGGTCAGTAGGGGACACCGATGGGCTTGGAAAGGCTGCCGTCCGTCGGATGGGACGTTAAGCCGTGGCCCGTGTGCGGGAGAGCCATACCTTGTGCACGTTAAAGAACACGCTGGATGGCCTTGACGGGAGGCTACCATCTGTCTCCCAACAGCTGTTCCAGTGGGTCCCCTCCCCAAACCTTCTCTGAGCCTTCGGGGTCCTTGTGGCCTGGCCATTTAGCCCATGGTGTGTAAAAAAGTGCCGCTCAGAGGTAAAACAACCCAACGCATTAAAGCCTTTAGTAATTGTTGAATCTTGGAATAATTTTGCTGATTAGGTATTAAAACTTGTTAATAAGTAGTTTTAGAGGTTTATTAAATATTACATTACGGTTAGATTTACCCGTCCCTAACTGAAACTCTAAATTTTATAGTAGACGACTATTGGTATCGGCAGGAATTTTTTTTGGGAGAGCAAAAAATATTGTTCATTGTTTCGAGATATGGGTATTTGGTGGTTTGACTTTGTAAGTAATGATGTTAGAAGAGTCGGCAACCTCCTTTATTAAGCAGCATTTTGTTTTTGCGTTGGTTTGGCCATGTTGCCCGTATGCATAGCTGCAGATTAGCAAACAGGATTATGAACAGTGTGCCTAAAGGCTTCAGAAAAAGACCTAGGAAGACGATGGGTAGACAATGTCAAACAGGGTCTTGCTACAATTGGCCTGTAGTGGCCAAATGCAGCAGCGGTAGCTCAGGACAGACATGTCTGGAGAGGAAATTTGCAGTCTGGTAGGACCTACTTAGCTCATGGCTGCATGAAGATTTTGTAGCCATTTATTAATGAGCGTAGTAGCGAATGTAGAAGTATTTAGGCCGAGGATTTAGTCGCTTGGCAACTGATCACGGGGAACTGGGTTAGACATGGATTGTCTTCCTGCTAAGGTCCTGCAATTCTTCCAGAACTACGGCGTATCAACTGACAGGTTTCTGTCAAACATCTGTGGCAAGCAGCTGCCTGAGGGAATATTCATTAACAAGCGCAATAGCAAATGCAACAACCATCAGTGTAATCAAACTAATGAAGCCCAAAATAAAAGGGGCGGGGGTGGCTCAGTCGGTAGCGCGCCAGGCTCGTAATCTGTAGTTCCCAGGTTCGAGTCCCAGCTGGGTCAGCGTTGAGATTTATCTCCGCAAAATTCCCCGCCCTGTCCACGGTCAGTAGAGGACACCGATGGTCTTGAGAAGGCCGCCGTCCGTTGGATGGGACGTTAAGCCGTGCCCCCGTGTGCGGGAGAGACATACCCTGTGCACGTTAAAGAACACGCTGGATGGCCTTGACGGGGGCTACCATCTGTCTCCCAACAGCTGTTCCAGTGGGTCCCCTCCCCCAACCTTCTCTGAGCCTTCGGGGTCCATGTGACCTGGCCATTTAGCCCATGGTGTGCAAAAATGTGCCGCTCAGAGGTAAAACAACAACCCAAAACAAAAGGAAATTATTGGAAAAAAAAATATGTTAATAAATGTTTCCGAGACAGAAACTTAAAAAAAGATAGAGATAATATTTCGTTAAGGAACAAATGACATTAATTTTTGTTACACATTTGTTCAACCTAAAATTTTCGGTCATTTTTTGCAGGGAGTAAAGTATTTTGGCTGAAATTTCCCAAAATTTAGCGTTTTTTCGCCATGTTACGACTATAGCTATTGGTTTAAACATGCGATTCTTAAGTAGATATATGCTTTTATTTTCTGTAAAAGTGATTTCGATATTTGTGAAAGCGATTTCTTTAGCTGTTATGCAATTAGCCGATTCACATTTTTTACTTATTATGATTGATTATCTTTCAAAGTGTGACATCTGTGTTGGAAAGAAATTTTTGTGTTTAGCGAATTTTAATTCTTTAGTAGTGGCATCGATTTCTTATTCAGACAACATGAGTTTGAACTCGAGTTTTTCTGCCCAAAATGTTAGGGCACAATTTATTCCAGTAAAAAAAAACCGTAAAAAAAAAAATACAAAGCATGCTGCTAAAGCTTTTTTTTTAATTCTTTATAGCCAGTGGTTCTCGACCAAATGTGTCGCGAAAATTATAAAATAATAATATATAATTAGTACTACAATATTTTTTGAAAATTTTTTATTATTTTGTTTTTTGTTGTTGAGTTTAATACTCGTTTTAGTTTAAACAATTTACATAAGTTATGAAAATAAAAGTTTTTACCATACGTGTGTCGTAGTAAATGGACTGTTTCAGAAGTGTATCGCAAAGAGAAAAAGGTTGAGAAACCTTTTTCTTTTGGCGATACACTTAGTTGCTATAGCTATTGCAAATTTTGAAATAAATATAATTGAAGGCAAAATTAAAATAACGATGTTGTTAGAGCTAAAAATACGAGAAATAATTCATGGAAACTGGTTGGTTGGTTGTTTTACCTCTGAGCGGCACTTTTTTGCACACCATGGGCTAAATGGCCAGGTCACATGGACCCCGAAGGCTCAGAGAAGGTTGGGGGAGGGAATCCATTGGGAACAGCTGTTGGGAGACAGACAGTAGCTTCTCGTCAAGGCCATCTGGCCTGTTCTTTAACGTGCACAGGGTATGGCTCTTCCACACGCGGGTCACGGTTTAACGTCCCATCCGACGGATGGCGGTCTTTCCAAGCCCATCGGTGTCCCCTCCTGACCGTGGGCAGGGCGGGGAATTTTGCGGAGATAAATCTCAATGCTGATCCAGCTGGGACTCGAACCTGGGAACTATAGGTTACGAGCCTGGCGCGCTACCGACTGAGCCACCCCCGCCCCTCATGGAAACTGAAAATAGAGTAAAATTACAAACGTTGAAGGTTCATTATTAACAAAAATAATCGAAACACAAGTACTTATTTAAGTTATTAAATACTAATTAAAAAATTGAATCATAAAAAGAAATTGCTTTTTTTTGCGATTATAACTGAAACCAAAGCAGGTCTGTTATTTCGAACCTGAACTCCTCTATATAGTACTGTGGAGAGTATATAATAAACGTCATTATTACAACACATTTTTCATTGTATAAGACATTCAGTGGAGAATGAAATCAGGCACGTCCCCAGGATCTAGTTTCAGCGGGGGAGGGGTGATGTCGGGGGAATAAGTTTAGTAGGGTTTTACAATTACTAAAATACTCTACTGGACAGGAAAGATTAAAAAGATCTTTTAGTGTAGGGCATATATAGGGCTGAAATAAAATTATACAAAGACTCCTTTGAGTTCCACCTGGCCGGCGTTAAGATTTTTCTCCGCAAAACTCCCAGAAAACCCTCGGTCAGTAAGGGACACTATACTGATGGGCTTGGAAAGGACATCTTCCATTGGGTTTCCTGGTTCGAGTCTCAGCTGGGTCAGCGTTGAGATTTATCCCCGCAAAATTCCCCGCCCTGCCCACGGTCAGTAGGGGACATTGATGGGCTTGGAAAGACTGCCGTCCGTCGGTTGGGATGTTAAGCTGTGTCCCCGTGTGCGGGAGAGAGCCATATCCTGTGCACGTTAAAGAGCATGCTGGATGGCCTTGACGGGAGGCTACCATCTGTCTCCCAACAGCTGTTTCAGTGGGTCTCCTCCTGCCTTCGGGGTCCTTGTGACCTGGCCATTTAGTGCATGGTGTGCAAAAAAGTGCCGCTCAGAGGTAAAACAACCCAACACATCTTCCGTTGGATGGGACGTTGTACGTGAGAGCCATACCCTCTGCATATTAACACGCTGGATCGCGTTGATGGGAGGCTACAATTTGTCTCCTGACAGCTGTCAAGTGTGTCTCCTCCCCCCAACCTTCTCTGGGTCCTTGTGACCTCACCATTTAGCCATTGTGTGCAAAAAAGTAACGTTCAGAGGTAAAACAATTCGCTTAAGACGACGGGATTTCTGGGAGGCGGAATCCGAACCCTCCTGGTTACATGAAATAGTTGTTATAAGACACCGAAACTGAAGATAATTAGAGTAAAAGAAATTTTGACATCTGCACTCATCGTGAGTAGTTTCCAAACTTTTTATAATGGTGCCCCTCAGCTTAGCAAAGATTTCATTGCGCCCCCTTCGGTATCATCGAAATATACATGGAAAGATTATGGCAAGTTATGTTAATTGCCGAGACGTGTCAGGCAGACGAAGCAACTGAAAATGCAGGTGACAATGTTGCTAACTGTCGAAAGTCAATAAAAAAAATAAAATACCCCCTCAGTAGGCTACTGTTTATGATATAGAAATCGTACAAGAGATGTAATGATTGAAGAGAACTTGTAATTGAATGGAGAGTTCTGCAAGGGTTATGTTTCTAAAAACAAAAACTTAACAATCGATATCCGAGATTTTGAAAATTATAATCAATTTTATCATAAAACTTTCTCAGAAAAATCCCAGGTTCCAGCCCCAATGTTCCAGTTTTTCTCTGCCACCCCCCCCCCCCCCCACCCCCCCACCTGCCCGCTGTGAGAAAGAGGCATGGAAAGGTTGGGTTGTTTTACCTCTGAGCGGCACTTTTTTGCACACCATGGGCTAAATGTCCAGGTCACATGGACCCCGAAGGTTCAGAGAAGGTTGGGGGAGGGGACCCACTGGAACAGCTGTTCGGAGACAGATGGTAGCCTCCCGTCAAGGCCATCCAGCGTGTTCTTTAACGTGCACAGGGTATGGCTCTCCCACACACTGGACCATGGCTTAAAGTCCCATCCGACAGACGGCGGCCTTTCCAAGCCCATCGGTGTCCCCTACTGACCGTGGGCAGGGCGGGGAATTTTGCGGAGATAAATCTCAACGCTGACCCAGCTGGGACTCGAACCTGGGAACTACAGATTACGAGCCTGGCGCGCTACCGACTGAGCCACCCCCGCCCCAATCCGTGAAGGAGAGCCATACCCTGTGCTCATTAGAGAAAACCTTTGACAGGCTTCCATTTGTCTCCTAATCGCCACCCATTTGATCTCTTTCCTCAACCTTCCCTGAGCCCTTGTGATCTGGCCATTTAACCTTTTGGGTGCAAGAAAAGCGTCCCTCAGAGGATTGGATTGTTTTACCTCTGAGCGGCACTTTTTTGCACACCATGGGCTAAATGGTCAGGTCACATGGACCCCGAAAGCTCGGAGAAGGTTGGGTGAGGGGACTTACTGGAACAGCTTGGGAGACAGATGGTAGCCTCCCGTCAAGGCCATCCAGCGTGTTCTTTAACGTGCACAGGGTATTGCTCTCCCGCACAATGGACAGGTCACAAGGACCCCGAAGACTCAGAGAAGGTTGGGGGAGGGGACCCACTGGAACAGCTGTTGGGAGACAGATGGTAGCCTCCCGTCAAGGCCATCCAGTGTGTTCTTTAATGTTGGATTGTTTTACCTCTGAGCGGCACTTTTTTGCACACCATGGGCTAAATGGCCAGGTCACATGGACCCCGAAGGCTCGGAGAATGTTGGGTGAGGGGACCTACTGGAACAGCTTGGGAGACAGATGGTAGCCTCCCGTCAAGGCCATCCAGTGTGTTCTTTAACGTGCACAAGGTATGGCTCTCCCGCACACGGTAAATATTCACGGTATAATCCTACACTCCTGTGTGCAGGGTATGGCTCTCCCGCACACGGTGCCACGGCTTAACGTCCCATCCGACGGACGGCGGCCTTTCCAAGCCCTTCGATGTCCCCTACTGACCGTGGGCAGGGCGCGGAATTTTGCGGATATAAATCTCAACGTTGACCCATCTGGGACTCGAACCTGGGAACTACAGATTACGAGCCTGGCGCGCTACCGATTGAGTCACCCCTGCAGACTCAATCGGTAGCAACCCTCAGAGGTAAAACAGCCAACCCAAATCTATTTTCGATTTTCAGAAAATATCTACACATGAAAACTTGAAAATGACCTGTTTACGATGATTATTTTTGATCACAAGTTGATTTTTTTGTTTTAATTTTAAATTTGCATTAATTTAAATTTATGAGGCGTTTCCATCTTTACTACTGTAATGAATGAAAACTGTAACTACTACTGTAATGACTGAACAGAATTTTATTATTTTGAAATGAAAAAGCAAAGAAAGATATTTGTATATAACAACACACAATTTAGATATATATAATGGTCTGTAAATGGTAGCTAAGTAGTCACTGGAAGGAGAGCTCTGCACCAATCCCCTGTGATGATGCATAGAACTGGCCAGGCCTAGCACCTAATGTCCGACCCCGCCTTCTCGTGGTGCGGACCGTTAGTAACTTTCAAAAGAGATATTCTCTTGTGGAAGTGAACGGAATGGGAGGGCTGCCAGATTAGTGTGGCCTACTGATCTGGACAACTATGGCTACTTTTCTTTTTTTTCCTACCCTGCTGAGGAGTGGTCAACCACACAGGGTGCTGACCATATATACCAATCTGAACGGAATTATGGCTCTGAGCTTGATTATGGATCCTGATTTTGCTGCACTGGTGGGCTTCTGTGGAGGGAAAATCTTCCGCTGTGTTTTCTATTTGTTTGTGGGTTGACAGCCCCAAGTGAATAAATTCACAGGATATGTTTATCAGCTGGTGGATAATCCTGAGCAGAAGTCATCGCAGGCACCTGAACTCTTTGCTTCTAATTGGCATCGTCAAATTCTACATTGGACGAAGTCTTCCAGTGTAGATGGCTTCAGCCTTTAGTGGTGGGGGAACGGGTCTTTGCCCCATGTCTGCGATTAGGGGGCTGTTTGATATTGTCGGCATTCCCTCTCTCAATAAACATAGTTTCTTTAAACATCCCACTAACCATTTCCTCTCCATAGGTAGTTGGAATGTGAGGACTCTGCACAGAGCTTTTTCTCTTGATGTCATCACACAAGAATTCCACAGTTATAATTTAAATATTCACGGCTTGCAAGAGACCGATGGACAGATAAAGGTCAGATTCTTAAAAATAATCTTAAATTTCTCTTTTCAGGGTGGGACGACAATAAGCATCATCAAGGCGTGGGTCTGCTTCTCAGCAGACACGCTAGTGATGCTATTCTAGGATATGAGTGCATTAATGAAAGATTTCTTACAGCAAAATTTCAGACAAGCGTTAAAGACTTGAATGTTATCTGCTGTTATGCCCCCACTGAGGATGCCGATGAGGATGAGAAGGATAGGTTTTAGGGACAACTTCATGATATTTTGAATTCTGTCAAGAAGGAGATATCACCCTTGTTCTAGGTGACTTCAATGCCAAAGTTGGTACTGACTCTGACATTTGGGGAGGGGTGATAGGCCCTTTTGGTATTGGTAACTGCAATGGCAATGGGCAACATCTCCTGCAGGTAAGTAAACTCAATGGTTTCAGAATAACTAACACATATTACAAACACCGCGACATACATAAATACACATGGGTTTCACCTGATGGGCTGCATAAGAATACGATTGATTATATATTAATTAACAGCAAATGGGCTAGTTCTGTTAGGAATACCAGGGCATATAGGGGAGCTGAAATTGGATCTGACCATTACCTTGTTAAAAGTGTGTTGCAACTTAAACTTAAAAAGTGTTGTGCTAGGGTTAAAAAATTTACTTTTAATACTGAAGCTCTGAAAGATCCAGTTATAGCCAAAGCTTACCATGATAGGTTACTTAGTCATTATGACAGTCATGGTTTGCTTACTACTGAAGTTGACGAAGAATGGGATCGTTTTAAACAGGCTTTTTTGGACACTAACAGTACTCTTTTAGAAAAAAGGAGCAGAAGAGACAAAATTATCTGAGTGATAAGGCACTTGAGCTTATTTCGGAAAGAAAGAACTGCAGGAATTCCCTTAATCAATAAACTACTAGTCCTAATAGAAAGCATTACAGAGACCTTAATAAACTTGTAAAGGATCAGTTAGCTGCTGATAAGAATCTTTGGCTTGATGGTTTGGCTGACAAAGCCGAGGAAGCAGTTAGACAGCACAACAGCAGAGCGCTGTACCAGATAGTTAATGTTTTGTGTGGTAGAAAACGGACAGGTATACAGGGATTGAAGGATAAACAAGGTAAGGTTATAGAAGGTGAGGATTCTGTCATGGCTAGGTGGGCTGAGCATTTCAGCAATGTTCGAAACAACGTGGGTGTTGCAAATTGGAGAACCATTGCAAACAATGGTACTCCCATTGTTTACAATGATGGTAGATGCATTGGTGGCTTTAATTTTGGCCCTATAACACATTCTAAAGTTATTTTGGCTATTTCTAAACTTAAACTTCATAAATCCCCAGGGGTAGATGAAATTACTACGGAAATGTTTAGAGCTGGGAATGTTTCGGTTACCACTTGGATGACTGAAATTTTGAATATCTTTTATGATAAAGGTATGGTTCCTAAGGATTTTACTAGAGCTATTATTATCCCTATTTTCAAAAAAGGTGATCGCAGTTCTTGTGATAACTATAGGGGTATCAGCCTCTTCTCTGTTCCAGGTAAAGTTCTTTTCATGATTGTGCTTAATAGAATTAAAAATCTGGTTGACAGTCAATTGCGTGATGAGCAATGTGGATTCAGAAGTGGTAGGGGATGTGTGGATCAGATATTTTCACTTAGGCAGATTCTTGAGAAATGTTTAGAGTTTCAGAAACCTTTGGTTGCTAGCTTTGTTGATTTCAAAAAGGCTTTCGACTCTGTTGATCGTCATAATTTGTGGTTGATTGTGAGATCATATGGTATACCAGACAAGTTGGTTAACATAATGAAAGCTCTCTATAATAACACTGAGTCGTGTGTGAGAGTTGGTAAGGCTTGTAGCAATTGGTTTAGCATTACTTCTGGTGTTCGGCAAGGGTGCATTTTGTCTCCTTTTCTCTTTAGTTTGGTTATTGATTATGTTATGCGAAATTCACTTCAAGGGAAAGATTTTGGCCTTAAATGGACTGGAGATACGAAAATTTCCGATTTGGATTATGTTGATGATTTAGGCCTTTTGGCAAATGATGTTGATGAGATGAACTCTTTCATTCGAGCTGTTGATGAGACTGGTACTAGAGTAGGTTTGGTTATAAACAGAGAGAAAACTAAAGTAATGAAAATTGGTCAGGCAAGCTGCGATTCAGTTAATCTGAATGGTTGCAGTCTTGAGCAGGTGTCACAGTTTAATTATCTCTGAGCTATGTAACAGAAAATGGTGACGTGCGGCATGAGATTAACAGATGAATAGGGATTGCTGCCGGGACTTTTAAGAATCTATGGAGAGTGTGGAGAAATAGGCGTATACACCTAAAGACTAAAATTAGACAGTATAATAGTTTGGTTCTTTCTAGGGTTAGTTATGGTAGTGAAACGTGGACGCTGTGTAAACAAGGTAAGAGGAAACTAGATGCTTTTGATTCCAGATGCTTACGCAGTATCTTGGGCATTAGGTTGTTCAACTTTGTAACTAATGATGAGGTTAGGCAAAGGAGTCTGCAACCTCCTTTAAGCAGCATATTGTGCAGAGAGAGACTCCGTTGGTTTGGCCATGTTGCCCGTATGGATAATTATAGATTGGCGAATAGGGTTATGAACAGTGTGCCTAAAGGCCTCAGAAAGAAGGGGAGACCTAGGATGCGGTGGGTAGACCATGTCAAACAGGATCTTGTTAGAATTGGTGTGCAGTGGCCAGATGCAGTAGAAGTAGCTCAGGATAGACTTGCTTGGAGAACTAAATTGCACGGTCTGGTTGGACCTCCGTAGCCCATGGCTGCTTGAGGATGATGATGACGAATTTAAGAAACATAAAAGCTCCATTTGCAATAGTTGTGGATCTCAGACTTTGAAGATTGAGAAGTGAAAATCATTTTGCAAAAGTTTGCTTTTCACTTAAAAGCAGTTTTTTTCAAAGTCATAATTCAGCCACCCTTTATTATCAACCACTTTCGTTTTCAGTAGTATTCTTGTACCTTGATGTAACACTAGTTTCTACACTACCCTATCAAAATATTATGAATTTCCTTGTTATATCAATGATAATTTCTACAATATGCATTCAATATAAAAATGTCACGAAAGGTAAATTAAAGATCATATTCAAATCTCGATTTTCAACAATTTTCGTTGAATATTTAAAGATTATGGAAGCTGGAATATTTCAGAACAGGTGTAATAAGAATTAACCTAAGAAATTAATTGAGACTTAAATTATAAGTATTGTTTCAAACCGTTTAATAAAATATACATTTTGGAGGCGTGCATGATGATTATTTCAGTATTAGACAATTGTGAATGATTTTACGAAAAAAATACTTATTATTAACATTCCAGCTTCCGTAATTCCTTAAATATTCAACGAATATAATTGAAAATTGAGATTTATATAGATTTGACCATGATCTTTATCTTAAGTCACGTTTCCATTAAACACATCTAAATAAGTTATAGAGCTTCGATGTTAGATTCCCATTCACATAACATGAAAATTCCAATATTTTGGTAAGCCAGTGTATCATATTTTTTTGTTATCCTTCTCAATGTATTTTTTGCTCGCGATTACATATATTCGCAGGCTTCTTTCCACATATAAATCTAACTCACATATATATTTTTCCCCGAATTAATTGTACCTCAAAATAATTTATTACTAGGAGATTAACTTGAGTGGCAATTATTAAACTAGGAAAGACAACAAAATCGTGCAGTTAATTCTCCAAAATAATTTTAAATGTACATTAAACGAGGATCAAAAACGAATTTCTTTCATATTTCTTACAATGTTTAAAACTACTACTACTATGTCTTTGTTAAAAGAGCAATCGATACAATAGAAACTTTGAACCTGTTTACTTCAAATTCTTTTAAACGTGGAGAAAACAGAATAGCAAGTTATCTTGTTGTGTAGCGAAGTTCATTTTATTTTACTTGATGGAAAAAGCTTCCACGTTATAATCCATAATAGAAAATGGTTCTAATACAAGTCATTATACTTCATTCTACTACTTGATGGCGAATGCATTCATTTACTTATCATTGTTTTCCAGATTACTTGATGGCGATATTACATAATGCAAAAGGATTCAGTGTATATCTTTCATGTTATGAAATGTTTCAGTACCACGCCATTATCCTTTATATTAGTTGGCGAGAGGCTTCAGTACCACGCCATTATTCTTCATGTTAGTTGATGGCGAGAGTCTTCATACCACGCCATCATTCTTCATGTTAGTTGATGAGGAGAGGCTTCAGTACCACGCCATTATCCTTCATGTTAGTTGACGGCAAGAGGCTTCAGTAGCACGCCATTATCCTTCATGATAGTTGATGGCGAGAGGCTTCAGTAGCACGCCATTATTCTTCATGTTAGTTGATGGCGAGAGTCTTCATACCACGCCATCATTCTTCATGTTAGTTGATGGCGAGAGTCTTCATACCACGCCATCATTCTTCATTAGTTGATGAGGAGAGGCTTCAGTAGCACGCCATTATCCTTCATGATAGTTGATGGCGAGAAGCTTCAGTAGCACGCCATTATCCATCATGTTAGTTGATGGCGAGAGTCTTCGTACCACGCCATCATTCTTCATGTTAGTTGATGACGAGAGGCTTCAGTACCACGCCATTATCCTTCATGCTAGTTGACGGCAAGAGGCTTCAGTAGCACGCCATTATCCTTCATGATAGTTGATGGCGAGAGGCTTCAGTAGCACGCCATTATCCTTCATGGTAGTTGATGGCGAGAGGCTTCAGTAGCACGCCATCATCCTTCATGTTAGTTGAAGGCGAGAGGCTTCAGTACCATGCCATCATCCTTCATATTAGTTGGCGAGAGGCTTTAGTACCACGCCATCATCCTTCATATTAGTTGGCGAGAGGCTTTAGTACCACGCCATTATCCTTCATGTTAGTTGATGGCGAGAGGCTTCAGTACCATGCCATCATCCTTCATATTAGTTGGCGAGAGGCTTTAGTACCACGCCATTATCCTTCATGTTAATTGATGGCGAGAGGCTTTAGTACCACGCCATTATCCTTCATGTTAATTGATGGCGAGAGGCTTCAGTACCACGCCATTATCCTGTTGTCCACTGATCTGCAACCAGCACAGTGGACAACAAGAGAAAGGTCCGGTCACAAAGCTCGATATTTCATTATTGAAGGCGTGATACTGAAGAATGAATTCATGGCAGTACTGCTTTCCATTCCCACAACGTGGATTACATCTTTATGTTACCAATGATTGGCGATCTCTTGATTAGATACTCTTCTTAGCATTTGTTCGAAGTATTGTCTTTCTGAAACGGTAGAAAAGAAAAGATTAATATTTGCAACCTATATAATGAAAAGTTATCATATATGGCAGTGCTGTCCAACTTCTCGAAGACCGCGGGACATTTTTTCTTTCGCCAATATTTCGGGGGCCAAAAAAAAAGAAGAGATTGTTGTTTGTTGTTTTACCTCTGAGCAGCACTTTTTTGCACACCATGGGCTAAATGGCCAAGTCACATGGACCCCGAAGGCTCAGAGAAGGTTGGGGGAGGGGACCCACTGGAACAGCTGTTGGGAGACAGATGGAAGCCTCCCGTCAAGGTCATCCAGCGTGTTCTTTAACGTGCGCAGGGTATGTCTCTCCCACACACGGGGCCACGGCTTAACGTCCCATCTGACGGACGGCGGCCTTTCCAAGCCCATCGGTGTCCCCTACTGACAGTGGGCAGGGCGGGGAATTTTGCGGAGATAAATCTCAATGCTAACCCAGCTGGGACTCGAACCCGGGAACTACAGATTACGAGCCTGGCGCGCTACCGACTGAGCCACCCCCGCCCCAAAAAAGAAGAGAACAGGATAGGCAATTGAAAAGTCAGTTCATGTCACCTCAAAAAAAATATTTTATTCATAGGAAAAATAATAAGTAATAATAAACCAATATGAAATTTCTAAACCTTATCAAATATTTAATAAATTTAATGGGAGCATTTTGGGCGAAGTTGTTGGGCAATAAGAATAGAATGAGTAAGTTGAAATAATGCAATAATAATTGCAAATAGAATGAAGAAGTTGAAGATTGCATATCAAGTAAAGTAATATAAGTTGACAAAAATTTATAAGGTGGATTACAGATATTTATTTAGAATTTCAAGTAAAAACTTGATTTTGTTCGCGGGCCACAAAAATCCTTGTGCGGGCCGGATGCTGGCCGCTAGTTGTTCTTTAATGTTGAGTTGCTTTACCTCTGAGTTGCACTTTTTTGCACACCGTGGGCTAAATGGCCAGGTCACATGGACCCCGAAGGCTCAGATAAAGTTGGGGGAGGGGACCCACTGGAACAGCTGTTGGGAGACAGATGAAGCCTCTCGTCAAGGCCATGCAGCGTGTTTCTTTAACGTGCGCAGGTATGTCTCTCCCACATACGGGGCCACGGCTTAACGTCCCATCCGACGGACGGCGGTCTTTCCAAGCCCATCGGTGTCCCCTACTGACCGTGGGCAGGGCGGGGAATTTTGCGGAGATAAATCTCAAAGCTGATCCAGCTGGAACTCGAACCTGGGAACTACAGATTTCGAGCTTGGTGCGCTCCGATTGAGCCCCCCCCCCCCCCCCCCCCCCCCCCCCCCCGCCTCTCAGATTCAGTAATTTCTTGAATAAGATCTTTACAGAAAATAATTGAAAAAAAGGAACAAAAAATGAAATATAAAGATCTTAATCAAATTTATCTAAATCTCGATTTTAAGTTGGGTTGATTTACCTCTGATTGGTACTTTTTCGGTCACAAGGCCTCAGAGAAGGTTGGTGAAGGTGACCCACTGGACAGCTGTTAGGAGACAGATGGCAGCTCCCGAATCAAGGTCATCCAGCATGTTCAAAGAGCACAGGTTGTGATCCTCATATATAGGGCCACAACTTAGTTCACCCAACAGATGACTGTTTCTAGCCCTTCGCTGTCAAAAGGGGGCGGGGGTGGCTCAGTCGGTAGCGCGCCAGGCTTGTAATCTGTAGTTCCCAGGTTCGAGTCCCAGCTGGGTCAGCGTTGAGATTTATCTCCGCAAAATTCCCCGCCCTGCCCACGGTCAGTAGGGGACACCGATGGGCTTGGAAAGGCCGCCGTCCGTCGGCTCGGGACGTTAAGCCGTGGCCCCGTGTGCGGGAGAGCCATACCCTGTGCACGTTAAAGAACACGCTGGATGGCCTTGACGGAGGCTACCCATCTGTCTCCCAACAGCTCTTCCAGTGGGTCTCCTCCCCCAACCTTCTCTGAGCCCTCGGGGTCCATGTGACCTGGCCATTTAGCCCATGGTGTGCAAAAAGTGCCGCTCAGAGGTAAAACACCCAACATTAAAGAACACGCTGGATGGCCTTGCCGGGAGGCTACCATCTGTCTCCCAACAGCTCTTCAGTGGGTCCCCTCCCCCAACCTTCTCTGAGCCTTCGGAGTCCATGTGACCTGGCCATTTAGCCCATGGTGTGCAAAAAAGTGCCGCTCAGAGGTAAAACAACCCAACAACCCAACCACCCATAAACATGCATGCCACAAAGACCCGAAAAGAGAAGTGCCTTGGCCTACAAGGACCTTTAATCGGGCCCCGAAAAACCATAAAATACAGCTGCCCTCAAAGCATGGGGCGGGGGGTGGCTCAGTCGGTACGCACCAAGCTCGTAATCTGTAGTTCCCAGGTTCGAGTCTCAGCTGGGTCAGCGTTGAGATTTATCTCCGCATAACTCCCAGCCCTGCCCATTGTCACTAAGGGACACCGATGGGCTTGAAATAGGCCGCCGTCCGTCGGATGGGACGTTAAGTCGTGGCTCCATGTGCTGGAGAGCCGTACCCTTTGTACGTTAAAGAACACGCTGGATGGACTTGGACGGGAGACTACCATCCCTCAACCTTCTCTGTGCTCCTCAACCTTCTCTCTACCTCCCTCAACCTTCTCTGTGCCTTCGGGATCCTTGTGACCTGGCCATTTAGCCCCTGGTGTACAAAAAAGTGTCGCTTAGAAGTAAAACAACCCAACTCTCAAAGCATTCCTTTATTGAAGACCAAAACTATTTTAATCATTTCTAATTGAAATCAAATTGAGAATTCTGTCCCCTCAGGTGCAGTCTCTCTGATATATTTTACTTAATGATTACCAAAAATTAATTAAAAACTGCATTTAATAAAATTATTTATGGCTTTGGCCATATTCCAAAAACGAAAAATACCCAGTGCGTTCAACCAAAACGAAGAATATCATTTACTGCAATTACTCATTGGCAACTTTTGGACACCGTTAAAAGATATTTCAGACCTTGATGACTTTTCAGAATCATTTTCTCAGAAACAAAACCAATTTTTGAAAGCATAAAGAACGTCTTTGAATAAATTAAAATAAAAATTGCCTTTAAACTAGTACCGGGACAATTTATAAGTTTATGACTGTCCCTACATAGTGTAATCCATTTGCAGTAATAATATTTGTGCACTATATCTTATACACAAGCTCTCTAATTACTGTAATTGCTCATAACTTCAGGTTAATCATTATTAAAAGCTTGCTCACAGTCTTCTTTGTCTCTGTGTTGCATGTAACGACAGTCTCGTGACGTAGAGCAGGTTGGCGTGTTGCCAAAACGCCTTGTACAATTTCTGTCATTTCTCGGAGGTTGGAAACACTGTAACTTGGCCAGTTCCTGTTATTTTAGTTCACACACTCCAACGAGCATAGATCGCTCACCTCCAGGCCATATATAGTTCATTTTTTTTCATTAATGCTGCAGGGGATTGCAATAAAAATTTGAAATGCATAGGAAAAAGCCAGACGGTGTACTTTTGATTTATTACTACCAATGTTGTCTGCAGACCAAAGTAACCTTACACGCTTGTTATCAGCAGCGTTTTTCCTACGAACCGGAAATGGAGTGTTCTCGTGATCGCGACGTTTGCGTGATGTCGGGCAAAGGGCGCGAGCAGGACACGGTCACGGAGTAATTAACTGTGGCCAAATTCGCAGAAAAATTAGCCTAGCCACTTTCTAATGGTGTTCAATCATGAAAAAATATGACGAATCGTCAAATCGGAGATTCTGATCATGCAAAACTGACTTACTCAAAAAATGAGATGCAAGATGATGAAAGTATGAGTGACCAAGAAATAGCTAATGAATAATGATTATAAATAATTATGGGTGTTATATTTTTCAGCCCATATGAACGAGAAAGTCACAGATGATTTATTGCTATCAAATCGATTGGTTGGAGACTCGCAAATTTCTACGAACTAAAATCATGGATTTTTTCATTACGATTTTTGCCAGTTGGGATTAGTTGGGTTATTTTACCTCTGAGCGCCACGTTTTTGCCCACCATGAGTTAAATGGCCAGGTCACATGGACCCCGAAGACTCAGAGAAGGTTGGAGGAGGGGACCCACTGGAACAGCTGTTGGGAGACAGATGGTAGCCTCCCGTCAAGGCCATCCAGCGTGTTCTTTAGCGTGCACAGGGTATGGCTCTCCCGCACACTGAAACACGACTTAACATCCTATCCGATGGACGGTGGCCTTTCCATCGATATCCCCTACTGACCGTGGGCAGGGAATTTTGCGGAGATAAATCTCAACGCTGACCCAGCTGGGACTCGAACCTGGGAACTACAGATTACCACAAGGTATGGCTCTCCTGCACAAGGGTTCATGGCTTATCGTCTCATTCCCACTTATAATACAAGCAAGAGTAAATGTGTAAAGCAAAACAAAAAATCGTTTTTGCACCAGCGCATTTGAGCCAGACAGTTAGAATAATTTTATTTGATACATTATGTATTTTTTTAACGTATTTGATACGTTAAAAAAACGTTGGTTTAACGTATTTGATACATTATGACCAATATTTTTTTTGGTGTTATTTGGTGAAATATAATTTGATGTCGGTAGGGCCACCCGGAAAGAATAACAATTTAAAGGAAAACTGTGTTCAAGAGCATGAATAATAATTTTTTAAGTTTTTTTTTTGGTAGATTTCTGTTTTTTACTTGTTTCATGAAGTTCATCATTTTAGTAGAAAATACGAAGTTTTCTTATGGCCACTGTTACATTTTTGATCCTAGAATCGGAAATTTTGAATTTTCTGCGACCTCAACTTTTCAACGGAAATTTTAGGGGTGGCTCAGTCGGTAGCGCACCAGGCTCGTAATCTGCAGTTCCCAGGTTAGAGTCCCAGCTGGGTCAGCGTTGAGATTTATCTCCGCAAAATTCCCTGCCCACGGTCAGTAGGGGATATCGATGGACTTGGAAAGGCCGCCATCCATCGGATGGGACGTTAAGTCATGTTTCAGTGTGCGGGAGAGCCATACTCTGTGCACATTAAAGAACACAATGGATGGCCTTGACGGGAGGCTACCATCTGTCTCCCAACAGTTGTTCCAGTGGGTCCCCTCTGTGAGCCTTCGGGGTCCTTGTGACCTGCCCATTTAGCCAGCGTGCGAAAAAGTGACACTAAGAGGCAAAACAACCCAACCCTAACATTTGTTGAGAATTTGAGATTTTGATAAATTTGATTGAGGTCTTCGATTCATTTTCAGTCACATTTCCTCACAAAAATCTTGTGTTAAAAATGACGAAACTTACTGCACACGCTCCAGTTTGCTGTGAACGGTAACTGCACACGCTCAATATTTCCGTGAGTGAGCCCACACGATCCAGGTCTTTGTGAGCTCACACGATCCAATGTGCTGTGAACATTAACCGCAACCGCTCCAGTTTGCTGTGAACGGTAACTGCACACGCTCAATATTTCCGTGAGCGAGCCCACACGATCTAGGTCTTTGTGAGCTCACACGATCCAATGTGCTGTGAACATTAACCGCAACCGCTCCAGTTTGCTGTGAACGGTAACTGCACACGCTCAATATCTCCGTGAGTGAGCCCACACGATCTAGGTCGTTGTGAGCTCACACGATCCAATGTGCTGTGAACATTAACCGCAACCGCTCCAGTTTGCTGTGAACGGTAACTGCACACGCTCAATATTTCCGTGAGTGAGCCCACACGATCTAGGTCTTTGTGAGTTCACACGATCCAATATGCTGTGAACATTAACCGCAACCGCTCCAGTTTGCTGTGAACGGTAACTGCACACGCTTAATATTTCCGTGAGTGAGCCCACACGATCTAGTATCAAAATAATATGACCACCTACAGTCGCTCCAAAAAGTCGCTTTAAAATTTTGCATTTCACTATTCAAACGTGGAAAATCGCTTCATATTTCTCCTTAGGTTTAATTATTTCATCTGCAAATATAAATAGAGCATAAAGCATTTTTAATATGGTATAAACTTATTACTTACTTCGTATCGTGCCAAAATGCCAGAGATGCCACTTCACCTAAAATCTCCAGCCTGAAAGAAGAAAGTAATTTTTTTTTAATGTGAATAAACAAATTTTCGTTATTTTTTATTTTCATAGTAAAAATTTTGATGAAAAAAATAAAATTAATATGTTTATCTTCATTTCGATGATGTAGCGTTAGGGGAAATAATAAACTTTCTCTTCAAAGGAAACTAGACGAATTTAAGTTGATTGTTTTGGTTGGTTGTTTTATCTCTGAGCGGCACTTTTTTGCATATCATGGGCTAAATGGTCAGGTCACATGGACCCCGAAGACTCAGAGAAGATTGGGGGAGGGGTTGGGTTGGGTTGTTTTATCTCTGAGCGGCACTTTTTTGCATATCATGGGCTAAATGGTCAGGTCACATGGACCCCGAAGTCTCAGAGAAGATTGGGGGAGGGGTTGGGTTGGGTTGTTTTATCTCTGAGCGGCACTTTTTTGCATACCATGGGCTAAATGGTCAGGTCACATGGACCCCGAAGGCTCAGAGAAGGTTTGGGGAGGGGACCCACTTGAAGATCTGTTGGGAGACAGATGGTAGCCTCCCGTCAAGGCCATCCAGCGTGTTCTTTAACGTGGACACGGTATGGCTCACCCGCACACGGGGCCACGGCTTAACGTCCCATACGATGGACGGCGGCCTTTTCAAGCCCATCGGTGTCCCCTACTGACTGTGGGCAGGGCCGGGAATTTTGCGGAGATAAATCTCAACGCTGACCCAGCTGGGACTCGAACCTGGGAATTACAGATTACGAGACTGGCGCGCTACCGACTGAGCCACCCCCGCCCCTTGGGGGAGGGGACCCACTGGAATAGTTGTTGGGAGACAGATGGTAGCCTCCTATCAAGGCCATCCAGCATTTATCCAGCGCGATCAAAGCCATCCAGCTGGGTCAGCGGATGATTGACTATGTTATTAGAAACCTTTACTGGTTCTGAAACATATTTTCTTCTTCCAAGTTCTTTGTTAATAATTAGTTTTACACTGATAGGGAGTTCAAGTAATATTAAAATTTTAATGTAAAGATATCTGTTTATAAAGGAAATATACCCTGTTGCTCTTAGCATTTGAAAGTATCTTCACCAGATATGGCAGTTAAAATATGCATAATAGTTAATGACTTAAATTTAAAAAACTCTGCAGAAGGTCAAAATTCGAATAATGTTTTTTTTTTAAATATGCTTCCATACATGGTAAGTATATGCTCTTTACAAAATACCAAAACATTTTTTTCTGTTCTGTATATTTTTGACACCATACAAATTTAAAGTTACTTTATCGACTTGCCTTGGGAAGGAATCTTATTAAGAGCCTACTGGTGTAGTTTATTTTTGTGACTTCATCAACCTTTATGTAAATGACATCTAGATATTTTTTTAATGCTTCAATTTGATTTGCACATTTGGAGTATCAAACAGCTTGACCGCTATAAAAATATAAGAAAATTTTAGATGCTACTTCTATCCATTCAACGTTAGTAAAATGTTCAATAGTTGATATATATTGCTTGTAGTACTTTATTTTTACCTAATTCAAGGGGGTGGCTCAGTCGGTAGCGCGCCAGGCTCGTAATCTGTAGTTCCAGGTTCGAGTCCCAGCTGGGTCGGCGTTGAGATTTATCTCCGCAAAATTCCCCGCCCTGCCCACGGTCAGTAGAGGACACCGATGGGCTTGGAAAGGCCACCGTCCGTTGGATGGGACGTTAAGCCGTGGCCCCGTGTGCGGGAGAGACATACCCTGTGCACGTTAAAGAACACGCTGGATGGCCTTGACGGGGAGTTACCATCTGTCTCCCAACAGCTATTCCAGTGGGTCCCCTCCCCCAACCTTCTCTGAGCCTTCGGGGTCCATGTGACCTGGCCATTTAGCCCATGGTGTGCAAAAAAGTGCCGCTCAGAGGTAAAACAACCCAACCTAATTCAAGTTTTGCAATGTCATTTAATCTAAGTTTCTGGTGATGCTACAATTCTACTAATTTTATATATAGCTGCAAATTTTACAAGTTAAATCTTTTCTTATTACATGCATGTACAAATGTACAATTCAAACTATGGTTATCATAAATATTTTAAATTCCGTGTTGTAAAAGTCTGTATTTGCTGCCATGAAACTACCCCACATACACTCTGTGAATTATGACCACCCAATCCCATGTTATGTCAATGGAAAGATAATTTCAAAGCTCTGTAATTTCTAAAATAAACATTTCATGAGAAAATATGACTGAATATATATAAGTTAAAAATCTATCTTAATTTTCTATATTTCAATAATATTCATTTAGTATTTAAAGAGGCTTCGCTTGGTTACTAACCTGGGTTCGAGCCCTAGGTAAGGCATGGTTGTTCGTGTTGTTTTTCTGCCGGGTTTCAGCCATCCTCACAAACCTACTATGGCGTATAAACTTACAGGCTCATGTCAGACCTCTGTGGTAAGCAGCTGTTTTGAAGGGGTATTTTATTATATATCAACATCTTAAACAGTAATGCGCATTCTGCAGAGTTGGTGAAAATTGAAATAATTGTTACATATTCTGCTAAAACTATGCTAATAAAATTTAATATGGGGATACTGTTTTGAGATTAACTTATTTCAACTACTTCCCTGATCAATATTTTAAACAGCCATTGTTCATATTAAATATCCCAGTTTCCATAATTCTTTAATTTTTAATGAACATAGATTTAGATAAATTTGATTGAGATCTTTAATTGATCTTCATTTCATTTTTTTTTAATAAAAGCTCATTTTTAAAAGTTGCATGGCTTTTAAATTAACTTTCCATTGACATAACATGGAATTAGGTTTCATAATCACTGAGTGTATATGGATATTTCAATGTGACTTTTACATTGTATGATACTCATTGTATTTTATATTTCTGTTGTATTTTGAATCTGTTCCAACCTTCTGACCACATGTATTTAGAGGTTGCTTTCATGTTTCTTCAGAATTTTTTTTCTATTATTAAAGTTTATTATGATAGCAAAAAGGATAAAAATTTCTATGTTATGTGAAGAAATCAGTTTTAATATGCATTAGGGTGAAAAAGTTTGGGAAAGCAGTTTTTCTTTTCTTTTTATCTAAAAGTCTCATAGTTGCCCTAGAAACAGTTTTTATTAATGTGATGCATTTTAAAAAACAGCTTTCATATTAAACTATTTAAAAAATGAGCAATTGTTCAACTGGGATGAATGGAATATCTTAAAATTTTCCTTTTCAATTTAAATAGTATTGCACAATATTAAGTTCCATCATATTGCTTAAACATTTTCCCATATGATTGGTGAAATTTCCTGTTTTAATTGCACAGTTTTCTTAAAAATAAGGTAAACAATGATATGAAATATTTGTTTCATTCTAATGTGTATCCTATATGTATTTGTTTTCTCAGATTGTAAATAAAAGCATTTTTTTAATGTGGAATTTGTTGATTGTTTTTCTTATAATAATAATAATAAATATCCCCTCAAGCAGCTGCTTGCCACAGAGGTCTGACAGGAGCCTGTCAGTTTATATGCCATAGTAGAAGGTCTGAGAGGATGGCAGGACCTCAGCAGAAAAACGATACAAACAGCCATGCCTTACCCGGGGCTCGAACCCAGGTCCCTTAGATCAGTAGCCAAGCGCGCTAACCACTCACATATGCAATATTGAAACATACTGTTTTCATTAAATAATGTTTTAGACCTTTTACATATACATACATATTTGTGAAAAAAAAATAGATATCTGTGGTATTTTGTAACAAGTAGTTTTTTTCTAAATATATTTCGCACTTCTAGATTCCTTTAAGAGTGAAAATTTAGTAGCTGTTCAATACATTAATCGATCGTTTGCAAAATTAGTTAAAAGTTTTTGAATTTCTGAACGTTTAACGAGTGTTATTATCTAAATAATAATTTAAAGCTATCTGTATAATCGGAAACGGTAATTAATGGTTTATCAATAATAATCAAAGCAAAAAAAAAAACGTTATCTCTAAAAAAAATTAGAAAAAAAGGTGGGAAGCAATTTTTTTTTTAATTATGTGAAAACAAATTATTTTAATGATGACGATTTATTAGTGAATATTCAAAATCTGAATGGGAAGTCCTATTAACAAGGATAAGCTATCTCAATCTATTCTGCCGGCAGTCGGGTCTAGTAATGCTGACGTCACAAATGACTGCTACGGCCTTCTCCTCTAGGTGGTGTAGTAGGGGACACCGATGGGCTTGGAAAAGCCGCCGTCCGTCGTATGGGTCGTTAACCTGGCACGTATGCTGGAGAGCCATACCCTGTGCACGTTAAAGAACACGCTGGATGGCATTCACGGGAGGCTACCATCTGTCTCCCAACAGCTGTTCCAGTGGGTCCCCTCCCCCAACCTTCTCTGAGCCTTCGGGGTCCAGTGATCATGGCCATTTAGTCCATGGTATGCAAAAAAGTGCCGCTCGAGGGTAAAACAACCCAACCCCTCCCCCAACCTTCTCTGTCTTCGGGGGTCCATGTGACCATGGCCATTTAGCCCATGGTCTGTAAATGGTAGCTAGGTAGTCACTGGAAGGAGAGCTCTGCACCAATTCCCTGTGATGATGCATAGAACCGGCCAGGCCTAACACCTAATGTCCGACCCCGCCTTCTCGTGGTGCGGACCGTTAGTACCTTTCAAAAGAGATATTCTCTTGTGGAAGTGAACGGAAGGGGAGGGCTGCCAGATTAGTGTGCCCTACTGATCTGGACAACTATGGCTACTTTTCTTTTTTTTCTACCCTGCTGAGGAGTGGTCAACCACACAGGGTCCTGGTACTGACCATATATACGAATCTGAACGGAATTATGGCTCTGAGCTTGATTATGGATCCTGATTTTGCTGCACTGGTGGGCTTCTGTGGAGGGAAAATCTTCCGCTGTGTTTTCTGTTTGTTTGTGGGTTGACAGCCCCAAGTGAATAGATTCGCAGGATATGTCTATCAGCTGGTGGATAATCCTGAGCAGAGGTCATCGCAGGCACCTGAACTCTTTGCTTCTATTGGCATCGTCAAATTCTACATTGGAGGAAGTCTCCCAGTGCAGTTGGCTTCAGCCTTTAGTGGTGGGGGAACGGGTCTTTGCCCCATGTCTGCGATCAGGGGGCTGTTTGATATTGTCGGCATTCCCTCTCTCAATAAACATAGTTTCTTTAAACATCCCACTAACCATTTTCTCTCCATAGGTAGTTGGAATGTGAGGACTCTGCACAGAGCTTTTTCTCTTGATGTCCTCACACAAGAATTCCACCGTTATAATTTAGATATTCTCGGCTTGCAGGAGACCAGATGGACAGATAAAGGTCAGATTCTTAAAAATAATCTTAAATTTCTCTTTTCAGGAAGGGACGACAATAAGCATCACCAAGGCGTGGGTCTGCTTCTCAGCAGACACGCTAGCGATGCTCTTCTAGGATATGAGTGCATTAATGAAACGTTTCTTACAGCAAAATTTCAGACAAGCATTAAAGACTTGAATGTTATCTGCTGTTATGCCCCCACTGAGGATGCCGATGAGGATGAGAAGGATAGGTTTTATGAACAACTTCAGGATATTTTGAATTCTGTCAAGAAAGGAGATATTACCCTTGTTCTAGGTGACTTCATTGCCAAAGTTGTTACTAACTCTGACCTTTGGGGAGGAGTAATAGATCCTTTGGTATTGGTAGCTGGAATGGCAATGGGCAACGTCTCCTACAGGTAAGTAAACTCAATGGTTTCAGAATAACTAACACTTATTACAAACACCGTGACATACATAAGTACACATAAGTACACAAGTTTCACCTGATGGGCTGCATTAGAATATGATTGATTACATATTAATTAACAGCAAATGGGCTAGTTCTGTTAGGAATACCAGGGCATTTAGGGGAGCTGAAATTGGATGTGACCATTACCTTGTTAAAAGTGTCTTGCAACTTAAACTTAAAAAGTACTGTGCTAAAGTTAAAAAATTTACCTTTAATACTTAAGCTCTGAAAGACCCTGTTACAGCTAAAGCTTACCATGATAGGTTACTTAGTCATTATGACAATGATGGTTTGCTTACTACTGAAGTTGAGGAAGAATGGGGCCGTTTTAAACAGGCTTTTTTTGGAAACTAACAGTACTCTTTTAGGAAAAAAGGAGCAGAGGAGACAAAATTTTTTAAGGGATAAGGCACTTGAGCTTATTTCAGAAAGAAGGAACTGCAGGAATGTCCTTAATCAGTACCCTACTAGTCCAAATAGAAAGGATTACACAGAGCTCAATAAACGTGTAAAAGATCAGTTAGCTACTGATAAGAATCTTTGACTTGATGGTTTGGCTGACAAAGCCGAGGAAGCAGTTAGACAGCACAACAGCAGAGAGCTGTACCAGATAGTTAATGTTTTGTGTGTAGAAAACGGACAGGTATACAGGGATTGAAGGATAAACAAGGTAAGGTTATAGAAGGTGATGATTCTGTCATGGCTAGGTGGGCTGAGCATTTCAGTGATATTCTAAACAATGCAGTTAGTTCTACTCCCATTGTTTGCAATGATGATAGATGCATTGGTGGCTTTAATGTTGGCCCTATAACACAATCTGAAGTTATTTTGGCTGTTTCTAAACTTAAACGTCATAAATCCCCAGGGGTAGATGAAATTACTACGGAAATGCTTAGAGTTGGGAATGTTTCGGTTACACGTGGATGACTGAAATTCTGAATATCTTTTATGATAAAGGCATGGTTCTAAGGATTTTAACAGAGCTATTATTATCCCTATTTTCAAAAAAGGTGATCACAGTTCTTGTGATAACTATAGGGGTATCAGCCTGCTCTCTGTTCTAGGTAAAGTTCTTTCCATGATTGTGCTTAATAGAATTAAGAATCTGGTTGAGAGGCAATTGCGTGATGAGCAATGTGTATTCAGAAGTGGTAGGGGATGTGTAGATCAGATATTTTCACTTAGGCAGATTCTTTGAGAAATGTTTAGTTTCAGAAACCTTTGGTTGTTAGCTTTGTTGATTTCAAAAAGGCTTTCGACTCTGTTGATCATCATAATTTGTGGATGATTGTGAGATCATATGGTATACCAGACAAGTTAGTTAACACAATGAAAGCGCTCTATAATAACACTGAGTCATGTGTGAGAGCTGGTAAGGCTTGTAGCAATTGGTTTAGCATTACTTCTGGTGTTCGACAAGGGTGCGTTTTGTCTCCTTTTCTCTTTAGCTTGGTTATTGATTACGTTATGCAAAATTCACTTCAAGGGAAAGATTTTGGCCTTAAATGGACTGGAGATACGAAAGTTTCTAATTTGGATTATGCTGATGATTTAGCCCTTTTGGCAAATGAAGTTGATGAGATGAACTCTTTCATTCGAACTGTTGATGAGACTGGTAGTAGAGTAGGTTTGGTTATAAACAGAGAGAAAACTAAAGTGATGAAAATTGGTCAGGCAGGCTGTGATTTAGTTAATCTGAATGGTTGCAGTCTTGAGCAGGTGTCACAGTTTAATTATCTTGGGAGCTATGTAACAGATAATGGTGATGTGCGGCATGAGATTAACAGTCGAATAGGGATTGCTGCTGGGACTTTTAAAAATCTATGGAGAGTGTGGAGAAATAGGCGTATACACCTAAAGAATAAAATTAGACTGTATAATAGTTTGGTTCTTTCTATGGTTAGTTATGGTAGCGAAACGTGGACGCTATGTAAACATGATAACAGGAAACTAGATGCTTTTGATTCCAGATGCTTACGCAGTATCTTGAGCATTAGGTGGTTCAATTTTGTAACTGATGATGAGGTTAGGCAAAGGAGTCGGCAAACTCCGTTAAGCAGCATATTGTGCAGAGAGAGACTCCGTTGGTTTGGCCATGTTGCCCGTATGGATAATTATAGATTGGCGAATAGGGTTATGAACAGTGTGCCTAAAGGCCTCAGAAAGAAGGGGAGACCTAGGATGCGGTGGGCAGACCATGTCAAACAGGATCTTGTTAGAATTGGTGTGCAGTGGCCAGGTGCAGTAGATGTAGCTCAGGACAGACTTGCTTGGAGAATTAAATTGCACGGTCTGGTTGGACCTCCGTAGCCCATGGCTGCTTGAGGATGATGATAATGATGATGATGTGCAAAAAAGTGCCGCTCAGAGGTAAAACAACTCAACCCCTCCTCCAACCTTCTCGGAGCCTTCGGGGTCCAGGAGACCATGGCCATTTAGCCCATGGTGTGTAAAAAAGTGCCGCTCAGAGGTAAAACAACCTAACCTTCTCTGATCCTTCGGGGTCCATATGACCATGTCCATTTAGCCCATGGTGTGTAAAAAAGTGCCGCTCAGAGGAAAAACAACCCAACCCCTCCCCCAACCTTCTCTGATCCTTCGGGGTCCATATGACCATGTCCATTTAGCCCATGGTGTGTAAAAAAGTGCCGCTCAGAGGAAAAACAACCCAACCCCTCCCCCAACCTTCTCTGATCCTTCGGGGTCCATGTGACCATGGCCATTTAGCCCATGGTGTGTAAAAAAGTGCCGCTCAGAGGTAAAACAACCCAACCCCTCCCCCAACCTTCTCTGATCTTTCGGGGGTCCATATGACCATGGCCATTTAGCCCATGGTGTGTAAAAAAGTGCCACACGAGGAAAAACAACCCAACTGCTCCCCCAACCTTCTCTGATCCTTCGGGGTCCATGTGACCATGGCCATTTAGCCCATGGTGTGTAAAAAAGTGCCACTCAGAGGAAAAACAAACCAAACCCTCCCCCAACCTTCTCTGATCCTTCGGAGTCCATGTGACCATGGCCATTTAGCCCATGGTGTGTAAAAAAGTGATGCTCAGAGGTAAAACAACCCAACCCCTCCCCCAACCTTCTCTGATCCTTCGGGGTCCATGTGACCATGGCCATTTAGCCCATGGTGTGTAAAAAAGTGCCACTCAGAGGTAAAACAACCCAACCCCTCCCCCAACCTTCTCTGATCCTTCGGGGTCCATGTGACCATGGCCATTTAGCCCATGGTGTGTAAAAAAGTGCCACTCAGAGGTAAAACAACCCAACCCCTCCCCCAACCTTCTCTGATCCTTCGGGGTCCATGTGACCATGGCCATTTAGCCCATGGTGTGTAAAAAATGCCACTCAGAGGTAAAACAACCCAACTCTATGGCGTATTACACTGACTGGTTCTTGTCAGGCCTCTGAGGCAAGCAGGCTCAGATTGTAAACAATATTTATTTAGATATAATTTAAATGCAAATATTCGAATTTGCATTTTTATAGATGAAATAAAGAATAACAACTGTTGCATTATATTTTCCATATGAACGGAAACAGTTTTAAAATTGGGGGCGGGGGTGGCTCAGTCGGTAGCGCGCCAGGCTCGTAATCTGTAGTTCCCAGGTTCGAGTCCCAGCTGGGTCAGCGTTGAGATTTATCTCCGCAAAATTCCCCGCCCTGCCCACGGTCAGTAAGGGACACCAATGGGCTTGGAAAGGCCGCCGTCCGTCGGATGGGACGTTAAGCCATGGCCCCGTGTGTGGGAGAGCCATACCCTGTGCACGTTAAAGAACACGCTGGATGGCCTTGACGGGTTGTTGTTGTTGGGTTGTTTTACCTCTAAGCGGCACTTTTTAGCACACCATGGGCTAAATGGCCAGGTCACATGGACCCCGAAGGCTCAGAGAAGGTTGGGGGAGGGGACCCACTGGAACAGCTGTTGGGAGACAGATGGTAGCCTCCCGTCAAGGCCATCCAGCGTGTTCTTTAACGTGCACAGGGTATATCTCTCCCGCACACGGGGCCACGGCTTAACGTCCCATCCGACGGACGGCGGCCTTTCCTAGCCCATCGGTGTCCCCTACTGACCGTGGGCAGGGCGGGGAATTTTGCGGAGATAATCTCAACGCTGACCCAGCTGGGACTCGAACCTGGGAACTACAGATTACGAGTCTGGCGCGCTACCGACTGAGCTACCCCCGCCCCGGCCTTGACGTGAGGCTACCATCTGTCTCCCAACAGCTGTTCCAGTGGGTCCCCTCCCCCAACCTTCTCTGAGGTTTCGGGGTCCATGAGACCTGGCCATTTAGCCCATGGTGTGCAAAAAAGTGCCGCTCAGAGGTAAAACAACCCAACCCAGTTTTAAAATCATTTTCAGAAAAAGTTATTTAACGAACAGTAAAAAAAAATGTTTTTCTTAAATTTCCAGACTACGTTCAAGGAAGAGTCCCAATGCCGTGGCATTGGCGTGCATAATATGAAAGGGTTGCGAAGTACTGGCACAGAGTACAATTGAAAACGTTGCCTACTGTATTTGTTTTATTATTCTTGGTTAGGAGAGACATTTGGCCATGGTTTGCAGTCCACTAATTGAAGAGCCCTGGCGTGTAATAATGCCAGCTGTCGGGCAGTTCACGTCTGACGACATCTCAGCTAATTGTGGCTATTGCAAAGGACGTTTTGAAAGTTGTCCTTGAGCACTGAGCTCCATGTCTCCTACAGGAAGCTACAGCTGGATAAAGAGACTAGATCAGTAGAGCAATGGACTTGTAATTATTGCAACAAAAACTTTGTTAAAGAAGTCGGTGGTTCATATGCTCTAGACGATGTAAAGGTCTAGCTGTCTTCGTTCAAGAGTTATTATTCGTCATATGTTGCTGTTTCAGTCACAGTTTTCATCCGAAATGTGTTTTTTTGGGGTTCAGATAGGTTTTAGATTGTTTCACTTTATGCATTTACTTCGTGTTTAAAATATTTTAAAAACAAAAAATTTCAATTTTTTTTTTGAAAAACATCTTTTGTTTTAAAAAGCTGCATTTAATTTAAATGAAACCTCATAATTCAGTTATAATTCATTCGCTCAAAAAAGTATCCGAACACTATGGTTGATCACAGAATTCAGAAAAAATATCTGGCAACGGTTTTTTTTAGAAATCAGTGATCTGGCAACCATTGTGTCACGTGACAACGAAGGTTGCCAGATCACTAATTTCTAAAAAAATCGTTGCCAGATATTTTTTCCGAATTCTGTAATCAACCACAGTGTTCGGATACTTTTTTAATATATATAGTGTATAATGCGTATGAATATGTAATGCAATGAATATGGAGCGTGTGCAGTTACCGTTCACAGCAAACTGGAGCGGTTGCAGTTAATGTTCACAGCACATTGGATCGTGTGAGCTCACAAAGACCTGGATCGTGTGGGTTGGGTTGGGTTGTTTTACCTCTGAGCGGCACTTTTTTGCACACCATGGGCTAAATGGCCAGGTCACATGGACCCCGAAGGCTCAGAGAAGGTTGGGGAAGGGGACCCACTGGAACAGCTGTTGGGAGACAGATGGTAGTCTCCCGTCAAGGCCATCCAGCGTGTTCTTTAACGTGCACAGGGTATGGCTCTCCCGCACACGGAGCCACGGCTTAACGTCCCATCCGACGGACGGCGGCCTTTCCAAGCCCATCGGTGTCCCCTACTGACCGTGGGCAGGGCGGGGAATTTTGCGGAGATAAATCTCAACGCTGACCCAGCTGGGACTCGAACCTGGGAACTACAGATTACGAGCCTGGCGGGCTACCGACTGAGCCACCCCCGCCCCGGATCGTGTGGGCCTACTCACAGAAATATTGAGCGTGTGCAGTTACCGTTCACAGCAAACTGGAGCGTGTGCAATAACTGCACACGCTCCAGTTTGCTGTGAACGGTAACTGGAGCGTGTACAGTTGCTGTACACGCTCCAGATATTTTTCCTGAATTCTGTAATCACGTGACACGAAGGTTGCCAGATCCACTAATTTCTAAAAAAGTCGTTGCCAGATATTTTTTCTGAATTCTGTAATCAACCATAGTGTTCGGATACTTTTTTGAGCGACTGTACCCATTAGAGATGTGTTCGGGCTGAGCTCGAGTTCCTAGCGATAGGGTTCGCGCTCAAATTAGCACGCACAACTTTGAACTTGGGCTCAGAATAATTTAAATTTAAACTATTTCTTTTAGTTATGAAAAAAGTGAAGGAAAAAAATTTTAATCAGTTTTTAGTAATTAAAAATAAGCAACATCTTATGCAACATGTGGCTCTTGATTATTATTATTATTAGATGCGGCTTTTGATTATTATTATTAGATGCGGCTCTTAATTAATGTTTTACGCATTGTCTGTCTTTAATAAACGAATGGCTCTTTGTGTTTGTAATGAGGTTACAGTCGCTCAAAAAAATACCCGAACACTATGGTTGATTACAGAATTCAGAAAAATATCTGGCAACGTTTTTTTTAGAAATTAGTGATCTGGCAACCTCCGTGTACGTACGCAAAGGTTACCAGATCACTAGTTTTTAAAAAAATCGTTGCCAGATATGTTTTCCGAATTCTGTAATCAACCATAACACGAAGGTTGCCAGATCACTAATTTCTAAAAAAAACAAAAGCGTTGCCAGATATTTTTTCTGAATTCTGTAATCAACATAACACGAAGGTTGCCAGATCACTAATTTCTAAAAAAAAATCGTTGCCAGTTATTTTTTCTGAATTCTGTAATCAACCATAGTGTTCGGATACTTTTTTGAGCGACTGTACCACAATTTTCAGTTTAGGGAATGGAAAATTCCCTAAAATTGATTCCAAACGGATCTTTAGTACCTATACTCTGTTTTCCTTTCTTTGCACCAAACAAGACAAATTGATCCCTCTTTGTTCATTTTAATTAGGGTTGAAACGATAAAGAAGAAATAATTTAAAAGAAACGATAATTTAAATAGCTATAGGAGCTGCAATTCCAAGCAATGCTTTCATACTGCTGCTGGAAAAAAAATGTTAAAACTTTGTAGAAAACTAGTGAAAATGAAAAAAATTCGCAAATTTAATTGTGCAGAGTTGGATGTAACAATAACGTTTTTATGGTTTAGTTAAAAATTGAGATAAATTCTTATAGAAAAAATTGCTATTTTCCGCTTTACACAACTCCTTATAATGAATAAATATTGTTCAAAATTCAAATTTATAGAAATGTTCAATATGATCTCTAACTTAATCGTTACTTTCCGTAAAAATCTTATTTCCTAAGTTAAGGAGCTTTGAATGTTTCTCTATTATTATAATAATCTCTCTTATTAAAGCAAGCCTTATTCGGTAATTCTTGTGAGCAGTGCAAAAACTGTATAGAATTCCATCAGAAAATAGCATATTTTAAAATTAACCATAAATATCGTTGATGATAAAGATCCTATTCTGTAATAAAAATAGAAAATTTATGGTAAAAGCAAACTTCAGTTTTCCAAAGGATATTTCTAGCAATGATTTGTAAAAGTGCCAAAAAAAGATCATTCTGTTTTTCCTCCATAAACCTGGAGAAAAGAATTATTTTTAGTTTGCACGAAAGTAGAGATGATAAAAATATGATACTTTAGTACAGAAATTTCGACTTTTCTCCTGTGGGATTAGTTTCACCAATCGCTTGGGAGTAATTTTAAGTTGAGTCAATCATGAGCGCAATAAATGAATCGACAAGAATGAAAAAAGATTCTATCTTTGACTCTTCAATGTTTGAAGTATAAAGATGAGAAACGAATCGTTGACATCCATTTTATTTACCAAATTACTTCTTGGTTTAACATTGAGCAAAATTTTGTTAAGAAATAATGACACTTAGACCAAAGCAGACGATTCTGTAAGTCCTCCATAATTCGAAACTACTACTACTACTACACTGTTTCGAAGTACCTTCCGCTCCCTCCCATGCATATGATATATGACTTATACATCAACAAATCTCCTTGTAATAAATAACCCTGCATTTTTATTTATACACCAGGGGACGCTGACATAAGGATTTCTTTTAAGCGTCGCCATGTTATAAATGATATGGAACCGTCATCTCGTTAAGGTTGTTTTGCTTGGATAATGTTTTATTTTTGTCATTGTGGATAAATATATCTATAGTAATGCGTTGATTAACGCGTTTTGTATGCTTTTTATGTTTGTATAATATAATTTCATTTAATAACAAATCCAATGCGTTAATCAATCCATTGATGCAAATAATTTTCCATTGGAGTCGGGCTCAATTTTACTTCTTTTGCATCTTATGTAGAAAAATAGAATTAAAATTAGATTCGTAGATTAACATTTAAATTGTTATTAATCGCATAATTTTGTGCTATTTTTGTCTTTCGAAGTTCTTATTGTTAGAGATCTAATAGACCACTAAAATTCTTTTAAAATGCAAAAGAGTAAAAAAGGCGGGAAATTTTTTGAAGTATGAAATGATTTTTCAAAGCTCTAATGCCGTGGCCGAGTGGTTAGCGCGCTTGGCTACTGATCTAAGGGACCTGGGTTCGAGCCCCGGGTAAGGCATGGATGTACGTGTCGTTTTTCTGCTGAGGTCCTGCCATCCTCTCAGACCTTCTACTATGGCATATAAACTGACAGGCTCCTGTCAGACCTCTGTGACAAGCAGCTGCTTGAAGGGGTATTAATTTTTATTTTTAATGTCATTGTGAGTGATTGCTTGAGTGATACAGAAATGGTAGAACTCTGAAAAATTGTACCTACATTTAAACCAGGTTGTAGATATTGTAAAAAATCAGATATTTCGACCTTTCATGTATTTTTTTAAGGCCAAACTTTGAGCTACGGCTGCTAGAAACGTGAATTTAATAATTTAATAGCAATGAATGGAAACTAAATATTATTTACATAACTCCATTTGGGAGAATTAACAAACATACATTGTACTGCAAACATAAAATGAATCAACGATTATGTACAACATCACATATAAGAAAATGGACTGCAGATAAATGAATCCTTTGGCAATCTTGAGATGAAGACAAATGAAATATTTAAAACTTATAGCATTTAAGACATTTACATAAGTTTATGCTTGTTAAACGTTTTTTAAAAACTGCTTCTTCTTTGGCGTATAAACTGACAGGCTCCTGTCAGACCTCTGTGGCAAGCAGCTGCTTGAGGGGGTATTTATTATTTTTATTTTATTTTATGATAGGAGAGATGACAACGTCCTTCGAATGATTATTCCATACTTTTCATGCTCTATAAACAAAGAAGTGGTATTTGGACACTCTTCTTGCAAATGGTACAGTCGTTCAAAAAAAATCTGAACACTATGGTTAATCACAGAATTAAAAAAAAATATATCTGGCAATGTTTTTTTAGAAATTAGTGATCTGGCAACCTTCGTGTCATGTTCGGATATTTTTTGGAGCGACTGTATGTCAATACACAGCGGGTGTTGTCTAGTCCTGCTATTAATTATATGAAAGAAAGTTTGTTCGGGATTATAGTACAAAAGTCCATGGCTGATTTTGTAGCATGTAATCAAATCATACTCAAGTTGTCTCCATTCCATAGAGCAGTGTCTCGTAAAATGTGTGCCGCGAGAGATTTTCAAATTGACACTAGATATTCCAAAGATTTCATTTTGACTTGACTTGTGCTATCGACGTGCTTTAATATCGACGTGCTATCGACGTGCTTTAATAAAAATCTTTCAGATTTTATCAACTGGGATCTTGTAAGTATTTATCAAGCTTTTTAGCCAAGAATAATGCAAATTTGTTCGCAGAAGCAAGCTCACACCTCCCATTGAAATATGTTCATATCTAAATTTTAAATAAATTGCATTTAACGAAACTTCAATTTTCCTCTTTTTACGTAACCATCAAAAATGATTTTTTAGGTGTGCCGCGGAAAAAAAAATTAGATTCCGTGTGCCGCAGAGTAAAAAAAGTTTGCGAGACACTGCCATAGAGTGTAGTGATAGCTTATTTAATCTTTGTTGATACGGTTTGTTGCTAAAACCCCAATAGCTTTTTTTGGAAAAGATTTCTGTTTTTTTTCCAACAGTTTCAATATCACACACACGGAAAGGGACCATACCGGAGATCTGGAAGTATTTAGGATTGTAGATCTCGGAAACATTAAGGAATATCATTTCCGGCAGGTCCTTTGAGGTCAAAGGTCAAATTTCGATATATTGGTGCGGTGAATTATTTTGTGTCGTAGATCTGAGAAATATGAAATTTTGGATGCGATGGGTACTCCAAGGTCAAAGGTCGAATATCAGTATACTGATGCTAGAGAGCTAAAAATTGGGAGCATTGGCTTATTTCGGACTGTAGATATCAGAAGAGTTAAAAAATATCAGATCCAGTCTTCTAGGTCACATAGAGGACGGAGTAAAGGTCTAAAAAAATCAAGATTCTATTTTATATCCCGGGTCTCACTTTTAATCTGTATATTCTCTTTTTTAACTGCACTAAAGGTTAGTTTTGCGAGTTCTCCCCCCCCCCTGTCACAGAGTGTCAACACGAAGAATTACCCGGCTACCCGGCGATGCATTCAGGTCATTGTTGACGTCATGCGCGCGCTCTCATAGTCCAGCTTCATCTCAAACTGTCGATATTTATATTTCCGACAGATTTTGGTACTCTGTGATTCCTGTGACACCCGACAAAACGGCCTTAAAATAATAATTCCTTTGTGAATGGGGGCGGGGGTGGCTCAGTCGGTAGCGCGCCAGACTCGTAATCTGTAGTCCCAGGTTCGAGTTCCAGCTGGATCAGCTTTGAGATTTATCTCCGCAAAATTCCCCGCCCTGCCCACGGTCAGTAGGGGACACCGATTGGCTTGGAAATTCCGCCGTCCGTCAGATGGGACGTTAAGCCATACCCTGTGCACGTTAAAGAACACGCTGCATGGCCTTGACGGGAGGCTACCATCTGTCTCCCAACAGCTGTTTCAGTGGGTCCCCTCCCCAACCTTCTCTGAGCCTTCGGAGTACTTGTGACCTGGCCATTTAGACCATGGTGTGCAAAAAAGTGCAGCTTAGAGGTAAAACAACCCAACCTTTGTGAATGTGGGTCTTTTACCGTATACACGAAAAAAAAATGTCGTACAGGCCAAAAATAATGAGCTAGTCAAGTAACGAAAAAATGCAGCTGTAAATAATATAAGTAAATAAAGGCGATTATGTACATCAGTCATCAATCGAGAAACATTTTCATCGAATTTTACTTAAGTTCATTGAGAAAGAAAAGGCTTAGAATATCGCATTTCATTTTAAAGGAAACAAAATGCACAGTAATTGCAAAACTTAGACGTCTTCAATGAAATAACATTCGATTTTTAACCTACTGTTTCCAATAAGTTCATAAAGAAGCAAAAGCAATATTGAAAAAACACTACTACTACACTTTGCATGGATGACGGTTAGGCCTAATAACAGTGAGCAGCAGTATAACTAAAATAGAACTTCACTTGCGATCAATAGCGGAATATTCAAAGCAATTAGATGCTAGTGCCAGCACCCACTGGCACTCATGGACGATGTCGTGAAACATGCACATGCTGCATTTAATGAGCGACCATAGCAACGAGTTATGTTCGAATCTAACATGAAGTAAATGTCAGCAGCTTATAGAAACGTTCATTTTTGTTGTCGAGGGAGGAGGGTTTCAGTGACAGAAAAAGAGAGAACTAGTGATTTATGGCGTTTTTTGCACGCAATGGAGTGTTCAAATTCACATACTTTTGAATAGCTGTAAAAATTTCTGGTTGTAATTGTAATTAAATAAAAAAATTATTAAATACAGTCGCTCAAAAAAACATCCGAACACTGTGGTTGATTACAGAATTCAGAAAAAATATCTGGCCACGATTTTTTTAGAAATTAGTGAGTGATCTGGCAACCTTCGTGTCACGTGACACGAAGGTTGCCAGATCACTAATTTCTAAAAAAAAAATCGTTGCCAGATATTTTTTTCTGAATTCTGTAATCAACCATAACGTTCGGATACTTTTTTTGAGCGACTGTGCCCCTTCAAGCAGCTGCTTGCCACAGAGGTTTGACAGGAGCCTGTCAGTTTATATGCCGTAGTAGAAAGTCTGAGAGGATGGCAGGACCTCAGCAGAAAAACGACACATACATCCATGCCTTACCCGGGGCTCGAACCCAGAGTCCCTTAGATCAGTAGCCAAGCGCGCTAATCACTCGGCCATGGGACGGCTATTTACATTAGAAAAAAGTGTCAGAATAAAAAATATGCTTCTATTTTTTATCTCCTTCCGACCATGTGTATATTACAATGTACGTAATATTTTAGAATTTTTTTAAACATAAGAAGGGGGTTTGTGCTATTGAGATGTCTATAAAGTGTAGACCACTTTTTGGTCAAGAGGAATGGACTGGAATTTGATGTTTTCTATGGATAAAATTGTAACTACATACAATTGAAGATAAACGTGCCTGACATACAATTGAAGATAACTGTGCCTGACATACAATTGGAGATAACTGTGCCTGACATACAATTGAAGATAACTGTGCCTGACATCCAATTGAAGATAACTGTGCCTGACATACAATTGAAGATAACTGTCTGACATACAATTGGAGATAACTGTGCCTGACATACAATTGGAGATAACTGTGCCTGACATACAATTGGAGATAACTGTGCCTGACATACAATTGGAGATAACTGTGCCTGACATACAATTGAAGATAACTGTGCCTGACATCCAATTGGAGATAACTGTGCCTGACATACAATTGAAGATAACTGTGCCTGACATCCAATTGAAGATAACTGTGCCTGACATACAATTGAAGATAACTGTGCCTGACATCCAATTGAAGATAACTGTGCCTGACATACAATTGAAGATAACTGTGCCTGACATACAATTGAAGCTAAACATGCCTGACATACAATTGAAGATAAACGTGCCTGACATACAATTGAAGATAAACGTGCCTGACATACAATTGAAGATAAACGTGCCTGACATACAATTGGAAATAACTGTGCCTGACATACAATTGAAGATAACTGTGCCTGACATACAATTGAAGATAACTGTGCCTGACATACAATTGAAGATAACTGTGCCTGACATACAGTTGAAGATAACTGTGTCTGACACGCAAAAAGAACTGTTTCGTTTTATTTCCTACGTGTCTGTCACAATTACTTCTACGAGACATTAACACTTTTTTTCATTCACACTTGATTTCACACTTGGTAGTGTCTTGTACAGAGACTGAAAACAAAATTTAAAATTACGATGTTAACCGATTTTTTTTTTGAAAACGGAAACGAAAAATTTTTATGAGAACGGAAACAGAAATGAAATTCTTTTTATGAGAATGAAAACGTAAACGACATGCAAATAATTCAAATTTCCCTAGCATCATACCTTTTGAAAGTCTTTATTACTTGCACTCTCAAAATGTACTAAAACCAATGAGTGGAACTCGAACCCACGCCTCCGAGTTACATGCCAAGTGTTCTAACCATTAAACTATCACCAGATCCGTGATTTATCCACTAATTGTGACTTGTAAATCTTCCCGACCTTAACGTTTATGGCGCCATCTATTCGAGTCCATTAAAATTCCCTCCTCCGTTTTAGAGGTTTTAAAAAATTTCTTGAAATGTACAGTCGCTCAAAAAAGTATCCGAACACTATGGGTGATTACAGAATTCAGAAAAAATATCTGGCAACGATTTTTTTAGAAATTAGTGATCTGGCAACCTTCGTGTCTAATTTCACGCGAAGGTTTTTTTTTGTCACTAATTTCTAAAAAAAAATCGTTGCCAGATATTTTTTCTGAATTCTGTAATCAACCATAGCGTTCGGATACTTTTTTGAGCGACTGTACATGTTTCGTAACTTTTTGCCTCTTTTAATTTAGTAGCATTTTCAAGAGGGAGAGACACTGTCCCCCCAGATCCGGCCCTGTTTCCAGATAAGGAACAGTCCTGTGAAATGCAATAAAATATTTATGGAGCTGGAATATTTCACAATTCATTACCTTGTTTCATAAAAACCAATCAGAATTGTCTAATACTGAAATAATGATTACGCATTCTAATATGTTTATTTTTTTAAATGTTTCGAAACAATACTTATTTAAGTTTTAATTAATTTCTGTGAAATATTCTATTTCCCACAATTCTTTAAACATTAAAAAAGTATTTTTCGAAATCGAGATCTGAGTGGATTTGATTGTGAATTTTTTTATTTATTTACAGCCACATTTGTCCATTGTAGAATATTTTAGAAATTATAGAGCTTCGAAGTTAGATTCTCATTCACATAAAATAAAAATTATGTAATATTTTGGTAGGGCAATACATGTTCTGCACTTCTAATTACATGTACAGTCGCTCAAAATAATATCCGAACACTATGGTCGATTACAGAATTCGGAAAAATATATCTGGCAACGATTTTTTATAGAAATTAATGATCTGGAAACCGTGTACGTGCACGAAGGTTGCCAAATCACTAATTTCTAAAAAAAAAAAAAAATCGTTGCCAGATATTTTTTCTGAATTTTGTAATCGACCATAGTGTTCGGATATTTTTTTGAGCGAATGTACAATAATTGTAGTACTTATCTATGGGATGTTGTCGTTTCAATAAATTTTTTAAATATATACAGAAAAATAAAATTTATACAGTTGAGAAAGTAAATGCAGTTTCCTAAGCTAAAATATCGGGTTTAATTATCTTATTTAATCTCTATCGGGTATAATATCGGGTATCTATATATCTCTATCGGGTATAATATCTTATTTAAGTAATAAAACTTAAATAAGTATTGTAGCGTAATTTATTTTTGTTATCATGCTGATTTTTTACAATAAGAAATATTTTACATACAATTGGAAATCAGAAATGCAAATTATTTTCTCAGCAATACGTCTGAATGCGTTTAGTAACATTGACCAAATATAATTTTAAAAACAGAATCATAAACAAAATTAAGCTTGAAAAACAAGAATTGATCGTTTGCATCTTGCAAGTTATGACGTATGTTATTTTATGTGAATAAAATCTACTCTTGTAATCTGGCAACACTGATTGCAGGTGAAATTATTCCTTTAAAGCTAGTTCACACTGGCATCGATTACCGGCAGCAATAACCAACTAGAGAACTACTTGCTCAATGTAAATATCGAATCGATCTATATATATTTTCACCTTTTTCAGCATTTTGAGAATAATTGAGTCCAACGACTTTTCGAGGCGCATCCAGTGGTGGTCTTAGGGAGGACAAATAGGGCAACAGCCCAAGTCCCCATCCTTCAGGGGCTCTGCAAATTCTCTTAGAGTATTACTATAAAGTAACTTTACCTCTTGTGTGCTCAATACAGGGAAGAATTATCACATTTAAAATAGCAATAGCATATACTGCGCTGCTGTAGAAAACTAAAGCGACACCAAAACAACTTAAGACTTTTCGAGTCTCGAGTGGTGGCCTTAAGGGAGAGTTGTTTGCCTCTGAGTGACACTTTCGTGCACACAATGAGCAAAATGAGGTCAGAAGGACACCAAGGGCTCAGAGAAGGCTGGGGAAAGGGGATGCACGAGACAGCTGTTAGCAGACAGATGGAAACCTTCCATCTAGTGTGTTGTTTAACACATACAAGGTATGACACTCCTACGTAGGTGGCCACAGTTTGCTGTTCCATCTGATGGAAGACTTTCCAAGCCCATTGGTGTTCACTTTCTCACCAAGGGCAGAATGAGGGTCAGTTGAGATAAATCGCAACACTGGCACAGTTGAGACTCGAACCTCCCTAGGGAGATGGCAAATAGGGCAACAGACACGTCTAGGGGGGTGAGGTGGAAATCCGGGAATTTTGTTTTTTGGGAGGAGTGGGGAATCCGAGTTTTTTTTTGGGGGGGAGGGTGTGTGTGTGTGTGGGGGGGGGGAATTCGAGAATTTTGTTTTGGGGGGAGCGGGGGGGGGGGGGCTCTGAGAATGACCTGAGTAGGGTAAAAGAATGACTGAGTAGGTTAAAATAATATTCTAAATGGAATGTTTTTATAATTTTTTTTGTTTTCGAATTTACTTTTAGCGTCAGATACGTACAGTCGCTCAAAAAAGTATCCGAACACTATGGTTGATTACAAAATGCAGAAAAAATATCTGGCAACGATTTTTTTTTAGAAATTAGTGATCTGGCAACCTTCGTGTCACGTGACACGAAGGTTGCCAGATCACTAATTTCTAAAAAAAAAATCGTTGCCAGATATTTTTTCTGCATTCTGTAATCAACCATAATGTTCGGATACTTTTTTGAGCGACTGTACTATGGGGCTGAAATAAAATTATACAAAGACAACTATTTTGGATTTAAAGTTGGTAAACAAGTTAAAGATTTTGTATTTTCGGGGGTTCCCCCCTGGGTATGACTCTGGCAACAGCCAATGTCCCCACTCTTTACAGCTCCACAAATTCTCTTTAATATTACTGTAACGCAGAGAAGAATAGCTCATTTGAAGAGCAGTAGCACAGACTCTGCTAATTTGGGACCAAAGAAATGCATCTTTTGTAAATCAATAAATGCAATATCAACTACACATATACTTCCTTTTTATTTATAGAAAATCACATAGTGTTTAAATAATGTATTAGGACAGTGGTTCTCAACCTTTTATGCTTCACGTACCCCCTGGAAATGTGTATGTAACTGGCGTACCTCTTGTACAATACTATAACTATAGTTTTATCTACCTATATAGATAAAACTATAGTTAGAGTATAACAATGGGTATAAAATAAAACATATATATATATTAAATTTTGCATTCATAAATTATCGATAAACACCAAAAATGACATAAACAATTTAAGAAAGCTTCTAAAATTATAAACATTTTACTTGGTAATCAGATCTAGTGACTTTTGAGCTCTCACAGCGTATCCCAAAATTTTTTACTGTGTACCCCCAAGGGATACGCGTACCCCACGTTGAGAATACTTTCCACTGCATTGTGCAGAGATATTAATAGCACTTGAAGTATTATAATACTTTGATTGCCAGTTCCAGGAGAACGTAAAGTGAAATTTAAACAATAAATGTCTAAACTCTCTTTCCCAAAAAACTCTGGTCATCATCATCAGTGGCACTTGTCTGGACATAACAAGATCTTAACATGACCTAGTAGCTGAATCCATCCTTCAATATAAAGTGAATCTTCCAATTCAAAACATTCTGATTTTAAAAATAGCTTTTTGCGAAAAAATGCTACAAGAGAAGTTGAAGATGTTAATAAAACTGATCCATACCTTAATTTTCAAAAGTAGTCATTTAGTTTCTAAAGATTTATGGAAGCTAAAATATATAACAGTAGCGTTGTGATTTGTAAGAAAAAAAATCTCAAAGGTTGAAGTACAAATGATAAATCTAACAAAATAAATGTAACTTCAAAATGTCTGTGAATATTTCAGTTTTTGTTGAGTGTACTGACTGAAAATTTAAGTTATAATTAAAAATTAAAAGAATATTAAGGAAGATATCACTCTGAATTTAACAAATAATATATAATTCAAATTTAATTATAATAATTAAATATATATATAATTTAAGAAAGTTCATTGCATCAATTAGAGGAGATCTTGATCGACGACCGCATCTTAGTGGTCCAGAGCACCTGACATGTTATCAGGTGGTCATGGGTTCGAATCCCACCCGGATCAAGACAATTTTTCCTCTAAAATTGATCGACGTTAAATTCAGAGTGATAACTATCTTAATATTTACCAAATACGTCGAAACAAATCTCATCATTAAGGTTGTTGTACCTCTGAGTGGCACTTTTTTGCACACCGTGGGCTATATGGCCAGATCATAAGGACCCCGAAGGCTCATAGAAGGTTGGGGGAGGGGACCCACTGGAACAGCTGTTGGGAGACAGAGGATAGCCTCCCGTCAAGACCATCTAGAGTGTTCTTTAACGTGCACAGGGTATGGTTCTCCCGCACACGGAGCCACGGCTTAGGTCCCATCCGATGGATGGCGGCCTTTCCAAGCCCATCAGTGTCCCCTACTGACCGTGTGCAGGGCGGGGAATTTTGCGGAGATAAATCTCAACGCTGACCCAGCTGGGACTCGAACCTGGGAACTACAGATTACGAGCCTGGTGCGCTACAGGCTGAGCCACCCTCCGCCCCACAAATCTCATCAATTTAAAAGAATATTGTTCAAAATGTGTACGTAGAGAGATCTTACATTATTTGCTGTGATATTCCAAAAAAAAAAATAAAAATTTCCACATTACGATGATTTTAATATTTCTTCTCTTCGCACGACATGGAAATATTGCAATGCATGTTAAAACTAATGTGTTGTTGTTAGATATTTTTAGATATAACTTCGTGCCAAAAATGCGCCACAAAGATGATATCTAAAAAATCTAATTTTGCGTATATTAGAGTTCAAAATTTAACTCAAATACCCGAGCCTAAAAGTACTTTCTATAAAAGTACACATTTGTATTAACTTTGTCTTAGTCTATGTTACAAACTTGGTCACTTTTAAAAAATAGTAAAAAAATAAATACCCCCCCCCCCAAGCACCTGCTTGCCACAGAGGTCTGACAGGAGCCTGTCAGACCCCTGTGGAGGTAATAATATAGTGGTAATAATATAATAATATGGAGGTAATAATATAAGGTAATAATATAGTGGAGGTAATAATATAGGATTATTGCTGAGGATAATATAGGATATTTGTGTTATGAAAATTGCTGAGGTTGGCAGGACTTAGGCAAAAAAACGACACAAACACCCATGCCTTACCCGGAGCTCGAACCCAGGTTCCTTAGATTAGTGGGAAGGGGTGGTTCAGTCGGTAGCGCGCCAGGCCAAGGCCACCTAGAAGACAAGGCCATGACAGCGATACTGTGACGTCACGGACGGAGGGAGAACAGGCGAATGAACTGCGCTGTATAAAAGCTTGTTTGCTGCGTTGGCTTTAACGGAGATACCTCATTCGCCTGTTCCTCCTCCTTCCGTGACGTCACAGCATCGCTGTCATGGCCTTGTCTTCTAGGTGGCCTTGGCCACGCTCGTAATCTGTAGTTCCCAGGTTCGAGTCCCAGCTGGGTCAGCGTCGAGATTTATTTCCGCAAATTTTCCCGCCCTGCCCACAGTCAGTAGGGGACACCGATGGGTTTGGAAAGACCGCCGTCCGTCGGATGGGACGTTAAGTCGTGGTCCGTGTGCGGGAGAGCCAACCTTGTGCCCGTTAAAGAACACGCTGGATGGACTTGTCGGGAAGCTACCATCTGTATCCCAACAGCTGTTCCAGTGGGTCCCCTCCCCCAACCTTATCTGAGCCTTCGAGGTCCTCGTGACCTGGCCATTTTGCCCATAGTGAGCAAAAAAAGTGTCGCTCAGAGGTAAAACAACCCACCCTTAAATGAGTAGCCAAGCGCGTTAACCACTGGGCCATGAGCATAGTAAAATCAACGAAAAGTTCAAAATCCAATAGAAATTATATCTAACACATTTCTCACTCACCTTCCAATTAAAAAAAACTTCAGATATCGGTTGAAGTTCTTGCAGGAGCCTCTTCTCTAGATAACAGTCCTCGTTGACTTTGCGTCACTCAGTGACGGAATGTGGTTCTCCCCTGGACATTTCTCTGTCGCGGGCCTCGCTACGTCTCGACTTCTGGTTGGCTAGGAATGCGAAAAGAAGGCACAAACCGCGACCGTTCCTCTTACGACACTGTTGGCCAAACGCCTACCAATGAAACAGTTTGTTGGTGGAGCAGACGCGCAAGCCTCGTTATCAACCGATTCTCCACCCTTGTGGTGCGTTGCCAACGTATTCTCGTTGCCATGGCGACAGCGGACGCCCTACGATACACACACGAGGGAGTGCACGTGGTCTGCATTCCAGCGTAGCTAAAGCGCCGATTGTTAATGAAGACGAAAAGCAATGCTTTGATGGACGCCGACTTCGCTTTTAAATCAGCGAAGAGGAATCTAGATGTAGCTGTTGCTTTGGGAGGGGATTCGGTGCCGAAAGGTAAACCGATAATAGATAAATTGAGGGTGGAAATGAAGAAAAAAAGGGGTGACAAATATGTGGCAGGGACTGGTAATAAATCGGCTTTGTCACTAGCCACTTTAAGAGGATTGATGTTTCCCAGTGTGGTGGCTAAAAAAATGATTTATTTAAAAGTAGATTGATGCAGTTTTAACATTAAGTGATGATTTATATGTGGTATAGCACGTTTGGCTACTGATCTAAGGGACCTGGGTTCGAGCCCCGGGTAAGTGTTCGGACATTTTTTTGAGCGCCTGTAGGTGGTCATATTATTTTGATACTAGATCGTGTGGGCTCACTCACGGAAATATTGAGCGTGTGCAGTTACCGTTCACAGCAAACTGGAGCGGTTGCGGTTAATATTCACAGCACATTGGATCGTGTGAGCTCACAAAGACCTGGATCGTGTGGGCTCACTCACGGAAATATTGAGCGTGTGCAGTTACCATTCACAGCAAACTGGAGCGTGTGCAGTAACTGCACACGCTCCAGTTTGCTGTGAACGGTAACTGGAGCGTGTACAGTTGCTGTACACGCTCCAGGTATTTTTCCTGAATTCTGTAATCACGTGACACGAAGGTTGCCAAATCACTAATTTCTAAAAAAAATCGTTGCGAGATATTTTTTGTGAATTCTGTAATCAACCATAGTGTTCGGATATTTATTTCAGCAATTGTACGCGAAGGTTGCCAGATCACTAATTTATAAAAAAATCGTTGCGAGATATTTTTTGTGAATTCTTTAATCAACCATAGTGTTCGGATATTTTTTTGAGCGACTGTACTCATCCTTAGAATCGGTTGGGTGTTTTATAGCAGAGAAAATCACATGTATTTTTTCTGTAAATGTGGAACTCATGAAAGGCTGTTGGAAATAAATTTCTCCTCGAGTGGTCGAACTCACAACCTCCAGACACATGCCAGGTGCTCTGACCCCTTAGCTATCTCAGTTAGGTGGTTTTCAGCTTATAATCACAATTTGCTTAAAAAAAGAGCTAGCTTCGATAGCTCAGTGATTAGAGCACTTAAAATATTATCAGGAGGTGTGTTCGTATCGTTTTATGTAAGAACAGGGACGGATTTGTGTCTCTGTGTGTGTGTGGGAGGTTGGTTGGTTGTTTTACCTCCGAGCTGCACTTTTTTGCACACCATGGGCTAAATGGCTAGGTCACAAGGACACCGAAGGCTCAGAGAAGGTTGGGGGAAGAGACCCACTGGAACATCTGTTGGGAGACGGATGGTAGCATCCCGTCAAGGCCATCCAGCTTGTTCTTCAACGTGCACAGAGTAAGGCTCTCTCACACACGGGGCCACGGCTTTACGTCCCATCCGACGGACGGCGGTCTTTACAAGGCCATCGGTGTCCCCTACTGACCGTGGACAGGGCGGGGAATTTTGCGGAGATAAATCTCAACGCTGACCCAGCTGGGATTCGAACAGCGACGGAGGCAATTAATTGGGTTGTTTTACCTCTGAGCGGCACTTTTTTACACACAGTGAGCAAAATAGCCAGGTCATAAGGACCCCGAAGTCTCAGAGAATTTTTAATAACAAAAGCAACTATCAATAGCTTGAAAATTGGTTGTTAAATCCATTTAAAAATGGAAGCATGCGTATTGATTTTTATTCAAATATGAAGAGCAAGAACTAGAAATTGAGAACAAATATTATTTTAAGAGAATTATTGCACTAATGAATTGACGCAATAAGAAAATATCGTTGCCAAAATGGATCCTAAAAACACTGATTAAAAATATACTTTGAAAACAGAAAAGAATGCTGCTTGAATTAATTTTTTTAAATACATCTCTATTTTCTGGTAGACAGAAAAAATGGTAGCTGCATAAAAAGAAATAAATACCCCCTCAAGCAGCTGCTTGCCACAGAGGTCTGACAGGAGCCTGTCAGTTTATATGCCATAGTAGAAGGTCTGTGAGGATGGCAGGACCTCAGCAGAAAAATGACACATACATCCATGCCTTACCCGGGGCTCGAACCCAGATCCCTTAGATCAGTAGCAAAGCGCGCTAACCACTCGGCCACGGGACGGTTAAGTAACTGCATAGTTTTATCAAAAAAAATAAGAATAAAAAATAAATGAATAAAAAAAATCAGAAATTTTGTCGTTTAATTGAGAGTGTCGTTAAAATGGATGTCGGATTAGTAAGTTCTACAAGCGAGTTCAGCTAGAATGCAGTAAAGAGCAGCATGGAACAGGTATTGACTACTCAAAGTTAACGTTGTCATATTTTCAGCAGCTTATTTAAGTACATAGCGTGTCAGCAAACGCAAAAGAAACTTGACGTTGCCATGGCAATTGTTGCTGTCAAAGTGAAAGCCCCAACCAAAACGAAAGCTGCAGCAGACTGCTGTGTGTGCTCGGCATTTCATTAACCAAGCAACTTAATGCTAATATAGTTTAAACTACATATGCATCAAGGAATCTGAAATTCGTGACGACACAGAGAAAGGTTTCCTTAAACTTTCGACTAAACCAAACGATCAAGTTCGTTCTCAAGAAAAACCGTAACCGTGTGGCCACACTAGGAAGGTTTTTCGGTGTTGGCAGGAAAGTAGGGAAGGTGGAGGAGGGGGGGAGAGTATAAGGTCAGCAGTCATGTGATCAATATGGAAATATTGATTCTCATACTCAGTAAAACGTTATGACAAGCCCAAGTGGAAAAAGGTAAAAGTGTCTGCCGCGTGAGACACGACGCCAAGCAGTGAAGCCACCTGTAAGGAACTAGTTATAAAAAGTGCATGAGCCCAAGCGTTATTTATAGCACAAGCAGCAAAAATATTATTTTTTTTCTTCTGTTTTTAGAGGGTAGATGGTAATTAAAAACACGACCAAACTCATTTTTTTATTTGACTGATTTATTTTCAATGATGCCAAGGTGTTGACATCCAAAGAATTGTAAAAGAATTTGAAATAATTAAAAAAATGACAAGTAAACTATAAAAAAAATAACGCAGAAGAAAAAGTGATCAGATAGTACATTTATAAACCAAACGATAGGAAAGAAGAAATGTTGCCACACGATCAAAATAAAATCGAGCTTGAAATTTAATTTAACAATATTAAAGTACATAGTGAAATGATGTATATTAACAGATGAATATGTCAATATTAACAGTATTTTTTAATACTGCCACAATAATAAGCCCACAAGTCAAAGATAAATATTAACAGATATTATAATAAACCTGTAAAACACAGGAACAATCGAATGCTGATTATTAAGAGTCTGCTACACAATGTTTATCAGCATTAAATCAATAAATACTATTATTATTCAAAGAAAAAGTGGTCAAATAAGTTAATATATGAACTTTAGATAATTGAAGAGAGTAGACGATCATGCTCGTGACGTTACAACAGTCAACATTGAAAACTGTGGTGTCACGTGACAGCTGGAAAGAAAGCTTTGGAGAATGGTGATGTTGTGGTCTGCATTTGCTTGCTGCGAAACGTTTATCAAAGGAGGAGCAATTATATTTCTGGTGAATAAAATTATTTTAACTTAGATCATTATGTAATTCATTTATGATTGTTATTGTTTAATTAATTATTTAAAATACACATTCTTCAAGGCTTTTCGATTTACTCGCATCCAATCATTCAACATTACTTTTAACGTAGATTTCAGCAAACATGAAAATATCGAGTGCTGAATTATTTTGTCTCGTGAAAGCATTGTAAATAATAATAATGTAATTAGATCTGATCTCTTAAGTGCGACATGAGTAAATAGGCAGATGTGACTGGCATCGAAAGGTCTGGGTTGGTTTGTTTTACCTCTGAGCGGTACTTTTTTGCACACCATGGCTAAATGGCCAGCTCACAAGGATCCCGAAGGCTCAGAGAAGGTTGGGGGAGGGGACCCACTGGAACAGCTGTTGGGAGACAGATGGTAACCTCCCGTCAAGACCATCCAGCGTGTTCTTTAACGTTGGGTTGTTTTACCTCTGAGCGGCGCTTTTTTGCACACCATGGGCTAAATGGCCAGCTCACAAGGATCCCGAAGGCTCAGAGAAGGTTGGGGGAGGGGACCCACTGAAACAGCTGGAACAGATGATAGCCTCCCGTCCATCACTGGAACAGATGATAACCACTGGAACAGATGATAGCCTCCCGTCAAGGCCATCCAGCGTGTTCTTTAACGTGCACAGGGTATGGCTCTCCCACACACCGGGCCACGGCTTAACGTCCCATCCGACGGACGGCGGTCTTTCCAAGCCCCATCGGTGTCCCCTACTGACCGTGGGCAGGGCGGGGAGTTTTGCGGAGATAAATCTCAATGCTTACCCAGCTGAGACTCGAACCTGAGAACTACAGATTACGAGCCTGGCGCGCTACAGATTGAGCCACCCTCGCCCCATCGAAAGGGGACTCATCGTTGAGCACGATGGGCAGGAGCATCCGTTACGGAGGTAATGGAAATCAGTGAAAAATCACGGGGCACAATATTCCAGGTGTATAGAGAATGAGCCAACGGCAGTACAGTTGCTCAAAAAAGTATCCGAACACCATGGTTGATTACAGAATTCAGAACAAATATCTGGCAACGATTTTTTTTTAGAAATTAGTGATCTGGCAACCTTCGTGTCACGGATACTTTTTTTAATATATATAATGCGTATGAATATATAATGCAATGAATATGGAGCGTGTAGTTACCGTTCACAGCAAACTGGAGCGGTTGCGGTTAATGTTCACAGCACATTGGATCGTGTGAGCTCACAAAAACCTAGATCGTGTGGGCTCACTCACGGAAATATTGAGCGTGTGCAGTTACCGTTCACAGCAAACTGGAGCGTGTGCAGTAACTGCACACGCTCCAGTTTGCTGTAAACGGTAACTGGAGCGTGTACAGTTGCTGTACACGCTCCAGATATTTTTTATGAATTCTGTAATCACGTGACACGAAGGTTGCCAGATCACTAATTTCTAAAAAAAATCGTTGCCAGATATTTGTTCTGAATTCTGTAATCAACCATGGTGTTCGGATACTTTTTTTAATATATATAATGCGTATGAATATATAATGCAATGAATATGGAGCGTGTGCAGTTACCGTTCACAGCAAACTGCAGCGGTTGCGGTTAATGTTCACAGCACATTGGATCGTGTGAGCTCACAAAAACCTAGATCGTGTTGGCTCACTCACGGAAATATTGAGCGTGTGCAGTTACCGTTCACAGCAAACTGGAGCGTGTGCAGTAACTGCACACGCTCCAGTTTGCTGTGAACGGTAACTGGAGCGTGTACAGTTGCTGTACACGCTCCAGATATTTTTTATGAATTCTGTAATCACGTGACACGAAGGTTGCCAGATCACTAATTTCTAAAAAAAATCGTTGCCAGATATTTCTTCTGAATTCTGTAATCAACCATAGTGTTCGGATACTTTTTTGAGCTACTGTACCAAGCTGAAAACACCGGTTCTCGTCCGATCACCGAAGTTAAGCAGCTTTGGGCGCGGTCAGAACCTGGGAGAGTGACCACCTGGGAAACACCGCGTGCTAGTTGGGAAAAAATCTGCTGAGGACCCGCCATCTTCACAGATCACTCTGCTATGGCGTATTAAACTGACAGGCTCCTGTCAGACCTCTGTGGCAAGCAGCTGCTTGAGGAGGTATTATTTTATTTATAGAGAATGGCAACGGTCTCATAAAACATCCGCCTGTCTTGTAAAAGCGTGAGAGAAAAGGCTCTGACAGACATGGAGAGGAGTTGCTGATACAAACTATACGGTAAAACAGAGCTGATGCAATTTATTATTATTATATAGTATTAGTTATTCCATGATACATTAGACGGAATGTTAAGGGGGCGGGGTGGCTTAATCAGTATCGCACCAGGCTCGTAATCTGCAGTTCCCAGGTTCGATTCCCAGCTGGGTCAGCGTTGAGATTTATCTCCGCAAAATTCCCCGCCATGCCCATGGTCAATAAGGAACACCGATGGGCTTGGAAAAACTGTTGTCCGTCGGATGGGACGTTAAGCCGAGGCCCCGTGTGCAGGAGAGTCATACCCTGTGCACGTTAAAGAACACACTGGATGGCCTTGAGGGGAGTCTACCATCTGTCTCCCAACAGCTGTTGCAGTGGGTCCCCTCTCCCAACCTTCTCTGAGCCTTCGGGGTCCTTGTGAGCTGGCCATTTAGCCCATGGTGTGCAAAAAATGCCGTTCAGAGGTAAAACAACCCAATCCAGACTTCTGTTGCAAGCAGCTGCTTGAGGGGTATTTATTTATTGAGCAGATGTATTTAACGCTGAGATTATTTCAAATCATTTCTTTTAATCTCATAGTTAATACTTTTTATATTGATTAATATGAAGGTATAGCCAAGTGAGCGGGTATTTCTACTTCGAGAGAATGTTATTTCTAAGAAGCCATTTCATAATTTTACTTGAACCAAAATATTAATAAACTTCTTCCATACACTTAAATTAAAAATACTCTGGTAACGATACTTAATTATTATATGCAAAATGTTTTTCAAAATTCCAGGAAACGTTAAATACGAGTACGTACACGAAGGCCGTCCGTCGGATGGGACGTTAAGCCGTGGCCCCGTGTGCGGGAGAGCCCTACCCTGTGCACGTTAAAGAACACTCTGGGTGGCCTAGACGGGAGGCTACCATCTGTCTCCCAACAGCTGTTCCAGTGTTTCAATTCCCCCAACCTTCTCTGAGCCTTCGGGGTCCTTGTGACCTGTCCATTTAGACCATGGTGTGCAAAAAAGTGCAGCTCAGAGGTAAAGCAACCCAACCCAAAACTCTGAGCCTTTGAGGTCCTTGTGACTGGCCATTTAGCCCATGGTGTACAAAAAAAGTGCAGCTCAGAGGTAAAACAGCCCAACACAACGAAATATTAGGTGTTCATAATGGTTTGATGAGACAGTGTATGAACAGGAGAAATGATGGTGATGGTGAAAGATAAAATTGGAACCAGTAGAAGTAGCTGCTAAAAACGCTCTTAGACATGTTAGTAAGATTTAAAAAAAAATCTCCTCTCAAGTAGCTGCTTGCCATAGAGGTCTGACAGGAACCTGTCAGTTTAGTTCGCACAGTAGAAGGTCTGTTACGAAAGCGAGACCTAAACAGAAAGGCAACAGAAACATCCATGCCTTACCTGGGATCGAAACCAGGTCCCTTTCAACAACAGCCAAGCGCGCCCACGGGATTGCTTGGTAAAGTTATTTAAACTGTCATTGGCACTGTTAAATATTCCAATTTCCCTAACTCTAAATACCGAACAAATATTGTTGGAAATCGAGATCGAAACAAATTTGATTGAGAAGTTTGATGAGTCTTCAGTCACGTTTTTCCATAGAAATCTTATCGAAGAAGTTACCGAGGTCTGTATGAGTTATTATTCACATAATACAGAACTGTGCCCACAAAAGTGTACGTAGGTCAGGCTTATATATAGCATGATAACTGGAGTCGACACCCACACACTCCAAGGAAAGTTAAGAATCTATTTGCACCAGTCTGCTCCAGATTTTGCAGGATTTTCGAATGTTTGTTTCAAAAATCATAGAAAGCACGAATTTTTGTTTTATCTTTCGTACGAATATTGAATTTTTGTTCTACATTGAAATTATTAGTCATTAAAAGTTTAAAATTTGATTTTATATTTTATTTGAAATATTCGATCGTTTTTCATTATTTTGCCAAAGTCTCCAGCTACGAATAGTTTAAAACCCTATAGTAAACATTTGTGGTGCTTCACCAGTTGTCCCATTGCACATGTGACCAAAGAAAGGATTCGAAATAGTCAAGAACTTGTCATATATATCAACAGTTTCTTGATGAAGGTGAATTCTCTGGATTATTTTCTTTTCCAGAAATTTTTTTAATCTTTTTATACGATTGCAAACAATCACTCAGTTTTTGAATGTTCCTTCAACCGACAGCAAAACAAAGAACTAAACTATAAAAGTAATATGAAAGTTTCTAAAATTTTCAGATTGATTCGATTCAGTAACAGCCCACTTAGACGAAATCTATTTTTCTTTTAGGACAGGCAAAATAACATTCACTTGATCTGGCAACCACTAAAACCTTTCCCAAAATTTCACCTGTCAGAATTTTATTTCTTATTTTCGACTGTTAATTCTCATGATTTACCTCTGTTTGTTTCCTGGAATAAAAAAACCTTACTTTTCATGCAATTTCTCTCTTACGACAGAACTATAACTTTTCCCACCTCATATTGAGAAAAAAAAAACCCCACACAACCCACTGATCCTTACGGTTTCTGTCTAAAATGTATCAAAAACTCTGGCAACTGTTCCTTCTCTTTGTTGCAGGTGCACTCTCGCGTGAGTCAACACTAACTGATTTGCATGAAGCGCGCGCCATGTCGGCGCCTCCCCGCGGTTGGCATAGCAACTCACAATCAAACGCTTGGCTCCGGGCACGCCGTCGTCACCACAGGTACAGGCTTCGGCCTGGGTCGAGCTGCAATGGTCAGCATGACGTGTTTGTCTAGCTAAAGATGGCTGAAGCTTTGTCAATTATTTATAATTGAGAGTTAGGGGACTTAGTATCCCCACCCGATGTGTGCAAGAAAGGCTAAAAAGAAAGCTTATTTGTACATCTATAAACGGGAATATGGCTTATATATCTGGCGTGCATTATGCATTTGTTTTGCTTTCTCAGTGAATACTGGAAGTAAAGCTTTTCGCACGCCACTGTGGCCCCCGACGGCAGTTACTATAACTACACTGTGTTTGTTGTGATGCATTCTATCAGCTCTGTGATGAAATGGAAGAGACATGTCTCCTCTTAAAGGCACTATCCATAACCGTACCGCGTTACGAAACTTTTTTTTTTGGAATTACAGAACGTGAGGCCACCACTGGTTTCGAGAGAAAATAATTATCGATTGTTTACGCCTGAGAAGTGGAATCTTTTATACGCAAATTCGATGAAAGATATTTGTCTGTTATTTGCGGTGATTTTTGTTTTAAAATCGTGGTGGTCGAGATCAACTTATGTTTGAATGATTTATTATCCGCCTAGGTTTCATTGTTTTCCTGTTACGAAACGTGGCAGATTTTCAGAACGTGGTCATTTATGAGAATATCAAATGTCAAAAGGTCTGGGTAACTGACTGACACGAACCATAAAATTCATTGGAATGGGAGACGTGCACACGTACAGACGATCGTAACTTGTGAGAACAAAATGGAGGTTCAGTTTCAATGATTTGTGAATTTATCCTAGTGATGAATATACACTTGAAATATTCACCATGTTATCTCAAATATTTCTTGCAGTGTTTCAAACTTCTTTAACTTTTGAAAGTCTTGTTCTATCAACTCCAAATTTTTTCGGATTTTTGTTAATTTTTTTCGTATTTTGTTGTTGTCCATGATTCTATCTTTTTTTAAAAAAAGAGTTGGGGTGGCTCAGTCGATAGCGTGCCAGGCTCGTAATCTGCAGTTTCCAAGTTTGAGTCCCAGCTGGGTCAGCATTGAGAGTTATCTCCGCATAACTCCCTGCCCTGTCCACGGTCAGTAGGGGACACCGATGGGCTTGGAAATGGGGTTGGCTTGGCCCCTTGTGAGGGAGAACCATACCCTGTGCACGTTAAAGAACACGCTGGATGGCCTTGACGGGAGGCTACCATCTGTCTCCCAACAGCTGTTCCAGTGGGTCCCCTCCCCCAACCTTCTCTGAGTCTTCGTGGTCCTTATGACCTGGCCATTTAGCCCATGGTGTGCAAAAAAGTGCCGCTCAGAGGTAAAACATACCAACGTTAAAAAACACGCTGGAAGCCTTGACGGGAGGCTACCATCTGTCTCCCAACAGCTGTTCCAGTGGGTCCCCTCCCCCAACCTTCTCTGAGCCTTCGGGGTCCATGTGACCTGGCCATTTAGCCCATGGTGTGCAAAAAAGTGCCGCTCAGAGGTAAAACAACCCAACCGAATGCCGGCCGAAACCATACGACAGTATTAACAATACCCATCTACAGTCATCGTTCGGCGGACAAACTTGACGTACGTTTCACGTCCTTGGTCTACAGATACGAAAACATTTCGGACTTTGTATGTGGTGATGATTTGGCACTGTTGACAAATGATGATCACGAGATGAGCTCTTTCATTAGAGACATTGATCAGGAAGGTATTTCTCTAGAGCAGTGGTTCTCAACCTTTTATACTTCACGTACCCCCTGGAAAAGTGGATGTAACTGGAGTACAGTCGCTCAAAAAAGTAACCGAACGCTATAAATGATTACAGAATTCATAAAAAATATCTGGCAACGATTTTATTTAGAAAAGAGTGATCTGGCAACCTTCGTGTCACGTGACACGGAGGTTGGCCAGATCACTAATTTAAAAAAAATCGTTGCCGGCTTTTTTTTTTAAATCAACACGTACACGAAGGTTGCCAGATCACTAATTTCTAAAAAAAATCGTTGCCAGATATTTTTTCTAAATTCTGTAATCAACCATAGTGTTTGGATACTTTTTTGAGCGACTGTACCCCTTGTATAGGTAGATAAAACTATAGTTATAGTATAACAATAGTTATTTTTACTTTGTTAGTAGATCTAGCGACTTTTTAGCTCTCACGGCGTACCCCATGTTGAGAATCCCTGCTCTAGAGGATAAGGTTGGGTTGTTTTACCTCTGAGCGGCACTTTTTTGCACACCATGGGCTAAATGACCAGGTTACATGGACCCCGAAGGCCCAGAGAAGGTTGGGGGAGGGGACCCACTGGAACAGCTGTTGGGAGACAGATGGTAGCCTCCCGTCAAGGCCATCCAGCGTGTTCTTTAACGTGCACAGGGTATGGCTCTCCCGCACAAGGGGCCACGGCTTAACGTTCCATCCGACGGACGGCGGCCTTTCCAAGCCCATCGGTGTCCCCTACTGACCGTGGGCAGGGCGGGGAATTTTGCGGAGATAAATCTCAACGCTGATCCAGCTGGGACTCGAACCTGGGAACTACAGGTTACGAGCCTGGCGCGCTACCGACTGAGCCACCCCCGCCCCTGCTGTAGAGGATAAGGGATTAATACACAGCATACTAAAGTGACGAAAATTGGCAATGTGGGTGGTGGTTTAGTTTTTTCGAAAAAGCTTTACTTTTAGAGCAGGGGCGGGGGTGGCTCAGTCGGTAGCGCGCCAGGCTCGTAATCTGTAGTTCCCAGGTTCGAGTCCCAGCTGGGTCAGCGTTGAGATTTACATCCGCAAAACTCCCAATCCTTGCCCATTGTCAGTAGGGGATACCGATGGGCTTGGAAAGCCCATCCGTCGGATGGGACGTTAAGCCGTGGCCCCGTGTGCTGGAGAGCCATAACTTGTGCACGTTAAAGAACACGCTGGATGGCCTTGACGGGAGGCTACCATCTGTCTCCCAACAGCTGTTCCAGTGGGTCCCCTCCCCCAACCTTCTCTGAGCCTTCGGGGTCCTTGTGACCTGGCCATTTAGCCCATGGTGTGCAAAAAAGTGCCGTTCAGAGGTAAAACAGCCCAACAACTTTAGAGCACATTCATCAGTTTAATTACTTTGGGAATCGAGTGATTGCTTCGAGGGTTTGAGCAATCTCAGAGAAATAAGAATTACAATTACTCTTGTGCTTTATTTGGGTGCGGGGGTCATCCTGCCGTTCCCAGGCTCAAGTTCAAGTTGGACCAGTGTTTAGTTTTATCTCCTCAAAACTCCGCTATGCTCTCTGTCAATAAGGATGGGCCGCCGTCCGTCGGATGGGACGTTAAGCCATAGACCGTGTGAGGAAGACCCATACCCTGTGCACGTTAAAGAACACGTTTGATGGCCTTGACGGGAGGCCACCAGCTATCTTCTAGCAGCTGTTCAGTGGGTCCGCTCCCTATAACCTTCTCTGAGCCCTCGGGGCCCTAGTGGTCTGGCCATTTAGCCCATTATATGTAAAAAGTGCCGCTCAGAGTTAAAACAATCCAACGCTGTGGCTTTTAAGGATCTCAGGACCCATAAGGTGATTAAGGATCTCAGGACCTAGTGGGATAAAATATCGGACTGTTTCAAAAAACTGAGCTTAAGTTTCATAACAGTTTGATCCTCTGTATGATAATGAAACCCAGACTCTTTGTTAGCAGAATAGCATTAAACTAAGTGCTTTGATTAAAGATGCATATACAGCTTAGGCATTAGGTTATGTTGTTTTATTTCTGAGCAGCACTTTTATACACAGAATGGGCCAAATGGCTAGTTCGCGAGGACCCCGAGGGCTCAGAGAAGGTTTGAGGGACCTCAAGGGCTCAGAAAAGGTTTAGGGACCCCGAGGGCTCAGAGAAGGTTGAAGGACCCCGAGGGCTAAGAGAAGGTTGAGGGACCTCGAGGACCAAATGGCTAGGTCACAAGGACCCCGAGAGCTCAGAGATGGTTTGAGGGACCTCAAGGACTCAGAGAAGGTTGAGGCACCCCACGGGCTAAGAGAAGGTTTGAGGGACCTCGAGGGCTCAGAGAAGGTTGAGGGACCCCGAGGGCTAAGAGAAGGTTGAGGGACCCCGAGGACCAAATGGCTAGGTCACAAGAACCCCGAGAGCTCAGAGATGGTTTGAGGGACCTCAAGGGCTCAGAGAAGGTTGAGGCACCCCGAGGGCTCAGAGAAGGTTTGAGGGACCTCGAGGGCTCAAAGAAGGTTGATGGACCCCGAGGGCTAAGAGAAAGTGTGAGGGACTCCGAGAGGCTAAGAGAAGGTTGAGGGACCCCGAGGGCTAAGAGAAGGTGTGATGGACTCCGAGAGGCTAAGAGAAGGTTGAGGGACCCCACGGGCTAAGAGAAGGTGTGAGGGACCCCGAGGACTCAGAGAAGGTTTGAGGGACCTCAAGGGCTCAGAGAAGGTTAAGGGACCCCGAGGGCTAATAGAAGGTGTGAGGGACCCCGAGGGCAAGAGAAGGTTGAGGGACCCCGAGGACTCAGAAGGTTTGAGGGATCTCGATGACTAAGAGAAGGGTGATGACCGCAAGGGCTCAGAGAAGATTGGGGGAGGGGATCCACTGGACAGCTATTGGAAGACAGATGGTAGCCTCCCATCAAGGCCATCCAGCGTGTTCTTAACATGCAGAGATTATGGCTCTCTTGTACATGGAAACTACAACTTAACATCCCATCCGACGGACGGCGGCCTTTCGAATCCCATGGGTGTCCCCTACTGACCTAGAGCATGGTAGGGGATTGCGGAAATAAATCTCAACGCTTGCACGGGTGGGACTCGAACCTGGGAAAGGCAGATTACGGGTCTGGGGCGCTACCGACTGAGCCGCCACCGCCGCTACTAGATAGCGGGGATGGCGATTCAGTGTCGGTCTAGGTTTGGATGTTTTACCTCTGAGCAGCACTTTTTTTTGCACACAATGGGCTAAATGGCCCGGTCACAAGGACCCCGAAGGCTTTGAGGTCCTTGTGAGCTAGGGGTCCCTCAACCTTCTCTTGCCCTTGAGAAGGTAGCCTCTTGAGGTTGATCAAATATTGAACTTGAACAAATTTGAGCAAATTTGAACTTGAACAAATTTGACAAATTTGAACTTGAAAAAAATTGAACAAACTTGAACAAATTTGAGGTTGAACAAATATCCAACTTGCTCAAAGTCCTCGGGGTCCCACAACCTTCTCTTGCCCTGGAGATGGTAGCCTCTCGTCAAGGCCATCCAGTGTATTCTCTAACCTGCACAGGGTATGGCTCTCCCACACACGGGACCACAGCTTAATGTCCCATCCGTCGGACGGCGACTTTTCCAAGCCCATCGGTGTCCCCTACTGACCTTGGGCAGGGCGTTTTGCGGAGATAAGTCTCAAACGCTGACCCAGCTGCGACTCGAACCTGGGAACTGCAGATTACGAGCCTGGCGCGCTACTGACTGAGCCACCTCCGCCCTGTGGTGGTGGTGTGGGGGGGTGACGTATGTTTGAAAGCAACATTCGCTGCTATCATCCAAATATGACTGAGAGTTCAGCGAATTGTTCACAGCTGCAAAATTCCTGGTATCGATTCTTCAAAATCGTTTTCCCGTTACCAGAATTACGTTCTGTGAAAAGAATCCATGCTTGTGTTCACGCGAGATCTTTTCCCAATATTTCACTCTCTGGATCTTGTTTTTTTACCTCTTTTTTAAAAGAAGAAAAGAAAAAGAAATATGAGATCATGTTTTCACTTTCTTTCATGTCTGCCCGTTTGTCGACATCAAACTTTTTTCCTTTCTGGAGACGAGATCTTTTTTTCAATGATTTAGGTACATTGCTCACTGACTTTTATTTGTTAGTAATTCTTATATTTAAGGCCGCCCCATGACAGAGGGGGCGGGGTGGATCAGTCGGTAGCGCGCCAGGCTCGTAATCTGCAATTCCCAGATTTGTATCCCAGCTGGGTCAGCGTTGAGATTTATTTCCGCAAAATTCCCCGCCCTGCTCACGGTCAGTAGGGGACACCGATGGGTTTGGAAAGTCCGTCGGGTGGGACGTTAAGCCGTGGCCCGTGTGCGGGAGAGATATACCCTGTGCACGTTAAAGAACAAGCTGGATGGCCTTGACGGGAGGCTACCATCTGTCTCCCAACAACTGTTCCAGTGGGTCTCTTCCCCTAACCTTCTCTGAGTCTTCGGGGTCCATGTGACCTGGCAATTTAGCCCATGGTATGCAAAAAGTGCCACTCTGAGGTAAAATAATCCAGGGTTGGGTTGTTTTACCTCTGAGCGGCACTTTTTTGCACACCCTGGGCTAAATGGCCAGGTCACATGGACCCCGAAGGCTCAGAGAAGGTTGGGGGAGGGGACCCACTGGAACAGCTGTTGGGAAACAGATGATAGTCTCCCGTCAAGGCCATCCAGCGTGTTCTTTAACGTGCACAGGGTATGGATCTCCCGCACACGGGGCCACGGCTTAACGTCCCATCCGACGGACGGCGGTCTTTCCAAGCCCATCGGTGTCCCCTACTGACCGTGGGCAGGGCGGGTGATTTTGCGGAGATAAATCTCAACGCTGACCCAGCTGGGACTCAAACCTGGGAATTACAGATTACGAGCCTGGCGCGCTACCGACTGATCCACCCCCGCCCCAAAAACAATCCACAACCCCCCCTACTAACCAAGAACATGGTACGGATTGTGGAGAGATAAATCTGAACGCTTGCCCTCGTGGCTCGAACCTACGAACTGCAGATTACGAGCCTGGCGCGCTACCGACTGAGTCACCCGTCCGTAATATGTTAATACTGTAACAGATAATACATAATAAATCTCAACGTTGGTCAGTTGCAACTCGAGCCTGGAATCTACAGATTATGAGCTTAGACTTAAAGGAAATACACAACTCCAGAGAATCTGGGTCTCCTTTGAGGTATGCTCTAGATCAGTGTCTCGCAAACTATGTGCCGCGGCACAGTAGTGTGCCGCGAGAGATTTTCAAATTGACACTAGATATTCCAAAGATTTTATTTTGACTTGACTTGTGTTATCGACGTGCTTTAATAAAAATCTTTCAGATTTTATCAACTGGGATCTTGTAAGTATTTATCAAGCTTTTTCCAATTTTGGTATTAATTTTTGATTATTTCAAGCCATAGAACGGACAAATATTTAAAACAAACACCGAGTTATGAATTAAAGAACGAGAGCAAATCTTCAAGTAAAACCAGGCTGATGACTTCAACAAAGCGCAAATATAATGACGATTATATAGAGTTTGTTTTTATTCTTTTTTAGGTATGCCCCGGAAAAAAAAATTAGATTCAGTGAGCCGCAGAGTAAAAAAGTTTGCAAGACACTGCTCTAGATCAATGGTTCTCACAACCTTTTATGCTTCACGTACCCCCTGGAAATGTGCATGTAACTGGCGTACCCCTTGTATAGATAGTTAAAACTATAGTTATAGTATAACAATGGGAATAAAATAAAACATATATATCAGTGGTTCTCAACCTTTTATGCTTCACGTACCCCCTGGAAATGTGTATGTAACTGGCGCACCCCTTGTATAGATAGATAAAACTATAGTTATAGTATAACAATGGGAATAAAATAAAACATATATATCAGTGTTTCTTAACCTTTTATGCTTCACGTACACCCTGGAAATGTATATGTAACTGGCGTACCCCTTGTATAGATAGTTAAAACTATAGTTATAGTATAACAATGGGAATAAAATAAAACATATATATCAGTGGTTCTCAACCTTTTATGCTTCACGTACCCCCTGGAAATGTGTATGTAACTGGCGCACCCCTTGTATAGATAGATAAAACTATAGTTATAGTATAACAATGGGAATAAAATAAAACATATATATCAGTGGTTCTCAACCTTTTATGCTTCACGTACCCCCTGGAAATGCGTATGTAACTGGCATACCCCTTGTATAGATAGATAAAACTATAGTTATAGTGTAACAATGGAAATAAAATAAAACATATATATCAGTGGTTCTCAACCTTTTATGCTTCACATACCCCCTGGAAATGTGTATGTAACTGGCGTACCCCTTGTATAGATAGATAAAACTATAGTTATAGTATAACAATGGGAATAAAATAAAACATATATATCAGTGGTTCTCAACCTTTTATGCTTCACGTACACCCTGGAAATGTATATGTAACTGGCGTACCCCTTGTATAGATAGTTAAAACTATAGTTATAGTATAACAATGGGAATAAAATAAAACATATATATCAGTGGTTCTCAACCTTTTATGCTTCACGTACCCCCTGGAAATGCGTATGTAACTGCCATACCCCTTGTATAGATAGATAAAACTATAGTTATAGTGTAACAATGAAAATAAAATAAAACATATATATCAGTGGTTCTCAACCTTTTATGCTTCACATACCCCCTGGAAATGTGTATGTAACTGGCGTACCCCTTGTATAGATAGATAAAACTATAGTTATAATATAACAATGGGAATAAAATAAAACATATATATTAGTGGTTCTCAACCTTTTATGCTTCACATACCCCCTGGAAATGTGTATGTAACTGGCGTACCCCTTGTATAGATAGATGAAACTATAGTTATAGTATAACAATGGGAATAAAATAAAACATATATATCAGTGGTTCTCAACCTTTTATGCTTCACGTACCCCCTGGAAATGTGTATGTAACTGGCGCACCCCTTGTATAGATAGATAAAACTATAGTTATAGTATAACAATGGGAATAAAATAAAACATATATATCAGTGGTTCTCAACCTTTTATGCTTCACGTACACCCTGGAAATGTATATGTAACTGGCGTACCCCTTGTATAGATAGTTAAAACTATAGTTATAGTATAACAATGGGAATAAAATAAAACATATATATCAGTGGTTCTCAACCTTTTATGCATCACGTACCCCCTGGAAATGCGTATGTAACTGGCATACCCCTTGTATAGATAGATAAAACTATAGTTATAGTGTAACAATGGAAATAAAATAAAACATATATATCAGTGGTTCTCAACCTTTTATGCTTCACGTACGCCCTGGAAATGTGCATGTAATTGGCATACCCCTTGTATAGATAGATAAAACTATAGTTATAGTATAACAATGGGAATAAAATAAAACATATATATCAGTGGTTCTCAACCTTTTATGCTTCACGTACCCCCTGGAAATGTGTATGTAACTGGCGTACCCCTTGTATAGATAGATAAAACTATAGTTATAGTATAACAATGGGAATAAAATAAAACATATATATCAGTGGTTCTCAACCTTTTATGCTTCACGTACCCCCTGGAAATGCGTATGTAACTGGCATACCCCTTGTATAGATAGATAAAACTATAGTTATAGTGTAACAATGGAAATAAAATAAAACATATATATCAGTGGTTCTCAACCTTTTATGCTTCACATACCCCCTGGAAATGTGTATGTAACTGGCGTACCCCTTGTATAGATAGATAAAACTATAGTTATAGTATAACAATGGGAATAAAATAAAACATATATATCAGTGGTTCTCAACCTTTTATGCTTCACGTACACCCTGGAAATGTATATGTAACTGGCGTACCCCTTGTATAGATAGTTAAAACTATAGTTATAGTATAACAATGGGAATAAAATAAAACATATATATCAGTGGTTCTCAACCTTTTATGCTTCACGTACCCCCTGGAAATGTGTATGTAACTGGCGCACCCCTTGTATAGATAGATAAAACTATAGTTATAGTATAACAATGGGAATAAAATAAAACATATATATCAGTGGTTCTCAACCTTTTATGCTTCACATACCCCCTGGAAATGTGTATGTAACTGGCGCACCCCTTGTATAGATAGATAAAACTATAGTTATAGTATAACAATGGGAATAAAATAAAACATATATATCAGTGGTTCTCAACCTTTTATGCTTCACGTACACCCTGGAAATGTATATGTAACTGGCGTACCCCTTGTATAGATAGTTAAAACTATAGTTATAGTATAACAATGGGAATAAAATAAAACATATATATCAGTGGTTCTCAACCTTTTATGCATCACGTACCCCCTGGAAATGCGTATGTAACTGGCATACCCCTTGTATAGATAGATAAAACTATAGTTATAGTGTAACAATGGAAATAAAATAAAACATATATATCAGTGGTTCTCAACCTTTTATGCTTCACGTACGCCCTGGAAATGTGCATGTAATTGGCATACCCCTTGTATAGATAGATAAAACTATAGTTATAGTATAACAATGGGAATAAAATAAAACATATATATCAGTGGTTCTCAACCTTTTATGCTTCACGTACCCCCTGGAAATGTGTATGTAACTGGCGTACCCCTTGTATAGATAGATAAAACTATAGTTATAGTATAACAATGGGAATAAAATAAAACATATATATCAGTGGTTCTCAACCTTTTATGCTTCACGTACCCCCTGGAAATGCGTATGTAACTGGCATACCCGTTGTATAGATAGATAAAACTATAGTTATAGTGTAACAATGGAAATAAAATAAAACATATATATCAGTGGTTCTCAACCTTTTATGCTTCACGTACCCCCTAGAAATGTGCATGTAATTGGCATACCCCTTGTATAGATAGATAAAATTATAGTTATAGTATAACAATGGGAATAAAATAAAACATATATATCAGTGGTTCTCAACCTTTTATGCTTCACGTACCCCCTGGAAATGCGTATGTAACTGGCATACCCCTTGTATAGATAGATAAAACTATAGTTATAGTGTAACAATGGAAATAAAACATATATATCAGTGGTTCTCAACCTTTTATGCTTCACGTACGCCCTGGAAATGTGCATGTAATTGGCATACCCCTTGTATAGATAGATAAAACTATAGTTATAGTATAACAATGGGAATAAAATAAAACATATATATCAGTGGTTCTCAACCTTTTATGCTTCACGTACCCCCTGGAAATGCGTATGTAACTGGCATACCCCTTGTATAGATAGATAAAACTATAGTTATAGTGTAACAATGGAAATAAAATAAAACATATATATCAGTGGTTCTCAACCTTTTATGCTTCACGTACGCCCGGGAAATGTGCATGTAATTGGCATACCCCTTGTATAGATAGATAAAACTATAGTTATAGTATAACAATGGGAATAAAATATATATATCAGTGGTTCTCAACCTTTTATGCTTCACGTACCCCCTGGAAATGCGTATGTAACTGGCATACCCCTTGTATAGATAGATAAAACTATAGTTATAGTGTAACAATGGAAATAAAACATATATATCAGTGGTTCTCAACCTTTTATGCTTCACGTACGCCCTGGAAATGTGCATGTAATTGGCATACCCCTTGTATAGATAGATAAAACTATAGTTATATTGTAACAATGGAAATAAAATAAAACATATATATCAGTGGTTCTCAACCTTTTATGCTTCACGTACCCCCTGGAAATGCGTATGTAACTGGCATACCCCTTGTATAGATAGATAAAACTATAGTTATAGTATAACAATGGGAATATAATAAAACATATATATCAGTGGTTCTCAACCTTTTATGCTTCACGTACGCCCGGGAAATGTGCATGTAATTGGCATACCCCTTGTATAGATAGATAAAACTATAGTTATAGTATAACAATGGGAATAAAATAAAACATATATATCAGTGGTTCTCAACCTTTTATGCTTCACGTACCCCCTGGAAATGTGTATGTAACTGGCCTACCCCTTGTATAGATAGATAAAACTATAGTTATAGTGTAACAATGGAAATAAAATAAAACATATATATCAGTGATTCTGAACCTTTTATGCTTCACGTACCCCCTGGAAATGTGTATGTAACTGGCATACCCCTTGTATAGATAGATAAAACTATAGTTATAGTGTAACAATGGAAATAAAATAAAACATATATATCAGTGGTTCTCAACCTTTTATGCTTCACGTACCCCCTAGAAATGTGCATGTAATTGGCATACCCCTTGTATAGATAAATAAAATTATAGTTATAGTATAACAATGGGAATAAAATAAAACATATATATCAGTGGTTCTCAACCTTTTATGCTTCACGTACCCCCTGGAAATGTGTATGTAACTGGCATACCCCTTGTATAGATAGATAAAACTATAGTTATAGTATAACAATGGGAATGAAATATATATATCAGTGGTTCTCAACCTTTTATGCTTCACGTACCCCCTGGAAATGCGTATGTAACTGGCATACCCCTTGTATAGATAGATAAAACTATAGTTATAGTGTAACAATGGAAATAAAATAAAACATATATATCAGTGGTTCTCAACCTTTTATGCTTCACGTACGCCCTGGAAATGTGCATGTAATTGGCATACCCCTTGTATAGATAGATAAAACTATAGTTATAGTATAACAATGGGAATAAAAAAAACACATATATCAGTGGTTCTCAACCTTTTATGCTTCACGTACCCCCTGGAAATGTGTATGTAACTGGCATACCCCTTGTATAGATAGATAAAACTATAGTTATAGTGTAACAATGGAAATAAAATAAAACATATATATCAGTGGTTCTCAACCTTTTATGCTTCACGTACGCCCTGGAAATGTGTATGTAACTGGCATACCCCTTGTATAGATAGATAAAATTATAGTTATAGTGTAACAATGGGAATAAATAAAACATATATATCAGCGGTTCTCAACCTTTTATGCTTCACATAACCCCTGGAAATGTGTATGTAACTGGCGTTATCCCTTGTATAGATAGATAAAACTATAGTTATAGTATAACAATGGGAATAAAATAAAACATATATATCAGTGGTTCTCAACCTTTTATGCTTCACGTACCCCCTGAAAATGTGTATGTAACTGGCATACCCCTTGTATAGATAGATAAAACTATAGTTATAGTGTAACAATGGAAATAAAATAAAACATATATATCAGTGGTTCTCAACCTTTTATGCTTCACGTACCCCCTGGAAATGTGTATGTAACTGGCATACCCCTTGTATAGATAGATAAAACTATAGTTATAGTATAACAATGGGAATAAAATAAAACATATATATCAGTGGTTCTCAACCTTTTATGCTTCACGTACCCCCTGGAAATGTGTATGTAACTGGCGTACCCCTTGTATAGATAGATAAAACTATAGTTATAGTGTAACAATGGAAATAAAATAAAACATATATATCAGTGATTCTGAACCTTTTATGCTTCACGTACCCCCTGGAAATGTGTATGTAACTGGCATACCCCTTGTATAGATAGATAAAACTATAGTTATAGTATAACAATGGGAATAAAATAAAACATATATATCAGTGGTTCTCAACATTTTATGCTTCACGTACCCCCTGGAAATGTGTATGTAACTGGCATACCCCTTGTATAGATAGATAAAACTATAGTTATAGTGTAATAATGGGAATAAATAAAACATATATATCAGCGGTTCTCAACCTTTTATGCTTCACATAACCCCTGGAAATGTGTATGTAACTGGCGTTATCCCTTGTATAGATAGATAAAACTATAGTTATAGTATAACAATGGGAATAAAATAAAACATATATATCAGTGGTTCTCAACCTTTTATGCTTCACGTACCCCCTGGAATTGTGTATGTAACTGGCGTACCCCTTGTATAGATAGATAAAACTATAGTTATAGTGTAACAATGGAAATAAAATAAAACATATATATCAGTGGTTCTCAACCTTTTATGCTTCACGTACGCCCTGGAAATGTGCATGTAATTGGCATACCCCTTGTATAGATAGATAAAACTATAGTTATAGTATAACAATGGGAATAAAATATATATATCAGTGGTTCTCAACCTTTTATGCTTCACGTACCCCCTGGAAATGCGTATGTAACTGGCATACCCCTTGTATAGATAGATAAAACTATAGTTATAGTGTAACAATGGAAATAAAATAAAACATATATATCAGTGGTTCTCAACCTTTTATGCTTCACGTACGCCCTGGAAATGTGCATGTAATTGGCATACCCCTTGTATAGATAGATAAAACTATAGTTATATTGTAACAATGGAAATGAAATAAAACATATATATCAGTGGTTCTCAACCTTTTATGCTTCACGTACCCCCTGGAAATGCGTATGTAACTGGCATACCCCTTGTATAGATAGATAAAACTATAGTTATAGTATAACAATGGGAATATAATAAAACATATATATCAGTGGTTCTCAACCTTTTATGCTTCACGTACGCCCTGGAAATGTGCATGTAATTGGCATACCCCTTGTATAGATAGATAAAACTATAGTTATAGTATAACAATGGGAATAAAATAAAACATATATATCAGTGGTTCTCAACCTTTTATGCTTCACGTACGCCCTGGAAACGTGCATGTAATTGGCATACCCCTTGTATAGATAGATAAAACTATAGTTATAGTATAACAATGGGAATAAAATAAAACATATATATCAGTGGTTCTCAACCTTTTATGCTTCACGTACCCCCTGGAAATGTGTATGTAACTGGCATACCCCTTGTATAGATAGATAAAACTATAGTTATAGTGTAACAATGGAAATAAAATAAAACATATATATCAGTGGTTCTCAACCTTTTATGCTTCACGTACCCCCTGGAAATGTGTATGTAACTGGCATACCCCTTGTATAGATAGATAAAACAATAGTTATAGTGTAACAATGGAAATAAAATGAAACATATATATCAGTGGTTCTCAACCTTTTATGCTTCACGTACCCCCTGGAAATGTGTATGTAACTGGCATACCCCTTGTATAGATAGATAAAACTATAGTTATAGTGTAACAATGGAAATAAAATAAAACATATATATCAGTGGTTCTCAACCTTTTATGCTTCACGTACGCCCTGGAAATGTGCATGTAATTGGCATACCCCTTGTATAGATAGATAAAACTATAGTTATAGTATAACAATGGGAATAAAATAAAACATATATATCAGTGGTTCTCAACCTTTTATGCTTCACGTACGCCCTGGAAATGTGCATGTAATTGGCATACCCCTTGTATAGATAGATAAAACTATAGTTATAGTATAACAATGGGAATAAAATAAAACATATATATCAGTGGTTCTCAACCTTTTATGCTTCACGTACCCCCTGGAAATGTGTATGTAACTGGCATACCCCTTGTATAGATAGATAAAACTATAGTTATAGTGTAACAATGGGAATAAATAAAACATATATATCAGCGGTTCTCAACCTTTTATGCTTCACATAACCCCTGGAAATGTGTATGTAACTGGCGTTATCCCTTGTATAGATAGATAAAACTATAGTTATAGTATAACAATGGGAATAAAATAAAACATATATATCAGTGGTTCTCAACCTTTTATGCTTCACGTACCCCCTGAAAATGTGTATGTAACTGGCATACCCCTTGTATAGATAGATAAAACTATAGTTATAGTGTAACAATGGAAATAAAATAAAACATATATATCAGTGGTTCTCAACCTTTTATGCTTCACGTACCCCCTGGAAATGTGTATGTAACTGGCATACCCCTTGTATAGATAGATAAAACTATAGTTATAGTATAACAATGGGAATAAAATAAAACATATATATCAGTGGTTCTCAACCTTTTATGCTTCACGTACCCCCTGGAAATGTGTATGTAACTGGCGTACCCCTTGTATAGATAGATAAAACTATAGTTATAGTGTAACAATGGAAATAAAATAAAACATATATATCAGTGATTCTGAACCTTTTATGCTTCACGTACCCCCTGGAAATGTGTATGTAACTGGCATACCCCTTGTATAGATAGATAAAACTATAGTTATAGTATAACAATGGGAATAAAATAAAACATATATATCAGTGGTTCTCAACATTTTATGCTTCACGTACCCCCTGGAAATGTGTATGTAACTGGCATACCCCTTGTATAGATAGATAAAACTATAGTTATAGTGTAATAATGGGAATAAATAAAACATATATATCAGCGGTTCTCAACCTTTTATGCTTCACATAACCCCTGGAAATGTGTATGTAACTGGCGTTATCCCTTGTATAGATAGATAAAACTATAGTTATAGTATAACAATGGGAATAAAATAAAACATATATATCAGTGGTTCTCAACCTTTTATGCTTCACGTACCCCCTGGAATTGTGTATGTAACTGGCGTACCCCTTGTATAGATAGATAAAACTATAGTTATAGTGTAACAATGGAAATAAAATAAAACATATATATCAGTGGTTCTCAACCTTTTATGCTTCACGTACGCCCTGGAAATGTGCATGTAATTGGCATACCCCTTGTATAGATAGATAAAACTATAGTTATAGTATAACAATGGGAATAAAATATATATATCAGTGGTTCTCAACCTTTTATGCTTCACGTACCCCCTGGAAATGCGTATGTAACTGGCATACCCCTTGTATAGATAGATAAAACTATAGTTATAGTGTAACAATGGAAATAAAATAAAACATATATATCAGTGGTTCTCAACCTTTTATGCTTCACGTACGCCCTGGAAATGTGCATGTAATTGGCATACCCCTTGTATAGATAGATAAAACTATAGTTATATTGTAACAATGGAAATGAAATAAAACATATATATCAGTGGTTCTCAACCTTTTATGCTTCACGTACCCCCTGGAAATGCGTATGTAACTGGCATACCCCTTGTATAGATAGATAAAACTATAGTTATAGTATAACAATGGGAATATAATAAAACATATATATCAGTGGTTCTCAACCTTTTATGCTTCACGTACGCCCTGGAAATGTGCATGTAATTGGCATACCCCTTGTATAGATAGATAAAACTATAGTTATAGTATAACAATGGGAATAAAATAAAACATATATATCAGTGGTTCTCAACCTTTTATGCTTCACGTACGCCCTGGAAACGTGCATGTAATTGGCATACCCCTTGTATAGATAGATAAAACTATAGTTATAGTATAACAATGGGAATAAAATAAAACATATATATCAGTGGTTCTCAACCTTTTATGCTTCACGTACCCCCTGGAAATGTGTATGTAACTGGCATACCCCTTGTATAGATAGATAAAACTATAGTTATAGTGTAACAATGGAAATAAAATAAAACATATATATCAGTGGTTCTCAACCTTTTATGCTTCACGTACCCCCTGGAAATGTGTATGTAACTGGCATACCCCTTGTATAGATAGATAAAACAATAGTTATAGTGTAACAATGGAAATAAAATGAAACATATATATCAGTGGTTCTCAACCTTTTATGCTTCACGTACCCCCTGGAAATGTGTATGTAACTGGCATACCCCTTGTATAGATAGATAAAACTATAGTTATAGTGTAACAATGGAAATAAAATAAAACATATATATCAGTGGTTCTCAACCTTTTATGCTTCACGTACGCCCTGGAAATGTGCATGTAATTGGCATACCCCTTGTATAGATAGATAAAACTATAGTTATAGTATAACAATGGGAATAAAATAAAACATATATATCAGTGGTTCTCAACCTTTTATGCTTCACGTACGCCCTGGAAATGTGCATGTAATTGGCATACCCCTTGTATAGATAGATAAAACTATAGTTATAGTATAACAATGGGAATAAAATAAAACATATATATCAGTGGTTCTCAACCTTTTATGCTTCACGTACCCCCTGGAAATGTGTATGTAACTGGCATACCCCTTGTATAGATAGATAAAACTATAGTTATAGTGTAACAATGGGAATAAATAAAACATATATATCAGCGGTTCTCAACCTTTTATGCTTCACATAACCCCTGGAAATGTGTATGTAACTGGCGTTATCCCTTGTATAGATAGATAAAACTATAGTTATAGTATAACAATGGGAATAAAATAAAACATATATATCAGTGGTTCTCAACCTTTTATGCTTCACGTACCCCCTGAAAATGTGTATGTAACTGGCATACCCCTTGTATAGATAGATAAAACTATAGTTATAGTGTAACAATGGAAATAAAATAAAACATATATATCAGTGGTTCTCAACCTTTTATGCTTCACGTACCCCCTGGAAATGTGCATGTAATTGGCATACCCCTTGTATAGATAGATAAAACTATAGTTATAGTATAACAATGGGAATAAAATAAAACATATATATCAGTGGTTCTCAACCTTTTATGCTTCACGTACCCCCTGAAAATGTGTATGTAACTGGCATACCCCTTGTATAGATAGATAAAACTTTAGTTATAGTATAACAATGGCAATAAAATAAAACATATATATCAGTGGTTCTCAACCTTTTATGCTTGACGTACGCCCTGGAAATGTGCATGTAATTGGCATACCCCTTGTATAGATAGATAAAACTATAGTTATAGTATAACAATGGGAATAAAATAAAACATATATATCAGTGGTTCTCAACCTTTTATGCTTCACGTACACCCTGGAAATGTATATGTAACTGGCGTACCCCTTGTATAGATAGTTAAAACTATAGTTATAGTATAACAATGGGAATAAAATAAAACATATATATCAGTGGTTCTCAACCTTTTATGTTTCACGTACCCTCTGGAAATGTGTATCTAATTGGCGTACCCCTTGTATAGATAGATAAAACTTTAGTTATAGTATAACAATGGCAATAAAATAAAACATATATATCAGTGGTTCTCAACCTTTTATGCTTCACGTACCCCCTGGAAATGTGTATGTAACTGGCGTACCCCTTGTATAGATAAATAAAACTATAGTTATAGTATAACAATGGGAATAAAATAAAACATATATATCAGTGGTTCTCAACCTTTTATGCTTCACGTACCCCCTGGAAATGTGTATGTAACTGGCGTACCCCTTGTATAGATAGATAAAACTATAGTTATAGTATAACAATGGGAATAATATAAAACATATATATCAGTGGTTCTCAACCTTTTATGCTTCACGTACCCCCTGGAAATGTGTATGTAACTGGCGTACCCCTTGTATAGATAGATAAAACTATAGTTATAGTATAACAATGGGAATAAAATAAAACATATATATCAGTGGTTCTCAACGTTTTATGCTTCACGTACCCCCTGGAAATGTGTATGTAACTGGCGTACCCCTTGTATAGATAGATAAAACTATAGTTATAGTATAACAATGGGAATAAAATAAAACATATATATCAGTGGTTCTCAACCTTTTATGCTTCACGTACCCCCTGGAAATGTGTATGTAACTGGCGTACCCCTTGTATAGATAGATAAAACTATAGTTATAGTATAACAATGGGAATAAAATAAAACATATATATCAGTGGTTCTCAACCTTTTATGCTTCACGTACCCCCTGAAAATGTGTATGTAACTGGCATACCCCTTGTATAGATAGATAAAACTTTAGTTATAGTATAACAATGGCAATAAAATAAAACATATATATCAGTGGTTCTCAACCTTTTATGCTTCACGTACGCCCTGGAAATGTGCATGTAATTGGCATACCCCTTGTATAGATAGATAAAACTATAGTTATAGTATAACAATGGGAATAAAGTAAAACATATATATATATATGTGGTTCTCAACCTTTTATGCTTCACGTACCCCCTGGAAATGTGTATGTAACTGGCGTACCCCTTGTATAGATAGATAAAACTATAGTTATAGTATAACAATGGGAATAATATAAAACATATATATCAGTGGTTCTCAACGTTTTATGCTTCACGTACCCCCTGGAAATGTGTATGTAACTGGCGTACCCCTTGTATAGATAGATAAAACTATAGTTATAGTATAACAATGGGAATAAAATAAAACATATATATCAGTGGTTCTCAACCTTTTATGCTTCACGTACCCCCTGGAAATGTGTATGTAACTGGCGTACCCCTTGTATAGATAGATAAAACTATAGTTATAGTATAACAATGGGAATAAAATAAAACATATATATCAGTGGTTCTCAACCTTTTATGCTTCACGTACCCCCTGGAAATGTGTATGTAACTGGCGTACCCCTTGTATAGATAGATAAAACTATAGTTATAGTATAACAATGGGAATAAAATAAAACATATATATCAGTGGTTCTCAACCTTTTATGCTTCACGTACCCCCTGGAAATGTGTATGCAACTGGCGTACCCATTGTATAGATAGATAAAACTATAGTTATAGTATAACAATGGGAATAAAATAAAACATATATATCAGTGGTTCTCAACCTTTTATGCTTCACGTACCCCCTGGAAAAGTTTATGTAACTGGCGTACCCCTTGTTTAGATAGACAAAACTATAATTATAGTATGGCCTGTAAATGGTAGCTGGGGCCTGTAAATGGTAGCTAGGCGTAAACTGGAAGGAGAGCTGTGTACCAATCCCTAGTGATGATGCACAGAACCGGCCAGGTCCAGCACCTAATGTCCGACCCCGCCTTCTCGTGGTGCAGGCCGTTAGTACCTTTCAAAAGAGATACTCTCTCTTTTGGAAGGGAACGGAAGGGGAGGGCTGCCATCTCACTGTGGCCTACTGATCTGGTCATCTATGGCCACTTTTTTCTTTTTCTTTTTTTTCAACCCTACTGAGGAGTGGTCAACTTCACAGGGTCCTGGTGCTGTCCATTTATACCTACTAGACTGGACTTGTTTATGGATTTGAGGTTGATTATTGATCCTGGACTTGCTGCACTGGTGGGCCTCTGTTGAGGGAGAGTCTGCCGCTGTGTTTTCTGTTTGCTTCTGGGTTGCCAGCTCTAAGTGAACAGAGGCATGGGATACCTTATATCAGCTGGTGGATAATCCTAATCAGAGGCCATCGCAGGTACCTGAACCTTACTTAGCTAGTTGGGCATCGTCAAGCCTAAACTGGAGTAATGTGTCTCAGGCAGGCCATATGGTTCTTGAAAAAGTCCACTTGAAAAGGTGGTGCCTGAAGTTCCTACCGGCATCGGCGACTTCAGCCTTTAGCGGAGGAGGAACAGGTCTTTGCCCCATGCCTGCGATCAGGGGGCTGTTTGATGTTGTTGGCCTACCAATCTCAATAAACCTAATTTCTTTAAAAATCCTACTAATCATTTTCTCTCTGCAGGAACGTGGAACGTGAGGACATTACATAGAGATTATTCTCTTGATGTCCTCACGCAGGAATTCCAGCGCTATAACCTAGATATTCTAGGCTTGCAAGAGACCAGATGGACAGGTAAAGGTGAGATACTTAAAAATAACTTTAAATTTCTCTTTACAGGGAGGGAGGATGGAAAGTATCACCAAGGCGCGGGTCTGCTGCTCAGCAGACACGCTAGTGATGCTCTTCTAGGATATGAGTGCATTAATGAAAAGTTTCTAACAGCAAAATTTCAGACAAGTGTTAAAGACTTGAATGTTATCTGCTGTTATGCCCCCACTGAGGATGCCGATGAGGATGAAGGATAGGTTTTACGGACAACTTCAGGATATTTTGAATTCTGTCAAGAAAGGAGATATTACCCTTGTTATTGGTGATTTCAATGCCAAAGTTGGCACTGACTCTGACCTTTGGGGAGAGGTGATAGGCTCTTTTGCTATTGGTAGCTGCAATGACAATGGGCAACGTCTCCTACAGGTAAGTAAACTCAATGGATTCAGAATAACACATATTACAAAAACCACGACATACATAAACACACATGGGTTTCACCTGATGGGCTGCATAAGAATATGATTGATTATATATTAATTAACAGCAAATGGGCTAGTTCTGTTAGGAATACCAGGTCATATAGGGGAGCTGAAATTGGATCTGACCGTTACCTTGTTAAAAGTGTCTTGCAACTTAAACTTAAAAAGTGTTGTGGTAAAGTTAAAAAAAATTACCTTTAATACTGAAGCTCTGAAAGACCCAGTTATAACTAAAGCTTACCATGATAGGTTACTTAGTCATTATGACAGTCATGGTTTGCTTACTACTGAAGTTGAGGAAGAATGGGACCATTTTAAACAGGCTTTTTTGGAAACTAATAGTACTCTTTTAGGAAAAAAGGAGCAGAGGAGGCAGAATTATTTAAGTGATAAGGCACTTGAGCTTATTTCAGAAAGAAAGAACTGCAGGAATGTCCTTAATCAGTACCCTACTAGTCCAAATAGAAAGGATTACAAAAAGCTTAATAAACGTGTAAAAGATCAGTTAGCTACTGATAAGAATCTTTGACTTGATGGTTTGGCTGACAAAGCTGAGGAAGCAGTTAGACAGCACAACAGCAGAGAGCTGTACCAGATAGTTAATGTTTTATGTGGTAGAAAACGGACAGGCATACAGGGATTGAAGGATAAACAAGGTAAGGTTATAGAAGGTGACGATTCTCTCATGGCTAGGTGGGCTGAGCATTTCAGTGATGTTCTAAACAATGTGGTTAGTTCTACTCCCATTGTTTGCAATGATGATAGATGCATTGTTGGCTTTAATGTTGGCCCTATAACACAATCTGAAGTTAGTTTGGCTATTTCTAAACTTAAACTTCATAAATCCCCAGGGGTTGATGAAATTACTACGGAAATGCTCAGAGCTGGGAATGTTTTGGTTACCACTTGGATGACTGAAATTTTGAATAACTTTTATGATAAAGGCATGGTTCCTAAAGATTTTACCAGAGCTATTATTATCCCTATTTTCAAAAAAGGTGATCGCAGTTCTTGTGATAACTATAAGGGTATCAGCCTACTCTCTGTTCCAGGTAAAGTTCTTTCCATGATTGTGCTTAATAGAATTAAGAATCTGGTTGACAGGCAATTGCGTGATGAGCAATGTGGATTCAGAAGTGGTAGGGGATGTGTGGATCAGATATTTTCACTTAGGCAGATTCTTGAGGAATATTTAGAGTTTCAGAAACCTTTGGTTGCTAGCTTTGTTGATTTCGAAAAGGCTTTCGACTCTGTTGATCGTCATAATTTGTGGTTGATTGTGAGATCATATGGTATACCAGACAAGTTAGTTAACATAATGAAAGCTCTCTATAATAACACTGAGTCATGTGTGAGAGTTGGTAAGTCTTGTAGCAATTGGTTTAGCATTACGTTTGGTGTTCGACAAGGGTGCATTTTGTCTCCTTTTCTCTTTAGTTTGGTTGTTGATTATGTTATGCGAAATTCACTTCGAGGGAAAGATTTTGGCCTTAAATGGGCTGGAGATACGAAAATTTCTGATTTAGATTATGCTGATGATTTAGCCCTTTTGGCAAATGATGTTGATGAGATGAACTCTTTCATTCGAGCTGTTGATGAGACTGGTAGTAGAGTAGGTTTGGTTATAAACAGAGAGAAAACTAAAGTGATGAAAATTGGTCAGGCAGGTTGTGATTCAGTTAATCTGAATGGTTGCAGTCTTGAGCAGGTGTCACAGTTTAATTATCTTGGGAGCTATGTAACAGATAATGGTGATGTGCGGCATGAGATTAACAGACGAATAGGTATGCTGCTGGGACTTTTAAGAATCTATGGAGATTGTGGAGAAATAGGCGTATACACCTAAAGACTAAAATTAGACTGTATAATAGTTTGGTTCTTTCTAGGGTTAGTTATGGTAGTGAAACGTGGACGCTTTGTAAACAAGATAGCAGGAAATCAGATGCTTTTGATTCTAGATGCTTACGCAGTATCTTGGGTATTAGGTGGTTTAACTTTGTAACTAATGATGAGGTTAGGCAAGGCAGTCTGCAACCTCCTTTAAGCAGCATATTGTGCAGAGAGAGACTCCGCTGGTTTGGCCATGTTGCCCGTATGGATAATTATAGATTGGCGAATAGGGTTATGAACAGTGTGCCTAGAGGCCTCAGAAGGAGGGGGAGACCTAGGATGCGGTGGGCAGACAATGTCAAACGGGACCTTGTTAGAATTGGTGTGCAGTGGCCAGGTGCAGCAGATGTAGCTCAGGACAGATATGCTTGGAGAATTAAACTGCGTGGTCTGGTTGGACCTCCGTAGCCCATGGCTGCTTGAGGATGATGATGATGATATAGTATAACAATGGGAATAAAATAAAACATATATATGTATACACATTAAATTTTGTATTCAGAAATTACATATGTTGATAAAAACAAAAAAAAAAATGACATTTTTTCACAGCAGTGTTGCCAACTTATCGACTTTGTTACTAGATCTAGTGACTTTTGAGCTCTCACGGCGTACCCCCAAAAATTTTACCGCGTCCCCCACGTTGAGAACCCCTGCTCTACATTGCTTGACCTTTGCGAATGATTCTCGATACAGTTGCAAAGAATGATTCTGTCAAGAGCAGAGATGAAATCTAACCTCCCCCCCAGTTTGAACGCACTTCATCCTCCAAAATGAATCTGATGCATTTTTCATTAGCATTAACATCCCCGGCATTCGCTGCACACAACATCTGGCAGTCGCCAAAAAATCTGACACAATCCATTGTTGCAATTTCCGTGATAAGTGCTTCGTGTCCGTCCAGGTTCGAGTCCCAGCTGGGTCAGCGTTGAGATTTTTCTCCGCAAAATTCCCCGCCCTGCCCACGGTCAGTAGGGGACACCGATGGGTTTGGAAAGGCCGCCGTCCGTCGGATGGGACGTTAAGCCGTGGCTCCGTGTGCGGGAGAGCCATACCCTGTGCATGTTAAAGAACACGCTGCATGGCCTTGACGGGAGGCTACCATCTGTCTCCCAACAGCTGTTCCAGTGGGTCCCCTCCCCCAACCTTCTCTGAGCCTTCGGGGTCCATGTGACCTGGCCATTTAGCCCATGGTGTGCAAAAAAGTGTCGCTCAGAGGTAAAACAACCCAACCCTTCGTGTCCGTCTGCCTGGCAAGTGTGGAAATTGTTTCCTCTGGCTGCAGGGTGGGGGTGGGGGGGGGGCAGTTCTCCTTCTACAGCACCCCTTATTAGACGACGCTATTCGTGGAAGAGTCCCGGATGGATTTTGCCCCCTTTTATAATAGTAATGACAGTTGCCATGTTCATATAAATTGGGTTGTTTTACCTATGAGGAGCACTCTTTTTTTGTATGGAGTGGGTTGGGTTGTTTTACCTCTGAGCGGCACTTTTTTGCACACCTTGGGCTAAATGGCCAGGTCACATGGACCCCGAAGGCTCAGAGAAGGTTGGGGGATGGGACCCACTGGAACAGCTGTTGGGAGACAGATGGTAGCCTCCCGTCAAGGCCATTCAGCGTGTTCTTTAACGTGCACAGGGTATGGCTCTCCCGCACAATGACCAGGTCGCAAGGACCCCGAAGATTCAGAGAAAGTTGGGGGAGGAGACCCATTGGAACAGTTGTCGGGAGACAGATGGTAGCCTCCCGTCAAAGCCATCCAGTGTGTTCTTTAATGTTGGGTTGTTTTACCTCTGAGTGGCACTTTTTTGCACACCTTGGGCTAAATGGCCAGGTCACAAGGATCCTGAAGGCTCAGAGAATTTTGGGGGTGGGGTCCCACTGGAACAGCTGTTGGGAGACAGATGGTAGCCTCCCGTCAAGGCCATCCAGCGTGTTCTTTAACATGCACAGGGTATGGCTCTCCCGCAGACGGGGTCACGGCTTAACGTCCCATCCGACGGTCGGCGGCCTTTCCAAGCCCATCGGTGTCCCCTACTGACCGTGGGCGGGGAGTTTTGCGGAAATAAATCTCAACGCTGACCCAGCTGGGACTCGAACCTAGGAACTACAGATTACGAGCCTGGCGCGCTACCGACTGAGCCATCCCCGCCCCTACATGCAGTGGGCGAAATGGCCATGTCATAAGGACCCCAAGAGTTTAGAAAAGGTTGGGAAAGGGGTTGGGTTGGGTTGTTTTACCTCTGAGCGGCACTTTTTTGCACACCATGGGCTAAATGGCCAGGTCATAAGGACCCCGAGGGCTCAGAGAAGGTTGGGGGAGGGGACCCACTGGAACAGCTGTTGGGAGACAGATGGTAGCCTCCCGTCAAGGCCATCCAGCGTGTTCTTTAACGTGCACAGGGTATGTCTCTCCCGCACACGGGGCCACGGCTTAACGTCCCATCCGACGGACGGCGGCCTTTCCAAGCCCATCGGTGTCCCCTACTGACCGTGGGCAGGGCGGGGAATTTTGCGGAGATAAATCTCAACGCTGACCCAGCTGGGACTCGAACCTGGGAACTACAGATTACGAGCCTGGCGCGATGGGAAAGGGGACTCACTGGACAGTTGTTATGAGATAGATGTTAACCTCCATTCAAGGTCATCCAGCGTGTTCCTTAACGTGCCAAGTGTGAGGCGCGCACGCTCTGTCTCCTCACATGGAACCACGGCTTAACGCCCCATCCGAGGGGCGGCTGTTTTTCCAAGCCCATCGGTGTCCCCTTTCTGACCGAGGGGATTGTGTTGTGTTTGTGTTTTTTTACCTCTGAGCGGCACTTTTTTGCACACCATGGGCTAAATGGCCAGGTCACATGGACCCCGAAGGCTCAGAGAAGGTTGGGGGAGGGGACCCACTGGAACAGCTGTTGGGAGACAGATGGTAGCCTCCCGTCAAGGCCATCCAGCGTGTTCTTTAACGTGCACAGGGTATGGCTCTCCCACACACGGGGCCACGGCTTAACGTCCCATCCGACGGACGGCGGCCTTTCCAAGCCCATCGGTGTCCCCTACTAACCGTGGGCAGGGCGGGGAATTTTGCGGAGATAAATCTCAACGCTGACCCAGCTGGGACTCGAATCTGGGAACTACAGATTACAAGCCTGTCGCGCTACCGACTGAGCCACCCCCGCCCCCCTGACCGAGGGGAAGGTAGAGGTTTTGCGGAGATAAGTCTCAACGCTGGAGCAAGTGGAACTCGAACGCGGGAACTGCAGATTAGGAGCCTGGAGCGGTACCGACGGAGTTCCTCCCCCGCCACCTCATTATAATAATAAATTATAATAATATAATAATAATTAGTGAGCGAGGGGCCAGTAGAAGTACCGCAATTTAGTTATGTTAGTATTATTAACTTGATGCACTTGAATTGGGGGGGGGGGGGCTTAGTCGGTAGCGCACCAGGCTCGTAATCTGCAGTTCCCAGGTTCGAGTCCCAGCTGGGTCAGCGTTGAGATTTATCTCCTCAAAATTCCCCGTCCTGCCCAAGGTCAGCAGGGGACACCGATGGGCTTGGAAAGGCCGCCGTCCGTCGGATGGGACGTTAAGCCGTTGCCCCGTTTGCGGGAGAGCCATACCCTGTGCACGTTAAAGAACACGCTGGATGGTCTTGACGGGAGGCTACCATCTGTCTCCCAACAGCTGTTCCAGTGGGTCCCCTCCCCCAACCTTCTCTGAGCCTTCGGGGTCCATGTGACCTGGCCATTTAGCCCAGGGTGTGCAAAAAAGTGCCGCTCAGAGGTAAAACAACTCAACGTTAAAGAACACGCTGGATGGCCTTGACGGGAGGCTACCATCTGTCTCCCAACAGCTGTTCCAGTGGGTCCCCTCCCCCAACCTTCTCTGAGCCTTCGGGGTCCATGTGACCTGGCCATTTAGCCCATGGTGTGCAAAAAAGTGCCGCTCAGAGGTAAAACAACTCAACGTTAAAGAACACGCTGGATGGCCTTGACGGGAGGCTACCATCTGTCTCCCAACAGCTGTTCCAGTGGATCCCCTCCTCCAACCTTCTCTGAGCCTTCGGGGTCCATGTGACCTGACCATTTAGCCCATGGTGTGCAAAAAAGTGCCGCTCAGAGGAAAAACAACTCAACGTTAAACAACACGCTGGATGGCCTTGACGGGAGGCTACCATCTGTCTCCCAACAGCTGTTCCAGTGGGTCCCCTCCCCCAACCTTCTCTGAGCCTTCGGGGTCCTTGTGACCTGGCCATTTAGCCTATGGTGTGCAAAAAAGTGCTGCTCAGAGGTAAAACAGCCAACCAACCTTAAAAATGCTATTCAAAGCTAAATTAAGCGAATCCAACTCCCGAACACACTACAATAAACCGAAAAACATTATCAGAGACAAAAAAATGGCGTTTCTGGATTTTTCTCCTCCCCCCTCCCATTTCCCCCTCGATCTCCGCTAACACCGATTTTTTTTTTCTCTTTTTCATTACTCGTTCTTCCTTCAGTTCTTCCTGTGCGTTCGCGTGCGTCAATTGCTTTCGACTCTTAAGTTCACGAAATGGTTGACGTTTCTCAGCACTGCTGCTGCCCCCTGCTGGCGACCTGCCAGGGAACCGGACACGCAAATTGGAGCCAGAGCTTTTCGCTAATTAGATATTCGCTTTCATTCTTATTCTCTCTCTTTCTCTCGATTTCTCTCTCTTTCTACCCATTTCGAGTGGCACGATTTAATACTTTTTTTTGTTTCCGTTCTCCTCGAATAACATTTGCCGCGTTTTTTTTTTATGAATTTTTTTTGTAGTTGTGAAGGTAGCAGCTGTAATTGTTGCCACCTTTTTGGGGCGCGGCCACATTCAGATCAGTTTAGCGTTCTGAACGTTTCAATTCTCTGTGGCGTTTTGAAACAAAACTGTGACCAACATCGGAGGTTACCTCACAGCAAACTGGAGCGTGAGTAGTTAATGCACACGCTCCATTTGATGGGAGGCCACGCATGTTGGGTTGGGTTGTTTTACCTCTGAGCGGCACTTTTTTGCACACCATGGGCTAAATGGCCAGGTCACATGGACCCCGAAGGCTCAGAGAAGGTTGGGGGAGGGGACCCATTGGAACAGCTGTTGGGAGACAGATGGTAGCCTCCCGTCAAGGCCATCCAGTGTGTTCTTTAATGTTGGGTTGTTTTACCTCTAAGCGGCACTTTTTTGCACATCTTGGGCTAAATGGCCAGGTCACAAGGATCCTGAAGGCTCAGAGAAGTTTGGGGGTGGGGTCCCACTGGAACAGCTGTTGGGAGACAGATGGTAGCCTCCCGTCAAGGACATCCAGCGTGTTATTTAACGTTGGATTGTTTTACCACTGAGCGGCACTTTTTTGCACACCATGGGCTAAATGGCCAGGTCACATGGACCCCGAAGACTCAGAGAAGGTTGGGGAAGGGGACCCACTGGAACAGCTGTTGGGAGACAGATGGTAGCCTCCCGTCAAGGCCATCCAGTGTGTTCTTTAATGTTGGGTTGTTTTACCTCTGAGCGGCACTTTTTTGCACACCATGGGCTAAATGGCCAGGTCACATGGACCCCGAAGGTTCAGAGAAGGTTGGGGGAGGGGACCCACTGGAACAGCTGTTGGGAGACAGATGGTAGCCTCCCGTCAAGACCATCCAGCGTGTTCTTTAACGTTGGGTTGTTTTACCTCTGAGCGGCACTTTTTTGCACACCATGGGCTAAATGGCCAGGTAACATGGACCCCGAAGGCTCAGAGAAGGTTGGGGAAGGGGACCCACTGGAACAGCTGTTGGGAGACAGATGGTAGCCTCCGGTCAAGGCCATCCAGCGTGTTCTTTAACATTAGGTTGTTTTACCTCTGAGCGGCACTTTTTTGCACACCATGGGCTAAATGGCCAGGTCACATGGACCCCGAAGGCTCAGAGAAGGTTGGGGAAGGGGACCCACTGGAACAGCTGTTGGGAGACAGATGGTAGCCTCCCGTCAAGGCCATCCAGAGTGTTCTTTAACGTGCACAGGGTATGGCTCTCCCGTACACGGGCCCACGGCTTAACGTCCCATCCGACGGACGGCGGCCTTTCCAAGCCCATCGGTGTCCCCTACTGACCGTGGGCAGGGCGGGGAAATTTTGCGGAGATAAATCTCAACGCTGATCCAGCTGGGACTCGAACCTGGGAACTACAGATTACGAACCTGGCGCGCTACCGACTGAGCCACTCCCGCCCCGGTTGTGACCATCATCGGAGGTTACCTCACAGCAAACTGGAGCGTGAGTAGTTAATGCACACGCTCTATTTGTTGGGAGGTCATGTATGTTGGTAAAATGGTGTTATTTTAAAACTGGAGCGTGTGTAATTACTTCACATGCTCCGTTTGGGGAGGTCACTTATGTTGTTGGTGATGGTGTTTTGAAAGTGTAGCGTGTGCAAGCGCTTGACACATTATTTTATGAGTTTGCTGTGAGGTCACCTACGTTGTTGATGATGGTGTTTTAAAGTGTAGCGTGTGCAATCATTTCACACGCTCCAGTTTCCTGTAAGGTCACTTACGTTGATGATGATGATGTTTTAAAAGCGTAGCGTGTGCAATCACTTCACACGCTCCAGTTTCCTGTAAGGTCACTTACGTTGTTGATGATGGTGTTTTAAAAGTAGCGTGTGCAATCACTTCACACGCTCCAGTTTCCTGTAAGGTCACGTTGTTGTTGATGATGTTTTAAAAGTGTAGCGTGTGCAATCACTTCACACGCTCCAGTTTTCTGTAAGGTCACTTACGTTGTTGATGATGATATTTTAAAAGCGTAGCGTGTGCAATCACTTCACACGCTCTAGTTTCCTGTCAGGTCACTTACGTTGTTGATGATGATGTTTTAAAAGCGTAGCGTGTGCAATCACTTCACACGCTCTAGTTTCCTGTCAGGTCACTTACGTTGTTGATGATGGTGTCTTAAAAGCGCAGCGTGTGCAATCACTTCACACGCTCCAGTTTCCGATGGGGAAACCTCCGTTGTTATTCATAGCTTTGATTTAAGACGCCAGAGTACACTGAAACGTTCATAACGCTAAACCGCTTTTTATGTGACCGAAGCAGTTCATCGTTTTTTCTCTCTGTGAGCCACGGAATGGTTTTCCTTTGGAAAGGTTAAAAAAAAAACATTCAAGACGGTTGCCAAATTTGACTTAGCGACACTCCCGCTCCCTGGCGGAATGTTCTTCCAGTGGTGGCCTTGGAATTCCGAGATTCTGCCTCACGTTGCCAGGTGTGGTCTTTTTCTGATGGGTTAAATTCACGAAATGCGCTGCTCAACGCTGATTAGCGAAGCTGACGTCGAAAAAGGTCTAAATTGCAAAATAATTAAATGGTTGTTAAGGAGATTATGTTTTCATTTTGCAATGTATAGTTCTTTTCTGTTATTTATGGTCACGAATGTTTCGTTAAAAGACTTTTAGAAGTCTGTCCGTAGTAAATAAACAGATCATCTCTAGAAATAGACTTCAAAGTTAGTTAATATTTCTGAAAAAAATTATCGCCGACTTGAACCCACAAGTCGTCAGATTTATGCCAGAGCGCGCTTCTATTACAGTCGCTCAAAAAAGTATCCGAACACTATGGTTGATTACAGAATTCAGAAAAATATTTGGCAACAATTTTTTTTTTGGACATTAGTGATCTGGCAACCTTCGTGTCACGTGACACGAAGGTTTCCAGATCACTAATTTCTAAAAAAAAAATCGTTGCCAGATGTTTTTTCTGAATTCTGTAATCAACCATAGTGTTCGGATACTTTTTTTGAGCGACTGTAGGTGGTCATATTATTTTGATACTAGATCGTGTGGGCTCACTCACGGAAATATTGAGCGTGTGCAGTTACCGTTCAGCTGGGACTCGAACCTGAGAACTACAGATTACGAGCCTGGTGCGCAATCGACTGAGCAACCCCATTTTGGAAAGACCGACGTCCGTCGAATGGACGTTAAGCCATGGCACCAGTGCACTTGGGATGTTTCGCTTCTGAACAGCACTTCTTTTGCATAAAACGCGTTAAATGGCTAGATCACAAGGTCCTTGAGGGCTCAGAGAAGGTTGGTGTAAGGGGACTCACTGAAGATCAGTTAGGACACAGGTGGAAACTGCCCATCAAGGCCATCCAGCGTGTTCTTTAATGTGCACGTGATATGGCCCTCCTGTACGTGGAACCACGGCTTAATGTCTAATCTGATGGACGGCTGCATTTCCCAGGCCATTGGTGTTCCTCTATAGACTTTTGCGGAAATAAATCTCAATGCTGCTGCAAGTGGGACTCGAGCCTGAGAACTGCAGATTATGAGCCTGGCACGTTACCCACTAAGCCACCCCTGTGTGTGCAGGAGAGCCATTCCTTTACACCAGTGTCTCGCAAACTGTGTGCCGCGGCACAGTAGTGTGCCGCGAGAGATTTTCAAATTGACACTAGATATTCCAAAGATTTCATTTTGACTTCACTTGTGTTATCGACGTGCTTTAATAAAAAACTTTCAGATTTTATCAACTGAGATCTTGTAAGTAGTTATCAAGCTTTTTCCAAATTTTGGTATTAATTTTTGATTATTTCAAGCCATAGAATGGACAAATATTTAAAACAAACACCGAGTTATGATTAATTACATTTATTATTATATTTATTTTAAATAAAAAAATGCATTTAACGAAACTTCAATTTTCCTCTTTTTACGTAACCATCAAAAAATTCTCTTTTAGGTGTGCCGCGGAAAAAAAAAATTAGATTCAGTGTACCGCAGAGTAAAAATTTTTGCGAGACACTGCTTTACACGTTAAGAACACACTGGATGACCTTGATGCAAGGCTTCCATCTGTCTCCAAACGCCTGTCCAATGGGTCACCTCCCCTCAACCTTTTCTCAATTTTTCATCTCCGAAAATTTCCCCGCCCTACCAAAGGTTAGTAGGGGACATCGATGGGCTTGGAAAGGCCGCAGTCCATCGGATGGGAGTTAAGCCACGGCCTAGTGTGCGGGAGAGCCATACTCTGTGCACGTTAAAGAACACGCTGGATGGCCTTAACGGGAGGCTTCAATATGTCTCCTAACTTCTGTTCCAGTGGGTCCCCTCCCCAACCTTCTCTGAGCCTTCGGTGTCCTTGTGCAGGAGAGCCATACCCTGTGCACGTTAAAGAACACGCTGGATGGCCTTGACGGAGGCTTCCATATGTCTCCTAACTGCTGTTCCAGTGGGTCCCCTCCCCACCCTTCTCTGAGCCTTCGGGGTTCTTGTGACCTGGTCATTGTGCAGGAGAGCCATACCCTGTGCACGTTAAAGAACATGCTGGATGGCCTTGACGGGAGGCTTCCATATGTCTCCTAACTGCTGTTCCAGTGGTTCCCCTACCCCAACCTTCTCTGACCCTTCGGGGTCCTTGTGACCTGGTCATTGTGCAGGAGAGCCATACCCTGTGCACGTTAAAGAACATGCTGGATGGCCTTGACGGGAGGCTTCCATATGTCTCCTAACTGCTGTTCCAGTGGGTCCCCTCCCCACCCTTCTCTGAGCCTTCGGGGTTCTTGTGACCTGGTCATTGTGCAGGAGAGCCATACCCTGTGCACGTTAAAGAACACGCTGCATGGCCTTGACGGGAGGCTACCATCTGTCTACCAACAGCTGTCCCAGTGGGTCCCCTCCCCACCCTTCTCTGAGCCTTCGGGGTACTTGTGACCTGGTCATTGTGCAGGAGAGACATACCCTGTGCACGTTAAAGAACACGCTGGATGGCCTTGACGGGAGACTTTCATCTGTCCCCTAACTGCTGTTCCAGTGGTTCCCCTCCCCTAACCTTCTCTGAGCTTTCGGGGTCCTTGTGATCTGGCCATTTAGCCCATGGTGTGCAAAAAAAGTGTCGCTTAGAGGTAAAAAAAAAAACCCAAATCCTGTACACGGGCCAAGGCTTAACGTCCCATCCGACGGACGGCGGTCTTTCCAAGCCTACTGGTGTCCCCTACTGACCGTGGGCAGGGCGGGGAATTTTGCGGAGATAAATCTCTATGTAATTCTATTTTCTTCATTTTGAATTTAATAAGTAATAAATGAACAAGAACAAAATTTCTTATTTGAAATATCTAAGTGATATTTTTTAAATCAGTCATCTGTTGTTATGCCTGAAACTTGAAAGTTGTTTATAAATTTTTTTGCAGTTCTAACCAATTGCAGGACTACAAAAAATTTCCCCGTATTAAATTAATTACTATTTATTAAACATCGATTTATTGTAAACTGAGATCAAGATTTTTATTCTGAATAAACTTTTTGTACATAGTGCTGCCATCTATGAGTCGCTGTTGTAACTAACAAATCTTGGTTACATGTTCTTAATTGAAGTGTGTGGTATCGCTCAGCAGAGTCCGAATTCCGAATTTCCTGGGCAGGCGCGTATTCAGGTAGGAAGGTAAGAAGGTTGTGGTGGTGTGTGTGTGTGGGGGGTCTTCGTGACCTGATTAATAATCAGGTCAATCACGGTCAGGTCACAATAGGTTAAATCACACAGTGGGCTAATGGTTCATTGTATAGGAGTGTCACCCGCAACTTTTTCCTCTTCGAGACATGCGGTATGAACTTAAAATGTTCTGCGTTTACTAAAATAATTATCTTATCTAGAACTGCATATCAATAGCTTGATGATCTGACTTCGAAATTTAATGCCTTCAAACAAATATTTTTGAAAGAGTGGCTGAAAGAAGATTTTAGATTCGAACCAGGAACAATCTACAAGCTAGCAATACGCAGTTCCGTATTCTCTAACTGTAGTTGCGACGAGTAGAGATTTCACATGATTGACCAAGACCCAATTTTTGTTTGAACAATAACAAAAATTTTGAATTTATTTAACTTTCACAGTTAACAAAGTTCCACCACTGGCTTATAAAGGTGGATGATTTTACATTACAATTAATTGACTAAGTACTCACTCCATTCAGGTAAGCTTAAGTTCGAACAACATTCAAAACAAAATAATGAAAGTAAAACTTAAAAGTGAAAGTGACAACAAGCAGAGTAAGTTAAATTAAAATAACTCTACCATGTTGAAGTTTCTCCGGAGCGAGACCTGCATTCTGCTAAGTTATTGTGATGTGCACACGACGTAAATTTTCATGAGGCACCCACTCCAGATTTCTCTGATCGTGGTTTTTCCCAAGCAAAGCAAATTTCTTTAAATTTCGCCTAACGTACTTAGGTAAAAGTTCATCATCTCACTAATTTAAGAGATGTCTAATTTAACAATTTCCCTCCCTAAAATATGGCCTAAAAGTCAGTCCAGTGAATTTCACTAAAGTCGGACTCAGCGAAGAGAGCAAAAGAAAGATAGATAAAAAGACCGAACCCTGGTCTGTTAGCCTGATCAACCCACACCGAACTGTCTCTCCTGGGTCGAGCGTGACAATATCTTTCTGGCAACCCCGGGAACTCTCCGACCAAAAGAGCCAATCAGAAGCAAGCCCCGGGGAAAAACCCGATTCCACTTCCATATTTCACAAGTGGAACGGAGTTTTGTTTCCAGCCAGCACTCTGCATTTCTCCCGAAGGTGAATGTTTGCTTTTGGGCGAGCTGCAATTACTTCCTGTCTGTGTGAAATGACAGGAAGTATCTTTTGGGCGGGCACAAGATACTTCCTGTCATTTCACACGAGCTAAGTTCTTTCTCGGCAATCATCAATGTAAACAGATGAAACGGAACCTGAAAGATATTCACAACCGAGATCTTGCACCCATTAACCTCCGAAGACATCTCCGTCAGACACAAAGTGGTTGCATCGGGATAGAAATGAAATAAAAAAAATTATGAAATAAAAAAAAATTGAAATTGTTAAAATCAAAAGGTCTGCGACCTATCAGGAGGCTACCATTTGTCTCCTAAGAGCTGTCGAGTAGGTCCCCTCTCCCACAGCTTTTCCGAGCCTTCGGGGTCTTCGTGACCTGATTAATAATCAGGTCAATCACGGTCAGGTCACAATAGGTTAAATCCCACAGTGGGCTAATGGCCCATTGTATAGGAGGCTACCATTTGTCTCCTAGAAGCTGTCGAGTTGGGCCCTTCTCCAACACCTTTTCCGAGCCTTCGGGGTCTTCGTGACCTGTTAATAATCAGGTCAATCACGGTCAGGTCACAATAGGTTAAATCCCACAGTGGGCTAATGGCCCATTGTATAGGAGGTTCCATTTGTCTCCTAAGAGCTGTCGAGTTGGGCCCCTCTCCCACACCTTTTCCGAGCATTCGGGGTCTTCGTGACCTGGTCAATCACGGTCAGGTCACAATAGGTTAAATCCCACAGTGGGCTAATGGCCCATTGTATAGGAGGTTCCATTTGTCTCCTAAGAGCTGTCGAGTTGGACCCCTCTCCCACACCTTTTCCGAGCATTCGGGGTCTTCGTGACCTGATTAATAATCAGGTTAATCACGGTCAGGTCACAATAGGTTAAATCCCACAGTGGGCTAATGGCCCATTGTATAGGAGGCTCCATTTGTCTCCTAAGAGCTGTCGAGTTGGGCGCCTCTCCCAAACCTTTTCCGAGCCTTCGGGGTCTTCATGACCTGATTAATAATCAGGGTAATCACGGTCAGGTCACAATAGGTTAAATCCCACAGTGGGCTAATGGCCCATTTTATAGGAGGCTACCATTTGTCTCCTAAGAGCTGTCGAGTTGGGCCCCTCTCCCACACCTTTTCCGAGTCTTCGGGGTCTTCGTGACCTGATTAATAATCAGGTCAATCACGGTCAGGTCACAATAGGTTAAATCCCACAGTGGGCTAATGGCCCATTGTATAGGAGGCTACCATTTGTCTCCTAGAAGCTGTCGAGTTGGGCCCTTCTCCAACACCTTTTCCGAGCCTTCGGGGTCTTCGTGACCTGATTAATAATCAGGTCAATCACGGTCAGGTCACAATAGGTTAAATCCCACAGTAGGCTAATGGCCCATTGTATAGGAGGCTACCATTTGTCTCCTAGGAGCTGTCGAGTTGGGACCCTCTCCCACACCTTTTCCGAGCCTTCGGGGTCTACGTGACCTGATTAATAATCAGGTCAATCACGGTCAGGTCACAATAGGTTAAATCCCACAGTGGGCTAATGGCCCATTGTATAGGAGGCTACCATTTGTCTCCTAAGAGCTGTCGAGTTGGGCCCCTCTCCCACACCTTTTCCGAGCCTTCGAAGTCTTCGTGACCTGATTAATAATCAGGTCAATCACGGTCAGGTCACAATAGGTTAAATCCCACAGTGGGCTAATGGCCCATTGTATAGGAGGCTACCATTTGTCTCCTAAGAGCTGTCGAGTTGGGCCCCTCTCCTACACCTTTTCCGAGCCTTCGGGGTCTACGTGACCTGATTAATAATCAGGTCAATCACGGTCAGGTCACAATAGGTTAAATCCCACAGTGGGCTAATGGCCCATTTTATAGGAGGCTACCATTTGTCTCCTAAGAGCTGTCGAGTTGGGCCCCTCTCCCACACCTTTTCCGAGCCTTCGAAGTCTTCGTGACCTGATTAATAATCAGGTCAATCACGGTCAGGTCACAATAGGTTAAATCCCACAGTGGGCTAATGGCCCATTGTATAGGAGACTACCATTTGTCTCCTAGAAGCTGTCGAGTTGGGCCCTTCTCCAACACCTTTTCCGAGCCTTCGGGGTCTTCGTGACCTGATTAATAATCAGGTCAATCACGGTCAGGTCACAATAGGTTAAATCCCACAGTAGGCTAATGGCCCATTGTATAGGAGGCTACCATTTGTCTCCTAGGAGCTGTCGAGTTGGGACCATCTCCCACACCTTTTCCGAGCCTTCGGGGTCTTCGTGACCTGATTAATAATCAGGTCAATCACGGTCAGGTCACAATAGGTTAAATCCCACAGTGGGCTAATGGCCCATTGTATAGGAGGCTACCATTTGTCTCCTAAGAGCTGTCGAGTTGGGCCCCTCTCCCACACCTTTTCCGAGCCTTCGGGGTCTACGTGACCTGATTAATAATCAGGTCAATCACGGTCAGGTCACAATAGGTTAAATCCCACAGTGGGCTAATGGCCCATTGTATAGGAGGCTACCATTTGTCTCCTAAGAGCTGTCGAGTTGGGCCCCTCTCCCACACCTTTTCCGAGCCTTCGAAGTCTTCGTGACCTGATTAATAATCAGGTCAATCACGGTCAGGTCACAATAGGTTAAATCCCACAGTGGGCTAATGGCCCATTGTATAGGAGGCTACCATTTGTCTCCTAAGAGCTGTCGAGTTGGGCCCCTCTCCCACACCTTTTCCGAGCCTTCGGGGTCTACGTGACCTGATTAATAATCAGGTCAATCACGGTCAGGTCACAATAGGTTAAATCCCACAGTGGGCTAATGGCCCATTTTATAGGAGGCTACCATTTGTCTCCTAAGAGCTGTCGAGTTGGGCCCCTCTCCCACACCTTTTCCGAGCCTTCGAAGTCTTCGTGACCTGATTAATAATCAGGTCAATCACGGTCAGGTCACAATAGGTTAAATCCCACAGTGGGCTAATGGCCCATTGTATAGGAGACTACCATTTGTCTCCTAGAAGCTGTCGAGTTGGGCCCTTCTCCAACACCTTTTCCGAGCCTTCGGGGTCTTCGTGACCTGATTAATAATCAGGTCAATCACGGTCAGGTCACAATAGGTTAAATCCCACAGTAGGCTAATGGCCCATTGTATAGGAGGCTACCATTTGTCTCCTAGGAGCTGTCGAGTTGGGACCATCTCCCACACCTTTTCCGAGCCTTCGGGGTCTTCGTGCCCTGATTAATAATCAGGTCAATCACGGTCAGGTCACAATAGGTTAAATCCCACAGTGGGCTAATGGCCCATTGTATAGGAGGCTACCATTTGTCTCCTAAGAGCTGTCGAGTTGGGCCCCTCTCCCACACCTTTTCCGAGCCTTCGGGGTCTACGTGACCTGATTAATAATCAGGTCAATCACGGTCAGGTCACAATAGGTTAAATCCCACAGTGGGCTAATGGCCCATTGTATAGGAGGCTACCATTTGTCTCCTAAGAGCTGTCGAGTTGGGCCCCTCTCCCACACCTTTTCCGAGCCTTCGAAGTCTTCGTGACCTGATTAATAATCAGGTCAATCACGGTCAGGTCACAATAGGTTAAATCCCACAGTGGGCTAATGGCCCATTGTATAGGAGGCTACCATTTGTCTCCTAAGAGCTGTCGAGTTGGGCCCCTCTCCCACACCTTTTCCAAGCCTTCGGGGTCTACGTGACCTGATTAATAATCAGGTCAATCACGGTCAGGTCACAATAGATTAAATCCCACAGTGGGCTAATGGCCCATTTTATAGGAGGCTACCATTTGTCTCCTAAGAGCTGTCGAGTTGGGCCCCTCTCCCACACCTTTTCCGAGCCTTCGAAGTCTTCGTGACCTGATTAATAATCAGGTCAATCACGGTCAGGTCACAATAGGTTAAATCCCACAGTGGGCTAATGGCCCATTGTATAGGAGGCTACCATTTGTCTCCTAAGAGCTGTCGAGTTGGGCCCCTCTCCCACACCTTTTCCGAGCCTTCGGGGTCTACGTGACCTGATTAATAATCAGGTCAATCACGGTCAGGTCACAATAGGTTAAATCCCACAGTGGGCTAATGGCCCATTGTATAGGAGGCTACCATTTGTCTCCTAAGAGCTGTCGAGTTGGGCCCCTCTCCCACACCTTTTCCGAGCCTTCGAAGTCTTCGTGACCTGATTAATAATCAGGTCAATCACGGTCAGGTCACAATAGGTTAAATCCCACAGTGGGCTAATGGCCCATTGTATAGGAGGCTACCATTTGTCTCCTAAGAGCTGTCGAGTTGGGCCCCTCTCCCACACCTTTTCCGAGCCTTCGGGGTCTACGTGACCTGATTAATAATCAGGTCAATCACGGTCAGGTCACAATAGGTTAAATCCCACAGTGGGCTAATGGCCCATTTTATAGGAGGCTACCATTTGTCTCCTAAGAGCTGTCGAGTTGGGCCCCTCTCCCACACCTTTTCCGAGCCTTCGAAGTCTTCGTGACCTGATTAATAATCAGGTCAATCACGGTCAGGTCACAATAGGTTAAATCCCACAGTGGGCTAATGGCCCATTGTATAGGAGACTACCATTTGTCTCCTAGAAGCTGTCGAGTTGGGCCCTTCTCCAACACCTTTTCCGAGCCTTCGGGGTCTTTTCCGAGCCAATCACGGTCAGGTCACAATAGGTTAAATCCCACAGTAGGCTAATGGCCCATTGTATAGGAGGCTACCATTTGTCTCCTAGGAGCTGTCGAGTTGGGACCATCTCCCACACCTTTTCCGAGCCTTCGGGGTCTTCGTGACCTGATTAATAATCAGGTCAATCACGGTCAGGTCACAATAGGTTAAATCCCACAGTGGGCTAATGGCCCATTGTATAGGAGGCTACCATTTGTCTCCTAAGAGCTGTCGAGTTGGGCCCCTCTCCCACACCTTTTCCGAGCCTTCGGGGTCTACGTGACCTGATTAATAATCAGGTCAATCACGGTCAGGTCACAATAGGTTAAATCCCACAGTGGGCTAATGGCCCATTGTATAGGAGGCTACCATTTGTCTCCTAAGAGCTGTCGAGTTGGGCCCCTCTCCCACACCTTTTCCGAGCCTTCGAAGTCTTCGTGACCTGATTAATAATCAGGTCAATCACGGTCAGGTCACAATAGGTTAAATCCCACAGTGGGCTAATGGCCCATTGTATAGGAGGCTACCATTTGTCTCCTAAGAGCTGTCGAGTTGGGCCCCTCTCCCACACCTTTTCCGAGCCTTCGGGGTCTACGTGACCTGATTAATAATCAGGTCAATCACGGTCAGGTCACAATAGGTTAAATCCCACAGTGGGCTAATGGCCCATTTTATAGGAGGCTACCATTTGTCTCCTAAGAGCTGTCGAGTTGGGCCCCTCTCCCACACCTTTTCCGAGCCTTCGAAGTCTTCGTGACCTGATTAATAATCAGGTCAATCACGGTCAGGTCACAATAGGTTAAATCCCACAGTGGGCTAATGGCCCATTGTATAGGAGACTACCATTTGTCTCCTAGAAGCTGTCGAGTTGGGCCCTTCTCCAACACCTTTTCCGAGCCTTCGGGGTCTTCGTGACCTGATTAATAATCAGGTCAATCACGGTCAGGTCACAATAGGTTAAATCCCACAGTAGGCTAATGGCCCATTGTATAGGAGGCTACCATTTGTCTCCTAGGAGCTGTCGAGTTGGGACCATCTCCCACACCTTTTCCGAGCCTTCGGGGTCTTCGTGACCTGATTAATAATCAGGTCAATCACGGTCAGGTCACAATAGGTTAAATCCCACAGTGGGCTAATGGCCCATTTTATAGGAGGCTACCATTTGTCTCCTAAGAGCTGTCGAGTTGGGCCCCTCTCCCACACCTTTTCCGAATCTTCGGCGTCTTCGTGACCTGATTAATAATCAGGTCAATCACGGTCAGGTCACAATAGGTTAAATCCCACAGTGGGCTAATGGCCCATTTTATAGGAGGCTACCATTTGTCTCCTAAGAGCTGTCGAGTTGGGCCCCTCTCCCACACCTTTTCCGAATCTTCGGCGTCTTCGTAACCTGATTAATAATCAGGTCAATCACGGTCAGGTCACAATAGGTTAAATCCCACAGTGGGCTAATGGCCCATTGTATAGGAGACTACCATTTGTCTCCTAGAAGCTGTCGAGTTGGGCCCTTCTCCAACACCTTTTCCGAGCCTTCGGGGTCTTCGTGACCTGATTAATAATCAGGTCAATCACGGTCAGGTCACAATAGGTTAAATCCCACAGTAGGCTAATGGCCCATTGTATAGGAGGCTACCATTTGTCTCCTAGGAGCTGTCGAGTTGGGACCATCTCCCACACCTTTTCCGAGCCTTCGGGGTCTTCGTGACCTGATTAATAATCAGGTCAATCACGGTCAGGTCACAATAGGTTAAATCCCACAATGGGCTAATGGCCCATTGTATAGGAGGCTACCATTTGTCTCCTAAGAACTGTCGAGTTGGGCCCTTCTCCAACACCTTTTCCGAGCCTTCGGGGTCTTCGTGACCTGATTAATAATCAGGTCAATCACGGTCAGGTCACAATAGGTTAAATCCACAGTGGAGACCCGTCAAGGCCTCCCACACCTTTTCCGAGCCTTCGGGGTCTTCGTCAAACAACCCAATCCATTGCTAAGAGGTAAAAATAACAAGACCCACACTCAATTAGCTTTAGTCCCTGTTGTTCATCCGAGTGTGTTGAGTTCCTCCCCAATTATTATCACTTCCTTGTCTGAACGATGATTTTCACTTTGTATCTGTCCGTTGCATAATGATGACAGTCGCCTTGATCTCTGAATGCAAGTGCATCGGATCATTTGGCAAGCCGCCAGCTGGCATTTTCTTCAGCATTCTCCTGAGATAACAGAACATATCAAGTCGACGTCTCGAGCAAAGCAAGACACTTGTAAGTAACATCTCTTCAAAATGCTCTTGAATTGTGCTTCCCAAGGGTTTTGGGTTGTTTTATTTCTGAGATGCCTCTTTTTTTGTACACCATGGGCTAAATGTCCAGGTCACATGGACCCCGAAGGCTCAGAGAAGGTTGGGGGAGGGGACCCACTGGAACAGCTGTTGGGAGACAGATGGTAGCCTCCCGTCAAGGCCATCCAGCGTGTTCTTTAACGTGCACAGGGTGTGGCTCTCCCGCACAATGGTCAGGTCACAAGGACCCCGAAGGCTCAGAGAAGGTTGGGGGAGGGAACCCACTGGAACGGCTGTTGGGAGACAGATGGTAGCCTCCCGTCAAGGCCATCCAGCGTGTTCTTTAACGTGCACAGGGTATGACTCTCCCGCACACGGGGCAATGGCTTAACGTCCCATCCGGGGAACGGCGGCGTTTCCAAGCCCATCGGTGTCCCCTACTGACCTTGGGCAGGACGGGGAATTTTGCGGAGATAAATCTTAATGCTGACCCAGATGGGACTCGAACCTGGGAACTACAGATTTCGAGCCTGGCGCGCTACCGACTGAGCCACCCCGCCCCATATTCAACAGGGTATCTGTCAAGAGGATAGTACTGTATTTCTCGTGTATTGAAGAAAAAATTGCTAAATTCGGGACATTTTCTCTCCCTTAATGGTTAGCGCTCTTGGCTACTGATCTAAGGGGCCTAGGTTCGAGCCCCGGGTAAGGCATGGATGTGTATGTTGTTTTTCTGCAGAGGTCCTGCCATCCTCTCAGATCTTCTACTGTGGCATATAAACTGACAGGCTCCTGTCAGACCTCTGTGGCAAGCAGCTGCTTGAGGGGGTATTTATTTATTTTTTTAATATTGTCTGAGGGGGACGTGGGACAAAAGTTTAAAATTAGGGATTGATGCCTATTCTGTCCACACAGGTGAGACATGTTGAACTATTCTCTTAACGTACCAGTTGAAAACCCTTAAAAAGTAGAGCATGATTAAAATTCTCGATTTCACATTTAGTCTACACTTTTTTGTACAGTCGCTCAAAAAAGTATCCGAACACTATGGTTGATTACAGAATTCAGAAAAAATATCCGGCAACAATTTTTTTTGGAAATTAGTGATCTGGCAATCTTCGTGTCACGTGATTACAGAATTCAGGAAAAATATCTGGAGCGTGTACAGCAACTGTACACGCTCCAGTTACCGTTCACAGCAAACTGGAGCGAGTGCAGTAATTGCACACGCTCCAGTTACCGTGAACGGTAACTGCACACGCTCAATATTTCCGTGAGTGAGCCCACACGATCCAGGTCTTTGTGAGCTCACACGATCCAATGTGCTGTGAACATTAACCGCAACCGCTCCAGTTTGCTGTGAACGGTAACTGCACACGCTCAATATTTCCGTGAGTGAGCCCACACGATCCAGGTCTTTGTGAGCTCACACGATCCAATGTGCTGTGAACATTAACCGCAACCGCTCCAGTTTGCTGTGAACGGTAACTGCACACGCTCAATATTTCCGTGAGTGAGCCCACACGATCCAGGTCTTTGTGAGCTCACACGATCCAATGTGCTGTGAACATTAACCGCAACCGCTCCAGTTTGCTGTGAACGGTAACTGCACACGCTCCATATTCATTGCATTATATATTCATACGCATTATATACATTAAAAAATATCCGAACGCTATGGTTGATTACAGAATTCAGAAAAAATATCTGGCAGCGATTTTTTTTAGAAATTAGTGATCTGGCAACCTTCGTGTCGCGTGACACGAAGGTTGCCAGATCACTAATTTCTAAAAAAATTCGTTGCCAGATATTTTTTCTGAATTTTTTAATCAACCATAGTGTTCGGATACTTTTTATTGAGCGACTGTACTTAGCTAAGAAAACAGTGTCCCCATGGTCAAGTGATTAGCGTGCTTGGCTATTGCTGAAAGGGACCTAGGTTCGAGTACCGGGTAAGGTATGAATGTTTGTGTTGTCTTTTTGCTGACATCTTGCCTTCCTCACAGATATTCTCTATGGTGTATTACACTGAGAAGATCCTGTCAACCTTTAGAAAGGGGTGGGAGTGACTCAGTCGATAGCGCACCAGGCTCGTAATCTGCAGTTCCAAAGTTCGAGTCCCAGCTTGGTCAGCGTTGATATTTATCTCCGCAAAACTCCCCGTCATGCCCACGGTCAGTAGGGGACACCGATGGACTTGGAAAGAACGTCGTTCGTCGGATGGGACGTTAAGCCGTGGCCCCGTGTATGGGAGAGCCATACCCTGTCCACGTTAAAGAACACAGTGGATGACCTTGGCGGAAGGCTACCATCTGTCTCTCAACAGCTCTTCCAGTGGGTCTCTTCACCCATCCTTCTCTGAGCCTTCGGGGTCCTTGTGACCTAGCCATTGTGCAGGAGAGCCATACCCTGTGCACGTTAAAGAACACACTGGATGACCTTGACGGAAGGCTACCATCTGTCTCTCAATAGCTGTTCCAGTGGGTCTCTTCACCCATCCTTCTCTGAGCCTTCGGGGTCCTTGTGACCTAGCCATTGTGCAGGAGAGCCATACCCTGTGCACGTTAAAGAACACACTGGATGGCCTTGACGGAAGGCTACCGTCTGTCTCCCAACAGCTGTTCCAGTGGGTCCCCTCCCCCAACCTTGTACCAGATACCACAAGACAACTTTAGAAATCTCGTAGGCAGCCTTGTGGCCCTTGTCTAAGCCTTTGGAGTCATTATGACCTGGTCATTTAGCCCATGGTGTGCAAAAAGGTGCCGCTCAGAGGTATAACAACCCAACCCTGTGGAAAATAGCTGCTTGAAGGAGTAACTTAATTTAAAAAAGAAGACAATTAAGTTCAATTCTTGTATAAAAAAGTGCGAATTCAGTTTTGATGTCGTTCCTTTTATTTTCAGAAATTTCAGCAAATTCAGCGAGATGTCTTCTAAAGCAGATATCGAAGATTCAATTATCCCCCTGGTATTTATTGAGGGATTACCATTCCCAGGACCACCATTCGTCCCTGACCTTTGCAAAGAAGTCTTAAAATTCAAACCGAATACAGGTGATATTTTTATAGTTACTTACCCAAAATGCGGTACGACATGGATGCAATATATAGTCTGGGAAATTCTCAACGGAGGCATACCACCCCCAAGTCCAAATCAGATGATGTTCAAATCCATTCCTTTCCTAGAAGGTACAGGTTTAGATGCTTTAAAAGAACTTGCTTCACCTCGCGCTATGAAGACCCACTTACCATTTGATCTTAATCCATACAGTCCTACTGCAAAGTACATATACGTCGTTCGCAATCCTTGGGATGCTTGTGTGTCTTATTATCACCATTCCCTCAACGATCCATCAATGAAAAAGTCTGACAGAAGTTTCGATAATTTCTTTGAATACTTTATCAGAGGTCAAGTTCCTTGGGGAGATTTTATTGATCATGCCTTATCGTGGCACAACCATAAAGACGATCCTAATGTTCTCTTTGTCACTTTCGAAGATATGAAGAAGGATCCACGGCAAACTTTGTTCACTGTCGCTGAGTTTTTGGGAAAGAATTATCTAGAGTCTCTGGCAGCTGACGAACAACTGATTGAGAATTGCTTGAAGTATTCTAATTTCAAGTATTTGAAGGAAATGGGATTTTATTTCATCAACACCGACGAAAAGCGAAACAAGCAGGAGACGATGGCTTCTCTTTCAGAAGTGGACTCTAAAAGTGTAGACTCCAGTCGCTTCAAAAGGGTGGATTTCTTTAGGAAAGGTGTGGTTGGTGACTACAAGAATTACTTCACTGAGGAACACAAGAAGAGATTCAACGTTTATCTGACGAATAAGCTTAAGGGAACAGCAATGGAAGACTTCTGGATGGAAAATCCTTGATGGAAAAATCTGAGAGCAAACGAATAGGGAAAGATAATAGATTAAAGAAAAAGTGCAATATGATCTGAAAATTAATTATGATGTGATCGTTAAATTATATCCACTACACCGAATGTTTTGGGAATGGGAAGTTAAAACATCGACAAGCTATAACTTCTAAAATAAGCGTTTTAGGAGAAAATATAAGTAAGAAAGAGTAAGTCTTTTCTAATGATACACTGATTTTACGTATGTGGATAAGGATGATGCAAAAATCTCGATTAAATCTCTCTAAATCTCGTTTTTCAACAATATTCTTTCAGTATTTAACCTTCTACTCTGGCATATAAACTGACAGGCTCCTGTCAGACCTCTGTGGCAAGCAGCTGCTTGAGGGGGTATTTATTATTTATTAGCCGTCCCATGGCCGAGTGGTTAGCGCGCTTGGCTACTGATCTAAGGGACCTGGGTTCGAGCCCTGGGTAAGGCATGGATGTTCGTGTTCTTTTTCTGCTGAGGTCCTGCCAGCCTCACAGATTTTCTACTATGGTATATAAACTGACGGGCTCCTGTCAGACCTCTGTGGCAAGCAGCTGCTTGAGGGAGTATTTATTTTTATTTTATTTGTTTAAACAGGAATGGAGGCATAACGTTTGACTGAGAGTGTAAATTAAACCTGAACTTGCAACTTAAACTTAGAGCACATTGCTGCTTTTTGGGCAGCAATGTCCTCTAAGAAATTCAAAATATTAAACGAATGTTGAAAAAAATCAATTTAAATAAACTCTTAAAAACTTTAGTTGTTATGTGAAACGTTTTGAAAAAATAATTCTTTTTTTCGGTTTCAGTTAACCTTCAAGGTAAATTCTTTTTCTAGCGTTAAAAATAAATAGTCCTTTAAGCAGCTGCTGGTTGCAGAGATCTGACAGGAGCCTGTCAGTTTATACGCCATAGTAAAAGATCTGATGATGGCGGTACAATGAATCTCTTTGTTGCGATCTTATGCAACAACGGCAATTCCCGGTTCCGCCTGACAGCACTACCTGGTTAAGAAAAGCTATGACCATCTAGAGCCGGGGGCAAGGAATACGCCCTATAGGCGCACCTCAACCCCAGCCTCACATGGCAGCAGTCCTATAGAAGGAAAGCTGACCACCGGAAGAAACCTTACTTTAATCTATTCCCCGGTTTGCAAATGTGCAAGGATATAAAGATCCAAGCTCGATCGGCACCCGGGGTGGAGACTCTTAGTAGGACCCGGACTTTTGAAAGGGCTCTGGCTTACTAGGAGCCAATCCCGTTCTGCCGAGCCCTTGAACTGCTCCACTGAGCTCCTGAGAGGTGAGGTCTCAGACGCTGTCACCGACCAACCGGCACGGGAACCAGTTGGCAGCATCGTCGACCTCGGTTGGCTTTAGCCATGTCCAACCGGGGCACCAATCCGGTCGGCACAGCCTTCAGCCGGGTTGCCGGCCCCTAGGCCCCCCCACCACGACAAGGTGGTCCCCTATCGGGGGGGATGATGGCGGTACAGTCGGTCAAAAAAAAGTATCCGATCAACCATAGTGTTCGAATACTTTTTTGAGCGACTGTACACGAAGGTTGCCAGATCACTAATTTCTAAAAAAAAAAAATCGTTGCCAGATATTTTTTCTGAATTTTGTAATCAACCATAGTGTTCAGATACTTTTTTGAGCGACTGCTACCTCAGCAGAAAAACAACACAAGCATTCATACCTTACTCAGGCTCGAACCCAGGTCCATTTGATCAGTAGCCAAGCATGCTAACCATGGCCATGACTGTTGTTAAATGTTTAAACTTGAATAACTCTTGAAATATTGGGGCGAGGGTGGCTCAGTCGGTAGCGCGCCAGGCTCGTAATCTGTAGTTCCCAGGTTCGAGTCCCAGCTGGGTCAGCGTTAAGATTTATCTCCGCAAAATTCCCTGCCCTGCCCACGGTCAGTAGGGGACACCGATGGGCTTGGAAAGGCTGCTGTCTGTCAGATAGCACATTAAGTCATGGCCCTGTGTGCAGGAAAGCTATACCATGTGCACATTAAAACACACTGGAAGGCCTTGATGGCAGGCTATCATCTGTCTCGCAACAGCTGTTCTAGTGGGTCCCCTCCCCCAACCTTCTCTGAGCCTTCGGGGTCCATGTGACCTGGCCATTTAGCCCATTGTCTACTGAAAAGTGCGACTCAGAGTTAAAACAATTCAACGTTAAAGAACACGCTGGATGGCCTTGACGGGATGCTACCATCTGTCTCCCAACAGCTGTTCCAGTGGGTCCCCTCCCCCAATCTTCTCTGAGCCTTCGGGGTCCATGTGACCTGGCCATTTAGCCTATGGTGTGCAAAAAAGTGCCGCTCAGAGGTAAAACAACCCAACTTGAAATATTGAAGGAATATTATTGAAAATAGATATTTAAATAGATTTGATTGAGATCTTTAGTATTTCTTTAATCCCATTTCTCTATAAAACGGCTATTTGAAAAGTTATAGACCTTCGAATTTAGCATTCCATTGGCATAACTTGGGGTGGCTGGTAATAATTCAACGACCCCTCAGTGTATTAAATGTTTGATTGCAATTTATAAGAAAAGATTTTTCCTTTACACAGAGTAATCAAGAAGCGTTACCTAACTTGTCCTGGGTTTCTCATTGAAACACATTTTAAGGACATGTCTGGTGGTTTATTCAGGTTTTAAGGACATGTCTGGTGGTTATTAATCAGGTCTGGTGGTTTATTAATCAGGTATCCATTATACCAGGTATGGGATATTAAAATTAAATATGCAATGTTTTACTAATTATGAATGCAATACAGATCAGTTTTGCCCGAACTGAAATAATGGTGATTATAACGAGTAAATCCTAATTAAATTTCCAATTTTAATTTATAATTGTGAAAAACTAAGCAAAAGAAGACGATAGAATAATAATTTCATTTAAAATTTCAACCATTTAATCATCATTCAGTAATTAAAACTAATGAGAATTTGTTTTAATTACTTTTGATAGCATTTTCGAATTCAGCATATTTTCCCTCATTACTGGATTGCTTCTATTGTTCGCAATGTTACAGTCGCTCAAATAAATAATTATTAAACGAATTTTATGAAATTCATTCATAAAATTCGTGTCACGTGACGTGAAGGTTGCCAGATCACTAATTTCTAAAAGAAATCGTTGCCAGATATTTTTTCTGAATTCTGTAAACAACCATAGTGTTCGGATACTTCTTTGAGCGACTGATACACGAAGGTTGCCAGATCACTAATTTCTAAAAAAAAAACGTTGCCAGATATTTTTTCTGAATTCTGTAATCAACCATAGTGTTCGGATACTTCTTTGAGCGACTGTACACGAAGGTTGTCAGATCACTAATTTCCAAAAAAAAAAAAAATTTTTGTTGCCAGATATTTTTTCTGAATTTGTAATCAACTATAGTGTTCTACAGAATTCAGAAAAAATATCTGTGAACGATTTCTTTTAGAAATTAGTGATCTGGCAACCTTCGTGTCACGTGACATGAAGGTTGCCAGATCACTAATTTCTAAAAGAAATCGTTGCCAGAAATTTTTTCTGAATTCTGTAAACAACCATAGTGTTCGGATACTTCTTTGAGCGACTGATACACGAAGGTTGCCAGATCACTAATTTCCAAAAAAAAAAACGTTGCCAGATATTTTCTCTGAATTCTGTAATCAACCATAGTGTTCGGATACTTCTTTGAGCGACTGTACACGAAGGCTGTCAGATCACTAACTTCAAAAAAAAAATGTTGCCAGATACTTTTTCTGAATTCTGTAATCAACCATAGTGTTCGGATACTTTTTTGAGCGACTGTACTGATGTATTTTAGCTTTCTACGGATTATTTCTAATATCTTTAATTTTTTCAAATGAAATGTTATTTCAATTTTATTTTCAAATAATCAAAATTATTATAAAGTTGTAAGACCCTACAAATATGAAGAATTAAAAGGATGATTTATTGGCATTCAGTTGTGTATGTATCTTTCTTCAGTTTTGTCAAAAACTCTTAGACTATCAGGATTTACCTAAATTTACAGAATCGATCCTTAGTATTTCATACGTAATTTATTTTAAAATGAAATGGGCATAAATGAATCAACCAGTGTTGATAAGGGTAGATATGAATAAACCAGTGTCATCTGATTAACCAAGATCAGGTAAGCTCGAAAATTTAAGCCCAAACGAATTTCTCACTACATAGTAAACACACAGATTACGTGAAGATGTTAAATAATAAAAAAATAAATACCCCCTCAAGCAGCTGTTTGCCACAGAGGTCTGACAGGAGACTGTCAGTTTATATGCCACAGTAGTAGGTATTATAATTCAATAAATAATTATTCGGAAAAAAAATATTATTGCTGACGGTGCTGGATCAGAATCCGCGACCGTCGGCAATTAATTTTTTTCCCATTTTTTTCCAAATAGTTATTTCTCACTACAGTTTGCCAGAATTAAAACAAGGAAATTTTTTCAAAAATATTATGCAATAAACGATTAAAAAAAATGATATACTGATTTTTATGTAAGAAAACTCCATATGAAATTTAATATTTAAATAATTCATTAATCAATTGGGCTTTTAATTTAAAATTCACAAGATGAAAAGTTTTTTTTTTTGTAACTGAGGGGATTCTTTCAAAATAAGACATTGGACTTCAAAACACCTATTTGGCTAGCTGGGTAAAAATGCAGCCATAACAAACTTTCGATTATCTAACGTGCAGATTATCTGTTCTAAGAGTTGACAAACATAAAATTTGGTTAAATATACTAAATATAAAAATATTCGTTACGTACACTATGCAACACGGGAATTGATAAAGAAGAAAAATTTTAAATCCAATGGAAATTGCACCGTGCTTGATTGAGCTGGCAAATGATTAAAATTTCGGAAAGAAGGATAACACGGAACACTGCTTATTTGCTCAGAAAGAACATCAGTGAGGCATAGTTGCTGCTAGATTAAAAAACCGTAATGCATTCTTGGTTGTGGGGAAGTACAGGACGTCCTATTGCAACATTGAAAGGCTTTGAGAGCTGGTGACATCATGGTGGCAAGAATAGAAATGACCTCAGAGTGGTCAGTTTTCTTAGAGACACGCCCCCTTGCGGCTAAATAAAATTGATGAAATAATTAACTGGAAAAAATTTGGTTTTGCCCTGAATGGAATCCCATTCAGAGGAAAACCAAATTTTTTCAGCTAATTATTACAAGTGTTTCTTGTCTACAGGACATTTTCTTATAACGCTCTAAAATGACAATTATTACAAGTGTTTCTTGCCTACAGGACATTTTCTTATGATGCTCTATTACTGAATTGTCAGTATGAGTTTGTGTGGGTTTATTTCACAATACCTCTCGAACGGTGACTTTAATCATCACGATATTTGATACAGTGATTCATCTTATAAAAGTACGTGTCGCGTTCGAAGATGCAACAGAATCGGTGATTAGAACAAAAATGACAATGTGAATAGAATGCAAAATTAATAACATCATTTTTTTTTACTCTAAATGCTAAACCAGTACAGATATTTAAAAATGGTTTTCCATGTCGTGTATTTCCTCTCTTCACTGATAATTTCACCCACTTGTAGTATGGGTATCTTATCTTCGAACTGCACATAAGTTTTGATTTTCGTATGCACAGTCCTTTTGCACCATCAATTTACATTTATTTTGCAATGTCAAGTAATCACATTGTGTCCCGCCGAGGGTGAAAATTGCTTTTTGGGGCGGCTCAGTCGGTAGCGCGCCAGGCTCGTAATCTGTAGTTCCCAGGTTCGAGTCCCAGCTGGGTCAGCGTTGAGATTTATCTCCGCAAAATTCCCCGCCCTGCCCACGGTCAGTAGGGGACACCGATGGGCTTGGAGAGGTCGCCCTCTGTCGGATGGGACGTTAAGCCGTGGCCCCGTGTGCGGGAGAACCATACCCTGTGCAAGTTAAAGAACACGATGAATGGCCTTGACGGGAGGCTACCATCTGTCTCCCAACAGCTGTTCCAGTGGGTCCCCTCCCACAACCTTCTCTGAGCCTTCGGGGTCCATGTGACCTGGACATTTAGCCCATGGTGTGCAAAAAAGTGCCGCTCAGAGGTAAAACAACACAACCCAACCCAAGTAATCACAGATTAATAAATAAACTGGGGTTACTGTTAGTACTGGTATGAAAATTATAGGGAAATTTAACCTGGTGGCTTCAAGATATCTACAAAATTTATGGCGTAACAGGGCAATGCATTGAAACTCAACACGGGAATTACTTGATTTCCTACCCAACATAGGATATACCATCATTCACTGGATCATATAAGAGGCTTATTGCCATAAAATTAAACTTGATATTGGATACACATCTTCAACACAAATCATAATCACAATTTTTTTAAACTGCTATTATGAAGATTTATAGGTCAGCATACACCTCTTTTATAATATCAAAGGCACATTATATTGAAATGAAAAACTATTTTGAATCAGATGCATTTAAATGAACTCTTATATATCTATGACTACCATAGAGCAACTGATGAAAGTAAACCTGTTGCTCTACAATACCTTGCAAAATATTTCCCCCCCACCCCAGCCAGAACTCTAATTTTTACTTCAACGCAAAATTTTATATGAAAACTAAAGGAAGTCATCATCTCAAACACCTGGTCAAAAAATTCCAACAAACCTGACTATCTATTTCATGAGTCCCATGTCTACAGGACATCTGTGAAAATTAACTACTGAATATATGCACACAAACATATGAATTATCCACAATCATGAATGCAGTTACACATTAGTCAATAAATATTCAACTAGAAAGAATCAACTAAGAGGCAACTAAAATCAACTAAGGGATCACAGCAGTTTGAACATGAAATTTTCGACCTGTTGCTAAATCGCTTATTTGATAAGATAGCCCATACTGTAAACCAGTGATACTCAAACTTTTTTTGCTCATGGCACACTATTTTTCGCCGTGAATAATCGTGGCAATTAAAATTAAGTTGCCCACACTACAGGAGACTTCAGTATGCATAGTTGTCTTCAATAAAGGGTCCATCCAAGGTGAGTATACATAAGGTGGCGCCACGAGGCTATGTTTTACCAAGGGTTGGATTGTTTTACCTCTGAGCGACACTTTTTTCCCCACCATGGGCTAAATGGCCAGGTCACAAGGACCCCAAAGTTTTAGAGAAGGTTGGGGGAGGGAACTCACTGAAATAGCTGTTGGGAGATAGATGGTAGCCTCCAGTCAAAGCCATCCAGTGTGTTTTTTAACATGCACAGAGTATGGCTCTCCTGCGCACAAGGCCATTGGTTTAACATTCCATCCAATGTATGGCGGCCTTTTCAAGCCCATCAGTGTCCCCTACTGACCAAGGCAGGGAGTTTTGCGGAGATAAATCTCAACGCTGACTGAGCTGGGACTCGAATCTGGGAACTGTAGATTATGAGCCTAGCGCGCTACGGAATGAACCACCCTGCCCCATTTTACCAAGGTCATTCGAGTGTAGCTTAGAGGGCGTGCCTTATGGCGTCACAGTGGGGAGAGCCAAGCAACAAGAGAAGGCCATCCAACAGACTTCATGACGTCACGCTAGTTAGACCCACGTTCGTCTCGTCAGGAGCACTTCACTTGTTAACTGTATGATAGTGACTCTCACTGGATTTTTTTAAAACCATATAACGTGTTGTTTACTTTAACATTTTTTATTATTGTACTTGATGATTTAATACATCGCTAACTTTTAAGTTTTTATTTTAAACTTTACTCCGAAAATTTCCTGATGAACAATTAGTATATAACCGATTTCAGCACTTTTCTTAAATTGCCTATATGATAAAATTTTCTTCTATTGGGAAAACCAATTTTGATCATAATAAAATTTAAATATTATGCTATTATTAACAGATTTTATCACTTTAAATAAATATATTCCGATCTTTTTAAGTTATCACCACTTCTAAATGTTACCATTTCAAATAGAAAAAACAATTCTAATTTCTATAAATAATTTTATTACCGCATTAAAACATATGTACAAAAAAAGATATAATTCAAAAAACGCATTTTATCCTCTTGACACATGATAGTTACATATAAATACTTCTCACATGATTATTACAAGAAAATACCATTTTTAGAACTGACTGATTTCCTACCCAACATAGGATATACCATCATTCACTGGATCATATAAAAGTCTTATTGCCATAAAATTAAACTTGATATTGGATACACATCTTCAACACAAATCATAATCACAATTTTTTTAAACTGCTATTATGAAGATTTATAGGTCAGCATACACCTCTTTTATAATATCAAAGGCACATTATATTGAAATGAAAAACTATTTTGAATCAGAGGCATTTAAATGAACTCTTATATATCTATGACTACCATAGAGCAACTGATGAAAGTAAACCTGTTGCTCTACAATACCTTGCAAAATATTTTCCCCCCAGCCAGAACTCTAATTTTTACTTCACCTCAAAATTTTATATGAAAATTAAAGGAAGTCATCATCTCAAACACCTGGTCAAAAAATTCCAACAAACCTGACTATCTATTTCATGAGTCCCATGTCTACAGGACATCTGTGAAAATTAACTACTGAATATATGCACACAAACATATGAATTATCCACAATCATGAATGCAGTTACACATTAGTCAATAAATATTCAACTAGAAAAAAATCAACTAAGAGGCAAAAAAATAATTAAAAACACCTGGACTATCATTTACATAGCCATTAAAAGAAAAAGATGGCATATAAAGATTAACTGCCTTTGAACTCCATAATTTAACAAAGCAAATAAACCTGATGTTAAGCACATGTGACACAAAGTATTAATTACTATGATTTTCAGTCGCTTTAATCAGATCTATCATGAAGTCTTGGCTGCAACAAATTCACAGTTATCTTTTTACCAGTATTCTGATCATAATGTTCAGAAGTTCTGCAGATGTCTTTTACATCAAAATGGATTTCACAAACCTAAAAGTAATATAAATTCTCAAAACTTTGGCAAATAATTTATATTATGTATAGAACATTAATCATCCAAAAGAAAATGAGTTAAAAAAAGAATCTTCTCAACATTCAAATATAATCAAATAAATATTTTAAATAAAAATGCATTGTGAATGTGGCATCTTAACATGAATGAGAGTTTAATAAAATGTACTAATTCATCATTTAAAACAACTGTCTCTATTGTAAGGTGCCTCTCCTACAGATATTTCTAGTTTGTTTATAAAATTATAGAACAGTGATTCCCAACTGGTGTGTTAATTCTAAGACCCAGGTGTGTCGTGAAAATATGTGAAAAAAATAATACTGCATAATAACATGGCAACGTCAAGGTAAGTGGACTGTATCACAAGCATGTCACATAAATAAATGATTTCAGAAGTGGCACCAAGTTAAAAGGTACGAAAACCCTGTTATAGAATCATGGTTTTATTTCTGTGAAGTTTCTAAAAGAGGAGGCATGAATCCTTATTATTTTGTAACCTTATTTTGTATTAATTGATCTAACCATATTTTTTATATAGCTAAATATATATAGATATGCTCCACCACTGCATAAAATCCCATAACCAAAAGCAGACTGATTTGTTAAAATAGATAATTCTAAGTATGTCTCAATTCAGTACCACTGTTACATAGTATAACTTGTACAAGTACCTCTTAATACTAACCATTTTATCACAATTATGTATTATAAAATTAACATAGTTATTTAATTTTATAAATGATATGGTGCATGTTGTGTTATAGCTCTGTAATATTTATGGCTAAATCGTTTACTTTATCTCCAATATGAATTAGATCAATACTATTTACCAACAAAATTTTGAGGGTTTCAGCCCAAAATGTCACTAAAGTATTGTAAACATATTAATATTTCTATGTTCCACGAACAAAAATCATTAGTTAAAATCTTTCGTCTCAAACTGTAAATACAGAATAATTTTAATGAACTAAAAATTACTATAATATTTAAATTCTGATTGTAAACAATGAAAGTAAGAATCACAGAAGATTATGATATATAGCTAATGTAAATTGGAAATAGGTCGTTCACAGATTCTCTTCAACAACTATCAATTTCAAAAATGCAGGCTTCAATTATGGACATCAATAATAAAGTAATCGTTTTTTAATAATGTGAATGCAAAAAACGTGATTAATTTACATATCCTATTTCAAATCTACAGATGAAATGATCATTAACTTGATTTTGCAATAACTCGGAAGACAGCTGCCAAAAATATAGCGATTCGAAGTGATTTGTATACTTTAAATATTAAGATTGAAAAAAAAAAGTATAGTTTGTAACATTCCTATACATTATGAAGAGTACCAAAATTTAGAACTGAACATTAGATTCGAAACTACAGCCCCCATTTTTTCGTAGCGAACCACAGCAATAACTACAGTTTGTAATACTCTATTATATATATACACATTTACGATTTCACATTCATCAACTTGCATGGAAATTTTTATCACAAATTAAACTTCTTTATTACAGATATAAACTACACACTATTACAGATATAAACTGCATTAAAGTTCACTTACTTTCGAACTTTCAGTTGACACGAAATTCTTTCTTGATATTGCAGCCATTGTCTTCGCAAATCTTCATCTTTTGGAAATCCTAACACTGAAACTTTTCGCTCATTCCTTGCCCCGACAATATGACAATATGGTAACAACAACAAAAGGGCATTATTATTTCACACAGGAAAAAAATAAACGAAACACGTGTTGATTAGTTGGTTACTTCGATAGCCACTTCGCTTTGTGACTGAGCTAACCTAACTACGTAAACGGTCTGGCATGGGGCAGCATGGATAGCACTTGGGTCTAACTAGGGTGACGTCATCATTATTCTGTGACGTAGTTGTTGGGCCTTGTCTTCTAGGAGGTGTTGGGAGAACTCAACTAATATACTTACAGTCGCTCAAAAAAGTATCCGAACGCTATGGTTGATTACAGAATTCAGAAAAAATATCTGGAAACGAGTTTTTTAGAAATTAGTGATCTGGCAACCTTCGTGTCACGTGACAGATATTTTTTCTGAATTCTCTAATCAACCATAGCGTACGGATACTTTTTTGAGCGACTGTACATAATCGTCCGTTTTTTCGTGTTTTTCTTTGCTCTTCGCTTGTTGAATTTCTCTCTCTGTGAAGTCTTTCAGATAACTTTTGTTTTTATCATGCCGAACTCTACAGTAGCAAACTACATGAGTAATCCTTTGAAGAATAAGAAAAACAATGTTTCATATATATTCGAATTGGAAGCAAAAATTAATATGAAGTGGGTGCTGCAGTGTCGGCTTGCAGATAAATTCGATGTGCACATGCTAAGTAAGATATGTGGTTAACATTTTTCAGATGCCTGTTAAGATCAATCACCTGTAAGATTTATGAAACTAACTTTAGGACTACCTATGAAACGTAAATTAAATGATAATGCAATTCCAGATTAAAAAAAAAACCTGTCACATAAATAAATTCAGTCTTTTTACGAAGACCGATTCTATTTCGACCAAACGATTGCTATCTCCCAACGACTAAATGATCGTTGGAGTAAGAAACGGATCGCTCTGAAAACTACCTAGTAAAAAATTAGCATTATCTCACTCATTTAAATACCTTGACTTATACTGTACTGATTCATGGGAATAAAAGCTTATATCAGTGTGTCATAGTCTACGCATTAGAAAGTTACAGCAACAGTTTCAAATTGCCACTATGACGTCAAAATAAAGCCGAGATGAAAATCTCTGATTTGCAAATAAGATTGCGATCAAAGCAAAAGCAGTGGAATAAGTATAAATAAAAATTGATTACGTAGAATAAAAATTTCACAATTAATGAAAACAAGAGAAAAAAAAAAGCAGACTTTTCGTTGAATAACTGCAAGAAAAAATTTCTTAGTAAACTGAAAATTGTATTTACGCCACGTTACATTAATTATTTTGGAGCCATAACATTTGAAGCTCTACTTACGGCTAATATAAAAATTATATTTTTATTTTCATTATGATTTTTAACATAGTTGGTAAAAAGATAAGTTGAAAAAAAATTTCATGGTTTAATTGAAATGATTTTAAGTGAATAGATCTTTAATTCGATCGAATTTAATTTTAAGAGCAAGATCACAATAATTTCTCAGATCATCTAACAGAAATTCTTCAGTAATTCGATAAAAATTACCATAGAATTTCTTTATTAATTTTAATTTATATCTATTATTAACTTTTGAGAGCAATTACTTAAACTGGAATTATTGCTGTTAAATAGTCAATTTCCTTAACTCTAAATAAAGAACGACTATTGTTAAAGATTCGTTCTCTATTTAGAGATGTTTTATTCAGGTTTATTTATTAGTTTTATTTAGGTTAAAATATATTTCAGATCTTTAAATTGTCTTCAGTCACACTTTTTCAAAATATGATTATTTAAAATGTTTCCGAAATCTGCATCTCAGTTACTATTGACATAACACGGAACTGTACATAATAAGGTGGTTGCTGGTATGTATCTATAACAATAAATATTTCCCCGATAGCTAGATAGACCTGAAACACCTGAAAAAAACTAAAATTGTAATTTTAAATTTTTTTCTTTCAACAGAAATCTATCTTACCGTACGCTTCTATACGCTTTTTTACCTTCGTTTCCCCACTGTGACGTCAAAATGCCGAGCCAATGATAGTCAAGAATCGCTTCCTCGTGGAGTGCCACCACCGTCCATTCACCTTGGGTTCATTCACTTATCAGAATGCATGCCTGCTAAAACTTGTCCTGCATCCCTGCCTTCTGTTTGTGCGAGCTTCACACCAATCTTCTACAAAAGGGGTTCTCAACGTAGGGTACGCGGTAAAATATTTTGGGGTACGCCGTGAGAGCTCAAAGGTCGCTAGATCTAGTAACAGAGTGGCTAAATTAGCATTATTATACTATAACTATAGTTTTATCTATCTATATAAAGGGTAAGCCAGTTAGATACACATTTCCAAGGGGTACATGAAGCATAAAAGGTTGAGAAAGGTTGACCTTCTCGAAAGTTTGCCACGGTTCGCCCATCCAGTTGTTCAGTTTTCCAGCACGGAGAAATTACTGCCATCTGGTGGGCAGAGAGTTCTTTAATAGAAAATGACTCCGCTTTCTAACAGGAATAAAATTACATATTTAGAATTATTTTATCCTATTGTTTGCGAAAAACAAAGAGACAACACAGATTTTGGTGGCGGAAACGGCTGAAAGAGAAGAATTTATATTCACATACGAACTTGTTAAATGATTGCAATTATTTTCGAATGAATGAGGAAACGTATGATATATTAAAAGGAAAAGTGACATGGCATTCAAATATAGGAATTTAAAAAACTTTTCGACATATTTTCAAATACAGCACCACGAGCTATCGATGTATGCAAGAGACTAGAGACAACGATTATAATTACCGCAAGAGCACTAGTTGCAAATCTTTGAGCCAGGAGCACATCAGGTAAATTATCTATCGTGAGCACATTCACGCGCAGTTTCGACTGGAGTAAATTTGAAAAGGCTGTCCTTGTCTTACCTGAATGTACATTTTGACAATTTGATGGGCCCTTAATAGATAATCGTCTGATTCGCTCTTTTCTGACATAGAAGATAATCAAGCCTTTTCTGTGGAGTTGTTTGTAAATGCAGAGAAATTCTGTTCAAGTTCTTGACCATTGAGGTTGATACATGACAAATAGTGGGAATTGAGGTTACTGAGCACCACTGCTTACACCGTACATGTTATGGGCATGTTTTGTGTTTATTTAGGGTTGATATTAAGATTTAATATGAATCTTTTTTTGATTAAACGGAAAATGTTAAATAATGAATAAGTGGCAGAAAGCAACAGCAAATTAGTTTACAAATTTAATTTTATCTCCAATAACATATTCGAAATTTCGTGGCACACCTGGCGAATCTCGCAGCACACCATTTGAGAATCACTGCTGTAAGCTAATGAAATGGTCAGAAAAGAGCGAAATATACGGTAGCGAAAAACGTTTTCTAATATCTGTACTGGTTTAGCATTTAAAGTTAAATGAATTATGCTATGAATTTTGTTTTCTACTCAGACGATTATCTAGTCATTTTTGTTTATCAACAGATCAATTTTATCTTCGAACATGGCATGCATTTTTATAATTTTTATATGAAAAATCAGCATGACAACCTCATAAAGGCAATGTCCTTTATGGTGCTAAAAAAGTCACCTCGATAGCATGTCCCTAAGGAAACGGCTGCAAATCTTTGAGCTTAAGGCATCTCCATTCTATTCTTACTTCCATGGATACACATGCACATCTTCGTTTTAAAATTCAATATCCAATTGACTTTTTCTCGGTTAAATTGAGAGTCGAATTATGAAAATTGGGTTAATCGAAATTCTGCTGCATTTGGTATACCAATATTATGCGTAACTTTTGTAATGAGATATATTTAGCCACCTACAAATCGGAGAAGCAATTCCTAAAAGAAACCCTGATAATGGACAACAATGTCATTTTTATAGGTGTTATAAAAATTCTTTTTTTTTATATTAATAGACATATTTTTCGTCATTATGAATGTATTTAATAAATAAATAAAAAATAATTACCCCCTCAAGCAGCTGCTTGCCACAGAGGTCTGACAGGAGCCTGTCAGTTTAATACGCCATAGTAGAAGGTCTGTGAGGATGGCGGGATTTCAGCAGAAAAACAGCACACACATCCATGCCTTACCCAGGTATGCCCAGGGCTCGAACCCAGGTCCCTTAGATCAGTAGCCAAGCGTGCTAACCACTCGGCCAACTTTAATTAAATATGAGAAGTATAGGGAAAGAATTACTTCCCTTTCTTCCATGAACTGAATGTCTTGCCAATGTTTCCTTTTATGCAAAAACATAAATAATGTGCTACAAAAAATAAGCGTTATTGATATATTCACTGATGAAGAGATGCAGTATTTTTGGAAATATTGAACATGGTGTCGTGGATTACCAATTTTCTCTACATCAGTAACCGCATAAAACAAACCTTGACCGAGTAATTTTACTCTTTATATCATGTGTGAATGATCGTAATGAATGCTAATTTGTAAAGTAATATCAGCTGTAAATGAGAAAATTGTAAATGAGGAAATTTTGGTGTAGGGAGCCCCTTATTGGAGGCTAATTTCACCAAAACTTACAACACCTTGAACCTTCAGGAAATTGTAGATAATTTATGTCTTGTTATAAGATCAGATAATGAATATAACATACTCGTTTCTATCTTTAAAGTGTTGTTTTAGTGTGTAGCAAGTTTTTGGACTATATTTTGCACTGCTGAACTTTAACGATGTCTGAGATAGATACGACAAACAGAGGCTTACCCGATTTAGTTTTGGATATTGATAATATAGACGATGAAAATTCCGATAATGCCTTACCTTTGAAAGAAACTCCAAATTTTATTTCGATTCCATGTAGTACGTCAAAAACACCCAGACGGACAACAGATAACTCGTCTGTGTCATCCCCTCAGCAACTGAACAAAATCCAAAAACAGTTATCTTCAGCTTCAGAAGATCAAAGAACATTAAAGTCCGATTCGAAAATTACGCCTAGACGTTCCCAGTTGAATACTGTAAAAGGTAAAATTCACAATTCACTTTTCTGTTTCATTTATAAATAATTTTTTCAATATTGATTTCATGATTAATAAGTAGGAATACTTTGTTTTTTGTCTGAGCTCTCGCAGCTTTGAAAACGTAATGTAGTAAGTCAATGAGTAGTAACTTAGTAAAAGCAATGAAAAAATACTTTTTTTTTAAGAATATTAATTTTCTCTGTTAAGCATAAATGAGAGGTGCATTATATATATATAAAACTTAAAATAGCATCTAAGATTTTGTATTAAAAAACCTCTAATATTATGACTCAAATTTTGAGTTTTGTGACAAAGTATGAGAAGTAGTATTCCAGAAAAAAAGAAACACGAGTTTATGATTGCAAATTCTGCTTGTCTGTGGAATGAGTAGTATATATTGATGGTGAATGATCCTGACGAAATTTCTTTTGGTACTTTTCGGTTAACGGAGCGCCAGTCGTAATTGTGTGCCAATCTTCGTATCCAGTGAATCTGTTGTCCGCATTATAAAAAATGCCCCAATTGAGCGGAGGCCAAGTGAGAATGAATCAGTAAAGTGTTTTTTATTCAAGGTTGTCCAATTCGAGTTAGAATACTAGTATTTCACTTTACTACTTGTCAAATCCATTTCAGTGAAGTTAACAGATTCCAGTGATATCTAGTTTTTGATGACTTTTTGGAATCTGTTTTTTGACCTTTACTCTCTTTGGTACTTTTCAGTTAACGAATAAAAAACACTTTACTGATTCGTTCTCACTTGGCCTCCACTTAATTGGGGCTTTTTTTATAATGTGAATGGAAGATTCACTGGATACGAAGATTAGTGCATAATTACGACTGCCGCCCCGTTAACCGAAAAGTACCTTTCTTTTCAATAGTCAGCTTTCCAATATTAGTGACAGTTGCACCTTTCAACAATTTCTTATCAACTATCCATTGTTTAAAATTTTTAAGCTTTTCTGTGCCTTAAAATTGTGTAACAAAGAGAAAAAGTTGCTTTTGTTATTTAATTTATCACTATGAATGCTAGAAAGTTGGGGGAGGCAATGGCCTCATGGGACCTTGTAAAATCTTTTTTCTGGTTCATCAGGCTTTTTGTTGAAATCATGTTTTTCATTGAATTAAAAAATACAAAATTTTAATTAAAATGTTAAATGTAACAATATTTTCTAAAGGATTGAAGAAAATTAATATAAAGGATGTACCACTAAAAATTGTACTCCATAAGTTAATTTTTACCCTCACTTTTTTGCTTATGCAAGTTTTTTTTGCCAGTGGGCCTGTTAAGTGACTGGCAGCATATCCCTACAGAAAGGGCAGAATTGACTCTGGCTAACATGTAGAGTAGCCGTCCTATGACCAAGTGGTTAGTGCGCTTGGCTACTGATCTACAGGACCTGGATTTGAGCCCTGGGTAGGGCATGGATGTTCATGTTGTTCTTTTGTTGAGGTCCTGCCAACCTCACAGACCTTCTACTATGGCATATAAACTGACAGGTTCCTGTCAGACCTCTGTGGTAAGCAGCTGCTTGAGGGAGTATCGCAACAAATAGGACAATATTTAATTTGTAAAATGGGTTTAGTAGTGTTATCTCTTGACAAAAAGTTGAACAGAGTCACAATTGTTATGTGAATTATTTTTGAGCTTGAACATTGATAGTCTTAGTAACCCAAAAGGAAAGAACCACTAGTTTGTATTAGCGATTATTTAATTTGATTCTTATCTTGGAAACATAATTGTTTCATTGTTTTCTAGTTGTTTGATGAACAGGAGTAAGAGTCTCATTCCTGATTGATATATAACTGCTCAGTGATCATCTGATCGGAGAAGAAAGTTTATAGTTACTGTTAGTTGAGAAGTTAAATTTGCTGTGATTGTTCAATATAAGAATAATTAAGGTATTATTAGGAAACTCTGGGTTTATATTCTACTCCTGCCAAAACTTAATTTTTTTAACTAATCTTTAATTTTTTTTTTCATGTTTACAATTAATTTGCCTGTGAATTATTACTAAATTTCCAACAAGTTGATCCTGCTAAAACAAAAATGTTATCTTAGTGACAAAAGCAAACAACAATTCGAACATCAGTATTATTCTTTTACCAATATGTGCCATGTTTAGAAATTGAAAATCCACTTTAATATTTGTCCATAATGGGTCAAAATTTTGGTTGATGGTTTTTCAGATTTTCTGTACATATGTTATGTAAATAAATATTATTTACAAAGTTAGACCAGTGATAAAATATTCTGACTGAATCTGTGGTAGCAAATCCCTATACATAGGTAAATTTTCCAGTTCGTACAAAATTTTGGTCATTTTCCCACATTTATATTTCTTGGAAAAAACCTCTCATAATTTTTGAACTTTAACTGCTAGTTACAAAATTAATATTCATGTTTAAAAAACTGTCTTATGAAGAGATAATGATTTGCTTCCATAGAGAAGCATTAAAAGTAGCAAAATATTGGTTGCAGTGGAACCTCGATTGAGATTGATTACTGAGAAATAGGCAGGATTTTTGGAAGGGAGGATTTTGAAGAATTAATTTTGTCAGTGTAAAGTGATGAAACAATGATTTCTTAAAAATAAAATTTCTCAAGGGAGAAAAGATATCAGATCTCATCATTTCTCATTCTATTTATCAGTTCAATAGGACATATTGTACTGCACATATGTGTATTAAATTGAATGTTTTAAAAGATTGGTTTCTGATTTAATGAAAAGCATAGTAGAATAGGTTTAATTATATACTTTTATTTTCGATATCAGCTGCTTCCAATCAATCATATTCAATTAGGATATGCCCTCTTGTCACATATAAAAAGTTAATGATCTAAGTTTAGACTATCAGATAACTGATTATTTGTAATACCTGTTATTTTTAATTTGTACAACTTAACCTTTCTCATTGTTTTGGTCATCAGATAATCAAGGTTCTACTGTATATTTAAATATATTTAATATAATAATGTTCATCACACATTTCTTAAGTTTGCTTTATGCACTGCCTTTTGCTAATGCATTTTTCTCAATATATGAGGAATGCAGACTGAATGTAACAAATGATTGGCTAGTTATGTTGTGCATGTGCTGATTGCATGTACTGAGCACTATACCATTGCTTTCTAAATGTGACTTGTCTCTTCTATCTTGACTGATATTTACAAAATTACCCTTTGTTTTCAGTATAGTAGGTTTTTTTTCACTCCTTTGATTTCCTCTCACATATGTTTGCATGTGTCTGTGTTCTGATCTCCTTCACTAGGAGCAAGTAAATTAAAGCCTGTGCCGCAGTCTAGTAGCAGACCATGTCAACAACATTCCTTTCTCACAGACATCACAGATGTCAGGCAGATGGAGCAAGGGCTCTTGCAGTTGCTGGATGATTTTCACTCAGGAAAACTTCAAGCCTTTGGTAAGTATAGTAAAAATAATTTCCTCTACTCTTCTTTTGCACATTGAAATTTTAGTTTATTCAAACTATACAGAAAGAATTTTCAAATGGCAGTAGAGGCCAACCAAACTTTAGAATTTAGTTCTTCATAAGTCTCTCCTGAGTTAGTGGAAATTAAAGAAAAATTGCAATTTAAACATAAACTTTCCCATACTAGGTTCTTTTAAAAAGCAACTCAACATTAGAACTCATCTCTGCAATAGTGAACAAAAATGTTTCATGTTAAAAATGCAGGTCTCATCTTGTTTCAGTTGAATTTATAACCGCAAATTGCAAAATGTAGATTTATGATATTTTTTCCTTTTTTTTTTGTGGGCATGTGGTACAATCATAACACATGTAGAATATGTAATTGTTTGGTTGGTTGGCTTACCTCTGAGCGGCACTTTTTGTACACGATGGGCTAAATGGCCAGGTACAAGGACCCCGAAGGCTCAGAAAAGATTGGGGAAGGGAACCCACTGAAACAGCTCTTGGGAGACAGATGGTAGTCTCCCGTCAAGGCCATCCAGCATGTTCTTTAATGTGCACAGGGTATGGCTCTCCCACACATGGGGCCACTGCTTAACATCCCATTCAATGGATGACGGCCTTTCCAAGCCCATCAGTGTCCTCCACTGACCATGGGCAGGCGGGGAGTTTTGCAGAGATAAATCTCAATGCTGACCTATCTGGGACTCAAACCTGGGAACTGCAGATTACGAGCCTGGCATGCTATCAACTGAGCCCCCCTTCCCCCAAGAACATGTGCCATAATTGGGTATATTCCAAAGATAAATTGTACAATTGATACTGTAATAACACCATATTGGGAATGATAATGAGTTTCTTGCAATTCTGCTATGACTGTACTATGCTATCTCTACTACTAAAGCTTTTTAATGTGCAGTGTTATTATAACATATGTTATATGATTTTATAAGTTTAATGGAAAAAATATATAATGTTTAATTATAAAAACTATTTTTGTGTACAACACTAATACTTTAATACTAATTTAGTATTGTTCCATAATTACTTGTCACAGTTTGCAAAATTTAATATTAAATAATAACTTCCAGCAAATTTTGCTAATTAACATTTAATATTTTTGAACAAACGTGTAATTCTATATGTCAGTTGTTTTCTATAAATTTTATACTAATGTTTTTTAAGGTAAGTTGAACTCAAAAATGTTAATTTAACAATGTACTTTATTAAGGAAAAGACTGCACTTTTGAAAAAATGGAGCAAGTACGGGAACAACAAGAAAGGCTAGCAAGACTACATTTTGACCTGAATGCCCAGCAAGAAATCTATGGGTAAATTTATTGATTCCTTGAAATGAAGTTTAGAAATTACTCTTTTCTGTTGTACAAAAGTTTTGTGTTTAATAGCAGGAGTTCTATGACCAACAAAAAGATATAAAAATGATATATTGAAAATTATGAGTGCATTTATATTTTATGAGACATTGAAAGATATACAGGATGATTCAAAACTCTTGGGCCAAACTTTAAGGAGTGATAGAACACACCTAAACAAGCACTTTTCATCATACAATGCATGGTCGAAACTCAAGCAGTGAAGCACTAGAGGGTGCTTTCCAGTTAACACTTATAAGCACTAGTTTTCGCACTCGTCATTTCTACCGTGGATTGCAGAACAGATGGATTGTTTCATGAATCAGGAGAAGGCGGACATGCATTTCACGTATGGAGCTGCGGACAGGAATGCAAGGGAAGCCCAAAGACTGTACCAGGAGCCCTTTCCGACTAGACGTGTGCCTGATCGTAAAACCTTTCAGCGATTGCGCCGGTATCTGTGTGAAACGGGGTATATCCTCGCATTCCCATCCACAGTTTCGTACATGAAATGCATGTCTGCCTTCTCCTGATTTGTGAAACAATCTATGGTAGAAATGACGATGAGCGCGAAAACCAGCGCTTATAAGTGTTCACTGGAAAGCACCCTCTAGCGCTTCACCGCTTGAGTTCCAACCATGCATTGTATGATGAAAAGTGCTTGTTTAGGTGTGTTCTATCACCCCTTAAAGTTTGGCTCAAGAGTTTTGAATCGCCCTGTATATACGCAAAATATATTGACAGTAGCATCTGACATGTAGTACTACTACTTTCCTACAAAGTCATAACAGTTGACGCATTTCTGTCAGCATTCAACAGATGGGGGAACAACAAGAAATGCTAGTAAAACTGCATTTTGACCTGAATGCCCAGAAAGAAATCTCTGAGTAAATTTATGTATTCATTGAAATGAAGTTTAGAAATTGCTCATTTACTTCTGTTGTGTGAAAATTTTATGTTCATAGCAGTTCTATGACAGATGGAAAAGTATACAAATGATGTACTGAGAATTATGAGTACATTTATTTTATATGACATTCAAGATATATATATATCCACAAAAGATATTGACAGTAATATCTGGCAAATACTGCTACTTTTCTACAAAGTCTCTATAACGGTTGGTTTGGGTTGTTTGGTACTTTTTCACACACAGCAGAATAAATGGTCAGGTCACAAGGACCCTGAAAAGTCAGAAAAGGTTGGGGCATGGGATCCCACTGGAACAGCTGTTGGGAAACAAATAATTGGGAAACAAACACTTATAAGCTGTCAAGGCCATCCAGCATGTTTTATAATGTGTGCAGAGTATGGTTCTCTTGCACATGGAGCCATGGCTTAATGTCAGATGGTGGCCTTTGCCAAGGCCATCAGTGTCCCCTACTAACTGAGTGCAGAGCAGGGAGTTTGGCAGAGGTAAATTCCAATGCTGGCCCTGCTGGGACTTAAATCTGGGAACTGCAGATTACGAGCCTGGCATGCTACTGCCTGAGGCTAATTAGCTTGGTTCATTTCTACATAAGTATATAGTTGGTACTGTGAGTTGCCAAAATTGTAAAAATCTCATTTGTGGAAAAGATGAGCTAGTTACTATAGTTTAGGACAATCTATATATACTATATAACAGAAATTTGAACAGAAAACTAAAAATAACAAACTTAATTTTTTTGTACAAAAAGCAATTAGTTATTTCTTCTAAATAACATCACATTGATAGTCCTAGATGAAGGTTGATGTTTAAATCAAATTCACTGATTGGATTGAGCTCATTATGAGTTTTTGTTATGGTTCTGACAACAAAAGTGCCAGTTAAGAGGAAGTCTATGTATGTAATTTCTTACGTGTATTTTTGAAAAGACCTTACATTAGGTCATATTTTTGCAGCTATATGCATGTTTTACCAAAATCCATTTAATTTATATAATTACCTATCTTACAGACCTCAGTCAGAAGATGGAAGAAGAATGGGAAGGGAGAATCTTTCCAAGTTAATTGAAAATGTATGTATTGATAATAGAAAAAAAGATTGTATAGAAAAAAGTTTAAAAAGTGAAATTATTACTATTCTGAATTTAAACTTAGCTCATTAAGCTTCTATGTTAATCCACATTTAATTTAATATAATTGGTAAAAGAAATATACCACAGCCCATACCTGGTCTAGTGGTTAGCATACCTGACATGTGGGCAGTGGGCATGTCCCTCTGTATGTGTTTGTATGTTAATGTTTAACTATTTTCAATAGTTTACATGGTATACATGTCAGGGGATATAAATAAATAAAAAATAAATACCCCCTCAAGCAGCTGCTTGCCACAGAGGTCTGACAGGAGCCTGTCAGTTTATATGCCATAGTAGAAGATCTGAGAGGATGGCAGGACCTCAGCAGAAAAACGACACAAACATCCATGCCTTACCCGGGGCTCGAACCCAGGTCCCTTAGATCAGTAGCCAAGCGCGCTAACCACTTGGCCATGGTACCCCCCAGTATGAAGGGTTAGAGTTTCAGACAGGAGTCAGCTGCAATAACATTATTATACTAAGCTGTTAGAAAATATACATACTTCAGTTAACTTTGCATTACCATAGAAATATGATGAAATTGCATGAAAATAGAGAGAGCATGTTATACTACTGACCATATAGTTATAATATGTGTGAAACATTATCTGCCATGCTGAATGCAACATTTCAGCATATAAGCCTATATACTATCTTATAACTAAATCAAGTATACTGTTTACCTTATATTTACATAAAGCAGGGACCTGTTAGTACATCCAATACCTATGGAGTTACTGCATAACACTGAAGTTAGCCTGTCCATTTATGCTGACAGATGGTATTCAGTCTCAGATAATTTATACTGTATGCAAAACCAGGGCAAGCCTAACAGAGCTTCTAGGTTATCTCTGTCTGTTATGTAGGAAGAGTATCTTCTTCCTTTTTAATAAAATAAAATTTAAAGAAATTGATTTTAAAACTGTTTATTTTTGAAATCTTACAGTGATTGATTTTGAAATCAATGTATACCACATAAATGGACAGCTTTCATTACTAAGATATAAAATATAGGCATTAAATATACTTTAAGTAGATTTAGTAATGTGATTGTAATTTTCTTCTACTAAGTATCATTGCAACTGGTGAGTATAAACTTTAAATTTGTCTGATATCTGAATGCAAAGAAAAAGCAACAACAACTATATATGTCTTAAAAGTAAAAATTAAAATATCCCAATGATAATATACTTACCATATTCACATTAATTTCAAAAGAAGATAGACCACTGGCAATTTTTGTTCAGTTGGTAAGATAATAAGTTTTGGCACCCTAACCTTCTTTCAATGGTCCCACAAATGCAATGCTAAGTACACTTAATAAATTGAAGTTGAATTATAGATTTTTGACAGTTTTTACAGGGGGATTTTAATTAGAAATTAATTTGCAACTTAAGTCTTTTGTCCACATACTGTGTATGTGGACAAAAGACTTAAGTTGCAAAGGAAATGCAATTTCATAACATTTCAGTTCTGGAAATTAACACAGATAGCAAACATTTTAATATTGCATAATTTATAATAAACCAATATATTTAATTATTCATTGTAGTAAGTTTGATAATTATTTTGATACATATAATCTTTAACATCAATAAACTGTCAGCCTTTCATTGTATAGTTATTCAATGTAATATCTTTTTCAGCTGCAGCAGTTAAGTCTAACAATGTATCCTTTAAAAAATATATTGTTTATTTTATGTGTTATAAAATTTATGTTAGGGCTGAATTAGTAATAAAAATGTAAGAGTTTGTACTTGTATTATGGTCTAACCAATAAATCAAATTAACTTTTAGATTTTTTGAAGATGCTTTATGTTTTTATACAGTGACACTGTAGTTCAAAAGTTAAGCATAATTTGTGATGTAAATATTTACTAAGTCAAATTTCTTTATAAAATCCTTTTTTGATTAATAATGTGCTTTTCCTGCTGAAATTTTGTTACAACAAAAATCACTTCAAACTTAACAAAATTCTAGGAAATTTTAAGGATTTTTGAAATTTTAATAAGTTACTGCAGCACAAAAATAATGTAATATATATATAAGTGTATCTAATTTAATGAACAATACTACTGTATAAAATGTAACACCATCAGAAAATCTAAAAGGTCATTATAAAATGAACTACTATCTGCATATGGATGCACATCTTGATTCAGAACAGGTTGAGTTGTTTTACTTCTGAGTGACACTTTTTGCACACAATGAGCTAAATGGCCAGGTCTCAAGGACCCCAAAGGCTCAGAGAAGGTTGGGGGAAAGGGGACCCACTGGACAGCTGCTAGAAGGTAGATGGTAGCCTCCTTTCAAAACCACCCAGTGTATTTTTTAGCATGCACAGGGTATGGGTATCCTGAACACAGGACCATGGCTTAAATCCTATCCAATGGACAGTGGCCTTTCCAAGCCTGTCGGTGACCCCTTTCTGACCGAAGGCAGAACAGATGTTGGCAGAGATAAATCTCAATGCTGGCACAATTGAGTCTCGAACCTGGGAACTGCAGATTGTGAATCTGTTGTACTTCTGAATGAGCCCCTCCCCACGATTCAGAACAGGAATTATTTCCGTCTGCAGAAGATAGTAATAAGACTCATCAATGACCTTTTAGATCCTTTGAAGATGCTTTATGTTTTTTATACAACAATACTGTTGATTAAATCATACTGGTGTTTAAAAGTAATATAATTTATAAACTCTTAATTATCTCGCAAATGACTGAAGCTATTGACATTGTTTGTGCATCAATGAAATAGAATATATGTGAAGTCTTATTACTCCTAAAAATGTCACCTGACAGGACAGAAATTGAATATGTGACTTGAAAAGCAAACTGAGGGTGCTATAAAAGCTGGCTCTGATTATGTTCCACTCATTTCCTTTTCAGCAAATGTTATGTTCATATTGGTAGAGCATTTCATAGCAACAGTATGGCACATAGACATGATATGGATGCTTTTATACATGGTAGAGAAATCAGTATGCTTGAGTCCATATGATCCCCAGTATGTTAAGAGTCTAACTGACCCAAGACTGATGTGGCTGGGACTGTAAATATCACCCAATCAGTATTTTCAAGACTTTGGAGACTGTTGCAACAGACAGGCAGCAGCTGTATACAAGTGCAAGGCTGTCCAACAGTACAGGATGACCACTGTTTTGCACTAGCAGCCTGATGCATAGGCAATGTTAGCCAGGCAAATCTCTCTGGAGCTTTCTGCAGCCAATGGGAGGACGATTTCGAAGCAAACTGTTAATAGAAGGTTTCACTAGACAACTGACTGTATTCCTTTTAATCCTTCCCACAGGAAAGGCTGATTGACATGGTGCAGACATCATGATTGGACCCCAGACCAATGAGTGCATGTGCTCTTCACCAACAAATCATGATTCAGTCTTCAGACTGATTCTTGATGTGTTTTGATCTGGAGAGAGCAAGGAACTCCTTACCAAACCTCTAACAGAGAATGACATCATTATGGTGGTTTGATGATCTGGGGTAACATGATAAATGGATGCACACTGGTTCAAATCTTTGTCACAGGCACTCTGATCAGCTCTGATCTGCTCTCTGGGATGAACGGGATCTCGTGAACACCAAACCTCGTGACCAACCTAGTAAATTGTATGAGAAGTTTTTGTGATGCTTGTGCAGCTATTTGGGCCCATTGTACTCCATATCAACCTCTCTTTCTGCTAAAACAGATTCCTTGTCTATGAGCACTCTGCATAGTTGATTTACCCTGTCTCATAGCAAACTGTGCATCATGTAATAATGCATTGTGACTCCAAATCTGATAGCATTTCAGTGTTGTGTGTTTGAGATCTTCCAGAATTTGTATAGTATGCTTAGCTTTTGGACATCAGTGTAGATTAACCTTTGCATTGTGTATTTCCTTTTAGTAAATATACAGTAATAATTAATTATTAGTATATTTGCAATATATATATATATATACAATATGTGTATATTAAAGCATTTTTTTACTGTATAAAAGTTTTGGTAATTTCTTTAAATGTCTTTAATTATATGCTGTTATGGATTTTAACTCCTTTGTTCAGTGAACAACTCCAGTCTTCAAGTGCAAGTGTTCAAACTGACGTGTGAAATTGCAAAATGTGTGATTGCAAGCATATCTGCAGAAAATTAATGTGCTTTGGTTATGTTTAATTATTTTTCTCAGGGGTGTTTGTGTTTTTTATATACTTTAGAATTCTTTTCTCTATATTTTTTTTTGTATCTTTTGTTCATAGAAAACACACTCTCTGTTTATGTTGTTACTTTACCATGAGTTAACTTTAAGTGTTTTATTAAGAAGTTCATATTATTTTCTTAGTGACAGTTGAGAGTAAATAGTTAATAATTATATGATAGCAAAGAAAAAAAAAGGAAAATAATTATTTTGATTATGGAATATGCTGTTAATTTAATTAAGTAAAATCCTGGTTTTTTAATTTGTTTCATAATATGGAATTGTTGAAACATCTTCATCGAAACTAACTGATTTATAGGTTTTGTTTCATAGTATTCAGTTTTTTATACTTGATATTGAACTGGTGTTGCAACTTCAATTCTTTTAAGTTTGTATATCTCATATATAGCACAGGGAAGTGGAAATTTTTAGTATATTTAAATTATTTTCCTCTGAGATTTTTTCACTGCATCTCCTCAACCCTTATAAAAGGTCAAGTTTGTAATAGAATGTGACCGGTAAAATTTTTTCCACCTGGAAAACAAGTAAATTTTAGAACTAAAGTAGCTAACAAACAGAATAAGTATTATGTATACCAAAGAAAGGAATATTTAATTCTGAATGATGAAAAAAGTCAAAAGAAAAAATTTAGGCCATAGATGTAATTTTGAAATTTTTTTCACATACTTTATGGCTTATGCTTTAAAGGTAAAAAAATGAATCTTAATTTTTTTTCATTTAATATTCATATGAATGTGGATAGTTGAGTGAAAATATCACTGAATTTGTTATATCTGTAGGATAATATTTACTGAGTGATCATTGACTTATGACCACCCATGTTATGTAAATGGATACTTATTTCCAAGCTCAATATGGGAAAATATGAGTAAATGTAAGCTAAAGATCTCAGTCAGCTCTGTTTAAATGTCAATTTTCAACAGTATTTAAGGAGTTATGGAAGTTTGAACATTTAACAACAGTAATGCTAAACAAAAGAATTTACATTTGAAGCCAATTGAAACTGAAATAAGAAGTATTATTTCAAACCATTTCGTATATAACTAAATATTTTTAAAGTGAATGTAAGTTGATTCCTTCAATATTCATTTAATTTTTCTAATTTCACAGAACATTGCTGCTCTTAAATGTTTAAACCTCCGTACCTGTTTAAATACTGAAAGAATATTGTTGGAAATCGAGATTTGGATAGATTTGATCGAGATCTTTAGATTATTTTCAGCCACATTTTCTTATAAAATACTTATTTTAGAAGTTATAGATCTCTGAAATTAACTTCCCATGGAAAAAACCTTTGAAACCTAACTCCACATGGAGTGCTCATAATCCAGTGGCCACTGAGTGTAGTATTTCCATTCTTTTCATCTCCACGAACAGTGTTTATGCAAACATTAATTAAAAAAAATGCTTGGAATTTTTTATTTAAAAATTACAAGTTTTTTTAAGATTAAAATAATATGCAGGGATGGGGAAATTTGAAAATCTGAGAGCCAACAACTTTTACCACAAGCCAAGGCATATGCTAATGTGGGAGGAAGGGGGGAAAGCTATTTTTTTTATGTGCATTAAAAAAGAGCAATGAAATTAATGATACTGTACTCAAAGGTGAAAAATTGCTTTATATCACCTGGAAATATTTTGCTCTTGTAATTTTTCCTGGCTTTGTAAGTGACAAGCCGTGCCAGAAAATTCACTTACTGTTGGTGAATGGGCAATGGATTTCCCCAGTCTTGGTAATATATAAAAGAATTTCTCTAATCTTATATATACATTAATCATGTATCTTTTTATAAAGAATAATATTAGAATTACTGATATTTTGACCTTGTTAATACTCCAGTAACTGTTGATATATTCATTCCATAATAATAATCTATTGATCAAAGATTTCCCATAATCGTTCAAAACTATATCTGTTATTAACTGGTGTTAAAATATGCTGTCAGTGAGAGAAGATGTTAAGAAAGTTTACCAATTTCCCTAATAATAGTTATCATCTCTCATTGATTGCTTTCCATTAAAATCTGTACTGGTTTCCTTCATTAGTATTGGCAAAGACCGTACTTTTTTAATTAAAGATGTGCCATTTTCATAAGTACATAAATACTCCACCTTAAGGGCAGGTCATGCACAACCTTTGACCTGAACATTTTATTTTGATTTTTTTTTTGTGTAGTTTCTGAACATTTTCTGCAATATATTGTAGGCACCTTTTTGAATTTTCTCTTTATCAATTCAAAAAGAAAAGCACTGCATAAAATATAAAAAACAAATGTGATTAAAATAGCAGGTGATAATTATTTGTTTCAATTTATGTTCAATTGATTTTTATGGTTGCAAAAATGTCACTAAGAATCCCAACTTGATTTCCTTTCTGTCTGACATAATTGTTTTTCTGTAACATTTTGAAATGATGGATTTAATTTGGACAACAAGTTAATATATTTAAAATGTAAGAAAATTGTAATTGGTGGGGGATGATTTTGTATTTTTCAACTAGGTTAAAAAAACATTTCTTTTACAGCAGCATTAACATTCATTCTATACAGAATGTGAACCTAGACTGACTCTCTGGGGTCAAGGTCAGCCCTTTGTGGCTTGACCCATTCTCTCCCATTCTGGGGATCTACTGTTCTAGTATAAGTTTCAAACTCTATGAGATATTCTGCAGCTTGTCCAAAGAAGGTTTACCCCTAAATGCTCAAATATTAGCCTTTTCTTACTTCTATTCTTGAAGACGCTTGTTACTCCTCATAAAAATTTTTTGTGGTGGGGTAAAATGAAGTTTGGGAGAATAGGTAAGGAATCTGAAAATAATCCTGCTTGCAGTTAGTGCTGAGGCTTATTAAGATTTATGCATCCTTCTGTAATGATTTCATACAGTTGTTATGCATTTTGTAAATGTTTACTAAACTGGGACATACCAAATGTGTTTCTACTCTATCATAAATATATCTACTTTATCACTGTCATATAATAAGAGACTTGTAATCCATAGTACATAAATACTTATGCATTTTTGCAAAAGGTTTTTATCATTGTATATATGATAATAATGCATACGTACTTAATGCAAAATAGTAATAGTAAATTTGTGTGCATAGTATATATATATATTGTTCTGGAGGTTGCTGTTCAGTGTTCCAGAATGCAAAACTGAACTATTATTTCTGTCATCATTTTTACTACAAAAATAAATGCATGGATTCAAGTTGATGAAAGACAAAATGTAGGTATTTAAAGTTGATGGTGTAAAGAATGATTATTTTACAGTGTCAAATTTTCTGTTGCATCAATCAATAACATGAACAGTGACAGTTGTTAAAGTACAACTTTTACTGTTAGAAAGTATTAAGAATATAGTCATGTTGTAGATTAAAATGAAGTGAATTCTCTAATTAGTACCATGTATATAACAACACAATAACAGCTTTTTTTTAAGTAGATTTCATTGTGATTTGCAACAGAAATGAATATATTAGTTAACTAACTTAATTCGGAAATTTTTATTCCTGGCCTGTACATGTCACAGCATATGTTAGTTAAGATTTGCTGCATTTGCCATTTTGTTTCGTTATTGAATGTACTTATCATACCAATTAAGTAAATTAAAGAAGCTAATGGTAATGCCAAATTTAAATGATTTCTACAATAGAGATTTGCTCATTCAGAAGTTTATTTAGAATTAGTTTGTATATATGAAAATGCTGCTGTTGCATCAGTAATAATATTTAATACCGTATATAACATATTAAACACCAGGGCCTAAATAGTAGACTGTGCTTGAATTGTAGCTGGATAATAGCATGGAATTTGTAAATAGTAGCTGAGTCTCAGACAGGGATGCCAAATGTTTGTTTGGATGTGCGAATTTCCTTTTCATGAAAACAGAATTGTACAGTTTCTTTAGGAAAGTGTTTGATTTGACATGGAAAGAGTTCTAAAATTTTTATATGAAAAAAAAACGAGTAGTTTTGTGTACATTTTTTATGTAATCACGTGTTCATAAATTGACTGAAAAACTCTGTGCCATAGTTGTGCAGGTCTCAGCTAGTTTTAATTTAATTTGTAGCCTGTGCTTTTATAGTAGGTGGATACAAGGAAAAAACTGTAAATTGTAACCCAGGCTACTTTCAAACATTTACGGTATTTTGATATATTTTAAAAATCTTCCAAAATATAAATAAATTAATTATTATGCTAATAATTTGCAGTATTACTAATTTATTGGGACATTGTTGATTCGAATTTGTTGATAATCTTTGCCTTACTCTGAGGTTTGATGGTGCTATGTAAAGTGTTTACTTGTAATGCTATATTCAGGTGGGGAATGTATATTGTATGTCAAATTGTATTGCTTCAAAGATTTATGAGAAAGAATTTTAGATTTAGTGTTTAAAATCTGTACACAGCAATGATATATCTGTTTTCTTGTTCTGTGTAGCCAAATTCTCGATTACATAGTTTGATATTTAGTTATTACTCTTTAGCAAAGGTAACTGCATTTAATTTAATTCCTATATAGGGATTAATTGAAAAGTGTAATGAAATTATGCATTCAAACATATTAATTCTTGATCAATAGTTTTCAATCAGAAAAATGTTTGTTTGTATGAAATATTTATTTTGTCATTTAAATTACTTGACTCTTAATACAATAAAAATTAAAATATGCATTGTTGCCAGATACAATTGCCAATATACATATATCCAGCTTACATAACTCTCAATGCTGAATGAATGCTGAAAATAAAAATTTGGAGTTTATATTTTTAGCTATGGGCCAATTCAGTTATGGCATTTTAGACTGGGACTAATAAAAAAAAAATACCCCCTCAAGCAGCTGCTTGCCACAGAGGTCTGACAGGAACCTGTCAGTTTATATGCCAGAGTAGAAGATCTGAGAGGATGGCAGGACCTCAGCAGAAAAGACTGGGACTACATAAACTAAAAACCCCTTTCCCATAATATTATGTAAAAATAGTGTTTGTATAGGTTATTCAAACAATGTTGGCCTCAAAAGAGAAACCAAATCAATGGCATGACAGTATGCAGTCTTAGCAATTAAAAAAAAAAATCAATCTTAAACTTTCTTTGTGATTTGCAAGTGAGCTGTTTTTGTTCTTTGCATTTAATTTCTTGTAATCATTTTATTTTTATGATTATTTAAATTTCTCTAATATTGCCTACAACATTGAATTATCAGATTTGTGACCTACCATAGCATTGAATTTTTAAATATTACCCATTCTTTGTAAGTTTAAGTTTTCTCATGTAAGTGTTCATTGTAAGTTTCTTTAACCATGATATAAATAATTTTGAAACATTTCAAACAATTTTGATCTTATTAATGTAGGTTGAAGCTAGATATGACATCAGTAAACCTTTCCTATATCCTTACTAACACCTTAATATTTATAAGAGTATGGGAGAATATGATTAATAGTGGAGCAGGTTCATAAACAAGGGTTTCAAGTTCAGGTGTGTAGGCATTATAATTTTCTTCACTTCTACCCTGGCATTGGTATAAAAGGGGACACTATTGGGTTTGGAAAGGCCACCCTTATTTGGAGAGACAGTTAGATGAAATTGGTATTTGCTGGAGAGTTATGTACTCTGCATTTAATAGCAGAAGAATCCCATTTACTCTAAACATTATTTAATACATCCTTTTCTCCAACTTTGTACTGAGTTTTGTCCTTGCAGTTTGATTATTTAGTTTATTGTGCAGCAGAAAACTATCATTTCAGGTTAAAATATCCATCTTGCTGCTTTTGCTGTGTATAGTTTAGGTTTTCAGTATCATTGGTTTGTTAGCCAAATGCAAGACTGTAAATTCACATCTTTAATTTCATTTAAAACTAGAAATTTGAAAAGTAATTTTGGTCCAGCTATAAGGTGTAGTAGTATCTCTTTGTTGAATAGTGCTCTCAGACCTTGTGATCAGTTCCTAACAAAATTGTGTAATGCCAAAATTGTTTCTGGGACTAACCTAGCATGCTGATGATAAACGTTTATTTGTCTTGACCCTCCACATCAATAAGTTGAATGTGCTCAGATAAAACCGTGTCTCTATTGCCTTATGGTGAACAATAATTCTAAAAAAAGATTTTAAATATGTAATTTTTACTTTTAATTTTTGTGCTTTTGTGGTATTTACAGATGCTGTATGTTTATAAACATAATCCATTTTACACTTCATAGAATTATGTTGTGAATTATTTTATGCGTATTGTTTGTTTGTTTATAATGTGTAGGCTCATGTTAGTTTGTAAACTTACTGAAAAGGCAGAAAGACTAAGGTATGTTTATGGCATAGCATATGGAAATTGTTGCGACATGTTTTAACATGTCTGATGTGATTGAGCAATTTTGACACAAACTGTAGAATGTGTGCTTTGAAGGGTTTTGCTGGGAAGTCTTCCATTTGCCCAATAAATTAAGATCCCCTATGCTTGAACAAGTTTCTTTCATTTAGTTCTCAGGAATATTTATGCAAGAAATCAAGTTAATACTTTGTCTGAAAACCTCATTGTTTTGCTTTTTTAACCCTCTAGGCAGCTGAAACACGTTCTCCCTACCATGTCTATCTGGTCCATTAGCATTATTGATGTGATAGCACCACAAAATTCCTGTGACACTGGAAGACTGAGGGATAGCAGTGTAACACCTGTAGGGTTAAGTAAAAACAAGTTGGTTTTGTTTCTTAGTGTTTTAAGTGCAATCATTGCAAAATAAGAAGAATCTTTTAAGATAATATGCATTATTCTGTTAAGTCTTTGAAGAGTTTTGTATAAAGCAGGGCTGCTGACAGAAATTCTAAGCCCCTGGGCAACTGAAAAAAATGGGACCTTAAACGAAAAGGCTTTTATTGGTGGGAAAATTCAAATATATCTAAAAAAATAGAATTCTGTATCTGTATAATATAAATATGTGAATCATTTAATATGCATGTATTTATATATCTTTATATATCACACGTATTTTTTATTCCTTCTGTTAACATATTGTGGAGGGGGGTGAAATTGTCCCCTTTGTTGGCAGCCCTGGTATAAAGTGTTAGTTTGTTGTTTAGTACTGCACTTGTTAAAACTTCAGAAAATAGTTTCATCTTGTATTGTGTATTATCAAAAATATTAATTGAAATTTTCTAATCTTTGCAGTCTCTTTCATACACACATTTAAAATCCAGTTAAATTTATTTCTATACACTGGAGTTTTTGTAACTGTGAATCAAGTGGCAAAATTCAGAAACCAATCTACATTTACTGAAAAATTTTGTTTTAAACATTCTTCACTTACCATTCAAAGATTAATTTTTAAGTAATAAAGAGTATTGTCTGCAAGACAGTTTTTTTCTCAAAGCATATTAATCGGTATTCGGTTATTAGTTGTGAAATTGAGACTTGTGTATTGTCTTTCATATTCTGCATACTTGGAAGTCTAGGAAGTGCTACTGTAACTGTTTCACCCCTTTTACATTGTGTATATGTTAGTGTAAAGAATATGTTCTGTAGATAAATTGTATTTTTTTAATTTTATAAAAATATAGTTGAAAAGGAAAGTGAAATTTTGGGACCTTCTGGTTTACCAGCATTTGTTAGAAACTCTATTGAATCAAGTGGATTTTTTTTAATTTACTCAAAAATTAATGTTTTTAGTCAGAATTAAACTTAAGATATATAATGTTAGCTCTTCCTGTGGGTAACAGGGCATAACAGTAACTAGGGTTTTAGGGCAAAGAACAGAATATATATTATCACCATGCACCTTTTTTCCCTTTGATTATAGTAGACATGAACTATGTTACCAAAATTTTTGGAACATTTTCATGTTATGTGAATGGAAAGTCACGTTCAAAGCTTTTTATTAGCTTTGGAACATTTTCATAGAAAAATATCACTGGAGGCAATTGAAGATCTCATTCAGATCTCCCTAAATCTGGTTTTCAACAATATTTACAGAATTGTTGAAGTTCTGCAATTCTGTGATTTGCAGACTTTTCTGTTCACACTGAATGCTTTTCTCCAATATTGATGAAAACTGAATCATTATGCATACTTCTGAAATTACGCCTATTTTAATAAATTATTTGTTTTAATTCACCTTTGAGGTAAATTCTTATGACTTCCGATGCTACTGTTAAATGTTTCAATTTCCAAAACTCTTTAAATATTGAACAAGTGCTGCTGAAAATAGATTTTCTTTTTATATCCAGTGACATTTTTCAATAGAAAGCTTAGTTCAAAGTTGGAGAGCTTTAACTGTGGCACTTTATTATTAGACTATTGCATTTGGTAATTTAGGGCAATTATAATGGCAAATTCTATTGCTTAGTTGCATAAATAATGTTGTGCAGTGCAAAAATGACATCATGGATCAGATATTTTCACTTAGGCAGATTCTTGAGAAATGTTTAGAGTTTCAGAAACCTTTGGTTGCTAGCTTTGTTGATTTCAAAAAGGCTTTCGACTCTGTTGATCGTCATAATTTGTGGTTGATTGTGAGATCATATGGTATACCTGACAAGTTAGTTAACATTATGAAAGCTCTCTATAATAACACTGAGTCGTGTGTGAGAGTTGGTAAGGCTTGTAGCAATTGGTTTAGCATTACTTCTGGTGTTCGACAAGGGTGCATTTTGTCTCCTTTTCTCTTTAGCTTGGTTATTGATTATGTTATGCGAAATTCACTTCAAGGGAAAGATTTTGGCCTTAAATGGGCTGGAGATACGAAAATTTCTGATTTAGATTATGCTGATGATTTAGCCCTTTTGGCAAATGATGTTGATGAGATGAACTCTTTCATTCGAGCTGTTGATGAGACTGGTAGTAGAGTAGGTTTGGTTATAAACAGAGAGAAAACTAAAGTGATGAAAATTGGTCAGGCAGGCTGTGATTCAGTTAATCTGAATGGTTGCAGTCTTGAGCAGGTGTCACAGTTTAATTATCTTGGGAGCTATGTAACAGATAATGGTGATGTGCGGCATGAGATTAACAGACGAATAGGGATTGCTGCCGGGACTTTTAAGAACCTATGGAGAGTGTGGAAAAATAGGCGTTTACACCTAAAGACTAAAATTAGACTGTATAATAGTTTGGTTCTTTCTAGGGTTAGTTATGGTAGTGAAACTTGGACACTTTGTAAACAAGATAACAGGAAACTAGATGCTTTTGATTCCAGATGCTTACGCAGTATCTTGGGCATTAGATGGTTCAACTTTGTAACTAATGATGAGATTAGGCAAAGGAGTTTGCAACCTCCTTTAAGCAGCATATTGTGCAGAGAGAGACTCCGTTGGTTTAGCCATGTTGCCCGTATGAATAATTATAGATTGGCGAATAGGGTTATGAACAGTGCGCTTAAAGGCCTCAGAAAGAAGGGGAGACCTAGGATGCGGTGGGCGGACAATGTCAAACAGGACCTTGTTAGAATTGGTGTGCAGTGGCCAGATGCAGTAGATGTAGCTCAGGATAGACTTGCTTGGAGAACTAAATTGCATGGTCTGGTTGGACTTCCGTAGCCCATGGCTGCTTGAGGATGATGATGATGATGAGGAGGAGGAGATTACAGATGTTGCTGACTTACATTTCCTCTTCCTAATCTACCACAATGCTCATATGAACTTTAAAAAGTGTCATAGTGGTAGATCCATGGAAGATTGGGGGGGGGGGGGGTGGAGAGCCAAAGAAGCAGTGAATCCAGAAGTACTGACAGAGGGTAGCCATTTTTCCTAATTAGCTTGGAAAAGCTACTTCTCCAAAAAAGGGGACATTTGATTACATCAGTATTAAGAATGATTTTAAAATTGAGCTGGCCGCAGCTTTTTGTCATAGACTAGTGATGAGCCTCAGAGACATTTTATCTGACCTGCTAAGCTGTATTTTATTTTTGACAATTTTAATGAACAGCAAACTGTGCCATGATTGCTGTTGGTTATGAATTGCTGACTGCTGCAAGTTCATATCTGGTATTGTTTTATTGATATTTCTTGTAGTTCACAGCACCTACTTCTGGCTTGCCAAACTTCAGAGTTTGCTCCAAGTGGCCTGTGCTCGGAAAAGTTTCCCCCTACTGTTGTAGGCCATTAACAAGTGAACTCTTGGATCCACCATTTAATTTGAGTTGTCATACACCCACCACTTCTTTGGTCTTAACAATTTCATATTTTGAATTATTAGTATAGCAACAAGATTGTGAAATCAAAACAGAAAATAAGTTCATAACAGAGTTTCAAGTTTTTAATTCTTGTGTCAGTATGTTTTACTAGAGTCAGTCTCATTCCCATGCAATCTCTGGGCAAACTTCAATATTGGATCTTTTGTCTCATTTTGTTTCCTATATATATAAGTATATATTTTTAGTAAATACTTTTGTGACAAGGAAATGAATTTTGCTGATGAGTGGGATTATCCTGTTATCCAATTATCCTGTGGTGGTTAGCACGCTTGGCTACTGATCTGAGGGACTTGGGTTCGAGCCCCGGGTAAGGCATGGATGTATGTGTCGTTTTTCTGCAGAGGTCCTGCAATCCTCTCAGACCTTCTACTGTGGCATATAAACCGACAGGCTCCTGTCAGACCTCTGTGGCAAACAGCTGCTTGAGGGGGTATTTATTTATTTTTTTTTATTATCCAAGTTGTATGCCAGGTGCTTTAACCACTAAGCTCCATCATTATCACTAATTATGATTTTTTTAAATCTTCCAAACGTTATTGCTCATGATGTCATCTGTGTAAAAAAAAGGGGGAAAGGTAACTTAATCAAAATTTCTCAATATAAAGATGTTAAAGAAGTTACTCATGCTAAAGCATTATTAATTCATGAAACAATCAGTTTTTTCCACAAAAAATATTTCCTTATTTATATGTCAACAGGTACTCTGTGTATTTATTATTGATTGATTCTTGCATTACTAATATTTTAGCATGAGCAATTTCCTTGTTTAACATCTGTATATTGAGTGATAGTGTATAAGTTATCTTTCCTGACTATAGATGGCATCATGAGTGACAAGGGCTAGGCGATTAAAAAATGTCACAATTAGTAGATAAATGACAGAGTGGTGCTAGCTTAGTGATTAGAGCACCTAGTAGGTAATTGGGAAGCATGGGTTTGAATCCCATTCATTGGCAAAACTCATTTTTTCCACAAAAGTGTGTACTAACAGCTGTGCAGTGGCTTCCTTTCCCCAATCTCTTAGCCCTTGGGGTCCTTATGACCTGGCTGTTTAGCCCGTTGCTTGCACAAAATTACTGCTCAGAGGTGAAACAGCCCAACTTTGAATGTTCATCTACAAGAAAATAAAAAAGTAAATGAAATAAGGTATAACATATTATGGGGAAAAACAAATGTCATTGATAGCACTAGGTCCTTAGTGGAGTGACCATGAGTTTCTCATATTGACACAGTGGAAAGCATTGTTCAAATGGCAAAATCTCTTTATGTATATGTAGCAGAACATCAAGGAATGCATATGGAGATGGAATGCATCAAGGAATACATATGGGGTGGTTAAAAGACCAATGCACAACTAATCTTTGGTTAAAGCTACGTTTAGAAAGGGGGTTTTGTTAGTTCATATAAGTTCAGCTGGGGGGGGGATAGCAGTTTCTTTGCCAATGTAGTGTTTAAAAGGTTTGATTGCGTGGTCACCAAAAGTCATCCAGTCAACTTAAATTATGATTACGAATATAAGTTGGTTAGTACTTGTCTGTGCACTCTTTCACTGTGTTTTAAATTGGATTTTACCTAGTGCCTTTATATGAATTATACTAATGTATAAATAAAAAATAATAAATATATTCTCAAGCAGCTAGCAGGGACAAATTTTTTGAAGCAAAGTTTATGAGCTTTCTTAGTTTTACTCAACATATAATTTTATTTTGCGAGTTTTTGATTTGAGACTTGGATAAAAATGGCATATTTGAATATTTTTGTGGATACTTCTTGTGCCATATGTATTTCACAGACCATATGCTGCTTACTGCTTCACTAGCTTAAAGAACTACTCATAGACCCTGTTAGAGATAAGCTGTTAGATATTACACATTGAGCATAGTGAAGGTCTGCAAATGGGCTTGTTTTTCCTATTGCTAAGGTTGGGTTGGGTGTTTTACCTCTGAGTGGCACTTTTTTGCACACCATGGGCTAAATGGCCAGGTCACATGGACCCCGAAGGCTCAGAGAAGGTTGGGGGAGGGGACCCACTGGAACAGCTGTTGGAAGACAGATGGTAGCCTCCCGTCAAGGCCATCCAGCGTGTTCTTTAACGTGCACAGGGTATGGTTCTCCCGCACACGGGGCCACGTCTTAACGTCCCATCCGACAGACGGCAACCTTTCCAAGCCCATCGGTGTCCCCTACTGATCGTGGGCAGGGCGGGGAATTTTGCGGAGATAAATCTCAACGCTGACCCAGCTGGGACTCGAACCTGGTATTGCTAAGGAACGAGGAACATTTTATATGACACTATCTATACACTTAATGGTCATTGAATTATGACCACTCCTTCCGTGTTCTGTAGTTCCCAGGTTCGAGTCCCAGCTGGGTCAGCATTGAGATTTATCTCCACAAAATTCCCTGCCCATGGTCTGTAGGGGACATTGATAGGCTTGGAAAGGCTGCCATCTGTCAGATGGGACATTAAGCCATGGCCCTGTGTTTGGGAGAGCCATACCCTGTGCATGTTAAAGAACATGCTGAATGGCCTTGATGGGAGGCTACTATCTCTCCCAACAGCTGTTCCAGTGGGTTCTCTCCCCCAACCTTCTCTGAGCCTTCGAGGTCCTTGTGACCTGGCCATTTAGCCCATGGTGTGCAAAAAAGTGTCGCATAGAGATAAAACAACCCAATCCCCTCAGTGTTATATAGTGGCGGGGGTGGCTCAATTGGTAGCTTGCTAGGCTTGTGATCTGTAGTTTCCAGGTTCAAGTCCCAGCTGGGTCAGCGTTGAGATTTATCTCCACAAAACTACCCTGCTTGCCCACTATCAGTAGGGGACATTGATGGGCTTGGAAATACCGTCGTCTGTCAGATGGGATGTTCAGCTGTGGCTTCTTGTGCAGGAGAGCCATACCCTGTGCACGTTAAAGAACACGCTGGATGACTTTGACGGGAGACTACCATCTGTCTCCCAACAGCTGTTCCAATGAGCCCTCCCCCCAACCTTCTTTGAGCCTTTGGGGTCCTTGTGGCATGGCCATTTGGTGTAATCCTCTGTAAAAGTACTGCTCAGAGGTGAACTAACAACCATGTTGTGTCAGTGGAAGTTAACTTCAAAGCTCTATAATTTCTAAAGTAAGCATTTTATAAGAAAATGTGACTGAAGATAATAAATTAATCTAAATCAAGTCTATTTAAATCCAGATTTTCAACAACATTTGCTTGGTATTTAAAAAGTTATGGAAGTTTGAATATTTAGAGGCTGAAATGCCATACATATGAATTTACCTCAGAAGTTAATTATAATTTGAATAAGAAGCATTATTTTAAACCATTTAATGCAATAGATGTATATTTGAAAAGGTTGTGGTAAATATTTGTTTCCATATTCCATAATTCTTTAAACACAAAGCAAATATATATATTATATATTCAGGGCATAAAAAGTCGAGATTTAGATAGACTTGATTGAGATCTTCAATATATATTCAGTCACATTTTCTCATAAAATGCTCATTTTTGCAGTTATAGAACTTCAAAGGTAGCTTCCACTGATTTAACATGAAGGGGTGGTAGTCATAAATGAATGACCACTGAGTGTAAATAAATACCCTCTTAAACAGCTGCTTGCCACAGAGGTCTGACAGGAGCATATCAGTTTATATGCCATAGTAGAAGGTCTGTGAGAATGGCAGAACCTCAGCAGAAAAACAATACGAACATCCGTGCCTTACCCAGGTCTCGAACCCAGGTTTCTTAGATCAATAGCCAAGCGTGCTAACCACTTGGTCACGGGAGTAGGTCTACTTTATAAAAGTTATATAAACCAAATATATTAACTGCTAGCCATCTTGTGCCCGAGTGGTTAACACGTTTGGCTACTGATCTAAAGGACTTGGGTTGGAGCCCTGGGTAAAGCATGGATGTTCGTGTTGTTTTTCTGCTGAGGTCCTGCCATCCTCACAGACCTCTGTGGCAAGCAGCTACTTGAGGGATATTTAATTTTTATTTACACTTCTTTAATCAGAATTCAATGTAAAAATATCAGCCACCACAATGGAGCTTCCACTGAAATTCACATAATTCGATGACATTGTTTTAAACTATATCTTATGTATTTTCAAGTAACGTTATTATTCTCTCCAGCAGATGTTTTGTGGGTCATTTGTTTAAACTCTTGTATAACTAACATGAATATGAATAAAGATTATTATTATTATATTATGGTTACTAAATACCCCTTGCTTTGGTGTTTTAAATTTCTGGTTATAGAGCCAGTTTTTTTTTTATCAACTTTTCATGCAAACTAATCATTGGCCCTGCTTCTGTAGCCCTGTTTCTAAGTAGTGGCAGAAAGAGTTATCAATAAGGTAAAAATTAGTAAGGGTTCATTCACGTGTATTTCACTTTGGAGTACATTCTTAAAATTCTTATAGAGGGTAGTAACATGGCAAACCAGAAAGTCTTGATATCTTCCATGTTGTGTGTATAATGTGATTGATCCATACATATTACTCTAGCTTCTACATATATATATTTTTAAAGTAATCTTGGATTAGTCTCCATAGAAAAAGTACATTTAAGTCTAACGAATTACTTGTCCACTAATATGTACTTGAGATGGTGCTTGTCATACATAGAAAAGGAAACTAGTATGTGATGATACGAACAAAATTTCACAACAATTGTAAGTGTGATCTTCAGTTTTGTTTAATTAATAGTTCCCTGCCTTCATGAGACACTGGCTGTGATGTTTCAAGCACATTAAGTATTTGTAGGTAGCCAAGTTTGTAAGCATACCACAGTTGCCTAAGTCAATGTATTGCTAACAGAAATTTGCTATAATGAAATGAGAGTGTAGTATTTATGGAAAAATATAACAAATATATGACAATGTGTGCTTATGATTGATTTTTGTATAGAAGGGTAACTAGCTAATGTCTCAAATATCCATTCCAAACTGTTTATGCTTAGAAGTAAAATGCCAGATTCAGACTAACTCTTGGAAAGTGTCGAGAATATTTCATTTGTTTAGTCTCTAGTTAGATGTTCAGTGGAAAGGAGTTTTTCCACCCTGCAGTGAAATGATACATATATATATATTTTAATTATGTTAATTATCCTCTCCGATGTATGGGTCAGGCTCAGTTGGTAGGACACTGGGCTCATAATCTGCAGTTCCCAGGTTTGAGTCCCAACTGTGCCAGTGTTGAGCTTTATCTCAGTGGTAAGAAAGGAGAAATCAATGGGTCAGAAAGGCTGCTGTCCATCGAATGACCCCCATGTACAGGAAAGCCATACCCTGCTAAATAAGCTGGATGGGGGCAAAGGGAGGCAGTAGTTAGTAGTGCTCCAGACTCGTAATCTGCAGTTCCCAGGTTCGAGTCCTACCTAGGCCAGTGTTGAGATTTTTCTCCACAAAACTCCCCGTCCTTTCCTTGGTCAGTAAGAAACACCAATGGACATGGAAAGGCCACTGTCTGTTGGATGGGACATTAATCTGTGGCCCCATGTGTGGGAGAGCTATCCCTGTTCATGTTAAAAGAACATGCTGGATGGCCATGATGGGAGGCTACTTTCTATCTCCTAGCAGCTGACCAATGGGTCCTATTCCCCCAACCTTCTCTAAGCCCTTGGGTTCCTTGTGACCTGGTCATTTATCCCATTGTGTGCAAAAAAAGTACTGCTCAGAGGTAAAGCAATCCAACATGCTGGATGGGAAGCTTTGATCTGTCAGCTAATAGCTGTCCAGTGGTTCTCCTTCCCTAACCAACTCTGAGCCCTTGGGATCCTTGTGACCTGGCCATTTAGCCCATTGTGTGCATAAAAATGCTACACAGAGGTAAAACAAGCCAACAAAATGTGTATTTTCATATTTTAAACATATTCCCTTATAGAGGCTGGTAGTTGCATTTCTTAGGGTTGGGAGCTGTTTTACTCATTTCAAAGAAGGGGAAAACCTGTAAATTGCATATTGAATGTTATTTTGTGAAACAAGTTCCACTAAAATTTAAATACTCCTCTGTAAGATGAAATTATCTGGATGTCTGATTTCTGGAATTCTCGAACTCAGTATGTTGAAATTTAATTTCCATGGAATTGTAAATTATTTTCATTACATTAATGTGAGACAAATTTGTTAATTTGCTCAAATATTATTTTTTCAGAGAACAGTTGCTCTGTATTGCTAATGCTAATAACTACTGATACTGTAGGAGTGGGGGTGGCTCAGTTGATTGCACACCAGACTCATAATCTGCAGTTCCCAGGCTCGAGACTCATCTGGAACAGTTTTGAGATTTATCTCTGTAAAAGTATCCACCCTGCCCTTAGCCAGTGGGAGACATCGATGGGCAGTTAAGCCATGGCCCCTTGTGCAGGACAGCCAGCACATCAACACACTGGATGGCCTTGACTGTAGGTTATCAATCTCCTAACAGTTGTTCAATGTGTCTACTTCCCTTATTTTTTCTGAGCTATTAGGGTCCTTGTGATCTGGCCATTTAGCTTATTCTGTGCAAAAAGTTCTGCTCAAAGGTAAACTATCCAATTCTTAAACTTAGGCAGGTTTTGATCTAAGTGCTCCCATATACTCATCAACACTCTAATTGCTTGTATTTGCCCACTTATTTTCTGGGGCGGGGGTGGCTCAGTCGGTAGCGCACCAGGCCCGTAATCTGTAATTTCCAGGTTCGAGTCCCAGCTGGGTCAGCGTTGAGATTTATCTCTGCAAAATTCCCCGCCCTGCCCACGGTCAGTAGGGGACACCGATGTGCTTGGAAAGACCGCCGTCCGTCGGATGGGACGTTAAGCCATGGCCCCGTGTGTGGGAGAGCCATACCCTGTGCACGTTAAAGAATACGCTGGATGGCCTTGACAGGAGGCTACCATCTGTCTCCCAACAGCCGTTCCAGTGGGTCCCCTCCCCCAACCTTCTCTGAGCCTTCGGGGTCCATGTGACCTGGCCATTTAGCCCATGGTGTGCAAAAAGTGCCGCTCAGAGGTAAAACAACCCAAACAACCCAACCCACTTCTGATTCTGATGTATGCTCTTACTTGTTGGGCTTGGAATGCCTCTCTCCATTGGATGGAATGTTATCCCATCCAATGGATAATGGCCTCATAGGTAAAACAACCCAACCCTTTTCAGAATTCTTATTTATTTGATGAAAAGACAGTTTTTCAACTAATATAAAGTCATTTTTGGCAGAATGTGAATGGAATATTTTCCCCCGACTAGGCTAAGTTACAGTCTCATCAGAGAATTCAGTCATATGAATTGTAGAGTAGTGGAATTGAATCTAGTGCCTTGTACTCCGCTTTGTGTGCAATTGAAAGCAATAAAAGAAAATGAACTTTTAATATAGAAATTTGTTTTGAATCTGTAAATGTTTCATGAGGAATGAAAGAAGATTGTATTGTACTTTAAATCGTATTGTCGTTTTCTGTCACTTTTGTATCGTTGCAGGATGTAAAAAGAAACTTACAACATTTAAACAAAAACTTCAAAGAAATCTATTCTTATTTAGTCCTTGAATGTAAATTTTTTTTAAAAACTAACTTGATTGTGTAGTAGACCTCTAGCACCGCTTTTTTACATAGTTGCAGTAACTGTCTATGCAAATACAATTATAGGCAAATATTGGAAGTACTAGAATTTTTTATGCAGAGGATCTAGTTTCTTGTGTGAGGAGCTGTGTATCAAGTGATTGGAAGCATTGGTTAGCTTAGCCGAGCCAAAACCTCGAGTAGAGAGTTCTAACCTCTCATTTTGCCATACTCAAGCAATAAACATGTTTAAGTGGAGACACTTTTTGGGAAATATTTAGTGGCTTACAAGAAAGAAAGGATTATTAAGTATTAGAAGGAGATAGGATGAAATTTAGTTTTAATGAACACTGTAATCTATGTTGTAGTATCAAGGTCATATTAAACAACTGGTGGCCTGGAACCAAGTTTTATACGGGGAAATCCTATGGCAAGTTCGAAATGGGGGCCCTGGAACCAAGTTTTATTTGAGGGAGGGGTCCTGAAGCCAAGCTTTAAATAGGCCACCTTAATGTTGCTAAATTGAAATATAATAAATAATTCCAATACTTTATATAAAATTATTGATTCAGAATTAAAAAAAGAGTTCTTTAAAAAAAAAAAACATGCCAGGGCCTTGGAACTTATGGCTTTGACATTAATTCGGCCTTGTTTAGCCAAGCCAGGGCAGCATCCCGTTATTTTAATTCCTATTTTATTAGACTTTGGAGGAATAGATGGAAAAGAGTTAGTGGTGAATTTAGATTCAGGGATGCCTAAAACGTGTATCTTCGTCGAAATGTTAAAAGTTCATAAAAAAAATTATATTCTGATGAGAAAGTAAAAAAGCGCCCCAATACTCTTTTTTTTTTTAAATTAAAGACTACTCTACTGACTATAAAGTACTCTAATGATTTAAATATTGATCAGTATTGGCATAATATTGGAAGAGACATAGTCCTATACAACAATTGTTCATAGTAGTTTCGTTAATTCAGCAGAAAGAATTTTTCTCCAGTTGTAATATTACGCCAATGGACTTGGAAAGGTTATCATCTATCAAGCTGTGACTATGTCCAGAAGAGCCATATTCTTTGGATGGTCTTGACAGAAGGATTTTATGTATTTCCTCACAATACATCCAGTGGATCCACTTTACCGACCCAGTGCTGGGTCGTGTAGCCTATTTTGCATAAAAGTGCACTGAGAAATAAACCCAATCAGTGACGTACCCAGGAATTTACGTAGTGTAAAGGAGCATATTAGTCAAAGCGAGTGTTTATTTTTATATTAAAAGCATTTTGTTTAATAATTTCTTTAAAAAAATTCTGTATATGTCTTAAGTGTCATTGTCATAGAATTTCATGTTTAAGCTTTATTAAGATACCATGCTACTGGTTGTATTTTGATATGCAAGTATATATCTGATTAAAAATGATTTACGGTATTCTTTACAAAAATATCTTTAACATAAAATAAATACTACTTTTCTCAAATAATCTCCCCTGATTTAAAAATATTTGACAAAACAAATACAGTGAGAAACTTCCATATCGTAATCGGTCGATCTTTATTTCATTGTAGCAAATTCCTGGTCTGTTAAAATGTGTAGCAGATTATGTAAATGAATCTGTTGGCTTTAGGAAGAAAACATTTGCAAAATCTTCGATTAGTCTTTAATCCTGATATTGTTGGAGTTTAAAAAGTGCAATTTTGTTTCTTAAAGAGGCTAATGCAATGGTGCTCATTCATAAGAAACTAATATAGAAGTTGGAAGCATTGTATGAGAGGAATTAGGGTCCGAAATTTTGGGAGAGTTTGGTTTATGTGTAGTAATGTAGCACCAAATTTGGGCCTGCGTTTTCAGCTGTGTTTCTGTTAATTAGTTGTTTTACAAACGTATATTTTCGAACTGTATCTTAACAAATGAAGCTGAAACGCATGATCTTGCGAAAGTGTGTAACATATTTAAATTGCTTTGGAAGAACTTTTTAATAAAGTTATTAAAAGTTTAATGTCCGTCTTTTTTAAAAATTTTACTGATTCCGTTTTTGTGTCTAAAATAAAAGGACCAACTATATTGATGACGAACCCTTTCTTTATAAAACGTTTTCATTTTGCAAGTTATCTAAAACACGTTCTCATACCACACAGATACATTGAAGTCTCGGGTTCAACGAATAACTTTAAATACCTTTTCTTACACTAAATATGAGAGTTATGCAAATTTAAATGAAGAAATCGTTAAAAGATTTGTTGCATGTAATTTTGATGAAATGATTTCTCTACTTAGGTGGGGATGGCTCAGTCATTAGCTCAGCAGGCTTGTAATCTGAACTCTTGAGATTTATCTCCGCAAAACTCCCCACCCTACCCTTGGTCAGTAGAGGACAGCGATGGTCTTGGAAAGGCCCGCACTTGGCTCGTAATCTGCAGTTTCCTAGCTGGGTCAGCATTGAGACTTAACTCCACAAAACTCCTCGTCCTGACCATGGTCAGTAGGGACACCGATGGGCTTGGAAAGACCGCCGTCCGTCAGAGGGGACGTTAAGCCGTGACCCATGTGCGGAAGAGCCATACCCTGTGCACGTTAAAGACCACCTGAATGGCCTTGACGGGAGGCTACCACCTGTCTCCCAACAGCTGTTCCAGTGGGTCTCCTCCCCAAACCTCTGAGCCTTTGGGGTCCTTGTGACCTGGCCATTTAGCCATGGTGTGCAAAAAAGTGCCGCTCAGAGGTAAAACAACCCAACCCTTGGAAAGACCACCGTCTGTCGGATGCGACCTAAGAGTCGTCCTGTGTGTGGGAGAGCTATACCTTTGCATGAATTTTAAGGTTGACTTGCCCTTCTGCCACAGTTTTTCAACAGCTGTAACTGCAGGGCCGGATTTACACCTCATGTGCCCCCTAGGCACACAAAATGAAGGGTACCCTTTCGTTTGGTGTTTATGCAACTGAGAGAAAAGAAGATAAATGCAATCGAAACCAGTGTAGGAATTTCGATGACAAGTAATGTGGTGTAACGAAGTACTGTAAAAATTAATATAATAAATCAATACTATGCATAACTAATATCGGATCTAGAAAACAATAAAAGGGCGAAAGAGGCAAGAAACAGTCGATCGAGCAGAAAGAAGGGGGGGAGGCAGGAGACCAGATTTCCATTGCAGTGCATTTTTCCCTCATTTCAGAGCTCCTTATAATAATACTCAAAGTGAGGGGAGATACTTCCACCTAGATCCGTACCTGAACATATACTTTATAATATTCAATATGTATAATCGGTTTCAATAATATAATATTCCAAATTATTCATTTTTATATTTAAATGTTTTCTTCCCCACTTTTTGCTCTGAGAATGAAGAAATTGCAATAAATTATCAAAAGGACTGCGCATCTTCATGTTGTTTGAATGGAAAACTATTTTCAAAACTTCCTAACTTGAAACAAGTTTTTTTGTATCGTACGGCCGTCCCGTGGCCGAGTGGTTAGCACGCTTGGCTACTGATCTAAGGGACCTGGGTTCGAGCCCCGGATTGGGCATGGATGTATGTGTCGTTTTTCTGCTGAGGTCCTGCCATCCTCTCAGATCTCCTACTGTGGCATATATACTGACAGGCTCCTGTCAGACCTCTGTGGCAAGCAGTTGCTTGAGGGGGGTATCATTGTTACTAGTTTTTATTCCTCTTAAGAATTGAAAAGGATATAATTTTCCTCTTACTTTAGTGAACAAATTGTAGCACTTAAAAGCTGGCATTCGCATTATACCCCATTATTTTTCCCATTATTCCCATACCCCGCAAGTGCCTATTGTAAATCTCGCCCTGGGAGTAAGAATGAACTTCAACCTTTTCAGTGCTTATGACGAGTGTACTTGTAGGAAACATCCAAACTCAATCTCCAGAAAATATCCATTATATATCTTAGATGAGCAGTGGATATCCATTTATCGTCTTAGATATCTGATATATTCTGTACATTGTGGTTGGGAAGTGAGCTCACATCCGGAAGATATCTAAGATGACAAATAGATATCTCATAGATGGAGTGATTGTGCGAGATGAGAACAAAACGGCCGGAATTAAAACTTCAGCAGTGAAAAGTTTAAGTATTTAATGAAAATAATTCCATCAGTCACGAAAGAATCTAATTATCTCCACTAATAATTTAGTGCTACATTAAGTTCACCCGAGATAATGATACAGGTGGCTCGGTAGCACATGAGGCACATAATATGCTGCTCACAGGTTCGATTCCCACCTTGGCCAGCATGAAGATTTTCACAAATCCTCCACTCTGTCCTCGGTTGGTAGGGGACACAGATGTGCTTGGAAAGGGCACTGGATGTTGCATATTACATCATGGCCCCATTTGTGGGAGAGCCATATCCTATGTACCTTAAAGAACATACTAGATGGTGTTGACAAGTGGCTACCATCTTTCTCCTAATAGGGCACTGGATGTTGCATATTACATCATGGCCCCATTTGTGGGAGAGCCATATCCTATGTACCTTAAAGAACACACTAGATGGTGTTGACAAGAGGCTACCATCTTTCTCCTAATAGCTGTCCAGTGGGTCCCCTTCCCCCCCAACTTCCTATGAGCCCTTGGAGTCCTTGTGACTTGGCCATTTAGCCCATAGTGTTAAAGAATGTTCACATGTAAAACAACCCAATCTTGAGACAAGAATTTTATTAAAAAGTTACCAAGTCACTAATAGATAAATCTCGACGCTTATTTACAGAATTAAAAAAATCAAACGCTGGAATGACACTCATCCAAGTATATATCATTGTCTATCATCTGCATTCTGGTTGAAACAGGTTTAAACTGTAGTCCTGTGTCATCGGTCATTAAGTAGATTGAATTGTATTCTAAATGAGTAATTTGTTGACCATTGGCATTCGTTGAAGTAAGATTATCATTTGACGACTGGTGACAACTGTCCGATGTCTTGTGCTCGGACGTTTTCGCCGAAAGACATAGTGGAGACACTGCCGAATAAGGAGGCACTTCATAAGTATTCATTTTCTCGTACACGTCGTTATTGACTTTTGTGTTTTCGTCGTCATCGAAAACCGGAGGAAAATCCGGAAGGCTCATTTTCCTATTGGTCCTTGCAGTCCCAGTTCTAAACCAGGCCTCCGCTACACGGCCAGAAATAGTGCTGGCCCCAGATGGCGGTCTGTAAGTGTCCACTGGCTCGGCATAGATATGGGCCGTGTAAGGATCGTCTCTGTTTCCAACTAAACCTCTGGGCCATTTGCGACTGTTACCAGAGGTTGAAGGACACATTTCGAAAGGTTGGGCATACACGGGATCAGCCTCCAGTGGCAGCAGAGGTAAGGCTGAACTTGGCTTTCGAGGTCTGGGCACTGGAGGATTATTGCGCAACTCAATTAGATCGTCGTACATAGCTGTGGTGTAATAGTGGTCTTCTGGATTATAGGGATGACTTTTCACGCCGTTTCTGTAGATGGGAGGATCAGACATTCCGACGTGAAAAACTGTGGTGTTGGTTTTGGATTGTCTCCTGAAAGAAATAATATGTTTTTAGTTATTTGCAAAATTATCTTTAATACATTCTAAATGTGTTGATTATCATGGGATAATAAGATGTGAATATATTTTTAATAACAATATTAAATGCACATTAAAACTGTAATCACTTTTGTACCCTTTCTTAAAACAACATAGTTCTAGAGTAGTTGAGGTTGGGATTGGATTGTTTTACCTCTGAGCGGCACTTTTTTGCACACCATGGGCTAAATGGCCAGGCCACAAGGACCCCGAAGGCTCAGAGAAGGTTGGGGGAGGGGACCCACTGGAACAGCTGTTGGGAGACAGATGGTAGCCTCCCGTCAAGGCCATTCAGCATGTACTTTAACGTGCACAGGGTATGGTTCTCGAGCACACGGGACCAAGGCTTAAAGTCCCATCAGACGGACGGAGGCCTTTCCAAGCCCATCAGTGTCCCTTACTGACCATGGGCAAGGCGGGGAAATTTGCAGAGATAAATATCAACGCTGACCCAGCTGGGACTCGAACCTGGGAACTACAGATTATGAGCCTGGCGCGCTACCGACTGAGCCACCCCCGCCCCGTTGAGGTTGGGAGTTTGCTCAGTTAGTAGCACACTGTTCTGTAATCTATAGTTGGATTGTTTTACCTCTGAGCAGCACTTTTTTGCACACTAAATGGTCAAGTCACAAGAATCCCAAAGGCTCAGGAAAGATTGAAAGAAGAGTTGCGCTGTTTTACCTCTGAGTGCCACGTTTTTGCACACACAAGGCTAAACAGCCAGGTCACAAGGGCCCCAAAGGCTCAGAGAAGGTTGAAAGGGTCCCACTAGACAGTTATTAGGGTTGGGTTGTTTTACCTCTGAGCGGCACTTTTTTGCACACCATGGGCTATAAATGGCCAGGCCACAAGGACCCCAAAGGCTCAGAGAAGGTTGGGGGAGGGGACCCACTGGAACAGCTGTTAGGAGACAGATGGTAGCCTCCCGTCAAGGCCATCCAGCGTGTTCTTTAACGTGCACAGGGTATGGCTTTGGGTTGGGTTGTTTTACCTCTGAGCGGCACTTTTTTGCACACCATGGGCTAAATGGCCAGGTCACATGGACCCCGAAGGCTCAGAGAAGGTTGGGGGAGGGGACCCACTGGAACAGCTGTTGGGAGACAGATGGTAGCCTCCCGTCAAGGCCATCCAGCGTGTTCTTTAACGTGTACAGGGTATGGCTCTCCCGCACACGGGGCCACGGCTTAACATCCCATCCGACGGACGGCGGCCTTTCCAAGCCCATCGGTGTCCCCTACTGACCGTGGGCAGGGCAGGGAATGTTGCGGAGATAAATCTCAACGCTGACCCAGCTGGGTCTCGAACCTGGGAACTACAGATTACGAGCCTGGCGCGCTACCAACTGAGCCACCCCCGCCCCCCTTGTGACCTGACCATTTAGCCTATTGTCTTCAAAAGAGTAGAGCTCAGTGGTAAAACTACTCCCAGGTTCGAGTCTCAAATCTCCAGGTCTCTCTCTCCAGTCTCTAACTCCCAGGTTCGAGTCTCAAATCTTTGATCAGTAGCCAAGCGCGCTAACCATTAGGCCACCCTGACAGCTATATATAATCTAATTATAAAATAAAACTTATAATTGAAGAGAGCCAGTTGTTAATACATTGGAAGAACACCATTCTCTCCAAAGTATTTCTTACCTTTTGCGAAGTACAATAAAACAAGCCACAATGCAGAGGATAGACACAGCAGTTCCTGCACCGACAGCAACAGCAGCAACTGAAAGAACCAAAAAAGATGAAAATTTCAGAGTTTGCAGTACGTTCAAAGAATTTAAGCAGAATATTAATTAAATTATGTACCCATTTAATTTTTAAAATCTTTTCCGTAATTACCAACCATTCTCAAACCGGTGGCGTGGCAAGGCATTGTACCAGTTACAAAGGCGCCAATGTCAGAAGGACTCAAAAACAGCGCATGCGTAAAAACCCGAAAGTCAATTATCTCAGTAGGAACTTGGTGTCGAGGGTGTCGAAAAACAGCTATAACATTAACTCTAACAGTATTATTTTGCGTAAATAGAGTCTTTTAAATTACATATTTATTTAACAGCTTATCATACGTACTGATCATAACACTTGGGGACCAGTCACTTGCCCAGAGAGCTGCTTCTGGAGTTTCTGCAAGAGAAGGAATTGAGAAAAATAAATTATCACACTTATTGTTTTTATTATCACACTTATTGTTGACGATATAAAAAAGTTACAGCAGAACTCTACTACAAATCCATAAAAGACACATCTCAAGCATATACACAGTCGTATCAGAATAATATGACCACCTACCATAGTATGTGCAAAGAATGTAGAGGGAGAAGAAGTTCAGCTTCCATAGAGATTAATGTAAAATCGAGTATCGTTCATTTTGCGTAGAGGTGAAACGAACATTACAGGGGCCGAACGCTTTTGTAATTACAAGTTACTGTCAACTTCCATTCTCTTCGCTTTTCCTATGTAATAATTTCCCATTGATATCCTTGCAGAGTATATTAATATCAATCTGTTTTCTGTTTCTATGCAACCAAGAAAGCTTCTAATTGTAATAATTTATTCTATAAATTAACTTCAGGCTAATTTCAAATCTTCTCTATCCGTTCAATTTATAACTGTTGGTTCAACGAAAAACAATTCCAATGGAAAAAATAAACCTTTATTAAAATCATGATATTATTTTTTTCAAATACAAAGTGCAGTTACTTTTTTTCCTTTTTTTAAAATATAAATTTTTTTATGCATAATTCCTTTGCCCCTTATTGTTTGCTTCCCAGCTTAAAAAATTGCACGATACGAATCGAAACACCACTTGAGGTCGCCACTTACGCTTTGTCAAAGCTGAACTTCTTTTCCTTATACGTTCTTTGGTATGTGTATGGTAGGTGGTCATATTATTCTGATAAGACTGCGTAAATAAACACTCAGGTTGGGTTGTTTTACTTCTGAGCGGCACTTTTTTGCACACCGTGGGCTAAATGGCAAGGTCACATGGACCCCGAAGGCTCAGAGAAGGTTGGGGGAGGGGACCCACTGGAACAGCTGTTGGGAGACAGATGGTAGCCTCCCGTCAAGGCCATCCAGCGTGTTCTTTAACGTGCACAGGGTATGGCTCTCCCGCACACGCGGCCACGGCTTAACGTCCCATCCGACGGACGGCGGCTTTTCCAAGCCCATCGGTGTCCCCTACTGACCGTGTGCAGGGCGGGGAATTTTGCGAAGATAAATCTCAACGCTGACCCAGCTGGGACTCGAACCTGGGAACTACAGATTACAAGCCTGGCGCGCTACCGACTGAGCCACCCCCGCCCCAAATAAACACTCAACGGCTACTTTACTAGGTTCAGTTCCATGTTATGTCAATAGTCCAACTCAGATACTGAAAACAGAAACTTCTTAAATTTTTGTGAACAATTGTGACTTAAAATAATTTAAAGATTTCAATTTCGATTTTCAACAATAATTGTCCTGTATTTAGAGAGTTAGGGTAGGATTTTTTTTTTTTACCTCTAAATCGGGGGGGGGGGGGGACTCAGTCGGTAGCGTGCCAGGCTCGTAATCTGCAGTTCCCAGTTTCGAGTCCCAGCTGGGTCAGCATTGAGATTTATTTCTGCAAAATTTCCGCCCTGCCCACGGTCAGTAGGGGACACCACGGACCTGGAAAGGCGCCATCTGTCGGTTGGGACGTTAAACCGTTCCTCCATGTGCGGGAGAGCCATACCCTGTGCACGTTAAAGAACACACTGAATGGCCTTTACGGGAGTCTACCATCTGTCTCCCAACAGTTGTTCCAGTGGATCCCCTCCACCAACCTTCTCTGAGCCTTTGGGGGTCCATGTGACCTGGCCATTTAACCCATGGTGTGCAAAAAAGTGCCGCTCAGAGGTAAAACAACCTAACTCAACCTCTAAATGGAACTGTTTTTGATTTGGATTGGGTTGTTTTACCTCTGAGCGGCACTTTTTTACATACCATGGGCTAAATGGCCAGGTCACAAGGACCCCGAAGGCTCAGAGAAAGTTGGGGGAGGGGTTCCATTGGAACAGCTGTTGGGAGACAGATGGTAGCCTCCCATCAAGGCCATCCAGCGTGTTCTTCAACGTGCACAGAGTATGGCTCTCTATATATGTGGTTGGGTTGTTTTACCTCTGAGCGGCACTTTTTTGCACACCATGGGCTAAGTGGCCAGGTCACATAGACCCCGAAGGCTCAGAGAAGGTTGGGGGAGGGGACCCACTGGAACAGCTGTTGGGAGACAGATGGTAGCCTCCCGTCAAGGCCATCCAGCGTGTTCTTTAACGTGCACAGGGTATGGCTCTCCCGCACACGGGGCCACGGCTTAACGTCCCATCCGACGGACGGCGGCCTTTTCAAGCCCATCGGTGTCCCCTACTGACCGTGGGCAGGGCGGGGAATTTTGCGGAGATAAATCTCAACGCTGACCCAGCTGGGACTCGAACCTGGGAGCTACAGATTACGAGCCTGGCGCACTACCGACTGAGCCACCCCACCCCTGCCATGTGTGGGAGAGCCATACCCTATGTATGTTAAAGAACACACTGGATGGCTTTGACAGGAGGATACCATCTGTCTCCCAACCAGTCCAATGAGTCCCCTCCACCCGAACCTTCTTGGGGCCCTGTGACCTAGCCATTTAGCCCATTGTGTGCAAAAAAATGTCGCTCAGAGGTAAAACAACCGAGCTGAGACTTGGCGTGCTACTGAGTCGACTCCTATTCCAAAGGAAAACAAGAAAATAACTTACTTTTGCAGGCTGCAGCGGTGAAACTCCAGGATCCGTTGGAGAGACACTGAATGATAGCTGGAGCTCCATCCACGTGGAATCCAGGATGGCAAGTGAGGACTCGAATGGCACCCCAAGTGGGTCTGTGGGTGTCGTTCACTGGCAACCACAATCCTTGATCGGTTGCTTCTAAAGACAAGGGCTCACAGGTCACTTCTGAAAAGATTAAATTAGACCATTCTTCAATTTCTCATATCGGCATATTAATTTATGGAACTGACAATAATTACCTTAAACTAGAAAAACAAGGCTTGGTATGTTTTACCTCTGAGCGGCACTTTTTTTGCACACAATGGGCTAAATGGCCAGGTCACAAGGACCCCGAACGCTCAGAGAAGGTTGGGGGAGGAGACCCATTAGAACAGCTGTTGGGAGACAGATGACAGCCTCCCATCAAGGCTATCCAGCGTGTTCTTTAATGTGCGTAGGGTGTGGCTGTCCCACACACTGGGCCACACTTAACGTCCCATCTGACGGACGACAGCCTTCTCAAGCCCATCAGTGTCCCCTACTGACCGTGGTCAGGGCGGGGAATTTTGCGGAGATAAATCTAAATGCTGACCCAGCTGAAACCCGAACCTGGGAAATACAGATTACGAGGCTGGCCAACCCCACCCTGCTGTGTGCAGCAGAGACATACCCTGTGCACGTTAAAGAACACAGATGACTTTGACGAGAGGCTAACAGCTGTCCAGTGGGTCCCCTCCTCCTTCTCTGAGCCTTTGTGGCCTGGTCATTTAACCATTGTGGGCAAAAAGGGACTTCTTAGAGGTAAAGCAACCGAACCCAATCCATTAACTGGACATTGTTATCGTTTGACAAACCATTGTTGTCCATCAACTGGGTTATGAATTAAAAACTCACTGTTATCCACTAACTGGTCATTGCTATTAACATTGTTGTCCATCAACTGGCAGTTGTCATTAATTAACAAGCCATCGATGTCCATCAACTGGCAATCGCCATTAAGCAACAAGCCATCAGTGTTCATCAAATGGCAATTGTCATTAATTAACAATCCTCCGTTGTCCATCAATAGGCAATCGCCATTAATCAACAAGCCATCGATGTCATCAACAGACAATCGCCATTAATCAACAATCCATCGATGTCCATCAACACACAATCGCCATTAATCAACAAGCCATTGTTTCCATCAACAGACAATCGCCATTAATCAACAAGCCATTGTTTCCATCAACAGACAATCTCCATTAATCAACAAGCCATCGTTGTCCATCAGCAGGCAATCACCATTAATCAACAAGTCATCCTTGTCCATCAACATGCAATCGCCATTAATCAACAAGCCATCGATGTCCATCAACAGACAATTGTCATTAATCAACAAGCCATCGTTGTCCACAAACAGACAATCGCCATTAATCAACAAGCCATCGTTGTCCATCAACATGCAATCGCCATTAATCAACAAGCCATCGATGTCCATCAACATGCAATAGTCATTAATCAACAAGCCATCGTTGTCCATCAACATGCAATCGCCATTAATCAACAAGCCATCGTTGTCCATCAACAGGCAATCGCCAATAATCAACCACCCATCATTGTCCATCAACAGGCAATCGCCGTTAATCAAGAGCCATCGTTGTCCATCAACATGCAATCGCCTTTAATCAACAAGCCATCGATGTCCATCAACAGACAATCGCCATTAATCAACAATCCGCAGTTGTCCATAAGCAGACAATCGCCATTAATCAACAAGCCATCGATGTCCATCAACAGACAATCGCCATTAATCAACAAGCCATTGTTTCCATCAACAGACAATCGCCATTAATCAACAAGCCATTGTTTCCATCAATAGACAATCGCCATTAATCAACAATCCATCGATGTCCATCAACAGACAATCGCCATTAATCAGCAAGCCATCGTTGTCCATCAACATGCAATAGCCATTAATCAACAAGCCATCGTTGTCCATCAACATGCAATCGCCTTTAATCAACAAGCCATCGATGTCCATCAACAGACAATCGCCATTAATCAACAATCCACAGTTGTCCATCAGCAGACAATCGCCATTAATCAACAATCCACAGTTGTCCATCAGCAGACAATCGCCATTAATCAACAATCCATCGATGTCCATCAACAGACAATCGCCATTAATCAACAATCCATCGATGTCCATCAACAGACAATCGCCATTAATCAACAATCCATTGTTGTCCATCAACAGACAATCGCCATTAATCAACAAGCCATCGTTGTCCATCAACAGGCAATCGCCAATAATCAACCACCCATCATTGTCCATCAACAGGCAATCGCCGTTAATCAAGAGCCATCGTTGTCCATCAACATGCAATCGCCTTTAATCAACAAGCCATCGATGTCCATCAACAGACAATCGCCATTAATCAACAATCCGCAGTTGTCCATAAGCAGACAATCGCCATTAATCAACAAGCCATCGATGTCCATCAACAGACAATCGCCATTAATCAACAAGCCATTGTTTCCATCAACAGACAATCGCCATTAATCAACAAGCCATTGTTTCCATCAATAGACAATCGCCATTAATCAACAATCCATCGATGTCCATCAACAGACAATCGCCATTAATCAGCAAGCCATCGTTGTCCATCAACATGCAATAGCCATTAATCAACAAGCCATCGTTGTCCATCAACATGCAATCGCCTTTAATCAACAAGCCATCGATGTCCATCAACAGACAATCGCCATTAATCAACAATCCACAGTTGTCCATCAGCAGACAATCGCCATTAATCAACAATCCACAGTTGTCCATCAGCAGACAATCGCCATTAATCAACAATCCATCGATGTCCATCAACAGACAATCGCCATTAATCAACAATCCATCGATGTCCATCAACAGACAATCGCCATTAATCAACAATCCACAGTTGTCCATCAGCAGACAATCGCCATTAATCAACAATCCACAGTTGTCCATCAACAGACAATCGCCATTAATCAACAATCCACAGTTGTCCATCAGCAGACAATCGCCATTAATCAACAATCCATCGATGTCCATCAACATGCAATCGCCTTTAATCAACAAGCCATCGATGTCCATCAACAGACAATCGCCATTAATCAACAATCCATTGTTGTCCATCAACAGACAATCGCCATTAATCAACAATCCATTGTTGTCCATCAACAGACAATCGCCATTAATCAACAATCCATCGTTGTACCTCAGCAGGCAATCGCCATTAATCAACAATCCATCGATGTCCATCAGCTGGCAATTGTAATTAATTAGGTAGCCATTATTGTCCGTTAACTAGCCACTGTAATTAACTAACAATCCATTGTTAAAAATAACCACGTTTGGTTTGCCACTCAAACTACATCGTTTGTAATGCACGATGCAAATTAGTTTTTTAATTTTCTCTTTTAACGAGGAAAACTTTAAAACTAGTATAATCCTAACGTTTCTTAAAAATATTTCTGAAAGACCAGAGCCACCTACCGGCTTCCCACCTAAGAGGCTCTGGGAAAGCAATTTGCAAAAGCAATCTCAAACAAAGAGAGTATAGAGCCAAAGTTTAATCGAACACTCACCTTCGCAGACGTTACTGAGATCTCCCCAATTTCCACTCAGTGTACACATGCGCACTGTAGACAACGGTCCATTTTTGGCGATGTAGCCTCGCGCACAGATCACCTGCAGTCTCGAGCCATAGAGCGTGGAATTGGTCAGAAGATGACCTGTTCCGTGAGGGACTAGGGGATTCGGGTCGCAGACGATTGCTGAATTGAAGAGAAAAGAAATAAATCACGCTTTCAAATGGAATAAAAATAATCTAATATAAATACATTCAGTCATTGGCGCCGAGTACGGGTGGAGGGGGTGGGAGGGAGAAAGGGCTCGCCCCCCCCCCTGAAAATTTTCTATTATATAACAGACAAAATATGTCTAGTATTCTGTTATTGTATGTGAAACTGAGAATTAAAAAACCCCGCGCCACCGCATGCAGTAATCTTTATTGACTAGAGACGCGCCTCACTTGTAGGGGCGGGGGTGGCTCAGTCGGTAGCGCGCCAGGTTTGTAATCTGCAGTTCCCAGGTTCGAGTCCCAGCTGGGTCAGCGTTGAAATTTATCTCCGCGAAATTCCCCGCCCTTCCCACGGTCAATAGGGGACACCGATGGGCTTGGAAAGGCCGCCGTCCGTCGGATGCGACGTTAAGCCATGGTCCCATGTGCGGGAGGGCCATACCCTCTGAACGTTAATGAAACACGCTGGAGGGCCTTGACGGGAGGCTACTATCTGTCTCCTAACAGCTGTTCCAGTGGGTACCCTCCTCCAACCTTCTCTGAGCCTTCGGGGTCCTTGTGACCTGGCCATTTAGCCCACGGTGTGCAAAAAAGTCGCTCAGAGGTAAAACAACCCAACCCTCGTGTGCAGGAGAACCATACACTGTGCACGTTAAAGAACACTCTAGAGTTGGGGGAGGGGACCTACTGGGACAGCTGTTCGGAGACAGATGGTAGTCTCCGGTCAAGGCCATCCGACGTATTCTTTAACGTGCACAGGGTATGGCTCTCTCCCGCACATGGACCACGGATTAACGTCCCATCCGACGGACGGTGACCTTTCTACGTCCATTAGTGTCCCAACTGACCGAGGGTAGGGCGGGGAGTTATGGGGTGAAAAATCTCAAATGGCCCAGCTGGGACTCGAACCTGTGAAATGTTGTTGTTTGGGTTGTTTTACCTCTGAGCGGCACTTTTTTGCACACCATGGGCTAAATGGCCAGGTCACATGGACCCCGAAAGCTCAGAGAAGGTTGGGGGAGGGGACCCACTGGAACAGCTGTTGGGAGACAGATGGTAGCCCCCCGTCAAGGCCATCCAGCTTGTTCTTTAACGTGCACAGGGGTATGTCTCTCCCGCACACGGGGCCACGGCTTAACGTCCCATCCGACGGACGGCGACCTTTCCAAGCTCATCGGTGTCCTCTACTGACCGTGGGCAGGGCGGGGAATTTTGCGGAGATAAATCTCAACGCTGACCCAGCTGAAACTCGAACCTGGGAACTACAGATTACGATTACTGGCGCGCTACCGACTGAGCCCCCCCCCCCTCCTCGCCCCCCTGTAAAATGTAGATTAGTAGACTGGCTGTGGCGTCAAAAAAATTAAATCAGTTGCAACGAGAATAAAAAAGTAATTTATCTGGGAGTGGGGGGTCAAAAGTCAAAAAGTAAATTTACTGATTTTATATCTGTCGCTTATTAAACTGAGGGCTTCATGTCAGACTTGTATGGCAAGCAAATGTGTGAAGAGTAATTAATTTAATTTTTTTTCTCGAATCAAAGTTGGCATCAGTTTTTGAATCTCGCACTCTTAACCCTTTCACGACTAAGGGAAACATTTTTCCCATTTTAAAATTGGTGATTGTCGTATTTAATTATAACCTTATCTGCATTTTTTTATACAGAATGTCAAAATAGAACGTATGCCGAACGCAATTACGTAAACGGGAACGTTTAGAAAACAAAAACAGAACTGTGATGACGCATAATATATGTACTATGTGCAATGTCCATCTTTGCCTCACTACCAAAAGAAATTGCTTCGCAGAATATCATAATTAGCACATCATTTTGTATAGTAATTTTATTTCATATTTTTGTATTATTTTAGTTAACATTTTGTTATAATAAACCAATAAATTAAAGACATTGCATAATAAGCCTAACTATAATTTGTGTTACCTTTATAGTCCATTGGGAAAAATATTTCCCATAAAATTCCAAAAAAACTACACATTGTTATGTATTTTTCTTATGATTTTTATTTATTTTACGTCTAAACAAACTAAAATAAACAGTTACATAATAATATTTACTCTTAGAAACCTTATGGTCCTGAAAGGGTTAACAGGCTTTTCAAATTTTTATCCAAAGATCCACAAAAATCTGCGAAAAGTACCACAGACTGCTAACCTCTGCTTTTGAAAAATGAATATCGTAAATATATGTTATCGTAAATATACTGTTTCCCGCCAATAAATGACGGGAAAGAAGAAATTATTCACTTACGTTTGCAGCCGAGATTTGCATAACTCCAGAGTCCGTTCATCTGGCAATACACTTTGTCCTCTGCGATTGGTCGGTAGCCTTCTTCACATTGCAACAAGGCCATACTGTTCACGTTAGTGCTGTTCACCAATATGATGCCACTGTCGATTTGAAAATCGATCGGACCGCAACCTTTGGCTGCAAGGAAAAGGAAGGTTTTCTCTTTACATAATCCTTAACTTGAAACGTGAGATTCCAGAGACCTTACTGAAACTAAATATGATTGTTATAAAGTGCTTTTGTTCAGCATAATGATTTAATACCAACTTTAAATGGCGCTATTATCAACTGATTAATATTGGTTTTGGGTGCGGACATTTTTACACACAATAAGATAATGGCCAGGTCGCAAGGTTGTTGTTGTTGTTGTTGTTTTTACCTCTGAGCGGCACTTTTTTGCACACCATGGGCTAAATGGCCAGGTCACATGGACCCCGAAGGCTCAGAGAAGGTTGGGGGAGTGGACCCACTGGAATAGCTGTTGGGAGACAGATGGTAGCCTCCCGTCAAGGCCATCCAGCATGTTCTTTAACGTGCACAGGGTATGGCTCTCCCGCACACGGGGCCACCGCTTACACGTCCCATCCGACGGGCGGCGGCCTTTCCAAGCCCAGCGGTGCCCTCTAGTGACAGTGGGCAGGGCGGGGAATTTTGCGGAGATAAATCTCAACGCTGACCCAGCTGGGACTCGAACCTGGGAACTACAGATTACGAGCCTGGCGCTCTACCGACTGAGCCACCCCCGCCCCCCAGATCACAAGGACCTCGGGGGCTCAGAGATGGTTGGGAGAAGGGATTGTGTTGTTTTTACCTATGAGCTGCACTCTTTTGCCCACAATGGACTAAACAGCCTAACAATCCAGTAAACCCTGCCTCGGTCATTAGTGAACACTAATTAGCTTGGAAAGTCCCTCGCATGGGGCGTTAAGCCGTGGCCCCCTGTGCGGGAGAGCTATACCCTGTGCACCTTAAAGACAAGCTGGATGGCCTTGACGGGAGGCTACCATCTGTCTCCCAACAACTGTCTAGTGAGTCTCTTTTCCCCAACCTTCTCTGAGCCCCTTGGGGTCTTTATGACCTGATCATTTAGCCCATTTTGTGAAAAAGTGCCGTTGGGTTGTTTTACCTCTGAGCGGCACTTTTTTGCACACCATGGGCAAAATGGCCAGGTCACAAGGACCCGGAAAGTTCAGAGAATGTTGGGGGAGGAGACCCACTGGAATAGCTGTTGTTCTAAAAAAAAATTTCTAAAAAAAAATTTCTAAAAAAAAAAAATCGTTGGCAGATATTTTTTCTGAATTCTGTTTCTACCTGTGGTTAGCTTTCCTTCTATAGGACTGCTGCCATGTGAGGTTGGGGATGAGATGCATCTATATGGTGTATTCTTGCCCCCGACTCTAGTTAGTCATGGATTCCCGTTAACTTGGTAGTGTCGTGAAACGGAACCGGGGATTGCCGTGGTTGCTGAACATCTGGCAACATATATTTTTTTGAGCGACTGTAGTTGGTCATATTATCCTGATACGACTGTGTATATGACATAGTTAGTGTTTGGAAATCTATCTGACTGTAATTGAAGACTGTGGTCTTCCTTTTTTAGAAGGGGCGGAGGTGGCTCAGTCGGTAGCGCGTCAGGCTCGTAATCTGCGTTCCCAGGTTCGAGTCCCAGCTGGGTCAGCGTTGAGATTTATCTCCGCAAAATTCCCCGCCCTGCCCACGGTCAGTAGGGGACACCGATGGGTTTGGAAAGGCCACCGTCCGTCGGATGGGACGTTAAGCCGTTGTCCCGTGTGCGGGAGAGACATACCCTGTGCACGTTAAAGAACACGCTGGATGGCCTTGACGGGGGGCTACCATCTGTCTCCCAACAGCTATTCCAGTGGGTCCCCTCCACCAACCTTCTCTGAGCCTTCGGGGTCCTTGTGGCCTGGCCATTTAGCCCATGGTGTGCAAAAAAGTGCCGCTCAGAGGTAAAACAACCCAACCCAAATCCTTTTTTAGAAAGTGCTTTCTAGACAGTCTGCAGTTATAGTCAGATAGATTTCCAATATCTAACTCTATGATACAATGCTTAAAACCACCCACAGAGACTTTGATTAGTGGCTGGCCCCGGGCTAATAACAATTTTTCTTCTATACTCATTTAATGAATATATCATAGAGGTTCTTACTTTGATTGTCTATTATACAAGAGTAAGAAGTAGTTTCTAGAATATTTTGTGTCCTAGCAAATTGAAATATATATGTTACTGCTAAAGTGCAGAAATCAGTTATTCTACAGATTATCTAGGTATTGTGCAGATTAACTAGGGTGATCCGTTAACGTGCGGAAAATTATTTCATTTCTCAAATTACCTAGGTAATCTGCAAATTACCTGGATAATCTGCACGTTACCTACTAGGCACTCGTTAAAGTGAAAATAAGATCTTTGCTGGAACAACAGGAACGTTTCTGTACGCTTAAATTAACATAACGTTATTTATCTAGTGTTCGAGAGTAGAGTTGAAGCCAGGGTCATCCCTCTGTCAACATGAATCAGTCGTCCGAATTATAAAAAACGCCCCGTAAATGAGCAGGCCAATTGAGAACGAATCATTTTAGTGATTCGTTATCAAGAATGAATCACTTTACCGATTCGTTCTCACTTGGCCTCCGCTCATCCGGGGCGTTTATTATAATGCGGACGAGTGAATCACGTGACACGAAGATTCATATTCAAGCGATTCACCACTATGAGAGAAACAAACTTTTGAACTTTAACGATACGGAAGCCGTTAATGTGCACATTACCTAGGTAAAATGCGGAAAACTCTTGATTCCGCACGTTAACGGAGCAAATCAGTTAATCTGCAGATTAGCTAGGTAATGTGCACATTAACGGCTTTCGAGCTTTAGCGGTAACATATATATATATTCAAAACATTGATACTTGTTCCTAAAATATTAAGTGTTAACGACACGCACCAATGCAGGAAGGTTCAGATCCAGACCACTTGTTCCATTGTATGCAATATCTGAGTGAAGGTCCTTGAAGGCTGAAGCCAGGATTGCAGCTGTAGTTGGAAGTTCCTTGCCAAGGGACCACTCCTCCTTGATCTTCATAGCTGACGCTGCCGTTGGCAGGACTTGGCGGGAGAGTGCACGTAATCACTGCAAGAAAGAAATCACTCGGTTATCGGTTTAAAGACCATTGATGAAAAAGTGCAGCTAATTAATAATAAAATAAAAATAAATACCTCCTCAAGCAGCTGCTTGCCACAGAGGTTTGACAGGAGCCTGTCAGTTTATATGCCATAGTAGAAGGTCTGAGAGGATGGCAGGACCTCAGCAGAAAAACGACACAAACAGCCATGCCTTACCCGGGACTCGAACCCAGGTCCTTTAGATTACAAAAACAAAAAAAATTAACACGCAAGGCGGAGTGCAAGAAATCAATGAAAGAAAGAAATCACTCAGTTTCAAAAAACAAAAGTGAGGAAGAAAAAAAAAAATCACTCAATAATTGTTTTAAAGAAAACTCGAGAAAGAGGGTAAGTAATCACCTCCACTGACAGTTTTTCATCGAAAGAATTATGTCAAGCTCATCGCTAGTTGGGCGGGGGTGGCTCAGTCGGTTGCGCGCCAGGCTCGTAATCTGTAGTTCCCAGGTTCGAGTCCCAGCTGGGTCAGCGTTGAGATTTATCTCCGCAAAATTCCCCGCCCTGCCCACGGTCAATAGGGGACACCGATGGGCTTGGAAAGGCCGCTCGTCCGTCGGATGGGACGTGTAAGCCGTGGCCCCGTGTGCGGGAGAGCCATACCCTGTGCACGTTAAAGAACACGCTGGATGGCCTTGACGGGAGGCTACCATCTGTCTCCCAACAGCTGTTCCAGTGGGTATCCTCCCCCAACCTTCTCTGAGCCTTCGGGGTCCATGTGACCTGGCCATTTAGCCCATGATGTGCAAAAAAGTACCGCTCAGAGGTAAAACAACCCAACGTTAAAGAACACGCTGGATGGCCTTGACGGGAGGCTACCATCTGTCTCCCAACAGCTGTTCCAGTGGGTCCCCTCCACCAACTTTCTCTGAGCCTTCGCGGTCCCTGTGACCTGCGCATTGTGCGGGAGAGCCACACTCTGTGCACGTTAAAGAACACACTGGATGGCCTTGACGGGAGGCTACCATCTGTCTCCCAACAGCTGTTCCAGTGGGTCCCCTCCCCCAACCTTCTCTGAGCCTTCGGGGTCCATGTGACCTGGCCATTTAGCCCATGTTGTGCAAAAAAAGTAGCGCTCAGAGGTAAAACAACCCAACGTTAAAGAACACGCTGGATGGCCTTGACGGGAGGCTACCATCTGTCTCCCAACAGCTGTTCCAGTGGGTCCCCTCCACCAAAATTCTCTGAGCCTTCGGGGTCCTTGTGACCTGCCCATTGTGCGGGAGAGCCACACTCTGTGCACGTTAAAGAACATACTGGATGGCCTTGACGGGAGGCTACCATCTGTCTCCCAACAGCTGTTCCAGTGGGTCCCCTCCACCAACCTTCTCTGAGCCTTCGGGGTCCATGTGACCTGGCCATTTAGCCCATGGTGTGCAAAAAAAGTACCGTTCAGAGGTTAAACAACCCAACGTTAAAGAACACACTGGATGGCCTTGACGGGAGGCTACCATCTGTCTCCCAACAGCTGTTCCAGTGGGTCCCCTCCACCAACCTTCTCTGAGCCTTCGGGGTCCATGTGACCTGGCCATTTAGCCCATGGTGTGCAAAAAAAGTACCGCTCAGAGGTAAAACAACCCAACGTTAAAGAACACGCTGGATGGCCTTGACGGGAGGCTACCATCTGTCTCCCAACAGCTGTTCCACTGGGTCCCCTCCACCAACCTTCTCTGAGCCTTCGGGGTCCATGTGACCTGGCCATTTAGCCCATGGTGTGCAAAAAAGTTCCGCTCAGAGATAAAACAACCCAACCCATCGCTAGTTCAAAATCAACATTCGCCTTTGGGTAATAAAAGTATAAACGGAAACCGCAACAAAGACAGTGATTGAAACGCCATCTGTGTTTGTGATTAAAAATAAATTGTATGAGCTTAAAACAGTTTGATTTTGTTTATTTCACGAAAAAAGAAACATACTTCGTCACCGCATTTCGGATCATTCTGTGCTTTCCGGAAAATAATTTTTTAGATTTAAAAAAAAAGCCCTGTTTCTAATTCACAATGATTACTGGCTGACATTCAAGTGCCTTGATGTACAAAAAAAGGTATTAGTCTCATCACCTTTTATATAAAGAAAAAGAAATGGCTCTTAGATGTGGTCATTATTTCACTGATGAAAAGAAGGAACGGGTCTCTTAGATGTGGTCATCATTTCACCAATCCGAAAGAGGAAGCGAGCTTCTAGGTGTGGTCATTGTTTCACGTATGATGAAAGAAAGGGCTCTTAGATGTGGTCATCATTTCACAGATGAAAAAGAGGATGTGTGCTCTTAGACGTGGTCATCATTTCACAGATGAAAAAGAGGATGTGTGCTCTTAGACGTGGTCATCATTTCACAGATGAAAAAGAGGATGTGTGCTCTTAGACGTGGTCATCATTTCACAGATGAAAAAGAGGATGTGTGCTCTTAGACGTGGTCATCATTTCACAGATGAAAAAGAGGATGTGTGCTCTTAGACGTGGTCATCATTTCACAGATGAAAAAGAGGATGTGTGCTCTTAGACGTGGTCATCATTTCACAGATGAAAAAGAGGATGTGTGCTCTTAGACGTGGTCATCATTTCACAGATGAAAAAGAGGATGTGTGCTCTTAGACGTGGTCATCATTTCACAGATGAAAAAGAGGATGTGTGCTCTTAGACCTGGTCATCATTTCACAGATGAAAAAGAGGATGTGTGCTCTTAGACGTGGTCATCATTTCACAGATGAAAAAGAGGATGTGTGCTCTTAGACGTGGTCATCATTTCACAGATGAAAAAGAGGATGTGTGCTCTTAGACGTGGTCATCATTTCACAGAAGAAAAAGAGGATGTGTGCTCTTAGACGTGGTCATCATTTCACAGATGAAAAAGAGGATGTGTGCTCTTAGACGTGGTCATCATTTCACAGATGAAAAAGAGGATGTGTGCTCTTAGACGTGGTCATCATTTCACAGATGAAAAAGAGGATGTGTGCTCTTAGACGTGGTCATCATTTCACAGATGAAAAAGAGGATGTGTGCTCTTAGACGTGGTCATCATTTCACAGATGAAAAAGAGGATGTGTGCTCTTAGACCTGGTCATCATTTCACAGATGAAAAAGAGGATGTGTGCTCTTAGACGTGGTCATCATTTCACAGATGAAAAAGAGGATGTGTGCTCTTAGACGTGGTCATCATTTCACAGATGAAAAAGAGGATGTGTGCTCTTAGACGTGGTCATCATTTCACAGAAGAAAAAGAGGATGTGTGCTCTTAGACGTGGTCATCATTTCACAGATGAAAAAGAGGATGTGTGCTCTTAGACGTGGTCATCATTTCACAGATGAAAAAGAGGATGTGTGCTCTTAGACGTGGTCATCATTTCACAGATGAAAAAGAGGATGTGTGCTCTTAGACCTGGTCATCATTTCACAGATGAAAAAGAGGATGTGTGCTCTTAGACGTGGTCATCATTTCACAGATGAAAAAGAGGATGTGTGCTCTTAGACGTGGTTATCATTTCACAGATGAAAAAGAGGATGTGTGCTCTTAGACGTGGTCATCATTTCACAGATGAAAAAGAGGATGTGTGCTCTTAGGCGTGGTCATCATTTCACAGATGAAAAAGAGGATGTGTGCTCTTAGACGTGGTCATCATTTCACAGATGAAAAAAAAGTGCGCTCTTAGACTTGGTCATCATTTCACAGATGAAAAAGAGGATGTGTGCTCTTAGACGTGGTCATCATTTCACAGATGAAAAAGAGGATGTGTGCTCTTAGACGTGGTCATCATTTCACAGATGAAAAAGAGGATGTGTGCTCTTAGACGTGGTCATCATTTCACAGATGAAAAAGAAGATGTGTGCTCTTAGACGTGGTCATCATTTCACAGATGAAAAAGAGGATGTGTGCTCTTAGACGTGGTCATCATTTCACAGATGAAAAAGAGGATGTGTGCTCTTAGACGTGGTCATCATTTCACAGATGAAAAAGAGGATGTGTGCTCTTAGACGTGGTCATCATTTCACAGATGAAAAAGAGGATGTGTGCTCTTAGACGTGGTCATCATTTCACAGATGAAAAAGAGGATGTGTGCTCTTAGACGTGGTCATCATTTCACAGATGAAAAAGAGGATGTGTGCTCTTAGGCGTGGTCATCATTTCACAGATGAAAAAGAAGTGCGCTCTTAGACCTGGTCATCATTTCACAGATGAAAAAGAGGATATGTGTTCTTAGACGTGGTCATCATTTCACAGATGAAAAAGAAGAGGCGTGCTCTTAGACGTGGTCATCATTTCACAGATGAAAAAGAAGATGTGTGCTCTTAGACGTGGTCATCATTTCACAGATGAAAAAGAGGATGTGTGCTCTTAGGCGTGGTCATCATTTCACAGATGAAAAAGAGGACGTGTGCTCTTAGGCGTGGTCATCATTTCACAGAAGAAAAAGAAGTGCGCTCTTAGACCTGGTCATCATTTCACAGATGAAAAAGAGGATATGTGTTCTTAGACGTGGTCATCATTTCACAGATGAAAAAGAAGAGGCGTGCTCTTAGACGTGGTCATCATTTCACAGATGAAAAAGAAGATGTGTGCTCTTAGACGTGGTCATCATTTCACAGATGAAAAAGAGGATGTGTGCTCTTAGGCGTGGTCATCATTTCACAGATGAAAAAGAGGATGTGTGCTCTTAGACGTGGTCATCATTTCACAGATGAAAAAGAGGATGTGTGCTCTTAGACATGGTCATCATTTCACAGATGAAAAAGAGGATGTGTGCTCTTAGACGTGGTCATCATTTCACAGATGAAAAAGAGGATGTGTGCTCTTAGACGTGGTCATCATTTCACAGTTGAAAAAGAGGATGTGTGCTCTTAGGCGTGGTCATCATTTCACAGATGAAAAAGAAGTGCGCTCTTAGACCTGGTCATCATTTCACAGATGAAAAAGAGGATATGTGTTCTTAGACGTGGTCATCATTTCACAGATGAAAAAGAAGAGACGTGCTCTTAGACGTGGTCATCATTTCACAGATGAAAAAGAGGATGTGTGCTCTTAGACGTGGTCATCATTTCACAGATGAAAAAGAGGATGTGTGCTCTTAGGCGTGGTCATCATTTCACAGATGAAAAAGAGGATGTGTGCTCTTAGGCGTGGTCATCATTTCACAGATGAAAAAGAAGTGCGCTCTTAGACCTGGTCATCATTTCACAGATGAAAAAGAGGATGTGTGCTCTTAGACGTGGTCATCATTTCACAGATGAAAAAGAGGATGTGTGCTCTTAGACGTGGTCATCATTTCACAGATGAAAAAGAAGATGTGTGCTCTTAGGCGTGGTCATCATTTCACAGATGAAAAAGAGGATGTGTGCTCTTAGGCGTGGTCATCATTTCACAGATGAAAATGAAGCGTGCTCTTAGACGTGGGCATCATTTCACAGATGAAAAAGAAGAGGCGTGCTCTTAGACGTGGTCATCATTTCACAGATGAAAAAGAAGATGTGTGCTCTTAGGCGTGGTCATCATTTCACAGATGAAAAAGAGGATGTGTGCTCTTAGACGTGGTCGTTTCACAGATGAAAAAGAAGATGTGTGCTCTTAGGCGTGGTCATCATTTCACAGATGAAAAGAAGTGCCCTCTTAGACGTGGTCATCATTTCACAGATGAAAAAGATGTGTGCTCTTAGACGTGGTCATCATTTCACAGATGAAAAAGATGAAGCGTGCTCTTAGACGTGATCAATTCACAGATGAAAAAGAAGAAGCATTCTCTTAGACGTGGTTATAATTTCACCGATGAAAAAGAAGTGCGCTCTTAGACGTGGTCATCATTTCACAGATGAAAAAGAAGAGGCGTGCTCTTAGACGTGGTCATCATTTCACAGATGAAAATGAAGCGTGCTCTTAGACGTGGGCATCATTTCACAGATGAAAAAGAAGATGTGTGCTCTTAGACGTGGTCATCATTTCACAGATGAAAAAGAGGATGTGTGCTCTTAGGCGTGGTCATCATTTCACAGATGAAAAAGAGGACGTGTGCTCTTAGGCGTGGTCATCATTTCACAGATGAAAAAGAAGTGCGCTCTTAGACCTGGTCATCATTTCACAGATGAAAAAGAGGATATGTGTTCTTAGACGTGGTCATCATTTCACAGATGAAAAAGAAGAGGCGTGCTCTTAGACGTGGTCATCATTTCACAGATGAAAAAGAAGATGTGTGCTCTTAGACGTGGTCATCATTTCACAGATGAAAAAGAGGATGTGTGCTCTTAGGCGTGGTCATCATTTCACAGATGAAAAAGAGGATGTGTGCTCTTAGACGTGGTCATCATTTCACAGATGAAAAAGAGGATGTGTGCTCTTAGACGTGGTCATCATTTCACAGATGAAAAAGAGGATGTGTGCTCTTAGACCTGGTCATCATTTCACAGATGAAAAAGAGGATGTGTGCTCTTAGACGTGGTCATCATTTCACAGATGAAAAAGAGGATGTGTGCTCTTAGGCGTGGTCATCATTTCACAGATGAAAAAGAAGTGCGCTCTTAGACCTGGTCATCATTTCACAGATGAAAAAGAGGATATGTGTTCTTAGACGTGGTCATCATTTCACAGATGAAAAAGAAGAGGCGTGCTCTTAGACGTGGTCATCATTTCACAGATGAAAAAGAGGATGTGTGCTCTTAGACGTGGTCATCATTTCACAGATGAAACAGATGAAAAAGAGGATGTGTGCTCTTAGGCGTGGTCATCATTTCACAGATGAAAAAGAGGATGTGTGCTCTTAGACGTGGTGATCATTTCACAGATGAAAAAGAAGATGTGTGCTCTTAGGCGTGGTCATCATTTCACAGATGAAAAAGAGGATGTGTGCTCTTAGGCGTGGTCATCATTTCACAGATGAAAAAGAAGTGCGCTCTTAGACCTGGTCATCATTTCACAGATGAAAAAGAGGATGTGTGCTCTTAGACGTGGTCATCATTTCACAGATGAAAAAGAGGATGTGTGCTCTTAGACGTGGTCATCATTTCACAGATGAAAAAGAAGATGTGTGCTCTTAGGCGTGGTCATCATTTCACAGATGAAAAAGAGGATGTGTGCTCTTAGGCGTGGTCATCATTTCACAGATGAAAAAGAAGTGCGCTCTTAGACCTGGTCATCATTTCACAGATGAAAAAGAGGATATGTGTTCTTAGACGTGGTCATCATTTCACAGATGAAAAAGAAGAGGCGTGCTCTTAGACGTGGTCATCATATCACAGATGAAAAAGAAGATGTGTGCTCTTAGGCGTGGTCATCATTTCACAGATGAAAAAGAGGATGTGTGCTCTTAGACGTGGTCGTTTCACAGATGAAAAAGAAGATGTGTGCTCTTAGGCGTGGTCATCATTTCACAGATGAAAAGAAGTGCGCTCTTAGACGTGGTCATCATTTCACAGATGAAAAACAAGATGTGTGCTCTTAGACGTGGTCATCATTTCACAGATGAAAAAGATGTGTGCTCTTAGACGTGGTCATCATTTCACAGATGAAAAAGATGAAGCGTGCTCTTAGACGTGATCAATTCACAGATGAAAAAGAAGAAGCATTCTCTTAGACGTGGTTATAATTTCACCGATGAAAAAGAAGTGCGCTCTTAGACGTGGTCATCATTTCACAGATGAAAAAGAAGAGGCGTGCTCTTAGACGTGGTCATCATTTCACAGATGAAAATGAAGCGTGCTCTTAGACGTGGGCATCATTTCACAGATGAAAAAGAAGAGGCGTGCTCTTAGACGTGGTCATCATTTCACAGATGAAAAAGAAGATGTGTGCTCTTAGGCGTGGTCATCATTTCACAGATGAAAAAGAGGATGTGTGCTCTTAGACGTGGTCGTTTCACAGATGAAAAAGAAGATGTGTGCTCTTAGGCGTGGTCATCATTTCACAGATGAAAAGAAGTGCGCTCTTAGACGTGGTCATCATTTCACAGATGAAAAACAAGATGTGTGCTCTTAGACGTGGTCATCATTTCACAGATGAAAAAGATGTGTGCTCTTAGACGTGGTCATCATTTCACAGATGAAAAAGATGAAGCGTGCTCTTAGACGTGATCAATTCACAGATGAAAAAGAAGAAGCATTCTCTTAGACGTGGTTATAATTTCACCGATGAAAAAGAAGTGCGCTCTTAGACGTGGTCATCATTTCACAGATGAAAAAGAAGAGGCGTGCTCTTAGACGTGGTCATCATTTCACAGATGAAAATGAAGCGTGCTGTTAGACGTGGGCATCATTTCACAGATGAAAAAGAAGAGGCGTGCTCTTAGACGTGGTCATCATTTCACAGATGAAAAAGAAGATGTGTGCTCTTAGGCGTGGTCATCATTTCACAGATGAAAAAGAGGATGTGTGCTCTTAGACGTGGTCGTTTCACAGATGAAAAAGAAGATGTGTGCTCTTAGGCGTGGTCATCATTTCACAGATGAAAAGAAGTGCGCTCTTAGACGTGGTCATCATTTCACAGATGAAAAACAAGATGTGTGCTCTTAGACGTGGTCATCATTTCACAGATGAAAAAGATGTGTGCTCTTAGACGTGGTCATCATTTCACAGATGAAAAAGATGAAGCGTGCTCTTAGACGTGATCAATTCACAGATGAAAAAGAAGAAGCATTCTCTTAGACGTGGTTATAATTTCACCGATGAAAAAGAAGTGCGCTCTTAGACGTGGTCATCATTTCACAGATGAAAAAGAAGAGGCGTGCTCTTAGACGTGGTCATCATTTCACAGATGAAAATGAAGCGTGCTCTTAGACGTGGGCATCATTTCACACATGAAAAAGAAGAGGCGTGCTCTTAGACGTGGTCATCATTTCACAGATGAAAAAGAAGATGTGTGCTCTTAGGCGTGGTCATCATTTCACAGATGAAAAAGAGGATGTGTGCTCTTAGACGTGGTCGTTTCACAGATGAAAAAGAAGATGTGTGCTCTTAGGCGTGGTCATCATTTCACAGATGAAAAGAAGTGCGCTCTTAGACGTGGTCATCATTTCACAGATGAAAAACAAGATGTGTGCTCTTAGACGTGGTCATCATTTCACAGATGAAAAAGATGTGTGCTCTTAGACGTGGTCATCATTTCACAGATGAAAAAGATGAAGCGTGCTCTTAGACGTGATCAATTCACAGATGAAAAAGAAGAAGCATTCTCTTAGACGTGGTTATAATTTCACCGATGAAAAAGAAGTGCTCTCTGAGACGTGGTCATCATTTCACAGATGAAAAAGAAGAGGCGTGCTCTTAGACGTGGTCATCATTTCACAGATGAAAATGAAGCGTGCTCTTAGACGTGGGCATCATTTCACAGATGAAAAAGAAGAGGCGTGCTCTTAGACGTGGTCATCATTTCACAGATGAAAAAGAAGATGTGTGCTCTTAGGCGTGGTCATCATTTCACAGATGAAAAAGAGGATGTGTGCTCTTAGACGTGGTCGTTTCACAGATGAAAAAGAAGATGTGTGCTCTTAGGCGTGGTCATCATTTCACAGATGAAAAGAAGTGCGCTCTTAGACGTGGTCATCATTTCACAGATGAAAAACAAGATGTGTGCTCTTAGACGTGGTCATCATTTCACAGATGAAAAAGATGTGTGCTCTTAGACGTGGTCATCATTTCACAGATGAAAAAGATGAAGCGTGCTCTTAGACGTGATCAATTCACAGATGAAAAAGAAGAAGCATTCTCTTAGACGTGGTTATAATTTCACCGATGAAAAAGAAGTGCGCTCTTAGACGTGGTCATCATTTCACAGATGAAAAAGAAGAGGCGTGCTCTTAGACGTGGTCATCATTTCACAGATGAAAATGAAGCGTGCTCTTAGACGTGGTCATCATTTCACAGATGAAAAAGAAGAGGCGTGCTCTTAGACGTGGTCATCATTTCACAGATGAAAAAGAAGATGTGTGCTCTTAGGCGTGGTCATCATTTCACAGATGAAAAAGAGGATGTGTGCTCTTAGACGTGGTCGTTTCACAGATGAAAAAGAAGATGTGTGCTCTTAGGCGTGGTCATCATTTCACAGATGAAAAGAAGTGCCCTCTTAGACGTGGTCATCATTTCACAGATGAAAAAGATGTGTGCTCTTAGACGTGGTCATCATTTCACAGATGAAAAAGATGAAGCGTGCTCTTAGACGTGATCAATTCACAGATGAAAAAGAAGAAGCATTCTCTTAGACGTGGTTATAATTTCACCGATGAAAAAGAAGTGCGCTCTTAGACGTGGTCATCATTTCACAGATTAAAAAGAAGAGGCGTGCTCTTAGACGTGGTCATCATTTCACAGATGAAAATGAAGCGTGCTCTTAGACGTGGTCATCATTTCACAGATGAAAAAGAAGTGCGCTCTTAGACGTGGTCATCATTTCACAGATGAAAAAGAAGTGCGCTCTTAGACGTGGTTATAATTTCAGCGATAAAAAAGAAGTGCGCTCTTAGACGTGGTCATCATTTCACAGATGAAAAAGAAGTGCGCTCTTAGACGTGGTCATCATTTCACAGATGAAAAAGAAGAGGCGTGCTCTTAGACGTGGTCATCATTTCACAGACGAAAAAGATGTGTGCTCTTAGACGTGGTTATAATTTCACCGATGAAAAAGAAGTGCGCTCTTAGACGTGGTCATCATTTCACAGATGAAAAAGAAGTGCGCTCTTAGACGTGGTCATCATTTCACAGATGAAAAAGAAGAGGCGTGCTCTTAGACGTGGTCATCATTTCACAGATGAAAAAGAAGTGCGCTCTTAGACGTGGTCATCATTTCACAGATGAAAAAGAAGAGGCGTGCTCTTAGACGTGGTCATCATTTCACCGATGAAAAAGAAGTGCGCTCTTAGACGTGATTATAATTTCACCGATGAAAAAGAAGTGCGCTCTTAGACGTGGTCATCATTTCACAGATGAAAAAGAAGTGCGCTCTTAGACGTGGTCATCATTTCACAGATGAAAAAGAAGAGGCGTGCTCTTAGACGTGGTCATCATTTCACAGATGAAAATGAAGCGTGCTCCTAGACGTGGTCATCATTTCACAGATGAAAAAGAAGAAGCATGCTCTTAGACGTGGTTATAATTTCACCGATGAAAAAGAAGTGCGCTTTTAGACGTGGTCATCATTTCACAGATGAAAAAGAAGTGCGCTCTTAGACGTGGTTATAATTTCACCGATAAAAAAGAAGTGCGCTCTTAGACGTGGTCATCATTTCACAGATGAAAAAGAAGTGCGCTCTTAGACGTGGTCATCATTTCACAGATGAAAAAGAAGAGGCGTGCTCTTAGACGTGGTCATCATTTCACAGATGAAAAAGAAGAAGCATGCTCTTAGACGTGGTTATAATTTCACCGATGAAAAAGAAGCGTGATCTTAAGCGTGGTCATCATTTCACCTATTAAATAGAGGAAGCGGATTCTTAGAAATGGTCATCGTTCCCCCAATTAAAAAGAAAAAATTATATTTAAATGTAGCCATCATTTCATTGTTTGAAAAGTTGGGTTAGGTTGTTTTACCTCTGAGCGGCACTTTTTTGCACACCATGGGCTAAATGGCCAGGTCACGTGGACCCCGAAGGCTCAGAGAAGGTTGGAGGAGGGGATCCACTGGAACAACTGTTGGGACACAGATGGTAGCCTCCCGTCAAGGCCATCCAGCGTGTTCTTTAACGTGCACAGGGTATGGCTGTCCCGCACACGGGGTCACGGCTTAACGTCCCATCCGACGGACGGCGGCCTTTCCAAGCCCATCGGTGTCCCCTACTGACCGTGGGCAGGGCGGGGAATTTTGCGGAGATAAATCTCAACGCTGACCCAGCTGGGACTCGAACCTGAGAACTACAGATTACGAGCCTGGCGCGCTACCAACTGAGCCACCCCCGCCCCTTGCTTGAAAAGAATAAATGGTCTTTTAAACATGATCATCATTTCACCGATTAAAATCACTGGATAATAAATTTACTCACTGTGACAGGTGGGAGCCTTTGGAGACCAAGTCCCATTGGGCAGACAAAGTGCCTCCCTGTCTCCCCACAGTTCGTAGCCGGTGTTGCAATAATACTGATAAATTGTCTGATGACCTGAAGATCTCTTGTTACCAAAACCATTGTCTGGCATGTCTGGAATCAAGCAAGATGATTCTGAAAAAGAGACAGATAGCGTAAATATGCAAATATGAAAAACAACAACATATAGTACATAGTACAGTCGCTCAAAAAAAAAAAAATCCGAACACTATGGTTGATTACAGAATTCAGAAAAAATATCTGGCAACGATGTTATTTTTAGAAATTAGTGATCTGGCAACCTTCGTGTCACGTGATTACAGAATTCAGGAAAAATATCTGGAGCGTGTACAGCAACTGTACACGCTCCAGTTACCGTTCACAGCAAACTGGAGCGTGTGCAGTTACTGCACACGCTCCAGTTTGCTGTGAACGGTAACTGCACACACTCAATATTTCCGTGAGTGAGCCCACACGATCCTGGTTTTTGTGAGCTCACACGATCCAATGTGCTGTGAACATTAACAGCAACCGCTCCAGTTTGCTGTGAACGGTAACTGCACATGCTCAATATTTCCGTGAGTGAGCCCACACGATCCAGGTCTTTGTGAGCTCACACGATCCAATGTGCTGTGAACATTAACCGCAACCGCTCCAGTTTGCTGTAAACGGTAACTGCACACGCTCAATATTTCCGTGAGTGAGCCCACACGATCTAGTATCAAAATAATATGACCACCTACAGTCGCTCAAAAAAGTATCCGAACACTATTGTTGATTACAGAATTCAGAAAAAATATCTGGCAACGATTTTTTTAGAAATTAGTGATCTGGCAACCTTTGTGATATCTTTTTGTTTTTGGATATATAGGAACTATAGGATATCCATTAGCCATCTCTGATATCTTTTGGATATATTCAGGATATTGTGGATTGTGTGGGAGGACCCCGAGGTCTGAGAAACATTATTCTAACGTGCATAGGTAGGGTACGGTTCTCCCGCACACGGGGTCATGTCTTAACATCCCATCTGACGGACGTCGTTATTTCCAAGCACTCGGTTTCACCTACTGACAGAGGACAGGGCACATCGGTTTTGCCGAGGAAAATCTCAACGCTGGCCCAAGTGGGACTCGAACTTGGGAACTGCAGATTAGATTATGAACTTGGCGCGCTAACAATTGAGTTGTTGTTTTACCTCTGAACGGCACTTTTTTGCACACCATGGGCTAAATGGCCAGGTCACATGGACCCCTAAGGCTCAGAGAAGGTTGGGGGAGGGAGCCCACTGGAACAGCTGTTAGGAAACAGATGGTAGCCTCCCGTCAAGACCATCCAGCGTGTTCTTTAACGTGCACAGGGTATAGCTCTCCCGCACACGGGGCCACGGCTTAACGTCCCATCCGACGGACGGCGGCCTTTCCAAGTCCATCGGTGTCCCCTACTGACCGTGGGTAGGGCGGGGAATTTTGCGGAGATAAATCTCAACGCTGACCCAGCTGGGACTCGAACCAGATTACGAGCCTGCCGCGCTACCGACTGAGCCACCCCCGCCCCACGCTAACAATTGAGAAATCCGGATAATCGAGGTTATGATAAAAGAAATTTCGGATAACTTAATCCGAATAATCGAGTGTCGGATAATAGAGGTTATGATAACAGAATTGCCCTAGGTATGTAGTGTAGATTACGTAATCGGTACATATGTTCGTAAAAAATTTAAATTCTCCTTATTAATTAACCTTGTACATAATCTTTTTATAGCCTATTAAAGAACCTATTACGACAAAAAACATTTAACAAATTAAACTTTGGGAAATTATGGATATAAAGCGAAAAGTTGCATAAAAAATCAAAGACAATCTTTAAATATCGAAAATTACATACAATTAAATTTTAAATTTTGGCAACGTATATAAAGAAGCTGGTGGTGCGCTGCATCCATGAAACTTCATCCGCATTGTCGGCACCGCCGTGTGTCACTGTGCTTTCAAATAAATGGACGGTGATCGATTTCCAGGCAGTTCGAATAATCGATTATCTGGATAATCGAGGTCGTCAGGGTAACCGAATTCCCGATAATCGAGGTCCGGATAACCAAAATCCGGATAATCTAGGTCGTGATAAAAGAAATTCCGGATAAACAAAATCCGAATAATCGAGTTTCGGATAATAGAGGTTATGATATCAGAAATTCCGGATAATCGAGATCCGGATAACCAAAATGCGAATAATCGAGGTTTGGATAATAGAGGTTATGAAAACAGAAATTCCAGATAATCGAGATCCGGATAACCAATTTCCGAATAATCGAGTTTCGGAAAATAGAAGTTATGATAACAGAAATTCCGCATAATCGGGATCCGGATAACCAAAATCCGAATAATCAAGGTTCGGATAAGAGAATACCAGATAACCGAGTTTTCACTGGATTCTTAAAATGCAAATCGCAATATCTTAGTATCTGTATAACCAAAAAATAATTTGCAATGAAAGCAATGTCTACAGAATTACAGACAACAGAGTTAAACACAGAAATTTTTCATTTTTGAAAACGAATTAGAAATATTCGAATTTTTAAAAAGATTATTAGATTTTAAAAACATGTTTTGAATTTTTTTTCGGTTAGGTTGTTTTACCATCGAGCGGCACTTTTTTTTTTTGAAAATGTTAGAGACTGGTAAGACACTAAAGAGCTGTTAGTAGACAGATGTAAGCTTCCCGTCAAGTCCATCCAGCGTGTTCTTTAACATGCACCGGCTGTGGCTCTCCATACACGGGGTCACAACTTAACGTCTCATCTGATGGACGGCGGCATTTTGAAGACCAACGGTGTACCCTTTCTGACCGAGGACGGGGTTAGTAGAAATAAATCTCAACACTGGTACCTGATTGGTACAGATGGGATTCGAACCTTGGAACTGCAGAATACGGCCTAAACCCAGCCCCAACTTATTTGTCAAGAATACAAACCAAAACAGGAATGGCTTTTGACTCAGTTCTGCTTCAATCTAGTCACATACCTCCTCCACCACCCCTCTGAAGTTTTTTTAGTAATGTAGGTCACTTCGTAACCTATTCTGTACGTTTTTATTTTTCAAAGACGTTTGTTACATGCATAAACTATATGGATATTAATTACAAACTGATTAACACTTCAGTCCATATTAAACACACAAATTACCCGTAGAGAAAGAATTTAATAAAAACTTAGGAGGAAAAAAAATTTTTTTGCCGACGGTCCAACATATAAAAACTTTTTTTTTTAATATAAGTTCAACTGCACCAGGAGCTGACAGGTTTTCACCTTCAATTTGCACATTTTGATTTTCGCTCCACTAAAAATTAGTTTTGTGAGCAATGCCTCCTGCTCCCCTTTAGCACACATATTCAACCCGAAAAATTTTGCCCAGCGTTTGCTCCGGTCTTTGCTGACGTCAAAGGCCTGCTCTCATAGCCCGTGGTTTCGTTTCCACGCAGACTATCGAGATTTTGGTACTTTTATGATTCCCGAGATACTTGACAGAACAGTCGAAAATTTTGCACTCGTGTTCCCTCTGTGTGACCCCGTGTTGGGTTAAAAAATAAGGTCCCTACTTGCAACGGGTCGCCTTAGAATAATAATTCCTTTGTGAATATGGCGGATCTGGCAACGGCAGCGATTTAAATGTTATTACGAATCTTATGTTTGTAGTTAGGAAGCAAAAAATGGCAACAATAAATTTGACAGCGATTACTGTTTCCAGTAGGAATAGGACGATAAGTCTCAAGGTAAGTAATTTTTGCTGGTTGCAAGTCCCCATTTTGAAATTTCGACTTGAAATTTGGCAGTGCAATCCGAACCACAATCAAAAACATTTTGTGAAAATTTAAAGTGTCTATTATAATTTCTGGATTAACTCATCCAGCTGAAAAAGCTGCTGCCACAGACAAGCAGCTTTTTTCACTGTTACAGATATTCGGTGAAAAAGTTTTTATGTTGTACACTGAACCTTGAGAAGCATTTTGACGTCACAACACGAGAATTAACGCAACGAAAGTGAGGCCGGAAGCGGTGATTTGTCCGGAAATATCGGATGAAGGTGTGAAAAGTGTGGCGACTCACCTGTTCTGAGGAATACGGTGACGTTGCATAATTGGAAGTAATGAGGAGTTGAACTAAAATCTTCCACGTGCACATACTCCGCTTTTGTGCTAGGTGGACAGTAGAATATTTTGCTCGTGTCACTTCCTGTAAAGAAAATAAAATTACATTAAACTCTCAATTAGAACACAATTACCAACTACCTTGAGTTTGGATAAGAAAAAACATTTTGTAGTTTTATTTTTAAATCTTTTTAGCGACGAGCATATAATACGAGGATAAAATTATACAAAGACGCCTGTTTTGGATTTCAAAGCAGAAAAATTAGAAATATTTTATAAGGCGACTGATTTCAGAGGGATGATTCTGGACCCCTCCCCCTCAGGTACTCCTTGCCAAGGGGTTGGGTTGTTTTACCTCTGAGCGGCACTTTTCTGCACACCATAGGTTAAATGGCCAGGTCACATAGACCCCGAAGTCTCAGAGAAGGTTGGGGGAGGGGACCCACTGGAACTGTTGTTGGGAGACAGATGGTAGCCTGCCGTCAAGGTCATCCAGCATGTTTAACGCTCACAGGGTATGGCTCTCCCGCACACCACACTGACCATATAAAAGGTGTGCCATAAAGGGTATGAAATACGCATAATTCCTGTATTCGCTGCTAGACTTATTAATGAACAGTTTGATTTAATTATTTCTACCTTAACCCTTTCAGGACCATAAGGTTTCTAAGAGTAAATATTAGTATGTAACTGTTTATTTTAGTTTGTTTAGACGTAAAATAAATAAAAATCATAAGAAAAATGCATAACAATGTGTAGTGTTTTTGGAATTTTATGGGAAATATTTTTCCCAATGGACTATAAAGGTAACACAAATTATAGTTAGGCTTATTATGCAATGTCTTTAATTTATTGGTTTATTATAACAAAATGTTAACTAAAATAATACAAAAATATGAAATAAAATTACTTTACAAAATGATGTGCTAATTATGATATTCTGCGAAGCAATTTCTTTTGGTAGTGAGGCAAAGATGGACATTGCACATAGTACATATATATCCCCCCATATATCATGACAGTTCTGTTTTTGTTTTCTAAACGTTCCCGTTTACGTAATTGCGTTCGGCATACGTTCTATTTTGACATTCTGTATAAAAAATGCAGATAAGGTTATAATTAAATACGACAATCACCAATTTTAAAATGGGAAAAATGTTTCCCTTAGTCGTGAAAGGGTTAACACAATGTGGATTCCCTCCCGTCATCTCCGTTAAGAAATTTTACCTCCCCCTGAAGCAACACAAGAACATTTCGCGTACATGAGTTAAAAAAATGTGAATTAAAATTAATCTGCTTACCAACATTTCCGATGTACTTGCCACAGCTGACGAGTTTATTTGTTTCTTCTTTAACGAAAACTTCGACGTTGACTGCGTCACCTACATTTAAAAAAAAAGATCTGGTATTAACAAAAAAAAAATTTTAACCATAAATACAAAAACTTTGCATAATATTTGCTGTTGTTCGAATTAATAATTTGCTGTCTGGTTACATAGCTTGACGGATAAATAAAGAACTTAAAGGGTTGGGTTGTTTTACTTCTGACCGGCACTTTTTTTGCACACCATGGGCTAAATTGCAAGGTCACATGGATCCCAAAGGCTCAGAGAAGGTTGGGGGAGGGGACCCACTGGAACAGCTGTTGGGAGACAGATGGTAGCCTCCCGTCAAGGCCATCCAGCGTGTTCTTTAACATGCACAGGGTATGGCTCTCTCCCGCACACGGAGCAACGGCTTAACGTTCCATCCTACGGACGGCGGCCTTTACAAGCCCATCGGTGTCCCCTACTGACCGTAGGCAGGGCGGGGAGTTTTGCGGAGATAAATCTCAACGTTGACCTAGCTGGGACTCGAACCTGGGAACTAGCAGATTACGAGCCTGGCGCGCTACAGAGCCTGTTGGAATCAAAAGTTTTTGACATTTGCTGAAGATAAAATCCTGATTGTTAAATACAGCAAATACAGGGAGAGGCATCATAAAATCATGACATAGTGAATTCGTTACCTTTCCCATCAATTTTCTACAGCAGTGGTTCTCAACCTTTTATGCTTCGCGTACCCCCTGGAAATGTTTACGTAACTGGCGTACCCCTTGTATAGATAGATAACACTATAGTTATAGTATAACAATGGGAATAAAATAAAACATATATATCAGTGGTTCTCGTCCTTTTATGCTTCACGTACCCCCTGGAAATGTGTATGTAACTGGCGTACCCCTTGTATAGATGGGGCGGGGGTGGCTCAGTCGGTAGCGCGCTAGGCTCGTAATCTGTAGTTCCCAGGTTCGAGTCCCAGCTGGGTCAGCGTTGAGATTTATCTCCGCAAAATTCCCCGCCCTACCCACGGTCAGTAGGGGACACCGATGGGCTTGGAAAGGCCGCCGTCCGTCGGATGGGACGTTAAGCCGTGGCCCCGTGTGCGGGAGAGCCATACCCTGTGCACGTTAAAGAACACGCTGGATGGCCTTGACGGGAGGCTACCATCTGTCTCCCAACAGCTGTTCCAGTGGGTCCCCTCCCCCAACCTTCTCTGAGCCTTCGGGGTCCATGTGACCTGGCCATTTAGCCCATGGTGTGCAAAAAAGTGCCGCTCAGAGGTAAAACAACCCAAGCTTCACGTACCCCTGGAAATGTGTATGTAACTGGCGTACCCCTTGTATAGATAGATAAAACTATAGTTATAACAATGGGAATAAAATAAAACATATATATCAGTGGTTCTCAACCTTTTATGCTTCACGTACCCCCTGGAAATGTGTATGTAACTGGCGTACCCCTTGTATAGATAAAACTATAGTTATAGTATAACAATGGGAATAAAATAAAACATATATATCAGTGGTACTCAACCTTTTATGCTTCACGTACCCCCTGGAAACGTGTATGTAACTGGCGTACCCCTTGTATAGAAAAAAAGTATAGTTATAGTATAACAATGGGAATAAAATAAAACATATATATATATGCATTAAATTTGGTTTTCATAAATCAGATATATCGATAAACACAAAAAAACGACATAAACAATTTAACAAATCTTATAAACATTTTCCTGGGTAATGGACTTTTGAGCTCTCACGGCGTACCCCATGTTGAGAAGCCCTAATCTACAGTGAAGCGAATCAGTGACGAAATGCACTCACCAACGGGGAAAACCAACTTCACGGCAGATACGACTGCTGGTCCGGACAGGATGCCAGTCCAAGAAGCTTCCGCCTCCCAGTCCGTGGACGAGCAAGTGGCCGGGTCATCGTCGATTGCCCTGGCGGCTGTTCGATCGTTCAACGTGGATGATTGAAGAGAACTCTTCAGTACAGCGGGCTTATCTGGAGAAGGAAGATAAGGTGCGCAGTGCTTATCATCAAGGTTAGGATTACGAGATGAAGACAAAAGCATCTTTTATAATAATAACATAGAAAACACGTTATTGAAACATATAACTTATTACTGCACGATGTGTCTGTTGCGGGAGTAGATTCATCGAATATTACGCCAAACTCATAATCTGCAGTTTCCAGGTTCGAGTCTTATCTATGCCATTGGATTGTTTTTACCCCTGAGCTGCACTCTTTGGAACACAATGGATTAAATAGCCAGGTTGGGTTGTTTTACCTCTAAGCGGCACTTTTTTTGCACACAATGTGCTAAATGGCCAGGTCACAAGGACCCCGAAGGCTCAGAGGAGGTTGGGGGAGGGGACTCACTAGAACAGATTTTGGGAGACGGATGGTAGCCTCCCGTCAAGGGCATCCAGCGCATTCTTTAATGTGCACAGGGTATGGCTCTCCCGCACTCGGGGCTACGGTTTAACGTCCCATCCGACGGACGGCGGCCTTTCCAAGACCATCGGTGTCCCCTACTGATCGAGAGAAGTGCGGGGAATTTTGCAGAGATATATCTCAACGCTGGCCCAGCTGGGACTCGAACCTGGTAACTGCAGATTACGAGCTTGGCACGCTAAAAACTGAGCCATCTCCACCCAAAATGGTCAGGTAACAAGGATCCTAATGGCTCAGTGAAGGTTTGGGAAGGGGATCCACTGGACAGCTGTGAGGGGGAAGATGGAAGGTTCCAGTCAAGGCTATCCAGCGTGTTCTTAAACGTGCGGAGGATATGGCTCTCCCATGCATAAAGGACACAACGTTCCATCCAATGGGCGACAGCCTTTATAATTCCATAGGTGTCCACTTTTTGACCGAAAGCAGTGTCGGACTTAGCGGAGATAAATCTCGGAGCTATCCCAGGTGGGACTCGAACCTGGGAATTCCGTCCAACTATGCCAACGTTGAGATTAATCTCCGCTAAACGCCTACCCACCCTCGGACAGAAAGAGGACACCAACAGACTCGCAAAAGCCTGTCGTTCATCGTAGAAGTCGTTAAGCCGCGACCCCGTGTGCGAGAGAGAGCCATACCCTGTGCACGTTAAAGAACACGCTGGATGGCTTTGACGGGAAGCTATCATCTGTCTCCTAATAGCTGTTCCAGTGGGTTTACTTCCCTCAAACGTCTTTGAGGCCTCGATGTCCTTGTGACGTTATTTGGGAGGAGACCTCGGGGTCCTTGTGACATCATTTAGGAGGAGGCCTCGGGGTCCTTGTGACGTCATTTAGGAGGATTCCTCGGGGTCCTTGTGACGTCATTTAGGAGGATTCCTCGGGGTCCTTGTGACGTCATTTAGGAGGAGGATATGGTATACGAAAATTGGAAATCCCATTGTATACGAAAAAAATGGCCTCGTAGAAGTAAAACAATATGATCCCAATGTGATTGTGTTTAGATTTTTTCCGCTAACCTCCCCCCCTGTTCTCGGTGACAAAGGGATTACTGATGAGCTTAGAAAAACCGCCGTCCATCAGATGGGGATGTTAAGACTCGTTCCCGTGTGCAGGAGAGACAACCATACGCTTCTCTCGCAAAGATCCTATATCCGAATCTGAAGTAAACAAACCAAGACTTAAAGCTTTAATCTTAAACTTTTGGTCTGAAGTATACTCTAAGAAAATTTAGATCTTAAGATACAGTCGCTCAAAAAAATATCCGAACACTATGGCTGATTACAGAATTCAGAAAAAAATATCGCAACGTTTTTTTTTAGAAATCTGGCAACATTCGTGTTATGGTGATTACAGAATTTAGGAAAAATATCTGGCAACGATTTTTTTAAAAGAAATTTGTGATCTGACAACCTTCGTGTCACGTGACACGAAGGTTGCCAGATCATTAATTTCTAATAAAAAAAAGTTGCCAGATATTTTTTCTGAATTCTGTAATCAACCATAGTGTTCGGATATTTTTTTGAGCGACTGTACCTGTTGAAAGATTTCCGGAATTTCCAGAACAGTTGCAGCGGCGACAGCGATTCTTGCGACGAGGTCGTCTGAATCAATGGGAGTCTGGTACACGAGGTTCTTCATGTGTCCCCCAGAGGAAGAAATCGATACACGTTAAATCGGGCGATCTTGGTGGCCAGGCGACGGGTCCACCCCGGCCTATCCATTGGCCCCTAAAAGGGGCGTTCAGATAATCCCGCACATCATTGCTGAAGTGTTCTGTCGCCCCGTCATATTGAAACCACATTCGTCTGCAAATAGCCACGGGAACATGTTCCAGCAATCCCGGCAAACGTTTCTTCAAGAAACGCCCGACAAATCTGCCCGTTGAGTCAGGGAGGCAGTAGGTATAAATAAAATAAATACCCCCTCAAGCAGCTGCTTGCCACAGAGGTCTGAGAGGAGCCTGTCAGTTTATATGCCACAGTAGGAGATCTGAGAGGATGGCAGGACCTCAGCAGAAAAACGACACACACACAGTTCGAGCCTAATCCGGGGCTCGAACCCAGGTCCCTTAGATCAGTAGCGAAGCGTGCTAACCACTCGGCCACGGGTGGCCCAATGAAAATATCATGGACGATACCCGCCCAAACATTGACGGCGAACCGTTGTTGATGACCACGCGTCATTGTGTCATGTGAATTTTCTTGCGCCCAAACGAGAATTGTGCACATTAAACACACCCTCACGTGTGAAAGAGACCTCATTTGAGAAGAGCACATGAGCCTGAAAATCAGGCTATACCACGGTCTGCTGCAGAAACCAGGTCACGAAGAAGGTAATCCTGAGGTTGCAATGTCTGGACTCTGACAATGAAACGGATGTAACTGCTGCTCGTGCAACACTCTCCATTCGAGGGTGTAGTTCACACCGAGGTTACGTGCAACAACGCACATGCTTATCCCTGGATTGTCCTCAATCCGCACGAGGACCTGTTCTTCCGTATTCAGGAGTGTGCACGGTTCTTCCCCGACCAGTGTCATGCATGTTTGCATGGAATGTTCCAGTTTCTTGCAGTTGTCGGTGCAAACGCGCAAATATTTGGCGGTTTGGCACACGTCTGTTTTGGGAAGCGCTGTTGGTACAACCTCACAGCATCTCATCCGTTTCCATTGGCAGCCCCCATATGTCAGCCATCTCAACAGTCGCGAAACACTCCATGTTAGACGTAATGTGTCTGATTTACAAATGCCGATGGCAAACACAAGTCCGTTCTCCATTCCCACTCCACCCCTCTACCCAATTGCAACGCCGCCAAAGAGCGCCCTCTAGCACCGAAGGTTTACGTCAGCGGACATACATTCAAAGACGAAAAAGGTTTGTCTTTGTGTTCCCTATCTCCCATTGAAATTTGTACAGAGAGTTTTGGGGGCGGGGGTGGCTCAGTCGGTAGCGCGCCAGGCTCGTAATCTGTAGTTCCCAGGTTCGAGTCCCAGCTGGGTCAGCGTTGAGATTTAAAAAAAAAAATAAATACCCCCTCAATCAGGCTTGGAAAGGCCGCCGTCCGTCGGATGGGACGTTAAGCCGTGGCTCCGTGTGCGGGAGAGCCATACCCTGTGTACGTTAAAGAACACGCTGGATGGCCTTGACGGGAGGCTACCATCTGTCTCCCAACAGTTGTTCCAGTGGGTCCCCTCCCCCAACCTTCTCTGAGCCTTCGGGGTCCATGTGACCTGGCCATTTAGCCCATGGTGTGCAAAAAAGTGCCGCTCAGAGGTAAAACAACCCAACCCAGAGAGTTTTGAAACACCCTGTATATACAGTTGTATCAGAATAATATGACTACCTACCATAGTATATGTATGGTAGGTGGTCATATTATTCTGATACGACTGTGTACATACCACAGAAGTAAGAATTTGATGTCTTAATTCACATAGCACAGAAAAATAAAACTTTGCATCTTAAAGCACGTACCACAGACAGGGATGTCTCCAGTCCAAGTCCCATCATAGAGGCACATTCGGCGATCCGGTCCAGAAATCAGTTCGTGGTGTTCACAAATATATCTGACTTCTGCCAACGCGGAGTAACTCCTTTGAACTGGGATGAAGGCTCCAAGCACGGCTCGACCTGGGGGTCCACATCGTAGCTCTGGAATTAAACACGGTACTGATTTTTGAAAAGAATGGAGCTAATTTTTTTTTGCAATTTTTGTCGTTGGAAATGCAGATTTAAATAGATTTGATTATGATCTTTAATTTATCTTCAGTCACATTTTTCCATTAAATGCATATTTTAGAAGTTATAGAGCTTCCAAGGTAGGTCCTCACTAGCATAACATGGAAGATTATTACTTAATATTCCAGCTTCTGCCGGGGCGGGGGTGCTCGGTCGGTAGCGCGCCAGGCTCGTAATCTGTACTTCCCAGGTTCGAGTCCCAGCTGGGTCAGCGTTGAGATTTATCTCCGCAAAAATTCCCCGCCCTGCCCACGGTCAGTAGGAGACACCGATGGGCTTGGAAAGGCGCCGTCCGTCGGGTGGAACGTTAAGCCGTTGCGCCGTGTGCGGGAGAGCCATACCCTGTGCACGTTAAAGAACACGCTGGATGGCCTTGACGGGAGGCTACCATCTGTCTCCCAACAGCTGTTCCAGTGGTTCCCCTCCCCCAACCTTCTCTGAGCCTTCGGGGTCCATGTGACCTGGCCATTTAGCCCATGGTGTGCAAAAAAGTGCCGCTCAGAGGTAAAACAACCCAACCCAGCTTCCGCCACTATTTAAATACTAAATGAATATTGTTTAAAATCGAGATAAGTTTTCACGAAATATTTACAATTCGCACTTTCGGAATCTCCCAACAGCTTTAATAGCGACCTCTAACGGTGATTTAATTTTAAACGAATGTTGCAAACGATCAATTTATGGCAGAAACTTGAAATTTTCGTCGTTAAGTGTGATGGTTAGAAGGTGTAACATTAGCAGCAATAATTTGCCGATTTACCTTAGAGTTGGGCCATTATTTGTGACTAGCAGAATGGGGCGTCATCGCTCGAGCCTCGATATAACGATTCAGAATAGCAGACGTAATCGTAAATGTTGGACGATTACGTTAACGTGCGGAAAATTATGTCATTTCTCAAATTAGCTAGGTAATCTGCAAATTACCTGGATAATCTGCACGTTACCTACTAGGCACTCGTTAAAGTGAAAATAAGATCTTTGCTGGAACAACAGGAACGTTTCTGTACGCTTAAATTAACATAACGTTATTTATCTAGTGTTCGAGAGTAGAGTTGAAGCCAGGGTCATCCCTCTGTCAACATGAATCAGTCGTCCGAATTATTAAAAACGCCTCCTAAATGAGCAGGCCAAGTGAGAACGAATCATTTTAGTGATTCATTATCAAGAATGAATCACTTTACCGATTCGTTCTCACTTGGCCTCCTCTCATCCGGGGCGTTTTTTATAATGCGGACGAGTGAATCACGTGACACGAAGATTCATATTCAAGCGATTCACCACTGAGAGAAACAAACTTTTGAACTTTAACGATACGGAAGCCGTTAATGTGCACATTACCTAGGTAAAATGCGGAAAACTCTTGATTCCGCACGTTAACGGAGCAAATCAGTTAATCTGCAGATTAGCTAGGTAATGTGCACATTAACGGCTTTCGAGCTCTAGCGGTAACATATATACACATTAAATTTTGTATCAATAATTTACATATATCGATAAACACAAAAAATGACATTTTTGCACAGCGGTGTTGCCAACTTAGCGACTTTTGAGCTCACGGCGTACCTCAAAAAATTTTACCGTGTACCCTCAAGCGGTACGCGTACCCCACGTTTAGAACCCCTGCTCTAGGGAGTGTCCTCAATTTTTTGGGGGATCTGCCTACCTAAAGAATGAAGAATTGTAAGTTATGATAAAATTGAAATGTGATGGCAGATAAATGTCTCAATCAAATATACCCAATTCTGGTCTTACACGGTAGATAGGTTCCCGAAAAAACCGTGCAAAAAAAAAAAGCTGTGTAAAAAAAAATACAGTGCATATGAAAAAATAGAAGATTGTTTCCAGACGTGAAAACCCAGTACAAATAATAAGTTGTTTTCAAACAAATCATATCAAAATCTTTAATTAAATCTTTATTTGAATTTTATTCATTTAAATACATTTTTTATTTTATAAACTTATAAAGATAATTATATGTACATATATAAAGTAAATTATTCTTCACAAAGAAAATAATATGTCACTAATTCATTTAGTAAATTTATATTACGCACACAAAACTTCAAAAAACAAAATTTTTTTTCGATTTCTTCTGTTAAACATTTAAACGTTTCTAACTTTAAACACGAAATGAGAGACCAAGATTAACGTGTGTATTGAAGATAAAAATTAAGGGGAATTCCCGGAACTCAATGTTGCCACTTTATTCCGAATGAAGTAGGTTTTGTACAATTTTTTCATAAAATCTATGTAATAACAGATGTCTGTGTGTCTGCCTGTGGCAGCCATAACTCATCGGGAAATCAACGTACACGCTCGAAACTTTCAGAGAATGTTTCAGGTTGTGGTCCGGATTGCAGTAACAAATTTCAGGTTGAAGGTCCAAAAGTGGGGCCGGCTAGGACTAAAAATATTTACCATGCTACTCCTACGGGAAACGATAACACTCTAAAATTTATTGTTGCCATTTATTGCTCCTTAACTGTGAAAGTAAAGAGTTAAAATAGCATTTAAAACTTCTACTGCCGTTGCCAGATTCCCCACATTTCCAAAGGCATTATTGAGGCGTTCCATTGTAGCTAAGGACCTGATATCCTAACCAAACATGGGGTCGGGCTGGGGAAATCTGCCTATGAAATTTGGTACCTTTCGGTGAAGTACGTCGGGAATTATAAAATGCCAAAATCTGACGAAAACAATATCTCGATCGTTTGTCACGGGCTCTGAGCGCGCGCTCCGAGTCAGCAATGACCTTTGCAACACCGGGAAATTCTTCGTGTTCAAACTGTGATAAAATGTCGGGCATCGAATATGCAGATTAAAAGTAATACACGTCACAATTTGTGTAGAAACGAAGCCATGGGTCAAGTGGGATTTTAAAACTGATTTTTAAACCAATCACCGGGCCACACGGGGACGCTGTGCAGGAAGTTTGACCGTGCGAACGAATATCACGGGAGCCATAGGGCGGTAAAATCTGTGGTAACGGAAATAAAATCTCGATAGCGTTATAAATGTAAATTCTAGGAATTGATTCTTGAATAGGAATTTTTTTTTTCAGAATTAAATTCAAATGGAGATTTTTTAAAAAGGCGCCGTTTGAACCGTGAGATCAAAATAAATCGTGTAAAAAGAGAATTGGAATTTTTTTTCTAAATCGTGTTAAATCAAAATCGTATAAAAAAATCTGTGTAAAGGGTTGGGTTGTTTTACTTCTGAGCGGCACTTTTTTGCACACCTTGGGCTAAATGGCCAGGTCACATGGACCCCGAAGGCTCAGAGAAGGTTTGGGGAGGGGACCCACTGGAACAGCTGTTGGGAGACAGATGGTAGCCTGCGTCAAGGCCATCCAGCGTGTTCTTTAACGTGCAGAGGGTATGGCTCTCCCGCACACGGGGCCACGGCTTAACGTCCCATCCGACGGACGGCGGCCTTTCCAAGCCCATCGGTGTCCCCTACTGACCGTGGGTAGGGCGGGGAATTTTGCGGAGATAAATCTCAACGCTGACCCAGCTGGGACTCGAACCTGGGAACTACAGATTACGAGCCTGGCGCGCTACCGACTGAGCCACCCCCGCCCCTCCGTGTAAAGACAGAATTGGGTGTACATCAATATCTCGTTTCTCAACGCTGACCCAGCTGGGACTCGAACCTGGGAACTACAGATTACGAGCCTGGCGCGCTACCGACTGAGCCACCACCGCCCCTCCGTGTAAAGACAGAATTGGGTGTACATCAATATCTCGTTTTTCAACAATATTCCTTCAGTATTTAATGAGTCATGGAAGTTTGAATATTTAGCAATAACAATGCCAGCCAAATAAATTGATTTCAGAAGTTAATTAAAACTTAGTAATAAGTATTGTATCAAAGTGTTTAATAAAATAAGTTTGTATTTTAGAACTTTATGTAAAGAATTCTTTCACTATTCATCAGTTTTGTATAGGTTTCTTAAGAATGGCATTTCTGTTGTTAAATATCCAAACTTCCATAACTCATTAAATACTGAACGAATATTGTTGAAAATCGAGATATTCATTTATTTGATTAAGGTTTTTGTCTGCAATAACACTTTTCGAAACAAAAAAACTTATTTTAGAAGTTATAGAGCTTTGACGTTGGCTTCCCATTGACTTAACACGAGGATTTTCCTTAATTTATGGAAACCACTGTGTATTTTATATACCTAGAGTTTATCAATTCACGATGAAAAAAGGACATTTCTATTAATTCAGAAGTGATGACTGAATTGCTTTTCTCGGCGAAATCGAGCGACACGAAAAAGCATCACTTCCCGGATTCCAAAGAATAATATTTTTTTTCTCTCTTTTCGATTTCCGGTAAGATACGCACGACGTCCGTCATCATCCGTCTGCTGACAGATAGAGAATTATGAAACGCTTCAATCAAGCGAAATACTGTCTCATGTAATTGGAATTTTTACACATTTTGCTTTCGTATATAGATTTGGGGGTGGGTTTGGCTCTCTTTGGTAGCGACTCAGACTCGTAATATGCAGTTCCTAGGTTCGAGTGTCAAGTATGCTAGCTTTGAGATTTATCTCCGCCATCATCCTCCTTCCTGTCTTTGGTCAGAAGGGAACACCAATGGGCTTGGAAAGGCCGCAGTCCGTCGGATGGGATTCTTGATAAGGAGACAGATTCTGTAAAATGACACAGATCTCCACAAGGAGACGGATTGATCACAAGGAGGCAGATTTTTCCCAATGCGACAGATTCTCCAGAATGAAACGGATTCTTCAGCAAACGGATTCTTCAGAACAGATTCTGCAGAAGGAGACGGATTCTTCAGAATGAGACAAATTATGCAGAAGGAGACGGATTCTTCAGAATGAGACAGATTCTGCAGAAGGAGACGGATTCTTCAGAATGAGAGATTCTCCAGAATGAGAGATTCTCCAGAATGAAACGGATTCTTCAGCAAACGGATTCTTCAGAATGAGACAGATTCTCCAGAAGGAGACGGATTCTTCAGAATGAGACAGATTCTGTGCAAGGAGATGTTTTCTTCAGAATGAGACAGATTCTCTGCAAGGAGACGTTTTTCTCAGAATGAGACAGATTCTCTGCAAGGAGACGTTTTCTTCAGAATGAGACGGATTCTCCAGAAGGAGACGGATTCTTCAGAAGGAGACAGATTCTCTGCAAGGAGACGTTTTCTTCAGAATGAGACGGATTCTCCAGAATGAGACAGAATCTGCAGAAGGAGACGGATTCTTCAGAATGAGACAGATCCTCTGCAAGGAGACGTTTTCTTCAGAATGAGACGGATTCTCCAGAAGGAGACGGATTCTTCAGAAGGAGACAGATTTTCTGCAAGGAGACGTTTTCTTCAGAATGAGACGGATTCTCCAGAAGGAGACGGATTCTTCAGAAGGAGACAGATTCTCTGCAAGGAGACGTTTTCTTCAGAATGAGACGGATTCTCCAGAATGAGACAGAATCTGCAGAAGGAGATGGATTCTTCAGAATGAGACAGATCCTCTGCAAGGAGACGTTTTCTTCAGAATGAGACGGATTCTCCAGAAGGAGACGGATTCTTCAGAAGGAGACAGATTCTCTGCAAGGAGACGTTTTCTTCAGAATGAGACAGATTCTCTGCAAGGAGATGGATTCTTCAGAATGAGACAGATTCTCTGCAAGGAGACGTTTTCTTCAGAATGAGACAGATTCTCTGCAAGGAGACGGATTCTTCAGAATGAGACAGATTCTCCAGAAGGAGACGGATTCTTCAGAATGAGACAGATCCTCTGCAAGGAGACGTTTTCTTCAGAATGAGACGGATTCTCCAGAAGGAGACGGATTCTTCAGAAGGAGACAGATTTTCTGCAAGGAGACGTTTTCTTCAGAATGAGACGGATTCTCCAGAAGGAGACGGATTCTTCAGAAGGAGACAGATTCTCTGCAAGGAGACGTTTTCTTCAGAATGAGACGGATTCTCCAGAATGAGACAGAATCTGCAGAAGGAGGCGGATTCTTCAGAATGAGACAGATTCTCTGCAAGGAGACGGATTCTTCAGAATGAGACAGATTCTCTGCAAGGAGACGGATTCTTCAGAATGAGACAGATTCTCCAGAAGGAGACGGATTCTTCAGAATGAGACAGATTCTCTGCAAGGAGACGTTTTCTTCAGAATGAGACAGATTCTCTGCAAGGAGACGTTTTTCTCAGAATGAGACAGATTCTCTGCAAGGAGACGTTTTCTTCAGAATGAGATGGATTCTCCAGAAGGAGACGGATTCTTCAGAAGGAGACAGATTCTCTGCAAGGAGACGTTTTCTTCAGAATGAGACGGATTCTCCAGAATGAGACAGAATCTGCAGAAGGAGACGGATTCTTCAGAATGAGACAGATCCTCTGCAAGGAGACGTTTTCTTCAGAATGAGACGGATTCTCCAGAAGGAGACGGATTCTTCAGAAGGAGACAGATTCTCTGCAAGGAGACGTTTTCTTCAGAATGAGACGGATTCTCCAGAAGGAGACGGATTCTTCAGAAGGAGACAGATTCTCTGCAAGGAGACGTTTTCTTCAGAATGAGACGGATTCTCCAGAATGAGACAGAATCTGCAGAAGGAGACGGATTCTTCAGAATGAGACAGATCCTCTGCAAGGAGACGTTTTCTTCAGAATGAGACGGATTCTCCAGAAGGAGACGGATTCTTCAGAAGGAGACAGATTCTCTGCAAGGAGACGTTTTCTTCAGAATGAGACAGATTCTCTGCAAGGAGATGGATTCTTCAGAATGAGACAGATTCTCTGCAAGGAGACGTTTTCTTCAGAATGAGACAGATTCTTCACTAGGAGACGGATTCCTCAGAATGACACAGATTCTCCTCAAGGACACAGATTCTACAGAATCAGACAGATTCTTTACAAGGAGACAGATTCTTCAGAATGACAGATTCTGCAGAAGGAAACGGATTCTTCAAAATGAGACAGATTCTCCATAAGGAGACGGATTCTTCAGAATGACAGATTCTGCAGAAGGAAACGGATTCTTCAAAATGAGTAAGATTCTTCAGAAACGGATTCTTCAGAATGAGATAGATTCTCCGCAAAGGGGACGGATTCTTCAAAATGTGACATATTCTCTGCAAGAAGAAGGATTCTTCAAAATGAGACAGATTCTCCACTAGGAGACGGATTCCCCAGAATGACAGATTTTTCTCAAGGACCCAGATTCTCCGGAATGAAACGGATTCTTCAGAATGAGACAAATTCTCTGCAAGGAGACGGATTCTTCAGAATGAGACAGATTATGTGCAAGGAGACAGATTCTTCAGAATGAGACAGTGACGTGTCACGTGACACGAAGGTTGCCAGATCACTAATTTCTAAGAAAAAAAATCGTTGCCAGATATTTTTTCTGAATTCTGTAATCAACCGTAGTGTTCGGATACTTTTTTGAGCGACTGTATTAGTCGGATCGCGCCAGGCTCGTCATCTGCAGTTCCCAAGTTCGAGTGCCGCCTGGGCCAGCGTTGAGATTTATCTCTTCAATCTCTCCTCCCTCCATTATCGGTCAGTAGTGGGACACCGATGGACTTTGAAAGGTCCGCCGTCCTTTTGATGAGACATTGTCATATGTAGAGAGTGGGGCGGGGGTGGCTCAGTCGGTAGCGCGCCAGGCTCGTAATCTGTAGTTCCCAGGTTCGAGTCCCAGCTGGGTCAGCGTTGAGATTTATCTCCGCAAAATTCCCCGCCCTGCCCACGGTCAGTAGGGGACACCGATGGGCTTGGAAAGGCCGCCGTCCGTTGGATGGGACGTTAAGCCGTGGCACCGTGTGCGGGAGAGCCATACCCTGTGCACGTTAAAGAACACGCTGGATGGCCTTGACGGGAGGCTACCATCTGTCTCCCAACAGCTGTTCCAGTGGGTCCCCTCCCCTAACCTTCTCTGAGGCTTCGGGGTCCATGTGACCTGGCCATTTAGCCCATGGTGTGCAAAAAAGTGCCGCTCAGAGGTAAAACAACCCAACCATATATAGAGAGCCATACTCTGTGCACGTTGAAGAACACGCTGGATGGCCTTGACAGGACCATCTGTTTCTTAACAGTTATCCAGTAGGTCTCCTCCCCGAACCTTCTCTGATCCTTCGGGGTCTTTGCGTCCTGGCTGTTTAGCCCATTCTGTGCAAAAAGGGGCCGCTCAGAAGTAAAATAACACAACCAATGGGGCAGAGGTTGCTCAATCGGTAGCGCGCCAGACTCATAATCTGCAGTTTCCAGGTTGGAGTCCCAGCTGGGTCAGCGTTGAGATTTACGTCCGCGAAACTCCCAGCCCTGTCTTCGGTCAGTGAGAGACACCGATGGGCTTGGAAAGACCGCCGTCCATCGGATGAGACGTTAATCTGTGACTCCGTGTGCGGGAGAGAGCCGTATCCTATGCACGTTAAAGAACACGCTGGACGACCTAGACGGGAGACTACCATCTGTTTCCCAACAGCTGTTCCAGTGGGTCCCATCCCCAATATTCTCTGAACCTTCGGGATCGTAGTGACCTGGCCATTTTCCCCGTTGTGTGCAAAAACACCGCCGCTCAGAGGTAACACAACACAACCCTTCTCACAATCTTCAACACAACCTAACCCAACACTACTCCAACCTTTGGGGTCCTTGTGACTTGGCCATTAAATCCAGGGGCGGGGATGGCTCAGTCGGTAGCGCGCCAGGTTCGTAATCTGTAGTTCCCAGGTTCGAGTTCCAGCTGGGTCAGCGTTGAGATTTATCTCCGCAAAATTCCCCGCCCTGCCCACGGTCAGTAGGGTACACCGATGGGCTTGGAAAGGCCACCGTCTTTCGGATTGGACGTTAAGCCGTGGCCCCGTGTGTGGGAGAGCGATACCCTGTGCACGTTAAAGAACACGCTGGATGGCCTTGACGGGAGGCTACCATCTTTCTCCCAACAGCTGATCCAGTGGGTCCCCTCCCCCAACCTTCTCTGAGCCTTCGGGGTCCTTGTGACCTGGCCATTGTGCAGGAGAGCCATACCCTGTGCACGTTAAAGAACACGCTGGATGGCCTTGACGGGAGGCTACCATCTTTCTCCCAACAGCTGTTCCAGTGGGTCCCTTCCCCCAACCTTCTCTGAGCCTTTGGGGTCCTTGTGACCTGGCCATTTAATCCATGGTGTGCAAAAAAGTGCCGCTCAGAGGTAAAACAACCCAACCCATTAAATCCATTGTGTGGAAAAAAATGCTGGCCAGAGGTGAAAGCACCCAATTTTTTCAATAGAGTGTCAAATAACGGCTTAGCTACACAACCTCAATAAATTGTTTGGTAGCCACGTCACGAAAACAAGCAACCCGAAGTCGCATCCATTTATTATGGCTCGTGGAACCAAATGAATCACACGTGCACCCAACAGACTGCAGGATGTTCGCTGCAAGACTTTGGGTCGCGCTTAGTAACCATAGCAACTGAGTCTATAGAAAAAAAAAAAGCAGCATTTCAATGGGGCCAGAGTGCATTACGTTTTATGACATTGTCTGAATTGTTGGCTGGATATCATCATAATCGTGCGCCGATGTTGCAAAGACCAACAATGAGAAAAATATGCGGATGTTCTTTGATGAAAGTGGTACGAAGGTTACAGCCTGCGGACGAATACAGGAAAAAGGAAAGATGAACTACTTTTCAACATAATGAAATTCAGATATCATCACGTGAATCAAAAATGCAAGAATAATAAAACACTGTCTCTGGCTGTACGGTCGTCGGCAGTGTGGGTCAGGTTGGGCTGTTTTACCTGTGAGCGTCACTTTTTTAGCATCCAATGGGCTAAATGGCCAGGTCACATGGACCCCGAAGGCTCAGAGACGGTTGGGGGAGGGGACCCACTGGAACAGCTGTTGGGAGACAGATGGTAGCCTTCCGTTCAAGGCCATCCAGCGTGTTCTTTAACGTGCACAGGGTATGGCTCTCCCAAACAAGGGGGGGGGGCTCAGTCGGTAGCGCGCCAGGCTCATAATCTGTAGTTCCCAGGTTCGAGTCCCAGCTGGGTCAGCGTTGAGATTTATCTCCGCAAAATTCACCGCCCTGTCCACGGTCAGTAGGGGACACCGATGGGCTTGGAAAGGCCGCCGTCCGTCGGATGGGACGTTAAGCCGTGTCCCGTGTGCGGAAGAGCCATATCCTGTGCTCGTTAAAGAACACGATGGATGGCCTTGACGGGAGGATACCATCTGTCTCCCAACAGCTGTTCCAGTGGGTCCCCTCCCCTAACCTTCTCTGAGCCTTCGGGGTCATGTGACCTGGCCATTTAGCCCATGGTTTGCAAAAAAGTGCCGCTCAGAGGTGAAACAACCCAACCCAAACAAAGGGCCACGGCTTAACGCCCCATCCGACGGACGGCGGCCTTTCCAAGCTCATCGGTGTCCCCTACTGACCGTGGACAGGGCGGGGAGTTTGCGGAGATAAATCTCATCTCTGGCCCAGCTGGGACTCGAACCTGGGAACTGCAGATTACGAATCTGGCGCGCTACCCCTGCCCCTCGTTCAGGGGTCATCTGCGAGGGGCGAAGCCACTAGGCGACCCCCGCCCCTCGCTCAGGAGTAAAAACAGACCATCCCCTCCCAGTTTTTCCTTTTTTTTCTGCGACTCGATTGCGTCACTTCCCCCCTTCCAATTTCTCCATTTTTTTTTTCTTACCGCGGATTCCTCTGTGAGGTAAAACATATTTACACCACTTCTCGTGCCATTTCTTTACAAAGACGGATCTAGGTGCTGGGGGAGGAGATCATCCTCCCCCTCCCCTTGAGAATGCTAATATGAGTAATGATGGAAATTTTTTAAATTTTGAAAAAAAATCTATTCCTGAATGCTAACGAGTCCAAGGAGACCTCGTTAATTTGAAAAAATAAATAAATTTAGTTTAAAATTAATTTTAATATTTTATTATATATTTAATGGCCGAGTGGTTAGCGCGCTTGGCTACTGATCTAAGGGACCCGGGTTCGAGTCCCGGGTAAGGCATGGATGTTCGTGTTGTTTTTCTGCTGAGGTCCTGCCATCCTCTCAGACCTTCTACTATGGCATATAAACTGACAGGCTCCTGTCAGACCTCTGTGGCAAGCAGCTGCTTGAGGGGGTAATTATTTATTTTATTTTATTTTTATTACATTTCACAATGGCAATGAGTCCTAAGAAGTTACCTCAGAAAATAATTAAAATTCTCAAAATAAATATCGTTTTAAACCATTAAATTAAATATACATTTTAAAAGTTTGAGTAATGATTGTTTCAATATTAAACAATTGGGAATGATTCTTATATTAAAAAAAAGAATAATTTAATGTTTACTCTTCCAATTCCCACAACTCTTTAAATACTGAACGAATATTGTTGAAAATCCAGATTTAAATAGATTTGATTACGATCTTTAATTTATCTTCAGTCACATTTTCCAATTAAATGCATATTTTAAAAGTTACAAAGCTTCGAAGTTAGATTCCCATTAACGTAACATGGAAATTCCTCAAGATTCTCTAGTTCCCAGGTTCACAGTCGGTAGCGTGCCAGGCTCATAATCTATAGTTTCCAGGTTCGAGTCCCAGCTGGGTCAGCGTTGAGATTTATCTCCGCAAAATTTACCGTCTTGCCCATGGTCAGTAGGGGACACCGATGGGCTTGGAAAGGCCGCCGTCCATCGGATGGGACGTTAAGCCGTGGCCCCGTGTGCGGGAGAGCCATACCCTGTGTACGTTAAAGAACACGCTGGATGGCCTTGACGGGTGTCTGTCTCCTAACAACTGTTCCAGTGGGTCCCCTCCCTCAACCTTCTCTGAGCCTTCGGGGTCCTTGTGACCTGGCCATTGTGCGGGAGAGCCGTACCCTGTGCACGTTAAAGAACACGCTGGATGGCCTTGACGGGAGGCTACAATCTGTCTCCTAACAACTGTTCCAGTGGGTCCCCTCCCCCAACCTTCTCTGAGCCTTTGGGGTCCTTGTGACCTGGCCATTTAGCCCATGGTGTACAAAAAAGTGCCACTAAGGGCTAAAACAACCTAACCATTAATTCTATATATTCTTGCATAATTTCTATATATTTGGAAAGTTTTAGTTAAAATAATGAGAAAATTTTAAATTAAAATTTCCTGATAAGAGTGCATTTTCAGATTTAGACAATAGGATGTCCCTTGGCAGAGTGGTTAGCGTACTAAGGGACCTGGGTTCGAGCCCCGGATAATGCATCGATATTTGTTTTCCTGCTGAGGTCTTGCCTTCATCACAGATCTACTATGGCATATAAACTGACACACTTCTGTCACTTTCTGACAAGCAGCTGCTTGGGTTGTTGGATTGTTTCACCTCTGAGCGGCACTTTTTTGCACACCATGGGCTAAATGGCCAGGTCACATGGACCCCGAAGGCTCAGAGAAGGTTGGGGGAGGGGACCCACTGGAACAGCTGTTGGGAGACAGATGGTAGCCTCCCGTCAAGGCCATCCAGCGTGTTCTTTAAGGTGCACGGGGTATGCGCTCTCCCACACACGGGGCCACGGCTTAACGTTCCATCCGACGGACGGTGGCCTTTTCAAGCCCATCGGTGTCCCCTACTGACCGTGGGCAGGGCGGGGAATTTTGCGGAGATAAATCTCAACGCTGACCCAGCTGGGACTCGAACCTGGGAACTACAGATTACGAGCCTGGCGCGCTACCGACTGAGCCACCCCCGCCCCAGCAGCTGCTTGAGAGGATATTTAATTTTAATTTAATAAATAGATACTTGTGGTTATTTTTTTCTGGGGGGATAATTTTTTTTATTTGAAATAAAGGACCGCATTTGTGGAAAGATAAAAATACATATACCTTAGAGGCCTTCTCACAACCAAGTTCTTATCACCCTTTTCCTCTTATTCTATTCAACTTTGCCACGCCCAGATCTCCAACTCCAGTACGTAAAGGATGATTTCGTGCCATAAACCACACCCTGGGAAGAGTGTGAACTTTTCTCTTTAGGAATTATTTCCGAGTTGGGTTGGGTTGTTTTACCTCTGAGCGGCACTTTTTTGCACACCATGGACTAAATGGCCAGGTCACATGGACCCGAAGGCTCAGAGAAGGTTGGGGGAGGGGACCCACTGGAACAGCTGTTGGGAGACAGATGGTAGCCTCCCGTCAAGGCCATCCAGCGTGTTCTTTAACGTGCACAGGGTATGGCTCTCCCGCACACGGGGCCACGGCTTAACGTCCCATCCGATTGACGGCGGCCTTTCCAAGCCCATCGGTGTCCCCTACTGACCGTGGGCAGGGCGGGGAATTTTGCGGAGATAAATCTCAACGCTGACCCAGCTGGGAATTATTTCCGATTAATATTAATACCGACATCAGAGCAATGTTGGCTTAAGATCTTTTCAGCACTTTATCAGCAAAAACGCTTTCAAATAGTGCAGAAATCAATGCACCTCAATGGGCAGAACATCAATACTTGAGTTTGCATCGTGCTGTTATTGTTTTTGCCAGAATATGGGACATTAATTAATCCCAATTAACGTCGTCATTGAATTCCTCATCTTCTATTTTCTCATTCAAGTCATCTCAGCCATCATGTAATTGTATTTGTAACGTTTAATTTCAATATTATCCGATTTCACAATGGTGTGCAAAAAAAAGTGCCGCTCAGAGGTAAAACAACCCAACAACCCTATTTTATTCCTGTAAAGTTTCCTTTCTTACTAAATACAGTCGCTCAAAAAAATATCCGAACACTATAGTTGATTACAGAATTCAGGAAAAATATCTGGCAACGATTTTTTTTTTAGAAAATAGTGATCTGGCAACCTGCGTGTCACGTAATTCAGGAAAAATATCTGGCAACGATTTTTTTTTTTAGAAATTAGTGATCTGGCAAACTTCGCGTCACGTAACACGAAGGTTGCCAGATCACTAATTTCTAAAAACAAAAAAAGTTGCCAGATATTTTTTCTGAATTCTGTAATCAACCATACTGTTCGGATATTTTTTTTGAGCGACTGTATGTACGATATGACCTTTTCGAGTTTAAATAAATTTCACCCCGATATTTAGGGCGAGGGTGGCTCAGTAGGTTGCGTGTCAAGCTCGTAATCTGTTTACCGGGTTCGAGTCCTAGCCGGGTCAGCGTTGAGATTTATCTCCGCAAAATTTCCCGTCTTGCCCACGGTCAGTAGGGGACACCGATGGGCTTGGAAAGGCCGCCGTCCGTCGGATGGAACGTTAAGCCGTGGCCCCTTGTTTGGGAGAGCCATACCGTGTCCACGTTAAAGAACACGCTGGATGGCCTTGAACGGGAGGCTACCATCTGTCTCCCAACAGCTCTTCCAGTGGGTCCCCTCCCCCAACCTTCTCTGAGCCTTCGGGGTCATTGTGACCTGATCATTTACCCAAGGTGTACAAAAAGTGCCGCTCAGAGGTTAAACAATCCAACCCTGAACATTTGGATGATTATTATAGTTTTTTTTTGGCGTTGTAATTAAACCCGGAATTGATTTTTTTAACCCGTTGAAATGATTCCTTTTTCGTATGCCAAAGGTTGGGCAAAGTGCAGCCGGTAATAGAGTTTAATTTGTCTAGCGAATCGTTTGTCCATCCGGCATAGGGCGCCGGAAGAAATAATTTTTGGGGGGCGCTTAATAGGGGGCGAGGGTATATAGCAAAAAAAATCAATTTTTCGAGATTGGGTTGGGTTGTTTTACCTCTGAGCGGCACTTTTTTGCACACCATGGGCTAAATGGCCAGGACACAAGGACCTCGAGGGCTCAGAGAAGGTTGGGGAAGGGGACCCACTGGAACAGCTGTTGGGAGACAGATGGTAGCCTCCCGTCAAGGCCATCCAGCGTGTTCTTTAATGTTGGGTTGTTTTACCTCTGAGCGGCACTTTTTTGCACACCATGGGCTAAATGGCCAGGTCACAAGGACCCCGAAGGCTCAGAGAAGGTTGGGGAAGGGGACCCACTGGAGCAGCTGTTGGGAGACAGATGGTAACCTCTCGTCAAGGCCATCCAGCGTGTTCTTTAATGTTGAGTTGTTTTACCTCTGAGCGGCACTTTTTTGCACACCATGGGCTAAATGGCCAGGTCACAAGGATCCCGAGGGCTCAGAGAAGGTTGGGGAAGGGGACCCACTGGAACAGCTGTTGGGAGACAGATGGTAGCCTCCCGTCAAGGCCATCCAGCGTGTTCTTTAACGTGCACAGGGTATGTCTCTCCCGCACAATGGCCAGGTCACCAGGACCCCGAAGACTCAGAGAAGGTTGGGGGAGGGGACACACTGGAACAGCTGTTGGGAGACAGATGGTAGCCTCCCGTCAAGGCCATCCAGCGTGTTCTTTAATGTTGGGTTATTTTACCTCTGAGCGGCACTTTTTTGCACACCATGGGCTAAATGGCCAGGTCACATGGACCCCGAAGGCTCAGAGAAGGTTGGGGGAGGGGACCCATTGGAACAGCTGTTGGGAGACAGATGGTAGCCTCCCGTCAAGGCCATCCAGCGTGTTCTTTAACGTGCACGGGGTATGCGCTCTCCCACACACGGGGCCACGGCTTAACGTCCCATCCGACGGACGGTGGCCTTTTCAAGCCCATCGGTGTCCCCTACTGACCGTGGGCAGGGCGGGGAATTTTGCGGAGATAAATCTCAACGCTGACCCAGCTGGGACTCGAACCTGTGAACTACAGATTACGAGCCTGGCGCGCTACCGACTGAGCCACCCCCGCCCCAGCAGCTGCTTGAGAGGATATTTAATTTTAATTTAATAAATAGATACTTGTGGTTATTTTTTTCTGGGGGGATAATTTTTTTTATTTGAAATAAAGGACCGCATTTGTGGAAAGATAAAAATACATATACCTTAGAGGCCTTCTCACAACCAAGTTCTTACCACCCTTTTCCTCTTATTCTATTCAACTTTGCCACGCCCAGATCTCCAACTCCAGTACGTAAAGGATGATTTCGTGCCATAAACCACACCCTGGGAAGAGTGTGAACTTTTCTCTTTAGGAATTATTTACGAGTTGGGTTGGGTTGTTTTACCTCTGAGCGGCACTTTTTTGCACACCATGGGCTAAATGGCCAGGTCACAAGGACCCCGAAGGCTCAGAGAAGGTTGGGGGAGGGGACCCACTGGAATAGCTGTTGGGAGACAGATGGTAGCCTCCCGTCAAGGCCATCCAGCGTGTTCTTTAACGTGCACAGGGTATGGCTCTCCCGCACACGGGGCCACGGCTTAACGTCCCATCCGACGGACGGCGGCCTTTCCAAGCCCATCGGTGTCCCCTACTGACCGTGGGCAGGGCGGGGAATTTTGCGGAGATAAATCTCAACGCTGACCCAGCTGGGAATTATTTCCGATTAATATTAATACCGACATCAGAGCAATGTTGGCTTAAGATCTTTTCAGCACTTTATCAGCAAAAACGCTTTCAAATAGTGCAGAAATCAATGCACCTCAATGGGCAGAACATCAATACTTGAGTTTGCATCGTGCTGTTATTGTTTTTGCCAGAATATGGGACATTAATTAATCCCAATTAACGTCGTCATTGAATTCCTCATCTTCTATTTTCTCATTCAAGTCATCTCAGCCATCATGTAATTGTATTTGTAACGTTTAATTTCAATATTATCCGATTTCACAATGGTGTGCAAAAAAAAGTGCCGCTCAGAGGTAAAACAACCCAACAACCCTATTTTATTCCTGTAAAGTTTCCTTTCTTACTAAATACAGTCGCTCAAAAAAATATCCGAACACTATAGTTGATTACAGAATTCAGGAAAAATATCTGGCAACGATTTTTTTTTTAGAAAATAGTGATCTGGCAACCTGCGTGTCACGTAATTCAGGAAAAATATCTGGCAACGATTTTTTTTTTTAGAAATTAGTGATCTGGCAAACTTCGCGTCACGTAACACGAAGGTTGCCAGATCACTAATTTCTAAAAACAAAAAAAGTTGCCAGATATTTTTTCTGAATTCTGTAATCAACCATACTGTTCGGATATTTTTTTTGAGCGACTGTATGTACGATATGACCTTTTCGAGTTTAAATAAATTTCACCCCGATATTTAGGGCGAGGGTGGCTCAGTAGGTTGCGTGTCAAGCTCGTAATCTGTTTACCGGGTTCGAGTCCTAGCCGGGTCAGCGTTGAGATTTATCTCCGCAAAATTTCCCGTCTTGCCCACGGTCAGTAGGGGACACCGATGGGCTTGGAAAGGCCGCCGTCCGTCGGATGGAACGTTAAGCCGTGGCCCCTTGTTTGGGAGAGCCATACCGTGTCCACGTTAAAGAACACGCTGGATGGCCTTGAACGGGAGGCTACCATCTGTCTCCCAACAGCTCTTCCAGTGGGTCCCCTCCCCCAACCTTCTCTGAGCCTTCGGGGTCATTGTGACCTGATCATTTACCCAAGGTGTACAAAAAGTGCCGCTCAGAGGTTAAACAATCCAACCCTGAACATTTGGATGATTATTATAGTTTTTTTTTGGCGTTGTAATTAAACCCGGAATTGATTTTTTTAACCCGTTGAAATGATTCCTTTTTCGTATGCCAAAGGTTGGGCAAAGTGCAGCCGGTAATAGAGTTTAATTTGTCTAGCGAATCGTTTGTCCATCCGGCATAGGGCGCCGGAAGAAATAATTTTTGGGGGGCGCTTAATAGGGGGCGAGGGTATATAGCAAAAAAAATCAATTTTTCGAGATTGGGTTGGGTTGTTTTACCTCTGAGCGGCACTTTTTTGCACACCATGGGCTAAATGGCCAGGACACAAGGACCTCGAGGGCTCAGAGAAGGTTGGGGAAGGGGACCCACTGGAACAGCTGTTGGGAGACAGATGGTAGCCTCCCGTCAAGGCCATCCAGCGTGTTCTTTAATGTTGGGTTGTTTTACCTCTGAGCGGCACTTTTTTGCACACCATGGGCTAAATGGCCAGGTCACAAGGACCCCGAAGGCTCAGAGAAGGTTGGGGAAGGGGACCCACTGGAGCAGCTGTTGGGAGACAGATGGTAACCTCTCGTCAAGGCCATCCAGCGTGTTCTTTAATGTTGAGTTGTTTTACCTCTGAGCGGCACTTTTTTGCACACCATGGGCTAAATGGCCAGGTCACAAGGATCCCGAGGGCTCAGAGAAGGTTGGGGAAGGGGACCCACTGGAACAGCTGTTGGGGGACAGATGGTAGCCTCCCGTTAAGGCCATCCAGCGTGTTCTTTAACGTGCACAGGGTATGTCTCTCCCGCACAATGGCCAGGTCACCAGGACCCCGAAGACTCAGAGAAGGTTGGGGGAGGGGACACACTGGAACAGCTGTTGGGAGACAGATGGTAGCCTCCCGTCAAGGCCATCCAGCGTGTTCTTTAATGTTGGGTTGTTTTACCTCTGAGCGGCACTTTTTTGCACACCATGGGCTAAATGGCCAGGTCACAAGGACCCCGAAGGCTCAGAGAAGGTTGGGGAAGGGGACCCACTGGAACAGCTGTTGGGAGACAGATGGTAGCCTCCCGTCAAGGCCATCCAGCGTGTTCTTTAATGTTGGGTTGTTTTACCTCTGAGCGGCACTTTTTTGCACACCATGGGCTAAATGGCCAGGTCACAAGGACCCCGAAGGCTCAGAGAAGGTTGGGGAAGGGGACCCACTGGAGCAGCTGTTGGGAGACAGATGGTAACCTCTCGTGAAGGCCATCCAGCGTGTTCTTTAATGTTGAGTTGTTTTACCTCTGAGCGGCACTTTTTTGCACACCATGGGCTAAATGGCCAGGTCACAGGGATCCCGAGGGCTCAGAGAAGGTTGGGGAAGGGGACCCACTGGAACAGCTGTTGGGAGACAGATGGTAGCCTCCCGTCAAGGCCATCCAGCGTGTTCTTTAACGTGCACAGGGTATGGCTCTTCCGCACATGGGGCCACGGCTTAACGTCCCATCCGACGGACGGCGGCCTTTCCAAGCCCATCGGTGTCCCCTACTGACCGTGGGCAGGACGGGGAATTTTGCGGAGATAAATCTCAACGCTGACCCAGCTGGGACTCGAACCTGGGAACTACAGATTACGAGCCTGGCGCGCTACCGACTGAGCCACCCCCGCCCCTCTTTATGGTGCATCTGCCATCGTACCTGCCATAGCCCGTAGAATGTTTTTAAATTAGACCCTAAAATAAAAATTTCAACAATTTATATCGTCATTAATGCGTAATTAGTTGCATTGAATTTAAAATGTTTTCGAACTTTTGGGGTGTATTATGTCTAAGGTTGGGTTCTTTTAATTTTGTGCAGCACTCTTTTGCACACAATGCGAAGGTCACAGAGATCCCAATGGTTAAGAGAAGGTTGCGGGGGGGGGGGGGGGGGGAAAGATGGTAGCCTCCCGTCAAGACCATCCAGTGTGTTCTCTCGAATGTGAACCCGGGGCCAGGCTTTGCGTCCCATCCGACGGACGGCCGCATTTCCATCGGTTTCCCCTTTCTGACAGGTGAAAGTGGGTTTGGTGGAAATGTATCTCAATGCTTGCACAGTTAGGATTCGAACCCAGGAACTGCAGATTACAAGCCTGGAGTATTACTGGCTGAGATAACCCTTCTTCGTTTGGGACCGGAAGGTCAAGTGCTTTGGGGATTAGGAGGGAAGACGAAAAATAACAGAGAGCGATAAATCTATTTCAACAGTTTGTGTGGAAATAAAATGGAGAGCCATCCTCTGTGTACGTTAAGGAACACGCTGGATGGTCATCATTGGAGGCTTCCATCTTTCTCTTAACAGGTGTCCGGTAGGTTCCTACTGAACCTTTGGGGCCTTGTAAAATTGCCTTTCGGAAATGTCACAACGCAATCTGAAATGGGTTCAGTGTACCACAGTTTTAAAAACTCTAACCGAGACTGGGTGCACGAAAATTAATAACCTCTTGTCAAAGGGTACAAGAAGTAAAATAACCACTTGCCAAGAGGGTACACGAAGTAAAATAACCTCCAAAAGGGTACACGAAGTAAAATAACCTCTTGTCTAAAGGGTACACAAAGTAAATAACCTGTTGCCAAGAGGGTACACGAAGTAAAATAACCTCCAAAAGGGTACACGAAGTAAAATAACCTCTTGTCTAAAGGGTACACAAAGTAAATAACCTGTTGCCAAAGGATACAAGAAGTTAATAACCTCTTGCCAAAAGGTACACGAAGTAAAATAACCTCTTGCCAAAAGGGTACACGAAGTTAAATAACCTCTTGCCAAAAGGGTACACGAAGTTAAATAACCTCTTGCCAAAAAGGTACACGAAGTAAAGTAACCTCTTACCAAGGGTACACGAGGTTAATAACCTCTTGCCAAAAGGGTACACGAAGTAAAATAACCTCTTACCAAGGGTACACGAAGTAAATAACCTCTTGCCAAAAGGGTACACGAAGTAAAATAACCTCCAAAGGAGGACACGAAGTGAAATAACCTCTTGCCAAAACGGTACACGAAGTAAATAACCTGTTGCCAAAGGATACAAGAAGTTAATAACCTCTTCCCAAAAGGTACACGAAGTAAAATAACCTCTTGCCAAAAGGGTGCACGAAGTAACATAACCTCTTACCAAGGGTACACGAAGTTAATAACCTCTTGCCAAAAGGGTACACGAAGTAAAATAACTTCTTACCAAGGGTACATGAAGTTAATAACCTCTTGCCAAAAGGGTACACGAGGTAAATAACCTGTTGCCAAAGGATACACGAAGTAAAATAACCTCTCGCCAAAAGGGTACACGAAGTAAAATAACCTCCAAAAGGGTACACAAAGTAAAATAACATCTTGCCAAAAGGGTACACGAAGTAAATAACCTGTTGCCAAAGTATACAAGAAGTTAATAACATCTTGCCAAAAGGTACACGAAGTAAAATAGTCTTGCCAAGGGTACACGACATTAATAACCTCTTGCCAAAAGGGTACACGAAGTAAATAACCTCTTGCCAAAAGGGTACACGAAGTAAATAACCTGTTGCCAAAGGATACAAGAAGTTAATAACCTCTTGCCAAAGGGTACACGATGTAAAACAACCTTTTGCCAAAAGGGTACACGAAGTAAAATAACCTCTTGCCAAAAGGGTACACGAAGTAAAACAACCTCTTTCCAAAAGGGTACACGAAGTAAAATAACCTCTTGCAAAAAGAGTACACGAAGTAAAACAACCTCTTTCCAAAAGGGTACACGAAGTAAAATAACCTCTTTCCAAAAGGGTACACGAAGTAAAATAACCTCTTGCCAAAAGGGTACACGAAGTAAAACAACCTCTTTCCAAAAGCGTACCCGAAGTAAAATAACCTCTTGCCAAAAGGGTACACGAAGTAAAATAACCTCTTGCCAAAAGGATACACGAAGTAAAATGACCTCTTGCCAAAAGGGTACACGAAATAAAATAACCGCTTACCAAGGGTACACGAAGTTAATAACCTCTTGCCAAAAGGGTACACGAAGTAAATAACCTCTTGCTAAAGGGTACACCAAAGCAAAATAACCTCTTGCCAAAGGACACAAGAATTAAATAGCCTCTTGCCAAATGGTACACGAAGTAAATAACCTGTTGCCAAAGGATACAAAAAGTAAATAACCTCTTGCCAAATGGTACACGAGGTTAATAATATGTTGCCAAAGGGTACACGAAGTAAATAACCTCTTGCAAAGGGTACACGAGGGTAATATGTTGCCAAAGGGTACACGAAGTAAATAACCTCTTGCAAAGGGTACACGAGATTAACAATATGTTGGCAAAGGGTACACGAAGTTAATAACCTGTTGCCAAAGATTTAAGTGTATGACGCAGAGCTGTCATACACTTAAAAGATATATGGCGTTGGCAGACCTTTTTTAGAAGTAGGCACACAGAGTTGAAAAAAACTTTGTCAAGGGTGCATGGAGATGATAAACCGATAGCTACATATGCATAGATTTAAAAAAATTTTTTAACGTGGTAGAAAAAATTGAAAGCCCTTAGCAGTAGTGGTACATGGAGCTGATAAAAAAAAATACCCCTTCAAGCAGCTGCTTGCCACAGAGGTCTGAACGGAGCTTGTCAGTTTATATGCCACAGTAGCCTTTGAAAAATGGTATATAGGGTTCACAGACTTTCGGCAAACAGTAGATGGAATTAATAAACTCTTTATAATAGTTACACGGATTTATCAAATCTTTAATCAAGTACACACGGAATTATCAGTCTTTTTATGAAAAGCTACACTCCCTTGATAAACCATCGGCAAAGGTTAGATGGAGTTAACAACCTTTAAGCTGGCTCCGAGTTGACTAACATTTGACAAGAGGCATATGAAATTTTGTCAGGTGCATGCAAATGGAGTCTTGATGAGAAGTTGTTTGGGTTGTTTTACCTCTGAGCGGCACTTTTTTGCACACCATGGACTAAATGGCCAGGTCACATGGACCCGAAGGCTCAGAGAAGGTTGGGGGAGGGGACCCACTGGAACAGCTGTTGGGAGACAGATGGTAGTCTCCCGTCAAGGCCATCCAGCGTATTCTTTAACGTGCACAGGGTATGGCTCTCCCGCACACGGGGCCACGGCTTAACGTCCCATCCGACGGACGGCGGCCTTTCCAAGCCCATCGGTGTCCCCTACTGACCGTGGGCAGGGCGGGGAATTTTGCGGAGATAAATCTCAACGTTGACCCAGCTGGGACTCGAACCTGGGAACTACAGATTACGAGCCTGGCGCGCTACCGACTGAGCCACCCCCGCCCCCTATGATGAGAAGTACCTGGAGTTAATAAACCATTCCCGAGAGTTACATGGAGTTACCTAATCTTAAACGAGTTTCATAGTGAATTCCCCAAAACTCGGAAATGAATGAATTATCACCAATCATAAAAATGATGCCACAAAACTTATCAAAATAGTGATGAGAAATTTAATTACGGTTCGGGCATACGATAAACAGCACTGATGCCACCAAATTTAGAATAATAGTATTATTATAGTTATAGCCGTCCCGTGGCCGAGTGGTTAGCACGCTTGGCTACTGATTTAAGGGACCTGGGTTCGAGCCCCGGATTAGGCATGGACGTGTGTGTCGTTTTTCTGCTGAGGTCCTGCCATCCTCTCAGATCTCCTACTGTGGCATATAAACTGACAGGCTCCTTCCTGTCAGACCTCTGTGGCAAGCAGCTGCTTGAGGGGGTATTTATTTATTTATTTATTTATTTTATTATGAAATATAACCCTCTTCAGCAAATCACTTCGAACATAATCGCACTGATGCCACAAATCTTGTCAAAATAGTGATATAAAATTTAATGCTCTTCAACAGATCACTTCGGACATATGATAATGGCACTGATGCCACAATGCTTACCAAATAGTGATACGAAATTTAATCCTTTTCAACAGATCAGTTTGGATATAATGGCACTGATGCCACAAAACTTATCAAAATAATGACATAAAATTTAATGCTCTTCAACAGATCACTTCGGACATGTGATAATGGTACTGATGCCACGAAACTTACCAAGAAAAATAAAATAAATAAATAAATATCCCCTCAAGCAGCTGCTTGCCACAGAGGTCTGACAGGAGCCTGTCAGTTTATATGCCATAGTAGAAGGTCTGAGAGGATGGCAGGACCTCAGCAGAAAAACGACACAAACAGCCATGCCTTACCCGGGGCTCGAACCCAGGTCCCGTAGATCAGTAGCCAAGCGCGCTAACCACTCGGCCACGGGACGGCTATTACCAAGATAGTGATACGAAATTTAATCCTTTTCAACAGATCAGTTTGGATATAATGGCACTGATGCCACAAAACTCATCAAAATAATGACATAAAATTTAACGCTCTTCAACAGATCACTTCGGACATAGGATAATGGCACTGATGCCACAAAACTCATCAAAATAATGACATAAAATTTAACGCTCTTCAACAGATCACTTCGGACATAGGATAATGGCACTGATGCCACAAAACTCATCAAAATAATGACATAAAATTTAACGCTCTTCAACAGATCACTTCGGACATAGGATAATGGCACTGATGCCACAAAACTCATCAAAATAATGACATAAAATTTAACGCTCTTCAACAGATCACTTCGGACATAGGATAATGGCACTGATGCCACAAAACTCATCAAAATAATGACATAAAATTTAGCGCTCTTCAACAGATCACTTCGGACATAGGATAATGGCACTGATGCCACAAAACTCATCAAAATAATGACATAAAATTTAACGCTCTTCAACAGATCACTTCGGACATAGGATAATGGCACTGATGCCACAAAACTCATCAAAATAATGACATAAAATTTAATGCTCTTCAACAGATCACTTCGGACATAGGATAATGGCACTGATGCCACAAAACTCATCAAAATAATGACATAAAATTTAATGCTCTTCAACAGATCACTTCGGACATAGGATAATGGCACTGATGCCACGAAACTTACCAAGATAGTGATACGAAATTTAATCCTTTTCAACAGATACGGTTCGGGCATACGATAAACGCACTGATGCCACAAAACCTATCAAAATAGTGACATAAAATTGAATGCTCTTCAAGACATCAGTTCGCTCATACTATAAACGCCACAACTCACCTATTGCCGCTGCAATGATGCACACCCCAAGTAGCAATCCAAACTGCAGCCATGCACGACTGCATCTCGAACTCCTAGACGGGCAAATCATTCTCTAAGACCCCCTCAAATGCCTTCCTATGGTCTACCGAGGATACCTTCACTAACAACAGACACGACATACCGGGTAGCAAAACCACGTCCAATTCTTCAAAAATCAGCACTTGGGTTTATCCAAAGTCCTCTATTTAAATCTTGACTGAATTTTTTTCCAAACTCGACAGACAGTCTCACACCAAGATGTCCCACATCGGTACTAAAACAAACATGGCGCCGCCGCGTGCAAAATCCGCGTGTCTGTGCCCAGTTCTCTCCGATAATTGGCTCCGACACACACTTCCGGCTGTTTATCGAAACTTCCGGGAAACGTTTGCGTATGGTTATGGAGATACGTTCCATTTTTGCCCTCCCCCCCTCTACCTTCCTCCCCTACGGCGTACGGAGCTCGCGTTGCCATAGCAAATGGAAGACTGGTGCGTGTTATATGGCCAGCATCCGTCGGATCGAAGCGAGCGTTTGAACTGAGAATGACCTCCGCGACCTTTTGCCTCTGCAGCCATATCCGACCCATATTCGAAAGGGCGAAAATGGTAAAGCACGCGCTTTGGACCGAATTTCGGGTAGTGTTGGAATCGTTACGGACTGAGGGCTCCACGTCTTTTTCTCGACAAGATTTTATGATTTGAGACAAAGGTGGTAAACTTGTGAGACGCGCAGTTCTTGTCAGTCGCTTGCTTCTCGATTTTTCTTGTTCTTCCAAATTCGATCCGATCTTGTTGCGGAGCCCCCTGATCCCTCCCACCAACCTCAGATTTGGACATGTAAGGAGAGGGGTCTTGGTAGCTCGCTTATCCTACCCCTTATATTCAATCTTGGTGCGGGGCCCCTTTCCCTTCCACTGTCCGTAGATTCGACCTTGGTGCGGGCCCCCCTTCCCTTCCACTGCCCGTAGATTCGACCTGGGTGCGGGCCCCCTTCCCTTCCACTACCTTTAGATTCGACCTTGGTGTAGGTCCCCCTTCCCTTCCACTACCCTTAGATTTGACATTGGTGCGGGGCCCCCCTTCCCTTCCACTACCCTTAGATTCGACATTGGTGCGGGCCCCCCTTCCCTTCCACTACCTTTAGATTCGACCTTGGTGCGGGGTCCCCTTCCCTTCCACTACCCTTAGATTCGACATTGGTGCGGGGCCCCCTTCCCTTCCACTACCCTTAGATTTGACATTGGTGCGGACCCCCTTCCACTACCCTTAGATTCGACATTGGTGCGGGCCCCCCTTCCCTTCCACTACCTTTAGATTCGACCTTGGTGCGAGGTCCCCTTCCCCTCCACTACCTTTAAATTCGACCTTGGTATGGCTCCCTTCCCTTCCACTACCCTTAGATTTGACCTTGGTGCGGTGTCCCCTTCCCTTCCACTACCTTTAGATTCGACCTTGGTGCGGGGTCCCCTTTCCTTCCACTACCCTTAGATTCGACATTGGTGCGGGCCCCCTTCCCTTCCACTACCTTTAGAATCGACCTTGGTGCGGGGTCCCCTTCCCTTCCACTATCTTTAGATTCGACCTTGGTGCGAGGTCCCCTTCCCTTCCACTACCCTTAGATTCGACCTTGGTGCGGGACCGCCTTCCCTTCCACTACCTTTAGATTCGACCTTGGTGTAGGTCCCCCTTCCCTTCCACTACCCTTAGATTTGACATTGGTATGGGCCCCCTTCCCTTCCACTACCTTTAGATTCGACCTTTTTGCGGGGTCCCCTTCCCTTCCACTACCCTTAGATTCGACATTGGTGCGGGGCCCCCTTCTCTTCCACTACCCTTAGATTTGACATTGGTGCGGACCCCTTCCCTTCCACTACCCTTAGATTCGACATTGGTGCGCCCCCCCCCCCTTCTCTTCCACTACCCTTAGATTCGACATTGGTGCTCGGTCCCCTTCCCTTCCACTACCTTTAAATTCGACCTTGGTATGGCCCCTCTTCCCTTCCACTATCCTTAGATTTGACCTTGGTGTGGGGTCCCCTTCCCTTCCACAACCTTTAGATTCGACCTTGGTGTGGGGTCCCCTTCCCTTCCACTACCCTTAGATTCGACATTGGTGCAAGGCCCCCTTCCCTTCCACTACCCTTAGATTTGACATTGGTGCGGACCCCCTTCCCTTCCACTACCTTTAGATTCGACATTGGTGCCCCCCCCCCCTTCTCTTCCACTACCCTTAGATTCGACATTGGTGCTCGGTCCCCTTCCCTTCCACTACCTTTAAATTCGACCTTGGTATGGCCCCCTTCCCTTCCACTACCCTTAGATTTGACCTTGGTGCGGGGTCCCCTTCTCTTCCACTACCTTTAGATTCGACCTTGGTGCGGGGTCCCCTTCCCTTCCACTACCCTTAGATTCGACATTGGTGCGGGGCCCCCTTCCCTTCCACTAAACTTAGATTTGACATTGGTGCGGACCCCCTGCCCTTCCACTACCCTTAGATTCGACATTGGTGCGCCCCCCCCTTCTCTTCCACTACTCTTAGATTCGACATTGGTGCTCGGTCCCCTTCCCTTCCACTACCTTTAAATTCGACCTTGGTATGGCCCCTCTTCCCTTCCACTACCCTTAGATTTGACCTTGGTGCGGGGTCCCCTTCTCTTCCACTACCTTTAGATTCGACCTTGGTGCGGGGTCCCCTTCCCTTCCACTACCCTTAGATTCGACATTGGTGCGGGCCCCCCTTCCCTTCCACTACCTTTAGATTCGACCTTGGTGCGGGGTCCCCTTCCCTTCCACTACCCTTAGATTCGACATTGGTGCGGGGCCCCCTTCCCTTCCACTACCCTTAGATTTGACATTGGTGCGGACCCCCTTCCACTACCCTTAGATTCGACATTGGTGCGGGCCCCCCTTCCCTTCCACTACCTTTAGATTCGACCTTGGTGCGAGGTCCCCTTCCCCTCCACTACCTTTAAATTCGACCTTGGTATGGCTCCCTTCCCTTCCACTACCCTTAGATTTGACCTTGGTGCGGTGTCCCCTTCCCTTCCACTACCTTTAGATTCGACCTTGGTGCGGGGTCCCCTTTCCTTCCACTACCCTTAGATTCGACATTGGTGCGGGCCCCCTTCCCTTCCACTACCTTTAGAATCGACCTTGGTGCGGGGTCCCCTTCCCTTCCACTATCTTTAGATTCGACCTTGGTGCGAGGTCCCCTTCCCTTCCACTACCCTTAGATTCGACCTTGGTGCGGGACCGCCTTCCCTTCCACTACCTTTAGATTCGACCTTGGTGTAGGTCCCCCTTCCCTTCCACTACCCTTAGATTTGACATTGGTACGGGCCCCCTTCCCTTCCACTACCTTTAGATTCGACCATCTTTTGCGGGGTCCCCTTCCCTTCCATTACCCTTAGATTCGACATTGGTGCGGGGCCCCCTTCTCTTCCACTACCCTTAGATTTGACATTGGTGCGGACCCCTTCCCTTCCACTACCCTTAGATTCGACATTGGTGCGCCCCCCCCCCTTCTCTTCCACTACCCTTAGATTCGACATTGGTGCTCGGTCCCCTTCCCTTCCACTACCTTTAAATTCGACCTTGGTATGGCCCCTCTTCCCTTCCACTATCCTTAGATTTGACCTTGGTGTGGGGTCCCCTTCCCTTCCACAACCTTTAGATTCGACCTTGGTGTGGGGTCCCCTTCCCTTCCACTACCCTTAGGTTCGACATTGGTGCAAGGCCCCCTTCCCTTCCACTACCCTTAGATTTGACATTGGTGCGGACCCCCTTCCCTTCCACTACCTTTAGATTCGACATTGGTGCGCCCCCCCCCTTCTCTTCCACTACCCTTAGATTCGACATTGGTGCTCGGTCCCCTTCCCTTCCACTACCTTTAAATTCGACCTTGGTATGGCCCCCTTCCCTTCCACTACCCTTAGATTTGACCTTGGTGCGGGGTCCCCTTCTCTTCCACTACCTTTAGATTCGACCTTGGTGCGGGGTCCCCTTCCCTTCCACTACCCTTAGATTCGACATTGGTGCGGGGCCCCCTTCCCTTCCACTACCCTTAGATTTGACATTGGTGCGGACCCCCTTCCCTTCCACTACCCTTAGATTCGACATTGGTGCGCTCCCCCCTTCTCTTCCACTACCCTTAGATTCGACATTGGTGCTCGGTCCCCTTCCCTTCCACTACCTTTAAATTCGACCTTGGTATGGCCCCTCTTCCCTTCCACTACCCTTAGATTTGACCTTGGTGCGGGGTCCCCTTCTCTTCCACTACCTTTAGATTCGACCTTGGTGCGGGGTCCCCTTCCCTTCCACTACCCTTAGATTCGACATTGGTGCGGGGCCCCCTTCCCTTCCACTACCCTTAGATTTGACATTGGTGCGGACCCCCTTCCCTTCCACTACCCTTAGATTCGACATTGGTGCGCCCCCCCCCCCTTCTCTTCCACTACCCTTAGATTCGACATTGGTGCTCGGTCCACTTCCCTTCCACTACCTTTAAATTCGACCTTGGTATGGCCACCCTTCCCTTCCACTACCCTTAAATTTGACCTTGGTGCGGGGTCCCCTTCCCTTCCACTACCTTTAGATTCGACCTTGGTGTGGGGTCCCCTTCCCTTCCACTACCCTTAGATTCGACATTGGTGCGGGGCCCCCTTCCCTTCCACTACCCTTAGATTTGACATTGGTGCGGACCCCCTTCCCTTCCACTACCTTTAGATTCGACATTGGTGCGCCCCCCCTTCTCTTCCACTACCCTTAGATTCGACATTGGTGCTCGGTCCCCTTCCCTTCCACTACCTTTAAATTCGACCTTGGTATGGCCCCCCTTCCCTTCCACTACCCTTAGATTTGACCTTGGTGCGGGGTCCCCTTCTCTTCCACTACCTTTAGATTCGACCTTGTTGCGGGGTCCCCTTCCCTTCCACTACCCTTAGATTCGACATTGGTGCGGGGCCCCCTTCCCTTCCACTACCCTTTGATTTGACATTGGTGCAGACCCCCTTCCCTTCCACTACCCTTAGATTCGACATTGGTGCGCCCCCCTTCTCTTCCACTACCCTTAGATTCGACATTGGTGCTCGGTCCCCTTCCCTTCCACTACCTATAAATTCGACCTTGGTATGGCCCCTCTTCCCTTCCACTACCCTTAGATTTGACCTTGGTGCGGGGTCCCCTTCCCTTCCACTACCTTTAGATTCGACCTTGGTGCGGGGTCCCCTTCCCTTCCACTATCCTTAGATTCGACATTGGTGCGGGCACCCTTCCCTTCCACTACCTTTAGATTCGACCTTGGTGCGAGGTCCCCTTCCCTTCCACTACCTTTAGATTCGACCTTGGTGCGGGGTCCCCTTCCCTTCCACTACCCTTAGATTCGACATTGGTGCGGGCCCCCCTTCCCTTCCACTACCTTTAATTCGACATTGGTGCGGGCACCCTTCCCTTCCACTACCCTTAGATTTGACCTTGGTGCAGGGTTCCCTTCCCTTCCACTACCTTTAGATTCGACCTTGGTGCGGGGTCCCCTTCCCTTCCACTACCCTTAGATTCGACATTGGTGCGGGGCCCCCTTCTCTTCCACTACCCTTAGATTTGACATTGGTGCGGACACCCTTCCCTTCCACTACCCTTAGATTCGACATTGGTGCGCCCCCCCCTTCTCTTCCACTACCCTTAGATTCGACATTGGTGCTCGGTCCCCTTCCCTTCCACTACCTTTAAATTCGACCTTGGTATGGCCCCCTTCCCTTCCACTACCCTTAGATTTGACCTTGGTGCGGGGTCCCCTTCTCTTCCACTACATTTAGATTCGACCTTGGTGCGGGGTCCCCTTCCCTTCCGCTACCCTTAGATTCGACATTGGTGCGGGGTTCCCTTCCCTTCCACTACCCTTAGATTTGACATTGGTGCGGACCCCCTTCCCTTCCACTACCCTTAGATTCGACATTGGTGCGCCCCCCCCCTTCTCTTCCACTACCCTTAGATTCGACATTGGTGCTCGGTCCCCTTCCCTTCCGCTACCTTTATATTCGACCTTGGTATGGCCCCCCTTCCCTTCCACTACCCTTAGATTTGACCTTGGTGCGGGGTCCCCTTCCCTTCCACTACCTTTAGATTCGACCTTGGTGCGAGGTCCCCTTCCCTTCCATTGCCCTTAGATTCGACATTGGTGCGGGCACCCTTCCCTTCCACTACCTTTAGATTCGACCTTGGTGCGAGGTCCCCTTCCCTTCCACTACCTTTAGATTCGACCTTGGTGCAGGGTCAACCTTCCCTTCCACTACCCTTAGATTCGACATTGGTGCGGGCCCCCCTTCCCTTCCACTACCTTTAAATTCGACCTTGGTGCGAGGTCTCCTTCCCTTCCACTACCCTTAGATTCGACCTTGGTATGAACCCCTTCCTTTCCACTACCCTTAGATTCCATATTGGTGCGGGGCCCCCTTCCCTTCCACTACCTTTAGATTCGACCTTGGTGCGGGGTCCCCTTCCCTTCCACTACCCTTAGATTCGACATTGGTGCGGCCCCCCTTCCCTTCCACTACCTTTAGATTCGACCTTGGTGCTCGGTCCCCTTCCCTTACACTACCCTTAGATTCGACCTTGGTGCGGGACCCCCTACCCTACCACTACCTTTAGAATCAACCTTGGTGCTCGGTCCCCTTCCCTTCCACTACCCTTAGATTCGACATAATCTAAAGGTAGTGGAAGGGAAGGGTGCGGGGCCCCCTTCCCTTCCACTACCTTTAGATTCGACCTTGGTGCGAGGTCCCCTTCCCTTCCACTACCCTTAGATTCGACATTGGTGCGGGCCCCCCTTCCCTTCCACTACCTTTAGATTCGACCTTGGTGCGGCCCCCCCCTTCCCTTCCACTACCCTTAGATTCGACCTTGGTGCGCCCCCCCCCCCTTCCCTTCCACTACCTTTAGATTCGACCTTGGTGCATTCTACCCACCCCCATGATTCGGCCCTGCCTTTCTGCATGCACTGAGGTTTTGTCTCCCAACGTTTGCTCTCCCTTCGCTGAGAAAGGGAAGGCGATGAGCTTGAAAGGGACGCCGTTCTTCCGATGAGAAATTAAACCATGGTCCCTGTGCACATCACAGAATTGCTTGCGGTAATCTTTTTGGATTAATGGAGCAGGGGTGGCTCAGTCGGTAGCGCACCAGGCTCGTAATCTGCAGTTCCCAGGTTCGAGTCCCAGCTCGGTCAGCGTACAGATTTATCTCCGCAAAATTCCTCGCCCTGCCCACGGTCAGTAGGAGACACCGATGGGCTTGGAAAGGCCGCCGTCTGTCGGATGGGACGTTAAGCCGTGACCCCGGCTGCGGGAGAGCCATACCCTGTGCACGTTAGAGAACACGCTGGATGGCTTTGACAGGAGGCTACCATCTGTCTCCCAACAGCTGTTCCAGTGGGTCCCCTCCTCCAACATTCTCTGAGCCTTCGGGGTCCTTATGACCTGGCCATTGTGCGGAGAGCCATACACTGTGCACGTTAAAGAACACGCTGAATGGCCTTGACGGGAGGCTACCATCTGTCTCCCAACAGCTGTTCCAGTGGGTCCCCTCCCCCAACCTTCTCTGAGCCTTCGGGGTCCATGTGACCTGGCCATTGTGTGGGAGAGCCATACACTGTGCACGTTAAAGAACACGCTGGATGGCCTTGACAGGAGGCTACCATCTGTCTCCCAACAGCTATTCTAATGGGTCCCCTTCTCCAACCTTCTCTGAACCTTCGGGGTCCATGTGACCTGGCCATTGTGTGGGAGAGCCATACCCTGTGAACGTTAAAGAACACGCTGGATGGCCTTGACGGGAGGCTATCATCTGTCTCCCAACAGCTGTTCCAGTGGGTCCCCTTGCTCAACCTTCTCTGAGCCTTCGGGGTTCATGTGACCTGGCCATTGTGCGGGAGAGCCATACCCTGTGCATGTTAAAGAACACGCTGGATGGCCTTGGCGGGAGGCTACCATCTGTCTCCCAACAGCTGTTCCAGTGGGTCCCCTTGCTCAACCTTCTCTGAGCCTTCGGGGTCCATGTGACCTGGCCATTGTGTGGGAGAGCCATACCCTGTGAACGTTAAAGAACACGCTGGATGGCCTTGACGGGAGGCTATCATCTGTCTCCCAACAGCTGTTCCAGTGGGTCCCCTTGCTCAACCTTCTCTGAACCTTCGGGGTTCATGTGACCTGGCCATTGTGCGGGAGAGCCATACCCTGTGCATGTTAAAGAACACGCTGGATGGCCTTGGCGGGAGGCTACCATCTGTCTCCCAACAGCTGTTCCAGTGGGTCCCCTCCCCCAACCTTCTCTGAGCCTTCGGGGTCCATGTGACCTGGCCATTGTGTGGGAGAGCCATACCTGTGCATGTTAAAAAACACACTGGATGGCCTTGACGGGAGGCTACCATCTGTCTCCCAAGAGCTGTTCCAGTGGGTCGGCTCCCCCAACCTTCTCTGAGCCTTCGGGGTCCATGTGTCCTGGCCAATGTGTGGGAGAGCCATGCCCTGTGCATGTTAAAGAACACGCTGGATGGCCTTGGCGGGAGGCTACCATCTGTCTCCCAACAGCTGTTCCAGTGGGTCCCCTTTCCCAACCTTCTCTGAGCCTTCGGGGTCCATGTGACCTGGTCATTTAGCCCATGGTGTGCAAAAAAAGTGCCGCTCAGAGGTAAAACAACCCAAGTGTTTCTGACTAATGGTTTTCTTTTTTTCACTCTGCCACCAAACGAAAGGTTTTTTCCCATTTGTTCTGCTGAAAACTGTTCTCAGTAGCACTTTAACAGTCAAATTTCCGGAACGTTTATCATTTCGAGATTAACACCCTCTTATTTCCGGGCTCAACCTCGAGGAAAGGAAACGGCGCCGGACTAATTGTAGAAATGTTGCTGGAATCGCAAAAGATTCTGTTTATCAACACACTGCAGACGACAATGACCTCGTTGATCGTGCCACATTAAACTACCACTACGGAAATTTATTGGTCGAACATTTGATGATTCTGTCCCTAACTGGCCAGATCGGGGGAAAGATTAGGATTCAAAGAACTAAATGAATGAAAAATTTAAAAAAATTTGGGTGGAATTGTTGATCAGGATAAAAACTGTTAGAGATATATATTTTGGTAAGGGTTTTATCCACTCCGTGTTAACTGTTGTGTTGGCTAAGGCTTAACCTCGAATCTGTACCCAGAGACAATTTTTTTTTGAGGGAGGGGGGTACTTTTTCTGACCGGCACTTTTTTGCACATTATGGCCTAAATAGCCAGGTCACAAGGACCACGAAGGCTCAGAGAAGGTTGGGGGAAGGGTCCAACTGGAACAGCTGTTGGGAGACAGATGACGTCAAGGCCATCCAGTGTGTTCTTTAACGTGCACAGGGTATGGCTCTCCCGCACAATGGCCAGGTCACAAGGACCCCGAAGACTCAGAGAAGGTTGGGGAAGGGGACCCACTGGAACAGCTGTTGGGAGACAGATGGTAGCCTCCCGTCAAGGCCATTCAGCGTGTTCTTTAACGTGCACAGGGTATGGCTCTCCTGCACAATGGCCAGGTCACAAGGACCCCGAAGACTCAGAGAAGGTTGGGGAAGGGGACCCACTGGAACAGCTGTTGGGAGACAGATGGTAGCCTCCCGTCAAGGCCATTCAGCGTGTTCTTTAACGTGGACAGGGTATGGCTCTCCTGCACAATGGCCAGGTCACGAGGACCCCGAAGACTCCGAGAAGGTTGGGAAAGGGGACCCACTGGAACAGCTGTTGGCAGACAGATAGTAGCCTCCCGTCAAGGCCATCCAGCGTGTTCTTTAACGTGCACAGGGTATGGCTCTCCCACACAATGGCCAGGTCACGAGGACCCCGAAGACTCAGAGAAGGTTGGGGAAGGGGACCCACTGGAACAGCTGCTGGGAGACAGATGGTAGCCTGCCGTCAAGGCCATCGAACGTATTCTTTAACGTGCACAGGGTATGGCTCTCCTGCACAAGGACCCCGAAGACTCAGAGAAGGTTGGGGGAGGGGACCCACTGGAACAGCTGTTGGGAGACAGATGACGTCAAGGCCATCCAGTATGTTCTTTAACGTGCACAGTGTATGGCTCTCCCGCACAAGGGATCACGGATCAACGTCCCATCTGACGGGTGGCGGTCTTTCCAAGCCCATCGGAGTCCCTACTGATCGTGGGCAGGGCGGTGAGTTTTGAGGAGATAAATCTCAACGCTGACCCATCTGGAACTCCAACCTGCGAACTACAGATTGCGAGCCTGGCGCGCTACCGACTGAGCCACAACTAGTCAGAAATATGTATTTGAAAGAGGATGGATTGTTTTACCTCTGAAAGGCACTGTTTTGCAAACTATGGGTGGAATGGTCAGGTCACAAGGACACCCATGGGCTCAGAAAAGGTTGGGGGAAGGGGGTCAAATCGGCAGCTGGTAGGAGACGGACGGATGCCTCCTGTCGAGGCCATCCAGCGTATTCTTTAACGTGCGCAGCTTTTTTTTAAGTTTTACCTCTGAGTGAAGTGGGTTGCTCAGTCGGTAGGGCGAGAAACTTGTAATCTACAATTTCCAGGTTCGACTCTCGCCTGCGTCAATGTTGAGATTTATTTCCGAAAATCTCCCCACCCTGCCCTTAGTAGGGGACATAGATGGGCTCAGAAAGGCCGCCGTCCGTCTGATGGAAAGTTCAGCCGTGGCCCAGTGTGCGGGGCCCACTGCACAAACCTGTGCACGTTAAAGAATACGCTGGATGGCCTTGACGGAGGCTATCATCTGTCTCCCAATAGCTGTTCCAGTGGGTCCCCTTCCCCAACCTTCTCTGAACCTTCGGGGTCCATGTGACTTGGCCATTGTGCGGGAGAGCCATACCCTGTGAACGTTAAAGAATACGCTGGATCGCCTTGACGGGAGGCTATCATCTGTCTCCCAACAGCTGTTCCAGTGGGTCCCCTTCCCCAACCTTCTCTGAACCTTCGGGAGTCCATGTGACCTGGTCATTGTGCGGGAGAGCCATACCCTGTGAACGTTAAAGAACATGCTGGATGGCCTTGACGGGAGGTTACCATCTGTCTCCCAACAGCTGTTCCAATGAGTCCCCTTCTCCAACCTACTCTGAAACTTCGGGGTCCAAGTGATTTCGGGGGTCCATGTGACCTGGTCATTGTGTGGGAGAGCCATACCCTGTGAACGTTAAAGAACACGCTGGATGGCCTTGACTGGAGGCTACCATCTGTCTCCCAACAGCTATTCCAATGGGTCCCCTTCTCCAACCTTCTCTGAACCTTCGGGGGTCCATGTGACCTGGTCATTTTGCGGGAGAGCCATACCCTGTGAACGTTAAAGAACATGCTGGATGGCCTTGACGGGAGGTTACCATCTGTCTCCCAACAGCTGTTCCAATGAGTCCCCTTCTCCAACCTACTCTGAAACTTCGGGGTCCAAGTGATTTCGGGGGTCCATGTGACCTGGTCATTGTGTGGGAGAGCCATACCCTGTGAACGTTAAAGAACACGTTCGATGGCCTTGACTGGAGGCTACCATCTGTCTCCCAACAGCTATTCCAATGGGTCCCCTTCTCCAACCTTCTCTGAACCTTCGGGGTCCATGTGACCTGGCCATTGTGTGGGAAAGCCATACACTGTGCACGTTAAAGAACACGCTGGATGGCCTTGACGGGAGGCTATCATCTGTCTCCCAACAGCTGTTCCAGTGGGACCCCTCCCCCAAACTTCTCTGAACCTTCGGGGTCCATGTGACCTGACCATTTAGCCCATGTATGCAAAAAAGTGCCACTCAGAGGTAAAACAACCCAACTCAAAATAGGATTATAATATGTATATTAAAGAAAAGAAAATATGAAAGTGTTTAAAAGATATTTTTACGACAGATGAACGCGCTACAGTGACTTCACGAGTTAACGTGATTGTAGCCCTCATGTGTGCTTCTACGTGAGATTCAATTTTAGCCAACGATTTGGAACTTAGAACGATTGAGAAGAATGCAAATATAGCAGTGCAGTGTGTTAAAGTTCTGAGATCTGAAAGGTTGTTCAGATGGTCTGAGTCTGTGCGCGATAATTAAAAGACAAAAAGAATCTTTTATGTGTTGTGTGCGCGGACGGTCTTCTTGTTTTGGCTAGTGTGAGAAGTTTAGTGAACTAGCAGAGGACGATAATTTGTTTACGTCTCAAGATGTTCAAGTGACATGGTAAACAAGGTTGAAAAGGTAGTATTTAGTAGAATAGACAGAGCTGTTGATGGGTACTCTGTGCAGGAAGATTGATGATTTTTGCATGTTAGTAGTTAATTTGTTTATGAGATACTTCATCCATATTTTAACGATTTGCATTGTATTACAATTAGTTTTAAAATATACTTATTAAAACTCACGCCCAGTGCTATCCATATTTTTCAATTCGCAACAATATATAAAGATTTGAATATTTTAACAGTTAGAAATTATATATTCATTCAGTTTTAAGGCATTTGTTTAAAAATTGGTCGGACTAAAATATAAAATTTGCTAATTATAACAAAAGATAGAGTAACTCTGTTAATCTAGGAAAACTGGTTAAAAACATTACTTTTACTTTTCGCCAAAATTATTTAATTTTTTTGCCAAACAACATTTGAAAATAATTACATAAATTTATTTCAAATCTTCATAAATAGCTACTACATATTGATATTATGGAATTTTTTTATAATATAATTTCCCATTTTTGATTATTCATCAAACTTTTTTACTTTTTATTTGCTCAAAATATTTTGTTTTTTGAATACTTACTATCTCTTTTACTTATTATCTCTGAATGGCATATTCCTTTTCTGCACGTATTGAATTTAATGAAAACTTCACAAGCACTCCAAAATACTTAGAGGGGCGAATATTGGTTCAGCCCCTCTAAGTATGTTCAGCCCTCTATTTATAATAGTACAGTCGCTCAAAAAAGTATCCGAACACTATGGTTGATTACAGAATTCAGCAAAAATATCTGGCAACGTTTTTTTAGAAATTAGTGATCTGGCAACCTTCGTATCACGTGACACGAAGGTTGCCAGATCACTAATTTCTAAAAAAATCGTTACAAGATATTTTTTCTGAATTCTCTAATCAACCATAGTGTTCGGATACTTTTTTGAGCGACTGTACGTCTTGCTCGTAAGCAGATGATCTGCGCTACGTCAGAAAAAGGTCACCTTAATGGGCTTGGTAAAGTCTGTTGAACTGATGGACCAATAAATGTCTGTTGAGTAGAATATTAAGCCGAGGCACCATTTCCTGAGAGCCATATGCTAATTATGTACAGTGAGGCCCGGATCAAGAAAAAATCGAACCGGAAAAGTGTAAAAGGAGGGGTGGTGGGGGGATTTCAATGCAGTATAACATTTCCCCCTACCTTTTACTGGTCTTTAAAGAATTTCTTGAAAAATGCATGAAATATAAATTTTTAATAACGTTTTTGCTTCTATTACCCTTAGTGGGGGGAGGCACGGCCCTCAACCCCTCCCCGTCCCCTTTAGATTTGGCACTGTGTACAGACAGTAAAAGCTTTGCTAACTGGTACAGTCGCTCAAAAAAAATCCGAACACTACGGTTGATTACGGAATTCAGAAAAAATATCTGGCAACGAATTTTTTAGAAATTAGTGATCTGGCAACCTTCGTGTCACGTAACACAAAGGTTGCCAGATCACTAATTTCTAAAAAAATCGTTGCCAGATATTTTTTCTGAATTCTGTAATCAACCATAGTGTTCGGATACTTTTTTGAGCAACTGTACTTAGATAATTGGAAAACTCTAGTAATCGGCATTTTTTATATGTTTCATTACATTAGGAAGATACCTTCAGAGTTCTGTAGCTTGTAGCGGGATTAAAACTATACCTTTTAGAGTTACACATACGAAGAATGAGTAAACGTTCCGTTGCAGTTGATGTTACAATCATTACAATTTCTTTTTAACAAAATAAGATGAAATGTGACTTCTTTCCATTGTTCTACACCTATTTAGCACAGTGTCTATGTTGGTTACAATATGGTTTTACAAATTCAAAATTTTATTTTATTATTATTTTCGACGTATTTTTCGTAGGTTGATGAGACGCTGAGGTAACAGGAAAAAAATTAGTGACACAGGAAGTTGCCATATTCTTCAAGATCTTTGATGGAATGTTTCTAAATTCTTGGTCTTCTTCATTTTTCATTGATGCAAGAATCGGAATCCCGAGGAATAAGACTTGGTCAAATTTGTAAAAAGAGATATTGTGACAGAAGGAATTCGAAAAATAGCATTTGAGAAACCAAACATAAAACTATCTGAACAGGCATTTCAACAAAAGCAAAATTATATACATCCAATATATTTTATATAATCAAATTTGCCTATCCACCAGAATTTGAATTAAAATGTTAACAATGCTTTAGATCTGTTAGATTAATTACATTAATGAATAACTTATAATTTTTATAAAAACTTCTAATATTGTGTTAGCATTTAGAAATGTACTTTTGAAAGTTTTTGTTTATGATTTTAGTTGCAGTATTAATAGACTGTAAGTAAGCAAACTTCCGAAATAAGAAAGAATGAAACTTCTGGTGAAGTTGAACATTTTCCATCCTGACAAAACATTAACTTCTTTCCTGTTAATTGCCTTTATCAATGAGAAAGCAACATCTGCATTATCGCAGGAAGTTGCCATATTCTCCGAGATCTCCGACAGGGTGTCTCTAATTTCTTTATCTTTTTCGTTGATTTGTGACGCAGCGATGGTAACCCCTAAAAATGATACGATACCGTTGATTAAAAGTGTCAAAAGAGATACTAAAACCGAAGGATTTAATAAGCCCAAATCTGAAAAACCAAACGCGACACCGAGAAGCATAAAAAGTTGTGAGAAATTTTTGACTATCACTAAAAATATCGAAAACGATAATGAATCTTCCAGAAGCCCAATAGAGGACGATATTTTACCGTATGCTTTTAACTGCTCAACAAGCAGAATTCGCTCGGTAGATAATGAGACGTTCTTCTTCAAAATATCGTGGCAAATATATAACTTCATCTTGATATGGATGCATAGGAAAACGTACAGCATTGCCACAATATTCGACACTGAAAACGAATTTATGTACGAGAGTACCCTATACAAGAATATGAGCAGATAAATTCGAAAGGATGAATTTCCAACTTTTATACCAAAAAAGTGATTATTTACAAAGGCGTTCAAGTCCGATTCGCTAAAAAACAATACATGTAAAGTTGCAAACAAAATGGGATTTAGAATGATTAAGTACGTGCAGAATTTAACCCGTGATTTTAAGGACTGGCACTTTCTGGCTGAAAAATCTCCAAGGTTGAATTTATTCAAATTTGAGAACAGAGCGAGTAAGCGATGCCGTCGAAATCGTAGATTGAACCACAAGACAAAGGAAATTATTTCGATTACTTGCCGTGAGATAATAAACTTTACTGATCGATTTTGTAGTTTGATTATTGCAAAGATAAAACTGGAAACAGAATAGATGAAATACAAATAAATTATAATAAAGGTCATAGAGTGAAAGAATATTTGAACCCATTTTCGTTGTGCATGACATTTTTCAAAAATTCCAAATCCTTCCAATATTTTGGTCATGAGACTTAATTCACCAGCATTACTGCGACCTAAAGAAGAACGTGATTTTGAATGAATGCAATTACCTTGTCTGTTTGTATCATTCCCACTCTCCATAGTCACTGAACAACAGTTAATATCCAGAGTTTGGTTTATGCGTATCATCTTCGGCTTTATGTGTAATCAAACAATGCACATTAATTCCTCAAATGTTGATTTTCTTCAGAAAGCAATATTTGTAGTTCCCGTAATGTTTAAAAAGTTGAACCTTTGTTGAGAGCAAAAATAAGACAAAAAATTACTTATTTTTGCTTACTAGAAGAGGCAAATGTATGTATGATACACTGATTTGAAAATTAACAAATTGCTGGCTTAATTGATATTTAAATTAATTATTTACTAATAAAGTACACAACTCTCTGCTTCATTATATAAGAATATAGGATCTGGCAACGAGCCATATTATAGTCGTTTCATGGAGTCGTTCGGCTCTGATTTTTACAATTTAAAAATGCATTTCTGATTGCTGATCTGTCATTGCCAAACAGCAGAGTTGGAAGATTTACAAGTAAGTAATATTTTTCCGCTGCTCTGTATAATTCTTATTTGACTTTTCCATTAACATCATCCGGCACAGATGTTGGCAACAACACAAAATTCAAATAAAAATATTTGCTATAGTTTTGAATCAATCTCTTCTTTCAACTTAAATTTTTAAAATTTCTTTGGTGATAACAGATATATTAGAATCATTTCACTGTCATCACCATTCAAAATATACAAACTTCTGTAAAAAATTCTTTTGAAGGTTCGAAATCTTCAACTTTTGGAATTTTAATTAACATCAACTTCACGCAGCATGTTCCAATTTTTTTACTCGTGCCTTGCCACAATACGATATAGCAGTTTATTATTGCCTATTTCCTTGAGAATGGTGTACATTAAATCCAGTACTTTACCATTTGCAAAATTATGTATCAGCAAACAGCAACTGAAGCTTTACAGCAGTTTAAACCTGTAGAATATTTCCTTCAGACACTGATGAAATAACCTTTTCCTTCTGAACTTCAATGCATATATTTTTATTTTAATTTAAGCGTTTTATACAATGATGATAGTATCGATTACTTGCTTTTCGATTTATTTTCCATCGCAGATAGGAAGCAATATGGCGTACCATGATGCATCACTCATAAAGGTTCGCCATATTTTTTTCCACTTAAATTAACATATCGGAAAAATAGCCCATTTGTCCGATATTAACATATTGGAAAAATAGCCCATTGTTGTTTGTGACAGTGATGAATTGCATTCATACACAAATCGTCTTTATCTGCAGCTGTAAAAGAGAAACTGTCACAAATACGTCATCGAAAAGGTGAAATTAGAAGACAAAATTGTCTATTTTTTACAAGAAAAGGAAATCACAAGTGGTGGTACCACGCGAAATGATTTCGACAATTTCGTTTAAATAAAAGAACACATCTCGTTCTGTTCCATAAACATTCTATTAAATTCAGACTATCTCACTATATATTTCATTCAAAGGAAACGATATTACGATTTAGAAAAGCCTTCGCTCTTTTTTGTAAAGCGTTTAGTTGACAACAAGTTCCAGGAAATTCTTGTGGGAAGGCTCTCAGCGAAGCAACTTTTCAACTAGATATTACCTTGAAAAAACAAATCGAATAGAATTTAGGTTGTAAGTATCAATTACCAGTGAGTAGCATTTCAGTTTTCGATAACTGTATACAGTAGCATGAGCAAGAGGGAGGAAGGTAATCCTCTCCTATTTTTTTTTTCATTAATTAATGCAATCATTTTCGAAAGAAGCCTCACTGGTATTTCTGTAGTTGTAATGTTTTACCTCTGAGCGGCACTTTTATACACACAATGGGCTAAATGGCCAGGTCACAAGAACCCCGAAGGCTCATAGAAGGTTGTGGGAGGGAACCCACTGGAACAGATGCTGGGAGACAAATGGTAGCCTTCCGTCAAGGCCATCCAGCGTATACTTTAACGTGCACAGGGTACGGCTCTCCACAGGGAAGTGGGACGCCACGGCTTAGCGTCCCATCCGACGGACGGCAGCCTTTCGAATCTCATCGATGTCCCCTACTGATTGAGAGCATGGTGGGAAGTTTTGCGGAGATAAATCTTAACGTTGGCCCAGATTACGAGCCTAGCGCGCTACCCACTGAGCCAAACCAGTACCGTTATTTCTGTAGTGCAACAAGTCTAAGATTCGTAGGGCAGGGGTAGGGGAGTAAAGACGAGTAGTTGACCCTTCTATGGAAAAATTGATCGAAAATTAATTTATCTTAAGACATTACAGAAAATAAAAAATGCAACTCTTTAAAGAAGTTATGGAAATGTGACGAAATTTAGGAAGGCGGTACTGCATGGAAATGATTAGGTGTTCAGGACGAATAAAACGATTGGACATGCGTGGGTTGACGTCACAAGTGGGAAGCAGTCGAACACAGATAAAGGCAACCAAAGTTCCCTGGTTGAGAAAACGTTGTACAAATTGTTTTAAACCTCTAAAGATGCCCTTATGCAGACGTCGACAGTCATTCCAACAGACTTTGAGTGTGGAAGAATGACGGCCTTTGAGAAGCTGATTTGTCGTACAGAGATATGGCCAAACTTGTTGGCCGCAATCGCAGCGCTATCGTACACATATGGCACCAGTAGGTTCAAGAAGGGTCCAGCACATGCCCTCAAAGATCAGGAAAACGTATGACCGTGGAGTGACAGAACCGCCATTTGCGACGCATGGCATTGCGTGAGAGATTCGCGTTACAACGCAACTGCAAAGGGACTGGCAACAGGTACATCGAATACGTATCAGGCAGCAGACGGTAAACGGGCTTTTACACTTTTCATTGCGAGCCTATCGTCCGGCACTGCGTTTTCCCCTCACATCTGCCCACATGCAAGCACGTCTTCAGTGATGTCGCCTCAGACAGAGCTAGAACGAACAAGAGTGGAGTACCGTGGTATTTAGTGACGAATCTCGTTTTTGTCTTGGTCAGCACGACGGTAGACAACGTGTTCGCAGTCATCCAGGGAAAAGAAACGCCACCCAGTGTGTGCGACATCGTTACACAGCTCCAGCACCTGGTGTCTTGTTGTGGGGTGCCATTAGTCGGACATCTCGGTTAGAACTGGTCATCACAAGGGGATCTCTAACTGCCCAACAATATGTTACCAACATTTTGCAGCCAGTGACTGTCTCATTTGTTCAGCAGCACGGAACCTTTTACCAGCAAGATACGCCCGTCCCCACACAGTCCGCAGTATCTACACAAGCAAAACGTTCAAGTACTACCATGACCAGCACGCTCGCCGGATCTTTCACCAATTGAACACGACAAGGGATATCGTGGGCCGACAGCTCCAACAAACCCAAGAGGTGTGCCAACCACTGTCGCTGAAATGGGACAGCGACTTCGCGCTATTTGGCGTTCTGTCTCTCAAGAGGACATTATAGAGCTGTACAATAGCCTTCTTCACTGTATTCATGAATGCATTGCTGCACGGGGCGGTTCAACATCATATTAATTATGTCACTTTACCGGGTAAGTGAAGTGATAATTTTTCCTATTTGTTTTTTTTTGATAATGTAATCAATCGCACATCTTAATGTATGCTAACAGATGCCTACGTTTCAATAAAATGCATTAATCCTTCCAGGTGTTGCATTTTTTTTCCCTGTAGTGTATAAGGAGTACCAAAAAATTTTTTTTTTAACGCAATGTAAATCTTGAGTTTCCTTTAAGTTTTTTTTTTTCTGTAAGGATATATATATATATATTTTTTTCGTCACGGTGGCCAAGTGGTTAGCGCGTTTGGCTACTGATCAAAGGGACCTGCATTCGAGCCCCGGGTGAGGCATGGATATCTGTGTTGTCTTTCTGCCGAGGTTTAGCCTTCTCAGAGATCTCTATGGTTTATTAAATTGAAAGGCTCCTGTCAAACCTCTGTGGCAAGCAGCAGCTTGAGGAATAATCTTTTTAATTTTATTAAGAAAAATAATTTGCGTGTGCTTTCAAGAATAGGTTCTTTTTTAATATATTTTTTTTGGCATCTTAGGTGTATTATTGCATATTTGCAACACCACTCATTAATGAACGTTCGACATATTTCTATGTTGAAACATTGATTTCCTCCTCCCCCAATAAAAATTTTGCCGACGTCCTTGAGTCGTGCTCTAAGCTGACCTTGCAGTTTAAATGGTTAACATCGGAACCATGTGGGTAGCACGTCAGACTCGTAATCTGCAGTTCCCAGGTTCGACTCTGGGCCAATATTAAAATTTATCTTCGCAAAGCTTCTTGCCCTACACTCGGTCAGTAGGGAACACCAATAAGCTTGGAAAGGCAGCAGCTCGTTGGATGGGCGTTAAGCCGTGGTTCCGTGTGCTGGAGAAGCCATATTATGTGCATGTTAAAGTGGTAACTGGTTGGTCTTGACGGGAGGCTATCATTGTCTCTTAACAACTGTCCAGCGAGTCTACTACCCCAATCATCTCTGATCCCTTGGGGCCCTTGTGACCTGGCCATTGTGCGCAAAATAGTACCGTTCAAAGGTAAAATAACCCAACTGTGTATCTCTTATGTTAACACTGGCAAAGAACTAACTTCCAAAACAAAAATCTAATACCTTTTTTAATTTCCCATTCAAAGAAATTTGGCGCAGTAATATATATGTACTATAATTTTAAAAATCAATGGCACGTTATTTGTTTTTAAAAAGAGCAGTTAATTTTAGACTACTCAATAATTTTTATATAATCATAATAACATAATTATTATATTTCACATTCCTTTTAAACTACATGGATTCTGTGTCTATGACTGAGGAGAGGATAAGGATATGTGAAATTAATTCCTTGTCGTACGCTCCATGGTGGATTTAATTTCCGAAAAAAGTAGAGTTTATTCTTCGTGTCAAATTATTCTGTGATCAAAAATAACAATGACCCGAAGACAGAACCTCAGGGGACTCCAAAATTACCATTTTCAATTTTGAGAACAGCTTGGTACAGTCGCTCAAAAAAATATCCGAACACTAGCCGTACCGTGGCCGAGTGTAACCACTCGTGACTACTGATCGCACTTGACTACTGATCTACAGGACCTGGGTTCGAGCCCCGGACATGGCATGGACGTTTGTGTTGTTTTTTTTCTGAGGTCCTGCCATCCTCACGGATCTACTATGGCATATAAACTGACAGTCTCATGTCAGACCTCTGTGGCAAGCAGCTGTTTGAGAGATATTTATTTATTATATTTATGGTTGATTACAGAATTCAGAAAAAAATGTTTGGCAACGATTTTTTTCAGAAATTAGTGATCTGACAACCGTGTCACGTGACACGGAGTTGCCAGATCACTAATTTGTAAAAAAAATCGTTACCAGATATTTTTTCTGAATTCTGTAATCAACCATAGTGTTCGGATATTTTTTTGAGCGACTGTACCAAGCTATTCTCAAAAATTGTTTTTTCCAGCTATTCTCAAAAAACATTATTAAAAAAAAACACTTCGGTTCCTCTACTTCAATTTAGTATTATGTTCCTCCACTATAATAATTAAACATATAAATGTGTGTGTGTCTCTGCATTCTAGCGATATTTTAAAAAGCTACTTGAGAAATTTATGTCCAGTATATAGGCTTACTATATTTTTGACTCTGTCCCATTATAAATAAATATTTATTATTTTAAACTGAATTATTACTCGTAAATTATCGTTTGAAAATTTGTTAGGCTATCCTGGAATTTTTTTAATAATTACCCTCCATTGTTCATTCCACCGTGATTTTTTCATTTATACTACCATCTTTTTTCGTTTGTTAAATTTTTAAAATTATAAATTCGTTAAAAATAATATTTTAGTTATTAATTTATTTTTCTTTTTTAATTTCCACAAAGAAACATGCAACTAAAAATATCAATTTTTCAATATAAATAATTCTACTACATGAGAGTAAAAAATTTAATTCATATCACAATGATATACAAATAGTACATATAAGTGCGAAACAGGATAGTACAATATCACGATATATGGACGAAAGCTATCAATGATTTTGTTAATTCACAATACAGTTCAACAAACAACAACTAGAATATTATTTTAACTCTTAATAATAATCTCTTAATTATAATTAATAGTAAATAGCACGAGTAATTCACCTTTTGAAATTTATGTTTCATAGTTTCAGCTCAAGTATTAAGAGACTATATGCAAACAAACTTCCGAAGGCTGGAAGGATAAAGCTTCTGGTGAAGTTGAACATTTTCCATTCTGACAAAATATTAACGTCTTTCGTCTTCACGTTTTAGCAGTGCGAAAGCAATATCCGCACGATCGCAGGAAATTGCCATATTCTCTGAGATCTCTGATAGAGTGTTTCGAATTCCTTTATCTTTTTCATTTGCCTCCGATTCAGCGATTGTAATCCCGAGAAATGATACAATACGATTAGTGAAAATTGCAACGAGAGAAATGGCAACAGACGGCATTACAGAGTTAGAACTCGAAAAACCAAACACACTACCGAGAAATATAAACAGTTCAAAGAAGTTTGTTACCATCACTAAAAATATTAAAAGATAATGAATTTTCCATCTGACCAATAGTGGACGAGATTTTACCATGTGCTTTTAAGTGTCGAACAAATAGAACTGTTTCAGTATGCAACGTAACATTCTTCTGCAAAATGTCGTGCCAAATTTCTAGTATCCTTTTGATCGCTACGCTGCAGTATAGGGTCCTCAGCCGCCATGTTGTACTATTCCCCAGGTAAACCTATTACGTTGAGTTGCAATATGATATCCATCCGCATGTTCCAATGTTTATGACTGATATATACTGTTTAGAATAGTTCTCTCAAATGAGATTATTTGTTTTCGGGGCTTTTGTTGATTCTTTAGCGATGAGTGATATTAAGGAAATTTACTTTTGATATTTATTTTAGGGTCTTTTTTTAAGTGCGAAACGAGGTTTCATTGTTTAGCGATAAGCGTTGTTAATGAAATCTTTCGATATTATTTTTGGGGCTTTTTTTCAGTAAGGAACAAGGAGTTATTCTATAGCGATAAGAGCTGTTAATGAAGTCTAGCTTTGATGAGAATATTAATTTTTGGGGCTTTTTTTAAGTGCAGAACGAAGGTTTATTCTTTAGCGATAAGAGTTGTTAATAAAATCAAATTTTGATGAAATTGTTTCATTTTCGGGGGTTTTAAGTGCAAAATGAGAGTTCATTTTGTAGCGATAAGCGTTATTTAAAATCTTGTTTTGATGAGATTATTCTCACTAATTTTTTAAAGTCCAAAAACATGATTTTCTTCTATGTAGATCGTAGATCAATAAAGGATATACGATGTTCCGGGCAATACAGTACCCTTAACCATCTCCATCTGAGGATGTGCCTGATTGGCATGAGTATAAAAATAAAGGTAAACCACCCTTGGGTGGGTCCCGAAGAGTAAATAACTAAAAGAGCAAAAAAGCAAAATATGATCGCACAACAGACCTAAAATGGAAGCTCTCCTCAGAGAAGGCCATCATTTTAGGCATCTTGTACTTGTTCAAAACAGTATGATCATAAAGTAAAAGACGAGAAATAATCTCGTTAGGATTATTATCCACACACTCGAAGAACTTTTTCGAGATGCGCTTAATATGGGTGTAAATGTGGTTGATGCCCAAGTCAGAATGAAGTCGTCTGTTAGTAACAAACCATGTTAGTAACAACCATGGGGCATCGACCGCTGCTCTCAAGATTTTGTTTTGTAAGACCTGAATCTTATGAATATTGGTGGCGGTGGTGTTCGCCCATATAGGCGATGCATATAAGATCACCGGTCTGATGATGGCATCATAAAGTAGAAGCTTATGATCCAAAAGGAGGATGGAGTTTCTCCTAAGCAGAGGACCTAACTGGCCTCTAAGGATATTAACCTTGGAGATGATATGATTAACATGATTGTCCCATTTTAACCTATGGTATAAGTGCACACCGAGGTACTTGACTGAGTCTTCCCACTCTATGGGAATGTCGTGAAGTTGAAGGCAAGCAGGATTTGCAAGGCGCTTGCCAGTAAAGAGGATGGCAGAACTCTTGTCCGAGTTAATCTTCAATTTCCACTTGTCATACCAGTCACCCATCTGGATCAGGCAGCGTTGCAATCTTTTAGCAGCAATGGCTGGACCCAGGAAGGGAGACAAGATCGCAAGATCATCTGCGTAAAGAGCCAGATGTATGCATTCAAAAGAAGGTAGATCATGTAAATAGAGAAGAGTGTCGGACCTGAGGCACACCAGCAGAGACAACTCTTCTAGTAGAGATAACAGATTTAATCTGAATTTGAAAAGTCCTATTAAAAAGATAAGACTGAATGAGGCTGATCAGTCCCGATGGAACAGCTGCATGGATGAGCTTGTAAATCAAACTGTCTAACCAGACGCGGTCAAAGGCCCTGGTCACGTCCAGAAAGACGGCTGCAACGCATTCCTTTTGTTGAGGGATTCTGCGAATTTTTCCACCACCCTGAGGATCTGGTGTTCTGTAGATCTCTTTCGCCTGAAGCCAAACTGTACCACAGGAAAAACAGGGTGGTGGACGAGAAAGTCATCAAGACGGATGATGATGATCCTTTCAAAGAGCTTGCTCAAAGATGATAGCAGGCTGATGGGACGACAGCTTGTAGGGAAGGTAGAATCCTTTCCTGGCTTGTGTAAAACTTTCACGATGGCATTTTTCCATATATTTGGAAGCAAGTGATGTCTGAGTAAATAATTAAAGATAGAACCAGATGCGTTATGACTTTCGCCGGTAGATGTTTCAGCATCTTATTTGTGATTCTATCCTGACCAGGGACCTTATTAGGTTTAAGGCGTTTGATGACCTGTTGGATTTCCAGAGGTGTGGTTCTTCTATGTAGCGTTGCATATTTATATATATATATATCCTCAATACGTATCTCATGGTAGATGCGGAAGGGACTACTTTTATCATTCAGACTTTTCTTTTTACCGCGGCGAAATAAAACATGATGGCTGCTGAGGACCCTATACTGCAGTTCTACCCCTTTTGATATAGATACATAGAAAAATGTATAGAATTGAAACAATATTCGGCACTGAGTATAAAATTGTAAAATATAATATCTGACACAAGAATAAGAGCAGATAAACAGACACAGATGCTTTTTCAACTTGTATGTCGAAAACCTGATGACTTATGTACTTTTTTTATGCCAGATTCATCAGCAAATGAGAGATATAAAGATGCCCAAAAAATGGGACTTAAAATGATCAAACCGGTACAGAATTTCATCCATAGTTTTAAAGAATGATGTTTCCTGGTCCAAAAAACATCATAGTTAAAATTATCCAAGTGTAAGAATAAAGCAAATAAGCGTTGTTGTCGATTATCGCAAACTATACCATAAGACAAAAGAACTTATTTCGACTCATTTTCGTGAAGTCACTAGCTTGAAACTGCGAGTAGGTGATTTTATTGCAGTAAAGATAAAGCCAGATATAGAGAAAATGAACACATGAATCGTCAAAGTGAATAACAAAGCAAAGATTTTATAAAACAAACTTTGACTTTCACATTTTTTAAAAATTCCAAATCCTATCAAAATTTTTATGATGAAATGAAAATCAGATATATGTTTTAGGACACCGGAATTACTGAGACATAACGAGTAATGTGACTTTGGATGAATGCAATTTTCTGATTTGTGATTAAAGGCTCCATTTTCTATATCCATTGAACAACGCTTTAGATCAAAAATTTCGTTTATGCATTCCATCTTCACAATAATAAATAGTCAAATACTGCTCGACCTGGATTCAGGAAAATCTTATTCTGCTCAGAATTAAATTTTCAAAGTTCGAAAGCTAACTTTTGTTCCTATAAAAAGTCATTCATAATCAGCTCATTTACATAGAGTTTTCGTAAATTTTTAGGCACTTTGTCAAAATATATAGACTTACAAGTTCTGAATGTTTTGGCATTCACAAATAATGAGGAACGTAGTATTTGAAATAATACAGTTGTGCTGATGAAACTTATGAATAACACTTTTGCTTTACTATATAAAGAAAAGAGAACTGGCAACAAACCTTCAAGCACTTAGTAAGAGTCAGAAATAAGATCAATTGAAAATATCTAAATAATTTTAATTCATCAGTCTCATATCTCAAACAAAATGCATAAGGTTTCTTTGATTCTTTGCGATACTCAGAGGCGTAAGAACGTGTTGGCATCGGGGCAGTTGATTCGGGGCATTTGACGATGCATGTATCGTGGCCAAGGGCGCCACGAGCAGTTCCAATGTGTGCGACGTTTATGTGCGTATGTTTATGTGCGTACATAGATGGCGTCATGAGCGACACGTTCAAAGAGTTGGGTTGTTTTACCTCTGAGTGGCACTTTTTTTGCACACCATGGGCTAAATGGCCAGGTAACAGGGACCCCGAAGGTTCAAAGAAGGTTGGGGGAGGGGACCCACTGGAACAGCTGTTGGGAGACAGATAGTAGCCTCCCCTCAAGGCCATCCAGCGTGTCCTTTAATGTCCACAGAGTATGGCTCTCCCACACACGGGGCCACGGCTTAATGTCACATCCGATGGACGGCGGTCTTTCCAAGCCCATCGGTGTCCCCTACTGACCATGGGCAGGGCTGGGAATTTTGCAGAGATAAATCTCAACGCTGACCCAGTGGGACTCGAATCAGGGAACTACAGTTTATGAGCGTGGTGCGTTACCGACTGAGCCAACCCTGCCCCTCACGTTGAAAGAAATCTATCAGTCACATTAGTGGAAGAATGAGGGAATTGATTCTAGTTTAATGGTAGAACACTGGGCTGAATCTGTAATAATGTAGATTCGAGTCCAGTAAATCAACAAACTCATTTTTTCAACAAGATTATTTATTGGTTTAATGACTTTTGTGTCAACAGGTAATCTATGTATTTAATATTGATTGAATTTTTCATTTTAAGGGATAAATTAAAAATTATCTGAATGTCTTATAAATACTAATGAAATATTAGTATTTGCCCTTTCTCAATCCACTCATTAGTTCGAATCATCATTCTTAAAAGGTGCAAAAGTCGGAAAATTTCGGTTTCTCACTTTTTTGAATTTTTAATCAGACAGGCAAAGTTACTAGCATATCTTCAAGTTATGTGTAAAAAACGATCATGCCATACCAGGACTCTAACCCATGCACCAGTAGGGTTAGATAAAAAAATCTTTAAAAAAATCAAATTTTTTACCCCATTTTTTAAATTTCAACAAAAAATCTTTAAAAAAAAGTAGCTTCATTCAGTTTGAAAACGAGCATTCTGTATTTGCCAGTGGCTCTATGATATTCTTCAGTTTCAGCTGCGAATTTTTTCTTTAGTCTTTTCTAATGCAAAACAAAATTTCAAATTTTAAACAATTGGTTTTTAACATATTTCGTATTCTTACCCCAATATTTCTCTGAGACTGTGGTGACTCCAATACCTTTCTTTGAGACTGTTGTATCCAAGGCTTTGTGAACATTACACGCGTATTCTGTGTTTTAAGGGAGCAAAAATCATCTGCCCACAGCTTTTCTTAGAAGATCCTCGGTGTACCTTCTGGTTTTTTGTACATAAGGGCAATTCAAGCAAAAAAATAGAAAACTATTAAGTTTTTTAGACCATGGTTGCTTGAGGATAATGATGTAATAATTGCTGCATGCAAAAATAGTGTTTATAAGTAGTTGTTAACTAGAAGCAGGCCTCTATTTTATCGGAACCTATGAAAATTAAAATTTGTAATAAGGATGAAACAAAAATACGTAATATTTTTTAAATATTTTAAAGCTTTTTTGTTCACAGATCATATTTTTACTCTGTAAAAACTTTCTTTTTTTGCGGTGGCTGCAAAGTCCAAAAATCTCAAAAAACATAGGTGGGCAGAATGTATATGGTCCTTATGCCTATAATGTCATGACTATAGCTTCCATGATGATACTAGACATCAGCTAGAATCATTTTTGATCCCCCGGGCATGGACATACCCGGGGGGGGGGGGGGGCACCCGCAGAGGAAATTCGGTCATCTTATACAAAATCTCAATCTTGTCTACCTGCTTTGAAATCCAAACAGTTGTCTTTGTATATTTTATTTTAGGACCATTGCATATGTCCGACACTAAAATTAGATTTAAAAAGCAACTATAAAATATTCCATATATAATAATATCATTTTAATCTTATGTCCAGCTGAATATTTAATGATTGGTAAACCATACTGAAGTCATATCAAAGCCTCATATTCTTGAACCTCCCCCCTATTATTTCTCTCACTCCATGGAATATATAGAGACCAATCAAGCTTAACTGGCATAGTGGTTAGAGATCTTGTTGTGTTAGTTCTAACCGAGACAGTGATCAGCAGTGACTTCGGTCTTTAGTAAGGCATGTTCTTGTATGAGGTCTGTAAAAGCTAGGAGTATCTAGGATTGTCCTCTGCCCTATATGTCGCAGATAAAGCGTTTTTCTGTAGCAATCTGTATCAAATTCGCAAAGCCAACTCCTCAAATTTTTAAAGTGGTCAGCTGCCAATCTTGACCACTTCTTTCGCACTCCACTATCAAATAATATATAAATTCTCTGTGAAGACACTCTTTTTGGTTTTCCATCAAAAGATTTACTCGATAAATTGAGTAATTACGAATATGACAAGTTTAAAATTCTCTTTTTGTTTTTTAAATGCTTGATTGGTCTCTGTGTAAATTTATTTTGGAAATAGTCTCAGAATGGTAATAAGTCTCAACAATGAGAGAGATCGAGTCTAGCCTCAAGGATTGACCTGAGAGTAGATCAAGAGTAGAGATAGTTAAGAGGTTTAACAATTCTGCTATGGGACTCATACAAATTGAATGATTTACGAATTTACTAATCTTTGAGTCTCTTTTATTTGCCCAAAATATTACATCTTGAATTTGCATTAATGATAAGAAAACAAGAAAGTAAATAAACAGAACACATCTTTCATTATTGAAGGAATTTTATTTTAAATAATATGATTCTCGGAAATAAATATTTGTTTTCCTCATGTGGCATCAGTGTTTTTTCGAAATGCTTTTGTAACCGGTGCGTTTACATTTCTAAATCTGACTTAAAACGTAGCATGACGTTTTATCTGATTGCAGTTATTTTCCTTAAATTGGGATATATTGTATTTACCTCAAAATGACGATAGAAATCAGCTCATCGTCAGAACTGAAACGGAAATTCTCTAAGATGATATTTACATGTGTAAGTTTTGCTCGATTCTAATTTTTAATCTAAAGATAAAATATACCTTGGGTATTGTAAGTTTTCATCGATTTCTAGAGATTTACAGAAATTAATTCGTTATGTGTAGCAATTTTTTATTTTTTAAGATAAATTTAAGATAAATGTGAAAAGGAATTTTATGGTATTTTTAAAGCACTTTAATTCTTTAAATATTCTACTAAAATTAAGTTACTAATGGTTGCAAAGCTATTATATAAAATTTTTTTTGCATTTTTTTTTTATATATTTGATATATAAATTATTTTTAATTTCCTTATCAACCTTGAAAATTATTCAAGTTAAGTACTATAGAAGACATTAAATGAAGTGACACTGATGGTCAATCATTTTTAATCAAATGTGAAATATTCATTATGATTTGAATGTCATCACTTAGTTGTATGTATGCCAGTTGTTTTACGAGTTTAGCAGAGCTGATGGCAATCATTATTGGCAATCATATTTTTCCCTTACACAGGGCAAAAAATCATGATATTATATAAAGCGACATCAGTTATTTGCTTGTTTTTCTTTGCAGTTTTTAATTTCTCTCTCAAAAGTAAACTATGTGTCCCACCTGCCTATTTAAATTATTTATTAAAATAATTTTAGATGATTCAATTTAACAGAACATTGAATAGAAAGTGTTGCTTTTATCAGCAGAATTTTCCATTTAATATATTGCCAATCTTTTTCATTAAGCAACAAAAAGGGGGGGGGGGAAGAACCGTGACACTGTATTGCTATTCTGAGATAGCATTTAATGTTATCTGGAAAAAACAATGAATATATCATGTTTTCAAAAAGAAGAAAAGGTATATATTAAAAAATATAAGCCTTTTTTTTTCTCTTAAACAGATAACGTTTGTAGCACAACTGAAAACTTATTGTACACATTGACTTAGGATCATATCAGTAGTAGTGAAAATAGATGGTAGAGCTTTAAATGATAAGAGATTGCTTTTATTATTTGAAGTCTGTATAATTATCTACATATTATGTAATTGTCTATATAAGTTGATTACCAGTTACTTTTTAAAGTTGATCTAATTGATATATAAAATCTGTTTCATTTCAAGATGGTTGCAGAAATAGTCTACTCTTAGTACAGTGTTGAAGTAGATCATGACCCTTTCAAGACCCTGTTCATGCAAATCATAAACTGTATAACTCAAAATCTATATAAAAACTCAAAAAATCTATATAAAAAAAAGATGAGATCTGAAGCGATGAAAATTGGTTAGGCAGGCTGTGGTTCACTTAATCTGAATGGTTGCACTCTCTAGTAAGTGTCTCAGTTTAATTATCTTTGGAGCTATGTAACAGATACTGGTGATGTGTTGCATGAGATAAATAGAAGAATAGGGATTATTGTTGGAGTTTTTAAGAATATATGAAGAGAGTGGAGAAATAAATGTATATTCCTAAAGACTAAAATTAGGCTGTATAATTGGTTATCTGTAGGGATAGTTATGATAGTGAACCATCGACTCTTTGTAAACAAGGAAACAGGAGACTTTATGCCTTTGATTCTAGATGCTTAGTATTTTGGGCATTTAGGTTATTCAACTTCGTAAGTAATGATGAGGCTAGGCAAAGGAGTCAGCAACCTTCTCTGAGCAGCATATGGTGTAGAGCATGGGTGCTCAAATTGTGGCCTGTGGGCCACTTGTTCCTCCCCCCCCCTCCCCAGACCCTTAATTGTGGCCTGCAAACATGAAGCTTCCAAAAAAAAATATTTAAAAAATATATGTATAATAATGTAACATGTACCAAATTTTCAAATTGACTCATGACATGTACCAAATATTCAAATTGGCCTGCAACTTTCACATGGTTGAGCATCCCTGGTGTAGAGAGAGACTGTTGGTTTCGCCATGGTGCCCATATGCATGACCATAGATTAGTGAATAGTGTTATATGAACAGTGTGCCTAAAGGCTTCAGAAAAGGGGAATTCTAGGCTATGGTGTGCAGACAATGTTAAACAGGGCCTTGTTAGAATTGATCTACAGTGTCCAGATTCAGCAAATGTAGCTCAGGACAGATGCATTTGGAGAACTAAATTGCACATTTTGGTTGGATCTCTGTAGCCCATGGTTGCTTGATGATAATGATGTAGTAGTAAAAAATCTGACAATGCAAATAAAAATTTATTGAAAAAAGACTATTAGGCAGAAATGATTATAATGCACATGAGTAGAAAGTCTATTTAAAAAAATATATATATTAGAAACAAGAAAATTACTCTCATTTTGTAATTTTTTTTCTTGGGAACATGCTTTAAGAAAAGTTCAGGCTTTTTGTCAACTGACCTGAGTCAAATAAAAAAGTCAACTTTAGAATTTTTTTATAGAAAAACTAATTGTAAAAAAGAAAGTTTGTGTATCTGTTCACTTATGCACTTGGCCCCCAGAAAAGCTAGAGGCACCAAACTTTGTGTGAACTTTCCCTTTACTCAGGGGAAGAGTATAGGCTGTATGCAAACCTGCTGGGGTCATCCAAAACTTGGGTAGGTGGATTTGAATTTCTTGAAATCTCCATGGACTTAACATTAGCAGTTATTCCAAAATCATGTGGGGAGTGCCATCTACTGCAACTTTAAAGAGTTTCAGACTTCCCCTAGAAGAGGGAATGATCCCTATCAAAAGAGAGGGGTAGCTGGGAGGGGAGGGATAATTGTAATGAGTTTTATGCCGTGAAGGTTTGTGATAGGGGATGCCATGTACAAACATTTTACTGAGTTTCAGACTTCCCCTAGAAGAGGAAATGATCCCTATCAAAAGAGAGGGGTAGCTGGGAGGGGAGGGATAATTGTAATGAGTTTTATGCCGTGAAGGTTTGTGATAGGGGATGCCATGTACAAACATTTTACTGAGTTTCAGACGTCCCCTAGAAAAGGGGAATAAAATTTGTATGAAGGGAAAGGGTAGGAGGGATGAAACGATCATAATGAGTTTATGCCGATGAAAGCTTGCGATGTGGGAAATGCTATCAATTTTATACTTTAGAGAGTTTGACCCCAGCAATGCCAAGTAAATCTGCTAGTAACCATAAACCAAAATAGATCATACCAAATTAAACAAAATTTAATTTTGAATTTTATGAAAATAAAACATTTAAACAAAGTTACAAACTTATTGATTTTAATAAGCTTTTTCACTCTGATAGTGAAAAAAATAGATCAGACTGTGCAATTAAGTCTTAATTTTGGAAAACCTGATGAATAAAAAGCAGTTAAATTATATATTAATCAAAAAGAAATTTCTTCCTGAATGATGTAATATTTACCTGAAACATGATTTTTATTTCTTTTAATGATTCTGTTCAGTGTGGTATATTTTAAAATAAAGACCAGTGTTATTGGATTGCTCACATTAATGGTATTTTCTGTCCAGTTTTTGAAATGGAAAAACTCTTTCATGGCTGCATTTTCACTGAACATTATGAATTTTTCTTTTGAGTGTTGAAGTTTGGCAATCTGGGCTAAGTGGTGAAAGGTTTGTGCACCAAGGAAAAAAACAAATGTTTATATCATCAGAGTGGCAGCCAATACATTGAGTTGGGTCTGTGTGTTTTTTGTATAAAAACTTATAAATGAAAGAATAAATAAAATTCTGCTCTGTGGGGGGAAACCTTGCTGAATGTGCCCTCTGTGCAGCATGAGATAAATAGGAGAATAGAGATTGCTGCTGGGACTTTTAAGAATCTATGGAGAGTGTGGAAAAATAGGTGTGTACACTGAGTCATATGTGAGTTGGTAAGGTTTGTAGCAATTGGTTTAGCATTGCTTCTGGTGTTTGATAAGAGTGCATTTTGTCTCCTTTCCTCTTTAGTTCGGTTATTGATTATATTATGCAAAATTCACTGCAAGGGAAAGATTTTGCCCTTAAATGGTCGGAAGATACGAAAATTTCTGATTTAGATTATGCTGATGATTTAGTCCTTTTGGCAAATGATATTGATGAGATGAACTTTTTCATTTGAGCTGTTAATGAGACTGGTAGTAGAGTAGGTTTGGTTATAAACAGAGAAAACTAAAGTGATGAAAATTGGTCAGGCAGGCTGTTCAGTTAATCTGAATGGCTGCACTCTTGAGAAGGTGTCTCAGTTTAATTACTTTGGGAGCTATGTAACAGATACTGGTGATGTGCAGCATGAGATTAACAGATGAATAGGGATTGCTGTCAGGATGAAGAGTGTGGAGAAATAGGCATATACATCTAAAGACTAAAATTAGACTCTATAATAATTTCGTTCTTTCTAGGGTTATTTATGGTAGTGAAACTTGTACACTTCTTAAACAAGATAACAGGAAACTTGATGCTTTTGATTCTAGATGCTTACGCAATATCTTGGGCATTAGATGGTTCAACTTTATAAGTAATGATGGTTAGGCAAAAGAGTCGGCAATCTTTAAGCAGCATATTGTGCAGAGAGAGACTGTTGGTTTGGCCATGTTGCTGATATGGATAATTATAGATTGGCGAATAGGAGTTATGAACAGTGTGCCTAAAGGCCTCAGATAGAGGGGGAGACCTAGGATGCAGTGAACAGACAATGTCAAACAGGACCTTGTTAGAATTGGTGTGCAATGTCCAGATGCAGCAGATATAGCTTAGGGCAGATATGTTTGGAGAACTAAATTGCACGGTCTGGTTGGACATCCTTAGCCTGTGGCTGCTTGAGGAGGAGGAGGATAACACCTAAAGACTAAAATTAGGCTGTATAATAGTTTGGTTCTTTTTAAGGTTAGTTATGGTAGTGAAACATATACCCTTTGTAAGCAGAATAACAAGAAACTTGATTTCTTTGATTCTTCTAGAGGCTTACACAGTATCATGGGCATTAGGTAGTTCAACTTTGTAAGTAATGATGAGGTTAAAAGAAGTCATCATCAACCTCTTTTGAGCAGCATATTGTGCAGAGAGAAACTGCTTTGGTGTGGCCATGTTGCCTGTATGCATAGCTGCAGATTGGCAACAGAATTATGAACAATGTGCCTAAGGGTTTCAGAAAAAGGGGGAGACCTAGGATGTGATGGGCACACAATGCCAAACAGGACCTTGTTAAAATTGGCCTAGAGTGACCAAATGCAGCAACTGTAGCTCAGAACAAATATGTCTGGTGAGGAAAATTATACAGTCTGGACCTCTGTAGCCCATGGGAGCATCAGGATTTGTATGTGTATGTTGTGTATCCATCCATCCATCCAACTTATAAGCTAGCCATCAAGTGTAGCATAACTCGAAAAAATCAATAGATCAACTGACTGAAAGATGATAAATAATTTACAGAAATAAAATAAATACAGAAATGAAAATTAAGGTTTAATTATTAAAAAAAAGTAAAATATTAACTTTATGAAGGGAGATGATGTCCAACATGTGGGGATGATGCTGTAAATAATCTACTATTAACACATGAAAATCGTACGTGTGAACACCTGCATCTTCCTCAGCCATGGAGATCGTACATGTGATCACTTGTATCTTCCTCAGCCATGAGCTGTGACCTAATTTAAACTGCAGCTAGTCTTGAACAACAAGCTCTAGCTAAGAAAATTTTCTTTTTTTAGTTATAGTTTCAATTTTAGTAAGGGGGACAATGCAAAATTCTAGTGCCATTCTAGTTTATATCTAGAATAAATGATTTAAATAATTCGAGGACTACTTGAAATAAGTTCAAGGCAGAGAAGAATGTAAGGTGGGGGGAAAAGAGAGGTATGTACTTTGTAATTTTTTTCCAAAATCTTCCTTTTTTTTTAAAGTAGCAGTTTTTTTGTTAAATTTTAGGAGATTTTTGAAATTTAAAGGATGCATTTGTTGATAATATTCAAATCAAACTTGTGAGCCTAAATCAGGAGGTTGCTTCAGCATAGAGTAATGTTAACAAACAAATCTGCAGTGCCATATAGTGCTTCTAAGAAATAGCAATCAGATTGTTTTAACAAATTATTTGTATTCTAGTGTAATAAAATAATCATCAAATAAACAAAGAAAACATTTTTAAAGCTTGAATACATATTTTTATAAGATATGTAAAAATATTTTAAATGACAATTTCTAAATTTGAAAACTAAAAGTTTTTTGTTATGAAAAACAAACATAGATGCCTTTGTCCTCTCATTTCAGATTCTATCAATGTCTATATTTGATAGAGACCCTGGAAAGGTTTAATACAATTAAATATAATGAAATTCATTTATAAGGAAAGTGTTGGGCCATTTCATAAAAGAAATTATTTTTACCTATAAGTAAATGTTTCAGTTCTAATTTTCTGTATGCAACACATCTACATTAAAGTTAAAACTGGTAATTCTTGACCATTTTAACCTTAAATGTCAGCATAGGGACCGAGTTTCCATCTATTACAAAAATGTAAATGTTTTTAAATTTATTTTGATATGGAATATTTAAGCTATTCTCCTAACTTATTTTATATAATTAACAATATAATTTGTTTTGTTTTTTTATTTTCATTAAATTTTTATTTTTACATAATTCTACTAAAATACATAACAGAGTGGTGGTCTTTATCATGTTTTAGCATTTTAAAATATTTCATCATTACTCCAACCTGTGTAACAGATACTGGTGATGTGCAGCATGAGATTAACAGAAGAATAGGGATCTTTTTTATGTACGCACTTTTGGTACTTGTGTGTTTATCCAATGTATATTAGTTTAGTACAATTTCTTTTATGTTATTGGCACCTGTTGTGTATGTTTATTGCACATAGATTAAAATAATTTAAAATTCTCTATCATTGAGCAATAAAATTTTAGAGTTTATCCTTCAAACTATTTGGATGTTGAAAGTTCTTAGGAGATAACTCTCAGAAGCTTTTCGGAGCAAAAACAGTGCTCCGTTTTCACATAGCATCACTTCACTGAAGACGGAGCGCTGTCTTTGCTCCGAAAAGCTTCTGAGAGTTTTCTCCTAAGAACTTTCAACATCCAAATAGTTTGAAGGATAAACTCTAAAATTTTATTGCTCAATGACAGAGAATTTTAAATTATTTTAAATTAATTTTTGAGCAAGAAGGTCTTTTAATTGTACACATATTAATTTTACGTGTGAAAAACTAATGGACTTGTTGGTAAAAATAATTTTTTATTCATTTCATATATTTACTTTTATTGCATATTTCTTTTTAAGATAGATAGAAATGACTGGAAAAAATGTCATACTTAGAATTAATAAAATAAATAAATAAATAAATAAATACCCCCTCAAGCAGTTGCTTACCACAGAGGTCTGACAGGAGCCTGTCAGTTTATATGCCATAGTAGAAGGTCTGAGAGGATGGCAGGACCTCAGCAGAAAAACAACATATACATCCATGCCTTATCTGGGGCTCGAACCCAGGTCCCTTAGATCAGTAGCCAAGCGTGCTAACCACTTGGCCATGGGACGGCTACAACTAATTAATGAATTGAGGGCTGAAGAAAAGCTATGTTATTTATGTGAATGATAAAAAAAGAAACTCCAATATCTGAAATAGATTCATTTTATAATACAACCAAAGGGGAATTGATACATCTGATCAAATAGTGCACAAATACACTGTTCTACCGAAATATTAGAGAATTTTGATGTTATATCAATGGAAATCTAACTTTGAAGCTCTATAACTTCTGAAATATGCTAATATACGTTATCTGTTACCTTAGTAACATTCTGAAATATGCAGTTAATGAAAAAATGTGACTGAAGATAAATATCACAATAAATCTATCTAAATCTCAATTTTAATACTATTTTAATACTATTAGTTCAATATTTTAAAGAGTTGGGAGCTGGAATATTTCACAATAATAATCCTTCATAAGAAATTGTTAGAAATTAGTTAAAACTTAATGTAAGTGTCATTTGAAATCATTTAATAAAGTATACATTTTAGAAGTTTATATAATGATTATTTTAATATATTTCAAATCATGAAGGAGTTTTGTAAAACAATTTGTTGTTAAATATCCCAGCTTCCATAACTCTTTAAATTCTGATTTAATAATGTTGAAATTCTTGATTCAAATAGATTTGATTGTGATCTTTAATTTATTTTCATTCAAACTTTCTCATTAAATGCATATTTTAGAAGTTATAAAAGCTTCAAAGTTAGATGCTCATTGACATAATATGAAATTTCCAAATATTTTAGTAGGGCAATGTAGCAACAAATAAATAAGCATAAAAAATAACCCAAGCTGTTTTTTTTTAATACAGTGATTTTATCTTAGTTTGTTATATGTAAGGTATTTTAATCTATATAAAGAAAGATGTTCAGAAATTTATTTTATGTTCAGATTGAAAATTAGCAAATATGAACAACATTGACTGTCTTTTAGAAAATATTTGTATAAGATAAACTTTGGAATCTCCTGCTAACATGCTACCTGAGCTGAGATAGCCTGTGTAGTTTTTTTAACACTTGGCTAATTTTGTGAGTATTGGTTATTGAAATGCCAGTGAGTGCAGTCATAGAAACATTTAGCTCTTTCGATGCATAGTATTAAAAATCAAAAACTACCATTCTCACTGATCATTTCAAAAATAATGTTTTTTACATTAAATGCTTAATGTGAATGCTTTTAAAGTCTACTAGTCTTAGAGTTTTAAAGAAGTTTGCTGGAATATAAACATTTAAACTCTAAAAACATTTTTATCATGTCTAAAAGCTTGAGAAGCAGTAAAAGGGGTAACAATAAAATATATATAAAGAAAGTCATGGAATGTTTTTAATTCTTTTTTTTTTCTTATCAGCTTTTTCTTAGTATTCCAATTCTATATATAGCTTTCCATATCACAGTACATATCCATTTATGGTTCAGATTCACAGTTTTCCTGCCATTCATGAAGATATTCTTTGTAATAAGCTTGTTTAATATTCAGAAAGCTTATAATTTGACATTTTTATTATCAAGTAGATAAAATTTTTAATAAATAGCTTATTAAATTGTCTGTTTTTATAAACCTTTGGAAACTCAATCAAGGATGTCCTAGATTTATATACACTTAGTGCTCACTAAATTATGACCACCTCTCTCCATGTTATATAAGGGGAAGCTAACTTTGAGCCCTATAACTTCTAAACTAAGCATTTTATGAGAAAATGTAATGAAAAATAAATATCTCAATCAAATCTATCTAAATATCGATTTTCAATAATGTTCACTTTTTACTTAAAGAGTTATGGACTTCAAATATTTATTTTGCAGAAAAAATTTCATTGACATATGGGACTTGATCCCGCATCTCTTCAGAAACACACCACAGTATTTTACCATTGAACTAATGCCAGCTCTGTCTTTTTCCGCTAATTTAAGACTCATTTCCATCTTACTCAGTGCAATATAAAAAGAAATAGTTGCCACCTGAGATCATAGATGGTGCCAACAGTTGGCCTGAAAATCTCGGTGAAGAGTTTAAAGTCTTAAATTAGCAGAAAAAAGATGGGTCAGCATTAGTTCAATGGTAGAATATTCTGGCTGTTTCTGGAGAGATGGGGGTTCAAGTCCCATATATCGGCGGAATTTTTTCTGCAAAATATATATTGATTTATTGACGTTAAAAAGTCAACAGCTAATGCTGTGATTGTCATTTATGTTTAAACCATTAATAACACTAAATAGCATGAAGAGACTTTATTATTTATTTCCATCTTAGTGCAATATAAAAAGAAATAGATGGTACCAACAGTTGGCCTGAAAATCTCAGTGAAGAGTTTAAAGTCTTAAATTAATGGAAAAAAGACAGAGCTGGCATTAGTTCAATGGTTCTATCACAATCAAACATTCTATCACAATACTCTGGCATGTTTCTGGAGAGATTCGGGTTCAAGTCCCGCATGTTGGCGAAATTTTTTCCGTGATTTATTGACATTAAAAAGTCAACTGATAAAAATATTAATTTTTTAAAAAATAATTTTAATTTATTCCAAAATAAGTAGTTTATTTTTTAAGTAACTGTCATTGAACTTTTGTTTAATGTGAAATGGCAAAACATTTTAAATGCAGTTTATGCAAAGAAATTTTTAAAATGCTTTTTTCTCAAGAAAAATGTATTGAATATGTGATTGTCATTTATGTTGAAATATTTAACAATAACGATGAAAGTTTTAGAAAAATCGAAAAATATTGAAAAACTATTTACATTAACTTTTTAAAATATACATCTGCTCTATTAAGTGATGTGAAATGATACTTCTTATTCAAATTATAATTAAATTCCGAGTTGAATTCTAACATTAGGTATTGCTGTTGTTAAATATTAAAACTTCCATAACTCTTTAAATACTAAGGGAATATTGTTGAAAATCGAGATATTGATAGATTTGATTGAGATCTTTTATCTTCAGTCCTATTCTATCACAAAACTCTTTTTTTTTTAAAGTTATAGAGCTCGAAGTTAGCTTCCACTGACATAACATGGACGAGGTAGCCATAATTTAGTGAGCACCGAGTGCATATATATATTTTTAATTTTTGTATCATATGTATGTTATTTTCATTTTTGGAAATAACTACCTGCATTTCTGTAAGTAATGTAAAAAAATTGGCAGCATTGGTGCCTATAAAAGAACTTTTTGTGCTTTTTCAAATTATTGTGGTACAAGCAGCTTTATAGAAGGGACATCTACTTTTTGGTGTTTGTTCTAAAGTATTGGTGATTTTATTATTTTTACTTTATAACATTTTATATTGTTATGAATTATCATAAGTAACTGTCATTGAACTTTTGTTTAATGTGAAATGACAAAACATTTTAAATGCAGTTTATGCAAAGAAATTTTTAAAATGCTTTTTTCTCAAGAATTTAAGTGTTTACCTAATGTTGAAGAGTAATTCATTATATATTTTAGATATATTGAATCTATATTGAGCTAAACAAAGAAGAAAGGAAAATGTCCGTTGGCCCTTTAGTGACAGAAATCAGTATCACATTTCTGGTTGTGGCTTTTATGCTGCATAAGTATGGCAACTGGAGTCGACATCATGTTCTTGTGACCATAAATGTATTTATTGCATGGTATTTTGCATTCATCATAATTTTTATCTTGCCTTTGGATGTATCTTCGGTGAGTATTTATGTGCTTAATACTTAAATATTTATAATTAGGATGCAGAATTTATGTATTTATTATAAAGTAATGACAGGAAAGGGCTTTTTTTACTTAGAAAAATAAGGTTTTTTTGTTAATTGCAATCAAAATGGAAATACCAGTATATTTTTTAATATTTCAGCAAACTACAAAATAAGATGACCAAAATAATAAACTTTTCTAAAGAACGAATTCCCAACTAGGATCTCAATGTGGTACCCATAAACAATTTAGGTGTCCACATAAGTTCACTGCTTGATTGTTATTGATTCTAAATAATTTCTTGGTTTAATAGAATAGGAACTATTCATTTTTGTTATTTTGAATTCTGTGTAATATGCATGGGATTAATTTAAATTTGTTTCTAATTGTAGTTAGCTTGAAATCACACTCAATGAAACTGTAAAGTATTAATTACTGCACTGTTGACCTCTACTCTAATTTTTGTTATCCCAGTTTTTACCAATCAAAATCTGGTCACCCTATGTATAACTCAAGATTTCAAGTTGTAATGTCCCAACTTGAAACTATTTCTGTTATTGTATTTGTTAGTGATCTTATATGTCATGATATCTATTAGTTTGGATATAGAAGTTGGTCAGTGGAAAAGATTGGCATTCATTCTCTGAGATCGAAGATTGACATTAAGGTGAAGGGCCAATGGAGTTTCAGTCACCTATTCTGGGAAGACGGTTGAACCCGGCCACAGATGAGCCCAACATTCACGGAAATGACACTGAAGCAGAGTGAAGCAGAGGTAATAAATTCATTAAGGAGCAAATTGTCCACTGTAAAGTGATGGATCAAAGGAAGAGGAGTTGAGTATCCTAATCTATGGGCTGTAAAACAGTCTGATTGGAGAGCTGAATGTAGGAGGACTGACCAATCATGGTGAGCATGAAAATTCAATTGATCATCCACAGAATTACTTTCATGGAAAAATGTGGAAAGGCATTTACATATGGAATAGCTATTGATGACTATTTAAAAAAAATATTGAAAATGGGGGAAAAAAAAAAGAAATACTCAAAGCTACTGTTGATGTGTTTTATTTTGTGGCTGTAACAATTTAGCATTGAGATTTTTTCCCATGATATCAAAACTCTTCAGTCAGATACTTTTTTAAATTTTATATGTTTAGTAAGTCTTTACAATACTAATATAGCTGAACCTTAAACTGACAAGGGTGTGTTAAATACCTTGGCTTTACTGTAACCCCCTGCATGAAATAAATTATTATTATTAACACTGTTCTTGATAAAGAGCTCTTATAACAACTCTTTTAAAGCAGTGATGATTCATACTAGAATACTGCAAAAGTTAGACCTTTAGAAATATTTAATGAATTATCATTAAATGTTCATTCTGTAAATTGGTTTCATGCAGTTTCCCATGTATTTCAGCCTGTACCATTATTATCTGTAAACATTTCATGCTTATTAATTTCTTTGTAAAGAGACAATTAACATCCTTTTTAATTTGGTCAATGTAAGGTATATTGTACCTTGCACTCTGCTCTTTATAATGGCCTTTACCTTTGTCTTGAAGTATGTCCATTTAGTTGATCTCTTTTGTTTCTGATAGCTTGCATTAAGCCCCTTTCTTGGAAATTGCTTCCTAGTCTTTAGACACATACTGCTTAATGTTAAATGTTTTTTGTTTTGTAGAAATTTTGCTTGGTCTGGTTTAATTCTGCTTATTATTTCTTTTTTTGACTTCTACCATCTGTTATTTTGCTACAAAGGAAGTGAATGAGTTTGTTTGTCCTATTTTATTGATTAATTTATAAACATAAAAAATTTTTTGTATATGACTTTTAATGTTTTTTAATTGTGTGTTTAATAAACATATTAAACTGCTTTATATAGACAGCTTACAGGCAGTGCTTGAAAAATGTGGCATTGTACACAACAGTTGCCCCTGATTCTTCATTACCCTATACTAATGAAAGTGAATTGGAAAATGTCACCATATTGGTCAAGAATAATAATATTACTCTGTTTGACTTTGACAGTGATTTGGAAGGTAAGAGAAATATTTACATAGGAATATTTCACTGTGCTCATTATTTTTAACGATGATTAACTGACTCAATATGTATTTGATATGTATTGCTTGATATACAAGGCTGGATTTCGAGTTCAAATGCTCTTAGCACATGTAGCAGTAGTACCTCCTTGTGCACCATCACTATTTTTTCAGATTTTCTATAAAATATATAAATTTGTTTTATTTATTTTTGCAACTATAAAAAAAATGTAATTGAAATGGGGGGGGGGGGGGATTTAAAAAAAATAAATATATACAATTTCATTACAAAATTCCATAAAAATGAATGTAATGAATTGATATATGTAATATAAAACATTCATTATACACTGGTTTCCATAAATTAAGGAAAAATGAGAAAAATTGTGATAATTTTCCAAAAAATTGTGCGATCCTCACTAAACTTGTTCATGTAACCAGTAAAGTAATGCCGAGTGAGCATATCACATGCAAATTTGTCCAGGCTGTGTCAGTTTGCATAATCAGTATAAAAACGTAATACATAATCAGTAAATGTATATATAAACATAAAACGTAATTGGCATAATAGTGGCATAAAACCGAGTGTTTTGGAGTAGATTGTTAGTGTTGTAAATGTGAGTAAAGAAATTCGAAATAGCCATTTTGTAGGAATGACCTTGAGATATCATTTGCCAAATGAACTGCGGTGGAGAGCTTTAGGTCAAAATCAGTCAGATGTGGCACGATGGCTGAATATGAATCCTTCTGTGATCCATAGACTGTGGAATCAATTTCTTAGCACGGATTTCACATCTTGAAAGTTTAGCGGAGGATCTGCGATTAACAGCATGAAGGAGCAGGACGTCTACTCCCTCTCAGCTACAATCCTGTCTTGCAACTGCCACTGGGAGGGTTGTATCAGCTTTTACTGCACATAGAAGGCTTCATGAGGGAGGTCTGTTTGCTAGAAGGGTAGTAATTTGTATACCCCTCACATGTCAAAAGAAAGGAGCAGTTGAATTGGGCATGCATGCAAGTTAACTGGACAGAAGAACAATGGAGTTTGATACTCTTCACAGATGAGTCCAGATATTGCTTGCAGAGTGATTCTGGGCATTGTTTGATACGGAGAGACTGAAATACCCACTATCATCCCAGTAACATCCGTCAAAGAGACAGTTACAGCGGAGGTAGCGTGTGTTTTTGTGGTAGCATTTCCTTAAATGGATGCATAGACCTCTATGTGTTGACAAGTGGGAACCTCAATTCTCAAAGGTATAGAGATGACATCCTGGACCCTTATATATGTCCTTATGCTGGTGCAATAGGTGAAGTATTAATCTTGCAAGATGATAACACTAGTCCACACAGAGCTCAACTTGGAACAATACTTCAAGAGGAGACCATTATGCACAAGGCATGGCCAGCTCAATCTGACCTAAATCCGATTGAGTATATGTGGGATGCTCTAGGGAGATGTGTTTCTGCTCTCAACCCACCACTTGCAACAAATGGGGAGCTTATTAATGCTTTAAAGGAGCAATGGTCGTTACTCCCTACTGAGCTGATTCACAAAGTCATAAACAGTATGGAACAATCGCTGTCATGCATACATTGCTGTAAGTGGTGACCACACTTCTTATTAAAGAACTTTGTCCATTGCATTCTGATACCTCATTTTTGGACAAGTTCCTGTAAGTGTTATTTTTTGACGAAAAATGTTTCTAGTGCAAAATATTTTGTCATTTTGAAACTAGCATTGTAATTCATGTTTCCATCAAATTTCATTAAAATCATTCATATAGTTTGTTGTTTATCATAATTTTTCTGAGTTTTCCATAATTTATGGAAATCAGTTCTTAAAAAAAAATACATAAATGCAACTTTTTTTGTAATTCATGTTTTTTTACCTAATTTTATGCTCTGTGGTGAACAAATTATATTCCCACAATCCATATTCATTAAAAGTTCACTCTAGATTAGGGATTTCAGACATGTAGCCTGTGGGTAGCATGTGGTTCATGATGTCATTTTTTGGGGTTTACAATCATATTCATGGTTCTATCATAATAATGCTAGTGAATTGTGGCTTACTAACTTGGCTTGACTGTGATGATTTCGTGCAAGTATACAGAATATGAGTGCCTTCAGTTGAAGATCAAACCACTATAAGTGAAATTTGGGTTTATGTTTTAGAATTAAAAGTGTATAAAATTTAAATAATAAAACAACAATATAGGTAATTATGTTTTGCTTTTCAATGCATTGAAAAGTAATTGATTTGGCCGCCTATATGATTTAAGTCTGTGACTCTCTGCTCTATATTGTCAAGAAGTAGAGTGCATTTTAACTGCTTTCAAATCATGGATACTAGGAAGGCTTTTTTTTTTTACTCTTCAAAAAGTTGACAAGGATTTGTTTTTTTCCCCTTGAATAAATGTAATGTAATGCCAGAACACTGATCCCCCTAGGCAAATGCTTGTCAATATGTGTTTACATTAACAGGTTCTTCAGAAAGGAGGGCTACGCATGCAATTTTGTTTTTTCAAAATAATTTTTATCTGCCTAGTTAGAAATGTTAAAAACACCATCTTCAGCATATGATTGTTTGACTATAGTGTAACTTGAAGAAAGATTTTTGTTCATATATTAGTTTCTGACTGTGAAAGAAAATTGAGAATATTTATCCCAAATATATGCTCAGCTGTAAAGGGTTGTCATAATATGTATTATTTTCATAATTGTGTTTATGTCATGTAAATGTGCTACACACTTTTGTTATATTTTATGAACAACTGAAAAAGGACTACTTGATAATATGCTTATAAATGTTTGTATGTTTAAATATTTATTTTGTATAAATTCATCAATAGTACAGTTTGTAAAAAAAAGTACTAATTATTATTTATAAATTGGAATGCTATTAATAAATTTTGTTTGTAGAATCAGAAAATATCTGCCAAGTTCCATGGAGCAATGTTCCAGAAGGAGTGCTACCAAGTTTGTGGCGAGTGGTTTATTGGACTGCCCAATGTCTTACATGGTAAATATAGTACCTTTAAAAATATTCCTGTTTTTTTCCTTCATCATATATTACATTTGAATATATATAATATAAAAATAAATAAATATGTCCAGGATTATTTTCCAAATGGGGCATAAGAGTCAAACTTGTTGGAGACTCCTATATTAGAGGAAGTGATTAGATTGTGGTTTTAAGGGGTGATAGATTAAGAATAGTTATTATTATAATTAGTTTTCATGAACATTTCTTATTTATACTAAACTTAATATTCACTCACATCTCCTAATATGTACATATATATTTCTTTTACCAGGATTATCTTGCCAATGATGCAGTCTTATTCCACTGCTGGTGACTTTACAGTAACAGGCAAGCTGAAGACTGCCCTTGTAGAAAATGCTATTTACTATGGAACATATCTACTCATCTTTGGAGTCTTATTAATTTATGTTGCTGTGCAGCCTGGGATTAATCTTGATGCGTATGTTAAGCTTACATACTTGAGAAGAAAAAAATCATCTGAAGTGTTTTCCATGTTAATAAATATTATATAGGATGGCCTGCTTTAAACGTGACTGTACAATATTCAGCTTTAAAATTGCTAGAAAAAATATTTTCAAAATAAAATAGCCTTAGTTTCTGAGTTTGAAAATTAAAATATTACACATTTGATTTAAATTTTTGCATGTTGTTATGGGGAATAGAAATGTTTATTGTACAATTTATAAAGTAATTGTTGTTCTGAGTTGTAAGCATAGAAGAGATATAATGAATTATAACAATTCTCAGGAGTTCTAAAACTCAGAGTTTATAGATTGTAGGGCATAAACAAATCAAGTTTTATATAAACAACATATTATTTCTTAACAGTCTGCAGAGAAACTTCTCTATTGTAACTCTGAATAAGGGTAATAGGCAAACAAATTGTTTACTCTTCTGAAGAAACCTGCAACTTGTGATTTCAAGATAGCATATTAACTTCTTAATATTGAAATTAAAACCCCTTCTTTTTAAAGAAAAGGATCACAGTTCTTGTGATTACCAAGATTATTAGTCTATTTTTAATTTGTGGTATTACCATAGTTTTGTTCAATGAAAGTAAACATTTGGTCGATGAACAACTCTGAGAATAATATGGGTTCATAAGCAATAAAAGCTGCAGTGGGCAATTTTTTTACTTAGACAGATTTTTGAGAAATGTTTAAGCAATTGGTTTCTAGTTTTGTAGATTTAAACAGACTTGAATTTGTTAATAGAAATAATTTGTGAATAATGATGAAATCTTGAGGAATACTGGAAAAATTAATCAATATAATGATGGCTTTCATAATAATACTGGGCCTTATTTGCAGTTTGTTAAAGTTAGCAATGCTCAGTTTAATATTCTAAATAAAATTAGATAAGAATGTGTTTTTTCAGTCTTCCAGTTTGGTAATTTTTGTCATGAGAAATGCTCTGGAAGGGGAAAACTAGAGGCTGTCTAGAGTAATGGTTCTCATTTGGGATGATAGAGGTTTTATGCTTTAAATTCTTGCAATATATCCTGAGTATTACAGGAAAAAAATCATTATAATGTACTTTGTAATGATCATACAGCATTATGGTTACTCTCTTTATGTGACTCATTGAAGTAGTTCATGTTAACTTATAAAGGGAATATGAGGTTAGGCATGATTGAAGAGCCAAGTACTGCTAATGATGTTGCTCATTAGAATTAGTAAAGAAACCTGATAGACTTCCAACTACCAGAAATTCAGTTAGTAAGTTATGGAAAGTTATCATAGAGTGGGTGCAAATATATGCAAAATTAGTGGTAAAGTGCTAATTGTAAGACTGGAGAGGCAAGTAGAATTTTGGTGGTGGATAGGTGTAGGGGAACAGTGGAGAGGTAAGTAGTTTGTGTGTGGGTAGTGGGTGAGGTAATGTGCCATGTGTTGCAGTGCAAGGGGAAAGAAGATCATGAAGACTTAGTAGGGGGTATTGTGATATGGAAGGTGGGAATTTAGAAACTATTTTCAAGCTCAGTTACATTTTTCTTCTTGAATTAACAGTTATTTTGTTGGTATATAACATGATTTATATCTGTTTGTTAGTTACTTCAGGATATTGCTAGTATACTGAAAAATGCTATTACATGATTTAATTTTGATATATTTGATATATACCGTATATTTCCGCAGATAAAACAACCTTCAGATAAGACGAGGTATAAATTTTCGTCAAAGTTCTATAGTTTTAGCATATATCTGTCCTATAAGACGACCCCAAACTATCAACAGCCTATGAATTTAGTTTAGATCGGCGATCATCATCTGGATAATAATACTGTATAGCATGTACGGAATTATGTCCTATTCGCAAACATTCTCACTGATTTGGGCATTCAGGTAATGACCTTGACTATTCACAAAAGCGTCGTATGGGCTATTCTATTTTGTGGATATACCCTACTCTGTACTAGTAAAAATTACGGTTTGTCCGTTTTTTCCTCAGTAGCTCAATAAACATAACTTTTAATATTTATTTTGTTTTAGCATTGTTTTACTATTACAATGTAATGTATTATTTACTATTACAATGTAATGTATTATCATATAGCATATTTAAATAATATGATAGATTTTTCAATAAGTTTCAATTTATATAAATTTCAATCTAATTTTTTTTGTATCTGTCCTATAAGACGACCTGGATTTTGGGGGCCTTTTTTTATGATTCAACTATCGTCTTATCTGCGGAAATATACAGTAATTAAGTTTAGGGATAGGTTTTCTTCAGCTACCAAATTCTTTTGCACTCGTTAAGCTAAATAGCCAGATCACAAGGACCCTGAGGACTCAGCGAAGGTTGGGGAAGGGGATCGACTGGACAGCTGTTAGGAGACAGATGGAAGTCTCACATCAAAGCCATCCAGTGGGGCTCTCCTGCACATGGGGTCATGGCTTAAGATCCCATCTGATGGACAGCATATTTTTCACAGTTGCCTAATGTCTCAATTGTTAAGTACAGATATGTATTTGAAGAAAAGGATGGCCCAGTTTAGTTGGACTTCCATAATCTACAATTTCTTGATGATTTTGGGTGTATATACATATATATAGGGATTTCATTGTTCATACTAACATTTTATTTGGACTTGATATATTTTAATAGCATTAATGCATCAGAAATGATACATATAACTTCAGAGAGTAAATCTATTTTTTTTCCCATTAATTCCAGGCCAAAATTAAAAGTAATTTGTATAACTGCTAGCAACACTTGGGGCTTGTTCCTCTTGGTTCTACTTCAAGGTTATGGTTTGGTGGAGATTCCTCGCAGTTGTTGGAATACTACGAAAAAAGGTTACATGCTGAATTATCTTTATTTCAAAGCTGCTAAACTCAGCACTGAAAGGTGTGAAGCTGAAGAAAAGGTGGATGACTTTTTAGAGGCAAGATGTGTTGTTATTATAGTCATACTATTTTAGTGATTTTATTTTTATCATATTTCTTTATACACCTACTTGCATTGTATAAATGGTTACATGCAATACAAATGGTTACATGCAAATGTTCATTTGGTTGAATAAATATTGTTTCATTAGTAAAAGGTCTAAACAGGAGATATATCACTTTACTAATTTTAGTAAATGGTGCAGAGAACATTCTTAGGCTTCAATGGAAGCATTTGGATATTAGAATAATCTCTTATTGCAAAGTTTATTATTATTCTCTTTGTATATGTCCACAGGTATTGGATCATTGATCTGTTATGAGCAATTAAATATAAGCTACCAGTATCTCAACATCTGACCTCATTGAGATGTGTTCAATATATATTGTTTAGACCTAGTCTCAAACATGCAGCCTCTGAAATCATTTTGTGTTACTTATAAATAATAAATTCTATCCTAATTATAGCAAACTGTGGCTTACTAGCTTGGTTCCACTGTGATGATCTCACAGGAGTATGGAGAATATGGCCACATTCAGCTGAAGATGAAACTACTAGAAATAAAATTTAGGTTGCTATTTTTGTATTAAAAGTATGTAGCATTGAAATAATATATAATAAGTAATTATGTATAGTATAGAATTAAAAATAATATATAATAAGTAATTATGTTTTGCTTATGATTGCTTTAAATGAAATGCAGTTGCCATATATTGAGAAATAACTAATTGACCCTTATATGATTGCTTATAATAAAATAAACTTTACCATATATTGAGAAATAACTGATTTGGCTTCTATGTAATTTGAGTTTGAGACTCCTAGTCTAGGCATTCCCTATGCTTTATTTCTGGTTTGTTAGTACATTTACCAAATGCATTATTTAGCACTCACCAACAAACAGCTTAGTTCAGTCAAAAAATTTTTATATTGTGTGTGTGTGTGTGTATGTTATAAAGATGTGTCATTAATGAACATTTGCAATGAAGACTTGTTAAAAATGGTTTTAAATGTGAATAAAATTAATATTTTTATTGTTAAGAGCACTGTGTTGCTGATGTTTCGGTTGTTAAGGTTGTTTGCAAAAATAATTTCTTTCCTTCACCATACTATGAATCCTGGACTGTAATGCATAAATTTAACTAAAATTTAAAATCTTAAAATCCCCAACCGCAATGCATTTCTCTGGTCATCAGGTGGTCAATAAGTTGATGGAAGTGACTCGATTTATAGTTGGTGACCCTCTAGCCTTGCTCTCTCTCTCTATTTTTAATTTGCATATGTGTTCAGTAGTCTACTTAATCTACATAAGGTGTTTCATAATCTCTAAAGAGTAAATTCCAAGAAAGGGGTAATTGTGTGCTTTTGGTTATTACAAATTCTATCTCTATTAAGATTTATATGTAAATTTTCTGTAAAATTTAATTGGAACCAAGCTGGGGGAGAAATTAATATGTTAGCCATCATCATCATGGTTTCAGTTAAAGTTGTTTTTAATTGATTCTTATTTAAGTCATCCATATGTCCTTACACTCTAGTTTCTATACATTCTGCCTATGTAATTATTTTTATCATTTAAGATTCCAATAGGATCATTTAATTTTACATACCCCTCCTGAGGGGTAACTTCATTACTGTGCATTCACTTTGGATTGATTTTAAAACAACCTCTATATTGCCATTCAAGGTTTTGATGTGAACTTTACCTGCTTCAGTGTTAGAGTAATCCAATGTGATACCATTGTACTAACAAGAAAGCAAATTTTCTAAGTGACTTTTCTTCTTTATTTGTTAACTAAGAACATTTTTAAAGATTACCTCAGGGATTCTTCAACTTCAACTTTCAACTTTGTTTTACAAATAAATATACATTTCATGTATAAATTTGAACTGAAAAATTGATTACATTCAATAGCTCCAGATAGTAATTAGAAGCTGCATGTAATCAGCAAGTCTTGGATTAAACAAAATTTTTATATGCTTAAAAAGTGTCTTGGATGTAACAAGGAAAATTAATATTTAAAATTTTCAATTATAGGTTAAGATAATAAAATGATGTTATTTCTTTAGGAGATCCAGCAAGTATCTGACTGCATTCCTGTTGGTCATCCACTTAGGAAGCATGTTGATCTTATTCTTGAAAAGGTAATTTTTATTTGATTAAGATAAAAAAAATATAATGAATGAGTGAATTGTGTGAAACAATAAAATCTTTCACCACCAATAAATACTACACATTTCATAAGTCCATAAAGTGAAATCAGTTTTGAGTAAATTGCATTTTTTGTGCACCTTATTTACCAATGTGAAGAATTTGGCAATTGCATCTAAGATATTACAGTGAGCATTATTGCATTGGACAATACACCTATCCCTCGATTTACACTGAAGATAGGTTCCGCACAAAGCCGTGTAAATCGAAATATTGGATTTTGCTATGTAAAACCGTGTAAAATGAAAAAAACACTAAAATGTGCATAATTCAGTTTCGATTTACACGGTTTTGATTTCGATTACATGGATTTTGATTTACACTGTTTTGTGCGGAACCTATCTTCAGTGTAAATCGAGGGATAGGTGTACTCAGCATCATTCTTTGTGGGAAGCTTATTCTCTGGCAATCACTGTTTCAGTCTCTTCATTATCTGTGCATTAATGCATTATGTTTTGTATAATGGTAATGAGCTCTTTCAATGTCTATAAATGTTTTATGTACATAAGAGGGCATGTTGCTTCAAATAATGTGCGTAAAAGAATGCATTTCTCCAAAAAGATTTATGAATTTTATTAGTGCAATAGATTTATGAAATTTATTTTATATAATTTTATTCTAGAGTTTGGTTATTGTAAACCTTTTTATTACAGTGAGTGAAACTTGAGATCCCTTCAGGTTTACATTAATAAGGTTACACTGTGAAATAAAATTTTTATGTGAATATAATAATAAACCTTATTTTAGTGCCCCGAAGATAAAAAAGACATTGTTCGACACAGGAGAAGGCACAGTGATAGTAGTCAAATATCAGGAGCAGCTGTTGGGGAACGAAATTTGGCCAGACTCCATAAGCAGGTGAGTTTCTTGCAATTAAAATTCTGTAAAAAAAAATCAAATTAGAGTACTAATGAATAATTAAATATGAACTTCATTTTTTCTGTAACACTATAAATATATAACTAAAAGAACTTGCATACATGAAATGTTTATAGCATTTTTTGGCTTTCTAGCATTGAGTTTTGCAATATATCATGATAAATGATGATTGAATGTTAACAGATTGGATCAAAATGGAAGTTGACTAAAATGAAGACAACTTTGAATTTGCTTTATGTGCCAGAAGTATATGCCATTTTATCTCAATGTTGATCAGGTTAATAATGTACATATCTCAATTGAATGGAAATATTCTACTCTATCTGACACTATTGTTGTAGCAAAATCCTTTGGGTCCATTTGGAATATCACTCCACTGGTTCCATTTGAGAAGTGTTCTGCTATTTATATTACTACAGTAGCAATAATGTTCCAAATAGAGTTTACTAAATTTATGAATTCTTTTACATTTCTGTCATGCTGGAGCATTGTTCAGTTCACATTTGTCAGTGTTAGTTCATACATTAATTATTTTTAGTTGTCAAAAACAAGCTATTGTTTTTACTTTGTCATCATCCATCTGTAGACATTCAACTTTATTTTCAGTGATAAATGAAAAATTACATTTTGGGTTGGATCGGTACTAATGAAATATTAGGATTTAAATTTTTTGAATCTCCAAATAGTTTGTTTCCACTTTTAGAGGCCGCAAAATGTGGAAAATGGCAAAACTTTAAGCAGCTATTGTGATTGATATTCTCATGCTAGAAATTCAGGTGGTAGAGTGTAGTTGCCAAGATTCTAAGAAGGAGGGATTTTCATTGTCAGCAATGAGTTGCCTCTTTACCAGTTTGCTTGGTGGTGGCAAAATGAAAGCTTTTTTGTTTTAAAAATGAAATATTTTGTTCAAAAGATATTATAATGAAATTACTATTTGAATTTTTTGAATCATCCATTAGTTCAAATTTTTACTATTAGAAAGTGCTTAAGTCAGAAAATGATAAACTCTATTCTTCATGAAAATGAACATTTCATTTTTTCCAGAGGCAATATGTCATTCTTCTAATTTCCTCTATATTGGAAAGTTATGTAAATTAGTGCTATGAAGAAGGAAGGCATGGAAAAATTACCATAGAAAGAAGTCAATGACCACAAAATATTGGGAAATAATGATCTCTATATTAACTTTTTTTTTTATATGCTTTAAAGTGCCATTAGTAAGGGAGGGTCCATTAAAGTGTGGTCACCAGAAGTCAAATCATAGTGTTTTCTTCAGGTATAAAGTTAGGGCAATAGCAAACATATTAGTCACCAGGATTAAATTTATGGTTTCCTCTGTTTACCATATGACTGTCTGTGTACCCTTTATCATTGTTTTTGGTAAACTTAATGAGTGATCTTATATAAAAATTTTGCTACTACAGATCATCCGTGCTATTCACATGTATCACCGAACACAGTGCCAGTGGGGCATGCTTTTGGAACAAGTGTTTTACTGGGAAGATGTTGTACGCAATGAAAACAGCAGAGATAAGATGTTTAAACCGACTTTCATGCCTCAGAGGTCAGCAGTTGTGAGGGCACTCTTTACTCCTACACTTGGTAAGCCTATGAATATTGTGGAAATTTTAGAAAGCATTTCATAAAGTGTTTGTGAAATATTTTCTTTGTAAATTGAACATGTATCTAGATAATATATTGTTAATAATTATTTTTGAGGGTTGTGAGAAAAGTAATTTTTTTTAAATTTAAGGAATAAAAAAATACTTTTTCTGTTGTATGAGTACAAATACTCATACAACAGTACTAATACTTATAATAGTACTAATCAAATACTACTATTTGCATTTTCCTGATCATCTATTCAAATTAAAACTTACAAAGAGTGCTCAAGTAGGCAAATAAAAACATAATTCTCTTTGAAAATGAGATACCCATATTCACCAAAGTTGGGTTGGGTTACCTCTGATCAGCACTTTTTGCACACAATGATCTAAATGGCCAGGTCACAAGGAAGCTGAAAGCTCAGAAAAGGTTAGTGGGACAGCTATTGGGAGACAGATGGTAGCCTCCCATCAAGATCATCCAGAGTGTTTTTTTAATGTACACAGAGTATGGCTCTCCTGTACACAGGACCACGGCTTAACCTCCCATCCAACGGATGATGGCCTTTCGAAACCCATTGGTATCCCCTACTGACCAAGGGCAGGGTGGGGAGTTTGCAGAGATAAATTTCAGTGCTGACCCAGGCGGGACTCTAATCTGGGAACTGCAGATTATGAGCCTGGTGCTACTGACTGAGCTATCCCTGCCCCTATTCATCAGAGGCAATATCTTCTAGTTTTAATCAATATGGTCAGCAGTGACCCTTGATTATTGTGAATATTGTACTTTTTTTATTATATGATTATTGTGAAAATTTATTCCTTTACTATTGTAAATGTGTTGGGAATATATTGCTTTTGATATATTGAAAGATTGATGCAATAAAGATGATGATTGATATATTAGAATCTATCTCAGTGACCACCTGTATAATACAGATGGTCACTGAGGCAATCTCTAGGTGTTAATTTTACATCCTATTTTGATTGTATCATTTCGACACCTGCTTAATAAGACTTCTACCACAGTTGTATTATAATTTAAATTGATTTCCTCTGATTGCAACAGTGTAGCAAACTTCAGAAACATACACCAATTTAATGGTTGATATGTAACAAGTGTTCTTATAGAAAAACAGATCTAAATATAATTATTAGACTATGCATTGAATCAGTTGTATTTATAGAAAATAGTTATAAAATATGCTATCCATGAAATCCCATCATAGATCACAAAAAATTGTGTTCTGTGATATTGGTAGCTGCTTATCTATTTGGAAGTTTACTTAATAGCAACATTTCTCATCTTAAAACAGTTTGTTTTAAGATTTACCAGAGGCAATATCTTCTAGTTTTAATCTGGAAAAAATTTGATTGAAATGAAGTTTGAGATGATGAATAACCAGATGATTATGGTAATATTTTTATTGCCACTTATACATTCAGTAATCTCTATTTCATGCTTTTTTTTTTGTATGTTTGCTTATCAGGAAAACTCATCTACTTATAATTTAAAAAAGTTAAAAAAAAAAAAGCCATATGCAAAAAAGAGGTAAAAGATTTTTAAAAATGTTAATAATTAAGGACTAAAGACTTAGCAGCAGTAGTATTAAATGTTACTGTCTCCTACTATTAAATATCAGAAAAAATATATAAATATATTTTTTCTATGGTATATTATATCAACTGGCTCTTGTCATGCTCCATGGCAAGTGATTTGTCTGAGGTGAATTTTCTTATGAATAAGGATGAGCATTGTAATACTAAAATTGTAATAATAAATATGTAATGAGAAGAGGAAAAGATAAATTCACTCTCATTATTTTCTTAGATATATATTAAGATATCATTTTGTGTACATAGCACCAAAATTGTATAACAGTTTAGATCTAAATACAAGAATAGAAATAAATTTATCAAAATTTAAGGAAAAGGTATGGAAATTTATTTTTATGTTAAACAGTTATGAAGAAATATTCAGATTGTAATTTTATGTAGCTGTTTTGTATACTCTAAATTTTTATTATTCATTAAGTATTGTTTTTGAATTAAGATGAAAGGCTCTTAAGAAACATTTGCCATAAATTGTAAATGTAACAAGTTAAATTGAAACCTGGAAGACTACTTTGATACTCCTTGGTTTCTACAGGAACTGTTATTTTTTTTTCTTTTGAAATGTTATTGTTTTGTTATTCTATGAAACTGCAGTTTCAATTTCATTATTGTGTTTTTTGGTATTGTATTATTATTATTAAAGCATACTTTTTATTTTTTATGAAATTGTTTTATTAATACTCTTATGTTTTTATATTTACAGAATGGTACTGGAACTGTGTAGTTCGTAATTGGGTATATCGTACTTTATGTGTGGTTCTTATTATCTTCAGCAGTATTGTTGTGTGGTCAGAAATGACATTCTTTACCCAATCTCCAACACTTTCTCTTTTTGCCATCTTTATTAATTCAGCAAAGACCAACTACAACTATATAGTTATTGAGGTAAGATTGCAATTAAAACTGGTTCAAAAAATGGTGTGTTTTAGCAGATGTGATATCAAATTATTCTCTTAGATGGAATATTAATATTTTCCAGAATGTGAAACTTTAACAAGCAACAGATATTGTGAAAATGCATTGGAAAGTCAAAGCAATTGAGCTAAACTGGCTGTGCCAAATTAAACAGGTGCATCCCACTGTTAGACAAACAAAATTAGCAAATACAAAGTATAGTATTTGTTTGAAATACATGTATAAAAAAGAAAATTAACTGCTAGAGCAATTAAAGTGTTACCAAAAAATATAATCCAGATAGCCTATGTTCTTTCATAATTTCCAATTTTATTTGAATGCTGTGGAATTTTACATTGAAAACATGATTACATGAGTGTAACCTACAAATTTTGTATTTGATGACAGATTTTATAACACCATGTCAATATATATATGTCAAATATATTGCCATATTTTTTAAATATGGTGATAGAAACTGGCCATTCCAAAGACCTTATCTTTAAATACTTTGATAAATAATCATTAACCACATGATTTAATCTGTATTGTGTAGAGAACATAGAAGTGCGATTTTTTGTTCAAATTCATGTATATTTATTTGCCATGATTTAACTGAAAAATTCTTTTCCAGATTATATCTATTGCAACTATTGCCTACTTATGTGTATGTGCCTATTACACAGTGTTTAGAGTGAGAGTACTTAATTATTACTACCTGGCTCCTCATCATCAGACTAATGAATATAGTCTAATCTTTTGTGGAATGTAAGTAACTATTAATATTAGACTGCTTAAACTATTTAAATCGAAGATATTTAACCCTCAATCTATGATCCATAGTAGTATATGTTGAAGTAAATCTTTTGCCAAGTAACTAATGGTGATTCTGAAAAATACTTAAGCTACCAATTTTTGATTTTCAGTATTTTTTAAAAATAGAGTATTTTCAACTACTACAATACACAAATGGACTAAAAAATATTGTCATGCAATTACCAAAAATATTAAAAATAAATGGGCATGTGAAATATCCTTCACATATGCATTGACACTAAACATGCTCAGTATTAAGTATAATTTATCATTGAATTTGAATATTTAGTGGTAATTTTCATTTCTGTGTGTCTTAGGTTGTTATGCCGTTTGACACCACCACTTTGCCTGAATTTCTTAGGATTGATTCATCTTGACAGTCATGTTACCAAGAATTCAAATATTGAAGAAACATCATATACCAAGGTTAGAATTTGTAGTTCTAAGTTTTGGAACATGTTTTAGTGAAATTAAAATACACCCGTGTATAACTAATTCATTGAATTTATATTTTATAGGGCAAAATTATATTTAGGAATATATACTTTGGTTACTATATACTTTGCCTTTCATTTGGTAGTTAGTTCATCATTAACAAATGAAATACATCAGTCACAAACTTATAAATTTTAGAGTATATCAATATATTGTGGTACAAGTAGTTTTGTCCTCCTTGTTCAAGCGCCTGTAAGGTGTGGACTTGTGAGTATGTACTATTCCTACTGTCTTGAAGAGTTTAATGAAATTGAATTTTATGAAGTAAAGTCAGGCTTCCCAATTTTGGAAATTTCATTGCATGCATTCATCAGTGAAAATATTTTTACAAGTCTTAGCTGTTCTATTTTATCTCTGAATATTATAAATGTGTTGTAAAACAAAATTGTGGAAAGATATGCAGAGAGTTACAATAAAATTGCACACACACTGTATTTTGAAAAAAAAAAAAAAAAAAATCTTTCCTCTTTTTACTGTAAAAATAAGATTAGTTTAAAAGCACAAAGTCTCACATGCACATTGATATCAGTTTTAGAAGAAAGAATCTTGAGTCAGGGGGAATGTGAACCCATAATAATAGATTAATGCTAATCATGATTACAAGTGTGCTGTAGTTAATCCATGATGATGATCCTTCTACCTTCTACTCATTGTAATATAAGATATATCAATAATTTCTCTGTTATATAATTATGAATAATTTAAAATATAATTGAATACTTTAGTGTTTTCATAAGAAAAGAATAAAAATGCAATATTTGCATACTTTGTATGAGACAAATTATAACTTGAAATTTGCTAAACCTATTTAAAAATTTTAGGTGAATACGTTTTCACTAACAGGCTGTTTAACTGGTGGCCCTAGAGTGGTTAAACTGGAATCCTTGAATTTTCTTCCATTGAACAGTACATATGTAGATCATTTAATTCATAGATTGCCATTGCCAACAATTAGCAGCTTTTCATATGAACTAATACATAATAATACACAGCAACTCTTCAAGGATACTGGACAGCGTGTACAAGTTGAAACCCTTGATACAGTTTCAACTAACAGCAGAACAGTATCTCTGTTCTGCTGTTAGCTGTTACTTTCTATTTTCTCACTTTGGAAAGGTTTGTTTTTATATGTGGGATTTTTTTTTCTGGGTTCTAAGTTGTAGTTCTAAGTTTTGGAACATGGGAGGCTATCATCTAATCTGCTTAGATGGTAGCCTCCCATGTTCCAAAACTCATGTTACTCATCTGGAAACAGGTGTATGTGATACATTACTTTGTTCACTGAGGTTTAAGTTGTGCACAGACAGTCACAGAAATGTCTTAAGTATATGAAGAACAGTGCTTGAAAAGAAGATTTTCAAGTGGCACAAATGTTTCACGGATGGGCATGATTCTCTAGAGGATGACTGAAGATCTGGGCAACCAAGCCCTGTTCTCCATCACTTTAGTAATTTCTGCTATTGTCTTGTTACCACTTAAGCCTCACTGAACACAGTAATGTATCACATACCTCTGCTCAGTTTTCAGATCAGCCATAACCTGCAAAAAATCATGCCCAAAAACGAACACCTTTCCAAAGCAAGAAAACAAGAGACTGACTGCATAGTCTGTTGTTACTTGTGATGATTTCACAACATGTTTCAACTGGCATGTTACTGCTTTGTGCCCTTGAAGAGGATTTGGGTTGTTATACTTCTGAACAACACTTTTTTGCACACAATGGGGTAAATGGCCAGGTCACAAGGACCCTGAGGGCTAGAGAAAGCTGGGGGAGGGGACCCACTGGACAGCTGTTGGGAGGCAGATGTAACCTCCCATTAAGGCCATCCAGCATGTTCTTTACAGGATATGGCTTAGTGTCCCATCCAACAGATGGCAGCCTTTCCAAGCCCATCGGCATCCCTTACTGATCAAGAGCAGGGAGTTTTGCAGAGATAAATCTCAAACTGGCCCATGTGGGATTCGAACCTGGGAACTGCAGATTGCACGCCTGGTGCACTATCAGCTGAATCCCCCCCATGCTTTGAGGTAGCCCATGGCATAGCTCTTTGTGTTGCAATAGCTCTTCATGTCATTTGATGTATTCATTGTTATTCTTGGCCCTTGTGTTCAGAATATATAGAGGAATGATCATTTACACAATTGCAATTTTTTTTGAGGGGGTGAAACAGCATTAGGGATAATTTTTTTATAGCTTATGACACTTTGGCACAAGCTTTCATTTGACATATAACTTGTTATGATTGACCATCTTGTTTCAAAGATATAGAGGAACAATTGTTTATACATTTCCTCTGTTTTCAGGAAAAAGTGATGTAAAGTAATTTTTTATGTCCTATGATATTTCTCATGTCATGTTTTCATTTGGTGCATAACTTGTTATGATCATCCACTTGGTTTAAAAGATATGGGGGAACTAGTTTTAACAACTCCATAAACTGATAAACTAAGTCTCAAGCGAAAAGCAATAGGAAGGCAGGAAAAAATAGTAATGCACTTAAAAACTTTTTACAAACTTAAAAGCACATGATTTGTTCTATTTATAGTATGTAAGTGTTATGATTTCACAGTAATGTAAATTATGCATGTGGCCATGGCAAGAATGCTGAAATATATGGAAATTTTTAAGGTTACAAAACTTCACTGTTGAACCTTGTGAATAAGTTGTATTATGTTGAACATAAAATTTTGTATGCAACTTTTGTGAAAATTGTGGGTTGTAGTAGGTTGTTAGTGTAATTTTAAATTTTATTTCTGAGTGGTACTGTAGTATGCTAAATGGCCAAGTGAGAAAATTCTGAGAACAGACATTGTTATTTTGTTATTTTTTGGCCTTTGCCTTTTAAACTTGGTATATTTTTCTATGGCTTTTAACTGTTCTTTTATCATGTATGGTGCAAAATAGCTTTAGTTGTTAATGTAAAGCAATAAAATCCCAAAGAACCAATCAGTTCTGAGGTCAGGACATTGTTTGATAATTATAATCCATTTGCATTTAAAAATAGTGCCTGTAGTATATATATAGAGTAACCATTTATTAATTAGTAGTAAGTGTTTGTCTCTCCTCATTTATAATGGGGTAGATATCTTTTTTTGTGTGTAGTAGCCATACCATATAAGTTTATCTGAATAGTTAATGAGTTGAATTCTAAATTTCATTAGTTCAATTTCATAATTTTTTTTAGAACCTTAAATTTTTTAATTTTATCATATTTATGAATGTCATATGTTTCAGATAATGGGACACATGGATGTTATCTCTATTATATCAGATGGTTTCAACATTTACTTTCCAATTCTCATCTTTTTTGTCTGCCTGGCTACATACTTTAATCTTGGTAGTAGAGTTCTTCATATGCTGGGCTTTGAGCAATTTGTTGGTGATGATGATATGACATCTGATCTAATTGAAGAAGGAAGGGAACTTATTAAACGAGGTAGGTTATCTTTAATTTAATATGTCTTCTGTCCTTAGCCATATTGCAAGGAAACGGTGTATTAAGTCAGAGATGGGAAAGCTATAGCCTGAAAGGCAGGTTTGTCCAACCCAATAAGTGTAGATGGGTGTTAATAATTGTGCATGGCTGGGAATAGCATTCAGTGTAAATTAGTTTGTTTCTTCTTACAGAGAAATAGGGACACTTCTGAATTCAAATCATGCTGTATGTTCAAGAGGCTTTGCTTATAAGTTTGCAATGATTGTATCGAAAGGGAGTTGTTATTTCGAAAGCTTATGCCACTTAGTGTGATGCCCCATCGTTCACTTTTGCTTTACCTTAACCAGTTTTGTTTAATTTATGTTATATTTATCATTTTGGGGATTTTTATTTCCTTTTTGGCATCACAGTGCTCGTTTCCAAGAGTTAGGAGTTGCGCATGCACAACTCCGATCTTCCGAATGTCACCCGCTAAAGCGCGTGCACAAGGACACGGCCCCTCTTGCGTCATAGCTTGCGTCGCTCGTCATTTTATGTTAATGTATTTCCCGGCATGCAACATGACACGCCGGCTGTTGTTAAAAGTCTGTAGACATGTTGTCACAGCAGCACTAAGCACAAGTAAGGGCGTAGCATAGAGCACATAGGAGCACAAGCATAGTGCATGTAGCACTTAGCAGCATAGGAAGCATGTAGAGAAGTGAGTGAGCTCAATTGAGCACACAGTTAGTTGATGTATCTTCTTCATTGAAGTTTTGGTGAGTGATTTTGGAAATAAATTTGTTTGTTATTTAAAACTTTTGAGTCTACTAATTTTTTCTCTTGAGCAACGTAATTTAAATTTTGATTTATTTAATATTAGAATTGACAATCATTTTTGGATTCTTACTCCTTAATGCTCGCTGGTATTTTGAACCCTAATTTAACTTATTCTATTTTTTTGGCAATTTGTTAATTATTGCCTGGCGCTCAGCTATCCAGGGCATAAAACTAATTGGATCAGAAAAAGAGTCCAAACTTAAAATATTTTGCATTTTCTTTGGCGCGTTACATTAGTATAGTGTATTGAGCCATCCCATGGCCGAGTGGTTAGCACACTTGGCTTCTGATCTAAGGGACCTGGGTTCAAGCCCTGGGTAAGGCATGGATGTATGTTTCGTTTTTTTGCTGAGATCCTGCCATCCTCTCAGACCTTCTACTATGGCCTATAAACTGACAGGCTCCTGTCAGACCTCTGTGGCAAGCAGCTGCTTGAGGGGGTATTCATTTTATTATTTTATAGTGTATTGATGTTCTGGCTGTGTGTTGCTTTCATTGTTGGTGCCTGCTAATGAAAAAAAATGAATGTCTCTGTCTTAATTAAAACCTATTAATATTGGAATATGCTGAAATTCAAATATATGTCAACTAATAAATCAGCACTTTAGCATCGATTTAAATTTTAGAAGAAAAATTGTCTTGAGCCGGGTGGGATACGAACCCATGACCTCCTGATAACATGTCGGGTGCTCTGGACCACTGAGCTACTGGCCGCCGATCAAGATCTCTAATTAGCATTATGAACATTTCTTTTATGTCACATATATGCGCTATTCTGGGCAGTTTAGCCACAAGCGGACAATTTTTCCTCTAAAATTTAAATCAACACTAAAGTGCTGATTTATTAGTTGATATGGAATACGTAGAGTTTATTTAATTATTTATTCAAATATATGGTATTTACAACTGAATATTCAGGTTAAAATATCTTTGAACCAAAAAAAAAGAAAATACACCCATACTGTTGAAAAACAAGTTAAAAGATATTTCAAACATAAAATTTGTTCAGCTGTTTCTCCAGGGCCTGAGCTGATGGTTGGGGAGGAGGGGGACAACACATTTGAGCACGATGCTTTAAGTAGTCATTTGAAGTGCTGAAGAGACGAATCTCACATTCATCAGTAGTCAACTCCAATGTTTCATCAGTATTTACATTTTTGTAAACTACCTTTTGAAATTATTCCAGGATTCCTTGCCATATTTGCTGTATGTAGTCAATTATGAGTCAAAATGACCATTCTGTATATGATCATATTTTATGATAACCTGTTTTTAATCAAAATATCATTCATGTAATATATGTATATATATATAATGTATTCTTAAATCAAATTTCACACTTATATAAATAAGAAAAAATTAGACTTTAGTAGATTTGCAATGAAAGTTTTTTTTTTGAAAAATGTGTTTCAACCTTTACTAAACTTTTTGTGATGATATTCACATTCTGGAGATATTTTTTAGTCAGCTGATAAGCTTCATATTGCAAAAAAAAAATGTTGATGCATAGTAGGGAGATAGCAATGTAAAAACAAGAAATTTAGTGAAGCTAGTAAATTTTTAAAGGAGGTAAGATTCAGAATGGTAAATTTTAAAATGCTCAAAGATACATGAGCAATGTATATGCATGAGCATCCTGTCTAGTTATTGCTCAACCAGATTGTTCCCATTTCAAAATTATTGTGTCAATATTTCTCGGTTTTTATTCATTTATATGTATGAAATTCTTTAGAATATCAGCTTCTGCAAAAAGAATATATATATATATACACTTTTAATGAGTACTATTTATTGGCAAAAATTGTTTAGTGTTATGCACCTAAAATGCATATTTTTATTAATTATGCACTTAAAAATGTTTGGTAAAAATTGTAAGAAATGAATGTGATTCAGTATATTGATTATTTGCTTTATGAGCTGCAAGTTCTTTTGCAATCGATTGTATGTGGCTCATGAGCCACGAGTTAGATGGGCATGAGATAAAAGAAAATTGTCTTGATTTGGTAGAGTTGAAACTAACAAATGCCTGATCCCACCTAGCCCAAGACAATTTTTCCACTATGCTCAATGTTAACAGGATACTTATACATCATAATAGTGATTAAAATTTAGTAAATCAGTGAGTGTTGCTGATTGGGTTGGCTTGTTTTACCTCTGAGCTGCACGTTTTTGCACACAATTGGCTAAATGGCCAGGTCACAAGGACCCTGCCAGCTCAGAGAAGGTTGGGGGAAGGGACCCACTGGACCTCCTATCAAGGCCATTCAGCATGTTCTTTAACAAACACAGGTGCAACTCATGTGCTCTCCTGTACAGGAGTCCACAGCTTAACATTCCATCCACTGGATGGTGGTCTTTCCAAGCCTATCAGTATCCCGTACTGACCAAGGGCAGGGTGAGCAGTTCTGCAGAGATAAATCTCAATGCTAGTCCAGCTAGGACTCGAACCCAGGAACTGCAAATTACGAGCCTGACACACTATTGATTGAGCCACCCTTGCCCCAGTGCTGTGGATAAAATGTAACTAAAGGTAATTGTGAACTGTATTTGTTTTGGATGTTTGAAATATGCTAAAAGAATATTTAAAACATGCATGTAGTGTATGATTTTTGTGCACTAAAATGATATGTTGAAACTTTTGAATGAAATACACTGAAGAACCAAAACATTATGACCCCCTGCCTGATATGATGTTGGTCCTCCAGGTACCACCAAAACAGCTCTTACCTGGCAAAGCATAGACGCTACAAGATTTCTAAAGGTGTCTTGTGGTATCTGGTACCAACATGTTACCAGCAGATCGTTTAACTCTTGTAAGTTACATGGTTGAGCTGTCGCAGATTGGATATGCTGTTGCAACACAAACCACAGATGCTCGATTGGATTGATGTATGGGGGAATTTGGAGGCCAGGGAAATACCTGGAAGTCTTCCTCATGTTCTGCAAACTATTCTCAAACAATCTGGGCAGTGTGGCATGGTGCAGTATCCTGATGAAAGAAGGCACTACTAGAGGGGAATACTGTTGCCATGAAAGGATGTACCTGGTCTACAATGATGGTAGGTAGTAGATGTCATAGTTTCCTGCACATGATGACTGTACCCAGGGTTTCCCAGCAGAACATTTTCCAAAGCATTACACTTCCTCCACCAGCTTGTTTTCATCTCATGGTGCATCCTGGGGCCATCACTTTCCCAGGTAAATAACACATATGTACTCAGCTGTCCACATGGTGCAATAGGAAACGAGATTTGTCAGACCACACAACCTTCCAATCATTCAAGGTCTAGTTTTGATGCTTGTGTGCCCATTGTAGGCACTTTTGGTGCTGAACCGAGGTTAGCATGGGAACTTGAAGCAGCTATGCAGCCCCATTTTCAGCAGGGTTCAATGTAATGTGTGTTGTGACACATTACTCCCATCACCAGCATTCAAATTAGGGCAAGTTGTGCCACAGTATCCCTTCTGTTGGCTCATACCATACGGGGTAGCCTTTGATGACCTCTAGTATCGATGAGCCCTGGTCTGCCCACATTTTGCTGGCAGTTCGTAGTTTTTCCCTCCTCAGACCACTTTTCGAAGGTACTAACTGTGGTTGACCATGAGCACTCCACAAGCCTTGCAGTCTCGGAAATTCTCTGACCTACCATCTGGCCATTATAATTTGGCCTTTGTCAAACTCACTTAAGTCTGCTGCCTTTCGAAAAGGTTCTATGCAGACTCATTCAGTCACTGTTTGGGGTGGAGGTGGCTCAGTTGGTAGCGCGCCAGGCTCGCAATCTGTAGTTCCCAGGTTCGAGTCCCAGCTGGGTCAGCATTGAGATTTATCTCTGCAAAATTCCCCGCCCTGCTCACAGTCAGTATGGGACACTGATGGGCTTGAAAATGCCATCGCCCATCGGATGGGATGTTAAGCCATGGTCCCGTGTGTGGGAGAGCCATACCTTGTGCATGTTAAAGAACACGCTGAATGGCCTTGACGGGAGGCTACCATCTGTCTCCCAACAGCTGTTCCAGTGGGTTCCCTCCCCCAACCTTCTCTGAACCTTTGGGGTCCATGTGACCTGGCCATTTAGCCCATGGTGTGCAAAAAAGTGCTGCTCAGAGATAAAACAACAACCCAACCCGCTGCCTTTTCCATCCGAAGAACTAGAATAACACTGATTAAGAGCTCAGCATTAGGTGCTATTTATACTGTTTCATGATCTTCAAATGCGGCATAATATATCTGCAGTTGCTTCGATTTGCATAAAGATGCACTAGTCATAATGTTTTGACTCATTGGTGTATGCTGTAAATGTAATGCTTTTTTTAATTGGCTTATTATCATTGATTCAGCAATTGATAAAAACTTTAAAGCAATATATTGTGTATATTACTAAAATATTACAACTATACAATAACAATTTTCTTTACAGAAAAAAATAAAAGGCAAAGGCTTGAGGATGGTGAAAATCGTAGGCGTCAGTTTCATAGCAGATTTGGGGGAAGTGCTCCTTACAGGAGTGGTAGAAAAGCAGTTATGAAAGATACAAGTAAGCAGAGCTTTCCTTTTTCTTTTGGCAGTTGGTAAAAATAATTTTCATGATACTAAAAATAGTCATAAGCATTAAATTGTTATGAAATTTTTAAAACATGTAGACTAATTTTTGATTTGTAGTTAAGTATAATTTTTGAAGGTATGGTAAAGTAGAGCAAAGGTGTCAAACTCTTAGAAATATATGGGTCAAATTCTTTCAGACTGAGGGTACTGTGAGCTGGGTTGTTTCTTACCCTGATGTAGGAGTTTTTTCTTATTGTTAGTTGCCTACACAAAATAAAAAATCGCAAATGAAAGCTAATCTAATACAAGCAGGAAAATGCACTGTATTCATACTAACAGGCATTTTATTCACATTACTAGGGAACAGTTCTAATTTTGTAAGTAATATTTAAAAATGCAAAAGAGAACTTTCATTGAGACTTGCATTATTAAGAATGCATTATTGAGACTTGCATTATTAAGAATGCATTTGTATTAAATTCAATAAAACCACGTGGGAAAAATATTTTTATATATCTGAATGAAATACAGGGTGGTTATAATTAAACTGACGTTACTCAGAGCGATGCAGAGAAGGATATACTCAATGGATCACAGCAAAACACAGCTTCACTGGAAAGGCCATCATCCGTCGGATGGGACATTAAGCTGTGGCCCCGTGTTAGGGAGAGTCGTACTCTATGCACGTTAAAGACATGCTGGATGGCCTTGACGAGACACCACCATCTGTCTCCCAACAGCTGTTCCAGTGGTTCCCCTCCCACAACCTTCTCTGAGCCTTCGGGGTCCCGTGTGACCTGGCCATTTACCCCATGGTGTGCAAAAAAGTGCCACTCAGAGGTAAAACAACTCAACCTCTGGAAAGTTTTTCCCAATTTTTATTTTTGTTACTTTGCTGTTGTAAATTTATAACTGATAAATGATAATTATATTTATATATGTCATTCAAAAGGTTCTTATATTAACTATTAGCTGCTACACTTTGCTTAATCAAAGTAACATTTATAATTATTTTTCAGTAGCAAAACCATGCCAGGTACAATTGGTATTATTTGCATGTGCTTGCTTTAAAAATTATAACTCAGCAGAAAAGCAACACAGTCTGCCCAAAACATTTGTAGTGCATTTGGAGAGGACACAGTAAATGAATGCACAGATTAAATTTGCTTCTAAATTTAGGTAATGAGATGCTGCAACATGAATTCTGGAAAGGAAGATTTATCTGTCATTAATGATAATGTTAATGACGTGTTAATCAATCCCAATCCAAGTCATATTTGCCATGAGCTTTTGCAAAGATTTTATATTAGTGAAGAAAGATCAAGATCTTATGTATATGCTATTAAAAATGTGCAGAAGCTAAGTTAGTGAGTACCTCATGAAATGTTTGTGGACAATAGACAATTGGTTTTATGACATGCTCATCATTCATTTCTTGATACTGTGCACCATTTTTACATCGAATTTTAACTTGTGATAAAAAATGGATTACATACTACAATAATAAAGACCTGTACCAGTGGTTATCACCTAACAATCAGGCAACACACACACACTTCAAAGCTAGATCTTCATACTCACAAGGAAATACTTTTCATTTGGTGGATAACTGCTGGAATCATGAGAGATGTTGAAACAATGGCAAAACAATTATAGTATAAGTCTATTTAGAGCAAATTCAAAGGATTCACAATGCAAAAACAGCTGTCACTGGTCAATCAAAAGAGCATTTTTTTTACAGGATATCACATGCCCACTTACAGTAAAAGTTGACTGAGAAAAAAAATCAAATTCCTTAAACTGGGGAATCTTGCCTTATCCACTCTATTCCTCAGATATTTTGTCATCCAATATTCATCTTTTTTTTTGTCATTGGTTAATCATATGCATAATAGCTGGTTTTTAATGCTCAAGGAGGCTCAAGGAGACTTGCAAGAGGACTTATCCACTTTTTCACTTCTAAAGATAAGAATTTTTGTCAATGATATATAAGCTTTTTTCTTGTTGAGATAAAGTGGTAGAGGTGTAATGGAGATAATTTTGACAAATAAAATTTATTAAAACACATTTTATAATGACCTGATATATCTATATTTTTAATTTTATGAAGAGATGGAAAAATGTGTATGACACCCTCTAGAGTCTCACTTAATAGATTCACAGACTACCTGTTGACACATAATTCAAGTAATAATTTTGTGGAAAAAAAATTTTGCTGCTGAGTGGAATGAGTCCCACTCATTGATAAAACTCATTTTTTCCACAAAATTATTTCTAGAGTCTCACTGATCTACTTTTCTCCTCTAAAATCTGTTTCTAGTATATGCTTAGTTATCTATTTGAGCCAGTTTGAATTGAAATTTTCAGTAGTAAGATTTTGTAGCCTAAACGATTTGCTAAGTAATTAAAAAACTTTTTTCTTCCTTCTTTAAATTCAAATAACACACCTTTCCTTTCTTCTGAGAATGAATGTTAAAGTTTATCATTTTTGAGGACTTTTGTTATTAGAAATGGAAACAAGATTAAGCTTTAAAAATAATTAATGTAAATAAGTTTCAGTTCTACTGATGAATTTACCTTTCACATAAAAATAATTTTTTGTTGATTTCTGTACCAAGTTATTTAATATATGGAGCATTGAGGCTATCGTTTTAAAGCCCAATTATTCTGAGAATGCCATTGTTATTCCTCCTGATATGGGGGCAGGGGTGACTCAGTCTGTAGTGTGTCAGGCTCTTAATCTGATGATTTTGTTGATTTTAAAGTTTTAATTAGAATAGCCAAAGTTTTAGCAATATTTCACATACATTTTTATTCTGAGCAATGGGGAGGGTCAGTGTTATTGAATTATGACAGTTTGTTGTGGAGAGCCAAGTTTCTGTAAAATACAGTGTAACTATCAGATGGATAATTTTCCAAAACACAGTAACTGTTGTCTGGAGATTGGTTAAGGTTCTTCAAAATGTACAACTCTGCTACATAACTGTTTCTTGACCAACCAGATCTCTAACTTTAGACAGATTCTTGCTTTTTAGCAAGCTGGGAAGAATTTGTATGTATCTGTATGTCCAGAATGCAAATAAATATGAGGAGATATTTGTGTACCTCTCACTTTTTTAGACACCAATAGTCCTAATTTTGACAACGTATCAATTACAGTCCTATGAAATGGCAGTGCATTATGCTCAGCAAGTTTTGATTCTTCACACAAGTGGATTCAAGATGTGTTATAATAGAGAAAGTGAGACTTGCTACTTGTATACTACCTTTAAAGAAATGGTTACTTATGGTGGAAAAGTGTTTTGTTTACTTTAGGGAGAAGCAACTTTTTGATATCTTAGTGCAATATAGAATTCTACCACATTACTGGGTCATTACATGAGAAATAATTTTATCACTGATTTAATTTGTTTAGACATCTGAACTATTTAACATGCAGTAGAGGAACATAAAATATTAACAATTTTTGTTTTAATTTTCTGTAGGTTTGGTTCGATCTCCATCAGATGAAAATGCTCGTGCTGAATTGCTTCGAGATGTGGAACCAATTGATTATACTGAAGAAAGAGGCCCACGCTCAGCAATGGATGGTGGTGATGCAGAAATGAATCCTGTTGCGAGAGATGACAATGACTTTGTAGTAACAGAAGGAAGCAGTTATCACAGGTCATCATGGAATCGAATAGGCAGACCTCCTGCTGGATTATTTGATGATGTATAAATGTGTATATGAGATGACATTCTAATGACTTCTTCAATGAAAATTTCTATAATTAAAATTATGTTTAAACAACATGGATTAGCTATTTAAAACATGCAATAATCTCAGGTACAGAACATAAAACGATTCTTTAAAAGTTTTGACTTTTATTTAACCATTTCATTTTCTGTTGAAAATTTCAAAATGTTACCTTTTAGAAAATTTAAATCATATAATTTTTAAAGCTGATCTCTTTAATAAAATTAAATATATTAAAAATAATTAGATAAAAGCTAAATTGTAATTCAAGGCTAAAACCCTTAATTTAAATTGCCTCTTGACTATAATTATTGACAGTTATTTAAATCATTATATCCACCTCTGGCCTACACACATGAGGCTGACACCAGGCCTTATTGCAGCCAGCTTGTAGAAATATTTTTTTTAGCAAAGAGTTATATAAATTTCTGTTTTAAATTTAATATTACTCAAATACTGTGCTGAAAAATAATGTGATATGGAAAATAGCATAGAAAATGCTGTGACCTCAACACCTTTAGTTCATTGATCATAGTATTTGGCTCAAAAAGAAGGTTAACTGTATTTATACAATTCAACTTATCAAGTTTGTGGTCTCTGTATGCTAAAATATTTAAAGCAGCTTTATGCCATTAATTATCCTGGCAGTTGTGCAATTAAAGTAATGTGAGGGCACAGTTGAACCAAGAATGCCTCACTTTATCTTGCTAGACTGTAAATCTAGATTTTCTCCTGCTCTATAATAGCATATTTGTAATATATTCCCTTTTTCTAAAATGAAAATAAAATGAAAAATTTTATTTGATTATTGGACATTTGGATTTGAATAATTAGATGGGAAATATCTATTATAAGCTCTGATAAAATAAGTTTTTGTGCATGCCACATATTTGAACACTAAATTATTTTGAACTTATTGTTTAAAGACATTACTTTTTCAGCATCATTAAAATAATGGTATTGAAAGACCATATATCAAAAATTACAATGTTTTGAGGTAGTGTAAATATTGCATTCTTAAGGTATCTTTGTACTCATATTCTGGGTTTACTCTTCCCTTACAGTAAAGAAGCAAAAAAAAAAATGTGTTTAAACACTTTTTTTATTTCACACAATATGACAGTGTTGTTTACATCAGAATAAAATAAGTTTTATATAAAACTTAAAATAATTATTAGTTGCAGCTTCCAAAATTCACACATTCGAAGAGACTGAGCTGCATTGTTCTAAACGTGTTTTTATAGTGAAAAATGTTTTGAATATAGATTATTCTAAAAAGATTAACAAACCATAGTTGGGTCATTTGTAGCATATGCAATGTTTTGTGTATAAACATATTTGGAGAAGTAGCCATTTCCATTGTAATGGCTGTGTTAATAGTATGTGATAATGAATCATTTTTATTGATGAAATGCAAAATGTATTTAAGTGATTGCAAATATAATTTATTTATGTAATAAATATTAATATATTTATTTAGATGTGCTAAAAATGAAAAAGAATGCTGATTAATTACATGCCAGCAGAGCTTATTGGAAGTAACTTATTGATTCAAATGTTCTATCAAATAGTTAATCTGGATGGGTAATCCAACATTCATATATGTTCTGAACTCAGTAAACAAGTTAAAACTAAATTGTGTTTGAGAATAATTTGGTGTCCCATAAACTATAACTATACCATGTTTTAATCATGCTATTATGATATAAAGTGTAAAAGTATGCTGTATTACATTAGGTGTTGCAACTTGAAATATACCTTCACAGCTTTTAATCATTTATCCTTAATTATTCTTTGCTTACTTTTTAGGTGATTACTTTTCATGATTTTTGAAAATGAGAAATGTGTGAAATCTGCTTTGTTGGCTAATGTCAAATGATATCCTAATTTAAATTTATGTTTAATCAACTCTTGATCGTACCAAGAAAATAATTTATCTGCCTGGTTGGGTAGCTAGAATAGGACTGCACTTCACATGTAGTACACAATAATGAGCTTCACATTTTCTGTTGTGGGAAATCTTGCTTTTAATGCAATGGAACAATGATATGAAATTATAAAATAGTTTTTTTTTTTCAGTTGCAGTTATAGTAAAGCCATTGGTTTTGGTGCATTGCAGGGCTATTCTGTGTGAAAAGGTCTCACAGGCTGTTATTGGTGACCTCATCCTGATGGGTGGTGAAAAAAGATTTACACACTTGCTTTTTTTCAAATACTAAAACAATTATATAATTATGATCAAGAATGTATTGAGGAGAAATAAATATTGTACTTAAAAGCAAAATATTAGTGGAAAATTTACAGTAACTGATGTAAAGAGTAATTGAAAAAAAGTTTCAAGTATTCATTCTTTTGTTAATCAAAAGACATTAATACAAGACATAATTGAAAAAAATCTGCTGAAAACCCAGATGTTGAGGATATTGATGATTGTTTATGTCAGTATGGCCAACCCTATTTCCCTCTGGGGGTCAAGAAAGCTTTTCAAACTGAAGATGAAGGAAGGATAATATATACACTAGTGCTAATGCTATACCAAACATTTTATTAAGTGACATACATCTTGGAACACCATTTTCAAAAGACAGAGAAAAAGTTATCAACCGACATTTTAAAAATAATTTCCCTCCAGCTGTTCCTGCATTCCTTATGAATGCCTTTATGTTAATACAGTTGTACCTTTGTACATAGAATGTATACAAATGAAACAGCATCACATGACTGACATCAGAAACACTTTTTTTTTTCCTTTTATAATGCTCAGGTTTTTAGATATTAAAAAAAAACTTGTGTTTCTGTGCTAAAATAATGAAACAACTTAAACAAAACGGGTGCTGGAAAATGTAAGTGGTCATAGGCTGTGGATGCCTTTTATGGGCTGCCGTTGGGCCACACTGCTCTATGTAATTTTTAAATAGCTGTAAAGGTTAATAAAATTATTGGATACAACTTTATACACTATTAGAAGTGTGGTATAATAATCTGTGGCAAGACAAAGATAATAAAGCTTAATCAGTAAGTTTTACAATAGTGAATGCAATTGAAAAATACCTCTTATTCAATATAGAATAGTGGTGAACAATCTCAAGCAGAATTTTTGCTGTTAGAAGTCTGTCCAATTGATGATGTGACATTAAAATTGATAAGTTTGGGTATCTGTTATAGCACAGTGAAATCATTAGAGTGCTATGCTGAAAGTTGGTTGCTATCTGTTAGAAACAGTGATTGGATTATTTTGTGTGTAAAAGTATGCAGCTATTCGTCAGCATGCATTTTAAACACTCAAGTTTCTCAATGCAGAAAATATCCTGAGTTGGATGTTGCAGTAGTGTGTGTAGACTGTCTAAGAAGTGACCATTACTGTATTGTATGTATCATTGCACCTAGAGTGAAGCTTAATATGGGTATATGGGTGTGCAATACAAATGGACAAAAGGTAATTGTTTCTAAAACCAAAGGGGAAGTGGTTGATATAGTCAGTAGAACATCAGGTTCGTAATCTCATGTTCATAGTTTCAAGCCCAACTGTGCCAACATTAGGATTTATCTCTGCTCCCATCCTACCCTCGGTGAGAAAGGTAACACTGATGAGACTTAGGAAGGCTACTATGGGAGATTAAACTGTGTCCTTGTGTGCAGGATAATTCCCATGAATATTAAAACACACTGGATGGTCTTTACCAGAGACTTAATCTTTTTTCCTAACAGCTGTCCAATGGATTCCCTTCCCCTATAGAACTAGGGGTTCTTGTGACCTGGCCATTAGCACATTGTGTGCACAAAAGTGTCTCTCAGATGTAAAGCAATCCAATTAAACATATGAAGCAACTGCTTCCACTGAGAGAAACTCGTACTGCATTTTTTATAGATAAGACTGTAGGATAAACGAACTTGATGAAGCAATAAATTTCAAATGTTACAAGACAGCAAACTTATAAAGGGTAATAAAGGTGAGGTTGTTAAGGGTTATGAAAAGTCAAGAAAATAAGTCATTATCATAGAAACCTAATGATAAAAAAGAGTGTGATATTTGGTTTACCTTCTGATAGCAAAAGAAAACATGAACATGTTAATCTCATTTTACCATTGAATACCCAGTAATTAGAACCTGTTGATAATGCAAGCATAACCTTATTTGTTGAACTTTGTGGGCCCTGTACTAATTAATTTTTGAGTATTATTCTGTAGCAATTTCTCTTCTGAAGTCTTTTTCCACTCATAAACAGACATTCTACAATTGGATAACTCTGTGTGAATGCATTTGAAATAAGTATTTTTTTTTAATATCTTAGCAGATAGCTTGCTGTAATATTATGCTATTTCTTTCAAAAGTTAGTTGCATTTTAACTGTTTTGAATTGCAGTTAATAATGTACCATTAATAATATTGATTTTATTCACATTTTGGTGAGCTGTTTTTTATAAAATGGGGAAAGAGCTTTAGTTTATTTTTCATATAAATTTTTTAAAGAGTAATGATTTTTAAAAAAATATAATGGATGGAGATAGTGCATGGATAAAGTATACATATGTGCAATTTGGAAACTCATGACATCCTTTCCAAAAATTGCTAAAATTTGAGATTTTTCTAGGTGTGTATATTATATTTGAATCAATAAGTTAAAATGTGCATTAGTTTTGAAGCCATAAAGCAGGGCTTTCTGACTGAGAAGCCATGGAAATATCCATTCCAATCATCAGGCTGTGCTCAGCTAATAAAAGGATCTAACATGACTTGCCATAAACAGTGGCATAGCCAGTTGGGGATAGGCTAACGTAAACAAATAATTGTGAACCATCAGGCTTCTTATTAAAAGAATTTTGGACAATCTGTCTGTAGAAGACAAGAAGTGGGAAAACCCTGTTTTAACTAGGTGATGTTTTTTATGTCTAAAATTTTAATGTTCAGTTTTCTTTATTTTGAAAATAGTAATGAATACTAAGGGTTATTTTTTTAATGGTATTGATTAGTGATCTAATTTCTTTGGTGAATATATGTTTCTGTGTGAATAAGTTGATAGTTTATATAAATTTACTGTTTTTAGTTTGCTAATAAGTATTAAAAAAATTTAAGTGCATTTAACTTTTTTTATGTTTCTAATAGCTTTCTACTACTTCTTACTTTTTTTTTTATTAACCATGTGTTATGGTTGTGAATGCTTTTTATACATTTTTTTAAATGTTTCTTATAGCAAAATGTAATCTTGTGTTTTTTTATAGCAACTTTAGTTTGAGTGGCAAGTTCATTCCATATAATTGTACTTCACAAATGTTAAGAACTTTCTTATTAAGATAAAAATTGTCGTTTGAGTGCAATTGATGTAATTTGTTTCTCATAAACAACCTACAATGCAGATGGATCATCAGGCAAGCTACCTTAAAAGTTTGTTATTCTCCTGTTTCTTCTCTCTTTATTGCTATTTCCTGTTTCTGATGTGGCTTTTATGTCAGTTGGTAATTAATCTGTGCCACACATGTATTGTAAATTATTTATGTAAATATATTTACTTTAGGATTATACCAGTGTGATTTCCATGTTACATCTGTTTCATAATCCAGTATAGAGATCTCATGAGTGTAGTACTTTAATATTTAATCATCCAGTTGTGTTTTGTGTGTGAGATTTACAGGGGCAGATTTACTGATAAGTGGACTAAATGGGCAGATTTACCAGTAAGTGGACTAAGTGGCCACTTAGGGCCTTGGCTACTGAGAGGGCCCCCCAAATCATTCTGCGATTTTATAACTATTTGTTTCTTAAATATCCACAGGGCTCCTAAATGTTATTCTGCTTAAGGCCTGCAGATCTCTAAATCTGCTACTGAGATTTTATAGTTGTTAATGTAGTAATGCATTAATTTGAAAAACTCTCCACAAATGACATAGCTATATAGAGCAGATGTCTGCCTACTAACAGGTACTCAGTTCCATACCACCAACTGATCCACCTACTATAGCACTTGTATCAACAGTTTGAGGACATATTACTGAATATATCATGATGTAAACAGAAAATTTATAGATTTCTCTCTGAGAAGTTTGGAAGCACTCTTTAAGCTGCTCAAATTTTTGTCACTAAAGCCTTAAAAAAGTGTAAAAAAAGTGTATTCTGTCAGAGAAATGAGGTGTATTGTAAAGCAAAATATTTGTGAGTCATTAGAAAAAATAACAGTGAAACAAAATATATTGTTTCACAGACTTCAGTAGTGTTTTATGTTAGCAGCTAAAAATAAGTATTGAATAGGGATATTTTAAAAATGTGTATGTATTCTTTGTGTAAAGAAGATGAATTAGTTTGATGTCTGTTTGATTTCTTTGATAGCAATTCCCAATAAAGCATGCTGTTAGATTATATTTATCTAAATTGTACTTCAAGTTAAAGGTTCTTAAATTTTTCCAGTTGTTCTCCTCTGCCAATGACAATCTATTACTTTCCCCTCTATTGTTATGTTCATCATTATTATGTCTTGTGATATCAGTATTTTTCACTCAATGAGTTTGGATATTAATGTCATTTATGCAATGACATTGTATGTCTAATGCAGTTATGAAACTACAAAATTACAGAAAAGTTTTCTCTACTTTTATTTAAATGTTTCTTTTTAAAACTTTCTTTGGCACCCCCTCAGAGACTCTCATGTACCTTAAGGGAACATGCTTGCCATTTTAAGTTTGAGAACCTCTGTTTTGTTACTTCAGTTGTAGAAGAGACAATATATATAAGAAGAAATGTGTAATCCATTTGTTAGTTCTCTGTAAAATAGGCCTGTCTGCTAATTAAATTGAAACAATCTTGTCACATTCTTAAAACATTAATGGAGGCTTTGAAGACTGTGCCCCATTTTTTTTTACTATTGATTATTTTATATTATTCATGACGGATAAATAAATATACTTCTGATTTTTCATATCAGTAATCAATAATGTGTACAGTTTTACCAAAAGATGTTTCATTCACTTTTTGTTAGATATAAACTGTTGTATTTCTTGTGTGTATGTGTACATTAATAATATTGAATTGTTGCCATAATTTTGATCTTTTTCATATTTTATGTAGTCTAAATATTATTGTTCTTGTGTGTTATCATTCAAATGTCCCAAATTGCAATTCAGTGAAGAGCCATCATTGACAAATTGCCAATTTTCACCATAACCAGAAGGTTTAATCTCTTGTGTTTTAACCCTCATTGCAAATGTGAGAAAATACAGTGTGTAAGAAATACCCTGTAGCATGCTAATGCATCATTAGTATTCTGTCGGGAACATAGCATTTTTAAACAACTCAAAAGACAAAAATTTTCTGTCTGCTTTGGTTAATAGTTTAAGTGGTTATAGGACAAAACTAAACTAGCAGTAGAAAAGGAGAATAATAGTTATTTCTATAATTTATTATAGTGAATTTTTTCGTCTATAGTAAAGTTTAGGTAATAGGAGAACGTGTGTGCAGCTGAATAGCAGCAGAATTGTGTGCAGCTGATAGCAAGTGCCATACAGAACACTATTCAGTCTGCAAATATAAAAATGGTAAATGTAAAGAGTGTGTAAGACAACTAATAAACTTCACAGTTATAGTACGAAATGCACAAAATTTGAAATAGAAGACAAGAAAATTTATATAAACAGGGACAAGATTTTACACATTGATGCTTGCAACATGTAGTTAGTTGGCCTTAAAATTTTAAATATAATAATAGTGGGGTAGCAATTAGCAGTCACTAGCATGCCAGCCTCATAACCTGATCCTTTCAATGCACAGTGTGCAGTTCTTAGGACTATATTCCATTACACTATTATGATTATCATAATTATTCCTTACAGCACTCGTAACCTAATATTCCCAGGTTCAAGTGCCCACTGTGCCTGCATTGAAATATACTAATTTTCACCATAGATTTGACCCGTCTGTCCTCAGCAAGTAAGGGACATTAAGTCATGTCTCTGTCTGCAGGAGAGCCGTACCTGTGCACATTCAAAGAACATACTGAATGGCTCTGACACCATTCAGTATGTTCTTTGAATGGTTTCCATTTGTCTCATAATAGCTGTCCAGTGGATTCCCTTCTACTCAGCTCTGAGCCTTTGGGGTTCTTGTGACTTAGCCAATTATGTGCAAAAAATTATACGCAAGGTAAAAAAATCCAAATGACAAGCATCTAATTAATTTTTACTCTTTTTTTTTTAACATTTACTCTCTTCACTACACCCCTGGGAGGAAGATACCAGATTATATAATTTTCAAAATTATTTTAATTTTACTGAATTAAGTAATTAAATTAATTGATGAAAAGAGTTTTATCTGCCCAATCAGACTTTGCATTATTAGTTTGCCATTAAAGCTCAATCAACCTTGGTCCTATAAGATACATTCTCTACTGCAACATTATATACTTCATATGACTGTTGGCGGATTTTAGTGTACAAATCTTCCCAGCGACATGTAAAATAAAGATTCAACGCAGTAAAAATACAAGGCCTGAAAACCAAGGTATTACCTAATACGTAATTTTCGAAACAATTACGGAAAATGTATATCCGAATATTAAACACCACTTACATTTAATGCTAACCCAATAGGAATATTAAATATAGATGCGTCTAGCAGACTCAAAACTAAATTGAAAGATTATTTGGAAAAACAAATTAATTGAATATTGTATATATGATGTGTTTTTCCATATGTTATAAACCAATATCGTGGCCGAATGATCTATGTTTTATTGAATATATTCACTTTCCTGCAGATAAGTTGTTTAGCTTTTTAGATCAAATAGCAGATGTACTGTATTTACTTTTCTGAATAAAAGTAGGTTAAAAAATATAATTTACCCTTGTGGTGCAGTGGTAGTGTAATGTCTGAAGTGACATTACAACTGCTAGTGCCCAGGTTCGAGTCATTTGTTCTATCATAACTTGCAGATAACATGTTAGATTTGTGGGTCTAATGAATAAAAAAAAAATCTTTTTTGTTGAATTGTAAAGGCACATATCCAAGCACTTTGAATTCGAAATTCTCAGCAATTAACTCGACTTAATTATGTAAATACTTTGTAATAACACAGCTAACATGTCTTGATGGCAGAAGAAATAGTAGTGTATCTTTTTTTTTAATTTTTCAAACCAGAATTTTTTAGGATTTTATTTTTCAAAAAAAAAAACCTTTTCATAAAAATTGCGACTTGGACTATCAAGGATAAAACCCTTCAAAAGCAAAGAAGCATCATTCTCAAGGTAATTTCTTTCAGCTCTAAACGTAGTGAAATATTTGGAAATAGAAATATTTGGAAATAACTCCAGTACCTATATCAGATAATGGCATTAGTATGTGGCATCAATTTATCCTTTAAATTTCGTGATAGATTTTTTGGCCTTATTTGCGAAAATAACATCTAATTATCTATGCAATAAATTTAGTTTTATCAACTGAATGTCATTAAGGAAGTTAAAAAAATTTTACTAATAATTTCCATAGTGGAATCTAAATTTAAGACTTTCTAGATGCAGCTCTCATATTTGGAAGAAAAATTTTGTCTATGGTGGCTTATCAAGATAAAAATTATTTTGAATTCCAGTGAGAAAATGCTAATTGAGTAGTAAAATATCACAGATGCCGTAGACATGGGACTCATGAAATAGTTAACTGAAAATATATAGGTTTTGCTACGAGTGGGATTCGAACTCGCGTCTCCCATTAACATGCCAGGCGTGCTAACCACTGCTAACCTTTTCTTCACTTAATGTGACATAATTTTCCGCATATTTGATTCGCTTGTGGCGCCATCTTTTCAGCTAACTATTTCAAAGGCTAATTGTCTGAAAGCGTGGTATTTGTTTTCGTAGTAAAAGGACACGTAAAAGAGAATTTTTAATGTATATATTATAGGTCTTGTTATAGAGTGTTGAACACTTTCTCAAAGGTTGTATCTGTTTACAAATAATAGGTGCTTCAGGAGTGATACTGAAAATGCTGTCATTTTTGCTTGTATTTGAATTTATAACCCCCAATAGTATATTTTTGAACTTCTCTGAATAGGTAATTGGAAATTTGGTATTCTGTGAATTCCGTTAGCTTTACTAAACTTGTGAAAAAGGAATTAAATATATATAGTGAATAGATATCATGCTGAAAATATTTCGATTTCCTCCAAACCTTGTGCTTTACTATTAATAGATGCCCTTTTCCGATAATCTGATAAAAAAATGGTTGGTGGGGCCATCTTAACGGCATATTCGGTATCTGTTTTTTTTTTTTCAGGTCTGTCAGTTAAAAACTCCTGTCTTAATTGTATTAGGGACATAGTCATCAAGTGCTATTAAACGATGTAATCGGGAGCTGTAATATGTTGTAAAAAAGGTGAGACTCCATTGTTATTTATATATTGTGTTTGTTTTTTCGGAAACGTTGAAGTCGGTCTGTTTTAGCATTGTTGAAGTTTTTTGCTTAGCGCAGAAAGATATGTGTTTGTGTTGTAAGATTTGTGTGCAATAAATTATATACTCAGAACCATTGTCTGCTATTCTTAAGAGGACTACTACAATCAACTCATTGCTCACTTTAGGTAAAGCAAAGTCCAGATGCTTTCTCCTACAGGGTTTAGATAAAAGGTGTGTTGGTAGTAAATGCTTCAACTCGGCATAAAATAGTAACTATATCATTAAAAGGTAATTTCCAGTCAGTATATCCTTCTCTATAGTTTATGAGCATTTCTATAGGTCGAAAATAAAGTAGCAAATTCAATCGCCTCTAGCAAATACAGAATGTTTGTATCCAAAGAAAAGAACTTTAGCACCCTATAACGTTAAAAAAAATGAACTAATGGAAGATTCAGCCTCTAAGAATCATACCTTATTAGTATCGAGTCAATCAAAAGAGAACTCTTACAGCAAAGGGATATGTCCTTGTTCTTTGGAGGAGGGAGGGATGCCTAACCCCCCCATATTGTGGCATGTCATTGCTATCAATGTAAACCCCTTGACTACTCCACCACCTAAATAGGGGCGGGGGTGGCTCAGTCGGTAGCGCGCCAGGCTCGTAATCTGTAGTTCCCAGGTTCGAATCCCAGCCGGGTCAGTGTTGAGATTTATCTCCGCAAAATTCCCCGCCCTGCCCACGGTCAGTAGGGGACACCGATGGGCTTGGAAAGGCCGCCGTCCATCGGATGGGACGTTAAGCCGTGGCCCCGTGTGCGGGAGAGCCATACCCTTTGCACGTTAAAGAACACGCTGGATGGCCTTGACGGGAGACTACCATCTGTCTCCCAACAGCTGTTCCAGTGGGTCCCCTCCCCCAACCTTCTCTGAGTCTTCGGGGTCCTTGTGACCTGGCCATTTAGCCCATGGTGTGCAAAAAAGTGCCGCTCAGAGGTAAAACAACCCAACGTTAAAGAACACGCTGGATGGCCTTGACGGGAGGCTACCATCTGTCTCCTAACAGCTGTTCCAGTGGGTCCCCTGCCCCAACCTTCTCTGAGCCTTCGGGGTCCTTGTGACCTGGTCATTTAGCCCATGGTGTGCAAAAAAGTGCCGCTCAGAGGTAAAACAACCCAACCCACCACTTAAATAGTGGAATTCGTAGTATATATATCATAGATAGTGTACAGTATTAGTTTTAAATTTGTTATTTTTTCAAAATAGAGCAGGCTGTAACGGTGAGAATCGGGGCCAGATGAGTAAGGGGCATACTCGCATCCTTTGCTACTACTTTAAGACTGCTACTAACTGGCCGATATTCTCAGGTTCGAGTCCTAACTGGGCCTGCTTTGAGAATTTTCCCCGCAAGCCTCTGTTCTTCCCTCGCTGAGAAAGGGGATTCCGTTGGATTTTGAAAGCTGTAGTTCATCGTACGGGATGTTAAGGTGTGAGCAGGAGAATTGAAAATAAATAATTGCTGGATGACCTAGGGGGAGGTTTCCATTTGAGAATATGATGAATATTTGCTCGAAACAACTGCATAATCCCGCCTGGCGTAAACGTAATGCAAATAAAGCATGTAATGCGAATTGTGGCGTTTATGAAACTATTTGTGATTGTATTTATGCATATACTAAATAAAAATAAATATCCCCTCAAGCAGCTGCTTGCCACAGAGGTCTGACAGGAGCCTATTAGTTTAATACGCCATAGTAGAAGGTCTGAGGAGTGCCGGACCTCAGCACAAAGAGAACAACACAAAAATCCATGCCTTACCCGAGGCTCGAACTCATGGGCGTGCGCACAGGGGGGCAAACGGGGCACTGCCCCTCCCCCGGGTTCAAGTAAAAATTCTTGTTTCAATTCTTGCTTCCTTTATGTTGTGGGGGTGGCTCAGTAGATAGCGCGCCAGGCTCGTAATCTGTAGTTCCCAGGTTCGAGTCCCAGCCGGGTCAGCGTTGAGATTTATCTCCGCAAAATTCCCCGCCCTGCCCACGGTCAGTAGGGGACACCGATGGGCTTGGAAAGGCCGCCGTCCGTCGGATGGGACGTTAAGCCGTGGCCCCGTGTGTGAGAGCCATACTCTGTGCACGTTAAAGAACACGCTGGATGGCCTTGACGGGAGGCTACCATCTGTCTCCCAACAGCTGTTCCAGTGGGTCTCCTCCCCCAACCTTCTCTGAGCCTTCGGGGTCCATGTGACCTGGCCATTTAGCCCATTGTGTGCAAAAAAGTGCCGCTCAGAGGTAAAACAACCCAACCCTTTGTAAATTTATATGCAATATGTATGTGTTTTTGTATTGATGCAATACTGTATTCTATAATCTACTTGTGAAAAAAAACCAAAATAATTAAATAAAAATTTATTGATGTAATTATTTGTCTTCAAGCTTTGCCCCCCCCCCCCCACGGAAATTTTCTGCGAACGCCCATGCTCGAACCCATGTCCCTTTGAAAGTAGCCAAGCGTGCTAACCACTCGACCACGGGACGGCATATGTGCATATTGCAATTGATGGAAAAAAATGTGCAATTGGCTAGGAAAATTTTCCGTTTACAAAGATGTTTGCCATCTAGTAAAATATTAAAACTTTTCTAATTCACAGATTATTTTTTAGCCTACTCCCTGCCAGACAAATATTTTAAACATGTATAAACAGTGTATACTAAAGGCCAGTGTTTCCATTTGGGATGCAAAAGAAATTCAAATTTCATTTGTATATTACACATACAAGAAGCTATGGTCCATGGAGGTCGAACAAGGTTATGTAATTTAGTTCTCCAAACATGCCTAAGTGGCATCATTTGCTTACATGCCAATTCTAACGATGTTATGATATGGGAGAGGTGACTTTCACCTCGAGCATCAATGACTTGGTTACGACCACATTTTCCCCGGTGGCTGTAGGTCTTACCGATTTTGATGTAGTCCTGACATAAATGTGTGACTCGCACAAAGAAATCTGAGATGTTCTGCAGTTACAGATATGGAAGAATCCATTTTCCTCACCGAATATTTGCGTATGAACGAACTCACTCGGTCGCCATGTTTACCCGTCATAACAGTCGTAGGTACGCTATACAGCAGGTGGGTATCTGATCTATTTATAGCCCCAAGGGATTTCAGTTGGCTGCATTATTGTGGCAGAGTAGGGCAGGTTTGTGGTGCGTGTAATATTTTTTGCTTTCAGTGTATAGTACACAACGTAAAAAATGAAGTTTACTGCCTTGGATATTCTGGATGGTGCCGTGAATTTGCCATTGCACAAGGGGTGATTTGTAAGTAGCGCTAACTGCAGAAATATGCCGTTAGAGTGAGCATGCCACTAAATAAAGCGCTGAAAAATTGAAAGTTTCAAATCTAAGTGGGGCGGGGGTGGCTCAGTCGGTAGCGCGCCAGGTTCGTAATCTGTAGTTCCCAGGTTCGAGTCCCAGCTGGGTCAGCGTTGAGATTTATCTCCGCAAAATTCCCCGCCCTGTCCACGGTCAGTAGGGGACACCGATGGGCTTGGAAAGGCCGCCGTCCGTCGGATGGGACGTTAAGCCGTGGCCCCGTGTGCGGGAGAGCCATACCTTGTGCACGTTAAAGAACACGCTAGATGGCCTTGACGGGAGGCTACCATCTGTCTCCAAACTGCTGTTCTAGTGGGTCCCCTCCCCCAACCTTCTCTGAGCCTTCGGGGTCCATGTGACCTGGCCATTTAGCCCATGGTGTGCAAAAAAGTGCCGCTCAGAGGTAAAACAACCCAACAACTCAAATCTAAGTCGACAAGATGTCACAAATTTCTGATTTCTAGAACAAGTGACGTCCTGGATGACCTCCAAGACATTTCACAGAACTACCGATATCGGGACAAACTTGGTTATTTGGCGATCCTACTTGGAGATAAGTTTAAAGTTCTGCTGTAAGGTACCAAAATACGAAGAGTACTATCAAATGTCAAGATAAAAAAAGGGTCAGCATATGTCGACGACGTACTAATTATTCAGACCACAGAAAAAACTATAAAGAGGTTAACTTCCTATACGTCTAATGGTGACATTTCCACAATATTTTCAATGAACAGCGCTACAGTGTCTGGGCAACGAATTAACTTCCATGGAAGCAAGCATGCGACTGAATATCTTTTATTAATGTAGTAATGAATTTGACGTAATAATATTCAGTTTTAAAATTGCAATATATAACTTATTTCTTTCTAAAAAAGCTAGCAATCGAGTTTAGATTATATTTTTATTTCATATCTTTTTAAATTGTATAGATCGTAACAGTCTGTGGCGTGTACAAGATCATGACGTAAACCTATTTCTATGGCCTTCGTGACGCAATTTCTAAAAACAAGTAGGGAGTTTACCCTTTATTACTTTATGATTCAGACTTTCTACATTAATTCTTTAATTATTCGACGGCTGATGTTATTCTTTTCTGTTGCCAGGTAGCATTTCTTAAAATTAGGAAACTACTTTGAGTAAATCGTACAGTCATTTTCTGTTGTTTTAATGTAAAAAAAAAGGATATGTCAGCAAAATAAGAAATTACATTCATCCACCGAAGTGAATCGTCAACAAGAATCTTAATGCGAGATAATTACAACACAAAATAAGAAAGTGGAAACAGGAGGAAAAAAAGGTTAAAGAATTCATTTTATAAAAAAAATTCTTGTTTACGGTGGTTTATGCCCTCTAACTTGGTCTGCATTATTATACGATCGATTCCCAACATGCAAACCTTATGGAAAGAGAAAGCTGCTTTCTTCGTATGTACCCTGTACGAAACTAATTTCACGACACTACTACTACTATATGAAGCATTTCAGGTTCTGAGAAAAGTAACTGCAGGTAAACGGGGCAACGTACAACGATGCACATTATTAAAACTGCTGTTTGAAGTGTAGTACACTGAGAATTCTTGGCGATATTCTCTCTAATGCTGAGGAATTTTTTTCCTTATTAAAATGTTTTCAAGATGAATTTTATTCTGAAGAAAGTAAGTTATGCACGTTTCACTTTTGTTTTTGTGAGCAAATCGTAATGAACGTTGAAATCGTCTGCATCTATACGAGAAGTTAAATTCAGCGAGTATTGTTTTGTCTTTTAACCCTTTCAGGACCATAAGGTTTCTAAGAGTAAATATTAGTATGTAACTGTTTATTTTAGTTTGTTTAGACATAAAATAAATAAAAATCATAAGAAAAATACATAACAATGTGTAGTTTTTTTGGAATTTTATGGGAAATATTTTTCCCAATGGATTATAAAGGTAACACAAATTATAGTTAGGCTTATTATGCAATGTCTTTTATTTATTGGTTTATTAGAACAAAATGTTAACTAAAATAATACAAAATTATGAAATAAAATTACTACACAAAACGATGTGCTAATTATGATATTCTGCGAAGCAATTTCTTTTGGTAGTGAGGCAAAGATGGACATTGCACACAGTACATATATTATGCGTCCTGACAGTTTTTGTTTTCTAAACGTTCCCGTTTACGTAATTGCGTTCGACATACGTTCTATTTTGACATTCTGTATAAAAAATGCAGATAAGGTTATAATTAAATACGACAATCACCAATTTTAAAATGGGAAAAATGTTTCCCTTAGTCGTGAAAGGGTCAAGATATATATTTTTTATTAAGATGTATTCAAGACGCGATATACAGTAGAGGAACGAAACTAAATTATGCAAGTTTCGGATACTATTTCTGCGAAAGTTTAGCAAACTGTAATGGAAGTTGAAGACGTCTACGTATACATTGACGAGTGGTTACGGTTAATGATACCTTGGAACGTAACTTTTTATTAAGGTGTATTCAAGACCACGGAGGTATGAATGAGAGAAGACGCCCTAACGCGCTTTCCCTGTCGATGGTCATGATGCTGACGCAGCAGGGCGGTAGCCATGTTGTTGCTTCCAAAACAAACCGTCTGCCGCTGCAATCAAGCCTACGTTTCACGTGCTATACTCAGTTTTACTGTGCGTTATATACGAGAAGATTATTTTTTACGACTAAGAGAAAGCCCATTTAAGCTATTTGGAATTTATATTGCTTTTTTTTTAATGCAATGAATATTTCCATACAGAATTACTGTATAGCAGAACTATTTATGTATTTCGTTGAATACGACAATAACAAACAATTACACGATTTTAAAAGTTTATTTGTACTGTACTGATAACAGTATAAACATTTTATGGATAAAACATAAAAGTTATATGCAATAGCAGCATTTAAACCGCAAAAAATCACATTTGCAAGATTCAGAAAATAGCATATTTATGTTAAAAAAAAATTCGGATTCCACAAAAATAAAAAAATTTGTCTAACAAAACTAAATAAAGCCAATAGTGTAGGAGCCAAAATGGTAGATTTTAAAAACATTTTAAACTTTGGTGGAGAAATCATGTATAACACATCATCATCATCATCCTCAAGCAGCCATGGGCTACGGAGGTCCAACCAGACCGTGCAATTTAGTTCTCCAAGCCAGTCTATCCTGAGCTACATCTACAGCATCTGGCCACTGCACACCAATTCTAACAAGGTCCTGTTTGACATTGTCTGCCCACCGCATCCTAGGTCTCCCCTTCTTTCTGAGGCCTTTAGGCACACTGTTCATAACCTTATTCGCCAATCTATAATTATCCATACGGGCAACATGGCCAAACCAACGGAGTCTCTCTCTGCACAATATGCTGCTTAAAGGAGGTTGCAGACTCCTTTGCCTAACCTCATCATTAGTTACAAAGTTGAACCACCTAATGCCCAAGATACTGCGTAAACATCTGAAATCAAAAGCATCTAGTTTCCTGTTATCTTGTTTACAAAGTATCCAAGTTTCACTACCATAACTAACCCTAGAAAGAACCAAACTATTATACAGTCTAATTTTAGTCTTTAGGTGTATACGCCTATTTCTCCACACTCTCCATAGGTTCTTAAAAGTCCCGGCAGCAATCCCTATTCGTCTGTTAATCTCATGCCGCACCACCATGGGCTAAATGGCAAGGTCACAAGGACCCCGAAGGCTCAGAGAAATTGAGGGAGTGAACCCACTGGAACAGCTGTTGTGAGACAGATGGTAGCCTCCCGTCAAGGCCATCCAGCGTGTTCAGAAAAAGAATTTTTATCCTATGGTTAAAAAAATAATCTTCAGACTCAAGAGTAACATCTTCACTCCAAAGATATCTCCATCGTCTTCTGTACAGTCGCTCAAAAAAATACCCGAACACTATGGTCGATTACGGAATTCAGAAAAAAATATCTGGAAACGATTTTTTTAAAATTTTTGGTTGATTACAGAATTCAGGAAAAATATCAGGCAACGATTTTTTTTAAATTTTTGGTTGATTACAGATTTCAGAAAAAAATATCTGGCAGCGATTTTTAAAAATTAGTGATCTGGCAACCTTCGTGTCATGTGACACGAAGGTTGCCAGATCACTAATTTCTAAAAAAAAAACGTTGCCAGATATTTTTTTCTGAATTCCGTAATCAACCATAGTGTTCGGATACTTTTTCGAGCGACTGTACAATCCTTGGAAAAATAGCTGAATCACATTCTTCCGTATCACGTGAAAAAGTTAAGCGAAAAACCGGAAAAAACATAAAGAGAGATGGAAAAATATAAATAGAAATAAAAACGCATCGAGAAAAACGAGGAAGGCTCCGACATTTTCATAAAATCTTTTCATTGTCTTCTCGGGTCGTGATTTCAACTAGGTTTTTCCGAAAAAGCCTCTCTACAGAAAATATCTTTCTTCCCATTTACCATAGCTCAGCCACGAGAAGCAGAAAAATAAATATTGCCTACCATTTGATGGAGCACATCTCCTGCTCTCAGCAAGAGAGAGAGTTCTTTGCCCCAAACCCAAGACTGTCCATCCATCATTGAACGCTGGGTGGACCTCACTCGCCATGCGCAGATTACCTGTCTGTCTCTGCTCCTTGTTTCCCTTGGAGCAGCAGTCTCCATCACGGAGTGTGCCAGAAGCACGGGAGCATCCTCCCGGAGAAGATTGCTCTCAAGTATCCATTCCTCGACTGCTGTTTGTCGTATATTCTCCAGTAATGAAGTTTCTCCTCCCCCAACATCCGAAAGATCGGAGGAGCGAGAGCATAGAGAGAAGATGGAGAGAGAGAGAGGATGCGCTGACGGATGAGCATGAGATGGCTGCTTTCTCTCCGCATCTATCGCTTGGTTTTTCTTCTATTGATTCCGGAAATAAGGTTCCCAGAACCTATCTCGCTTGGAAATGAAAATTATATACGTGGATGTTTTTTTTCCTCTCTGTTTCCGTCTTTGCTCTAACTCTGGGGAAAGATTTTTATTCCTAACACTTTGGATAAAGGATGAGTCTAGGGAGAAATTCTTTCATGCATGTTATCCAGATGGCAACGAAATATTGGGTTGCGTTGTTTAACCTCTAAGCTGCACTTTTTCTATGCACACAGTGAGATAAATGGCCAGGTCACATAGACCACGAAGGTTCAGAGAAGGTTGGGGGTGGAGACCCACTGGAACAACTGTTGGGAGACAGACGGTAGCCTCCCGTCAAAGCCATCAAGCGTGTTCTTTAATGTTGGATTGTTTTACCTCTGAGCGGCACTTTTTGCACACCATCGGCTAAATGGCCAGGTCACAAGGACCCCGAAGGCTCAGAGAAGGTTGGGGGAGGGGACCCACTGGAACAGCTGTTGAGAGACATATGTTCTCTTCCGTCAAGACCATCTAGCGTGTTCTTTAATGTTGGGTTGTTTAACTTCTGAGCGCCACTTTTTTGCACAGAATGGGCTAAATGGCCAGGTCACAACGACCTCGAAGGTTCAAAGAAGGATGATCGAGGGAACCAACTGGAACAGCTGTTGGGAGACAGATGGTAGCATCCCGTCAAGGCCATCCAGAGTGTTCTCTAATGTTGGGTTGTTTTAACTCTGAGCGGTACTTTTTGCACACCATGGGTTAAATGGCCAGATTACAAGGACCCCAAAGACTCAGAGAAGGTTGGGGGAGGAGACCCACTGAAACGGCTGTTGGGAGACAGATGGTAGACTCCCGTAAAGGCCATCCAGCGTGTTCTTTAACGTGCACAGGGTATGGCTCCCCCGCACATGGGGACACAGCTTAAGGTCCCATCAGACGGACGGCGATCTTTCCAAAGCCATCGGTCTCCCCTACTGACCGTGGGCAGGGCGATGAATTTTGCGAAGATAAAGCCTTGACGGGAGGCTACCATCTGTCTCCCAAAAGCTGTTGCAGTGGGTCCCCTCCCCCCCCACCTTTTCTGAGCCTTCGGGGTCCTTGTGACTTGGCTATTGTGCGAGAGAGCCACACCCTATGCACGTTAAAGAACACACTGGATGGCCCTGACGGAAGGCTACCATCTGTCTCCCAACAGCTGTTCCAGTGGGTCCCCTCTGCCAACCTTGTCTGAGCATTCGGGGTCCTTGTGACCTGCCCATTGTGCGGCAGAGCCACACCCTGTGCACGTTAAAGAACACACTGGATGGCCTTGACGGAAGGCTACCATCTGTCTCCCAACAGCTGTTCCAGTGGGTACCCTCCCCCAACCTTCTCTGAGCATTCGGGGTCCTTGTGACCTGCTCATTGTGCGGGAGAGCCACACCCTGTGCACGTTAAAGAACACACTGGATGGCCTTGACGGAAGGCTACCATCTGTCTCCCAACAGCTGTTCCAGTGGGTCCCCTTCCCCAACCTTCTCTGAGCCTTCGGGGTCCTTGTGACCTGGCCATTTAGCCAATGGTGTGCAAAAAAGTGCCGCTCAGAGGTAAAACAGCCCAACCCAAAATCTTTCTAAATACGCGACCCCGTTTCTGTTGACAACCACATTTCTTTCCACAACAATTGCTGGTGATAATCTATTCCGACGCCATCAATAACAGTCTGAACTTCCGGATTAGTGACGAGGTATGCCGAAGAGAATCTTTCGCTACGGCGTTGCAAAATTAATCCTCCAGCATCGTCATTCAATATCATCACGTGCCAATTTAAGTCGATCGAATGTGCCTCATCATCCTTCCGCTGATGTAAGGTGGAATCAGTCCTAGATATATTTTTTGGACTCTCCGATATGTGTCTTCCGCCGTATTCAGGTCATTGTTGTCGTAAGGATGTTATATTGGGAAATTCTCTTCAATTCATGGTGAACGGAAACGTTATTCTGAATTTACTCTCGGCTGTGTCTCGCTGAATTTGAAACTTGGTTGGGTTTTTTTTTTGGTATCTAAAAAGACTGGGGTAGAGATAAAATATGACTGGAAACTAATCGTAAAGACTATGAGATTGTTGAGTTTAAGCTTAGATATTTTCGAGACTGAGTTGGGTTGTTTTACCTCTGAGCGGCACTTTTTTGCACACCATAGGCTAAATGGCCAGGTCACAAGGACCCCGAAGGCTCAGAGAAGGTTGGGGAAGGGGACCCACTGGAACAGCTGTTGGGAGACAGATGGTAACCTCCCGTCAAGGCCATCCAGCGTGTTCTTTAATGTTGGGTTGTTTTACCTCTGAGCGGCACTTTTTTGCACACCGTGGGCTAAATGGCCAGGTCACAAGGACTCCGAAGGCTGAGAGAAGGTTGGGGGAGGGGACCCACTGGAACAGCTGTTGGGAGACAGATGGTAGCCTCCCGTCAAGGCCATCCAGCGTGTTCTTTAATGTTGAGTTGTTTTACCTCTGAGCGGCACTTTTTTGTACACCATGGGCAAAATGGCCAGGTCACAAGGACCCCGAAGGCTCAGAGAAGGTTGGGGAAGGGGACCCACTGGAACAACTGTTGGGAGACAGATGGTAACCTCCCGTCAAGGCCATCCAGTGTGTTCTTTAATGTTGGGTTGTTTTACCTCTGAGCGGCACTTTTTTGCACACCATGGGCTAAATGGCCAGGTCACAAGGTCCCCAAAGGCTGAGAGAAGGTTGGGGGAGGGGACCCACTGGAACAGCTGTTGGGAGACAGATGGTAGCCTCCCGTCAAGGCCATCCAGCGTGTTCTTTAACGTGCACAGGGTATATTTCTCCCGCACACGGGGCCACGGCTTAACTTCCCATCCTATGGACGTGTTCTTTCCAAGCCCATCGGTGTCCTCTACTGACCGTGGGCAAGCGGGAGTTGTTCGGAGATAAGTCTCAATGCTGACCCAGCTGGGACTCAAACCTAGGAACTGCAATTACGAGCCTGGCGCGCTACCGACCGAGCCACCCCCGCCTCAAAGAGGTTTTGGAGAGAGGCAGGAAATGATACTGGCACCTCAGGCTGAGTCTTAGCCTTTCTCTGTCGATCCTTGCGAGGCCTTTCTGAAACATGCCAATAAATGGATATATTAGTTTCGTAAATGTTGAGTCACATTTATGCCACCGGTAGTATTCCTCATCCTGACAAGAGAAGTAAATAACGTACAGTCGCTGAAACTGCACACGCTCAATATTTCCGTGAGTGAGCTCACACGATCTAGTATCAAAATAATATGATCACCTACAGTCGCTCAAAAAAGAATCCGAATACTACGGTTGATTACAGAATTCAGAAAAAATATCTGGCAACGATTTTTTTTTAGAAATTAGGGATCTGGCAACCTTCGTGTCACGTGACACGAAGGTTGCCAGATCTCTAATTTCTAAAAAAATCGTTGCCATATCCCTAATTTATAAAAATATCGTTGCCAGATCCCTAATTTATAAAAAAAATCGTTGCCAGATATTTTTTCTGAATTCTGTAATCAACCGTAGTGTTCGGATACTTTTTTTGGCGACTGTACACGAAGATTGCCAGATCACTAATTTCTAAAAAAAATCGTTGCCAGATATTTTTTCTGAATTCTGTAATCAACCATAGTGTTCGAATATTTTTTTGAGCGACTGTACCCCCTGGAAATGTGTATGTAACTGGCGAACCACTTATATAAATAGATAAAATTATAGTTATAGAGTATAACAATGGTTATTTTTACTTTGTTACTAGATCGAACGACTTTTGAGCGCTCACGGCGTCCCCCAAAATATTTCCCCCGTACCCCCCCACGTTAAGGGCCCCCTAGTCTAAGAAATCCATTGTCCATTATTCCTCCGTGATTCGTTATTTTCCCTTCCAGATCCCCCAACTGAAACTCTAAATCCGCGTGCGTGCTCCTGTTTATCCGAAGACAACAAATCCATCTCTCTGATGCTGAGATGTCGCCTCCGATGTTGTCTCTCTGCAGACGATTTCCGTAAATCTTCTGCGTCTCCAGTCTCTGAGATCGTCCCCATTCCCAGCACGAGCGCCAAACAAATTGATCGTAATGCTCTAACGGTGCGAGTGGCCGATCTGCAGGAAATCATCCTCAATGCAAACTCCGGTTTCCGACATCACTCGGCAAAGCACACGCGCACACATCTGCACGATATGTACATCCTCTCTCTCTCTCGATGCAGAGCTGCAGCAGTGTCATCGGTTGCCATAACGACGGGAGACGCGTTTCTCTCTTTGAGATGGCGAGCGACCAATCACTCAGCGAAGTGACTCTGCTGGTCAGAGTCGTCAAACAATCGGCGAATGCTCCTCAGCAAGTATGATGATCGTAGTTGGATGTGTGTGTGTGATGTGAGCATGTGCTGTGGAGCTTGACGAAGAGCGTGCTCCTGATGAGTGCTCCTACGCAAGAGGTAGGGATGTGGAGCTTGGTTAAGTAGTTCATCGTATCATTTGGTTAATGGTGACAACGAGACAGACTCACCACAAGGAGACATATTCACCATAGGGAGACAGATTCACCACAAGGAAACATATTCTTTATAGGGAGACAGATTCACCACAAAGAGACATAATTCTTTATAAGGAAACAGATTCACCACAAGGAGAGATATTCTTTATAGGGAGACAGTTTCACCACAAGGAGACACATTCTTTATAGGGAGACATATTCACTACAAGGAGACATATTCTTTATAAGAAGACATATTCACCACAAGGAGACATATTCTTTATAAGGAGGCATATTCTTTATACGGAGACAGATTCACCACAAGGAGACATATTCTTTATAAGAAGACATATTCACCACAAGGAGACATATTCTTTATAAGGAGGCATATTCTTTATAGGGAGACATATTCACCACAAGGAGACATATTCTTTATAAGGAGACATATTCTTTATAAGGAGACATATTCTTTATAGGGAGACAGATTCACCACACAGAGACACATTCTTTATAGGGAGACAGATTCACCACACAGAGACACATTCTTTATAGGGAGACAGATTCACCACAAAGAGACATAATTCTTTATAAGGAAACAGATTCACCACAAGGAGAGATATTCTTTATAGGGAGACAGTTTCACCACAAGGAGACACATTCTTTATAGGGAGACATATTCACTACAAGGAGACATATTCTTTATAAGAAGACATATTCACCACAAGGAGACATATTCTTTATAAGGAGGCATATTCTTTATACGGAGACATATTCACCACAAGGAGACATATTCTTTATAAGGAGACATATTCTTTATAAGAAGACATATTCACCACAAGGAGACATATTCTTTATAAGGAGGCATATTCTTTATAGGGAGACATATTCACCACAAGGAGACATATTCTTTATAAGGAGACATATTCTTTATAAGGAGACATATTCTTTATAGGGAGACAGATTCACCACACAGAGACACATTCTTTATAGGGAGACAGATTCACCACACAGAGACACATTCTTTATAGGGAGACAGATTCACCACAAAGAGACATAATTCTTTATAAGGAAACAGATTCACCACAAGGAGAGATATTCTTTATAGGGAGACAGTTTCACCACAAGGAGACACATTCTTTATAGGGAGACATATTCACTACAAGGAGACATATTCTTTATAAGAAGACATATTCACCACAAGGAGACATATTCTTTATAAGGAGGCATATTCTTTATACGGAGACAGATTCACCACAAGGAGACATATTCTTTATAAGAAGACATATTCACCACAAGGAGACATATTCTTTATAAGGAGGCATATTCTTTATAGGGAGACATATTCACCACAAGGAGACATATTCTTTATAAGGAGACATATTCTTTATAAGGAGACATATTCTTTATAGGGAGACAGATTCACCACACAGAGACACATTCTTTATAGGGAGACAGATTCACCACACAGAGACACATTCTTTATAGAGAGACAGATTCACCACACAGAGACACATTCTTTATAGGGAGACAGATTCACCACAAGGAGACATATTCATTATAGCGAGACAGATTCACCACAAGGAGACATATTCATTATAGGGAGACAGATTTACCACAAGGAGACATATTCTTTATAAGGAGACATATTCTTTATAGGGAGACAGATTCACCACAAGGAGACATATTCATTATAGGGAGACAGATTTACCACAAGGAGACATATTCTTTATAAGGAGACATATTCTTTATAGGGAGACAGATTCACCACACAGAGACACATTCTTTATAGGGAGACAGATTCACCACAAGGAGACATATTCATTATAGCGAGACAGATTCACCAGAAGGAGACATATTCTTTATAGGGAGACAGATTCACCACAAGGAGACATATTCATTATAGAGAGACAGATTTACCACAAGGAGACATATTCTTTATAGGGAGACAGATTCACTACACAGAGACACATTCTTTATAGGGAGACAGATTCACCACACAGAGACACATTCTTTATAGGGAGACAGATTCACCAGAAGGAGACATATTCATTATAGGGAGATAGATTCACCACAAGGAGACACATTCTTTATAGGGAGACAGATACACCACAAGGAGACACATTCTTTATTTGGTAGCAGATTCCTCATAAGGAGATATATTCTCGACATGGAGCAAGATGCTTCACAACATGCAATTCTCTACAGACGACAGATTATTCTTCCCAAAGTGACAGATTCCGCACAAGGAGAGAGATTGATCACAGGGAGAAAAAATCTTTACAAGGTGACAGATTCTTCAGAAGGTGACAGGTCTCCAGAAATAGAAATTTCTTCACAAGGTGACAGATTCTTCTCACGGTCAGAGATTCTTCAGAAGGAGACAGATTCTTCAGCAGGTAACACATTCTCCACAACGTGACAGATTCTTCTCAAGGTGATAGATTCTCAGAAAAATGATGACTGATTCTTGAGAATGTGACAGATTCTTCAGCAGGTGACAGGTTCTCCACGATGAGAATGTGACAGATTCTTCAGTAGGTAACACATTCTCTACAATGTGACAGATTCTTCTCAAGGTGATAGATTCTCCAGAAAAATGATGACAGATTCTTGAGAATGTGACAGATTCTTCAGCAGGTGACAGGTTCTCCACAATGAGAATGTGACAGATTCTTCTCAAGGTGACAGATTCTCCAGAAGGAGACAGATTCTTCAGCACGTGACAGGTTCTCCACAAAGTGACAGATTCTCCAGAAAGAGACAGATTCTTCAGCAGGTGACAGGTTCTACACAAGAAGCACATTCTCCACAAAGTGACAGGTTCTCCACAAGGTGACAGATTCTCTAGAAGGAGACAGATTATTCAGCAGGTGACAGGTTCTCCACAAAGTGACAGATTCTCCAGAAGGAGACAGATTATTCAGTAGGTGACAGGTTCTACACAAGAAGGCACATTCTCCACAAAGTGACAGGTTCTCCACAAGGTGACAGATTCTCTAGAAGGAGACAGATTATTCAGCAGGTGATAGGTTCTCCACAAGGTGACAGATTCTCCAGAAGGAGACAGATTCTTCAGCAGGTGACAGATTCTCCAGAAGGAGACAGATTCTTCAGCAGGTGACAGGTTCTACACAAGAAGGCACATTCTCCACAAAGTGACAGGTTCTCCACAAGGTGACAAATTCTCCAGAAGGAGACAGATTCTTCAGCAGATGACAGGTTCTACACAAGAAAGCACATTCTGGAGAATCTCTCACCATCTGGAGAATCTCCACAAGGTGAGAGTTTCTCCAGAAGGAGATTCTTCAGCAGGTTATCCAGAAGAGGGCACATTCTCCACACGGTGACAGGTTCTCCATAAGGAAACATATTATTCTCAAGGTGGGAGATTCTCCAGGAGACAGATTCTTCAGCAGATGACAGGTTCTACACAAGAAAGCACATTCTCCACAAGGTGAGAGATTCTCCAGAAGGAGATTCTTCAGCAGGTTCTCCAGAAGAGGGCACATTCTCCACACGGTGACAGGTTCTCCATAAGGAAACATATTATTCTCAAGGTGGGAGATTCTCCAGGAGACAGATTCTTCAGCAGATGACAGGTTCTACACAAGAAAGCACATTCTCCACAAGGTGAGAGATTCTCCAGAAGGAGATTCTTCAGCAGGTTCTCCAGAAGAGGGCACATTCTCCACACGGTGACAGGTTCTCCATAAGGAAACATATTATTCTCAAGGTGGGAGATTCTCCAGGAGACAGATTCTTCAGCAGATGACACGAGTAGAAGTTTCTCCACAAGAGGGCACATTCTCTACAATGTGACAGATTCTTCTGAAAGACACAGATTCTTCTCAAGGTGACAGATTCTCCTGAAGGAGACATTCTTCACAAGAGGAAAGTTTTTTCATAAGCAGACAGGATCTCTACAAGTAAATGTTTCTTCACAAGAAGGCAGATTATTCAGAAGGAAACAGATTCTTCTCAAGGTGAGAGATTCTCCAGAAGGAGACAGGTTCTCCACAAGGTGACAGGCTCTTCACAAGGTGAGAGATTCTTCAAAAGGAGACAGATTCTTCAGCAGGTGATGGAGGACAATTTCTCTACAAGGTGACAGGTTCTCCACAAGGAAACAGATTCTTCTCAAGGTGAGAGATTCTTCAGAAGGAGACAGATTCTTCTCAAGGTGACAGGTTCTCCACAAGAGGGCATATTCTGCACAAGGTGACAGGTTCTCCACAAGAGGGCATATTCTGCACAAGGTGACAGGTTCTCCACAAGGAAACAGATTCTTCTCAAGGTGAGAGATTCTTCAGAAGGAGACAGATTCTCTACAAGGTGAGAGATTCTCCAATGGCGACAGGTTCTCCACAAGAGGGCACATTCTCCACAAGCTGACATGTTCTCTACAAGGAAACATTCTTCTCAAGGTGACAGGTTCTCCACAAGAGGTCATATTCTGCACAAGGTGACAGGTTCTCCACAAGAGGGCATATTCTGCACAAGGTGACAGGTTCTCCACAAGAGGGCATATTCTGCACAAGGTGAGAGATTCTCCAGTAGGTGAGAGGTTCTCCACAAGAGGGCACATTCTCCAGAAGCTGACAGGTTCTCTACAAGGAAACAGATTCTTCTCAAGGTGATAGGTTCTCCACAAGAGAGCATATTCTGCACAAGGTGACAGGTTCTCCACAAGGAAACAGATTCTTCTCAAGGTGAGAGATTCTCCAGATGGAGTCAGATTCTTCAGTAGGAGACAGGTTCTCCACAAGAGGGCACATTCTCCACGAAAAGACAGGTTCTCCACAAGGAAACAGATTCTTCTCAAGGTGAGAGATTCTCCAGATGGAGATAGATTCTTCAGTAGGTGACAGGTTCTCCACAAGAGAGCACATTCTCCACGAAAAGACAGGTTCTCCACAAGGTGACACGTTCTTCACAAGGAAACAGATTCTTCCGAAGGGCACAGATTCTTCTCAAGGTGACAGATTCTCCAGAAGGAGACAGATTTTTCATAAGGAAACGGGATCTTTACAAGTAAAAGTTTCTTCACAAGAAGACAGATTCTCCACAAGGCGACAGATTCTTCAGAAGGAGACAGATTCTGCAAAAATGACGGTTTTTCGCAATGGTTGGGTTTTTTTACCTCTGAGCGACACTTTTTTGTACATAATTGGCTAAATGCCCAGGTCACAAGAACTCCAAGGGCTCAGAGAAGGTTACGGGATGGTACCGACTGGACGACAGAGGGTACGACGGAGTTGTTGGGCAACAGAGGGTAGCCTCCCGTTAAGGCCCTCCAGCATGTTATTTAACTTGCACAGGGTACACGAGACCACGGCTTAACGCCACATCCGACGGACGGTGACCTTTCCAAGCTTATCGGTGTCTCCCTACTGACATCTGACAGGGCGGAGAGTTTTACTGAGATGAATCTCAAAGCTGGCACAGGCGGGACTCGAACCTGGGAACTGCAGATTACGAGTCTGGCATGCTGCTGACTAAGGTCCCCACTTCCCCCACCCCATTGTACAGGAGACAGATTCTATACAAAGCGACAGATTCTCCAAGTTGTTTGGGTTGTTTTACCTCTGAGCGGCACTTTTTTGCACACAATGGGCTAAATGGCCAGGTCACATGGACCCCCAAGGCTCAGAGAAGTTTGGGGGAGGGGACCCACTGAAACAGCTGTTGGGAGACAGATGGTAGCCTCCCGTCAAGGCCATCCAGCGTGTTCTTTAACGTGCACAGGGTATGGATCTCCCGCACACGGGGCCACGGCTTAACGCCCCATCCGACGGATGGCGGCCTTTCCAAGCCCATCGGTGTCCCCTACTGACCGTGGGCAGGGCGGGGAATTTTGCGGAGATAAATCTCAACACTGACCCAGCTGGGACTCGAACCTGGGAACTACAGATTACGAGCCTGGCGCGCTACCGACTGAGCCACCCCCGCCCCAGATTCTCCAAGTGGAGACGGGTTCTTCGTAAAGGAAGAGATTCTTCATAAAAAAGATTCTCCACAAGGAGAATTCTTTACGCTGTACCAAGCTCTAAGAAAGGTACAAAAACGCTGTACCAAAATCTGTCAAAAGTACAAAAACTATACCAACGCTCTTATGAAAACGGAACTCTTTACCAAGCTCTTATGAAAACGAGACGCTGTACCAAACTCTAGAAAAAGTAGGAAAACTTTGTACCAATCTCTAACAAAAGAATGAAAACTTTGTACCGAGCTCTAACAAAAGTACGAAACCTTTGTACCAAGCTCTAACAAAAGTGCGAAATCTTTGTACCAAGCATTAACAAAAGTACGAAACCTTTGTACCAAGCTCTAAAAAGAGTATTAAATCTTTGTACCAAGAATTAACAAAAGTACGAAACCTTTGTACCAAGCTCTAACAAGAGTATGAAATCTTTGTACCAAGCTCTAACAAAAGTACGAATACTTTGTACCAAGCTCTAACAAAAGCACGAAAACTTTGTACCGAGCTCTAACAAAAGTACGAAACCTTTGTACCAAGCTCTAACAAAAGTGCGAAATCTTTGTACCAAGAATTAACAAAAGTACGAAACCTTTGTACCAAGCTCTAACAAGAGTATGAAACCTTTGTACCAAGCTCTAACAAAAGTATGAATACTTTGTACCAAGCTCTAACAAAAACACAAAAACTTTGTACCGAGCTCTAACAAAAGTACGAAAACTCTGTACCAAGCTCTAACAAGAGTATGAAACCTTTGTACCAAGCTCTAACAAAAGTACGAATACTTTGTACCAAGCTCTAACAAGAGTACGAAAGCTTTGTACCAAGCTCAAACAAGAGTATGAAAGCTTTGTACCAAGCTCTAACAAAAGTACGAATACTTTGTACCAAGCTCCAACAAAAGTACGAATACTTTGAACCAAGCTCTAACAAAAACACGAAAACTTTGTACCGAGCTCTAACAAAAGTACGAAAACTTTGTGCTAAGCTCTAACAAGAGTATGAAACCTTTGTACCAAGCTCTAACAAAAGTGCGAAATCTTTGTACCAAGCATTAACAAAAGTACGAAACCTTTGTACCAAGCTCTAACAAGAGTATGAAAACTTTGTACCAAGCTCTAACAAAAACACGAAAACTTTGTACCGAGCTCTAACAAATATATGAACTTGTTTTGTTAGAACTTGGTACAAAGTTTTCGTACTTTTGTTAGAGTTCATATTTTTGGTACAGAGTCTCGTTTTAACAACAGCCTGGTAACAAAAATATGAAAACTTTGTACCGAGTCCTAACAAAAGAACGAAAACTTTGTACCAAGCTTTAACAAAAAGTAACAAACCTTTGTACGAATCTTTAATAAAAGTATGAAAACTTTGTACCAAGTTCTAACAAAAGTACGAAATCTCTTCTCCTGAGCTCTTTAGCTGTACAGTAGCTCAAAAAAGTATCCGAACACTATGGTTGATTACAGAATTCAGAAAAAAATATCTGGCAACGATTTTTTTAGAAATTAGTAATCTGGCAACCTTCGTGTCACGTAATTACAGAATTCAGGAAAAATATCTGGAGCGTGTACAGAAATTGTACACGCTCCAGTTACCTTCACAGCAAACTGGAGCACACGCTCCAGTTACACGCTCCAGTTACCTTATTTATGTTACACGCTCCAGTTACCCAGCACACGTTCCAGTTACCTGCAAACTGGAGCGTGTGCAGTTACTGCACAAGCTCCAGTTTGCTCTGAACGGTAACTGCACACGCTTAATATTTCCATGAGTGAGCCTACACGATCCAGGTCTTTGTGAGCTCACACGATCCAATGTGCTGTGAACATTAACCGCAACCGCTCCAGTTTGCTGTGAACGGTAACTGCACACGCTCAATATTTCCGTGAGTGAGCCCCCACGATCCAGGTCTTTGTGAGTTCACACGATCCAATGTGCTGAGAACATTAACCGCAACCGCTCCAGTTTGCTGTGAACGGTAACTGCATACGCTCCATATTCATTGCATTATATATTCATAGGAATTATATATATTAAAAAAGTGTCACGTGGACACGAAGGTTGCCAGATCACTAATTTCTAAAAAAAAATCGGTGCCAGATATTTTTTCTGAATTCTGTAATCAACCGTAGTGTTCGGATACTTTTTTGAGCGACTGTACCACATATATTCAGCGGCCACTTTTTTCAGGTACAGTTTCATGTCATGTCAATAGTAACTCAGATACACAAATCAGCAGAGACTTAAATGAGCTTTTAATGAGAAAAAATGTGACTGATGATTTGTAAAGATCTGAATTCAATCTATTCCCAACAATGCGTTTCAAGTATTTGAAGAGAAACTGAAACTGAAACATTTTTCAAGTCAGTTCGTTCTGGAAAAACCAAAAATAGCGAAAATTAACGCACTTATTACGGAAAACACTAAAAATACTGTCACAGGTTTTAGTCAAGTTTATTTAAACGATTGTTTTCGTTTTAATTTGTTTTTATTAACTTTTCGGAGCAATTATTTAAACTGACAGGTTACGGTTAAGTATCCTAATTTCCGTAACTCTCCATGCCGAACGAAAGGGGGCGGTGGTGGCTCAGTCGGTAGCGCGCCAGGCTCGTAATCTGCAGTTCCCAGGTTCGAGTCCCAGCTGGGTCAGCGTTGAGATTTATTTCCGCAAAATTCCCCGCCCTGCCCACGGTCAGTAGGGGACACCGATGGGGCTTGGAAAGGCCGCCGTCCGTCGGTTGGGATGTTAAGCAGTGGCCCCGTGTGCGGGAGAGATATACACCATCCAGCACGTTAAAGAACACGCTGGATGGCCTTGACGGGAGGCTACCATCTGTCTCCCAACAGCTGTTCCAGTGGGTGCCCTCCCCCAAGCTTCTCTGAGCCTTGGGGGTCCTTGTGACCTGGCCATTGTGCAGAAGAGCCATACCCTGTGCACGTTAAAGAACACACTGGATGGCCTTGACAGGAGACTACCATCTGTCTCCCAACAGCTGTTCCAGTGGGTGCCCTCCCCCAAGCTTCTCTGAGCCTTAGGGGTCCTTGTGACCTGGCCATTGTGCAGGAGAGCCATACCCTGTGCACATTAAAGAACACGCTGGATGGCCTTGACGGGAGGCTACCATCTGTCTCCCAACAGCTGTTCCAGTGGGTGCCCTCCCCCAAGCTTCTCTGAGCCTTGGGGGTCCTTGTGACCTGGCCATTGTGCAGGAGAGCCATACCCTGTGCACGTTAAAGAACACACTGGATGGCCTTGACAGGAGACTACCATCTGTCTCCCAACAGCTGTTCCAGTGGGTGCCCTCCCCCAAGCTTCTCTGAGCCTTGGGGGTCCTTGTGACCTGGCCATTGTGCAGGAGAGCCATACCCTGTGCACGTTAAAGAACACACTGGATGGCCTTGACAGGAGACTACCATCTGTCTCCCAACAGCTGTTCCAGTGGGTGCCCTCCCCCAAGCTTCTCTGAGCCTTAGGGGTCCTTGTGACCTGGCCATTGTGCAGGAGAGCCATACCCTGTGCACATTAAAGAACACGCTGGATGGCCTTGACGGGAGGCTACCATCTGTCTCCCAACAGCTGTTCCAGTGGGTCCCCTCCCCCCAACCCTCTCTCAGCCTTCGGGGTCCTTGTGACCTGGCCATTTAGCCCATGGTGTGCAAAAAAGTGCCGCTCAGAGGTAAAACAATCCAAAAGCCGAACGACTATTGTTGGGAATCGAAATAAATTTGATTGAGATATTTAATTTATCTTCAGTCACATTTTTTTCACTCAAAACTTCTTTAAGACATTACCGACATCTGAATTCGCCAAAGAGGAATATTCTAACTTGATAAACGTTTCTGGTTCAACAACTTCAAATGCAAACGGCATATTATTGAAAATCGAGTTGAAATAGATTTGATTGTGATATTTAAATTATCATCAGTCACGTCTCTTTATAATAAGCTTATTTAAGAATTTACTGAGTCTGTTCCTATAAAAATAAACAAAAAAATAAAAAAATATGGAATTGTACCTAAATAAAAATGAAATGGAATTGATTGGAATTGTACCTAAACACATATGGAATTTTACGTAATAAAAATGACCATGTTGTACAATCGCTCAAAAAAGTATCCGAACACTATGGTTGATCTGGCAATATTTAGTCCATGCCCTGTGCACGTCACAATATAGTGATCTGGCAACCTTCGTGTCACGTGACACGAACGTTGCCAGATCACTAATTTCTAAAAAAAATCGTTGCCAGATATTTTTTCTGAATTCTGTAATCAACCGTAGTGTTCGGATATTTTTCAATATATATAATGCGTATGAATATATAATGCAATGAATATGGAGCGTGTGCAGTTAACGTTCACAGCAAACTGGAGCGGTTGCGGTTAATGTTCACAGCATAATGGATCGTGTGAGCTCACAAAGACCTGGATCGTGTGGGCTCACTCACGGAAATATTGAGCGTGTGCAGTTACCGTTCACAGCAAACTGGAGCGGTTGCGGTTAATGTTCACAGCACATTGGATCGTGTGAGCTCACAAAGACCTGGATCGTGTGCGCTCACTCACGGAAATATTGAGCGTGTGCAGTTACCGTTCACAGCAAACTGGAGCGGTTGCGGTTAATGTTCACAGCACATTGGATCGTGTGAGCTCACAAAGACCTGGATCGTGTGGGCTCACTCACGGAAATATTGAGCGTGTGCAGTTACCGTTCACAGCAAACTGGAGCGGTTGCGGTTAATGTTCACAGCACATTGGATCGTGTGAGCTCACAAAGACCTGGATCGTGTGGGCTCTCTCACGGAAATATTGAGCGTGTGCAGTTACCGTTCACAGCAAACTGGAGCGGTTGCGGTTAATGTTCACAGCACATTGGATCGTGTGAGCTCACAAAGACCTGGATCGTGTGGGCTCACTCACGGAAATATTGAGCGTGTGCAGTTACCGTTCACAGCAAACTGGAGCGTGTGCAGTAACTGCACACACTCCAGTTTGCTGTGAACGGTAACTGGAGCGTGTACAGTTGCTGTACACGCTCCAGATATTTTTACGAAGGTTGCCAGATCACTAATTTCTAAAAAGCAAAATTCGTTGCCAGATATTTTTTCTGAATTCTGTAATCAACCATAAATAAAAATAAAAATGAATACCCCCTCAAGCAGCTGCTTGCCACGGAGGTCTGACAGGAGCCTGTCAGTTTATATGTCACAGAAAAAGATCTGAGAGGATGGCAGGACCTCAGCAGAAAACATCATGAACATCCATACCTTACCCGGGGCTCGAACCCAGTGTTCGGATATTTTTTTGAGCGACTGTACATAAATATGACGCGAAAGATAAATATATTCCGTCTCGAAGTTTGTTTGTAAAATTCGCTGCAGAAAAATGAAGTCGATACTGGATTCAAACGAAAGTTTCCTTATTGATCGCGTGCATATTTTTATTCTCAACAGAGCGATTATCATAATGGGAGTTATTTTTATCTTCTTCGATTTTCGATTTTTTATCCCTCCTCATTTTTTCTACGATGTTGGGGCGATTATCCCTCCGTAAAATTTCTCTCTAGCTGCGAATAAATCCTCTTGAAATCATTTTTCAGTCTTCCAAGAACATCACACAATCGCGTCGGTTTCATTTATCTCAAAATATCATCATCTTACTGAGTGGATATTTCTTAGGTTGAGGTTGTTTTACCTTCGAGCGGCACTTTTTTGCACACCATTGGGCTAAATGGCCAGGTCACAAGGACCCCGAAGGCTCAGAGAAGGTTGGGGGAGGGGACCCACTGGAACAGCTGTTGGGAGACAGATGGTAGCCTCCCGTCAAGGCCATCCAGCGTGTTCTTTAACGTGCATAGGGTGTGGCTCTCCCGCACAATGGCCAGGTCACAAGGACCCCGAAGGCTCAGAGAAAGTTGGGGGAGGGGACACACTGGAACAGCTGTTGGGAGACAGATGGTAGCCTTCCGTCAAGGCCATCCAGCGTGTTCTTTAACATTGGGTTGTTTTACTCCTGAGCGGCACTTATTTGCACACCATGGGCTAAATGGACAGGTCACAAGGACCCCGAATGCTCAGAGAAGGTTGGGGGAGGGGACCCACTTGAACAGCTGTTGGGAGACAGATGGTAGCTTCCCGTCAAGGCCATCCAGCGTGTTCTTTAACGTGCTCAGGATATGGGTCTCTCCCGCACACTGGGCTACGGCTTAACGTCCATACGACGGATGGTGGTTGGGTTGTTTTACCTCTGAGCGGCACTTTTTTTCACACCATGAGCTAAATGGCCAGGTCACATGGACCCCGTAGGCTCAGAGAAGATTGGGGGAGGGGACCCACTGGAACAGCTTTAGGGAGACAGATGGTAGCCTCCCGTCAAGGCCATCCAGCATGTTCTTTAACGTGCATAGAGTATGGCTCTCCCGCACAATGGCCAGGTCACAAGGACCCCGAAGGCTCAGAGAAGGTTGGGGGAGGGGACCCACTGGAACAGCTGTTGGGAGACAGATGGTAGCCTTCCGTCAAGGCCATCCAGCGTGTTCTGTAACGTGTACAAGGTATGGCTCTCCCGCACACGGGCAACGGCTTAACGTCCCATCCGACGGACGGTGGCCTTTCCAGCCCCATCGGTGTCCTCTACTTACCGTGGGCAGGGCGGGGAGTTTTGCGAAGATAAATCTCAACGCTGACACAGCTGGGATTCGAACCTGGGAACTGCAGATTTAGGAGCCTGGCGCACTACCGACTGAGCCCGCCCCCCCGCCCAAAAAAATTTGGAGAAGATCGTGACAGAGTTTTTACCCTTTTGAAAATAAAGATAGAAATATGATCGATATTTCAAAATAAGTTATTTTTCATGTCTGATTGTATTTAGTGTTTTAAATATATTATTTTTTTAATATTAAAACAAATATGGGCGTCCGCAGAAAGGGAGGGTGAGGAAACAGGGCTCTTTCCCCCCTCCGCCTGAAATTTTTTATATCATTTAAAAATTTTTGCCTGAAATTGCTATTTAGTTTTTGTAACACATTCGGTTAATAAAAACACCAGATGTGATTAAGCGAATTTTAAGAAGCCGCGGCTACCATTCTGAAAAAAAAAAAAAAATTCAGTGATGCTATTTCGTATATTATTCCAGCCTCCTTCAAAGAAATTTTAATTTTCAGATTATTGAAACTAGCGAAAAGCTACCAATAAAAATGTATATATTGTTACGACAGATGAAAGTACTACAGAACGTGTACAGCAACTGTACACGCTCCAGTTACCGTTCACAGCAAACTGGAGCGTGTGCAGTTACTGCACACGCTCAATATTTCTGTGAGTGGGCCCACACGATCCAGGTTTTTGTGAGTTCACACGATCCAATGTGCAAAAAAGTATCCGAACACTATGGTTGATTACAGAATTCAGAAAAAATATCTAGAACGTGTACAGCAACTGTACACGCTCCAGTTGTTGTACACGTTCCAGATATTTTTTAGTAGTTGTCCAGTTGCTGTACGTTTCCAGATATTTTTTATTTTCCAGATTTAAAAAATAATATCGGAGCATTATAGAGCAAAATTTGCCACCACTGCTACTGACAATTAGGATCAGAAATAGAACTTAATAGCAACTGAATAGAACGTACGTTACTATTCAGTTGCTATATCGCGTGTACAGTCGCTCAAAAAAGTATCCGAACACTATGGTTGATTACAGAATTCAGGAAAAATATCTGGAGCGTGTACAGCAACTGTACACGCTCCAGTTACATATATATATTGATACGATCAGAATAGAACGTACAGCAAACTGGAGCGTGTGCAGTAACTGCACACGCTCCAGTTTGCTCTGAACGGTACTGAGCACGCTCAATATTTCCGCTTCCAAAAAACAGCTGTTGGCCGCTCAGAGGTAAAACAACTCAACATCCACTGATATCATTGCAAAAAAAAAACGTTTCTTAGTATTCGACCGTAGCACGACAACAATCATAATCAAAAACACAGATTTTAGTTTCTGCTTTCTTGATGAAAATGTCTGCAAACGAAAAAGTAGAAAAAAGCAACATTTTCCTACAAGCTGGAAAATATGATTCAACATTTTTTTTTATGCGTTGAGTCATTATTCCTACCTTCCAGGTCGCTTTTCTGGAAAAGGGTTTCGAGTTTCGTCCTCTTCGATCTGCCAGTCTTCTTCACTTCGCTCATTAACCGATCCATCTGCTCTTAATTAAGATGTGGCGGCTTTTAATTAAGAATCGCAATTAAAAGTCATCTGAAACCATCCCCAGGATTTCGCTGTTTTTGATGGTTAGGGATGATGATTAGAAATCACTCGATGATTCAGACAGAGGTAAACGAAAATGAAGCGGATGGGACTCCCACTGACTTTTGCTTCTAATTAAGTTCTATTTCTGATCCTAATTATCAGTAGCAGTGGTGGCAAATTTTGCTCTATAATGCTCCGGTATTATTTTTTTCAGTTTCTTAGTAACAAATTGCTTCAGTTTGTGAGAAATTCATCCTCCTCCTCCTCCTCCTCAAGCAGCCATGGGCTACGGAGGTCCAACCAGACCGTGCAATTTAGTTCTCCAAGCAAGTCTGTCCTGAGCTACATCTACTGCATCTGGCCACTGCACACCAATTCTAACAAGGTCCTGTTTGACATTGTCTGCCCACCGCATCCTAGGTCTCCCCTTCTTTCTGAAGCCTTTAGGCACACTGTTCATAACCCTATTCGCCAATCTATAATTATTCATACGGGCAACATGGCCAAACCAGCGGAGTCTCTCTCTGCACAATATGCTGCTTAAAGGAGGTTGCAAACTCCTTTGCCTAACCTCATCATTAGTTACAAAGTTGAACCACCTAATGCCCAAGATACTGCGTAAGCATTTGGAATCAAAAGCATCTAGTTTCCTGTTATCTTGTTTACAAAGTGTCCAAGTTTCACTACCATAACTAACCCTAGAAAGAACCAAACTATTATACAGTCTAATTTTAGTCTTTAGGTGTATACGCCTATTTCTCCACACTCTCCATAGGTTCTTAAAAGTCCCGGCAGCAATCCCTATTCGTCTGTTAATCTCATGCCGCACATCACCAATATCTGTTACATAGCTCCCAAGATAATTAAACTGTGACACCTGCTCAAGACTGCAACCATTCAGATTAACTGAATCACAGCCTGCCTGACCAATTTTCATCACTTTAGTTTTCTCTCTGTTTATAACCAAACCTACTCTACTACCAGTCTCATCAACAGCTCGAATGAAAGAGTTCATCTCATCAACATCATTTGCCAAAAGGGCTAAATCATCAGCATAATCTAAATCTGTACATAATTTTTTGAAGAAGGCATCCATTAGTCTGGGTTGGGTTGTTTTGCCTCTGAGCGGCACTTTTTTGCACACCATGGGCTAAATGGCCAGGTCACATGGACCCCGAAGGCTCAGAGAAGGTTGGGTGGAGGGGACCCACTGGAACAGCTGTTGGGAGACAAATGGTAGCCTCCCATCAAGGCCATCCAGCGTGTTCTTTAACGTGCACAGGGTATGTCTCTACCACACACGGGGCCAAGACTTAACGTCCCATCCGACGGACGGCGGCCTTTCCAAGCCCATCGGTGTCCCCTATTGACCGTGGGCACGGCGGGGAATTTTGCGGAGATAAATCTCAACGCTGAACCAGCTGGGACTCGAACCTGGGAACTACAGATTACGAGCCTGGCGCGCTACCATTAGTCTGGGACTTGATGTATGGACTGGTAATTAAGCTCTTCAGCACCCCTAAAAAAACTCTTTTCCTTCCCCCCCCCCCTCGAAAAAAATTACACACACACATAAAATCAAAATTAAAAAATCGAAGCAATAAAAATAGCGATCTGCTATTCCCTGGATGGGGGGGGGGGCTAAAAAAACCCAAAAGATAAAGATCCGAGAGGAGACATTTAAAGAAAAAAACTCCTTTTCGGCAGCTGAGAGGAGCCTCGGTGCTCTTTTCGTGGTTCCCAATCGAAGCGAACGGTCCCGGCATTGACGTCACCGCTGACGTCACGGCCGCCTTGATTTCCTCCGTACTTCCCCTTCCGGCAGAGTTGTTCGGCCAAGGTGAGGATCGTCTGCAAAGGGAATCGCGAATCTTGCACGCGCGATCGATACGGAAAGGGTCAAGCAGACGATTCGGCGCCGCAGCTCTCTTCGCTTTTAGGGTGCGGACACACGGGGAGCGCTTCGAGCGACGTTAGCGTTTTTGGCGTCTCGGAACGATGGGAAAAGTGGAGCGTGTGCTGCACGTTCCAGTTGCGGTGCATTTGACTTGAAATTACTTCTGGATTGCTCCAGATCGTTGTGATTTGTTTTGCATTTGGATCTTTTGTATTTTGTTTCGTTGTAATGTCGCAATTGAGGGTGACTGTGATAGTGTCACATTTTTGACGTCACACTGGGCGCGTTCACGTTTGTTGTTGTGATGGTGATGTGCATTCACTACGCGGCAAACTGGAGTGTCAGCGGGGTTTCGCTGCGAGCCGCTATGAGGTGAAATGCGCGTCAACATCACAACAAAACAGAAGCTTGTCGCATACGCTGCGCATTGTAATGAAGTCAAATGGCATGTCGCTATAGCAGATTTGGATTGGATTGGATTGTTTTACCTCTGAGCGGCACTTTTTTGCACACTATGGGCTAAATGGCCAGGCCAACCCCGAAGGCTCAGAGAAGGTTGGGGGAGGGGACCCACTGGAACAGCTGTTGGGAGACAGATGGTAGCCTCCCGTCCAGGCCATCCAGTGTTCTTTAACGTGCAGAGGGTATGGCTCTCCCGCACACGGGGCCAAGGCTTAACGTCCCATCCGACGGACGGCGACTTTTTCAAGCCCATCGGTGTCCCCTACTGACCGTGGAAATTTTGCGGAGATAAATCTCAACGCTGATCCAGCTGGGACTCGAACCTGGGAACTACAGATTACGAGCTTGGCGCGCTACCGACTGAGCCACCCCGGCCCCTCGTGCTAGAGCAGAGATCGAGCTGCTATGATACTCAAGCATGTTGGACATCGTAGCATAACAGAGGAGGGAGAGTGGTAGGAGTCCTTTTTGCTATGGGATTGACATGAATAGGATTTCGTATTCAACAGGAGCGTGTGACACATGCTCCTGTTTCTCATGAAGTCAAATGTATGTCACTATCACACTAAACGGGAGTGTGTGTCACACACGCTCCTGTTTGTTATGAAGTCAAATATATGTCACTATTACATTAAACGAAAATGTGTCACACACGCTCCTGTTTGTTATGAAGTCAAATATATGTCACTATCACATTAAATGGGAGTGTGTCACACACGCTCCTGTTTGTTATGAAGTCAAATATATGTCACTATCATATTAAATGGGAGTGTGTGTCACACACGCTCCTGTTTGTTATGAAGTCAAATATATGTCACTATTACACTGAACGAAAATGTCTCACACACGCTCCTGTTTATTATAAAGTCAAATATTTGTCACTATCACATTAAACGGGAGTGTGTGTCACACACGCTCCTGTTTGTTATGAAGTCAAATATATGTCACTATCACATTAAATGGGAGTGTGTGTCATACACGCTCCTGTTTGTTATGAAGTCAAATATATGTCACTATCACATTAAATGGGAGTGTGTGTCATACACGCTCCTGTTTGTTATGAAGTCAAATATATGTCACTATCACATTAAACGGGAGTGTGTGTCACACACGCTCCTGTTTGTTATGAAGTCAAATATATGTCACTATCACACTGAACTGGAGAGTCTGCTGCACTTTCGAGTTGGTATGATTAGTGGTTTTTGGTGACTAATATTTTTTGTGTGTACTTTGCCTAGTATTGGAAGTGCCCGGAAGTAGAAAGCATTTTTGGGAAGATGTTTGATATTGAATCGGACTGAAATGGTGAACTCCCTAATGCATTGTTGCTCTTTTTTCTCCATCTATTCTCAAAAGTCATTATTTGGAAAAATATTTCGAAAAGCGCAAACCAACGGAAAGCCGTTTTTGACCTTTGCACTTCATTTCCGTATTTTGCCCTCTCCTGTAATTATTACCAACATATTTGCATTTTTATCACCGTTATGGTGTTGGACGAGGGTGGCTCAATCGGTAGTGCGCCAGAAACGTAAACTGCAGTTCCCAAATTCGAGCCCCAGCTGGGTCAGCGTTGAGAATTATCTCCGCAAAACTCCCAACCCTGTCCACGGTCAGTAGGGGACACCGATGGGCTTGGAAAGGACGCCGTCAGTCGGATGGGACGTTAAGCCGTGGCCCCGTGTGCGGGAGAGCCATACCCTGTGCACGTTAAAGAACACGCTGGATGGCCTTGACGGGAGGCTACCATCTGTCTCCCAAAAGCTGTTCCAGTGGGTCTCCTCCCCCAACCTTCTCTGAGCCTTCGGGGTCCATGTGACCTGGCCATTTAGCCCATGGTGTGCAAAAAAGTGCCGCTCAGAGGTAAAACAACCCAACGTTAAAGAACACGCTGAATGGCCTTGACGGGAGGCTATCATCTGTCTCCCAACAGCTGTTCCAGTGGGTTTCCTCCCACAACCTTCTCTGAGCCTTCGGGGTTCTTATGAGCTGGCCATTTAGCCTATTGTGTGCAAAAAAAAGTCGCTCAGAGGTAAAACAACCCAACAACAGCTCTTCATCCTTCACATAAAGAAACAACCATTTTCAAACGGATGCAAAAAACATAGTAAAGTTCACCTTTTCACAAAATTGAACGTAACAGCAATTTCTATCCAAACAATGATCTTCCCAAAATCTCCCCCACTCGAACATGACGTACGCCCATCCACATCCTAAATCCATCTTGCCCGTAAAAACGTATAGTCGCGCAAAAAAAATATCCGAACACTGTGGTTGATTGCAGAATTCAGAAAAAGATCTGGCTTTTTTTTTTAGAAATTAGTGATCTGGCAACCTTTCGCGCAGAAAAAATATCTGGCAACAATTTTTTTTTAGAAATTAGAGATCTGGCAACCTTTCGTGTCACGTGACAACCTTTCGTGTCACGTGACACGAAAGGTTGCCAGAACTCTAATTTCTAAAAAAGAAAAATCGTTGCGAGATATTTTTTCTGAATTCTGCAATCAACCGTAGTCGGATACTTTTTTGAGCGACTGTATATGAGATTTTTACAAATTTTACGAGTTGTTTTTTAAAATTCTGCGAAATTCTTGCTGTCGATTTTATTTCAGATCAGAATTCAGAAAAAATATCTGGCAACTTTTTTTTTTATTTTTTTTATGGAAATCAGTGATCCGGCAACCTTCGTGTGTCACGTGACACGAAGGTTGACAGATCACTAATTTCTAAAAAAAAAATCGCTGCCAGATATTTTTTCTGAATTCTGTAATCAACCACAGTGTTCGGATATTTTTTTCAGCGACTGTACTACGCTCGCTCTGAAGCAACAGTTATTAATTGCGCTCTTTAGTAATGATGGCAATCCCCACGTGAAGCGAAAAACATCCCCCTCCCCTTCCTCGTCTTTGTAACCTTCTTCCAGTGTCGTCTTGGCAACCACAAGGACTCAGTACTCTCGTGGTGGTCTTCTCTCATTATATAGGGTTTTGGATAATAAAATACAAGAGTCCATCCTCATCTCGAAGAGAGAGAGAGAATGGATGAATTGAAATCATCCTCAACATCCTCTTCTTCCGTCGAATTCGCTGCTTAATGATGGAAAAGGAACAGGAGCCTTTTGTTAAGTCCAGATATGTGATTGGTGGCTTTTCGTAATTGAGGAAGAGAATTCAACAACAAAACGATAGGAAGGGAGAACGTGACTTCTAAAACACTAGGCAGTTTTTTTTTTTAAATATACGTTTGGCGTCCCTGTCTTTAATCATTTTAATATGTACAGAATTTTGCGGGGATGATTATTCCGGGTGAGGCAACTTGAAAGAGAAAAAAAATGAATGAAATGTGGGTTGTTGTATGGAAGAGAGTTTATTTATAAAGAATGATTTTTTTTTTAAGAACAATTTCTTTCTGTAAACTTTTTTTTTTCTTTTCGAAATTTCTTCTGTTTTCGCCAAAATATCTTCTTTTCAAAAAGCAGGTTGTCGGTTCTTTTCTCTCCTGAGGCGCATTTTTTTTTCCACACAGCGAGTTAAATGACAAGAAACTAAGCTCTGGAAAATAAGAGTATATTTTATAATGACAAGAGTAAGCTCTAGAATAAGACTAAACTTAGAACGATGACTGATTTCTGGAATAACAGTGATCCCTAGAAAAAGGTGCGTTCTAGAATAAGAGTGAGTCTTAGAATGAAAAGAGCAAACTCTAGAATAAGAGTAAGCTCTGGAATAAGTATTATCCCTGGAATGATAAGAGTAAGCCCTGGAATGATAAGAGTAAGCCCTGGAATGATAAGAGTAAGCTCTAGAATAAGAGTGATCCCCAGAATAAGACTAAACTTAGAATGATGACTGCTTTCTGGAATAACAGTGATCCCTAGAAAAAGGTGCGTTCAGTGATCCCTAACAGCGTTCTAGAATAAGAGTGAGTCTTAGAATGAAAAGAGCAAACTCTAGAATAAGAGTAAGCTCTGGAATAAGTATTAGCCCTGGAATGATAAAAATAAGCTCTAGAATAAGAGTGATCCCCAGAATAAGACTAAACTTAGAATGATGACTGTTTTCTGGAATAATAGTGATCCCTAGAATAAAGGTGCGTTCTAGAATAAGAGTGAGTCTTAGAATGAAAAGAGCAAACTCTAGAATAAGAGTAAGCTCTGGAATAAGTATTAGCCCTGGAATGATAAAAATAAGCTCTAGAATAAGAGTGATCCCCAGAATAAGACTAAACTTAGAATGATGACTGTTTTCTGGAATAATAGTGATCCCTAGAATAAAGGTGCGTTCTAGAATAAGAGTGAGTCTTAGAATGAAAAGAGCAAACTCTAGAATAAGAGTAAGCTCTGGAATAAGTATTAGCCCTGGAATGATAAAAATAAGCTCTAGAATAAGAGTGATCCCCAGAATAAGACTAAACTTAGAATGATGACTGTTTTCTGGAATAATAGTGATCCCTAGAATAAAGGTGCGTTCTAGAATAAGAGTGAGTCTTAGAATGAAAAGAGCAAGCTCTAGAATAAGAGTAAGCTCTGGAATAAGTATTAGTCCTGGAATGATAAAAATAAGCTCTAAAATGAAAAGAATACATTCTAGAATGATAAGAATAAGAGCTAGAATAAGAGTGAGTCCTAAAATAAGAATAAATTCTAGAATAATAAGTGTAAGCTGTATAAGGTTAGGTGTGAGCTCTAGAATAAGAGTGAGTCCCAGAATGAAAAGAGTAAATTCTAGAATAAAAGTAAGCTCTGGAATGAGACCTAGAATGATAAGATTAAACTTTACAATGATAAGAGTGAGCACTAGAATGAGTAAGCTCTAGAATTAGAGTGAGCCCTAATATCATCATTGACATAAACTCTAGAAAGATAAGAGACAGCTCTAGAATAATAGTGATCCCTAGAATGATAAGAGTGAGCTCTAATATGAAAAGAGTAAACTTAAGAATGATAATAGTAGGCTCTAGAATAAGAGTGAGTCGCAGAATCATGAGTAAACTCAGAATAAGAATAAGCTATAGAATGATAAAACTGAGCTCTAGAATTATGAGTAAACTTTACAAACGATAAAAGTGAGCTCTAGAATTATTAGTAAACTTTAGAATGATAAGAGTGAGCTCCAGAATTTTTAGTAAACTTTAGAATGATAAAAGTGAGCTCTAGAATTATGAGTGCACTTTAGAATGATAAGAGTGAGTTCCAGAATTATGAGTGAACTTTAGAACGATAAAAGTGAGCTCTAGAATTATGAACGAGCTTTAGAATGATAAAAGTGAGCTTTAGAAATATGAATGAACTTTAGAATAATAAAGAGTGAGCTCTAGAATAATGAGTAAACTTTAGAATGATAAAAGTGAGCTCTGGAATTATGAATGAACTTTAGAATGATAAAAATGAGTTCTAGAATTATGAGTGGGCTTTAGAATGATAAAAGTGAGCTCCAGAATTATTAATAAACTTTAGAATGATAAATGCGAGTTCTAGAATTATGAATAAGCTTTAGAATGATAAAAGTGAGCTCTAGAATTAAGAGTAGTCTTTAGAATGATAAAAGTGAACTCTAGAATTATGAGTAAACTTTAGAATGATAAAAGTGAGCTCTAAAATTATGAGTGAACTTTAGAATGAAAAGAGTAAGCCCTAGCACGAAAAAGTAGTGTAACATTTCATCCTCAGTTTTAAAGGTTTTTTTAAAAATTTCTTGAAAAAAAAATTTAATAAAATAAATACCCCCTCAAGCAGCTGCTTGCCACAGAGGTCTGACAGGAGCCTGTCAGTTTATATGCCATAGTAGAAGATCTGAGAGGATGGCAGGACCTCAGCAGAAAAACAACACGAACATCCATGCCTTACCCGGGGCTCGAACCCAGGTCCCGTAGATCAGAAACCAAGCGCGCTAACCACTCGGCCACGGGACGGTGCATGAAATATAAATAAGTTTAAAAATTTCCCCTTTATTATCCTTATTGACATTTTGAAAAAAGAGGGAAGGCATTGCTCTCTTGCCCCCCCCCCCCTTCCCCCAATATCCGGCCCTGCATAGGGTCATTTAAAAAAAAATCCATGCTTTAAAGTATTATATTTGATTAAATAGTTAAGTAACTAAAGTAACTGTGTGCGAGAAATGTCAAGAAACACTCCAAGACATCGCGTAATTAGTGTCACACGATACGTGTGAATCGCCAATTTTTCTAAGTCGCTCCACTGGTAGAAGTAGATTCATCTTGTGGCCCACTTGAAAATCACGATCTGACAACATTTATTTCTTTTTAAGGGGGAGGGGGGGCGGCTTTTTAAGCGGCACTTTTTTTGCACACCATGGCTAAATGGTCAGGTCACATGGACCCCGAAGGCTCAGAGAAGGTTCGGGGGAGGAACCCACTATAACAGCTGTTGGGAGACAGATTGTAGCCTCCCGTCAAGGCCATTCAGCGTGTTCTTTAACGTGTACAGGGTATGGCTCTCTCGCACACGGAGCCACGACTTAACGTCCCATCCGACGGACGGCGGTCTTTCCAAGTCCATCGGTGTCTCCTACTGACCGTGGGCAGGGCGGGTTGGGTTGTTTTACTTCTGAATGGCACTTTTTTACACACAATGGACTAAATATCCTGGTCACACGGACCCTGAAGGCTCAGAGAAGGTTGGGGGAGGGGACCCACTGTAACAGCTGTTGGGAGACAGATGGTAGCCTCCCGTCAAGGCCATTCAGCGTGTTCTTTAACGTGTACAGGGAATGGCTCTCCCGACACGGGGCCACGACTTAACGTCCCATCCGACGGACGGCGGTCTTTCCAAGTCCATCGGTGTCTCCTACTGACCGTGGGCAGGGCGGGTTGGGTTGTTTTACCTCTGAATGGCACTTTTTTTTTGCACACAATGGACTAAATATTCTGGTCACATGGACCCTGAAGGCTCAGAGAAGGTTGGGGGAGGGGACCCACTGTAAATGCTGTTGGGAGACAGATGGTAGCCTCCCGTCAAGGCCATCCAGTGTGTTCTTTAACGTTCACAGGATATGGCTCTCCCGCACACGGACCACGGCTTAACGTCCCATCCGACGGACGGCGGCCGTTCCAAGCCCATCAGTGTCCCCTACTGACTGTGAGCAGGGCGGGGAATTTTGCGGAGTTTCAAGGGGGGGCATGCATTAAAATAATCACTCATTCCAAAAATACCCGTATAATTTACAAAATTTAATGGAAAGCATCGCAGTTTGCTGTTGCAAGTGTTACACCAGACATGTTAAGCCGAGTATAACAGAAGTCGAACATCACGTGGTTTGCCGCCACGTATTGAAGTCTGTTGAACAAAAAAATAAACTTGCATTTTTCCCCCCCGACATTTTTGTAAATAAAATATAGCGCATTAACATATGGGCATTATTTTATTATAAGTGAGGATGGTTAGCTCAGATGATAGCGCGCCAGGTTCGTAATCTGCAGTTCCCAGGTTCGAGTCCCACTTGGACCGGCGTTGAGATTTATCTCCGCAAAACTCCTCGGCCTGCCTCCGGTTAGTAGGGACACCGATGGGCTTGGAAAGGTCGCCGTCCGTCGGATGGGACATTAAGCCGTGGCTCCGTGTGCGGGAGAGCCATACCCTGTGCACTTTAATAGAACACGCTGGATGGCCTTGACGGGAGGCTATCATCTTTCTCCCAACAGCTGTTGCAGTGGGTCTCCTCCCCCAACCTACTCTGAGACTTTGGGGTCCATGTGACCTGGGCGTTTAGCCCATGGTGTGCAAAAAAGTGCCGCTCAGAGGTAAGACAACCCAACATTAAAGAACACGCTGGATGGCCTTGATGGTAGGCTAGCATCTGCCTCTCAACAGCTGTGCCAGTGGGTCCCTTCCCTCAACCTTCTCTGAGCCTTCGGGGTCCTTGTGACCTAGCCGTTTAGCCCATGGTTTGCAAAAAAGTGCCGCTCAGAGGTTAAACAACCCAACATTAAAGAACACGCTGGGTGGCCTTGACGGGAGGCTCCCATCAGCTGTACCAGTGGGTCCCCTCCCCCAACCTTCTCTGAGCCTTCGGGGTCCTTGTGACCTGGCCGTTTAGCCCATGGTGTGTAAAAAAGTGCCGTTCAGAGGTTAAACAACCCAACATTAAAGAACACGCTGGGTGGCCTTGACGGGAGGCTACCATCTATCTCCCAACAGCTGTTCCAGTGGGTCCCTTCCCCCAACCTTCTCTGAGCCTTCGGGGCCCTTGTGACCTAGCCATTTAACCCATGGTGTGCAAAAAAGTACCGCTCAGAGGTAAAACAACCCAACGTTAAAGAACACGCTGGATGGCTTTGATGGGAGGCTACCATCTGCCTCTCAACAACTGTTCCAGTGGATCCATCCCCCCAACCTTCTCTGAGCCTTCGGGGTCCTTGTGACCTGGCCATTTAGCCCATGATGTTCAAAATAGTGCCGCTCAGAGGTAAAACAATCCAATCCTTACAACATATTATTTATCGATAATTATCGATAAATAATATCGACTGAATCATCGATAATTATCGATGATTCAGTTGCTAATATATAACTTTTAATATTCAGGAAGACTTACAGAGATTCATGGAAATGCTGGAGAAACGAATTTAATAACAGAAAAAATGTTTCTAACCTTAACAAGAACTGCCCTTAACATAGACCTAGGTATAGGATAAAATAATAATAAATGCTCAAAATATCTATATAATAAAAGATGTCTGTATGTCTGCCTGTAGCAGCCATAACTCATCGGAAAATCAACATACATGCTCCAAACTTTCAGAGAATGTTTCGGGTTGTGGTCCGAATTGCAGTGCCAAATTTCAGATCGAAAGTCCAAAAGGGGAGCTTGCTAGAATTAAAAATATTTACCATACGGGAAACGAGAATTGCTGTAAAATTTATTGTTGCCATTTATTGCTCCCTAACTGTGAAAGTAAAGAGTTAAAATAGCATTTAAATCTTCTATTACCGTTGCCAGATTCTCCACATTTTCAAAGGCATTATCGAGGCGTTCCATTGCAGCTAGGGACCTGATTTTCTAACCCCACATGGGGTCAGGCAGGGGGAACCCGCCTACGAAATTTGGGACTTTTCGACCAAGTACGTCGGGAATTACAGAATGCCAAAATCTGTCGAAATAAATATCTTGATCGTTTGCCACGGGTTTTGTGAGATCGCGCGCCTGGTCAGCGATGACCTTTGCAACACCGGGAAATTCTTCGTGCTCAAACTTTGCTAAAAAGGCGGGGGGGGGGGGGGAGGGCGCTAATGATAAATGTCGGGGGGGGGGGGGTAACAAAACTAACCTTTAGTGCAGTAAACAACAGAATATGCAGATTAAAAGTGACACGAGCTGTCACAATTTGTGTAGAAATTTAAACTAATCACCAGGGCATACGGGGACGCTGTGCAGGAAATTTGGATCACGTGAGCCATAGGGCAATAAGATCTGTCGTAATGGAAATAAAAATCTCGATAGCTGGTAGAAACTAAGCCACGGGCTATGAGAGACCTCACTGACGTCAACAACGACCCAAGCAAACACCGGAAAATTTTCTTTGTCTGTGTTGTTGGGTTGTTTTACCTCTGAGCGGCACTTTTTTGCACACCATGGGCTAAATGGCCAGGTCACAAGGACCCCGAAGGCTCAGAGAAGGTTGGGGGAGGGGACCCACTGGAACAGCTGTTAGGAGACAGATGGTAGCCTCCCGTCAAGGCCATCCAGCGTGTTCTTTAACGTGCACAGGGTATGGCTTTCCCGAACACGGGGCCACGGCTTAACGTCCCATCCGTCGGACGGCGGCCTTTCCAAGCCCATCGGTGTCCCCTACTGACCGTGGGTAGGGCGGGGAATTTTGCGGAGATAAATCTCAACGCTAACCCAGCTGGGACTCGAACCTGGGAACTGCAGATTACGAGCCTGGCGCGCTACCGACTGAGCCACCCCGCCCCTCTTTATCTGTGATAAAGTGTCAGGGGTCATGGGGGGGGGGGGGAAGGTAGCTACAGAATTTCCTTTTAGTGGAGTGAAAATAAGAATATACAGATTACAACTGACACGCGGTCAGCTAGCATTAAAATATGCAAAAATATAAATACGTCGTAATTTTCGTAATGTCATTATCAATTCCTATTTTTATCCCCATTCTGGTTACCATAGTAACCTTTCTTCCGCAACGTGCGCACGTGAATTCTCATATTTCCTTATCTTGTAACGAAGAGCGATAAGAAACCGTTCTACCTGAGTGGACAAGATTAGCGTTGAAGAATTTCGGAATACCGAGTGTTTTTTATGCGAGAAAAAAAGAAACAGACAGGCCAGTCTCCTCTAGATTGGGTTGTCAAACTTGGAGTCGAACTCTATTTTTTTTGCACACAGTGGATTAAATGACAAGGTCACATGGACCCCAATGGCTCAGAAAAGATTGGAGGAAGAGTATCTTCCTGTCAGCTGATGGTAGCCTCCCGTCAAGACCATCCAGCGTGTTCTTTAACGTGCACAAGGTATGGCTCTCCTGCACAATGACCAGGTCACAAGGACCCTGAAGGCTCAGAGAAGGTTGGGGAGGGGACCCACTGGAACAGCAGTTAGGAGACATATGGAAGCCTCCCGTCAAGGCCATCCAGCATGTTCTTTAACGTGCATAGGGTATGGTTCTCCCGCACACGAAACGTCCCATCCGACGGACGGCGGTCTTGCCAAACCCATCGCTGCCATCGCAGTTTGCTGTTGCAAGTGTTACACCAAACATGGTAAGCCGAGTATATAGCTCACTTTTATCATTCTAAAGTTCACTCATAATTCTGGAACTCACTCTTATCATCCTAAAGTTTACTAATAATTCTAGAGCTCACTCTTATCATCCCTTTGTTCCTGAGGGCAGGTTGGTATTTAGCGGAGATAAATCTGGCACGCGCTGATGTAGTTGGGTTCGGCATACCTGGTGCACGCTAAAGAATACGCTTAATGGCTTTGACGAGAGGCTACCATTTGTCTCTTAACAGCTGTTCCAGTGGGTCCCCTCCCCCCAACCTTCTCTGAGCCTTCGGGGTTCTTGTGACCTGGCCATTTAGCCCATGGTGTGCAAAAAAGTGCCGCTCAGTGGTAAAACAACCCAACCACCATCCGTCGTATGGGACGTTAAGCCGTGGCCCCGTGTGCGGGAGAGACCCATATCCTGTGCACGTTAAATAACACGCTGGATGGCCTTGACGGGAGGCTACCATCTGTCTCCCAACAGCTGTTCCAGTGGGTCCCCTCCCCCAACCTTCTCTGAGCCTTCGGGGTCCTTGTGACCTGGCCATTTAGACCATGGTGTGCAAAAAAGTGCTGCTCAGAGGTAAAACAACCCAATGTTAAAGAACACGCTGGATGGCCTTGACGGGAGGCTACCATCTGTCTCCCAACAGCTGTTCCAGTAGGTCCCCTCCCCCAGCCTTCTCTGAGCCTTCGGGGTCCTTGTGACCTGGCCATTTAGACCATGGTGTGCAAAAAAGTGCTGCTCAGAGGTAAAACAACCCAATGTTAAAGAACACGCTGGATGGCCTTGACGGGAGGCTACCATCTGTCTCCCAACAGCTGTTCCAGTAGGTCCCCTCCCCCAGCCTTCTCTGAGCCTTCGGGGTCCTTGTGACCTGGCCATTTCGCCCATGGTGTGCAAAAAAAGTACCGCTCAGAGGTAAAACAACCCAACCGAACTACGAAAATTATTTCCAACAATAGGAAAACTCATATAACTGACACTTAAATCAGCAAGACTTTATAAGAACAATGCCAAACTGTTAGTGATGTGATTTTGGGCTATATTTTGTGCGAATACTTCTGTCAAATGTAAAGACGGACATCGACAGGCAGGTTAAGACGGTCGGTCGCTCCTCCCCTCCTGAAAGAAAATTGGTATATAAATTTATATTTGAATAATACAGGTCTACAAAAAAAATTTTTTTTCCCTTAACGAAACATTATTTTAAATTTATAAGTTTTCGTTTGTTTTTGAAAGCATAAAAGCATATTATTTATTTTAATTTATTAATATGAAAAACAAAACATTTCTATAAACCTGATTAGTAAGTTACTCCCTTTTTTTTTCCTTTGTTCATTAATGAATTGTTCGTCCTAACTCTTCTTTCAAAGGACGGGAGTGGCTCGGTCAGTAGCGCGGCTGGCTCGTAATCTGCCAGGTTGTTGGGTTGTTTTACCTCTGAGCGGCATGGACCCCGAAGGCTCAGAGAAGGTTGGGGGATGGGACCCACTGGAACAGCTGTTGGGAGACAGATGGTAGCCTCCCATCAAGGCCATCCAGCGTGTTCTTTAACGTGCACAGGGTATGTCTCTCTACCACACACGGGGCCAAGACTTAACGTCCCATCCGACGGACGGCGGCCTTTCCAAGCCCATCGGTGTCCCCTACTGACCGTGGGCAGGGCGGGGAATTTCGCGGAGATAAATCTCAACGCTGACCCAGCTGGGACTCGAACCTGGGAACTACAGATTACGAGCCTGGCGCGCTACCGACTGAGCCACCCCCACCCCTAATCTGCCAAGTCCCAGGTTCGAGTCCCACCTGGGCCAGCATTCAGATTTATCTCGCAAAACGCCCTGTCAGAAAAGTGACACAGATGGGCTTGGAAAGCACCGACCGTCGGATGAGACACTAAGCCGTGGCGCCGTGTGCGGAAGAGCCATACCCTGTGCACCTTAAAGAGCACGCTGGATGGTCTTGACAGGACGCTACCATCTGTCTCCCAACAGCGGTCCAATGGGTTCCCTCTCCCCAAAAGTCTCTGAGCTCAGTTCCTTGTGACCTGGCCATTTAGTTCATTTTATGCAAAAAAAAAAGTGCGCTCAGAGTTAAAACAAGACAGTCCTTCTTTATAGTATCTCTCTCTCCAATTTATTCTCTTCTCGCAACAGCCAGCAAATTCCTCAGAGATGTCTCTAAAACCAAACCCCATCCCAGATTTCGATTCATCCGGAATTTCCCTTCCAAAAAAAGAAGACAATTATTGTTCGAGTCTTTCATTTTTTTTCATCTTACAGAATCGGAGTGTAATTCCATTGTAGCCATTATTACACTCCCCCCCTCCCCCTTTTTCCCCTCTCCATCCCCCCAGTGCACTTCTTACGATCCATTCCTTCCCTCCTCTTCTTCATCCCCTTCCTCTACCACCTGCGGCCGAGATCCTGTTCAGTCAGTTGGCATTTCCATCACCAGCACTCTCGGTGTTCCGTTTCCATGGCGACACTCCAATGACGAAGTGCGACACTGACAGGTCCAAGTGGAATGCACTCTGCGTCTCGTAAAGTCGCGAGCCGAAATCTCTCATCCGTTTTCGATTCGCAGACTACTCTTACAACACTCGCTTGCACGTGGATCGAACACTGGAAGACGAAACACAATACACGAAGAAAAGGAGTCTCGTGCAAAACGGAAAAAAAACAACACAGCATCCTTACTGGGAGTGGCAATTCGTATTTTCATTCATATTTTCGGATATTAGGATAACAGCAGGAGTTGAAGCTTTTCATGAAAATAGTTGAAGCTTCGTCTTTCATTAGGATTTCCAAGGGGCGGAGGTGGCTCAGTCGGTAGCGCGCCAGTCTGGTAATCTGCAGTTCCCATGTTCGAGTCCCAGATGGGTCAGTCGTTGAGATTTATCTCCCTGCCCTGCCCACGGTCAGTCGGGGACACCGATGGGCTTGGAAAGGCCGCCGTCCGTCGGATGGGACGTTAAGCCGTGGCCCCGTGTGCGGGAGAGCCATACCCTGTGCACGTTAAAGAACACGCTGGATGGCCTTGACGGGAGGCTACCATCTGTTTTCCAACAGCTGTTCCAGTGAGTCCCCTCCCCCAACCTTCTCTGAGCCTTCGGGGTCCATGTGACCTGGCCATTTAGCCCATGGTGTACAAAAAAGTGCCGCTCAGAGGTAAAACATCCCAACCGGAGAGCCATATCCTGTGCACGTTAAAGAACACACTGGATGGCCTTGACGGGAGGCTACCATCTGTCTCCCAACAGCTATTCCAGTGGGTCCCCTCCCCCAACCTTCTATGAACCTTCGGGGTCCATGTGACCTGGCCATTTAGCCCATGGTGTGCAAAAAAGTGCCGCTCAGAGGTAAAACAACCCAACCCTTCACTACAAAAACAAATTCCATAAATTAAGGAAGATTGCTCCCATGAAAAATAAATGAAGGAAATTATGCATAATTAACATATTGCTTTAAGTAATAAATTCTACATAATATTCTGTTTAGTTTTGAAGAGAGCGAGTTAATCTGTTTGTTCAATTTTAAATTAGATTCTGTTATTAATCCTAAATAATTATTGCTACCATCATGTCGATAGCATCAAAATTACAGCATTCTGTATTTAAACATTTGAGTTCACTGAATTCATAAGTATTTCCAAATGTGTATAATGAAGTCAATGCAAAATATATGTATTTAGTTTTTTTAATATTTAATTCTACTTTATTATTAAAAAACTTTTTTTATAATTATAAAACTATGATTAATTTTTCTATTTAATACTTCGTTATTTTCTGCTTCAAAGACTACGGATGTTCATCTGGAAAAGAGACATTTGTTCATTTCTAATTTATAGAAATCATTGATGTAGGTAAGAAAAAGTAAAGGACCCAACACAGAACCCTGTGGGACTCCATTTAATATTTTTTTTTACCTTTAAAATTATTAATAGTGACAATTTGTTTTCTGTTCTCAATAAAAGAAATCAATCAAAGACTATATATACCACGGAAACCATAAAATTTCCAATTATGTAAAAGTATTTTATGATTAGAATCAAATGCTTTCTTGATATCTAAAAAAAACCCAAAAAATATTTTTGCTGTTATAATGCCTTTATACCGTAAATCATTTAGTTAAATTTTATTAATGCATAAATGTCCTTCAATTTTCACGGAAGCCAAAAAAAAAAAACTTTCGTGTCACGTGACACGAAGGTTGCCAGATCACTAATTTCTAAAAAAAAATCGTTGCCAGATATTTTTTCTGAATTCTGTAATCAACCATAGTGTTCGGATCCTTTTTGCACATTGGATCGTGTGAGCTCACAAAAACCTGGATCGTGTGGGCCCACTCACAGAAATATTGAGCGTGTGCAGTTACCGTTCACAGCAAACTGGAGCGTGTGCAGTAACTGCACACGCTCCAGTTTGCTGTGAACGGTAACTGGAGCGCGTACAGTTGCTGTACACGCTCGAGATATTTTTCCTGAATTCTGTAATCACGTGACGCAAAGGTTGCCAGATCACTAATTTCTAAAAAAAATCGTTGCCAGATATTTTTTTCTGAATTCTGTAATCAACCATAGCGTTCGGATACTTTTTTTGACTGACTGTACAACAAATTATTAAAAACCTCGGCGACAACTGAAAAAATTATCGCCGAGACGGCGGGAATCGAACCCGCAACTCTCTAGCTACATGCCACGCATCAGACGCTAAAATCTTCTAGAATAAGACCAATAAATCTTTCACAGAGGAAGAAGTACTCTCTTTAAAAGAACCACCGAACCTTGCAAATTCGAGCCATTCATCAAGTCCGAAGAGGTTAATTAGCATTCAAGAAAATCCCTTCCGCATTATCAACTCCCTAGAATGATCCAAAAAGTCATCCTCCTAACACGATTTCCTTCCCAAGCTTCTGACACACTGACAGGAAACAGACGGTATCGCCTCGATTCCAGGTCCCAACTCTCATTTCCGGGTCAGAAAGGACAATAATTCACTTGAGGCGTATTAAAATAAGCTAGAAGGGGGATACACTGATAACGGAGAGCAAAAGAGAAGAGGAGGATGACACCATCTCTCAGTCTTTTCCTTCATCTCTCTGTTACCTGAGCGCCTGCATCGCTCTCCGTATCACCTTACTTCTCCATCACGTCCTCTTCGCCCTCCCGTTGCCATGGAGACCTGACGGAGAAGAGGACGCCGGGAAGGAGAAGCCAATTTAAAGGGAGACGGTGATTTGAGGATGGAGTAGGAGGTCTCGCACCCTTCGTCATCTTTTAACGGGACCTGGTGCTGGATTTCTTCATCCTTATCTTTCACGAATCGTCAGAAGTTGGATGATTCGGTGCATCTCTTAGAAGCTTTTCTGTTATTCTCTCGGCATCCCGATCCTCTTGCTGCTCCCAGTAGCTTCCATCTCTTCCATCTTTTTCTCAGATGTCTTGTTAACGTACAATGCATTCCGAAGAAGAGCAGATCCTTTTCTTCAGAAACCAACTTTCCTCAGAAAAGAAGGATGGTCCTCTCATACTTCCCCAAAAATTTCCATTCATGCTCTTTTTGGTTCAACTTTCGCTCTCTCTTTTCAAGAATTCGGGAGACCTTTCGTTTTTTCCTTTTTCTCGCACTTTTATCAAAGTATTTCAGATTCAATTCCCAAAGACTCTTTCCTCTCTTTGCGCAAATATAATAATATAATGATCTTATTTTGGATTATGGATTCTTTTTTTTTACCACCCTAAAAAAAAATTATTTTTCCATCTCGAATACATTAGTTTTCACCGTCCTCCAAAGGGGGGGGGGGGGGGGGGGGTTCAGTCGCTAGCGCCCAGGTTCCAAACGACGAATGACTGTACAGTCGCTCAAAAAATATCCGAACACTATGGTTGATTACAGAATTCATAAAAAATATCTGGAATTATAGAATTTTAGAAATTAGTTGCCAGATCACTAATTTCTAAAATTCTATAATTCCAGATATTTTTTCTGAATTCTGTAATCAACCATAGTGTTCGGATATTTTTTTGAGCGACTGTATTCACCAAATTAAAAAATACAGAGAGATCTCAAGTTTTTCTGATGCCCCAAGCGAATTTTTATTTTCCCGCCCTCAACCATATTTACTTTTTGCTGCTGCAAGTACCTTTATTTTTGTCGCCCTAAAAATAACGAAAAATAAATAAATAAATAAAAATTATAAAATAAAAAATTTATGTCGATTCAAGTAAAATTAGTTTTTGCTTCCCTCCAGTAAAGTAAGTCCCCTGTGTGCGGGAGAGCCAGGGTATGGCTCTCCCCTGTGCACGTTAAAGAACACACTGGATGACTTTGATAGGAGGCTACCATCTGTCTCCCAACAGCTGTTCCAGTGGGTATCCTCCCCCAACCTTCTCTGAGCCTTCGGGGTCCTTGTAATCTGGCCATTGTGCGGGAGAGCCATACCCTGCGCACGTTAAAAAACACTCTGGATGGCTTTGACGGGAGGCTACCATCTGTTTCCCAACAGCTGTTCCAGTGGGTCTCCTCCCCCAACCTTCTCTGAGCCTTCGGGGTCCTTGTAATCTGGCCATTGTGCGGGAGAGCCATACCCTGCGCACGTTAAAAAACACTCTGGATGGCCTTGACGGGAGGCTACCATCTGTTTCCCAACAGCTGTTCCAGTGGGTCTCTTCCCCAACCTTCTTTAAGCCTTCGGGGTCCTTGTGACCTAGCCATTTAGCCCATTGTGTGCGAAAAAGTGCCGCTCAGTGGTAAAACAAACCAACTCTATGTCTAGCAAAATTCTTAGAATTTTTTTTTATAATTTTAACACTGATGTACTGCTATGAATAATAATATTTATTTATAAATATACCTTATTTAGAAGAAAAATTACTCATATGTATTAGAAATTATCATAATGCTAATGCATACGAATAATTTACCTTCTAAATGTGGTATATTTATAAATAAACCTTGATATAAATATTAGTACAAAAGTTCATCAGTAATAATAAAAATAGATATATAAGAATTTTCTACATCACAAGTCTACTGATGCATACGTCATAACTTGGTTCGTCGGCATTGTGTTGTAGGACGTATTGATGCATCGTGCATACGTCATACGAGACTCGCAAACGTCATAAACTGGTTCGTTGGCTTTGTGTTGCTGAAGGTATTAGCTAGACTCACGTGGCAATTCAACATCGTATTATTGAATTAAGTCGCTGTTTTCGTCCGTTACTAGTACACTTATACCAATGATACACATATTTACCACAGGAAATGACGTAACAGCAAAGTATACAACAAGCACAAGAAAAAAGAAATCACTTATATAATGAAACAGAAATAGAAGAAACAAGACCCCAAATTATAATTATTAAATATAATATGATTTTCATATAGATTCTAAACAGTGGGGTTCCCAGAATTTTAATAGGCAGGGGAGAGATTTTGCCTCACCAGGTGACGCTGACTGCACAGATAGCACAACTAACATAGTTTTTACGTACGTAAATCATTCCTAAAAAATATACTGTATCACGTGCAACCCTTCAAGTTTTGCAACAAAGGCTGGTGCCTCGGTCGGCACATCTTTACTATAGTGCTGATTTTTTTCCCCGCCATTCACGCATTGTTTGGCGTCATATATTGGTGTATTTACAACAATGCAATTTCTTGACAGCCGTCCCGTGGCCGAGTGGTTAGCGCGCTTGGCTACTGATCTACGGGACCTGGGTTCGAGCCCCGGGTAAGGCATGGATGTTCGTGTTGTTTTTCTGCTGAGGTCCTGCCATCCTCTCAGACCTTCTACTATGGCATATAAACTGACAGGCTCCTGTCAGACCTCTGTGGCAAGCAGCTGCTTGAGGGGTATTTTTTTTTAATTTCTTGACAATTTTTAGCTACAGAAGGAATAGTAAAAAATGATACAACTTCACGCGAGGTGATGGCCACGTCGTTGCCATTTCCTAACCGCAAAACCTGAAAACAAAAGGAAATAAAACATCTCTTAATAATGCCATCACTATTTCACAACCTTTTCTTCTTTTGTCCTGAAATCTCATTTACAAAGAAGCGATAGTTTCCGCAATCTCCATCTGAATACCAAGTTCTTACGATGAAAAGAATTGCAAGTCGTCATTTCCAACTAAGTACCGTCCGTAACTCAAAAGTCAACAATAACTTGAGTAGCCACACTGCAGCGAAACAGATTGATCGTTCATTTTTGTTTCGCTGGCTGGCTGAAAGCTCAAAGAGGTGACGCACTTCCGGTATGAACGGCGATCACGAAACGTCCAACGCGCGTGCTCCATCTCGCGCTGGCGACCACTGTAATTTCCCTTATAAATTAATGAAGACGAATATCAAATTATCGCGTCGCTCGCAATATGATGATGTGATCGCTGTTGTTGTCAAGTGTTGCGACGTCGTTTGCAATGTAGCAACCATGGAAGTCGCAATTTTTGGTTGAATGAAGGTCTCCATTGTTTTCTCGTTCTGAGAATTGAACAATGGCCACAAAGTGAAATTCTTTGCATTTCGACGAGGCGGTTGCGGTGGGGGGGGGGGGGGGAGAAAGGACGGTTGTAGAGAAGTCTTGATGTACGATACCCGATTCTCAGAAGGTATTGGAACCACGGAGGGGTAATTTTACATTTCTTTAAGAAAAAAAGGAATATTTATACATCGAAGAACCAAAACATTATGACCACCTGCCTAATATGATGTTGGTCCTCCACGTGCCGCCAAAACAGCTCTTACCCGGCGAGGCACGGACGCTACAAGATTTCTAAAGGTGTCTTGTATCTGCTACCAACATGTTACCAGCAGATCCTTCAACTCTTGTAGTTACGTGGTTGAGCCGCCGCAGATCGGATATGCTGTTCCAAAACAAACCATAGATGCTCGATTGGATTGATGTCTGAGGAATTTACAGGCCAGGGCAATACCTGGAAGTCTTCCTCATGTTCCGCGAACCATTCTCGAACAATCCGAGCAGTGTGGCAAAGCGCATTATCCTGCTGAAAGAAGGACTACTAGAGGGGTATACCGTTGCCATGAAAGGATGTACCTAGTCTGCAATTATGTTTAGGTAGGTGGGGTAGAGTCATAGTTTCCTGCACATGAATGACTGGACCCAGGGTTTCCCAGCAGAACATTGCCCAAAGCATTACACTTCCTCCACCAGTTTGTTTTCATCCCATGGTGCATCCTGGTGCCAACACTTCCCCAGGTAAATGACTCACATGTGCCCAGCTGTCCACATGGTACAACAGGAAATGAGATTCATCGGACCAGACACCTTCTTCCAATCATTCAAGGTCCAGTTTTGATAATTGCGTGTCCATTGTAGGCTCTTTCAGCTGTGAACCAAGGCTAGCATGGGCACTTGAAGAGACCTGCGGCTATGCAGCCCCATTTTCAGCAGGGTTCAATGTAATGTGTGTTGCGACACATTACTCCCATCACCAGCATTCAAATTAGAGCAAGTTGTGCCACAGTATCCCTGCTATTGGCTCGTACCATACGGGATAGCCTTCGCTGACCTCTAGCGTCGATGAGCCATGGTTGGCCCACACCTTGACGGCGGTTCGTGGTTTTTCCCTCCTCGGATCACTTTTTGAAGCTACTAACCACTGCTGACTGTGAGCACCCCATAAGCCTTGTCGTCTCGGAAATTCTCTAACCCAGTCGTCTGGCCATTACATTTGACCTTTGTCAAACTAACTTAAGTCCGCTGCCTTTCCCATCTGGAGAACGAGAATAACACTGATTAACCGATCTCAGTATAAGGTGTTATTTACGCAGTTTCATAACCTTCATACGCTCCGTCGTTTACTTGCAATTGCTTCGATTTGCATAAAGACGCGCTGGTCATAATGTTTTGGCTCTTCGGTGTATCTATGCTTTGATCAGTTTATTTCTAAAATCATCGCTAGTCCTCTTCACAGGTGAACTGGAATAGCTTAACAGTTAATGTGAGTGCATATACAATATATTCCGTGAAATGCTAAGAAAGATACACTCCTAAGCACGTGACTTATAGGGTTGGGTTGTTTTACATCTGAGGGGAACTCAATGGGCTAAATGGCCAAATCACAAGGACCCTAAAGGCTCAGAGAAGGTTGGAGGAAGGGGACCCACTGTATCGCTCTTAGGAGATAGATCGTACCCTCCCTTCAAGGCCATCCAGCATGTTCTTTAACGTGCACAGGGTATGGCTCTCCCGCACACCGAGCCACGGCTAAACGTCCCATATAACGGACGGTGGACTTTCCCACCCCAGGGGTGTCCCCTACGGATCGAGGACAGGGCGTTTTGAGGAGATAAATCTCAACTGTGGTCCAGGTGGGACTCGAACCTGAGAACTGTAGATTACGACTGAGTCATCCTTCCGCTCTATGCCTTATAAGAAATCGGGACTTGAGTTTAATAATAACTTTAGTTCCATATTCGTTTATAAAAACTTTCATCAAAAATTTACAATCCAATTATGAAAGGTAGCAACAAGAAGAAAATAACAACTAAAATGATGAAGAAGAACTATATATATATATAATTTTGATAAGTACCAAATCCGTCCAGAAATTAAACAAATTGCATAAAAATAAGAAATAATGCAAATAATCAAAAAAAAAAAACGTTTAGCAGTACCCATTTATATATACGTATTTTACGAAGGCTCGCCTTTAAGCATCGGCGAGAGGATCCCCACCACGCGCTACATGAAAAATCGTTAAGTGGAAAGGAAATCGAATAGTCGGGAAGAAAATATATAAAAAAAGTAAAACAGTGAGACAAGAGAAAGACAAACCTACTATAAAAAAGAACCCGTGAGAGTTCAGTGAGTTCAAAGGAAAAAGGAGACCCGGACTTGAGAATGCTAAGGGCGACGCTGATTTTATGATTGTGTGAAGACTTTTTCTCCAAGAGGGCTTGGCAGGGCTTAGGTGCAAAAACATTTCAGCCCGAAGTCATAACGATGAAAAAATTAGACTTTACGTGTTTTCCATGAAAGAAAATCCTAAAACGGTTGCTGCTGTAGACCAAACAGTACCTGCATCAATAAAATGTTGGACGTGCTGTTCTTAACTTGTCTAGTTGAAGACCTGAGAAGGTTAGATTTTTGACAATAGTAGTTTTGGTATTTACCCCAACGTATAGAACTTGAGGCAGACATCTCCTTTTATTAACCTGGCATGCAAGAGTTTCGAACATCGCATCCAAGAATTTAGTAGTGAAGACTTAGTTTTGGCACAAAGAAACAACGAAATGAGACACACACAGAGAGAAAAATATGTGGTAAAACATTTGGTAGACGTTCACCTATTTTCTGTTCTTTTTTACTTAGAAAACTCGTTTTTTGAAACTAGAGAAATCTGCTGTTGCCAGAACCCGTTTATCAGAGCAATGAAATCGTCTGTTAGCGTTTGAAATTAAGAAAAACTACATTTTCTTTTGCAATCGGATCTGGCAACGTGTTTTGATATCATTTTTGAGTTCTTTTTTTTACAGAACTATGATATTGGGCTGATTTAATGAGCTTAATACGATTACAAAAGACATTTAATTTTTCTGAAACGAAAAAGCTACAATATAAAGAACTTTAAAATATTTCAAAACGTTAAACTAAGTTCAATTTGTGACTTGAATTTTTATCTGAATATTGTAGTTGCCTCTTCGTGTTCTAAATTTAAGAAAAAGTTCGTTTTCTCTAGTCGGAAACTGGCAATTTGTTTTACAGTAGTATTTTTAGCTTCTTATAAATCACATTAATTCATAATTATATTTAGCATGCAAATTAATATTAATATAATTATTATACTTAGTAATTCCGTAATGTTGGTTTTAGAAACTTGTTTGCTTTAAAGTTGATAAATTAAAAACTTTGCATTATCCTGAAACCGAAGAGCAGAAATTAAAGCAAAAACAGTACAGTCGCTCAAAAAAGTATCCAAACACTACGGTTGATTACAGAATTCAGAAAAAATATCTGGCAACATTTTTCTTAGAAATTAGTGATCTGGCAACCTTCGTATTACGTGACTCAAAATTTTAAAACTTTTTTTGTACAGTCGCTCAAAAAAGCATCCGAACACTATGGTTGATTACAGAATTCAGAAAAAATATCTGGCAATAATTTTTTTTTTAGAAATTAGTGATCTGGCAACAATTTTTTTTAGAAATTAGTGATCTGGCAATGATTTTTTTTTAGAAATTAGTGATCTGGCAACCTTCGCGTCACGTGACTCAAAATTTTAAAACTTTTTTTGTAGAGTCGCTCAAAAAAAGTATCCGAACACTATGGTTGATTACAGAATTCAGAAAAAATATCTGGCAACATTTTTTTAGAAATTAGGGATATGGCAACTTTTGTGTCACGTGACACGAAGGTTGCCAGATCACTAATTTCTAAAAAAAAATTGTTGCCAGATATTTTTTCTGAATTCTGGTATCTGATTGATTACAGAACTGTTGATTACAGAATTCAGGAAAAATATCTGGCAACGATTTTTTTTTTAGAAATTAGCGATCTGGAACCTTCGTGTCACATGATCAATCAATCATCACCTAAAAATTTTCTAAAAAAAAATCGTTGCCAGATATTTTTTCTGAATTCTGTAATCAACCATAATGTTTGGATACTTTTTTCAGCGACTGTATAAAAAAAGAAGTCTTAAAATATCGAGTAATCTGGATACAATATGGAGAATCTTACTGTCTTTTTCGCCATGTTCTTTAACAGTAGATTTCGCGTGAGGCGACTACTAAAGAATAATATAATCTGAATTATAGATTTCTCATGTCCCAGACACAACTCCCAATGCAATAACCGTAACTTTCACTCAGCATTGGATCGCTGCGTTGAACGTTGGAGAACATCTTATCTTTATAACGGGAATTCATTCTCTTCTAGAAGGCAAATTCCAGCCTTGTTGTGGTAAGAATACTCTCCCTGTGCATATATATTTCGTTGTAATGGGACATTACGACGCTGTCTCTGACAGTCCTTCCGTACCGTTGCTAAGGAGGATGCGGAATTCAGTATGCGTCAACAGTATCTGTTTATCTGATGCAGTGAGAGGGGTTAATTATAGATTTGTTGCCTCTTCTAACAACTTCTGTCAAAATGACCGGCTTTCACTTTGATTTAAAATTTCATCTCCGGTATTAAAAGAAAAAAGAGAAACATCCTCTCTGTTCTTCAATCATGTTTTACTTTTGCTTTCTTGCTCGGAAGAAAAAACTCTTTGTCAACAACAAAAGGAAACACTGAAGTTTAGATAACTGTGAAAAAAATGTGTTTTTATATTGTTAGCTGTCTGATTGTATATATTACAGATGAGTTCGGACTCAAATGGACAAAGACAACTATGGGCTCGGGATCACATGGGTACACACAACTATGGGCTCAGGATTTGTCGGGTTCAAATGGGCACAAACGACTACAGGGTGAGCTTTGTCGGGCTCAAATGGGCACAGACAACTATGGGCTTGGGCTTTATGGGGCTCAAATGGGCATAGACAACTATGGGCTTGGGCTTTGTGGGTCTCAAATGGGCATAGACAACCATGAGCTTAGGCTTTGTGGGGCTCAAATGGGCATAGACAACTATGGGCTTGGGCTTTGTCGGGTTAAAATGGGCTGGGTATTTGTCGAGCTAAAATGGGCACAGACGACTACAGGGTAAGCTTTGTTGGGCTCAAATGGGCACAGACAACTATAGGCCTAGGCTTTATGGGGCTTAAATGAGCATAGACAACTATGGGCTTGGGCTTTGTGGGCCTCAAATGGGCACAGAGAACTATGGGCTTAGGCTTTGTGGGGCTCAAATGGGCATAGACAACTATAGGCCTAGGCTTTATGGGGCTCAAATGAGCATAGACAACTATGGGCTTGGGCTTTGTGGGTCTTAAATGGGCACAGACAACTATGGGCTTAGGCTTTGTGGGGCTCAAATGGGCACAGACAACTATAGGCCTAGGCTTTATGGAGCTTAAATGAGCATAGACAACTATGGGCTTGGGCTTTGTGGGTCTCAAATGGGCACAGACAACTATGGGCTTAGGCTTTGTGAGGCTCAAATGGGCACAGACAACTATGGGCTTAGGCTTTGTGAGGCTCAAATGGGCACAGACAACTATGGGTTTAGGCTTTGTGGGGCTGAAATGGGCATATGCAACTATGGGCTTGGGCTTTGTCGGATTAAAATGGGCTGGGTATTTGTCGAGCTGAAATGGGCACAGACGACTACAGGGTAAGCTTTGTTGGGCTCAAATGGGCACAGACAACTATAGGCCTAGGCTTTATGGGGCTTAAATGAGCATAGACAACTATGGGCTTTGTGGGCCTCAAATGCGCACAGACAACTATGGGCTTAGGCTTTATGGGGCTCAAATGGGAATATGGAACTATGGGCTTGGGCTTTGTCGGATTAAAATGGGCTGGGTATTTGTCTAGCTGAAATGGGCACAGAAAACTACTGGCTCGTAATCAACTGGGCAAAGGCAACTAAGAGCTTGGGTTTGTTGGGCTCAAATTGGCACTGACGACTACAGATTCGAGCTCAGAATAGTTTCAATTTGAAATATTTCTTGTAATTGTGAAAAGCAAATCAAAGATGAAAACTATTTCCTGATCATAATATCAACCTCTGAATCAGTCTTTAGCAATTAAAAATTCCCAGAGTTGGCTTTTTTTTTGACATATTCTTTATCTTTTAATAAACGAATGGCTCTTTACGCTTATAACGACGACCAACGAACTTTCAGTTTCTGCTTCAAGTATTTCTAATATTTTTTTTCCCAAGTAGCATTATATTTTTAATTTTGTCATAAAATGATTACAATTAAGAATATAAGAATAAAAGAAATGATTAGCGATACAAATTTCTGTTTATATGCTTTACGATCAGTCAGAGAATGCTTTACCCTCGAATCGGGCTGGGGCTCAAAAATTGTCGAAATATTTCTCGCTCTGGCAGACTCGGTTCAAAATTTTTCGAAATATTTCTGGCTCGGGCTCAAGAATTGCCGAATTATTTCTGTCTCTAGTGGACTCGGGCTCAAATTTTTTTGAAATATTTCTGGCTCGAGCAGACTCGGGCGCAAAAGTTGTCGAAATATTTCTCCCTCGGGCGGACTGAAGTACAAAACTTGTTGAAATATTTTTGACTCTGGCGCACTCGGGCTCAAAAATTGCCGAAATATTTCTTGCTTGGGCAGGCTAGGACTCAAAAATTGTCGAAATATTTCTGAAAAATTTCGAAATATTTCTGGATTTGACAGACTAAAGCTCAAAAAGTGACAAAATATTTCTTGTTCTGGCAGACTAGGACTCAAAAATTGTTCAAATATTTCTGGTTCTGGCAGGCTAGGACTCAAAAATTATCGAAATATTTCTGTCTCTGGCTGACACGCCTCAAAAATTGTCGAAATATTTCTGACGCTGGCTGACTCGGGATCAAAAATTGTAGAAATATATTTGACTCTGGCAGACTAGGACTAAAAAAGTGTCAAAATATTTCTGGTTCTGGCAGGCTAGGGCTCAAGAATTGTCGAAATATTTCAGGCTCTGTCAGACTAGGGCTCAAAGATTATCGAAATATATCTGTCTCTGGCTGACACACCTAAAAAATTGTCGAAATATTTTTGACTCTGGCAGACTAGGACTAAAAAAGTGTCAAAATATTTCTGGTTCTGGCAGGTTAGGGCTCAAGAATTGTCGAAATATTTCAGGCTCTGTCAGACTAGGGCTCAAAGATTATCGAAATATATCTGTCTCTGGCTGACACACCTAAAAAATTGTCGAAATATTTTTGACTCTGGCAGACTAGGACTAAAAAAGTGTCAAAACATTTCTGGTTCTGGCAGGCTAGGACTCAAGAATTGTCGAAATATTTCAGACTCTGGCAGACTAGGGCTCAAAAATTATCGAAATATTTCTGTTTCTGGCTGACACGCCTCAAAAATTGTCGAATATATTCTTTGGCTGACTCGGGCTCAAAAATTGTCGAAATCTGCAAGGGCTCAGAGAAGGTTTGGGGAAGGGAACCCATTGGACAGCTGTTCGGATACAGATGGTAATCTCATGTCAAGGTCATCCAGCATGTATTTTTAAAATGCACAGGGTATGGCTCTTCCGCACATGGGGCCATGACTTAACGCCCCATCCGACGGACGGTGTTTTTTCCAAGCCCATCGGTGTCTCCTACTGACTGGGGGCATGGCGGGGAGTTTTGCGGATAAAAATCTCAACGCTGGCCCAGCTGGGAGTCGAACCTGGGAACTACAGATTACGAGCCAGCGCGTTACCGACTGAGCACCCCTAACCCCAGAGAGAGAGAGAGAGAAATTGGGTCGCCCCCTCCCCGAAAATCCGGTCTCATACAAAATCTAAAACTTGCGTACCAGCTCCGAAATTGAAAACTGTTATCTTTGCATAATTTTATTTTAGCCCATAGTAAATTACACAATTACGACACTTAAAATATATTAAAAAAAAACATAAAATTTAATTTTAACCTTATAATAAATATATAATTTTATATAGATTATCATTTTAACCTTTCCAGTTCGATGGAATATTTTATTAACTGGAAAAACCGTATCAAGTCGGGGTGGCTCAGTCGGTAGCGCGCCAGGCTCCTAACCTGCAGTTCCCAGGTTCGAGTCCCAGCTGGGTCAGCATTGAGATTTAACTCCGCAAAACTACCCGCCCTGCCCACGGTCAGTAGGGGACACAGATGGGCTTGGAAAGGACACCGTCCGTCGGATGGGACTTTAAGCCGTGACCCCGTGTGCGGGAGAGCCATACCCTCTGAACGTTAAAGAACACTCTGGATGGCCTTGACGGGAGGCTACCACCTGTTTCCCAACAGCTGTCCAGTAGCTTCCCTCCCCCAACCTTCTCCGAGCCTTCGGGGTCCTTGTGACCTGGCCATTTAGCCCATGGTGTGCAAATAAGTGCCGCTCAGAAGTAAAACAACCTACCGTTAAAGAACACGTTGGATGGCCTTGACGGGAGGCTACCATCTATCTCCCAACAGCTGTCCAGTGGATCCCCTCCCCCAACCTTCTCTGAGCCTACGGGGTCCTTGTGACCTGGCCATTTAGCCCATTTTGGACAAAAAAATGCCGCTTAAAGGTAAAACAATCCAAAAACCCAAGTCTTATTGTCGGACCACCTCCAACTCCGAAACTAATTAAATTCACGAACCCTCCCAAAACTATATCCCTCCCCCTCACCTAAATATTCTGGGTGCATCCCTGTCCTGTGATACTCTACTATTAAAATGACAATTTTAATAGATGATGCCAAAATTTTTGTTTTTGATTCTCTTCCCTTCAACTAGTTATCGGTGTTGATGGTTTGTTGCTGCAGGAAGAGTCAAGGACAAGCCAGATGGGAAAGGATATTACTCTCAAATAGTCTCAAGCACAGGCATTAGAGACAATGATAATAATCAGTGGTTTGCTTTAGCCAAGGCGACACCCTAGTACTTTAAATGACCTTGAATGTCACCACCGTATTTTTTCCTTAATGCATGCCAAGGGCGATCAGATGTACTGCTACTGCATAATTAACTTTACAAAGATCTATGCTTGATTTCTTGATGATGAGGTTAATTCAGTTCAATGTGTTGGATCAGCGGTCAAAATCGACATTGAATTGGAAGTCGACAGGGTCGTTACAAAGGATTTACCCCTATTTTAAAGTGATATTATTTTATTAAATAATTAGTAAAAAGTAATTTTGTGTCCGAAATGTCGAGAAAGTTCTCCCCCCCCCCCCCCCCGAAAATCCGTGAACAGGTTATTTAACCCATTCTGATTCTGAGACTCGAACCTGGGGACTGAAGATTATGAGCCTGGCGCGCTACCGACTGAGTCATTCCCCCCAAGAGAGAGAGAGAAAGTGAATCGCCCCACCCCCTCCCCGAGAATCCGTTTGGGTTGTTTTACCTCTGAGCGGCACTTTTTTTGCACACCATGGGCTAAATGGCCACGTCACAAGGACCCTGAAGGCTCAGAGAAGGTTGGGGGAGGGGACCCACTGGAACAGCTGTTGGGAGACCGATGGTAGCCTCTCGTCAAGGCCATCCAGTCTGTTCTTTAACGTGCACAGGGTATGGCTCTCCCGCACACGGATTAACGCCCCATCCAACGGACGGCGGCCTTTCCAAGCCCATTGGTGTCCCCTACTGACCGTGGGCAGGGCGGGGAATTTTGCGGAGATAAATCTCAACGCTGACTCAGCTGGGACTCGAACCTGGGAACTGCAGATTACGAGTCTAGCGCGCTACCGACTGAGCCACCCCCGCCCCAAAGGTCACAAGGGCACAAAGAAGGGTGGAGGGAAGGGGACGCAATGAATAGCTTCTGGGACGTACATGGAAGTCGTCCGTAAAGACCATCCAGCGTGTTTTTTTAGCGTCCACAGTCTCTACTGAACGTGGCTTAACGTCAATGGTTTTTCGAAATCCCATCAGGCTAACCGTTAGTGGAGATAAATCTCAATGCTTTTTTCTGACTCGAACCTGGGAACTAAAGAGTGCAGGTCTGGATCGCTACCGACTGAGCGCGCTACCCCCTCCCCCTCCAAAGATATAGATAGATTTTTTTACTCACTACTCTGAACACCAGTACAATTCAATACAATAATCCGCAACAAAAAAACGTACTTTAACATTAATTTTTCAAGTTCAAAAGTTCATACACATGAACTGATTAACACAAATTATATTGTAAAGTATAAATTATATTTCATAAGTAGTTTTTTTAAACAAACAAACTGAACAATATGAAAGTAGTAAAAAAATAAGAGAACTCCACTTGAGTCCGAGCTCGTGTGTGGAGAAGTTCACGAATATAACTTTTACGGAATTAGTTGCAAACAGTGTTTATAATAGTTAAATATTAAAGCTAAAGTTTTATCTCTATAGATATTTCTCTACGTCATCACAATCAATCCACTAACCAATCCCATATTAATCTTTTAAAAGCATAAATGTTCTTTCATTTCCAATGTTATCCGGCAGGGATTCAAAAAGTTTTGGTGCCAGATAAAAGTAGTGTTTTTGGATGATTGTTTTTTTAGGAAACGGTATGGATAAATGCATAGTAGATGATAAGCGTGAATATTTGGGAAAGATCTTAACATTAGAATCATCCCAATTTCGAATATTGTATACTAATAGGTAATAAATATATAATTTTCTAACTGGTAAGATATTTAGTTTTTTATAATATTTTTTTACACTATGAAATTTCTTTTTCTGTAGCATACATCTTATTATGCAATTTTGAGAACCTTGTAATGGTTTCAGATTTGTCTCATATAGACCTCCCCAAGATATAATGCCATATTTCAAATAGTATTTTATCTACGAATTATAAATAATTTTTAACATTGACAAATCTATAAAATTTCTTATGTAATAAAATCTTGAAACCGTAAAACTTAAATTCTTAATTATGTTATTTATATGCGTGTTCCAAGAAAGTTTTTTTGTCAAGGTAGACACCCAAATATCTGAAGCAATCATTTAAAAATTCTCAATGCTGGCCCAGCTGGGAGTCGAACCTGGGAACCACACCCTGAATAGCTGAACATTTACAATATATCTCATTGCATTTCAAATCATGATAGAATAGTTTATTGAAAAAGTCCTCTGTTCGATTTTATTGTAATCTGAAATTTATGTACTTCGATTTGCCAACATTAAAACTAATTTATTTTGAATAAACCAATTTTTAATTTTTTTTAGATCATCATTTATTTGCACTATCAATTCTTCAGTTTTGCCTGCATAAGTTAAAGATATATCATTTGCAAAATTTATGTTGCTGCCGTACAATTTTAAGTCACAAAGATCATTAAAATAAATCAAAAAGTAATAAAGGACCCAAAACAGATCCTTGAGGAACACCGAAATTTATCTTAGCATTGGAACTGAAACATTTTTTTATTTTAACCCTTTGGGTTAAAAGCCTTTTGTTTAACCTTTTGGGTACTGAGGTAAGAGTACTAGAGCTTTTGGAGGAGCGTGTGTGATTGTATACAACTCTGCGGGGGGGGGGTGCGTATATCGTCGCCTGCAATCACCCAGAGGTGTGAGTTTCGGCCGCTGATAGCAATTTTTGGCAGTTTTCAAACAATTAGGGAAACATCCTGATATTAAAGGTTTATTAGGTAAAGTACAGTCGCTCAAAAAAGTATCCGAACACTGTGGTTGATTACAGAATTCAGAAAAAATATCTGGCAACGATTTTTTTTAGAAATTAGTGATCTGGAACTTCATGTCACCTGACACGAAGGTTGCCAGATCACTGATTGCAGATCACTAATTTCTAAAAAAAAAAACGTTGCCAGATATTTTTTTCTGAATTCTGTAATCAACCATAGTGTTCGGATATTTTTTAATATACAGTATATAATGCGTATGAATATATAATGCAATGAATATGGAGCGTGTGCAGTTACCGTTCACAGCAAACTGGAGAGTGCGCAGTAACTGCACACGCTCCAGTTTGCTGTGAACGGTAACTGGAGCGTGTACAGTTGCTGTACACGCTCCAGATATTTTTCCTGAATTCTGCAATAACGTGACACGAAGGTTGCCAGATCACCAATTTCAAAAAAAAAAAAAAAAAAAAAAAAACGTTGCCAGATATTTTTTCTGAATTCTGTAATCAACCACAGCATTCGGATACTTTTTTGAGCGACTGTACCTGCCAGATAGCAAGAGAGCCGAGATAGCATTTCATCTCTCATTCCAGCTGCTTCCAATTTATGCAATAGAATTGAATGTGGAACAGAGTCAAATGCTTTTTTAACATCAAGGAATAAAACAACGACTTTAAAATTTTAATTAATGCTTTTATATATGGTTGATGTCATTTTTAAAATTGCATCCTCTATTCCCGTGTTTTTTCGGAACCCATATTGATTTTTAGAAAAGAAATTATATTTATTAAAACATTTAACATTTTAGATTTGACTATTTTTTCTGTTATTTCGGAGAAGACAGGCAAGATGGATATTGGTCTATAATTTTCAATTTTCTTAAAACAGCCACCTCTATACACTGGACATTTTAGAAGAATAAATTCTTCTAAAAAAAACCATTAGAAAAATTGAACAATAACGCGATATTTAATTCTACAACAAACTGATTAATTTACAAAAGTTAAAAAAACTAAACTTCTTTAATCACAAATTCTTTCCGGTTTAATAAAACCTTTTCAATGCATTACAGAATGAACCTACCACACGCCGCTGGGTGTCGCTTCTCCAGTCACCTCCGACGTCACAGGAGCAAAGCACTCGAAGCGCCACCCGCGGCCGCTTCGCTAAGTAGCCGCAAGCGTCAGCAAGCAGGCGCGCGAGGGTAACAGAAGCGAGAAAAGCGCTTACACGCCGAGGTTCTGCTGGTTAGGGAAAGGAGGTGACTGTCCCCCATATCCCTTGTCACACACTCTCTCTCGCACGCACATAACTCGCGCACACGCACAACAGCCTTGCAGGGATCACCGTTGGTGACGTAGAATTGACCTCTTCCCACCTTTTTACACCCTCCCTTTCCAGAGCTTCCCTCCAACCTTCAGGGTCAGAGGTTCGCGCCTAGATCAATGTTGGGCTTGTGTGGTGCGAAGTTCTCTTGCTGCTGGAGCTAACTTGGCTCGTTGCCAGACGAGTGCGTCTCAACATAGCCCGCCTCTATATACTGAGGGAAGAGTACTGGAGTTTTGGAGCGTGTGTGATTGTATACAACTCTGCGAGTATCACCAGAGGTGTGTGTTTCGTCCGCTGATATGTCTGTTGTGCTGTTGCTGCCCATACTACTGAAGCTGCTGCGGCTACCGCCATCGATGAAGTCACTGGCGGACGACTGATCGGCACCGCTGAGGTCGTGACTGAGCCTGACCCTGTCTGTTGTGTTTTTTTCAGAGAGGAAACATCAGATCTTCAGTTGAGAGAGACGCAACGCTTCGAATTTTATTTTTTTAAACCAGTCCTGTGTATTTTGCAACTTACGGCAGGTGAAAAGATTGTGTTCGTGGTGGTGGGGGGGACGTGTGTTTTGTTCGCGCGTGCTGTCGGGCGTGCAGCCGATCTTGCATCAGGGACATGGCCAGACGACACAAGCGACTGCTGTGTGGCAGACGATCGCACTTGCCAAACGATGACAGCCCTAACACTGCCAGTGCTTTGCCGCCAGTCGAGGCTTCCTGCCAGACCGTGGAACACCCAAAATGTCGCAGCACTGTGTCCCTGCTAGAAGATGCGTCAACCAGAAACACTGGCCGCCTGCCCTGTTAAAAGAACAGGAGCTCGAGCAAACAGACTAGGACCGTTGGATTCGCAAAATCTGCAGCAGTTATTGTTGCATCTTTTAAACATGGTGGTGCAAGAACGATCCGAGGACTAAGCCAGATGATACCGTACACCTCGTGTATGTGTTTCGGGGCCGATAGCGCCCCGAACAGACGACGGCCTTGGCGACTACTGACGGCACAGGTAGGAAACATTTTTTTATTCTTTACCTTTGTTTTCGAAAAATATGCATCTAGAAAATAATTCACTGCTGACTTTTCACTAAGCCTACTTTTGGCAGTTACAATACAGGTGACTGACCTTGAGGATGTTACCTTTCTTCTAACACGGAAAGAGTGTTTAGTGTGCTGACATTTAAATACCGGTCACCAGAAGTCCCATTGTGTTCGATGTAGGAGATTCGGCTAAGGTTTTTATGTTTTTTTGTAGCTGTGCAAAGATAATAATGCACTAAATATTGAACTGCTGATTTTGATGGAGCAATAGAAAGTGACACTCTAAGTTTCTTTATCTGATTCATAAAATTATTATCGCACCGGGCAAATAGTTATTAAGGGGCAGACAATCACCAGAATAAATTTCAGGAATGAAAGATAAAAAAAATACGAAAGTTTTATGGAGATAGTTATTTTGTAAACATACAGAGTGAACTTGAAATTATGACCACGACCTCCATGTTTTGTCAAAAGGAAGTTAATTACGAAGATCTATAACGTCTAGGGCCGTCCCATGGCCGAGTGGTTAGCATGCTTGGCTACTGATCTAAGGGACCTGGGTTCGAGCCCCGGATCAAGGCATGGTTGTATGTGTTGTTTTTCTGCTGAGGTCCTGCCATCCTCTCAGATCTACTTTGGCATATAAACTGACAGGCTCCTGTCAGACCTCTGTGGCAAGCAGCTGCTTGAGGGGGTATTTATTTTTTTATTTTATAACGTCTAAAATAAGTTTTGTTATGAGAAAATTAAAAAAAATATATTTATAAATCTAAATATCGATTTCCAACATTTAGATATGGAGGTTTAAACGCTTCAGAGCAACAATGCGTTCTAAAAAATTTAAAAAAATTGAACGAATATTGAAAGAATTATTTACATACACTTTTAAAATGTCTAGTTATTTATGAAATGGCTAGAAATAATATTTTTCGTTTTAGTTTCAATTGATTTCAAAGATAATTTTTTTTTGTCTAGCACTTCTGTTGTTAAATGTTCAACTTTCCACAACTCTTTAAATAATGAAGGTATCTGGTTCAAAATCGACATTTAAAATTAAATTGATTCAGATGTTTAATTTACCATCAGTCACATTTCCCCATAAAATGCTTAATTTAAAAGTTATAGAGCTTTGAAGTTAGTGCCTCATTGATAACACGGGGTAGACAATTCATTCAATAATCACTCACTGTACACATATTTGTACAGTCGCTGAAAAAAATATCCGAACACTATGGTTGACCACAGAATTCAGGAAAAATATCTGGCAACGATTTTTTTAGAAATTAGTAATCTGGCAACCTTCGTGTCACGTGATTACAGAATTCAGAAAAAATATCTGGAGCGTGTACAGCAACTGTACACGCTCCAGTTACCGTTCACAGCAAACTGGAGCGTGTGCAGTTACTGCACACGCTCCAGTTTGCTGTGAACGGTAACTGCACACGCTCAATATTTCCGTGAGTGAGCCCACACGATCTAGTATCAAAATAATATGACCACCTACAGTCGCTCAAAAAAAATATCCGAACACTATGGTTGACCACAGAATTCAGGAAAAATATCTGGCAACGATTTTTTTTAGAAATTAGTGATCTGGCAACCTTCGTGTCACAGGAAAAATATCTGGCAACGATTTTTTTAGAAATTAGTGATCTGGCAACCTTCGTGTCACGTGACACGAAGGTTGCTAGATCACTAATTTCTAAAAAAAATCGTTGCCAGATATTTTTCCCGAATTCTGTGGTCAACCATAGTGTTCGGATATTTTTTTCAGCGACTGTAAACCTATATTTTACGGCAGACTTTCGATTTTCTTCCAATGCATCTAACAGAAAAGGTGGATGCTCATCTCTTCAAAAAATGAAAGTTCAAAGTTCAACGGCATTTTTCAGACTGTCAGTAGTTTTTCAAAAAAAAAAAAAAAAAAATCAAAGCCCTAAATATTTTTCTTTTGCATAAAAAATAATAATAAATAAATACCCCCTCAAGCAGCTGCTTGCCACAGAGGTCTGACAGGAGCCTGATCAGTTTAATACGTCTGTGAGGATGGCGAGACCTCAGCAGAAAAACAGCATCCATCCATGCCTTACCCGGGGCTCGAACCCAGGTCCCTTAGATCAGTAGCCAAGCGTGCTAATCACTCGGCAGCCTATAAATTAACAATTCTTGCTATTCATTTTAAGTGAGATCAGTTTGAAATTTATCGTGATTCGACCCTTTGTAACTGTAAACTGCATGCGCTATATATGATATATAAAATATAATAACATATAATATAATGTGTGCTGAAAATGAATGTTTTTTCCTTGACGAAACGTAATCTTGATTTTTTTTTTCGTTTTATTTTTTTCAGGAGCATAGAATTTATTTTTGTTTATTGATATCAAAAAACATTTTTTACACGTAGTTTCTTTTTTTCATTTCGTTTTTGGGCATCCCCAATTGTTCATCAATTAGAATTATGACCTAAATGTTTCCACCTTGAAAAATTGATTTAATTTTTTGTGCCCCTTCCCCCCTTGGAAAAATTCTGCGCTTTCCAAAAATCATTCTTACTTCCCCTCCCCCCCTGAAAAAAAAAATCCTATCGACGCCCATGCATAATTGTATTTTATCATATTTCAAAATATATATTCTTTAAAAAAAAGATTTTTCAAATTTTTTTGAACATGTGCCAACTTTTGTCATCTATGTTGGTTTTTACACCAGCGATCATTATATTATCATAAATGACGTAAATAGTTCAATACTAGAAATTTTTATAACTGATTATAATCTGATCTATATTCACAATAACTAAGTTAGGATTTTAAAAAATGCAAAATAAGTATTAAGAAAACTATTTGTTTGCGCTATTAGAAGCAATGTTTAAAATTTTACTGTTAAAATATGTTTAAGCACTGTCAAAATTTAATATTTCTATTTTTTTTAAGCACAAAATTTAATGTTCATAAATCTATTTTTTGACCCACTGCCCCCCAATTGCAATGCAAACATTAGATTTTTTTGCGTAATACCTGAAAGGCTACATTCGATATATATAAGAGTTTAGAAATTTTTGCTGTAAAATATAAATATATTTAAAAAACTGCATCTGAAAGTTTTCATTCAATGAGCAGTTTAGAAATAAAAAGTTTATTTGTCAAGTTATTCTCTCTACACACACTTGATGATGAATTATAAACGACTAGGTAGAAGAAACGTAAATTCAAATTTTTTTTGTTGCACAAAAAAGATATATAAAATGAAATTGGAACATTTTCTAAAGAATAAATTAGTCTATTGAAGATTTTAATTGTTTAGAAGGTTAGTTACAGTTTATAATTTCTTAGAAACGACTTAAACTGAGCATTATTAATTTTATATGGATTTTTGAACTTTATAGTTTCAAAACGCAGAGGTGATCAATGCATTTTTGCAGCGAATGAACATTTCTGGATAAAATAATTATAATATCGTGCTTTTATTATTTCTGAACTTATCCCAAACAATGATCAGCTACAGTCGCTCAAATAAAAATATCCGAACACTATGGTTGATTACAGAATTCAGAAAAATATCTGGGAACGATTTTTTTAGAAATTAGTGATCTGGCAACCTTCGTGTCACGCGATACGAAGGTTGCCAGATCAGTAATTTCTAAAAAAAATCGTTGCCAGATATTTTATTCTGAATTCTGTAATCAACCATAGTGTTCGGATACTTTTTTGAGCGACTGTACTATCACTAGGGAATAACTAGGCGCAAAACTTTAATAAAACAGTTTAACAACAAAAATAAATGCGTTTAAATTCAAGAATTAACTGTTGCATTTGCAAATTAAATGCCTTTTATTTCTTAATAGAAACTCCTTTTTCTATATCAGTGTACATTTTTTTTATCTTCTCTAACTCTGATGAAATCTGAAGAAATATAATAAACGCCAAATATATAAGAACCAAATATATGAAGAAAAATAATAAACGTCAAATAAGGCAAGTTCATCAAGTCAAAGTTTTGCTTTATAAAATTTTTGATCTTCTAATTCGAATTTTAAAACCATATTTAAAAAAAAAATTTTAAGTTGCACGTATAAAAAAAATTCTGATCGGAAATAAAATCGACAGCAAAACTTTCACAGAATTTTAAAAAAACAACTTGAGAAAATCTCGTATACAGCCCCTCAAAAAAGTATCCGAACACTACGGTTGATTGCAGAATTCAAAAAAAAAAATCTGGTAACTATTTTTTTTTTAGAAATTAGTGATCTGGCAACCTTCGTGTCACGTGACACGAAGGTTGCCAGATCACTAATTTCTAAAAAAAATATCCTTCGTGTCACGAAGGTTGCCAGATCACTAATTTCTAAAACAAAAAAAAAATCGTTGCCAGATATTTTTTCTGAATTCTGCAATCAACCGTAGTGTTTCGTTACTATTTTGAGCGACTGTACCTTTCAGGAATTTTCTGGATAGATAAAAAAACAAAAGCGAAACATCACAATAAAGTTATTTCTCGATCATGACAGGCAGTATTTGAATCTCTTGCAATGATACGGGTTTTTTTTTTGTATCGTTCAGTTGCATCAGCGAGGAAGAAACTGAGCCATTCTATGTTGAGATAAAACTAGAAGTCGTCAAGCAGTTGTAACAGTGATTGAAGGTAAAAAAAAACACATAAATGCAACTATAATTTTGCGTAAAACCTTTTTTAATTTCAGTACATTTAACACGATGACAGAAATTTCTAACGAAATTCAGTTGTTTGATTGCACGAAACTGCTGGCTAGGTCCTACTACTATCCGTATCATAAAAACATTTCTAGTTTTTAATTCATACCTCATTCCAAAGTTAAAATTTTTGCAGCTAAAAAAACACATTAAAAAAAAATTAATACAAAATTTTTGCAGCTAAAAGACCAAAGTAAAAAATATTAATACACTCCTTTTTTTATCAGAATTTAAGTGCAAAATAGGGGGAGGGAGTTTAGTTAAATTTTATTTATGAAATTTAATCAAAACCTATACATATTTTTTCCTATTTTCAGATTTGGAGGGTGGAATTAATTTTAAAATACTGCAAAAATAGGAAGTTTCCTTATTCATTCTTTAGTTGCAATAAAAAAAGAAATAATAGTACTTTAAAATATTGCATTTTTTAAAAACTTAATTATTCGATTTAATCAAGATATGTCTCTACTATTTTGTTCTTTAGTTCTTATTAAGTTCAGACTCAATTTTACACGCCCACGCCAGCACGAGTCATTTAACCATTTTTAAAATTGTTGAGCACGAGATGTCAGCGAAAAAAATTCTCTGACGCATCATAAACTATATATATATACAGAAATGCATGTCGCTAAGCCCTAATTTTATTCTTATATTATTTAATTATAATCCTTTTATGACAAAATGTTATGTTGATGCTACTTGTAACGAAAAATATTATATATAGTAGAAATATACTAGTATAATATATTACTAGTAGAAACTGAGTTTGTGGGTAACATAATTATAAAGGTAAAGAGTCATTCATTTATTAAAGATAGAAATTACAAAAAAAATTCAAAAGTCGAATAATGGCGCTTATTTTAATTTCTAAAGACTGATAAAAATTTTGAAATTATTTTACAATTTTATATATGTACTTATTTTTTTTTCACAATGGTAAGATATATTTGAAATTTAAATTATTATAAGCCAAAATTCACATTTTACCTTTTCTTCAGTTTAAAATTTACACATCAGAGAGATGAGAACACCTTTGACGAACAAACTGCAACACAGGTAGTCAGTTAATACTTGGTTGACGCATACAATTTCATAAATAGATGCTAATTACTGTCAAAATCTAAAATGCTATATAAAATTCACTTAGATTCGATGATTAGCATTAGTTTATTATCTTTGAATCTAAACACAAAAGCTGCTTTCCCTGTTTTTCTCTCTAATTCTAACGATATCTGAAAGTCTAAAAAAGAAAAATCAAGAGTAGGCAAGGTTGGATAAAGTTGTTTCACTAAGAATACCATTTTTGTGCACAAAATAGGGTAAATGGCTATGCTACAAGAACCCAAGAGTACAGCCACTCAAAAAAGTATCCGAACACTAAGGTTGATTACAGAATTCAGAAAAAATATCTGGCAACGATTTTTTTCAGAAATCAGTGTTCTGGCAACCTTCGTGTCACGTGACACGAAGGTTGCCAGAACACTAATTTCTGAAAAAAAAAAAAAAAAAAAAAAAAACGTTGCCAGATATTTTTCCTGAATTCTGTAATCAACCGTAGTGTTCGGATACTTTTTTAATATATATAATGCGTATGAATATATAATGCAATGAATATGGAGCGTGTGCAGTTACCGTTCACAGCAAACTGGAGCGGTTGCGGTTAATGTTCACAGCACATTGGATCGTGTGAGCTCACAAAGACCTAGATCGTGTGAGCTCACTCACGGAAATACTCGCGGAAATATTCAGCGTGTGCAGTAACTGCACACGCTCCAGTTTGCTGTGAACGGGATCTACTGGACAGCTGAGGAAACAAATGGTATCCAGCTTGTTCAGTTGCTGTACACGCTCCAGATATTTTTCCTGAATTCTGTAATCACGTGACGCAAAGGTTGCCAGATCGCTAATTTCTAAAAAAAATCGTTGCCAGATATTTTTTTCTGAATTCTGTAATCGACTGTAGTGTTCGGATACTTTTTTGAGCGACTGTACTGATGAGAAGGAGACCCACTAGACAACTGTTAAGTGACAGATGGGAAGTCTGGTGTGAAAGCCATCCAGCGTGTTCTTTAGCATATACAAGGTATGACTTTCCAACACACCATGGGAGCTGGAAAAAAGCCAAAGCATCACTTGGCTCAATCTGTAGAGAGCTAGGCACCTAATCTGGTGTAATCCTAGGTTCCAGTCCTACTTGTGTCAGCGACGATATTAATCTCTGCTAAACCGCCACCCTGCTCAGACAGAAAGAGTACACCGAAAAGCTTGGATGGGATGTAAAGTTCATACCCTGTGCACGTTAAAGAACAAGCTGGATACCATTTGTCTCCTCAGCTGTCCAGTAGATCCCTTTCCCCCAGGGGGCGGCTCAGTCGGTAGCGCGCCAGGTTCGTAATCTGCACTTTCCAGGTTCGAGTCCCAGTTGGGTCAGTATTGAGACTTATCTCCGCAAAACTCCCCGCCCACGGTCAGTAGGGGACACCGATGGGCTTGGAAAGGCCGCTGTCCTTCAGATGGGATATTAAGCCGTGGCTCCGTGTATGGGAGAGCTATACACTGTGCACGTTAAAGAACACGCTGGATGGCCTTGACGGGAGGCTACCATCTGTCTCCCAACAGCTGTTCCAGTGGGTCCCCTCCCCCAACCTTCTCTGAGCCTTCGGGGTCCCTGTGACCTGGCTATTAAGCCCATGGTGTGCAAAAATGTGCCGCTCAGAGGTAAAACAACCCAACGTTAAAGAACACGCTAGATGGCCTTGACGGGAGGCTACCATCTGTCTCCCAACAGCTGTTCCAATGGGTCCCCTCCCCCAACCTTCTTTGAGCCTTCGGGGTCCATGTGACCTGGCCATTTAGCCCATGGTGTGTAAAAAAGTGCCGCTCAGAGGTAAAACAACTCAAAAACAACAACTCCTAAAAGAGTACTGTTAGTGTCCAAAAAACCTGTTTAAAATGATCCCATTCTTCCTCAACTTCAGTAGTAAGCATACCATGACTGTCATAATGACTAAGTAACCTATCATGGTAAGCTTTGGCTATAACTGGGTCTTTCAGAGCTTCAGTATTAAAAGTAAATTTTTTAACCCTAGCACAACACTTTTTAAGTTTAAGTTGAAAGACACTTTTAACAAGGTAATGGTCAGATCCAATTTCAGCTCCCCTATATGCCCTGGTATTTCTAACAGAACTAGCCCATTTGCTGTTAATTAAAATATAATCAATCATATTCTTATGCAGCCCATCAGGTGAAACCCATGTGTACTTATGTATGTCGCAGTGTTTGTAATAAGTATTAGTTATTCTGAAATCATTGAGTTTACTTACCTGTAGGAGACGTTGCCCATTGCCATTGCAGCTACCAATACCAAAAGGGCCTATTACTCCTGCCCAAAGGTCAGAGTCAGTACCAACTTTGGCATTGAAGTCACCTAGAACAAGGGTAATATCTCCTTTCTTGACAGAATTCAAAATATCCTGAAGTTGTCCGTAAAACCTATCCTTCTCATCCTCATCGGCATCCTCAGTGGGGGCATAACAGCAGATAACATTCAAGTCTTTAACGCTTGTCTGAAATTTTGCTGTAAGAAACCTTTCATTAATGCACTCATATCCTAGAAGAGCATCACTAGCGTGTCTGCTGAGAAGCAGACCCACGCCTTGGTGATGCTTTTTGTCGTCCCTCCCTGAAAAGAGAAATTTAAGATTATTTTTAAGAATCTGACCTTTATCTGTCCATCTGGTCTCTTGCAAGCCGAGAATATCTAAATTATAATGGTGGAATTCTTGTGTGAGGACATCAAGAGAAAAAGCTCTGTCCAGAGTCCTCACATTTTAACTACCTATGGAGAGAAAATGGTTAGTGGGATGTTTAAAGAAACTATGTTTATTGAGAGAGGGAATGCCGACAATATCAAACAGCCCCCTGATCGCAGACATGGGGCAAAGACCCGTTCCCCCACCACTAAAGGCTGAAGCCATCTACACTGGAAGACTTCCTCCAATGTAGAATTTGACGATTCCAATAGAAGCAAAGAGTTCAGGTGCCTGCGATGACCTCTGCTCAGGATTATCCACCAGCTGATAAACATATCCTGTGAATCTATTCACTTGGGGCTGTCAACCCACAAACAAACAGAAAACACAGCGGAAGATTTTCCCTCCACAGAAGCCCACCAGTGCAGCAAAATCAGGATACATAATCAAGCTCAGAGCCATATATCTGTCCAGTGCAGTGGGTTTATATGGTCAGCACCAGGACCCTGTGTGGTTGACCACTCCTCTGCAGGGTAGAAAAAAAAAAGAAAAGTAGCCATAGTTGTCCAGATCAGTAGGCCACACTAATCTGGCAACCCTCCCCTTCCGTTCACTTACACAAGAGAGTATCCCTTTTGAAAGGTACTAACGGTCTGCACCACGAGAAGGCGGGGTCGGACATTAGGTGCTAGGCCTGGCCGGTTCTATGTATCATCACAGGGGATTGGTGCATAGCTCTCCTTCCAGTGACTACCTAGCTAACATGGCATATAACTTGAAATATTCAATTTACAGTAGCATTTAAAAATCAAATTATTCATTTGCGATTTAAACATTTTTGTGAATGATTTGATTGATTGAATGACAGAGGATCATTCTAATTCTAACTGTGATGCTTAAATGGTAAAGTTCTAAATATATTGTACATAGGGGGTGTCCGAATCGTAGATCTCGGGATAAACCGAAATTTGACCTTCTTCAGGGTCAAATAGAAGTCACGTAGAGGTCAAACTTTGATCTACGAACGCTAGAAACGAACGTGAAAATTGGTGTCTAGGGGTTGGGTTGTTTTACTTCTGATCGGCACCTTTTTGCATACCATGGGCTAAATGGCCAGGTCACATGGACCCCGAAGGCTCAGAGAAGGTTGGGGGAGGGGACCCACTGGAACAGCTGTTGGGAGACAGATGGTAGCCTCCCGTCAAGGCCATCCAGCGTGTTCTTTAACGTGCACAGGGTATGGCTCTCCTACACACGGGGCCACGGCTTAACGTCCCATCCGACGGACGGCGACCTTTCCAAGCCCATCGGTGTCCCCTACTAACCGTGGGCAGGACGGGGAATTTTGCGGAGATAAATCTCAACGCTGACCCAGCTGGGACTCGAACCTGGGAACTACAGATTACGAGCCTGGCGCGCTACCGACTGAGCCACCCCGCCCCGTATCTAGGGGTGTTTCGGGTTATAGATCTTAGAAAAGTTATAAAATTTTGAATCCTGGGTCAAAGGCTGATATCCTCTTCCTCATATCCAATTCCCTTTTCTCTGATCTGCCTGTGATAGAGAGCTAAAACTTGGTGTCTGGGGGATATTTTGGGTCGTAATCTCAGACCTACTATGATATATAAACTGACATGCTCCTGTCATATCTCTGTGGCAAGCAGCTGCTTGAGGGGTATTTATTTTATCTCAGAAATATTGTCCAATTTTGGATGCGATGAGTCCTTTGAGGTCAAAGGTCATTTTTCTGTTTATCCGTGCTAGGGAGCAAAACTATGCTTTTTTAGGGCTGTTTCAGGCAATAAATCTTGGATGTTTTAAGGAGTTTGAGATCTGGTATAGCTTTCAAGCATTGTTGCCAGCTTAGCTTTTTTCAAGCTAGATCTTGATTATTTTTTAGCAGGTGTCTAGCCGTTTTTTTTTTTAGTGTTTAACCGTTTTTTAACAATCAAAATTTGGCTTAAATTAGCTTTTTAAGTCCGTTTCGCTTTTAAATAATGATTCGGTTTTTAAGAAATAGAGAGAGTTCATCAGCCTAAAACTCGAATATATAGGCTTCATTCTTCAAAATAAAAATAAAGAAATGCTCTCTAAAGAAAATGTTGTTTCTTAAACAATAAAAGGAATCTAGCTTCTTTTCATGCCAAAAAGGTTTTTCTTTTCAGAGAATGGCATAGCTTAAGTGTCAATTGGCAACGCCAGGCTCGTAATCTGTAGTTCTCAGGTTCGACTCCCAGCTGGGTCAGCGTTGAGATTTATCTCCGCAAAATTCCCCGCCCTGCCTACGGTCAGTAGGGGACACCGATGGTCTTGGAAAGGCCGCCGTCCGTCGGATGCGACGTTAAACCGTGGCCCCGTGTGCGGGAGAGCCATACCCTGTGCACGTTAAAGAACACGCTGGATGGCCTTGACGGGAGGCTACCATCTGTCTCCCAACAGCTGTTGCAGTGGGTCCCCTCCCCCAACCTTTGGGGTCCATGTGACCTGGCCATTTAGCCCATGGTGTGCAGAAAAGTGCCTCTCAGAGGTAAAACAACCCAACGTTAAAGAACACGCTGGATGTCCTTGACGGGAGGCTACCATCTGTCTCCCAACAGCTGTTCCAGTGGGTTCCCTCCCCCAACCTTCGGGGTCCATGTGACCTGGCCATTTAGCCCATGGTGTGCAAAAAAGTGCCTCTCAGAGGTAAAACAACCCAACGTTAAAGAACACGCTGGATGGCCTTGACGGGAGGCTACCATCTGTCTCCCAACAGCTGTTCCAGTGGGTCCCCTCCCCCAACATTCGGGGTCCATGTGACCTGGCCATTTAGCCCATGGTGTGCAAAAAAGTGCCTCTCAGAGGTAAAACAACCCAACGTTAAAGAACACGCTGGATGGCCTTGACGGGAGGCTACCATCTGTCTCCCAACAGCTGTTCCAGTGGGTCCCCTCCCCCAACATTCGGGGTCCATGTGACCTGGCCATTTAGCCCATGGTGTGCAAAAAAGTGCCTCTCAGAGGTAAAACAACCCAACGTTAAAGAACACGCTGGATGGCCTTGACGGGAGGCTACCATCTGTCTCCCAACAGCTGTTCCAGTGAGTCCCCTCCCCCAACATTCGGGGTCCATGTGACCTGGCCATTTAGCCCATGGTGTGCAAAAAAGTGCCTCTCAGAGGTAAAACAACCCAATGTTAAAGAACACGCTGGATGGCCTTGACGGGAGGCTACCATCTGTCTCCCAACAGCTGTTCCAGTGGGTCCGCTCCCCCAACCTTCTCTGAGCCTACGGGGTCCTTTTGACCTGGCCATTTAGCCCATGGTGTGCAAAAAAGTGCCGCTCAGAGGTAAAACAACCCAACTCAATTGGCAACGCTGCGTTCAATAGGTGGTCAGTTTCATTTATAGTGAAATGAATCTCTTTTGTTGCGATCTTATGCAACCACGGCAATTCCCGGTTCCGATGTAGAACTGATTACGAAACATTATCAGGAAGCAGTTATAGAATGATCAATTGAATCACCAGTTTTTTTTTTTGGTAACATTTACTGCCATTACGTTTGAAATGTTTTTTGATTGAAGTATTTCGATATTATTTGTCGAGAGTTGCCACAAATATCTCTAATCAAAATTTTATAATCGTGTTAAAAAAAAAGAGTTAAAATTTTAGTATCATGTTAATTTCCTATCAATCAGCCTGGTACAGTCGCTCAAAAAAGTATTCGAACGCTATGGTTGAATACAGAATTCGGAAAAAATATCTGGCAACGATTTTTTTTTTAGAAATTTTTTTGATCTGGCAACCTTTGTGTTACACGAAGGTTGCCAGATCACAAATTTCTAAAAAAAAAAAATCGTTGCCAGATATTTTTTCTGAATTCTGTAATCAACCATGGTATTCGGATACTTTTTTCAGCGACTGTAGGTGGTCATATTATTTTGATACTAGATCGTGTGGGCTCACTCACGGAAATATTGAGCGTGTGCAGTTACCGTTCACAGCAAACTGGAGCGGTTGCGGTTAATGTTCACAGCACATTGGATCGTGTGAGCTCACAAAGACCTGGATCGTGTGGGCTCACTCACGGAAATATTGAGCGTGTGCAGTTACCGTTCACAGCAAACTGGAGCGGTTGCGGTTAATGTTCACAGCACATTGGATCGTGTGAGCTCACAAAGACCTGGATCGTGTGGGCTCACTCACGGAAATATTGAGCGTGTGCAGTTACCGTTCACAGCAAACTGGAGCGGTTGCATTTAATGTTCACAGCACATTAGATCGTGTGAGCTCACAAAGACCTGGATCGTGTGGGCTCACTCACGGAAATATTGAGCGTGTGCAGTTACCGTTCACAGTAAACTGGAGCGGTTGCGGTTAATGTTCACAGCACATTGGATCGTGTGAGCTCACAAAGACCTGGATCGTGTGGGCTCACTCACGGAAATATTGAGCGTGTGCAGTTACCGTTCACAGCAAACTGGAACTGCACACGCTCCAGTTTGCTGTGAACGGTAACTGGAGCGTGTACAGTTGCTGTACACGCTCCAGATATTTTTCCTGAATTCTGTAATCACGTGACACGAAGGTTGCCAGATCACAAATTTCTAAAAAAAAATCGTTGCCAGATATTTTTTCCGAATTCTGTAATCAACCATGGTATTCGGCTACTTTTTTGAGCGACTGCAGATCCAGTCTCTTGCCCCCCTCCCCCGGTTTTACCGGCTCGATAGCGTCACGTGGTCCGCCCCCTGTAATTTTTTTTCTAGATCCGGGACTGTTGTTTACTGTTTCTAGTATCTCTATCCTTACAAAGACTACCATTCACGGTGTTTTCGAGTGCAGTTCACACATTTATATAAATAATGTTATCGCAAGGGAAATCCTCTTTCGCGATATTGGTAGAAGAAAACCTGAGTGGAAATTATCTGTGTACTTTAAACCATGACCTCTACCTACCGCAGCGTTCGAAAATTAATCTTGTCTACTATTTCTGTTCTAATAAAACCAATGAAACAACGAGATGCTTGGACCGAACCCAAACCACTTAAAAACAGGAGAAGCTTTGTTAGAACGTTAACCGAGGGGGGGGGGGGGGAGACGCACAGGGCATGCTGTGATAACCTAAGCGACCTAGGCCTAAGGTCCAGTCACGTGGCTTATGAAATATTTTCAAGGTCAATTGGGGGTTGGTGGGAGCAGGTGAATATCAGGAAAGGTCTCATGTGAGAAAAGGAATGAAGGAAAATAATATTAGGTAGCAGTTCACTATATTCAATTTAGTGCTGATAAGGTTTAAAAGATCTGTAAATGGTACAGTCGCTCAAAAAAATATTCGAACACTATGGTTGATTAGAGAATTCAGAAAAAATATCTGGCAACGATTCTGTTTATGGATTAGCGATCTGGCAACCTTCGTGTACTGTACATGGCCATCTTGTATCATAATACTCCTCTGTTAATTGTTGCTCTCATATAGTAATATTCAGCTGTTAATTGTTGCTCTTATATAATAAAAAAAAAATACCCCCTCAAGCAGCTGCTTGCCACAGAGGTCTGACAGGAGCCTGTCAGTTTATATGCCATAGTAGAAGGCCTGAGAGAATGGCAGGACCTCAGCAGAAAAATGACACATACATCCATGTCTTATCCGGGATTCGAACCCAGGTCCCTTAGATCAGCAGCCAAGCGTGCTAACCACTCGGCCATGGGACGGCTTATCATATAATACTCCTCTGTTAATTGTTGTTCTTATATCATAATACTCCTCTGTTAATTGTTGTTCTTATATCATAATACTCTTCTGTTAATTGTTGATCTCATATAGTAATATTCAGCTGTTAATTGTTGCTCTTATATCATAATACTCCTCTGTTAGGGACGGGGGTGGCTCAGTCGGTAGCGCGCCAGGCTCGTAATCTGTAGTTCCCAGGTTCGAGTCTCAGCTGGGTCAGCGTTGAGATTTATCTCCGTAAAATTCCCCGCCTTCCCCACGCTCATTAGGGGACACCGATGGGCTTGGAAAGGCCGCCGTCCGTCGGATGGGACGTTAAGCCGTTGCCCCGTGTGCGGAAGAGCCATACCCTGTGCACGTTAAAGAACACGCTGGATGGCCTTGACGGGAGGCTACCATCTGTCTCCCAACAGCTGTTCCAACACAGTGGGTCCCCTCACCCAACCTTCTCTGAGCCTTCGGGGTCCATGTGACCTGACCATTTAGCCCATGGTGTGCAAAAAAGTGCCGTTCAGAGGTGAAACAACCCAACCCAACTCCTCTGTTAATTGTTGATCTCATATAGTAATATTCAGCTGTTAATTGTTGTTCTTATACCATAATACTCCTCTGTTAATTGTTGCTCTTATGCCATAATACTCCTCTGTTAATTGTTGCTCTTATGCCATAATACTCCTCTGTTAATTGTTGCTCTTATGCCATAATACTCCTCTGTTAATTGTTGCTCTTATATCATAATGCTCATCTGTTAATTGTTGCTCTTATATAGTAATATTCCGTTGTTAATTGTTGCTTTATGCGTTACTGCGAAATTGCGTTGACACCAGACTTTGTTATTCGTCTTCGATGACTCGCACATCCGCTGTTCCGACGACATACGCAGACGAAAACTTCATGAGCCGAACATCTAAAGTATGTCTCGCGGATTCCAGACGATAACAGACTTTACGTCGCATCGACTTCGCAACGTTCAATATTTTTAGGAACATTTAGGTGCTTTTCATGTATTTAAATTTAAACATATTGCTCGGAATTAATAAATTTGCATGTACAATCTCTCTCAAAAAAATTCTGGCAAATATCTGGCAAAAATTCTGGCTATTTAGCCCGTCCTGCTCCCCCCAACATTCTCTGATCTTGTGGGGTCCTCGTGAGCTGACTATTTAGCCCGTCCCGTCCTGCTCCCCCCAACATTCTCTGATCTTGTGGGGTCCTCGTGAGCTGGCCATTTAGCCCACCGTGTGCTCCCCACAACCTTCTCTGAGCTTGTGGGGGTCCTCGTGAGCTGGCCATTTAGGCCCACCGTGTGCAAAAAAGGGCCGTGCATAGTTAGAACAATCCAATACGGAAGTCATCAGTACGTTTTCAATACGTTACTCAACTCGTCACGCAGTTTGTTTCTTTGTAATGTCTTTTGTTTTCTGTTCCTGAAACAGATGTTTCCTTGCTCTGTCGTATCAACACTCTCTCAGCCACACATCTTTTGCTGCTGTAACTTCCTGTCATCCGTCGTCGTATAACACTTCTCTGAGCCCCGCATCTCAAATAAGGATGAATCAGAGGTTATTAACTGGCTTTTGCACAAGTTACTCTTTACGTGTATTTATAACTTTTAATGCTTCGCGAAGGGGGGGGGGGGATGGTTGGTTTAGGGGGCGGGGGGTGGCTCGGTTGGTAGCGCGCCAGGCTCGTAATCTGTAGTTCCCAGGTTCGAGTCCCAGCTGGGTCAGCGTTGAGATTTATCTCCGCAAAATTCCCCGCCCTGCCTACGGTCAGTAGGGGACACCGATGGGCTTGGAATGGCCGCCGTCCGTCGGATGGGACGTTAAGCCGTGGCCCCGTGTGCGGGAGAGAGCCATATCCTGTGCACGTTAAAGAACACACTGGATGGCCTTGACGGGAGGCTACCATCTGTCTCCCAACAGCTGTTCCAGTGGGTCCCCTCCCCCAACCTTCTCTGGGCATTCGTGATTCTTGTGACCTGGCCATTGTGCGGGAGAGCCACACCCTATGCACGTTAAAGAACACACTGGATGGCCTTGACGGGAGGTTACCATCTGTCTCCTAACAGCTGCTCCAGTGGGTCCCCTCCCCCAACCTTCTCTGAGCATTCGTGGTCCTTGTGACCTGGCCATTGTGCGGGAGAGCCATACCCTGTGCACGTTAAAGAACACGCTGGATGGCCTTGACGAGAGGCTACGATCTGTCTCCCAACAGCTGTTCCAGTGGGTCCCCTCCCCCAACCTTCTCTGAGCATTCGTAGTCCTTGTGACCTGCCCATTGTGCGGGAGAGCCATACCCTGTGCACGTTAAAGAACACGCTGGATGGCCTTGACGGGAGGCTACCATCTGTCTCCCAACAGCAGTGGGTCTCCTCCCCCAACCTTCTCTGAGCATTCGGGTTCCATGTGACCTGGCCATTTAGCCCATGGTGTGCAAAAAAGTGCCGCTCAGAGGTAAAACAACCAACGAACTTTCCAACAATTCCTCTGCGGCAAAATTAGTGGCAGTAGTTGTGAATTAATGGCACAAACATCTACGGAGTATAATGAGAAGCCTTGAACAGATATTTGTGTTTCTTGTATTGATGATTACCAGTTTTGTCGTGATAATTATAACCCCGCATAAAATTAATTGATGTTGTATGTACTTTTCATTGGAAGTTAAAAAAAAAAGTATAGAGCCTACCTCTGTAAACGTAGTATTGTGATTATCGTGTTAAAGAACTGGTATTTTGGAATACACATGAAAACATTTTTTTCCCCTTATGCATTAATCAGAAGAACGGAGATATGTTTGTAGGATAAGATAATTACACAAATCTTAACCATATATTCCATCCAGAGCCAATACGAAAGCAAATAATAATAATGAGTCAGCAAGAATAGGTTCACCGAGAAGAGAACTATTAACATTCGGTACGTGACGTCAGAAAATGTAACTGAAGTAGAAGCTGTTACGCAACAAACGTTTAAAGCTCATTTTTAGACAGAGTGTGCAGCTGAAACCTGAGAGAAGCTCTTTTGTTTCTTTTTTTAAAATAAATACTGGACTTTAGATCTGAAAACTTTTCTGTCTCGTTATAAATGAAAATTTGACGGTTTTTAGAAATTTTACATAAATTTGCAAGTGATGTTTTTTAGTGGTATACCAAATAAGTTATGATGTTTTATATAAATATGAGCGGCACTTTTGTGGACAGAATAAGCTAAATGGCCAGGCCACAAGGGTTGAGAAGGTTGGGAAAGGCTCCCTAAGGGCTCGGAGAAGGTTGGGGAAAGGTTCCCTAAGGACTCGGAGAAAGTTGGAGAAAGGTTCCCTAAGGACTCGGAGAAGGTTGGGGAAAGGTTCCCTAAGGACTCGGAGAAGGTTGGGGAAAGGCTCCCTAAGGACTCGGCGAAGGTTTGGGAAAGGTTCCCTAAGGACTCGGAGAAGGTTGGGGAAAGGCTCCCTAAGGACTCGGAGAAGGTTTGGGAAAGGTTCCCTAAAGACTCGGAGAAGATTGGGGAAAGACTCCCTAAGGACTCGGAGAAGGTTGGGGAAAGGTTCCCTAAGGACTCGGAGAAGGTTGGGGAAAGGCTCCCTAAGGACTCGGAGAAGGTTGGGGAAAGGTTCCCTAAGGACTCGGAGAAGGTTGGGGAAAGGTTTCCTAAGGACTCGGAGAAGGTTGGGGAAAGGTTCCCTAAGGGCTCGGAGAAGGTTGGGGAAAGGCTCCCTAAGGACTCGGAGAAGGTTTGGGAAAGGTTCCCTAAAGACTCGGAGAAGATTGGGGAAAGGCTCCCTAAGGACTCGGAGAAGGTTGGGGAAAGGTTCCCTAAGGACTCGGAGAAGGTTGGGGAAAGGCTCCCTAAGGACTCGGAGAAGGTTGGGGAAAGGTTCCCTAAAGACTCGGAGAAGATTGGGGAAAGGCTCCCTAAGGACTCGGAAAAGATTGGGGAAAGGCTCCCTAAGGACTCCGAGAAGGTTGGGGAAAGGTTCCCTAAGGACTCGGAGAAGGTTGGGAAAAGGTTCCCTAAGGACTCGAGAAGGTTGGGGAAAGGCTCCCTAAGGGCTCGGAGAAGGTTGGGGAAAGGCTCCCTAAGGATTCGGAGAAGGTTAGGGAAAGATTCCCTAAGGACTCGGAGAAGGTTGGGAAAAGGTTCCCTAAGGACTCGGAGAAGGTTGGGGAAAGGTTCCCTAAGGACTCGGAGAAGGTTGGGGAAAGGTTCCCTAAGGACTCGGAGAAGGTTGGGAAAGGTTCCCTAAGGACTCGGAGAAGATTGGGGAAAGGCTCCCTAAGGACTCGGAGAAGGTTGGGGAAAGGTTCCCTAAGGACTCGGAGAAGGTTGGGGAAAGGCTCCCTAAGCACTCGGAGAAGGTTGGGGAAAGGTTCCCTAAGGACTCGGAGAAGGTTGGGGAAAGGCTCCCTAAGGACTCGGAGAAGGTTGGGGAAAGGTTCCCTAAAGACTCGGAGAAGATTGGAGAAAGGCTCCCTAAGGACTCGGAGAAGGTTGGGAAAAGGTTCCCTAAGGACTCGGAGAAGGTTGGGAAAAGGTTCCCTAAGGACTCGGAGAAGGTTGGGGAAAGGCTCCCTAAGGACTCGGAGAAGGTTGGGGAAAGGCTCCCTAAGGATTCGGAGAAGGTTAGGGAAAGATCCCCTAAGGACTCGGAGAAGGTTGGGAAAAGGTTCCCTAAGGACTCGGAGAAGGTTGGGGAAAGGTTCCCTAAGGACTCGGAGAAGGTTGGGGAAAGGTTCCCTAAGGACTCGGAGAAGGTTGGGAAAAGGTTCCCTAAGGACTCGGAGAAGGTTGGGGAAAGGTTCCCTAAGGACTCGGAGAAGGTTGGGGAAAGGTTCCCTAAGGACTCGGAGAAGGTTGGGAAAAGGTTCCCTAAGGACTCGAGAAGGTTGGGGAAAGGCTCCCTAAGGGCTCGGAGAAGGTTGGGGAAAGGCTCCCTAAGGATTCGGAGAAGGTTAGGGAAAGATTCCCTAAGGACTCGGAGAAGGTTGGGAAAAGGTTCCCTAAGGACTCGGAGAAGGTTGGGGAAAGGTTCCCTAAGGACTCGGAGAAGGTTGGGGAAAGGTTCCCTAAGGACTCGGAGAAGGTTGGGAAAGGTTCCCTAAGGACTCGGAGAAGATTGGGGAAAGGCTCCCTAAGGACTCGGAGAAGGTTGGGGAAAGGTTCCCTAAGGACTCGGAGAAGGTTGGGGAAAGGCTCCCTAAGGACTCGGAGAAGGTTGGGGAAAGGTTCCCTAAGGACTCGGAGAAGGTTGGGGAAAGGCTCCCTAAGGACTCGGAGAAGGTTGGGGAAAGGTTCCCTAAAGACTCGGAGAAGATTGGAGAAAGGCTCCCTAAGGACTCGGAAAAGATTGGGGAAAGGCTCCCTAAGGACTCCGAGAAGGTTGGGGAAAGGTTCCCTAAGGACTCGGAGAAGGTTGGGAAAAGGTTCCCTAAGGACTCGGAGAAGGTTGGGGAAAGGCTCCCTAAGGGCTCGGAGAAGGTTGGGGAAAGGCTCCCTAAGGATTCGGAGAAGGTTAGGGAAAGATCCCCTAAGGACTCGGAGAAGGTTGGGAAAAGGTTCCCTAAGGACTCGGAGAAGGTTGGGGAAAGGTTCCCTAAGGACTCGGAGAAGGTTGGGGAAAGGTTCCCTAAGGACTCGGAGAAGGTTGGGGAAAGGTTCCCTAAGGACTCGGAGAAGGTTGGGGAAAGGTTCTCTAAGGACTCGGAGAAGGTTGGGGAAAGGCTCCCTAAGCGCTCAGAGAAGGTTGGGGAAAGGCTCCCTAAGAGCTCGGAGAAGGTTGGGGGAAGGCTCCCTAAGAGTTCCGAGAAGGTTGGGGAAAGGTTCCCTAAGGACTCGGAGGAGATTGGGGAAAGGCTCCCTAAGGACTCGGAGAAGGTTGGGGAAAGGCTCCCTAAGGACTCGGAGAAGGTTGGGGAAAGGCTCCCTAAGGGCTCAGAGAAGGTTGGGGAAAGGCTCCCTAAGAGCTCGGAGAAGGTTGAGGGAAGGTTTCCCTAAGAGATCGGAGAAGGTTGGGGAAGGCTACATAAGGGCTCAGAGAAGGTTGGAGGAAGACTCCCTAAGGGCTTGGAGAAGGTTTGGAGAAGCGCAGTCACTGGACAGCTGCTAGGAGACAGATGGAAGCCTCACGTCAAGGCCATCGGGCGTGTCCTCTAGCTTATATAGGTTATCATTAATTATTACATCCAAACACGCAGAAAGGTCATTATCAGTACAAATTCATAATAGAGAGATACAAGGAATGCCTTGTAATCACGGAAACTTGAATAGTTAGTTGAAAAATTAGTTCTCTAGGTATTTGACTATATCAATTATTATTATTTCGTCATCTCTGTGAGATGAACTGAACAACTGGTCTGTCTCTTCGAGATCAATAGATGGCGCTACGAGCGACTACTGATCTGCAAAGTTTACAGTCTTTGCTACAGGCGCGGGCATTAAGAGACGGGTGGGGAGCTCAGTCAGTAGCGCGCCAGGCTCCTAATCTGAAGTCCCAGGTTCGAGTCCCAGCTGGGTCAGCGTTGAGATTTATCTCCGCAAAATTTCCCCGCCCTGCCCACGGTCAGTAGGGGACACCGATGGGCTTGAAAAGGCCGCCGTCCGTCGGATGGGACGTTAAGCCGTGGCCCCGTGTGCGGGAGAGCCATACTCTGTGCACGTTAAAGAACACGCTGGATGGCCTTGACGGGAGTCTCCAAACAAAATCTGTCTCCCAACAGCTGTTCCAGTGGGTCCCCTCCCCCAACCTTCTCTGAGCCTTCGGGGTCCATGTGACCTGGCCATTTAGCCCATGGTGTGCAAAAAAGTGCCGCTCAGAGGTAAAACAACCCAACCTTTGCTACAGGCGCGGGCACTAAGAGACGGGTGGGGAGCTCAGTCAGTAGCGCGCCAGGCTCCTAATCTGAAGTCCCAGGTTCGAGTCCCAGCTGGGTCAGCGTTGAGATTTATCTCCGCAAAATTTCCCCGCCCTGCCCACGGTCAGTAGGGGACACCGATGGGCTTGAAAAGGCCGCCGTCCGTCGGATGGGACGTTAAGCCGTGGCCCCGTGTGCGGGAGAGCCATACTCTGTGCACGTTAAAGAACACGCTGGATGGCCTTGACGGGAGTCTCCAAACAAAATCTGTCTCCCAACAGCTGTTCCAGTGGGTCCCCTCCCCCAACCTTCTCTGAGCCTTCGGGGTCCATGTGACCTGGCCATTTAGCCCATGGTGTGCAAAAAAGTACCGCTCAGAGGTAAAACAACCCAACCTTTGCTACAGGCGCGGGCACTAAGAGACGGGTGGGGAGCTCAGTCAGTAGCGCGCCAGGCTCCTAATCTGAAGTCCCAGGTTCGAGTCCCAGCTGGGTCAGCGTTGAGATTTATCTCCGCAAAATTCCCCGCCCTGCCCACGGTCAGTAGGGGACACCAATGGGCTTGGAAAGCCAACCGTCCGTCGAGTGGGACGTTAAGCCGTGGGTCTGTGCGGGAGTTGGGTTGGGTTGTTTTTCCTCTGAGCGGCACTTTTTTGCACACCATGGGCTAAATTGTCATGTCACAAGGACCCCGAATGCTCAGAGAAGGTTGGGGGGAGGGGGACCCACTGAAACAGCTGATGGGAGACAGATGGTAGCCTCCCGTCAAGGCCCTCCAGCGTGTTCTTTAACTTTGGGTTGTTTTACCACTGAGCGGCACTTTTCTTGCCCACAATGGGATAAATGGCCAGGTCACAAGGACCCTGAAGGCTCAGAAAATGTTGGGGGAGGGGACCCACTGGAACAGTTGTTGGGAGACAGATGGTAGCCTCCCGTCAAGGCCATCCAGCGTGTTCTTTAACGTGCACAGGGTGTGGCTCTCCCGCACACGGAACCACGGTTTAACGTCCCATCCGACAGACGGCGGCCTTTCCAAGCCCATCGGTGTCCCCTACTGACCGTGGGCAGGGCGGGGGATTTCTGCGGAGATAAATCTAAACGCTGACCCAGCTGGGACTCGAAACTGGGAACTACAGATTACGAACCTGGCGCGCTACCGACTGAGCCACCCCACCCCCTGTGCGGGAGAACCATACCCTCTGCACATTAAAGAACACACTGGATGGCCTAGGATGGTAGGAGGCTACCATCTGTCTCCCAATAGGCTGTCCAATGAGTCCCCCCAACCTTCTCAGAGCCTTCGGGGTCCTTGTAACCCGGCTATTTATCCCATTGTGTGCAAAAAAAAAAGTGCCGCTCAGAGGTAAAACATCCCAGCCCAACCCACCTGGGTGGGTCAGAGTTGATATTTGTCTCTACAAAGTTATATTCCTCGGTCAGAAGGGGACACCGATGGGCTTGGAAAGGCCGCCGTCCGTCGGATGGGACGTTAAGCCGTGGCCCCGTGTGCAGGAGAGACATACCCTGTGCACGTTAAAGAACACGCTGGATGGTCTTGAGAGGAGGCTACCATCTGTCTCCCAACAGCTGTTCCAGTGCGTCCCCTCCCCCAACTTTCTCTGAGCCTTCGTGGTCCATGTGACCTGGCCATTTAGCCCATGGTGTGCAAAAAAGTGCCGCTCAGAGGTAAAACAACCAACGTTAAAGAACACGCTGGATGACCTTGACGGGAGGCTACCATCTGTCTCCCAACAGCTGTTCCAGTGGGTCCCCTCCCCCAACCTTCTCTGAGCCTTCGTGGTCCATGTGACCTGGCCATTTAGCCCGTTGTGTGCAAAAAAGTGCCGCTCAGAGGTAAAACAACTCAACCCCAACTCAACCCGTAAGTCACTGTGTAATGTCTCATTCGACGGACGGCATCCTTTCCAAGCTCATCGGTGACCCCTCTAACAGAGGGCAGGGTAGAAAGTTATGCGAATATAAATCACAACGCTGGCCCAGGGGGGACTCAACCTGGTAATTGTAGTCAGAGCTCTGTGCAGGTTCTTAAAGGTGAAATTTAATAATTAAATATTTCTGTAACGTTATTCCTGCAATACGGAGACTTTTCCAGAAATACTTTAGAATCTGTTAGTCTGCGGCATCGTCCCCTGAACGGCGTTTGTTAACTCGTTGAAGTGTCCTGTAGGTGTGTCAAGATTTGGCACATTCAAGACCTTGTAAGTGTTGAGTTTTTGGCTCTTCTGCCGATCCGCAGGTGGACATTTGCCACGCGAACAAACTCATTGTCAGCGGGCTTAAAATAGCTTGCGTCATCCACGTGTTTTCCAGCCCACCACCCCCACAACAACTGGCTGATTTATTCATCCGAGCAGCCAGTCGGGTGCTTTCACGAGTTAATTTTTTTTCTCAACGGAATTTTCTATATTGGTGTAGTCGAAGATTCTTAATGTTTTATTTTAGGCATTGTGTCGAGTATTGCAATCTTGAAAAGTTTAGAACTTCACATTTTTGAATAGGGATATTTTTTTTACAATAATAAGTCTTTAATTTCTTTGCATTTATATATACAGAGTTGATCCTAGCAACAAGCTCTGAGAGCTTGACTGTAAGATCAAATGCTACAAACATACTCCTTACAAATAGCACATATGCAGTTAATAGAGAAAAAAATAGAAGAAACGCTTAAACAGAATAACAATATTAGTAATTTGAGCATGTGCCGTAACTAGCTAATTTAGCGCCCGAGGCAAGAATGCAAGATTGCGCTTGGAGCAAGAATGTTAGATGGCGCTTGGGGCAAGAATGTAAGATTGCGCTTGGGGCAAGAATGTAAGATTGCGCTTGGGGCAAGAATGTAAGATTGCGCTTGGGGCAAGAATGTGAGATTGCGCTTGGGGCAAGAATGTAAGATTGCGCTTGGGGCAAGAATGTAAGATTGCGCTTGGGGCAAGAATGTAAGATTGCGCTTGGGGCAAGAATGCAAGATTGCGCTTGGGGCAAGAATGTAAGATTGCGCTTGGGGCAAGAATGTTAGATGGCGCTTGGGGCAAGAATGTGAGATTGCGCTTGGGGCAAGAATGTCAGATTGCATCTGAGGCAAGAATGTAAGATTGCACCTGAGGCAAGAATGTAAGATTGCGCTTGGGGCAAGAATGTAAGATTGCGCTTGGGGCAAGAATGTAAGATTGCGCTTGGGGCAAGAATGCAAGATTGCGCTTGGGGCAAGAATGTTAGATGGCGCTTGGGGCAAGAATGTAAGATTGCGCTTGGGGCAAGAATGTAAGATTGCGCTTGGGGCAAGAATGTCAGATTGCATCTGAGGCAAGAATGTAAGATTGCGCTTGGGGCAAGAATGTAAGATTGCGCTTGGGGCAAGAATGTAAGATTGCGCTTGGGGCAAGAATGTAAGATTGCGCTTGGGGCAAGAATGTTAGATGGCGCTTGGGGCAAGAATGTGAGATTGCGCTTGGGGGAAGAATATCAGATTGCGCTTGGGGCAAGAATGTCAGATTGCACCTGAGGCAAGAATGTTAGATGGCGCTTGGGGCAAGAATGTTAGATGGCGCTTGGGGCAAGAATGTTAGATGGCGCTTGGGGCAAGAATGTCAGATTGCACCTGAGGCAAGAGTGTCAGATTGCGCTTGGGGCAAGAATGTTAGATGGCGCTTCGGGTAAGAATGTCAGATTGTGCTTGGTGCAAGAATGTCAGATTGTGCTTGGTGCAAGAATGTCAGATTGCGCTTGGGGCAAGAATGTCAGATTGCACCTGAGGCAAGAGTGTCAGATTGCGCTTGGGGCAAGAATGTTAGATGGCGCTTGGGGCAAGAATGTCAGATTGTGCTTGGTGCAGAAATGTTAGATGGCGCTTGGGGCAAGAATGTGAGATGGCGCTTGGGGCAAGAATGTCAGATTGCATCTGAGGCAAGAATGTAAGATTGCACCTGAGGCAAGAATGTTAGATGGCGCTTGGGGCAAGAATGTTAGATGGCGCTTGGGGCAAGAATGTCAGATTGCATCTGAGGCAAGAATGTCAGATTGCATCTGAGGCAAGAATGTAAGATTGCACCTGAGGCAAGAATGTTAGATGGCGCTTGGGGCGAGAATGTCAGATTGCATCTGAGGCAAGAATGTAAGATTGCACCTGAGGCAAGAGTGTTAGATGGCGCTTGGGGCAAGAATGTTAGATGGCGCTTGGGGCAAGAATGTCAGATTGCATCTGAGGCAAGAATGTAAGATTGCACCTGAGGCAAGAGTGTTAGATGGCGCTTGGGGCAAGAATGTTAGATGGCGCTTGGGGCAAGAATGTTAGATGGCGCTTGGGGCAAGAATGTCAGATTGCATCTGAGGCAAGAATGTAAGATTGCACCTGAGGCAAGAGTGTTAGATGGCGCTTGGGGCAAGAATGTTAGATGGCGCTTGGGGCAAGAATGTTAGATGGCGCTTGGGGCAAGAATGTTAGATGGCGCTTGGGGCAAGAATGTTAGATGGCGCTTGGGGCAAGAATGTTAGATGGCGCTTGGGGCAAGAATGTTAGATGGCGCTTGGGGCAAGAATGTCAGATTGCATCTGAGGCAAGAATGTAAGATTGCACCTGAGGCAAGAATGTAAGATTGCACCTGAGGCAAGAATGTTAGATGGCGCTTGGGGCAAGAATGTCAGATTGCGCTTGGGGCAAGAATGTTAGATTGCGCTTGGTGCAGAAATGTTAGATGGCGCTTGGGGCGAGAATGTCAGATTGCACCTGAGGCAAGAATGTAAGATGGCGCTTGGGGCAAGAATGTCAGATTGCGCCTGGGGCAAGAATGTTAGATGGCGCTTGGGGTAAGAATGTCAGATTGCGCTTGGTGCAAGAATGTCAGTTGCACCTGAGGCAAGAATGTAAGATTGCGCTTGGGGCAAAAATGTCAGATTGCGCTTGGGGCAAAAATGTCAGATTGCGCTTGGTGCAGAAATGTTAGATGGCGCTTGGGGCAAGAATGTAAGATTGCGTCTAAAGCAAAAATGTAAAATTGCACCTGAGGCAAGAATGTAAGATTGCGTCTAAAGCAAAAATGTAAGATTGCGCTTGGGGCAAGAATGTAAGATTGTGCTTGGGGCAAGAATCTATGATTGTACCCCATCACCCCAATATATACATATATTTAATAACCAAGGTGTGGGATAAAAAATTTTAGTGTTGCCTCTTTAAAAACATTGCTGCAAATTTAGTAAGTAAATTTATTTTCCATATGGCCAAGTGGTTAGCGCCCTTGGCTACTGATCTACGGGACCTGGGTTCGAGCCCCGGGTAAGGTATGGCTGCTTGTGTCGTTTTTCTGCTGAGGTCCTGCCATCCTCTCAGACCTTCTACTATGACATATAAACTGACAGGCTCCTGTCAGACCTCTGTGGCAAGCAGCTGCTTGAAGGGGTATTTATTTCATTTATTTATGTACACATACAGTGCATCATTGTCATATCCATTGTGTGCAAAAAAGTGCCGTTCAGAGGTAAAACAACCCAGGTTCGAGTCCCACGTGGGTCAGCATTGAGATCTATCTCCGCAAAACTCCCTACCCTGCTCGTGTTCAGTAAGAGACACCGATGGACTTGGAAAGGCCGCCGTCCGTCGGGTGGGACGTTAAACCGTGGCTCCGTGTGCGGTAGAGCCATACCCTATGCACGTTAAAGAACACGCTGGATGGCCGTGACGGAAGCCTACCATCTGTCTCCCAACAGCTGTTCCAGTGGGTCCCCTGACCCAACCTTCTCTGAGCCTTCGGGGTCATTGTGACCTACCCCATTCTGTGCAAAAAAGTGCCGCTCAGAGATAAAGCAACCCAAACTATCCTCTTCACTTATCCAACTAAATGTACCGTTGAGATATAAAAAAAGAAGTTTATTCACTGTTTTATATTCGAACAAAACTCATTCGAGGGAAATTTTATGAAGACAAAAATGAATCAGTCAATAAAAAATAACATACATTTCTTTTTGAGATATAAAGATAAATTCACGTTACGAGCTCATAATATAATGCCTTCGATTGCGCAAAGGATTTGGGTTGGGTTGTTTTACCTCTGAGCGGCACTTTTTGCACATCATGGGCTAAATGGCCAAGTCACATGGACCCCGAAGGCTCAGAGAAGGTTGGGGGAGGGGACCCACTGGAACAGCTGTTGGGAGACAGATGGTAGCCTCCCGTCAAGGCCATCCAGCGTGTTCTTTAACGTGCACAGGGTATGGCTCTCCCACACACGGGGCCACGGCTTAACGTCCCATCTGACGGACGGCGGCCTTTCCAAGCCCATCGTTGTCCCCTACTGACCGTGGGCAGGGCGGGGAATTTTGCGGAGATAAATCTCAACACTGATCCAGCTGGGACTCGAACCTGGGAACTACAGGTTACGAGCCTGGCGCGCTACCGACTGAGCCACCCCCGCCCCTTGTGCAAAGGAATGACTGAATAATGCGTATAACCTTGCAGTTGTTTAATTTATTGGTGGACATTGTTTTACACAGCCGCAGGTGCTGTAAACAATGTCCACCAGGGAACATTAACGTAAGCAGAGACAAAAAAGACTAGAGGTAACAGACTAACCTATTGTTGCGTATTTCAGTATGACGGCTTGGCTAGTTACGTCATATCAGTGCCGTCATAGAGAGAATAAGCATATTGTTGTAGTATAGGGAACAGAAACTCAATAATGAATGGGTTACAGACTAAAGAGAAATTTGGTTTATTAGAGTAATTTTTAAACCAAATTTTTGAGATTTCTGGATTAATATAATTGATTGACGAACCGGTATGACGTAGAGCTTCGCTTTACGATAGATATTTTAGCTCGCTTTTAAAAAACGGTTGTTTAATTATTTTGTTTTGGAAATCAGTTTTTTTGTTTTTAAAAATAAATTAAAAAATTTGTTTTTGGGTTAGATAGGTATTGACAAAGTGTTAGAATCTGAATTTTTCCAAATCCCTAATGGGGTGGCTCAGTCGGTAGCGCGCCAGGCTTGTAATCTGTAGTTCCCAGGTTCGAGTCCCAGCTGGGTCAGCGTTGAGATTTATCTCCGCAAAATTCCCCGCCCTGCCCACGGTCAGTAGGGGACACCGATGGGCTTGGAAAGACAGCCGTCCGTCGGATGGAACGTTAAGCCGTGACCCGTGTGTGGGAGAGACATATCCTGTGCACGTTAAAGAACACGCTGGATGGCCATGACGGGGGGCTACCATCTGTCTCCCAACAGCTGTTCCAGTGGGTTCCCTCCCCCAACTTTCTCGGAGCCTTCGGGGTCCATGTGACCTGGCCATTTAGCCCATGGTGTGCAAAAAAGTGCCGCTCAGAGGTAAAACAATCCAAATCCCTAATAGTTTTAATTTTAACCGTTAGAGGGCGCTAAATTTCAGAATGGGTTGGGTTGTTTTATCTGTGAGCGGCACTCTTTTTGCACACAATGGGCTAAATGGCCAGGTCACAAGGACCCTAAGTCCTCAGAGAAGGTTGGAGAGGACCCACTGGACAACTGTTGAGAGACAGATTGTAGACTACCGTCAAGGCCACCAGTGTGTTCTTTAACGTGTAAAAGGTATGGCTCTCCCGCACACGGAACCACGTCTTAACGTCCCATCCGACGGAGGCAGCTTTTCCAAGCCCATCGGTGTCCTCCACTGATAGGAAGTTTTGCGGAGATAAATCTCAACGCTGTCTCAGCAGAGACTCGAACCTGGAACTACAGATTACGAGCCTCGTGCGCTATCGACTGGCCACCCCCCGCCCCAAAATTTCTTGGGGGAGTGATGAACTTGAATAGGAGTTCTCAACGTTCGGTACGCGGTAAAATTGGGTACGCCGTGAGAGCTCAAAAGTCGCTAGATCTAGTAACAAAGTAAAAATAACCTTTGTTATAATATAACTATAGTTTTTTCTATCTATAAAAAGGGTACACCAGTTACATACACATTTCCAGGGGGTATGTGAAGCATAAAAGGTTGAGAACCAGTGGTCTAGAAGGGGCGAGGGTGGTTCAGTCGGTAGCGCGCCAGGCTCGTAATCTGTAGTTCACAGCTGGGTCAGCGTTGAGATTTATCTCCGCAAAATTGCTCGCCCTGCCCACAGTCAGTAGGGGACACAGATGGGCTTGGAAAGGCCGCCGTCCGTCGGATGGGACGTTAAGCCGTGGCCCCGTGTGCGGGAGAGACATACCCTTTGCACGTTAAAGAACACGCTGGATGGCCATGACGGGAGGCTACCATCTGTCTCCCAACAGCTGTTCCAGTGGGTCCCCTCCCCCAACCTTCTCTGAGCCTTCGGGGTCCTTGTGACCTGGCCATTTTGCCCATGGTGTGCAAAAATGTGCCGTTCAGAGGTAAAACAACCCAACATTAAAGAACACACTGGATGGCCTTGACGGAAGGCTGCCATCAGTCTTCCAACAGCTGTTCCAGTGGGTCCCCTCCCCCAACCTTCTCTGAGCCTTCGGGGTTCTTGTGACCTGGCCATTTAACCCATGGTGTGCAAAAAAGTGGTGCTCAGAGGTAAAAACAACCCAACTGGTCTAGAATATCATTCCGGTATATACAGGGTGATTCAAAACTTATCGTTCAAATTTCGTGGGGAGGTAGGGAATACGTCAGGAAACCGATTTCACATAGGAAAGTATGTCCGCAAATGTACGCATGCGTATGCAGAGGGCGTTGTGTGTACCCAACCAGTGTACAGCTCGCCCGACCACTCCCGCTGTCATCAGCGATCGCTTGGCCACCCAGGTCACCTGATTTATCGCCCATGGATTTCTTTTTGTGGGGGGCCATGAAATACCATGTGTACGAGACCCCCGTCGACAGTGAAATGGACCTTGTTGCACGAATAGTGGGCGCCACAGGCATTGTCCGTGATATGCCAGGCGTTTTTGAAAATGTTCGGCCGTCAATGCAACAGCGCTGTGAATCCTGTGTCCGTGTAAATGGTCGCAATTTTGAGCACCTACTGTGAACCTGTACTTTACCTTGTTGGAATAAAAGTCACATTCGTTACCACTTAACTGTACTGTTTCCTTGTGTTCACTTTACTTGTCCATTTGGTTCATGTAGATGACGTTTGCGGACATACTTTCCTATGTGAAATCGGTTTCCTGACGTATTCCCTACCTCCCCACGAAATTTGAACGATAAGTTTTGAATCACCCTGTATATTCTGGACTTATTACCTATTCTATGGGCGGGGGTGGCTCAGTCGGTAGCGCGCCAGGCTCGTAATCTGTAGTTCCCAGGTTCGAGTCCCAGCTGGGTCAGCGTTGAGATTTATCTCCGCAAAATTTCCCCGCCCTGCCCACGGTCAGTAGGGGACACCGATGGGCTTGGAAAGGCCGCCGTCCGTCGGATGGGACGTTAAGCCGTGGCCCCGTGTGCGGGAGAGCCATACCCCGTGCACGTTAAAGAACACGCTGGATGGCCTTGACGGGAGGCTACCATCTGTCTCCCAACAGCTGTTCCAGTGGGTCCTCTCCCCCAACCTTCTCTGAGCCTTCGGGGTCCATGTGACCTGGCCATTTAGCCCATGGTGTGCAAAAAAGTGCCGCTCAGAGGTAAAACAACCCAACCCAACCTATTCTATTTTATTAATCAAATCTGAACAACGCTGACCCAGCTGGGACTCGAACCTGGGAACTGCAACACTTGGAACTGTCGCGTCACCGTCAGTTCCAAGTGTTGGAAAAAGACATGTTTATCCCCCTCCCCCCTGCGAAGAAAAGTAATATATTCTCCCTTCTGTTTACTCTAGTGAATCTATACAAACAACTGACGCGCTTTTTTGTCAACAGATGTCGTCGAAACGTTTTAAACGCAACAATACGTCATCCCTTTTTTCCCTCCGATATGTTTACCCGATTTTCTTATTCTTTCCTTTAACGTAATTAGTCAGACGTTTTATTCGAGAAACAAGGGATAAGCGACAAAGAAAAAAGGGAATTGGAAAAAAAAAAGGACACGAGAAACAATCGAAAATATGAATGCAAACTAAACTATCAGAAAAAAAAAAAGCTTACTCTCAGATCTTTCGAAATCTTCGCGGAGACAATATAAAAACAACAATATAAAAAAAAATGGAAGAGGACGAATAAAAAAATAAGAAAAGAAAAAAAAAATTCGAAGTTTGCTCGAGGCGAAAACATTGACAGAGAAATCGATGGAGAGAGGAAAAAATATTCCAAATCAGTCGCGCCCCCTGGGGAGAAAATTCGATCGTTCATTCTTTAGGATTTGGAATTGGAGCAAATTTCGTTTTTTGAACATTTCTGGGAAATTTTTTCTCTCAACATTTCTGTCGGGGTTTTTTTTTTTTCGATCAAGAATGTCTGTCTAATTAAAGGAACGATTTCGACAAATAAGCAGAGAGTTGTGCTCAGGAACATTTTTGATCTCCAGCGCCATCTTTTCGGTTGTTTTACCTCAGAGCGGCACTTTTTTGCACACAATAGGCTAAATGGCCAGGTCACAAGGACACCGAAGGCTCAGAGAAGGTTGGGGGAGGAGATCCACTGGAACAGCTTTTGGGAGACAGATGGTAGCCTCCCGTCAAGGCCATCCAGCGTGTTCTTTAACGTGCACAGGGTATGGCTCTCCCGAACACGGGACCACGACTTAACACCCATCCGGCGGACGGCGGCCTTTCCATTCCCATCGGTGTCCGTACTGACCGTGGGCAGGGCGAGGAATTTTGCGGAGATAAATCTCAACGCTGACCCAGCTGGGACTCGAACCTGAGAACTGCAAATTTCGAGCTTGGGGCGCTACCGACTGAGCCACCCCCGCCCTCCACCCTTAGTAATTTGGAAACCCTATTCTAAGTCTTATTCTCAGACCGCCCCTCCCCCCTCCGAAACCCCCCCCCCCCCTCTCCCTCCTCCGCTGAAGCCCACACGGACATGGAACAGAAAATATTTTCGGCCACCGATGACGTCATATTGTAGATGTAGAAGAAACGTACGTCACGGCCAGTTCCTGCGTCCAGAATTACGTTGACTATATAACACAAGATAATGTTATACTTATAAAATAATACTATTTGCATTTTCTTAACAACCCATTTAACTTCGAATTACCACTTTTCAACGGGTGCTTGTTAACGATCACTACTTTTTAACGGATTACCACCCGTTAAAAAGTGGTAATTCGAAGAAATACTCTTCGTGTCACGAAGGTTGCCAGATTACTAATTTCTGAAAAAAAAATCGTTGCCAAATACAGTGGACCTTCGTTATAGCGCTGCTCGCTATACCGCGCACTCGGTTATAGCGCGGGCGATGTTCGCGATAAGTTCAAACATGTTTATACAGGTCCGTGCGGCGTTAGTGAGTATTGCATTTTATTGTTACTGCGTATTGAGTAATTGTGTATGTATTGAGTTCCTTCATGTATTTTGAATAGTGTTTAATTATTGTATGCATGATGAGTAAAAGAAAAGCTTACAGTGGGAAATTTATTGTGTCGCCACCGCGCCGCTCGGTATAACGCGGTTCACCTTATAACGCGGGTGTTGTTTCTCGCCCGACATGCGCGCTATATCGGGGGTCCACTGTATTTTTTCTCAATTCTGTAATTAACCATAGTGTTCGGATATTTTTTGAGCGACTGTACACGAAGGTTGCCAGATCACTAATTTCTAAAAAAAAAAAATCGTTGCCAGATATTTTTTAAATTCTGTAATCAACCGTAGTGTTTGGATACTTTTTTGAGCGATTGTACACAAAGGTTGCCAGATCACTAATTTCTAAAAAAAAAAAATCGTTGCCAGATATTTTTTTCTGAATTCTGTAATCAACCGTAGTGTTCGAATACTATTTCGAGCGACTGTATTATCTATCGTCTTCGTCACGATTTTAGTGTTTTTTTTTTTAAGTTTAACAAAAGTTCCCGATCAAATTTCTTTTCACAAGAACAAACCTATAACATCTCCCGAAATAAACAGAGAACCAAAAAAACAACAATAAAAGAATGCACGAAATGTTATTAGGTCTGTTTCTACCCCAATTCTTAGACAACAATAGCGTGGACAATTTCAGCACCGACGTCTTCTTTGTTACGTATAGAGAATGCTATCGCTGAAAATAGTTCACTGCACGAGACGACCGACACAGAGGAACGTGACGTCACTTCCCGTTTCCTTTTTTATTGCCGATAACTTCCGACACGTGACCCGACAATCGGGTTTTTTTTTAATACTCTTTCTGCATACTTGACCTCAAAGGGTTCGGTTGTTCCTTCGGAAATAGGTACGACTAGTGATTTCAGTGTGAAGATTGTGTGTGTGACCTGTCTCGTGAAATCATGAGCGCGCCAGCGAGCTTTGATCGAGTGATTGGGGACAGACTGTGTTATTTCGATCGTTTTCACAGATTTTTTTTTACGAAGCGTTACATTTTTTTTACATTATTTATGTGCGAAAACAAATACAACTGAATAGAATCTGGTCGTTGCCAGATCCTGTTTTCCAGGACACAAAAGTCGTCTGCCCGCGTTCTGAATTTGAGAGAAGTGTTTTTGTTGTTTTTTTCTCTTGGAATCTGGCATCGTGGGTTGTTTTACCTCTGAGCAACACTTCTGTGTACACCATGGGAGAGCTAAATGGCCAGGTCTCAAGGACCCTAAAGGCTCAGAGAAGGTTGGGGGAGGAGACCCAATGGAACAGCTGTTGGGAGATAGATGGTAGTCTCCCGTCAAGGCCATCCAGAGTGTTCTTTAACGTTGGGTTGTTTTACCTCTTAGCGGCACTTTTTTGCACATCATGGGCTAAATGGCCAGGTCACAAGGACCCCAAAGGCTCAGAGAAGGTTTGGGGGAGGGGACTCACTGGAACAGCTGTTGGGAGACAGATGGTAGCCTCCTGTCAAGGCCATCCAGCGTGTTCTTTAACGTATACAGGGTATGGCTCTCCTGCACAATGGTCAGGTCACAAGGACCCCAAATGCTCAGAGAAAGTTGGGGGAGGGTACCCACCGGAACAGCTGTTGGGAGACAGATGGTAGCCTCCCGTCACATCCATCCAATGTGTTCTTTAACGTGCACAGGGTGTGGCTCTCCCACACACGGGGCCACGGCTTAACGTCCCATCCGACGGACGGCGGCCTTTCCAAGCCCATCGGTGTCCCCTACTGACCGTGGGCAGGGCGGGGAATTTTGCGGAGATAAATCTCAACGCTGACCCAGCTGGGACTCGAACCTGGGAACTGCATATTACGAGCCTGGCGCGCTACCGACTGAGCCACCCTCCGCCCCGAATCCATTAAAGACTTCAGAATGTCTGCTTTCCTACGATGAATCAGGTCAAAGATCTTCCCCTTAGACACATTTTTCCACAAAAAACGTTTAAGAAGTTGCGCAATTACGCTGTTTATGTAACACGAATCTGTTGCTAATAAAATGGCCACTGAGGAAGCACATACACATATATAACTTAAAAAATGGGACAATCTGTGTAAAAGGAGAAACATTGTTAACCTAAAAACATAAACGACCTATAATTATTCCCAGCGATTGAAATGGCAACATAAGCAAAGTCTGTTGGCTGCGTAATGTTAAGAAGCAAAGTTACCCTAAAAATTATCTCTTATTTTGAGAAGTGTAAACGCTTCTAAGTCGGACGGTTGGATTGGGTTTCCTCTGAGCGGCACTTCTTTTCCCACAATGGGTTAAATGGCCAGGTCACATTGACCCCGAAGGCTCAGAGAAGGTTGGGTGAGGGGACTCACTGGAACAGCTGTTGGGAGACAGATGGTAGCCTCCCATCAAGGCCATCCAGCGTGTTCTTTAACGTGCACAGAGTATAGCTCTCCCGCACACGGGTCCACGGCTTAACGTCCCATCCGACGGACGGCGGCCTTTCCAAGCCCATCGGTGTCCCCTACGGACCGTGGGCAGGGAGAGGAATTTTTGCGGAGATAAATCTCAACGCTGACCCAGCTGGGACTCGAACCTGGGAACTGCAGATTAAGAGCCTGGCGAGCTACCGATTGAGCCACCCCCGTGTATGGAAGAGCCATAACCTGTGTACGTTAAAGAACACGGTGGAATGCCTTGACGGAAGGCTATCATTTGTCTCCCAACAGCTGTCCAGTGGGTCGCCTCCCCCAACCTTCTCCACACGGGCTCAGCCGACTGAGCCACCCCCTACAACTTTAAAGGAGGTAAAACTCAACACTGGTTCAGCAGAGACAAACTTGGGAGCTGCACATTACGGGCCTGCCGTGATACTCACTGAGCCACCCCCGACCACTTTAACGGAGGTAAAATTCAACACTGGCTCAGCAGAGACAAACTTGGGAGCTGCACATTACGGGCCTGCCGTGATACTCACTGAGCCACCCCCCGACCACTTTAACGGAGGTAAAATTCAACATTGGCTCAGCAGAGACAAACTTGGGAGCGGCACATTACGGGCCTGCCGTGATACTCACTGAGCCACCCCCGACCACTTTAACGGAGGTAAAATTCAACACTGGCTCAGCAGAGACAAACTTGGGAGCTGCACATTACGGGCCTGCCGTGATACCCACTGAGCTACCCCCGACCACTTTAACGGAGGTAAACTCAACACTGGCTCGGCAGAGACTCAAACTTGGGAGCTGCAGATTACGAGCCTGGCGCGATACCGAGTGAGCCACCCTCGACCCACTTTAACGGAGGTAAATCTCAACACTGACTCAGCAGAGACTCAAACTTGGGTTGGGTTGTTTTACCTCTGAGCGGCACTTTTTTGCACACCATGGGCTAAATGGCCAGGTCACATGGACCCCGAAGGCTCAGAGAAGGTTGGGGCAGGGGACCCACTGGAACAGCTGTTGGGAGACAGATGGTAGCCTCCCGTCAAGGCCATCCAGCGTGTTCTTTAACGTGCACAGGGTATCGCTCTCCCGTACACGGGGCCACGGCTTAACGTCCCATCCGACGGACGGCGGTCTTTCCAAGCCCATCGGTGTCCCCTACTGACCGTGGGCAGGGAGGGGAAGTTTTGCGGAGATAAATCTCAACGCTGACCCAGCTGGGACTCGAACCTGGGAACTACAGATTATGAGCCTGGCGCGCTACCGACTGAGCCACCCCCGCCGCACTCAAACTTGGGGGATACAGATTACGGGTTCTCTCGAATCACAAGTTTCAACACAGTGGGGTAAATGATCAGGTCACAAGGACCCCTCGAGGTCCTTGTGACCTGACCATTTAGCCCATTGTGTTGAAAAAAGCGCTGTTCAGAGGCATCTTTTTTAAATCTCACCTCTACACAACCCCCCCCCCCCCATATCGAAAGATTACTGAACATTCTTCCCAGTTTGAAAATGCAGTCGAGTCGTCCTACATTACGAATCTGACGATAAAATCTTCACTAAGAGAGCAGAGATGACGTCTTTAACGCATTTCCGTTTCCTTTCCAGTTGCATCGTTCGCAAAATTCTTCACTTGTTATATCGCTTAGAGCTTCCTCGTAATGAAATATAGAAGCTTTTCCGCTTCAGACAACACTGACTCGTAATTGAAGACAAGAAATCGGACCCGGTGGCAGACGCTTCTTCTTCATTCCTTTCCGGGAAATGCCCTGATTGACTTCGGTGATTGAAAACGCATTTTGTTAGAAGGAGACGTTGCACGCGAAGGCGTTTGTGTTTTTTTTTTCTTTATCTACGTAGCATAAGACAAGCATTCCCCATTAAGAGCGAAACCGGTGTAGGACGGATTCTCTCTTTGATTAAGAAGGGTTTTTTCTGCACTTGGCGTGAGAGCTGATCGTGTTGCTATTCATTACAATCGCTTTAATTTTATTATGCTCTTTCCATTTAAAAGAAAAAGCGGGAGACTTGAAAGGAAAGGTCGGCGAGATGCGAATTAGTCTGTGTGAGGGGCGAGGGTGGCTTTGCCGGTAGCCCGCCAGGCCCGTAATCTGCAGCTCCCAAGTTTGAGTCTCTGCTGAGCCAGTGTTGAGATTTACCTCCGTTAAAGTGGGTCGGGGGTGGTTCAGTCGGTAGTACGGCAGGCCCGTAATCTGCAGCTCCCAAGTTTGAGTCTCTGCTGAGCCAGTGTTGAGATTTACCTCCGTTAAAGTGGGTCGGGGGTGGTTCAGTCGGTAGCACGGCAGACCCGTAATCTGCAGCTCCCAAGTTTGAGTGTCTGCTGAGCCAGTGTTGAGATTTACCTCCGTTAAAGTGGGTCGGGGGTGGTTCAGTCGGTAGCACGACAAGCCCGTAATCTGCAGCTCCCAAGTTTGAGTGTCTGCTGAGCCAGTGTTGAGATTTACCTCCGTTAAAGTGGGTCGGGGGTGGTTCAGTCGGTAGTACGGCAGGCCCGTAATCTGCAGCTCCCAAGTTTGAGTCTCTGCTGAGCCAGTGTTGAGATTTACCTCCGTTAAAGTGGGTCGGGGGTGGTTCAGTCGGTAGCACGGCAGACCCGTAATCTGCAGCTCCCAAGTTTGAGTGTCTGCTGAGCCAGTGTTGAGATTTACCTCCGTTAAAGTGGGTCGGGGGTGGTTCAGTCGGTAGCACGACAAGCCCGTAATCTGCAGCTCCCAAGTTTGAGTGTCTGCTGAGCCAGTGTTGAGATTTACCTCCGTTAAAGTGGGTCGGGGGTGGTTCAGTCGGTAGTACGGCAGGCCCGTAATCTGCAGCTCCCAAGTTTGAGTCTCTGCTGAGCCAGTGTTGAGATTTACCTCCGTTAAAGTGGGTCGGGGGTGGTTCAGTCGGTAGCACGGCAGACCCGTAATCTGCAGCTCCCAAGTTTGAGTGTCTGCTGAGCCAGTGTTGAGATTTACCTCCGTTAAAGTGGGTCGGGGGTGGTTCAGTCGGTAGTACGGCAGGCCCGTAATCTGCAGCTCCCAAGTTTGAGTCTCTGCTGAGCCAGTGTTGAGATTTACCTCCGTTAAAGTGGGTCGGGGGTGGTTCAGTCGGTAGCACGGCAGGCCCGTAATCTGCAGCTCCCAAGTTTGAGTGTCTGCTGAGCCAGTGTTGAGATTTACCTCCGTTAAAGTGGGTCGGGGGTGGTTCAGTCGGTAGCACGGCAGGCCCGTAATCTGCAGCTCCCAAGTTTGAGTGTCTGCTGAGCCAGTGTTGAGATTTACCTCCGTTAAAGTGGATCGGGGTGGCTCAGTCGGTAGCGCGCCAGGCTCGTAATCTGTAGTCCCCAATTCGAGTCCCAGCTGGGTCAGCGTTGAGATTTTTCTCCGAAAATTCCCTGCCCACGGTCAGTAGGAGACACCGATGGGCTTGGAAAGGCCGCCGTCCGTCGGATGGGACGTTAGGCCGTGGTCCCATGTGCGGGAGAGCCATACCCTGTGAACGTTAAAGAACACGCTGGATGGCCTTGACGGGAGGCTACCATCTGTCTCCCAACAGCTGTTCCAGTGGGTCCCCTCCCGCAACCTTCTCTGAGCTTTCGGGGTCCTTGTGACCTGGCCGTTTAGCCCAAGGTGTGCAAAAAAAAGTGTCGTTCAGAGGTAAAACAACCGAGTTGGGTTGTTTTACCTCTGAGTGGCACATTTTTGCACACCATGGGCTAAATGGCCAGGTCACAAGGTTGGGTTGGGTTGTTTTACCTCTGAGCGGCACTTTTTTGCACACCATGGGCTAAATGGCCAGGTCACATGGACCCCGAGGGCTCAGAGAAGGTTGGGGGAGGGGACCCACTGGAACAGCTGTTGGGAGACAGATGGTAGCCTCCCGTCAAGGCCATCCAGCGTGTTCTTTAACGTGCACTGGGTATGGCTCTCCTGCACACGGGACCACGGCTTTACGTCCCATCCGACGGACGGCGTCCTTTCCAAGCCCATCGGTGTCCCCTACTGACCGTGGGCAGGGCGGGGAATTTTTGTGGAGATAAATCTCAACGCTGACCCAGCTGGGACTCGAACCTGGGAACTACAGATTACGAGCCTGGCGCGCTACCGACTGAGCCACCCCCGCCCCACCCGCCAGGTCACAAGGAGCCTAAGGGCTGAGAGAAGGTTGGGGGGTGGGGGTGGGGTGGAGACCTACTGAACAGATGTTAGGAGACAGATGATAACCTCTCGTCAAGACCATCCAGCGTATTCTTTAATGTGCACAAGGTATGGCTTTCCCGCACACGGGGCAACGTCTTAACGTCCCACCCAACAAACGGCAGTCTTTCGAAGCCGTCCGTTGTATGGGATGTAAAGCCGTTGAGCCATAATACCCTGTGCACGGGGGTGGCTCAGTTGGTAGCGCGCCAGGCTCGTAATCTGTAGTTCCCAGGTTCGAGTCCCAGCTGGGTCAGCGTTGAGATTTATCTCCGCAAAATTCCCCCCGCCCTGCCCACGGTCTGTAGGGGACACCGATGGGCTTGGAAAGGCCGCCGTACGTCGGATGGAACGTTAAGCCGTGGTCTCGTGTGCGGGAGAGCCATACCCTGTGCACGTTAAGAACACGGTGGATGGCTTTGACGGGAGGCTACCATCTGTTTCCTAACAGCTGTTCCAGTGGGTCCCCTCCCCCAACCTTCTCTGAGCCTTCGGGGTCCAGGTGACCTGGCCATTTAGCCCATGGTGTGCAAAAAAAGTGCCGCTCAGAGGTAAAACAACCCAACCCAACCCTGTGCACGTTAAAGAATACTCTGGATGTAACTAACTCAAGGTTACACTCCCTCAACTTTATCTGAGCCCTCGGGGTCCTTGTAACCTGGCCATTTATCCATTTGTATGCAAAAAAGTGCCGTTCATTGATAAAACAATCAAAAAATAACCACCTATGAGATACGAGATAAAAATTTCAAATCCAGATGATCCAATTGCGAAATTAATTTGGCAGATACCAATAAGAAGTTTTTTTTTTTACCTTTATATTTTAACCCGATATCACCATTGTTGTTTCAGGACGTGAAAAAAAAACAATCATCCCATTGTTCTCTTCGGTTTAAGAGCTCATGCGACCTCGTGCAATTATTCCCTGCACCAAACGTGACGTACACTCGCTTAAAAAAGTATCCGAACACCATAATCGGTTACAGAATTCAGAAAAAATATCTGGCAACGATTTTTTTTTTAGAAATTAATGATCTGGCAACCTTCGTGTCACGTGACACAAAGGTTGCCAAATCACTGATTTCAAAAAAAAAAAATCGTTGCCAGATATTTTTTCTGAATTCTGCAATCTACCATGGTGTTCGGATACTTTTTTGAGCTACTGTATGAATCTCATTTTTTGACTACATTATGCTCTCCAGTACAGACAAAAGAAGTTCTGAATCTCGAACTGTAACGGAGGGGGGGGGGAGGAGAGGGAAAAACGATAATGGGTTGGGTTGTTGTTTTACCTCTGAGCGGCACTTTTTTGCATACTGTGGGCTAAATGGCCAGATCACATGGACCCCGAAGGCTCAGAGAAGGTTTGGGGAGGGGACCCACTGGAACAGCTGTTGGGAGACAGATGGTAGCCTCCCGTCAAGGCCATCCAGCGTGTTCTTTAACGTGCACAGGGTATGGCTCTCCCGCACACGGGGCCAAGACTTAACGTCCCATCCGACGGACGGCGGCCTTTCCAAGCCCATCGGTGTCCCCTACTGACCGTGGGCAGGGCGGGGAATTTTGCGGAGATAAATCTCAACGCTGACCCAGCTGGGACTCGAACCTGGGAACTACAGATTACGAGCCTGGCGCGCTACCGACTGAGCCACCCCCGCCCTAAAAAAACGATAATGAATGGACGATTGTTTTTTCGTGTGCGAAAAGCTCACGTTTTTGTTTTGATTTAGTGCAACAGATGTGATTCAATGAAACTCAAATATCGTGTCTTGTGAACATCCGGGCAACGTTCATCCTGAGGGGGGGGGGGGGCGGGGGGGGCTCAGTCGGTAGCGCGCCAGGCTCGTAATCTGTAGTTCCCAGGTTCGAGTCCCAGCTGGGTCAGCGTTGAGATTTATCTCGGCAAAACTTCCCCTCCCTGCCCACGGTCAGTAGGGGACACCGATGGGCTTGGAAAGGTCGCAGTCCGTCGGATGGGACGTTAAGCCGTGGCTCCGTGTGCGGGAGAGCCATACCCTGTGCACGTTAAAGAACACGCTGGATGGCCTTGACGGGGAGCTACCATCTGTCTCCCAACAGCTGTTCCAGTGGGTCCCCTCCCCCAACCTTCTCTGAGCCTTCGGGGTCCTTGTGACTTGGCCATTTAGCCCATGGTGTGCAAAAAAGTGCCACTCAGAGGTAAAACAACCCAACCCAACTCATCCTGAGGGCTGGATTTCGTCAATAATTGTGGCTTAAGGACACAATTATTTACTTTAAGGCCACGTTTTTCTGACAAAAGAAAGAACCTGATCTAGAAGAAGAAAAAAATTGTTGGAGAGGGGGAAAATAGTAGGGTCCCTTCCTTTTGAAACCTTAACTGATCTCCTCACCCCCCAAAAAAGGGGGTGGCGGGGGTGGCTCAGTCGGTAACGCGCCAGGCTCGTAATCTGTAGTTCCCAATTCGAGTCTCAGCTGGGTCAGCGTTGAGATTTTTCTCGACGCTTTTTCCCTGCCCACGGTCAGTAGGGGACACCGATGGGCTTGGAAAGGCCGCCGTCCGTTGGATGGGACATTAAGCCGTGGCCCTGGGTGTGGGAGAGCTATACCCTGTGCACGTTAAAGAACACGCTGGATGGCCTTGACGGGAGGCTACCATCTGTCTTCCAACAGCTGTTCCAGCGGGTCCCCTCCCCCAACCTTCTCTGAGTTCTCGGAGTCCTTGTGACCTGACCATTTAGCCCATGGTGTGCAAAAAAGTGCCGATCAGAGATACCAAACCTAATCCGTCCGTCGGATGGGACGTTAAGCCTTGGTCCCGTGTGCGGGAGAGCCATACCCTGCGCACGTTAAAGAACACGCTGGATGGCCTTGACGGGAGGCTACCATCTGTCTCCCAACAGCTGTTCCAGTGGGTCCCCTCCCCAAACCTTCTCTGAGCCTTCGGGGTCCTTGTAACCTGACCATTTAGCCCATGTTGTGCAAAAAAGCGCCGCTCGGAGGTAAAACAATCCAACCCAACCTCACCAAAATAAGAGTGGCTTTTGAAATCGCCCTTGTGAAGATCTCAGAAATGAGGAAACTGGGATAGGGAAGTAGGCAAAATGTAGTTTTATTTGATATAAATGGACTAGAATTCTGTCCAATATATATACCTTTTTAGAAATGTGTTTAGGGCCGGTAGCACGCCAGGTTCGTAATCTGCAGTTCCAAGTTCGAGTCCCACCTGGTGTAGCGTTGGTATTTATCTCCGTAAAATTGCCCACTCCTTCCCTAGATCTGTAAGAGACCGATGGGCTTCGAAAAGCAGTCATCCATCGGATGGGACGTTAAGCCGTGGTCCAGTGTGCGGGAGAACCATACCCTGTACACATTAAAGAACATGCTAGATGGCGTTGACGGGAAGCTACCATCTGTCTCCTAACGACTGTCCAGTGGGTCCCCTTCCACCAATCCCCTCTGAGCCCTCGGAGTCCTTGTGACCTGATCATTTTGCCCATTTTGCGCAAAAAATGTTCCCGCTCAGAGTTAAAATAACCAAACATTAGAAGTGTGTCGTCTTGTTCCAAGAGGTGCTTAAAATATTTATGGAAAATATGTGTAATCAGTTTCGAAACGAGAAAGTTCCTATGAGAGTCGGCGGTATGACATGCTTGAGGGTCTTCAGTTTCGGGGAGTGGATTAAGAAATACGTGATATTCAAGCTTTCAAAGTGGGTTAAAACCTCACACCACCCCAAGTACGATATAGTGGGCAATATAAATGATTGAAAACTTTTCGCATCTCTTACGGTTGCTACAAGTCTCCAGGTGAGAGTCCTTACCTTGATTACTTCACTCACAAATTTAACCTGTTTACTTCACTCAACTGCTTCCCTCACATTTCTACTACGCTTAATTGCTTCCCTCACAAATCTACTTCACACGATTTCTTCCCTTAATTGCTTGTCTCACAATTCTACTTCACATGATTTCTTTCCTTAATTGCTTCCCTCAAAATTCTACTTCACATGATTTCTTTCCTCTCAGAATTCTACTTCACATTATTACTTCCCTTAATTGCTTCCCTCAAAATTCTACTTCACATGATTTCTTCCCTTAATTGCTTCTCTCGCAATTCTACTTCACATTATTACTTCCCTTAATTGCTTCCCTCAAAATTCTACTTCACATGATTTCTTCCCTTAATTGCTTCTCTCGCAATTCTACTTCACATGATTTCTTCCCTTAATTGCTTCCCTCAAAATTCTACTTCACATGATTTCTTCCCTTAATTGCTTCCCTCAAAATTCTGCTTCAAACGATTACTTCCCTTAATTGCTTCCCTCACAATTCTACTTCACATCATTACTTCCCTTAATTTCTTCCCTCAAAATTCTACTTCATATGATTGCTTCCCTTAATTGAATCCTTCACAAATCTACTTCACATGATTGCTTCCCTCAAAATTATACTTCACATGATTGCTTCCCTCAAAATTATACTTCACATGATTGCTTTCCTTGATTCCTTCACAAATCTACTTCACATGATTACTTCCCTTCATTGCTTCTCTCGCAATTCTACTTCACGTGATTTCTTCCCTTAATTGCTTCCCTCAGAATTCTATTTCACGTGATTTTTTCCTTTAATTTCCACCCTCAGACTTTTACTTCACGTGATATCTTCCCTTAATTGCTTCAATCAGAATTCTACTTCCCTTAATTGCTTCCCTCAGAATTCTACTTCACGTAATTGCTTCCCTCAGAATTCTACTTCACGTAATTGCTTCCCTCAGAATTTACTTCACGTAATTGCTTCCCTCAGAATTCTACTTCACGTGATTGCTTCCCTTAATTGCTACCCTCAAAATTATACTTCATATGATTGCTTCCCTTAATTGAATCCTTCACCAATCTACTTCACATGATTGCTTCCCTTCATTGCTTCCCTCAAAATTCTACTTCACATGATTGCTTTCCTTAATTGATTCCTTCATAAATCTTCTTCACATGATTGCTTCCCTTAATTGCTTCTCTCACAAATCTATTTCCATGATTTCTTTGCTTAATTGCTTCTCTCATAAATTTACTTCCATGATTTCTTTGCTTAATTGCTTCTCTCACAAATCTATTTCCATGATTTCTTTGCTTAATTGCTTCTCTCACAAATCTACTTCCATGATTTCTTTGCTTAATTGCTTCTCTTACAATTTCACTCCACATGATTCCTTCCCTTAATCGCATCTCCCACAATTCTACTTCATATGATTTCTTCCCTTAATTGCTTCCCTCAAAATTCCTCTTCACGTGATTTCTTCCCTTAATTGCTTCTCTCAGAATTCTATTTCACATGATTTCTTCCTTTAATTGCCTCCCTCAGAATTCTACTTCACGTGATATCTTCGCTTAATTGCTTCCCTCAGAATTCTACTTCACGTGATTGCTTCCCTTAATTGATTCCTACGCAAATCTACTTCACGTAATTGCTTCCTTTAATTTATTCCCCCACAATTCTACTTCACGTGATTTCTTTCCTTAATTGCTTCTCTCAGAATTTTATTTCACGTAATTGCTTCCCTCAGAATTCTACTTCACGTGATTGCTTCCCTTAATTGCTTCCCTCAGAATTCTACTTCACGTGAGTTCTTCCCTTAATTGCTTCCCTCAAAATTCTACTTCACGTGATTGCTTCCCTTAATTGATTCCTTCGCAAATCTACTTCACGTAATTGCTTCCCTTAATTTATTCCCTCACAATTCTACTTCACGTGATTTCTTTCCTTAATTGTTTCTCTCAGAATTCTACTTCACGTAATTGCTTCCCTCAGAATTCTACTTCACGTGATTGCTTCCCTTAATTGCTTCCCTCAGAATTCTACTTCACGTGATTTCTTCTCTTAATTGCTTCCCTCAAAATTCTACTTCACGTGATTGCTTCCCTTAATTAATTCCTTCGCAAATCTACTTCATGTGATTGCTTCCCTTAATTTATTCCCTCATAATTCTACTTCACGTGATTTCTTTCCTTAACTGCTTCTCTCAGAATTCTGTTTCACGTGATTTCTTTCCTCAATTGCTTCTCTCACAATTCTACCTCACGTTATTTCTTCCCTTAATTGTTTTCCTCACAATTCCACTTCACGTGATTTCTTCCCTTAATTTCTTCCCTCAGAATTCCACTTCACGTGATTTCTTCCCTCAGAATTCTACTTCACGTGATTTCTTCCCTTAATTCCTTCCCTCAGAATTCCGCTTCACGTGATTTCTTCCCTTAATCGTTTTCCTCACAATTGTACTTCACGTGATTTCTTCCCTTAATCGTTTTCCTCGCAATTGTACTTCACGTGATTTCTTTCCTTAATCGTTTTCCTCACAATTCTACTTCACGCGATTTCTTCCCTTAATTGTTTTCCTCACAATTCTACTTCATGTGATTTCTTCCCTTAATCGTTTTCCTCACAATTGTACTTCACGTGATTTCTTCCCTTAATCGTTTTCCTCACAATTGTACTTCACGTGATTTCTTCCCTTAATCGTTTTCCTCACAATTGTACTTCACGTGATTTCTTCCCTTAATTGTTTTCCTCACAATTCTACTTCACGTGATTTCTTCCCTTAATCGTTTTCCTCACAATTCTACTTCCCGTGATTTCTTCCCTTAATTGTTTTCCTCACAATTCTACTTCACGTGATTTCTTCCCTTAATTGTTTTCCTCACAATTCTACTTCACCACATGATTTCTTTTCTTAATCGTTTTCGTCACAATTCTACTTCACGTGATTTCTTCCCTTAATTGTTTTCCTCACAATTCCACTTCACGTGATTTCTTCTCTTAATTTCTTCCCTCAAAATTCCACTTCACGTGATTTCTTCCCTTAATTGCTTCTCTCCCAATTCTACTTCACATGATTTCTTCCCTTAATTGTTTTCCTCACAATTCTACTTCACCACATGATTTCTTTTCTTAATCGTTTTCGTCACAATTCTACTTCACGTGATTTCTTCCCTTAATTGTTTTCCTCACAATTCCACTTCACGTGATTTCTTCTCTTAATTTCTTCCCTCAAAATTCCACTTCACGTGATTTCTTCCCTTAATTGCTTCTCTCCCAATTCTACTTCACATGATTTCTTCCCTTAATTGTTTTCCTCACAATTCTACTTCACCACATGATTTCTTTTCTTAATCGTTTTCGTCACAATTCTACTTCACGTGATTTCTTCCCTTAATTGTTTTCCTCACAATTCCACTTCACGTGATTTCTTCTCTTAATTTCTTCCCTCAAAATTCCACTTCACGTGATTTCTTCCCTTAATTGCTTCTCTCCCAATTCTACTTCACATGATTTCTTCCCTTAATTGTTTTCCTCACAATTCTACTTCACACATTTGCTTAACAAATCTGCTTCCCTTGAATGCTTTCTCTATAAATATCCTTCCCTTAATTGCTTCCTTCTCAAATGTGTTTCACGTGATTGCCTTCCTTTTTTTGCTTCATTTCACAATTCTGTTACAAATGAATCTTCAGCCTTCCTTTGATGACTTCTCTTGTAATACTGCCTCCCTTATTTGCTTCCCTTAGAATTCTACTTGCCTCGATCGCTTCGACAAAATGCAAGGATGCTCTAACAGAATTATTCCTCCCTCCCCTCCTTCCCCATCCTTCATCTGTCTCCTACTCCTTCAAAAGTGAAACAACCCAGCTGTGAGAGAGACATTAATTCCCATCTTGAAGACCATCTAACCTTCCTCATCCTTGGACCCCAATAACGCTGAGCCTTCTTCGTTCGTGCCATAGAGGCACCAAAATGCAAGAGAAAGAAGCGACCGCAGATAATTCTCTCTCTCCGAGATGGACGACACTCGCTCGATGTGTGCTGTGCAGTGTCATGTGTCACGTGTGCACGGTCCAAGGTCACGTGGCTGCCACAGCTCATGCTCCCTAGTGTTGAAGACGAACGAAGGACAGTTTTTCCCTCGAGACTCTGTAGACAAACATCCTCCACGTGACAGAAAGGTGTTAACGTCATTTTCTAAAAAAGAACATTGGAGAACGAAATAATACCAGAAGTTTCGTGGTCATGACAGACGAAATAGCAGACGTATCCATATGACACCAGTGCGTAACCTACGACTGTGCTATTTATGCTGATAACAGAGACATACTAAGGAACTCTATGTAGCTGAAATTTGACAATTCTTATTGATCGGTGAATCGAGATCTTTTCGAAAGGGTTAGTTTAGATCTCAGTGTGGGGCGGGGGTGGCTCAGTCGGTAGCGCGCCAGGCTCGTAATCGGCAGTTCCCAGGTTCGAGTCCCAGCTGGGTCAGCGTTGAGATTTATCTCCGCAAAAAATCCCCCGCCCTGCCCACGGTCAGTAGGGGACATCGATGGGCTTGGTAACAGGCCGCTTTCCGTCGGATGGGACGTTAAATCCGTGGCCCCGTGTGCGGGAGAGCCATACCCTGTGCACGTTAAAGAACACGCTGGATGACCTTGACAGGAGGATATCATCTGTCTCCCAACAGCTGTTCCAGTGGGTCCCCTTCCCCAACCTTCGCTGAGCCTTCGGGGTCCATGTGACCTGGCCATTTAGCTCATGGTGTGCAAAAAAAGTACCGCTCAGAGGTAAAACAATCCAACGTTAAAGAACACGCTGGATGGCCTTGACGGGAGGCTACCATCTGTCTCCCAACAGCTGTTCCAGTGGGTCCCCTACACCAACCATCTCTGAGCCTTCGGGGTCCATGTGACCTGCCCATTTAGTCCATGGTGTGCAAAAAAAGTGCAAAAAGTTGGTGCAAAAAGTGCCGCTTAGAGTAAAACTAACAAGCGAAAGAAAGAATTTTTATCACTGAAAGCAAAGAAACTGAATGTCTACAGTCGCTCAAAAAAGTATCCGAACACTATGGTTGATTACAGAATTCAAAAACAATATCTGGCAACGATTTTTTTAGAAATTAGTGATCTGGAAACCTTCGTATCACGTGATTACAGAATTCAGGAAAAATATCTGGAGCGTGTACAGCAACTGTACACGCTCCAGTTACCGTTCACAGCAAGCTGGAGCGTGTGCAGTTACTGCACACGTTCCAGTTACCGTTCACAGCAAGCTGGAGCGTGTGCAGTTACTGCACACGTTCCAGTTTGCTGTGAACGGTAACTGCACACGCTCAATATTTCCGTGAGTGAGCCCACACGATCCAGGTCTTTGTGAGCTCACACGATCCAATGTGTTGTGAACATTAACCGCAACCTTCCCAGTTTGCTGTGAACGGTAACTGCACAAGCTCAATATTTCCGTGAGTGAGCCCACACGATCCAAGTCTTTGTGAGCTCACACGATCCAATGTGTTGTGAACATTAACCGCAACCTTCCCAGTTTGCTGTGAACGGTAACTGCACACGCTCAATATTTCCGTGAGTGAGCCCACACGATCCAAGTCTTTGTGAGCTCACACGATCCAATGTGCTGTGAACATTAACCGCAACCGCTCCGGTTTGCTGTGAACGGTAACTGCACACGCTCAATATTTCAGTGAGTGAGCCCACACGATCCAAGTCTTTGTGAGCTCACACGATCCAATGTGCTGTGAACATTAACCGCAACCGCTGCAGTTTGCTGTGAACGGTAACTGCACACGCTCAATATTTCCGTGAGTGAGCCCACACGATCCAGGTCTTTGTGAGCTCACACGATCCAATGTGTTGTGAACATTAACCGCAACCTTCCCAGTTTGCTGTGAACGGTAACTGCACACGCTCAATATTTCCGTGAGTGAGCCCACACGATCCAAGTCTTTGTGAGCTCACACGATCCAATGTGCTGTGAACATTAACCGCAACCGCTCCAGTTTGCTGTGAACGGTAACTGCACACGCTCAATATTTCAGTGAGTGAGCCCACACGATCCAAGTCTTTGTGAGCTCACACGATCCAATGTGCTGTGAACATTAACCGCAACCTTCCCAGTTTGCTGTGAACGGTAACTGCACACGCTCAATATTTCCGTGAGTGAGCCCACACGATCCAAGTCTTTGTGAGCTCACACGATCCAATGTGCTGTGAACATTAACCGCAACCGCTCCAGTTTGCTGTGAACGGTAACTGCACACGCTCAATATTTCAGTGAGTGAGCCCACACGATCCAAGTCTTTGTGAGCTCACACGATCCAATGTGCTGTGAACATTAACCGCAACCGCTGCAGTTTGCTGTGAACGGTAACTGCACACGCTCAATATTTCCGTGAGTGAGCCCACACGATCCAGGTCTTTGTGAGCTCACACGATCCAATGTGTTGTGAACATTAACCGCAACCTTCCCAGTTTGCTGTGAACGGTAACTGCACACGCTCAATATTTCAGTGAGTGAGCCCACACGATCCAAGTCTTTGTGAGCTCACACGATCCAATGTGCTGTGAACATTAACCGCAACCGCTGCAGTTTGCTGTGAACGGTAACTGCACACGCTTAATATTTCCGTGAGTGAGCCCACACGATCCAAGTCTTTGTGAGCTCACACGATCCAATGTGCTGTGAACATTAACCGCAACCGGCCCAGTTTGCTGTGAACGGTAACTGCACACGCTCAATATTTCCGTGAGTGAGCCCACACGATCCAGGTCTTTGTGAGCTCACACGGTCCAATGTGCTGTGAACATTAACCGCAACCGCTCCAGTTTGCTGTGAACGGTAACTGCACACGCTCAATATTTCCGTGAGTGAGCCCACACGATCCAAGTCTTTGTGAGCTCACACGATCCAATGTGCTGTGAACATTAACCGCAACCGCTCCAGTTTGCTGTGAACGGTAACTGCACACGCTCAATATTTCAGTGAGTGAGCCCACACGATCCAAGTCTTTGTGAGCTCACACGATCCAATGTGCTGTGAACATTAACCGCAACCGCTGCAGTTTGCTGTGAACGGTAACTGCACACGCTCAATATTTCCGTGAGTGAGCCCACACGATCCAGGTCTTTGTGAGCTCACACGATCCAATGTGTTGTGAACATTAACCGCAACCTTCCCAGTTTGCTGTGAACGGTAACTGCACACGCTCAATATTTCAGTGAGTGAGCCCACACGATCCAAGTCTTTGTGAGCTCACACGATCCAATGTGCTGTGAACATTAACCGCAACCGCTGCAGTTTGCTGTGAACGGTAACTGCACACGCTTAATATTTCCGTGAGTGAGCCCACACGATCCAAGTCTTTGTGAGCTCACACGATCCAATGTGCTGTGAACATTAACCGCAACCGGCCCAGTTTGCTGTGAACGGTAACTGCACACGCTCAATATTTCCGTGAGTGAGCCCACACGATCCAGGTCTTTGTGAGCTCACACGGTCCAATGTGCTGTGAACATTAACCGCAACCGCTCCAGTTTGCTGTGAACGGTAACTGCACACGCTCAATATTTCCGTGAGTGAGCCCACACGATCCAGGTCTTTGTGAGCTCACACGATCCAATGTGCTGTGAACATTAACCGCAACCGCTGCAGTTTGCTGTGAACGGTAACTGCACACGCTCAATATTTCCGTGAGTGAGCCCACACGATCCAGGTCTTTGTGAGCTCACACGATCCAATGTGCTGTGAACATTAACCCCAACCGCTCCAGTTTGCTGTGAACGGTAACTGCACACGCTCAATATTTCCGTGAGTGAGCCCACACGATCTAGGTCTTTGTGAGCTCACACGATCCAATGTGCTGTGAAGATTAACCGCAACCGCTCCAGTTTGCTGTGAACGGTAACTGCACACGCTCAATATTTCCGTGAGTGAGCCCACACGATCCAGGTCTTTGTGAGCTCACACGATCCAATGTGCTGTGAAAATTAACCGCAACCGCTCCAGTTTGCTGTGAACGGTAACTGCACACGCTCAATATTTCCGCGAGTGAGCCCACACGATCCAGGTCTTTGTGAGCTCACACGATCCAATGTGCTGTGAACATTAACCGCAACCGCTGCAGTTTGCTGTGAACGGTAACTGCACACGCTCAATATTTCCGTGAGTGAGCCCACACGATCCAGGTCTTTGTGAGCTCACACGATCCAATGTGCTGTGAAGATTAACCGCAACCGCTCCAGTTTGCTGTGAACGGTAACTGCACACGCTCAATATTTCCGTGAGTGAGCCCACACGATCCAGGTCTTTGTGAGCTCACACGATCCAATGTGCTGTGAACATTAACCGCAACCGCTCCAGTTTGCTGTGAACGGTAACTGCACACGCTCAATATTTCCGTGAGTGAGCCCACACGATCTAGTATCAAAATAATATGACCACCTACAGTCGCTCAAAAAAGTATCCGAACACCATGGCTGATTACAGAATTCAGAAAAAATATCTGGCAACGATTTTTTTTTAGAAATTAGTGATCTGGCAACCTTTGACACGAAGGTTGCCAGATCAGTAATTCCTAAAAAAATCGTTGCCAGATATTTTTCCTGAATTCTGTATTCAACCATGATGTTCGGATATTTATTTGAGCGACTGTACAAGTGTATAGTCAGGAGACAAAATGAAAACATTAGCTCGTGTTTTTTTTTAAAAAAGAGCAAAAAAATCGAGATTCAGCTGGTTGTTACTAAGCTACAAACGACGTGTAACTGTTTAACCTTGAATTGTCCGTGTTTTAACTGAGAAGCCAAACAAAACACAAAGTCTTTCTCTAATTCTCGTCGGGCGCTTTCTCTGCAGCTGAGCAATTACGGCCGACTCAGCTGGATGCTAAATATGAAGATCCTCTTTTCAATGGAGATCAAAGGGATGTGGATAACATTTCATCAGTGCAGCGACGGGAGTTAGAGGAACATTGTTTTTTACATGACTCGCACGCATCAATTGGCGGAATGTGTACAGTCCGTACTCAAAAGTATAGGAAAGCTTCCAGGTAAGGTCAGGTTACTTTTCTGAGGTGTAAATAAATAGTGCGAAGTCCTATTCCTCTGTGGTATGTTGAAATGAAAAACCCGCTTTTTAGAGGTTCAAGGGATTAAATTTCGCTTTCAACAGCTATACACACACACATCAATGAATTGAATGTCGCAACAATTCCACATTTGGAGATTGAACGGTATATTTTTTTTTCATTATTTCACTTTATGAAGTTGAATGGCGTTAAATGCCATTTATGGAGTTGAATGGTGTTAGGTCCCACCTAATGAAGTTGAATGGCGTTAAGTACCATTTATGGAGTTGAATGGTGTTAGGTCCCACCTAATGAAGTTGAATGGCGTTAAGTGCCATTTATAGAGTTGAATGGTGTTAAGTCCCACCTAATGAAGTTGAATGGCGTTATGTGCCATTTATGAGGTTGAATGGTGTTAGGTCCAACATAATGAAGTTGAATGGCGTTAAGTGCCATTTATGGAGTTGAATGGTGTTAGGTCCCACCTAATGCCATTCAACTCCATAAATTAATTAACGCCATTCAATTAATGAAGTTGAATGTTTTTAAGTGCCATTTATGGAGTTGAATGGTGTTAGGTCCAATATAATGAAGTTGAATGGCGTTAAGTGCCATTTATGGAGTTGAATGGTGTTAGGTCCCACCTAATGAAGTTGAATGGCGTTATGTGCCATTTATGAGGTTGAATGGTGTTAGGTCCAACATAATGAAGTTGAATGGTTTTAAGTGCCATTTATGGAGTTGAATGGTGTTAGGTCCCACCTAATGAAGTTGAATGGCGTTATGTGCCATTTATGAGGTTGAATGGTGTTAGGTCCGACATAATGAAGTTGAATGGTTTTAAGTGCCATTTATGGAGTTGAATGGTGTTAGGTCCAACATAATGAAGTTGAATGGCGTTAAGTGCCATTTATGGAGTTGAATGGTGTTAGGTCCCACCTAATGAAGTTGAATGGCGTTAAGTGCCATTTATGGAGTTGAATGGTGTTAGATCCCACCTAATGAAGTTGAATGGCGTTAAGTGCCAATTATGGAGTTGAATGGTGTTAGGTCCCACCTAATGAAGTTGAATGGTTTTAAGTGCCATTTATGGAGTTGAATGGTGTTAGGTCCCACCTAATGAAGTTGAATGGCGTTAAGTGCCATTTATGGAGTTGAATGGTGTTAGGTCCCACCTAAAGAAGTTGAATGGCCTTAAATGTTTTTTATGGAGTTGAATGGTGTTAGATCCCACCTAATGAAGTCGAATGGCGTTAAGTGTCATTTATGGAGTTGAATGGTGTTAGGTCCCACCTAATGAAGTTGAATGGCGTTAAGTGCCATTTATGAGGTTGAATGGTGTTAGGTCCAACATAATGAAGTTGAATGGCGTTAAGTGCCATTTATGAGGTTGAATGGTGTTAGGTCCAACATAATGAAGTTGAATGGCGTTTAGTGCCATTTATGGAGTTGAATGGTGTTAGGTCCCACCTAATGAAGTTGAATGGTGTTTAGTGCCATTTATGGAGTTGAATGGTGTTAGGTCCCACCTAATGAAGTTGAAGGGCGTTAAGTGCCATTTATGGAGTTGAATGGTGTTAGGTCCCACCTAATGAAGTTGAATGGTGTTAGGTCCCACCTAATGAAGTTGAATGGCGTTAAGTGCCATTTATGGAGTTGAATGGTGTTAGGTCCCACCTAATGAAGTTGAATGGCGTTAAGTGCCATTTATGGAGTTGAATGGTGTTAGGTCCCACCTAATTAAGTTGAATGGCGTTAAGTGCCATTTATTTAGTTGAATGGTGTTAGGTCCCACCTAATGAAGTTGAATGGCGTTAAGTGCCATTTATGAGGTTGAATGGTGTTAGGTCCAACATAATGAAGTTGAATGGCGTTAAGTGCCATTTATGGAGTTGAATGGTGTTAGGTCCCACCTAATGAAGTTGAATGGCGTTATGTGCCATTTATGAGGTTCAATGGTGTTAGGTCCAACATAATGAAGTTGAATGGTTTTAAGTGCCATTTATGGAGTTGAATGGTGTTAGGTCCCACCTAATGAAGTTGAATGGCGTTATGTGCCATTTATGAGGTTGAATGGTGTTAGGTCCGACATAATGAAGTTGAATGGTTTTAAGTGCCATTTATGGAGTTGAATGGTGTTAGGTCCAACATAATGAAGTTGAATGGCGTTAAGTGCCATTTATGGAGTTGAATGGTGTTAGGTCCCACCTAATGAAGTTGAATGGCGTTAAGTGCCATTTATGGAGTTGAATGGTGTTAGATCCCACCTAATGAAGTTGAATGGCGTTAAGTGCCATTTATGGAGTTGAATGGTGTTAGGTCCCACCTAATGAAGTTGAATGGTTTTAAGTGCCATTTATGGAGTTGAATGGTGTTAGGTCCCACCTAATGAAGTTGAATGGCGTTAAGTGCCATTTATGGAGTTGAATGGTGTTAGGTCCCACCTAAAGAAGTTGAATGGCGTTAAATGCCATTTATGGAGTTGAATGGTGTTAGATCCCACCTAATGAAGTCGAATGGCGTTAAGTGTCATTTATGGAGTTGAATGGTGTTAGGTCCCACCTAATGAAGTTGAATGGCGTTAAGTGCCATTTATGAGGTTGAATGGTGTTAGGTCCAACATAATGAAGTTGAATGGCGTTAAGTGCCATTTATGAGGTTGAATGGTGTTACGTCCAACATAATGAAGTTGAATGGCGTTTAGTGCCAGTTATGGAGTTGAATGATGTTAGGTCCCACCTAATGAAGTTGAAGGGCGTTAAGTGCCATTTATGGAGTTGAATGGTGTTAGGTCCCACCTAATGAAGTTGAATGGTGTTAGGTCCCACCTAATGAAGTTGAATGGCGTTAAGTGCCATTTATGGAGTTGAATGGTGTTAGGTCCCACCTAATGAAGTTGAATGGCGTTAAGTGCCATTTATGGAGTTGAATGGTGTTAGGTCCCACCTAATGAAGTTGAATGGCGTTAAGTGCCATTTATTTAGTTGAATGGTGTTAGGTCCCACCTAATGAAGTTGAATGGCGTTAAGTGCCATTTATGAGGTTGAATGGTGTTAGGTCCAACATAATGAAGTTGAATGGCGTTAAGTGCCATTTATGGAGTTGAATGGTGTTAGGTCCCACCTAATGAAGTTGAATGGCGTTAAGTGCCATTTATGGAGTTGAATGGTGTTAGGTCCCACCTAATGAAGTTGAATGGCATTAAGTGCCATTTATGAGGTTGAATGGTGTTAGGTCCAACATAATGAAGTTGAATGGTTTTAAGTGCCATTTATGGAGTTGAATGGTGTTAGGTCCCACCTAATGAAGTTGAATGGCGTTAAGTGCCATTTATGAAGTTGAATGGCGTTAAGTGCCATTTATGGAGTTGAATGGTGTAAGGTCCCACCTAATGAAGTTGAATGGCGTTAAGTGCCATTTATGGAGTTGAATGGTATTAGGTCCCACCTAATGAAGTTGAATGGCGTTATGTGCCATTTATGGAATTGAATGGTGTTAGGTCCCACCTAATGAAGTTGAATGGCGTTAAGTGCAATTTATGAGTTTGAATGGTGTTAGGTCCCACCTAATGAAGTTGAATGGCGTTTAGTGCCATTTATGAGGTTGAATCGTGATAGGTCCAACATAATGAAGTTGAATGGCGTTAAGTGCCATTTATGGAGTTGAATGGTGTTAGGTCCCACCTAATGAAGTTGAATGGCGTTAAATGCCATTTATGGAGTTGAATGGTGTTAGGTCCAACATAATGAAGTTGAATGGCGTTAAGTGCCATTTATGGAGTTGAATGGTGTTAGGTTCCACCTAATGAAGTTGAATGGCGTTAAGTGCCATTTATGAGGTTGAATGGTGTTAGGTCCAACATAATGAAGTTGAATGGTTTTAAGTGCCATATATGGAGTTGAATGATGTTAGGTCCCACCTAATGAAGTTGAATGGCGTTAAGTGCCATTTATGGAGTTGAATGATGTAAGGTCCCACCTAATGAAGTTGAATGGCGTTAAGTGCCATTTATGGAGTTGAATGGTATTAGGTCCCACCTAATGAAGTTGAATGGCGTTATGTGCCATTTATGGAATTGAATGGTGTTAGGTCCCACCTAATGAAGTTGAATGGCGTTAAGTGCAATTTATGAGTTTGAATGGTGTTAGGTCCCACCTAATGAAGTTGAATGGCGTTTAGTGCCATTTATGAGGTTGAATGGTGATAGGTCCAACATAATGAAGTTGAATGGCGTTAAGTGCCATTTATGGAGTTGAATGGTGTTAGGTCCCACCTAATGAAGTTGAATGGCGTTAAGTGCCATTTATGGAGTTGAATGGTGTTAGGTCCAACATAATGAAGTTGAATGGCGTTAAGTGCCATTTATGGAGTTGAATGGTGTTAGGTTCCACCTAATGAAGTTGAATGGCGTTAAGTGCCATTTATGAGTTTGAATGGTATTAGGTCCAACATAATGAAGTTGAATGGTTTTAAGTGCCATTTATGGAGTTGAATGATGTTAGGTCCCACCTAATGAAGTTGAATGGCGTTAAGTGCCATTTATGGAGTTGAATGGTGTTAGGTCCCACCTAATCAAGTTGAATGGTGTTAGGTCCCACCTAATGAAGTTGAATGGCGTTAAGTGCCATTTATGGAGTTGAATGGTGTTAGGTGGTATTTATGGAGTTGAAAAGTGGAACTTAACACCATTAAGTCTTATAAAATGGGACTTAACATCCTAATGAAGTTGAATGGCGTTAAGTGCTATTTATGGATTTGAATAGTATTAGATCCCACCTAATGAAGTTGAATGGCATTAAATCCTATTTATGAGACTGAATGGTGTTAGGTCCCACCTAATGAAGTTGAATGGCATTAAGTCCCATATAATAGGTTGAATGGTGTTAGGTCCCACCTAATTAAGTCCCACTTTAAGATGCTGAATTGTGTTAAATCTGACTTTTTGAAGTAGAATGGTGTGAAGTCTCACTTCATGAAGTAAAATGGCGTTAGGTCCTATTTTATGAAATTGAATGGTGTTAAATCCCAACTTTATAAAAGTTGAATAGTGTTAAGTCTCACTTTATGGAGTTGAATGATGTTAAGTTCCATTTTATAAGGCTTAATGGTGTTAAGTTCCACTTTGGGAAGAATGGTGTTAAGTCCCATTTTATGAAATGAATGAATGATTCATTTTCATAAAATCTTTCTTCTTAATTCCAGTCAGAGAAAGACAGACTCACTTGGACTGCTACCAGAGTAATAAATATTCATGAAAATGAAAGGCTATTTGAGAAAACGAAGGAGGAGTTTCAATTTTAATTCACTTTATGGATTTGAATTCACACTCAATTCACTTTATGAAACTGAATGGTGTTAAATCCCATTTTGATGTTAAGTTCCACTTTGAAGAGTTGAATGGTGTTAAGTCTCGTTTTATAAAATGGAACTGTGTCAGGTTCCGCTTTATGAGGTTGATGGTGTTAAATCCCAATTTATGAGGTTGAATAGTGTTAAATATCACTTCATGAGTTTGAATGGTGTTAGGTCCCACTTTATGAGTTTGAGTGGTATTAAGTCCCACTTTATGAAGTTGAATTGTGTTAAACATCACTTTGAGAACTTGAATGATGTTAAATCCTACTTTCTGAACTCGAAATTGGTTAGGCAGGCTGTGATTCAGTTAATCTGAATGGTTGCAGTCTTGAGCAGGTGTCACAGTTTAATTATCTTGGGAGCTACGTAAAACAGATAATGGTGATGTGCGGCATGAGATTAACAGACGAATAGGGATTACTGCCGGGACTTTTAAGAATCTATGGAGAGTGTGGAGAAATAGGCGTATACACCTAAAGACTAAAATTAGGCTGTATAATAGTTTGGTTCTTTCTAGGGTTAGTTATGGTAGTGAAACTTGGACACTTTGTAAACGAGATAACAGGAAACTAGATGCTTTTGATTCCAGATGCTTACGCAGTATCTTGGGCATTAGGTTGTTCAACTTTGTAACTAATGATGAGGTTAGGCAAAGGAATTTGCAACCTCCTTTAAGCAGCATATTGTTCAGAGAGAGACTCCGTTGGTATGGCCATGTTGCCCTTATGGATAATTATAGATTGGCGAATAGGGTTATGAACAGTGTGCCTAAAGGCCTCAGAAAGAAGGGGAGACCTAGGATGCGGTGGGCAGACAATGTCAAACAGGACCTTGTTAGAATTGATGTGCAGTGGCCAGATGCAGTAGATGTAGCTCATGATAGACTTGCTTGGAGAACTAAATTGCACGGTCTGGTTGGACCTCCGTAGGCCATGGCTGCTTGAGTATGATGATGATGATGAACTCGAATGGCGTTGAATCTGACACGAGGAAGTCAAATGGTATTTTAAATATTATTTTAAGAAGTCGAATGTTGTTAAAGTACCACACTGAGAAGTAACATTCCGCCTGTATATTAATCGCTGTGGAATTTTTTTTATCTCTCATTAAGGAATGTTGAAATACTTAATTAAGTTAGATCGGATTCCTTTCCTTAAGCTAAAAAGTTCTGACTTGAAACCTAAATAAGAACGATTTTCATGCCCCAAGAAAGCAAGATTTCGCTTTCAATTCAACATGCTTTATGAAGTGCAAATATTTGCAGCCGATGGTTAGACAAAATGTTTACCATTCCACTTCACGTGTTCGCAGTTGTTTACACTCGCGGCAGGTATGTACGAGGAAGAGACTGAAACTGTCACCCCTCGAGCAGCAGAACAAACAGATATGGCGACAAAGCAGAGAAATGGAAGGTTCAAGTGTTGATCGCCCATTTCCGTAAATTGAAATGATGTGATGCTCTGCGCTTCCTGATGTTTTAAAGGAAGTGGAATTATCCTCCGGTTCGGTTATAGAATGTAGCAGGCTTCTTTTACAAATCGAATTGCGTTCCGCGAAGCTAAATTGAGTTATCGTTAAGCTGAAAGTGTATCCTGAAGTTCAGTGGTGGTTAAACTCACCTTGCGAAGTTAAGTGATTTAAAGTGTCATTTTCAGAGGTTGTGGACAACTCACAGTGTCATTTTCCAGAAGTTGAATTAGCTACAGTGTCATTTTTCAGAAGTTGAACGAGTTAAAGTGTCATTTTCAGAAGTTGAAAGAGTTAGTGTCATTTTTATTTTCTAGAAGTTGAATGAGTTACATCGCCATTTTTCAGAAGTTGAATGAGTTAAAGTGTCATTTTCCAGAAGTTGAATGAGTTTGTGTCATTTTTATTTTCCAGAAGTTGAATGAGTTACATTGTCATTTTTCAGAAGTTGAATGTGTTAAAGTGTCATTTTCCAGAAGTTGAATGAGTTAGTGTCATTTTTATTTTCCAGAAGTTGAATGTGTTAAAGTGTCATTTTCCAGAAGTTGAATGAGTTAGTGTCATTTTTATTTTCCAGAAGTTGAATGAGTTACATCGCCATTTTTCAGAAGTTGAATGAGTTAAAGTGTCATTTTCCAGAAGTTGAATGAGTTAGTGTCATTTTTATTTTCCAGAAGCTGAATGAGTTAAAGTGTCATTTTTATTTTCCAGAAGTTGAATGAGTTAAAGTGTCATTTTTATTTTCTAGAAATTGAATGAGTTAAAATGTCGGTTTCAGGAGTTTGAACGAGTCACAGTGTCATTTTCAGAAGTTGAATGAGTTAAAGTGTCATTTTCAGAAGTTGAATGTCGTTAGATAACACTTTTCGAAGACAAATCTCGTTAAATTATTTTTTCGAAAGTTGAACTACATTTTCTGATGCTAAATGACACTAGATCTCACTTTTGAGATGAATCCTGAAGTTGAATGACGTTAAATTACACTTCTGAAATTGAATGGTCTTAAATCACATAAGGTTGAATGGTTCAAATCATTCCTAAAGAGATTAAATTATGTTAAATAACGCTTAAAGTAGTTGAACGCCGTTAAATCATGCTTGCAGTAATTGTATGGTGTTAAATCGTGCTTACAGTTTACCCTGTGCACTTTAAAGAACACACTGGATAGCCTTGACGGGATCCATCATGTTCTTAGGTCGTTGTGACAGTAAACTTAGCGCATTACATAAAAACACACACACACAAACACAATCTCTCAGAGGCAAAATCAAATGAAATTCTGAGTGATGGAAGTTTCTGTTAAATGAAATTGTTGTTAGATGAAGAATAGTTTCTTCTGGGTGATGGAAGTTTCTGTTAGATGAAATTGTTATTAGATGAAGAATAGTTTCTTCTGGGTGATGGAAGTTTCTGTTAAATGAAGGGAAGTTGCTGTTAGACGAAGGGGAGTTGCTGTTAGACGAAGATTAGTTTCTTCTGGGAGAAGGAAGTTTCTGTTAGATGACAAGGAGTTGTTGGATGAAGAACAGTTTCTTCTGGGTGAAGGAAGTTTCTGTTAGATGAAGGAGAGTTGTTAGATGAAGAACAGTGTCTGCTAGATGAAGGGGAGTTGCTGTTAGATGAAGAATAGTTTCTTCAGGGTGAAGGAAGATTATGTTAGATGAAGAGGGGTTGATGTTAGATGAAGAATAGATTCTTCTGGGTGATGGAAGTTTCTGTCAAACGAAATAGAATTGTTGTTAGGTGAAGAATGGTTTCTTCTGAGTGATAGTAGTTTCTGTTAAATGAAATGGAATTGTTGTTAGATGAAGAATAGTTTCTTCTGGGTGATGGAAGTTTCTGTTAAATGAAATGGAATTGTTGTTAGATGAAGAATAGTTTCTTCTGGGTGATGGAAGTTTCTGTTAAATGAAATGGAATTGTTGTTAGATGAAGAATAGTTTCTTCTGGGTAAAGAAGTTTCTGTTAGATGAAGGGAAGTTGCTGTTAGATGAAGAAATCTCTCAGAGGCATCTTGTAATGACGACAGATTTAAGAATGACGTGACTTTGGCAAAGAGTCTCTTAATAATCCATCCAACGTAGTACGAAGAAAAAAAAACTCCTCCTTCATTTTCTCGAAAAGCCTTTCATTTTGATCAATATTTATTACTCTCAGTCCAAGTGAGTCTGTCTTCCTCTGGCTGGAATTAAGAATGAACGATTTCCACTCTTCAGGACAATGAAAGACAAGGCACACGTTGTTATCATTACAACAGCCACACCGTAACGAGAAGATGTTAAGACTGCAGCGAATGCTCTCCAGACGCTGCCAGGACTTCTCCTCCTCCTCCTCCTCTCCTCGTTCGGGGACATCATCCGCAATAACGCTACGGGATATCCAACTAACGAGCTACTTCTCTTTTGCCCATTATAATTTCTCTTCAGAATCCTTCCCCCCCCCCCCCCGTTTTCAAACTCTCGGAACTCCGCAAAACGGACGTGTTGTTGTGCAAAAGGGTAAAATGTTACTTTCTCTTCTCTAATGAATCCGATAGTTTCTGTTGGGGGAAATTTTGCGATCGCGTCATTTGATCGGAGCAGTCCTTCCAACTCAATTAGTAGAGGAGTTTCTGCTAGATGAAGAGGAGATGTTCCTAGATGGCGTGTACTTGCTGCTAGAGGAAGAGAAGTTGCTTCTAGATGAAGGGGAGTTGCTGTTAGATGAAGAATGGTTTCTTCTGGGTGAAGGAAGTTTCTGTTAGACGAAGAGAATTTTGTGTTAGATGAAGAATAGTTTCTTCTGGGTGAAGGAAGTTTCTGTTAGATTAAGAGAATTTTGTGTTAGATGAAGAATGGTTTCTTCTGGGTGAAGGAAGTTTCTGTTAGACGAAGAGAATTTTGTGTTAGATGAAGATTGGTTTCTTCTGGGTGAAGGAAGTTTCTGTTAGATGAAGAGAATTTTGTGTTAGGTGAAGAATGGTTTCTTCTGGGTGAAGGAAGTTTTCTTCTGGGCGAAGGAAGTTTCTGTTAGATGAAGGGGAGTTGCTATTAGATAACGGACATTTGCTGCTAGATGAAGGTAGTATCTGTTAGAGGAAGAGAAGTTGCTTCCAGATGAGAGGGAGTTTCTGTTAGATGAAGGGGAGTTGTTAGATGAAGAATGGTTTCTTCTGGGTGAAGGAAGTTTCTGTTAGACGAAGAGAATTTTGTGTTAGATGAAGAATGGTTTTTTCTGGGTGAAGGAAGTTTCTGTTAGATGAAGAGAATTTTGTGTTAGATGAAGAATGGTTTCTTCTGGGTGAAGGAAGTTTCTGTTAGACGAAGAATGGTTTCTTCTGGGCGAAGGAAGTTTCTGTTAGATGAAGGGGAGTTGCTATTAGATAAAGGACATTTGCTGCTAGATGAAGGTAGTATCTGTTAGAGGAAGAGAAGTTGCCTCCAGATGAGAGGGAGTTGCTGTTAGATGAATGGTTTCTGCTGGATGAAGAGAAGTTTGTGCTAGATAAAGAGGAGTTGCTGTTAGATGAAAGGGTAGTTTCTGCTAGAGGAAGAGAAGTTTCTTCCAGATGAGAGGGAGTTGCTGTTAGATGAAAGTGTGGTTTCTGCTAGATGAAGAGTGGTTTATGCCAGAGGTTATTGTTATTATTACACTATAGTAGCTCTGCAGGCTCGTAGTCTACACCACTTCGTACCCAGGTTCGAATCCCACCTGTACCACCTTTGAGATTTATATTCGCTAACTCTCGTCCTGACCTCGGGGAGAAAGGGGACACCGATGAGATTGAAAAGCCAGCCATCCGTCCCGATGGGATATAAAGCAGGGACCCATGTGCAGAAGAGTTTGGCATTTATCTTTGTTTTTGTGTTTCTTTCGCAATAACTCACAAACATGCGCGTTGATCACACTCATTTTTTTTATTAAATTCTGCATGTAAAGTGCGCTACGTGGTGCAAAGGCAGGCTAGTGATACGCAAACTGGTAGCAGGGGAAAAAAGATGGTGATACTCAAAGCATAGAAGGGCAGATTAGTGGTACACAAAATGGTAAAGGAATTGGCTAGTGGTATACAAATTAGTAAAGCTATCGGTTAGTGGTATACAAATTAGTTAAGGTATCGTTAGTGGTATGCGAAATGGTAAAGGAATCGATTAATGGTATGCGAAATGGTAAAGGAATCGATTAGTGATATGCGAAATGGCAAAGGAATCGATTAGTGGTATGCGAAATGGTAAAGGAATCGATTAGTGGTATGCGAAATGGTAAAGGAATCGATTAGTGGTATGCGAAATGGTAAAGGAAATCGGTCAATGGTATGCAAAATGGTAAAGGAATCGATTATGCGAAATGGCAAAGGAATCGATTAATGGTATGCAAAATGGTAAAGGAATCGATTAGTGGGATGCGAAATGGCAAAGGAATCGATTAGTGGGATGCGAAATGGCAAAGGAATCGATTAGTGGGATGCAAAATGGTAAAGGAATCGATTAATGGTGTGCAAAATGGCAAAGGAATTGATTAATGGTATGCAAAATGGTAAAGGAATCGACTAGTGGTATGCGAAAGGGCAAAGGAATTGATTAACGGTATGCAAATTGGTAAAGGAATCGATTAGTGGTGTGCAAAATGGTAAAGGAATCGATTAATGGTGTGCAAAATGGCAAAGGAATCGATTAATGGTATGCAAAATGGTAAAGGAATCGAATAGTGGTATGCGAAATGGTAAAGGAATCGATTAATGGTATGCAAAATGGTAAAGGAATCGATTAATGGTATGAAAAATGATAAAGGAATCGATTAATGGTATGCAAAATGGTAAAGGAATCGATTAATGGTATGCGAAATGGTAAAGGGAGATGGACTGCCAACTTTTTCACCAGAAATATAAAAATGTAAAATAAATAAAAATAAGATGAATCCTTAAAATAGCAATTGGATATGCAGAAAAGACTGCAACTTTTCTCAGGAGTTTTGATATTGCATAAGAGAAAGCGAAGGAGAATCGGGCCATTAATGGACTGACCACGTGACACAATCATTCGACACGTCACACGCCTGCCAAGCAACAACAACAGAACTCAAAAATAAAAATCTGAAACTTTTCTGTCCGTTGCCATCGTGGAATTTTTGAAAGGGATTTGAGCAGTGACGTAACAAAACCTGAACGTTAAATGTTTCTCAGATTGTTTATCGTAAGAACGGCAAACGGGAATTGTTATCTGCACCTCATTTGTTACGTCGATGCAATAAAGATGTGACTAAACAATGGGGCAGCAGGGTGCGGGTTCGACGACCTGTCGACGAGTCTCACAGGTGGAGCTGACGACGCCAGCCAGCTGTTCTGTCAGCGGGTGCCGGAAATGAAAAGTATGTGGAACGCTACTTCCTGTGTTAGCTCCTTCAACAAGTCTGATGGCGAATTCGAATCGAAACATGGTTCTCGTCCGAAACAGAATTTCGTTAATAATTCCGTTTCGAAAATATTCTACATATTTTTTTTAATTTTGAAAGATTGATTTTCGATGCAGTTTGGTTGGGTTGTTTTACCTCTGAACGGCACTTTTTTTGCACACCATGGGCTAAATGGCCAGGTCACAAGGACCCCGAAGGCTCAGAGAAGGTTGGGGGAGGGGACCCACTGGAACAGCTGTTGGGAGATAGATGGTAGCCTCCCGTCAAGGCCGTCCAGCGTGTTCTTTAACGTTGGGTTGTTTTACCTCTGAGCGGCACTTTTTTTGCACACCATGGGTAAATGGCCAGGTCACAAGGACCCCGAAGGCTCAGAGAAGGTTGGGGGAGGGGACCCACTGGAACAGCTGTTGGGAGACAGATGGTAACCTCCCGTCAAGGCCATCCAGCGTGTTCTTTAACGTTGGGTTGTTTTATTTCTGAGCGACATTTTTTTTTGCACACCATGGGCTAAATGGCCAGGTCACATGGACCCCGAAGGCTCAGAGAAGGTTGGGGGAGGGGACCCACTGGAACAGCTGTTGGGAGACAGATGGTAGCCTCCCGTCAAGGTCATCCAGCGTGTTCTTTAACGTGCACAGGGTGTCTCTCCCATACACGGCGCTACGACTTAACGTCCCATCCGACGGACGGCGGCCTTTCCAAGCCCATCGGTGTCCCCTACTGACCGTGGGCAGGGCGGGGAGTTTTGAATGCAGTTTGGTTAACTCGTGTTTTTTTAGGAACTATAGGGTTCTATAGTGGCTGTGAGCAGTAACTTCTGTTGCGGTTGTTGTTACGCTTGGTCGGATTATACTGTTGATGGCTACATTGTGTCTGATAGGATGTTATTGTTGTTAACTTTCTGTTTAATAGGATTTTAATATTGTTGTCGATATTGTGTTTTGTCACATTTCATTGTCTTTTTTGTGATCATTTTAATGGAGCTGATTTCAGTTTGAACTCCAATATGCTTAATCATATATTATTTTTGTCGGCGTTGTGTTAGTCAAATCGTAGTGCTGACCATTGTGTTTGGCAAATCGTAATGTTTACCCATTGTGTTTGCCAAATCGTAAAGTTGACCTATTGTGTTTGCGAAATCGTAAAATTGACCCATTGTGTTTGCCAAATCGTAATGTTGACCCATTGTGTTTATCAAATCGTAATGTTGATCCATTGTGTTTATCAAATCGTAATGTTGATCCATTGTGTTTATCAAATCGTAATGTTGATCCATTGTGTTTGCGAAATCGTAAAGTTGACCTATTGTGTTTGCGAAATCGTAAAATTGATCCATTGTGTTTGCCAAATCGTAAAGTTGACCTATTGTGTTTGCGAAATCGTAAAGTTGACCTATTGTGTTTGCGAAATCGTAAAATTAACCCATTGTGTTTGCCAAATCGTAGAGTTGACCTATTGTGTTTGCGAAATCGTAAAATTAACCCATTGTGTTTGCCAAATCGTAATGTTGACCTATTGTGTTTGCAAAATCGTAAAATTAACCCATTGTGTTTGCCAAATCGTAAAATTAACCCATTGTATTTGCCAAATCGTAATGTTGACCCATTGTGTTTACCAAATCGTAAAGTTGACCTATTGTGTTTGCGAAATCGTAAAATTAACCCATTGTGTTTGCCAAATCGTAAAGTTGACCTATTGTGTTTGCGAAATCGTAAAATTAACCCATTGTGTTTGCGAAATCGTAAAATTAACCCATTGTGTTTGCGAAATCGTAATGTTGACCCATTGTGTTTACCAAATCGTAATGTTGACCCATTGTGTTTACCAAATCGTAATGTTGACTCATTGTGTTTACCAAATCGTAAAATTGACCCATTGTGTTTGCCAAATCGTAAAAATAACCCATTGTGTTTGCCAAATCGTAATGTTGACCCATTGTATTTGCTAAATCGTAATGTTGACCCATTGTGTTTGCGAAATTGTAAATTTAACCCATTGTGTTTGCCAAATCATAAAATTAACCCATTGTGTTTGCAAAATCGTAAAATTAACCCATTGTGTTTGCCAAATCGTAATGTTGACCCATTGTGTTTGCCAAATCGTAAAGTTGACCATTCTGCTTGTCAAAATGTAGTGTTGAGCATTGTGTTTGGCAAATCGTAATGTTGACCATTGTGTTTGGCGAATCGTAATGTTGACCATTGTGTTTGGCGAATCGTAATGTTGACCATTGTGTTTGGCGAATCGTAATGTTGACCATTGTGTTTGGCGAATCGTAATGTTGACTATTGTGCTTGTCAAAATGTATCAAAATGTAGCGTTCACCATTGTTTGCCAAATCTTAGTGTTGACCATTGTGTTTGCCAGATTGTAGTGTAACGCTGTGTTTGTCAGATCGGAGTGTGGACACTGCTCTTTTTAAGAAAAAGGTCACCGATAGGCTTGAAAATCCTACCATCCATCGGATGTGACGTTGAGCCGTGGACCTGTGAGCAAGAGAGTCATACCTTGCGTATGTTAGAAAACACCCCTCATAGCCCTGACAGGAAGTCACCATCTCTCTCTCTCCTAATAGTATCCAGTAAGCTCACTTGCCTTAATCTTCTCCGAGTACTTGAGATACTTATGACTTGGCCATTTAGCCCATTGTGTCAAAAACAGTGCTGCTCAGAGGTAAAACAACCCAACCTTTGTTCTCCTTTAGACCTGACTATTTTTAGCCTGCTGTGTACAAAAAAGTACTTCTCAGAGGTAAACGAATCAAACTCAACCTATGGCGTCCTTATGACTTGACCATTTAGCCCATTGTGTGCAAAAAATGCCACTTACAGGTCAAACAATCCTTCTCCCAACCTTTTCTGGGCACTTGTGTTCTTACTATTTAACCTATTGTGTGCAAAAAAAGTGCTCAGAGTTAAACCAACCTTATGACCTGACCATTTAGCCCATTGTGTGCAAAAAATGCCTCTTACAGGTCAAACAATCCTTCTCCAAACTTTTTCTGGGCACTTGTGTCCTTACTATTTAACCTATTGTGTGCAAAAAAAGTGCTCAGAGTTAAACCAACCTTATGACCTGACCATTTAGCCCATTGTGTGCAGAAAATGCCGCTTACAGGTCAAACAATCCTTCTCCCAACTTTTTCTGGGCACTTGTGTCTTTACTATTTAACCTATTGTGTGCAAAAAAGTGCTCAGAGGTAAACCAACCTTATGACCCGACCATTTAGCCCATTGTGTGCATAAAATTCTGCTTACAGGTCAAACAATCCTTCTCCCAACTTTTTCTGGGCACTTGTGACCTTACTATTTAACCTATTTTGTGCAAAAAGTGCTCAGAGGTAAACCAACCTTATGACCTGACCATTTAGCCCATTGTGTGCAGAAAATGCCGCTTACAAGTCAAACAATCCTTCTCCCAACTTTTTCTGGGCACTTGTGTCCTTACTATTTAACCTATTGTGTGCAAAAAATTGCTCAGAGGTAAACCAACCTTATGACCTGACCATTTAACCCATTGTGTGCAAAAAATTCCGCTGACAGGTCAAACAATCCTTCTCCCAACTTTTTCTGGGCACTTGTATCCTTACCATTTAACCTATTGTGTGCAAAAAAAGTGCTCAGAAGTAAACGAATCAATCCCAACCCATGGCGCCCTTATAACCTGACTATTTAACCTGTTGTGTGCAAAAAAAGTGCTCAGAGGTAAACCAACCCAAGAACTCCTATAAGGTTTGTTTCTAAGAAAGCAACCGATAGCAAGGAAGTGGCCGACGCCGAAGTTCTTCTGCTGATGTTTTAAAACGAGGGCGAATTCTTCGTTTTTTTCATCCTCTGTTCCCTTGAACTTGGGCAAATGGCCAAATCTAAACGAGGCAACAGCACAAAAGTTTCCTTTTCTACTGAGGTGAGACAGAAATATCTTCTCCCTTGCTAAAATACCTTCGATCCTTTTTTTTATATTTATTTGCCTTGTTGTTTTCTTTTCCTCGAGAGAACTAAACGAATAGCTCTCAAATTATAAATTTCTTTTTCTCTCCTCTTTTCGTTTTAAACCTTCTTAAGGAGGGGGTTATTTTCTCTCCTAGAGTGAAATCTTATCCCACCCAGGATGATGGACTCAACAGTTAAAAGTTGGGTTGCTTTGAAGGTGTCACTTTTTTTTGTGTACAATGGGATAAGTAACCAAGTCATAAGGAACCCGATGACTCAGATAAGGTCTGTCCAGAGACAGAAGTTACTTCCATTGGAGAGCTGTTGGTAGTCTTCCTTCAAGGCCATGCAGCGTGTTCTTTTACTGGGCATAGGGCATGGCTCTCCCGCCTACGGGGTGCGGGGGGGGGGGGGGGGGGGGGGTTGGGCTCAGTCGGTAGCGCGCCAGACTCGTAATCTGTAGTTCCCAGGTTCGAGTCCCAGCTGGGTCAGCATTGAGACTTATCTCCGCAAAACTCCCCGCCCTGCCCACAGTTAGTAGGGGATACTGATGGGCTTGGAAAGGCCGCCGTCCGTCAAATGGATGTTAAGTCGTGGCCCCGTGTGCGGGAGAGCCATACCCTTTGCCCGTTACAGAACACGCTGAATGGCCTTTAAGGGAGGCTACCATCTGTCTCCCAACAGCTTTACCAGTCGGTCCCCTCCCCCAACCTTCTCTGAGTCTTCGGGGTCCTGGTGACCTGGCCATTGTGCGGGAGAGCCATACCCTGTGCACGTTAAAGAACACGCTGGATGGCCTTGACGAGAGGCTACCATCTGTCTCCCAACACCTGTTCCAGTGGGTCCCCTCCCCCAACCTTCTCTGAGTCTTCGGGGTCCTTGTGACCTGTCCATTGTGCGGGAGAGCCATACCCTGTGCACGTTAAAGAACACGCTGGATGGCCTTGACGGGAGGCTACCATCTGTCTCCCAACACCTGTTCCAGTGGGTCCCCTCCCCCAACCTTCTCTGAGTCTTCGGGGTCCTTGTGACCTGTCCATTGTGCGGGAGAGCCATACCCTGTGCACGTTAAAGAACACGCTGGATGGCCTTGACGGGAGGCTACCATCTGTCTCCCAACATCTGTTCCAGTGGGTCTCCTGCTCCACCATCCCTGAGCCTTCGGGGTCCTTGTGACCTGGCCATTTAGTCCATGGTATGCAAAAAAAGTGCCGCTCAGAAGTAAAATAACCCAACCAACCCATCCCGCACACGGGCCACGGCTTAAAGTCCCATCCAATGGACGACTGTCTTTCCACCAATCGGTTTCCCCTACCTACCGAGGGCAGGTCGGATAGTTTTGAGGAGTAAATCTAAGCTGGCGCAGCTGGAACTCGAACCTGGGTACTGCAGATTACGAGAGATCTTCTAAGTTCTTTTCTTACAAATTCAATTCTCATCTCGGTGAATTACTCTTTAAATCTGCGAAAAGAATTCTCACCAAACATCTCTCGTCCAATCAAACTATTTTTCTTTCAACTTGTGACAATCTGACATTTGCCAATTCTTTTTCCTTCGCAGCAGCTGTTGCTATGGGCACAGAATCGGAAGTGACACACGTGGACGGGAAGAAGAGACTTCCGGAGTAAAGCAGAGAAAGGAGAAAAAAAAGAATTATTTTTTTTCTGTCTCATTATTTCCTCATCGGTATTTTCTTCTTTCCTGCCTTGTCATAACTTCCTCAGATTTAAGTCAGCAGACGCTCTTGCTTAGTTGAGGTATTCAGAAATTTTCTGACGTATTGTTTAGGGATTTTGTATTTTTTTCCGCCTTACGATTGGGTCGGGTTGTTTTACCTCTGAGCGGCACTTTTTTGCACACCATGGGCTAAATGGCCAGTTCACAAGGACCCCGAAGGCTCAGGGATGGTGGGGGAGGGGACCCACTGGAACAGTTATTGGGAGACATGTGTAGCCTTCCGTCAAGGCCATCCAGCGTGTTCTTTAACGTGCACAGGTATGGCTCTCCCGCACAATGGCCAGGTCACATGGACCACGAAGGCTCAGAGAAGGTTGGGGGAGGGGACCCACTGGAACAGTTGTTGGGAGACAGATGGTAGCCTCCCGTCAAGGCCATCCAGCGTGTTCTTTAACGTGTACAGGGAATGGCTCTCCCGCACAATGGCCAGGTCACAAGGACCCCGAAGTCTCAGAGAAGGTTGCGGGAGGGGACCCACTGGAAAAGTTGTTGGGAGACAGATAGTAGCCTCCCGTCAAGGCCATCTAGCGTGTTCTTTAACGTGTACAGGGTATGGCTCTCCCGCACACTCCAAGCCCATCGGTGTCCCCTACTGACCGTGGTCAGGGCGGGGAGTTTTGCGGAGATAAATCTCAACGCTGACCCAGCTGGGACTCGAACCTGGATGGCCTTGACGGGAGGCTATCATTTGTGTTCCAACAGCTGTTCCAGTGGGTTCCTTACCTCCAACTGTCTGTGAGCCCTCGGGGTCCTTGTGACCTTGCATTTAGCCCATTGTGTGCAAAAAAGTGCCGCTAGGAGGTAAAACAACCCAACCGTGTCCTAACAACCGTCCCTTCCTCAAATTTTCTGTGAGCCCTTGGGGTCCTTGTGACCTGGCCGTTTAGCCCACTGTGTTCGCAAAAGTATTGCTCAGGAGTCAAACAAACCAACAACCATCCATAAATTCGAATTTTCCCCGTTAGAGGGTGCTGAATGCGAAAAATTAAAACGGTCATTCCCTTCGAAAGCGAGCATTTCAAATCGGCAAGAGCGATAACGTCATCCATTTTTTAATGTGACTAATCTTCTGCTGCATTCACTCGCAAAAGACCCTATCTGTTTTTTCTCTCGACCTTGTTGTAAAGGCACGCGCATCGCCAGTAAGGAGGGAAGCCAGACTCCTTTCCTGTGACGTCTCTCCACGAGCCGAGCGTCAATCTATCAACACCGCCAAGTGCTAGTGGGCAGGCGACCAGAGCGAGTGCTCGCCGAAGACAACATCACGTGGAGCCCAGAATACACTTCTGAAACAGAGATTTAAAGATTCTTAAACTGCAAAAAAAGATCCACATTTCCTTCTCTTAGAGAACTTGCGTTCATAAGATTAAGAAAGTTTTTTTTCCCAATTTTGTAAACTCTTCCTGAGAGAGTTGAATCGCGAAAAAAAAAGGGAAATCCGCTTGGCACCGGTTCCACTTCATGTTCGTGATCCTCTTCTTGACCCGCCGGTCGATTTAAAATGTCGAGTGCGATGGGAATTGAACTTGCATAGTTTATGAAGAAGCTTTTATCTCGTGATGAGTTCCAAAGTATTCAGGAAATTTTCTTACAAAGTGAAGAATATTTCTTTCGTGTTTTTCTCTCTCTCTTTGGGGCGACTTCTTTTAATGTCTTAGTATGAACTGAAGGACACTTCACTTATTAAATTTCGGGTTTTTCCCGAGGTCTACGACACGAATTACCCTTAGTTTCAAATTTAAAGAGCTCTATCACTTATTTATTCACTTCACCCACTCTCACCATACACTCTCACTTATTCACTTCACCCACTCTCACCACACACTCTCACTCACTCACTCACTCACACACTCACTCACATAACTCATTTCATTCCCTCACTGAGATTCGCTCACTCACACTATCTCTCCATCACAACGACTCTCACACATACATTCACACTCATTCACTCAAATAACTCATTTCATTCCCTCACTGACACACATTCACACTCTCTATCACTCACTTCACTCACACACTCTCTCTCTTACTCACTTCATTCCCACTCACTCACACTCACTCACCCACTCTCACTCACTCACACAACTCATTTCATTCCCTCACTGACACTCGCTCACTCACACACTCTCTCTCCCCCTCACAATGACTCTCACTCACACACATTCACACTCATTCACTCACATAACTCATTTCATTCCCTCACTCACACACATTGACACTCTCCATCACTCACTTCACTCACACACACTCTCTCTCTTACTCGCTTCATTCCCATTCACTCACCCACTCTCACTCACTCACACAACTCATTTCATTCCCTCACTCAGACACATTCACACTCTCTATCACTCACTTCACTCACACTCTCTCTCTTACTCACTTCATTCCCACTCACTCACACTCATTCACCCACACAACTCATTTCATTCCCTCACTCACACACACTCACACTCTCTATCACTCACTTCACTCACACACTCTCTCTCTCTTACTCACTTCATTCCCACTCACTCACACTCACTCACCCACTCTCACTCACTCACACAACTCATTTCATTCCCTCACTCACACACATTCACACTCTCTATCACTCACTTCATTCACGCAACACTATCTCTTACTTCATTCCCACTCACTCATTAATTCTCACTCACTCACATAACTCATTTTATTCCCTCACTCACACTCCCTACCTCAGTGAGTAAGCGAGTGTGCGTGTGTAGTGAATGTGAGTGAGTACTCACTATACACGCCCACTCGCTTACTCATTTTACTCACACTCACTCGCATAACTCATTTCATTCCCTCACTCACACTCACTCACTCGCACACACTCACACTCATTCATCCACACTCATTCGCACTCTCACGCATTCATACGCACTCACACACATTCACATTCTCTCCCTCTCATATTTCACTCACACTCACTCATACATTCACTCACTCATTCACTCTGACTCATTTCATTCCCTCACTCACACTCACTTACTCGCACACACTCACACTCTCTCCTTCACACTCACTCGCACTCATACACATTCACATTCTCTCCCTCTCACCACTTCACTCACACTCACTCATACATTCACTCACTCATTCACTCTGACTCATTTCACTCACTCTCTCACTCACTCATTCACTCTGACTCATTTCACTCACTCTCTCACTCACTCCATTCACACTCTAACTCACTTCACTCACACTCACGCCACTCACTTTTTTTGATTCACAAACCTACTACTAGATGAGTTAGGTTGTTTCTATTCTATGCGGCCTTTTCTTTACAAAAACTGGACCAAGAGGTCAGGTGAAAAGAATCTGAAGAGCACAGAGAAGATTGGAGAAAGGAACTCACTGGACATCTGTTAGGACACAGACGGTTGTTCCAGCTATGAAGTCACACAGCTCTCCTGCACACGAGGACCACGATCTCCTGCACTCGAGGACCACGATCTCCTGCACACGAGGACCACGATCTCCTGCACACGAGGACCACGATCTCCTGCACACGAGGACCACGATCTCCTGCACTCGAGGACCACGATCTCCTGCACTCGAGGACCACGATCTCCTGCACACGAGGACCACGATCTCCTGCACTCGAGGACCACGATCTCCTGCACACGAGGACCACGATCTCCTGCACACGAGGACCACGAGTTAACGTCTCTTCCGATAGATGGCGATCTTTCCAAGCACATCGGTATACCCTTTCTGACTTTAACGGAGAAAAAATTGAACATCGGCAGAGTTGGAACTCGAACAGGGGAACTGCAAATTACGAACCAGGCTTATTAGCGACTGACTCCCAAATTATAGAGCATCATCTAATTTGGCTTTATGATGTATAAACACGGAAGTAGTTTAATAATTTGGGAGTACATTTTCTTTTTGTTCCACTAACTTAATAAGAGACGGGTTGGATTGGTTTACTTTTAGGGACATATTTAGAAAACAGAAACGCAATAAATACTACAAGGGCTCAGAGAAAGTTGCGCAAAGGAGACCCACTGGACAACTGTTAGGAGACAGATGGTAGCCTCCTATCAGAAGGCCGGGGGTGCTCAGTCGGTAACGCGCTACGATGGTAATCTGCAGTTCCCAGGTTCGAATCCGAACTACGTCAGCGTTGAGGTTTCTCTCCGCAAAACTCCCCGCCCTGCCCACGGTCAGTTGGGGACATCGATGGGCTTGGAAAAGGACGCCGTCCGTCGAGCGGATTTAAGCCGTGGCCCCGTATGCGGAAGAGCAATACCCCGTGCACGTTAAAAACGCGCTGGATGGCCTTGATGAGAGGCTACCATCTGTCTCCCAACAGATATTCCAGTGGGTCCTCTCCCCCAACGTTCTCTGAGCTTTCGGGGTCCATGTGACTTGGCCATTTAGCCCATGGTGTGCAAAAAAGTGTCGCTTAGAGATAAAACAACCCAACATTAAAGAACACGCTGGATGGCCTTGACGGGAGGCTCCCATCTGTCTCCCAACAGCTGTTCCAGTGGGTCCCCTCCCCCAACCTTCTCCGAGCCTTTGGGGTCCATGTGACCTGGCCATTTAGCCCATGGTGTTCAAAAAAGTGTCGCTTAGAGATAAAACAACCCAACATTAAAGAACACACTGGATGGCCTTGACGGGAGGCTCCCATCTGTCTCCCAACAGCTGTTTCAGTCGGTCTCCTCCCCCAACCTTCTCCGAGCCTTTGGGGTCCATGTGACCTGGCCATTTAGCCCATGGTGTGCAAAAAAGTGCCGCTTAGAGATAAAACAACCCAACATTAAAGAACACACTGGATGGCCTTGACGGGAGGCTCCCATCTGTCTCCCAACAGCTGTTTCAGTCGGTCTCCTCCCCCAACCTTCTCCGAGCCTTTGGGGTCCATGTGACCTGGCCATTTAGCCCATGTTGTGCAAAAAAGTGTCGCTTAGAGATAAAACAACCCAACATTAAAGAACACACTGGATGGCCTTGACGGGAGGCTCCCATCTGTCTCCCAACAGCTGTTTCAGTCGGTCTCCTCCCCCAACCTTCTCCGAGCCTTTGGGGTCCATGTGACCTGGCCATTTAGCCCATTGTGTGCAAAAAAGTGCAGCTCAGAGGTAAAACAACCCAACTCTCGACAAGGGAGGAAAACCTGCGGAAGGCGATGCTTGAACGAAAGGTAAGTGATGCGGTCTTTTCTAAAAAGACCCGAGTGTAAGAAGTGACTCGATCTCTTAAAGCTTCTGCTGATAACGGTCATCGACTGAAGAGGTTGGTAAACGAATTAAGGAGACGTTTGGAGCTGATAAAAATGACTAGGCCATATAACTAGGCAGATGAAAGGGAATGAATATATTGGAGAGCTTTAAATCATAGAGAGTGTTTTACTGTCGATAATAAATTCAATAGAGTTGTACCTCAATTGTCTGGATTTCGATAAAAGGTACTGGCAGTCAACCCCGAGATCATAATCTGCAGTTTCACGGATTCCAGTACTAATAGAATCTGGGTCGAGATTTATCACCGGTAAGCTTTTTCGCTGACATACAGTAGCTCAAAAAAGTATCCGAACACTATGGTTGATTACAGAATTCAGAAAAAATAACTGCACACGCTCCAGTTTGCTGTGAACGGTAACTGCACACGCTCAATATTTCCGTGAGTGAGCCCACACGATCTAGTATCAAAATAATATGACCACCTACAGTCGCTCAAAAAAGTATCCGAACACTATGGTTGATTGCAGAATTCAGAAAAATATCTGGCAACGATTTTTATTTTAGAAATTAGTGATCTGTCAAACTTCGTGTCACGTGACACGAAGGTTCCACGTCCAATATTTCCGTGAGTGAGCCCACACGATCCAGGTTTTTGTGAGCTCACACGATCCAATGTGCTGTGAACATTAACCGCAACCGCTCCAGTTTGCTGTGAACGGTAACTGCACACGCTCAATATTTCCGTGAGTGAGCCCACACGATCCAGGTCTTTGTGAGCTCACACGATCCAATGTGTGTGAATATTAACCGCAACCGCTCCAGTTTGCTGTGAATGGCAACTGCACACGCTCCATATTCATACGCATTATATATATTAAAAAACATCCGAACACTATGGTTGATTATAGAATTCAGAAAAAATATCTGGCAAAGATTTTTTTTTAGAAATTAGTGATCTGGCAACCTTCGTGTCACGTGACACGAAGGTTGCCAGATCACTAATTTCTAAAAAAAAAAGCGTTGTGCAGTTACCGTTCAAACTGGAGCGGTTGCGGTTAATGTTCACAGCACATTGGATCGTGTGAGCTTACAAAAACCTGGGTCGTGTGGGCCCACTCACAGAAATATTAAGCGTGGGCAGTTACCATTCACAGCAAACTGGAGCGTGTGCAGTTACTCCACACGCTCCAGTTTGCTGTGAACGGTAACTGGAGCGTGTGCAGTTACTCCACACGCTCCAGTTTGCTGTGAACGGTAACTGGAGCGTGTACAGTTGCTGTACGCGTTCCAGATATTTTTTCTGAATTCTGTAATCAACCATAGTGTTCGGATGTTTTTTGATCGACTGTAACTCCAGGGGCGGGGTGGCTCATTCGGTAGCGCGCCAGACTCGTAATTTGCAGTTACTAGGTTCGAGTCCAGTCTGAGCCGGGTTGACATTATCGTCGCAAAACTCTCTGCCGTTTAAAGTCAATAGGCGACACCGATGGGCTTGGAAATGCCGCCGTCCGTCGGATGGGACGTTAAGCCGTGTTCCGTGTGCTGGAGAGCCATACCCTGTGCACGTTAAAGAACACTCTGGAGGGCCTTGACGGGAGGCTACCATCTGTCTCCCAACATTCCAGTGGATCCCCTCCCCCAAACTTCTCTGAGCCTTTGGGGTCCATGTGACCTGGCCATTTAGCCCATGGTGTGCAAAAAAATGCCGCTCAGAGGTAAAACAACCCAACCCAACTCCTCTAACTCGCGAGTAAAATTAAAAACATTAGCTAACAAACATTTTCAGACGGAAAAATATTCGACGAAACGTGACATTATAAGAGTCTGAGAAGAAACTAAAAATAAAAAAAAAGATCTGGAAAGAAAATAACAAAAGAGATCACGAAATCGGACGAAGAAGAAGACCAGACAAAAGAAGGAAATATCTTCGTTAGGGAGAAAGTCCCTATCTGGCACGTTTCCAGGGCCAAGCCCCTTATCCGAGAGTTTCTTCTCAGTAACCTCCCACTCAAGCGAGATTTCTTTTTTCTTTCGCCACGTGGTCACGCGTTATTCCTTCTCGTGCCATCTCTCTCCTTAGTCACGCGGAGACGTTGAAACATTATTATCTCTTTACTTATTTATTTTTTATTCGTTTTTCCCTTTTACCTGGAGATGGAGGAATAAACCCTCTCTTCAGATTCCCTTTAAGTCCGACATCCCTTTCAGAGGAGTTAGTCCTACAAACCATTTATAGTTTTTTTTTCCCTTTCCATTTTTTCTCCTCAAGGGGGCGAGAGGAGAAGATTATCAGAGGAGATTATTTTTAGCTCTAGATCCTCTAGGGATTTTTCTTCTTCTTCTAGGTGATCAGACATCAGCTGCTTCGTCCTGATGTTCGCATCCTTTATCTTTTCTTATCTTTTTTTTTGGAAAGTTAAAGTTAAAAATTATAGATTGCTGGTTAGAGGGTGTAAGTCACAGCCCCTTGTGAGGGGCGGGGGTGGCTCAGTCGGTAGCGCGCCAGGCTCGTAATCTGTAGTTCCCAGGTTCCAGTCCCAGCTGGGTCAGCGTTGAGATTTATCTCCGCAAAATTCCCCGCCCTGCCCACGGTCAGTAGGGGACACCGATGGGCTTGGAAAGGAAGCCGTCCGTCGGATGGGACGTTAAGCCGTGGCCCCGTGTGCGGGAGAGCCATACCCTGTGCACGTTAAAGAACACGCTGGATGACCTTGACGGGAGGCTACCATCTGTCTCCCAACGGCTGTTCCAGTGGGTCCCCTCCCCCAACCTTCTCTGAGCCTTTGGGGTCCATGTGACCTGGCCATTTAGCCCATGGTGTGCAAAAAAGTGCCGCTCAGAGGTAAAACAACCCAACCCAAAGCCCCTTGTGAGGAAGGAGAGCTATACCACGTGTATAAAAACTCCCCAGTCACGGTTAGTAGGGGGAAACCGATGGGCTTGGGAAAACCCACCGTCCGTTGAATGGGACGTCAATACGTGTATCGTACAGTCGCTCAAAAAAGTATCCGAACACTATGATTGATTACAGAATTCAGAAAAAATATCTGGCAACGATTTTTTTTTTAGAAATTAGTGATCTGGCAACCTTTGTAAAAATGTCTGGAGCGTGTACAGCAACTGTACACGCTCCAGTTACCGTTTTTTTTTTTTTAGAATATAATTTTTATTCATAAGAGTAAAGAATTCAAATACATTTACAATTTGACCCGCAAGGCTAAATAGCTTATCTGTAGGAAAATGAATAAATTATATTAAACATAGATCATTCAGCCACAAAAATTGTGTACAGCAAATAAATCCACAAAACACAACCCATAAAAAACAGCTAACTAGAAAATACCAAATAATTTTTTTAATTCCATTTTAAGTCTTCTAAAAGAAAACTGGAGCGTGTGCAGTTACTGCACACGCTCCAGTTTGCTGTGAACGGTAACTGCACGCGCTCAATATTTCCGTGAGTGAGCCCACACGATCCAGGTCTTTGTGAGCTCACACGATCCAATGTGCTGTGAACATTAACCGAAACCGCTCCAGTTTGCTGTGAACGGTAACTGCACACGCTCAATATTTCCGTGAGTGAGCCCACACGATCCAGGTCTTTGTGAGCTCACACGATCCAATGTGCTGTGAACATTAACCGCAACCGCTCCAGTTTGCTGTGAACGGTAACTGCACACGCTCAATATTTCCGTGAGTGAGCCCACACGATCCAGGTCTTTGTGAGCTCACCCGATCCAATGTGCTGTGAACATTAACCGAAACCGCTCCAATTTCCTGTGAACGGTAACTGCACACGCTCCATAATTCCGTGAGTGAGCCCACACGATCCAATGTGCTGTGAACATTAACCGCAACCGCTCCAGTTTGCTGTGAACGGTAACTGCACACGCTCAATATTTCCGTGAGTGAGCCCACACGATCCAGGTCTTTGTGAGCTCACACGATCCAATGTACTGTGAACATTAACCGCAACCGCTCCAGTTTGCTGTGAACGGTAACTGCACACGCTCAATATTTCCGTGAGTGAGCCCACACGATCCAGGTCTTTGTGAGCTCACACGATCCAATGTGCTGTGAACATTAACCTACACCGCTCCAGTTTGCTGTGAACGGTAACTGCACACGCTCAATATTTCCGTGAGTGAGCCCACACGATCCAGGTTTTTGTGAGCTCACACGATCCAATGTGCTGTGAACATTAACTGCAACCGCTCCAGTTTGCTGTGAACGGTAACTGCACACGCTCAATATTTCCGTGAGTGAGCCCACACGATCCAGGTTTTTGTGAGCTCACACGATCCAATGTGCTGTGAACATTAACCTACACCGCTCCAGTTTGCTGTGAACGGTAACTGCACACGCTCAATATTTCCGTGAGTGAGCCCACACGATCCAGGTTTTTGTGAGCTCACACGATCCAATGTGCTGTGAACATTAACTGCAACCGCTCCAGTTTGCTGTGAACGGTAACTGCACGCGCTTAATATTTCCGTGAGTGAGCCCACACGATTAAGGTCTTTGTGAGCTCACACGATCCAATGTGCTGTGAACATTAACTGCAACCGCTCCAGTTTGCTGTGAACGGTAACTGCAAACGCTCAATATTTCCGTGAGTGAGCCCACACGATCCAGGTCTTTGTGAGCTCACACGATCCAATGTGCTGTGAACATTAACCGCAACCGCTCCAGTGTGCTGTGAACGGTAACTGCAAACGCTCAATATTTCCGTGAGTGAGCCCACACGATCCAGGTTTTTGTGAGCTCACACGATCCAATGTGCTGTGAACATTAACCGCAACCGCTCCAGTTTGCTGTGAACGGTAACTGCACACGCTCAATATTTCCGTGAGTGAGCCCACACGATCCAGGTTTTTGTGAGCTCACACGATCCAATGTGCTGTGAACATTAACCGCAAACGCTCCAGTTTGCTGTGAACGGTAACTGCACACGCTCAATATTTCCGTGAGTGAGCCCACACGATCCAGGTTTTTGTGAGCTCACACGATCCAATGTGCTGTGAACATTTACCGCAACCGCTCCAGTTTGCTGTGAACGGTAACTGCACACGCTCAATATTCCGTGAGTGAGCCCACACGATCCAGGTTTTTGTGAGCTCACACGATCCAATGTGCTGTGAACATTAACCGCAACCGCTCCAGTTTGCTGTGAACGGTAACTGCACACGCTCAATATTTCCGTGAGTGAGCCCACACGATCCAGGTTTTTGTGAGCTCACACGATCCAATGTGCTGTGAACATTAACCGCAACCGCTCCAGTTTGCTGTGAACGGTAACTGCACACGCTCAATATTTCCGTGAGTGAGCTCACACGATCCAGGTCTTTGTGAGCTCACACGATGCAATGTACTGTGAACATTAACCGCAACCGCTCCAGTTTGCTGTGAACGGTAACTGCACACGCTCAATATTTCCGTGAGTGAGCCCACACGATCTAGTATCAAAATAATATGACCAACTACAGTCGCTCAAAAAAGTATCCGAACACTATGATTGATTACAGAATTCAGGAAAAAATATCTGACAACGATTTTTTCTAGAAATTAGTGATCTGGCAACCTTCGTGTCACGTGACACGAAGGTTGCCAGATCACTAATTTCTAAAAAAAATCGTTGCCAGATATTTTTTTCTGAATTCGGTAATCAATCGTAGTGTTTAAAAAAAATCTTACTAATTTAATAATTAATAATATAATACATTAATAATAAACTGAAAAGGTTTCCCTATTTATTCTTTGTTATTCCAATATTTACGATTGTTTTGTAATAAACATCATCAAGGACATTGTAAGAAACTGGCTTTCATTGTTCGAATTGCATTATCACAACAATTATTATCGACTTCTGAATGCATGTTGTTTCGGCATTCTTAACGATCAGGATTCTCGAAATATGCCAATCACCCCTTGCGCAGTAAATATATTATTCATCTTGAGGAAAACTTGAGAACCCCCCCCCCCCTGATTCCTACTTTCAGTTCGATGAGTTGCTTGTACTCTCGTTACAGGAATGCTACTGGCAAATACCTTTGATCAAGGTAAATATGGTTTGGAAAAGTATTATAATACATATACATGTGTAAACCAAACACCAACTCGGGGTACGAGAATAAGTGTAGGTTTTTTTCTATTTCTGGAAGAGTGTCTTCACTTCTTACTGGTTCCGCTGGACTTCGTCGTATATATCTGCTGGACTTCGTCGTATATATCTGCTGGACTTCGTCGTATATATCTGCTGGACTTCGCCGTATATATCTGCTGGACTTCGCCGTATATATCTGCTGGACTTCGTCGTATATATCTGCTGGACTTCGTCGTATATTCTGCTGGGCTTTATCGTAGATTCAGTTGGACTTTATCGTAGATTCCGCTGGGCTTTATCGGAGATTCCGTAGGACTTTATCGTCGATTCTGTTGGACTTTATCGTCGATTCTGTTGGACTTTATCGTCGATTCTGTTGGACTTTATCGTCGATTCTGTTGGACTTTATCGTCGATTCTGTTGGACTTTATCGTAGATTCCGCTGTGCTTTATCGGAGATTCCGTAGGACTTTATCGTAGATTCCGTTGGACTTTATCGTAGATTCCGTTGGACTTTATCGTCGATTCTGTTGGACTTTATCGTCGATTCTGTTGGACTTTATCGTCGATTCCGTAGGACTTTATCGTAGATTCTGTTGGACTTTATCGTAGATTCTGTTGGATTTTATCGTCGATTCTGTTGGACTTTATCGTCGATTCTGTTGGACTTTATCGTCGATTCCGTAGGACTTTATCGGAGATTCCGCTGGGCTTTATCGTCGATTCCGTAGGACTTTATCTGCTGCTATTATTCCGATTCCGTAGGACTTTATCGTAGATTCTGTTGGACTTTATCGTAGATTCCGCTGTGCTTTATCGGAGATTCCGCTGTGCTTTATCGGAGATTCTGTAGGACTTTATCGTAGATTCCGTAGGACTTTATCGTAGATTCTGTTGGACTTTTTCGTAGATTCTGTTGGACTTTATCGTAGATTCTGTTGGACTTTATCGTAGATTCTGTTGGATTTTATCGTCGATTCTGTTGGACTTTATCGTCGATTCTGTTGGACTTTATCATCGATTCCGTAGGACTTTATCGGAGATTCCGCTGGGCTTTATCGTCGATTCCGTAGGACTTTATCTGCTGCTATTATTCCGATTCCGTAGGACTTTATCGTCGATTCTGTTGGACTTTATCGTAGATTCTGTTGGACTTTATCGTAGATTCCGCTGTGCTTTATCGGAGATTCCGTAGGACTTTATCGTAGATTCCGTTGGACTTTATCGTAGATTCCGTTGGACTTTATCGTCGATTCTGTTGGACTTTATCGTCGATTCTGTTGGACTTTATCGTCGATTCCGTAGGACTTTATCGTAGATTCTGTTGGACTTTATCGTAGATTCTGTTGGATTTTATCGTCGATTCTGTTGGACTTTATCGTCGATTCTGTTGGACTTTATCGTCGATTCCGTAGGACTTTATCGGAGATTCCGCTGGGCTTTATCGTCGATTCCGTAGGACTTTATCTGCTGCTATTATTCCGATTCCGTAGGACTTTATCGTAGATTCTGTTGGACTTTATCGTAGATTCTGTTGGACTTTATCGTAGATTCCGCTGTGCTTTATCGGAGATTCCGCTGTGCTTTATCGGAGATTCTGTAGGACTTTATCGTAGATTCCGTAGGACTTTATCGTAGATTCTGTTGGACTTTTTCGTAGATTCTGTTGGACTTTATCGTAGATTCTGTTGGACTTTATCGTAGATTCTGTTGGATTTTATCGTCGATTCTGTTGGACTTTATCGTCGATTCTGTTGGACTTTATCATCGATTCCGTAGGACTTTATCGGAGATTCCGCTGGGCTTTATCGTCGATTCCGTAGGACTTTATCTGCTGCTATTATTCCGATTCCGTAGGACTTTATCGTAGATTCTGTTGGACTTTATCGTAGATTCTGTTGGACTTTATCGTAGATTCCGCTGTGCTTTATCGGAGATTCCGCTGTGCTTTATCGGAGATTCCGCTGTGCTTTATCGGAGATTCTGTAGGACTTTATCGTAGATTCCGTAGGACTTTATCGTAGATTCTGTTGGACTTTTTCGTAGATTCTGTTGGACTTTATCGTAGATTCTGTTGGACTTTATCGTAGATTCTGTTGGACTTTATCGTAGATTCTGTTGGACTTTATCGTAGATTCTGTTGGACTTTATCGTAGATTCTGTTGGACTTTATCGTAGATTCTGTTGGACTTTATCGTAGATTCCGTTGGACTTTATCGTCGATTCCGTTGAACTTTATCGTCGATTCCGTTGGACTTTATCGTCGATTCCGTTGGACTTCATCGTAGATTCTGTTGGACTTTATCGTCGATTCCGCTGTGCTTTATCGGAGATTCCGTAGGACTTTATCTGCTGCTATTATTCCGATTCCGTAGGACTTTATCGTAGATTCTGTTGGACTTTATCGTAAATGCTGCTGGACTTTATCATAGATTCTGATGGCCTTTTTCTCAGGTTGTGCTGAACTTTATCTCAGGCTTTGATGGACTTTATCCTTCGATACTTTTTTCAGAGTTTCTCTTCTCTCATTCCCAAGCTGTTGTTTTGTGGAACGAAATGAGCTAAATAGGAGCAATCCCCCCCCCTCTACCCCCAACCTCATATCCACCCTCACGTTCCCGTCGCATTCAATACCGTTACACTGCCGCCATTCTTAACCATACCACATAACATTTACGGCCAACCGTGACGCAGCAATAAACTATCTAGGTTACGGAGGTCGGCGTCAACGGGTTAAAGAAATTAAGCTCGGATGACGGTTTCTTCAGCTCTTTCGCTAGAGCAGTGCTTCTCAATTGATGTGCCGCAAAAGAGGCATAAGGTGTGTCGCGAAAAATGGCATAAGGTGTGTCGCGAAAAAAGGCATAAGGTGTGTGGCGAAAAAAGGCATAAGGTGTGTCGCGAAAGAGGCATAAGGTGTGTCGCGAAAAATGGCATAAGGTGTGTCGCGAAAAAAGACATAAGGTGTGTCGCGAAAAATGGCATAAGGTGTGTCGCGAAAAATGGCATAAGGTGTGTCGCGAAAAAAGGCATAAGGTGTGTCGCGAAAGAGGCATAAGGTGTGTCGCGAAAAATGGCATAAGGTGTGTCGCGAAAAAAGGCATAAGGTGTGTCGCGAAAGAGGCATAAGGTGTGTCGCAAAAAAAGCATAAGGTGTGTCGCGAAAAATGGTATAAGGTGTGCCGCAAAAGAGGCATTAGATGTGTCGCAAAAAAGGCATAAGGTGTGTCGCGAAAAAATAAAGACATAAGGTGTGTCGCAAAAGAGGCATGAGGTGTGTCGAAAAAAAGGCATAGGTGTGTCGCGAAAAAAAAGCATAAGGTGTGTCGCGAAAAAAAGGCATAAGGTGTGTCGCGAAAGAGGCATAAGGTGTGCCGCAAAAGAGGCATTAGGTGTGTCGCAAAAAAGCATAAGGTGTGTCGCGAAAAAATAAAGGCATAAGGTGTGTCGCAAAAGAGGCATGAGGTGTGTCGCAAAAAAAGGCATAAGGTGTGTCGCAAAAAAAGGCATAAGGTGTGTCGCAAAAAAAGGCATAAGGTGTGTCGCGAAAAGTGGTATAAGGTGTGCCGCAAACGAGGCATTAGGTGTGTGGCAAAAGAACGACAAAAGGTGTGTCGCGAAAAAAAAAAGCATAAGGTGTGTCGCCAAAAAGACATCAGATGCGCCGCGAAAAGAGTGTGTGTGCAGCGAAATAGCATAGGATCTGCTGCCAAAACAATATAGGGTGTAGCGCCAAAAGGGTATAAGGTGTGCAATGAAACGAGTATAATTGGGCTCACGGAAATATTGGAAAAACTGGAGCGTGTGCAGTAACTGCACACGCTCCAGTTTGCTGTGAACGGTAACTGGAGCGTGTACAGTTGCTGTACACGCCCCAGATATTTTTCCTGAATTCTGTAATCACGTGACACGAAGGTTGCCAGATCACTAATTTCCATAAAAACCTCGTTGCCAGATATTTTTTCTGAATTCTGTAATCAACCATAATGTTCGGATATTTTTTTGAGCGACTGTAGGTGATTATATTATTTTGATACTTGATCGTGTGGGCTCACTCACGGAAATATTGAGCGTGTGCAGTTACCGTTCACAGCAAACTGGAGCGTGTGCAGTAACTGCACACGCTCCAGTTTGCTGTGAACGGTAACTGGAGCGTGTACAGTTGCTGTACACGCTCCAGATATTTTTCCTGAATTTTGTAATCACCTGACACGAAGGTTGCCAGATCACTAATTCCTAAAAAAATCGTTGCCAGATATTTTTTCTGAATTCTGTAATCAACCATAACGTTCGGATACGTTTTTGAGCGACTGTAAGTAGGATAACAGAAATAAACTGTTTGACAAAGGCATGACAAGATTATATTACTTTAATGCGTCACACAAAAGATCTGTGATACCCGCACACACACACAGAGATGAGAAACGAGACTCGAACCTAGATCGCTTTGATCCGTAATCAAACACTCTAGTCACTTGGTGTCTTATCAAAGTGTTATGTGCTGATTTTACATCAGGCATAACGATTAATTCTTTTAAAATTAATTTCTCACTTGATTGAATTTTTTTTTTCAACACAGAGGGAATTCACGAACAGACTAACAGGTTGGACACTTTACGTTGGGTTGTTTTACCTCTGAGCGTCACTTTTTTGCACACCAAGGGCTAAATGGCCAGGTCACATGGACCCCGAAGGCTCAGAGAAGGTTGGGGGAGGGGACCCACTGGAACAGCTGTTGGGAGACAGATAGTAGCCCCCCGTCAAGGCCATCCAGCGTGTTCTTTAGCGTGCACAGGGTATGTCTCTCCCGCACACGGAGCCACGGCTTAACGTCCCATCCGACGGACGGCTGCCTTTCCAAGCCCATCGGTGTCCCCTACTGACCGTGGACAGGGCGGGGAATTTTGCGGAGATAAATCTCGACGCTGACCCAGCTGGGACTCGAACCTGGGAACTACAGATTACGAGCCTGGCGCGCTACCGACTGGACACTTTAGGAGGGTGCGGGATTCGCAAACGTCTTCCTCTAAGGAGACGGCCTGGGATTTTTTCCCGCATTCTCTAATTGATGGAATTGTCTAATTAAGGTCGGCATTGTCTAATTAAGGGAATAATCCGTAATTGGGCAATGTGGGAAACACAACGCCACAGATTTAAATTTGCATATTTCTACATAAAAATTAAATAGTGCTTGCAACCGCGAGGTGCGCACAACAAAAGTTGAAATGAATAAATAACTCTATTTAGGGAGGGGGTGGCTCAGTCGGTAGCGCGCCAGGCTCGTAATCTGCAGTTCTCAGGTTCGAGATCCAGCTGAGTCATCGTTTAGATTTATCTCCGCAAAATTCCCCGCCCTGCCCACGGTCAGTAGGGGACACCGATGGGCTTGGAAAAGCCGCCGTCCGTCGGATGGGACGTTAAGCCGTGGCCCCGTATGCGGGAGAGCCATACCCTGTGCACGTTAAAGAACACACTGGATGGCCTTGACGGGAGGCTACCATCTGTCTCCCAACAGCTGTTCCAGTCGGTCCCCTCCCCCAACCTTCTCTGAGCTTTCGGGGTCCATGTGACTTGGCCATTTAGCCCATGGTGTGCAAAAAAAGTGCCGCTCAGAGGTAAAACAACCCAACGTTAAAGAACACGCTGGATGGCCTTGACGGGAGGCTACCATCTGTCTCCCAACAGCTGTTCCAGTGGGTCCCCTCCCCCAACCTTCTTTGAACCTTCGTGGTCCATGTGACCTGGCCATTTAGCCCATGGTGTGCAAAAAAGTACCGCTCAGAGGTGAAACAACCCAAATTATTTTCCATGCCTTTCTCTGATGTTTGATTGCAAATGAATAGATGCCAGAAACAGAAAGTTTTCTTTTACGACTCTCTGAAAAGTTTATATTATTTTCATAATTTCAAAAAAATACAGTTATTGTTTTTTTCTCAGGCATTTTATAAACGATGCTACAAGCAAGAATGTAAATAAACATCCCTGGATCATTTTTTCGCCCTTTGTTGGTGTAAGAAGATGCAAAGACAAAAAAAAAATGTAAGCGGACGGGATGGGGCAATTGCAATAAAAATCTGAAGTAGATAACGTTTTTTTTTTAAATCCGTGTAGGAAACGCTAACATTTTTTCTTTTTATCATTCCTCTCCATCTTCTTTAGTGTTCGCCCTATCGCTCTTTCAGATAACGGTTTCCATGGAGACGGCATCCCTTGATTATGTGCATCGTTCAGTAAACAACGTCCCAAGATAAAAAAAAAAAATCATTTTATTTCGAATAGAATTCCGTTTTCGTTGCGTCAACATGAAACAGAAAACAATATTAATAAAAATAAAGACCACGAAGACATGAATACCCCAGAAAGATGGATTGCTACATTTCATTGTTCTATCAGTGATTGGGCCACTTTTTCTTTGTTTACACAAATGGGCTGTGGGGCGGGGGTGGCTCAGTCGGTAGCGCGCCAGGCTCGTAATCTGTAGTTCCCAGGTTCGAGTCCCAGCTGGGTCAGCGTTGAGATTTATCTCCGCAAAATTCCCCGCCCTGCCCACGGTCAGTAGGGGACACCGATGGGCTTGAAAAGGCCGCCGTCCGTCGGATGGGACGTTAAGCCGTGGCCCCGTGTGCGGGAGAGCCATACCCTGTGCACGTTAAAGAACACGCTGGATGGCCTTGACGGGAGGCTACCATCTGTCTCCCAATAGCTGTTCCAGTGGGTCCCCTCCCCCAACCTTCTCTGAGCCTTTGGGGTCCATGTGACCTGGCCATTTAGCCCATGGTGTGCAAAAAAGTGCCGCTCAGAGGTAAAACAACCCAACCCAAATGGGCGGCATGCCCTACTCTAAAGAATCCCAAAGGCTCAGAGTTTAACAGAAGGATGAAATCAATTGGAGGAAAGATTTTTTTTGACAGACGGGAGCCAGAAACCTACCGGAGGAGGATGGGGGGGGGGGGGGGAGAGAAGGGTAAGGATCCCCCTCCTCCGAAACTCCAACCATCTTACACGAAATCTCAAACTTGTCTGTGAAATCCAAAACCGATGTCTTTGCATAATTTCATTTTAGCCCCATGATACAGTCGCTCGAAAAAGTATCTGAACACTATGGCTGATTACAGAATTCAGAAAAAATGTCTGGAGCGTGTACAGCAACTGTACACGCTCCAGTTACCGTTCACAGCAAACTGGAGCGTGTGCAGTTACAGCACACGCTCCAGTTTGCTGTGAACGGTAACTGCACACGCTCAATATTTCCGTGAGTGAGCCCACACGATCAAGTATCAAAATAATATGACCACCTACAGTCGCTCGAAAAAGTATCTGAACACTATAATCGATTACAGAATTCAGAAAAAATATCTGGCAAGGATTTTTTTTTAGAAATTAGTGATCTGGCAACCTTCACGTGACACGAAGGTTGCTAGATCACTAATTTCTAAAAAAAATCGTTGCCAGATATTTTTTCTGAATTCTGTAATCAACCATAGTGTTCGGATATTTATTTGAGCGACTGTACATGTCCGACCCTAAAAATATATCCAAAAATATATATAAAAAATTTTATTGCACATAGCATATGATTTTAACTATCCTGTCCAGTGAAATATTTTAGTAATTGCGAAACCGTACTGAAGTCTTATTCTCATCCCCCCCTCGCACCCGAAATTAAGTTCCTGGACTCACTCCCCCCCCCCCCTCAAAACCAAATTATTGAACTCTCCAAAAACTAAACTCTCAGAACTCTCTCCCCAAGAAACTAAATTTTTGGATACCCCAACCCTGAAACCAAATTATTGAACCTTCCAGAAACAAAAAACTAAAATTTCAGAACAGCCCCCCCCCCCCCCCACACACACACACACCTATCTCCGCAGAACTCTCACCCCTGCCCACGGTCAGTAGGGGACACCGATGGACTTGGAAACGCCGCCGTACATCGGATGTGACGTTGAGCCGTGGCTCCGTGTGCGGGAGAGTCATTTCCTGCGCACGTTAAAGAACACGCTGGATGGTCTTGACGGGAGGCTACCATCTGTCTCCCAACAGCTATTCCAGTGGGTCCCCTCCCCCAACCTTCTCTGAGTCTTCACGGTCCTTGTGATCTGGCCATTGTGCAGGAGAGCCACACCCTATGCACGTTAAAGAACACGCTGGATGGCCTTGACGGGAGGCTACCATCTCTCCCAACAGCTGTTCCAGTGGGTCCCCTCCCCCAACCTTCTCTGATCCTTAAGGGTCCTTGTGACCTGGCCATTAACCCATTGTGCAAAAAAGTGCCGCTCAGAGGTAAAACAACCCAACCCCTTAGGGGCACTTTTTTGCTCACAATGGTCATCTCATAAGGACCCCGAGAAGTTTTCCCCCACTGGACAGCTGTAGTCAATGCCATCCAGGGTGTTCATTAACATGCACAGAGTGTGACTCTCCCGCACAAGGGGCCACGTCTTAACACCCCATCCAACGGACGGTGGTCTTTCCAAGCCCATCGGTGTCCTCTCTATCAACACAGGCAGAAATGAATAAAAATCCACTTTGATCAGGTTTTTTCATTGCAAATCTGACGACATTTCATCAACCACAAGCTCCTCTATTAATTCTATTTGATCTTATTTTTATTTCCCCCCATTTTAAACCGATGAAGCTCCATTAATCGCATGCAACCTCGCGCGGGAGTGATTAAAACTCACGAGCCGCAATTCACCAGAGGTGGAGTCGCTCCTTTCCTAACACGTGCGCGTGCCGCAGTGCCCTTTCGGTTCCCGCCATCGTCGCACGACAACGCCCTTCAATGGCTCTCAGCTGGACCAAGTCCAGCGGAATGACGTGAAAGGTCTGGCACGAGAGAAGCATCTCGATCGACCGCGCGCCGACTAAAATGGCTGAAAGTCCGTAAAAATCTAGCGATCTCCAGTGACACGAAGGTTGCCAGATCACTAATTTCTAAAAAAAATCGTTGCCAGATATTTTTTCTGAATTCTGTAATCAACCCTAGTGTTCGGATACTTTTTTGAGCGACTGTAGGTGGTCATATTATTTTGATACTAGATCGTGTGGGCTCACTCACGGAAATATTGAGCGTGTTCAGTTGCTGTACACGCTCCAGATATTTTTCCTGAATTCTGTAATCACGTGACACGAAGGTTGCCAGATCACTAATTGGATCGTGTGAGCTCACAAAGACCCGGATCGTGTGGGCTCACTCACGGAAATATTGAGCGTGTGCAGTTACCGTTCACAGCAAACTGGAGCGTGTACAGTTGTTGTACACGCTCCAGATATTTTTCCTGAATTCTCTAATCACGTGACACGAAAGTTGCCAGATCACTAATTTCTAAAAAAAATCGTTGCCAGATATTTTTCCTGAATTCTGTAATCAACCATAATGTTCGGATACTTTTTTGAGCGACTGTAGGTGGTCATATTATTTTGATACTAGATCGTGTGGGCTCACTCACGGAAATATTGAGCGTGTGCAGTTACCGTTCACAGCAAACTGGAGCGTGTGCTGTAACTGCACACGCTCCAGTTTGCTGTGAACGGTAACTGGAGCGTGTGCTGTAACTGCACACGCTCCAGTTTGCTGTGAACGGTAACTGGAGCGTGTACAGTTGCTGTACACGCTCCAGATATTTTTCCTGAATTCTGTAATCACGTGACACGAAGGTTGCCAGATCACTAATTGGATCGTGTGAGCTCACAAAGACCTGGATCGCATGGGCTCACTCACGGAAATATTGAGCGTGTGCAGTTACCGTTCACAGCAAACTGGAGCGTGTACAGTTGTTGTACACGCTCGAGATATTTTTCCTGAATTCTGTAATCACGTGACACGAAGGCTGTCAGATCACTAATTTCTAAAAAAAAAATCGTTGCCAGATACTTTTTTCTGAATTCTGTAATCAACCACAATGTTCGGATATTTTTTTGAGCGACTGTGGGTCATATTATTTTGATACTAGATCGTGTGGGCTCACTCACGGAAATATTGAGCGTGTGCAGTTACCGTTCACAGCAAACTGGAGCGTGTGCAGTTACCGTTCACAGCAGACTGGAGCGTGTGCAGTAACTGCACACGCTCCAGTTTGCTGTGAACGGTAACTGGAGCGTGTACAGTTGCTGTACACGCTCCAGATATTTTTCCTGAATTCTGTAATCACGTGACACGAAGGTTGCCAGATCACTAATTTCTAAAAAAAAAAATCGTTGCCAGATATTTTTTTCTGAATTCTGTAATCAACCGTAGTGTTGGGATATTTTTTGAGCGACTGTACTTGTTGGATGACCCAGTTGATCGGCTCAGTTTTTTTTTTTACTACGTCTTCTCTTAGGTTAAGGGTTAGAGGTTGTGACCACACACTCCTGTGACAGGACTTCTTTCACGTCTTTAAAAAAAATAACAAGATGGTTCTAAATTTTCTCTTTCTTTTTGTAGCAATTGATGTCTAATGGACGTCTTAAGTGGACTATTTATTTACGTGAAATTCTACCTTTTTTTTTCTTTAATGGGGAAAAGCCAAAATATCTTTCCTTTGTGCACTTTTTCCCCAACAGTTCATATCTTTTTATGTTGGATTGTTGGTTTTTTATCTGTGTGTTCGGTTGGATTATTTTGCCTCTGAGCGGCACTTTTTTGCACACAATGGACTAAATAGTCAGGTGACAAGGACCACAAAGGTTCAGAGAAGGTTGAGGGATGGAACCCACTGCAGAGCTGTTGGGAAACAGATGATAGCCCTCCAGGCAAGGCCATCCAGCGTGATCTTTAACGTGCACAGAGCTCTCCCCGCACACGGGGCCAAGGCTTAACGTCCCATCCGACGGACGGCGGGCTTTGCCAAACTCATCAGTATCCCCTTTCTCGCAGAGAGCAGGATGAGGGTTCGGCGCAGATAAATCTCAACTCGGTACACTTGGGACTCGACCCTGGGACAGCAGATTAAGAATCTGACCTACTATCGATTAAGCCACTTCTCTTTATTACTCGTCATTATGCGTTTTCTAACTCTATTCATTCCTTTCCTAGCTCTGCATTGATCTCTGTCCTTCGTTTTCTAACTCTATTCATTCGTTTTCTAGCTCTGAATAACTCTCTGTCCTTCGTTTTCTAACTCTATTCATTCCTTTCCTAGCTCTGCATCGATCTCTGTCATTCGTTTTCTAACTCTATTCATTCGTTTTCTAGCTCTGTATAACTCTCTATCCTACGTTTTCTAACTCTATTCATTCGTTCTCTAGCTCTGCATCACTCTCTGTCATTCGTTTTCTAATTCTGTTCATCCCTTTTCTAGCTCTGCACCACTCTCTGTCCTTAGTTTTCTAACTCTATTAATTACTTTTCTAGCTCTGCATCACTCTTTGTCATTCATTTTCTAACTCTATTCATCCCTCTTCTAGCTCTGCATCACTCTCCGTCCTTCGTTTTCTAACTCTATTCATTCCTTTCCTAGCTCTGCATCACTCTCAGTCATCCGTTTTCTAGCTCTATTCATTCCTTTCCTAAGCTCTGCATCACTCTCTGTCATTCGTTTTCTAACTCTATTCACCCCTTTTCTAGTTCTGCATCACTCTCTGTCCTTTGTTTTCTAACACTATTCATTCGTTTTCTAGCTCTGCATCACTCTCTGTCTTTCGTTTTCTAACTCTATTCATCCCTTTTCTAGCTCTGCATCACTCTCTGTCCTTCGTTTTCTAACTCTATTTATCCCTTTTCTAGCTCTGCATCACTCTCTGTCCTTCGTTTTCTAAATCTATTCATCCCTTTTCTAGCTCTGCATCACTCTATGTTATTCGTTTTCTAACTATTCATGCCTTTTCTAGCTCTGCATCACTCTCTGACCTTCGTTTCCTAACTCTATTCATCCCTTTTCTAGCTCTGCATCACTCTCTGTCATTCGTTTTGTAACTCTATTCATCCCTTTTCTAGCTCTGCATCACTCTCTGTCCTTTGTTTCTAACACTATTCATTCCTTTCCTAGCTCTGCATCACTCTCTGTCCTTCGTTTTCTAACTATATTCATTCCTTTTCTAGCTCTGCATCACTCTCTGTCCTTTGTTTTCTAACACTATTCATTCCTTTTCTAGCTGTGCATCACTCTCTGTGATTTGTTTTCTAACTCTCTTCATCCCTTTTGTAGCTCTGCATCACTTTCTGTCATTCGTTTTCTAACTATTCATTCCTTTTCTAGCTCTGCATCACTCTCTGTCCTTCGTTTTCTAACTCTATTCATCCCTTTTCTAGCTCTGCATCACTCTCTGTCCTTCGTTTTCTAAATCTATTCATCCCTTTTCTAGCTCTGCATCACTCTCTGTCCTTTGTTTTCTAACTATTCATTCCTTTTCTAGCTCTGCATCACTCTCTGTCCTTCGTTTTCTAACTATTCATTCCTTTTCTAGCTCTGCATCACTCTCTGTGATTTGTTTTCTAACTATGATCATTTATTTTTTAGATCTCAGTCGTTCCTTTTTTTGTTCAAAATCACTTCTTATTCTATGGCACTCCTTTTCTAGTTTTCCATCACTGCTTTTCTAGCTCAACTTCAGTTCTTTTTTTTTAAATCTTTTCATTCCTTTTCTAACTCTCTATATTATTCCTTTTCTAAACTAGGATCACTTTTTTTCTAACTCTGTATCACATCATCCTTTTTTTTTAGCTGAGCATCACCTCTTTTCCATCCAAGCGTCACTCACTTTCTAGCTCAGCATCACTTCTTTTCTACCTCAGCATCACTTCTTTTCTACCTCAGCGTCACTTCTTTTCTAACACTTTTCTTCACTTCTTTTCTAACTCAGCTTAACTCCTTTTCTAACTCAGGATCAATCTTTTTCTAGCCGAGCATCACTCCTTTTCCAGCTCAGCAGCATTCCTTTTTACCTCAGCATCACTTCTTTTCTAACAGATTATAACTTCTTTTCTAGCTCTGCAAGCCTCGGCCGGGGTTGGCTCATTCAGTAGCGTGCCAGGCTCATAATCTGCAGTTCCCAGGTTCGAATCCCACCTGGGCCAGCAGTGATATTTATCTCCGAAAAGCCCCCACACTTCCCTCGGTCAGTAGAGGGCATTGATGAGCTTGAAAAGGCCGCCGTTCATCGAATGGGATATAAATTCCTGGCCCCGTGTGCGGGAGAGCCATACCACGTGGTCGTTAAAGAACACTCTGGATGGCCTTGACGGGAGACTGACATCTGTCTCCTAACAGCTGTCCAGTGGATCCCCTTCCCAAATCTTCACTACTTTTCTATTTTTTTAAAGCGAAGAGGTTTTATTTTCCGTTCTTATACACAAAGTACAGAAATAGCATAGAAGCTTTATGTTCCTTTTCTGGTTTCTCATACAACATATAAACACTTACACAAGGGCATTCCCGCTGGTTTTAGTAGTCTGGTATGCTGACCACTCGATAACGAAGGCATTTTTTTCCCCTTTTTTAGCTTAATACCATTCCTTTTCTAGCTCAAATCACTTTTTTTTTACCCCTCAGTATCACTTCTTTTCCACCTAATATAGCTTCATTTTTAGCTCAGAATCATTCCTTTTCAAGCTCATCATCCATTTTTTTTTCTTAGCTTAGTGGCGCTTTTTTCTTTCTATTAAAGCATCATTATTTTTTCTACTCAGCATTATTCCTTTTTTAACTAATATAGCTTCTTTTCTAACTCAGCATCATTTTTTTGCTAGCTCAGAATAATTCCTTTTCTCAGCTCGGCATACCATTTTTCTAGCTCAGCATTATTCTTTTAGTAATAAAAAATCGCTTCTTTTCCAATTCGGCATCATTATTCTTCTTCCTCAGCATCACTTCTTCTCTAACCTAGTGTCGCTTTGCTTTCTAGCTTAGCATCATTCCTTTTGTAGCTCAGCATCACCCTTTTTCTAATCATTATCACTGATTTTCTAGCTCAGCATCACTATTGTTTCATCCTCAGCTTCATCCCTTTTTTTAGCCTATTGTCACTTTTTTTTTTATCTCATCAGCATTACTTTTTTTAGCTCAGCATCTCTCTTTTCTAGCCTGATATCATTCCTTTTCTACTCTCAAACAAAATCCGAAAGAAAATTGCTCTTCAAGTCAAACACACAAATTTTCTGAATTTAAATTGATAAGAAATAGATTTGAATACATTCTTGAAGTTATCTTCCATTGGTAAAAATCGATCCTGTTTTTGTAAGACCCACTCGCTTAAGGACATTCCTTTTCCTTTGTCCTCGTCTCCCTGTTTTTTTCACCTTCAGAAGAATGCGTTCGCACATAACTTCGAGGAAAACCTCATCCCTAAGGAAAACCAAGATCATTAATCCGCAGCTTCAATATCAGCATCTCTCTCTCTCACCAAATCGATCCAACATCCTTCACTTCATTTTCCCTAATTTCCGGAATAATTTTTTTTGTTTTTTTGCTTTTCCATCTATTGTCTGCATTTCTTTCCTGGAGAAGGATGTAGAAGTGAGGAGGGGGGGGGGGGGGGGAGTCAATAAATCCTCCTTCACTCAACTCTTATCCCTCGCATTCCACCCCCACTTCCTTCTCTTCCCTCTTCTTTGGCTCAGCATCCGTCGAATTATTGTTCTGCCATTACTCAAAACCTGACAACACTCAGGCGCCCCGTCTCCGTTTCCAGGCCATGGGGTCACGGGTTCCCGTTGCCTTGGAAACCGCATCTTTCGAACCCAGCAGTGATGATGTAGGTGGCATCCGTTAGGAGGAGAACTTGACAGTAGAGACTTGTTACCAGGATGTTGTTGTCTAGCAGCGCTATGCGCCTGTCCTTGAAGATCTTTGAGATTGGTTGCAGTAGCAGATAGTGTTGGACCACGACCCAGTTGATCGTGTTATTGCAACAAGGATCGGGAATAAACCTTTTCTTTATCTCTCTGTTCCTTCCTGCTCTTCTCCTTCTATAGAGCATATGATGGTGATCACTGGAAGCTTTCAGCTAACACTGGTAACAGCGAAGATATGTATATGATGGTGATCTCTTTTAAAAATATGTGATGGTAGATCTCTTATGTATATATGATGGAGATCTCTTTTAGAAATATGTGATGGTAGATCTCTTATGTATATATGATGGAGATCTCTTTTAGAAATATGTGATGGTAGATCTCTTATGTATATATGATGGAGATCTCTTGTTTACGTGTTTAAATGACGGCGATCTCTTGTATTTCATCAAGATCACTACTTGATGATGACTCTTTGTGTATATCTGATGATGATCTCTTCTGTATAGTCATCTTAATGTCGATCTCTGATATATATATGATGCTGATTTTGATGGCGATCTCTTGGTTATATATGAGGGTGATCGTGTTTGTGACTTCATGTGTATCTGTGATGATGTTCTTGATCCTTATCTCATGTGTACAACATATAAGGGGTGTATGTATGATGGTGAACTTAATGGTGATCTGTGGTGTATATGTGATGACGATCTCTTGTGCATATATCATACTGTTCATGATGGTGATCTCTTGAGTATGTATGATATTAATCTTAATGGTGATCTCTTGTGTATACATGAGGGTGATCTTGATGGTGATCTCTTGTGCATATGTGATGGTGCTCTCTAGTGTATATACTTATATCATAATGATCACGATGGTTATCTCTTGTGTATACATGAGGGTGATCTTGATGGTGATGTCTTGTTTATATATGATGGTGATCTTGACGGTGATTTCATGTGTATATATATATAGTAATCACTTGTGAATATGCCATGGTGATCTCATGTGTATATATAATAATCACTTGTGTATATGAGATGGTGATCTCATGTATATATATAGTGATCACTTCTGTATATGCGATGGTGATCTCATGTGTGTATATATATAGTGATCACTTCTGTATATGCGATAATGATCTCATGTGTATATATATATAGTGATCACTTCTGTATATGCGATGGTGATCTTGATGGTGATCTCGTGTGTATATGTAGTAATCACTTGTGTATATGCGATGGTGATCTCATGTGTATATATAATAATAACTTCTGTATATGCGATGATGAACTCATAAGCTCGCGGCTTTACGAATGCGGACATTGTTGTCATTTCCTACCGCCATACTGTAACGTTTGCCTTTCCCACCTCCGTAATGAAATATTCCCACTCGTCCGTTGGGAACATGCGCTCCACCAAATCCATTGTGTCCCAAGTGGCGGTTATCCTCCGCTGCCCATCCTCCTTCTCCTCTAGAGGATGAGGCTGAATCGCTACCTTTCCTCTTACACTCCCGGATGCAGGGGATGAGGATGAAGCGTTCCTCCTCCGCAGATCAGCATCTGAGGATTGGAAGAGATGAGGGATTTTCGACGGCCGTGGAGAAATAACAAGACATTTCGTCGTAATCTTTTCTTGTTCTTTATCCGGGCATTGATGCATAGAGAGTTGGGCGGATGCGCAAACACTTATCTCTGCTCATTTCGTGCTGATGACGTAAAAAGGAAGAAAGAGATGTGTAGGTGTCGGTTCTAGTTGTTTAATCTTCTTCCGTTGCGACAGTTCTACAAAAACCGGAACAGTCCTACAAATACTGGGACGGTTCTACAAACACCGCAAAAATTCCCCGCCCTGCCCACGGTCAGTAGGGGACACCGATGGGCTTGGAAAGGCCGCCGTCCGTCGGATGGGACGTTAAGCCGTGGCCCCGTGTGCGGGAGAGCCATACCCTGTGCACGTTAAAGAACACGCTGGACGGCCTTGACGGGAGGCTACCATCTGTCTCCCAACAGCTGTTCCAGTGGGTCCCCTCCCCCAACCTTCTCTGAGCCTTCGGGGTCCATGTGACCTGGCCATTTAGCCCATGGTGTGCAAAAAAGTGCCGCTCAGAGGTAAAACAACCCAACCCATCTACAAACACCGGGATTGTTTTGAAAATACCAGAACAGCTCTACAAACACTTGGACATTTTATAAATACCGAGACAGTTCTACAAATACTAGGACAGTTCTAGAAATATCGGGACAGTTCTAAAAATACCGAGACAGTTGTATAAATACCGAGACAGTTCTAAAAACACCGATAGTTCTAAAAATACTTGGACAGGTCTATAAATACCAGAACAGTTTTATAAGTACCGGGACTGATCTACAAATACCGAGATAGTTTTACAAATACCGAGATAGTTCTATAAATACCCAGACAGTTCTATAAATACCGAGACAGTTCTACAAAAACCGGGACCGTTTTAAAAACAGCGGGACAGTTCTAAAAATACCGGGACAGTTATAAAAATACGGAGACAATTCTAAAAAATACCGGAACAGTTCTAAAAATACCGGAACAGTTGTATAAATACTGAGACAGTTTTAAAAACACCGAGACAGTTCTAAAAATACCAAGACAGTTCTACAAATACCGGAACAGTTCTAAAATACTGAGACAGTTCTTCAAATACCGGAACAGTTCTAAAATACTGAGATAGTTCTACAAATACCGGAACAGTTCTAAAAATAATGAGACAGTCCTAAAATACCGGAACAGTTGTATAAATACCGAGACAGTTCTAAAAAAATACTTGGACAGTTCTATAAATACCGGGTCAGTTCTACAAATACCGGTACAGTTCTATAAATACCGGGTCAGTTCTACAAATACCGGTATAAATAAATAAATACCCCCTCAAGCAGCTGCTTGCCACAGAGGTCTGACAGGAGCCTGCCAGTTTATATGCCAGAGTAGAAGGTCTGAGAGGATGGCAGGACATCAGCAGAAAAACGACACAAACAGCCATGCCTTACCCGGGGCTCGAACCCAGGTCCCTTAGATCAGTAGCCAAGCGCGCTAACCATTCTGCCTTACAGTTCTATAAATACCGGATCAGTTCTACAAATACCGAGACAGTTCTATAGATACCGAGACAGTTCTCCAAATACTGGGACTTATGAACACCCTATAGAGGCACACACCGTTTAAAGCGGATGATTCGTTCTTGGGAATGGGCAGCGCTAACTGAATGATCGCTGTATGAGATCGTTAGGACATAGTTCCTATGGAGATGCGTTCCTGAAATCGAAATTTATTATCTACGATCAACATATAAGAGATTCATTGGGCTACTTAAAAAAATAATACAGTTGATAAACATGAGTTTTTTAAATATATTCTGTATTGTCAAATGAATAATAATGAAAAAAAATATTTAATAGATTAAGTTGAATATAATAGATTATTTATCTAACTTAATCTATTCAATATTGATATTATAATAATTATAATCTATTATATTAACCAGTGCACGCGCAAACGTGAAAACATCAAACAGTGTTGGGACATAAGATGGGCCAGGCTGTGACCTTCACAATGTCCTTCAAAGATTGACTGTCTTGACCTAAGCTTCATTACAGAAGGTCAACGGAACCACCTGCACGTGACAGTAGAATGAAACCACGCGCTTTAAAACAGCATTCTTTAACGCATGCGCAGAAGAAACTAAATTTATATGTTTTCTATCTTCTGCGCATGCGTTGAAGTCAAGCTTTGCTACGAAGCGACTGGAGCGACACCAGAGGTCAACAGCGACCAATGAGGATGTCCCATTTTCGTGTCCTTAATTGCAAACCTGATTTTAATAGCAATTTTCTGCGGCTGAGAAACACCCTTAGGCAGAGGAGATTTCAGCGTATTTTTTTTTTCTTGAAAAAGGACGTATCCTGGCCTAGATTTTCGGTTTCGTTTTTGTCACTTCAGTTTTATTCTTAGGTCTGATTGCAAAACAAAGTCTTGAAAAAGGGAAAATTTTACAATTTAAATTGTTTTCGTGAGATTTTCTACGGACGGTTTCCATGCTTGCCTGCGCCAGGCTCGTAATCTGTAGTTCCCAGGTTCGAGTCCCAGCTGGGTCAGCGTTGAGATTTATCTCCGCAAAACTCCCCGCCCTGCCCACGGTCAGTAGGGGACACCGATGGTCTTGGAAAGGCCGCCGTCCATCGGATGGGACGTTAAGCCGTGGCCCCGTGTGCTGGAGAGCCATACCCTGTGCACGTTAAAGAACACGCTGGATGGCCTTGACGGGAGGCTACCATCTGTCTCCCAACAGCTGTTGCAGTGGGTCCCCTCCCCCAACCTTCTCTGAGCCTTCGGGATCCATGTGACCTGGCCATTTAGCCCATGGTGTGCAAAAAAGTGCCGCTCAGAGGTAAAACAACCCAACAACCCATGCTTGCCTGTCGGATTCTTTTTACCCCTGAGCAGCACTTTCTTTGCAAACAATGGGCTAAACGGCCAGGTCATAACGACCCCAAAGGTTCACAGAAGGTTTGAGGGACAGTTAGTAGGAGACGGTTGGGTTGTTTTACCCTGAGCGGCACTTTTTTGCACACAATGGGCTAAACGGCCAGTTCACAAGGACCCCCAAGGGCTCACAGAAGGTTTGAGGAAGGGACAGTTGATAGGAGACGAATGGATTGTTTTACCCCTGAGCGGCACTATTTTTGCACACAATGGGCTAAACGCCAAGTCACAAGGACCTCAAAGGCTCACAGAAGGTTTGAGGAAGGGACAGTTGTTAGAAAGTTGTTAGGAGACGAATGGGTTGTTTTACCCCTGAGTGGCACCTCTTTTGCACACAGTGGGTGAAACGCCAGGTCACAAGGGCTCACAGAATGTTTGAGGAAGAGACAATTGTTGGGAGACGAATGGGTTGTTTTACTCTTGAGCGGCACTATTTTTGCACACAATGGGCTAAACGACCAGGTCATAAGGATCCCAAAGACTCACAGAATGTTTGAGGAAGGAGACAGTTGTTAGGAGACGATTGGGTTATTTTACCCCTGAGCGGCACTATTTTTGCACACAATGGGCTAAACGACCAGGTCATAAGGATCCCAAAGACTCACAGAATGTTTGAGGAAGGAGACAGTTGTTAGGAGACGATTGGGTTATTTTACCCCTGAGCGGCACTATTTTTGCACACAATGGGCTAAACGACCAGGTCATAAGGATCCCAAAGACTCACAGAATGTTTGAGGAAGGAGACAGTTGTTAGGAGACGATTGGGTTATTTTACCCCTGAGCGGCACTATTTTTGCACACAATGGGCTAAACGACCAGGTCATAAGGATCCCAAAGACTCACAGAATGTTTGAGGAAGGAGACAGTTGTTAGGAGACGATTGGGTTATTTTACCCCTGAACGGCACTATTTTTGCACACAATGGGCTAAACGACCAGGTCATAAGGATCCCAAAGACTCACAGAATGTTTGAGGAAGGAGACAGTTGTTAGGAGACGATTGGGTTATTTTACCCCTGAGCGGCACTATTTTTGCACACAATGGGCTAAACGACCAGGTCATAAGGATCCCAAAGACTCACAGAATGTTTGAGGAAGGAGACAGTTGTTAGGAGACGATTGGGTTATTTTACCCCTGAGCGGCACTATTTTTGCACACAATGGGCTAAACGACCAGGTCATAAGGATCCCAAAGACTCACAGAATGTTTGAGGAAGGAGACAGTTGTTAGGAGACGATTCTGTTATTTTACCCCTGAGCGGCACTATTTTTGCACACAATGGGCTAAACGACCAGGTCATAAGGATCCCAAAGACTCACAGAATGTTTGAGGAAGGAGACAGTTGTTAGGAGACGATTGGGTTATTTTACCCCTGAGCGGCACTATTTTTGCACACAATGGGCTAAACGACCAGGTCATAAGGATCCCAAAGACTCACAGAATGTTTGAGGAAGGAGACAGTTGTTAGGAGACGATTGGGTTATTTTTCCTCTGAGCGGCACTATTTTTGCGCACAATGGGTTAAACGCCAAGTCACAAGGACCCCGAAGGCTCACAGAATGTTTGAGGAAGGCGACAGTTGTTAGGAGACGGTTGCGTTGTTTTAACCCTGAGCGGCATGTTTTTTGCACACAATGGGCTAAACGGCCTGGTCACAAGGACCCCAAAGGCTCAGAGAAAGTTGAGGGATGGGAACCCACTGTACAGCTGAACTACAGATGGTTGCATCCCGTCAAGGCCATCTAGCGTGTTCTTTAACATGCGCAAGATGGGACTCTCCAGTACACGGCGCCACGGCTTAACGTCCCATCCGACGGACGGCGGCCGTCGCTATTCTAAGCTAATCGGTGCTATCTACTGACTTTGGGCGGGATGTGGAGCTTATCTTTTCAACTCTGTCTGAGCCCTTGGGGGTCCTTATGACCTGGCATTTAGCCCATTCTGTGCAAAGAAAGTTCCGCTCAGAAGTAAAAAAAACAAACCACAGCAGAAACGTTTTTTACTTCCTTTTAAAAAAAAACGATATCTTTTCGTTTGAACATTCTCAAAGACTTGAGATCTAAAGAAACATCTGAAAAGACCGAAAATATCTCACATAAAGTTTCATCAAACAACTTCGGCCAAATGACTAAAGCCTGATTTATGTTCTTCGGCCAAGACTTTAATTACTTCTCTGACAACGCTAATACCTTATTTAATCAACCGTTACAGAGTGAACAATTAAGTTCCCATAGTTACTAAACATCCCCCGTTGCGCAACCCCCTCCCACTTCCTCGATGCTTCGGAAGAGAGAAAGTGTGTGTGTGGTTGAAGTGTGTGCTAAGAATTGTAAGGGGGAGGGGTTAAAACTGAGGTTTCATTTAAACAAGCTGGCGTTAAATCAGAGATCTCGGTGATAAGGCTTCTAACTCATAAGTCTTGTCCATTTTCCAATCTCTTTAGAAATGCTGTTGCTTCAAAAATTGCATGGATGTCGCGTTCAGTGGAGCACGTGACTCCTCGCGAACATGCATGGCAGCATCGCTCCGAATCAGCCACATGTAGGTCGCGTTGGGTTGTGGTTGTTTTACCTCCGAGCGGCAGTTTTTTTGCATACCATGGGCTAGTTCAGGTCACAAGATCTTAGAGAACGTTTGTGGGAGGGGGACTCACTGGACAGCTGTTAAGAGACAGATGAAAGTCTGCAGTCAAGGCCATCTAGTGTGTTCTTTCGATACACGTGGTATGGTTCTCCCACTTAAGGGTGGGGGGGATGACTCCGCCAGTAGCGCGCCAGGTCGTAATCTGCAGTTCTCAGGTTTGAGTCCCCGCTGAGTCAGCGTTGAGATTTATTTCCGCAAAACTCCCCGCCCTGCCCACGATCAGTAGGGGACACCGATGGGCTTGGAAAGGCTGCCGTCCGGCTGATGGGACGTTAAGCCGTGGTCCCGTGTGCGGGAGAGCCATACCCTGTGCACGTTAAAGAACACATTGGATGGCCTTGACGGGAGGCAAACATCCGTCTCCCAACAGTTATTCCAGTGAGTCCCCTCCCCCAACCTTCTCTGAGCCTTCTGGGTCTTTGTGACCTGGCCATTTAGCCCATGGTGTGCAAAAAAAGTGTCGCTCAGAGGTAAAACAACCAACCAACCCTGGGTCAGTAGGGTACACCGTTGGCTTGGAAAGGCTGACGTCCATCGGATGGGGCGTTAAGCCATGGCCCCGTGTGCGGGGCCATGGCTTAACGCCATGTCCTGTTCACATTAAAGAACACACTGGACTACAGTCTTGACTGGAGGCAACCATCTGTCTCCGAACAGTTGTTCCAGTGGGTACCCTCCCCCAACCTTCTCTGAGCCTTCGGGGTCCTTATGACCTGGCCATTTAGCCCATGGTGTGCAAAAGAAGTACTGCTCAGGGGTAAAACAATCGAAACCGTTTACAAACCCGGTTGACGGCATCCTTTCCAAGTCCGTCGGTGTCCCCAAGTGACCGAGGGCAGATGGAATGTTTTTGCGGAGATAAATATCAACGTTGGCCCAGGTGGGAGTCGAACCTGGAAACAGCAGCAGATGGAGCCACTAACGATTGAGTCAATCCCTAACCTCTACAAAAAAAATAAATAAAAGTTAGAATATCAGCGAAAAGTATTTTATCTGTTCTCGTCGTATCTCTTGGGCGGGGGTGGCTCAGTCGGTAGCGCGCCAGGCTCGTAATCTGTAGTTCCCAGGTTCGAGTCCCAGCTGGGTCAGCGTTGAGATTTATCTCCGCAAAATTCCCCGCCCTGCCCACGGTCAGTAGGGGACACCGAAGGGCTTGGAAAGGCCGCCGTCCGTCGGATGGGACGTTAAGCCGTGGCCCCGTGTGCGGGAGAGCCATACCCTGTGCACGTTAAAGAACACGCTGGATGGCCTTGACGGGAGGCTACCATCTGTCTCCCAACAGCTGTTCCAGTGGGTCCCCTCCCCCAACCTTCTCTGAGCCTTCGGGGTCCTTGTGACCTGGCCATTTAGTCCATGGTGTGCAAAAAAAGTGCCGCTCAGAGGTAAAACAACCCAAACTAATTGGAGAGCCATACCCTGTGCACGTTAAAGAACACGCTGGATGGCCTTGACGGGAGGCTACCATTTGTCTCCCAACAGCTGTTCTAGTGGGTCCCTTTCCCCAACCTTCTCTGAGCCTTCGGGGTCCTTGTGACCTGGCCATTGTGCGGGAGAGCCATCCCCTGTGCACGTTAAAGAACACGCTGGATGGCCTTGACGGGAGGCTACCATCTGTCTCCCAATAGCTGTTCCAGTGGGTCCCCTCCCCCAACCTTCTCTGAGCCTTCGGGGTCCATGTGACCTGGCCATTTAGCCCATGGTGTGCAAAAAAAGTGCCGCTCAGAGATAAAACAACCCAACAACACGTCGTATCTGAAGAAGTATACCACGATCAATTTGTGATTTTTGATTCTCAGTTGTAAGTTCACTCTAATCTTTATGCGACCATTCTGTTGGCGTCATCCTGCCGGTATATAGGAAGAGTTGTAACGTGCAGCGTCGACCACGCCAATTACCGAGTTTCCACTGATGCAGATCGCATATGCATGAGGTAAAAAAGGATTGCGCCATGGGTCATGTAGCGACGCAACCTTTCTCGAGATCAGTATGGGTGTCACATTGGCATGTGCACCTAACTATTAATTCGGAGAGAGATTTATTGAAGGTTCTAGGTTTATTCCTAATTATTTTGTGTGAGTGAGGAAATGCCTTAGTAAATTACGGACAAATATATGCAAATTACGAGCCTGGGGAGCTACCGGTGGAGAAAACAGCGCCCCCTGGACAATCTGGTGCAGTCTCTTCCTGCATAAGATACTGCTCTTCTAAGGGTTGGGATGTTTTACCTCTGAGCGGCACTTTTCTGCACACCATGGGCTAAATGGCCAGGTCAGATGGACCCTGAAGGCTCAGAGAAGGTTGGGGGAGGGGACCCACTGGAACAGCTGTTGGGAGACAGATGGTAGCCTCCCGTCAAGGCCATCCAGCGTGTTCTTTAATGTTGGGTTGTTTTACCTCTGAGCGGCACTTTTTTGCACACAATGGGCTAAATGGCCAGGTCACAACGACCCCGAAGGCTCAGAGAAGGTTGGGGGAGGGGACCCACTGGAACAGCTGTTGGGAGGCAGATGGTAGCCTCCCGTCAAGGCCATCCAGCGTGTTCTTTAATGTTGGGTTGTTTTACCTCTGAGTGGCACTTTTTTGCACACCATGGGCTAAATGGCCAGGTCACAACGACCCCGAAGGCTCAGAGAAGGTTGGGGGAGGGGACCCACTGGAACAGCTGTTGGGAGGCAGATGGTAGCCTCCCGTCAAGGCCATCCAGCGTGTTCTTTAATGTTAGGTTGTTTTACCTCTGAGCGGCACTTTTTTGCACACAATGGGCTAAATGACCAGGTCACAAGGACTCCGAAAGCTCAGAGAAGGTTGGGGGAGGGGACCCATTGGAACAGCTATTGGGAGACAGATGGTAGCCTCCCGTCAAGGCCACCGAGCGTGTTCCCAACGTTGGATTGTAACAGCTGTTGGGAGACAGATGGTAAATTCCAGTCAAGGCCATCCAGCGTGTTCTTTAATGTTCGGTTGTTTTACCTCTGAGTGGCACTTTATTGCACACCATGGGCTAAATGGCCAGGTCACAACGACCCCGAAGGCTCAGAGAAGGTTGGGGGAGGGGACCCACTGGAACAGCTGTTGGGAGGCAGATGGTAGCCTCCCGTCAAGGCCATCCAGCGTGTTCTTTAATGTTGGGTTGTTTTACCTCTGAGCGGCACTTTTTTGCACACAATGGGCTAAATGACCAGGTCACAAGGACTCCGAAAGCTCAGAGAAGGTTGGGGGAGGGGACCCACTGAAACAGCTGTTAGGAGACAGATAGTAGCCTTCCGTCAAGGCCATCCAATGTGTTCTTTAACGTGCACAGGATATGGCTCTCCCGCACACGGGGCTACAGCTTAACGTCCGATCCGATGGACGGCGGCTTTTCCAAGCCCATCGGTGTCCCCTACTGACAATGGGCAGGGAATTTTGTGGAGATAAATCTCAACGCTGACTCAGCTGGGACTCGAACCTGGGAACAGCAGATTACGAGCCTGGCGCGCTGCCGACTGAGCCACCCTCCGCCCGAAAATTACAGGCTTTTGAAACTATAAACATTTTTTTTTAAGCGGAAAGATTTGGTCTTTTCAGTCGCTACCACTTCTACCACTATTGTCCCATCAAAATGTCCGAAAATTGCGCTGCAGTGACTGCATGACAAAACGTGACACGAACGCTCGCATATACTTGTGCGCGAAATTTATAAACGAATTTGAATGTAGAACCTACCCGAAAAAGAGAATAATAGAATTTCAGTGTGCTGGTATTGAAGATATTTAAAAAAAAGGAGGTTTAAATAGTCTGAGTCAGTGCATGATAAATCAGAAACAAGAAATACTTTTTATGTGGTGTGTACAGTCGCTCAAAAAAGTATCCGAACACCGTGGTTCATTACGGAATTCGGAAAAAATATCTGGCAACGATTTTTTTTAGAAATTAGTGATCTGCAATCAGTGATCTGGTAACCTTCGTGTCACGTGACATGAAGTTCCAGATCACTGATTGCAGATCACTAATTTCTAAAAAAAATCGTTGCCAGATATTTTTTTCTGAATTCTGTAATCAACCATAGTGTTTGGATACTTTTTTGAGCGACTGTAGGTGGTCATATTATTTTGATACTTGATCGTGTGGGCTCACTAACGGAAATATTGAGCGTGTGTAGTTACCGTTCACAGCAAAGTGGAGCGTGTGCGGTTAATGTTCACAGCACATTGGATCGTGTGAGCTCACAAAGACCTGGATCGTGTGGACTCACTCACGGAAATATTGAGCGTGTGCAGTTACCGTTCACAGTAAACTGGAGCGGTTGCGGTTAATGTTCACAGCACATTGGATCGTGTGAGCTCACAAAGACCTGGATCGTGTGGGCTCACTCACGGAAATATTGAGCGTGTGCAGTTACCGTTCACAGCAAACTGGAGCGGTTGCGGTTAATGTTCACAGCACATTGGATCGTGGGAGCTCACAAAGACCTGGATCGTGAGGGCCCACTCACAGAAATATTGAGCGTGTGCAGTTACCGTTCACAGCAAACTGGAGCGGTTGCGGTTAATGTTCACAGTACATTGGATCGTGTGAGCTCACAAAGACCTGGATCGTGTGGGCTCACTCACGGAAATATTGAGCGTGTGCAGTTACCGTTCACGGCAAACTGGAGCGGTTGCGGTTAATGTTCACAGCACATTGGATCGTGGGAGCTCACAAAGACCTGGATCGTGAGGGCCCACTCACAGAAATATTGAGCGTGTGCAGTTACCGTTCACAACAAACTGGAGCGGTTGCGGTTAATGTTCACAGCACATTGGATCATGTGAGCTCACAAAGACCTGGATCGTGTGGGCTCACTCACGGAAATATTGAGCGTGTGCAGTTACCGTTCACAGCAAACTGGAGCGGTTGCGGTTAATGTTCACAGCACATTGGATCGTGTGAGCTCACAAAGACTTGGATCGTGTGGGCTCACTCACAGAAATATTGAGCGTGTGCAGTTACCGTTCACAGCAAACTGGAGTTTTCTGTGTGTGGTTGCTGGAGTTTGTCACAGCATACTGGAGTTTGCTGTGAACGGTAACTGGAGCGTGTACAGTTGTACACGCTCCAGACATTTTTCCTGAATTCTGTAATCACGTGACACGAAAAGGTTGCCAGATCACTAATTTCTAAAAAAAAAATCGTTGCCAGATATTTTTTTCCGAATTTTGTAATGGACCATAGTGTTCTGATACTTTTTTTGAGCGACTGTACACGGTATTATTTCACTAGTATGATAAGTCTAGTGATCTAACCAAAGATAAAGGATTCTTTATGAGATACGACAAACAAAATGAAAAGGCAGTAATTTAATCGAACAGATAGGGCTGATCTTGTATGCTCTGTAGAAAAAGGGTCATTAATTTATGTACGATAGCAGTTAGTTTGTTTATAAGTTATTTCATCCATATTTTTTGATAATTTGCATTGCAATTTGTATTGTAAATATACTTATTATACTCACGCTCGGTGTTATCTATTTGAAATTTGCAACATTATTGTACAGCAAATTTTCTCAGAAATTAATTGAAACTGGAATATTCATCATCATCATCATCCTCAAGCAGCCATGGGCTACGGAGGTCCAACCAGACCGTGCAATTTAGTTCTCCAAGCCAGTCTATCCTGAGCTACATCTACAGCATCTGGCCACTGCACACCAATTCTAACAAGGTCCTGTTTGACATTGTCTGCCCACCGCATCCTAGGTCTCCCCTTCTTTCTGAGGCCTTTAGGCACACTGTTCATAACCCTATTCGCCAATCTATAATTATTCATACGGGCAACATGGCCAAACCAACGGAGTCTCTCTCTGCACAATATGCTAAGTATCGTTAAAACCATGTAATAAATTGAATATACATTTTGGAGGTTAATGATTATTTCAATATTAGACAGCTCAAGAATGATTTTCAAAAAGGAAGAAAATTTATTGTTAAACATTCCAGCCTCCATAACTTTTAAAATACTGAACCGATATTTTTGAAAATCGAGATTTAAATATATTTCATTACGATCTTTAATTTATCTTCAGTCACATTTTTCCATTAAATACGGATTTTGGAAGTTAGAGAGCTTCCGAGTTAGATTCCCATTCAACATGGGAATTCTGATATTTTGATAACTTCTCGCATTTTCCTACAGTCATCCATTAGTTTGACTTTCTACCGTTAGATGGCGTTAAAATAGTCCTTTGTTTTTTTTAGAAAAAATAATTAACATTCTGTATTCGCTAGAGGCATTTTCTATTTGTTTTCAACTGCGTTAAATATTCCAGAATTATTTTTTCTGATATTTTCGTCCTCTAAGCCAGTAGTTCTCAATCTTTTATACTTCACGTACAGTTGCTCAAAAAAATATCCGAACACTGTGGTTGATATCAGAATTCAGGAAAAAAATCTGGCAACGTTTTTTTTTCAGAAATTAGTGATCAGGCAACCTTCGTTTACGTACATGACGGTGCCAGATCAATAATTAAAAAAACCTGGCAGCGATTTTTTTTTAGAAATTAGTGATCAGGCAACCTTCGTTTACGTACATGAAGGTTGCCAGATCACTAATTAAAAAAATCGTTGCCAAATATTTTTTCTGAATTCTGTAATCAACCACAGTGTTCAGATATTTTTTGAGCTACTGTATCCCCTAGAAATGTGTATATAACTGGCGTACCCCTTGTATAGATAGATAAAACTATAGTTATAGTATAACAATGGGAATAAAATAAAACATATATATCAGTGGTTCTCAACCCTTTATGCTTCACGTACTCCCTGGAAATGTGTATGTAACTGGCGTACCCCTTGTATAGATAGATAAAACTGTAGTTATAGTATAACAATGGAAATAAAATAAAACATATATATCAGTGGTTCTCAACCTTTTATGCTTCACGTACCCCCCGGAAATATGTATGTAACTGGCGTACCCCTTGTATAGATAGATAAAACTATAGTAGTATAACAATGGGAATAAAATAAAACATATATATCAGTGGTTCTCAACCCTTTATGCTTCACGTACTCCCTGGAAATGTGTATGTAACTGGCGTACCCCTTGTATAGATAGATAAAACTATAGTTATAGTGTAACAATGAAAATAAAATAAAACATATATATCAGTGGTTCTCAACCTTTTATGCTTCACGTACCCCCCGGAAATATGTATGTAACTGGCGTACCCCTTGTATAGATAGATAAAACTATAGTTATAGTATAACAATGGGAATAAAATAAAACATATATATCAGTGGTTCTCAACCTTTTATGCTTCACGTACCCCCCGGAAATATGTATGTAACTGGCGTACCCCTTGTATAGATAGATAAAACTATAGTTATAGTATAACAATGGGAATAAAATAAAACATATATATCAGTGGTTCTCAACCCTTTATGCTTCACGTACTCCCTGGAAATGTGTATGTAACTGGCGTACTCCTTGTATAGATAGATAAAACTATAGTTATAGTATAACAATGGGAATAAAATAAAACATATATCTGTGGTTCTCAACCTTTTATGCTTTACGTACCCCTAGAAATGTGTATGTAACTGGCGTACCCCTTGTATAGATAGATAAAACTATAGTAGTGTAACAATGGGAATAAAATAAAACATATATATCAGTGGTTCTCAAACATTTATGCTTCACGTACCCCCTGGAAATGTGTATGTAACTGGCGTACCCATTGCATACATATCGTAATCTGTAGTTCCCAGGTTCGAGTCCCAGCTGGGTCAGCGTTGAGATTTATCTCCGCAAAATTCCCCGCCCTGCCCACGGTCAGTAGAGGACACCGATGGGCTTGGAAAGGCCGCCGTCCGTCGGATGGGACGTTAAGCCGTGGCCCCGTGTGCGGGAGAGCCATACCCTGTGCACGTTAAAGAACACGCTGGATGGCCTTGACGGGAGGCTACCATCTGTCTCCCAACAGCTGTTCCAGTGGGTCCCCTCCCCCATCCTTCTCTGAGCCTTCGGGGTCCATGTGACCTGGCCATTTAGACCATGGTGTGCAAAAAAGTGCCGCTCAGAGGTAAAACAACCCAACCCAACCTTGCATAGATAGATAAAACTATAGTGGTATAACAATGGGAATAAAATAAAACATATATATCAGTGGTTCTCAAACTTTTATGCTTCACGTACCCCCTGGAAATGTGTATGTAACTGGCGTACCGCTTGTATAGATAGAACTATAGTTATAGTATAACAATGGGAATAAAATAAAACATATATATCAGTGGTTCTCAAACTTTTATGCTTCACGTACCCCCTGGAAATGTGTATGTAACTGGCGTACCGCTTGTATAGATAGAACTATAGTTATAGTATAACAATGGGAATAAAATAAAACATATATATCAGTGGTTCTCAACCTTTTATGCTTCACGTAACCCCTGGAAATGTGTAAGTGGCGTACCCCTTGTATAGATAGATAAAACTATAGTTATAGTATAACAATGGGAATAAAATAAAACATATATATCAGTGGTTCTCAAACTTTTATGCTTCACGTACCCCCTGGAAATGTGTATGTTACTGGTGTACCCCTTGTATAGATAGATAAAACTATAGTTATAATATAACAATGGGAATAAAATAAAACATATATATCAGTGGTTCTCAACCTTTTATGCTTCACGTACCCCCTGGAAATGTGTATGTAACTGGCGTACCGCTTGTATAGATAGAACTATAGTTATAGTATAACAATGGGAATAAAATAAAACATATATATCAGTGGTTCTCAAACTTTTATGCTTCACGTACCCCCTGGAAATGTGTATGTAACTGGCGTACCGCTTGTATAGATAGAACTATAGTTATAGTATAACAATGGGAATAAAATAAAACATATATATCAGTGGTTCTCAAACTTTTATGCTTCACGTACCCCCTGGAAATGTGTATGTAACTGGCGTACCGCTTGTATAGATAGAACTATAGTTATAGTATAACAATGGGAATAAAATAAAACATATATATCAGTGGTTCTCAAACTTTTATGCTTCACGTACCCCCTGGAAATGTGTATGTAACTGGCGTACCGCTTGTATAGATAGAACTATAGTTATAGTATAACAATGGGAATAAAATAAAACATATATATCAGTGGTTCTCAACCTTTTATGCTTCACGTAACCCCTGGAAATGTGTATGTAACTGGCGTACCGCTTGTATAGATAGAACTATAGTTATAGTATAACAATGGGAATAAAATAAAACATATATATCAGTGGTTCTCAACCTTTTATGCTTCACGTAACCCCTGGAAATGTGTAAGTGGCGTACCCCTTGTATAGATAGATAAAACTATAGTTATAGTATAACAATGGGAATAAAATAAAACATATATATCAGTGGTTCTCAAACTTTTATGCTTCACGTACCCCCTGGAAATGTGTATGTTACTGGTGTACCCCTTGTATAGATAGATAAAACTATAGTTATAATATAACAATGGGAATAAAATAAAACATATATATCAGTGGTTCTCAACCTTTTATGCTTCACGTACCCCCTGGAAATGTGTATGTAACTGGCGTACCCCTTGTATAGATAGATAAAACTATAGTTATAACATAACAATGGGAATAAAATAAAACATATATATCAGTGGTTCTCAACCTTTTATGCTTCACGTACCCCTTAGAAATGTGTATGTAACTGGCGTACCCCTTGTATAGATAGATAAAACTATAGTTATTATATAACAATGGGAATAAAATAAAACATATATATCAGTGGTTCTCAACCTTTTATGCTTCACGTACCCCCTGGAAATGTGTATGTAACTGGCGTACCCCTTGTATAGATAGAACTATAGTTATAGTATAACAATGGGAATAAAATAAAACATATATATCAGTGGTTCTCAACCTTTTATGCTTCACGTAACCCCTGGAAATGTGTATGTAACTGGCGTACCCCTTGTATAGATAGATAAAACTATAGTTATAATATAACAATGGGAATAAAATAAAACATATATATCAGTGGTTCTCAAACTTTTATGCTTCACGTACCCCCTGGAAATGTGTATGTAACTGGCGTACCCCTTGTATAGATAGATAAAATTATAGTTATAGTATAACAATGGGAATAAAATAAAACATATATATCAGTGGTTCTCAAACTTTTATGCTTCACGTACCCCCTGGAAATGTGTATGTTACTGGCGTACCCCTTGTATAGATAGATAAAACTATAGTTATAATATAACAATGGGAATAAAATAAAACATATATATCAGTGGTTCTCAAACTTTTATGCTTCACGTACCCCCTGGAAATGTGTATGTAACTGGCGTACCCCTTGTATAGATAGATAAAACTATAGTTATAATATAACAATGGGAATAAAATAAAACATATATATCAGTGGTTCTCAACCTTTTATGCTTCACGTACCCCCTGGAAATGTGTATGTAACTGGCGTACCCCTTGTATAGATAGATAAAACTATAGTTATAATATAACAATGGGAATAAAATAAAACATATATATCAGTGGTTCTCAACTTTTTATGCTTCACGTACCCCCTGGAAATGTGTATGTAACTGGCGTACCCCTTGTATAGATAGATAAAACTATAGTTATAATATAACAATGGGAATAAAATAAAACATATATATCAGTGGTTCTCAACCTTTCATGCTTCACGTACCCCCTGGAAATGTGTATGTAACTGGCGTACCCCTTGTATAGATAGAACTATAGTTATAGTATAACAATGGGAATAAAATAAAACATATGTATCAGTGGTTCTCAAACTTTTATGCTTCACGTACCCCCTGGAAATGTGTATGTAACTGGCGTACCCCTTGTATAGATAGATAAAACTATAGTTATAATATAACAATGGGAATAAAATAAAACATATATATCAGTGGTTCTCAAACTTTTATGCTTCACGTACCCCCTGGAAATGTGTATGTAACTGGCGTACCCCTTGTATAGATAGATAAAATTATAGTTATAGTATAACAATGGGAATAAAATAAAACGTATATATCAGTGGTTCTCAAACTTTTATGCTTCACGTACCCCCTGGAAATGTGTATGTTACTGGCGTACCCCTTGTATAGATAGATAAAACTATAGTTATAATATAACAATGGGAATAAAATAAAACATATATATCTGTGGTTCTCAACTTTTTATGCTTCACGTACCCCCTGGAAATGTGTATGTAACTGGCGTACCCCTTGTATAGATAGATAAAACTATAGTTATAATATAACAATGGGAATAAAATAAAACATATATATCAGTGGTTCTCAAACTTTTATGCTTCACGTACCCCCTGGAAATGTGTATGTTACTGGTGTACCCCTTGTATAGATAGATAAAACTATAGTTATAATATAACAATGGGAATAAAATAAAACATATATATCAGTGGTTCTCAACCTTTTATGCTTCACGTACCCCCTGGAAATGTGTATGTAACTGGCGTACCCCTTGTATAGATAGATAAAACTATAGTTATTATATAACAATGGGAATAAAATAAAACATATATATCAGTGGTTCTCAACCTTTTATGCTTCACGTACCCCCTGGAAATGTGTATGTAACTGGCGTACCCCTTGTATAGATAGAACTATAGTTATAGTATAACAATGGGAATAAAATAAAACATATATATCAGTGGTTCTCAACCTTTTATGCTTCACGTAATCCCTGGAAATGTGTATGTAACTGGCGTACCCCTTGTATAGATAGATAAAACTATAGTTATAATATAACAATGGGAATAAAATAAAACATATATATCAGTGGTTCTCAAACTTTTATGCTTCACGTACCCCCTGGAAATGTGTATGTAACTGGCGTACCCCTTGTATAGATAAACTATAGTTATAATATAACAATGGGAATAAAATAAAACATATATATCAGTGGTTCTCAACTTTTTATGCTTCACGTACCCCCTGGAAATGTGTATGTAACTGGCGTACCCCTTGTATAGATAGATAAAACTATAGTTATTATATAACAATGGGAATAAAATAAAACATATATATCAGTGGTTCTCAACCTTTTATGCTTCACGTACCCCCTGGAAATGTGTATGTAACTGGCGTACCCCTTGTATAGATAGAACTATAGTTATAGTATAACAATGGGAATAAAATAAAACATATATATCAGTGGTTCTCAACCTTTTATGCTTCACGTAACCCCTGGAAATGTGTATGTAACTGGCGTACCCCTTGTATAGATAGATAAAACTATAGTTATAATATAACAATGGGAATAAAATAAAACATATATATCAGTGGTTCTCAACCTTTTATGCTTCACGTACCCCCTGGAAAAGTGTATGTAACTGGCGTACCCCTTGTATAGATAGATAAAACTATAGTTATAATATAACAATGGGAATAAAATGAAACATATATATCAGTGGTTCTCAACCTTTTATGCTTCACGTACCCCCTGGAAATGTGTATGTAACTGGTGTACCCCTTGTATAGATAGATAAAACTATAGTTATAGTATAACAATGGGAATAAAATAAAACATATATATCAGTGGTTCTCAAACTTTTATGCTTCACGTACCCCCTGGAAATGTGTATGTTACTGGCGTACCCCTTGTATAGATAGATAAAACTATAGTTATAATATAACAATGGGAATAAAATAAAACATATATATCAGTGGTTCTCAACCTTTTATGCTTCACGTACCCCCTGGAAATGTGTATGTAACTGGCATACCCCTTGTATAGATAGATAAAACTATAGTTATAGTATAACAATGGGAATAAAATAAAACATATATATCAGTGGTTCTCAACCTTTTATGTTTCACGTACCCTCTGTAAATGTGTATCTAATTGGCGTACCCCTTGTATAGATAGATAAAACTATAGTTATAATATAACAATGGGAATAAAATAAAACATATATATCAGTGGTTCTCAACCTTTTATGCTTCACGTACCCCTTAGAAATGTGTATGTAACTGGCACACCCCTTGTATAGGTAGATAAAACTATAGTAGTGTAACAATGGGAATAAAATAAAACACCGACTTTATTACTAGATCTAACGACCTTTGAGTTCTCACGGCGTATCCCAAAAAATTTTACCGCATACCCCACGTCGAGAACCCTAACTCTAAATAAATAAATAATAATAAAAAAACCAAATTAAAAAAAAGAGAAATTTCCATTAAGTCTTCCCCCACAAAAAAAGAGAAATTTCCATTAAATCTTCCCCCACAAAAAAAGAGATTTGATAGACGTAACTTTTTTCCCCTGCCAACCTATAACTTAATATCGGAAGCTACGCAAACAGCAACAGTTCCTAGTCCACAAGATATGCCAGAAGACTTTTATTTTTACGAAATCCGATTTGTTATCTGCAGAGTTCCCGGCAGCATGCAGTGGAGCGTGACATCTCGTTCCATTTATTCTCCTTCCTTTATTCTATTTATATATGTACACAAGACCCTCCACGTGCCTTGCCACGTGTCTCACATCCAGAACAGAAAACGCAATTTCTTTCGCAATATCACTGAGCATATATATTATGTCAGCTTCCGACTTACCTTCCGTAACAGTGTCTGCTCTTCATCTCGATTGCATCTCTCTTGCAAAAGTCTCCTTACCCACAACTCGCCTCTTACATTAGCTCCCTTCCATTAACATTTATTCGTTTAAATTTCCTTATCAACTAAGTTTTCTTCTTCCGAAAACCGTCGTCCACTTTATTTTCCCTTTTGCATCCATTTTGTTCTATCACATCCTCTCCAGTTTCATCTTATAAACCTTCAGTTGACTTTCCTCCCTCTTTTTATATTTTTGATAGTACTTCTGTCTTTTACATTCTCAGATGTCTCTGATATATGTTCCCGATAGTATACTGTTGATTGAACTCTGTCTCTTATCCTTCACAGTATTTTGATCTTTCACATTGTAAATAGTACTTTTTATCGTTCACAGTATTTTTCTTTTTCACATTGTCAATAGTAGTTTTAGATTCTACACAATACTACGCTCTTTAGCATTCTCGATAATACTTCACTTTTATATTGCCGATAGTACTATTCTTTTAGATTCTCCAGAGTGTTTCTCTCTTTTCTTTTACATTGTCGATAGTACTCTTTCTTTTATCCTTCACAGTATTTTTCTCTTTCACATTGTCAATAGTACTTTTAGATTCTACACAATACTACGCTATTTAGCATTCTCGATAATACTTCACTTTTATATTGTCGATAGTACTATTCTTTTAGATTCTCCAGAGTGTTTCTCTCTTTTCTTTTACACTGTCGATAGTACTCTTTCTTTTATCCTTCACACTATTTTTCGCTTTCACATTGTCAATAGTACTTTTAGATTCTACACAATACTACGCTCTTTAGCATTCTCGATAATACTTCACTTTTATATTGCCGATAGTACTATTCTTTTAAATTCTCCAGAGTGTTTCTCTCTTTTCTTTTACATTGTCGATAGTACTCTTTCTTTTATCCTTCACAGTATTTTTCTCTTTCACATTGTCAATAGTACTTTTAGATTCTACACAATACTACGCTCTGTAGCATTCTCGATAATACTTCACTTTTATATTGTCGATAGTACTATTCTTTTAGATTCTCCAGAGTGTTTCTCTCTTTTCTTTTACATTGTCGATAGTACTCTTTCTTTTATCCTTCACAATATTTTTCTCTTTCACATTGTCAATAGTACTTTTAGATTCTACACAATACTACGCTCTTTAGCATTCTCGATAATACTTCACTTTTATATTGTCGATAGTACTATTCTTTTAGATTCTCCAGAGTGTTTCTCTCTTTTCTTTTACACTGTCGATAGTATTCCTTCTTTTATCCTTCACACTATTTTTCTCTTTCACATTGTCAATAGTACTTTTAGATTCTACACAATACTACGCTATTTAGCATTCTCGATAAAACTTCACTTTTATATTGTCGATAGTACTATTCTTTTAGATTCTCCAGAGTGTTTCTCTCTTTTCTTTTACATTGTCGATAGTACTCTTTCTTTTATCCTTCACAGTATTTTTCTCTTTCACATTGTCAATAGTATTTTTAGATTCTACACAATACTACGCTCTTTAGCATTCTCGATAATACTTCCCTTTTATATTGTCGATAGTACTATTCTTTTAGATTCTCCAGAGTGTTTCTCCCTTTTCTTTTACACTGTCGATAGTACTCTTTCTTTTATCCTTCACACTATTTTGCTCTTTCACATTGTCAATAGTACTTTTAGATTCTACACAATACTACGCTCTTTAGCATTCTCGATAATACTTCACTTTTATATTCTCGATAGTACTTTTCTTTTAGATTCTCCAGAGTGTTTCTCCCTTTTCTTTTACATTGTCGATAGTACTCTTTCTTTTATCCTTCACACTATTTTTCTCTTTCACATTGTCAATAGTACTTTTAGATTCTACACAATACTACGCTATTTAGCATTCTCGATAATACTTCACTTTTATATTGTCGATAGCACTTTTCTTTTAGATTTTCCAGAGTGTTTCTCTCTTTTCTTATACACTGTCGATAGTACTCTTTCTTTTATCCTTCACACTATTTTTCGCTTTCACATTGTCAATAGTACTTTTAGATTCTACACAATACTACGCTCTTTAGCATTCTCGATAATACTTCACTTTTATATTGTCGATAGTACTATTCTTTTAGATTCTCCAGAGTGTTTCTCTCTTTTCTTTTACACTGTTGATAGTACTCTATCTTAATCCTTCACAGTATTTTTCTCTTTCACATTGTCAATAGTACTTTTAGATTCTACACAATACTACGCTCTTTAGCATTCTCGATAATACTTCACTTTTATATTGTCGATAGTACTTGTCTTTTAGATTCTCCAGAGTGTTTCTCCCTTTTCTTTTACATTGTCGATAGTACTCTTTCTTTTATCCTTCACACTATTTTGCTCTTTCACATTGTCAATAGTACTTTTAGATTCTACACAATACTACGCTATTTAGCATTCTCGATAATACTTCACTTTTATATTGTCGATAGTACTTTTCTTTTAGATTCTCCAGAGTGTTTCTCTCTTTTCTTTTACACTGTCGATAGTACTCTTTCTTTTATCCTTCACAGTATTTTTCTCTTTCACATTGTCAATAGTACTTTTAGATTCTACACAATACTACGCTATTTAGCATTCTCAATAATATTTCACTTTTATATTGTTGATAGTACTATTCTTTTAGATTCTCCAGAGTGTTTTTCCCTTTTTACATTGTCGATAGTACTCTTTCTTTATTTTTCACAGTATTTTTCTCTTTCACATTGTCAATAGTACTTTTAGATTCTACACAATACTACGCTCTTTAGCATTCTCGATAATACTTCACTTTTATATTGTCGATATTACTATTCTTTTAGATTCTCCAGAGTGTTTCTCTCTTTTCTTTTACACTGTCGATAGTACTCTTTCTTTTATCCTTCACACTATTTTTCTCTTTCACATTATCAATAGTACTTTTAGATTCTACACAATACTATGCTCTTTAGCATTCTCGATAATACTTCACTTTTATATTGTCGATAGTACTTTTCTTTTAGATTCTCCAGAGTGTTTCTCCATTTTCTTTTACATTGTCGATAGTACTCTTTCTTTTATCCTGCACAGTATTTTTCTCTTTTCTTTACATTGCCAACAGTATTTTAGATTCTCCAAAATACTTCTCTCTTTCCTTCAACATTGTCGATAATACTTCACTTTTATGTTGTCGATAGTACTTTTCTTTTATATTCCCCACAGTAATTCTCTCTTTTCTTTTACATTGTCAATAGTACTTTTTGATTCTACACAATACTTCTCACTTTTTTTTAACATTATTTCTCTCTTTTCTTTTACACTCTCGATGGTACTCTTTCTTTTATCCTTTCACAGTATTTTTCTCTTTTCTTTGCATTGCCAATAGTACTTTTAGATTCTCCACAATACTTCTTTTTTTTCTTTAAAGTTGTCGATAATACTTCTCTCGTATTATGGATAGTACTTTTCTTTCAGATTCTCCACAGTATTTGTCTTTTACATTATCAGTAGTATTTTTTATCCTTCACAGTATTTTTCTCTTTCACATTGTCAATAGTACTTTTAGATTCTACACAATACTACGCTCTGTAGCATTCTCGATAATACTTCACTTTTATATTGTCGATAGTACTATTCTTTTAGATTCTCCAGAGTGTTTCTCTCTTTTCTTTTACATTGTCGATAGTACTCTTTCTTTTATCCTTCACAATATTTTTCTCTTTCACATTGTCAATAGTACTTTTAGATTCTACACAATACTACGCTCTTTAGCATTCTCGATAATACTTCACTTTTATATTGTCGATAGTACTATTCTTTTAGATTCTCCAGAGTGTTTCTCTCTTTTCTTTTACACTGTCGATAGTATTCCTTCTTTTATCCTTCACACTATTTTTCTCTTTCACATTGTCAATAGTACTTTTAGATTCTACACAATACTACGCTATTTAGCATTCTCGATAAAACTTCACTTTTATATTGTCGATAGTACTATTCTTTTAGATTCTCCAGAGTGTTTCTCTCTTTTCTTTTACATTGTCGATAGTACTCTTTCTTTTATCCTTCACAGTATTTTTCTCTTTCACATTGTCAATAGTATTTTTAGATTCTACACAATACTACGCTCTTTAGCATTCTCGATAATACTTCCCTTTTATATTGTCGATAGTACTATTCTTTTAGATTCTCCAGAGTGTTTCTCCCTTTTCTTTTACACTGTCGATAGTACTCTTTCTTTTATCCTTCACACTATTTTGCTCTTTCACATTGTCAATAGTACTTTTAGATTCTACACAATACTACGCTCTTTAGCATTCTCGATAATACTTCACTTTTATATTCTCGATAGTACTTTTCTTTTAGATTCTCCAGAGTGTTTCTCCCTTTTCTTTTACATTGTCGATAGTACTCTTTCTTTTATCCTTCACACTATTTTTCTCTTTCACATTGTCAATAGTACTTTTAGATTCTACACAATACTACGCTATTTAGCATTCTCGATAATACTTCACTTTTATATTGTCGATAGCACTTTTCTTTTAGATTTTCCAGAGTGTTTCTCTCTTTTCTTATACACTGTCGATAGTACTCTTTCTTTTATCCTTCACACTATTTTTCGCTTTCACATTGTCAATAGTACTTTTAGATTCTACACAATACTACGCTCTTTAGCATTCTCGATAATACTTCACTTTTATATTGTCGATAGTACTATTCTTTTAGATTCTCCAGAGTGTTTCTCTCTTTTCTTTTACACTGTTGATAGTACTCTATCTTAATCCTTCACAGTATTTTTCTCTTTCACATTGTCAATAGTACTTTTAGATTCTACACAATACTACGCTCTTTAGCATTCTCGATAATACTTCACTTTTATATTGTCGATAGTACTTGTCTTTTAGATTCTCCAGAGTGTTTCTCCCTTTTCTTTTACATTGTCGATAGTACTCTTTCTTTTATCCTTCACACTATTTTGCTCTTTCACATTGTCAATAGTACTTTTAGATTCTACACAATACTACGCTATTTAGCATTCTCGATAATACTTCACTTTTATATTGTCGATAGTACTTTTCTTTTAGATTCTCCAGAGTGTTTCTCTCTTTTCTTTTACACTGTCGATAGTACTCTTTCTTTTATCCTTCACAGTATTTTTCTCTTTCACATTGTCAATAGTACTTTTAGATTCTACACAATACTACGCTATTTAGCATTCTCAATAATATTTCACTTTTATATTGTTGATAGTACTATTCTTTTAGATTCTCCAGAGTGTTTTTCCCTTTTTACATTGTCGATAGTACTCTTTCTTTATTTTTCACAGTATTTTTCTCTTTCACATTGTCAATAGTACTTTTAGATTCTACACAATACTACGCTCTTTAGCATTCTCGATAATACTTCACTTTTATATTGTCGATATTACTATTCTTTTAGATTCTCCAGAGTGTTTCTCTCTTTTCTTTTACACTGTCGATAGTACTCTTTCTTTTATCCTTCACACTATTTTTCTCTTTCACATTATCAATAGTACTTTTAGATTCTACACAATACTATGCTCTTTAGCATTCTCGATAATACTTCACTTTTATATTGTCGATAGTACTTTTCTTTTAGATTCTCCAGAGTGTTTCTCCATTTTCTTTTACATTGTCGATAGTACTCTTTCTTTTATCCTGCACAGTATTTTTCTCTTTTCTTTACATTGCCAACAGTATTTTAGATTCTCCAAAATACTTCTCTCTTTCCTTCAACATTGTCGATAATACTTCACTTTTATGTTGTCGATAGTACTTTTCTTTTATATTCCCCACAGTAATTCTCTCTTTTCTTTTACATTGTCAATAGTACTTTTTGATTCTACACAATACTTCTCACTTTTTTTTAACATTATTTCTCTCTTTTCTTTTACACTCTCGATGGTACTCTTTCTTTTATCCTTTCACAGTATTTTTCTCTTTTCTTTGCATTGCCAATAGTACTTTTAGATTCTCCACAATACTTCTTTTTTTTCTTTAAAGTTGTCGATAATACTTCTCTCGTATTATGGATAGTACTTTTCTTTCAGATTCTCCACAGTATTTGTCTTTTACATTATCAGTAGTATTTTTTATCCTTCACAGTATTTTTCTCTTTCACATTGTCAATAGTACTTTTAGATTCTACACAATACTATGCTCTTTAGCATTCTCGATAATACTTCACTTTTAAATTGTCGATAGTACTATTCTTTTAGATTCTCCAGACTGTTTCTCTCTTTTCTTTTACATTGTCGATAGTACTCTTTCTTTTATCCTCCACAGTATTTTTCTCTTTTTTTACATTGCCAACAGTATTTTAGATTCTCCAAAATACTTCTCTCTTTTCTTCAACATTGTCGATAATACTTCTCTTATATATTATCGATAGTACTTTTCTTTTATATTCTCCACAATAATTCTCTCTTTTCTTTTACATTGTCAATAGTACTTTTAGATTCTACATAATACTTCTCACTTTTCTTTAACATTATTTCTCTCTTTTCTTTTACACTGCCGATAGTACTCTTTCTTTATCCTTCACAGTATTTTTCTCTTTCACATTGTCAATAGTACTTTTAGATTCTACCAATACTACGCTCTTTAGCATTTTCGATAATACTTGACTTTTATATTGTCGATAGTACTGTTCTTTTAGATTCTCCAGAGTGTTTCTCTCTTTTCTTTTACATTGTCGATAGTACTCTTTCTTTTATCCTCCACAGTATTTTTCTCTTTTTTTACATTGCCAACAGTATTTTAGATTATCCAAAATACTTCTCTCTTTTCTTCAACATTGTCGATAATACTTCTCTTATATATTATCGATAGTACTTTTCTTTTATATTCTCCACAATAATTCTCTCTTTTCTTTTACATTGTCAATAGTACTTTTAGATTCTACACAATACTTCTCACTTTTCTTCAACATTATTTCTCTCTTTTCTTTTACACTGTCGATAGTACTCTTTCTTTTATCCTCCACAGTGTTTTTCTCTTTTCTTTTACATTGCCAACAGTACTTTTAGATTCTCTACAATACTTCTCTTTTTTCTTTAACGTTGTCGATAATACTTTTCTTATATATTATCGACAGTACTTTTCCTTCAGATTCTCCACAGTATTTCTGTCTTTTACATTGTCAATAGTACTTTTTATCTTCCACAGTGTTTTTCTCTTTTCTTTTACATTGCCAACAGTACTTTTAGATTCTCCACAATACTTCTCTTTTTTCTTTAACGTTGTCGATAATACTTCTCTTATATATTATCGATAGTACTTTTCCTTCAGATTCTCCACAGTAGATTCTCCACAGTATTTCTGTCTTTTACATTGTCAATAGTACTTTTCATCCTCCACAGTGTTTTTCTCTTTTCTTTTACATTGCCAACAGTACTTTTAGATTCTCCACAATACTTCTCTTTTTTCTTTAACGTTGTCGATAATACTTCTCTTATATATTATCGATAGTACTTTTCCTTCAGATTCTCCACAGTAGATTCTCCATAGTATTTCTGTCTTTTACATTGTCAATAGTACTTTTCATCCTCCACAGTGTTTTTCTCTTTTCTTTTACATTGCCAACAGTACTTTTAGATTCTCCACAATACTTCTCTTTTTTCTTTAACGTTGTCGATAATACTTTTCTTATATATTATCGATAGTACTTTTCCTTCAGATTCTCCACAGTATTTCTGTCTTTTACATTGTCAATAGTAGTACTTTTTATCCTCCACAGTATTTTTCTCTTTTCTTTTACATTGCCAATAGTACTTTTAGATTCTACACAATACTTCTCTCTTCTTTTTTTTTTTACATATTATCGATAGTAGTCATAATTTACTTTTCCAAAGTACTCCCCTCTTTCACATTCTCGATTGTTTCTTATGTTCTGGATAATACTTTTTCTTTCCTTTTATTATTCTCAATAGCGTTCTATTTTCTTCTACATTCTCCATATTACTGTTCTCTTTTAATTCTCGATATTACTTCCATTATTTTTAGATTCGTGACAGTAATTCCCTCTTCTTTTTTTACCCTCTCGATATTATGTCTCCCTTTTCTTTCTTTTTTTTTGTTCCAGTTGATACTCCCCTTTTTCTTTTATATTAATATTAATACTTCTCTCTTTTGTACTCTCTTTCCTTTTACATTTTAGGTCTTTTCCCCGAATCTGTTTTCTTTCCATTCAGGATTCTCTTTTCTCTTTCATTCAGGATTCTCTTTTTCTTTTTCATTTACGGATTCTCTTTTCATTTTCAATTTGGAAACTCTATTCCTTCTTCATTCTGGATGCTCTTTTTTCTTTTTCTCTCCGGATTATCTTTTCTCTTTTAATTCCGGATTATCTTTTCCTTTTCATTATCATTTACTTTCTTCCGCAGTATTTCTATTCTTTTCTGGGGCGGGGGTGGCTCAGTCGGTAGCGCGCCAGGCTCGTAATCTGTAGTTCCCAGGTTCGAGTCCCAGCTGGGTCAGCGTTGAGATTTATCTCCGCAAAATTACCCACCCTGCCCACGGTCAGTAGGGGACACCGATGGGCTTGGAAAGGCCGCCGTCCGTCGGATGGGACGTTAAGCCGTGGCCCGTGTGCGGGAGAGTCATACCCTGTGCACGTTAAAGAACACTCTGGATGGCCTTGACGGAAGGCTACCATCTGTCTCTCAACAGCTGTTGCAGTGGGTCCCCTCCCCCAACATTCTCTGAGTCTTCGGGGTCCTTGTGACCTGGCCATTTAACCCATGGTGTGCAAAAAAGTGCCGCTCAGAGGTAAAACAACCCAACCCTTCTATTCTTTTCCATTCCTCCTTCTTTTTTACACTTCTGTTCTCTTCTATCTATGAAATGCTCTTCAAACGTCTCTTCCTTGTTACCTCTAGTCTTCTAATCCCAGCTTCAACCGTTTTCTTTCGTGGCGCTGGTGTCGTCTCAGTCCGTAGTGCACCGCCTCCTAACGTTTTGTTTCTTGGTTCCAGTCTTCACTCTGCTGGCATCGAGATTTCTTCCTCTGACACCCACATTGCTCTCGATGATAATGGAGTTATCGACGGGGCGGGGCTTGAAAAACCACCATCCGTCTCATGGGTTGTTAATCCGATACCAACTGTGCGAAGAGCCATTCTCCACGCTGGTGGGTTGGGTTGTTGGGTTGGGTTGTTTTACCTCTGAGCGGCACTTTTTTGCACACCATGGGCTAAATGGCCAGGTCACATGGACCCCGAAGGCTCAGAGAAGGTTGGGGGAGGGGACCCACTGGAACAGCTGTTGGAAGACAGATGGTAGCCTCCCGTCAAGGCCATCCAGCGTGTTCTTTAACGTGCGCAAGGTATGTCTCTCCCGCACACGGGGCCACGGCTTAACGTCCCATCCGACGGACGGCGGCCTTTCAAAGCCCATCGGTGTCCCCTACTGACCGTGGGCAGGGCGGGGGAAATTTTGCGGAGATAAATCTCAACGCTGATCCAGCTGGGACTCGAACCTGGGAACTACAGATTACGAGCCTGGCGCGCTACCGACTGAGCCACCCCCGCCCCACGCTGGTGGGCCTGACTGTTCTTAAGAAAACGCTGGATGTGTTTCAAAAGTGGTGTTATCTGTCTCCTAACAACAGTTCAACGAATCTTCGTTTCCGTACCAACTCTGAATCATTGGGGTCTTGGTAACCTGGCCATTTAGTTTGTTGTGTGCACAAAACTGCCGCATGGAGAGCCGATTAACTCTGTTAACAACGTACCAATTTCATAATCTGCAGTTCCCAGGTTCGAGTCCCAGCTGGGCTAGCGTTGAGATTTATCTCCGCAAAACTCCCCGCCCTGCCCTCGGTCAGTAGGGGACGCCGATGGGCTTGGAAAGGCCGCCGTCCGTCGGATGGGACGTTAAGCCGTGGTCCCCGTGTGTAGGATTGCTTTGGTTGGTTGTTTTACCTCTGAGCGGCACTTTTTTGCACACCATGGGCTAAATGGCCAGGTCACAAGGACCCGAAGACTCAGAGAAGGTTGGGGGAGGTGACCCACTGGAACAAGCTATTGGGAGGCAGATGGTAGCCTCCCGGCAAGGCCACCCAGTGTGTTCTTTAACGTGCACAGGGTATGGCTCTCCTGCACACGGAGCCACGGTTTAACGTCCCATCCGACGGACGGCGGCCTTTCCAAGCCCATCGGTGTCCCCTACTGACCGTGAACACGGCGGGGAGTTTTGCGGAGGTAAATATCAACACTCACCCAGCTGGGACTCGAACCCTGTGAACTGCAGATTACGAGCCTGACGCGCTACCGACTGAGCCACCCCCGCCCCCCATGTGTAGGAAGACCATACCATGTGTACTCTGGTTGGTCTTAATGAGAGGCTACCATCTGTCTCCAGTGGGTCCTCTTCCCCCAGTTTTCTTTTTGCTCTCGGGGTCCTTGTGACCTGGCCACTTAGCCCATTAGTGCTTAGAAGTGCCCCTCAAGGATAAAATAACTCTACTTCCTTCAATCTTTTTTCCTTCTTCATCTCTCTATCCTTTCTCATCTCCTTCCTTCCCCATCTTCATCCTCCCCATCTTCCCTTTCCACCGTCTCTACCCATCATTGCTTATTTGAGTGAACGCGAAATACCCGTGCAAGAAGGCACGCGTCATCGTGGGAGTCGCGGGGGGCTGAGACACGCTCGCACGCGGGAATAGAAGGAAAACAAGGGAATGTGGTAGGGAGGGTGGTGGTGGGGGGGGGGGGGAGCAGAAAGTGAGAAAGAAAAATCGACAAAGAAAACAGAAAGCAGTCCTGGTTAGAAATGCACATAGATTTATATATATTTAAAGGTACACACACACACATCAGCCTCTGGGGTAGATTCTTCCCCACGTGACTTCGAACAGAAGGTGAATGAACCTTTTAAGAGAGGACAGCTAAATTCGAACGACTTTGAATATATCTACGCTGCGTCAAGATGGTTTACCTTCCGCGTTGGGGCGGGGGGGCTCAGTCGGTAGCGCGCCAGGCTCGTAATCTGTAGTTCCCAGGTTCGAGTCCCACCTGGGTCAGCGTTGAGATTTACCTCCGCAAAAATTCCCCGCCCTGCCCACTGTCAGTAGGGGACACCGATGGGCTTGGAAAGGCCTCCGTCCGTCGGATGGGACGTTAAGCCGTGGCCCCGTGTGCTGGAGAGCCATACCCTGTGCACGTTAAAGAACACGCTGGATGGCCTTGACGGGAGGCTACCATCTGTCTCCCAACAGCTGTTCCAGTGGGTCCCCTCCTCAACCTTCTCTGAGCCTTCGGGGTCCATGTGACCTGGCCATTTAGCCCATGGTGTGCAAAAAAGTGCCGCTCAGAGGTAAAACAACCCAACCTTCCGCGTTCGCGAGCATGTGTGCGTACAGTCGCTCAAAAAAGTATCCGAACGCTATGGTTGATTACAGAATTCCAAAAAAATATTTGGCAACGAGGTTTTTATAGAAATTAGTGTTCTGACAACCGTCGTGTCACGTGATTACAGAATTCAGGAAAAATATCTGGAGCGTGTACAGCAACTGTACACGCTCCAGTTACCGTTCACAGCAAACTGGAGCGTGTGCAGTTACTGCACACGCTCCAGTTTGCTGTGAACGGTAACTGCACACGCTCAATATTTCCGTGAGTGAGCCCACACGATCCAGGTCTTTGTGAGCCCACACGATCCAATGTGCTGTGAACATTAACCGCAACCGCTCCAGTTTGCTGTGAACGGTAACTGCACACGCTCCATATTCATTGCATTGTATATTCATATGCATTATATATATTATAAAATATCCGAACGCTATGGTTGATTACAGAATTCCAAAAAAATATCTGGCAACGAGGTTTTTATAGAAATTAGTGATCTGGCAACCTTCGTGTACCGTACAGAATTCAGAAAAAATATCTGGCAACGATTTCTTTTCCCCGTAGAAATTAGTGATCTGGCAATCTTCGTGTCACGAATCACGAAGGTTGCCTGATCACTAATTTGTAAAAAAGAAATCGTTGCCAGATATTTTTTATGAATTCTGTTATCAACCATAGCGTTCGGATACTTTTTTGAACGACTGTACATGTGAGGTGACGAGCAAGATCCAATGTGCGATGTGTGTCAACCTCTTCCACCCCTGCGGAGGGAGTATCGGCTGCTGCAAGAATAAGTTTTTTCGTTTTTTAAATGCATCACATAACTGACCGACATACCATTGCTTGTTTTTTTTCTCTGTGTGTATGTGTTTTTTTTTCTTGTTAAATACTTGTAAAGGTTCACAACCGGGCAACAATATTTTTTGCATATTGATCTAATTATATCCGTGTTTTAAACCGTACGCATGAGTAACATAACATTTTTTTTCTTCTTTTCTGTTTGGGATGAGGAAATTCAAGCTAAAATCGGTTGGGTTGTTTTACCTCTGAGCGGCACTTTTTTGCACACCATGAGCTAAATGTCCAGGTCACATGGACCCCGAAGGCTCAGAGAAGGTTGGGGGAGGGGACCCACTGGAACAGCTGTTGGGAGACAGATGGTAGCCTCGCGTCAAGGCCATTCAGCGTGTTCTTTAACGTGTACAGAGTATGGCTCTCCTGCACAATGGCTAGGTCACAAGGACCCCGAAGGCTCAGAGAAGGTTGGGGGAGGAGACCCACTGGAACAGCTGTTGGGAGACAATGGTAGCCTCCCGTCAAGGCCATCCAGCGTGTTCTTTAACGTGCATAGGATGTGGCTCTCCCGCACAATGGCCAGGTCACAAGGACCCCCAAGGCTCAGAGAAGGTTGGGTGAGGAGACCCACTGGAACAGCTGTTGGGAGACAGATGGTAGCCTCCCGTCAAGGCCATCCAGCGTGTTCTTTAACGTGCACAGGGTATGGCTCTCCCGCACACGAGACCACGGCTTAACGTCCCATCCGACGGACGGTGGTCTTTCCAAGCCCATCGGTGTCCCCTACTGACCGTGGGCACGGCGAGGAATTTTGCGGAGATAAATCTGAACACTGACCCAGCTGGGACTCGAACCTGGGAACTACAGATTACGAGCCTGGCGCGCTACCGACTGAGCCACCCCCGCCCCGCTAAAATCGGTAGCAGTTCTAAATTTAGCAAAAAAAATGCATTCTTTGCGTTTTTTTTAACTGGTTAAATTCTTTAACATTTTTTAACTGGATCCACCTGCTCGAGGAAGATGCTTTTTTTTTTAATCATATCGTCGTTTTTTGTAAAATATACTTTTTTATACTGGGACGAAAAAGCGGCAATCTGGTAAAAAAAAAAGTAGAAACAGGGTTTAGCTCAGTCGGTAGCGCACCAGGTTCATAACTTCCCAGTTCCCAGGTTCGAGTCCCAGCTGGGTCAGCGTTGAAATTTATCTACACAAAATTCCCCACCCTGCCCACGGTCAGTAGGGGACACCGATGGATTTGGAAAGGCCGCCGTTCGTTGTATGGGACGTTAAGCCGTGGCCTCGTGTGCGGGAGAGCCATACCTGTGCACGTTAAAGAACACGCTGGATGACCTTGAGGGGAGGCTACCATCTGTCTCCCAACAGCTGTTCCAATGGGTCCCCTCCCCCAACCTTCTCTGAGCCTACGGGGTCTTTGTGACCTGGCCATTTAGCCCATGGTGTGCAAAAAAGTGCCGCTCGAAGGTAAAACAATCCGGACCTCAAAACGGACTGAACGTATTAATATATAACGTTCGCAATCATCTTGGAAGCGAAGATTTAGCTGTTGTTGTGTTTCTTCTTAGTTTCCCACAGAGGCATTCCAAAGGCTCACAGAACTGAAGGGAAGGACGTTGGGCTCTTTTAAAACTGGTCGGCTATTTTTAACGCAAAATGAGGTAAGTGGCCAGGTCACAAGAACCTAAGGGCTCAGAGAACGTTGGGGGTAAGAATCCACTGGTAAGATGTTAGGAGACAGATGATAGCCTACCATCAAGGCCGTCCAGCGTATTTTCAAACGTGCACGAGGCACGTTTGAAAATACGCAACACGTTCATTACACTACTGCACACGGGACCATGGCTTGACGTCACATCCGACGTACGGCGGCCTTTCAAAGCGCAACGTCCCTTTTCGTAAACACCGTTTCTTATAAAAAATGGAGAATATATAAACATTGGTTTTTGAAAAAGGGAGAATTTGAAAACATTGGTTCTTGGAAACGCTCCCTTTTTCCAAGAACCAATTTTATTATATATAATATAGCTTTCTCTATATTATTATATATAATATAACTCCCTCTATATATTATTATATATAATATAGCTTTCTCTATATATTATGATATATAATATAGCTCTCTCTATATTATATATTAACCACAGTATATTTTATATATATATTTCAGTATAAAAAAATATGGAATAATTTTTATATAAATAAAACGAACTAAACAAAATCTGTTGGTCTTCCGAACAGTAAATCTCATTTTTTTCTAAACCAGCAAAGGCCACATTTTTCAAATCTCCTTTGCGGCCGCTCTCTCTGTCTCTGACGTCAGACATTGACGTCGCTCGTTCCGACGGATCGAGTTGTCACTGGTCCCTCGTGACAGAGCAAACGATAATAATCTGTATCAAAAGATAAGAGAAACCCCCCTAAAAAAAGGAAGCAAACGATAGACAGAGAAACGGTTTTGACCTCGTGCTTCCTTGTCGCTAATGAAACCTAACGGTTGTAACGCAGACACGCGCTGCTAACCGCGACCGTACACTCCTCCGTTCATCTTTTGGCTTTGTCGATACTTTGGCGGGTTTTGCTTTACTGTTTTTTAATCTTTTTTTTTATCGATCGAGCTTAAACGTGGACTTTGTGTATTTTTTTTCTTCTACGATCTTTCTGCAGTTCTGTTTGTATTCCGATAACTCTCTGATGCAATGGAGGATCTACAGAGGCAGAGACTTACACAAGGTTCCCACCCCACCACGAAAATCTGGTCGTCTTATGCGAAATCTCCAACTTATCCGATTTGAGATTATTTCCTGCACTAAAAATAGATTTTAAATTTATACATATATAAAAATTTATTCCGTATGGGTTATCTCTTTCACCTTTCCTGTAAGGTGGAATATTTAAATAATCTGGAAATCATACTCAATTCTAATTCTTAGCCCCCCCCCCCCAACTAAATTCTGAACACACACCCCCGCCCCTCCCAGCGAAACTAAATTTTCATACATCCCTATCTTCGAAACTAAATTCTAAGTATGTTTTTGGCTGATAAGGATCCCCTCCCCCCAACTTCTCTGAGCCTTCGGGGTCCTTGTGACCTGGCCATTTAGCCCATGGTGTGCAAAAAAGTGCCGCTCAGAGGTAAAACAACCTAACATTAAAGAACACGCTGGATGGCCTTGATGGGAGGCTACCATCTGTCTCCTAACAGCTGTTCCAGTGGGTCCCCTCCCCAACCTTCTCTGAGCCTTCGGGGTCCTTGTGACCAGGCCATTTAGCCCACTGTGTGCAAAAAAGTGCCACTCAGAGGTAAAACAACACAACACTTTCTCGCCGAGAACAAAGCGCGGTTTTAGCGGAGGCAAATCCTGTCTGCGATAGGTGAGACTCGAACCTGGGAACTACAGATTACGAACCTAGTACTGTACCAATTGAGCCATTCCCTCTAATCCAAGGCTCCAGTATTCATTACTGGAGCCTTTATCTTTCCTGAAAGTCGCCCATCCGTAGAATGGGACTTTAAACCGTGGCTCTGTATGTACAGTCGCTCAAAAAAATATCCGAACATTATGGTTGATTACAGAATTCAGAAAAAATATCTGGCAACGATTTTTTTTTTAAATTAGTGATCTGGCAACCTTCGTGTCACGTGACACGAAGGTTGCCAGATCACTAATTTCTAAAAAAAATCGTTGCCAGATATTTTTTCTTAATTCTGTAATCAACCATAGTGTTCGGATACTTTTTTAATATATATAATGCGTATGAATATATAATGCAATGAATATGGAGCGTGTGCAGTTACCGTTCACAGCAAACTGGAGCGGTTGCGGTTGATGTTTACAGCACATTGGATCGTGTGAGCTCACAAAGACCTGGATCGTGTGGGCTCACTCACGGAAATATTGAGCGTGTGCAGTTACCGTTCACAGCAAACTGGAGCGGTTGCGGTTACTGCTCACAGCAATTGGATCGTGTGAGCTCACAAAGACCTGGATCGTGTGGGCTCACTCACGGAAATATTGAGCGTGTGCAGTTACCGTTCACAGCAAACTGGAGCGTGTGCAGTTACTGCACACGCTCCAGTTTGCTGTGAACGGTAACTGGAGTGTGTACAGTTGCTGTACACGCTCCAGACATTTTTACGAAGGTTGCCAGATCACTAATTTCTAAAAAAAAAATCGTTGTCAGATATTTTTTCTGAATTCTGTAATCAACCATAGTGTTCGGATACTTTTTTGAGCGACTGTACAAGAGAGGTCATAACAAGTGGACACATAGCCTTGATGGGAGGTCTCTTCAGGTGTGCAGTGATTTTTCTTACCCACCTCTGAGCCCTTGGGATCCTTGTGACCTGGACCTTTAACCCATTACGAGCAAAAAAAAGATAGCTGCTGAAGACTCACCCAACTTATCGCATCCCTCCTCATCTTTCAAGAACTAACATAATTCAAGACTTAAACAAAGAATTTTCCTCCTCTTCTTTATCAATCCTTTCGTCTCTGCAGCATCCTTTTTCTGTCTCTATCAGCATCACGACGGAATCGATCACGAGTTCAACGACCTCCTCCTCCTCCTCTTCTTTTTGGCGCGACTATCCTTCAATTTTCATTTTCCTTTCCTGAGTTCTCGATCCAGTGCCGTTCTCACTAGGGGGCGGGGGTTGCTCAGTCGGCAGCGCGCCAGACTCGTAATCTGTAGTTCTGAGGTTCGAGTCCCAGCTGGCTAGGCGTTGAGAGGGGCGGGGGTGGCTCTGTAGGCAGCGCGCCAGACTCGTAATCTGTAGTTCTCAGGTTCGAGTCCCAGCTGGGTAGGTGTTGAGAGGGGCGGGAGTGGCTCAGTCGGCAGCGCGCCAGGCTCGTAATCTGTAGTTCTCAGGTTCGAGTACCAGTTGGGTAGGTGTTGAGAGGGGGGCGGGGGTGGCTCAGTCGGCAGCGCGCCAGGCTCGTAATCTGTAGTTCTCAGGTTCGAGTCCCAGCTGGGTAGGTGTTGAGAGTTGCGGGGGTGGCTCTGTAGGCAGCGCGCCAGACTCGTAATCTGTAGTTCTCTGGTTCGAGTCCCAGCTGGGCAGGTGTTGAGAGGGGCGGGGGTGGCTCAGTCGGCAGCGCGCCAGGCTCGTAATATGTAGTTCTCAGGTTCGAGTCCCAGCTGGGCAGGTGTTGAGAGGGGTGGGGGTGGCTCAGTCGGCAGCGCGCCAGGCTCGTAATCTGTAGTTCTCAGGTTCGAGTCCCAGCTGGGTAGGTGTTGAGAGGGGCGGGGGTGGCTCAGTCGGCAGCATGTCAGACTCGTAATCTGCAGTTTCCAGGTTCGAATCCCAGCTGGGTAGGCGTTGAGACTTATCTCCGCAAAACTCCCCGCCCTGCCCACCGTCAGTAGGGGACACCGATGGGTTTGGGTTAAGCCCTGGTCACGTGTGCGGGAGAGCCATACCCTGCGCACGTTAAAGAACACGCTGGATGACCTTGACAGGAGGCTACCATCTGTCTCCCAGCTGTTCCAGTGAGTCCTTTCCCCCAACCTTCTCTGAGCCTTCAGGGTCCTTGTGACCTGGCCATTTAGCCCATATTGTGCAAAAAGATATAACAACTACGCAGTCGGCTATTTTCGATAATGATTTTTCAAATTCAAATTTATTTTCAAAAACTATCATCTATAATTATTTGTAAATAATAATTAGATATTAAGCAGAAATTTCTTGCGAAATCAGAAATGATTATGTGATAATTTATTAGTCCATGAATATCAGTTTAGAATAGACACATGTCACACATCACAAAGACAATAACATTTTTCGTTTAAGGTGGCGCCATCTGTTATTTAAATCACGAAACCTTTCCTCTATTTCTTTTTTAAATTATTTTCTTAACTTTTAAAACTTTTTTATCCTCAACCCGGCTAATCTCATGGTGAGTATTTTGTGGGTCTGGATTTAATGTTTTTTTTATATTGTCTTGTTCACATTTTTTTAACTGCTGCTATGTGTTGTTTTTTTTATCCTAAAGGAGGTTGGGTTGTTTTACCTCTGAGCGGCACTTTTTTCCACACCATGGGCTAAATGGCCAGGTCACATGGACCCCGAAGGCTCAGAGAAGGTTGGGGAGGGGACCCACTGGAACAGCTGTTCGGAGACAGATGGTAGCTTCCCGTGAAGGCCATCCAGCGTGTTCTTTAACGTGCACAGGGTATGGCTCTCCCACACACGGCACCACGGCTTAACGTCCCATCCGACGGACGGCGGCCTTTCCAAGCCCATCGGTGTCCCCTACTGACCGCGGTCAGGGCGGGGAATTTTGCGGAGATAAATCTCAACGCTGACCCATCTGGGACTCGAACCTGGGAACTACAGATTACGAGCCTGGCGCGCTACCGACTGAGCCACCCCCCGCCCTCCTAGAGGAGGAAAGAGGAGGAAGAAAATAAAAAAATATGATTTCATAGTTACCCATTTTCATATTTACCCATCAATTATCTCAATTTCATCTTCATCCTTCCATCACTCCATCCTCATCCTAGTTTAGAAGATCCTTGTTTCACTTACATGGAGAAGTTGCAATGACACATGTTTGTAAATTGTGCCATTTCGTCTTTCTCTTCCAAATTGAGTGTTTCTCTTTAAATTTATTTCTTTGATTAGATGCCTTTCAGAAAGTTGCATCTAATCTATCTAGTTTTTTGAACAGTCATTAATAATATAGTATTTTTGGGGGATGAAATTAGGATTTTTTTTCCCATTTTCAGTTCCGTTATCTTTATTTATTTTCGAGATATGAGAACCATTTCCATTTTGCTGCATCTTCCAATCATATCTTTTATTTCACTTCCTCCTCTTTTTAGCATCCATCATCTTCATCTTCTTCCATCCACTAATCTTCCTAATTGTTTTCATCACATCTTCATCTGCCCAAAGTTTCCCCCATATTTTCATTCACTCAGCATCCAATCAATTTCATCCATTCATCATCTCATATTCGTCCAGACAGCATCATCTTAAACTTCAAATGTCAAGCATCTCATCCCAATTTTCATCCACCCATCATCTAATCAGCATCTTCATCCACCATCATCCAATCAATATCTTATCTACCCGTCTTTTCATCCTCATCTTCACATACACATCACCTCAATATTATTTTACCCTTTCATCATTTTCACATTTACCCACCAATTATCTCAATTTCCTCTTCATCGTTCCATCGCCTCATCATCTTCATCCTCATCTCATCTCATCCGCGTCTTTACAAACCCAGCATATTATCCTCATCTTCACCCACTCATCACCTCATCCCTATTTTTACCATTCATTTACTGCTTCCTCATCTTCACCCATCCATCACTCCATCCTCATTCTGGGGCGGGATAAGCTCAGTCGGTAGCGCGCCAGGCTCGTAATCTGCAGTTCCGAGGTTCGAGTCTGGCCTGAGCCAGCGTTAAAATTTATCTCTGTAAACATCCCCGCCCTGCTCTCGGTCAGTTGGGGTCACCGTTTGGTTTGAAAAGGCCACCGTCCATCGAATGGGACATTAGGCCGTGGCCCCGTGTGCGAGAGAGCTACATCCTGTGCTCGTTAAAGAACACGCTTGATGGTTTTGACTGGAATCTAACATCTGCCTCCTAACAACTGTTCCAGTGGGTTCCCTTCCTCCAACCTTCTCTGAGCCTTTGGGGTCCTTGTGACCTGGACATTTAGCTCATTGCGTGCAAATAAATTCGGCTCAAAAGTAAAACAACCCAATCTATCCTCATTTTCACCCCACTCATCGTCGTTTACACTCATCCAAGACATTATCCTCATTTTCACCCCCACTCGTCGTCGTTTACACCCATCCAGCACATTATCCTCATTTTCACCCCCACTCATCGTCGTTTACACCCATCCAGCACATTATCCTCATTTTCACCCCACTCATCGTCGTTTACACCATCCAACACATTATCCTCATTTTTCACCCCACTCATCGTCGTTTACACCCATCTAGCACATTATCCTCATTTTCACCCCACTCATCTTCGTTTACACTGTCCAACACATTATCCTCATTTTTCACCCCACTCATCGTCGTTTACACCCATCCAGCACATTATCCTCATTTTCACCCCCACTCATCGTCGTTTACACCCATCCAGCACATTATCCTCATTTTCACCCCACTCATCGTCGTTTACACCATCCAACATATTATCCTCATTTTTCACCCCACTCATCGTCGTTTACACCCATCCAGCAAATTATCACCACAGCATCCTCATCCTCACCCACCCAGAATCTCATTCCCATTTTCATCCAACCACCAATCCTTCCGCATCGCGAATCATCCACAAAATCAGACCTCTCACCCGACGACAACCGTAAAGACAGGTGCTCCTGACACGTGACTCCCCCCTCCTCCTCCCCCTTCCCCCTCCTACCCACGCCTCAACTCTCCAGTGACATTCCCGCAATTGAATTAAATGTCACAAAAATAAATCTCCCTTTCTCCTCTTAAATAATGCAACAAAACTGCAATCGATTAGATAGCGTGAGTATATTTACCTCCCCCCTCCCCTACCCATTTCTCTACCCTCTCCCATCCCCCCCCCCCCTCAGGCACTAAACCTCTCACGAGTGGGAGGGCTCTTCATTAACTTCGATCTGCGCTCTCGATCATCGCTTTTAAAGTCCTCTCCTCCCTATTCATCCGTTGTCAGCGCATCGCACGCTCCTTCCCAGCATCTTTTCCCGCCAAGTCTCCTCCCGCCATTTTTAGGGCTAAATCTTCCTTTAATTGAGTTACGGTCTGAATGTCTTTTCGGCGAGCTACGCGTTAGGCGCCTCCGCCACAGAGGAGGGCCGAGAGAGGTCGTAGGGGGATGAAGTTGGGGGGATAAGCTGTCTCTTTCATCGACGTAAAGATAATGAGAAGATGGACAATGGAAAGAGAGATTGAGACGAACCGAATTAAAAGTTAAAAGACTAACCAAAAAAAAGAGATGTCGGGAAAAAAATATTTTTTATCTATCTTTTTCTGGAAGGAACCGTTAAATGAGAAAGGCACTGAAAGTAAAATGGGGGAATTTAACACGAATGCACGTGTTAAAAAAAGAAAGCTTTTAGAAGTTTTTTAAGGTCGATGGTTGCCCTTTGTAAGTGGCATAGGTGTTAGCTACTATTGAAGCTAACTTGCGTTGAACTTTAAAAAAAATCTAGATTTGGACTTTAAACAGTTGGTTGTTTTCCGTCTGAGCGGCACTTTTTTTGCACACCATGGACTAAATGGCCAGGTCACAAGGACCCCGAAGGCTCAGAGAAAGTTGTGGGAGGGGACCCAGTGGAACGGCTGTTGGGAGACAGATGGTAGCCTCCCGTCAAGTCCATCCGGCGTGTTCTTTAACTTGCACAGGGTATGGCTCTCCCACATAGGGGCCACGGCTTAACGTCCCATACGACGGATGGCGGCCTTTCCAAGCCCATCACTGACCGTGGGCAGTGATGGGCTTGCCCACGGCCCCTACCCACGGTCAGTAGTACCTGCCCACGGTCACGTACCCACAGTAGTAGGGACCGTGGGCAGGGCGGGGAATTTTGCGGAGATAAATCTCAAACGCTGACCCAACTGGGACTCGAACCTAGGAACTGCAGATTACGAGCCTGGCGCGCTACCGACTGAGCAACCCCCGCCCCTACTTTAAACAGCATAAACTGATCAAGGATATACTGGGTTGTTCTGAATTATTTATAACTTGATTTATCAAGAGCAGGAAAAATGCGACAAATTTTAAGAAAAGGTATGGCTTTATTTTTGCACACTGTAAAAAAGACTCTAACCAGTTTATGGTGTAACCTTACACCACAAAATGTTGTACCGTTGGGATTGTTTTACCTCTGAGCAGCACGTTTTTGCACACAATGGGCTAAATAGCAAGGTCACAAGGACCCCAAGGGCTCAGAGAAGGTTGAGAGAAGGGAGACCCTCTGGAACAGCTGTTAGATGGAGGACAGATGGTAGCCTCCCGTCAAGGCCATCCAGCGTGTCTATAACGTTCGGTTGTTTTACCTCTGAGCGGCACTTTTCTGCATATCATGGGCTAAATGGCCAGGTCACATGGACCCCGAAGGCTCAGAGAACGTTGGGGGAGGGAACCCACTGGAACAGCTGTTGGGAGACAGATTGTAGCCTCCCGTCAAAGCCATCCAGCGTGTTCTTTAATGTTGGATTATTTTACCTCTGAGCGACACTTTTTTGCACACCATGGGCTTAATGGCCAGGTCACATGGACCCCGAAGGCTCAGAGAAGGTTGGGGGAAGGGACCCACTGGAACAGCTGTTGGGAAACAGATGGGAGCCTCCCGTCAACGCCATCCAGCGTGTCCTTTAATTTACACAAGGAATGACTCTCCGAACTCGGAATCGCGGCTTAACGCTCCATCAGACGGACGGTGGCCTCCTTTCCAAGTCCATCGGTGTTCCATTTCTCACACCCACCTGTGAAGCGTTGATATTTATCTCTGCTCAACTCCCACCTTGCTCCCGATGAGAAAACGTACAGTCGTTCAAAAAAATATCCGAACACTATGGTTCATTACAGAATTCAGAAAAAATATCTGGCAACGATCTTTTTAGAAATTAGTGATCTGGCAACCTTCGTGTCACGTGACCTGACCATTTAGCCCATGGTGTGCAAAAAAGTGCCGCTTAGAGGTAAAACAACCCAAACACTGTAAAAAAAAGACTGTAATGTTACACCAGTTTATGGTGTGACCTTACATCTCAAAATGTTGGAATTTTAGAAATCAGTGATCTGGCAACCTTCGTGTCACGTGAAGGTTGCCATATTACTAATTTCTAAAAAAAAAATCGTTGCCAGATATTTTTTTCTGAATTCTGTAATCGATTATAGTGTTTGGATACTTTTTTAATATATATAATGCGTATGAATATATAATGCAATGAATATGGAGCGTGTGCAGTTACCGTTCACAACAAACTGGAGCGGTTGCGGTTAATGTTCACAGCACATTGGATCGTGTGGGCTCACTCACGGAAATATTGAGCGTGTACAGTTACCGTTCACAGCAAACTGGAGCGTGTGCAGTTACTGCACACGCTCCAGTTTGCTGTCACGATTTTTTCACGTTTTTTTTTTTCAGTTTTTTTTAGTTTGCTTCACGTGACACGAAGGTTGCCAGATCACGAATTTCTGAACGAAATCGTTTGCCAGACATTTTTTCTGAATTCTGTAATCAGTCACAGTGTTGGGATATTTTTTTGAGCGACTGTACTCACGAGATGCACATTATGAACCCAACCGTCCCCTAAAGACCTCTGGAAAAACGATGTTTTTTTACTGTATTAATTTTATTTTCTCTTTCTATCTTTTAGACATTAATCACTGATAAATGGAAAAAGAAATTTCGCTTCCTTATCAAGAGTTATTAATTTTGTTGACCCACGCCACTTTTTTCTTTTTTCATTTCTTTTCTCCGAAGGTTAGGAAACAGCTGGAATGATCCTCTTCTCCCATCAGATCAGTGGCCTCCAATAATCTTCGTCCAACTCGCAAACCGGTTGGATCTGTTTCCACGTTCCTTTCTATATAGTCTTGTCTGTCTGTACGCGTCTTCCTACACAGGAACCAGTCTGTCCAGAATATGTACAGTCGCTCAAAAAAGTATCCAAACACTATGGTTGATTACAGAATTCAGGAAAAATATCTGGAGCGTGTATACGCTCCAGTTACCGTTCACAGAAAACTGGAGCGTGTGCAGTTACTGCACATTGGATGTGCAGTTACTGCACACGCACCAGTTTCCTGTGAACGGTAACTGCACACGCTCAATATTTCCGTGAGTGAGCCCACACGATCCAATGTGCTGTGAACATTAACCGCAACCGCTCCAGTTTGCTCTGAACGGTAACTGCACACGCTCCATACTCATTGCATTATATATTCATACGCATTATATATATTGAAAAAGTATCCAAACACTATAACCGATTACAGAATTCAGAAAAAATATCTGGCAACGAATTTTTTTTTTTAGAAATTAGTGATCTGGCAACCTTCACGTGACACGAAGATTGCCAGATTACTAATTTCTAAAAAAAAATCGTTGCCAGATATTTTTTCTGAATTCTGTAATCGACCATAGTGTTCGGATACTTTTTTGAGCGACTGTACAATCAGGGATCACTTCATTAGGTATAGTTCTATGTTAGGTCACGCGCCAGGCTCGTAATCTGCAGTTCCCAGATTTGAGATTTATCTTCGCAAATCCCCTTTCCAAACCCTGTTTGAAACCAATGGGCTTGAAAAGACCGTCGGATGGGACGTTAAGCCGTGGGTCTGTGTGTTGGAGAACCATACCCTATTCACGTTAAAGAATACTTAGGATGGCCTTAAACTGAGGCTACAATCTGTCTTCCAACAGACAGATGGGAGCCTAATATCTATCTACCTTCTGTCCAGTGGGTCCCCTTTTCCCTAACCTTCTCTGAGCCCATGGGGTCCTTGTGACCTGACCATTCAGCCCATAGTGTGCAAAAACGTGCCACTCAGAGCTAAAACAACCCCACCAAATGCAGAAAAATCATCCCTGTGCACGTTAACACGCTGGATGGCCTTAACCGGAAGCTACCACAAGTCTCCCATCACAGTGGGTCCCCTTTCCTAAACCTTCTCTGAACCCACGGGGTCCTTGTGACCTGTCCATTCAGCCCATAGTGTGCAAAAATGTGCCACTCAGAGCTAAAACAACCCCACCCAAAGCAGAAAAACCATCCCTGTGCACGTTAACACGCTGGATGGCCTTAACCGGAAGCTACCACAAGTCTCCCATCACAGTGGGTCCCCTTTCCTAAACCTTCTCTGAACCCACGGGGTCCTTGTGACCTGTCCATTCAGCCCATAGTGTGCAAAAATGTGCCACTCAGAGCTAAAACAACCCCACCCAAAGCAGAAAAACCATCCCTGTGCACGTTAACACGCTGGATGGCCTTAACCGGAAGCTACCACAAGTCTCCCATCACAGTGGGTCCCCTTTCCTAAACCTTCTCTGAACCCACGGGGTCCTTGTGACCTGTCCATTCAGCCCATAGTGTGCAAAAATGTGCCACTCAGAGCTAAAACAACCCCACCCAAAGCAGAAAAACCATCCCTGTGCACGTTAACACGCTGGATGGCCTTAACCGGAAGCTACCACAAGTCTCCCATCACAGTGGGTCCTCTTTCCTAAACCTTCTCTGAACCCACGGGGTCCTTGTGACCTGTCCATTCAGCCCATAGTGTGCAAAAATGTGCCACTCAGAGCTAAAACAACCCCACCCAAAGCAGTAAAACCATCCCTGTGCCGTTAACACGCTGGATGGCCTTAACCGGAAGCTACCACAAGTCTCCCACCACAGTGGGTCCCCTTTCCTAAACCTTCTCTGAGCCCAAGGGGTCCTTGTGACCTGACCATTCAGCTCACTGTGTGGAAAAAATGCCGCTTACGGGTAAAACAACCCACCAGAAACCACATTAAAAAACACGCTAGATTCCAACAAGATGCTTCCACCTCTATCTTAACAGATGCCCACTTCCCCTTGGGGTCATTATGGCCTGGCCATTTACTCCGTACAGGAAAATCCCTCCTTACATCTTCATTCCTCTACTCACTCCTCCATTCCATATTCTTTCACTAACAAGAATCAGCAAACGGATCAAATATTTAACAACTCTTAACTGATCCGTCATGTCGTTTTTTATCACCAGGCGTTGCCTAGCAACGGTTAAGAGATGGGAGGAGAGTCAGCGATGGCGATGATGAAGATTACGGCATTCCTCTTCTTCATCTTCCTCACCTCACCCGTCGTTAAACAGAGTGACGTCACCCCCCCCCCACCCTTTTGATTCCCACAAAGAACCGATTAATGCCCGGTCTCCTAGCAACCGTTTCTCCAGTCTCTTTACCTCGCGTTACGTGATAAAACTTCCATCACTCCTCCGCATTCCATGCTCACTGTTTCGGTTCAGTTTTGACGGGATCACCGTTACTCTGCGGGATGGGGGGGGGGGAAGAATTCCACTGCACGTGAATCATTTATCAGAAAGGCGCGTTTATTAGATCGGTGGTGTCTCGCCTATTTCGCTCGTGGCATCAATTTTTCTTTCCGTCTCGGACTTTTGTGCTGCACTTCCGGTATTCATTACGTCTTTTTGCAAAGGTCCGACTACTAAATATCGATCCGTGCTTATTTTTAATCTTTTGCGAGTTGCTCAGTCAGTAGCGCGCCAGGACAGTATTCTGCAGTTCCCAGGTTCGAGTCCCAGTTTGTGCCTACGTTGAGTCCTAATTTGTGCCTCTTCAGAATCCCTCCTCTGTTACTCATTACAGAATCCTCTCCTCTCTTCAGAATCCTTTGTCCTCTCAACAGAATCATCTATCCTCATCGCAGAATCCCTTGTCCTCACTACAGAATCCTCTTCAGAATCTCTTGTCCTCTCAACAGAATCCTCTCCCCTCTTCAGAATCCCTTGTCCTCTCAACAGAATCCTCTGTCCTCTCAACAAAATCATCTGTCCTCATCGCAGAATCTCTTGTCCTCACTACAGAATCCTCTCCCCTCTTTATAATCCCTTGTCCTCTCAACAGAATCCTCTGTCCTCTCAACAAAATCATCTGTCCTCATCGCAGAATCTCTTGTCCTCACTACAGAATCCTCTGTCCTCACTTCAGAATCATCTGTCCTCTTCAGAATCCCTTGTCCTCTCAACAGAATCCTCTGTCCCCTCTGCCGAATCTTCTGTCCCCCTGTACAGAACCTCTATATCCTCCTGCAGAATCCTCTGTCCCTCTTCAGAATCCCCAGTCCTCTCTACAGAATCCTATGTCCTCATCGCAGAAACCTCTGTCCCCTCTGAAGAATATTCTGTCCCCCTGTACAGAATCCTCTATATCCTCCTACAGAATCCTCTGTCCCCCTCTACATAATCCTCTTCTGCCTCCCCTTCATAATCTTCTGTCCCCCATCTGCAAAATCCTTTGTCCCTCCCCTTCATAATCCTCTGTCCCCCATCTGCAAAATCCTTTGTCCCCCTCTACATAATCCTCTGTCCCCTCTCTACATAATCCTCTGTCCCCTCTCTACATAATCTTCTGTCCCCTCTCTACACAATCCTCTGCCCCCCCCCCCTAGTGTTCGCGAATTCCAGTGAACAAGCTGTCCTCATCTCAACCAACCGTCTCGTTCGTCTCTCTCACGTGATCCAATTAGCGCGAGCGTCCTTTTGACGCCGGCGTCTCGAGGAGTCTAAAAATCTGATCACCTCAGATCTGGCTTCCACCTCATCTCATTAAAGTCCGGCTCCTCTGCAGCGAAATTAATTCTATTCCAGATAATCTCATTGCCTCGAATTTTCCTCCCGAAACTTCATTCGTCTTAGCTCGGTTTGGGAAGTTCTCTAAACGATGAATCGATTTAATGAATAACAGCCTTAACCCTTTTGAAGCCTCCATCTACCCTTCCTTGTCGCCGTCATACCCTCGAACCTTCCTCCCCCCCCCCTCTACCCTCGACCCAGACGACACGACTTCGATGACCAACGGATAATGTTTTCCCCATTTTACAATGTTTCAAATGGTCTAGCACAAAGTTTGTGCCTAATCTGATTAAGGCGAGATGCGAAGTTGAGTTTTCAGAATTGCCCGCCGGTAATTGATAGCGTCTGCCGATAAAAGCAGAATCAGTCTGCAAACAAGATGATTTGGGAACGAGATCATAAAATTACGAAGGACCAAATAAAACTGTTAATAATTATATTTGAACAACACGAGGACAAATAACAATTGCGTTAAGTGTCATAAACAACTAACGTTGGATAGTTGAAACTGAATATGAAATAAACGAATTAAACACTAAATATTAGTTGTCTCATTAGGGTTGAGTCAGCTTTTAGCGGCCTTTTTGGCACACAATGGATAGTTCACAAAGACCCCAAGGACAAGGTTGGGGGGAGGGGACCCACTGCAGAATCCTCTGTCCCCCCTTCAGAATCTCTTGTCCTCTCAACAGAATCCTCTGTCCTCATCGCAGAATCCTTTGTACTTACTACAGAATCCTCTGCCCTCATCGCAGAATGCTCTGTCCTCACTACAGAATCCTCTCCCCTCTTCAGAATCTCTTTGTCCTCTCAACAGAATACTCTGCCCTCATCGCAGAATCCTCTGTCCTCACTACAGAATCACCTGTCCTATCGCAGAATCCCTTGTCCTCTCAACAGAATCCTCTGTCCTCACTACAGAATCCTCTCCCCTCTTCAGAATCTCTTTGACCTCTCAACAGAATCCTCATTCACTCACTACAGAATCATCTCCCCTCTTCAGAATCGCTTGTCCTCTAAACAGAATCCTCTGTCACTCAATACAGAATCCTCTCCCCTCTTCAGAATCCACTGTCCTCTCAACATAATCCTCTGTCCTCACTACAGAATCCTCTCCCCTCTTCAGAATCCCTTGTCCTCTCAACAGAATCATCTGTCCTCACTACAGAATCCTCTCCCCTCTTCAGAATCTCTTTGTCCTCTCAACAGAATCCTCTGACACTCACTACAGAATCCTCTCCCCTCTTCAGAATCCATTGTCCTCTCGACAGAATTCTCTGTCCTCACTACAGAATCCTCTCCCCTATACAGAATCCCTTGTCCTCTCAACAGAATTCTCTGTCCTCACTACAGAATCCTCTCCCCTATACAGAATCCCTTGTGCTCTCAACAGAATTCTCTGTCCTCACTACAGAATCCTCTCCCCTCTTCAGAATCTCTTTGTTCTCTCAACAGAATCCTCTGTCCTCACTACAGAATCCTCTCCCCTCTTCAGAATCTCTTTGTCCTCTCAACAGAATCCTCTGTTACTCACTACAGAATCCTCTCCCCTCTTCAGAATCCCTTGTCCTCTCAACAGAATTCTCTGTCCTCACTACAGAATCCTCTCCCCTATACAGAATCCCTTGTCCTCTCAACAGAATTCTCTGTCCTCACTACAGAATCCTCTCCCCTATACAGAATCCCTTGTCCTCTCAACAGAATTCTCTGTCCTCACTACAGAATCCTCTCCCCTCTTCAGAATCCCTTGTCCTCTCAACATAATCCTCTGTCCTCACTACAGAATCCTCTCCCCTCTTCAGAATCCGCTGTCCTCTCAACATAATCCTCTGTCCTCACTAAAGAATCCTCTCCCCTCTTCAGAATCTCTTTGTCCTCTCATCAGATTCCTCTGTCACTCACTACAGAATCCTCTCCCCTCTTCAGAATCCGCTTTCCTCTCAACAATCCTCTGTCCTCACTACAGAATCCTCTCCCCTCTTCAGAATCCCTTGTCCTCTCAACATAATCCTCTGTCGTCACTACAGATTCCTCTCCCCTCTTTAGAATCTCTTGTCCTCTCAACAGAAACCTCTGTCCTCCTTTGCAGAATTCTCTGTACACTATATAGAATTCACTGGAACAGATGTTGGGGGACAGTTGACGGCCTTCCGTCAAGCCCATCAAAGTGTGTTCTTTAATGTGTACAGGGTATGGCTCTCCCGCACACGGAGTCACGGCTTAATGTACAATCTGAGGGACGGCGGCCTTTACAATCCCGTCGGTGTCCCCCTACTGACCATGGGCAGGGCAGGGATTTTTGTGGACATGAATTTCAACGATGACCGAGATGGGACTCGAACCTAGGAACTACAGATTACGAGCCTCGGCGCGCTACCGACTGAGCAACTCCCGCTCCCACTTATAGGGAGGAAATTAGTTCATCCTGCAAAGCACATGGCTGGTAATCTGGAGTTTCCAGGTCTCGTTCAGAAAAGAAACACCGATGAGCTTGCTTGGAAAGGCCTCGTTTCGTCCGATGGGGCTTTAAGCCGTGAGCCCGTGTTTAGGAGAGCCATACCCTGTGCAGTGGGGCGGGGGTGGCTCAGTCGGTAGCGCGCCAGGCTCGTAATCTGCAGTTCCCAGGTTCGAGTCCCAGCTGGGTCAGTGTTGAGATTTATCTCCGCAAAATTCCCTTCCCACGGTCAGTAGGGGACACCGATGGGCTTGGAAAGGCCACCGTCCGTCGTATGGGACGTTAAGCCGCGGCCCCGTGTGCGGGAGAGAGTCATACCCTGTGCCCGTTAAAGAACACACTGGATGGATGTGACGGGAGGCTACCATCTGTCTTCCAACAGCTATTACAGTGGGTCCCCTCCCACAACCTTCTCTGAGCCTTTGGAGTCCTTGTGACCGGGCCATTTAGCCCATGGTGTGCAAAAAAGTGCCGTTCAGAGGTAAAACAACCCAACATTAAAGAACACTCTGGATGGCTTTGACGGGAGGCTACCATCTCTCTCCCAACAGCTGTTCCAATGGGGATCACCTTACTCAACCTTCTCTGAGCCTTTGGAGTCCTTGTGACCTGACCATTTAGTCCATGGTGTGCAAAAGAGGGTCGCTCAGAGGTAAAACAACCCAACATTAAAGAACACTCTGGATGGCCTTGACGGGAGGCTACCATCTCTTTCCCAACAGCTGTTCCAATGGATCACCTTACCCAACCTTCTCTGACCCTTTGGAGTCCTTGTGACCTGACCATTTAGCCCATGGTGTGCAAAACAGTGCTGCTCAGAGGAAAAACCACCCAACATTAAAGAACATTCTGAATGGTTTTGACGGGAGGCTACCATCTGTCTCCCAACAGGTGTTCCAATGGGTCACTTCACCCAACCTTCTCTGAGCCTTCGGGGTCCATGTGACCTGGCCATTTAGCCCATGGTGTGCAAAACAGGGTCGCTCAGAGGTAAAACAACCCAACATTAAAGAACACTCTGGATGGCCTTAACGGGAGGCTACCATCTGTCTCCCAACAGCTATTCCAGTGGGTCACCTCACCCAACCTTCTCTGAGCCTTTGGAGTCCTTGTGACCTGGCCATTTAGCCCATGGTGTGCAAAAAAGTGCCGCTCAGAGGTAAAGCAACCTAACTCAACCCTGTGCACGTTAAAGAACACGCTGGATGGCCTTGACGGGAGGTTACCATCTGTCTCCCAACAGCTGTCTCAGTGGGTCCCTTTCCCCAACCTCGTCTGAGCTTTTCGGGATCCTTGTGACCTGTCCATTTAGCCCATTGTTTGCGAAAAAAGTGCGGCTCAGGGGTAAAACAACACAACAATCCTTCTGCTTATTCTTAACCTCAATTAATTAATTTACAATTAATGACTAATTTCTGTTAAACAGGACCGAACTGAAAGAAAATTCCATTTCTGATGGATGTTCAATATATCTATAACACTGGTTTCCATAAATTAAGGAACAGTCCTGTGTTATGTACAGTCGCTCAAAACAATATCCGAACATTATGGTTGATTACAGAATTCAGAAAAAATATCTGGAACGTGTACAGCAACTGTACACGCTCCAGTTACCGTTCACAGCAAACTGGAGCGTGTGCAGTTACTGCACACGCTCCAGTTTGCTGTGAATGGTAACTGCACACGCTCAATATTTCTGTGAGTGGGCCCACACGATCCAGGTTTTTGTGAGCTCACACGTTCCAATGTACTTTAGTGATCTGGCAACCTTCGTGTCACGTGACCTGGCCATTTAGCCCATGGTGTGCAAAAAAGTGCCGCTTAGAGGTAAAACAACCCAAACACTGTAAAAAAAAAAAGACTGTAATGTTACACCTGTTTATGGTGTGACCTTACACCACAAAATGTTGGAATTTTAGAAATTAGTGATCTGGCAACCGAAGGTTGCCTCTTTGAAGGTGCCCACTTTTTTGAGCGATTGTAGCTCCTAGAACATTTAACTGACAAGCATTATATTTACTTGGCTAATAAATATTTTAATTAAACGTGGTCTTGCAATTTTTGGATCATCAATTATTAAAGGAACTTAAAATGTATTTAATAAATAAGTATCTTCAGTTGTAGTATTGCGCAGTTGATTAACTTGAGATCGTTAGAAGTATTTTCTTGAGATCGTTAGAAGTATTTTTATTTTTGTTAGTCGTGTAAATATTGAAGCTATATCAGAGCGAAAAGTTTCTTATATTTATTTCTTTTTGGTTATTGATGTTTACGATTCCCTTTTCTCGTATGTTATTGTGGGTTGTATTATTCAGTTTCTACGCATAAATATCTGTGCATAAAATAAATATATAATAATAAATATCTATTATCTTTTTGTGCTATCAAATAATTTTCTCGCTTTTCTTTTGTTATTTTTCTTCTTTCATAAATTAACTTTCTTTCTTCTAATCGATCATTTTTTTTTTGTCTTTTTCTGTCTTTTTTTTCTTTTACTAAAGAACTCTCCTGTTTCAACAATTATCTTGTTTCTTCATTCCATCATCTTTCCCTTTCCTATAATCATCTCCCTTTTTTTTCTTCATTCATATTTCTTTTTTCTTCAATTATATATTTCCCGTCAATCATCTCTCTTTTTTTTCTTTCAGTCATCTTTATTTTTTCCTTCAAACCACTCTTTTCCATTGAACTAGCGTTCATTTTTTTCAATCATCTTTCTTTTTCTTTCAATCATCTTCCATTTTTTCTTTCAATCCTATCCCGTTTTCCTTCAACCATCTTTCTTTTTCCTCCAATCATATCCCTTTTCTCCTCAATCATCTTTTCTCCAAAAATTTCCGTTTTCCCCCAAAAATCATCTTCCTTTTGTCATCAATCATCTTTCTTATTTCCTTTGATAGAATTTTTCCTCCAATCATTCTTTCTTCTTTCAATCATCTCCTTTTATTTTCAATCCTCTCCCGTTTCCCTTCAATCATCTTTTTTTTCCCATCAATCATATCTCTTTTCTCTTCAATCATCTTTCTTATTTCCTTTGATAGAATTTTTCCTCCAATCATTCTTTCTTCTTTCAATCATCTCCTTTTATTTTCAATCCTCTCCCGTTTCCCTTCAATCATCTTTTTTTTTCCATCAATCATATCTCTTTTCTCTTCAATCATCTTTCTTATTTCCTTTGATAGAATTTTTCTTTCAATCATTCTTTCTTCTTTCAATCATCTCCTTTTTTTCAATCCTCTCCCGTTTCCCTTCAATTATCTTTCTTTTTCCATCAATCATATCCCTTTTCTCTTCAATCATCTTTTCTCCAAAAATCTTCCTTTTGTCATCAATCATCTTTCTCATTTCCTTTGATCGAATTTTTCTTTCAATCATCTTCTTTTTTTCTTCGATCATCTCTTTCCTTCAGTCATCGTCCTCGTTCCTTCGATTATCTCTCCTCTTCCATCAGTTTTCCTTCTACACAGAAATTCAGAAAACTCGCAAACCAACCGATTTCAACATAATTCGGATGCCAAAGAGTCAGTATTAAAATCTAAAACTCTGCTTCGCGATTCTATTATTGGAAAATTGCCAAAACATAAGCGACCTCTATCATTTTCCTTCCAGTTATTTGCAATCCTCTTCACTCCGCATTGCAATGTGGCCTCTATTTACTCTCGTTACCCAGACTCTTCTGCAAACAAGAGTAATCAGTTCCTAGGCAACAAGCCGCTCAACACGTGCTTCTACTTGTCACAAATTTATCGGTAAAGCTGACACTTTTATTGAGCCTGAAAACTCAATAAAGACACCCAGGAGTAAGTTTCATCAATTCAGATCCTTCGGAGTAAGAGTGACAATCATGCAGCCTGTGAGCAGGGATTTCAATTCCTCTATTTTCACCCTTTTAACCTTGGAACAACTTTCGTCGTCTGCCCGTAAGTCTTCCTTCCGTAATGGAGTTGTTGTTGCCAGGTTCGGAAACTAGGAAATCTCTGCCAATTGTCACCGGCCACCAAAAAAAAGGAAGCGCCTCTTTCTCGTCAGTCCCTAGCGACTCGCTTTTGAAGTTCGAAAGTTCGGCTCGATCTGCATGACTAATGAAAGACTTTTGATTGGGTGAACGTCGTCTGCGCCACCCCCCACCCTATTCGTTGTGCGTCACTAAGCTTTTGTTGCCAAAAGTTGTGTCTTAAATCATATTAGCTTTTCGGGAAAATGTTCTTTCATGTTTGATGGAAAAAGCATGAAAGTTTGGTGCATTTGAGCTTTCTCCTCTCATTTCTTAGTTTCCTAATACTTAAAAAAAATTTCTTTTTTATTTTCGTCCTTATTATAGAGAATTCCTTCTCCCTGAAGAAATAGACGAAGAAGTTAGAATTTTAAAATTCATCGACTCAGCTACAGATTTTGTTCTGTTTTATGAAAGAACGTATTTTACGAATTCAGTTGTCGAAATTGGTTGTTTACTTCTGGTTTTATCGAAAGTTTTAGAGAAATAATTATGGTCCATTTTACTATTTTAAATCTAAATTCAAAAAACTTAAGTTTGCGTCCAGAACTTATTCTTGCTTTAATCTGTTCACAGTCGGGTTTTATACTAGGCGTTTGGCCAATTAATATGGCGTAGGAAGATGCAACAGGACTGTAATCGAGTGTGACTGTTCAATTAGACACAGACTTGACTGTACAGTAAAACACAGACTTCACGAAAATTCTCGGGTATGACTGTACAGCAAGACAAAGACATAACGACTAAAGTCGGGTGTGACAATAAAGTAAGACGCAGACTTCACGATTACAGTCGGGTGTGACAATAAATAAGACACAGACTTCACGATTATAGTCGGGTGTGACAATAAATAAGACACAGACTTCACGATTACAGTCGGGTGTGACAATAAATAAGACACAGACTTCACGATTACAGTCGGGTGTGACAATAAATAAGACACAGACTTCACGATTATAGTCGGGTGTGACAATAAAGTAAGACACAGACTTCACGATTACAGTCGGGTGTGACAATAAAGTAAGACACAGACTTCACGATTATAGTCGGGTGTGACAATAAATAAGACACAGACTTCACGATTACAGTCGGGTGTGACAATAAATAAGACACAGACTTCACGATTATAGTCGGGTGTGACAATAAAGTAAGACACAGATTTCATGATTATAGTCGGGTGTGACAATAAAGTAAGACACAGACTTCACGATTATAGTCGGGTGTGACAATAAAGTAAGACACAGACTTCACGATTACAGTAGGGTGTGACAGTAAAGTGAGACACAGACTTCACGAAAAAAGTCCGGTGTGACTGTACAGTAAGACAGACTTCACGACTATAATCGGGTGTGACTGTTCAGTTAGACACAGACTTCGCGACTAGAGTTTATTTTTTTAATTTTGTTACTTTCAGCCTTCTCTGAGCCGTTGGGGTCCTTGTGACCTGGCCATTTGGCCCACAGTGGGGATTGAAAACCGCCTCTCAGATGCGAAACAACCCAACACAATAATTAACGAATTGTGAGTCTCTATGAACGTTCTTTCCGAGACTAATTATTTCTCCTCTCTGATATCTTTGCGTCGAACAAAATCTGCCTCGATTCGAAAAGGGAAAGAGTTAACGACGAGAATAAGCTTTTAAGGTGGGGGGGGGGGGGGGGGTGGAGGAGGGCGATAAAATTAGGAAGGTGGGGTGCGTAATAGAGAAGAGAATCTACCGGGACTTTATTTGGGTCAGTACGTGCCTTGCCCTTTTGGCGCCTTAATTAGCGTGCGAGATGGTCGGCACGTGCCTCATGCATAGGCTCGTGCTGACCTTTCGCGTGCATGGGCGAGACGAGAGACTGGGTTTAATGGCGGGCGGAACTCAAACAGTACTTTATTGATTATTTCGTGCGAGTGTGCGCTTCGCTTGAAGAGTTTCGGTGAGAATTGGAGAAAGTAAATTATAGCACATCGGGGGGACTCTAAATCTATGGGTGAGGATGACTTATGCTTTAAGTGATGCTTTTTGGGATATTGAGCTTTGTATAAATGGCTTTTGGTGGTTACTTCTGTTTTTTGTGGATTCGTATCACGCAGTTCTCATCTCACGTTGGGAACGTCTTATTGCAAGGTGATGCGACTGATCGTGTCCGTACGATCTCTCGCGCCGTCGGAAATCGTAAAACTGGATTCAGATTGTGTCGGCGAAAATGTCAGAGTCGAGTGAGAAGTCAGCCGAATTACTTGTGGTTAGATGAGACCTCAGCTGAATCAGTTACGGTCAGATGAGACCTCAGCTGAATCAGTTACGGTTAGATGAGATCTTAGCTGAATCAGTTACGGTCAGATGAGACCTCAGCTGAAATACCTACGGTCAGATGAGATCTCAGCTGAATCAGTTACGGTCATATGAGACCTCAGCTGAATCAGTTACGCTTAGATGAGACGTCAGCCGAATTACTTGTGGTTAGATGAGACCTCAGCTGAAACACCTACGGTCAGATGAAACCTCAGCTGAATCAGTTACGGCCAGATGAGACCTCAGCTGAAACACCTACGGTCAGATGAGACCTCAGCTGAAACACCTACGGTCAGATGAGACCTCAGCTGAAACACCTACGGTCAGATGAGACCTCAGCTGAAACACCTACGGTCAGATGAGACCTCAGCTGAAACACCTACGGTCAGATGAGACCTCAGCTGAAACAACTACGGTCAGATGAGACCTTAGCTGAATAAGTTACGTTCAGATGAGACCTCAGCTGAATCAGTTACGGTCAGGTGAGATCTCAACTGAATCAGTTACGGTCAGATGAGACCTCAGCTGAATTAGTTACGGTCAGATGAGACCTCAGTTGAAACACATACGGTCAGATGAGACCTCAGCTGAAACACATACGGTCAGATGAGACGTCAGCTGAATCAGTTATGGTTAGATGAGACCACAGCTGAAACACCTATGGTTAGCTGAAACACCTACGGTCAGATGAGACGTCAGCTGAATCAGTTATGGTAAATGAGACCTCAGCTGAAACACTTATGGTTAGATAGACCTCATCTGAAACACCTATGGTTAGCTGAAACACCTACGGTTAGTTGAGACCTCATCTGAAACACTTATGGTTAAATGAGACCTCATCTGAAACACCTATGGTTAGCTGAAACACCTACGGTTAGATGAGACCTCAACTGAAACACTTATGGTTAGATGAGACCTCATCTGAAATACCTATGGTTAGCTGAAACACCTACGGTTAGATGAGACCTCATCTGAAACACCTATGGTTAGCTGAAACACCTACGGTTAGATGAGACCTCAGCTGAAACACCTACGGTTAGATGAGACCTCAGATGAAACACTTATGGTTAGATGAGACCTCATCTGAAACACCTATGGTTAGCTGAAACACCTACGGTTAGATGAGACACAGCTGAAACACTTATGGTTAGATGAGACCTCATCTGAAACACCTATGTTTAGCTGAAACACCTACGGTTAGATGAGACCTCAGTTGAAACATTTATAGTTAGATGAGACCTCATCTGAAACACCTATGGTTAGCTGAAACACCTACGGTTAGATGAGCCCTCAGCTGAAACACTTATGGTTAGATGAGACCTCATCTGAAACACCTATGGTTAGATGAGATACAGCTGAAACACTTATGGTTAGATGAGACCTCATCTGAAACACCTACGGTTAAATGAGACCTCAGTTGAAACACTTATGGTTAGATGAGACCTCATCTGAAACACCCATGGTTAGATGAGACCTCAGCTGAAACACTTATGGTTAGATGAGACCTCAGCTGAAACACTTATGGTTAGATGAGACCTCATCTGAAACACCTATGGTTAGATGAGACCTCAGCTGAAACACTTATGGTTAGATGAGACCTCATCTGAAACACCTACGGTTAGATGAGACCTCATCTGAAACACTTATGGTTAAATGAGACCTCATCTGAAACACCTATGGTTAGCTGAAACACCTACGGTTAGATGAGACCTCAACTGAAACACTTATGGTTAGATGAGACCTCATCTGAAATACCTATGGTTAGCTGAAACACCTACAGTTAGATGAGACCTCATCTGAAACACCTATGGTTAGCTGAAACACCTACGGTTAGATGAGACCTCAGCTGAAACACCTACGGTTAGATGAGACCTCAGATGAAACACTTATGGTTAGATGAGACCTCATCTGAAACACCTATGGTTAGCTGAAACACCTACGGTTAGATGAGACACAGCTGAAACACTTATGGTTAGATGAGACCTCATCTGAAACACCTATGGTTAGCTGAAACACCTACGGTTAGATGAGACCTCAGTTGAAACATTTATAGTTAGATGAGACCTCATCTGAAACACCTATGGTTAGCTGAAACACCTACGGTTAGATGAGCCCTCAGCTGAAACACTTATGGTTAGATGAGACCTCATCTGAAACACCTATGGTTAGCTGAAACACCTACGGTTAGATGAGATACAGCTGAAACACTTATGGTTAGATGAGACCTCATCTGAAACACCTACGGTTAAATGAGACCTCAGTTGAAACACTTATGGTTAGATGAGACCTCATCTGAAACACCCATGGTTAGATGAGACCTCAGCTGAAACACTTATGGTTAGATGAGACCTCAGCTGAAACACTTATGGTTAGATGAGACCTCATCTGAAACACCTATGGTTAGATGAGACCTCAGCTGAAACACTTATGGTTAGATGAGACCTCATCTGAAACACCTACGGTTAGATGAGACCTCATCTGAAACACTTATGGTTAAATGAGACCTCATCTGAAACACCTATGGTTAGCTGAAACACCTACGGTTAGATGAGACCTCAGCTGAAACACTTATGGTTAGATGAGACCTCATCTGAAACACCTATGGTTAGCTGAAACACCTACGGTTAGATGAGCCCTCAGCTGAAACACTTATGGTTAGCTGAAACACCTACGGTTAGATGAGACCTCAGCTGAAACACTTATGGTTAGATGAGACCTCATCTGAAACACCTATGGTTAGCTGAAACACCTACGGTTAGATGAAACACAGCTGAAACACTTATGGTTAGATGAGACCTCAGCTGAAACACTTATGGTTAGATGAGACCTCATCTGAAACACCTACGGTTAGATGAGACCTCAGCTGAAACACTTATGGTTAGATGAGACCTCATCTGAAACACCTACGGTTAGATGAGACACAGCTGAAACACTTATGGTTAGATGAGACCTCATCTGAAACACCTACGGTTAGATGAGATACAGCTGAAACACTTATGGTTAGATGAGACCTCATCTGAAACACCTACGGTTAGATGAGACCTCAGCTGAAACACTTATGGTTAGATGAGACCTCATCTGAAATACCTACGGTTAGATGAGACACAGCTGAAACACTTATGGTTAAATGAGACCTCATCTGAAACACCTACGGTTAGATGAGACCTCAGCTGAAACACTTATGGTTAGATGAGACCTCATCTGAAACACCTATGGTTAGCTGAAACACCTACGGTTAGATGAGACCTCATCTGAAACACCTATGGTTAGCTATAACACCTACGGTTAGATGAGACACAGCTGAAACACTTATGGTTAGATGAGACCTCATCTGAAACACCTACGGTTAGATGAGACCTCAGCTGAAACACTTATAGTTAGATGAGACCTCATCTGAAACACCTACGGTTAGATGAGACCTCAGCTGAAACACCTACGGTTAGATGAGACCTCAGCTGAAACACCTACGGTTAGATGAGACCTCAGCTGAAACACTTATGGTTAGATGAGACCTCAGCTAAAACACGTATAATTAGATGAGACCTCAACTAAAACACTTATGGTTAGGTGAGACCTCAAATGAATCATCTAGAGTTAGGTGAGAACACAGATGCATCACTTATGGTCAGATGAGACCTCATATAAAACACTTATGTTTGGATGAGACCTCAGCTAAATGTAAAAATGTTGTTTTTCTTTTAAATCTGTAACTTGTGTTTTATGATTTTTTTTTGCTATAACTGATTTGCTAGAAAATGAAAAGAATTGGCTATCAAAAGAAAAATCCTTGAAATCATTTTATCAGCGCACGAAACTACTGTCATCTTTTGCTTCGTTCAGCTGCGGAAGCCGCGAGGCTCGAGCGATGACGTCCTTTGGCACGCAACTGGCGTCCAACAGCACGCTTTGTTCGTGCTGACGTCACGAAGGAATTGTTTCGTTCCTCGTTTCTGAAACTGCGACGAATTGTCCCATGGGAAGTGTTCGGAAATTGAAGAACATTTTGACGTAAATTGTGATTAAAAAAAAATCTTATGCGTTTTATCGCGTCTTCCGCTGGTTTGTTAGTTTGGTGGGATGTTGTTTTTTACTCTGAGCGGTCTTTTGCGCACAAAATGAAGTACAGTCGCTCAAAAAAGTATCCGAACATTATGGTCGATTACAGAATTCGGAAAAAATATCTGGCAACCTTTGTGTCACGTGATTACAGAATTCAGGAAAAATATCTGGAGCGTGTACAGCAACTGTACTCGTTCCAGTTACCATTCACAGCAAACTGGAGCGTGTGCAGTTACTGTACACGCTCCAGTTTGCTGTGAACGGTAACTGCACACGCTCAATATTTCCGTGAGTGAGCCCACACGATCTAGTATCAAAATAATATGACCACCTATAGTCGCTCAAAAAAGTATCCGAACACTATGGTTGATTACAGAATCAGAAAAAATATCTGGCAACGATTTTTTTTTAGAAATTAGTGATCTGGCAACCTTCGTGTCACGTGAAGGTTGCCAGATCACAAATTTCTTCACGCTGGATGGCCTTGACGGGAGGCTACCATCTGTCTCCCAACAGCCGTTCCAGTGGGTCTCCTGCCCCAACCTTCTCTGAGCCTTGGGGGTCCTTGTGACCAGGCCTTTAGCCCATTGTGTACTGAAAAGTGCCACTCAGAGTTAAAACAACTCAACATTAAAGAACACGCTGGATGGCCTTGATGAGAGGCTACCATCTGTCTCCCAACAGCCGTTCCAGTGGGTCTCCTCCCCCAACCTTCTCTGAGCCTTTGGGGTCCTTGAGACCTGGCCATTTAGCCCATGGTGTGCAAAAAAAGTGTTAAAACTAATTTTGTGTTGGCCGGGCCTTTCTAGATGTTAACTAAATTGTTTTAGCTTACAAAGTTTCGCTATTAAATGTTAGGACAACTCTTTTCAAAAAAAACTTAAGGAGTGTGATATTTATCTTTCAAATAAATAATATTTTATTTGGAAAACTTTTTTGTTGTTTTATATTTTTCAGGGTTTATTATATGTGGAAAGCTCTTTTCGATAGCAAATATAATTAAGCTATAATTTATTTACCATAAATAATGTTTAATTTTTTTTATTCGTTTGCAGAAAGGAACTGGTTTGGTGTTTGACAAGACAGACGATAATGCTTTGTGCATAAGAATTAGAGGTAAGTTCCTATCAGTTTGAAGAAGAGTTTTTCAAATCGATCAGTTGCTTTTTTATGTCAGAGTAAAATTTTCAAAAATCAAATTCAGATTTGATGTATGCTAAAGCTTATTAGTTGATAACGTTTAATTTTTGCGATTCGCGATCTTCTAAGTCAATGTTTCGCAAACGTTTTCGTACTGGAGATTCCTGACCGAAGCAGTTCATATTCTGGAGACATCTTGCGAAGTGTCTCTCGTTTCTGGAGACTCATTAAGAAGTCTCGCTCTGCTCATTCTGGAGACTCATTACGAAGTATCGCTCCGCTCATTCTGGAGACTCATTAAGAAGTCTCGATAATTCTGGACACTCATTATGAAGTCTCGATCATTCTGAAGACTCATTATGAAGTCTCGATCATTCTGGAGCTCATTAAGAAGTCTCGCTCTGCTCATTCTGAAGACTCATTATGAAGTCTCGATCATTCTGAAGCTCATTAAGAAGTCTCGCTCCGCTCATTCTGGAGACTCATTAAGAAGTCTCGATAATTCTGGACACTCATTATGAAGTCTCGATCATTCTGAAGACTCATTATGAAGTCTCGATCATTCTGGAGCTCATTAAGAAGTCTCGCTCCGCTCATTCTGAAGACTCATTAAGAAGTCTCTATCATTCTGGAGCTCATTAAGAAGTCTCGCTCCGCTCATTCTGGAGACTCATTATGAAGTATCGCTCCCCTCATTCTGGAGACTCATTAAGAAGTCTCGTTAATTCTGGACACTCATTATGAAGTCTCGATCATTCTGAAGACTCATTATGAAGTCTCGATCATTCTGGAGCTCATTAAGAAGTCTCGCTCTGCTCATTCTGAAGACTCATTATGAAGTCTCGATCATTCTGAAGCTCATTAAGAAGTCTCGCTCCGCTCATTCTGAAGACTCATTAAGAAGTCTCGATCATTCTGGAGCTCATTAAGAAGTCTCGCTCTGCTCATTCTGGAGACTCATTATGAAGTATCGCTCCGCTCATTCTGGAGACTCATTAAGAAGTCTCGTTAATTCTGGACACTCATTATGAAGTCTCGATCATTCTGAAGACTCATTATGAAGTCTCGATCATTCTGAAGACTCATTATGAAGTCTCGATCATTCTGGAGCTCATTAAGAAGTCTCGCTCTGCTCATTCTGGAGAGTCGTTATGAAATATCGCTCCGCTCATTCTGGAGACTCATTAAGAAGTCTCGATAATTCTGGACACTCATTATGAAGTCTCGATCATTCTGGAGCTCATTAAGAAGTCTCGCTCCGCTCATTCTGAAGACTCATTAAGAAGTCTCGCTCCGCTCATTCTGGAGAGTCGTTATGAAGTATCGTTCCGCTCATTCTGGAGACTCATTAAGAAGTCTCGATAATTCTGAACACTCATTATGAAGTCTCGATCATTCTGAAGACTCATTAAGAAGTCTCGCTCCGCTCATTCTGAAGACTCATTAAGAAGTCTCGCTCCGCTCATTCTGGAGAGTCGTTATGAAGTATCGTTCCGCTCATTCTGGAGACTCATTAAGAAGTCTCGATAATTCTGGACACTCATTATGAAGTCTCGATCATTCTGAAGACTCATTATGAAGTCTCGATCATTCTGGAGCTCATTAAGAAGTCTCGCTCCGCTCATTCTGAAGACTCATTAAGAAGTCTCGATCATTCTGGAGCTCATTAAGAAGTCTCGCTCCGCTCATTCTGGAGTCTCATTATGAAGTATCGCTCCGCTCATTCTGGAGACTCATTAAGAAGTCTCGTTAATTCTGGACACTCATTATGAAGTCTCGATCATTCTGAAGACTCATTATGAAGTCTCGATCATTCTAGAGCTCATTAAGAAATCTCGCTCTGCTCATTCTGAAGACTCATTATGAAGTCTCGATCATTCTGAAGCTCATTAAGAAGTCTCGCTCCGCTCATTCTGGAGAGTCGTTAAGAAGTCTCGATCATTCTGCAGCTCATTAAGAAGTCTCCCTCCGCTCATTCTGGAGACTCATTATGAAGCCTCGATCATTCTGGAGCTCATTAAGAAGTCTCCCTCCGCCCATTCTGGAGACTCATTATGAAGTCTCAATCATTCTGGAGATCATTAAGAAGTCTCGCTCCGCTCATTCTGGAGACTCATTATGAAGTCTCGATCATTCTGGAGCTCATTAAGAAGTCTCTCTCCGCTCATTCTGGAGACTCATTATGAAGCCTCGATCATTCTGGAGCTCATTAAGAAGTCTCCCTCCGCTCATTCTGAAGACTCATTAAGAAGTCTCGATCATTCTGGAGCTCATTAAGAAGTCTCGCTCCGCTCATTCTGGAGACTCATTATGAAGTATCGCTCCGCTCATTCTGGAGACTCATTAAGAAGTCTCGTTAATTCTGGACACTCATTATGAAGTCTCGATCATTCTGAAGACTCATTATGAAGTCTCGATCATTCTGGAGCTCATTAAGAAGTCTCGCTCTGCTCATTCTGGAGAGTCGTTATGAAATATCGCTCCGCTCATTCTGGAGACTCATTAAGAAGTCTCGATAATTCTGGACACTCATTATGAAGTCTCGATCATTCTGGAGCTCATTAAGAAGTCTCGCTCCGCTCATTCTGAAGACTCATTAAGAAGTCTCGCTCCGCTCATTCTGGAGAGTCATTATGAAGTATCGTTCCGCTCATTCTGGAGACTCATTAAGAAGTCTCGATAATTCTGGACACTCATTATGAAGTCTCGATCATTCTGAAGACTCATTATAAAGTCTCGATCATTCTGGAGCTCATTAAGAAGTCTCGCTCCGCTCATTCTGAAGACTCATTAAGAAGTCTCGATCATTCTGGAGCTCATTAAGAAGTCTCGCTCCGCTCAATCTGGAGACTCATTATGAAGTATCGCTCCGCTCATTCTGGAGACTCATTAAGAAGTCTCGTTAGTTCTGGACACTCATTATGAAGTCTCGATCATTCTGAAGACTCATTATGAAGTCTCGATCATTCTAGAGCTCATTAAGAAGTCTCGCTCTGCTCATTCTGAAGACTCATTATGAAGTCTCGATCATTCTGAAGCTCATTAAGAAGTCTCGCTCCGCTCATTCTGGAGAGTCGTTAAGAAGTCTCGATCATTCTGCAGCTCATTAAGAAGTCTCCCTCCGCTCATTCTGGAGACTCATTATGAAGCCTCGATCATTCTGGAGCTCATTAAGAAGTCTCCCTCCGCCCATTCTGGAGACTCATTATGAAGTCTCAATCATTCTGGAGCTCATTAAGAAGTCTCGCTCCGCTCATTCTGGAGACTCATTATGAAGTCTCGATCATTCTGGAGCTCATTAAGAAGTCTCTCTCCGCTCATTCTGGAGACTCATTATGAAGCCTCGATCATTCTGGAGCTCATTAAGAAGTCTCCCTCCGCTCATTCTGGAGACTCATTATGAAGCCTCGATCATTCTGGAGCTCATTAAGAAGTCTCCCTCCGCTCATTCTGGAGACTCATTATGAAGCCTCGATCATTCTGGAGCTCATTAAGAAGTCTCGCTCCGCTCATTCTGGAGACTCATTATGAAGCCTCGATCATTCTGGAGCTCATTAAGAATTCTCCCTCCGCCCATTCTGGAGTCTCATTATGAAGTCTCAATCATTCTGGAGCTCATTAAGAAGTCTCCCTCCGCCCATTCTGGAGACTCATTATGAAGCCTCGATCATTCTGGAGCTCATTAAGAAGTCTCCCTCCGCCCATTCTGGAGACTCATTATGAAGTCTCAATCATTCTGGAGCTCATTAAGAAGTCTCGCTCCGCTCATTCTGGAGACTCATTATGAAGTCTCGATCATTCTGGAGCTCATTAAGAAGTCTCTCTCCGCTCATTCTGGAGACTCATTATGAAGCCTCGATCATTCTGGAGCTCATTAAGAATTCTCTCTCCGCCCATTCTGGAGTCTCATTATGAAGTCTCAATCATTCTGGAGCTCATTAAGAAGTCTCTCTCCGCTCATTAAGGAGACTCATTATGAAACCTCGATCATTCTGGAGCTCATTAAGAATTCTCCCTCCGCCCATTCTGGAGTCTCATTATGAAGTCTCAATCATTCTGGAGCTCATTAAGAAGTCTCGCTCCGCTCATTCTGGAGACTCATTATGAAGTCTCGATCATTCTGGAGCTCATTAAGAATTCTCCCTCCGCCCATTCTGGAGTCTCATTTTGAAGTCTCAATCATTCTGGAGCTCATTAAGAAGTCTCGCTCCGCTCATTCTGGAGACTCATTATGAAGTCTCGATCATTCTGGAGCTCATTAAGAAGTCTCCCTCCGCTCATTCTGAGGACTCATTAATAAGTCTCGCTCATTCTGGAGACTCATTATGAAGCCTCGATCATTCTGGAGCTCATTAAGAAGTCTCGCTCCGCTCATTCTGGAGACTCATTATGAAGTCTCAATCATTCTGGAGCTCATTAAGAAGTCTCGCTCCGCTCATTCTGGAGACTCATTATGAAGCCTCGATCATTCTGGAGCTCATTAAGAATTCTCCCTCCGCCCATTCTGGAGTCTCATTTTGAAGTCTCAATCATTCTGGAGCTCATTAAGAAGTCTCGCTCCGCTCATTCTGGAGACTCATTATGAAGTCTCGATCATTCTGGAGCTCATTAAGAATTCTCCCTCCGCCCATTCTGGAGTCTCATTTTGAAGTCTCAATCATTCTGGAGCTCATTAAGAAGTCTCGCTCCGCTCATTCTGGAGACTCATTATGAAGTCTCGATCATTCTGGAGCTCATTAAGAAGTCTCCCTCCGCCCATTCTGGAGTCTCATTATGAAGTCTCGATCATTCTGGAGCTCATTAAGAAGTCTCGCTCCGCTCATTCTGGAGACTCATTATGAAGTCTCGATCATTCTGGAGCTCATTAAGAATTCTCCCTCCGCCCATTCTGGAGTCTCATTTTGAAGTCTCGATCATTCTGGAGCTCATTAAGAAGTCTCGCTCCGCTCATTCTGGAGACTCATTATGAAGTCTCGATCATTCTGGAGCTCATTAAGAAGTCTCCCTCCGCTCATTCTGAGGACTCATTAATAAGTCTCGCTCATTCTGGAGACTCATTATGAAGCCTCGATCATTCTGGAGCTCATTAAGAAGTCTCGCTCCGCTCATTCTGGAGACTCATTATGAAGTCTCAATCATTCTGGAGCTCATTAAGAAGTCTCGCTCCGCTCATTCTGGAGACTCATTATGAAGCCTCGATCATTCTGGAGCTCATTAAGAATTCTCCCTCCGCCCATTCTGGAGTCTCATTTTGAAGTCTCAATCATTCTGGAGCTCATTAAGAAGTCTCGCTCCGCTCATTCTGGAGACTCATTATGAAGTCTCGATCATTCTGGAGCTCATTAAGAATTCTCCCTCCGCCCATTCTGGAGTCTCATTTTGAAGTCTCAATCATTCTGGAGCTCATTAAGAAGTCTCGCTCCGCTCATTCTGGAGACTCATTATGAAGTCTCGATCATTCTGGAGCTCATTAAGAAGTCTCTCTCCGCTCATTCTGGAGACTCATTATGAAGCCTCGATCATTCTGGAGCTCATTAAGAATTCTCCCTCCGCCCATTCTGGAGTCTCATTTTGAAGTCTCAATCATTCTGGAGCTCATTAAGAAGTCTCGCTCCGCTCATTCTGGAGACTCATTATGAAGTCTCGATCCTTCTGGAGTTCATTAAGAATTCTCCCTCCGCCCATTCTGGAGTCATATTATGAAGTCTCAATCATTCTGGAGCTCATTAAGAAGTCTCCCTCCGCTCATTCTGAGGACTCATTAATAAGTCTCGATCATTCTGGAGACTCATTATGAAGTCCCGCTCCGCTCATTCTAGAGACTCATTAAGACGTCTCTGTCATTCTGGAAATTCCTTACGAAGTCTCGCTCCTCTCATTGTTGAATAATTACGAAGTCTCGATCATTCTAGAGACTCATTAGGAAGTGTCGCTCATTTTGGGGAACTCTAACGAAGTCTCGGCCATTTGGGAGGTCCCTTACGAAGTCTCTCTCATTCCGAAGACTTTTTACGAAATCTCGCTCATTGTGAGTACTCCTTAAAAAATTCTCGCTCCTTCTTCCTTGCGAAATATCTCTCGTTCTGGGGACCCCTTATGAAGTCCCCCTCATTCTGGGGACCCCTTACGTAGTCATGCTCATTTTCCCGACACCTCCTTAAAATTATCTCACATGTTTTAATTAAATAGAATGTAACAAACTAAAATGTAAATACAGATAAGAATAGTTTTTTTTTCGTCATATTTTTCACTCCAATTGCAAAATTAAAGAGAAAAGTATGATGAAATTCTTAAAGTAAAGTTTAATAAAATAAATACGTATTTAAATAAATTTTTTTAAAATAAATATGTACCTAAATTGTAAAAACATTTCTTAGTCAATACAAGGAATTATTATAAACGAAGAATAACTTTACTAACAGTAATGGAAATAGAACTAAGATGAGGGGTAGAACTTCAAGTTCTTAAAAGATTAGGGTGAAAATTTTCATAAAAAAAGATGAGGATGAAAACTTCTTCAAGTTCACAAATATTGAGGAACTTTTAAGTTCTAAAAAGATGAAGGAAAACTGCAAATACTACAAAAAAAAAAATACCCCCTCAAGCAGCTGCTTGCCACAGAGGTCTGACAGGAGCCTGTCAGTTTATATGCCACAGTAGAAGGTCTGAGAGGATGGCAGGCCCTCAGCAGAAAAACAACACACACATACATGCCTTACCTGGGCTCGAACCCAAGTCCCTTAGATCAATAGGTAAGCGCGCTAACCACTCGGCCATGGCACTGCATGGATGGGGGAAAATTCAAATTCTACTTCTACAAAGATGGAGGAAATTTGAAACTCTACAAAGATGAGATAAACTTTAAATTCTAGGTAGAGGGGAGAAACTTCAAGTTCTACAAAGATGAGAGAAACTCCAAGTTCTACAAAGATGAGAGAAACTTCAAGTTCTACAAAGATCAGGGAAACTTCAAGCTCTACAAAGATGAGAGAAACTTCAAGTTCTACAAAGAGCAGGAAAATTCAAGTTCTGCAAAGATGAAACTTCAAGTTCTACAAATATCAGAGAAACTTCAAGTTCTACAAAGATGAAAGAAACTTCAAGTTCTACAAAGATGAGGGTAACTTCAAGTTCTACAAAGATCAGGGAAACTTCAAGCTCTACAAAGATGAGAGAAACTTCAAGTTCTACAAAGAGCAGGAAAATTCAAGTTCTGCAAAGATGAAACTTCAAGTTCTACAAATATCAGAGAAACTTCAAGTTCTACAAAGATGAAAGAAACTTCAAGTTCTACAAAGATGAGGGTAACTTCAAGTTCTACAAAGACAGAGAAACTTCAAGTTCTACAAAGATGAGAAAAATTCAAGTTCTACAAAGATGAGGGAATTCAAGTTCTACAAAGATCAGGGAAATTTAAAATTCTGCAAAGATGAGAGAAACTTCAAGTTCTACAAGATCAGGGAAACTTCGAGTTCTATAAAGATGAGGGAATTTAAGTTCTACAAATACCAAGGAAACTTCAAGTTCTACAAAGATCAAGGAAACTTCAAGTTCTACAAAGATGAGGGAAACTTCAAGTTCTAGAAAGAGAGAGAAACTTCAAATTCTACAAAGATTAGGGAAATTTCAAGTTCTACGAAGATAAGATAAACTTCAAGTTCTACAAAGATGAGAGAATTCAAGTTCTACAAATATCAGGGAAATTTAAAATTCTGCAAAGATGAGAGAATTTAAGTTCTACAAATATCAAGGAAACGTCAAGTTCTACGAAAATGAGAGAAATTTCAAGTTCTAGAAAGATGAGAGATGCTTCAAGTTCTACAAAGATCAGGGAAATTTCAAGTTCTATGAAGATGAGTGAATTTGAGTTCTACAAATATCAAGGAAACTTCAGGTTCTAAAAAGATGAGAGATGCTTCAAGTTCTACAAAAATCAGGGAAATATCAAGTTCTACAAAGATGAGGGAATTCAAGTTCTGCAAAGACGAGAGAAACTTCAATTTCTAGATAAACTTCAAGTTCCACTGAGTAAAATACATTAGGCGGTATGCCTTGGACAACTCATCAACTCCCCCACCCCCGGTTTGCAAACAGTGATCTAGATGACATCATTTTTCAATCGACCAAGCAGATAACTTTTCTCTTCATCAGAAATTTTTTTAATGTGCCATTTATCCTGTAAATAAATTAAATAGATAAAATTTTAGATATTCTTCAAATTTCGTAAAGGTTTTTTTTATGTTATATAATTACGCCCTTCATTAAAAAAAAAAGCCTTCAAGCTTTTTTACCCCATCTGTTCCTGCGTTGATAATTTCCTTCGTAATACTCTGCGACCTACTCTCGGTCACCAGGGAATACCGATGAGCTTGGAAAAGACGCCGTCCCTCGGATAAAAGATTAAGATGTAGCACGTGCGTAGGAGAGCCATAACCTTTAAACGTTGAGGCACAGTCGCTCAAAAAAATATCCGAACACTACGATTGATTACAGAATTCAGAAAAAATATGTGGCAATGTTTTTTTTTTAGAAATTAGTGATCTGGCAACCTTCGTGTCACGTGACACGATTGCCAGATCACTATTCAGAAAAAATATCTGGCAACGATTTTTTTTTAGGAATTAGTGATCTGGCAATCCTCGTGTCACGTGACACGAAGATTGCCAGATCAATATTCAGAAAAGATATCTGGCAACGATTTTTTTTTGGAGATTAGTGATCTGGCAACCTTCGTGTCACGTGACACGAAGATTGCCAGATCAATATTCAGAAAAGATATCTGGCAACGATTTTTTTGGAGATTAGTGATCTGGCAACCTTCGTGTCACGTGACACGAAGGTTGCCAGATCTTCGTGTCACGTGACACGAAGAATCTAAAAAATCTAAAAAAAATCGTTGACAGATATTTTTTCTGAATTCTGTAATTAACCGTAGTGTTCGGATACTTTTTTTAGCGACTGTACAAGCTGGGTGACTATGACGGGAGGCTACCATCTGTCTCCTAACAATCTCTCCTTCCTTTACGTTCTCTGAGCCCTTGGGGTCCTTGTAACCTGGTTATTTAGCCCAATGTGTGCAAAAATGCGCCTCTCACAGGTAAAACAACCCAACTCAATTTCCTAAATGCACTGCATGCAAATCTGTCTGCCACATTATTGAGCAGATATCGATTCTTGCATCAAATGAACAAAGGCTGTTCGTTTCCTCGCGGAAGATGCAAGCACCATCCCTTAGATTCATCCCCTCGCGTCCCGAGGTCTTTGACACCTCCTCCTCCTCGGTGCGGGCGTGACGTCGGAGACACGCGAGACGTGCCACTGACGTCACCACCGACGTCATAGAGGAATTAAGATGCAGTCCCCTGCAAATAATGGGAGGAGAGGATGGGGAAGGGAAGATCTGCATCCTACCTTCAAGGAGACGGTGGTTGCCACGGACTGAGGAAGGAGTTCAACACTGTTGACCTCCGCACGCTCCGCTCTGTAGGATTATGTGTTATCGCCTCTCCGCAGATAGGAATTGGATCATCTTCGCTTGGGAGTGTAGGTTGAGAAAGAGAGCGAACACAAAGGCCAATATGAACAGAGCTACCATTCTTTGGTCAATAAATCATCTGTCGCATTTTATCTTTTTTCTAATTGAACGAAAAATCTATTTTTTTTTCCTCTTGTGTTTGGAGACATGTAGGAGAAGAAAAGGGAAATTTTTTGTAGTGGGTTTTATTTTGTAAAAAAAAATTTAGTGGGTTTTGTTTAGTAAAAAATATTTTTTTTTTAAACAAGAAATTTTTTAGTGGGTTTTGTTTCGTAAAATATAAATTTCCTGTTTAAAAACAGACAGCATTTTTTTTGGTTTTTTTTTTTAACAATGATATATCGTATTTTTTTTTGTCATCTGTAAGTTTTAATCTGCAGTTTCGGCGTTCGACTCCAATTTCTGCCAGCATTGAGATTTATCTCCGCTCTGCCACAAATAGGACACCGGTACCAGGTCTGGAACCAAAAGAAAATAAAGAGAAAGCGTGGGGGGGAGCCTTTGCCTGCTCCCCTCCCTTTTACGTGCAATCGACCCGGAAAAAACTAAAAAGGTCACTGTAAAAAAAGTCGAGTAAAAATAATCACTGTATTTCTATTGCAGTCATCCCCCCTTTCACTTTAGATTCCCTTCCTTTCCCCTTCATTTTAAATTACCCCTTCCTTTCCCCTTCATTTTAGATTCCCTCTTCCTTTTCCATTTCATTTTAGATTCCCCTTCCTTTTCCCCTTCATTTTAGATTTCCTTTCCCTTCATTTTTCACTTCATTTTAGATTCCCACTTCCTTTCCCCCTTCATTTTAGATTCCCCTTCCCCTTATTTTAGATTCCCTTCCTTTCCCTTCATTTTAGATTCCCCCTTCATTCCCCCTTCATTTTAGATTCCCCTTCCTATCCCCTTCATTTTAGATTCCCTCTTCCTTTTCCCTTCATTTCAGATTCCCTTTCCCCTTTCATTTTAGATTCTCCATTCCTTTCCCATTTATTTTACATTCCCTTTATTTATTTCCATTCATTTTAGATTCCCCCTTCCTTCCCCCTTCATTTTAGATTCCCCTTCCCTTTTCCCCCACTTCGTTTGAGATTCCCCCTTCCTTTCCCCCCTTCGTTTCATATTCATCTTCCTTTCCCTTCATTTTACATTCCCCCTTCCTTTCCCCTTCATTTTAAATTACCCCCTTCCTTTTCCACTTCATTTTAGATTCCTCTTCCCCTTCATTTTAGATGCCCCCTTCCATCCCCCTTCATTTTTTAGATTCTCCATTCCTTTCCCCCCTTCCTTTTAGATTCCCTCCTTTTTCATTCATTTGAAATTCCCTCTTCCTTTTCCCTTCGTTTTAGATTCCCCTCCTTTTCCCTTCATTTGAAATTCCTCCTTTCTTTTCCCCTTCATTTGAGATTCCCCCTCTTTTCCCCTTCATTTTGGATTCCTCTTCTTTTCCCCCCACTTCATTTGAGATTCCCCTTCCCTTCCCTTCAGTTGAGATTCCCTTTCCTTTCCCCTCTTCATTTGAAATTCCCCCTTTCCTTTTCCCCCTTCATTTTAGATTCCCCTTCCTTTCCCCCTTCATTTTAGATTTTTCCCTTCCCTCCCCACTACATATTAGATTCCCCTTCCTTTCCCCCCACTTCGTTTGAGATTCCCCCTTCATTTTCCCTTCATTTTAAATTCTCCCATCATTTCCCTCTTCATTTTAGATTCTCCTCCCTTTCCCCCTTCATTTTAAATTATCTGATCATTTCTCCTTTCATTTTAGATTCCCCTTCCTTCCCCCTTCATTTGAAATTCCCCATTCCTTTCCCATTTATTTTACATCCCTTTATTTATTTCCATTCATTTTAGATTCCCCCTTCCTTCCTCCTTCATTTTAGATTCCCCTTCCCTTTTCCCCCACTTCGTTTGAGATTCCCCCTTCCTTTCCCCCCTTCGTTTCATATTCATCTTCCTTTCCCTTCATTTTACATTCCCCCTTCCTTTCCCCTTCATTTTAAATTACCCCCTTCCTTTTCCACTTCATTTTAGATTCCTCTTCCCCTTCATTTTAGATGCCCCCTTCCATCCCCCTTCATTTTTTAGATTCTCCATTCCTTTCCCCCCTTCCTTTTAGATTCCCTCCTTTTTCATTCATTTGAAATTCCCTCTTCCTTTTCCCTTCGTTTTAGATTCCCCTCCTTTTCCCTTCATTTGAAATTCCTCCTTTCTTTTCCCCTTCATTTGAGATTCCCCCCTCTTTTCCCCCTTCATTTTGGATTCCTCTTCTTTCCCCCCCCCCCCCACTTCATTTGAGATTCCCCTTCCCTTCAGTTGAGATTCCCTTTCCTTTCCCCTCTTCATTTGAAATTCCCCCTTTCCTTTTCCCCTTCATTTTAGATTCCCCTTCCTTTCCCCTTCATTTTAGATTTTTCCCTTCCCTCCCCACTACATTTTAGATTCCCCTTCCTTTCCCCCCACTTCGTTTGAGATTCCCCCTTCATTTTCCCTTCATTTTAAATTCTCCCATCATTTCCCTCTTCATTTTAGATTCTCCTCCCTTTCCCCCTTCATTTTAAATTATCTGATCATTTCTCCTTTCATTTTAGATTTCCCCCTCTTCAGTTCCCCCTTCATTTTATATTTACCTTTCATTTTGGATTCTCACCTTCACATCCCCTTCATTTTACATTCCCCTTCCTTTTCCCTTTCCTTTCCCCCTTCATTTTCGATTCTTCTATCATTTTCCCCTTCATTTTAGAATCTTCCTTCACTTCCCCTTCATTTATTTCCCTTCATTTTGGATTCTTCCTTCGTCTTAGACTCCCTTTCATTTTTCCCTTCATTTTTAGAGTCTTTAACATTTTGCCGCTATTACTCTCACCAGCATAGTCAAAAGGGGATGGCATGCCCCTCACCCTTCACAGTGCTCCGAAAGGGACGTAAAGCTGTGGTCGTAAAGCCAGCTATACCACGTGCATGTTAAATAACACGTTTGATAACCTTGAAGAAAATTTTCCATCTGTTTCCTAACAGCTGTTCAGTGGGTCCCCTTCCCCAAACGTCTCCGAACCCTTGGGATTCCCACTTCCTTCATTCGGTCCTTGGGATCCAAGTGACCTCGACATTTCGCCCATTGGGGTCTCAAAAATGCCGGTCATAGGTAGAACATCCTAACTGAACAAAAATAAAACCCCGAGAGTTGAATGGGGCGGGGATGACTCAGTGGGTAGCGCGCCGGGCTCGTAATCTGTAGTTCCCAGGTTCGAGTCCCAACTGGGTCAGCGTTGAGATTTATCTCCGCAAAATTCCCCGCCCTGCCCACGGTCAGTAGGGGACACCGATGAGGCTTGGAAAGGCCGCCGTCCGTCGTATGGGACGTTAAGCTGTGGCCCCGTGTGCGGGAGAGCTATACCCTGTGCACGTTAAAGAACACGCTGGATGGTCTTGACGGGAGGTTACCATCTGTCTCCCAACAGCTGTTCCAGTGGGTCCCCTCCCCCAACCTTCTCTGAGCCTTTGGGGTCCGTGTGACCTGGCCATTTAATCCATGGTGTGCAAAAAAGTGCCGCTCAAAGGTAAAACAACCCAACATTAAAGAACACGCTGGATGGCCTTGACAGGAGGCTCCCATCTGTCTCCAACAGCTGTTCCAGTGGGTCACCTCCCCCAACGTTCTCTGAGCCTTCGGGGTCCTTGTGACCAGGCCATTTAACCATTGGTGTGCAAAAAAGGTGCCATTCAGAGGTAAAACAACCCAACATTAAAGAACACACTGGATGGCCTTGACGGGAAGCTCCCATCTGTCTCCCAACAGCTGTTCCAATGGGTCACCTCACCCAACCTTCTCTGAACCTTTGGGGTCCTTGTGACCTGGCCATTTAACCCATGGTGTGCAAAAAAGTGCCGCTCAGAGGTAAAACAACCCAACGTTAAAGAACACGCTGGATGGCCTTGACGGTATGCTACCATCTGTCTCCCAACAGCTGTTCCAGTAGGTCCCTTCCCCCAACCTTCTCTGAGCCTTTGGGGTCCTTGTGACCTGGCCATTTAACCCATGGTGTGCAAAAAAGTGCCGCTCAGAGGTAAAACAACCCAACATTAAAGAACACGCTGGATGGCCTTGACGGTATGCTACCATCTGTCTCCCAACAGCTGTTCCAGTAGGTCCCTTCCCCCAACCTTCTCTGAGCCTTTGGGGTCCTTGTGACCTGGCCATTTAACCCATGGTGTGCAAAAAAGTGCCGCTCAGAGGTAAAACAACCCAACATTAAAGAACACGCTGGATGGCCTTGACGGTATGCTACCATCTGTCTCCCAACAGCTGTTCCAGTAGGTCCCTTCCCCCAGTCTTCTCTGAGCCTTTGGGGTCCTTGTAACCTGGCCATTTAGCCCATGGTGTGCAAAAAAGTGCCGCTCAGAGGTAAAACAACCCAACATTAAAGAACGCGCTGGATGGCCTTGACGGTATGCTACCATCTGTCTCCCAACAGCTGTTCCAGTAGGTCCCTTCCCCCAGCCTTCTCTGAGCCTTTGGGGTCCTTGTGACCTGGCCATTTAACCCATGGTGTGCAAAAAAGTGCCGCTCAGAGGTAAAACAACCCAACCGAGAGTTGAATAAAAAAAGGGAGACCCGACTTTTCGCTCTCGCTGATATCGAAAAGATGAACTAAGGAAACAGACAAAAAAAAAATCTTTTTCCTTATGGAGGAAAACGAATTAGAATTTCATTTCTAAAGGTTTGAAAATACATTTTCTGAAACAATCAACCAGACAGGCAAAAAAAAACCCAACAAAGTAATTTTATTTCTACCTGAATATTAACAATCTGCTTCTTTGGGCTGTCCATACGTTCAGACTTCAACTCCCTCTACGACAGGAAAATGGTAATCGTGATAATGATAATCGCCGGAAGCGTGACATCTCCGTTTCCTGTTGAAATAAGTAGCGTCTCCTGATAGATGGGATGCATTTCTGCGCCTGACAGCTTTTGATGATGCAGACGTTGCCGCGCTGATTGCCGAGAAAATAGCGATGATTATAAAAAAGGAACAAACCGCCGTTCGGGTGATTGGAATAACAGATCTGATGAATTTGAAGCGTCCGAGCAGGCAGTTCAGAACTTTTTCTCTGAGGAGACGAAATAGAGGTGAGATAGAAAGGCTTAAGTCTTCCCCCCCCCACTCTTCCTAACCGTCGGTCGGATGGGACTTTACGCCGTGGCTCCGTGTGCGGGAGAGACATACCCTGTGCACGTTAGAGAACACACTGGATGGCCTTGATGGGAGACTACCATCAGTTTCCCAACAGCTGTCCCATTGGGATCTCCTCCCCCAACCTTCTCTGAGCCTTTGGGGTCCATGTGACCTGGCCATTTAGCCCATGGTGTGCAAAAAAGTGCCGCTCAGAGATAAAACAACCCAACATTAAAGAACACACTGGATGGCCTTGACGGGAGGCTACCATCTGTCTCCCAACAGCTGTTCCAGTGGGTCCCCTCCCCCAACGTTCTCTGAGCCTTCGGGGTCCTTGTGCCTGGCCATTTAGCCCATGGTGTGCAAAAAAAGTGCCGCTCAGAGATAAAACAACCCAACATTAAAGAACACACTGGATGGCCTTGACGGGAGGCTACCATCTGTCTCCCAACAGCTGTTCCAGTGGGTCCCCTCCCCCAACGTTCTCTGAGCCTTCGGGGTCCTTGTGACCTGGCCATTTAGCCCATGGTGTGCAAAAAAGTGCTGCTCAGAGGTAAAACAACCCAACATTAAAGAAAATGCTGGATGGCTTTGACGGGAGGCTACCATCTGTCTCCCAACAGCTGTTCCAGTGGGTCCTCTCCCCCAAACTTCTCTGAGCTTTAGGAGTCCTTGTGACCTGGCCATTTAGCCCATGGTGTGCAAAAAAGTGCTGCTCATAATCAAAACAATCCAACATTTTTTTAAATCCAACCACACCCTACATATATAAAATAAATTTCTAGTTGTAAAAAAATGGTTTGAGCAGAGTTATTTATTATATGCCGATTGCATTATGTAATGCCGTGTGTTTGAAAACGCATCATAAATAAATAAATAAATACCCCCTCAAGCAGCTGCTTGCCACAGAGGTCTGACAGCAGCCTGTCAGTTTATATGCCACAGTAGAAGATCTGAGAGGATGGCAGGACCTCAGCAGAAAATCATACACGACTTATATACATTTGGTTTCCGTAAATTAAGGAAAATCCCTATGCTAAGTCAATGGGAAGCCAATGTCAAAGCTCTATAATTTTTAAAATAAGTTCTTTGTTTTGAAAAATGTGATTGTAGATAAAGATTTGAATCAAATAAATCAATATCTCGATTTTCAACAATATTCGTTCGGTACTTAATGAGTCATGGAAGTTTGAATATTTAGCGATAATAATACAGCCACAAAAATTGACTTCAGTAGTTAATTAAAACTTAATAAGACGTATTGTATTAAAGTGTTTAATAATATAAGTTTGTATTTTACAGCTTCGTGTAAAAAATTCTTTCACTATTCTTCAGTTTTGTATAAGATTCTTAAGACTGACATTGCTGTTGTTAAATATCCAAATTTCCATAACTCATTAAATACTGAACGAACATTGTTGAAAATCGAGATATTCATTTATTTGATTGAGATATTTATCTGCAATCACATTTTTCGAAACGCAAAAGCTTATTTTAGAAGTTATAGAGCTTTGACATTAGCTTCCCATTGACTTAACACGAGGATTTTCTTTAATTCATGGAAATCAGTGTACAGTCGCTCAAAAAATTATCCCAGCACTATGGTTGATTACAGAATTCAGAAAAAATATCTGGCCTTGATTTTTTTTAGAAATTAGTGATCTGGCAACCTTCATGTCACGTGATTACAGAATTCAGGAAAAATATCTGGAGCTTGTACAGCAACTGTACACGCTCCAGTTATCGTTCACAGCAAACTGGAGCGCGTGCAGTTACTGCACACGCTCCAGTTTGCTGTGAACGGTAACTGCACACGCTCAATATTTCCGTGAGTGAGCCCACACGATCCAGGTCTTTGTGAGCTCACACGATCCAATGTGCTGTGAACATTAACCACAACCGCTCCAGTTTGCTGTGAACGGTAACTGCACACGCTCCATATTCATTGCATTATATATTCATACGCATTATATATATTAAAAAAGTATCCGAACACTATGGTTGATTACAGAATTCAGAAAAAATATCTGGCAACATTTTTTTTTAGAAATTAGTGATCTGGCAACCTTTGTGTCACGTGACACGAAGGTTGCCAGATCACTAATTTCTAAAAAAAAATCGTTGCCAGATATTTTTTTTTGAATTCTATAATCAACCATAGTGTTCGGATACTTTTTTAATATATATATAATGCGCAGTGACACGAAGGTTGCCAGATCACTAATTTCAAAAAAAAAAATCGCTGTCAGATATTTTTTTCTGAATTCTATAATCAACCTAGTGTTCGGATATTTTTTGGAGCGACTGTACTTAGTTTTCTTGATATTTTGTAACTGAATGATTTCTTTTTCAGAAGATCAAGAGAGTGAAGAGACGGAGGAACTGGAGGAAGAAGTGGAAATGGGATTAGGCCTAGCCTCAATTCTGACTGACTCTGAATCCTGCTTAATAAGAGGTAAAATGAAACCAATCATTTTCGCATTAATCAATAAAATGAACTCTATTAACTTAATGAATAAGTTATCGACCGTTAAAATGAGAAAAGGAATTTCTATTTCAATCTGTCGTCAGATAAAACTCAAAAAACGTTTTCATCGTATCGAGAGCTTTTCTTGGTTAATATCGAAGACGTCGAATTATATTAAAAAAAAAATAAATACCCTCTCAAGCAGCTGCTTGCCACAGAGGTCTGACAGGAGCCTGCCAGTTTATACGCCATAGTTGAAGGTCTGTGAGGATGGCAGGACCTCAGCAGAGTTGGGTTGTTTTACCTCTGAGCGGCACTTTTTTGCACACCATGGGCTAAATGGCCAGGTCACATGGACCCCGAAGGCTCAGAGAAGGTTGGGGGAGGGGACCCACTGGAACAGCTGTTGGGAGATAGATGGTAGCCTCCCGTCAAGGCCATGCAGCGTGTTCTTTAACGTGCAGAGGGTATGGCTCTCCCGCACACGGGGCCACGGCTTAACGTCCCATCCGACGGACGGTGGTCTTTCCAAGCCCATCGGTGTCCCCTATTGACAGTGGGCAGGGCGGGGAATATTGCGGAGGTAAATCTCAACGCTGACCCAGCTGGGACTCGAACCTGGGAACTACAGATTACGAGCCTGGCGCGCTTCCGACTGAGCCACTCCAGCCCCTGACCTCAGCAGAAAAACGACACTAACGTCCATGCCTTATCCGTGACTCGAACCACTTAGATCACAAAGGAAATCGTGTTCTTCAATCGCACGGTGGTGCTGTTGTGCACATAATGATCTAAGTGGTTACGTCACAAGTACCCCGAAGGTTGAGGGAAAGAAGACCCACTGGATTGCTGCTAGGAGGCATATGGTAGCCTCACGCCTAAGTAATCCAACGTGTTCTTTAACGTGACTAAGGTATAGCACTCGTGCACACGGGACCACGGCTTAACGTCCCATCCGATGGGCGGCGATCTTTCTTATCGGTGACCCCTACTGATAAACGCTATTAGTAGCATTTTATCAATACCTATCCAACAGACGCCCTGCCCACGGTCAGTAGGGGACACCAATGGGCTTGGAAAAGCCGCCGTCCGTCAGATGGGACTTTAAGTCGTGGTCCCGTGTACGGGAGAGCCATACCCTGTGCGCGTTAATGACACGCTGAATGGCCTTGATGAAAGGCTACCATCTGTCTCCTACCAGCTGTTCCAGTGGGTCCCCTCACCCCAACTTTCTCTGACTCCTCGGGGTCCTTGTGACCTGGCCATTTAGCCCATTGTGGGTAAGAAAGGTGCCGCTCAGAGGTAAAACAACCCGAATAACAACTGTCCTCGGTCAATAGGGGACATCGATGGGCTTGGAAAGGCCGCCTTCCGTCGTCTTTAACGTGCACAGAGTATGGCTCTCCACACGGCCCCGTTAAGCCGTGGCCCATGTGGAGAGTCATACCCTGTGCACGTTAAAGAACACGCTGGAAAGCACCATCACGGAAGAGAATCACGAAAGAACATGCACGGGAGGCTACCATCTGTCTCCCAACAGCTGTTTCAGTAGGTCCCCCTCCCCCAACCTTCTCTGAGCCTTCGGGGTCCTTGTGACCTGGCCATTTAGCCCATGGTGTGCAAAAAAGTGCCGCTCAGAGGTAAAACAACCCAACGTAATCTTAACCTACGGATTTCCGTCTCTACGTAAATCCATGACGTCATCAAATCTCGTTTCATGGGGTTTTTCCGGCAAAATCGTTCGTCAGAATTCCACCGCAATTTAGTCGAGATGACATCGCATTTTCTTGTTGATGTCGGTGAACGCTTCGCTACCACTTTTTTGTGACAAACGATAACTGCTAAAAAAACATATATATTATTTTCTCTCTTTAAAAAAATATATATATTATTTTCGCTTTGCAGTCTGTTTTATTTTGGAGATTATCGATGGCTCGTAATCTGCATTTCTCAGCTTAGAATCCCTTCTGGGTCAGCATTGAGATTTATCTCCACAAAACGCCTGGGGCGGGGGTGGCTCAGTCGGTAGCGCGCCAGGCTCGTAATCTGAAGTTCCAAGGTTCGGGTCCCAGCTGGGTCAGCGTTGAGATTTATCTCCGCAAAACTCCCCGCCCTGCCCACGCTCAGTAGGGGACAACGATGGACTTGGAAAGGCCGCCGTCCGTCGGATGGGACGTTAAGCCGTGGCCCCGTGTGCGGGAGAGTCATACCCTGTGCACGTTAAAAAACACGCTGGATGGTCTTGACGGGAGGCTGCCATCTGTCTCCCAACAGCTGTTCCAGTGGGTCCCCTCCCCCAACCTTCTCTGAGCCTTCGGGGTCCTTGTGACCTGGTCATTTAGCCCATGGTGTGCAAAAAAAGTGCCGCTCAGAGGTAAAACAACCCAACATTAAAGAAAATTCTGGATGGCCTTGACGTGAGGCTACCATCTGTCTCCCAACAGCTGTTCCAGTGGGTCCCCTCCCGCAAACTTCTCTGAGCCTTCGGGGTCCTTGTGACCTGGGGCGGGGGTGGCTCAGTCGGTAGCGCGCCAGGCTCGTAATCTGTAGTTCCCAGGTTCGAGTCCCAGCTGGGTCAGCGTTGAGATTTATCTCAGCAAAAATTCCCCGCCCTACCCACGGTCAGTAGGGGACACCGATGGGCTTGGAAAGGCCGCCGTCCGTCGGATGGGACGTTAAGCCGTGGCCCCGTGTGCGGGAGAGTCATACCCTGTGCACGTTAAAGAACACGCTGGATGGCCTTGACGGGAGGCTACCATCTGTCTCCCAACAGCTGTTCCAGTGGGTCCCCTCCCCCAACCTTCTCTGAGCCTTCGGGGTCCATGTGACCTGGCCATTTAGCCCATGGTGTGCAAAAAAGTGCCGCTCAGAGGTAAAACAACCCAACCCAACCCTTGTGACCTGGCCATTTAGCCCATGGTGTGCAAAAAAGTGCCGCTCAGAGGTAAAACAACCCAACATTAAAGAAAATACTGGATGGCCTTGACGTGAGGCTACCATCTGTCTCCCAACAGCTGTTCCAGTGGGTCCCCTCCCGCAAACTTCTCTGAGCCTTCGGGGTCCTTGTGACCTGGTCATTTAGCCCATGGTGTGCAAAAAAAGTGCCGCTCAGAGGTAAAACAACCCAACATTAAAGAAAATGCTGGATGCCCTTGACGTGAGGCTACCATCTGTCTCCCAACAGCTGTTCCAGTGGGTCCCCTCCCGCAACCTTCTCTGAGCCTTCGGGGTCCTTGTGACCTGGCCATTTAGCCCATGGTGTGCAAAAAAGTGCCGCTCAGAGGTAAAACAACCCAACATTAAAGAAAATACTGGATGGCCTTGACGTGAGGCTACCATCTGTCTCCCAACAGCTGTTCCAGTGGATCCCCTCCCCCAACCTTCTCTGAGCCTTCGGGGTCCTTGTGACCTGGCCATTTAGCCCATGGTGTGCAAAAAAATGCCGCTCAGAGGTAAAACAACCCAACGTTAAAGAACACACTGGATGGCCTTGACGGGAGGCTACCATCTGTCTCCCAACAGCTATTCTAGTGGTTCCCCTCCCCCAACCTTCTCTGAGCCTTCGGGGTCCTTGTGACCTGGCCATTTAGCCCATTGCGTACACAAAAAATACCACTCAGAGGTAAAACAACCCTTATCCAAATAACTTAGCCTTCAGGTACATTAAAAAAAAATAATAATAATAATAAATAAAAAACTTATTTAAACTTTATCTTCTAAAAACGAACACTAATTTCTTTCGAGTTTCTAACAGAGGCGGCAAATGCTACTTTAAAACCTTTCTTTTACAACACGCAACATTTTCAGATTAATGATGCAGGAATTCTAAACACAATAACTGTTTGAAAGAAATCTTTAATTTCAGAAGTAGGATAAGAAACACCTCTTTGTTTGAAAGCATTTTATAAACCTTTTCCTATTAATGCGTATAAGCAATAAGATGTTAATTACTCACTCTGTCTCATCCCCAGCCATTTACACTCCATCTTATCCAAACTGATATTAATTCTTCTCTCTCAGAAAAAAAAAACACAACAGAAAATGTCTTCGACTGAAAAAAAATCGTTTCGCCGATAATTTATTCCTTTTCTTTCACTCCCTATCGTTGTCAACTTTTTAAATGGAGATGAAGAATAATAAAAAAGGACAGAGAAATTCTCTCTTTCTCCCATTAATCCCTTTGCAAAACGCTACAGAGACGCAAAAACAGCGCGCGCGCAGTAAAACGGATAAAAAAAAACAAGTCCCATAATCCCAACTTCGCATTTCCAGCAGAGACATTTCAAAGCATTTATTTCAAGCGTTGTTTTCGTATGCATACAGAGACGACGAGGAATCTATGCGCATCACTTCATCCATCCGCATCCTCCCGTCCCGGAGAGAAGAAAGATTCCCTAACAACAAGAGGAAGGAGGAGGAGGATCGGCACGAACTAGACGAGCGATGTTCGCTTCCGCGGCGGCGGCTTAGAGAATTTGCGGCGGACTCGGCGTTCGTGTGTCTGGTACGCGCACACGTGTTTCTCCCCGTCTCCTCCTATTCCCGCCGGAATTTATGCAAAATCGTTCTTTTTTTCCATCCGTGGTGGCAACGGAATCGATTTTATAGTTGCCATGTCGACGGGTCATTCAGCAGCAAAGGTTTCCTATCAGACCACTTAACGCTCTTATTGGTTGGAAGAGGAACTGGGTAGTTCTCCCTTTTTTGTTAGAGGCGTTAGTTCTTATCCCTAACCCTAACGACTTAGAGACCTGAAATTACACCGGGGACGTTCTTGACGCTGTCTCTGCGCATGCGTAGTAGTGCTATTGTTTGCGGGTGTTTTCACCTGTGACTTTTGTCCATGCAGCGGGATAAATGCGAAGGAAACGAGGCATCCAAGGGATCGGTTTTCTCTCGTGAGATAAGTTTTTGTCTATACAATGGGCAAAATGGCCAGTTCACAAGGTGTTAGAGAAAGTTGGGCTGTTCTACCTCTGGAGAGCACTTTTGTTGGGTTGGATTTTTTTACCTCTAAGCGGCACTTTTGTGAACCACAGTGGGCTAAGGGGCCACGTCAGAAGGACCCCGAAGGCTCAGAGAAGGTTGAGCACTTTTGTGAAACACAGTGAGCTAAGGGGCCAAGTCACAAGGACCTCGAAGACTCAGAGAAGGTTGAGCACTTTTGTGAACCACAGTGAGCGAAGGGGCTAAGTCACAAGGACTCCGTAGGCTCAGAGAAGGTTGAGCACTTTTGTGAACCACACTGGGCTAAGGGGCCAGGTCACAAGGACCCCGAAAGCTCAGATAAGGTTGAGCACTTTTGTGAACCACAGTGGGCTAAGGGGCCAAGTCACAAGGACCCCGAAGGCTCAGAGAAGGTTGAGCACTTTTGTGAACCACAGTGAGCTAAGGGGCCCAGTCACAAGGACCCCGTAGGCTCAGAAAAGGTTGAGCACTTTTGTGAACCACAGTGAGCTAAGGGGCTAAGTCACAAGGACTCCGTAGGCTCAGAGAAGGTTGAGCACTTTTGTGAACCACACTGGGCTAAGGGGCCAGGTCACAAGGACCCCGAAAGCTCAGATAAGGTTGAGCACTTTTGTGAACCACAGTGGGCTAAGGGGCCAAGTCACAAGGACCCCGTAGGCTCAGAAAAGGTTGAGCACTTTTGTGAACCACAGTGGGCTAAGGGGCCAAATCAGAAGGACCCCAAAGGCTCAGAGAAGGTTGAGCACTTTTGTGAACCACAGTGGGCTAAGGGGCCAAGTCAAAAGGACCCCGAAGGCTCAGAGAAGGTTGAGCACTTTTGTGAACCACAGTGAGCCAAGGGGCCAAGTCACAAGTACTCCAAAGGCTCAGAGAAGGTTGAGCACTTTTGTGAACCACAGTGAGCTAAGGGGCCAAGTCACAAGGACCCCAAAAGCTCAGAGAAGGTTGAGCACTTTTGTGAACCACAGTGGGCTAAGGGCCCAAGTCACAAGGACCCCGAAGGCTCAGAGAAGGTTGAGCACTTTTGTGAACCACAGTGGGCTAAGGGGCCAAGTTACAAGAACCCCAAAAGCTCAGAGAATGTTGAGCACTTTTGTGAACCACAGTGGGCTAAGGGCCCAAGTCACAAGGACCCCGAAGGCTCAGAGAAGGTTGAGCACTTTTGTGAACCACAGTGGGCTAAGGGGCCAAGTCACAAGGACCCCGAAGGCTCAGAGAAGGTTGAGCTCTTTAGTGAACCACACTGAGCTAAGGGTTCAGGTCACAAGGTCCCCAATATTTCAGGAAACCTGTCATCCTAAAATTCAACTGGCATCTAGTGTGTTCTTTAACGTGCACAGGGCATGGCTCTCGGATATCCTAAAGTAGAAAATAAAATCCCAATAAATGTGAAGTATGAATATTTTTAGAGCAGAGGGAAGAAGAACTGTATATTCTCAGAAAGCAGAAATCCTAAATTCATTTTTGGGGGGATGAAGAAGTAAATTGTTTGAGGCGGAAGAAAATTTAGATCTCTTGGAATGGGTGTAAAGAGGGAGAAAGTTTGGGGAGGCAAAAAATGAAATTTTTTCTGGATCCAAAAGAATTAAGGGAAGACAAAGAATGGTTTGGGACTGAGAGAAATAAAAATTGATGGAGGGGATTTAATGCGAAATCGAGTTAGGAAAGTCAAAGGACTTGGGGCAGGGGGAGGGGGAGGGGGAGGAAATGGGAGCTGAAAAGGCAAAATCGTTTGTATGAGCAAAAAGAAATAATGGCTGCGGGAAAGAAAAATCGTTTGGGCAGACAAAAAGAATCGTTTGGGAGGATAGAGAGAATCGTTTGGGAGGCTGAAAAGAATAGCTTCGGCGGCTAAACGGAATCGTTTGAGAGGCTAAAGAGAATTGTTTGGTCATCAAAAAATAGTCCTTTGGGTGGCTAAAGAGAATCGTTTGGGAGACTAAAGTGAATCGTTTGCGCGAGAGAAGCTAAAGAGAATCGTTTGGGCGGCCAAAGAGAATTGTTTCGTGATCTAAAAATAGTCTTTTTGGTGGCTAAAGAGAATCGTTTGCGCGGCCAAAGAGAATTGTTTGGTCGTCAGAAAATAGTCCTTTGGGTGGCTAAAGAGAATCTTTTGGGAGACTAAAGTGAATCGTTTGCGCGGGAGAAGCTAAAGAGAATCGTTTGGGCGGCCAAAGAGAATTGTTTCGTCATCTAAAAATAGTCTTTTGGGTGGCTAAAGAGAATCGTTTGCGCGGCCAAAGAGAATTGTTTGGTCGTCAAAAAATGGTCCTTTGGGTGGCTAAAGAGAATCGTTTGGGAGACTAAAGTTAATCGTTTGCGAGAGAGAAGCTAAAGAGAATCGTTTGGACGGCCAAAGAGGATTGTTTCGTCATCTAAAAATAGTCTTTTTTTTTTGGCTAAAGAGAATCGTTTGCGCGGCCAAAGAGAATTGTTTGGTCGTCAAAAAATAGTCCTTTGGGTGGCTAAAGAGAATCGTTTGGGAGACTAAAGTGAATCGTTTGCGAGAGAGAAGCTAAAGAGAATCGTTTGGACGGCCAAAGAGGATTGTGTCGCCATCTAAAAATAGTCTTTTTAGTGGCTAAAGAGAATCGTTTGCGCGGCCAAAGAGAATTGTTTGGTCGTCAAAAAATAGTCCTTTGGGTGGCTAAAGAGAATCGTTTGGGAGACTAAAGTGAATCGTTTGCGAGAGAGAAGCTAAAGAGAATCGTTTGGACGGCCAAAGAGGATTGTGTCGCCATCTAAAAATAGTCTTTTTGGTGGCTAAAGAGAATCCTTTGCGCGGCCAAAGAGAATTGTTTGGTCGTCAAAAAATAGTCCTTTGGGTGGCTAAAGAGAATCGTTAACGAGACTAAAGTGAATCGTTTGCGCGAGAGAAGTAAAGAGAATCGTTTGAGAGGCTAAAGAGAATTGTTTGGTCATCAAAAAATAGTCCTTTAGGTGGCTAAATAGAATCGTTTCCGCGGCCAAATAGAATTCTTTGGTCATCAAAAAATAGTACTTTAGGTGGCTAAAGAGAATCGTTTGGGAGACTAAAGTGAATCGTTTGCGCGAGAGAAGCTAAAGAGAATCGTTTGGGCGGCCAAAGAGAATTGTTTCGTCATCTAAAAATAGTCTTTTTGGTGGCTAATGAGAATCGTTTGCGCGGCCAAAGAGAATTGTTTGGTCGTCAAAAAATGGTTCTTTGGGTGGCTAAAGAGAATCGTTTGGGAGACTAAAGTGAATCGTTTGCGCGAGAGAAGCTAAAGAGAATCGTTTGGGCGGCCAAAGAAAATTGTTTGGTCATCAAAAAATAGTCCTTTAGGTGGCTAAATATAATCGTTTCTGCTGCCAAAGAGAATTGTTTGGTCGTCAAAAAATAGCCCTTTCGGTGGCTAAAGAGAATCGTTTGGGAGACTAAAGTGAATCGTTTGCACGAGAGAAGCTAAAGAGAATCGTTTGGGCGGCCAAAGAGAATTGTTTCGTCATCTAAAAATAGTCTTTTTTGTGGCTAAAGAGAATCGTTTGCGCGGCCAAAGAGAATTGTTTGGTCGTCAAAAAATAGTCCTTTGGGTGGCTAAAGAGAATCGTTTGGGAGACTAAAGTGAATCGTTTGCGCGAGAGAAGCTAAAGAGAATCGTTTGGGCGGCCAAAGAGAATTGTTTCGTCATCTAAAAATAGTCTTTTTTGTGGCTAAAGAGAATCGTTTGCGCGGCCAAAGAGAATTGTTTGGTCGTCAAAAAATAGTCCTTTGGGTGGCTAAAGAGAATCGTTTGGGAGACTAAAGTGAATCGTTTGCGCGAGAGAAGCTAAAGAGAATCGTTTGGGCGGCCAAAGAGAATTGTTTCGTCATCTAAAAATAGTCTTTTTGGTGGCTAATGAGAATCGTTTGCGCGGCCAAAGAGAATTGTTTTTTCGTCAAAAAATGGTTCTTTGGGTGGCTAAAGAGAATCGTTTGGGAGACTAAAGTGAATCGTTTGCGCGAGAGAAGCTAAAGAGAATCGTTTGGGCGGCCAAAGAAAATTGTTTGGTCATCAAAAAATAGTCCTTTAGGTGGCTAAATAGAATCGTTTCTGCTGCCAAAGAGAATTGTTTGGTCGTCAAAAAATAGTCCTTTGGGTGGCTAAAGAGAATCGTTTGGGAGACTAAAGTTAATCGTTTGCGAGAGAGAAGCTAAAGAGAATCGTTTGGACGGCCAAAGAGGATTGTGTCGCCATCTAAAAATAGTCTTTTTTTGGCTAAAGAGAATCGTTTGCGCGGCCAAAGAGAATTGTTTGGTCGTCAAAAAATAGTCTTTGGATGGCTAAAGAGAATCGTTTGGGAGACTAAAGTGAATCGTTTGCGCGAAAGAAGCTAAAGAGAATCGTTTTGGCGGCCAAAGAGAATTGTTTCGTCATCTAAAAATAGTCTTTTTGGTGGCTAATGAGAATCGTTTGCGCGGCCAAAGAGAATTGTTTGGTCGTCAAAAAATGGTCCTTTGGGTGGCTAAAGAGAATCGTTTGGGAGACTAAAGTTAATCGTTTGCGAGAGAGAAGCTAAAGAGAATCGTTTGGACGGCCAAAGAGGATTGTGTCGCCATCTAAAAATAGTCTTTTTTTTGGCTAAAGAGAATCGTTTGCGCGGCCAAAGAGAATTGTTTGGTCGTCAAAAAATAGTCTTTGGATGGCTAAAGAGAATCGTTTGGGAGACTAAAGTGAATCGTTTGCGCGAAAGAAGCTAAAGAGAATCGTTTTGGCTGCCAAAGAGAATTGTTTCGTCATCTAAAAATAGTCTTTTTTTTGGCTAAAGAGAATCCTTTGCGCGGCCAAAGAGAATTGTTTGGTCGTCAAAAAATGGTCCTTTGGGTGGCTAAAGAGAATCGTTTGGGAGACTAAAGTTAATCGTTTGCGCGAGAGAAGCTAAAGAGAATCGTTTTGGCGGCCAAAGAGAATTGTTTCGTCATCTAAAAATAGTCTTTTTTTTTTGGCTAAAGAGAATCCTTTGCGCGGCCAAAGAGAATTGTTTGGTCGTCAAAAAATAGTCCTTTGGGTGGCAAAGAGAATCGTTTGGGAGACTAAAGTGAATCGTTTGCGCAAGAGAAGTAAAGAGAATCGTTTGAGAGGCTAAAGAGAATTGTTTGGTCATCAAAAAATAGTCCTTTAGGTGGCTAAATAGAATCGTTTCCGCGGTCAAACAGAATTGTTTGGTCATCAAAAAATAGTTCTTTGGGTGGCTAAAGAGAATCGTTTGGGAGACTAAAGTGTATCGTTTGCGCGAGAGAAGCTAAAGAGAATCGTTTGGACGGCCAAAGAGAATTGTTTCGTCATCTAAAAATAGTCTTTTTTTTTGGCTAAAGAGAATCCTTTGCGCGGCCAAAGAGAATTGTTTGGTCGTCAAAAAATAGTCCTTTGGGTGGCTAAAGAGAATCGTTTGAGAGACTAAAGTGAATCGTTTGCGCGAGAGAAGCTAAAGAGAATCGTTTGGGTGGCCAAAGAGAATTGTTTCCTCATCTAAAAATAGTCTTTTTGGTGGCTAAAGAGAATCGTATGGGAGACTAAAGTGAATCGTTTGCGCGAGAGAAGCTAAAGAGAATCGTTTGGGCGGCCAAAGAGAATTGTTTCATCATCTAAAAATAGTCTTTTTGGTGGCTAAAGAGAATCGTTTCGGAGACTAAAGTGAATCGTTTGCGCGGAAGAAGCTAAAGAAAATCGTTTCTGCTGCCAAAGAGAATTGTTTGGTCATCAAAAAATAGTCCTTTGGGTGGCTAAAAAGAATCGTTTGGAAGAATAAAGTGAGTCGTTTGCGCGGGAGACGCTAAAGAGAATCGTTTGCGCTGCCGAAGAGAATTATTTGGTCATCTAAAAATAGTCCTTTGGGTGGCTAAAGAGAATCGTTTGGAAGAATAAAGTGAATCGTTTTCATGGGGGAAGCTAAAGAGAATCGTTTTGCGCGGCCAAATAGAATCGTTTGAATGGCTAAAGAAAATAGTTTTTGGGCAGCTGAAGAGATTCGTTTGGAAGGCTAAAGCAAATTGATTGTTTGTGTTGTCTCGAGAATCTTAAATCTTTTGGCATGACAATAAATGAATTCTTAAAGCGAAGAATTTCCTGGGGCTTGGTTAGCTGTCATTCCTAATTGGTGCTGGCTGCCTCGTCAAATCGTGTATTGGAGTCTAAAGGGGGATACTTGTGACTTGTCAATTCACTTAATTTATTTATGAAGCCCAAAAAAGATGCCGTTGTCGGTACAACAGCAACAAAACCAGCAGACGTTATCCATCAAGGCAAGTTTCCGGTTCCTTTTCCTGCTCGTGCAACATCCGGCACCTCTGAGAGAGATAAGAATGATTAAGATAAAAGAATCGGGAAGGAGGAAGTCAGATCTTAGTTTAACAAAACATAGAAACTGTTGCCATGGCAATCCATCCTCGGATGATAAAACTGGAGAGATTGTTGCCATGGCAATACATACTTTGATATTATTAGTCTGCCTCACGCGTTGCCTGCTATGAATGTTGGGAAAGTTCGCGTGTCAGTTGTTAATGGCAATTAGGTGCCAAGGGGAGTGAAAGTCAGTAACTATTCCAAGTCCCCCCCCCACCAGGAATAAGTTACTCTCTTAACTATTCGGGGGCGGGCGCAGTCGGTAGCACGCCAGGCTCCTAATCTGTAGTTCCCGAGTTCGAGTCCTACCGTGGCCATCGTTGAGATTTATCTCCGCAAAAATCGCAGTCCTTCCCCGGTCAGTAGGGGTTGTGTTGTTTTACCCCTGAGCGGCACTTTTTTGCACACCATGGGTTAAATGGCCAGGTCACATGGACCGCGAAGGCTCAGAGAAGGTTGGGGGAGGGGACCCACTGGAACAACTGTTGGGAGACAGATGGTAGCCTCCCGTCAAGGCCATCCAACGTGTTCTTCAATGTTGGGTTGTTTTACCTCTGAGCAGCACTTTTTTGCACATCATGGGCTAAATGGCCAGGTCACATGGACCCCGAATGCTTAGAGAAGGTTGGGGGAGGTGATCCACTGGAACAGCTGTTGGGAGACAGATGGTAGCCTCCCGTCAAGGCCATCCAGCGTGTTCTTCATTGTTGGGTTGTTTTACCTCTGAGCGGCACTTTTTTGCACACCATGGGCTAAATGGCCAGGTCACATGGACCCCGAAGGCTCAGAGAAGGTTGGGGGAGGGGACCCACTGGAACAGCTGTTGGGAGACAGATAGTAGCCTCCCTTCAAGGCCATCCAGCGTGTTCTTTAATGCTGGGTTGTTTTACCTCTGAGCGGCACTTTTTTGCACACCATGGGCTAAATGGCCAGGTCGCAAGGACCCCGAAGTCTCAGAGAAGGTTGGGGGAGGGGACTCACTGGAATAGCTGTTGAGAGACAGATGGTAGCCTCCCGTCAAGGCCATCCAGCGTGTTCTTTAACGTAAACAGGGTATGGCTCTCCCGTACACGGGCCACGGCTTAACGTCCCATCCGACGGACGTCGGCCTTTCCAAATCCATCGGTGTCCCCTACTGACCGTGGGCAGGGCGGGGAGGTTTGCTGACGCTGGATGGCCTTGACGGGAGGCTACCATCTGTCTTCCAACAGCTGTTCCAGTGAGTCACCTCCTCCAACCTTCTCTGAACTTTTGGGGTCCTTGTGACCTGGCCATTTAGCCCATTGCGTGCACAAAAAGTGCCGCTCAGAGTTAAAACAACCCAACCAACCTTAAAACAAAACAAGGAACTTTGAAAAACGGAAACGCATCTCTCCCATTACTGTTCAAACCACAGACATTGTCTCTTCAACATTCCAATGTAATCATTCCTTCTTGTCTTTTCGTCCATCTCCTCTCCTCCCCCCCTCCCACTAAACCCTCCCACATACTTAACTGTATCACTAACATCCCCTGCATGCTCCCTTGAATCCCAAACCCCCTAGGGAGCTATCTGGTCTATAAGAACAGCACGTGTACAGTTTCTCTTCCACTGAACAACTAGTCGTTTTAATGGCGTCTATTAAGGAGACGATGCTAAGACATTTGCTGGAACCTCAACGGTCTGGAAATAACGATCCGACTGCCGTTCGAGAGTAAGGTGAGAGAGGAACTTGGGGGGGGGGGCATGGAGAAAAAAGTAAACGTTCACCACCGAATGCTTCGCGTTACTTCCTCCTGACGTACTGCCCGCACGCGGTACTCGAAACTGCTGTTGGTCCTCCGCGCGCTGCATTGTTGGCGAGGTTTGGAATGAGTGTTGCCGAACAATGCCACTAGGAAGGAAGGGATGACATTCGCGTAAGGGGATGGGAAGGGGAGGAGTGGAGGGGGGGGGGACGAATTGTTGGAGTCTCTGATATCTGTTGCTCTTTGTTGAAAGCAGTTTGGAATTTTTCCTTCGGTGTTTCGAGTTCTGGGTTTTTTTTTTGAGTTGGAATCATGTTGGTTGGTTGGGGGGGAGGGGGTAAGCCCACGTGCTGTTGTGATGTGTGACTCTTTCGATTGCACTAGAGGTTGTCTTAAGCTGCAATTGTTTCTGTCGAGATGTTTGCTGAGGTAAAATATTTGTCACGGGTATCATTTTTTTTGGTGGGTGGGGGACTTTTGGGTTGGGTTGGGTTGTTTTACCTCTGAGCGGCACTTTTTTGCACACAATGGGCTAAATGGCCAGGTCACATGGACCCCGAAGGCTCAGAGAAGGTTGGGGGAGGGGACCCACTGGAATAGCTGTTGGGAGACAGATGGTAGCCTCCCGTCAAGGCCATCCAGCGTGTTCTTTAACGTGCACAGGGTATGGCTCTGCCGCACACGGGGCCACGGCTTAACGTCCCATCCGACGGACGGCGGCCTTTCCAAGCCCATCGGTGTCCCCTACTGACCGTGGGCAGGGCGGGGAATTTTGCGGAGATAAATCTCAACGCTGACCCAGCTGGGACTCGAACCTGGGAACTACAGATTACGAGCCTGGCGCGCTACCGACTGAGCCACCCCCGCCCCTGGTCAGTAGGGGATACCGATGGATTTGGAAAGGCCGCCGTCCGTCGGATGGGACGTTAAGCCTTGGTCCCGTGTGCTGGATGGATGGCCTTGACGGGAGGATATCATCTGTCTCCTAACAGCTGTTCAGTCCCTTGGGGTCCTTGTGACCTGGCCGTTTTAGCCCATTGTGTGCAAAAAAGTGCAGCTCAGGGGTAAAACAATCCAACTTTCAGCTTAACTGGTCGAACATGTTAAAAAGTATACCGACTTCCCTCTCTTTTGACAACACCAAGTAGTTAAAAAAACAATGGTGGCGCCACCAAACGTCATCAAAGTAGAAACTTTAGCTTCCCTCCATGTTCCTTAAAGGGGAAGGGGTGGCTCAGTCGGTAGCGCGCCAGGCTCGTAATCTGCAGTTCCCATGTTCGAGTCTCAGCTGGGTCAGCGCTGAGATTTATCTCCGAACAACTCCCGCTTTGCTCACGGTCAGTAGGGGACACCGATGGGCTTGGAAAGGCCGCCGTCCGTCGGATGGGACGTTAAGCCGTGGCTCAGTGTGCGGAAGAGTCATACCCTGTGCACGTTAAAGAATACGCTGAATGGGTTGGGTTGTTTTACCTCTGAGCGGCACTTTTTTGCACACCACAGAGTAAATGGCCAGGTCACATGGACCCCGAAGGCTCAGAGAAGGTTGGGGGAGGGGACCCACTGGAACAGCTGTTGGGAGACAGATGGTAGCCTCCCGTCAAGGCCATCCAGCGTGTTCTTTAACGTAAACAGGGTATGGCTCTCCCGTACACGGGCCACGGCTTAACGTCCCATCCGACGGACGTCGGCCTTTCCAAATCCATCGGTGTCCCCTACTGACCGTGGGCAGGGCGGGGAGGTTTGCTGACGCTGGATGGCCTTGACGGGAGGCTACCATCTGTCTTCCAACAGCTGTTCCAGTGAGTCACCTCCTCCAACCTTCTCTGAACTTTTGGGGTCCTTGTGACCTGGCCATTTAGCCCATTGCGTGCACAAAAAGTGCCGCTCAGAGTTAAAACAACCCAACCAACCTTAAAACAAAACAAGGAACTTTGAAAAACGGAAACGCATCTCTCCCATTACTGTTCAAACCACAGACATTGTCTCTTCAACATTCCAATGTAATCATTCCTTCTTGTCTTTTCGTCCATCTCCTCTCCTCCCCCCCTCCCACTAAACCCTCCCACATACTTAACTGTATCACTAACATCCCCTGGATGCTCCCTTGAATCCCAAACCCCCTAGGGAGCTATCTGGTCTATAAGAACAGGACGTGTACAGTTTCTCTTCCACTGAACAACTAGTCGTTTTAATGGCGTCTATTAAGGAGACGATGCTAAGACATTTGCTGGAACCTCAACGGTCTGGAAATAACGATCCGACTGCCGTTCGAGAGTAAGGTGAGAGAGGAACTCGGGGGGGGGGGGGGGCATGGAGAAAAAAGTAAACGTTCACCACCGAATGCTTCGCGTTACTTCCTCCTGATGTACTGTCCGCACGCGGTACTCCAAACTGCTGTTGGTCCTCCGCGCGCTGCATTGTTGGCGAGGTTTGGAATGAGTGTTGCCGAACAATGCCACTAGGAAGGAAGGGATGACATTCGCGTAAGGGGATGGGAAGGGGAGGTGTGGAGGGGGGGGAAGAATTGTTGGAGTCTCTGATATCTGTTGCTCTTTGTTGAAAGCAGTTTGGAATTTTTCCTTCGGTGTTTCGAGTTCTGGGTTTTTTTTTTGAGTTGGAATCATGTTGGTTGGTTGGGGGGGAGGGGGTAAGCCCACGTGCTGTTGTGATGTTTGACTCTTTCGATTGCACTAGAGGTTGTCTTAAGCTGCAATTGTTTCTGTCGAGATGTTTGCTGAGGTAAAATATTTGTCACGGGTATCATTTTTTTTGGTGGGTGGGGGACTTTTGGGTTGGGTTGGGTTGTTTTACCTCTGAGCGGCACTTTTTTGCACACAATGGGCTAAATGGCCAGATCACATGGACCCCGAAGGCTCAGAGAAGGTTGGGGGAGGGGACCCACTGGAATAGCTGTTGGAAGACAGATGGTAGCCTCCCGTCAAGGCCATCCAGCGTGTTCTTTAACGTGCACAGGGTATGGCTCTGCCGCACACGGGGCCACGGCTTAACGTCCCATCCGACGGACGGCGGCCTTTCCAAGCCCATCGGTGTCCCCCTACTGACCGTGGGCAGGGCGGGGAATTTCGCGGAGATAAATCTCAATGCTGACCCAGCTGGGACTCGAATCTGGGAACTACAGATTACGAGCCTGGCGCGCTACCGACTGAGCCACCCCCGGGGGGACTTTCGGAGTTTTTATGCCACCCCTACCCAAATTTGATGGTCGTAGCTCTCACTGCCTACGAGGATTTGTCGAGCACACAAACTGAAAAACTGACAGACAAGCTGTCTGACAAAAATGTTTAACAGAATCGTAATTCTTATTTGAACAGTCGCTCAAAAAAATATCCCAGCACTATGGTTGATTAAAGAATTCAGAAAAAAAATATCTAGCAACGATTTTTCTTTTTTTAGAAATTGGTGATCAGGAAACCTTCGTGTAGGAAAAATATCTGGCAACGATTTTTTTTTTTAGAAATTAGTGACCTGGCAACCTTCGTGTCACGTGACACGAAGGTTTATTACGTGACACGAAGGAAATTACGTAGGAATATCACGTGACACGAAGGAAATTAGTGATCTGGCAACCTTCGTGTCACGTGACACGAAGGTTGCCAGATCACTAATTTCTAAAAAAAAATCGTTGTCAGATATTTTTTCTGAATTCTGTAATCAACCATAGTGTTCGGATACTTTTTTAATATATATAATGCGTATGAATATATAATGCAATGAATATGGAGCGTGTGCAGTTACCGTTCACAGCAAACTGGAGTGGTTGCGGTTAATGTTCACAGCACACTGGATCGTGTGAGCTCACAAGACCTGGATCGTGTGGGCTCACTCACGGAAATATTGAGCGTGTGCAGTTACCGTTCACAGCAAACTGGAGCGGTTGCGGTTAATGTTCACAGCACATTGGATCGTGTGAGCTCACAAAGACCTAGATCGTGTGGGCTCACTCACGGAAATATTGAGCGTGTGCAGTTACCGTTCACAGCAAACTAGAGCGGTTGCGGTTAATGTTCACAGCACATTGGATCGTGTGAGCTCACAAAGACCTAGATCGTGTGAGCTCACAAAAACCTGGATCGTGTGGGCTCACTCACGGAAATATTGAGCGTGTGCAGTTACCGTTCACAGCAAACTGGAGCGGTTGCGGTTAATGTTCACAGCACATTGGATCGTGTGAGCTCACAAAGACCTAGATCGTGTGGGCTCACTCACGGAAATATTGAGCGTGTGCAGTTACCGTTCACAGCAAACTAGAGCGGTTGCGGTTAATGTTCACAGCACATTGGATCGTGTGAGCTCACAAAGACCTAGATCGTGTGGGCTCACTCACGGAAATATTGAGCGTGTGCAGTTACCGTTCACAGCAAACTAGAGCGGTTGCGGTTAATGTTCACAGCACATTGGATCGTGTGAGCTCACAAAGACCTAGATCGTGTGGGCTCACTCGCGGAAATATTGAGCGTGTGCAGTTACCGTTCACAGCAAACTGGAGCGGTTGCGGTTAATGTTCACAGCACATTGGATCGTGTGAGCTCACAAAGACCTGGATCGTGTGAGCTCACTCACGGAAATATTGAGCGTGTGCAGTTACCGTTCACAGCAAACTAGAGCGGTTGCGGTTAATGTTCACAGCACATTGGATCGTGTGAGCTCACAAAGACCTAGATCGTGTGGGCTCACTCACGGAAATATTGAGCTTGTGCAGTTACCGTTCACAGCAAACTAGAGCGGTTGCGGTTAATGTTCACAGCACATTGGATCGTGTGAGCTCACAAAGACCTGGATCGTGTGAGCTCACTCACGGAAATATTGAGCGTGTGCAGTTACCGTTCACAGCAAACTGGAGCGGTTGCGGTTAATGTTCACAGCACATTGGATCGTGTGAGCTCACAAAGACCTAGATCGTGTGGGTTCACTCGCGGAAATATTGAGCGTGTGCAGTTACCGTTCACAGCAAACTGGAGCGGTTGCGGTTAATGTTCACAGCACATTGGATCGTGTGAGCTCACAAAGACCTGGATCGTGTGAGCTCACTCACGGAAATATTGAGCGTGTGCAGTTACCGTTCACAGCAAACTAGAGCGGTTGCGGTTAATGTTCTCAGCACATTGGATCGTGTGAGCTCACAAAGACCTGGATCGTGTGAGCTCACTCACGGAAATATTGAGCGTGTGCAGTTACCGTTCACAGCAAACTGGAGCGGTTGCGGTTAATGTTCACAGCACATTGGATCGTGTGAGCTCACAAAGACCTAGATCGTGTGGGCTCACTCACGGAAATATTGAGCGTGTGCAGTTACCGTTCACAGCAGACTAGAGCGGTTGCGGTTAATGTTCACAGCACATTGGATCGTGTGAGCTCACTCACGGAAATATTGAGCGTGTGCAGTTACCGTTCACAGCAAACTGGAGCGGTTGCGGTTAATGTTCACAGCACATTGGATCGTGTGAGCTCACAAAGACCTAGATCGTGTGGGCTCACTCGCGGAAATATTGAGCGTGTGCAGTTACCGTTCACAGCAAACTGGAGCGGTTGCGGTTAATGTTCACAGCACATTGGATCGTGTGAGCTCACAAAGACCTGGATCGTGTGAGCTCACTCACGGAAATATTGAGCGTGTGCAGTTACCGTTCACAGCAAACTAGAGCGGTTGCGGTTAATGTTCACAGCACATTGGATCGTGTGAGCTCACAAAGACCTGGATCGTGTGAGCTCACTCACGGAAATATTGAGCGTGTGCAGTTACCGTTCACAGCAAACTGGAGCGGTTTGCTTTAATGTTCACAGCACATTGGATCGTGTGAGCTCACAAAGACCTAGATCGTGTGGGCTCACTCACGGAAATATTGAGCGTGTGCAGTTACCGTTCACAGCAAACTGGAGTGGTTGCGGTTAATGTTCACAGCACATTGGATCGTGTGAGCTCACTCACGGAAATATTGAGCGTGTGCAGTTACCGTTCACAGCAAACTAGAGCGGTTGCGGTTAATATTCACAGCACATTGGATCGTGTGAGCTCACAAAGACCTGGATCGTGTGGGCTCACTCACGGAAATATTGAGCGTGTGCAGTTACCGTTCACAGCAAACTGGAGCGTGTACAGTTGCTGTACACGCTCCAGATATATTTCCTGAATTCTGTAATCACGTGACACGAAGGTTGCCAGATCACTCATTTCTAAAAAAAAAAAAATCGTTGCCAGATATTTTTTCTGAATTCTCTAATCAACCATAGTGTTCGGATACTTTTTTGAGCGACTGTACACTTCTTTATTTCTATAAACCTTTTGTAGAGCATTATCAATCAACTCTTTGTCATTTTACGTGCTTTTAATTCTGGAGCAGTTTTTTTAATTTTTTTAATTTTAATTAATTTTAATTTTTTTTTTTTAATTCCTTTCATACACATCTTTAATCATTTTTTTTTTTAATTTCAGCTGTAGAGAACCACAAACCCACCCCAGTGAGCTGCGATGGCCAGGTAGTCAGCGTCTCGGGGAGACGGGCCCGCCAACCTGTCATCACACCCGTTTTAGACCTCAACCTCCTTGATGATACTTATTCTGGTGTCACCCAGGTACGACTCGTTCTCTCTTCTTGTTGCCATGGAGACAGTTCTTTTTTGATGCACCGTTTGTTTGTTGCCTGTTTGCTAGTTTTATTATAGTGTGTAACCATTGTTTTATTAATCGTGACCCATTACAATAGGGCAAAGGTGGCTCAGTCGGTAGCGTGCCAGGCTCGATAATCTGCAGTTCCAGGTTCGAGTCCCAGCTGAGTCAGCGTTCAGATTAATCTCCGCAAAAATTCCCCGCCCTGCCAACGATCAGTAGGGCACACCGATGGGCTTGGAAAGGCCGCCGTCTGTCGGATGGGACGTTAAGCCGTGACCCTGGGTGTGGGAGAAACATACCCTGTGCACGTTAAAGAACACGCTGGATGGCCTTGACGGGAGGCTACCATCTGTCTCCCAACAGCTGTTCCAGTGGGTCCCCTCCTCCAACCTTCTCTGAGACTTCGGGGTCCTTGTGACCTAGCCATTTAGCCTAATATGTGGGTTGCGGGGATGGCTCAGTCGGTAGCGCGCCAGGCTCGTAATCTGTAGTTCCCAGGTTCGAGTCCCAGCTGGGTCAGCGTTGAGATTTATATCCGCAAATTTCCCCGCCCTGCCCACGGTCAGTAGGGGACACGTAAAGGAACACACTGGATGGCATTGACGGGAGGCTAGTATTTGTCTCCTAATAACTGTTCCAGTGGGTCCCCTCCCCCAACCTACTCTGAGCCTTCGGGGTCCTTGTGACCTGGCCATTTAGTCCATGGTGTGCAAAAAAGTGCCGCTCAGAGGTAAGAAAACCAACCAACCCATTACAACAGTTGTTTAATTAGTGATGGGTCATTTTAAAAGCAATTTAAGATTTTTTACCCAGAGGGGAGGTGGAAATTAGGGATCTGGCAACGTAACACGAAGGTTGCCAGATCACTAATTTCTAAAAAAAAACGTTGATAGATATTTTTTCTGAATTCTGTAATCAACCATAGTGTTCGGATACTTTTTTGAGCGATTGTAGGTGGTCATATTATTTTGATACTAGATCGTGTGGGCTCACTCACGGAAATATTGAGCGTGTGCAGTTACCGTTCAGAGCAAACTGGAGCGTGTGCAGTAACTGCACACGCTCCAGTTTGCTGTGAACGGTAACTGGAGCGTGTACAGTTGCTGTACACGCTCCTGATATTTTTTCTGAATTCTGTAATCAACCATAGTGTTCAGATACTTTTTTGAGCGACTGTATCTAGTAAACTGCCATCTCAGTGTATTTTTAACAACTAATCATATAGTCTTACTAATTTTTTACGGCTATTAAAGATCCACTGCTCATTCTAATAGCTGCTTAAAGTTCTGCTATGCTATTGCTCACAGTGGGCGGGGGTGGCTCAATCGGTAGCGTGCCAGGCTCGTAATCTGTAGTTCCCAGGTTCGAGTCCCAGCTGGGTCAGCCTGGAGATTTATCTCCGCAAAATTCCCCGCCCTGCCCACGGTCAGTAGGGGACACCGATGGGCTTGGAAAGACCGCCGTCCGTCAGATGGGACGTTGCCGTGCGGGAGAGCCATACCCTGTGCACGCTAAAGAACACGCTGGATGGACTTGACGGCAGGCTACCATCTGTCTCCCAACAGCCGTTACAGTGGGTCCCCTCCCCCAACCTTCTCTTCCTGATCATTTAGCCCATGCTGTGCAAAAAAGTGCCACTCAGAGGTAAAACAACCCAACATTAAAGAACACGCTGGATGGCCTTGACGGGATGCTACCATCTGTCTCCCAACAGCTGTTCCAGTGGGTCCCCTCCCCCAACCTTCACTGAGCCTTCGGAGTCTATGTGACCTGATCATTTAGCCCATGCTGTGCAAAAAAGTGCCACTCAGAGGTAAAACAACCCAACCTTAAAGAACACGCTGGATGGCCTTGACGGGAGGCTACCATCTGTCTCCCAACAGCCGTTACAGTGGGTCCCCTCCCCCAACCTTCTCTTCCTGATCATTTAGCCCATGCTGTGCAAAAAAGTGCCACTCAGAGGTAAAACAACCCAACCTTAAAGAACACGCTGGATGGTCTTCACGGGAGGCTATCATTTGTCTCCCAACAGCTGTTCCAGTGGGTCCCCTCCCCCAACCTTCTCTGAGCCTTCGGGGTCCTTGTGACCTGGCCATTTAGCCCAATGGTGTGCAAAAAAGTACCGCTCAGAGGTAAAACAACCCAACCCATTGCTCACTTGTAGCGCTGTTTAAGTGGTCGTAGTGTAATTTAACAGCTCTGTAAAGAGCTATGGCTCATTTTAACACCTTTTCTGAAGACGCTTCCATCTTCACGGCTCTGTGAATGGGAGTCCATTCAAGCTGTTGAAATTGTTACGGTTCAATTTACCAGCTCTTAAAAAAGTCGCGACTCATTTTAAGCAGCTACTTCATGGGTCTTCAGCAGCAATTTAAACGGTAGCAACTCATTTCAAATAACCAATGGTTGATTTTGGCGGCCATTTACGACATCGCAAACCATTCTAACAGCATTGTAAAAATCTGATTTATTTTAAAGCAGAATTTAAAGGAATTAAAGCTGTTTAAAGTATTTTTTTTTTCGAAAATATGCTACTCGCACGTTCTACAGCACGTGATGTACTTTAAGAGAAGCATATGCAAATGGGGGAGGAAGTTAGAATCTCACTTTAATGTACTTTTTTATGGCTCGCAAAAAGTTTATAACTGCGGTCACTGCAGTATATGGAGGCTGTGGTTGGCCTTGCTCAGTGGTAGAGCGCCAGGCTCGTGGCTCGTAATCTATAGTTCCCAGGTTCGAGTCACAGCTGGGGCAGCGTTGAGATTTATCTCCGCAAAATTCTCCGCCTTGCCCACGGTCAGTAGGGGACACCGATGGCCTTCGAAAGGCCGCCGTCCGTCAGGCTGAGGCAATGAGTCATGGCCCCGTGTATGAGAGAGCTATACCCTGGGGCGGGGTGGCTCAGTCGGTGGCGCCCCAGGCTCGTAATCTGTAGTTCCCAGGTTCGAGTCCCAGCTGGATCAGCGTTGCCCATGGTCAGTAGGGGACACCGATGGTCTTCGAAAAGGCTGCCGTCCGTCAGGCAGAGGCAATGAGCCGTGGCCCCGTGTATGAGAGAGCGCTATACCCTGGAGGCGGGGTGGCTCAGTCGGTGGCGCCCCAGGCTCGTAATTTGCAGTTCCCAGGTTCGAATCCCAGCTGGGTCAGCGTTGAGATTTAACTTCGCAAAATTCCCCGCCTTGCCCACGGTCAGTAGAGGACACCGATGGCCTTCGAACAGGACGCCGTCCGTAAGGCTGAGACTGAGCCGTGGCCCCGTGTGTGTGAGAGCTATACCCTGGGGGCAGGGTGGCTCAGTGGTTAGCGCGTCAAGCTCGAAATCTGCAGTTCCCAGGATCGAGTCCCAGCTGGGTCAGTATTGAGATTTATCTCTGCAAAATTCCTGCCCTGCCCACGGTCAGTAGGGGACACCGATGGGCTTGGAAAAGCCTCCGTCCGTCGGATGGGACGTTAAGCCGTTCCTCGTGTTCGGGAGAGCCATAACTTATGTGCTCTTAAAGAACCCGTTGAATGGCTTTGACGGGATTCTTCCATGTTGTCCCCTAAAAGCTCTCTAGTGAGTCCTCCTTTCCTTCAACCGTCTCTAAGCCCATGGGGTCCTTGTAACCTCGCCATTGTGCGAAAAAAATGTTACGCTCAGAAGTTGGATTGTTTTACCTCTGAGCTGCAGATTTTTGCACACCATGGGCTAAATGGCCAGGTCACAAGGACCCCGAAGTCTCAGAGTAGGTTGGGGGAGGGGACCCACTGGAACAGCTGTTGGGAGACAGATGGTAGTCTCCCGTCAAGGCGATCCAGTGTGTTCTTTAACGTGCACAGGGTATGGCTCTCCCGCACACGGGACCATGGCTTAACGTCCCATCCGACGGACGGCGGTCTTTCCAAGCCCATCGGTGTCCCCTACTGACCGTGGGCAGGGCGGGGGAATTTTTGCGGAGATAAATCTCAACGCTGACCCAGCTGGGACTCGAACCTGGGAACAACAGATTACGAGCCTGGCGCGCTACCGATTGAGCCACCCCCGCCCCAACCCCAGGGTATGACTTTCCCGCACACGGAGTCACGGCTTAACGTCCCATCCGACGGAGGGCGGCCTTTCCAAGCCCATCGGTGTCCCCTACTGACCGTGGGCAGGGCGGGGAGTCTTGCGGAGATAAATCTGAACGCTGGCCCAGATGGGAATCGAACCTGGGAACTGCAGATTACGAGCCTGGCGCGCTACCGACTGAGCCACCTCCTAAAGGTAAAATAACCCAACCACACTTTAGGGAAGACATTTATATATATTTACCAATGAATTTAAATATTATTTTCTTCCTTAACCGCCTCGCCATCTTTTTTAAGCAACAATTCATCTGACACAGCCATTTTGTCACATTTATAAAAAAAATAAATAAATACCCCCTCAAACAGCTGCTTGCCACAGAGGTCTGACAGGAGCCTGTCAGTTTATATGCCATAGTAGATCTGAGAGGATGGCAACACTTAAAATGATTTGTACCGAACGTAGCTTGGAATATTCATTGTGCTGCCATCTATTGAGCTTGAGCGAAATTATTACGGAAAAAAATTTAGACCGGCTAGAACTCATCATTTCAGAAATTAATAATTTTTTACTCATTTCGGGAACAAAAAACAAAATACGAGCCAATGTTTTTTCGCATCCTCGTTTGTCTACCGGTGTGTAGAATTTAAACTTCTTTTGTTTTAAGGTATAAATAAAAAATTATATTTAAGTTTGATAGGTATTAACGAAATAGAACGATTCGCACTTCTTCGAATCTTCGACTTGTTTTAAAATGCGCCCTCTAACGGCGGGAAAAAAGTCTCTAATTTCAAAAACGTTTAATGAATATTGCAAACGATCTATTTATGATCGAAAGTTGAGTTGTTTTACCTATGAACTGCAGTTTTTTTGCACACAATGGGCTAAATAGCAGGTTACAAGGACCCCGAAGGTTGGGGGAGGGGACCCATTGGAACAGCTGTTGGGAGACAGATGGTAGCCTCCCGTCAAGACCATTCAGCGCGTTCTTTAACGTGCACAGGGTATGGCTCTCCCGCACACGGGGCCACGGCTCAACGTCCCAGCCGTGGGACGTTGAGCCGTGGCTTTTCCAAGCCCATCGGTGACCCCTACTGACCTAGGACCGGACTGGGAGTTTGGTGGAGATAAATCTCAACGCTGATCCAGCTGGGACTCGAACCTGGGAACTGCAAATTTCGAGCCTGGGCGATACCGACTGAGCCACCCCCGCCCCTTAGTAATGCAGATTTCGAGTCTGTGGCGATACCGACTGAACCACCCCCGCCCCTTAGAAATGCAGATTTCGAGTCTGTGGCGATACCGACTGAGCCACCCCCGCCCCTTAGAAATGCAGATTTCGAGTCTTGGGGCGATACCGACTGAGCCACCCCCGCCCCTTAGAAATGCAGATTTCGAGTCTGAGGGCGATACCGACTGAGTCACCCCCGCCCCTTAGAAATGCAGATTTCGAGTCTTATGGGCGATACCGACTGAGCCACCTCCGCCCCTTAGAAATGCAGATTTCGAGTCAGTGCGATACCGACTGAGCCACCCCCGCCCCTTAGAAATTTGAGATTCTGGTAGTGGAGTAAAACGATCAAGCTGTTTATATTAACAAAAGTGACCCTGACAATCACAACATTTTTTTTCCGTAGCCCTTTCTTACAATCTTCTCTGAACCTTTCGGGGTCCATGTGACCTATCCATTTATTCCATTGGGCACAAAAAAAGGGCCGTTCAGAGGAATAAAACAACAACTTCTCTCTAAAATTCTTATGTACAGTCGCTCAGAAAAAATATCCGAACACTATGGTCGATTACAGAATTCAGGAAAAAATATATCTGGCAACGATTTTTTTTTAGAAATTAGTGATCTGGCAACCTTCGTGTCACGTGACACGAAGGTTCCAGATCACTAATTCCTAAAAAAAATCGTTGCCAGATTATTTTTTAATTCTGTAATCGACCATTGTGTTCGGATATTTTTTTTTGAGTGACCCTATTTGGTCAAGCATAGGGACTGAAAATAAAAAAAGGGTTCATTGTTGAAGTTAATCGAGTCTTATTTCTGTTTCGTGTATCGGAAGATCTGTTCGAAAGCTCTCTCCGCATCGGGTCAGAACGTGGCGCGAGTGATACGGAAATGAGATACGAACGTCGGCGCGCGGGAGATAGAAGCTGGGCGAGAAACGGACGAGATCGATACCGTCTGTGAGGAAAAGGGGAAAAAAAAAAAGTTAAGAGGAGGGAACAGAGGCATTGGGAGCACGGGCCACTGACGTCACAGTCACTCGGAAACGGATCCGATGACGTCATCTCGAGGATGACGTTATATTTGCAGATGGAGTTCGATTTTGATCTTCTTGCAACAAAAGGCAAGTGACGGGGATTTTTTTTTTTGGTGGGGGGGATCTCTTCTCTGGGCAATTGTTCATGCGCAGAAGATGTTTTCGAGTTCTCGTTTTTTCAAGAGGTTTGTTTGGCGAAGATAAATTAATTTCCTCTCCTTCTTTTTGTTTTATGGTCTCTTCCGAGAAGGAAAAACTGCTTCAGCTTCCAATCAATCATTGTTATTGTTGGAAGTGGCTTTTTTTTTTGTTACATTTAATTTTTTTTTTGAAGGGGAGAGGTGGGTGGGATGAATATATGTGTGTATCAAAAAACTGTATCACAAAACATGCTAATAATGTATGCAAAATTTCGTATTGATGTTTGTGTCGTTTTTTTAGTGAGGTCCTTACAGCCTCACAGACCTTCTGTGACGTATTAAACTAACAGGCTCCCGTCTTCTGTGCTTCTGGGGTCCAGGAGCGAGGCTGGTAATCTGCAGTTCCCAGGTTCGAGTCCCAGCTGGGTCAGTGTTGAGATTTATCTCCGCAAAATTCCCCGCCCTGCCCACGGTCAGTAGGGGACACCGATGGGCTTGGAAAGGTCGTCGTCCGTCGGATGTTACGTTAAGCGGTGGCTCCGTGTGCGGGAGAGCCATACCCTGTGCACGTTAAAAAACACATTGGATGGCCTTGACGGAAGGCTACCATCTGTCTCCAGTAGGTCCCCTTCCACAACCTTCTCTGAGCCTTCGGGGTCCTTGTGACCTGGCCATTGTGCGGGAGAGCCATACCCTGTGTACGTTAAAGAACATGCTGGATGGCCTTGACGGGAGGTTACCACCTGTCTCCCAACAGCTGTTCCAGTGGGTCCCCTCCCCCAACCACCTATGAGCCCTCGGGGTCCATGTGACCTGGCCATTTAGCCCATGGTGTGCAAAAATGTGCCGCTCAGTGGCAAAACAACCCAACTGTGTGCACGTTAAAGAACACACTGGATGGCCTTGACGGGAAGCTACCATCTGTCTCCCAACAGCTATTCCACTGGGTCCCCTCCCCCAACCACCTATGAGCCTTCGGGGTCCATGTGACCTGGCCATTTAGCCCATGGTGTGCAAAAAAGTGCCGCTCAGTGGTAAAACAACCCAACTGTGTGCACGTTAAAGAACACACTGGATGGCCTTGACGGGAAGCTACCATCTGTCTCCCAACAGCTATTCCACTGGGTCCCCTCCCCCAACCACCTATGAGCTTTCGGGGTCCTTGTGACCTGGACATTTAGCCCATGGTGTGCAAAAAAGTGCCGCTCAGAGGTAAAACAACCCAACCCAACTCTGAGCCTTCGGGGTCCATGTGACCTGGCCATTTAGACCATGGTGTGCAAAAATGTGCTCTCAGAGATAAAACAACCCTACTATGTGCTTCTGTAACTACTTTAGGAGATAATTATTATTTATTATATTCTTCGTTTCTGCAAAGTCCTATAAAAGTTGTAAAGGCATGATGGGAAGTAAAGTCAAGTGCGACAGGTTGGGTTTGGGTTGTTTTACCTCTGAGCGGCACTTTTTTGCACACCAATGGCCAGATCACATGGACCCCGAAGGCTCAGAGAAGGTTAGGGGAGGGGACCCACTGGAACAGCTGTTGGGAGACAGATGTAAGCCTCCCGTCAAGGCCATCCAGCGTGTTCTTTAATGTTGGGTTGTTTTACCTCTGAGCGGCACTTTTTTGCACACCATGGCCAGGTCACATGGACCCCGAAGGCTCAGAGAAGGTTGGGTGAGAGGACCCACTGGAACAGCTGTTGGGAGACAGATGGAAGCCTCCCGTCAAGGCCATCCAGCGTGTTCTTTAACGTGCACAAGGTATGGCTCTCTCCCGCACACGGGGCCACGGCTTAACGTCCCATCCGACCGACGGCGGCCTTTCCTAGCCCATCGGTGTCCCCTACTGACCGTAGGCAGGGCGGTAAATTTTGCGGAGATAAATCTCAACGCTGACCCAGCTGGGACTCGAACCTGGGAACTACAGATTACGAGCCTGGCGCGCTACCGACTGAGCCACCCCCGCCCCAAGTGCGACAGGAGTGAAAAATGTGATGATCTGACTGATTTAGAAAGGGGACTCATCATTGAAGCGTGATGCGAGCACCCGTAACAGAGCGTAACCGTAGCAGACCCGTAACAGAATAAATAACGAGCACCCGTAACAGAGCTTATGGAAAGAATAACACACGTGTATCACCCTCACCGACATCGAATAACAATAGTGACTATAGCCAGGAGACCTCCTTGGGTCACCGCTCCTCTAAGACACCTGGAGAAGGCTGTAACACTAATAGTATACGGCCCCCGTCTTCGGCGCAACAAGAAATGGAAACTTTCAAACATTACTAAATGAAATAACGCACTTAAGAAACGAAATCAAAGACTTAAGGCATTCAGTAGAATTTTTCTCATCTCAATATGATACACTATTGAATAAATTTCACGAATATGAAGCGACGCAACTAGACACTATGAATAAACTAGCTACCATTGAAACTACATGTGCAGATCTCACTCAAGAGAATACGGCTCTAAAGTTGCAAATTAATGATCTTGAACAATACGGCAGAAACCGAAATATCGAGATACATGGCATTCCAATGGACGACCAGGATGAGAAAGAAAATCTAAATCAGATAATGATCAACGTTGCAAAAGCGCTAGATATAAATAATTTTAACATCGATCAACTTTTGAAGCCTTACATAGACTGCCAACAAGGAACAAGAAAAAATCACCTGCGATTATTGCCCAATTTAAATCTAGAAACGAACGTGAGCAATGGATGTCAAAAAAGAAATCGAAAATCTTTGCCAGTAACGTTATTGATGACGCTAAAAAAACGCCAGTGTATCTAAATGAATAAACAGAGAACTTTTCTGGAAAGCGAGGTGCCTGGCCAAATCAAAAAATTTTAAATACGTCTGGTTTCGGAACGGGAAAATCATGATGAGAAAAACTGATGGTGACAGCGTAATTCGAATTGATATGCAGACGAATTTCGACGAATTATAAACGGGAAATATATTGCTTATTTGCTCCACCTTATTTGTTCTGCCATGGCAACTTTTCATTTTGATGACTTACCAACATTTGATCACAACGAAAATGTTCTGTGCGACTATGAAGAAGTTAAGAAATGGTTCTTGACTAGTAAATTGTGTTATGAATCTCATGAACATTTAAGCTTTCTTCATGTGAACATTCGAAGTCTGAAAAAAAAACTGGGATACTCTCTGTGTTTATCTTAAAGATATCTTGAATTTCTTAGATATTATTATATTAACAGAAACTAACATCCTCAGCACGGATGCTCCATTGTTCAATCTAGAAAATTTTAATCAACTTTTTACGAGAACTCCTGGTGCGTTTGAACATGGGATTCCACTTTTCTTCCGCGACACATTATTAGTCAAAACGATACCTTCACTTGTAATTCCAGCTGAAACATTGAATATAAATATCTACAAGGGTAATTTAACTTTCAATTTACTTGCTATTTACAGATCACCAAGCTCGAACATTAACACTTTTCTTTCTAATCTCAAAAATTGGTTCGAATCAACTGATAAACATCGCAATCAAATACTAGTTGGAGACTTTAATTTAGATATCAAAAATATCAAAAAACACGGAATTGCCAAATATGTAGAATTGTTAACCGAGTTTGGTTTCTCACCTATCATTACTGGTATCACCAGGGAAGACATCATTGGTGACTCACTTTCTCAGACATGCATTGATCACATTAACGTCCGACTTGACATTAAACTCGACACAAATTCAATGATTTTTCGCAGTAGGATCGCAGACCACTACTTAATCGCGGCAATTTGCGGGGGGAAAAAACTTGGGAATTCGTCCAATCACACTAAAAAGCTAGACAGCAATTTTAACACGAAAACTATCTTAGATCATAAAAACATATGCAAAGAAATAAGTCTAACAGACTGGCTGGACAGAGGCACTGGAAACGAAACCCCAAATTCGGAACCAATAGACGTACTTTATGAAGCATTCATAAAAAAATATACGGCGATTGTTAACAATAACAAAATTAATAAACTATCGGATGGCTCAAAAATTAAACAACGCAATTGTAGCAAAGACTGGATAAATCAGAAAATAATAAACTTAATACGTAAAAGAGACTCGGCTTGGATTGATTACAAAAATAACAAGAGAAACAGAATTTTTAAATTAAAAAAAATAAATAAATACCCCCTCAAGCAGCTGCTTGCCACAGAGGTCTGACAAGAGCCTGTCAGTTTATATGCCACAGTAGGATATCTGAGAGGATGGCAGGACCTCAGCAGAAAAACGATACACACATCCATGCCTAATTCCGGGACTCGAACCCAGGTCCCTTAGATCAGTAGCCAAGCGTACTAACCACTCGGCCACTGGATAAATCAGGAAATAATAAACTTAATACGTAAAAGAGACTCGGCTTGGATTGATTACAAAAATAACAAGAGAAACAGAAATTTTAAATTACTATACACAAACTTAAGAAACACAATCACGTCCGTTATTAGGCAGGAAAAGAAAAAATATTACTTCAAACAATTTGAGTCATGTAAAAATAAACCAAAGCAAAATTGGGAACTCATCAACCCAAATTATCAACAATAAACATAAAACTGCCATTGACGATTTTATCATGAAGAATATGCCACAAGGTATGTCTGAAACTCAAGCAGCAGAGAAATTTAACAACACCTTTGCAGACATTATTGTCAATCTCAGAGACGATAACCGTATACAGAATCTCTCTACAGTTCCTAAACATATCCAACCTTCTGTCCCCTCAATTTTTATTCCCCCCATCTCAAAACAAGAAACTTTTAAAATTCTAAGTGACTTAAATGAAAGAAAATCATGTGGATACGATCAGATACACATAAAGCACATAAAAGCATGCAAAACCTCCTTAGCTGATCTCGTGACAAACTTTATCAATGAAAGCATATCTACAGGAAACATCCCTAATAAACTCAAAATTGCTATTCTAAGACCAATTTACAAAAGTGGAACTAAATCCGATTGCACTAACTATAGGCCCATTGCCATCTTACCCGTCCTTCACAAAATACTTGAAAGATATGTAGCTAACATTCTAGCCAATTTCTTGAAAAAACATAACATTATTAGTGAAAAGCAATATGGTTTCCAAAAAGGTAAAAATACAATTACACTTTTAACGGAGTTTTCTGACGTCATTAATGGAACTTTAAACAACGGGAAAAAAGCAACAGCTATCTTTCTGGACTTTCGTTAAGGCATTTGATAACGTTGGATCACGATATTTTGCTTCAAAAATTGTATATTTATGGTGTCCGAGGTATTACCCTTAAATGGTTTGAAAATTATTTAAAAAATAGAGTGCATGTTACCAAAATTAATGGCGTTTTTAGTGAGAAGAGAACAGTGTACACTGGTGTTCCACAAGGTTCAATTTTAGGTCCGCTTTTATTCATTATTTATATTAATGATCTAGCTAACCTTAAACTGAAGGGCTCTCTTTATATATATGCTGATGACACCGCCTTGGTTAACGTGAATCACAATATAGGAGACGCAGTCCGAGATACACAGGATGATTTTAACAAAATTATTTACTGGTCTAACATTAATCGTATTTACATAAATTCATTAAAAACCAAATGGATGAGCTTTCATTCACCAGGATACTATGATCTCTCATCTTATGCAATTAAAAACCACGAACCCTTGTGTCCCCACAACATGATAACTCATGACCCTGACTGCTGCGACTCTGATGTTATTGAGCGTGTTGAGAGCCATAAATATCTTGGACTCTACATGGACACAACCTTCCGATGGAATACACATATTCAAAAGTTAGCAGGGAAATTGCGTCTATGTGCATCTAAACTTTATAAACTACAATTTGTTGCAAGCACACATACATGTATTTTGGTTTACAAAGCTATCTGTGAATCTATATTGACCTATGGTTTGACAATATACGGCTCAACTAACCTCACAAATATAAAGAAAATAGAAACTATTCAATCATCCATTGCTAAAAAATATAATCCCATACAACTTAAGAAATTCATTTTATCATAGCGAAGAAAGACTAAATTATCTAGGCGTACTCTCTTTTCACAACCTTTACAAATACAGCATCACTTTAAAATATTTTTTTGATAATCAATTTAAATCTAAAATCTCTCATGGGAAAAACACAAGGTTACAATCCAAAAATTATTTCCAACTTCCAAAAATATTAAACAATTACGGGAAATGTATAAGGGCGTATACAATACCTTACGTGTTCAATCAATTGCCAAGGGATATTATTTTATTAAACAATTTTAAAGAAATCAAAAATAAGACTAAAAATTTTCTTCTAGGCACTAAATTTTAAATAAAAATTTGAACCACCACAATGGAGCTTCCACTGAAATTCACATAACTCGATGACATTGTTTTAAACTATATCTTATGGGTTGGGTTGTGGGTTGTTTTACCTCTGAGCGGCACTTTTTTGCACACCATGGGCTAAATGGCCAGGTCACAAGGACCCCGAAGGCTCAGAGAAGGTTGGGGGAGGGGATCCATTGGAACAGCTGTTAGGAAACAGATGGTAGCCTCCCGTCAAAGCCATCCACCGTGTTCTTTAACGTGCACAGGGTATAGCTCTCCTGCACAATGGCCAGGTCACAAGGACCCCCGAAGGATCACAGAAGGTTGGGGGAGGGGACCCACTGGAACAGCTGTTGGGAGACAGATGGTAGCCTCCCGTCAAGGCCATCCAGCGTGTTCTTTAATGTGCACAGGGTATGGCTCTCCCGCACACGGGGCCACGGCTTAACGTCCCATCCGACGGTCGGCGGCCTTTCCAAGCCCATCGGTGTCCCCTACTGACCGTGGGCAGGGCGGGGAATTTTGCGGAGATAAATCTCAACGCTGACGCAGCTGGGACTCGAACCTGGGAACTACAGATTACGAGCCTGGCGCGCTACCGACTGAGCCACCCCCGCCCCACTATATCTTATGTATTTTCATGTAACGGTATTATTCTTCTCTCCTGCAGATAAGCAGATGCTTTACGGGTCATTTGTTTAAACTTTTGTATAACTAACATGAATATGAATAAAGATTATTATTATTATTAACTCAGCGGAAAATCACGAAGCATCACGAAGCCTCTAGTCAAGTCTATCCAGAGTGTTACTTAACGTGCATAGGGTAGGACTCTCCCGTACATGGAGCCACGGCTTAACATCCCATCCGATGGACGGTGTCCTTTCCAAGCCACATCGATGTACCCTACTGACCGAGGGTGGGGCGGGGAGTTTCGCGGAAAATGACCAGTTCTCAAGGGTTGGGTTGTTTTACCTCTGAGCAGCACTTTTTTGCACACCATGGGCTAAATGAAAAAAAAAGGCTCAAAGAAGGTTGGGAGAGGGGACCCACTGGAACAGCTGTTGGGAGACAGATGGCAGCCTCCCGTCAAGGCCATCCAGCGTGTTCTTTAACGTGCACAGGGTATGGCTCTCCTGCACAATGGCAAGTCACAAAGACCCCAAAGGCTCAGAGAAGGTTGGGGGCGGGGACCCACTGGAACAGCTGTTAGGAGACAGATGGTAGCCTCCCGTCAAGGCCATCCAGCGTGTTCTTTAACGTGCACAGGGTATGGCTCTCCTGCACAATGGCAAGTCACAAAGACCCCAAAGGCTCAGAGAAGGTTGGGGGCGGGGACCCACTGGAACAGCTGTTAGGAGACAGATGGTAGCCTCCCGTCAAGGCCATCCAGCGTGTTCTTTAACGTGCACAGGGTATGGCTCTCCTGCACAATGGCAAGTCACAAAGACCCCAAAGGCTCAGAGAAGGTTGGGGGCGGGGACCCACTGGAACAGCTGTTAGGAGACAGATGGTAGCCTCCCGTCAAGGCCATCCAGCGTGTTCTTTAACGTGCACAGGGTATGGCTCTCCTGCACAATGGCAAGTCACAAAGACCCCAAAGGCTCAGAGAAGGTTGGGGGCGGGGACCCACTGGAACAGCTGTTAGGAGACAGATGGTAGCCTCCCGTCAAGGCCATCCAGCGTGTTCTTTAACGTGCAGAGGGTATGGCTCTCCTGCACAATGGCAAGTCACAAAGACCCCAAAGGCTCAGAGAAGGTTGGGGGCGGGGACCCACTGGAATGTTGGGAGACAGATGGTAGCCTCCAGTCAAGGCCATCCAGCGTGTTCTTTAACGTGCACAGGGTATGGCTCTCCTGCTCAATGGCAAGTCACAAGGACCCCAAAGGCTCAGAGAAGGTTGGGGGAGGGGACCCACTGGAATGTTGGGAGACAGATGGTAGCCTCCCGTCAAGGCCATCCAGCGTGTTCTTTAACGTGCACAGGGTATGGCTATCCCGCACACGGGGCCACGGTTTAACGTCCCATCCGACGGACGGCGGCCTTTCCAATCACATCGGTTCCCCTACTGACCGTGGGTAGGACAGGGGAATTTTGTGGAGATAAATCTCAACGCTGGTCCAGGTGGGACTCGAACCTGGGAACTGCAGAACAAGAGAAGAGCTTAGCGCGCTACCTACTGAGCCATCCCGTTCCAACAATGAAGATGGGGACTTTCTGTGACTTATGCGGTTGGAATAAAGATAATAAAACACCGTTATGACCAAAAGAAAAAAAAAAAACGAAAAAATAAAACAAATGGCTCGAGGTTACTTAAAACAATGTCGAAGAGGCGACAGAATGAGTCTGCGTACGAGTTATGATGGTGTTGAGCGCATCCCAAAGCTCCCTTGGGGATTTCATCTCTCCTCCTTTTCAGCCTGCGATGCGTAATACTGCAAACAAAAGCTTGTTAGGACCAACTGAAGTTTTTTAATCTGGATTAAACTTCACTCTTCTTTTACAACTAATGAGAGGAAGTCGTAAATATATTTTTCTTTCATTTCGTTTCCTTTCTCCCCCCTCCCCCTCCCCCTAACTGTTACCGCCATCATGCTTTGATCCTCGCCGTGTTTTTTTTCTTTCTCTCCTCGCATAAGATTTTTCGTTGCAAGAGTTTTTTAGTCTCTGGAGGTGTTTGTTGGTGTTCTCCGGCGGTAATAAAGGCTTCCTCAACAGCAACGTCAGTGTTTCAAGGTAGCTGGGTTTTTTTTTTTTATTTCATTATGACCGGTTGGCGTTTTTATTTTTATTACGGCAGGTTGGCGCTCTTTTTATTATGACCGATTGGCGCTCTCTTCATTATGATCATTGGCGCTCTTTTTATTACGACAGGTTGGCGCTCTCTTCATTATGATCATTGGCGCTCTTTTCATTACGACAGGTTGGCGCTCTCTTCATTATGATCATTGGCGCTCTCTTCATTATGACCATTGGCGCTCTTTTCATTACGACAGGTTGGCGCTCTTTTTATTACGACAGGTTGGCGCTCTTTTTATTACGACAGGTTGGCGCTCTTTTTATTACGACAGGTTGGCGCTCTTTTTATTACGACAGGTTGGCGCTCTTTTTATTATGACCGATCGGCGCCCTCTTCATTATGACCGATTGGCGCCCTCGTCATTATGATCGTTGGAGCTCTTTTTATTATGACCGATTGGCGCCCCTTCATTATGATCGTTGGCGCTCTTTTTATTATGACCGATTAGCGCCCTCTTCATTATGATCGTTGGCGCTCTTTTTATTATGACCGATTGGCGCCCTCTTCATTATGATCGTTGGCGCTCTTTTTATTATGACCGATTGGCGCTCTTTTTATTATGACCGATTGGCGCCCTCTTCATTATGATCGTTGGCGCTCTTTTTATTATGACCGATTGGCGCCCTCTTCATTATGACCGATTGGCGCCCTCTTCATTATGATCGTTGGCGCTCTTTTTATTATGACCGATTGGCGCCCTCTTCATTATGACCGATTGGCGCCCTCTTCATTATGATCGTTGGCGCTCTTTTTATTATGACCGATTGGCGCCCTCTTCATTATTATCGTTGGCGCTCTTTTTATTACGTCAGATTTCCCCCCGATAAGGGACCACCTTGCCGTGGTGGTGGTGTGGTGGTGGTGGGGGGGGGGGGGGGGGGGGGGCTTGTGGCCCAGCACCCGGTCGAAGACTCTGCTGACCGGAATGGGCCCCGGTTGGACAGAGCCAAGACCAACCGAGGTCGATGGCATCGCTGACTGGTTTAGTGGCCCAGTTGGACAGAGCCAAGACCATCCGAGGTCGAGGGCATCGCTGACTGGTTTAGTGGCCCGGTTGGACAGAGCCAAGACCATCCGAGGTCGAGGGCATCGCTGACTGGTTTAGTGGCCCGGTTGGACAGTGCCAAGACCAACCGAGGTCGAAGACTCTGCTGACCGGAATGGGCCCCGGTTGGACAGAGCCAAGACCAACCGAGGTCGATGGCATCGCTGACCGGTTTAGTGGCCCAGTTGGACAGAGCCAAGACCATCCGAGGTCGAGGGCATCGCTGACCGGTTTAGTGGCCCAGTTGGACAGAGCCAAGACCATCCGAGGTCGAGGGCATCGCTGACTGGTTTAGTGGCCCGGTTGGACAGTGCCAAGACCAACCGAGGTCGAAGACTCTGCTGACCGGAATGGGCCCCGGTTGGACAGAGCCAAGACCAACCAAGGTCGATGGCATCGCTGACCGGTTTAGTGGCCCAGTTGGACAGAGCCAAGACCATCCGAGGTCGAGGGCATCGCTGACTGGTTTAGTGGCCCGGTTGGACAGTGCCAAGACCAACTGAGGTCGAAGACTCTGCTGACTGGAATGGGCCCCGGTTGGACAGAGCCAAGACCAACCGAGGTCGATGGCATCGCTGACCGGTTTAGTGGCCCAGTTGGACAGAGCCAAGACCATCCGAGGTCGAGGGCATCGCTGACTGGTTTAGTGGCCCGGTTGGACAGTGCCAAGACCAACTGAGGTCGAAGACTCTGCTGACTGGAATGGGCCCCGGTTGGACAGAGCCAAGACCAACCGAGGTCGATGGCATCGCTGACCGGTTTAGTGGCCCAGTTGGACAGAGCCAAGACCATCCGAGGTCGAGGGCATCGCTGACTGGTTTAGTGGCCCGGTTGGACAGTGCCAAGACCAACTGAGGTCGAAGACTCTGCTGACTGGAATGGGCCCCGGTTGGACAGAGCCAAGACCAACCGAGGTCGATGGCATCGCTGACCGGTTTAGTGGCCCAGTTGGACAGAGCCAAGACCATCCGAGGTCGAGGGCATCGCTGACTGGTTTAGTGGCCCGGTTGGACAGTGCCAAGACCAACTGAGGTCGAAGACTCTGCTGACTGGAATGGGCCCCGGTTGGACAGAGCCAAGACCAACCGAGGTCGATGGCATCGCTGACCGGTTTAGTGGCCCAGTTGGACAGAGCCAAGACCATCCGAGGTCGAGGGCATCGCTGACTGGTTTAGTGGCCCGGTTGGACAGTGCCAAGACCAACTGAGGTCGAAGACTCTGCTGACTGGAATGGGCCCCGGTTGGACAGAGCCAAGACCAACCGAGGTCGATGGCATCGCTGACCGGTTTAGTGGCCCAGTTGGACAGAGCCAAGACCATCCGAGGTCGAGGGCATCGCTGACTGGTTTAGTGGCCCGGTTGGACAGTGCCAAGACCAACTGAGGTCGAAGACTCTGCTGACTGGAATGGGCCCCGGTTGGACAGAGCCAAGACCAACCGAGGTCGATGGCATCGCTGACCGGTTTAGTGGCCCAGTTGGACAGAGCCAAGACCATCCGAGGTCGAGGGCATCGCTGACTGGTTTAGTGGCCCGGTTGGACAGTGCCAAGACCAACTGAGGTCGAAGACTCTGCTGACTGGAATGGGCCCCGGTTGGACAGAGCCAAGACCAACCGAGGTCGATGGCATCGCTGACCGGTTTAGTGGCCCAGTTGGACAGAGCCAAGACCATCCGAGGTCGAGGGCATCGCTGACTGGTTTAGTGGCCCGGTTGGACAGTGCCAAGACCAACTGAGGTCGAAGACTCTGCTGACTGGAATGGGCCCCGGTTGGACAGAGCCAAGACCAACCGAGGTCGAGGGCATCGCTGACTGGTTTAGTGGCCCGGTTGGACAGTGCCAAGACCTCAAAATCAGGCGAGGATCAGTGGAGCAGGTCAAGGGCCCTGCAGAACGGATTGGTCCCCTAGTAGACAAGGGCCCTTTTCAAAGTCTGGGCCCCACTAAGAGTCTCCACCCCGGGTGCCAAGCGAACTTGGATCTACATATCCTTGTTCATGGCTAACCGGGGAACAGAGTAAGTCTTAGATTTGAACCGATGGGTCGAGCTTTCCTTCTATAGGACTGCTCGCCATACGAGGTCGGGGATGAGATGCATCTGTAGGGTGTAGCCTTGCCCCCGGCTATAGACTATAGTCGCGGCTTTCCGTTAACTTGCTAGTGTCGTAAGGCGGAACCGGGGATTGCCGTGGTTGCCGTAACATCTGGCAACAAAAGAGTCCATTATGACAGAATGGCGCTCTTTACATTACGACCGATTGGCGCTCTTTTCATTATGACCGATTGGCGCTCTTTTCGTTATGACCGATTGGCGCTCTTTTCGTTATGACCGATTGGCGCTCTTTTCATTACGACCGATTGGCGCTCTTTTCGTTATGACCGATTGGCGCTCTTTTCGTTATGATCGATTGGCTCACTTTTTATTTTGTCGGTTTTCTTTTTCATTTATTCTTTTTTTTCCTCTCCTTTTTATGTACTACTGATGTACATTCCCTTTTTTATGCAAAATAATTATAGATAGTACTTTTTGAAAATAAATTTGAATTTGAATTATGACCAATTGGTTCTCTTTTTATGGCATGTTGGCTCTCTTTTTATTATGACCGATTGGCGCTATTTTTATTATGGCGGGTTGGCGCTCTTTTTTATTATGATCGTTGGCGCTCTTTTTATTATGATCGTTTGCGCTTTTTTATTATGACCGATTGGTGCTCTTTTTATTATGACCGATTGGCGCTATTTTTATTATGGCGGGTTGGCGCTCTTTTTTATTATGATCGTTGGCGCTCTTTTTATTATTATCGTTGGCGCTTTTTTATTATGACCGATTAGCGCTCTTTTTTTTTAAATTCAAATTTAAATTTATTTTCAATAAGTATTATCTATAATTATTTTACATAAAAAATCCCACTCTAAATCCCCATGTCCTCAATGCATTAGGTTCTCGATCCCCATGTCCCCCACGCAGTTGGTTTTCAATACCCAAGTTCTCAACGCAGTTGGTTCTCAATCCCCAAGTTCTCAACACAGTTGGTTCTCAGTCCCCATGTTCTCAATCCCCAAGTTCTCAACGCAGTTGGTTCTCAATCCCCAACTTCTCAACGCACATGATTCTCAGTCCCCAAGTTTTCAACGCACCTGGTTCTCAATCCTAAGTTCTCAACGCAGTTGGTTCTCGATCCTCATGTTCTCAATCCCCAAGTTCTCAACGCAGTTGAATCTCAGTCCCCAAGTTTTCAACGCAGTTGGTTCTCAGTCACCATGTTCTCAACGCACCTGGTTTTCAGTCCCCAAGTTTTCACGCACCTGGTTCTCAATCCTAAGTTCTCAACGCAGTTGGTTCTCGATCCTCATCCTAAGTTCTCAACGCAGTTGGTTCTCAGTCCCCAAGTTCTCAACACAGTTGGTTCTCAGTCCCCATGTTCTCAATCCCCAAGTTCTCAACGCAGTTGAATCTCAGTCCCCAAGTTTTCAACGCAGTTGGTTCTCAGTCCCCATGTTCTCAACGCACCTGGTTTTCAGTCCCCAAGTTTTCACGCACCTGGTTCTCAATCCCTAAGCAAAGCAGTTGGTTCTCGATCCTCCTGTACTCAACGCAATTGGTTCTCAATCCACATGTTCTCCATGCAGTTAGTTCTCAATCCCCATGTTCTCAACGCAATTGGTTCTCAATCTCCATGTTCTCCATGCAGTTAGTTCTCAATCCCCATGTCCTCAATGCACTTGGTTCTCAATCTCCATGTTCTCCATGCAGTTAGTTCTCAATCCCCATGTCCTCAATGCACTTGGTTCTCAATCTCCATGTTCTCAACGCAGTTGGTTCTCAGTCCCCACGTTATGATCACTTCAATAAATATTGATCTGTCGAATTGATTGGATTCAAGAACGGTCACGTATTCTCTAGATGCTCCATCAGGGGATGAAACATAAACGCCGTCTTCTGTTCGACTTAAATGCAGTAGAAACTTTTTTGTGTGTGCGTGTGCAGGAATACAAAGTATTGACGGAAATTTTTCGTAAAAGAATTTTCCTTTTTACCATTTTTGTCAGTGTAGGTGTGGCTGAATGTCCAGGTCACAAGGACCCCAAGAGCTCAGAGAAGGTTGGGGAATAATACCCACTGAACAGCTGTTAGAAGACAGATGGTAATCTCGAATCAACGCCATCCATCTTCTTCTTCTTTGGGACGGGGGTGAATCAGTCGGTAGCGCACCAGGCTCGTAATCTGTAGTTCCAGGTTCGAGTCCTACCTGGGCCTCGAATCTGGGATATAGTTCTTGAAGAGCAACATTTCTTGAAATGATCTGAACATGGGGATTGAGGGTTGGGTTGGGTTGTTTTATCTCTGAGCGGCACTTTTTTGCACACCATGGGCTAAATGGCCAGGTCACATGGACCCCAAAGGCTCAGAGAAGGTTGGGGGAGGTGACCCACTGGAACAGCTGTTGGGAGACAGATGGTAGTCTCCCGTCAAGGCCATCCAGCGTGTTCTTTAACGTGCACAGGGTATAGCTCTCCCGCATACGGGGCCACTGCTTTACGTCCCATCCGACGGACGGCGGCCTTTCCAAGCCCATCGGTGTCCCCTACTGACCGTGGGCAGAGCGGGGAATTTTTTCGGAGATAAATCTCAACGCTGACTCAGCTGGGACTCGAACCTGGGAACTACAGATTACGAGCCTGGCGCGCTACCGACTGACCACCCCCGCCCCTGGGAATTGAGAACCAACTGCGTTGAGAACATGGGGATTAAGAACCACTCAAAATTCCCCGCCCTGCCCACGGTCAGAAGGGGACACCGATGGGCTTGGAAAGGCCGCCGTCAGTCATTGCAGGCGTTAAAGGGGCAAAGGGGCATTGGGGCGTTAAGCCGTGGTCCCGTGTGCGGGAGAGCCATACCCTGTGCACGTTAAAGAACACGCAGGATGGCCTTGACGGGAGGCTACCATCTGTCTCCCAACAGTTATTCCAGTTGTTCCCCTTCCCCAACCTCTGAGCCTTCGGGGTCCTTGTGACCTGGACATTTAACTTATGGTGTACAAAAAATACCGCTCAGAGCTAAAACACCCGAATCCATTTTGTTCTTTAACGTGCCCAGGGGCTGGCTCTCTTACATACAGGTCCGCGGCTTAACATTCCCTCCGACGGATGCTGCCTTTCCAAATACATCGGGTGCACCCCTTTCTAACTGAGAACACAACGGCAGTTAGAGGCGGCAGTGGCTCAGTCGATAGCGCGCCAGGCTCGTAATCTGTAGTTCCCAGGTTCGAGCCCCAGCTGGGCAGCGTTGAGATTTATCTCCGCAAAATTCCCCACCCTGCCCACGGTCAGTAGGGGACACCGATGGGCTTGGAAAGGCCGCCGTCCGTCGGATGGGACCTTAAGCCGTGGCCCCTTGTGCGGGAGAGCCATACCCTGTGCACGTTAAAGAACACGCTGGATGGCCTTGACGGGAGGCTACCATCTGTCTCCCAACAGCTGTTCCAGTGTGTCCCCTCCCCCAACCTTCTCTGAGCCTTCGGGGTCCATGTTACCTGGCCATTTAGCCCATGGTGTGCAAAAAAGTGCCGCTCAGAGGTAAAACAACCCAACGGCAGTTAGAGGGTAAAAATTCTCAACGCAGTTCGGACTCGATCCTGGGAACTGCAGATTACGACACTGGCGCGTTTCCGACTCAGACAAATCCCTGTCACGCTTTCTGTTACAGCTTTCTGAAATATTGAAAATAGCACACGGAACCCGAGAGACTCGAAAACCACAAACATTTGCTTCCTTCATTCAGTTTTTTTTTTCCCCAATATATCGTAACTGCAAATAGAACTTTATTTTTTTTTGGTGTCGGATTCTGTAAGGGAAGAGACCTGCTCAGTGTTGTTGTCCTTTTGGCTCCCCCGCGCGCATTGGTAACAAGGGAAAAGTTGCTGCATAATTCAGCACGCGGATGGCTTGGATGTCACGTCAGCAACCCAATCTTCTGCATCCCTGATACCCTGGAAGAAGAAGAAGAAGATGGCGAATATATTCAAATGCGGATTTCTTGCCAAGGAGAGAAGAGGTGACAAGATGGAGGAAGTTACAGGGGGAGGAGGGGAGAGGGGAGAGAGAGGAGGAGGATGGGACAGGACTATACCATATTAAAAGAGTAGGAGGGAGGGACGGGACTTGGGAATTGGTAGAGACAAACTTGGGAAATTCTGATTCTGAAAGTCATGAGAAATGAATTATTTATACAGACCAAAATATTTTCTTTTTTGCTTAAATATGCATACATGTATGTGTAATATTCTGGATGGAGAAATGTAGACGTGAATAATCTGCGGGGGGGGGGGGGGGGTGGCGGGTTAGAGTGGTCTGTTGCCTAGGAGATTTCGGTGCTGGAGAAGATGGCGCTCGAAGAGTTTCAAAAAAGGTTGAGGCCATACAGAAAACAGAATGAGGTTTGAAGGTTGACTTTTCAAAAATTTGTGGCGGTTTGAAACTCCAAGTGAAACTTCAGTTTACCTGACACTCGCTTCTATTTGCCTCACTCATGCTCCAATTTGCCTCCCATACACTAGTTTGCCTCCCATACACTAGTTTGCCTCCCATACACTAGTTTGCCTCACATGCACTTCAGTTTGCCTCACACACTTCAATTTGCTCCCACACTCTCTAGTTTTCTTCACACACGCTTCCATTTGCCTTACACAAGGTAGTTTGCCTCACGCACTTCGATTTGCTTCACTCACGCTCTAGTTTGCCTCATGCCCGCACTTTCTCCAGTTCTCCTCTCTCTCTCACGATTGTGTGAGAGAGAATCACACGATTCTTTCTCTCTCTCGAACACACACTAGTTTGTCTTACACACGCTCTAGTTTGCCTCACGTACACTCCAGTTTGTCTCACACATACCTACAGTTTGCCTCATTCCCACACACACTTCAGTTTGCCTCACACACCCAGTTTGTCTCATACATACACCCCAGTTTGCCTCACACATTCCAGTTTGTCTTACACATAAGTTCCAGTTTGTCTCGCACATATGCTCCAGTTTGCCTCACACACACACACTCCAGTTTGTCTTACACACGCACTAGTTTGCCTCACATACATTCCAGTTTGCTTCACACACCCAGTTTGTCTCACACATACGCTCCAATTTGCCTGACACACCCCAGTTTGCCTCACACATACGCTCCAGTTTGCCTCACTCACACACACTCCAGTTTGTCTTACACACGCTCTAGTTTGCCTCACTTGCACTCCAATTTGCCTGACACACCCCAGTTTGTCTCACACATACGCTCCAGTTTGCCTCACTCACACACACTCCAGTTTGTCTTACACACGCTCTAGTTTGCCTCACATGCACTCCAATTTGTCTCACAAACCCCATTTTGTCTCACACATACGCTCCAGTTTGCCTGCCTCACTCACACACACTCCAGTTTGTCTTACACACGCTCTAGTTTGTCTCACATGCACTCCAGTTTTGCCTCACACACCCCAGTTTGTCTCACACAATCGCTCCAGTTTGCCTCACTCACACACACACTCCAGTTTGTCTTACACACTATCTAGTTTTCCTCACATGCACTCCAATTTGCCTCACACACCCCAGTTTGTCTCACACATACGCGCCAGTTTGCCTGCCTCACTCATACACACTCCAGTTTGTCTTACACACGCTCTAGTTTGCCTCACATACACTTCAGTTTGCCTCACACACCCCAGTTTGTCTTACACATATGCTCCAGTTTGCCTCCCTCACACACACACTCCAGTTTGTCTCACATACGCTCTAGTTTGTGTCTCATACGCTCTAGTTTGCCTCACATACGCTCTAGTTTGCCTCACATACACTTCAGTTTGCCTCACACACCCCAGTTTGTCTTACACATACGCTCTAGTTTGCCTCACATACACTTCAGTTTGCCTCACACACCCCAGTTTGTCTTACACATACGCTCCAGTTTGCCTCCCTCACACACACTCCAGTTTGTTTCACATACGCTCTAGTTTGCCTCACATACACTTCAGTTTGCCTCACACACCCCAGTTTGTCTCACACATATACTCCAGTTTGCCTCACTCACACACACTCCAGTTTGTCTCACATACGCTCTAGTTTGACTCACATGCACTTCAGTTTGCCTCACACACCCCAGTTTGTCTCACACATACGCTCCAGTTTGCCTGCCTCACACACACACACTCCAGTTTGTCTTACACACGCTCTAGTTTGCCTCACATGCACTCCAGTTTGTCTTACACACGCTCTAGTTTGCCTCACATGCACTCCAGTTTGTCTCACATACACTTCAGTTTGCCTCACACACCCCAGTTTGTCTCACACATACGATCCAGTTTGCCTGCCTCACTCACACACACACTCCAGTTTGTCTTACACACGCTCTAGTTTGCCTCACATGCACTCCAGTTTGCCTCACACCCCCCAGAAACTGGATTTCGATTACTCCGCGTTAGAGACCTTTCAACTTTTTGTTATTAATCTGCAATATAGTGCATACTCCTAATATTTCCTCTATCTGAACCTAATCGTACAATTTCTTGTCTTCCTAGATCCTGTTATCAAGATGTGGCAAGTGGTCCTTCAACACCTTCAACTTGGACATCTCCACGGGGGGCAGATCACTATCATTTCTGCTCGTGCACTTATTCCACGAGTACGGGTTCGTGAACACTTTCCAACTGGATGTCGTCAAAGTATGGCGATGCTTCAGTGAGTAGACAGGTGTTTATTATTTTCCGTTAATTATTATTATTATTTGCTAGTATTGTGTCATTTTCGTTAATTATTATTATTTGCTAGTGTTGTTCATTTTCTTTCTTCTATTTTTTTTTTCACGTTTAATTCGAAACTTCTTAGGAATGTTCTTACAGCCACTCGTCCTGCTTTTCACACAGGTACGGAGAAGTATACACTTGCTCAGATTTCTCACCATAGATTTGGTTTGTTTTACCTCTGAGCGGCACTTTTTGCACACCATGGACTAAATGGCCAGGTCACATGGACCCCGAAGGCTCAGAGAAGGTTGGGGGAGGGAACCCACTGGAACAGCTGTTGGGAGACAGATGGTAGCCTCCCGTCAAGGCCATCCAGCATGTTCTTTAACGTACACAGGGTATGGCTCTCCCGCACACGAGGCCACGGCTTAACGTCCCATCCGACGGACGGCGGCCTTTCCAAGCCCATCGGTGTCCCATACTGACCGTGGGCAAGGCGGGGAATTTTTGCGGAGATAAATCTCAACGCTGACCCAGCTGGGACTCGAACCTGGGAACTACAGATTACGAGCCTGGCGCGCTACCGACTGAGCCACCCCCGCCCCTTTATCACCATAAGCAGAACAGATCTTTGCCCTCGATTTCTTATCGGAAAGAAGCTGAAAATTGTGCTCGATCCTTCTTCAGAAATGTCCACGATTTCTCGTCAGAAACGGACTGACACTTTTTCCGATTTCTCCTCAGAAACAGGCAGATGTCTCAGTTTTGTCACTAGATTAGAGACAGGCAGACATCAAGCGTTACTATGGAGGCTTTAGACACCCTTTAAATTGATTCTCCATGTGTACATCATTCCTAAGAAAGTTGTCCTCCTACAGACTCTTATTCTCAATTTTAATTTTCACCAATCAGCTTAATTTAGTTTGAATGCTGCTTTGCCCTCACTCGTCAGCTCAATATAGTTTGAATGCTGCTTTTGCTCTCACTCTTTCGGCTTAATATAGTTTGAATGCTGCTTTTGCTCTCACTCTTTCGGCTTAATATAGTTTGAATGCTGCTTTTGCTCTCACTCTTTCGGCTTAATATAGTTTGAATGCTGCTTTTGCTCTCACTCTTTCGGCTTAATATAGTTTGAATGCTGCTTTTGCTCTCACTCTTTCGGCTTAATATAGTTTGAATGCTGCTTTTGCTCTCACTCTTTCGGCTTAATATAGTTTGAATGCTGCTTTTGCTCTCACTCGTCAGTTTTAAATACAACATGCTGGATGGCCTTGACGCGAGGCTCCCATCTTTCTCTGTCTACCTCTGTCTGTCTGTCTGTCTGTCTGTCTTTCAGTTGGTTTCCTACCCCCCCCCCCCCACCGTCTCTGAGCCCTTGGGTCCTTGTGACCTGGCCATTTACCCTGTTGTGTGCAAAAAAAGTGCTGCTCAGAGTTAAAACAACCCAAACCCCATTTTCCAAAAAAAAAAACAAAATTCACTATCCTACCATTAGGAACAAAGGACACTGTATAAGTAAATATCGCAATTTCTGTCTTGAGTTTTGTTTAATTATATTTTTATACAATGAGTTTTTCAGACGAATAATTCTAGAATTTGAACACGTATAATTAACTTTATAATATGGGCATAACACATGACCACACAAGTCAATTTCCAAACGTGAATTTATAAACTAATAGAAGGTTTTACACTTCACTACTACACCAACTGGGGCGGAGGTGGCTCAATCGGTAGCGCGCCAGGCTCGTAATCTGTTGTTCCCAGGTTCGAGTCCCAGCTGGGTCAGCGTTGAAATTTATCTCCACAAAATTCCCCGCCCTGCCCACGGTCAATAGGGGATACTGATGGGCTTGGAAAGGCCGCCGTCCAGTGGGTCCCCTCACCCAACCTTCTCTGAGCCTTCGAGGTCCTTGTGACCTGGCCATTGTGCGGGAGAGCCATACTCTCTGCACGATAAAGAACACGCTGGATTGCCTTGGCGGGAGACTACCATCTGTCTCCCAACAGCTGTTCCAGTGGGTTTCCTCTCCCAACCTTCTCTGAGCCTTCGGGGTCCATGTGACCTGGCCATTTAGCCCATGGTGTGCAAAAAAGTGCCGCTCAGAGGTAAAACAACCCAACCTACACTAACTGAATTAATAGCTCAAGTTTCCTTAGTTGAGTTGGACTCTTTTTTACCTCTGAGCGGCTCCTTTTCTTGGTGGACACAATGGGCTATATGGGTAAGTTACAAGGACCCCGAGGTTCAGAGAAGATTGGTGGGATGATACAATCGGTCAAAAAGATATCCGAACACTATGGTTAATGACAAAATACCTTCGTGTAAAAAAACCTTCGTGTCACGTGACACGAAGGTTGCCAGATCACTAATTTCTAAAAAAAAATCGTTGCCAGATATTTTTTATGAATTCTGTAATCAACCGTAGTGTTCGGATACTTTTTTGAGCGACTGTACTAAGGGTGGGTTTTAGCGGAGATAAAGATTCGAGCCTGGGCACTGGAGATTATGAGCGTAGTGTGGTACTGGGTAAGCACACTACAACTATAGTGTGGTCCTGGGTAAGCACACTACAACTATAGTGTGGTCCTGGGTAAGCACACTACAACTATAGTGTGGTCCTGGGTAAGCACACTACAACTATAGCGTGGTCCTGGGTAAGCACACTACAACTATAGTGTGATCCTGGGTAAGCACACTACAACTATAGTGTGGTCCTGGGTAAGCACACTACAACTATAGTGTGGTCCTGGGTAAGCACACTACAACTATGGTGTGGTCCTGGGTAAGCACACTACAACTATAGTGTGGTCCTGGGTAAGCACACTACAACTATAGTGTGGTCCTGGGTAAGCACACTACAACTATAGTGTGGTCCTGGGTAAGCACACTACAACTATAGTGTGGTACTGGGTAAGCACACTACAACTATAGTGTGGTACTGAGTAAGCACACTACAACTATAAGCATAAATGTTAACTTGAAAATTTTTAATCAATTTTTTTTATGAATTTAGCTGCTTGCATCACAAAAATGTTAACTTGTGCGTTTAAAAAATTTCCTTACTTTAATTCCACTCCAATTTTATTCTTGCCACCTCTCACAACTCCCCCTCCCCCAATTTAAAAAAATTCGAAACGAAAAAAAAAATGTAATCGCCGACGCTTTTATTAACTCAATAAATACACGTTCAGGTAACAAAAAAGACAAACAAACAAAATAACAACATAAAATTACGAAAAAAAAAAGATGACCGCATTATCGAAAAAGACATCTATAAAATAAGCAAAAAGCAAAAATAAAAAAAAATATTGATAAAAGAAAAAAAAATATGAAACGCCAAACGTTTATTCAATAGAGGAATTTGCGCTGATGCATTACTTCACTGAAACAAACAATAAAAAAGAAGAACTAGAGCAGGACATTCAACTCTCCTCTTCCATCCTCTCACAGCAACGCGCATCCATCTGTTCAGAAACGAGATATTTTTCTGCCTCTTCCACATCAGTTGTCTAGCATCACCGGAAACATCTCCGTATCGCCTTGCGATCTAATGATTCATCCCCAACAGCACTGATGTATTGGACAATGCTTCGATTAGGCCCCTCCCCTCGCACGCACGAGCGAGTGACGTTCTCCTCCCTAAAGCGCGAGGGCTGCTCTAGAAGTGATAATCGAGTATCGGGCGGGCGACGCTAGCAAATGGTGTGTTGTGAACGTGTTTGACAATACCTTTGCCTTATTGATCCGCTGGTGCTGTAACACAACTGATTGTTGGCCAGTACGCGCATGGTTTCAGATTCTCGTGATGGTTGGCGCCACAGTCGCATGCATCACCTGCTCAGAGCGTCGAGTCAATATAATGTGTTTTCAACTATTATAGCTTTGTTATTTATGAGTTTTTGGAGAGAAAAGGGGACTTTTTTTTTGGAAGAGGGATAACTTCTGTGTCGTAGGGGCGGGGGTGGCTCAGTCGGTAGCGCGCCAGGCTCGTAATCTGTAGTTCCCAGGTTCGAGTCCCAGCTGGGTCAGCGTTGAGAGTTATCTCCGTAAAATTTCCCCGCCCTGCCCACGGTCAGTAGGGGACACCGATGGGCTTGAAAAGGCCGTCGTTCGTCGGATGGGACGTTAAGCCGTGGCCCCGTGTGCGGGAGAACCATACCCTGTGCACGTTAAAGAACACGCTGGATGGCCTAGACGGGAGGCTACCATCTGTCTCCCAACAGCTGTTCCAATGGGTCCCCTCCCCCAACCTACTCTGAGCCTTCGGGGTCCATGTGACTTGGCCATTTAGCCCATGGTGTGCAAAAAAGTGCCGCTCAGAGGTAAAACAACCCAACCCAACTGGAGAGCCATACCCTGTGCACGTTAAAGAACACGCTGGATGGCCTTGACGGGAGGCTACCATCTGTCTCCCAACAGCTGTTCCAGTGGGTCCCTTCCCCCAACCTTCTCTGAGCCTTTGGGATCCTTGTGACCTGGCCATCTAACCCATGGTGTTCAAAAAAGTGCCACTCAGAGTTAAAACAACTCAACGTTAAAGAACACGCTGGATGGCCTTGACGGGAGGCTACCATCTGTCTCCCAACAACTGTTCCAATGGGTCCCCTCCCCCAACCTTCTCTGAGCCTTCGGGGTCCATGTGACCTGGCCATTTAGCCCATGGTGTGCAAAAAAGTGCCGCTCAGAGGTAAAACAACCCAACCCAACTGGAGAGCCATACCCTGTGCACGTTAAAGAACACGCTGGATGGCCTTGACGGGAGGCTACCATCTGTCTCCCAACAGCTGTTCCAGTGGGTCCCTTCCCCCAACCTTCTCTGAGCCTTTGGGATCCTTGTGACCTGGCCATCTAACCCATGGTGTGCAAAAAAGTGCCACTCAGAGTTAAAACAACTCAACGTTAAAGAACACGCTGGATGGCCTTGACGGGAGGCTACCATCTGTCTCCCAACAGATGTTCCAGTGGGTCCCCTCCCTCAACCTTCTCTGAGCCTTCGGGGTCCTTGTAGCCTGGCCATTTAGCACATGGTGTACAAAAAAGTGCCGCTCAGAGGTAAAACAATCCAATTCAATTCTGTGTCGTATGTTGCTGTGTGTGTGTGTGTTTTTTTTTTGGAAGAGGGTTAACTTCTGTGTCGTATGTTGGTGTGTGTGTGTGTGTTTTTTTTATCTTTTTCTGGTTCTTTGAAACACGGATATGTAGCATATGAAGAAAAATCGGTAGTGGGTTGTTACTTTTGATATTTATATTCATTTCAGACTGATCGATTTAAAGTTGTTTGGTTCGTTTGATGATTCGAGCAAAACTTTTGCAGTTAAGAAGGTCTTCAGGACCGAGCAGAATTCTTGTGGGAAGGAATGACTACAAGAAGTTATTGTGTTGTTAAAAAAAATTTAATGTGATGTTACATCGATCATGTCTTTGAAACGTGAGATGTGTTGTTTCACTTCTAACTGGCATTTTTCCCAACATAATGGGCGAAATGGCCATGTGAAAAGGACTGTAAACGCTCAGAGAAGGTTTGGGAGGGGACCTCCTGGGCAGATATTAGGAGACAGATGGTAACTTCCCTGTAAAGGCATTTCAGAGTGTTCTATGAGGTACAGTCGCTCAAAAAAGTATCCGAACACTATGGTTGATGACAGAATTCAGAAAAAAAAATATCTGGCAACGATTTTTTTTTAGAAATTAGTGATCTGGCAACCTTCGTGTATCGTACAAGAAGGTTGCCAGATCACTAATTTCTAAAAAAGATCGTTGCCAGATATTTTTTCTGAATTCTGTAATCAACCATAGTGTTCGGATATTTTTTTGAGCGACTGTATCTGAAAATTTGGATTTCTACAGATTTGAGTGACAATTCTTAATTTTTATCCAGTGACATTTTTCTTTGAAAAGCTTACTTTCAAAATTAACGATTTTCCAATACTGCTTTCCATTCAAATAACATTGAAATGTTTGGGTTGGGTTGTTTTACCTCTGAGCGGCACTTTTTTTGCACACCATGGGCTAAATGGCTAGGTCACTGGACCCCGAAGGCTCAGAGAAGGTTGTGGGAGGGGACCCACTGGAACAGCTGTTGGGAAACAGATGGTAGCCTCCCGTCAAGGCCATCCAGCGTGTTCTTTAACGTGCACAGGGTATGGCCCTCCCGCACATGGAGCCACTGCTTAACGTCCCATCCGACGGACGGCGGCCTTTCCAAGCCCATCGGTGTCCCATACTGACCGTGGGCAAGGCGGGGAATTTTTGCGGAGATAAATCTCAACGCTGACCCAGCTGGGACTCGAACCTGGGAACTACAGATTACGAGCCTGGCGCGCTACCGACTGAGCCACCCCCGCCCCAAAATACATCATGCAGACGGTTTAACAATCCGGAATTAAAAGGGATACCGTCAAATACACATTGAAATGTTTGAAAGCGTTTGCCATTATTTCTGAAGAAACGTAGAAGCTGTACAGTGGGCTTCACTACATTGTTGATATTACTACAAAGAAGCCTATTTTACAGAATTTGTTCAAGATGAGAAATATATTTTGTTATTCGTATTATTGGGTTCTTTTAACTCTGAGATAAACGTTTCTTTTTTTCACACAATGAACTAAATAGCCAGGTCACAAGGACCCTTCAAGGAGCTCAGAGGATGTTGAGGAATGGATCCACTGTTCATGGATCTATTCTGGATGGCTCTCTCGTTCATAATAATTCATCATAGAAAAACATCTCCAAGTTCATAAGCTTTCTTTTTCTCACTGAGGATAAATGGCGGGATTTAGGGATCAGGAAACTGTCTCTTTGGGAAATTTAACAACCAAAATTTCTCCCTAACGACCGTGGGTAGGTCGGGGAGTTTTGCGGTTAGGTTGTGTTGTTTTACCTCTGAGCTGCATATTTTTGCACACCATGGGCTAAATGGCCAAGTCACATGGACCCCGAAGGCTCAGAGAAGGTTGGGGGAGGGGACCCACCGGACAGCTGTTAGGGGAGAGTGGTAGCCTCCCGTCAAGGCCACCCAATGTGTTCTTTAACGTGCACAGGGTTGGGTTGTTTTACCTCTGAGCAGCACTTATTTTGCACACAATAGGTTAAATGGCCAGATCACATCGACCCCGAGGGCTCGGAGAAGGTTTGGGGAGGAGACCCATTGGAAGAACTGTTGGGAGACAGATGGTAGCCTCCCGTGAAATCTATCCAGCATCCAGCATGTTCTTTAACATGCATACAGTACGGCTCCCGAAAATAGAGGGGGGGGGGGGGCTCAGTCGGTAGCGCGCCAGGCTCGTAATCTGTAGTTCCCAGGTTCGAGTCCCAGCTGGGTGAGCGTCGAGATTTATCTCCGCAAAACTCCCCGCCCTGCCCACGGTCAGTAGGGGACACCGATGAGGCTTGGAAAGGCCGCCGACCGTCGGATGGGATGTTAAGCAGTGGCACCGTGTGCGGGAGAGCCATACCCTGTGCACGTTAAAGAACACGCTGGATGGCCTTGACGGGAGGCTACCATCTGTCTCCCAACAGCTGTTCCAGTGGGTCCCCTTCCCCAACCTTCTCTGAGCCTTCGGGGTCCATGTGACCTGGCCATTTAGCCCATGGTGTGCAAAAAAGTGCCGCTCAGAGGTAAAACAACCCAACCCAATCCGGAACACAGGGCCACGGCTTAATGTCCTATCCGACGAGTGATAATGTTTAATGTTACGGTTATGGTTGCAATAATAATTATTATCCAGTTTTTTTAGAATTATGTGTACAAGAACATTAAATGAAAATCATTTCTGTTATTCCATTACTTTTATCTGCACTTTTTTTTACCTTCCATATAGGTGTACTGAATAATAAAAAATCAGATTGTTACGAACCTTGCTTAACTGTTCATTATCTGTCTGTAAATAAAGTCTTATCGTGAAACTATTTTTTCTTTAACTCCTCCTATAGACTTAATGGAAGCTGCTTATCACAGACACAACCCATATCACAACTCAGTGCACGCAGCTGACGTCACTCAGGCTATGCACTGCTTCCTGCAAGAAGGCAAGGTAAAAAGAAATCTTTCTTTCTCTTTCCGCGGTTTTGTTTAAACACAGTTTTTATTTCAGTGACATTGTGCATCTCTCATGTTCCATCATTAGTTACATTTAATTAATTGAACTTAATTGCATTAAGGTGTACTATACATTTGTTTAAATTTAGTCTAATGTTCTCAGTGTAAATCTGCGGTTACGGTTCTCAATGTAATTTTACGGTTACGGTTTTTTAGTGTAAATTGACGGTTACGGTTCTCAATGTAATTTTACGGTTACGGTTCTCGATGTAAATTTACGATTATCAATGTAACTTTACGATTATGGTTTTCGTAATAAATTTACGGTTACGGTTGCAATGTAAATTTACACTTACGGTTTTAATGTAAATTTACGGTTACGGTTATCAATATAACTTTACGGCTACGGTTTGCAATGTAAATTTACGGTTGAAATTCCTCGATATAAATTTATGGTTTAAATTCCTCAATATAAATTTACTGTTATGGTACATAATGTAAATTTACCGTTATGGTTATCAATTTAAATTTACGGTTACGGTCCTTCATGCAAATGTACCGTTTAAATTCCTCAGTGTAAATTTACGGTTGCAGTATCTAATGTAAATTTCCAGTTATGGTTCTCGATGGTTTATCTTTAATTACAACAAATGAGCTAAAATAGATACAGAACGGAACAGGTTTTAAAAGCTTGAGGAAAGGTAGACAACAAAGCGCTCAAGTCTCTGACAGGTCTGGGCAAACTTTTTAGCTCAAGGACCATGCAGAAAACTGAAATGAAAGAAAGAACTGAAATGGAAAACTGAAGTGAAAGGACGAACCGAAACTGAAATGAAAGGACAAACCTAAAGGGAAAACTGAAGTGAATGGACGAACCAAAATGGAAAACTGAAATGAAAGGACGAACCGAAATGAAAAACTGAAGTGAAAGGAGGAACCAAAAACGAAAAACTGAAATGAAAGGACGAACCGAAACGGAAAGCTGAAGTGAATGGACGAACCGAAATGGAAAACTGAAATGAAAGGACGAACCGAAATGGAAAACTGAAGTGGAAGGATAAACCAAAATGAAAGGACAAACCGAAACAGAAAGTCTGAAGTGAAAGGACGAACTGAAGCCGAAAACTGAAGTGAAAGGACGAACCGAAACGGAAACTGAAGTGAAAGGAAACGGAAACTGAAATGAAAGGACGAAAGGAAACGGAAAACTGAAATGAAAGGACGAACTGAAACGGAAAACTGAAGTAATTGACGAACTGGAATGAAAGGACGAAGCAAAATGAAAAACTGAAATGAAAGGACGAACCGAAACGAAAAAAACTGAAGTGAAAGGACGAACCGAAACGGAAAAGTGAAGTGAAAAGACGAACCGAAACGGAAAGCAAGTGAATTGACGAACCAAAACGAAAAACTGAAGTGAATTGATGAATCAAAATGAAAAACTGAAATGAAGACGAACCGAAATGGAAAACTGAAGTGAAAGGACAAACTGAAATGAAATGACGAACCGAAATGGAAAACTGAAGTGAAAGGACAAACTGAAATGAAATGACGAACCGAAATGGAAAACTGAAGTGAAAGGACAAACTGAAATGAAATGACGAACCGAAACAGAAAAACCGAAGCGAAAGGACGAACCGAAACGGAAAACTGAAGCGAAAGGACGAACCGAAACGGAAAACTGAAGTGAAAGGGCGAAAGAAACGGAAACTGAAATGAAAGGACGAACCGAAACGGAAAACTGAAGTGAAAGGACGAAAGGAAACGGAAACTGAAGTGAAAGGACGAAACGAAACTGAAAACTGAAGTGGAAGGACGAACCGAAACGGAAAACTGAAGTGAAAGGACGAAAGGAAACGGAAACTGAAATGAAAGGACGAAACGAGACTGAAAACTGAAGTGAAAGGACGAAAGCAACGGAAACTGAAGTGAAAGGACGAAAGCAACGGAAACTGAAGTGAAAGGAAACGGAAACTGAAGTGAAAGGACGAAACGAGACTGAAAACTGAAGTGAAAGGACGAACTGAAATGAAAGGACGAACCGAAACGGAAAACTGAAGTGAATGGACGAACAGAAATGAAAAACAAATGAAAGGACGAACCGAAATGGAAAACTAGAGTGAAAGGACGAACCGAAATGGAAAACTGAAGTGAAAGAAATTAACGTACGTAATATAAACAACGCAAAAAAAAATATTAAAACATAAGCAATATAATTTATTTAAATTAATTAATTTAAAGAAATTCGCCTTCCCTGAAGTTATGCTTCTTGTCTCCTATATGTTCTTATTCTGTTTTATAAATTTAATTTATTTGTCATCAGTAGAAAAAAAAGAAGATATGGGGGGGCCGCAGTTTGCCCATGCTTCCTCTGGGAGATGTCTAATAAACAGACATGCAGACAAACAAACTCTATATATCGTATTTATGCAGGGTAACTAGAAGAAAAACATTTCGCCATTGGCGATGGCATGCTCATTTTAAAAGAAAATTAAGTTGTTTTTTTAGAACGATCTAACAGTATAAATTTTAACAAAGCGATGATTATAAAAATGAAAACAATAATACTTCATCGATGCCTGTACAGTCGCTCAAAAAAATATCCGAACACTATGGTTGATTACAGAATTCAGAAAAAATATCTGGCAACGATTTTTTTAGAAATTAGTGATCTGGCAACCTTCGTGTCACGTGACACGAAGAGCTGGTTGTTCGGATATTTTTTTTTCAGCAAATACTTCATCGATGCCTGTACAGTCGCTCAAAAAAGTGTCCGAACACTATGGTTGATTACAGAATTAAGAAAAAATATTTGGCAACGATTTTTTTTTAGAAATTGGTGATCTGGCAACCTTCGTCTCACGTGACACGAAGGTTGCCAGATCTCTAATTTCTAAAAAAAAAATGATCGTTGCCAGATATTTTTTCTGAATTCTATAATCAACCACAGTGTTCAGATACTTTTTTGAGCGACTGTAGGTGGTCATATTATTTTGATACTAGATCGTGTGGGCTCACTCACGGAAATATTGAGCGTGTGCAGTTACCGTTCACAGCAAACTGGAGCGTGTGCAGACAACTGCACACGCTCCAGTTTGCTGTGAACGGTAACTGGAGCGTGTACAGTTGTTGTACAGGCTCCAGACATTTTTACAAAGGTTGCCAGATCACTAATTTCTAAAAAAAAAATCGTTGCCAGATATTTTTTCTTAATTTTGTAATCAACCATAATGTTGGGATATTTTTTTGAGCTACTGTACCATCCAAAAATAATTTTGAGATTGTCTCTAAAAACAAAATGGTTTCAATGTGTACAGACAAGCCACAAGGTGTAAAAATAAACGAGCTTAAAAATCAATCTCTTTTTTTTTTCAGTTTTCTGCTCATCTGACCCCTCTGGAAGCGATGACCTCCGTCATTGCTGCCGTTGCTCACGACCTCGACCACCCTGGAGTCACCCAAGCATTCCTCGTTGCTACTTCCAATCATCTAGTGAATCTCTACAATGTAAGTGAACTTTTACATAGAGTAACTTTGAATTCTTAATGGGATTTTTTTTTGCATCTTGCTCCTTTTTGGTTAAATAAAGATTGGTTGTTTTATTTCTGAATGGGGGCGGGGGTGGCTCAGTCGGTAGCGTGCCAGCCTCGTAATCTGTAGTTCCCAGGTTCGAGTCCCAGCTGGGTCAGCGTTGAGATTTATCTCCGCAAAATTCCCCGCCCTGCCCACGGTCAGTAGGGGACACCGATGGGCTTGGAAAGGCCACCGTCCGTCGGATGGGACGTTAAGCCGTTGCCCCGTGTGCGGGAGAGCCATACCCTGTGCACGTTAAAGAACACGCTGGATGGCCTTGACGGGAAACTACCATCTGTCTCCCAAAAGCTGTTCCAATGGGTCCCCTTCCCCAACCTTCTCTGAGCCTTCGGGGTCCTTGTGGCCTGGCCATTTAGCCCATGGTGTGCAAAAAAGTGCCGCTCAGAGGTAAAACAACCCAACCCAATTTATTTCTGAATGTCCCTTTTATTCTGCAAACACATGGGGGGCGGGGGTGGGGGGCTCAGTCGGTTACGCGCCAGGCTCGTAATCTGCAGTTCCCAGGTTCGAGTCTCAGCTGGGTCAGCGTTGAGATTTATCTCCGCAAAAAAGTTTCAAAAAATTTAAAATATTAAATTTTAAATCTCCGCAAAAAAATTTATCTCCGCTTGGAAAGACCGCCGTCAGTCGGATGGGACGTTAAGCCGTGGCCCCGCTTGTGTGAGAGTCATACTCTGTGTACATTAAAGAACACGCTGGATGGGTTGGGTTGTTTTACCTCTGAGCTGCAGTTTTTTTGCACACAATGGGCTAAATGGCAGGTTACAAAGACCCCAAAGGTTCAGAGTAGGTTGGGGGAAGGGGACCCAATGGAACAGCTGTTGGGAGAAAATGGTAGCCTCCCGTCAAGGCTATCCAGCGTGTTATTTAAAGTGCACTGGGTATGGCTCTCCCGCACACGGGGTCACGGCTTAACATTTTATCCGACGGAATGCGGCCTTTCCAAACCCATTTCCGCAAAACTCCCCGCCCTGCCCACGGTCAGTAGGGGACACCGATAGGCTTGGAAATGCCGCAGTCCGTCGGATGGGACGTTAAGTCGTAGCTCCGTGTTCAGGAGAGACATACCCTATGCACGTTAAAGAACACGCAGGATGGCCTTGACGGGAGGCTACCACCTGTCTCCCAACAGCTGTTCCAGTTGGTACCCTCTCCCAACTTTCTCTGAGCATTCGGGGTCCTTGTGACCTGGCCATTTAGCCCATGGTGTGCAAAAAAGTGCCGCTCAGAGATAAAACAACCCAACTCAATCCTGTGCACGTTAAAGAACACGCTGGATGGCCTTGACGGGAGGCTACCATCTGTCTCCCAACAGCTGTTCCAGTGGGTCCCTTCCCCCAACCTTCTCTGAGCCTTCGGGATCCTTGTGACCTCGCCATTTAGCCCATGGTGTGCAAAAAAGTGCCGCTGAGAGGTAAAACAACCCAACCCCCACTATCTAGATATGCATCAAAGTTTCTTGTTCAATGGCTATTCTCATACAGCCCATTGCCAATATCTTGCACTGTGTATGTATGTATGTATCTAGTTATAGATGTGATTATAAACATTTTTCTAACTTTTCCAGAATTCTTCTGTGTTGGAGAATCATCACTGGCGCACAGCAATATCCTGTCTTAGAGAATCTGGAATCTTTGACCACTTAGGGAAAGAAGTCTGGTAAGTCTCAGAAAAAAAAAAGAATTGTTTTCTTGCATTTAAAATTCGCTAAGGTCCATTTGGCTGATCGCTGAAAGGGATAGGAGAGAACTGAGAAGTGAGAAGTGGAGAACGAGATAGATTTTCAAGAGATCGTGAGTTAGGATTCACTCCCAGCCTTGTTTTTATAAAAGAAAGACAAGAGGATGAGGGAGTGTGGTGTTGGGTGTAAGCAGTGTGGGGTTATAAGCAGTGTGGTGTTGTAAGTAATTTGGGATTGTGAGTAGATGGCGTTGTGAGTAGCGTGGGGTTGTGAGTCTTGTGGGATTGTGAGTAGTGTGGAGTTGTGAATAATGTGGGATTGTGAGTAGTGTGGAGTTGTGAATAATGTGGGATTGTGAGTAGTGTGGAGTTGTGAATAATGTGGGATTGTGAGTAGTGTGGGATTGCGAGTAGTGTGGAGTTGTGAATAATGTGGGATTGTGAGTAGTGTGGGGTGGTGATTAGTGTGGGATTGTGAGTAGTGTGGGGTTGTGAGTAGTGTGGGATTGCGAGTAGTGTGGGATTGCGAGTAGTGTGGAGTTGTGAATAATGTGGGATTGTGAGTAGTGTGGGGTTGTGAGTAGTGTGGGATTGTGAGTAATGTGGAGTTGTGAGTAGTGTGGGGTTGTGATTAATGTGGGATTGTGAGTTGTGTGGAGTTGTGAATAATATGGGATTCTGAATAGTGTGGGGTAGTGATTAGTGTGGGATTGTGAGTAGTGTGGAGTTGTGAATAATGTGGGATTGTGGGTAGTGTAGGGTTGTGATTAGTGTAGGATTGTGAGTAGTGTGAAGTTGTGAATAATGTGGGATTGTGAGTAGTGTGGGGTTGCGAGTAGTGTGGGGTTGCGAGTAGTGTGGAGTTGTGAATAATGTGGGATTGTGAGTAGTGTGGGGTTGTGATTAGTGTGGGATTGCGAGTAGTGTGGAGTTGTGAATAATGTGGGATTGTGAGTAGTGTGGGGTGGTGATTAGTGTGGGATTGTGAGTTGTGTGGAGTTGTGAATAATATGGGATTCTGAGTAGTGTGGGGTGGTGATTAGTGTGGGATTGCGAGTAGTGTGGAGTTGTGAATAATGTGGGATTGTGGGTAATGTAGGGTTGTGATTAGTGTAGGATTGTGAGTAGTGTGAAGTTGTGAATAATGTGGGATTGTGAGTAGTGTGGGGTTGTGATTAGTGTGGGATTGCGAGTAGTGTGGAGTTGTGAATAATGTGGGATTGTGAGTAGTGTGGGGTTGTGATTAGTGTGGGATTGCGAGTAGTGTGGAGTTGTGAATAATGTGGGATTGTGAGTAGTGTGGGGTGGTGATTAGTGTGGGATTGTGAGTTGTGTGGAGTTGTGAATAATATGGGATTGTGAGTAGTGTGGAGTGGTGATTAGTGTGGGATTATGAGCAGTGTGGAGTTGTGAATAATGTGGGATTGTGAGTAGACGGCGTTGTGAGTAGCGTGGGGTTGTGATTAGTGTGGGGTTGCGAGTCGTGTGGGGTTGTGAGTAGTGTGGGATTGCGAGTAGTGTGGAGTTGTGAATAATGTGGGATTGTGAGTAGTGTGGGCTTGTGAGTAATGTGGAGTTGTGAGTAGTGTGGGGTTGTGAGTAGTGTGGGATTGCGAGTAGTGTGGAGTTGTGAATAATGTGGGATTGTGAGTAGTGTGGGGTGGTGATTAGTGTGGGATTACGAGTAGTGTGGAGTTGTGAATAATGTGGGATTGTGAGTAGTGTGGGGTTGTGATTAGTGTGGGATTGCGAGTAGTGTGGAGTTGTGAATAATGTGGGATTGTGAGTAGTGTGGGGTGATGATTAGTGTGGGATTGTGAGTTGTGTGGAGTTGTGAATAATATGGGATTCTGAGTAGTGTGGGGTGGTGATTAGTGTGGGATTGTGTGTAGTGTGGAGTTGTGAATAATGTGGAATTGTGGGTAGTGTAGGGTTGTGATTAGTGTAGGATTGTGAGTAGTGTGAAGTTGTGAATAATGTGGGATTGTGAGTAGTGTGGGGTTGTGATTAGTGTGGGATTGCGAGTAGTGTGGAGTTGTGAATAATGTGGGATTGTGAGTAGTGTGGGGTTGTGATTAGTGTGGGATTGCGAGTAGTGTGGAGTTGTGAATAATGTGGGATTGTGAGTAGTGTGGGGTGGTGATTAGTGTGGGATTGTGAGTTGTGTGGAGTTGTGAATAATATGGGATTGTGAGTAGTGTGGAGTGGTGATTAGTGTGGGATTGTGAGCAGTGTGGAGTTGTGAATAATGTGGGATTGTGAGTAGATGGCGTTGTGAGTAGCGTGGGGTTGTGATTAGTGTGGGGTTGTGAGTCGTGTGGGATTGTGAGTAGTGTGGAGTTGTGAAAAATGTGGGATTGTGAGTAGTGTGGGGTTGTGAGTAGTGTGTAGTTGTGAATAATGTGGGATTGTGAGTAGTGTGGGGTTGTGATTAGTGTGGGATTGCGAGTAGCGTTGAGTTGTGAATAATGTGGGATTGTGAGTAGTGTGGGGTGGTGATTAGTGTGGGATTGTGAGTAGTGTGGAGTTGTGAATAATGTGGGATTGTGAGTAGTGTGGAGTTTGAGTAGTGTTGGGTTATGAATAGTGTGGGACTGTGAATAGTGTGCGATTATGAGTAGTGTGGGATTGTGATTAGTGTGGGGTGTCATGTTGGGGGAGGAAGGGGTGGTGCAGTTGGTAGCAGGCCACTCTCCTAATCTGCTATTCCCAGGTTCGAGTCCCACCTGTGCCAGCATTCAGATTTATCCCCTCGAACATCCCCACCCTGCCCTTGATCAGAAAGGGGACAAAGATGAACTTAGAAAGGCTGCCATCCGTCAGATGGAATTTTAAGCCGTGGCTCTGTGTGTAGAAGAATCATCCTGTGCACATTAAAGAAAACTCTGGATGGCTTTTGAACGGGTGGGGAACTCTGGATGGATCCCTTGAACGGGTGGGGGTGGCTCAGTCAGTAGCATGCCAGACTCGTAATCTGAAGTTCCCAGGTTCGAGTCCGACCTCGACCAGCGTTAAGATTTATCTACACAAAACTCCCCGCCATATTCTCGATCAGTAGAGGAGACTGATGAGCTTTGAAAGGCAACCATCCAGCAGATGGGATGTTAAGCCATGGCCCTGTGTGCTGAATAGCCATACCCTGTGCACGTTAAAAGACACTCTGAATGACCTTGATGGGAGACTTACATCTGTCTCCCAATAGCTCTCGACTGTGTCCCATCCACCCAAACTTCGGTGAGCCCTTGGGGTCCTTGTGACCTGACCATTTAGTATATTGTGCGCAAAAAAAGTGACGCTCAGAGGTAAAACAACCCAACCCAAACAAATCTCTCTCTATGGAGTATGAATTGACAAGCTCCAGTCAGATTTCTGAAGCAAGCAACTGCTTGAGGGATTATTTATTTTCATTTATATATTACCATTTCTCCATCAAGTTGGGGCGAGGGTGGCTCAGTCGGTAGCGCAACAGGCTCGCAATCTGTAGTTCCCAGGTTTGATTCCCAGCTGCGTCAGCATTGAGAGTTATCTCCGCAAATTTCCCCGCTCTGCCCACGGTCAGTAGAGACATCGATGGGCTTCGAAAGGCCGCCGTCCATCGGATGGGACGTTAAGCCTTGGCCCGTGTGCGGGAGAGCCATACCCTGTGCACTTTAAAGAACGCACTGGATGGCCTTGACGGGAGGCTATCATGTGTCTCCCAACAGCTGTTCCAGTGGATCACCTCCCCCAACCTTCTCTGAGCCTTTGGTGTCCATGTGACCTGGCCATTTATCCCATGGTGTGCAAAAAAGTGCCGCTCAGTGGTAAAACAACCCAACGTTAAAGAACACGCTGGATGGCCTTGACGGGAGGCTACCATCTGTCTCCCAACAGCTGTCCAGTGGGTCCCCTCCCCCAACCTTCTCTGAGCCTTCGGGGTCCATGTGACCTGGCCATTTATCCCATGGTGTGCAAAAAAGTGCCGCTCAGAGGTAAAACAACCCAACGTTAAAGAACACGCTGGATGGCCTTGACGGGAGGCTATCATCTGTCTCCCAACAGCTGTCCAGTGGGTCCCCTCCCCCAACCTTCTCTGAGGCTTTGGGGTCCATGTGACCTGGCCATTTATCCCATGGTGTGCAAAAAAGTGCCGCTCAGAGGTAAAACAACCCAACGTTAAAGAACACGCTGGATGGCCTTGACGGGAGGCTACCATCTGTCTCCCAACAGCTGTCCAGTGGGTCCCCTCCCCCAACCTTCTCTGAGCCTTCGGGGTCCATGTGACCTGGCCATTTATCCTATGGTGTGCAAAAAAGTTGCGGTCACGATTTTTTTGAAATTAGTGATCTGGCAACCGTCGTGTCACGTGACACGAAGGTTGCCAGATCACTAATTTCTAAAAAAATCGTTGCCAGATATTTTTTCTCAAGTCTTTAATCAACCATAGCGTTCGGATACTTTTTCGAGTGACTTTACAACAACCCAACCCAACTCCTTCAAGTTCAAATTAGCGTGATCCCCTGTCACGCAATTAATCATTCACAATCATCTATATAGAGAGTGAGTGGGGAGGGGGTGACTCAGTCGGTAGCGCGCCAGGCTCGTAATCTGTAGTTCCCAGGTTCGAGTCCCAGCTGGGTCAGCGTTGAGATTTATCTCCGCAAAATTCCCCGCCCTGCCCACGGTCAGTAGGGGAACCGATGGGCTTGGAAAGGCCGCCGTCCGTCGGATGGGACATTAAGCCGTGGTCCCGTGTGCGGGAGAGCCATACTCTGTGCACTTTAAAGAACGCGCTGGATGGCTTTGAAGGGAGGCTACCATCTGTCACCCAACAGCTGTTCCAGTGGGTCCGCTCCCCCAACCTTCTCTGAGCCTTCGGGGTCCATGTAACCTGGCCATTTATCCCATGGTGTGCAAAAAAGTGCCGCTCAGAGGTAAAACAACCCAACCCAAAATATATATATAGATGAACATCTACTATATATACAGGGTGAATCTAAAAAAGTGGGTAAAACTTTACAGGGTGGTAGAATGCAGCTATACGAGCAATATTCGTCATAGAATGTATGGTCGGAACGCAAGCGGTGAGAAGTTAAAAGGTAGTTTTCCACTGTCACATTTAAAGAATGAACACAAGAAGGAGAGGAGATACTTCAGAAAACATTTTATTAACAGGAATGTAATTGAGGTACATGCTCAAAGAAATTGCTCAAATCACACAGCCGCCGATGCAAACGCTCGAAGGTTTTCCGATCTGGAGTGCATCTCATCGGAAATCGGTCGCGGTAACGTCTCTGTGCCTTACTTGCATTCCCGTCCGCCGCACCGTACACGAAGTGCATATCCGCCATTTCGTGGTTAGTGTAACCAGCCATCCTGTCGGCAATCCACGGTAGAAATGCCGTTAGGTGCGAGGACCGACCGTTTTATACCATTTCCAACACCTCTTAGCGGCTCGCTGTTTGCGTTCCGACCATACATTCTATGACGAATATTGCTCGTATAGCTGCGTTCTACCACCCCGTAAAGTTTTGCCCACTTTTTCAGATTCACCCTGTATATATAGATGAACATCTACTATATATATAGAAGTATATATATCATATCATCAATTTAGAAGTGTGACCAATTTCACATTTCCTTCTTTATAATGAACAAGGTTTAGGAATAAATGAAGTTTGTACGAAAATGATGTTTTAATATTCACTGCAGTACCAAGTTTTAATTCTAAACTTTTTCTCCTTTTTTTTTCCCCTTTTCCAAAAGGAGCGACATCCAAGGACAAATCCGATCTCTGATACTTGCAACAGATATCACAAGACAGAAAGAATTTCTGGCAAGGTTTAAAGTAAGTATTGAAGTGAGCATTTAATTTTATTTACCTTTGCGAAGGAGTCTGGAAAATACTCTTTTACCAGATAGATCCCACCAAAGGTTTGCTTGAAATGGGGGATGGCTCAGTCGGTAGCGCGCCAGGCTCGTAATCTGTAGTTCCCAGGTTCGAGTCCCAGCTGGGTCAGCGTCGAGATTTATCTCCGCAAAATTCCCCGCCCTGCCCACGGTCAGCAAGGGACACCGAAGGGCTTGGAAAGGCCGCCGTCCGTCGGATGGGACGTTAAGCCGTGTGCCCCGTGTGTTAGAGAGAGAGAGCCATAACCTGTGCACGTTAAAGAACACGCTGGATGGCCTTGACGGGAGGCTACCATCTGTCTCCCAACAGCTGTTCCAATGGGTCCCCTCCCCCAACCTTCTCTGAGCCTTCGGGGTTCATGTGACCTGGCCATTTAGCCCATGGTGTGCAAAAAAGTGCCGCTTAGAGGTAAAACAACCCAACCCATTTGCTTGAAATGTCTGCCCACTGATAACTTTTCCCGTTTAGTGGGGGGAGAGGACTCGATTGGTAGCGCACCAGGCTCGTAATCTGCAGTTCCCAGGTTCGATTCCCATATGGGCCAGCGTAGAGATTTATCTCGGCCAAAAAGCCCTACCACTGTCAGAAAGAGAACACCGATGCGCTTGGAAAGGCCGCCGTCCATTGGATGGGACGTTAAGCCGTGGCTCCGTGTGCCAGAGAGCCATACCCTGTTCACGTTACAGAACACGCTGGATGGCCTTGACGGAAGATTACCATCCGTCTCCTAACAGCTATCCAGTGGGTCCTCTACCCCCAATCTTCTTTAGGCCTTGGGGTCCTTATAACCTGGCCATTTATCCCATTGCGTACAAAAAAAAGTGTCTCTCAGAAGTAAAACAATCCAATCTTTCCAACGATATTTTCCCCAGACTCTAATGAAAATCCTGCTTTTTTTTGCATTCCTAAAAAACTGAAGATTTTATAAATATACATTAAAATAATAAGTACCAATATAAAAATTTCTAAAATAAATAATAAGCACTAATATAAAAAATTTTAAAATAAATAATAAGGAACAATATAAAATTTTCTAAAATAAATAATAAGTACCGATATAAAATTTTCTAAAATAAATAATAAGTACAATATAAAATTTTCTAAAATAAATAATAAGTACCAATTTAAAATTTTTTTAAATAAATAATAAGTACCAATTTAAAAATTTTTTAAAATAAATAATAAGCACTAATATAAAAATTTTTAAAATAAATAATAAGGGACAATATAAAATTTCCTAAAATAAATAATAAGTATTAATATAAAATTTTCTAAAATAAATAATAAGTACCAATATAAAATTTTCTAAAATAAATAATAAATACCCATTTAAAAATTTCTAAAATAAATAATAAGTACCAATTTGAAAAATTTCTAAAATAAATAATAAGTACCAATATAAAAATTTCTAAAAAAATAATAAGTAAATAATAAGTATATAAGTAATAATAAATAATTGGTAAATATAATAATAAGTAATATAAAATTTTTCTTCTAAACCAAAGTGTTATCTTCATAACGAGTTCTTGGAAGATTATGTGTGAAATGCTACGTGCAATTATCATTACCTTATTGTCTGTATATAATTATATATGCACATTAAAACGAATTATTTCATCGTTAATTCGTTACCTAATTCTTTTCCCTAATTTCTCTCCTTTAGGGTTACTTAAATGCAGAAACTCTAGACATGGAACAAACTCAATATCGGCACTTTGCCTTACAGGTGAGATAACTAAATACAAGAACTTTGATTATATTCATTAGGACTAATTAAGGTGAGCAGTTTGACACTGGTAAAAACCGAACATTTCCATAGAAATCCTAGTTTAAGTAAGTTGAAACCGGGACAATTTTGTTATGTCTCGGCTTATGTAAACTGAAACCTGAACATATTTTTAAAAAATGACTCGTTTTAAGTAAACCAAAACTGAGACATTTCTTAAATATTGAGGTATAAGTATGCTGAAACGAGAACATTTTTATAAAACCCCGATTTTAAGTAACCTAAAACCAGGACATTTTTTTTTATGAATGTCTCGGTTTAAATAAGCTGAAGACTTTTTTTTTCAAAAAAAATAAATATATTGGTTTACGTAAACTGAACCGAAACATTTTTATGAAAATCAGAAAGAAAATCAGGTGATCTTATACAAAATCTTAAACATCTGTTTCTAAAATCCAAAAAAGTTGTCTTTGTCACAATTTTAGCTCCATAGTAAATGTCCGACACTAAAAATAGATTTAAAAAACAACTATAAAATTTTATTCCATGTAGAATATCATTTTAACATTTCCTGTCCAGTAGAACATTTTAGTAGTTGGAAAACCCTGCTCAAGTATCATTCTTTTCCCCATCCCCCCCCCCAAATTTTTTTTTTTTATTTTCGTCCTCTTCTTCCCCAAACAGAATATTTGGACCCCTCCCCAAAACTGAATTCTTGGACACCACGAAACTCCATGAACAGACGAACTCACGATGACCCATGAAACTCAGGAACCGAATTCTTGGACCCTCCCCTCCATGAAACTAAATTTTCGAACCCTCCTCCCCAAAACTGAATTCTTGGACCCCCTCCACTCCCCAAAAATCAGGTAATCTTATACAAAATCTTAAACATCTGTTTCTAAAATCCAAAAAAGTTGTCTTTGTCACAATTTTATTTTAGCTCCATAGTAAATGTAAATTAGCTCCATAGTAAAATTATTTTAGCTCCATAGAATCTTAGACACCCCACCTCCAAGAAGCTAAATTCTTGGACACTCCCCATCTACGAAACTTTCGGACCCCGCCTCCTCTGAAAAAAAAGACTCATTTTTCAGAGCTTTCCCCTCCACTAAACTGAATTTTCGGACCCTCATCCCTGAAATTGAATTCTTGGACCCCTCCACTAAACTGTTTTTTCGTACCTCTCCCGAAACTGAATTCATGGACACCTTCTCCTCTCCCCGAAACTGAATTCTTGGACACCTCCTCCTCTCCACGAAACTGAATTCTTGGAAACCTCCTCCTCTCCATGAAAAATTCTTGGACACCTCCTCCTCTCCACGAAACTGAATTCTTGGACACCTCCTCCTCTCCACGAAACTGAATTCTTGGACACCTCCTCCTCTCCACGAAACTGAATTCTTGGACACCTCCTCCTCTCCACGAAACTGAATTCTTGGACACCTCCTACTCTCCACGAAACTGAATTCATGGACACCTCCTCCTCTCCACGAAACTGAATTCTTGGACACCTCCTCCTCTCCACGAAACTGAATTCTTGGACACCTCCTCCTCTCCACGAAACTGAATTCTTGGACACCTCCTCCTCTCCACGAAACTGAATTCTTGGACACCTCCTCCTCTCCACGAAACTGAATTCTTGGACACCTCCTCCTCTCCACGAAACTGAATTCTTGGACACCTCCTCCTCTCCACGAAACTGGATTCTTGGACACCTCCTCCTCTCCACGAAACTGGATTCTTGGACACCTCCTCCTCTCCACGAAACTGAATTCTTGGACACCTCCTCCTCTCCACGAAACTGAATTCTTGGACACCTCCTCCTCTCCACGAAACTGAATTCTTGGACACCTCCTCCTCTCCACGAAACTGAATTCTTGGACACCTCCTCCTCTCCACGAAACTGAATTCTTGGACACCTCCTCCTCTCCACGAAACTGAATTCTTGGACACCTCCTCCTCTCCACGAAACTGAATTCTTGGACACCTCCTCCTCTCCACGAAACTGAATTCTTGGACACCTCCTCCTCTCCACGAAACTGAATTCTTGGACACCTCCTCCTCTCCACGAAACTGAATTCTTGGACACCTCCTCCTCTCCACGAAACTGAATTCTTGGACACCTCCTCCTCTCCACGAAACTGAATTCTTGGACACCTCCTCCTCTCCACGAAACTGAATTCTTGGACACCTCCTCCTCTCCACGAAACTGAATTCTTGGACACCTCCTCCTCTCCACGAAACTGAATTCTTGGACACCTCCTCCTCTCCACGAAACTGAATTCTTGGACACCTCCTCCTCTCCACGAAACTGAATTCTTGGACACCTCCTCCTCTCCACGAAACTGAATTCTTGGACACCTCCTCCTCTCCACGAAACTGAATTCTTGGACACCTCCTCCTCTCCACGAAACTGAATTCTTGGACACCTCCTCCTCTCCACGAAACTGAATTCTTGGACACCTCCTACTCTCCACGAAACTGAATTCTTGGACACCTCCTACTCTCCACGAAACTAAATTCTTGGACACCTCCTACTCCCCACGAAACTAAATCCTGGGTACGTACTTGGCATAGGGTATGTACGACTCTTTTTCCCATGAGGCCATGGCTTTACGTACCATCCAATGGACTTCTATCTTTCGAAGCCCATTGTTGACCCCTTTCTGACCAAAGGCAGAAAAGATCTGGGGAAAAAATTTCTTCATTCAAGTACAGTTTAGACTCGAATACTGGGAACTGCAAATTACAAGCCGAGTACTCTACCGACTGAGCCCCCCCCCCCCCCAATAAACTGACGAGAGGTAGGACACATAATGAAAAGACCGGAACCGAAACACTTGCTACATCACGGATGACCAACGACCAAAAAATCTTTCAGGGCGAAAGTTCCAGTGAATTTTCAGGGCACGCTTTTAATATCCACCTCCCATTCTTCCTGGGGCGGGATTGGCTCAATCGGTAGCGTGCCAGGCTCGTAATCTGTAGTTCCCGGGTTAGAGTCCCAGCTGGGTCAGCGTTGAGATTTTTCGCCGTGAAATTCCCCACCCTGCCCACGGTCAGTAGGGGACATCGATGGGCTTGGAAAGGCCGCCGTCCGTCGGATGGGACGTTAAGCCGTGGCCCCGTGTACGGGTTGGGCTGTTTTGCCTCTGAGGGCACTTTTTTGCTCACCATGGGCTAAATGGCCAGGTCACAAGGACCCCGATGGCTCAGAGAAGGTTGGGGGAGGAGTCCCACTGGAACAGCTGTTGGAAGACACATGGTAGCCTCCCGTCAAGGCTATCCAGCGTGTTCTTTAACGTGCACAGGGTATCTCTCCGCACACTGGGCCACGGCTTAACGTCCCATCCGACGGACAGCGGCCTTTCCAAGCCTATCGGTGTCCCCTAATGACCGTTGGCAGGGCGCGGAGTTTTGCGGAGATAAATCTCAACTCTGACCCAGCTGGGACTCGAACCTGGGAATTACAGATTACGAGCCTGGCGCGCTACCGACTGATTCCCCTCCCCCCCCCCCTATGTGGAGAGAGCCATACCCTGTGCACGTTAAAGATCACGCTGGATGGCCTTAACGGGAGATTACCATCTGTCTTCCAGTGGGTCTCCTTCCCAACCTTCTCTAAGCCTTCGGGGTCCATGTGACTTGGCCATTTAGCCCATAGTGTGCAAAAAAGTGCCGCTCAGAGGTGAAACAACCCAACATTAATGAACACGCTGGATGGCCTTAACGGAAGATTACTATCTGTCTTCAAACAGCTCTTCCAGTGGGTCTCCTTCCCCAACCTTCTCTAAGCCTTCGGGGTCCATGTGACTTGGCCATTTAGCCCATGGTGTGCAAAAAAAGTGCCGCTCAGATGTAAAACAACCCAACCCACCCATTTTTCCTCCTCTGCTTCACGTTCTGCGTTCCGTGTTTTAAGCCCATTCACTCTCCCATTAGCGAGAGCGCCCGCTCTCAGAGGCTGCATCTGACAGCGGAGGATGATCCCAGGACATCCTGCCACCTTGCCGCTTCCACCTGTCTGCTTCGGTTGCAGTCAGCCGGCTCCTCATTCCGACCAGATGTTGCCGAAAGCCTTTCAACATTGTGTATATGACAAAAGACACTCAACTGAGCAAGCTGACAGTTTCGAGACCATTCTTCACTGATTCATGCATGAGGGACGACATCGTGTTTACGGTTTAAAAGTCAAAGGTTACGCCTCCCCGCATCCCACTTAGCATTGTGGATGGTGTTACGACTTCGCCTGTTGTCTTTAGAGCATAATGTTGTGATTTAATCTCTTGTCTGTGTAGGACTTCGCAAGGTGGGCAAAGCTGCGGGGGTGGCTCAGTCTGTAGCGCGCCAGGCTCGTAATCTGTAGTTCCCAGGTTCGAGTCCCAGCTGGGTCAGCGTTGAGATTTATTTCCACAAAATTCCCCCGCCCTGTCCACGGTCAGTAGGGGACACCGATGGGCTTGTAAAGACCGCCGTCCGTCGGATGTGACGTTAAGCCGTGGTCCCGTGTGCAGGAGAGCCATACCCTGTGCACGTTAAAGAACACGCTGAATGGCTTTGACGTTAGGCTACCATCTGCCTCCCAACAGCTGTTCCAGTGGGTCCCCAACCTTCTCTGAGCCTTCGAGATCCTTGTGACCTGGCCATTTAGCCCATTGTGTACTGAAAAGTGCCACTCAGAGTTAAAACAATTCAACGTTAAAGAACACGCTGGATGGCCTTGACGGGAGGCTACCATCTGTCTCCCAACAGCTGTTCCAGTGGGTCCCCTCCCCCCAACCTTCTCTGAGCCTTCGGGGTCCTTGTGACCTGGCCATTTAGCCCATTGTGTACTGAAAAGTGCCACTCAGAGTTAAAATAACTCAACGTTAAAGAACACGCTGGATGGCCTTGACGGAAGGCTACCATCTGTCTCCCAACAGCTGTTCCAGTGGGTCTCCTCCCCCAACCTTCTCTGAGCCTTTGGGATCCTTGTGACCTGGCCATTTAACCCATGGTGTGCAAAAAATTTCCGCTCAGAGGTAAAACAACCCAACGTTAAAGAACACGCTGGATGGCCTTGACGGGAGGCTACCATCTGTCTCCCAACAGCCTTTCCAGTGGGTTCCTTCCCCCAACCTTCTCTGAGCCTTCGGTGTCCTTGTGACCTGGCCATTTAACCCATGGTGTGCAAAACAGTGCCGCTCAAAGGTAAAACAACCCAATAACTTCTTCAATATGAATTTTAATTAAAAATATGTCTAAAGATAAATTAAAGATCTCAATCAAATAATAATCTAAAATAATCTATCTAAATCTCAGTTTTAAACAAAATTTGTTCAGTATTCAAGGAGTTATGACCGCTGGAATATTTAACAGGCGGCTAAAAAATGGCCAAAATATTTAATTAAAGCAGATTGAGAGATTTTGACACGAAGGTTGCCAGATCACCACAAAAATATAAAATTTCTAGCACAAACTGATAGTTAGCAATATTCGATTAAAATTTGGTCATTTACCAATTTTCTTTGCCACCAGAGGGCGATATTAAAATTGTGGGTTGTTTTACCTCTGAGCGGCACTTTTTTGCACACCATGGGCTAAATGGCCAGGTCACATGGACCCCGAAGGCTCAGAGAAGGTTGGGGGGAGGGGAGGGGAGCCACTGGAACAGCTGTTGGGAGACAGATGGTAGTCTCCCGTCAAGGCCTTGTCTTTAACGTGCACAGGGTATGGCTCTCCCGCACACGGAGCCACGGCTTAACGTCCCATCCGACGGACGGCGGCCTTTCCAAGCCCATCGGTGTCCCCTACTGACCGTGGGCAGGGCGGGGAATTTTGCGGAGATAAATCTCAACGCTGACCCAGTTGGGACTCGAACCTGGGAACTGCAGATTACGAGCCTGGCGCGCTGCCGACTGAGCCACCCCCGCCCCGATATTAGAATTACTGAGAGGCTATAAAATTGTGAACGTTAACATTCCACCGATATCTATCCAACCAAAAAAAATATCATTCTCTGGAGCAAAAATTCTCAGAAAACGAAAAGAATGACTGCAGACGAAAAAGAAAAAAAGAAACAATAGATTTTTTTTAACGGAACTAAGATGCTTGTCTGTTAAAATAACTATACATGTACCAGTTATTTACTTACCACTGAAGATGTTTCTTCCATTTTTTTCCAGATTGCTCTCAAGTGTGCTGACCTATGTAATCCTTGTCGACCGTGGTCCATAAGTCAACGGTGGAGCTACCAAGTTTGCCAGGAATTCTATCGACAAGGTATGCATTTCGTAAATTTGCTTTCATTGGGAACAACTCAAAGATATGAACACGTGACCTGTCAAAAAAATACGAGATTCGCCAGAAGGGGTGTTCGAACACACGATCCTTTGAAAACGTACTAGGAGTTCTAACCACTGAGTTTGTACCAAGGATATTCAATTTCATCTAATGAACTACATTGGACGACGACATTTATATTCTTAATATAAACATTAAACTGTATTTTCTGAATTACCAGAGACGACAGTACATTGCGGTCATGTTTTCTTGTTCCATCGTGACTCCATGATATCAGTCTGGTTGTGGTTCCATCGTGACTCCGTGATGTCAGTCTGGTTGTGGTCCCATCGTGACTCCGTGATGTCAGTCTGGTTGTGGTCCCATCGTGACTCCGTGATGTCAGTCTGGTTGTGGTCCCATCGTGACTCCGTGATGTCAGTCTGGTTGTGGTCCCATCGTGACTCCGTGATGTCAGTCTGGTTGTGGTCCCATCGTGCTGTCAGTCTGGTTGTGGTCCCATCGTGCTGTCAGTCTGGTTGTGGTCCCATCGTGACTCCGTGATATCAGTCTGGTTGTGGTCCCATCGTGACTCCGTGATATCAGTCTGGTTGTGGTCCCATCGTGACTCCGTGATGTCAGTCTGGTTGTGGTCCCATCGTGACTCCGTGATGTCAGTCTGGTTGTGGTCCCATTGTGACTCCGTGATGTCAGTCTGGTTGTGGTCCCATCGTGACTCCGAGATATCAGTCTGGTTGTGGTTCCATCATGACTCCAAGATATCAATCTGGTTGTGGTTCCATCGTGACTCCATGATATCAGTAGTGAGTCCATGTTCCATCATGATTCCATTATCTCAATAGTGAGTCCATGTTCCATCGTGACTCCATGATATCAGTAGTGAGTCCATGTTCCATCATGATTCCATTATCTCAATAGTGAGTCCATGTTCCATCGTGACTCCATGATATCAGTAGTGAGTCCGTGTTCCATCGTGACTCCATGATATCAGTAGTGAGTCCATGTTCCATCGTGACTCCATGATATCAGTAGTGAGTCCATGTTCCATCATGATTCCACTATCTCAGTAGTGAGTCCATGTTCCATCATGATTCCACTATCTCAGTAGTGAGTCCATGTTCCATCATGATTCCACTATCTCAGTAGTGAGTCCATGTTCCATCATGATTCCACTATCTCAGTAGTGAGTCCATGTTCCATCATGATTCCACTATCTCAGTAGTGAGTCCATGTTCCATCATGATTCCACTATCTCAGTAGTGAGTCCATGTTCCATCATGATTCCACTATCTCAGTAGTGAGTCCATGTTCCATCATGATTCCACTATCTCAGTAGTGAGTCCATGTTCCATCATGATTCCACTATCTCAGTAATAGATATATTAGAATTTTAGATAATTTCTATAATAGAATTTATAATATATTTATAATATATATTTTTTCTATAATTTTATATAATAGAATTTTAGATAATTTCTAAAAAAAACGTTGCCAGATATTATTTCTGAATTCTGTAATCAACCATAGTGTTCGGATACTTTTTGAGCGACTGTATCTTGACGATAAATCAGCAGAATGATAACACAGTATTATATCAGTAAACATTTTGATGTAACAATTATTACTTCTGTATTGATTTTGAGATATATACTTATGACTCTCAACGTTTGCTATTAAATATTGCAGCAACATAACTGTTAAGATAATGAAGTTTAAGATTTCGACTTCATTTACAGCTTTAATTTGACGGGAGACTACCATCTGTCTCCCAACAGCTGTTCCAGTGGGTCCCCTCCCCCAACCTTCTCTGAGACTTCGGGGTCCTTGTGACCTGACCATTTAGCCCATGGTGAGCAAAAAAGTGCAGCTTAGAGGTAAAACAACCCAACATTAAAGAACACGCTGGATGGCCTTGACGGTATGCTACCATCTGTCTCCCAACAGCTGTTCCAGTAGGTCCCTTCCCCCAGCCTTCTCTGAGCCTTTGGGGTCCTTGTGACCTGGCCATTTAGCCCATGGTGTGCAAAAAAGTGCCGCTCAGAGGTAAAACAACCCAACGTTAAAGAACACGCTGGATGGCCTTGACGGGAGGCTACCATCTGTCTCCCAACAGCTGTTCCAGTGGGTCCCCTCCCCCAACCTTCTCTGAGACTTCGGGGTGCTTGTGACCTGGCCATTTAGCCCATGGTGAGCAAAAAAGTGCCGCTCAGAGGTAAAACAACCCAACCCAACAACTTTAATTGACTTTTAGTTCTCTTAAAAAGTTTGAGTTTCCCTTTTGACTTTCACTTTACATAACGCCGAAAATTCCCGATTTTTTTTGGTCTAGGCATTGTGAGGTGAATTTTAGTCCTGATATTTTAACTCTGGAAACCATATTTCCACAAACCGAATTTATTTAGGATTCTAGAAGCACCTTTACAGGCATTTTCTGAAGGGAACCATTCTTGTTTACGATTTTAATTTTTGAAAAGTTTTTTTACGGTTTAATAAGTTACGTATATTTCAAAACTAAAATCACATTTTTTTTTCTAGGTGCTTACGAACGTCAGCTTCAACTTCCCTTGACGCCAACATTCGACTGCAGCAGAACGAAAGTAGCCAAGATTCAGGCAGGTAATAAGACAGACCCGTCCACTTGCATGATTTGGACGCTTTAAAGTGTTTTTTGCTTAAGTGGATAGTATTCAAGTGTGTTTTCTTAAACGGATCGTATCAAAGTGTTTTTGCTTCAGTGGGTCATATTAAAGTGTTTTTGCTTCAGTGGGTCGTATTAAAGTGTTTTTTCTTCAGTGGGTCCGTATTAAAGTGTTTTTGTTTCAGTGGGTCGTATTAAAGTGTGTTTGCTTCAGTGGGTCGTATGAAAGTGTTTTTGCTTCAGTGGGTCGTATTAAAGTGTTTTTGCTTCAGTGGGTCGTATTAAAGTGTTTTTGCTTCAGTGGGTCGTATCAAAGTGTTTTTGCTTCAGTGGGTCGTATGAAAGTGTTTTTGCTTCAGTGGGTCGTATTAAAGTGTGTTGGCTTCAGTGGGTCGTATCAAAGTGTGTTTGCTTAAGTGGGTCGTATCAAAGTGTTTTTGCTTCAGTGGGTCGTATCAAAGTGTGTTTGCTTAAGTGGGTCGTATTAAAGTATTTTTGCTTAAGTGGGTCGTATTAAAGTGTGTTTGATTCAGTGGGTCGTATTAAAGTGTTTTTGCTTCAGTGGGTCGTATCAAATTGTTTTTGCTTAAGTGGGTCGTATTAAAGTGTTTTTGCTTCAGTGGATCATATCGAAGTGCTTTTGCTTCAGTGGGTCGTATTAAAGTGTTTTGGCTTCAGTGGATCATATCGAAGTGTTTTTGCTTCAGTGGGTCGTATCAAAGTGCTTTTGCTTCAGTGGGTCGTATCAAAGTGTGTTTGCTTCAGTGGGTCGTATTAAAATGTTTTTGCTTCAGTGGGTCGTATTAAAATGTTTTTGCTTCAGTGGGTCGTATTAAAGTGTTTTGGCTTCAGTGGATCATATCGAAGTGTTTTTGCTACAGTGGGTCGTATTAAAGTGTTTTTGCTTCAGTGGGTCTATTAAAGTGTGTTTGATTCAGTGTGTCGTATCAAAGTGTTTTTGCTTCAGTGGGTGGTATTAAAGTGTTTTTGCTTCAGTGGGTCGTATCAAATTGTTTCTGCTTCAGTGAGTCGTATCAAAGTGTTTCTGCTTCAGTGGGTCGTATCAAAGTGTTTTTGCTTCAGTGGGTCGTATTAAAGTGTTTTGGCTTCAGTGGATCATATCGAAGTGTTTTTGCTTCAGTGGGTCGTATCAAAGTGCTTTTGCTTCAGTGGGTCTATTAAAGTGTTTTTGCTTAAGTGGGTCGTATTAAAGTGTTTTTGCTTCAGTGGATCATATCGAAGTGCTTTTGCTTCAGTGGGTCGTATTAAAGTGTTTTGGCTTCAGTGGATCATATCGAAGTGTATTTGCTTCAGTGGGTCGTATCAAAGTGCTTTTTCTTCAGTGGGTCTATTAAAGTGTTTTTGCTTAAGTGGGTCGTATTAAAGTGTTTTTGCTTCAGTGGATCATATCGAAGTGCTTTTGCTTCAGTGGGTCGTATTAAAGTATTTTTCCTTCAGTGGATCATATCGAAGTGTTTTTGCTTCAGTGGGTCGTATCAAAGTGCCTTTGCTTCAGTGGGTCGTATCAAAGTGTGTTTGCTTCAGTGGGTCGTATTAAAGTGTTTTTGCTTCAGTGGGTCGTATTAAAGTGTTTTTGCTACAGTGGGTCGTATTAAAGTGTTTTTGCTTCAGTGGGTCTATTAAAGTGTTTTTGTTTCAGTGTGTCGTATCAAAGTGTTTTTGCTTAGATGGGTCGTATTAAAGTGTTTTTGCTTCAGTGGGTCGTATTAAAGTGTTTTTGCTTCAGTGGGTCGTATCAAATTGTTTATGCTTTAGTGGGTCGTATCAAAGTGTTTCTGCTTCAGTGGGTCGTATCAAAGTGTTTTTGCTTCAGTGGGTCGTATTAAAGTGTTTTGGCTTCAGTGGATCATATCGAAGTGTTTTTGCTTCAGTGGGTCGTATCAAAGTGCTTTTGCTTCAGTGGGTCTATTAAAGTGTTTTTGCTTAAGTGGGTCGTATTAAAGTGCTTTTGCTTCAGTGGATCATATCGAAGTGCTTTTGCTTCAGTGGGTCGTATTAAAGTGTTTTGGCTTCAGTGGATCATATCGAAGTGTTTTTGCTTCAGTGGGTCGTATCAAAGTGCTTTTGCTTCAGTGGGTCTATTAAAGTGTTTTTGCTTAAGTGGGTCGTATTAAAGTGTTTTTGCTTCTGTGGATCATATCGAAGTGCTTTTGCTTCAGTGGGTCGTATTAAAATGTTTTTGCTTCAGTGGATCATATCGAAGTGTTTTTGTTTCAGTAGATCTTATTAAAGTGTTTTTGCTTCAGTGGATCGTATTAAAGTGTTTTTGCTCAAGTGGGTCGTATTAAAGTGTTTTTGCTTCAGTGGATCATATCGAAGTGCTTTTGCTTCAGTGGGTCGTATTAAAATGTTTTTGCTTCAGTGGATCATATCGAAGTGTTTTTGTTTCAGTAGATCTTATTAAAGTGTTTTTGCTTCAGTGGATCGTATTAAAATGTTTTGTTTCAGTGGGTCGTATTAAAGTGTTTTGCTTAAGTGGGTCGTATTAAAATGTTTTGTTTCAGTGGGTCGTATTAAAGTGTTTTTGCTTAAGTGGGTTGCTTTAGAGTTTTTTTTTTTTCTTAAGTGGACCGTATTAAAGTATTTTTGTTTGAATGGGTCTCTTTAAGGTGTTTTTGCCTAAGTGTGTCTGGGGAGGGGGGCGGGGGGGTATTAAAATATTGTTTGCTGAAGTGGAGCTTACAAAAGTGTTTTAACCTAAGTGAGTCGTATAAAAGTGCTGTTGGATTGAGATGTTCTACTGAGCAGCACTCTTTGGTACACAATGGGTTAAATGATCAGGTCACAAGGACCCCAAGGACTTAGAGAAGGATGGGATGAGGAGACCCAGTGGAACAGCTGTTGGGAGACAAATGATAGCCTACCGTCAAGGTCATCCAGCGTGTTCTTTAACGTGCACAAGATGTGACTCTCCCGTTCACGGCGCCACGGCTTAACTTCCCATCCGACGGACGGCTGCATTTCCAAGGCCATCGGTGACCATTACTGATCGTAGGCAGGGCGGGGAATTTTGCGGAGATAAACTTCAACGGGACTCGAACCTGGGAACTCTAGATTACGAGCCTGGTGCGCTACTACTGAGCCACCCCCGCCCCTTTTTCAGATTTTATGTCAACACATAATTCTGTGTATTTACTATGTAACAACTAATTCTTTGTATTTTCTATTGTATTTACAGTCGGTCAAAAAAGTATCCGAACACTGTGTCACGTGATCAACCTTCGTGTCACGTGACACGAAGGTTGCCAGATCACTAATTTCTAAAAAAAAAAGTTGCAGATATTTTTTCTGAATTCTGAAATCAACCACAGTGTTCGGATACTTTTTTGAGCGACTGTACTATTGTTGACTTTTTCCCCCCCTTCTATAGACTTCGCATATATAACCGATGTTTCACTTCCCTCTATTTCGTTTCGCAGATTTCTTCCAATTCGTGGTATCTCCTCTCTTCGAGACATGGGATCACTTCTTAGAAACTCCTCTCTCGAGCCAACTGCTCAGAAACCTCCGCCATAACTACACTCAATGGAAACTGAAGATGGAAATGATGCAGCATCTTCAAGACTCGGAAGAAAGCTCCCAGACGGAAACACCCGTTCAGATCACTGTCAACATCTCGGCGTCGTCATCTCCAGCACTGCCACATCTCTCGCCGACCAATCAGCCTCTGCAGAAAGAACCGAATCTTCTGTCCCCAGATGCCAATGTCGTCATCAAACAACACAGGTCGAAGAGTGACAGTGGCTTGACTCCTCGGCTTCTTACGCCCAACATCCACTTGGAGACCTACTCCACGGAAGAACTCCATCCAAGCACCACGTTGCTCTCCTTGTCCAGCAGTACCAACACAGTACAGCTGAGGAAGGCTTACGCAGCTACTAAAGTTGAGAGCCACCTTATTTGCCCCACGGTGTTCCAACCACTCATGATTCCGACGAGTTTATCTCCTAAATACCATCAGGACTCCGAGAAGTCAGATTGCTCTAGTTCAACTTTTCCTACTGATTGCTCAGGCCTCGGATGCACGGCCATTTCTTCCGGAAGTCAAGACTTTGTCGTTCAAAGCCCAATTTCTGACTGTTCTGATGGCTGTTGCAGCCCCGTGCCACCACAACCTCCTGCTGACGCGGAGCCCAAAGGTCAGGAGGAAAGTCCAACGTGTGACTCTCCATCAGGGTGTGACTCTCGCGAAGTGGAGGCGAGAATTCCCCCAAGCACATCATCATCAAATTCTGAACAGTGTGAGAGAAATACAAGAAACGTTCATTTATCATATCCAGGCACAAAAGCCACCCATCATATCAGGGATAGCTATTCTTCACCCAGCAGAAAAGAAGGGGTTGGTTTACATCCGACATCATCACCATCATCACTGAAGCAGGGATTTTGTTCCGTGAACTACGTGGAAGAAGATCCCTTGCCTAAATGTATGCCATCGTCCGACATGACACCTTCGTGGTGCTGGCACATTAGCAGAAGTTTATCGGCAGAGCGACCTCAAAGGCCAAGTCACGATTTCGACTCTCCTCTTCCATCGTGGCAAGGATCGTGTGCCAGTTTGAACTCCAATGGGCATGCTGGACGACGAGGTTCTGCACCCGTTACCATTGGTTACAGCATTGGTGGCGGAGACGGAAGCTGTAGTCAGTGGTCGAGTCTCGGGGACATGGTGGACACGAAAGGTGGCCTCAGAGGTGGAGCTGAGACAGGGGGCGCTGCTGCTCGAAGGTGGTCGATCCCCACCGAACCTATAGCAGGTGAGTCAACAGTTGACAAATTTACATCTTGTATACAGTCGCTCGAAAAAAAAGTATCCGAACACTATGGTTGATGACAGAATTCAGAAAAAAAATATCTGGCAACGATTTTTTTTTAGAAATTAGTGATCTGGCAACCTTCGTGTCACGTGACACGAAGGTTGCCAGATCACTGATTTCTAAAAAAAAAACGTTGCCAGATATTTTTTCTGAATTCTGTCATCAACTGTAGTGTTCGGATACTTTTTTGAGCGACTGTAGGTGGTCATATTATTTTGATACTAGATCGTGTGGGCTCACTCGCGGAAATATTGAGCGTGTGCAGTTACAGTTCAGAGCAAACTGGAGCGTGTGCAGTAACTGCACACGCTCCAGTTTGCTGTGAACGGTAACTGGAGCGTGTACAGTTGCTGTACACGCTCCAGATATTTTTCCTGAATTCTGTAATCACGTAACACGAAGGTTGCCAGATCACTGATTTCTAAAAAAAAATCGTTGCCAGATATTTTTTCTGAAATCTGTCATCAACCATGGTGTTCGGATACTTTTTTGAGCGACTGTACATCACGATTGTGAATGGGCAGAAATGAGAGAACTCTGAAGATTTGCCCTTAGGGGCAATCTGAGTCGTAGATCTCGGGAGAATCCGAACTATGACCTCCGGCGTGTCCTTCGGGGTAAAATAGAGGTCACATAGCGGTCAAACCTTGATTATGGATGTTACAGACAGTGAAAATTGGTGTCTGGGTGATGGGTGGGGGGTGTCAGTCTGTAGATCTCGGAAACGAAGTTTTGGATCCGAAGGGACCTTTGAGGTCAAAGGTCAGATCTAGATCTACCGGTGCTAGAGAGTTAAAAATAGGTTCCTGGAGGTATTTTGGGTCGTAGATCTCAGAAATGTTGTGAAATTTTGGAGGTCAAAGGTCAAACCTAGATCTTCCGGTGATAGAGAGTTAAAAATTGGTTCCTGGAGGTATTTTGGGTCGTAGATCTCAGAAATTATGTCAAATTTTTGATGCGATGTGTTGAGATCAAAGATCAAATGTTGATATACCAGTGCTGTAGACCTAAAAATGGGTGACTTCGACTATTTTAGGTAGTAGAACACAAAAATAAGAGGAATTTTCAGATCTGATGTCACATTTAAGGTCAAATAGGAGTCAGAGGGACAGTCTGAAAATCAAGAGGTGCATATTAGAAATCAATTGGTGCTGAGTGCGCCAATTAATTTCTGGTATGCATATATAGGGTGTTTCAGAACTCTGTATAAATTTCAATGGAAGATAGTGAATACGAAGACAAACTTTTTTCGGCTATGATTGCATGTCTGCTGACGTAACCCTTCGGTGCTAGAGGGCGCTGTTTGGGAAGTGCTGTTGATACAACCTCACAGCAGCTCTTCTGTTTCCATTAGCAGCCCCATATGCCAGATGCATGTCAGCCATCTTAGCAGTCGTGAAACATTCCATGTTACACATAATGTGTCAGATTTACGAATGCCGATGACAAACACAAGTCCGTTCTCCATTCCCACTCCACCCCTCTAGCCAATTGCAACGCCACTCAAACAGCGCCCTCTAGTCACGTGACACGAAGGTTGCCAGGTCACTAATTTCTGAAATAATCGTTGCCAGATATTTTTTTCTGAATTCTGTAATCAACCATGTTGTTCAGATACTTTTTTGACCGACTGTACATGTCGTAGTGATTATTTTCCAAATAAACACATAAAATTATCCTTCGTCATCTTAATTTTCTGTGTGTGATGCGAATGTTACTATGGTTGACTTTAATAAATAATTTTATAATTTCAAGCTTCAAGAGTTTCTTATTTACAACAACATCTTCCTTTACTATGTTGTAGGACGTAGGTAGCAATATAGAGACATAAAAGAACGCAAATTTGTCACTGCATCTTTCTGTTTGTTCGCTTAAAGAAGGTAGATTTCCAGGGGGGCGATGAGTAATTTCTTTTCTGAAAAGGGGGCGGTAGGACAACTAACATTGGAATCCTCTGATTTAGTCCATTGTGTGCAAAAGAGGGAGCCACTTACAGGTAAAACAACCCAAATCTAATGGATTTACAAGTGCTTAAAAAGTATCTCAAAATTTCTCATTTTTTTTTTCAGGTCTGCTGCTAGCTCCCGAATCGAACGACTTCGTCGAAGGTCACGACCCAAAAGAGACGGTTCGTCGGCACAGTTTCGGCCTCCTGGAGCCATTCCTTGCAATGCCCTCTTCAGAATCCGAGAACGACGGTTCCAGCACGGGTCCCACGAGCACGGGAACAACATGCAGCACTCGCCGCAACAGTGCCGTGCCCCAACCGAGTAGGGGTCGCCAATGCTTCAGCAGCAGAGGTATGGCAGACATCGAACTGAACGACGCCGAAGACACGAGCACCTTCAACTCTGAGGTCTTTCTGCCGTGCTTCCCTCCCTCCCCCCAAGTGTCAGCCCGAAGGAGGGGGTCACTTCCGGCGGAAATACCCATCGCGCTCATGTGTCACGTGGCCAGTCCTTCTCGCCATCTACCGAGTCCGACTTTCGAGGAGAGTCGATCGTCGAGTCGAGAAGGCCATCATCATACTCACCATCCTAGCAGTAGTGGCCTCAGCAGTAGTGGCGGTCATCAGAGGTCGAGTGTGCTGTGGGAGCACACTAGGCGGCACGGCTCTCCGGGTGACCTTCTCAGTGTGCTCATCGGACCAGCGGGCATGCTGAACGCCATGCAAGGCATGGTGTACGGTGGAGCTTCCACGGACTGGCCACGTTCTGGTGCTCAAGACTACACGAGGAGGCGGTCTGGTGGCCTCGAGTTGCTCAGCGGTCTTTGGAGGTCAAGGACTAGTGAACCGCCTCTCGGATCCGGCCTCGGGAGGATGAAACTCCAAAGGCAGCTCTTAGATGATTGGGTGCTGTGGGGGAGGGCAGAAGACGTGCAAAGGCCGCCCCCCATCAGCCCCAATCGTGGACCTGGCATTTCCGCTCTCAGTCAACAGTTGCTCTATCAGCAAAGGAGGGGTTCTGTCCCCCTTGACATGTCATTGCTCTCCCTTAGCTCAGGTACGTCCAGCTCTCGTCTCACTCTTCAAAAACATCTCTTGTGAGTCGTTATTCCTTTCAAGACTTTAGAATTACTGTTGTTAGTCAAAAAAACTTTTGCGACACTCGCCGTAAACAAAGTGTCTTTTGAGTTGTTATCCTTAGGCGAGGATAATCGAATATAAATAATAGCGGTAATTCCTTTAGGCTGAAGAGGTAGAGATTTGAACAGATAAAGACATTACACAGATAAAGCTTTAGGGAGTTTCCATTTGAGCAGATGAAGTTTTAGTAGGTCACCATTTTACCCCAATGAAGCTTTGTGAGGTCACCATTTTGCCCCAATGAAGCTTTGTGAGGTCACCATTTTACCCCAATGAAGCTTTGTGAGGTCACCATTTTGCCCCAATGAAGCTTTGTGAGGTCACCATTTTGCCCAATGAAGCTTTGTGAAGTCACCATTTTACCCCAATGAAGCTTTGTGAGGTCACCATTTTACCCCAATGAAGCTTCGTGAGGTCACCATTTTGCCCCAATGAAGCTTTGTGAGGTCACCATTTTGCCCCAATGAAGCTTTGTGAAGTCACCATTTTACCCCAATGAAGCTTTGTGAGGTCACCATTTTACCCCAATGAAGCTTTGTGAGGTCACCATTTTGCCCCAATGAAGCTTTGTGAGGTCACCATTTTGCCCCATTGAAGCTTTGTGAGGTCGCCATTTTACCCCAATGAAGCTTTGTGAGGTCGCCATTTTATCCCAATGAAGCTTTGTGAGGTCACCATTTTACCCCAATGAAGCTTTGTGAGGTCACCATTTTGCCCCAATGAAGCTTTGTGAGGTCACCATTTTGCCCCAATGAAGCTTTGTGAGGTCGCATTTTACCCCAATGAAGCTTTGTGAGGTCACCATTTTGCCCCATGAAGCTTTGTGAGGTCACCATTTTACCCCAATGAAGCTTTGTGAGGTCACCATTTTACCCCAATGAAGCTTTGTGAGGTCACCATTTTGCCCCAATGAAGCTTTGTGAAGTCACCATTTTACCCCAATGAAGCTTTGTGAGGTCACCATTTTGCCCCAATGAAGCTTTGTGAAGTCACCATTTTACCCCAATGAAGCTTTGTGCGGTCACCATTTTACCCCAATGAAGCTTCGTGAGGTCACCATTTTGCCCCAATGAAGCTTTGTGAGGTCACCATTTTGCCCCAATGAAGCTTTGTGAAGTCACCATTTTACCCCAATGAAGCTTTGTGAGGTCACCATTTTACCCCAATGAAGCTTTGTGAGGTCACCATTTTGCCCCAATGAAGCTTTGTGAGGTCACCATTTTGCCCCATTGAAGCTTTGTGAGGTCGCCATTTTACCCCAATGAAGCTTTGTGAGGTCGCCATTTTATCCCAATGAAGCTTTGTGAGGTCACCATTTTACCCCAATGAAGCTTTGTGAGGTCACCATTTTGCCCCAATGAAGCTTTGTGAGGTCACCATTTTGCCCCAATGAAGCTTTGTGAGGTCGCATTTTACCCCAATGAAGCTTTGTGAGGTCACCATTTTGCCCCATGAAGCTTTGTGAGGTCACCATTTTACCCCAATGAAGCTTTGTGAGGTCACCATTTTACCCCAATGAAGCTTTGTGAGGTCACCATTTTGCCCCAATGAAGCTTTGTGAAGTCACCATTTTACCCCAATGAAGCTTTGTGAGGTCACCATTTTACCCCAATGAAGCTTTGTGAGGTCACCATTTTGCCCCAATGAAGCTTTGTGAGGTCACCATTTTGCCCCAATGAAGCTTTGTGAGGTCACCATTTTACCCCAATGAAGCTTTGTGAGGTCACCATTTTGCCCCAATGAAGCTTTGTGAGGTCACCATTTCACCCCAATGAAGCTTTGTGAGGTCACCATTTTGCCCCAATGAAGCTTTGTGAGGTCACCATTTTGCCCCAATGAAGCTTTGTGAGGTCGCCATTTTATCCCAATGAAGCTTTTGTGAGGTCACCATTTTACCCCAATGAAGCTTTGTGAGGTCACCATTTTGCCCCAATGAAGCTTTGTGAGGTCGCCATTTTACATCAATGAAGCTTTGTAGGGTCGCTGTTTTGCCCCAATGAAGCTTTGTGTTGTCGTCATGTTTTGTCCCAATGAAGCTTTGTGGGGTCACCATTCCCCCCCCCCCAAATGAAGCTTTGCGGGATCGCCATTTTTTGTCCCAATGAAGCGTTATGGGGCAACTCTCCCCCCCCCCCCCTAAAAATGAAGCTTTGCGGGATCGCCATTTTTTGTCGCAATGAAACTTGAGGTCGCCATTTTTTGTCCCAATGAATCTTTGTGGGGCTCACCATTTTTTGCCCCCAATGAATCTTTGTGGGATCGTCATGTTTTGCCCCAATGAAGTTTTGTGGGGTCGCCATTTTGTACCAATGAAGCTTTATGGGGCTACTTTTTTCCCCCCTAAAAATGAAGCTTTGCGGGATCGCCATTTTTTGTCGCAATCAAACTTGTGAGGTCGCCATCTTTTGTCCCAATGAATCTTTGTGGGGCTCACCATTTTTTGCCCCCAATGAAGCTTTGTGGGATCGTCATGTTTTGCCCCAATGAAGTTTTGTGGGGTCGCCATTCTGTACCAATGAAGCTTTGGTGGATTGCCACTTGAACAAATGTTCCAGAAAGTCAGCATTTGCACATGTTAATGGGTCGTCATTTGAGCAGATTAAGCTATACTAGGTCGCCATTGCACAGAAGAAGATTTAGTGGGTCGTTATTTCAACAGATGAAATTTTAGTAGGTCGCCATTCAACTGAGGAAATGTTAATGGGTTGACACTTGAACAGATGAAGTTTCAGCAGGCCTCTAATTGCACATATGAGAATTTAGAGTGGATGCCATTTGATCAAAATAACTTTTGTTAGGTCGCCATTTGAGCAGAATAAGTTTTATTAGGTCGCCATTTGAACAGATGAAACGTTAGTCGGCTGCCATTCCATAGGGGGCTGGGGGTAGCTCGGTCATTAGCGCGCCAGGCTCGTAATCTGCAGTTCCCAGGTTCGAGTCCCAGCTGGGCAACCTTTGAGATTTATCTCCGCAAAACTCTTCGCCCTACCCTCGTTCAGTAGGGGACACCGATGGGCTTGGAAAGGCCGCGGCCCGTAGGATGAGAAGTTAAGCCATGGCCCCGTGTGCGAGAGAGCCATACCCTGTGCACGTTAAAGAACACAATGGATGGCCTTGACGGGAGGCTACCATCTGTCTCCTAACAGCTATCCAGTGAGTCCCCTCCCCCAACCTTCTCTGAGCTTTCGGGGTCCTTGTAACCTGGCCATTGTGCGGGAGAGCCATACCCTGTGCACGTTAAAGAACACACTGGATGGCCTTGACGGGAGGCTACCGTCTCCCAACAGCTGTTCCAGTGGGTCCCCTCCCCCAACCTTCTCTGAGCTTTCGGGGTCCTTGTGACCTGGCCATTGTGCGGGAGAGCCATACCCTGTGCACGTTAAAGAACACAATGGATGGCCTTGACGGGAGGCTACCATCTGTCTCATAACAGCTGTCCAGTGAGTTAACCCCCCCAACCTTCTCTGAGTCTTCGGGGTCCTTGTGACCTGGCCATTGTGCGGGAGAGCCATACCCTGTGCACGTTAAAGAACACACTGGATGGCCTTGACGGGAGGCTACCATCTGTCTCCCAACAGCTGTCCAGTGAGTCCCCTCCCCCAACCTTCTCTCAGCCTTCGGGGTCCTTGTGACCTGGCCATTGTGCGGGAGAGCCATACCCTGTGCACGTTAAAGAACACAATGGATGGCCTTGACGGGAGGCTACCATCTGTCTCCTAACAGCTGCCCAGTGGGTCCCCTCCCCCAACCTTCTCTGAGCCTTCGGGGTCGTTGTGACCTGCCATTGTGCGGGAGAGCCATACCCTGTGCACGTTAAAGAACACACTGGATGGCCTTGACGGGAGGCTACCATCTGTCTCCTAACAGCTGTCTAGTGGGTCCCCTCCCCCAACCTTCTCTGAGCCCTGGTAAACAACCCAAACCATCCCACAAGAAACTTCAGTAGGTCGCCGCTTGAATAAATGACGTTCTAGTGGTTCGGAAATTGTGTAGAATTGAGATTCGCTATTCTGTATTTAACAAGGAAACAACGAAATCCTCGCTCCATCTGTTGACAATAGCTACCGATATTCGTACTCTTTGAAATAATCCACTTTCTTCTCGCACAGTCAATCGATTTTTAGCATTTTTTTTTAATATTCAGCATGAATTATATATATCAGAGTATAACTCATTTCATGCTGCAGTTTACAAGTCGGAAAGATGCATTTTTTAATAATCTACGTAATAAATAATTCAAGTGCAAAATGCAGAGATCTCTTGAATTATTCATATCTGCACACACACTATGGCTTAGGTTTTCCAACAGCCTTCGTCAAAACGCCCAGGGAATTCAAAGAGTGACTTGTTTGCAACATCATCAATTTTTATCCACCTGTTGAAAGTTTCAGGGAAAATTTCTTTTCTTCTTATATTCCGATTTCGAAATTGAATTTATTACTTCTATGACTTCTTTTCTATGTGGAATTAAGTATCAATGTTAGGTTTTATCATATATGTCTTTTTTTCGTTTCTGATGTCGATTTCTTTTTTTTTCTTTCTTATCTTGTAATAAAGAAAAAGAAATTTCAGAAGTAAATAAAAATTAATTACTCCTATAGAAGCTGATTGCCTCTGCTAACAGAGATAATAGTTTCCGATTCTCTGCACATACACCGAAGAGCCGGAACATTATGACCAGCGCGTCTTTATGCAAATCGAAGCAACTGCAGGTAAATGACGGCGCGTGTGAAGGTCGTGAAACGGTATAAATAACACCTGATACTGAGTTCTGTTAATCAGTTGGTTTGTTTTACCTCTGAGCGGCACTTTTTTTGCACACCATGGGCTAAATGGCCAGGTCACATGGACCCCGAAGGCTCAGAGAAGGTTGGGGGAGGGGACCCACTGGAACGGCTGTTGGGAGACAGATGGTAGCCTACCATCTAGGCCATCCAGCGTGTTCTTTAACGTGCACAGGGTGTGGCTCTCCCGCACACGGTGAAATGGCTTAATGTCCCATCCGACGGACAGCGGCCTCTGTCAAGCCCATCGGTGTCCACTTTTTGACCGAGGGCAGGTTGCAGAGATAAATCTTAATGCTGACCCAGCTGGGACTTGAACCTGGGAACTACAGATTACGAGCCTGGCGCGCTACCGACTGAGCCACCCTCGCCCTGGTTCAGTTGGTAGACACCAGGCTCATAATCTGCAATTTCTAAGTTCGAGTCCCGCCTCGGTCAGTGTTGAGATTTATCTCTGCAAAATACTCGCCCTAAACTTGGGTCAGTAGGAGACACCGATTGGCTTGGAAAGGCCACCATTCCGATGGGACGTTAAGCCGTGGCTCCATATGCGGGAGAGCCATATTCTGTGCACACCAAAGAACACGCTGGATGGCCTTGATGGGAAGCAACCATGTGTTTCCCAACAGCTATCCAATGGGTTCCTCTCTCAACCTTCTCTGAGCACGGGCGGGGGTGGCTCAGTTGGTAGCGCGCCAGGTTCGAGTCCCAGCTGGGTCAGCATTGAGATTTATCTCCGCAAAACTCCCCGCCCTGCCCACAGTCAGTAAGGGATACCAAAGGGCTTGGAAAAAAATCCGTCAGATGGAACGTTAAGTCGTATCCCTGTGTGCGGGAGAGAGCCATACCCTGTGCACGTTAAAGAACATGCTGGATGGCCTTAACGGGAGGCTACCCTCTGTCTCTCAACAGCTGTTCCAGTGGATCCCCTCCCCCAGCCTTCTCTGAGCCTGCGGGGTCCTTGTGACCTGGCCATTTAGCCCATGATGTAAAAAAAAGTGCCGCTCAGAGGTAAAACAACCCAACCCTTCTCTGAGCCCTCTGGGTCTCTGTGACCTGGCCATTTAGCCTATTGTGTTCAAACAACGTGTTGCTCATTTTCACCCCAACCCAAAGCAGAGTTCGTAATAATTTGTCCACGCAGTGTGCTCTTGTATCAGCTTACAGAACATCCAAGATTTCTGAAGCACTTAATTCTTACCTAACAGAATTCGTTTTCTTTCAGGAAATACCTACAGTGGAGATCAAGGGGACTGACCTGCATCACATACTGGTTGCCTGAATGTCATGAACACAGGCACTATGCAACTGAAGCTGCAAATCAGAGAAAGCAAGCAACTGTAGCACTTTCTGAGGCAGTGTGTTGCTGGATGTGGTAGGGATGCAAATTCAGCTTGAACTGATGGTCGGCAAGTAAGCTCTCGTTGTCGCTCAGTATGTAGAGTCCCTGCCACAGATGCAAGCCAAAACAAAAGAAGCAGTTCACGTAAACGAGCGGTGGTCAAGTCCACCGTGGTGCTAGAGTAGAGCCAATGGGAGCATAGCTCTACTAGGGTCACCACATTAGGTCTAGGACCAAGCGCTAGATGTAGGACCAGTGGTGGATTCTGTGCTTCGTCAAGGAAAAGTTCTTCTCGTTTCTTCAGAGTCATGTAGTCTGTTGACATCAGTGTGCGCTTAATGGCAGTAAGCAGAACTCTCAATAAATTCGTAGTGATTCAATTGTTTAAATGTTCTTGTTGACTCATTTGGAAGTACTTTGGCAACTGGTTTGAATAAATATTTTTTCCTTCAGTGTTATTTCTTGGCAATGAATTTCACGTGATCTTTTGAGAATAGAAGTCAAAAAACAATAACACACTTTACACACAAAATAATTTTTACGATATTTACACGATATTTATAAGCTGATTAAACTTTACTGGCCCAAAATCTACCAGAAGCAGACTGGATATTCCTTAAGCTGATCTCTTCAAAAAAAAACATACGTTGGCTAGTCAATAAGGGACACTGATGGGCTTGGACAGGCCAACATCAGTCGAATGTGATGTCAAGGCCGTGGCACTGACATACATGTGTCTATTCAAGGTATACCCTGTCTATTCAAGGTATATCCTGTGTCTGTTCAAGATATACCGTGTCTATTCAAGGTATACCCTGTCTATTCAAGGTATACCCTGTGTATATTCAAGGTATACCCTGTGTATATTCAAGGTATACCCTGTGTCTATTCAAGGTATACCATGTGTCTATTCAAGGTATACCCTGTCTATTCAAGGTATACCCTGTGTCTATTCAAGGTATACCATGTCTATTCAAGGTATACCCTGTCTATTCAAGGTATACCCTGTCTATTCACGGTATGCCCTGTCTATTCAAGGTATTCCCTGTGTCTATTCAAGGTATACCCTGTGTCTATTCCGTGGCCCCGTGTGCGGGAGAGCCATACCCTGTGCACGTTAAAGAACACGCTGGATGGCCTTGACGGGAGGCTACCATCTGTCTCCCAACAGCTGTTCCAGTGGGTCCCCTCCCCCAATCTTCACTGAGCCTTCGGGGTCCTTGTGACCTGGCCATTTAGCCCATGGTGTGCAAAAAAAGTGCCGCTCAGAGGTAAAACAACCCAACCCAACCCTGTGTCTATTCAAGGTATACCCTGTGTCTGTTCAAGATGCCAAACGCCCAAAGCCTCGGATACTTGTTAGTTTGGCAGAAAAAAAACTGAGAATCTTAGTTTCTGAATTATCCTTGTATATTGGGTATTTTAAATGTATATATAATTGAAACACAAAATACGACAAAAAATTAATATTCTTAGTGCCATTTTTTAATATTTTCACCGAAACATAAAGCAAATAATATTTATTGATTCTTTTAAACAATAGATTGTAGTATTATGGAAATAAAAAGAAATCTTTTAAAGTGATAATTTCCCACAGAAAACGTTAGAAATTTCTGGCAGAATTACTCTGCGTTGCGTAGGAAACAATGTTATAAATTACTAGCAAATTCACTCTGCGTTATATGAAGCAATGGTATAAATTACTAGCAGATTTATCTGCGTTGTTGCTTGGCGCCTTAACTGAATTCTCTACAATATATAGCAGACGATACTCCCCCCATTGCAAAATTTCATGATCGACTGCCATGAAATTTTCCTCATTTTTCTCTTTTGGGGGGAGGCGGGGGGGCTCAGTCGGTAGCGCGCCAGGCTCGTAATCTGTAGTTCCCAGGTTCGAGTCCCAGCTGGGTCAGCGTTGAGATTTATCTCCGCAAAATTCCCCGCCCTGCCCACGATCAGTAGGAGACACCGATGGGCTTGGAAAGGCCGCCGTCCGTCGGATGGGACGTTAAGCCGTGGCTCCGTGTGCGGGAGAGCCATACCCTGTGCACGTTAAAGAACACGCTGGATGGGAGACTACCATCTGTCTTCCAACAGCTGTTCCAGTGGATCCCCTCCCCTAACCACCTCTGAGCCTTCGGGGTCCTTGTGACCTGGCCATTTAACCCAATGGTGTGCAAAAAAGTGCCGCTCAGAGGTAAAACAACCCAACAACAACTCTTTTGGAGAAGATGGGTAGTAAAGGAGGTGGTTGGGCCTCTAATTGCACATATGAGAATTTAGAGTGGATGCCATTTGATCAAAATAACTTTTGTTAGGTCGCCATTTGAGCAGAATAAGTTTTATTAGGTCGCCATTTGAACAGATGAAACGTTAGTCGGCTGCCATTCCATAGGGGGCTGGGGGTAGCTCGGTCATTAGCGCGCCAGGCTCGTAATCTGCAGTTCCCAGGTTCGAGTCCCAGCTGGGCAACCTTTGAGATTTATCTCCGCAAAACTCTTCGCCCTACCCTCGTTCAGTAGGGGACACCGATGGGCTTGGAAAGGCCGCGGCCCGTAGGATGAGAAGTTAAGCCATGGCCCCGTGTGCGAGACCCTGTGCACGTTAAAGAACACAATGGATGGCCTTGACGGGAGGCTACCATCTGTCTCCTAACAGCTGTCCAGTGAGTCCCCTCCCCCAACCTTCTCTGAGTTTTCGGGGTCCTTGTGACCTGGCCATTGTGCGGGAGAGCCATACCCTGAGCACGTTAAAGAACACATTGGATGGCCTTGACGGGAGGCTACCATCTGTCTCCCAACAGCTGTCCAGTGGGTCCCCTCCCCCAACCTTCTCTGAGCCTTCGGGGTCCTTGTGACCTGGCCATTGTGCGGGAGAGCCATACCCTGAGCACGTTAAAGAACACATTGGATGGCCTTGACGGGAGGCTACCATCTGTCTCCCAACAGCTGTCCAGTGGGTCCCCTCCCCCAACCTTCTCTGAGCCTTCGGGGTCCTTGTGACCTGGCCATTGTGCGGGAGAGCCATACCCTGTGCACGTTAAAGAACACAATGGATGGCCTTGACGGGAGGCTACCATCTGTCTCCCAACAGCTGTTCCAGTGGATCCCCTCCCCCAACCTTCTCTGAGCTTTCGGGGTCCTTGTGACCTGGCCATTGTGCGGGAGAGCCATACCCTGTGCACGTTAAAGAACACACTGGATGGCCCTGACGGGAGGCTACCATCTGTCTCCTAACAGCTGTCCAGTGAGTCCCCTTCCCCAACCTTCTCTGAGCCTTCGGGGTCCTTGTGACCTGGCCATTGTGTGGGAGAGCCATACCCTGAGCACGTTAAAGAACACACTGGATGGCCTTGACGGGAGGCTACCATCTGTCTTCCAACAGCTGTCCAGTGGGTCCCCTCCCCCAACCTTCTCTGAGCCTTCGGGGTCCTTGTGACCTGGCCATTGTGCGGGAGAGCCATACCCTGTGCACGTTAAAGAACACAATGGATGGCCTTGACGGAAGGCTACCATCTGTCTTCCAACAGCTGCCCAGTGGGTCCCCTCCCTCAACCTTCTCTGAGCCTTCGGGGTCGTTGTGACCTGCCATTGTGCGGGAGAGCCATACCCTGTGCACGTTAAAGAACACACTGGATGGCCTTGACGGGAGGCTACCATCTGTCTCCCAACAGCTGTTCCAGTGGGTCCCCTCCCCCAACCTTCTCTGAGCTTTCGGGGTCCTTGTGACCTGGCCATTGTGCGAGAGAGCCATACCCTGTGCACGTTAAAGAACACACTGGATGGCCTTGACGGGAGGCTACCATCTGTCTCCTAACAGCTGCCCAGTGGGTCCCCTCCCCCAACCTTCTCTGAGCCTTCGGGGTCGTTGTGACCTGCCATTGTGCGGGAGAGCCATACCCTGTGCACGTTAAAGAACACACTGGATGGCCTTGACGGGAGGCTACCATCTGTCTCCCAACAGCTGTCCAGTGAGTCCCCTCCCCCAACCTTCTATCAGCCTTCGGGGTCCTTGTGACCTGGCCATTGTGCGGGAGAGCCATACCCTGTGCACGTTAAAGAACACACTGGATGGCCTTGACGGGAGGCTACCATCTGTCTCCCAACAGCTGTTCCAGTGGGTCCCCTCCCCCAACCTTCTCTGAGCTTTCGGGGTCCTTGTGACCTGGCCATTGTGCGGGAGAGCCATACCCTGTGCACGTTAAAGAACACACTGGATGGCCTTGACGGGAGGCTACCATCTGTCTCCTAACAGCTGCCCAGTGGGTCCCCTCCCCCAACCTTCTCTGAGCCTTCGGGGTCGTTGTGACCTGCCATTGTGCGGGAGAGCCATACCCTGTGCACGTTAAAGAACACACTGGATGGCCCTGACGGGAGGCTACCATCTGTCTCCTAACAGCTGTCCAGTGGGTCCCCTCCCCCAACCTTCTCTGAGCCCTAAGAGTACTTGTGACCTGTCCATTTAGCCCATGGTGTGCAAAAAAAGTGCCCGCTCAGAGGTAAAACAACCCAAACCATCCCACAAGAAACTTCAGTAGGTCGCCGCTTGAATAAATGACGTTCTAGTGGTTCGGAAATTGTGTAGAATTGAGATTCGCTATTCTGTATTTAACAAGGAAACAACGAAGTCCTCGCTCCATCTGTTGACAATAGCTACCGATATTCGTACTCTTTGAAATAATCCATTTTCTTCTCGTACAGTCAATCGATTTTTAGCATTTTTTTTTAATATTCAGCATGAATTATATATATCAGAGTATAACTCATTTCATGCTGCAGTTTACAAGTCGGAAAGATGCATTTTTTAATAATCTACGTAATAAATAATTCAAGTGCAAAATGCAGAGATGTCTTGAATTATTCATATCTGCACACACACTATGGCTTAGGTTTTCCAACAGCCTTCGTCAAAACGCCCAGGGAATTCAAAGAGTGACTTGTTTGCAACATCATCAATTTTTATCCACCTGTTGAAAGTTTCAGGGAAAATTTCTTTTCTTCTTATATTCCGATTTCGAAATTGAATTTATTACTTCTATGACTTCTTTTCTATGTGGAATTAAGTATCAATGTTAGGTTTTATCATATATGTCTTTTTTTCGTTTCTGATGTCGATTTCTTTTTTTTTCTTTCTTATCTTGTAATAAAGAAAAAGAAATTTCAGAAGTAAATAAAAATTAATTACTCCTATAGAAGCTGATTGCCTCTGCTAACAGAGATAATAGTTTCCGATTCTCTGCACATACACCGAAGAGCCGGAACATTATGACCAGCGCGTCTTTATGCAAATCGAAGCAACTGCAGGTAAATGACGGCGCGTGTGAAGGTCGTGAAACGGTATAAATAACACCTGATACTGAGTTCTGTTAATCAGTTGGTTTGTTTTACCTCTGAGCGGCACTTTTTTTGCACACCATGGGCTAAATGGCCAGGTCACATGGACCCCGAAGGCTCAGAGAAGGTTGGGGGAGGGGACCCACTGGAACGGCTGTTGGGAGACAGATGGTAGCCTACCATCTAGGCCATCCAGCGTGTTCTTTAACGTGCACAGGGTGTGGCTCTCCCGCACACGGTGAAATGGCTTAATGTCCCATCCGACGGACAGCGGCCTCTGTCAAGCCCATCGGTGTCCACTTTTTGACCGAGGGCAGGTTGCAGAGATAAATCTTAATGCTGACCCAGCTGGGACTTGAACCTGGGAACTACAGATTACGAGCCTGGCGCGCTACCGACTGAGCCACCCTCGCCCTGGTTCAGTTGGTAGACACCAGGCTCATAATCTGCAATTTCTAAGTTCGAGTCCCGCCTCGGTCAGTGTTGAGATTTATCTCTGCAAAATACTCGCCCTAAACTTGGGTCAGTAGGAGACACCGATTGGCTTGGAAAGGCCACCATTCCGATGGGACGTTAAGCCGTGGCTCCATATGCGGGAGAGCCATATTCTGTGCACACCAAAGAACACGCTGGATGGCCTTGATGGGAAGCAACCATGTGTTTCCCAACAGCTATCCAATGGGTTCCTCTCTCAACCTTCTCTGAGCACGGGCGGGGGTGGCTCAGTTGGTAGCGCGCCAGGTTCGAGTCCCATCTGGGTCAGCATTGAGATTTATCTCCGCAAAACTCCACGCCCTGCCCACAGTCAGTAAGGGACACCAAAGGGCTTGGAAAAAAATCCGTCGGATGGAACGTTAAGTCGTATCCCTGTGTGCGGGAGAGAGACATACCCTGTGCACGTTAAAGAACATGCTGGATGGTCTTAACGGGAGGCTACCCTCTGTCTCTCAACAGCTGTTCCAGTGGATCCCCTCCCCCAGCCTTCTCTGAGCCTGCAGGATCCTTGTGACCTGGCCATTTAGCCCATGATGTAAAAAAAAGTGCCGCTCAGAGGTAAAACAACCCAACCCTTCTCTGAGCCCTCTGGGTCTCTGTGACCTGGCCATTTAGCCTATTGTGTTCAAACAACGTGTTGCTCATTTTCACCCCAACCCAAAGCAGAGTTCGTAATAATTTGTCCACGCAGTGTGCTCTTGTATCAGCTTACAGAACATCCAAGATTTCTGAAGCACTTAATTCTTACCTAACAGAATTCGTTTTCTTTCAGGAAATACCTACAGTGGAGATCAAGGGGACTGACCTGCATCACATACTGGTTGCCTGAATGTCATGAACACAGGCACTATGCAACTGAAGCTGCAAATCAGAGAAAGCAAGCAACTGTAGCACTTTCTGAGGCAGTGTGTTGCTGGATGTGGTAGGGATGCAAATTCAGCTTGAACTGATGGTCGGCAAGTAAGCTCTCGTTGTCGCTCAGTATGTAGAGTCCCTGCCACAGATGCAAGCCAAAACAAAAGAAGCAGTTCACGTAAACGAGCGGTGGTCAAGTCCACCGTGGTGCTAGAGTAGAGCCAATGGGAGCATAGCTCTACTAGGGTCACCACATTAGGTCTAGGACCAAGCGCTAGATGTAGGACCAGTGGTGGATTCTGTGCTTCGTCAAGGAAAAGTTCTTCTCGTTTCTTCAGAGTCATGTAGTCTGTTGACATCAGTGTGCGCTTAATGGCAGTAAGCAGAACTCTCAATAAATTCGTAGTGATTCAATTGTTTAAATGTTCTTGTTGACTCATTTGGAAGTACTTTGGCAACTGGTTTGAATAAATATTTTTTCCTTCAGTGTTATTTCTTGGCAATGAATTTCACGTGATCTTTTGAGAATAGAAGTCAAAAAACAATAACACACTTTACACACAAAATAATTTTTACGATATTTACACGATATTTATAAGCTGATTAAACTTTACTGGCCCAAAATCTACCAGAAGCAGACTGGATATTCCTTAAGCTGATCTCTTCAAAAAAAAAACATACGTTGGCCTCAGTCAATAAGGGACACTGATGGGCTTGGACAGGCCAACATCAGTCGAATGTGATGTCAAGGCCGTGGCACTGACATACATGTGTCTATTCAAGGTATACCCTGTGTCTATTCAAGGTATATCCTGTGTCTATTCGAGGTATACCCTGTGTCCATTCAAAGTATACCCTCTGTCTATTCAAGGTATACCCTGTGTACATTCAAGGTATACCATGTGTCTATTCAAGGTATACCCTGTGACTATTCAAGGTATACCCTGTCTATTCAAGGTATACCCTGTGTCTATTCCGTGGCCCCGTGTGCGGGAGAGCCATACCCTGTGCACGTTAAAGAACACGCTGGATGGCCTTGACGGGAGGCTACCATCTGTCTCCCAACAGCTGTTCCAGTGGGTCCCCTCCCCCAATCTTCTCTGAGCCTTCGGGGTCCTTGTGACCTGGCCATTTAGCCCATGGTGTGCAAAAAAGTGCCGCTCAGAGGTAAAACAACCCAACCCAACCCTGTGTCTGTTCAAGATGCCAAACGCCCAAAGCCTTGGATGCTTGTTAGTTTGGCAGAAAAAAAACTGAGAATCTTAGTTTCTGAATTATCCTTGAATATTGGGTATTTTAAATGTATATATAATTGAAACACAAAATACGACAAAAAATTAATATTCTTAGTGCCATTTTTTAATATTTTCACCGAAACATAAAGCAAATAATATTTATTGATTCTTTTAAACAATAGATTGTAGTATTATGGAAATAAAAACAAATCTTTTAAAGTGATAATTTCCCATAGAAAACGTTAGAAATTTCTGGCAGAATTACTCTGCGTTGCGTAGGAAACAACGTTATAAATTACTAGCAAATTCACTCTGCGTTATATGAAGCAATGGTATAAATTACTAGCAGATTTATCTGCCGTTGTTGCTTGGCGCCTTAACTGAATTCTCAATATATAGCAGACGATACTCGCCCCATTGCAAACTTTCATGATCGACTGCCATGAAATTTTGCTCATTTTTCTCTTTTGGGGGGAGGCGGGGGGGGCTCAGTCGGTAGCGCGCCAGGCTCGTAATCTGTAGTTCCCAGGTTCGAGTCCCAGCTGGGTCAGCATTGAGATTTATCTCCGCAAAAATTCCCCGCCCTGCCCACGGTCAGTAGGGGACACCGATGGGCTTGGAAAGGCCGCCGTCTGTCGGATGGGACGTTAAGCCGTGGCCCCGTGTGCGGGAGAGCCATACCCTGTGCACGTTAAAGAACACGCTGGATGGGAGGCTACCATCTGTCTTCCAACAGCTGTTCCAGTGGATCCCCTCCCCCAACCACCTCTGAGCCTTAGGGGTCCTTGTGACCTGGTCATTTAACCCAATGGTGTGCAAAAAAAGTGCCGCTCAGAGGTAAAACAACCTAACAACAACTCTTTTGGGGAAGATGGGTAGTAAAGGAGGTGGTTGGGTTGTTTTACCTCTGAGCGGCACTTTTTTGCACACCATGGGCTAAATGGCCAGGTCACATTGACCCCGAAGGCTCAGAGAAGGTTGGGGAAGGGGACCCACTGGAATAGCTGTTGGGAGACAGATGGTAGCCTCCCATCAAGGCCATCCAGCGTGTTCTTTAACGTGCACAGGTTATGGCTCTCCCGCACACGGGGCCACGGCTTAACGTCCCATCCGACGGATGGCGGCCTTTCCAAACCCATCGGTGTCCCCTACTGACCGTGGGCAGGGCGGGGAATTTTGCGGAGATAAATCTCAACGTTGACCCAGCTGGGACTCGAACCTGGGAATTGCAGATTACGAGCCTGGCGCGCTACCGACTGAGCCACCCCCGCCCCAATAGACTCTTGATTATCCAGAATGAATGAGGGGGAAAAAAACAGTCCAGGATAACCGATGTATAATATAATAAAAAATAAATACCCCCTCACGAAGCTGCTTGCCACAGAGATCTGAATAGTTTATAATTGTTATAAAAGTGTTATTTATATTTATAATAGGATTCATTAATTCTTTCACTCCACAACACTTAACAAAATGATTGTGCGTTTTACTAGGATTCAGATGAAGCAGAGTGAGGATCATACTTTATGGCTCGAACTTAAATCTCTTTGGTCTACAGCAGGGTATGCTAACCACTAGGTCACTTTCACTTGAGGTAACTATTTAAATCCATGATTATTATTCACGATCATTTAGAAGTAGAATAATTTCAATCTTGAAAGGTTCAATCTAATCCAGTGTTTCTCAATAGGGACATCTTAAAAATTTCTGGGCACGATTACCCGAGGTTTTTTTTTTGTGAACACTGATGACTATCGAATATAGTCTTCGTTTTATATCAACAGAAAAACTTTTGAAATTCATGGATTACATGGTAAATACTTTGTTTACTAGTTTTATATAGGAAAAACTATTTACTTTCCACGAAGCTGGTATTAAAAAATATACTTTGTAAAAGAGGGCTTTAGGTCTAAATGTTTGGAAGTCGCTAATGTAACCGTAGCCGGGATTTTCTGTCACTGAAAACCCAACCACAAATAAATCATCCAGATCACTTTTCTCAACCAAAATAGTAAACCAACGCTGCTTAACCTTTGGAGGGTGGCCGAGTGGTTAGCACGCTTGGCTACTGATCTAAGGGACCTGGGTTCGAGCCCCAGGTAAGGCATGGATGTTTGTGCTGTTTTTATGCTGAGGTCTTGCCGTCCTCAAAGACCTTCTACCAGGGGCGTAGCGAAGGAATATGGTTTTGAGGGGGGGGGGGGAGAAATAAAAAATTTTCCAACTTGAAGATCAAATTTTGACAACTCAGCAAATGTCTCCGTCACGTTTTTACCCTGGATTTTGGCTCCGTGGGGGTAAGCAAATTTTCACAACTCTCCTGCATTTTGCCATTTGATTTCCAATTTTGCCAACTAGCCATAATTTTACAGAAATAATCCCAATATTTACATCTCGTCTAAATTGTAGCAAGTCAGTGTGAATTTTCCCTTGATTTGGTCAACTCGCCTTAATTTCACAAACCCAATCTTTACATCTCTCCTCAATTTGCCAAGTCACTTCAGAATTTTCAAACTCCCCACGATTCTGTCACCTCTCCTTAATTTCACAAACCCAATCCCAATTATCACAACTCGCCCCTATTTTCTAAGTGGATTCGAATTTTGCCAACTCGCCATAATTTTACGGAAAAAATCGCATTTTTCACATCTTTCCTGAATTTGTCGTCACTTCGAATTTTATCAACTCTCCTTAATTGCACAAGGCACAATTTTCACAACTCCCCTGTATTTTAACAAGTGGCTTCGAATTTTGCCAACTCCTCTAGATTTTGCCAAGAGTTCTCGGTTTTTCTCTCCTAAACTCTCCTTAATTTCCAAAACCAATCCCAATTTTTACAACTCACCTGTACTTTACCAAGTGGTTTCCAGTTTTGCCAACTCCCCTAGATTTTGCCAAGTTGCCCCGATTTTACCACCTATTTAATTTCGCTGAACAATCCCAATTTTTACATCTCTCCTGAATTTGCCAAGTCACTTCAAATTTTTCAAACTCCCAAAAATTTGCCAAGTTTTCTCTATTTTGTCAACTCTCCTTAATTTCACAAAAACAATCCCAATTTTCACAAATCGCCCGTATTTTACCAAGTGGATTCGAATTTTGCCAAGTTTCCTCAATCTCGCCACAATTTTACACAAAAGTCCCAATTTTTACATCCCACCTGATTTTTCCATAGTCACTCTGAATTTTGCCAACTCCCTCAAGATTTGCCAACTCTCCTAAATATTGCAAAAGTGCCCCGATTTTGCCAACACGCCATAATTTTACAGAAAAAAGATTGCAATTTTTACATTTCACCTGAATTTTGTCAACTCTCCACGATTTTGCCAACTCGCCATAATTTTACAGAAAAAAATCTCAATTTTTACATTTCACCAGAATTTTGCCAACTTGCCACGATTTTACCGTCTCTCCGAATTTTGCCAGCTCCTCAAGATTTTGCCAACTCACCTGTATTTTACTAAGTGACTTCGAATTTTGCCAACTGCTCTAAATTTTGCCATCTCTCCATTTTCCAAACTGCCCTAGATTTGCCAAGTTGCCTCGATTTTGACAACTCCCCTTAATTTTACAAAAAAGTACAAATTTTCACAACTCACCTAGATTTAACAGTCGCTTCGAATTTTGCCAACTCCGAGTTACTTTCGGGGGGAGCCTCCCCCCCCCCCCATAGCTATGCCCCTGGCCTCCTACTATGTCTTATAAACTGACAGGCTCCTGTCAGACCTCTGTGGCAAGCAGCTGCTTGAGGAGGTATTTATTTTATTATACAGGGTGAATCTGAAAAAGTGGGCAAAACTTTACGGGGTGGTAGAATGCAGCTATACGAGCAATATTCGTCATAGAATGTATGGTCGGAACGCAAACGGCGAGCCGCTAGGTGGCGTTGGAAATGGTATAAAAGGGTATAAAAGGTAAAAAGTATAAAAGGTCGTCACATCGCAAATGTGCGTCGGTCCCTATCCCGCAGGTGTGAAGCCTGCATTACAGCTGGCGGCAGCTCTTTTGAGCAATTTCTTTGAGCATGTACCTCAATTACATTCCTGTTAATAAAATGTTTTCTGAAGTATCTCCTCTCCTTTTTGTGTTCATTCTTTAAATGTGACAGTGGAAAACTACCTTTTAACTTCTCACCGCTTGCGTTCTGACCATACATTCTATGACGAATAGCTGCGTTCTACCACCCCATAAAGTTTTGCCCACTTTTTCAGATTCACCCTGTATATGTGAAACTGAGTAAAAAACCAAAATTTAAATTTTGTAATATTTTTGGGGGAGAGGGGGTTGGAAAAAAAGACAACTTGGAAAATCTGAATGAACTTGAATCAAAATGAAACTAAGGACCCATAATAACCCTAGTAGGTTCATCGTAAATTAAATGAATGTCATATGAGCTGGAGGTTTTCCTGTAAATACTTTCCATTCTCACCACTGAGCCGATATCGATGCTGGTGCGAATTTTAGACGATGTTAAAATGAATTGTTGGGCTGTTTTTACCTCTACGGAGCACTTATTTATTTTTTCAAAATTGGGTTCACAGGCTCATAGACGGTTATGAATTTGCGTTGTTTTACCTCTGACTGACACTTTTTTTGTGCACAATGGGTAAATGGCCAGGTCACAAAGACCCCAAGGGCTCAGAGAAGGTTGAGGCGAGAGGACCCACTGAATACTGTTGGGAGACAGATAGTAGCCTCCCATCAAGCATGTTCTTTAACCTGAACAGAGTATGGCTCTTCTGCACACAGACACTAGTGCGCCAGGCTTGTAATCTGTAGTTCCCAAGTTCGAGTCCCAGCTGGGTCAGGTTGAGATTTATCTCCGCAAAATTCCCCGCCCTGCCCACGGTCAGTAGGGGACACCGATGGGCTTGGAAAGGCCGTCGTCCGTCGGATGGGACGTTAAGCCGTGGCCCGTGTGCGGGAGAGCCATACCCTGTGCACGTTAAAGAACACGCTGGATGGCCTTGACGGGAGGCTACCATCTGTCTCCCAACAGCTGTTCCAACACAGTGGGTCCCCTCACCCAACCTTCTCTGAGCCTTCGGGGTCCATATGACCTGGCCATTTAGCCCATGGTGTGCAAAAAAGTGCCGCTCAGAGGTAAAACAACCCAACTCTGCACACAGATAGAACCTCCATCTGTCCCCCAACAGCTTTCCAGTGGGTCTCCTCCCCCAACTTTCTCCAAGTCCTCATGACCTGGCCATTTAGCCCATGGTGTGCAAAAAATGCTGCTCAGAGGTAAAACAACCCAATTTTCTTCTGACTAGGAGAAGCCCCCCCCACCCCCCATCTCAGTGGCATCATACATACCATGTCACTACATGCCTAAACCAAACCTATGCATAATACTGGTGGCTTATTGAGAAATACGACTTGATCGAGCAGTTGAACACCCCTGGCATACGACAATCTTCTTTAATTACTTAGTACTTGATACACACGAAACATGGAAACAAAATAAAATTTATTTTTAACATTAAAATATATAAACATATATCCATATAAACTTGAAAATATCTACATTATAATACCTGGTGAAAAGAAAGTGAAAAATATTTATGTACAAAAACTGGTTTAACCAGTTAAGTTTGTGTTGAGGACATATATATGTAATACATGGATAAAATTTCCTTCTGGATCAATGAATATGATTGAGGTTACAACAACATGAGATGTGGTGATGCAATTCTCCCATATCCTCATTTGAGATTCAATTTATAAGTAAACTGGTTAAGAAAAAAAAAAGGAATATTTCTTTGGGGAGGATTTTTTTTTGTAAAAATATGTTTATAACAAAATATTTTGCAATGATTTCCTTTAAAAAAATCAATAACATTAATCATAACTTCAGTCATTACATTTGAAATATGAATCAACAATATGTCTTAAAGATAATCTTAACTTAAAAGCTGAAATATGAGGAGAAATATACATTCCAGAAATTAAAAATGTGAGGGGCAATTAAAATTAAATTCAAAAACAATGAAATAAACTCGACATATTCAATATCTACTAATAAATCAGCACTTTGAAGTCAATTCAAATTTTAGAGGAAAAATTGTCTTGAGCCGGGTGGGATATGAACCCACGACCTCCTGATAACATGTCAGGTGAGGGGGGGGGGGGGTAGCCCAGTCGGTAGCGCACCAGGCTCGAGTCCCAGCTGGGTCAGCGTTGAGATTTATCTCCACAAAATTCCCCACCCTGCCCACGGTCAGTAGGGGACACCGATGAGGCTTGGAAAGGCCGCCGTCCGTTGGATGGGACGTTAAGCCGTGGCCCCGTGTATGGGAGAGCCATACCCTGTGCACGTTAAAGAACACGCTGGATGGCCTTGACGGGAGGCTACCATCTGTCTCCCAACAGCTGTTCCAGTGGGTCCCTTCCCCCAACCTTCTCTGAGCCTACGGGGTCCATATGACCTGGCCATTTAGCCCATGGTGTGCAAAAAAGTGCCGCTGTTGGGTTGGGTTGTTTTACCTCTGAGTGGCACTTTTTTGCACACCATGGGCTAAATTGTCAGGTCACATGGACCCCGAAGGCTCAGAGAAGGTTGGGGGAGGGGACCCACTGGAACAGCTGTTGGGAGACAGATGGTAGCCTCCCGTCAAGGCCATCCAGCGTGTTCTTTAACGTGCACAGGGTATGGCTCTCCCGCACACGGGGCCATGGCTTAACGTCCCATCCGACGGACGGCCGCCTTTCCAAGCCCATCGGTGTCCCCTACTGACCGTGGGCAGGGCGGGGAATTTTGCGGAGATAAATCTCAACGCTGACCCAGCTGGACTCGAACCTGGGAACTACAGATTACGAGCCTGGCGCGCTACCGACTGAGCCACCCCCGCCCCAGTGCCGCTCAGAGGTAAAACAACCCAACCATGTCAGGTGCTCTGGACCACTGAGCAACCGACTGCCGATCAAGATCTACTCTAATTGATGCTATGAACATTCGTATTACGTCACATATAGGCGTTATTCCATCTACATATATGGCAAATAGGAAGCCGCTTGTGGCTAAAATTGTCTGAATAGCGTCTATATGTGACATAATAGGAATGATCATAGCATTAATTAAAGGAAATCTTGATTGGCGGTTCAGTGGCCCAGAGCACCTGTCCCATTATCAGGAGGTCGTGGGTTCATATCCCACCCGGCTCAAGACAATTTTTCCTCTAAAATTTGAATCGACTTCAAAGTGCTGATTTATTAGTAAAATTAAATTCCCTGCATGGGAAATTGATTTATGGCTACCTAAATACTTGATATTTGATGAAAAAAATCTTGAGCATCAAAATCAGAAGAAAATTTGTCACGAGTCAGGTGGAATATGAACCCATGACCTAATAACCCGTCAGGTATTTTGCTATCAGATAATCATGGGTTCATATCCAATCCTCCTGAAGATAATTTTTCCTGCAATTTAAGCTGAACGTTCAAGAGTAATTTCATAAACATTTGGGAAAAATATTTAAAACTGCGGAAGTTTCAGCTTATGAAGTAGTACACTGCTTGACATTGAAATTGCCCCACCTAACAGGAGGTCAAATTTGCATGCAAATCAACATGAGTGCAGGGCAGTTAGTGAGAGATGTAAATGATTGTTTCCACGACAAACGTGTATTTGCAGATCACAGAACGAATGCTGAGCAGTTAAGCCAAATGCTTCGGGCACTGTAGTTATCTGCACCAAGCTAAAAAGGAGTGTTGACAGCAGATAATGAGGACAAAGTGGAACAGATGCCTTGATGACTCTTTCGCCAACTAAACAGCAACTGGAATGTTTGTGTGCAAAAAATTGATTGTTCAAAAATTGATTGTCAGAAATTTTTATTTCATTGGTAAGAGAAATAAGGTATAATAATATGTAAGAAGATAAAAGATATAGCCTGTGTGAATAATAATAGCCTGTAGATAAAATAATATGTAAATAATAGCCTGTAGAGCCTGTGTGAATCAGCAGATGATCTACCCACCATCGTCACTCTGGTGAGCCATGATGCAAGGAGAGTTGAACATTGCCGACAAAAATGGTCTCAAGACACAGGTAGATCACTGAACACATAACAAGGGGTGGCAGACAGACCTCAACCATAACTACCATTTAATTAGCTGTAGCTGCTGTCATGGAAGTTCCTATCCCATCCAAGACTAATCCCAGGTGACTAACAGATGCAGGGCTGTGGGTCCATTATCCATTCCTAGACTGCCTTAGACCACATACCAGCATTAGGCTTGGCTGGGCAAGTGTCAGGTTAGACCTACCTGCAATTAGGAATGGCTGTCAACATGTTGTTTTCAGCAACAAGTCCCCGTTCTGACTGGGAGCTGATGGTCATTGCATCCGTGATCCATGTCTGGAGACAACATGGACAGAGGGAAGATCCATCCATCTGCACATTCCATACCACTCCCCCAGAGGGCGTCCTTGCTTGAGGAAGCATCAGCTACGACAGCAAGTCAACTCTAGTACATGCAACTGGTAATGCTAACACACAGCAATATGTCATTTAACATCCTCCAGGCAGTTACATTACCATTTCTTGTGGGTATCCTTAAAGCCATCTTCCAGCGAGATAACTCACCCATATACTGCTGCCATTCCCCAATACTAAATATAAGGCACCCAAATTATTCCTTGGCCCCATGTCCCCAGATCTGTTGCATTTGAGCATGTTTCAGACATGATCGGATGCAGCCTGCAACCTTACCCTCAACTGGCCCCTAATGTACCTTCTCTGAGCCTTCAGGGTCCATGTGACCTGGCCATTTAGCCCATGGTGTGCAAAAAAGTGCCGCTCAGAGGTAAAACAACCCAACCCATATCAGCCATGTAGCCTTCTCTGAGCCTTCAGGGTCCATGTGACCTGGCCATGCACGATGACATATACGTATGGTGTGGTAGGACACACATATGGGTATGTGACCTGGCCATTGTGTGATGACATATGTATATGGTGTGGTAGGACACATACATATGGTGTGGACAAAAACAGAAATCTCTACATCTCTTTGCTGTGATGTATCATTGAATGCCATTCACTTCATTGGTCTGCAAATGAAATCATGTCAAATTCATCTGTGTCTGTCATGAGTTTCAGAAGATCCCTTCCACTCCTTCTTGGTGGGCAATTTCAATGTCAAGCAGTGTAGATGTCATTCTCATGTACTGCATGAAAAATCAATAAAATAGATCAAATATTTATACCTTATACAATACATGTTGCTTTAAGAATAGCACAAAACTCAGTTATGAAAAAAAAAAGGAATTTGGAAATGCTTTTAATGAAACTCTAACTGAAAAGCAGCTTCCACCATTAAAACAAAGATCCATGTGTGAGATTTTATTAGGAATCTAGATACATAATTTAAAAGATTAAATATAAGATTATATATAAAGAGAGAGCATATAAGTAATATAAATATAATTAAAAATCTTCTTATATGCACCTAAGAAATAAAAAATAAAAGTAAAACATAACAATGATGAAATCACTTACTGAATTCATATTAACTTCAAAAATTGATTGTCAGAAATTTTTATTTCATTGGTAAGAGAAATAAGGTATAATAATATGTAAGAAAATAAGAGATAAAAGATATAGGTGAAACAATTATAGTGCCCTATCTTCTTGTGAAGTTAATATGAATTCAGTAAGTGAGTCATCATTACTAAGTTTTATACTTTTTAGGGTGTATTTTGCTTTGAGTTTTTTTTATTTATGTAAATTTATTTTTTTAATGGCAACTTGGAGAGAACTTCATGACTAACAAAGCTATTCCTATGCAGTAATTAGGAAGGTGTGAAAAAATCCAATCTCTGCCACCTGAATTTGAACTTAGGATCTCTTGGTTACACATCAGTTGAGCTGGGGGGGGGGGGGGGGCAATTCATAACCTCTCTTAAGCAGGTGTGAATTTCCCCCACCTTATCCCACCAGCTCAACAGATAGAGCAACTGGAAAGTAATCAGGAGTCCTGGGTTTGAGTCTGGGAGGTGGACGAGTAGATTTTTTCACACTTGCCAAATTCCTATAAAATGACCACCACTGAAGTGAGATTTATTCCTTCCTCTCCTATGCTTTCGAGGAGAAAAATTATTATTTTCCCTATTTTACTCTGCATGTCTTGGACTTTCATTTAAAATATAACTCACTCTAATAAGCCCACGAAATTTTCTGCTCCTTTTTAAGAGGTTGGGTTGTTTTATCTCTGAGCAACACTTTTTTTGCACACAATGGACTAAATGGCCAGGTCACAAGGACCCTGAAAGCTCAGAGAAGGTTGGGGAGGGGACTCACTGGAACAGATGTTTGCAGACAGATGGTAGCCTCCCGTCAAAGCCATCCAGTTGACCAAGTCCACCTAAATCTCAATTTCCAATCAATTTTTCGCCCCAATTTCAGAATTTTTTTCAGAAACAATGCTGCTGCTAAATTTCAAGTTTCCTAATTCTCCCAATAGTGAATATTAATAATATTAGAGAGAATCTTTTTTGCCTAATGGCATTTCCTTTAAGAGCATATCTTACAAATTATGCAATACCAATTTTGGATTTTATATTGACACAATATAGAAGAGACCCAATACTTTTGGCAGGAAATATATAACTCGGTGTGGTATTTGATCTAATCTTCATTTTTATTATAATGCTCTAATATTTAATAGTTAAATGTGGTAAAGTAACTTTACAGCTATTTTTTCATTACATTTCAAATACTTGATACAAATTTAAGCACAAGAATGTTATTCTCATGTATTATCCCATAAAAGCAGTGACACTTCAAAAAGTATTTAGATAACAGTTTTCATTAATTTTAATTTAAAAATGCACTAAAAATAAGTTTAAAAACTCAAATTACAAAACTTTAAAATTCATTTAGATGAAGCATGATAAAAAACTGCAATTAAATGATTCTATCCAGATTTATATGAACACTATATAAGAACTATAACAACACAAAAATTTAATTTTACTACATTTACTAAAAGCTAGAAAGGATATGAATTGACATCTATCTGGTAACGAAGCAGTCCACTGAGTAAAAATTCAGCTCCAACTACAGGTATGCCACATTTGGCAGCATGAGTACAAAGTTTGAGATCAGAATCACAAGATATTATTACTGTCCTTGTACTTAACCTGTTTGGCATCTTTGTTAAATGCTGAAAATGAAAACATTCCAATAATTATTCAAAATATAAAAATATTTTTTTTAAAATGCAAATAGAACATTAAAATTAAAACAACAGAAGAGCTATACACTGCCTTGCCAAATTATTATGGACACCTACCTAAACACTTCATTGGGCCTCTGCGAGCAGAGATGTCAATTTTCAATTCTCTGTTCCTAGTTCTAATTGAAATGGTTTTTGAAGTACTGCCAGCTGTCCTCTCTCCGCTGATGAACTGTGGCAGTTCCGTTTCACTGTACAGTTTTTGCCACCAAACGCCTTTCCCTATCTGTAAGAGCCTTTTCCTCCCGCATTTGCCATGATTAAAAAGAGTAATAAATACCCCCTCAAGCAGCTGCTTGCCAGAGAGGTCTGACAGGAACCTGTCAGTTTATATGCCATAGCAGGTCTGTGAGGATGGCAGGACCTCAGCAGAAAAACAACACGAGCATCCATGCCTTACCCGGGGCTCAAACCCAGGTCCCTTAGATCAGTAGCCAAGCATGCTAACCACTTGGCCATGGGACAATTGGAGGGAATTTTTTTTAGACTGCTGCCATTCTCCATTTAAATCCACTAGGGATATATTGTACCCTATAATTTTTCACTGAGTTCCATCACTTCCATTATGAATGCTCCTACCCATCATGCTCCAATGATGAGATCCTTTTCCAAGTAAGTTGGATCAGTTTTATTTTTTCCAGAAGATTGCTTTTCACCATGCTTTTGCAACTTTTGTAGGACTTCATAGTGATGCATATTAATTTTGCATACATTGGCCAGTTTCATGGTACTTTGCATATGATGCAGTGTTCATAATAAACTGCTCAGGCAGTGTATTATAACCTTATTAATATTTTTTTTTTTTTTTTCAGAATATATTTTACTCATTTTTAGAGACTACCATAAGGGTCTTTCCACACAAAAAATTAAGGGACACATGTGCAGTCATAGTAACTCTGTGGTGGTTACAGTAATTAATTTTGGCATATTTTGACATTTGTCATTTAAATTATTTTAGACCATGACTTATAAATCTTAGCAGTTCTCATATATTTAAAATATTTCCTTTAAAAACACAGAAAATATAAATTTTTTTATACAAAACATGCATATTAGTTGGGGGTTTTCTTCTTCTTAAATGACAGTGAAATTACATTTCAAAATGTTATTAAATGGAAATTTGTTCGTGTGTCATTCTTCTGCAGTTAGTCTTAGAGCAGTATGTAGATATTTTATTTTCAATTTAGTCATGCTTAACTTTAAAAAAGGGCCAACCACTAAGTTTGCACAATACCATGGTTAACAATTCAGCTTTTGTTCTGCAAAAGTGATCCTTGACAATGGCTAAAACTTTTTACACTTAGTTGTCCTTCTGTCTCCTACATGCTTACATTTTGTAAGTTATAAATAATAATAGTCTATAACTACATTATGAATAAATTTGGAATTATATCTTGGATATAGTTACAATAGGGCAGCCTTAGCTGATAAGCACATAAGACACTATTTAAGAGCAACCACCTCAAGGGATGGCGAAATAAGACTTCTCAAAGAAAAGAATGTGAAAATTGTTGCAGCTCTTTTCTAATAAAACCAGCTACTACAGAGTCAAGATCTCAGATAGAGCTATCCAAAACTCACACATTTCTGAGTTGTGTTGAGCTGTTAACCTCTGAGTGGCATTTTTATGCAAACATTGGATTAAATGGCCATGTCACATAGACCCCAAGGGTTCTGATTTGAGTAGGGGATGGGGACCCACTAACAAGCTACTAGGAGACAGATGGGAAACCTCCTTCAAGGCATGTTCTTTAACATGAACAAAACCTAAGCTCACACATGCCATCACTTAACATTCCATCCAACAGACAGTGACTTTTGCAAGCCCACTGGTCTCCTCCTTTTCAATGAGGAGAGAATGGGAGTAGCAGAGAAAATCTCAATGCAGAAACAGCTAGGACTTGAACCTAGGAATATCTGATTCTGGTGTGCTACCGACTGAGCCAACCCCCATCTCTTTCTCAAAGTCTGCTCAGAATTTAAAAACAGATTTTTTTTAAAGATTATACTCTGGAGTCAAAAAGTATTAAGTTATATTAGAATCTCAAATTAGAAAACTTTAGAATATTAATATTTTCCAATTTGAGAAGTTTCCTTGTCAGAAATTTTGAAACAATTTTCTGACTCACATCACGAACACCCACACAAAGTATTAGTGTATAAAAATAATGTTTACGGAAGAGAGCAAATTGTTGCTGTCATAACACAAACAAATAGCTGTTATAATACTTATTTGTCTATCCAAGAGTCTTTTTATTAATCATATATTGTTAGTTCAAATGCTGATCTTTCAAAAATTAGCTAATTTTACTGCTTACACTTTCATCTTTACAAGGCCATCAATTTTTAACTACAAGAAAACATTTAAACTGAACATGACATTGTTGTAATGCCAAAAACTGCCTGAAATAAAGATTTGTGTTGTTTTACCTCTGAGCAGCACTTTTTTGCACACCATGGGCTAAATGGCCAGGTCACATGGACCCCGAAGGCTCAGAGAAAGTTGGGGGGAGGGGACCCACTGGAACAGCTGTTGGGAGACGGATGGTAGCTTCCCGTCAAGGCCATCCAGTATGTTCTTTAACGTGCACAGGGTATGCACATGGGGGCCGCGGCTTAATGTCCCATCCGACGGATGGTGGCTTTCCAAAGCCTATTGGTGTCCCCCTACTGACCGTGGGCAGGGCAGGGAATTTTGCAGAGATAAATCTCAATGCTGACCCAGCTGGGACTCGAACCTGGGAACTGCAAATTTCGAGTCTGGTGCGCTACTGACTGAGCCACCCCCACCCCTGAAATAAAGGTGAAGAGTAAGATATTGTCTTTCATAAACTTTTTCTCTCTTTGACACTTATTTTAAAATAGAACACAACAAACAGGTCATAATTTAAATGTGAAAATATCAAAATAACCTAAAGAAAAATATAAGCCAATTATAAATAAAAATATATCCAATTCATAAAAATGATGGTGGAGCACCATTTAATGTAAAACTTTTATTCACAGTCAAAAACCGAAATAGGAATTTCAGTTTTGAAATTTATTTAATTTTATTAAATAAAACGTGATTAAAAAAAATTGTATGCATTACCTTTCCACCAGCCCAATGGATGATATCTACAAAAGAAATATTAGGAAATATTTTAAAATTTCAAAAATATTAAGAGAACAAACATAATTTTGACAAAATATGAATAAAATGCCAGATATTGTATAATAATGCATTCTGAAAGCTCCATCCATTCTATCATAATATAGCACACTGACTTGGTTTTATTTTCTTTCCCCCATATCTTCTGATCAATCCTTTCCAAATTATTACTTTAGTTTCATTTATTGTATTAAATATACAGAGTGTCCATAAAGTGTCTTTACAATTTAAAAAATTTATTACATAGGCAATTGATGAGATATCTTAATCAAATTTGTTCTATGTACTAAGTGGTTATCAAAGTTTTTAATCACATTGCATTTGTATATTTCAGGTACCACGTTGATGAAAGAGGTATTTTTTAAAGAACTCTAAAAAATGGCTACTCCTCAAGAGAAGGCACAATGTGTATCATGGTTTATTGAAATGAAATCGGATACGCAGACTCAGCGAAACTACAGAACTAAGTATGGAAGAGATCTACTGTCACATCCATCAATTCGTGCATGGCACAAGAAATTTATGGAGACAGGGACAGTGTTGGATAAAGGGAGGAGTGGACGACCAAGAACATCTGAGGAAAACATCTATCGCGTAAGACAAGCCTTTAGTTGATCTCCCACAATGTCCATCCGTACTGCTGCCAGAAAGTTAGAGCTACCACGTTCAACAGTGCACAAAGTCCTATACAAGAACTTGCGATTGTACGCTTACAAAGTGCAACTCTTACAGGCACTCGAGCCAAATGATAAACCAAGACGAAAAGAGTTTGCAGTTAACATGCTGGAACGAATTTCTGAGGATGAAACGTTCCTCACCCGAATTTGTTTTAGTGATGAGGCAACCTTTCATGTCTCAGGGAAACTGAACACACATAATGTGAGAATCTGGGGATCAGAACACCCCCATGTGACTAGTGAACTTCCCATGTGACTAGTGAACCGAGATAGTCTAAAGGTTAATGTGTGGTGTGGGATCATGTGCAATCGAATCCTTGGTCCATTTTTCTTCAATGAGACATCAATTACTGCAAATGTTTACTTTGACCTTTTGACTGAATATGTGGCACCACAACTAAATGACCTTCAACCAACCATCATTTTCCAGCAAGATGGTGCACCACCACATTGGGGACTGCAAGTCTGTGGGTTCCTAAATCAAACATTTCCAGACCGGTGGATTGGAAGGGATGGCCCAATTCCCTGGCCACCTTGTTCACCAGATATCACTCCCCTGGACTTCTTTCTATGAGGTTATGTTAAAGATATCATGTATTGAACAAAAATAAGGGACATTACTGACCTAAAGCAAAAGATCACTGATGCCATTGCCACCATCGATGAGGCTATGCTACAGCGAACATGACAAGAAATCGAGTACCATCTTGATGTGCTTAGTGCAACTAATGGTGCCCATATAGAGGTGTATTAAATGATGGAAAAAAACTTCAATATCTACTTCTCATTTTGTAATAATTTCCTAATATTTATCTTTTCATTTGAATTTTTAATAAATTTTTTAAATTGACTTTATGGACACCCTGTATAATTAAATAAAAATCATTAAAGTACATAATATAATTTATACAACACCTAAATTGTTATCAGCTTGCTTTTACAGAAATCTGGCTTTTATACCTCCAAATTGTGGTATCAGCACTACTTTTTGCTTGTACCTTATCTTCATAAACAGAGGTTAAAATTTAATCTGAAAACTGAACTTTTTCCATGCAAATATTTTTTTATTCAACAGAATTCAGTCTTCTAGTTTAATTTATACATATCTTTCATACTGAATACTATACTGGCTGAATGTAACATGAGATAAAGTGTAGATACACTAGTACACCAATAATGTTAAATATTACTTTAGTGAGAACATAGAGGTTTTTTTTTTTTTTTTGGGGGGGGGGGGGGATTTTATGACCTATAGAGCTTTGACTAAACTTTCTATAAACATGCAAAACTAGATAAAAATCCTTACAGCATTTCTGCAAAAAAACGTTTTATGACAAGTAGCTATAATTATTGCATCACAAGATTCAGTCGCTGGTTTACTAATCCAGATGGAACTATATCTAAACGTATTTTTTTAACTCAGTGGCTTGAAATATCCAATCATTGAATATCCATATTTGCATATGTCTATATAGTAATGAAAAAACAACAACCCTTTTTTCAGCTCAGAAAACCACTAAAGAAAATCCACGATACTTGCAAAGACAAATATCCATGCTGATAGGAACCAAACTTATCTAATACAGCAAAAATGTTATACAGGCTGGATAAATAGTTGAATAAAATACACAAATATCCAAACCCTAAATAAACATTGCAAACAACAAAGAACTAAAAAAGAAACAAACCTTTCATTTGCTCAGGGCTAGGAACTACTTTAGGTGTAACATGAATACTCCAACTGGTAAAGAGAGGCTGCTGTGCTGCCTTTTCCAACGTTTCCTTCAGTTGGAAGCCATACTGTTTCTCTGCATTTCTGTCCTTGATAAGGAAAGGGGCATGATCTGACAAAAGATGATTATATCCAAATTATTAAACAGATTCATAGCTTAGTTGTAGTCTATACATTATACAGTCTCTCTTTTACGACGTTTTCTTCAGAAAATCATCGTGAATATTTTTGTCAATGGCAAATCCATCACTCCTTTATGACAATCATGTCATGTATTAAGAACAGAAAAACATTTGTGTGTAAATACATAGCTTTGATTTCTGTTTAAATATTTTTTTTTTATTTTGGTCTGAAAAAGGGCAAGTGCTTTTAATCATGAAAAGCACTCATGAAGAAACATATGCAAATTTTTAAGTCTCCACCATAAAGGTTTCTTGGAGGTCTTTCTTAAAAGCAAAAAATACAGAATACTGTTTAGTTGATAAGCCACTATAATATATAGATCCACATAAACTCACACATACACTGCCAGGGGCTGTAGTGGCAGTTGTTACACCCTGGCACTCAGGTGTTTTTAAATTAATTCATCTTTAATCTATTTACTGGTAAATATTCATCTGCTCTGCAGTTCTAGTGCCTTTTATAGAAGCATTTTATTGATTAAGAATGAGGTGAGTGCATTGCTTGCAAAATGGAATATTAATGGGATCTGTAATAGCTAAACATATTTTATCCTTACAATTATAAAAAAGCATAAAACAACAGATAAACATACCTTAACTTTTTATTTTAAAATAAAATATATAAATATAACTTAATTATAATCTTTTTAACAATATCGTAAAGATTTTCACAATAAAATTCAACACAATAAAAATACAAGAATAAGAAAAAAAAAGATTACCATTATACACTAAGTAATTACCACTTTTGAGTCGATTAATTTGTTTAGAGGAAAAATTGTCTTGAGCTGGGTGGGATATGAACCCATGACCTCCTGATAACATGTCAGGTGCTCTGGACCACTACCAGTCACCGATCAAGATCTCCTCTAATTGTTTAAATCTACTGTATACTTGTAATATATACTTTCCGCTTATATGGCATTTATCTGCCGCTTGTGGGGGCGGGGGTGGCTCAGTTGGTAGTGCATCAGGCTCATAATCTGCAGTTCCCAAGTTTGAGTCCCAGCTGGGTCAGCAGTGGGTTTGGAAAAGCTGCGGTCCATTGGATGGGATGTTAAGCCATGGCCCCGTGGGCAGGAGAGCCAAACCCTGTGCATGGTAAAGAAAACGTTGGATGGCCTTGACAGGAGGCTACCATCTGTCTCCCAACAGCTGTTCCAGTGGGTCTCCACCCCCAACCTTCTCTGAGCCTTCGGGGTTCTTGTGACCTGGCCATTTTACCCATGGTGTGCAAAAAAGTGCCACTCACAGGTAAAACAACCCAACTCTGCTGCTTGTGGCCTGAACAGCACCTACAAGTGACATAATGGAATATGTACTGTAGATAGCAAATGTTCATATCATCAATTAGAGGAGATCTGGATCAACAGCTGGTAGCTCAGTGGTCCAGAGCACCTGACATGTTATCAGGAGGTCATGGATTTGTATCCCACCTGACTCAAGACAATTTTTCCTCTAAAAATTTGAATTGACTCAAAAGTGGTAATTACTTAGTGTATACCAAAAAAGTCAAGTTTATTCAATATTTAATGATTATCATTATGTTTTTCTGTACTACTTTTGAAATAATTTTATTCCTTTTAATGCAGATTACCTTAGATATAATTCAGGAGGTAAATGTACTATATTATTTATATTTGCAAATAACGATAAATAAAAAAATGCATTTGGACAAAGTTTATTTATCTTCACTTGTATTTGCAAAGTGAAAGAATATTAAAAAGTTTAGAGTGACAGTGCAGACATATTCAAATTTTAGTATTTAATAGAGTATTTGTAGTATTCTCACTGCATTAGTGAACATTTTGAGTATTAATGAACATATGCGTTATTCCACTGGGAAATTTAAGTGCATATATGCAGTGGTTGAATGCATACTGAGTTGAATATTACACCTAAAAAACTAGCAAAAGGCTAGAAAAATGGATGCTAGTCAAATACAGTATTTTCTTATTATTATTATTATTATAGTAATAAGAGATATTTTCATCAATGGCATTTATTGAATGTTGGGAATTAACACATTTTAAATCAGTATATATATACATTAATTATATTAAGTAATATAAATAAATGGCAGTCCCATGGCCGAGTGGTTAGCGCGCTTGGCTACTGATCTAAGGGACCTGGGTTCGAGCCCCGGATAAGGCATGGTTGTATGTGTTGTTTTTCTGCTGAGGTCCTGCCATCCTCTCAGATCTTCTACTCTGGCAAAATAAACTGACAGGCTCCTGTCAGACCTCTGTGGCAAGCAGCTGCTTGAGGGGGTATTTATCTTTTTTATTTAATATAAATAATAACCTACTAGCCAGCATTAATCAATATATTAAATCTTTTAATTTCTGTTACTCTGTACTAGCATTAATATCAGATGACAACTTACCAATAAATGAATTTGACTTCTTACATTGCTGCAGCCATTTTACATTCACAAGAGGTATCCCTTTTGCTATGCAGCACAGTGCTTTAACAGTACGACGTAGCTTGGAAAAGGTAAAACACTTACAATCAAATTTACATATTTATTCATGCTTGTAATAATTAGTAAAATTTACTAAAAAAAATTCTCACTCAGAAGCATAATTTCACAGTAACATAAATTTATGCAATATAAATTCATGCAATTGGACCATCAAACATTGCCTTGTAATATTAAAATCATTTTCCGTTAATTCACTAACAAGTATCTTTTTTTTAATTTTTTAAAATCATCACTCCCATCAATAAAAAAATGCAGAACAGCTGAAACTAAGAATACTGTAGTCATATTATTTGATATTTTGCCCTTTCAATATGTTAGGTTGGATTTGTCTACCTCAGAGTGGCACATTTTTGCACACAATGGGCTAAATGGCAGGTCAGCAGACCACAAGGGCTAAGAATAGGTTGGGAAAGGGAATCCAATGGCCAGATTATTAAGAGACATTTTCAATAAGTTAAATAATTTTTTTTACAATGCAACATCACAATTCATTACAATTTTTAGCAAAAGTGTTACACGACATTTTCCACAATTTCACACCCAACACACAAAATATATGCTTACGGTACATATAATAATAATCTTGCATTTAATACAGCATTTGTACTAAAAATTACTCTCACTACATTAGCGAACATTGTGAGTATTAATGAACATATGTGCTATTCCAATGGAAAATTTAAGTCCATATATGCAGTGGTTGACATTATATTACCAAGTTGAACATTATACTTAAAACACTAGGAATGGGTTGTCAACAAATTTAAAAATTGACGATGTTCAAATATAGTAGTAAATATATATTAAAACAATTTGGAAAACTTCTGCACTGAATGTCAAAATCGGTGAAAAAAATAGTGTGTATTTATTTACCTTTGCTTACACTTCTTTAAAAAGATTTTTACACTCTTGAAACAAAATGTTACAAATATATAAAATTCTTATAAATAAGGAAATTGGCATACAGTGGATTTTTATTCTCTAATTACCCAGTTACCATTATCCAAAAAAATTTAAACCATCATCGCGCTTGGCTACTGATCTAAGGGACCTGGGTTCGAGCCCCGGGTAAGGCATGGCACTGTGTGTCGTTTTTTCTGCTGAGGGCCTGCCATCCTCTCAGATCTTCTACTATGGCATATAAACTGACAGGCTCCTGTCAGACCTCTGTGGCAAGCAGCTGCTTGAGGGGGTATTTATTTTATTTTATATTATTTATTATAATAACGTAACTTACTTTGTCAGTAACCAAATGAGTACAAGGTCCAATGTCTTCAACCAGCTCTCCCCCAAGATTTGCCACTATCTAAAGGGCACAAAATTTTAAAGCATATAAGAAATAATAGCTAAAATTATATTAACATTAAATAGTTACAATTTGCGTGTAAAAACACTAGTATAGAATTGGGTTGTTACAAAGACACTAAAGTTCAGAAGCAGTTTAGTGTTAGAGGCAACAGGAGATTGCACCAAAGACATCCAACAAAATCTTAACCCTTAAGGTTTTTCACAATACATACAATTGTGTCCAACATAATTTTTAACTTTTTTTAGCAGAAAAACAGCTGAACTTTAGAATCTTATCTTGCAGTGACTAATACTGCATGGAACTTATCAAATAAAAGAGCATTTCATTCTGAATAGCAAAATAACAGAAAGGCAAATTAAAATGAAAAATATTTGAGCCTAATTTAAAAAAATGGCTGACTGGCTTTAGACACTTAGTGTTAAGACTATATCAGGAATGAAATTGATGATAGCAATCCTATCCTCGAGTCCATTGACATACTGTGGTAATGTGGTGTGATAAACTGCATCTTTGATGAAACCCCACAAAAAGAAATTGTGTGGGATTACATCCATTAAAGGTTAGGTTCAGTAGTTTTACTCTGAGCAGCACTTTTTTTTGCACGAAATGGACTAAATGGCCAGATCACATGAACCACACAGGTACAAAGAAGGTTGAGGGAATGAATCATTGGACAGCTGTTAGGAGAAAGACAAAGATTTCATCAAATGTGTACTTTAATGTGTATAGGCTACAGCTCTTCTGCACATGGGGCTGCAGCCTAACAACCCATTTGATAAACTCTCCAAGCTCATTGATATCCCCTTTCTTATTCAGGGCAGAGAAAACTATCAATACAGACACAATCAGGACTCAAACCTACTGAGCCAACACCTTCCCGTTCTGGTGAAGGAAGGGATACTAATGTTATGACTAATGCAACAGCTGGGAATTGTTGATTTAGACAATCTCTCACTTGCAGAAAGCAATGATGAGGTGAACAATCACACATTGCACTCTCTTTGCACCTGTGTAATAAATACACTATTTCTGATTTCCCTACAACAGGACTTCTCATGGACAGAACAACTGCAAACAAATAAAAAAAAACTTTGTGTACAGTATTTTTTTTATAGTCATGTTATTTGTTTTTCTTTTGTGTGACAAATAAAGAAGTCGTGTTTGAAGTTGTAGTTACTTTGCAATCACCCTGTATATATTTGCATCAGATTTTAAAATCAGATGGCTTGGATATTCAGAATGTTGACAGCAACTGATATTATTATACTTGGAAAAGATCATATAGAACTATTAAAAGTTAGTTATTCTAATCAAAAGATTTGGTTTAGATTTTTATGGTGCACTGACAACTAAGGCTTACTGTGCACCATTCTAATCAAAGGCTGTAAATCAGAGAGCATAGCAGAAACTAAAATACCAATGAGAACATATAAGATTCGATAAACATTCGATATGTCAATAACATTCAAGATTTGAAAATGTGTACACAGAAAAATATTGCAAAGTTTTTTAAAAGAATAAAATTAACCTAAAATAAAAGAGACAGAAAAACTATATAACTAGAACAAGATATCACCTTTGGTGATATGTTGGAATGCTTGTTTTCAAACAGAATGAAAGTCATTATTTTACTACTTTAACAATCTCCAACAGTGGAAATTTGAACTAATGAATGATTCAAAAAGGCTGTGTTACAGTAATATTTAATTGGAACCTATTCAACACAAAAAACATTTTTTCTCCCCCACCCCCTGGAGGGTAAGACAGGTAAAGGAGCAAATCATTGCTGCCAAAGTAAACCTCTTGATCATCACATTCTATCACCAAAATTTCGAATTTTTAGCATGACTACAATGTTTAAAATATTTATTTTTAAAGTTTTATATTTTTTAGCTTTAGGGACTAAAACTACTGGAATATTCAGAAAAATGTAAATCCTAATATTTCACTAATACCTATCTATATTCAACTTAAAAGATTTTTCATTTACCTCTAAAAGAAAGTTGAATTTGCAGATAGGTAGACAGATGACAAAAAAAAAAGTTGAATCTGCAGATAAGTAGACAGATGACCAAATAAAAACAATATCTCATTTTTTTAGAACAAGATAAAAAAAAAGAGTGACAACTAAACATACTTTTTGTTCTTCTTCATCACCTACTCCAGTAAACATAACTTTAGGTTTAATTATTCTAGATAATCGTCGCCGCTGCGGAGATACAATTTCATCTTCATTTTCTTCTTTACTGATGCCTCTTTTCCTATGACCCCTTCCACTTTCTACAAGCTTTGCCTCTTTCTCTGATGAACTACTGATATCTGTTTGAAATTTAGATGTGGAATGACTTTTACTGGTTGAGAGTAAAACCAACTGTTCATCTGTAGATTCATCTTTCATTGCAACATCAGAACTATGACTACTAACGGAATGTTTAGTCATTTGCCTACGCTTCCTACCAGAAGCTTTGGATGGTGTCGAGTCTACAGACTTAGCATCCTCAGATATTGTATTTTCTAGAATTGCTGGAGATGGTAAGGATGCAATGATTTCAGGAGACACTCCTTGCTTTTGTATTGCCCTGGATTTTCTGCTGTTAGTCTTGTTACTTTTATTAATAGATGCATTATTCGCAGTAGTTTCAGAATCTTTGCACGATGAAGAAGAAATAAAACTTGTATTTGTGATATCACTTACATCTTCTTCAGATGAAAGAACAGCATTTTTTACATGTTGTTTTTTAATTCTTGATCTTGTCTTTCTTGTTGTTTTTAGGTTATCTGATGACAGTACCTTCTTCTTATCAATGTTAACAGCAGTGGTAGAATCATTATTTGCAGTTGATGATGAGTGCTTGTCAATAAATTCATTACTAAGAGTTTGACCTTCATTCTTCTGCCGTTGCTTACGCCGACTGAAGTTATCCTTTACATTACTATCTGTGACTAGAGCACTTGCAGTGTTAGAGTTTCCTCCAGTCTTAATTTCTGCAGATGCTATGACTGAAATAGATTCCCTTTTACCTTTCTTAGCTTCTTTTAAAGCAGAATGCTTAGTTTCCGGCACCTTAATAAATGTCATTTTAATTTCTGGTAATGTGTTAATACCATGAGAATTATTTAGCACAGTAGTCGATACTTCATTACTATTGTACACTCCATCTTTGCAATAGAAGAAATCTTGCTTAGTAACAGATTTTCTCTCTCTCTTGGGTCTTCCACGGGACCTTGGGCTTTTTTCAATTGATAAAAGTTTACTGTTTTTATTTCCTTCTTTTGTTTCTATAACAGGTGACAAATGCTGATTTTCAGGAATATCAGTTTTTCTTCTTGATTTAGCTGTTGGTTCACTGCTTGTTAGATGTTCATTGCTGGAGTGTTGACTATTCTTTCTCGTAATCATTGTGTAGTGTTTGGCATCATTATCTATACTTTCCACAAGATAAACAGGTTTTTCTAAATCTTTAACTATTAATTTGGCCTCTTGTTTACATTTCTGATTTACACGTAATGTTTTCCTTTCATGTGAAAGAGAGTCATCATGATCATTTTGATTTTGCATTTCTAATGAAACATCTGGTATCTTTACATGATGGCCAGTCTCATCAAGTTGTGATTTATCCTGCTGTGCAGTCTGTCTAGTTCTTTTTCTCCCATTCGACACAGTTCCTTGCTTCTGCTTACCTACAACAGATTTGATTTTATCATTGCTTACGGTCTCTTTTTCTGAGAGCTTAGACTGCACAGCACATGACCTTCTTGACTGCCTTGTAGGTCTTTCTTGGGCAATACTTTTAGAAGTCTGATCAACTGTAATTTTCTTTGCATTCTGCTTTGATTTTTTCACCTGTTCATTTAGCTTATTATTAACATCTAGTTCTGATTTACCATTTGCCTTCAAATCTCTTTCTGCATTATGAATGCTTTTCCTTTCATCATCTAACATTTCATTTTTCTCTAAGGAATGCACTGCAGAATTTTCCACTTTTTCACTTGTTTTTCCTACAAGATTTTGAAAAACAATATTGTCATTTGGTTCAACACATTTGCTTTTCCTTGTTTTCCTTTCCTTTGTAACTTTTGCTGCTGAATGATTTTTTGACATAGTTTCTTGGTCCTGCTTAATTGTTACAGCCTCCACTTTACTGTTGCTTCTAGTTCCATTTTCCAACAATTTCAGTGGTACAGTTCGTGACCTTCTTGATCGCCTTGTAGGTTCTTGGGCAAAAGCATTTATGGAAGGCTGATCAACTGCAGTAGTCTTTGTTTCAGAAGATGATTCATTTTGCTGCTGATTTTTCCCCCCACTAACAGCTTTTGCAGATTTTCTCTTTACACTTCCCTTTTTTGTTTCACTTTCAATGTTTTTGTGTGTCATATCATTTACTAATGTTTCACTTTCCTCTGTACACTGTACTATGGAATTTTTTATGTTTTCATTTGTTTGATTACGAGCAATACTAGTTTCACTTAGCTCAATAAATTTACTTATTTCTTCTATAGTCTCCTCTGAATGTTTTCTTCTAGAAGTTCTTTTCTGACTTTTGGTCTTTGGATCTGAGCTATTGGATGCAATTTTGCTTGAAGCAATCACCTTATCCAAATTATCGCAATTAACTTTTCCACTTGTATCTATTACAGTTCCAGAAGCTATGTCACCTTTTGGAGCTTGTTTTTTAGAAGCATTAACTAATGATTTTTTGTTTTTTATGCCTGGTGTAATTTCTTCACATGCACCGTTTGCTTCATGATGCTCGATGTGTCCCTTATTTCCCTTCTCTTCTACATTAAATGCATGGCTCTGTTCAGAATTAGTTTTAACTTTGGTGGAATTAATCATTTGCAAATCTGCATTTTTGATGAGAGCATCTGAAACAGGTGATGGAATCTTATCTTTGTTATGGCTATCATTTCCTGATTTACAAGCACCATCTGAATCAGTATTTAATACTGTCTCATTCAATTCATTATAAGTATCATTTTCTGTCATGGAATTTGACATATTAATTATAAATTTAAGCACACCATTATCTTTAGATGCACTTGGGGACCCAGTTGATTCCGATTCTGTCAGTAGGTGTGGTGGTGTTTCAGCAATGCTGACTTCAACTTCACTATCAACTTCAGATCTCAATACAGGGCTGCTACATTCATCTCCTCTTTTAACAGCATCCCGTGTATCCGATCTTCTTTGCGTAGATGGGCACAAAATAATATCATCATCATTCAAAACACTTTCATCTGCAGCTGTGGCATTTATGCCTGACAAAATATTCTTTGAGCTTTCTTCAAAAGCAGCACGACTTTTAGTGGTAGCAATACTCTGCTCACTAGATTTTGAGGCGGCCTTTGTCGTGCAAGAATCAGGCTTTACATATAACTGAGTGGGTGGCAAAGAATCATCTTCACCAGACATATATTTATTAATATATGATAATCTAGCATTTTGATCAGCTCTTAAAAGAATAATATCATCCATATCACCCTTTCCATCATCAATGAATGGTTGTGTTTCAGCATTAAGGAAAGTTTCATCAAAAACCTCTGGTTCTTCATTATCATCAATGATTTCAACCTCTGAAGTGCTCCTAGGATGAGATTTATCATCAAGAAACTGTTTATTGTCTCTATTTTCTTTACTGTTTGTTGCATTTTCTGGAATGTTGAATGTGGAAGTGTTAAGCATTTCTTCCCTCGATTTTTCTGGCACATTAGAAGAATGATCAATTATTTTGCTTTCACATTGCTCTTGTGTTTTGTTTTTTTCATTGGCTACTGTCAAAAAAGGTTGCGTAGGTGGCAGCAGAGAGATATCATCATTGCTTTCTTTTTCCCAGTCACTATTGTCACTTCCATCTTCATTATTAATTTTCTGTGTTGGCATATCAGCAGCACTGATTTCTTTGCCTAGAAAAAAAAAATAATCACCGTAATTTATTTTTAAAGCTGATATTTAAACCTAGAATGATTTAATTTTTTTGCATAATATAGACAACTATACAAAGATAAGCAACACAAGTACTGAGTCTCGAAGAAATGTTTCAATCAATATATTGTTTCCACTATAGGCCAAAACATTGTATAGTATTGATATTTAGAATGTGCTAAGCAATTTCATTTTCAAACAGAGCAATAATTTTAATTTTTTTAACTTTGGATTAATTTAAAGGTCAGAGTTGAAAGGAGGGTGGGGGACATGATCCCCAGGTGAAAAGAAAAAAAAAAAACACATACTTACATTTATATAGTACATTCCATGTTTTCCACCGTTTACTTTTACAATAAAAATTATGTTTATTGCTTTGCATTTGTTTTGGTGTTTTTCACATATTCACTATGGGCCACAAAAAGATTTCTCCTCTGATTGAATGTAGTTCATAGATCACCATTTGAATAACAGCTGTTACAGAATGACTACAATGATGTTAATGGGGGGAAAATATCATCAATGAAAATTACCTTTTCGAATCTCCTCAGTCTGTTGTTATAGTTTTCAGTGAAGCTCAAGTGGTGCACAGACAGTCACAGAAATTGGTTAGGTTGTTTTACTTCTCAACAGCACTTTTGTGCACACAATGGCCAGGCCAAAAGGATCAGAGAAAACTATGGGAAAGAGACCCACTGGATAGCTGGAAAGAGACAGATGGAAGACTACCATCACAGCCATCTAACATGTTCTTTAACTTGCATAGGGGATCACAGCTTTATATCCCATCCAATGGACAGCAACCTTTCCAAGCTCATCAGTGATCCTGTTCGTAACCAAGGGTAAGGATTTAGAAGAGATAAATCTTCACTGACAGAGGTGGGAACTGCAAATTATGAGAGGGCATGGTGTCATCTGAGCCAACCCCCACCCCAATGCAGAAAGGACTCAAGTGTATGAAGAACAGTGTTTTACAGACAGACATTCTGTTGAAGACCATCCAGGATTTGGGAAACCAAGCATGTCTATCAATGTGCAGCAAATCACCTTGGCTCATGATATTCACAATGAAGACTGCAGAATAACTCTGTGTTCACTAGCAGCAAGGATGGGCCTTTTTTAAGGCAGTGTTTACAAATAGTGACTGAGTACTAGAAAATGTCAAGAATTTGTGTTCTTTGGATCCCACACAACCTAAGCTCTAAACAAAAGCAAAAATATGTTTATGTGTGTCAGAACTGGTTGGCAAGGTGTGAGAAGGAAGGTGAAAGATTCTTACAGTGTATTGTGGCCAGGGATTGGACTTAAATTTTCTACTAAAATCCAGAAACAAAACACCAATCCAACAATTTGAACCACTCAAGTTCACTACAGCCCATAAAATTTTGAGCTATGAGGTGGGCCGGGACCTCATAGCTCATCCCCGCCCCAGGGAAATTTATGATGAGGAGTGAGCTTATACTATGAAGAATATCCTATATACAACCTATGACACTCCTCACATCATAAGCTTTCATTTGATATGTAAATAACTTTGATTAGCTCTTGGATTAGGGAAATGTGGTGGAACTATTGGCAAACAAGTAAAAAGCAATAAAAAGATAGATTATAAAGTTCTGTTTCATACAATGATCTCTACAATCCCAAATAGTAGCATAATATATAAGCTTACCAATATAAAGTTGTGTAGGTGGATATGAGAGCTGGGTATCTTTAATATTTTCTGTTGAAGGTGACTGTTTCTTTGGCAACTCATTACCCAAATCTGTTGAAATGGCAACAACTGCTGCATCATTCTGCAAGATAAGTATTACTAATTTTGAGAACTAAATAATAATACATCTAGTTCAATTGATTGTCTAACTTTTAAAATAAAAAACTGTTAAACATTAAACACAATTTAAATATTTTACTGAGTAATAGCCACTGATGTCCATAGACCATAAAAAGGCAGAAAAACTATAAACTTTTCTAAAAAAAAGTTTTGTGAGTAGATGTGAAGTTTTCACATCTACTCACAAAACTTCACTGTACTCTTTAACATGCACAGGGTATGGTACTCCTATATGTAAGGCCATGGCTTATTAAAATGTATGAAGATACATACACACTGATCAAAAGTTCATAAGACCAAGTTGAAAATAATCATGAGGATAACTGAAGAAGATATTAAGATGAAATAATCAGCGTTCATAAACATTCTTGATCAGAAGAGCTTTATTTAGTCTATCTTCCTGTATGTGAACAATGATGTGAGGATGGTTCAGTGTTGGTATCAATATCATATCAGTGGTCTCAAGAACGTACTCAGACTTGCCATACAGGGTTAGGTGCATAAGATGGATTGCTGGTTAAGGTGAACTATCAAGTGGATTGCTGGATTCATTAGCAGGCAATAGCAGATCCAACCACAGCTATCATTTGATGAACTGTAATTGTCTGAAAGTTCCCATCATTCCCATCACAACCAGGACCATTGCCAGGAGACTGACACATGCAAGGGTTGCAGCCAAGCTTCTATTCTGCATACTGCCCTTGACTGTGTGCCACTGTCAGGCTTGGTAGATGGATTTTGGGTTAAAGCTATTGGGAATGAGGAATGGTAACATATTGTCTTCAGCAATCATTCTGCTTGAATGCTGACAATCATTGCATTCACATCTAGAGATGACATGGGCAGAAAGTGGATCCAGAGTCACTATCTATGAATGCCATACTGTTCACCCACAGGATATCCTCATTTGGGGAGCCATCAGTTTTAACACTAGGTCACCTCTGGTTATGTGTAATTGGTAATGTGAATATTTGGTGATATGCTGATGATGTCTACAGGCAGTCACACTACCATTTCCAGCAGGTATCCCTAATTGCATCTTCCAGCAAGATAACACTCCCCTACAATGTTGCCATCTCTAGAGCATGTCTGCAAGGCACCCAGACAATCCCACAATCAGCCACGACTCCAGACCTGTCACCCATCGAGCTTGTTTGAGAATGGTTGGATATCACCTGCAAGACAACCCTCAACTGGCCCAAAATACAATTGCGGTGTGAGACCACATGCATGTAACATGGTAGAACATCCTTCAGGACACCATCAGAATTCTTTATGCTGTGATGTATCATTGAATGTATTGCAAACTATAACAATTTCACTATATACTAAAGAATGTATATTTTACTGTATGCCACGTATTTAATTCATTGCATTAAGTCATAAATGAAATCACATCATACCCATCTGATCATCTGTGTCAATTGTTTCAGAAGATTCTGTCCACTCTTTCTGACTGCGGCAATTTCAATTTCAAGCAGTGTAATAACTGGAGTTTTTTGAGATGATGGCAGTTCAAAGACAAGATTGTTTGGGCTAAGTGCTCCAAAGATGCTTAATGGACTAAACATCTCCTCCACATGCTTAGCAACTTAGAAAAAGCTCTCATTTCAGATTGTGCCTAGTTACCATTTACAGATAAGCAGGAAAATTCATAAAGTAAACATCCTCATTTCACTTTCATATTTCAAAATTAGTATAAGTTACCTGTTCAATAGTAGGGAGCTCATTGGTATCATCATCAGAATAGGGTAAATTCACATAAGGTACAGTTGCTGGCAATGTTTCCTACAAAAAAAAAAAAATACATATATAGCATTCCTTTTATGCTTTATTTTATTGCAATACAAATGAGCTGCAACAAAACTATTTAAAAAACACTATTTGAACACATTCACTTTTTAACTTTAAGAGTTTTATGGCCTAAATGAGTTTTCAGTTTTCTGTAAGTCTTACCAACTTACACAAATAATAAAGTTAATCTCTTTAAATTTTATGAAAATCTATAAATTGACATTATCAGATGGTATATTTTCTGCTCTTGAACCAATCTCTATGAACAGACTTGTAGCTATAAATTTATTGACAACTGAAGAATATGATTGTGATGACTTAAACCTGGAACAGTATTGATTTACTAATCCTTACATTTAGTTTAATAACTAAATTTTAACCACAATGTACTATTTTAATTTTTACTTAACTCTGAAATAGTAACAGAACATTTTGGCATTTTAATACCCTATATATATATGTCAGTCAGATAAACTAATTCACCCATAAAAATAAAATGCAACTAGCTGGCATCTTGTTAAAAAAAAAAATATTTACCAATTGAAAAAACAAATAATGTGCAGTTTATATTTAAAAAAATACTGGTTATAGTTTGTAATAATCAATTGAAACCAGATGTTGTATAACTGGTATAATTGCCTGTCTACAGTGGGTATGTTGGATCATCTTTCCTCTGAGAGACTTTTTTTGCACACAATGAGCTAAATGGTAAGATTATAAGGAACCTAAAGGCTCAGAACTAGGTAAAAAAAGGAGATCCACTGGAAAGCTGTTGGGAAACAGAGAAGAGACCTCCTTTTAAAACTATCAGGCAAGTTAATGTGCATAGGTATAGCTCTCCTGTACACAGGACAATTTAATATCCCATTCAATACATGATGGCTTTTCCAATCCCATCAGTTTCCATTTCCTATTAAGAGCAGGGAGGGGGAGAGTTAAGGGAGAAAATCTCAACAGAAGCACAATGGGGACTTGAACCTGGGAACTACAGTAATATATTCAATATACTCAGAACTACAGCACCAGAATATATTGAAAAAGAATATATTAAAATTTATTAAAGGTAATTTCAGTTATACTTAACAATATTTAAAAACACTTTCATGTTACACAATTGTCTACTAGCACCAAATTTAAATTCCCTACTTCTATAACAACAGAAGAATCCTTTGCATCCTCATCTGATTCAAGTGCACATTCATATGGTACAGTGGCTGCTAATTCGACTTCATATGGTACAGTGGCTGCTATTTCCTACAAAAAATAAACATCAAACACAAGATTTATATGCACTACATATGTAAACACTAAAATCTTTAACAAAAATATTCTGAAACACATTATTCTTACATTATTATAAAATATATTAGCATGAACTCTTAAGGATACATTTGTGAACATGGTAGAACATCCTTCAGGATACCATCATTACCATGTTACACATGCCTCCAGCCCCCCCCCACACACACACACACACACACACAACGACAAGGTGGTTCCCTCTCGGGGGGGGGGGGGGCAAACCACTGGTAAATAGATTTGCTGAAAACACCGTTGCACTTTCCTCCAGATTTAAGCTTTTAAAAATATCATGATAAAACTTTAACCATCTAAACAGGCCAACCAAACTTTAAAATAACAAATAAAACATTGGCCCTGTCTACTCTGGTGCAGAGCGACGCATTTCTCCGTAGACCTACCTACGGCTTCCCCAGGCTCGGCCAAAATAGAAACTTTACTTCATTATTATATAGCATGTGCATGGTGGGATAAGTAGAAAAGGTAGAAAGCAGCTTGGGCTAAAAATGCCAGAATAGGCATGTGACATACAGGAAAATGTTCATAGCATTAGTTAGAGGAGATCTTGATCGGCGACCGGTAGCTCAGTGGTCCAGAGCACCTGACAAGTTTTCAGGAGGTCGTGGGTTCGTATACCACCCAGTTTAAGACAATTTTTCCTCTAAAATTAAAATCAATGTCAAAGTGCTGATTTATTAGTGAATGCTCAACCATCGAGTTTATCTCATTATTTATTATCATTAGCATACTTGTAAGACATGCTTTCCATCTATATGGCAAATAGAAAGCCACTTGGGCAAAAATGCCAGAATAGCGCACATATGTGACATACAGGAAAATGTTCATAGCATTAGTTAGAGGAGATCTTGATCGGCAGTCGGTAGCTCAGTAGTCCAGAGCACCTGACATGTTAATTGGAGGTTGTGGGTTCGTATCCCACCCGGCTTAAGACAATTTTTCCTCTAAAATTAAAATCGACGTCAAAGTGCTGATCTATTAATGAAAGCATACTAACCACTCTGCAACCACAACAAATTAAACTTTTGCAGTAAAAAAAATACATACCTTTCTATCAGCAGGAAATTCATTTGGTTCTTCATCTGAATCAAGGACATTTTCATAAGGTAATGTTGGTGGTAAACTGCATTGCTAAAAGGAGAGGAAAAATACCCTTTATTTTGCATCTTACTTTCTTTCTTAAATTTTGTAGTAAATAAAAAATATATTAAATATAATTCAAATGCAGTGTCTCTGAGTGATTTTTTTTTTAAAAAGCAATCAACAGCTGCATAATAATTATTTATAATACATACTCTCCTATAAGAAAGAAACTAACTTTCATGTTTTTGTTAGTGGTTATTAAATCTCATACAGGTAACCCTCGTTCATTGCGAAGGATACGTTCTGGACATGGTCGCGATAAGCGAAATTTTGCGATCAACGGGGGATTTAAAAAAAATTTTTAAATTCAAAAAAACACTTTATTAATAAAATAAATATTATTAATAACAAAAAATGTCATACATAACATAATTCATGATTCATTCATTTTGTTCCGCATTGCAAAAAGTAATCTAGATTCCCTTGTTTGGCCTCTATACGTTTATTATGCAAAATTTGCCGATAACTGTCAAATAATCCGTTACAACCACGCTTTACAGCCCTCACTCGCTTGTAATCTTCGTCGTTTTCTTCTAACTCCATGCATTGATTGTGAAGAGAAAGGGCCTTTTCAATGGTTTGACACTTAACTTTTGCACGGGAACAGGTTCGGAGACGTCATTTTCTTGGGACATAGTATGGCAGTCCATTTCCTGCAGCTCTTCATTAGTTAAGGGTTCGCAGTGTGATTTTAACAAAGTCTGAATATCATCTACATCAACACCTTCGATGCCTCCAGAAGTGGCTATAAGACTAATCTCTTCGATGATATTTTGAATATCATTTCCATAATTGATGTGATCTTCAACAATATCTCTGAGCAACCTTTTCCAAACACCCTTCATACATGACTGGGTGACTTAATTCCAAGCTTCGTCGATGTTTCTGATAGCTTTCAATATATTAAATTGTTTCAAACCTGCATGGCATCTCTACCACCTCCATCAGTTTCTTCAACAGTTGACGCATCGTTTTTCTTAAATAATAGGCTTTGAATGCTGCTATTGCGCCTTAATCCATATGCTGTAAGATGGAAGAGGTATTCGGAGGTAAGAATACCACTTCAACGGGAAAATCAGTGCACAGAGTCTCAAGTTCTACAGGATGTCCCGGCGCATTGTCCAACACCAAAAGAGCTCGAGGTTCAACTCCAATATCCTCGCAATATTTTTTTATTGCTGGGCAGAAACAAGTTTTAAACCAGTCCATAAATAAATTTTGTGTCATCCAAGCCTTAGGGTTATTTCGCCAAAAAACTGGTAAATCGTTTTTAGAATAACCTTTCTTGACACGAAGAGTTTCTGATTAATAAATCAACAATGGTTTCAATTTTAATTCTCCGGGTGCATTTCCGCCGAGAAGCAGAGTTAGACGATCCTTGGCTGCTTTAAATCCAGAAGCAACTTCTCCTCTATGGACATAAACGTACGTGTTGGTATTCGTTTCCAATAGAGTCCCTTCCTACAGCTGTAAATTTTTCACCACTTTCTATCCTTTCTATAATTTTTAGTTTCTTTTCTAAAGTCACTACATTGCGAATTTTCTTAATCGCTTTTTCACATTGTCTTTTTGACATTTTAAAAATTACGAATGGATAAAAAATATGTAGTCAATTTAATTAGCGTGCGTTTGACACTGCAGCTAAGATTACACTGAAGGATAGACCCAAATGATGCACTGGCTCAACCGTATCAGGCACCGGCGTACGGCGTTCTTTTGTCTCGCCCAGCTCGTAACTTTACGTTATGTACATGTGTATGATGTGATTGAGTGAGAAAGAAAGTTAGCACGCACGTGCAACCATTCATTTTGACTTTTCCTCGCATGTTTCAAAGCCACACAAGTGCCGAGACAAAAAAAAGATCGTGATATAACGAACCCGCACTCGCCGGGGTCGTGATGAACGGGGGTTACCTATATTTTATAAATGCTCTATACTCTACAATTCTTAGTTTAATAACCTACAAATAAATAGTGCTACTACAACAATGCAGCTGTCTTACAATGTACTGCATACAGTATTATTGTCCCATGTTTTATTGGGGGAGGAGTTGGCAGGCACAACAGACTCTTAACCTGCAGTTCCCAGGTTTGAGTTTGTGCCACCATTGAGGTTCTCCACTAACCCCCACCTTATCCTTGGCCAGAAAGGCCACTGTCCCTTAGATGGAACATTGTCATGTCCCATGTGCAGGAGAGTAAAAGGGAAAATTCGTCATTTAGTCCATTGTGTGCAAAAAAAAATGCTACACTGAGGTAAAACAACCCAACCATGTTTTATGACTTAACCTCTCAGGTGTTTGCATCAATAAAAAATTTATTACCCTAGTATATATAAAAAAACATATTTGGCTGTACAATAAGTTTTCTCACCACCACCCCAAAAAAGGGGGAAAATTGAGAAGTTAATATCTCCAAGACTCTTAATAGTTACAAAAAATATACATGCCTTTTTATCAGCAGGAACTTCAATTTGTTTTGCATCTGAATCAAGCACATTTTCACAAAGTATAGTTGGTGGAGAAGTACATTGCTAACAGAGAGGAAAAATGCATTTTTAATTCATTAACAATAAAACTTAATTTCTACACTACAAAAAAAATCAAAAAGTATCTAAAAATTATATCAATAAAATCTATTTTCCATATGAGCTGTTTCAGCTACTGCACATTCTGTAAAGAGGCATAAAAAATTGCTTTTCCTTACTTTCAGTTAACATATATAAAAGCTTGTATGTGATTTTTATATAAACAATATTACACGTAAAGGGTTTTCTTAACTTTCAATCAGATCAGTCCTCTGTATTTCATATATAATTTCTTTTAAAATCATAATATGTATGACTAACCATTAAAATAAAAAAATAATAAAATAAATACCCCCTCAAGCAGCTGCTTGCCACAGAGGTCTGACAGGAGCCTGTCAGTTTATATGCCACAGTAGAAGGTCTGAGAGGATGGCAGGACCTCAGCAGAAAAACCACACATCATCCATGCCTTGCCCGGGGCTGGAACCCAGGTCCCCTAGATCAGTAGCCAAGCACACTAATCCCTCGGCCGTAGGACGGCTTACCAACCTCAATAACAATTATGAAAGCCATGTAGAGATGATAAGTACCTCAATTGGCACTCAAAGAATTAAAATTCCCTTTATTAGCCGAATTTGTTAGATGCAGTAAAATTAAATTAAAACTGTGATAAAACCTCTCAAATATATTTTTGTGGCAGCATCAATTAAAACAATGTTAGCCAATGGAACTAATAAATCAGCACTTTGAAGTCGATTCAAATTTAGAGGAAAATTGTCTTGAGCTGGGTGGAATACGAACCCACAACTTCCTGATAACGTCAGGTGCTCTGGACCACTGAGCTACCAGCCACCAATCAAGATCTCCTCTAACTAATGCTATGAACATTCCTATTGTGACATAATAGAAATGTTCATAGTGTTAGTTAGAGGAGATCTTGATCGGCGGCCGGTAGCTCAGTGGTCCAGAGCACCTGACATGTTATCAGGAGGTGTAACGCTCCAAATATTTAATTATTTTCTGCCACTTCTTTTCTCCCACTCTGTAACGAGCCAAAGAATTGAAAATACTTTTAAAGTTTGGACCCTTTGTCTGATCCAATAATTATTCAAGCTCTGGATAGCTAAGTTGGGCACCAGGCAATAATTAACAAATTGCCAAAATGAAGTTCAATTAGGGTTTGAATACCAGCAAGCGTTACTTAACGAGTAAGAATTCAAAAAATTAAACAATTGTCAAAATTCTAATGCAAATTCTAATTAAAATTTATCAATTAACGTTGCTCAAGAGAAAAAATATCAAAGATTCAAAAAAGTTCTATAACAAACAAGTTTATTTCCAAAAATTATTTCACACACTCGCCACTTCAATGAAGAAGATACTACATCATTTCTATCTCACTACAAACTGACAACTACTGTCTCAAAACAATTCTCTCTAACTGCTGTGACTCTCACTGACTCTTCAATAAAACTCACTCTTCAAAACTGACATCAAAACTAACTGACAACTTCTAAATACAACTCCTTTCTCAAAACTGACTTCTCTGCTACTGACAAACTCAACTGACTACTGTGGCTAACATGTCACGGTTTTAACAAGTGTACAGGCTTAGCAACATGTGGCTGTTGCACCAGTAAAGACATTTGCATAAAACGATGAGTGCGCAAGCTATGACGCAAGAGGGGGCGTGTCCTTGTACACGCCCTTTAGCGGGTGACAATCTAAAGTTCGGAGTTGCGCATGCGCAACTCCTATGCTCTTGGAAACGAGTGCTGTGATGCCAAAAATGAAATAAAAATCCCCAAAACGATAAATATAACGTAAATTAAGCAAAACTGGTTAAGGTACAGTAAAAGTGAATGAGGAGCATCACAGAGGTTGTGGGTTCGTATCCCACCCGGCTCAAGACAATTTTTCCTCTAAAATTTGAATCGACTTCAAAGTGCTGATTTATTAGTAGATTATTGATATGTCGAGTTTATTTCATTGTTTATAACCAATGGAACCTTTCTTAACCAGAAAAGAAACTGGTATGCAAAACCTTGAATTATTGTATGATGCTCATTGCTGACACCAGAAGGAAAAGACCACACAAACTTCTAAATCAGTTCCAGTGAATGTTAATTGGCTGTTTGAGATTTTATGGCATAAATGCAATTGAGTTATATTGCACAAAACACACACAAAAAGAGGATAAAAAATAACAAAAACCCAAAACCAAAGTTAAAATACAAATGACAAAAAGACTATAAAACAGAATAAACATGAAATATATAAATAACAAAGGCTTAAAAACAATGGATGTAAAGAGCTCAGGGGAATGAAAAACATAAAAAAAATGAGATATGTAAAACACTATATTTGATTAAAATAGATGAATGGGGTTACAAAAGATGCATAGAGTTTGGTCATCTGCCTGAAGAATTAAAGAATGCATTATAAATCTATGACCTGGTGAATAAATGTTACTAATAATATGAAGCCAAGCAAGTACAGCCTTCCTCTTTGCAATTCCTGTAAAAGGAAGATTGCCAAGGTTTGAAAATTTTTTCAATCTGTTTCAACCAAGAACCAAAATGCTCCAGCCAGTGAGCCTAGAGCTCAATGGAAAGACTGCTGGAAACCCATATACAGAACCAGCATTAGAGAGCTGGAGAGGGGCAAGGCTGACCTGGCAGCAATATCTGCCAATCACTGTCCCTGATTGAATCATTGTGAATCATTGTACAGGAATCCAAAAGCACTTTAAGAAATTTGCACCCATACCACCAATAACAGGTTAAAATGGTGAGGTAAACTTTTAATGCTATAATTTATTCCTCAGCACCATGACAGATGCTAAACACCAACGTAACAGTAGAACATCTCTTATAGAGGATGACAACATCAACCTGTCAAACAACTAAAAAGTTCTACAAAGACTTATTGCTGTTCCATATCACATGGCAATAGACAAGAAGTTTGTGAACTTATCATTAACATCATCCTGCAACTCTTCCAGCCTTTAACCAGAAAACAATTTGCCAATACAACATCAATCTACAATAGACTGATACTTGAATTGTGCAGGCACACAATATAAGCCTACATAATGAAAGCCAGCTGGCATAGATTATAGTATATTTTGGAAAAGTATTCTCTTTCTTTTATTTTGTCATTTTTATATGTTGTTTAATCCAATAAGGAAATTAATTGTTTAAATTAGTAAAATATTTTAATTCTACATAATAAGTTCATAGCTTTAAAAATGAATCATTTTCCATTAAGAAATGATAGAAACCATCAGCCCTGGTTGGAAAACATTAATATCCTCTCTTCATATGCAGAAACTAATGCTAATTTAACCATTAAAAATCTGAAATGGTGATTATAATCATAGAATGAAACTTTGAATAGTATTCAAAGCAAGTTTTGAGAGCTCCAAGATTTCAAACCTCAAGAGACTGAACCTGAAGTGCCAATTCAGCTCATAAAATCTCAAGCATTATACAGTCTCAACTACAAATGATTAGTTATAAATGCATAATGGTCTATAATTAGGATGAAAAAATATGTTCAAAGAAAGTGGGCTGCCATGTTTCCAGTAATGTGCAATTGCCATTCCACTTGCTTAATTATTAATTTCTAATCATCAGCTAAACATGCTTAGAAATATTAATTTTAGATTTGCCATCTTTTATATCAGAATGTAATTTTGATTGACTAAAAGTAAAATGTCATTGGACCTTTTTATATAAGTAAATTATTTGAGGACATTATAGCTTTATTATTCAATGAAACCAATACATCAAAAAAAAAAAAGAGATGATGGGATTTAATCCTTAAAGTGTTAAAAGACACTAGAGTTCCCAGAGAACTTTGCTGCAAGTTTTTTTGTCAAAAAGAAATTTCCCATTTAAAAGCTTTTTCAAATTAAATGTAAAATTTAATAAATTACATTGTGTACAAATAATATGGCCAAGTTCTATCAATTATTTGCTTTTTTGTATTTTTTCAAATTAAATGTGAAATTTAATAAATTGCATTGTGTACAAATAATATGACCAAATTCTATCGATTATTTGCTTCAGGATAAAATTCTACAGCTTTTAAATTTTCACATTGAACATAAATGATATATAATCCAACACTTTAAGAATTAAGGTAAGAATGGCTGCAATGTTTCCAGTGGTGTGTTACTCATATCCCACATCCTTTCTTATCATTACTGCTGCTTAATCAGTTAATGTTGCAAAAAAAAATAACAAAAACATTTTGTTTCCAATTTCACATATTTCAAAAGGCAATTTAAAAATAAACTTACTTCATGCAGAAGAAGCATAGATTCCGAACCTGTTTCAGAACCAGAATCTTCAATTTCTTTCCTCTAAAAAAAAGTGGCATATTTAAAATTATTAACTTTATGTAAACAGAGATATAATCATAGTCATTATTAGCAACATTTTATATATACTAGTTAAACCAATGCCAAAAGTTTGGTGTGAAACACATCGATAAGTTCTTTTACAGTTTTCCATCACTCCAGTTACAACTCCCGCAAAAAGTTTGGTGCCAAATGTAAGTCAATCGATAACTACGTAGATGACAGCAGCATTCCAGAAATCTTGGATGCCTTTTGAGGGATCACTCCTGACCCATGGCAGCTAGGAATCTGATATATTACCCCCAAGAGGGTCAGAACTAAGTGGAACCACCCCACCAAATTTAGGACTGATTGCTCATGTAGCCACAGAACCATGGGGAAACTGCCAATTTCTACCACCGATGATGTCTCATATGTCCGTCCATTTGTTTGTTCATTTGCCCACCTGGAATTTCACCTATTATATAATATGATATAAAACCTCTATTTTGATTAACCAATTACTACTACCTGAAAGAACTGTTCAGCTCTGATTCAAAAATTATGAAACATATTTAATAAATCTCTAAAATTTACAGCTCAAATTGCAACCTAATGAAGTAATAAGCAATCTTTTCAAAAAATCCAATCACAACATGGATCACTAGGTCAAAATAAATATTACACATATAAAATAGGGAAAAATAGTCCCTTTTCACCCTTTCATCATCATTAAATATCTTCCTGTGAATTTTATATCAAAAACTGTATAACTAACACTTAAATGTGAATTTTGGATAAGAAGGAAAGTATGAAAATAAAACCATCAATCCACCTCCTGGACTCAAACACGACCTCCTGGTTAAGTGCCAGTTTCGCTACCAGTTGAGCTAAGGTAGTGGCAATTCACACTTGCTTAAGTAAGGTTATGACAGTAGTCTTACTTAAGCAAGTAGTAGCAAATAGAAGCAAGTAGGAAGGAAGTACTGCCATTTAGTTCAAGGTGTCAGGGTGCACCATGTGCTAGTTAAATTGATGGTGAACTAGGAAGTCTTGTGTTTGAGTGTGGGAGATGGACTGGCGTTTTTTCTTCACACCTGCCTTCTTATCAAAAATCAAACATAACTATCACTTCAGTGAGTTCTATTTCTTAATGTGAAACTCAGGTGGAGTTTTTAATAGATTTTATTGCTGCATGTCTTTTGTGACTCACAAAACTGTAGTCATCAAATGCTTCATAATAACGTTTTTTCACCAGACACATGATACCATAGTAGAAGGTCTGTCAGGATAGTGGGACCTCAGCAAAAAAAACCCACAAACATCCGTGCCTTACCCGGGGTTCGAAATCAGGTCCTTTCGATCAGTAGCCAGGCATGCTAACCATTTGGTTAGATACACCTTTTTTCAAATTTACATAAAAATGTCCCTTTTGAGATCATGAGAAATGTTGCATAATTATAAAAACATTCCAATCTTGGTGGCATTAATAGCTTTAGTACTCTTCGGAGACATAATGGTGTACCAGTGGAGAAAATATTTCAAAATAACCCTTATTAGCATGCTTGGCTATTGATCTAAGGGACCTGGATTCGAGCCTCGGGTAAGGCATGGATGTATGTGTCATTTTTCTGCTGGGCCTGTCATCCTTTCAGACCTTCTACTGTGGCATATAAACTGACAGGCTCCTGTCAGACCCCTGTGGCAAGCAGCTGCTTGAGGGAGTATTTATTTTATTTTTTTACTTAGACATACATGACCTTGGTACAATACTTTGTTGGAAGCATACAAAGTGTGAAAATAAAGTTCCTGGAAAGTTCCTATAGAAACCATATCTGTATATGATATGCTAATGGCTTTTGTCACCCTTGAAGTAGCTCCCTGAGCAGCAATTACACTTAGCCTAATGATGCTTCCACTGCTGAAAACACTGATGAAACTCCCCTGAGAAATACCACTTTGTGTTGAACCAAATCAGGAGAATGTGGCAGATGATCCAGCTTTGTGATTGATTTGTTAGCCAGAACTTACCAGACAGTAAGTGCATCAAGAGTAGGGGCATAATTATGTGATCACAGGTGTAAGCAGTGATGCTCATTTTCAAGACATAGATCATGCTCTCTTATTATCAATGTGGCTGCTCTGCTAGCATTGGCACAATTGTTTTACAACTGCAGCATAAGGAAGCATAGATATGTTGGAACACATCATATTATATCATAATGTTAAGGCCAATCAAACACTGAATTATAAAGCATTCTGGAAACTTTGTTGCCACAATGATATGTTCTATGCATTTTTTTAAACCAAATAATACACATTTTTATACAGACATCATAATATAAAAAAAAAGGTTAAAGATTATCTGTACTAGCAACTATTTAGAAGATAATCATTATAGAAGTTCTTCAGTAAAATTCTAAAAATATATAAAATTTGAGACTGGAAAAAAATACCTACATCTGATTCCTTTATTATGAACTTAGTCTTTATGTTACCAAAGGTAAGGTCTTCATTAGATTCCAGATTGTATCGAATATTTGGCTTCAATAATGTCTAAAAAGAAATATTACAGTTACACAAAATAAATGTGCAATATTCAAAAGCCAGTAATTACAAAAACTTTTGCAAAATCAAAGCTTAGAAAATTTTGAGCTTTCTCATTCTTTGCTGTTTAAAACTGACAAAACTAAATCTGTGGGTATGGACTGGGACAGTTCTTGCATAGAAACTGCATTTAATAATTAAGACAACCTTATTATAAGCATTTCCAATATTTTACCTACATCTTTAATGCTATTTAACAATAAGTACTAAACCACTACTTTAAACATCAAACTACTTAAACATAACCTTTGCTGCTATTCACATTTTAACTATTAAAATAAAATAAATAAAATAAAATATACAAGAGTGTTTTTTAGAAATTTTATTGAAAAGTTGTGAAGCAAAAACTATTGCCTTGAAGAAAGCAACAAGAGCAGAAATGTGTAGGTCAGAACTATATCAGCCCTCACCACAAAGGTTTCATTTCTTCTTTGTCAGTTTTAAACAGAACGAAAAGAGGTCTTAAGTTTAACTAATAATTAAAAATATAATTTTGCCTATACCCTGCTGCAACTTACAAAACACTCATCATTAATAAAAACATAATCAAAGTTCCACGTGGGAGCTTTAATCAGAATCTTGTATTAAAATTTAAAACTGACTTCAAATGATTTTGTCTTAAATCTTTTACCAAATAGTAATTAATATACAATTTTATATGAATTAAATTTTGCTATTTTGCTGCATATTTTAATGGATCTTGAAACAGGACTCGTCTGAATATTTTTACATAAACAGAATCTAGACTTAAGAAATGAATACAGAAATTTAAAACAATACATATTAAAAGGATAAATTATGGTATTTTTGCATACCATAAAAATTACAGTTCAAAACCTAGTTATTATTAGTATTAATGGAACAGATTTCTTAATTAATTTTATCATTGAACTATCATCATATACACAAATCTGACATAAATTGTGTTGATAATAGAAGGAGTTCATTCATTCATAGGATGCACAAATAGACATATTTACTGTAAAGCGTGTGTTCAGAAGAGATGTTAAAAATAAAATGTACTTGAGAAAAACTGCTTTGGATTATACAAAATAGTAAAATGGATAAGGACTACATATGAATACGAACAAAGATGTAAAAAGGCTGTTAAAAAATGGTTTGAAGTTTCAGATTTTATAATGCACAGTTTCCAAATGTATAGTCATATAGAAACATTTTTATATGTAATGAACGATATTTTTAACTTAAGATCTTGAAAATTCCTTACATGCCAAAACTAATCTCAAAATTATTTTAAAAAAATCATTTCATTAACAGTAATCCCACTGGCAAATGCATAAAGGAAGCAATGTCTCTTATAGTATGCTTTGCATGACTTTGTTATTTTATTAATGACTTGGAAAAATATCAATAACAAAAGGACCTTACCTTGCCTTTCCATGTCTTATTGAGACTTCCACGATCATAAATGAGAAAACTGTTATTATCAATTTCAATTACAGCATGCTCTTTTGACAGCACCTACAATTAATTGCATTGCATGCTATAAATTCAAAGTTTATTTAAATATATTGTTATGTACACATGTCAATTTAAGTATTCTTTTGTGTCTTATAAGTTAAAAAACCCAAGGTCATATTATATTTTCATATTCAAAATACAATATCTTTAATCAAAGTCTAAAGATAGGTAATTCCAATCCTGCTGTCTTGTAATAATATCATAATTCATAATAACTAGAGCACAGAAAATGTCCTACGATATAATCAGGAACACTTGAATATTTAGTTGAAAAAAATAAGTTTTTGCCGTGAACGAGATTCAAACACATAATCTCCTGATAACATGTCAGATGCTCTGACCACTGAGCTATTACTTGACTATAAAAATTGTTTTTATTTCACTGTCTGTGTGGCCAGCTAGTCTGTCCCTTCCTGGTCAACAAATAGAGCCATGAGCAACTGTCAAGTGAGAAATTTAAGGTTTATTATTGTCTCCATTTTCTGGAATTGAGAAATAGTTGAGAAAGCTCAGTGGTTAAAGCACCTGATATGTTATAGGGAGATTGAAGGTTCAGATCCCACTCACAGCAAAAACTCTTTCTTTTTCAGCTAACCATTCAATTTGTAATAAAAGAGAAAAAAGGAAGCTAATATTTTAGGAAAATAATAAATAGTAAGTGTAAAGAATTATGGAATTAAAATCTGTGATAGTTTTAAGAGATGAGGCTGCAAGTTCAATTGCTTCATATCAAATGGTTGCTACCTAAAGGCTGATACATTTATTAACATCAAATGCTTTGAAGTTGTCAGCATCAGAATAATCAAAAGTGAATTAATACTTGATGCATGGTTATTACATATTTAGTTCACCATCAATATAAATGACACTTGGTACCATCCTGACAACTTGAACTATGTGGTAGTGCCTCATAACATGAACTACCATCATAACCTAAATTAAGCAAGTTCAAATCCACCACTAGCTTAGTTCAACTGACAAGAATAATTGGCATATAATCAAAAGATCTCGTTTGAGTCTGGGAAGTGGATTTTTCATACTCAGTGTCCAGTTATTGAAAATAGTAAGTGTTCTGTCATATTTTAAAATTAAGTTGGGTTCTTTTACTTCTGAGCAGCACTTTTGTGCACATAATAGATTAAATAGCCAAGTCAAAAGGTCTCCAAGGATTTATAGAACTTATAAGTAGAACAGAATATGGCTCTTCTGCACTCAAGGTCATGGCTTAATATTCCATCCAATGAAAGTGGCCTTTCTAAGCCCATCAGTGTTCTCTTTCTCATCAGCGATAGGGCAGGAGTTAGCAGAAAAAAATCTCAACTCAGGCATAGTGGGAACTCAAACTTGAAGGCATCAATTAATGAGCTGTGTGTGTTACTGCCTGGGCCAATCACTGCTCCACTTATAAATGTAGTTAAAATAACTTACTGTCTATACCATTTTTATGGAGAGTTCTCTATTTTGCAATTTTTAAAATCACTTCAATTTCTATATGAGATTAAACAAAGGAAATTATATAGGAATTTACCAAGTTTTCGCTAAAACACTTTACCATCTGTAAAATCTCTCAATGAAAACAACAGTATCACTTTTACCTAGCCCATATATTGAATTAACAGAATTTAGCTATATCAGTGTCATACAAAAGAAATTTACCTTTGAAGTTCATTGAAACTGTAATAAGAATTATTTTAAACTATTTCATAAATAACTACAGATTTTTAGGAATGTGTACAATAATTTCTCCAACATTTACCTTTTTGATAAATTTCTTAGAACACACACTGATGCTTTGAATTTTTTAAACCTCTACACCTGTTTAAATATTGAAAATGCATTGTTGAAAAATAGATATTTAGCTAAATTTTGTTTGCAAAATGATAAATTGTACAATAGGTGATAATGTTGCTAATAGTAGAGCTCACAGAATAGTGTTTGCAATTGGGTTTATAATCTGTGATTGTATAGGTTTATTTTTATACGTGTATTTAATTCCTCATGTATGTGCTTTGCTTCATGTTTTCTTCTGTTTCTTTCTTTCCTTTTTTCATTATTGTTTCGTTTTTTGTTTTTTATTATGCACTTATTTTTCATTATATGTACCTTATTCTTTAATTAAGAAGAATCCTACAGACAATACATAAGGATTGTCTGTAGGATTCCTCTTAATTAAAGAATAAGGCTTAACAGGGTATTTTATGTACATAACCATGTTGTAAGCATAAATAAAGCGGTTATTATTATTTGATTGAGGTCTTTAATTATCCTCAGTAATTTTCTCAGAAAACACCATTTTAGAAGTTAAAGATCTTCAAAGTTAGTGTCCCACTGATATGACATGGGGGGGGGGGGGGATGCCACAATTTGCCTTAGAAATCAAATTCTGATTTACTGTAAGAAATAAATGTTCTGGTATTTCAATACTCCATATTAAACTTTTAAGTAATCTCAAAAGGGAGAATACTAAATAACGGAGAAAAAAATAAATAAAACACGTATGTAATAAAATTACAAATAAATATGTACAGTAATATGATAATGTAACCAAAGACTACATAGCTTTATAATATTATAATAAAAAAAATTACCCCTCATGCAGCTGCCTGCCACAGAGATCTAACAAGAGCCTGTCAGTTTAATATATCACAGAGTTTCGTAAGGAAGGTGATACTTCAGTAGAAAGAAAATTGAGAAAGAATCATCCATATCTGTGACTTAAACCTGGGTCCCTTTGATCTGTAGATAAGTGCACTATCCACTTGGCCACCAGTTATATATTAAGTAAACTAACCACTCAAGTGTTGGGTTGCTTTACCTCTGAGCAGCACTTTTTTGCACACCATGAGCTAAATGGCCAGGTCACATGGACCCCGAAGGCTCATAGGTTGGGGGAGGGGACCCACTGGAATGGCTGTTGGGAGACAGATGGTAGCCTCCTGTCAAGGCCATCCAGCATGTCCTTAACATGCACAGGGTATGGCTCTCCTGCACACGGGGTTACGGCTTAACATCCGGTCAGATGGACGGTGGCCTTTCCAAACCCATCGGTGTCCCCTACTGACCTTTGGCAGGGCAGGGAATTTTGCGGAGATAAATCTCAATGCTGACCCAGCTGGGACCCAGCTCGTAATCTGTAGAACCTGGGAACTACAGATTACGAGCCTGGCACGCTACCAACTGAGCCACCCCTGCCCCTAACCACTCAACCACCAGTTATATGTTACGTGTTACAGTCACATTTATACAGTGGGCATAAGTTTGCATAAGTTGAATTGAAGTGGTTGGAGAGATCAGTGCAGTCAGTTGGGATAGAGAATCAGTGCAGTACATGATGCAGTATCAAATTAGGTGTTGCAACTGGGAATTTTATTCCCAACAGCCATCCCACTGTAACGCTCCAAACAAATGCAATAATAATTGAAGTTTTATGCTCCGGATAGCTTAGACAAGCGCTAGGCAAGAATTAACAAATTGCCAAAAGTAGAATAAGTTGATAATAAGTTGATTTAGGGTTCAAATACCAGCGAGCATTAATGAGTAAGAATCAAAATGATTGTCAAGTAAATTTAAATATAATTTAAAAATCCTTAATTTGCATTGCTCAAGAGAAAAAAACTCTACAGACTCAAAAGGTTTTAAATATAACAAAACAGATTTATTTCCAAAATAATTCAACTCACCAAGACATCAATGAAGAAAACACAACTCCAACTCCTGTGCTACACGCACTGTGCTTGGTGCTACGCACCTTGTGCTCGTGCACTCACTTGTGCCTATGCTTAGTGCTTCTGCTTATGCTAGTGCTTATCTAGTGCTCTGTGACTCGCAGGTCACCGGTTTTTGACAATAGCCGGCGCATGCCGGGAAAGACATTAACATACTATGACGAACGAAGCAAGCTATGACGCAAGAGGGGGCGTGTCCTTGGCACGCGCTTTAGCGGTACAGTCGCAAGATCGGAGTTGCGCGTACGCAACTCACAACATCTTGAAAACGAGTGCTGTGATGCCAAAAAGGAAATAAAAATCCCCAAAATGATAAATATAACATAAATTAAACAAAACTGGTTAAGGTAAAGCAAAAGTGAACGATGGGGCATCACACCATGGCCGAGTGGTTAGTGTGCTTGGCTACTGATCAAAGGGAGGATAAAGCGTGGTTGTTCTTTCTGCAGAGGTCTCACCTACCTCACAGACTTTCTCTACAGTGTATAAGCTTGTTCATAGCTCCAGTCAGATCTCTGTGGCAAGCATCTGCTTGAGGGGTGATTTATTTATTTTTTTATTTTTTTTACATGCCAGTAATGCAATAATGAAATGATGTAAACCAGGATAATTGTTCTGTGCTGGTTTTGAAATTTCTCAACTATCCTATTTATGTATATAAATACCATATATTCAAAATGAAAATCATTTTACCTTGCTGTGAATGCAAACCTTACAAGTTACACTTCTTCCTATAGTATTACTTCCTGTAAAAGAAGAATATTTATTACATCTACAGTACTTAAATGAAAATGAAAATATAAATAATGAAAACTAAAAATTATGAAATTTATAAGTTTAGAATCTAAAATTTTTAATAATGTTATCTGATGTATTTCACTTATATTTTCAGTTACAATTCAGTTATACCTCCAGTTAGAGATGTGTGAAAGTTCATTCCAATTTTTGAGTTTTTGATCTTTCAACCTAAAAAAAAAAACCTTCAAAACTAGATAGAAAAAAAAATTAACTATTTTTTACTTCTCTCTGCATTTCTAATTATTGTTTAAGTTAACAAAACTAAAAATGAAGAAAGTAAATTTCCAGATTAAGCCTATAAACACTACATTACTCAAATGAAAAATTTTAAAACAGATATTTATTTAATTTTTGCCAATTTTTGGTTTCAAGGCTTAAATATATGGTTGGAAACAAGGCTTGAGAGTGCCTTCACAAAATTTCCAGAGTTTAGTTTCAGGTGAAATAAAATATATGTACAGTTTTTTCTCAATTATCATAAGCAAAGCAACAAAATGGAATTAGATAGTATGTGAAAAGTTTTCTAACATATATTTTTATGTAAATTTATAAGATAGTAATATAGAACATACACAACAAAAGCCACCACTACAATGAACTACAGGTTTATAATTAAATAAATACATACACTATTGTTAAAATTTTAGTTTTAAATTAAAAATGCTTTCAATTATTACAGTGCTACAATACAATTTATGTCAAAATTAATAATGAACTTGTGGATTTTCAGATTGTAGTCTCTGGGAAGATTGAAATTTTGGACTGTGGTTTGCTGTCTGAGAAAGATATTCACCTCTACACTAAAACATAAAGTAACCAAATTAAGCTTATATGCTGTCATTATTCTGGCTTAAAGAACTACATACCTTTATGTAAGGGCAATTCAAGGAAATCGGGTACTTCTGTTTGCTCGGGAATTTGCAAAAATGCTTTCTAAAAGAGAGAAATGAAAACAATAATTTTAACAGAATTATGCACTGCTTGACAGTTAATGAGTTTGACAAGGAATGGGATATTTATTTTTTTACACACTATGCATTTATGTACAAAATTATTCTACAGTTGTCACCTAAATTAAATCTTGTCTATTAACATACTGTATATGCAAACTATGTATGCTGTACATACCCCTAAATAAATTTTAAAAAACTTAATATTACTCCACAACATAACCATATATTAATTCAATTTAAAAAAATAATAAAATTCAGTAAATAAACTTACTTTGCTTGTGCAAATTTTCTCATTATTCAGCTTAATCGCTTAGATAACTAATGTAAGTAAACAAAAGTTGTATCTTAAAATGGTATCCAGTGCTATGAATAGAGGGAGTATGTCATTCAGTATTATGTCAGATTCACATTGGATATTCCAGTCTCCACTGTGCCTGCATTGTGATTTTCTCTGCTAATATCTCCCCTGCCCTTGATGTGAAAGAGGACACTGATGTAATTGGAAAGGTTGCCTTCATTGGATGGGACATTAAGCTTTAAGTCTTGTATAGGAGAGCCATTCTCTGTGCATGTTAAATAATATGCTGGATGGTCTTGATAAAGGCTTCCACTATTTCCTAACAGCTACCCACTGGGTACCCCTTCAATCTACCAGATTCTGAATCTTTGAGATCCTTGTAACCTGGTCATTTAATTCAATGTAAGCAAAAAAAGTGCCACATAGTGAAAAAATAATCCAACAAGCTACAAATGACAATAACAACCTGTCTTATTTTGCTGCCCTTGTATAATAGATTTTATTATATATACAACAATATACAGGAAATCTGATTAGGTTAACAAAAGCACAAGATAGAAAGAAAATGGCATACTTGAAGACAGTATTCTTTATAGTTATGTAATATATTAAAAAAATGGTAAACAAACATTTCCATGTTATATTAATGGAAAGCGACATTCAAGGAAGCTTTTCACAGAAAAATGTCACTGGGGATAAATTGAAGATCTCACTCAAATCTCCCTAAAACTCAATTTTCTTTTAACAATATTTGCTTAACATTTAAGGAATTATTAAAGCTGGAATAATTTTATCCCAAATTGTTGAAAACTGAAAAAAAAATTATTATTCAAACTTAAAATATTATATTTATGTTAGTGAACAATTCACTAAAGTAGCTTTATTTTTTCATATGAAAATTCAATATCTTTTGAAGCAAATTTTTACAAGTAACAAAAGTTAAAGCAAAATGGTTGAACTTCCACAACTCTTTAAATATTAAAGGAATATTGCAGGAAACAGATATTTAGCAAGATTGGAGTGAAAACTTCAATTTAACTGCAATGACATTTTTTAATAGAAAATTTATTTTTAAAGTTAGCGAGTTTTTAATGTGACTTTCCATTCACATAACATGGAAGTGTCTGGTTACTTTTTATAATAAGGTGTATATATGCAAAAAAAATATAATTTTTTTAAATAAAATTTTAAACACAGCAATTTTGTTAAACAAGTTTAATTTATCATGATACTACTTCATATAAGTTTTTGCCTATGAGCAAGCAACTAAAAAACTCTATATAGTTAACTATCCATTACTGATTCGGCAATTGTAATAACTCACATGCAATTTTCAATATACTCTGTCCGTTTACAACGGACAGAGTATCTCTGGAAAGATTGAATAGAACATCTAAATCTCAAATCTAATCTCAAGAAAGAGAACATCTAAATCAAAATAGAACATCTAAATCTCACGAATTTTTGTGTTATAAAATGACTCCATCCTTTTATAACAAAAATGTATGAAGTACATTTAAGCTCACATGTGAGTATCTACAATTGCTGAAGCGGCAACGGATAGTTAACTACATATATGGTTTCTGGTTGCTTTGTTCATAGACAAAAATTTTATGACAGTAGTATTGTGGTAAATTAAACTTATCATTTTTTTAATCAAAATGGCTGCAATAAATCTAAAGAGGAAAATTTTTAAAAATTCCTAATAAATGGATAAGTAGATACAGGCCTGGATCTAGAGAAAAATCGTGGGTGAGGGGACAAAAGACAGGTTTTCCAATATAGTATAACATTTTCCCATCCATTTTACAGTTCTTTAAAAATTTTCTTGAAATCTGCATGAAATTTAAATAAGTTTAATAATATATATATCTGACACTATCAAAAAAATTAGGAAACAGAATTTTCTAAAGTGAATTAAGCTCACCAGACAAAAAAATTAGTCATCTCTGTAATTTCTCACCTAGTACTGTATAATACCTCCCTTCACATGAATTATAGCAGCAATCCTGTTAAATGTGGAGTCCACCAGTCATCAGAGAGAGTTTACATTAATTCCAGTGCACTCCACCAACAATAGTAATCATAGTTCAACCAGATAACATGGATGCCTATTTCAGTGTTTCACCCTTTGTTCCAGCTAGTCCCAAAAGTTTTCAATGGGATTTACATCTGGTGACTTTGTGAACCAGTCAAGGTTTCCCAAAATTACCTCATGCTCCTTGTACCAGTCACAAACAGTTTTGGCCCTGTGCACCCTAAAGTTTTCATTCTGGAACATCAGAGTGGCTATGTTGTGTTTGTCTTTCACATGAAGCACAAGGGGCAACACTGGTTGTCCAGAATCTGCATATAATCTTCCTGATTTAAAAGGTTTGATACCTCAACTAATGGGCCTACCTCATGGTAGGTAAAGCATTCCCAGAATATCACAGAACACCTCCAGCTTCAATAACACCTTGAACATGGTCCAGATGGAAGGCTTTGTCACTCCTGCAATGCACTCTCTGCCTTGAATTATTAGAATACAGACAGAAATGCAACTTATCTGACCAAATAAAGGTTTTCCAGTCATCTGCAGTCCAATGTCTATAGTGTCCCATTACAACCAGGTTGCTTTATGTGCAGATGTTAGCATGGGTCTCTTCCAAGGAACTCTGCTCCAAATACCCATGGAATGCAGCTCCCTTTACAATGTACTTTCTGAAATAGGTTGATATGGTCCTTCATTGACTGTCTGTAACAATTCCTATCTAGTTTGAAATCGATTTGCGGTAACTAGTCATGATACATGTCAGTGATCCTTGTCTGTGAGCACTGATTTGTGGTCACAGTAACACCTATGATTAGCAGTCAAATTGGATGTATACCACTGTTTACACACTTGTTGGACTGTTTGTTTAACAATACCAGAAAATTCATCTACTTTCTTCATAGCATGTCCTTTAGTGTACCTTTTTGTTTGTTTAACAATACCAGCAGTGCTTTAGCACACCTTTTTGTTTGTTTAACAATACCAGAAAATTCATCTACTTTCTTCATAGCATGTCCTTTAGCCCTACCAAATATAATAACACACTTTTGCCATTCAGTCATGTCTTCCTTCCAACCCATGATTCACAGCAAAAACATGTAACTGGCATTCCACAGGACTGATGACACTACACAGCACATGGAAGGTCACATCCCTCTATAGAGTGCTGCATTACTATAGGCACGACATCTACTAGTACAACAACACTACCATCTATGGTTGTGTGACTAATTTTTTGTACAGTGTGCTTATATTAATTGTCTGTTTCAGGCAATAATTAAAATAAGAAATACTAAATTATGAATATTTGACTTTGAGGAAAAAGCTCTGTGAGTCAATTATAAATTATTAAAATGTGGAAAACATATTTTGCAATCTATATAAAAGCTGTCTACTTTTCAGTTGATACCTTTTCAGTTCCATTATAAATATAACATTGTTGACAGAACAACAACTAATAATGAAGTAAATATTTCAATAAATTGTCGTTTACTTCAACCTACAATAAATAACAAAGTAAAAACTTACAGGTTCGTCATTTTCTGGAACATCATGGTCATCTTCATCATCCCATAATGGCAATGCTTGAGTTTGGTCAAATTCCATTTTTATAACTCTGCAAAAAACAAAAGTTTAAGTCATCAATAACTAACAAGAATGAAATATAAAGAATTAGTAAATAAAATAATAAACGTAACAAGAATGGTATTTTAATTTTATTACAATATTTATTTGTAGTCCTTAAAAAAACAGATTTTAAAAACATTAAAAATTAATACAAATAGCAATGGAACTATATAATTACTCTTCAAATTGAAAGTCTCACAAATAATCATCATGAATCATCAGTCTTATAAATCATCTGAAACAGAGGAATTAAAAAACATACATAAATCTAAGACTTCAAAAAGAACTTGTTTATCTAAAACTATCAAGTTTCAATGAAGTTTCTAAAATGTTGTATACATAAAGATAACAATTTCATTAAGCATTTAGTATGCAAAGAATCGTTTATCAGATTTAGTCATTTAGTCTTGAAAAGCACTTATCAATATTTTCATCTGAATTTATAACAAGCATCCTTATTTCATAATAACTTACAAATGAAAAATTATACGTAGGAAAAATATACAGTTTGGTCCAAAAATAACACCCTTTTTTATGTCCTTATTTTTATATTTGTGCACATATAATTTTTTTTAATTACTTAATTTTCTTATAAATTTTAATTTCTAATAGCTTTCTAATTTTTTATTTAAGATTTAAAATTCTGTTTTATTTTAGATTTTGTAAATGAACATGGATTACCATTTAATGAAAGAACAAAGAGTAAATAAGAAAAAGGACATTACTTTTGGACAACCCTGTATATATAATTTGCAATTATGAAACTCAGTAAAAAAAACTTGTGGAAACTGACATAAGTCTACTGCAGCCTTTATAAACAGTTGGTATTTTTAGAGTTAAAATAAACATGACTTACAATTAAGTAAATAATTACTTATACATTTTAACATTTCTATTCTAACTTTTGATGATTTTTAACTCTAAAATTGCTAAATCCTGGAAATACAATAGCAGAAAAATCAATATCATACATGAAGTATAAAACTTACAAGGAAAAACTTAATTTGAATTTAACCATACTTATAAAGAAGATTTGGGAAAACAAATAGGTTCTTCTTTAACCTATTCAAAAGTTTCAGCACCAAACTGCATTTGCAATTATTTAGCAGAGTTAACTCACTTTCATGAGTCAAATACTGAAATTACACCAAAAAATAAAGACTTTCATGCATTGCATTCACAAAACAAAACTTTGAAAAGCCTATGGAAATATTGCACCATAACCACTGGTATCCCAACTACGGTTATTTTGGATGTTTCAGCAAAACCACCTAAAAGTTCATGAGTTTTCAGCAGAAATTATTTTATGAAATCTAGAAATAAAAACTCTTAATTTTCCAATATTCAGTAAATGTGCTTAACATCAACAGTTGACCTAGTAGGAAAAGTTTGGGTAAAAAATGGGATATTATCCCAAAACTTCCGGATCACATGCTGGGTATTTATGCTAAATTGCTGGTCACTGCTTATTTCATTCTATAAAAATTAAGACATTAGCCTCAAGTTTTCATAATTGAATTTATGATTTAAACATTTTTGGTTTATACTGGGATCTTCTTAGATTACATGGCCCTAACAGAACATACTTTGCATAACCAAATATAGATCTTTTAAGTTTATAAAGTATGATAAATACAGTATTTCACTAGGTCTCACCCTGAATAAGAAATTAAAGAAACCTCAAGGCAAGTATTAACCTAAAAAATCAGCATTGCTTGGTGAAAAGCATCTCAAATGCTTAGCCAGTCATTTGTTTTTAATATTATGCTTTTAACAGTTGTCCAATGGATCTCCATCCTTTAGGCAGTCTAAGTCTTTGTAATCTGGCTATTTAACCTGTTGTGTGCCTAAAGGTGTTACTCAAAGGTAAAACAATACAATACAATCCTATATTATATTGTATTGTTTTACCGAGAATATATTGTATATATCCTCAGTTACAATGTTGGCTGAAAAACTTGAAACTTCAGTCAGTTCACGCAGAAATGTTAAATCCTGATCAGCAAGTCATTTTTAAAACACCTCTTAAAATTAGAGGAAATTAAGGCAAATTTCTGTGAAAGCCATTTATCACTTTTTTTACAGAAGTTTCCTCCTAAATTTTTCATTTTAATTTTGCCCATGGTCGAGTGGTTAGCTTGGCTACTGATCTAAGGGACCTGGGTTCGAGCCCTGAGTAAGGCATGGATGTATGTGGTATTTTTCTGCCGAGGTCCTGCCATCCTCACAGACCTCCTACTACGGCACATAAACTGACAGGCTCCTGTCAGACCCCTGTGGCAAGTAGCTGCTCGAGGGGATATTTATTTTATTTTATTATTACAGAGCTGAGTAACTTGTGACACAAAACTGCTTATTTTTAAGAGCAATTACGCAAAACAAGCAAGGCTAATCACTATTCAAATAAGTACAGACAACAGATAAAAAAATTAACGCCTGTTAGAATAGCAATAATCATGGTAGCTTAACAAGCTTTATTTTCTTATATAATAAAATAAAAAAATTCTGGTCACTTTCAGCATACTAGTAAATTTTCATGTAACTACTGCACTGTGAAACAACGCTAAATGATCAGTTTGGAAAAGGTTTTCGTAGCAATTATTTTCAATCACATAGTATTGACTTATAAAAAGACAAATAAAAATACTTATTCTAATTTATTTTTAATCAAGTGTTACCAATATTGTACTCACATTAAATATAAGCTTCTGAACTTCAAACATAACAACAGTCAGAATGGGGGAACATATGCTGCCAGTTACGGTTTTCACATTATAGTATTTTTCTAAAATTATATTTAAACCAATGAAATTGTTACGGAAAGTTATATAGTAATACATAATATCTGCATAGTACGTTGAAATATGCGTTAAAAGCTCTTTTAATTATCAGATACAAATGTCGTAATTAGCAAAAACTGGAACAATATTTGTATTCCTCTTAAGGAGAGGGGCGGGGGTGGCTCAGTCGGTAGCGCGCCAGGCTCGTAATCTGTAGTTCCCAGATTCGAGTCCCAGCTGGGTCAGCGTTGAGATTTATCTCCGCAAAAATTCCCCGCCCTGCCCACGGTCAGTAGGGGATACCGATGGGCTTGGTAAAGGCCGCCGTCCGTCGGATGGAACGTTAAGCTGTGGCTCCGTGTGCGGGAGAGCCATACCCTGTGCACATTAAAGAACACGCTGGATGGCCTTGACGGGAGGCTACCATCTGTCTCCCAACAGCTGCAGTGGGTCCCTTCCCCCAACCTTCTCTGAGCCTTCGGGGTCCATGTGACCTGGCCATTTAGACCATGGTGTGCAAAAAAGTGCCGCTCAGAGGTAAAACAACCCAAACAACAACCTCTTAAGGAGCCCCTTCACAAGTCCGCTAGAACCTGGAATCTTCGACCATAATTTCCCATATCTATGTTTAAAATTAAATTTTCTGTTAGTGAAATTAACTTGAATTCTGCTGCCAGGAAAAAGCTCGTGTTTTCATCAAATCCTTTTGTTCTCCAAAACCCAAATTAGTTTGAAGCAGATTTATTTTTATTTTAACTATATATTCAGTCAAAAAATCTTGAACTCGCACATTGTTACTCCTTACATTATAACGATAACATTATAAATGTTTCCTATGGGAAGAGGGAGAGGGGATTGGTATTGACCACACTAATCTGTGGGCATTGACTAACTGTGGGAATTGACATATTATGATTTTCGCGGAGAGGGAGCCAAAATGTTAAACGACTTATTAAATGTTATTGCCAGTTTCCATAAGGAGATTTTCAGGAGAATTTTCAAATATCCTTCCTCACTGCGAGCCTCCCCCCCCCCCCGCAGAATGGTAAAACTTTTCTTTATTATTATAAAATCAAGGGCGGTACTTACGCACGTACAACATGTGCGACATTATTTTAGGGTCGGGAAATTTGGAACCTAACGACTATATCTGCAGTAAAGTATGGCCTATTTTTCAACTGCTTTTTAAAATTACATTTACTTTAACTAAATTAATCATTAATATCTAAGATCAGACTTGAAGAAAGGGTTCCCGCTTAGTACAACTAAGCCTTAAAAAATATAAATAAATTGCAAAAATTAAAAAAAACCTGTCTTCCTATAGGGTCCTAAAAAGTAGAAAATAATCCTAAAGCATATCGATGGTACAATCAGTCAATTAATTCGTACCTAGTTCTGTTGGCAAACTTCTTAAGTAAGTAAAACCACGCCATACTTTTTAGGGCCCTATAGGAAAAATAGGTATTTATTAATTTTTTTAATTATTTATATTTTTTGTCATTAAAAACACCTAACTTCAAAAACTTTCATTTGATATATGACTCATAAACATTGAGCAGATTTTTCCCCCTTTTGGAGTCATGTTTGAAATAGCCCATAACTTTGGAGACCTCAGAAGTTTAATTTAAGATGCGACTCGTTCAAGTCACCTCAATGGTTCAAGTCGATCCCCGCGAAATCCGCCTTTCCCTCTCTTTTATCAGGAAGGGAATAGTGGGGAAAATTCGAAACAGTTTACGACCATCATTACAGGAGCTTTCATTTGATGCACTCGCATTCAGAAGATATAGCGGAAGGATAGTTTTCATATTTCCCCTCTTTTAAGAAGGAAGAAAGTATGGGGGTCAATATATTATAGCCCATGACACTCCCCGCGTCACAAACTTTCATTTCGCACATAAATCATTAAGTTTCTCCATCACGTTCGAAAGATATAGTGGTAATAAGTCAAATCCACAAACCGGCTAACCGACCAACCCATAAATGTCAAAGCAGAAAGCAATAGGAAAAGTACACTTGCATCTCACTTAGAACCGAGGCATAACAACGCTTATAAGTATCAATAAAAAATATTTCATAAAAACTAATAAAAACCAATATACAGTGAAATTCATGGAAAACCGCCAAATCGCCCAATGTCTGGTGCCTGCTGAACTTTAATCAGAAATTTTTGGAACCTAGTCTGCAGCATTGAAAAACATGTTGATTTATATATATTTCTATTTTAAATTCTATTTGCCAGAAAAAAATAAGAAATTTCTTCATTAAAGGCAATGCGTCTAACGATTTAATTCGATGAGTAATTCATAAAAAAAGGCCAAATTTTGACCAAGAGGGGATGCATTTTACTACGTGCGCACTTTTAATGCGCAGTTGGAAAAATTTTTACTGTTTGTCAGCTAGTAGCCAATCGTATCAGAAATTGTCACGTGCTTTCTGCATCATGTACTGATCAAAGATTATGTAAAGGTTCTGATTATGTGAATTCATTTAACTTTGTAAATAATTACAAAGTAAGAACTGTAAAAACTTACATTATCATGCAACTTGATGTTACTATAGAATCAATCGTAGAAAACACTTAATAATAGTACTTACGCTGCAACGTTTCCTGCTGTGATCAAAATTGGCCTTAATCTAGATTGTGAATTGTGCAACTTGTGTGACTTATGTGGCTAGTTTTGAATTATTTAAAGTAAATATTACATCATCTGAGTTCATTTTTGAGATTTTATGCATTTGTCAATGTTCATTAAAAATATACAATCTGACTTTCAAGCTGCACGAACTCATTGAAAGTTAACGGTAAAATCCACGTCACTCTTCGAAACTGATTGTGGCCTGTAGATAGTTGCAGGCTTTTTACAGACACCTACTATAGACGAATAGATGTTGATAATTTATTTCTCCAAGCAAAACGAACCAAATATTGGTATAATTTTGTAAACTACAGTTTCTCTTCTGTGAACTCCAAAGTAAACACTTCTTTCACCTGTTAAATAAATCGGTGCTTTTTTGTGTGTATAAGACGAATTGATATATAAAACTAGAATATTTCTAATATATTTCATTGCCTGAAATCATGCATGTTTTAAAGTCTTTTCTTTATGTGTTAGGCACCATGCTGTTATTAATAGCTATAGTGGCTACTGGAATATTTGATAATAACTATATTGAATGTGGTTTTGAACACTATGCAGAAGCTAAATATGGAAGTATGTTTCCATTGTGGCTGTTAATGCCGATGAATTCTCTAGTTAATGTTGGTTACATTGCTGTTGGGTTAATGTGGTTACGCTACTTAAATGGAGTTTCCCTAAGCTCTATGTCAGTTTCTGAAAAAGATAAACTCCCCAATGATGTAAGTAGTAGTAGTGTTTACTATCTAAATGTTTTTTCGTGGATGACTGTGTTTTATGCACCTGTGCAATTTTTGAGAATTCAGACACAGAGGCATCGTTTTGCTGTGCTTGATCAATGGGTTACATTACCATTCTTTACATGGCTAATTCTCTTTACAATGTGCTTAGAAAAATCAAATTTATCAAACTCTGTGCATTGGATGATATATGGTATATCTTTAGGAAGTTACTTCTTAACTTTATGCACAAGAGTTGGCTTTGAAATAATTCTTGTTGTTCATATTACTATTGCTGCTATTTTTTCGTATTCTGTACAATATAAGCATGGTAACAGGAAATCGTTAATGTGTTTGCACAAAGCTCTTCTTTGTTGCTTTGGATTTGTTATTTTAAAAGTATTTGATAAAGAACTATCAGTGTGGCCTCTATTTGAAACTTTAACAGGTCATTTCTGGTCTAAAGTATGTGATTTCCTACAGATTCACTATGCTCTTAATTTTTGTATATCCTTAACAGAAAGTAGGAATATTGGTAAAAAACGTGTATGATCATTTCTAAATTATTGTACATATTTAACTGTTAAAAATGTAGCAGGTGAATATTGTTCAGTTCAACATGTACAGTTAGTTTGTATAAAATGGCAAAATATAAATACTGAATAATAAACTTAACCTATGGTTAAATGTGATGCTTAATAAAACAATTGTTTAACCCATGTGTTTCAATGTTTGCAAACACCTGGTTTCAAGTTAAAACTGGTTGTATCATTAAAGGCAATAATGATAAAAGAAATTCTAAGCTTTTAAGGTGATGTCATTCCAATTCAGATGTCTTTCAGTGCCATTCAAACATCATCAGAACAGCTGGCAATGAAGTTCACAAATGACTCTCCTGAAATCAAAGGGTTTGCTCATCAGTAGTGTGCCAGGCTTGCAATCTGCAGTTCTTATGTTCAAGTTCCACCTATGCCAGCTTTGAGATTTATCTCTGCCAAACTCTCACTAGGAGAGGGCAAAAATGGGACATTAATGGGCTTGGAAAGGCCATTGTTCATTGGATGGGATATAAAGCTGTGTCTGTGTATAGTAGAGCTATACCTGTACACATTAAAGAACACATTGGGTGGCCTTAATGGGAATGGGAAGCTACCATCTATTTCTTAACAGCTGTCCAGTGAGTCCCCTTCCCCCAATCTTCTCAGAGCCCTTGTGACCTGGACCTTTTAACCCATTGTGTGCAAAAAAATGCTACTCAGAAATAAACCCAAAAACAACCTGCAATCAAAAGTAATCATCTGAATGTTATAAACTTGCTAAGTATGTTTGTGCCAAGATCACAAAGTGAAAAATGGTAAAAAATTATTAAATATAATAGTTTAGATACAGAAATCTGGCAAATGGCAGAGAAAGGAACAGGTCTGCAGACAATAAGTGAAAGAGGGTATTTTTGTTTTTAATCTTTGTACAGTATCAAATATTTTTGAGTTTTTACATATATTTTTGTTACTCTTTGGCAGTTATGACATTCTGTTGGTTATTTTTGATAGAATTCAGCCTCATATGTGAGCTTCATCCCAACATCAGTTACCTTGATAATGATTCTTTACTGTTGCAGGCCGAAATTAAAATATATATATATACGTAGAATAAAAGCATTTCAGAATAAAATGTTATAGTAAAAAGTGTAGTACATATTACAAAACAGAGTGATAATTGTATTCAGCTTAGTAAAGCGATGAGTTTCACTTTTTATCTTTGATTTTTAAACTATATTTACTTTATTTGGTAATATGGTTATTTATTCAGGGAATTTAAGCAATATTTTTTCAGTGGTATTGATACTTAAGAGAGTTACAAATTTATTATCTGTGCTGTTAGCTGGCAACATATATATCTACCGAGCAGACTATTGCATTAGCTACATTGAGGCAGACCTGGAGTGAACCAAGAGAGCTGCCTGGCAGACTACGTGAACCTTTGTTTCTCATTGATATTACGTTTTAATACAGGTGGAAGCTTTTAGTGTCTCAGTCTATAGCATACCAGGCTCTCTATCAGAAATAGAACACCTTGGGCTTGGAAAGACCACCATCTGTTGTATGGGATGTTAAACTGTGGCTCCCTATGCAGGAAAGCTATATAAAAAAAAAAATAAACACCCCCTCAAGCAGCTGCTTGCCACAGAGGTCTGACAGGAGCCTGTCAGTTTATATGCCAGAGTAGGAGATCTGAGAGGATGGCAGGACCTCAGCAGAAAAATGACACACACATCCATGCCAAATCTGGGGCTCGAACCCAGGTCCCTTAGATCAGTAGCCAAGCGTGCTAACCACTCGGCCACGGGACGGCAGGAAAGCCATACCTTGTGCATATTAAACAGCACATTGCATGGCCTTGATGGGAGGATACCATCTATTTTCTAACAGCCATCTATTGGGTTACCTTCCCTCAACCTCCTCTGAGCCCTCAAGGTCCTTGCAACATGGTCATTTAACCCATTTTGTGCAAAAAAAAAAGTGCTGCTCAGAGGTAAAACAACCCAACCCTCGTAATCTGCAGTTCCCAGGTTTGAGACACCCAATTGTGCTTGCATTGAGATTTATCTCTGTTAACTCCTGTTATGCCCTCGGTAAAAAACACTGATGGGTTTGGAAAGGCTACCATCCTTGATGTGGAGCATTAAGCCTTGGTCCAATGTGTAAGAGCCATGCATTGCAATGCTGGATGACCTTGATGAGAAGCTTCATCTGTCTCCTATCAGCTGTCCAGTGGGTCCCTTTCTCTGAGACCTGACCATTTAATCTATTGTGTGAAAAAAGTGCCATTCACAGTTAAAACACTCAACCTTAATATAAATAAAGGCAGATAACAGCAGAGGTAAGTGACTTTGTGATGCTTTAAAGTCCTTTTTTTATGTGTGTCTCTTATTTGTTGAATTAGTTTTGGGCTATATCTAACTGCTTTTGTAAATTGAGAATGCATGACTGTGTTGTGGTTTGCTCTGCTCTTCTCTAGTCAATTGTAAAACCCCAATTAAATAAGTATTGACCATATGCAAACTAAAAGAAAAAGAAATATTAACTAAATTCAAAATTAAAGTCATTCATAATAACTCATCTGTACCATAACAGTAGTTACTAGAAAGTGGAAAATATTTATACCTTAACCTGGGAGTTAAATGCACATTTGTTTTTTTAGTTGCCTCAGATGCATTTGACAGTTACAAACATTCTTCATAATCTGCACATTGCTCATTTTGCTGATCTTGAATGTTCCCGCTACATAGATGTAAAATGATTTTGCCATGTGAGCAATACATTTCATTGTGGCAGTTTGGGGGAAAAGTATAGGCAGTCCAAAATATCTATTTGAAGGAAAAATAGTTTTCTTTTATTGAACCAGATAACAGATGTTAATAAATATTGAGATAAACTCGGATAAATTTGACAGTTAGACATCCAGTAATAAATAGGCACTTTTGACGTCGATTTCAATTTTAGAGGAAAAATTGTCTGATTCGGGTGGGATATGAACCCACGACCTCCTGATAACATGTCAGGTGCTCTGGACCACTGAGCTACCGGCCGCCGATCAAGATTTCCTCTAATTAACGCTATGAACATTCCCTTTATGTCGCATGTAGGCATTATTTTAGGCAATTTTTAGCCCTAGCGGCTTTTTATTTGTCAATAGATGGAAAGCATGCCTTACAAGTATGCTAATGATAATAAATATTGAGATAAACTCGGATAAATTCGACAGTTCAACATCGAGTAATAAATAGGCACTTTTTGACAAAATCATCAATCTGATCTCCAAAGGTAGAGCAAGGTATTATTATTATATAGGGAACAAAAATAGTAAGAAAAAAATTTTGGTGTCGGAAGAGTTATATAAATCCCGAATGTGTATTAATTGTTGATTGTATACAGTAGTTAAAATTAAAGTTATCTAAACATTGTACTGTTTTGTAATCAAATGTGTTTCTATGAGAAGAAATTGCAATGTTGTGGACATATGCCCAAAATTGAAATATACTAGAGTTGTTTCTTCTGTAAGAAATCAGAACCTCACTTTCATTGAAAATGTTTAAAGCACTGTCAAGTCACCTCAGATAAAAACATTTTGGCAGTGATATCATTACTCAATTTCTTTATTTTTTATTTAGGGATTGTTAATTAACTTTATCTTTCAAGGTGAATATTAACGCACATTTTTTATTGCCATCATGAGAACAGAAAAAAAAATGTTGACTATGCTCATTTTGTCTTTCCAGAATCTTATTTGGCTTGTCATTTCTAAATTATGCCTATTCCTAATATTGATAATATTTTATAATGAATTATGCTAAAAGAGTTTTCTGTTCATGACACAATTTTTTTCAAACTGCAAGAGATTGTACGTAATTAACAGAAGCTATATAAATGCACAAGAAATGTGTATTCACAGTAATTTTTTAGGGTGATGCCTCATTGGATATGTATCCAGGGAAAAGAAAGAATTGTAGAAAATTTTGTAGAAATTTTTTGTAGTCTCAAATATTTAACCAATCATTGATTACATCATATTTTATAATGGTGGCAGTTATTTTGAGTGTATTGCAACCCACTTTCTCAAGGTCATAATACTTTCTGTATTTTAAAAATTGAGTAACCTTACAGTTATCAGCAAACACTTTTGTGCAAATGTAATATCAATTTCTATAATATTTTAATTTCTGAATGGAAATATATAACCAAATGTCAACAGGCAGTTCCAAGATATTACAAAAATGTGCCACATGAGGATTTTTTGCTGTATATGTGGATTAAATTGGGGAGGCATATTCCATACAATGAAGTTGCCTTTTGTCTGCTTTATGTATCACTGTGTTGGTACTTGTTTTTTGTAAAAAGTGCAAAGAAATTTATGTATCTTATAGTTTACATTTACTTTTTTGAAAAACTCATTACTGATGAATAAAATAATATGAAGCAAAAGTTAAAACTGTCTTTGTAAGTTTAATTATTATTTCCTATTGCTTATAAATAAAATAAATTATTGGTTCTTGAATGCATTTACATATTTATATTACTTTAGTGTTGAAGTAAATTTATTACCTCAGTTGGATGCAACCAGAAATCCATTTTATAGGAGTGCAAAGTTTAAATAAATAAATGCATATATCTCTATATTTATATATTATTTCACACGAAAAAAAATTGCTAATTTAGCTTACAAAACTAAGCCTACTTCCTTTTACTTTTGATAGTAACAAAAAAAAATTCTCATCACTCGTTTTTATAAGTATATGAAATTGAGGAGGATGGGAGAAAATGAATCCTTGAACACCATGGTTGCACTACTGGCTAGTATTTCATCTTGAGGATTTTCTTCTTAAAAGATACAGTTGAAATGATGGGAGAGAATTTTGTAAAAAAAATGTTGAGGTTTGAATGATTGATTTAACAGTATTGTGCTTAAAGAACTAGGCAACTGTAACATAAATCATGATTGAAATCCAAAGTGAATGCACAGTATTCCCTGTTAAGAAACAATAATTAATAGATTCTGAAAAAAATTCATCGCCGCCACGGCGGGAATCGAACCCGCATCTCTCCAGATTCATGCCAGAGCGATTCGTTGTCCGACGCGTGGTGCAATGGTAGCGCGCTCTGGCATGAATCTGGAGAGATGCGGGTTCGATTCCCGCCGTGGCGGCGATGAATTTTTTTCAGAATCTATTAATTATTGTTTCTTAACAGGGAATACTGTGCATTCACTTTGGATTTCAATTATATATTTAACGCGGTAGCGTTAGCGACCTTCTCATTAACATCTGATAATCAAACGCAACGACTGTAAAACGTTGCATCTCCTTGAGTATAGATGGCGCTGTCTCAGTCACGTCTCAAGAAGAAAAACTTAAAAGGTCATATTCTGAAAATATTCGTTGTCCGACGCGTGGTGCAATGATAGCGCGCTCTGGCATGAATCTGGAGAGATGCGGGTTCGATTCCCGCCGTGGCGGCGATGAATTTTTTTCAGAATCTATTAAACATAAATCATGGTTTCAAAAACATCAGTAAGTTTATAATTTTTCAGACACTCTTTGAACCTCTTTTTTGACCAAATTTTCATCATTGCAATTTCATATTTTGAGCAGAAAATCTTCAAGATGAAAAAGAACTGGTTATCATTGAGATCAGTATTTAAGCTAATCAATTTACTTTATTTCCAAACGTAATGATATAAATATATAATTAAATCTACTGATAAGCAGGTCTTTTATAAATTGAGTTTGATATTTTTGGCAAATACATGCAATTATGATTTGATACATTGATGGGTACATGAAATTGTGCTAATCACATGCCCGATTTGTAACAAGTAATTTTGAAATGGAGCACAATCATTTCAGCTTTTGTTAACAGATAGGAATTAACTTTTTGGGATTGAGAATACAGAGTGATTTGAAAAGATGTATGTAGTTACAACAGCTTATATATCGGTTATTTCAACATGCATTATCATAAAACCACTTTTAACAAATAGAAAAATCAGAAAGTTTTAGTATCCACTTTGTTTTTTTCTCCTTAAAATGGTATCCTTTGAACAGGTGTTTCATTTTTCTGGTAAAGTTTACAGAGACATCTTGAAGAATTGTCACTAGTATGGAGTGAATTGTTTAATTTTTTTGTTATAGTTCTGGTATGTTTCATGGCTTTGAAAAGGGGCGGGGGTGGCTCAGTCGGTAGCGCGCCAGGCTCGTAATCTGTAGTTCCCAGGTTCGAGTCCCAGCTGGGTCAGCGTTGAGATTTATCTCCGCAAAATTCCCCGTCCTGCCCACGGTCAGTAGGGGACACCGATGGGCTTGGAAAGGCCGCCGTCCGTCGGATGGGACGTTAAGCCGTGGCCCCGTGTGCGGGAGAGCCATACCCTGTGCACGTTAAAGAACACGCTGGATGGCCTTGACGGGAGGCTACCATCTGTCTCCCAACAGCTGTTCCAGTGGGTCCCCTCCCCCAACCTTCTCTGAGCCATCGGGGTCCATGTGACCTGGCCATTTAGCCCATGGTGTGCAAAAAAGTGCCGCTCAGAGGTAAAACAACCCAACCCAAATGGCTTTGAAAGACATTTCTTCAAATAACCCTATACATAAACTGCCTGGGAATTCCCCATGTACCTGCTGGCCAACTTATATTGCCATTTCAGTTCATGAGTCGTAGAGAAATTTGTTTGATATATCCATTTCTAGATTGTGAGCTGTTGTCTTGGTGAAACAAATTTGATTTCTGATATATATATATAAAGCAACAGGAACAAAACTAAGCAAGTGGAGATTTCAAAAGGGAATGCCCCCTCCATCCCCAAAAGAAAAAAAAAGGCTAGGAGAGGGAATCAGAAATTATAGACATTCTAACGAATTCTGTTTTGAAGAATTCACCAAACCAAAAGGTGTTTTCCAGGACTGTCAGCATGGTTCAATGAGTAGGTGTCACCAGTGCTGCTACATTAAATAAATAAATAAATACCCCCTCAAGCAGCTGCTTGCCACAGAGGTCTGACAGGAGCCTGTCGGTTTATATGCCACAGAATGGAATTAATAATTTTAAAATATTTACATATAACAATTTGTTTAGATATTAATGTTAAGGAGTTGCCATTGTCACTCTGGGCATTAGAATGGCTCTTCGTTGCATTAATTTGGCTCCTTGAAGCATTAGAAACCACTAAAACTGTGTAATGTTCAGATTACTACAGAACACTGGTATCATGAAAGAAATATCCAATAATTTCCCTGTTAGGTTATGCCTTGTAACACCTCAGGGTGTATGGAGACTTTGGAGACAGTTTCTGCAAACCCCAATATCTTTAGTTCGGTTTCTAAGACTTAGTTTTAACAATTTTATAAGATACAGGAGTTAACTCAGTAGCACACCATGCATATAACTTGATTTTCCCAGGTTCAAGTGCCCACACTGTATATACTGAAAATTTTCTCCATTAACTCTACTTTTGGTATGAAAAGGTGCACTGATAGGTTTGGAAAGACCTCTCAGATCGGATGGTATGTTAAGCTGCGTCTCCATGTACAGGATATCCCTACCCTGTGCATATTAAAGAACTCTATGGCAGGTTTCCATCTGTCTTTTAATAGTTGTCTGATGGATTCCCTTTGGGGACTCTGAGCATACTAAACGACAATACTGGATGGCTTTGAGAGAAGACCATCTCCTAATAGCTGTCCAAGGGATACTCTTCAAACCCATGAGCTGCTGATTCGCTGTGACCTGACTATTTTGTCCAATGTGTTGTGCTTAGAGATAACTCTGTATTTCCTGACAATGTTCCCAGGTTCGAGTCCCAGCTGGGTCAGCGTTGAGATTTATCTCCGCAAAATTCCCCGCCCTGCCCACGGTCAGTAGGGGACACCGATGGGCTTGGAAAGGCCGCCGTCCGTCGGATGGGATGTTAAGCCGTAGCCCCGTGTGCAGGAGAGTCATACTCTGTGCACGTTAAAGAACACTCTGGATGGCCTTGACGGGAGGCTACCATCTGTCTCCCAACAGCTGTTCTAGTGGGTCAACTCCCCCAACCGAGCCTTCGTTGTCCATGTGACCTGGCCATTTAGCCCATGGTGTGCAAAAAAGTGCCGCTCAGAGGTAAAACAACCCAACCCTGACTTAATGAGATTATCAGTGCTGTATTCTATTCCATTTTTGATCAAATTAATATGTGTGTTAGAGAATGTACAAAGCTGAAATATTTGCCAAACACCAAAAAGAAAATATTAAAACCATGGGTCATAGCCGAAACATTTCAATTAATTACCGAAAAGAACAAATTATATAAAAGGCTTAAAAGTTGTCCATGTAATAATGAGGAATACAAGGAAATTAAGGATAGATTCACCCTTCTCCGTAACAGCTTAACTAATAAATTAAGAATCGCTAAAAATAACTATTACAAATATAAAGTTTTTTCGGCAGGCAATGACTCTAAACAGCAGTGGGAAATTATTAATGAATTAGCTGGTAAATATAATAATAAAAATCTATTGAAAGAAATCCAAATTGGTGAAAGAATACACGATACCTTTAATGATAAAAAGATAATCGCCGACGCCTTTAATGATTATTACATCAATGTGGTAGATGATCTAATAAAAAACGTTACAGAGGAAGACGTGTGAAAACACATCGGACGATGTGAAATACTACAGAGTAAATTCAATGGCCTTGTTACCGATTAGTGAAAGTGAATTAATTCAGACAGCCTTTAGGCTTAAACGAATCTTCAGGTGATGATAACTTCTCAGTCTGCATGTTACAGAGAGTGATTAATGTAATATCTGGAATTTTACTGAAGTGTTACAGTTTGTCATTTGCAGGTGGATTTTTCCCATTTTCGCTTAAGAATTCGTTGGTTACCCCAATTTATAAAAATGGTGATAAAATGCTTGTAGAGAATTATAGGCCTATTTCAATACAAACTGTTTTCTCAAAATTATTTGAAAAGTTAATGCATTTAAGGTTAACTAATTACCTTACTAAATATACTATACTATTGGAACACCAGTACGGGTTTAGGAAAAATAAAGGTACATCTGAAGTAGTTAAATTAATATATAATGGTCTCAACAAAAATGAACGAGTGGTGGTCTTGTTTCTGGACATGTCTGAAGCTTTTGACTCCCTGTCTATTGATATTTTACTAAATAAATTAGAGGTTATTGGTATAAGGGTACTGTCACTGAGATGGTTTGATTCGTATTTGAAAGGTAGAACACAAGTCAAAATAGGAGACGTTTTGAGTAAAAAAAAATCAATTCGTTATGGTGTTCCACAGGGTTCTGTTTTGGGACCACAGTTATTCTTAATATATGTGAACGATCTATTTACACCAAATTCAAAGGTAAGATTATTTCGTTTGCAGATGACACTGCCTTGGTTTACTGTGATAAAACATGATGAACTATTAAGCAATATTACTGAAGACTTAAGAACACTTCAAACTTGGTTCCAAAAAAATAAATTATTAATAAATGTAAATAAAACGAAATATATGTATTTTAATACTGTTAGGGGAAAGTATAGAGGTCTTGGAGATTTAGTCTATCATATGAGTGATTGTAAGTTTTTCGAACAAGAAAAAATTGGGTCTTTAAACTGTGCTTGCCCAAGGATTAAAAGTACTAAAGCATTAAAATATTTAGGAGTTAATTTCGACTGTTATCTAACCTGGCATGATCATGTAAAAAAAAATAGCATTAAAAATCAAAATTCCCAAAATGTATCTATTAAGAGATATGATTAATATAGAAATTTTAAAGAACGTATATTATGCATTAATCTATTCCAGAATACAGTATGCAATTCTAATTTGGGGAGGAGCATCTTCATGCTGTTTAAATCAATTGCAAAAATATATAGTAAAGATTATGACATTTAAAAGAAAGTACGACTCGTCTGAGCAAAGTTTCAAAAAACTTGAAATACTCAACTTAAAACAAATACACCAAATGGCTTTAGCAAAGCATATATTTCATAATAAGGACAAATTTGGTGTAGTGGTTAATAAATATTTTACAAAAGCGGTAGTGGCTCAGGATTTTTGCATTCCAAAACCAAACAAAGGGTTATTCAAAAAATATGGATATAGTGGCTAAAAATTATTCAACTCATTGCCAGATAACATGAAAATTATAAATAATAAAACACATTTCTCTAAAGAACTAAAAAAATGGTGAACTGATGCTTTATTAATTATGATGATTAACTGATTGCATTGAAATGAGATATGAGTAGTATTAGATAAATTTATATATTACAGAGACTGAAATGCTTTTTTCATTGCATATTTATATATATATTGATGTACTCGGGATTGCAGGAAATATATGTTTTGTAAATATCCACTTGCGAGTTAAACACTAACTCTTGTGGAACTTGACTATGTATTAAATATTGTATTAAATATTCTGCAAATAAATATTATTATTATTATTTTATCCACTATTTTGATTTTCAACGTTCTGCTGCCATTGGATTTCTGTCTGAGTGTTGTGTCGTTTTTCTGCTGAAGTTTTACTTTCCTCACAGACCTATTATGGTGTATTAAATGGCAGGCTCCTGTCAGACCACTGTGGCAAGCAGTTGCTCTAATTTATATTTAGAGTCATTTCACCAAAATCCATTCAGCAGATGCGTTGTGGGTTGTTTTACCTCTGAGCGGCACTTTTTTGCACACCATGGGCTAAATGGCCAGGTCACATGGGCCCCGAAGGCTCAGAGAAGGTTGGGGGAGGGGACCCACTGGAACAGATGGTAGCCTCCCGTCAAGGCCATCCAGCGTGTTCTTTAACGAGCACAGGGTATGGCTCTCTCCCGCACATGGGACCATGGCTTAACGTCCCATCCGACGGACGGCGGACTTTTCGAGCCCATCGGTGTCCCCTACTGACCGTGGGCAGGGCGGGGAATTTTGCGGAGATAAATCTCAACGCTGACCCAGCTGGGACTCGAACCTGGGAACTACAGATTACGAGCCTGGCGCGTTACCGACTGAGCCACCCCCTCCCCATCAGCAGATGCATTGCTCTATCAAAATATTAGATAATTTCCATGTTATGCCAGTTTGGAATCTAACTCCGAAAATATGCATTTAATGGGAAAATTAGACAAGATGAAGATCATAATCAAATCTAATTCTCGATTTTCAGCAATATTTGTTCAGTGTATGGCTGAGTGGTTAGCACGCTTGGCTACTGATCTAAGGGAGCTGGGTTCGAGCCCCGGATAAGGCATGAATGTGTGTGTGTTGTTCTGCTGAGGTCCTGCCATCCTCTCAGACCTACTATGTATATAAACTGACAGGCTCCTGTCAGACCTCTGTGGCAAGCAGCTGCTTGAGGGGGTATTTATTGTTTTTTATAAAATGGGTTGGGTTGTTTTACCTCTGAGCGGCACTTTTTTGCACACCATGGGCTAAATGGCCGGGTCACATGGACCCCGAAGGCTCAGAGAAGGTTGGGGGAGGGGACCCACTGAAACAGCTGTTGGGAGACAGATGGTAGCCTCCCGTCAAGGCCATCCAGCGTGTTCTTTAACGTGCACAGGGTATGGCTCTCCCGCACACGGGGCTACGGCTTAACGTCCCATCCATTCCAAGCCCATCGGCTCCCCTACTGACAGTGGACAGGGCGAGGAATTTTGCGGTGATAAATCTCAACGCTGACCCAGTTGGGACTCGAACCTGGGAACTACAGATTACGAGCCTGGCGCGCTACCGATTGAGCCACCCAGCCCCCTATTTGATGAAGTTTCGAGTATTAAATGTTATGTCACCAGTGAAAAGATTGAAGAATGGCGATAAAATGACGAGTCCTGCCAACTGCCAACGTAGATGGGTTGAAATTTTTAAATATTTCACAGATAAACACGTATCTTTAAAAAACATTTTAAAAAACGTTGAATTTTGCTTATGTCTCCCTGGATCTAATGCCCCCACTAAACGAGTATTTTCATTAGTGAACGTTATGAGGACCAGTGAAAAAACACAATTAAAAATCGAAACATTGAAAGCATGCATTTATACCAAATGCAACTTTGGTATGAATTGTATACAATTTTATGAATTTTTAAAAAAATCTGATTTATTAAAAAAAAGTTCATTCTTGTGAAAAGTATCAAAATTAAATTTTTAAGTAATAATATGATTGTTTAAAATGCTATTTAAGTGCTTATATTTTATAATAAATGTTATTAAGCTTTTTAGTTTTAGTAAAACAAATAAACGCAACCTGCTTTTTTATTTTTTATTTTGAAGCAATTTCTGATTTGTCCTTTATTTTCTCAAAAAAAATATGGTCACCGTAGGTATAGTCAACATTATTTTCATGCGTATTGAATAAGGAGTATGATACAGTGGCCTTACGCAAGACGGTTGTTAAAAATTTCCCGGGGCCGAAGTTTTCTCAGTCGTTAGAGCGCCAGGCTTGTCGCGAAGGCAGAGTTCGAGTCCCAACTCCGACTGGATCGGGGGCGGGGGTGGCTCAGTCGGTAGCGCGCCAGGCTCGTAATCTGTAGTTCCCAGGTTCGAGTCCCAGCTGGGTCAGCGTTGAGATTTATCTCCGCAAAATTCCCCGCCCTGCCCACGGTCAGTAGGAGACACCGATGGGCTTGGAAAGGCCGCCGTCCGTCGGATGGGACGTTAAGCCGTGGCCCCGTGTACGGGAGAGCCATATCCTGTGCACGTTAAAGAACACGCTGGATGGCCTTGACGGGAGGCTACCATCTGTCTCTCAACAACTGTTCCAGTGGGTCCCCTCCCCCAACCTTCTCTGAGCCTTCGGGGTCCATGTGACCCGGCAATTTAGCCCATGGTGTGCAAAAAAGTGCCGCTCAGAGGTAAAACAACCCAACCCATTTTAAGCCTTTTAATAATCCGGGCCTTCGGGGGTCTGAGCTTTAATAATCCGGGTCTTCGGGGCCTCAATTAAAATCATCCGGGTCCTCATCCGGGTCTTCGGGGACTCTTATTAAAGCGAGGCACTTCGCGCCTCGCTTTAATAATCCGGGTCTTCGGGGTAAACTGAGCCTTCGGGGTCCATGTGACCTGGCCATTTAGCCCATGGTGTGCAAAAAAGTGCCGCTCAGAGGTAAAACAACCCAACCCAACTCTGACTGGATCGAGATTTAACTCCAGCAACCACCATTCTGCTCTCAGTCAGAAAGGACACCAATGAGCATGAGAGGGGTGTCGTTTGTTTAGAGAGGACATTAAACCCTGGCTCCATGGGAAGGAGAGCACACCTTGTGCACATTAAAAGACCTACTGGATGGTTTGATGGAAGGTTTCATTCTTTCACCTAACAACATTCCGGTGAATGCCCTTCCTCAACTCTCTGAGCCATTAAGGTCCTTTTAACTTGGCCACTTAGTCTATTATGTGCACAAAAGTGCCGCCCACAGGTAAGACAACCCAACTGACCTCGGTTTTCCCAGCTGTTGTTAGAACAGAAGAAATATCTTTTAATTCAAATGCTAGATAGAAAAAAATATTTCTTAATAAAATTTGAAAATATATAAATAAATGATCGATTTCTTTTATTCGACAGAATGAATATTTATTACAGTATCCATTTTTAGCCTCACACCTTTTGATTACACTGAGATCCGCTCTTAATTGATTGACAGCGTCACCATAGTGCGTGGGGCGGGGGTGGCTCAGTCGGTAGCGCGCCAGGCTCGTAATCTGTAGTTCCCAGGTTCGAGTCCCAGCTGTGTCAGCGTTGAGATTTATCTCCGCAAAACTCCCCGCCCTGCCCACAGTCAGTAGGGGACACCAATGGGCTTGGAAAGGCCGCCGTCCGTCGGATGGGACGTTAAGCCGTGGCCCCGTGTGCGGGAGAGCCATACCCAGTTCACGTTAAAGAACACGCTGGATGGCCTTGACGGGAGGCTACCACCTGTCTCCCAACAGCTGTTCCAGTGGGTCCCCTCCCCCAACCTCTGAGCATTCGGGGTCCATGTGACCTGGCCATTTAGCCCATGGTGTGCAAAAACGTGCCGCTCAGAGGCAAAACAACCCAACCCAACCACAGTGCGTTGAGTTGTTTTACCTCTGAGCAGCACTTTTTTGCACACCATGAGCTAAATGGCCCATAATGCCAGGTCACATGAACCCCGAAGGCTCAAAGAAGGTTGGTGGGAGGGGACCCACTGGAACAACTGTTGGGAGACAGGTGGTAGCCTCCCGTCAAGGCCATCAAGTGTGTTCTTTAACGTGAACAGGTTATGGTTCACCGCACACGGCGCCACGGCTTAACGTCCAATCCGACAGACGGCAGCCTTTCCAAGGCCATCGGTGTCCTCTACTGACTTTGGCAGGGCGGGGAATTTTGCGGAGATAAATCTCAACGCTGACCCAGCCGGGACTCGAACTTGGGTCCTACAGATTACGATCCTGGCGCGCTAACGACTGAGCCACCCCCCGCCCTCACCAGAATGCGGAAAAATTGTCTCTTTCTCCACACTCCTCACATGTTTGTAAAAGTTTCGGTTGTTGTTCTCAATTTTTTTGTGGGGCGGGGGTGGCTCAGTCGGTAGCGCGCCAGGCTCGTAATCTGCAGTTCCCAGGTTCGAGTCCCAACTGGGTCAGCGTTGAGATTTATCTCCGCAAAATTCCCCGCCCTGCCCACGGTCAGTAGGGGACACCGATGGGCTTGGAAAGGCCGCCGTCCGTCGGATGGGACGTTAAGCCGTGGCCCCGTGTGCGGGAGAGCCATACCTTGTGCACGTTAAAGAACACGCTGGATGGCCTTGACGGGAGGCTACCATCTGTCTCCCAACAGCTGTTCCAGTGGGTCCCCTCCCCCAACCTTCTCTGAGCCTTCGGGGTCCTTGTGACCTGGCCATTTAGCCCGTGGTGTGCAAAAAAGTGCCGCTCAGATAAAACAACCCAACCCAACTCAATTTTTTTGTTTCCCTCATGTCGCATATTTTCAGTTTTTTTTCCCGCATCTACTAAGGTTTTTAAACTCAGAAACTTGCTTCGAAGTGCAACCGACAGCCATAATCTGGCAACCTTCGTGTCACGTGACACGAAGGTTGCCAGATCACTAATTTCTAAAAAAATCGTTGCCAGATATTTTTAATGAATTCTGTAATCAACCATAGTGTTCGGATATTTTTTGAGCCACTGTATTCATCAGTATTAACACTAAAACGTTAAAAAAATATTTTTATAACCTTTTTTCAATTTCTATTTACTCTTTTTCACACTAGAGTTTTTAAATCGGGGAATTTGCTTTCCTTCCACGCATAACGTAAAAAAAGAGAGAGATTTCAGGATATCATGACAGATTTTTTTTTCTTTCACCTCAGTTATTTGCATCTTGTCTGTACCTGTAACTTTTGTTTATACCTGTTCTTAAGGAAAACACCTCTATCATAATAATAAAAATAAATACCCCTCAAGCAGCTGCTTGCCACAGAGGTCTGACAGGAGCCTGTCAGTTTATATGCCAAAGTAAAAGATCTGAGAGGATGGCAGGACCTTAGCAGAAAAACAACACATACATCCATGCCTTACCCGGGGCTCGAACCCAGGTCCCGTAGATCAGTAGCCAAGCGTGCTAACCACTCGGCCACGGGACGACCACTTAGAAAATATAAAATAAAAATAAATACCGCCTGAAGCAGCTGCTTGCCACAGAGGTCTGACAGGAGCCTGTCAGTTTATATGCCATAGTAGAAGGTCTGAGAGGATGGCAGGACCTCAGCAGAAAAACGACACACACATCCATGCCTAAATCCGGGGCTCGAACCCAGGTCCCTTAGATCATTAGCCAAGCTTACTAACCACTCGGCCACGGGACGGCTCATAGAAAATATGGCATTTAAAAAAAAAGCTCATTTTAAAGTTAGAGCTATAAACATATCTTCCCACAAATATAACGTAAGCATTATCTCTCAATAGTTTGATCAGTAGATATTTCGAGAATTAAAAAAGCCTTCACCTTTAGCATAAAATATTTGAATGCTTAATAGAATGATTGATAGGTAGATTAATCTTATGCAAATGAGTTCAACTGCCAGCTGAAACATCCTAATTGTTTCACAATTTTAAATTACTAATTCAAAAAGCTTTTCAGAAAATTTTTGCTAATTTTATATGAATATACACTTTTAGCCGTCCCATGGCCGAGTGGTTAGCGCGCTTGGTTGCTGATCTAAGGGACCTGGATTCGAGCCCCGGGTAAGGTATGGATGTATGTGTAGTTTTTCTGCTGAGGTCCTGCCATCCTCTCAGACCCTCTAGTATGGCATATTAACTGTCAAGCTCCTGTCAGACCTCTGTGGCAAGCAGCTGCTTGAAAGGGTATTTTTTTTTATACACTTTCAAAAGATGAACGGGATTTTTCACCTTTCCTGTAAGGACCCAAAGCAGGAAATGGGAATAACTTTTTTAAATATAGTGTCTTATAATTCCAATCAGTGGCGAATTATCGCATAGATGCATGATGCGCTCGCCTCGACACTCATGGGGGCCTCAAAAAAGTCAAAATTCATTTACTTTGGAGCATTTTATTGAGTAAAATATTTGACAATCAGTATAATATACTCTCGTGTTTTTACTTAGGTCAATACCAAATATGAGGTGATTTTTGTTAAATATATTAAAATGAACAGATATTTATTTTGGTTTATAATTAAGCTTTTGTTTATTTAATCGGTATGTGCAAGTTTATGCAATATATATATTAAATTCTCTACTTCTACATTTCTGTAATTCAATTAATTTAACCTGCTTCATGCATTTTTTTCCATTCATAAGTTGCCATGTTTTGTATTTTGTACAATGGGTCCTTCCCTCCCACACATATACCTCCGGATAGATGGGTGAAGGGAGGGGGTTCTATCTTATCTCTTAAACCTAGGCAGTGCTGTCTTAACAGTATTGTAGTCCCCTGGGCAAAGCAATGCACTGGGGCAACACCACCTAGAGGAGAAGGCCGTACCACTGATTTGTGACGTCAGCATTACTAGACCGGACTACCGGCAGAATAGATTGAGAGATAGCTATCCTTGTTAATAGAACTTCCCATTTAGATTTTGAATATTCACTAATAAATCATTAAAATAATTTGTTTTCATATAATTAAAAAAAAAAATCCCACTTTTTTCTAATTTTTTTTTAGAGATAACTTTTTTTTGCTTTGATTAGTATTGATAAACCATTAATTACCGTTTCCAATTATACAGATAGCTTTAAATTATTATTTAGATAATAACACTCTTTAAATGTTCGGAAATTTCAAAACTTTTAACGAATTTTGCAAACGATCGATTAATGTATTGAACAAGTACTAAATTTTCACTCTTAAAGGATTCTAGAAGTGCGAAATATATTTAGAAAAAAACTACTTGTTACAAAATACCACAGATATCTATTTTTTTTTCACAAATATGTATGTATATATATATATGAGGTCTAAAACATTATTTAATGAAAATAGTATGTTTCAATATTGCATATGTTAAGAAAAACAACCAACAAATTCCTCATTAAAAAAATACTTTTATTTACAATATGAGAAAACAAATATATATAGGATACACATTACAATGAAACAAATATTTCATTGTTTACTTTATTTTTAAGAAAATTGTGCAATTAAAACAGGAAAATTCACCAATCATATGGGAGAATTTTTAAGCAATATGAAGGAACTTAATATTGTGCAATACTATTTAAATTGAAAAAGAAAATTTTATGATATTCCATAGATCCCAGTTGAACTCTTTTTTTTTTAAAATAGTTTAATAATGAAAGCTGTTTTTAAAATGCATCACATTAATAAAAACTGTTTCTAGGACAAAAGTGACTTTTAAATAAAAAGAAAAGAAAAATTGCTTTCCCAAACTTTTTCACCCTAATACATATTAAAACTAATTTCTTCACATAACATAGAAATTTTTATCCTTTTTGCTATCATAATAAACTTTAATAATAGAAAAAAAAAATTCTGAAGAAACATGAAAGCAACATCTAAATACATGTGGTCAAAAGGTTTGAACAGATTCAAAATACAACAGAAATATAAAATACAATGAGTATTATACAATGTAAAGGTCACATTGAAATATCCATATACACTCAGTAATTATGAAACCTAATTCCATGTTATGTCAATGGAAAGCTAATTTCAAACCTTTGTAACTTTGAAAATGAGCTTTTATGAAAAAAAAATGAAATGAAGATCAATTAAAGATCTCAATCAAATTTATCTAAATCTATGTTCATTAAAAATCAAAGAATTATGAAAACTGGGATATTTAATATGAACAATGGCTGTTTTAAAATATTGATCTGGGAAGTAGTTGAAATAAGTTAATTTCAAAACAGTATCCCATATTAAATTTTATTAGCATAGCTTTAGCAGAAAATGTAACAATTATTTAAATTTTCACCAACTCTGCAGAATGCACATTATTGTTTAAGATGTTGATATATAATAAAATACCCCTTCAAACAGCTGCTTACAACAGAGGTCTGACATGAGCCTGTAAGTTTATATGCCATAGTAAGTCTGTGAGGATGGCGGAAACCCGGCAAAGAAACAACACGAACAACCATGCCTTACCTAGGGCTCGAACCCAGGTTAGTAACCAAGCGAAGCCTCTTTAAATACTAAATGAATATTATTGGAATATAGAAAATTAAGATAGATTTTTAACTTATATATATTCAGTCATATTTTCCCATGAAATGTTTATTTTAGAAATTACAGAGCTTTGAAATTATCTTTCCATTGACATAACATAGGATTGGGTGGTCATAATTAACAGAGTGTATATGGGGTAGTTTCATGGCAGCAAACACAGACTTTTATAACACAGAATTGAAAATATTTATGATAATACATTTGTACATACATGTAGTAAGAAAAAATTTAACTTGTAAAATTTGCAGCTAATATAATTAGTAGAATTGTAGCATCATCAGCAACTCAGATTTAATGACATTGCAAAACTTGAATTAAGTAAAAATAAAGTACTACAAGCAATATATATCAACTATTGAACATTTTACTAACATTGAATAGATAGAATTAGCATCTAAAATTTTCTTATATTTTTATAGAGGTCAAGCTGTTTCAAATGATTCAGTATACTCCAAATGTGCAAATTAAATTGAAGAATTAAAAAAATATCTAGATGTCATTTACATAAAGGTTGATGAAGGGGCAAAAATAAACTACACCAGTAGGTTCTTAATGGGATTCCTTCCCAAAGGCAAGTCAATAAAATAACTTTAAATTTGTATGGTGTCAAAAATATACAGAACAGAAAAAAATGTTTTGCTATTTTGTAAAGAGCATATACTTAACATGCCTGGAAACATATTAAATAAAAACATTATTCTAATCTTGACCTTCTGCAGAGTTTTTTAAACCTTAAGTCATTAACTATTATGCATATCTTAACTGCCATATCTGGTGAAGATACTTTCGAATGCTAAGAGCAACAGGGTATTTTCCCTTTATAAACAGATATTCTTACATTAAAATTTTAATATTACTTTAACTCACTATCAGTGTAAAACCAATTATTAACAAAGAACTTGGAAGAAGAAAATGTGTATCAGAACCAGTATAAGGTTTCTAATAACATAGTCAATCATCTCCCTCCAAGCAGAAACTGACATCCCCCAATGATACAGAAAACCTTATTGATCTGTTGATCAGGCTAGTTCATAGGCATATCAAACACCCATTGGCAATCACTATTAGAAATTTAAAAAATCCTACATTTGCAAGGCAGAAGAAGCCACAAGATATGCATGTATATTAAAGAAAATCAAGGAATAAATTAACTTCCTAAATCTCCCATGGCTTTTACAAAAACCAAAGATTGACACTTAAGTTTTCTGCTTATAATGTTCTCAATTTAAAGTAATGAAGGAAAAATAATATTCAGAAAATTCTATTTGCAGTTTAATGAGTTTCAGTTGATCATTTCATCCAGAAACTGGTGGTATATGTTCCAACAGAAAATTATAAATTTCATACCCCACTAAATGCATGTATAACATAAGCAATGAAATGGATTGGAAAGAAAACCATATACTGTCACATACTGCATCCGTACTGAATAGCTGTCCAAACAAAAGCATCCACCCCAAGTATTTGATACATTGATAAAAAAATTTAAAGACAACCAAAAATATAATTTATCTTCAGGGGTCCAGCCATAAGAGTATAGTGGGAAGTGAAAATGTTGTGGAATTGGCAAAAGATCACTCAAAAGTAACACTAAACACAATATTAAGAAAAAACCTACTGACAAGTGCAGGTAGAGATTCCCTTTGATCATAGATTTAGCCACAAAAGACATGAAATCAGTAAAATAAAAATGAAATAAATCTAGTAGACCCTGTACAGTAGCAAAATATAGTTAAAGGAACTGAAAATAGCTATTGCAGCTTGCATGCAATAAAATTTCCACTAAAATATTGCAAAATATTTGACAATAAAGTTAATCAGTTTTTGTGTCTAAAAAACAATGGTTGAAACAATAGCACACCATTCCAAAGGGGTTTCCACCAATGTATTTATAGGGCTATGATTATTTGAGTCAAAAAAAAAAAACAATACTCATTAAATATACTATAAAATATATGGTGCAGTGATTTTTATTCCTATTTCATAAACAATCAAAGGTTATTTCACCTAAAGTGTCATAATGATTAGTAACTATGCACTGTCATAAAAGGTAAACTTTCTGTTACTTCAAACTCTGACTGAGGTAGTGGTCAGCAATGATTTCAGTTTTGGGCATAATATTTTTTTAAAGTGCATTTGTGGATGCTTTAAAAGTAGTTGAACAGTACGCCCATTAACATACTGGTCATATAGCAAACATTCCCTCTCCATCAGTATATGGATACTTTAGAGGTCAGCAAGCTTTCTCCCAGTTTTCATGTCAAACATGCTGGTTTCTCTTTCAACATCAGATGGTGCAAAGTGGCGTTCACACACCTATGTATGCAAAAGAAATATTGAGAATATGTACAAAAAAACCTCTGATGAATGATAAACATTAAAACAAAAATCCAAACACCAGGAATACTGTTCACCATACACTAAAAAATTTTATTCAGAAATGAAGACTTTTTACCTTCGAAAGTAAAAGCTATAATTGTATTCAAAACAATTCTATAATCAGTGTATTTTCTAAGATTTCAATAAAAATCCATGGTTAAAAGAATGAATTCTCCCAAGGAATGCACCTATTCTACCAGTAAGCTGGTTTTTCTCAATATTTATAGCACTTCTTTTATCATATATAGTTCACCTTGAAAGCTAATGCTAACCATCTAATAGCATTCCACTGCTAGTACTAACCATAAAGTGCTTTTGGTAATGCCACTATAAGGTGATAATGTAAAATAAAATGCAAAAAATCATACTGAGCTGAAAATCATTTAAAACAACACTCTTATGAATGAACGTTTAAAGGTTTGAAATATTCCTGTCCAGGAATTGAGCCTGAAAACAACTCCAGTAATAAGTTTATTGTTTCAGACAATTTCCTCTTACTGTAATTTTCAGTTTATTAGGCATAAATTTGTTTATATAGACAGTACCTGGTATTATACTAATGCTGAAAGGTATTAGAAATTGATTGGTCAGGAAGTTTACTGTTGTCGACAGTTTCTACAATAAACTTTTACCATTACATATCAGTAAAATCAAAATACCTCAAATTTTTGTGATAATTTTTGGATTTCTTCATTTGTAAAATCCAAACCAGTGGTCAGTACAGAGGATAAACTTTGACGTTAACTCGAAAACAATATTGTATGCATTTGTGGTGTTTAACATATTTATATTCACATAATAGGTGAAATGACAGATATCCCCTCAAATATTCTCTAATATGATTATAGAATACATTTGTAACAAAATTAAAACAAAACCTGCAATCACATGCAGTAAAGATATGACAGTAGACTGTTATACCTTTATTATAATATACCTGACTTATCTCATTTTACAATGAGAGTGATTGGAAATATATGCACTTTTAATTACTCCTTTGAAAGTAAAAAAATTCTTTAACTTTACTATTAAATCCTTTTTCAAAATATCCTTTCATTTATTAATCCATATGTATACTAGATGTAGCCCACCCATTCTTTAATATCCACTATAACTTTACCTGATTTCAGAGATATAATTATGCAGATTAATTTAATGCTGAAAGTTATTAGGAATTGATTGGTCAGACAGTTTCTACAATGAACTTTTACCATTACCTGTCCTGCTTTTATTAAAAAAATAGCTGATGTGTGAGGTAGGCAAAACTTCAGCAGGAAAATAATACATATTCACAAAGCCATCCCTAGGCTTTGAACATGGGTCCAATTTGTATCCAAGTATACTAGTAATAACACTAAAATAATTTCTAATACTTATGCAGAGGTTTTGTATTTAAAAGTAGGTTTTCCCATGATCTTGCCTTTGGCTTATATATGTATTTCAAGTTTAACAGTATTATCGTATTAACTTATACGAGATATATTTGAACTCTATGGATATATAAATATAGTGATATAACATTAGACCTTGAAACTATCCCAACAAAAGTACCAATTTCTTAACTTACTACTATAATCTATTAACTAAAAAGTCTGGTCACTGTCAAATATTCTTTTCTATTTAAGCATTTTAACAAACGTACATTCGACATCTTTTATTCCAGCATATTAGGTTTCTTACTTAATAAAAATAACGTCAAATTAATCCATAACAGATCAATGATATTATATATGTATATTATATAAACGTAACATACAATAGTTAAAACGATAATTTTTACTTTAGAAGTTCATAAGTATGACAACAGATATTAATACAGAATAAAGTTCTTCTTACCTTGGATGCTTTCGTTGGACAGAAGTTTTGCCTTGGTAATTGAACGAATCCATTTCTGTCGCAAATCGATATCTTCTGGAAATTTAAAAACTGAGAATATTTGTTCCCCATCGTAATTGCTCCTGCACTGAGGAAAGCAGCAGCGCGATGGCATTTCGCTAAAAAAAATCAATGAACGTAATAACAAACCACACTAAATCATACGTTTTGCAGGAACTAGCTAAACACTAACAAAGGCAAGATGGAGGCGACGCTACTAGCTACGGGTCGACTAAATTGACGTCATCAGAATCGCTTCACCGAGTGGTAGGGCCTTCTCCTCTAGGTGGTGTTGACTGGGGCCCCTACCAACACCTACAAGAGAAGACCGTACACTACGTCACAGAAAAATGCTTACGTCTAGAGCCCCTACATACCAGGCCAACCTATTCGCCATTCTTATGCCAACTGGTGACCGCCGTGTGCGGCGCAGTTTTCGAATCCTTAATATATAAAAAACAATTATTATCAGAAGATATTCAGCTGTGAATTGTTTACACAGCTATAGGAACAATTGCACAATGTTTAAATTCCAGGCTGATCCAATTAAATTTAAAAAAGTGGATTGAAAGAATTCGACCGAGAACGTGCATTAGGCTTACAGCGTTCTATAATATATACTTCTGACTATTGCTTCTGTATTTTAATGTTAATTTATGTGATGTATCGAATTAGTAATATGTAGATGAATGATAGCTACATTTAAGTTAGTAGTCATTCATCGTTTACGATTAAGTTTAGTTTGGTAAATATCATACTTCTATCGTGACGGCCGTAACTCTCCGCTTCCCGTGCGAACATACCGAGATCGGCGACTACCGTACGTCACTGGTCGGCCTGGTATATAGGGGCTCTGGATGTAGGCAGTTTTCTGTGACGTAGTTGTGTGGCCTTGTAGGAGGTGTTGCCCCTACCCACCCACCTACGGGAATAAAAATGTAAACGGTCAATAAAATTAAGCTTGTAAATTTATTTGTACTTTTAACTTAAAAAATATGCTATAAAGCGAGGATTAATCAACACAAAGTTTTGCGAAATCTAGAATCGTGGGGCCCCTGGTCAACTGCCCAGTGTGCCCATGCCTTAAGAAGGCCCTGAACCTAGGACCTTCAAATATCTTAATCCGCCACTGATTCCAACTATTTGCCTTCAGGTTTTAATTATAATTAACGAAACCATTAGGCTATATCTTTACACTTATTTTAACAATATATAGATTAAACATGAATTATTATTATTATCAATATGGCATCAGTTGCTTACTTGCATGTCATCGGATTAATGAAAATATGATGAAAGATAGTAGTGATTAATATTTAACGATTGAGGACAAAATTATACGAATTCAAACGATTTAGTTTAAAATATTTTAAGTTAACTGTAAATATATACGGATAGCTGCAATGCAAGTTGTTAAATGTAGCCGTTGTCGTATCTTGTATGATAAGCCAATAGTTCTTGTACAGCGAAGGATGACGTGCAATGAAAGAGCATAATAAATAAAAAGTGTTGCAGTAGCTTTCTTATAAATCTGTCTTTTCGGAGGCATGTAATCATAAACTTCAGAACTCTGCTCTTACAGTGACTGCACATGCTGAGACCATCGAATAAAGAAATGACGGAATCAGGTAGGTTCATTTGTTTCAAACAGATTACTTCCTTAGTAATGAAAATAGTTAATTATTTGATGCGCTTGTTTTCAAAATACATTTACGTACATGTCCAAATTACAATTATTAAGTTGAAACTCGTTTGTTATATGATAACCTTATAGATTCGTAAGCTGTTATCAGTTAATTTCTGAGTCTTTTTCTATTAAATTCATCTTAAGTTTAAGGTTGTATTGGTAAAGTTTTGTTTCAGGATTTCACCGCATTTTTAACCATTTAATGAAAGGTAGCTTAAAGCTGTCAAAATTTGCTTTTAAGGTTATAATCAACTTCAGCCATATGAAATGGTGCTTATAGCGTTATAATACCTGCGTGTGAAAAGTGATAATTTTTAAACTTCTCTGAGCCCTTTGGGGTCCTTATGATATTGCCATTTAGTCCACTGTGCGAAATAAAATGTTACTTAGAGATAAAACAATCCAACCTGTTTGTGGTTTATATTTTTCGTCCTTTTTGGTTGATTGAAATAATCTATGGTCTTGGTTATACCAAGATCATGATGAGAGATAGGACAGTTGCCAGTCCTGGTTGGCTGATGAAGTATAGTCGAACTCGACACATTTTTCCTTTTCTTAGGTTCCTTTTTAGTGGGGAGCGGGGTATAAAAATAAATTTATCCTAAAAAAAAAAGCGTTCAAGATGTTATATATGAAAAGTGTAATAAACAATTAATTTTTTAAAATTTAATTTTAATATTTTCTGGCCTCCGTAAATTTTCTAGTCCGCCCCTGTAACACATTTCGTTTATAAAAGAAAAAATTTAGTAGTAGAGTAAGTAAGTAGAAAATGATTCGGAAATCGAAAACGGGTCAAAACAAATATGCTTGCTACGGAGTATGGCTTGTTTCAATCATCCATTGTCCTGTTGATAAGGATGAAAAAAAAAGCTATAAAATTTGGTGGGTTGTCTCACCTCTGAGAGGGGCGGGGGGGGGGTGGCTCAGTTAGCGCGCCAGGATCATAATCTGCAGTTCCCAGGTACGAGTCCCACCTGGGCCAGCATTGAGATTTATCTCCGCAAAACTTTCTGCCCTCGGTCAATAGAGGACACTGCTGGGCTTGGAAGAACGCCTTCCGTCGGATGAGACGTTAAGCCGTGGACTCAAGTGCAGGTCGGTCATACCCTGTGCATGTTAAAGAACTTGTTAGATGGTCTTGATGGGAGGCTACCATCTGTCTCCTAATAGCTGTCCAGTGAGCCCTTGGGGTCCTTGTGATCTGGCCATTTAGCCCGTTGTGCATAGAAAAGTGCCGCTCAGAAGTAAAACAACCGAAATTTACTTCAGCGTCACTTTTTTTGCGCACAATGTGCTTAAATGGCCAGGCCACAAGGACGGAACCAATCCCATTCCCGCTATCCAATCGAGTGACGTCTTTACTGTAATATTTTTATCTTTTATTTATTGATTATTCTTTTATTTTGTTTCTATTAATATTAATCTTTTGGTATGTTTTTATGGGGAGGGGTCAAGAATTAGTGTTTAAATTTTGTAAACCATATTTTTAAGGTCAAAAATGTTCACTTGTGTTGGTTTTGGAACGCATTAGGACTTTCGCATGTATTTCCAAACGTCACATAAGGAACGTTTTCGTGGAACGAATTAAATTCGTTCTGCGAGGATCCATTGTATTGCAAAAAGTATTGAAACATGTTTAAGTGATTTGAATTTATATTTAAATCTTCTTTGGAAACTATTTTTTTACAGAAAAATGGCACTATAGATGATTTTAAAATCTCCGAATATCTAAAGAATATTCTGGAAGATCTCAATTTTCAACAATAATCTGTTCTATAAAGTGAACAGGGTATGACTATTCTGCACACAGAACCTGATTTAACATCGCATCCGACGGACGGCGACGATCTTTCCAAGACCAGTGGTGGCCCCTTTCTCACCGAGGGAAGAACTGGAGTTAGCGGAGAACTTTATCAAAGCAGGCAGAGTTGAGTTGGTTTTTGGGCTGTTTACTTTCTAAGTAACACTTTTTTTACTCAATGGGCTAAATAGCCGGTCACAAAGACCCCAAGGGCTCGGAAAAGGTTAGGGGAAGGGGACCCATTGGACAACTGTTGGGAGACAATGGAAAATAAGCCAAGGCCATCCAGCATGTACCTTACCAGTTTTATTTCACACAGTAAATTTCATCCAATGGACCCTACGGTGTCCCCTACACCCATCTAAGCCCATTGGTGTCCCCTACCAAGCCTCTACTGACCAAGGACGGGGAGTTTTGCGCAGATAAATCTCAACGCAGGCCAGGTGGGACTCGAACCTGAGAACTGCAGATTAGGAGCCTGGTGCGCTAACGACTGAGTCCGCCCCTGAAATGAATTAAGTTCAGTATTTCCCATCGAACCAGCGGGAAGACCAAATGCGCATACTAACAAGGCGGAAATGAGCACATCTACTCTTGTAGTTAATTTTGCAAGTCTGTCCTCTATTCTTACTTGTGGACACAAAATAATAATAATAAAATAGGAGAGAAGAGGAGGAAGCAACGCAGATGTCTACATTTAACTCCCTTGGTGTCGAAAAGTTGCCGCCCACAGGTAAAATAGCCACGTTTTTGCCAACTCGCGTGTTTGGGACGTAAGTTTCAACGGCTGTTATCGGAATTCCATTTCTTGAGATAGCTTCAAAAACCCTTTGAGGAAATGGAAAATCCTTTGTCAACAAAGTTGGGCAGTAAATTAGCAATTTGGCAAGGACGAAACCATTACTGTGACAACTCTCTTCGCTTGCCAAGCATCTGATGAAGATCCATATGGTATTTCATCAAAGCTTTCTTGTCAGGAAGTACTGCTCAGTGTTAAAAAAAAATAGGACAAATATCCAACAGCGCGTATTTTAATTCTATCTGTTGCCGCGGTTATCATGATTTTTTAGGGGGAGGGGGGGGGGGGTCCTGAATCTAATTCTTTTTACCTAATTTTTTTTAGTCAAAAACGCTTTGGCGTTGTGCCCAGCGGGTAGAATGAGAGACGAAATCTTTTCTTCGCAACGACCGGTATCTGCAGATCACCTGACATAAGATCAGGAAGTCGTTGGCGATCATTTTTGTCCACAATCGATAATGTGCGTGAATTATTGATCAACTGATTTCTGTTTAATGCAGCGGTGGCTCGTGACTAAATTTTTGATTTGTCAATTTCACTACTACAGGCCGGGCAGGAATCCGGGTCTTGACTCCCGTCAAGGCCATCCAGCATGTTTTTTCTGTCTACTACAATCTGTCTCCCAACAGCTGTTCTAGTGGGTCCCCTCCCCCAACTTTCTCTGAGCCTTCGGGGACCATATGACCTGGCCATTTAGCCCATGGTGTGCAAAAAAGTGCCGCTCAGAGGTAAAACAACTCAACCTTATGTGTAGGAGAGCCTTGTTTTGTGTTCATTAAAGATCACGCTTTGGCCACTGATGGTTTTAACAGAAAGCTTCTACCTGTCTTCTAACCACTGTCCAACACGATCCCCTACGCAGTTATGAGAATCTTGGGTTGTTTTACCTCTGAGCGGCACTTTTTTGCACACCATGGGCTAAATGGCCAGGTCACATGGACCCCGAAGGCTCAGAGAAGGTTGGGGGAGGGGACCCACTGGAACAGCTGTTGGGAGACAGATGGTAGCCTCCCGTCAAGGCCATCCAGCGTGTTCTTTAACGTGCACAGGGTATGGCTCTCCCGCACACGGGGCCACGGCTTAACGTCCCATCCGACGGACGGCGGCCTTTCCAAGCCCATTGGTGTCCCCTACTGACCGTGGGCAGGGCGGGGAATTTTGCGGAGATAAATCTCAACGCTGACCCAACTGGGACTCGAACCTGGGAACTACGAGCCTGGCGCGCTACCGACTGATCCACCCCCGCCCCAAATATATATATATATATATTACCCATATGAGAATCTTATGTCTTGGTCATATACCAGGTGTCACTGAATTCATGGCCCAAACGTGAGGGGATGATAGTACACACCGAACCCGCCAATATTCGTCATAGAGTATGCGGCCGCAAACGCAGTGAGTCGGAAATGAAGGACACAGGTTTCCAGAGTGACATTTATTGGAGATCATACAACAAATGCTCAAACGTCTGCCCACCAACGTTGATACACAACGGCGGAGTAGTGATTGTCGTACCTGCTCGTAAACACCGGGCTTGTCGCGCACATTGGCGGCTGCGACGGACAGTTGGGCTACCAGATCCTCTGCGGACTGCACAGGCGTCTCCTACACGACACTCTTCAAATGTCCCCACAGAATGAAATCGATACAAGAAAGATCGGGTGATCTGGGATGCCACAGGATGGGACCACCGCGCCCAATCTATCGGTTCCAAAATGTGGTATGAAGATGCTGACACACGTCCATGCTGAAATGGGTGTCCTCGTCTGCGCCCCCTACCGGCACTGGGCTGTGTTTGCGACCGCATATTCTAGGGGCGGGGGTGGCTCAGTCAGTAGCGCGCCAGGCTCGTAATCTGTAGTTCCCAGGTTCGAGTCCCAGCTGGGTCAGCGTTGAGATTTATCTCCGCAAAATTCCCCGCCCTGCCCACGGTCAGTAGGGGACACCGCTGGGCTTGGAAAGGCCGCCGTCCGTCGGATGGGACGTTAAGCCGTGGCCCCGTGTGCGGAAGAGCCATACCCTGTGCACGTTAAAGAACACGCTGGATGGCCTTGACGGGAGGCTACCATCTGTCTCCCAACAGCAGTTCCAGTGGGTCCCCTCCCCCAACCTTCTCTGAGCCTTCGGGGTCCATGTGACCTGACCATTTAGCCCATGGTGTGCAAAAAAGTGCCGCTCAGAGGTAAAACAACAACAACCGCATATTCTATGACGAATATTGTTGGGTTCGGTGTGTACTACCATCCCCTCACGTTTGGGCCATGAATTTAGGGACACCCTGTATATATATATATATACGATTGTGAGTAATGACGGCAGACTGACAGGGGATCATGTTAATTCTAAATATGATACAGAAATGGTAGAGCTCTGAAAAATTGCACTTCTGGATAATTTGGGTCATAATATTTCGGGAAAAATCCGAAATTTGACTTCCGACGTGTCCTTCATGGTCAAAAAGAGGTTAATGTAGAGGTCAAATCATGATCTACCAGTGCTACAAAAGTGAAAATTAGTGTCTCGGGGTATTTTGGATTTCGATCTACTGGTGTCAGAGAGATAAAAAATTGTTCCTGGAAGCATTTTGGGTACTAGATATCAGGTAATGTGAAATTTTGGATATGATGGGTTCTTCGAGGTCAAAGGTCAGATCACGAGATTCAGTGCGGAAAGCTTTATAAATTGGTGAATATGGCTATTTCTTGCAGTACAACTCAGAATGAGAGGGATTTTCAGATCCAGTGCCGCATTAGAGGTCAAACAGAGGTCGGAGGGACGGAATGGAACGTCCAAAGAGGTGCAAAGGCGCCGTTTGATTTCTAGTCTATATATACACCGAAGAGCCAAAACATTATGACCAGCACGTCTTTATGGAAATCGAAGCAATTGCAGGTAAACGACTGCACGTGTGAAGGTCATGAAACGGTATAAATAACACCTTATATTGAGCTTTGTTAATCAGTGTTATTCTTGTTCTTCAGGATGGGAAAGGTAGCGGGCCTAACTGAGTTTGACAAAGGCCAAATTGTAATGGCCAGAAAACTGTGTCAGAGCTTTCTGAGACGTCAAGGCTTGTGGGATGCTCATGGTCAGCCATGGTTGGTACCTTCAAAAGAGGAGGGAAAAACCACTAACTGCCAGCAAGGTATGGACCGACTACGGCTCATTGATGCTAGAGGTGGGTTGGGTTGCTTTACCTCTGAGCGGCACTTTTTTGCACACCATGGGCTAAATGGCCAGGTCACATGGACCCCGAAGGCTCAGAGAAGGTTGGGGGAGGGGACCCACTGGAACAGCTGTTGGGAGACAGATGGTAGCCTCCCGTCAAGGCCATCCAGCGTGTTCTTTAACGTGCACAGGGTATGGCTCTCCCGCACACGGAGCCACGGCTTAACGTCCCATCCGACGGACGGCGGCCTTTCCAAGTCTATCGGTGTCCCCTACTGACCGTGGGCAGGACGAGGAATTTTGCGGAGATAAATGATGCTAGAGGTGAGTGAAGGCTATCCTGTATGGTACAAGCCAATAGAAGGGATACTGTGGCGCAACTCGACGGTAGTTTGATTGCTGGTGACGGGAGTAATGTGTCGCAACACTCAGTACATCGAACCTTGGCCCATGCTAACCTCTGTTCACCATCAATAGCTTCTAAAATGGGCACACAAGCATCAAAACTGGACCTTGAATGATTGGAAGGTCGTCTGATCCAATGAATCTCGTTTCCTGTTGCACCATGTGGACGGCTGGGTACGTGTGTGTCGTTTACCTGGGGAAGTGGGAGGCGGGGGTGGCTCAGTCGGTGGCGCGCCAGGCTCGTAATCTGTAGTTCCCAGGTTCGAGTCCCAGCTGGGTCAGCGTTGAGATTTATCTCCGCAAAAATTCCCCGCCCTGCCCACGGTCAGTAGGGGACACCGATGGGCTTGGAAAGGCCGCCGTCCGTCGGATGGGATGTTAAGCCGTGGCCCCGTGTGCGGGAGAGCCATACCCTGTGCACGTTAAAGAACACGCTGGATGGCCTTGACGGGAGGCTACCATCTGTCTCCCAACAGCTGCTCCAGTGGGTCCCCTCCCCCAACCTTCTCTGAGCCTTCGGGGTCCATGTGACCTGGCCATTTAGCCCATGGTGTGCAATAAAGTGCCGCTCAGAGGTAAAACAATCCAATCCAATCCTGGGGAAGAGTTGGCACCAGGATGCACCATGGGATGAAAACAAACTGGTGGAGGAAGTGTAATGCTTTGGGCAATGTTCTGCTGGGAAACCCTGGTCCAGTCATTCATGTGCAGGAAACTATAACATCTATCATTTACCTAAACATCATTGTAGACTAGGTACATCCTTTCATGACAACGATATATCCCTTTAGTAGTGCCTTCTTTCAGCAGGATAATACGCCATGCCACACTGCCCGGATTGTTCAAGAATGGTTCACGGAACACGAGGATATTGCCCAGGCCTCTAAATTCCCCAGACATCAATCCAATCCAGCATCTGTGGTTTGTGTTGGAATAGCATATCCGATCTGCGGCGGCTCAATCACGTAACTACAAGAGTTAAAGGATCTCCTGGTAACGTGTTGATACCAGATACCACAAGACACCTTTAAAAATCTTGTAGCGTCCATGACTCGCCGGGTAAGAGCTGTTTTGGCGACACGTGGAGGACCAACATCATGTTAGGCAGGTAGTCATAATGTTTTGGCTCTTCAGTTCAATTATTTCTCATTATATTTCGGTAAAAGTATAATAAAAAAATTTAAGATTAACGCTCATTTTTATTTTATTTTCTGTATATTTTTAAAAATTTTATGCATTTGGAATATTTAATATGCATTCATAGGGGTGGGAGTTGGCCTCATGGTTGAATGTCTGCCGTCCCATGGCCGAGTGGTTAGCGCGCTTGGCTACTGATCTAAGGGACCTGGGTTCGAGCCCCGGATAAGGCATGGTTGTATGTGTTGTTTTTCTGCTGAGGTCCTGCCATCCTCTCAGATATTCTACTTTGGCATATAAACTGACAGGCTCCTGTCAGACCTCTGTGGCAAGCAGCTGCTTGAGGGGGTATTTATTTATTTTATTTTTTATGGTTGATTACAGAATTTTAGAAATCTGAAATAGTAAAATTTCGTTATTAAGATTATGTAAGAATTTTATAAAATAATTCAAAATTAATTGTTGGTTAAAAAAAATGGCTATTTTTCATCATCATTATCATCAAGCAACCATGGGCTATTTAGGTCGAACTAGACTGTGCAATTTAGTTCTCCAAGCATATCTGTCCTGATGTCCTGTGCAGTGGCCGGCTACTAATTCTAACAAGACCAATTCTAACAAGATCCTGTTTGACATTGTCTCCCCCTCTTTCTGAGGCCTTTAGGCACACTATTCATAACCCTATTCGCTAATCTGTAATACGGGCAACATGGCCAAACCAACGGAGTCTCTCTGCACAATGTGCTGTTCAAAGGAAGTTGCCGACTCCTTATATAGGTTGGGTTGTTTTACCTCTGAGCGGCACTTTTTTGCACACCATGGGCTAAATGGCCAGGTCACATGGACCCCGAAGGCTCAGAGAAGGTTGGGGGAGGGGACCCACTGGAACAGCTGTTGGGAGACAGATGGTAGCCTCCCGTCAAGGCCATCCAGCGTGTTCTTTAATGTTGGGTTGTTTTACCTCTGAGCGGCACTTTTTTGCACACCATGGGCTAAATGGCCAGGTCACATGGACCCCGAAGGCTCAGAGAAGGTTGGGGGAGGGGACCCACTGGAACAGCTGTTGGGAGACAGATGGTAGCCTCCCGTCAAGGCCATCCAGTGTGTTCTTTAATGTTGGGTTGTTTTACCTCTGAGCGGCACTTTTTTGCACACCATGGGCTAAATGGCCAGGTCACATGGACCCCGAAGGCTCAGAGAAGGTTGGGGGAGGGGACCCACTGGAACAGCTGTTGGGAGACAGATGGTAGCCTCCCGTCAAGGCCATCCAGTGTGTTCTTTAACGTGCACAGGGTATGGCTCTCCCACACACGGGGCCACGGCTTAACGTCCCATCCGACGGACGGCGGCCTTTCCAAGCCCATCGGTGTCCCCTACTGACCGTGGGCAGGGCGGGGAATTTTGCGGAGATAAATCTCAACGCTGACCCAGCTGGGACTCGAACCTGGGAACTACAGATTACGAGCCTGGCGCGCTACCGACTGAGCCCCCCCCCCGCCCCCCTTATATATATATTTGTTATTTGGAACAGAATTAGTTTTGCCTGAATCAATCAATAATAAATTCACAGATTATCAGTTGGCATATAATTCAAGAAATAATTTGTCAGGAAAAATGTGTTTCGCCGATGAGTGGGATTCGAACCCATGCTTCCCAGCACCTGGCAAGTAACTGGGAGGCATGGGTTCGAGTCCCACTTATTGCCGAAACTCATTTTTTCCCACAAAATTATTTCTCAGTTTCATCTTTCTATCTGTCTAGGAGTCTATTCGGAAAGATTTTGTCATTTACTCAAAGTTGCGTCCCCCCCCCCCCCTGGAGTGGGTGTTCCTGACACTCCGCCACCAAATTTTCGTATTTGTTGCATCTACAGATCGTTTGCAATATTCTTTTAAAGTTTGACTACTTTCCAATTTCTTCCACCGCTAGAGGTCTCTATTGAAGCAAGAGTGAGATTGGCCAGCGTTGCGATTTATCTCCGCAAAACTCCCCACTCAGCCCTCAGTCAGTAGGGGACACCAACGGGCTTGTTAACGTTGCTTTACACTAATCAGCAGACTGCCATTTGTTCGTTTGGTTTGCGAGTCCGAGGCTACCTCAGCCGTGGTTCTGTGTGCGGGAGAACCATACCCTGTGCACGTTAAAGAACACGCTGGATGGCCTTGACGGGTGGCTACCGTCTGTCTCCTAAGAACTGTTCCCTTCCCCAACCTTCTCTGAGCCCTCGGGGTCTTTGTGACCTGGCCATTTAGTCCATTGTGTGTAAATCAAGTGCCACTCAGAATTAAAGCAAATCAACCCAAGCAGTATCTATCCAATGCAGGAAGATTTTTAATTTATCTCTAAAAGCAAAAAAAATTGAATATATAGAGACTGACAGGAAGACGGCAAAATGAATATATAATAGCTCCTCATTTTGGAAACGAATTAAAAGATGCACGGGTTGAGTTGTTTTTACCTCTGAGCGGCACTTTTTAGCACACCATGGGCTAAATGGCCAGGTCACAAGGACCCCGAAGGCTCAGAGAAGGTTTGGGGGAGGGGACCCACTGGAACGGCTGTGGAAGACAGATGGTAGCCTCTCGTCAAGCATGTTCTTTAGCGTGCACAGGGTATGGCTCTTTCACACACGGGAGCACGGATTAACGTCCCATCCGACGGACGGCGGCATTTTCAAGCCCATCGGTATTCTCTACTGATCGTGGACAGGTCGGTGAGTTTTGCGGAAATAAATCTCAGTGATGGCCCAGGTGGGTTGGGTTGTTTTACCTCTGAGCGGCACTTTTTTTGCACACTATGGGCTAAATGACCAGGTTACATGGACCCCGAAGGCTCAGAGAAGGTTGTGGGAGGGACCCACTGGAATAGCTGTCGGGTGACAGATAGTAGCCTCCCGTCAAGGCCATCCAGCGTGTTCTTTAACGTGCGTAGGGTATAACTCTCCTGCACACGGGGCTACTGCTTAACGTCCCATCCGACGGACGGCGGCATTTCCAACCCCATTGGTGTCCCCTATAGACTGTGGGCAATGCGGGGAGTTTTGCAAAGATAAATCTCAACGCTGACCCAGCTGGGACTCGAACCTGGGAACTGCAGATTACAAGCCTGGCGCGCTACCGACTGAGCCACCCTCGCCTCTACACACACATCCAAGAGACTTCCATCTCTAGATTTTTACCGTCCTCGTTCTGTTTCTACCTTTCTCGCAGATCGTAACAAAAGATCTAGATCCGAAAGAATTTTTCATTGTTGCTGAGGGGCGGGGGTGGCTCAGTCGGTAGCGCGCCATGCTCGTAATCTGTAGTTCCCAGGTTCGAGTCCCGGCTGGGTCAGCGTTGAGATTTATCTCCGCAAAAATTCCCCGCCCTGTCCACGGTCAGTAGGGGACAGCGATGGGCTTGGAAAGGCCGCCGTCCGTCGGATGGGACGTTAAGCCGTGGCCCCGTGTGCGGAAGAGCCATACACTGTGCACATTAAAGAACACGCTGGATGGCCTTGACGGAAGGCTACCATCTGTCTCCCAACAGCAGTTCCAGTGGGTCCCCTCCCCCAACCTTCTCTGAGCCTTCGGGATCCATGTGACCTGGCCATTTAGCCCATGGTGTGCAAAAAAGTGCCGCTCAGAGGTAAAACAACCCAACGTTAAAGAACACGCTGGATGGCCTTGACGGGAGGCTACCATCTGTCTCCCGACAGCAGTTCCAGTGGGTCCACTCCCCCAACCTTCTCTGAGCCTTCGGGGTCCATGTGACCTGGCCATTTAGCCCATGGTGTGCAAAAAAGTGCCGCTCAGAGGTAAAACAACCCAACGTTAAAGAACACGCTGGATGGCCTTGACGGGAGGCTACCATCTGTCTCCCAACAGCAGTTCCAATGGGTCCCCTCCCCCAACCTTCTCTGAGCCTTCGGGGTCAATGTGACCTGGCCATTTAGCCCATGGTGTGCAAAAAAGTGCCGCTCAGAGGTAAAACAACCCAACGTTAAAGAACACGCTGGATGGCCTTGACGGGAGGCTACCATCTGTCTCCCAACAGCAGTTCCAGTGGGTCCCCTCCCCCAACCTTCTCTGAGCCTTCGGGGTCCATGTGACCTGGCCATTTAGAACATGGTGTGCAAAAAAGTGCCGCTCAGAGGTAAAACAACAACAACAACAACAACATCATAGAAGATATTCCGGAAGAGAGTAAAAATGCTTCTAATCGCAAATAGCAATCTTTTTCTTTATGATTTATGGACAAATAAATTGTGTAAAGAGAAATCCAACTTTTAGAAAATACGGGATAAATCTAGCTTTAAAGAACTGATGCATATATTAATGCGATACCTTAGCGAAAGAATGGATGATTATTTATAGTTTTGTTGTGTGTCTTTTCTGTTGCCGTTTGGGCCTGTGAACAGAGACAATGCAAGTTTTTCATTTTACGACATTCTTTTGAGAATTTCACTTCAAGAAAGGTTGGCAGATCTGCAGTACAGGGTCTTGTTTTATTTCGCCGCGGTGAAAAAAAAGTCTGAATGGTAAAAGTAGTCCGTTCGGCATTTACCTTGAGACGCGTATTGAGGATATATATATATAATTTAAAGGATATATAAATATAAAAGAAATATGCAATGCCACATAGAAGAAAATCATGTTTCTGCACTTAAAAGGGTAGGGGGTGGCTCAGTCGGTAGCGCCCCAGGCTCGTAATCTGTAGTTCCCAGGTTCGAGTCCCAGCTGGGTCAGCGTTGAGATTTATCTCCGCAAAATTCCTCGCCCTGCCCACGGTCAGTAGGGGACACCGAAGGGCTTGGAAAGGCCACCATCCGTCGGATGGGACGTTAAGCCGTGGTCCTGTGTGTGGGAGAGCCATACCCTGTGCACGCTAAAGAACACGCTGGATGGCTTTGACGGGAAGCTATCATCTGTCTCCCAACAGCTGTTCCAGTGGGTCCCCTTTCCCAACCTTCTCTGAACCTTCGGGGTCCATGTGACCTGGCCATTGTGCGGGAGAGCCATACCCTGTGAACGTTGAAGAACACACTGGATGGCCTTGACGGGAGGCTACCATCTGTCTCCCAACAGCTGTTCCAGTGGGTCCCCTTTCCCAACCTTCTCTGAGCCTTCGGGGTCCTTGTAATCTGGCCATTTAGCCCATGGTGTGCAAAAAAAGTGCCGCTCAGAGATAAAACAACCCAACCCAACTCTGCACTTAAAAAAATTACTGAAAATAATCTCATCGAAATAAGATTTTATTAACAAAGCTAATTTCTCCAAAATGAACCCTCGTTTCGCACTTAAAAAAAGCCCCTAAAATAAATATCAAAAGTAAAATTTCCTTAATATCACTCATCGCTAAAGAATCAACAAAAGCCCCGAAAACAAATAATCTCATTAGAGAGAACTATTCTAAACAGTATATATCAGTCATAAACATTGGAACATGCGGATGGATATCATATTGTGCGGATGGATATCATATTGCAACTCAACGTAATAGGTTAATCCGCCTGGGGAATAGTACAACATGGCGGCTGAGGACCCTATACTGCAGCGTAGCCGAAAGGTTTGTTTTGTAGAGGATTAACTGTGATTCTGAACATTTATAACCCACATGAACGTTGTGCAACATTCCACTATGATAAGTTGCAATTATGTGTGTATCACACTCGGGAGATATTGCATTAAAGAGAAGGATAAAATAACATCATCTACTGGCCAACGTGGAGTGCTTGTTTTCAGTCAAAGAGAATGCATTTTTTTTTTTAAATATTTGCACCCTCTGGCGGTGAAAATCCGAACTGATGGATGATTTGGAAAAATGCACTAATATTTCGTTGGTACTCATCGAACCAAAAAATAATTTTTCATTTATCTTTTTAACTCTGGAAATATAAATAAAATATATTTGATATACAAATAATTTTCTTCCTAAATAAAATATATTTATAGATAAAATTAATATAAGAATTGTAATAATAATGCTAATTAATAAAATCAAATTTCCTTCCTAAATAAAATATATTTATAGATAAAATTAATATAAGAATTGTAATAATAATGCTAATTAATAAAAACAAATTTTCTTCCTAAATAAAATATATTTATAGATAAAATTAATATAAGAATTGTAATAATAATGCTAATTAATAAAAACAAATTTTCTTCCTAAATAAAATATATTTATAGATAAAATTAATATAAGAATTGTAATAATAATGCTAATTAATAAAAACAAATTTTCTTCCTAAATAAAATATATTTATAGATAAAATTAATATAAGAATTGTAATAATAATGCTAATTAATAAAAACAAATTTTCTTCCTAAATAAAATATATTTATAGATAAAATTAATATAAGAATTGTAATAATAATGCTAATTAATAAAAACAAATTTTCTTCCTAAATAAAATATATTTATAGATAAAATTAATATAAGAATTGTAATAATAATGCTAATTAATAAAAACAAATTTTCTTCCTAAATAAAATATATTTATAGATAAAATTAATATAAGAATTGTAATAATAATGCTAATTAATAAAAACAAATTTTCTTCCTAAATAAAATATATTTATAGATAAAATTAATATAAGAATTGTAATAATAATGCTAATTAATAAAAACAAATTTTCTCCTAAATAAAATATATTTATAGATAAATATTGGGATAAAGATAAGCACAGAATACACCAGTAATAATATGAAAATCAGAAATATAAGAAGTGTCTATATAGTAGGACTACTTAATGACGTCAAAAATTTGGTACATAGGCCATCTGTTACAGGAGGTGTTGGGTGGTTCTACTTAGTTCTGGCTACTTGGTGTTTAGAGATCTAGTTCGCATCTGCTGTGGGGCGGGAATGAACGCGCCACAAATGTCCGAAATCTTTGGGGGCGCTAAGAACGCCTACTTTAGGAATGGTGAATCGAAAGTTAAGAATCGTGTAGTACGTTTTCGAACCGCAAAGTTATCAATGGACAAACCGTTTCGCTGCCAATTTTTGAGTGATGACCTAATTTTGTGGGATCTGGAAATCATGACAGTGCACAAAGTTATGGTGAGATGAGTTGGGTTGTTTTACCTCTGAGCGGCACTTTTTTGCACACCATGGGCTAAATGGCCAGGTCACATGGACCCCGAAGGCTCAGAGAAGGTTGGGGGAGGGGACCCACTGGAACAGCTGTTGGGAGACAGATGGTAGCCTCCGGTCAAGGCCATCCAACGTGTTCTTTAACTTTGGGTTGTTTTACCTCTGAGCGGCACTTTTTTGCACACCATGGGCTAAATGGCCAGGTCACATGGACCCCGAAGGCTCAGAGAAGGTTGGGGGAGGGGACCCACTGGAACAGCTGTTGGGAGACAGATGGTAGCCTCCGGTCAAGGCCATCCAGCGTGTTCTTTAACTTTGGGTTGTTTTACCTCTGAGCGGCACTTTTTTGCACACAATGGGCTAAATGGCCAGGTCACAAGGACCCCGAAGTCTCAGAGAAGCTGTTGGGAGACAGATGATAGTCTCCCGTCAAGGCCATCCAGCATGTTCTTTAACGTGCACAGGGTATGGTTCTCCCTCACACGGTGCCACGCCTTAACATCCTATCCGACGGACGGCGGCCTTTCCAAGCCCATCAATGTCCCCTACTGACCATGACCACCGACTGAGCCACCCCCGCCCCAGACAGACACGTAGACAAACAAACTATTCTATACGCAGATATTAGAAAGCTCAGTTGGGCCTCATGATAAATTGTGTCATTTAATTGATTACTATTTATTTGATTGTAAAACCGTGAACTCAGTTGAATGTAATTTAAGCATTTCTTTAATTTATTACATATACTCCTGATGACATTAATGTTGTACTTTTATTTTATCTGTAGCTGACCAAAACCATTTGAATGATAGTCACCAAAAACTCAGTGAGGAAAATTCTATTGGAAGCTGTGCGACAGTGAAGTGCGCAGAAAATAATGGAAATTCTGTTAATAAACTTAGCGCAGAGGATTCAAAAACTGACCATTCGTCATCTGCTCTTTTGCATGTCGCTTTAGCTTCTGTAATTGCATCTGTTGGTGGCATCTTATTTGGCTATGACATAGGTAAGGATTTCCGTAATATATTCACTTGGTAGGGAGGATCATATATTTTCTTAAAACTGAGCATTCCAAAATTAGTGAAACTGTTTCGAAATGGAAAAGAAAATATTCCCCAATTGTAGTTATAATTTTAGAGATACGAAAACCAAATAATTTTTATTTAACACTAAAAAATCATGTTCAAGTCCATACTATTTAATTTTAATAAATCAGAATGGTTTGAATTAAAGGTAAAGTCATATTATTCTAGAGCAGTGGTTCTCAACCTTTTATGCTTCACGTAACCCCTGGAAATGTGTATGTAACTGGCGTACCCTTCATATAGATAGATAAAACTATAAATAAAATAAAATAAATACCCCATCAAGCAGCTGCTTGCCACAGAGGTCTGACAGGAGCCTGTCAGTTTATATGCCAGAGTAGAAGGTCTGAGAAGATGGCAGGACCTCAGCAGAAAAACAACACGAACATTCATGCCTTAACCCGGGGCTCGAACCCAGGTCCCGTAGATCAGTAGCCAAGCTCGCTAACCACTCGGATAGTTATAATAAATACCCCCTCAAGCAGCTGCTTGCCACAGAGGTCTGACAGGAGCCTGTCAGTTTATATGCCATAGTAGGAGATCTGAGAGGATGGCAGGACCTCAGCAGAAAAACGACACACACATCCATACCTAATCCGGGGCTCGAACCCAGGTCCCTTAGATCAATAGCCAAGCGTGCTAACCACTCGGTGTAGGAGATCTGAGAGGATGGCAGGATCTCAGCAGAAAAACGACACACACATCCATGCCTAATCCGGGGCTCGAACCCAGGTCCCTTAGATCAATAGCCAAGTGTGCTAACCACTCGGCGTAGGAGATCTGAGAGGATGGCAGGACCTCAGCAGAAAAACGACACACACATCCATGCCTAATCCGGGGCTCGAACCCAGGTCTCTTAGATCAATAGCCAAGCGTGCTAACCACTCGGCGTAGGAGATCTGAGAGGATGGCAGGACCTCAGCAGAAAAACGACACACACATCCATGCCTAATCCGGGGCTCGAACCCAGGTCTCTTAGATCAATAGCCAAGCGTGCTAACCACTCGGCGTAGGAGATCTGAGAGGATGGCAGGACCTCAGCAGAAAAACGACACATACATCCATGCCTAATCCGGGGCTCGAACCCAAGTCTCTTAGATCAATAGCCAAGCGTGCTAACCACTCGGCGTAGGAGATGTGAGAGGATGGCAGGACCTCAGCAGAAAAACGACACACACATCCATGCCTAATCCGGGGCTCGAACCCAGGTCCCTTAGATCAATAGCCAAGTGTGCTAACCACTCGGCGCAGGAGATCTGAGAGGATGGCAGGACCTCAGCAGAAAAACGACACACACATCCATGCCTAATCCGGGGCTCGAACCCACCCAGGACCCTTAGATCAGTAGCCAAGCGTGCTAACCACTCGGCCACGGGTAGTTACAGTATAATAATGCCAACTTAACGACTTTGTTACTAGTTCTAGCGACTTTTGAGCTCTCACGGCGTACCCCACGTTGAGAACCCTTGCTCTAGAGGAATGGTTTTCTTCGAGATATTTTGTCGTGGCTGCTTTACCAGTTACGAGTTAATCGTTGTGGCCTCCTTACTGGTTATGAATAATGTGTAATAACTCTCCTCCACACGGAATAATGGCTTAACATCCCATCCGACGAACGTTAGGTTTTTGAGCCTAATCTATACTGACTTATGGTTTGACAATTTATGGCTCAACTAACCTCACAAATATAAACAAAATAGTAACTATTCACTCTTCCGCTGCTTTCCCCCCCCCCCCCTGCCCAAGGTCAGTCGGGTACACCGATGAGCTTGAAAAGGTCGCCGTCCGTCGGATGGGACGTTAATCCGTAGCTCCCGTGTGCTGGAGAGCCATAACCCGCACACGTTAAAGAACACGCTGGATGGTCTTAACGGGAGGCTACCATCTGTCTCCCAACAGCTGTCTCAGTGGGCCACCCCCGCCTGAGCATTCGGAGCCCATTGTGCGAAAAAAAGTGCCGCTCAGAAGTAAAAAATCCAACCCAAACTCTTCCATTGCTAAAAATGTAATCTCCTAACTGTTTTATGATAAATATTCAGTTTTTAGAGGAATTAAAAGCTTTTATTTTTAATGCTTAATTGGTTTGAGTTGTTTTACCTCTGAGCAGCACATTTTTGCACACCATGGTCTAAATGGTTAGATCACAAGGATTCCAATGGCTCAGAGAAAATTGGGGAAGAGGCCTCACTGGACAGCTGTTAGGCTACTATGATAGCAGCCTCCTTGTAATGACCTTCCAGCGTGTTCTTTAGCTGGCACAAGGTATGACTCTCTCCCTCGCACGGGACCATGCCTTTATGTCCTAACTGACGGATGGCAGCCGTATCAAACCTGTCGGTGTCCCCCTAATGACCGATAGCAGGGTAGGGGGTTATAGTGGAGATAAATCTCAACTTTATCCCAGGTGGGACTCGAACCCATAAACTACAAATTACTATATCGTTCCCATATAATTCACGCCAGGCTCGTAATCTGCAGTACCCAGGTTCGAGTTCCAGCTGGGTCAGCGTTGAGATTTATCTCCGCAAAACTCCCCGCCCTGCACACGGTCAGTAGGGGACCCCGATGGGATTGGAAATGCCGCCGTCCGTCGGATGGGACGTTAAGCCCTGGCTACGTATGCGGTAGAGCAATACCCCTGTGCGGTATTATCACGCGATAAAAGAAAATAATTCAACTATATCTTCTTTTAAATTTCTTCATGGTAACAATTATTTTCCATAAGTGTTGATGTTTATTTTAAGGAAATTTCGAGAAATTCAAACCTGTCCCCACCGGTGTCGGTTGATCCTAGCGGGTTTGCACATAGCCTATGAACTTCCACTAGGTGAAGGGTTGGGTTGTTTCACCTCTGAGCGGCACTTTTTTGCACACCATGGGCTAAATGGCCAGGTCACAAGGTCCCCGGTGGCTCAGAGAAGGTTGGGGGAGTGGACCCACTGGAACAGCTGTGGTAGACAGATGGTAGCCTCCCGTCAAGGCCATCCAGTGTGTTCTTTAACGTGCACAGGGTATGGCTCTCCCGCACAATGGCCAGGTCACAAGGACCCCGAAGGCTCAGAGAAGGTTGAGGGAGGGGACCCACTGGAACAGTTGTTAGGAGACAGATGGTATCCTCCCGTCAAGGCCATCCAGTGTGTTCTTTAACGCGCACACGGTATGTCTCTCCCGCACAATGGCCAGTTCACAAGGATCCCGAAGACTCAGAGAAGGTTGGGGGAGGGGACCCACTGGACAGCTGTTAGGAGACAGATGGTAGGCTCCCGTCAAGGCCATCCAGTGTGTTCTTTAACTGCACAAGGTATGGCTCTCCCGCACAATGGCCAGGTCACAAGGACCCCGAAGGCTCAGAGAAGGTTGGGGGAGTGGACCCACTGGAACAACTGTGGTAGACAGATGGTAGCCTCCCGTCAAGGCCATCCAGCGTGTTCTTTAACGTGCACAGGGTATGGCTCTCCCGCACAATGGCCAGGTCACAAGGACCCCGAAGGCTCAGAGAAGTTTGGGGGAGTGGACCCACTGGAACAGCTGTGGTAGACAGATGGTAGCCTCCCTTCAAGGCCATCCAGCGTGTTCTTTAACGTGCACAGGGTATGGCTCTCCCGCACACGGGGCCACGGCTTAACGTCCCATCCAACGGACGGCGGCCTTTCCAAGCCCATCGGTATCCCCTACTGACCGAGGGCAGGGCGGGGAGTTTTGCGGAGATAAATATCAACGCTGTCCCAGCTGGGACTTGCAGATTACGAGCCTGGCCGGCTACCGACTGAGCCATCCCCACAGAATGTATCATTTTAACCACTAGCAGTGTTAACAGTTTAATGAGGCGATAAAGCATCTTTTGCTTCAGTCATAAACTGCTTGTTATACACCATGACAAATGACAAAAGCTTTTTTGTTCTATGTATATACTGGAATGCTCTAGAACTCTACAAGAATGAAGACTGATGACTGTACATCTTCGTAAATATGTTTTGATTATAATAATGTTTGAAAAGCTGTTCAAGGGATGCTTTTTATATTTTTGAGTGATGACAGTGCATGCTTTGGTTGTCTATTATTACAATGCAATGTTTGTTGTGTTAAGATAATTCTCTGTGTAATTTAACATAAATTATGTACTCTACCTCCCAAAAAGCAAACGACCATTTTGATGAATGGAAAACATCATTCGAAAGGTTGGGTTGTTTTACCTTTGAGCGGCACTTTTTGGTTAAATGGGTACACCATGTGCTAAATGTCCAGGTCACAAGGACCCCGAAGGTTCAGAGAAGGTTGGGGGAGGGGACCTACTGGAACAGCTTTTGGGAGACGTGATAGGCTCCCGTCAAGGCCATCCATTGTGTTCTTTAACGTGCACAGGATATGGCTCTCCCGAACACGGGGCAATGGCTTAAGGTCCCGTCCGACGGACGGTGGATATGGACGGAGAGCCATAACGTGCGCACTTTAAAGAACACGCTGGATGGCCTTGACGGGAGGTTACCATCTGTCTCCCAACAGCTGTTCCAATGGGTCTCCTCCCCCAACCTTTTCTGAGCCTTCGGGGTCCTTGTGACTTGGCCATTTAGCCCATTGTATGCAATAAAGTGCCGCTCGGAGGTAAAACAAGCCAATAATTCCGTTTATATCTACTGACATTTTCCCGTAAAAAGCTCATTTTCAAATTTAGGAAGCTTTACGGTTCACATAACATGGAAGTGTCCGATATATATTTTTTGGAGCTTAGTCGTGGCCGAGTGGTTAGCGCACTTGGCTACTGATCTAAGGGACCTGGGTTCCAGCTCTCCACCCTGCCCACGGTCAGTAGGGGACACCGATGGGCTTGGAAATGCCGCCGTCTGTCGGACGGGACGTTCCGTGGCCCCGTGTATGGGAGAGCCATACCCTGTGCATGTTAAAGAACACGCTTAATGGCCTTGATGGGAGGCTACCATCTGTCTCCCAACAATTGTTCCAGTGGGTCCCCTCCCCTAACCTTCTCTGAGCCTTCGAGGTCCTTGTGACCTGGCCATTTAGCCCATTGTATGCAAAAAAGTGCCGCTCAGAGGTAAAACAACCCAACAACCTTTTTAGTTACCGTTCACAGCAAACTGGAGCGGTTGCGGTTAATGTTCACAGCACATTGGATCGTGTGAGCTCACAAAAACCTGGATCGTGTGGGCCCACTCACAGAAATATTGAGCGTTTGCAGTTACCGTTCACAGCAAACTGGAGCGTGTGCAGTAACTGCACACGCTCCAGTTTGCTGTTCACGGTAACTGGAACGTGTACAGTTGCTGTACATGCTCCAGATATTTTTTCTGAATTCTGTAATCAACCATAGTGTCTACCATCTGTCTCCCAAGAGCTGTTCCAGTGGGTCCCCTCCCCCAACCTTCTCTGAGCCTTCGGGGTCCATGTGACCTGGCTAAATGGCCAGGTCACATGGACCCCGAAGCCAGGTCACGTGGACCATTAGCCTTTATTGTATGCAAAAAAGTGCCGCTCAGAGGTAAAACAACCCAACCCAATCATGGGTTCAATCCCCAGGCAAGGCATGGATGTATCTGTCATTTTTCTGGTTAAGTCCCGCCATCCTCTCAGACCTTCTACTGTGGCATATAAACTGACAGGATCCTGTCAGACCTCTGTGGCAAGCAGCTGCTTCAGAGGATATTTATTTATTTTTATTTATAGTATACATTCATATCCACTTTTTTTTTGCAGGTATTATATCAGGTGCTCTGCTATTACTACGAGACGAATTTTCCTTGTCTTGCTTTCAGCAGGAGATGGTGGTTTCTTCCGTCTTGATAGGAGCATTTTGCGCTTCGTTCTTTGGCGGTAAGTTGGGCTTACTTTTAGCGCTTATTTAGTGCACTTTTATTTAACAGGGGAGGTGCGGCGCGCCAGGCTCGTACTCTGCAGTTCCCAAGTTCGAGTCCCAGCTAGGTCAGTTGGGTTGCTTTACCTCTGAGCGGCACTTTTTTCCACACCATGGGCTAAATGGCCAGGTCACATGGACCCCGAAGGCTCAGAGAAGGTTGGGGGAGGGGATCCACTGGAACAGCTTTTGGGAGACAGATGGTAGCCTCCCGTCAAGGCCATTCAGGGTGTTCTTTAACGTGCACAGGGTATGGCTCTCCCGCACAATGGCCAGGTCACAAAGACCCCGCAGGCTCAGAGAAGGTTGGGGGAGGGGACCCACTGGAACAGCTGTTGGGAGACAGATGGTAGCCTCCCGTCAAGGACATCCAGCGTGTTCTTTAACGTGCACAGGGTATGGCTCTCCCGCACAATGGCCAGGTCACAAAGACCCCGAAGGCTCAGAGAAGGTTGGGGGAGGGGACCCACTGGAACAGCTGTTGGGAGACAGATGGTAGCCTCCTGTCAAGGACATCCAGCGTGTTCTTTAACGTGCACAGGGTATGGCTCTCCCGCACAATGGCCAGGTCACAAAGACCCCGAAGGCTCAGAGAAGGTTGGGGGAGGGGACCCACTGGAACAGCTGTTGGGAGACAGATGGTAGATTCCCGTCAAGGCCATCCAGCGTGTTCTTTAACGTGCACAGGGTATGGCTCTCCCGCACAATGGCCAGGTCACAAAGACCCCGAAGGCTCAGAGAAGGTTGGGGGAGGGGACCCACTGGAACACTGTTGGGAGACAGATGGTAGCCTCCCGACAAGGACATCCAGCGTGTTCTTTAACGTGCACAGGGTATGGCTCTCCTGCACAATGGCCAGGTCACAAAGACCCCGAAGGCTCAGAGAAGGTTGGGGGAGGGGACCCACTGGAACAGCTTTTGGCAGACAGATGGTAGCCTCCCGTCAAGACCATCCAGCGTGTTCTTTAACATGCACAGGGTATGGCTCTCCCGCACAATGGCCAGGTCACAAAGACCCCGAAGGCTCAGAGAAGGTTGGGGGAGGGGACCCACTGGAACAGCTGTTGGGAGACAGATGTTAGCCTCCCGTCAAGGACATCCAGCGTGTTCTTTAATATGGCCATTTAGCCCGGAACGGCCCATTGTGTTCAAAAAAGTGCTGCTCAGAGGTTGTTGGTTGTTGTTTTACCTCTGAGCGGCACTTTTTTGCACACCATAGGCTAATGGCCAGGTCACATTGACCCCGAAGGCTCAGAGAAGGTTGGGGGAGGGGACCCACTGGAACAGCTGTTGTGAGACAGATGGTAGCCTCCCGTCAAGGCCATCCAGCGTGTTCTTTAACGTGCACAGGGTATGGCTCTGCCGCACACGGGACCACGGCTTAACGTCCCATCCGACGGACGGCGGCCTTTTCAAGCACCATCGGTGTCCCCTGCTGACCGTCGGCAGGGCGGGGAAATTTTGCGGAGATAAATCTCAACGCTGACCCAGCTGGGACTCGAACCTGGGAACTACAGATTACGAGCCTGGCGCGCTACCGACTGAGCCACCCCCGCCCCGTGCTCAGAGGTAAAACAACCCAACGCATATTTAAAAATTACATAGCTCACGAAGATCATTTTGGTAGAGCAATGTATAATACATTCATTTTAGAAGAATATTTTTTATAGTTTTTATACATAGTTCCTACTTGATCGATTTAATTACTCTATTATTAGTACAGATTGCAGGAAACTGTTCCATGAATTAGTTTGCTGGATTCTTTTTAACGCTTTATTACAGTTAAACAGTGCGAAAAATAGGCAGAATACTGTTCTCAGGTGTTTTGCAGAAATTATTCTTGTCAAATGGTACAGTATGATTTTTCTTTATCATTCTAGTGGTTCTTTTGAAAAAATATTATTACAAAATACGCGCAATATACACTATATTACATGGGGGCGAGGGTGGCTCAGTCGGTAGCGCGCCAGTCTCGTAATCTGTAGTTCCCAGGTTCAAGTCCCATTTGGGTCAGCGTTGAGATTTATCTCCGCAAAAATTTCCCGCCCTGCCCACGGTCAGTAAGGGACACCGATGGGCCTTGGAAAGGCCACCGTCCGTCGGATGGGACGTTAAGCCGTGGCCCCGTGTGCGGGAGAGCCATACCCTGTGCACGTTAAAGAACGCGCTGGATGGCCTTGACGGGAGGCTACCATCTGTCTCCCAACAGCTGTTCCAGTGGGTCCACTCCCCCAACTTTCTCTGAGCCTTCGGGGTCCATGTGACCTGGCCATTTAGCCCATGGTGTGCAAAAAAGTGCCGCTCAGAGGTAAAACAACCCAACCCAACCCATGTTAATGCAAATGGAAAGTCTGGAGGCGGATGTATCGCACGTGCGACTGCACCGGGCGGCATATTTTTAGGGGAGAATATTTGCAAACGATTACAGCTGCAAAACGGTTGAATGGAGTAAGTACGACCTATTTTTATACAGATGGTTTTCAATTATGTTTAGAAACGACATTAAATTCAATTAATCATTAACGTGCAAGATCAAACTTGGAGAAAGGGAAGCCATATTCAAAGCTCTCTAATGTTGAACATATAAAATTTTTAGGGCAAAATGTTACTGAAGATGAATGAAGATCTCGCTCAAATCTCTCCAAATGTCTGTTAATGTTTAAAGAATTATGGAAACTGGGTTGGGTTGTTTTACCTCTGAGCGGCACTTTTTTGCACACCATGGGCTAAATGGCCAGGTCACATGGACCCCGAAGGCTCAGAGAAGGTTGGGGGAGGGGACCCACTGGAACAGCTGTTGGGAGACAGATGGTAGCCTCCCGTCAAGGCCATCCAGCATGTTCTTTAACGTGCACAGGGTATGGCTCTCCCGCACACGGAGCCACGGCTTAACGTCCATCCGACGGAAGGCGGCCTTCGGTGTCCCCTACTGACCGTGGGCAGGGCGGGGAATTTTGCGGAGATAAATCTCAACGCTGACCCAGCTGGGACTACAGATTACGAGCCTGGCGCGCTACCGACTGAGCCACCCACCCCTTATGGAAACTGAAACATTTAACTGTAACTTTTGCTACTCATGAAAATTTATTTCTACAGATGAAACATAACTGTGATAACAAATTGTTCACTAACATAAATGTACAAAAAATTAAAATATTAATCATTTTTTCAGTTTTCATCAATTTGGGAGGGTTAGGTAAATATTGTTAGTAGTAGTAGCTGGATCACTTTAGCATCAAACGACCTTTGAGTCGCAGAAAGGCCCTCCGATATCGCGCTTTCGACCACGCCCCTTTTTGGATTTGGGTGGGAGGACTTAGAGGGAAAGTTAGAATTCAAAATGGCGGACGAACGGCAAAATCGCGGGACTTTAGAGTTGTTTACTTCACGAGGGGTTTGGGTGGGAGGGGGTCTTAGAAGGGGGAGTCAGAATTCAAAATGGCGGACAAACGGCAAAATCGCGGGGCTTTTTGAAAAGGGAGCGTGGTCGAAAGCGCGATATCGGAGGGACTTTCTGCTGCTCAGGGGTCAAAGGTTAATGCTAAAGTGACTCATCTACTACTGCTCTTAAATGTTCCAGCTTCAATAAGCTCTTTAAGTATTGTCGAAAATCGACAATTAGCGAGATTTGTCCCAAAGGAAGCTTATTTTGAAATGTGACTTTGAAAGTGGAAATGTCTTGCTTTTTATAATATAATGTTTTATTATTTACTGTTTTATTTTTCGCAGTTCTTTAAATTATTACAACTTTCCAAAGACGCTGGGATATATATAGATTCAAAATATATTCATTTATTTTGTATCATAAATAATGTACCTAATAGTAATAATGTAAAAAATTGCTGTAGGTAACATTGTTGACCAGTTTGGAAGGAAGCCAGCTATACTGTTATCCAGCCTCTTGTTCATCAGTGGTGCATTACTACTTTCATTTAGTATAAGCATGGCCATGCTTATCATTGGACGACTGATTGTGGGATTTGCTATCTCCATTTCTGTGACTGCTGAATGTACATATATTTCAGAAATCTCCCCTCCTGTATGTATTTCTTTGTTTTTTAATTAATCTCATATTGTTGTAGCTTGATTTTTATAAAGTGCCGAGTATAGAGGGGCGGGGGTGGCTCAGTCGGTAGCTCGCCAGGCTCGTAATCTGTAGTTCCCAGGTTCGAGTCCCAGCTGGGTCAGCGTTGAGATTTATTTCCGCAAAATTCCCCGCCCTGCCCACAGTCAGTAGGGGAGACCGATGGGCTTGGAAAGGCCGCCGTCCGTCGGATGGGACGTTAAGCCGTGGCCCAGTGTGCGGGAGAGCCATACCTTGTGCACGTTACAGAACACGCTGGATGGCCTTGACAGGAGGCTACCATCTGTCTCCCAACAGCTGTTCCAGTGGGTCCCCTCCCCCAACCTTCTCTGAGCCTTCGGGGTCCATGTGACCTGGCCATTTAGCCCATGGTGTGCAAAAAAGTGCCACTCAGAGGTAAAACAACCCAACGTTAAAGAACACGCTGGATGGCCTTGACGGGAGGCTACCATCTGTCTCCCAACAGCTGTTCCAGTGGGTTCCCTCCCCCAACCTTCTCTGAGCCTTCGGGGTCCATGTGACCTTTCCATTTAGCCCATGGTATGCAAAAAAGTGCCGCTCAGAGGTAAAACAACCCAACGTTAAAGAACACGCTGGATGGCCTTGACGGGAGGCTACCATCTGTCTCCCAACAGCTGTTCCAGTGGGTCGCCTCCTCCAACCTTCTCTGAGCCTTCGGGGTCCATGTGACCTGGCCATTTAGCCCATGGTGTGCAAAAAAGTGCCGCTCAGAGGTAAAACAACCCAACGTTAAAGAACACGCTGGATGGCCTTGACGGGAGGCTACCATCTGTCTCCCAACAGCTGTTCCAGTGGGTTGCCTCCCCCAACCTTCTCTGAGCCTTCGGGGTCCATGTGACCTGGCCATTTAGCCCATGGTGTGCAAAAAAGTGCCGCTCAGAGGTAAAATAACCCAACCCATGTTATGTCAGAGGGGTTGGGTTGTTTTACCTCTGATACTTTTTTGCACACCATGGGCTAAATGGCCAGGTCACATGGACCCCGAAGCTCAGAGAAGGTTGGGGGAGGAGACCCACTGGAACAGCTGTTAGGAGACAGATGGTAGCCTCCCGTCAAGGCCATCCAGCGTGTTCTTTAACGTACACAGGGTTTGCTCTCCCGCACACGGGGCCACTGCTTAACGTCCCATCCGACGGACGACTGCCTTTCCAAGCCCATCGGTGTTCCCTACTGATCGTGGGCAGGGCGGGGAATTTTGCGGAGATAAATTCAACGCTGACCCAACTAGGACTCGAACCCGGGAACTACAGATTACGAGCCTGGCGCGCTACCGACTGAGCCACCCCTGCTCCTATTTCAGTGGGAAACTAACTTTATAGATCTATTACTTAAAAAGTAAAATCAATAATATACAATTCCTTGAAAATCTAATTGTGAATCAGATTGGATTTCTTAATTTGAATTTGGCATATATTTTTGATATAATACTACTTTTTTTTTCAATAAGGTTATTGTCTTGTTTGTGTTTTTTTTTTTACTCATTCATTAATTACCAAACAAACTATCTTCAATCCCCAGAACTTTTCTCAGCCAGATTTTTTTTTATAAGCTCACAACCGAATTTCTTTTGAGCAGATGTTACTGTGCTAACTTTATGCTAATACATTGATGTTCTAATTGTTGAATATAGAGAAAAGTAAGAAAATATTGGGGAGGGGGGGGGGGGGGTGGCGCAGTCGGTAGCGTGCCAGGCTCGTAATCTGTAGTTCCCAGGTTCGAGCCCCAGCTGGGTCAGCGTTGAGATTTATCTCCGCAAAATTCCCCGCCCTGCCCATGGTCATTAGAGGACACCGATGAGCCTTGAAAAGGCCGCCGTCCTTCGGATGGGACGTTAAGCCGTGGCCCCGTGTGCGGGAGAGCTGTACACGTCAAAGAACACGCTGGATGGCCTTGACGGGAGGCTACCATCTGTCTCCCAACAGCTGTTCCAGTGAGTCCCCTCCCCCAACGTTCTCTGAGCTTTCGGGGTTCATGTGACCTGGCCATTTAGCCCATGGTGTGCAAAAAAGTGCCGCTCAGAGGTAAAACAACCCAACCCTTAGAAAATATTTAAAAAACATCATCCTTACAGATTTAAACATATTTTAAAATTAACAGAACTTAAACAGATCTGAAAAATAATTTAAAACAGAAATGATAAGATTTCCAATTAACCATTCTCTCCTAAAACTCTCTTACAACAGTTTACAATTTTCTAACGAGTTTTTATGTTTAACAGAATTTCTCATCAAGTTAACTATCACAGTGAATAAATTGCATATAAAGATTACTTTTGTCTCTCTTGATTTTAATTCTAATTATAGAATTTATTTCTTTATGCATTTCAATGTTTGATAACCAAATTCTTCTAATTTTTTTATTTGTATTTTCTCTTGTATTTCTCCTTTATAGAACCGAAGAGGTATGATGGTCTCATTAAACGAAGTTGGCATTACCATTGGTTTTCTCTTCGCCTATCTGCTTAACTACATATTTATTTCCTATGAACATGGATGGTTAGTAATATTTGTTCACATTTATGGTCACTGACATGTTAAATCTGCTAATTTTTGAGGGGGCGGTGGTGGCTCAGTCGGTAGCGCGCCAGGCTCGTAACCTGTAGTTCCTAGGTTCGAGTCCCAGCTGGGTCAGCGTTGAGATTTATCTCCGCAAAATTCCCCGCCCTGCCCACGGTCAGTAGGGGACACCGATGGGCTTGGAAAGGCCGCCGTCCGTCAGATGGGACGTTTAGTCGTGGCCCCGTGTGCGGGAGAGCCATACCCTATGCACGTTAAAGAACACGCTGGATGGCCTTGAAGGGAGGCTACCATCTGTCTCCCAACAGCTTGTTCCAGTGGGTCCCCTCCCCCAACCTTCTCTGAGCCTTCGGGGTCCATGTGACCTGGCCATTTAGCCCATGGTATGCAAAAAAGTGCCGCTCAGAGGTAAAACAACCCAACCCTGCTAATTTTTGATGACATTCTGGAATGGTAAACGGCTGGACAATGATTGACTATGGATAACTAACACGTTTTTATATGGAACTTTGAATAATGTGAAATGTATGAAATCCCCATTGAAGAAATATTGTGGAAGGGCATGCCACATGAAGTTCAGTTTTTTAAAATAGGAGTTGGGTTATTTTACCTCTGTGCAGCACATTTATGCACATAATGGACTATATATCGCCAAGCCATAAGTTTCTCATAACTGTGTAGGAGATCTGTTGGACAGTGGTTAGGAGACAGGTAGAAGCTTCTTGTTAAAGCCATCAGTGGGCAAAGTGTGATCTTTAATGTACACAAAACTAGGCTCTTCTACACATAAGGTTGAGTTGTTTTACCTCTGAGCGGCACTTTTTTGCACACCATGGGCTAAATGGCCAGGTAATATGGACCCCGAAGACTCAGAGAAGGTTGGAGGAGGGGACATGCTGGAACAGTTGTTGGGAGACATATGGTAGCCTCCCGTCAATGCCATCCAGTGTGTTCTTTAATGTTGGGTTTTTTTACCTCTGAGCGGCACTTTTCTGCACACCATGGGCTAAATGGCCAGGTCACATGGACCCCGAAGGCTCAGAGAAGGTTGGAGGAGGGGACACGCTGGAACAGTTGTTGGGAGACAGATGGTAGCTTCCCATCAAGGCCATCCAGCGTGTTCTTTAATGTTGGATTGTTTTACCTCTGAGCGGCACCTTTTTGCACATCATGGGCTAAATGGCCAGGTCACAAGGACCCCGAAGGCTCAGAGAAGGTTGGGGGAGGGGAACCACTGGAACAGCTGTTGGGAGACAGATTGCAGCCTCCCGTCAAAGCCACTCAGTGTGTTCTTTAACGTACACAGGGTATGGCTTTCCCACACACAGGGCTGCAACTTAACGTCCCATCCGACGGACGGTGGCCTTTCCAAGTGTGTCGGCGTCCCCTACTGACCAAGGGAAGGGTGGGAATACTGACCCAACTGGGACTCGAACCTGGGAACTACAGATTATGAGCTTGGCATGCTACCAACTGAGCCACCCCTGTCCCACACATAAGGATACAGTTTAATGTACCTGTACGATGGATCCCATACTCAGCATCTTCTTTCTCATTGAGGATAGAATGGGGTTTAGTGTAGAATGTATCACTTCAGGCACAATGGAGTTGCGTTGTTTTACCTCTGAGCTGCACTTTTTGCACAAAATGGTCTAAATGACCAGGTCATAAGGACCCCGAGGGCTCAAAGAAGGTTGGGGGACCACTGGAGACCTGTTAGGACAGATGGCATCCTCCCATCCAGCCTCAGCATGTTCTTTAATGTGCACAGAGTATGGCTCTCCCATACAAGGGGCCATGGCTTTATGTCCCACCCAACAGATCGAAGCCTTTCCAAACTTTCTGACTGAGAGTATGGTGGAGGTTTTGCATAGATAAATCTCAACACTGGCCCAGGGGGGGCTCAAACCTGGGAACTGCAGATTACGAGCCTGGATACAGTGGGGGATCAAATGTAGAAACAGCAAGTTATGAGCCTAATGCACTACCATATAGCTGAACCATAGTTTCTCTTCAATAAAAAAAAATAAATAAATACCCCCTCAAGCAGCTGCTTGCCACAGAGGTCTGACAGTAGCCTGTCAGTTTATATGCCATACTAGAAGGTCTAAGAGGATTATTTGGTGAAAATCCACTATAGGTCTCTGAGGGCTAACAATAAAGGAATAACTTAAAAACAAAATATTAAGTTGGTTCAGTGTTACGTTAGTCATCCAAAGTTAATGATGCTTTAAAAATGTTCACGATAAGAATATCTTTAAAAAATACTTCTACAAAAAATAAATCAGGTTGAAAGACAGCTTCCACATGCAATGTTTCTCTCTGTTAAAAAAACGCATTTTGTTAATTGTTTCCAATTAAAATAAGATTATATTGGTATTAATCATTGCTTCAATAATTCAAAGATATACACAAGGTTGGGTTGTTTTACCTCTGAGCGGCACTTTTTTTGCACACCATGGGCTAAATGGTCTGGCCATAAGTCCTGAAGGCTCAGAGAAGGTTGGGGGAGGGGACCCACTGGAACAGTTGTTGGGAGACAGATGGTAGCCTCCCGTCAAGGCCATCCAGAGTGTTTTTTAACGTGCACAGGGTATGGCTCTCCCGCACAATGGCCAGGTCACAAGGACCCCGAAGACTCAGAGAAGGTTGGGGGAGGGAACCCACTGGAACAGTTGTTGGGAGACAGATGGTAGCCTCCCGTCAAGGACATCCAGCGTGTTCTTTAACTTTGGGTTGTTTTACCTCTGAGCGGCACTTTTTTGCACAATGGGTTAATGGCCAGGTCACAAGGACCCTTAAGGATCAGAGAAGGTTGGGGGAGGGGACCCACTGGAACAGCTGTTGGGAGACAGATGGTAGCCTCCCGTCAAGGCCATCCAGAGTGTTTTTTAACGTGCACAGGGTATGGCTCTCCCACACAATTGCCAGGTCACAAGGACCCCGAAGACTCAGAGAAGGTTGGGGGAGGAGACCCACTAGAACAGCTGTTGGGAGACAGATGGTAGCCTCCCGTCAAGGCCATCCAGCATTTCTTTAACGTGCACAGGGTATGACTCTCCCGCACACGGATTCACCGCTTAACATCCCATCTGACAGATGACAGCCTTTCCAAGCCCATCAGTGTCCTCTACTGACAGAGGGCAGGGCGTGGAATTTTTCGGAGATAAATCTCAACGCTGACCCAGCTGGGACTCGAACCTGGGAACTACAGATTACAAGCCAGGCACACTATTGCAAAAGAACTAAATCATACTGCTCAGTATCAATTAAATTTAAAAGAATATGCCTTGCAACCCAGTAATAATTTAATAGTTAACAAACTAATTGGAAATTATCAAAATTGTCTAAAGGTTAATGAAAACATGTGCAATGATATACACAAACACACATGTAGCATTTGATAGTTTTTTTAATTTTATCTCTTCATTCATCATTAAATTAAAATATATCAAATAAACAGAGCAATATTGTTTCTACATCAATCAAAGTTTTAATTGTTTTTCTTTAGTTGCATGATTAGTGCTATCCTTTATCCAATTTAATTTCTTTATAATTGGAGCATTATTATTTTTAGGCAATACATGTTTGGAGCAGCAATAATTCCTGCAGCACTACAAGCTTTTGGTATCCTGTTCATGCCTCCTAGTCCACATTACTTAGTTATTAAAGGAAAAATAGAAAAGGTATTGTAATGTATTACAATTTACTCTTATTGATGTAAATTGAGTTCTCTTATTTAGTAATAGTATCATATGCGTTGGGTTGGGTTGTTTTACCTCTGAGCGGAACTTTTTTGTACACCATGGGCTAAATGGCCAGGTCACATGGACCCCGAAGGCTCAGAGAAGGTTGGGAGAGGGGACCCACTGGAACAGCTGTTGGGTTGGGTTGATTTATCTCTGAGCGGCACTTTTTTGCACACCATGGGCTAAATGGCCAGGTCTCATGGACCCCGAAGGCTCAGAGAAGGTTGGGAGAGGGGACTCACTGGAACAGCTGTTGGGAGACAGATGGTAGCCTCCCGTCAAGGCCATCCAGCGTGTTCTTTAACGTGCACAGGGTATGGCTCTCCCGCACACGGGGCCACGGCTTAACGTCCCATCCGACGGACGGCGGCCTTTCCAAGCCCATCGGTGTCCCCTATTGACCGTGGGCAGGGCGGGGAATTTTGCGGAGATAAATCTCAACGCTGACCCAGCTGGGACTCGAACCTGGGAACTACAGATTACGAGCCTGGCGCGCTACCGACTGAGCCACCCCCGCAAAAGGGACATAAAGCCATGGTGCAGTGTGCAGGAGAGCCATATCCTATACAAGTTAAAGAACACACTGGATAGCCTTGATGGGAGATGGATCATATATCTCCTAACAATGGTCCAGTGAGTCCCCTTCCCCCAATCTTCTCTGAGCCCTTGGGTCGTTGTGACCTGGCCATTTAACCCATTGTGTGCAAAAGAGTGCTGCTCAGAGGTAAAAACAACCCAGAGGTCTGACAGGAGCCTGTCAGTATAATATGCCATAGAGAAGATATGTAAGGAAGATGAAACCTCAACAGAAAGAAAACACAAGAAAAAAAAAAAAATCTAGGTCTCACCCAGGTCCTTGTGATCAATAGCCAAGCATGCTAATCACTTGGCCACAGAGCTAGGATTTAATTTACTTATATATTAAAAATTTAAACCTTGCTGATTTACTTATATATATATATTGTTTCAATAATTACCTTCTGTAATTAAATGCAATATTAATATATCATATGTAATAAGTTACATAATTATTTTTATCATATAAGTAAAAAAGTCACCATATATACTGATAAGTATATTTTGTAGATGCTGAATATTGATTTTGTCACTAAAAATATTTTAATATGTTTTTATTATTTCTTTCTGCTATTAAACTAGAATTGATATTTTAAAAAGTTCTAAGAATCTTTTGTTGTGATTAATTTTACCAGGCACAAGAGGTTTTAAAACAATTAAGAAGAAACAGCAGGAATGATGAAGAAGTAAAAGCAATAATTTTAGCATTACAAGAAGAAAAGGTTAGTTTAAAAGATAAGATAATGTTGATAAGATAAGAAGAAAAGGTTAGTTTAAAAGATAAGATAATGTTGATAAGATAAGAAGAAAAGGTTAGTTTAAAAGATAAGATAATGTTGATAAGATAAGAAGAAAAGGTTAGTTTAAAAGATAAGATAATGTTGATAAGATAAGAAGAAAAGGTTAGTTTAAAAGATAAGATAATGTTGATAAGATAAGAAGAAAAGGTTAGTTTAAAAGATAAGATAATGTTGATAAGATAAGAAGAAAAGGTTAGTTTAAAAGATAAGATAATGTTGATAAGATAAGAAGAAAAGGTTAGTTTAAAAGATAAGATAATGTTGATAAGATAAGAAGAAAAGGTTAGTTTAAAAGATAATAAGTGCATCATGCTAGTAAAACAATCACTGAAAGTGACCTATATTCATTTAAATTGACACATTTTCTTAAGATACGTAATCATTAGAAAATCGGTAGCAAGCTGAAATAGTTTAGTAATTTTAATTAATTTAGATTTTCTGTAGCAACAACTTTTACATTTGATTTAGTATATAAGATGCATTTGTTGTGATTAAAAAATCTGTCTTACACAGAACAAGCTTATATTAATCTTAAGGAAGTATCATACACTACAAAGCCTATGGATTTACTGGAATGAAATATAATTACTGGAAAAAATGGCTTAAAAAGGCTTCAATTCCTGAATACACTAAGCATTAAATCACTAATAATCTTGCAGTACCATAAATTTATTACAATATTAAGGGTTGGGTTGTTTTACCTCTGAGTGGCACTTTTTTGCACACCATGGGCTAAATGGCCAGGTCACATGGACCCCGAAGGCTCAGAGAAGGTTGGGGGGAGGAGTCCCACTGTAACGGCTGTTGGGAGACTGATGGTAGCCTCCCGTCAAGGCCATCCAGCTTGTTCTTTAAGGTGCACAGGGTATGTTAAGCTCTCATGCACAATGGCCAGGTCGCAAGGACCCCGAAGGCTCAGAGACAGTTGGGGGAGGGGACCCACTGGAACAGCTGTTGGGAGACAACTGGTAGCCTCCCGTCAAGGCCATGCAGCGTGTTCTTTAACGTGCACAGGGTATGGCTCTCCCGCACACGGGGCCACGGCTTAACGTCCCATCCGACGGACGGACGGCGGCCTTTCCAAGCCCATCGGTGTCCCCTACTGACCGTGGGCAGGGCGGGGAATTTTGCGGAGATAAATCTCAACGCTGACCCAGCTGGGACTCGAACCTGGGAACTACAGATTACGAGTCTGGCGCGCTACCGACTGAGCCACTCCCGCCCCACAATATTAAGATAAATGTTTTATAGTGTGATATATGACTTAGTTTTATAGAATAAAACAAAGTCATTTCATACCCTCACTTTAGGAATAATCTCCTTTTTTTATTGGTGAACATTCTCAGCTCAGTCTGTGATTTGTCAACAGGACCAGTGGCCAGGTCACAAGGACTCCCAAAGACCTGAAAGATGGGTAGGATAAAGGAGATACACTTGACATTGTTAGGAGACAGATGGAAGTGTTTTGTTAGTGCTTGTGTGTTCTTTAACTTGCCATCTCCTGAACACAGGACCACAGCTTAATGTCTCATTTGATGTATGGTGGTCAATCAGTGTCCCTTTTGTCACTGATGCAGAGAAAGGTTAGGGAAGATAATCTCACACAGGCACAGTGGGGAGAGCCAGTCAGTATAACATGCTACAGAGATCTGTTTAAGAGGCAAGTTGGGTTGGGTTGTTTTACCTCTGAGCCGCACTTTTTTGCACACCATGGGCTAAATGGCCAGGTCACTTGGACCCCGTAGGCTCAGAGAAGGTTGGGGGAGGCGACCCACTGGAACAGCTGTTGGGAGACAAATGGTAGTCTCCCGTCAAGGCCATCCAGCGTGTTCTTTAACGTGCGCAGGGTATGGCTCTCCCGCACACGGGGCCACGGCTTAACGTCCCATCCGACGGCCGGCGGCCTTTCCAAGCCCATCGGTGTCCCCTACTGGCCGTGGGCAGGGCGGAGATAAATCTCAACGCTGACCCAGCTGGGACTCGAACCTGGGAAGTACAGATTTCGAGCCTGGCACGCTACCGACTGAGCCACCCCTGCCCCATTTAAGAGGCAAGACTTCAGCAGAAAGAGAACATATATACTCTTTCCTACATTTTAACCTTTGGTGATTAATAAGTGTGTATTGGAACTTTTGTTTTGGGGAAAAAAAACTATTAGTGCATAGAACATTTTTATGGTGTTTTTTATCATTTAGTTGAATAATGGGATCTAGGTTCAAGTCCTGTACAAAGCAAGGATGTTTCCTTTTTGGTGGTATCCTTCTGTTGATGTCTTACTTTCCCCACAGATCTTTTCTAGGTGTATTATACTGACAGGCTCCTGTCAGACTTCTATGGGAAGAACCTTTTTTATTTCCTAGACGTAGGGTTCTTAATGTGGGGTAAGCGGTAAAATATTTTGGGGTATGCCATGAGAGCTCAAAAGTCGTTAGATCTACTAACAAAGTCAGTGTTTTATTTTATTCCCATTGTTATACTATAACTATAGTTTTATCTATCTATACAAGGGGTCCGCCCGTTGCATACACATTTCCAGGGGGTTCGTGAAGCATAAAAGGTTGAGAACCACAGATCTAGACAATTATTTATAGCATTATTATTATTTAGAATTGAAATTATATTGTTCTCTTCTTTTGTAGAAAAGAAAATACTGCGATCTATTCAGTTCAACGAACAACATGAGAGGAAGAATGGCTTTAGGAATGATGCTTGTTTTCCTGCAACAGGTGAATGTTCATAATTCTTATCTTTGACTCATTTTTCTAGAACTTTAGGTAAGACTCATGATAAGCATTATTTGCTAGCCAAAGAACATGTATAAAAACAAAAAATACAAATGCTACAGGATATTAGCATGTCTTTTACAAAATAACTCTTAGATAAATGAAACTGAATAAGTCTGGAAGAATTACTCTCATTTAGTCCAAACAAATCAAGTGAATAAAAGCTTTAGTGACTGATAGAGGATAGTGCTGCAGTGATTTAATTCCTTATAAAAACTACCTTCTTGTTACATGCAAAAATATTTCAAATTAACATTCATGAATTACTCTAAACGGTTAATGATGTTATAACAGAATTGCAGTGCTTTTCTTATAAGTGGCTACTTTCTTCATATTTTTGCCAATGGGGTGCAATTTACACCATTTACCACTGATTTGGTCTGTAAATGGTAGCTAGGTAGTCACTGGAAGGAGAGCTATGCACCAATCCCCTGTGATGATGCATAGAACCGGCCAGGCCTAGCAATTACAGTACTATGCAAATTAGTTGGGACAATAGGAAAATGCAGTAACAAAGACGCAACTAAAATATTTATTTGTTTAATAGTGAATGTGACCCCCCTTAGCTTTAATTACTTCTTCCACCCTCTCAACCATTGATGCCACTAGCTTTCCACACATCTTCACTTCAGGGTCGTGGTACCACACTTTCATGACACTTTCTATCATTTTTGTTTTCGTCGTACAATCCATCTTAGATATGCGCGCTTTAATAATGGCCCACAAATTTTCAATGGGGTTTAGATCGGGTGAATTTCCTGGCCACTCCAATACCTTCAAATGTTGCTGTTTACAGGAAACAGCTTTGTTCCTGTAAACAGCAACATTGCAGTGCTCGGACCATTTTCGCCTCCAAAACGCCTATGTACTTTTTGCTGTCCATCATTCCTTCAATGGGGTGAAGCGTCTGTGGCCTGGAAGCTGTGAAACATCCCCAAAACATGACCTTGGGCGGGTGTTTGGGGGATTGCTGGATGTGGCAGGATCGAAGAAGTTCTCCAGGCTTCGCTTGTCCCAACTAATTTGCACAGTATTGTAATGTCCGACCCCGCCTTCTCGTGGTGCAGACCGTTAGTACCTTTCAAAACAGATACTCTCTTGTGGAAGTGAACGGATGGGGAGGGCTGCCAGATTAGTGTGGCCTACTGATCTGGACAACTATGGCTACTTTTCTTTTTTTTTTCTACCCTGCTGAGGAGTGGTCAACCACACAGGGTCTGGTGCTGACCGTATAAACCCACTGGACTGGACAGATACATGGCTCTGAGCTTGATTATGGATCCTGATTTTGCTGCACCGGTGGGCTTCTGTGGAAGGAAAATCTTCCACTGTGTTTTCTGTTTGTTTGTGGGTTGACATCCTCAAGTGAATAGATTCACAGGATATGTTTATCAGCTGGTGGATAATCCTGAGCAGAAGTCATCGCAGGCACCTGAACTCTTTGCTTCTATTGGCATCGTCAAATTCTACGTTGGAGGAAATCTTCCAGTGTAGATGGCTTCAGCCTTTAGTAGTGGGGGAACGGGTCTTTGCCCCATGTCTGCGATCAGGGGGCTGTTTGATATTGTCGGCATTCCCTCTCTCAATAAACATAGTTTCTTTAAACATCCCACTAACCATTTTCTCATCCATAAGTAGTTGGAATGTGAGGACTCTGCACAGAGCTTTTTCTCTTGATGTCCTCACACAAGAATTCCACCATTATAATTTAGATATTCTCGGCTTGCAAGAGACCAGATTGACAGATAAAGGTCAGATTCTTAAAATAATCTTAAATTTCTCTTTTCGGGGAGGGACGACAATAAGCATCACCAAGGCGTGGGTCTGCTTCTCAGCAGACACGCTAGTGATGCTCTTCTAGGATATGAGTGCATTAATGAAAGGTTTCTTACAGCAAAATTGGAGACAAGCGTTAAAGACTTGAATGTTATCCGCTGTTATGCCCCCACTGAGGATGCCGATGAGGATGAGAAGGATAGGTTTTATGAACAACTTCAGGATATTTTGAATTCTGTCAAGAAAGGAGATATTACCCTTGTTCTTGGTGACTTCAATGCCAAAGTTGGTACTGACTCTGACCTTTGGGCAGGAGTAATAGGTCCTTTTGGTATTGGTAGCTGCAATGGCAATGGGCAACGTCTCCTACAGGTAAGTAAACTCAATGGATTCAGAATAACTAACACTTATTACAACATACATAATTCTTCAGAATAACTAACACTTATTACAACATACTTATTACAACATACTTATGCAACATACAACACCGCGACATACATAAGTACACATGGGTTTCACCGATAGGCTGCATAAGAATATGATTGATTATATATTAATTAACAGCAAATGGGCTAGTTCTGTTAGGAATACCAGGGCATATAGGGGAGCTGAAATTGGATCTGACCATTTCCTTGTTAAAAGTGTCTTGCAACTTAAACTTAAAAAGTGTTGTGCTAGGGTTGAAAAATTTACTTTTAATACTGAAGCTCTGAAAGACCCAGTTATAGCCAAAGCTTACCATGATAGGTTACTTAGTCATTATGACGTCATGGTATGCTTACTACTGAAGTTGAGGAAGAATGGGATCATTTTAAACAGACATTTTTGGACACTAACAGTACTTTTTTAGGAAAAAGGAGCAGAAGAGACAGAATTATCTGAGTGATAAGGCACTTGAGCTTATTTCGGAAAGAAAGAACTGCAGGAATGTCCTAGATCAATACCCTACTAGTCCTAATAGAAAGCATTACAGAGAACTTAATAAACGTGTAAAAGATCAGTTAGCTGCTGATAAGAATCTTTGGCTTGATGGTTTGGCTGACAAAGCCGAGGAAGTAGTTAGACAGCACAACAGCAGAGAGCTGTACCAGATAGTTAATGTTTTATGTGGTAGAAAACGGACAGGTATACAGGGATTGAAGGATAAACAAGGTAAGGTTATAGAAGGTGAGGATTCTGTCATGGCAAGGTGGGCTGAGCATTTCAGTGATGTTCTAAACATTGCGGTTAGTTCTATTCCCATTGTTTGCAATGATGATAGATGCATTGTTGGCTTTAATGTTAGCCCTATAACACAATCTGAAGTTATTTTGGCTGTTTCTAAACTTAAACTACATAAATCCCCAGGGGTAGATGAAATTACTACGGAAATGCTTAGAGCTGGGAATGTTTCGGTTACCACTTGGATGACTGAAATTCTGAATATCTTTTATGATAAAGGCATGGTTCCTAAGGATTTTACCAGAGCTATTATTATCCCTATTTTCAAAAAAAGTGATCGCAGTTCTTGTGATAACTATAGGGGTATCAGCCTACTCTCTGTTCCAGGTAAAGTTCTTTCCATGATTGTGCTTAATAGAATTAAGAATCTGGTTGACAGGCAATTGCGTGATGAGCAATGTGGATTCAGAAGTGGTAGGGGATGTGTAGATCAGATATTTCACTTAGGCAGATTCTTGAGAAATGTTTAGAGTTTCAGAAACCTTTGGTTGCTAGCTTTGTTGATTTCAAAAAGGCTTTCGACTCTGTTGATCATCATAATTTGAGGTTGATTGTGAGATCATATGGTATACCAGACAAGTTAGTTAACATTATGAAAGCTCTCTATAATAACACTGAGTCGTGTGTGAGAGTTGGTAAGGCTTGTAGCAATTGGTTTAGCATTACTTCTGGTGTCTGACAAGGGTGCATTTTGTCTCCTTTTCTCTTTAGCTTGGTTATTGATTATGTTATGCGAAATTCACTTCAAGGGAAAGATTTTGGCCTTAAATGGACTGGAGATACGAAAATTTCTGATTTAGATTATGCTGATGATTTAGCCCTTTTGGCAAATGATGTTGATGAGATGAACTCTTTCATTCGAGCTGTTGATGAGACTGGTAGTAGAGTAGGTTTGGTTATAAACAGAGAGAAAACTAAAGTGATGAAAATTGGTCAGGCAGGTTGTGATTCAGTTAATCTGAATGGTTGCAGTCTTGAGCAGGTGTCACAGTTTAATTATCTTGGGAGCTATGTAACAGATAATGGTAATATGCGGCATGAGATTAACAGACGAATAGGGATTGCTGCCGGGACTTTTAAGAATCTATGGAGAGTGTGGAGAAATAGGCGTATACACCTAAAGACTAAAATTAGACTGTATAATAGTTTGGTTCTTTCTAGGGTTAGTTATGGTAGTGAAACTTGGACACTTTGTAAACAAGATAACAGGAAACTAGATGCTTTTGATTCCAAATGCTTACGCAGTATCTTGGGCATTAGGTGGTTCAACTTTGTAACTAATGATGAGGTTAGGCAAAGGAGTTTGCAACCTCCTTTAAGCAGCATATTGTGCAGAGAGAGACTCCGTTGGTTTGGCCATGTTGCCCGTATGGATAATTATAGATTGGCGAATAGGGTTATGAACAGTGTGCCTAAAGGCCTCAGAAAGAAGGGGAGACCTAGGATGCGGTGGGCAGACAATGTCAAACAGGACCTTGTTAAAATTGGTGTGCAGTGGCCAGATGCAGTAGATGTAGCTCAGGATAGACTTGCTTGGAGAACTAAATTGCACGGTCTGGTTGGACCTCCATAGCCCATGGTCTGCTTGAGGAGGAGGATGATGATGATGATGATGATGATGATGATGACCACTGATTTTGGATAGTTCTTTGGCTACAATTCATAATCTGTCTTCTCTGGTATTGCCAAATTTCAGGCAAGAGAATACTAGATGTGCAGTGAAAATACTTTTAAATGTCATAGTTAGAGGAAAAATTGTCTTGAACTGGATGGTATATGAACTCATGACATTACTTCTTTACTTCTTTACTTATATATGAAGATTAAAATTACACTATAAACACTGTAAGTGCTATACTAGTCATGTGGTATCAAAAGAAAAAAAAATCAGCTCATTGACACCTAATGGAGTAATTGATTTTGTATCAGTGCCGTGAAGTTAAGGCAAATTAGTCATACCCGCATTGGCCGATTGTTTTTCCTTATACCAAATGACTGGGGCGGGGGTGGCTCAGTCGGTCGCGCCAGGCTCGTAATCTGTAGTTCCCAGGTTCGAGTCCCAGCTGAGTCAGCGTTGAGATTTATCTCTGCAAAACTCCCCGCCCTGCCCACGGTCAGTAGGGGACACCGATGGGCTTGGAAAGGCCGCCATCCGTCGGATGGGACGTTAAGCCGTGGTCCCGCGTGCGGGAGAGCCATACCCTGTGCACGTTAAAGAACACGCTGGATGGCCTTGACGGGAGGCTACCATCTGTCTCCCAACAGCTGTTCCAGTGGGTCCCCTAACCTTCTCTGAGCCTTCGGGGTCCATGTGACCTGGCCATTTAGCCCATGGTGTGCAAAAAAGTGCCGCTCAGAGGTAAAACAACCCAACCCATATACCACATGACTAGTATAGCACCTAGTGTTTTTATACAGTAATTTTAATCTTAATTTAATTCTGTAAACTATTTATTCCTTTGATTATAAATTGTATATACTTATCAAGATCATATCTTATAATGCTAGATGGCCTCTCAGTTTATATACGCCATAGAGATTTGTGAGGCAGGTGAGACCTCAGCAGAAAGACAATAAAAATATCCATGCCCTTACTTGGGACTTGAACCCAGGTCCCTTTGATTAGTAGCCAAGTGTGCTAACCACTCAGCAATAAAATGAAAGATTAATAATGTATATGCTGGCTGAAGATGTGGGGGAGGGGTAAGGGGGCATGACGCCTCACCCATCTCCAGTAATAGAGGCAAAAAATATTGAAATTTGTGCATATTTCATGGATTTTTCAAGCAAAGATCCATGTTGTACCCATGCTAACTATTCAGCCACAGGGTAGCTAAGTGGTGAAACCATGCTCTTTTATACTTTGTGAAAAGCAGAGAAGATGCAGCTGTGATCACTGCTCAGTGTATGAGTTGAGTTGGGTTGTTTTACCTCTGAGCGGCACTTTTTTGCACACCATGGGCTAAATGGCCAGGTCACAAGGACCCCGAAGGCTCAGAGAAGATTGGAGAAGGGGACCCACTTTAACAGCTGTTGGGAGACAGATGGTAGCCTCCCGTCAAGGCCATCCAGCGTGTTCTTTAACGTGCACAGGGTATGACTCTCCTGCACACGGGGCCACGGCTTAACGTCCCATCCGACAGACGGCGGCCTTTCCAAGGCCATCGGTGTCCCCTACTGACCGTGGGCAGGGCGGGGAATTTTGCGGAGATAAATCTCAACGCTGACCCAGCTGGGACTCGAACCTGGGAACTACAGATTACGAGCCTGGCGCGCTACCGACTGAGCCACCCCCGCCCCACTCAGTGTGTGAACTACTTATGATTTGATGCACGTGACCATCAGCACTTTGTCAGCTTTCTTGTCTAGACAAAGAAATTTCTAATGGCGTCTAAAATGGAGGAGAAAATGTTATGCTGGAATTCAAATCCAGTCTCTTGGCCGCCCCTCTTTTACCATTTTCTGGCTTGATTGTGTCTCTCCTGCACACAGGGCTATGGTTTTACTTTCTATCCAATAGATAGCCTTTCCAAACTCATTGGTGTCCTTTACTGATTGAAATAAATCGTGGTGGTTTCGCAGAGATAAATCTCAACGCTGACTCAGCTGGAACTTGAATCTGGGAACTGCAGATTACGAGCTTGAGCCCTATCAACTAAGTCATCCCAAACCCTCCAACAAAGGGTGACTCTTTATGAGTTATTAATGTTGAATGGCTAAAACTTATGGCAGCTAATGTTAAATATTTTAGTAATGATGCATACAATTAAAATGCTTAAAAAACTTAGCTCACTATCATTGAATCATGGTTCTTTGCAGAAACAAATTGGTGCTTCTTATTTAATTTACATGTTAAATCTATTTGTAGTTGCATAATATCCATTAATAACATTAATATGACTTTTAATCTTTTAGTTATCTGGGCATGCCAATGTTCTGTATTATGCTCCAACAGTATTTCAGTATTTTGGATACTGTTCTGATACTTCAGCTACGTTGGTTACAGTAGGACTTGGGGTAGTCAAGGTATGTTAAAATTGTGTTTGATGTCTTTTAACTGATTAAGTGTTATAAATAGTGTTAGATAAAAAAATTTATAAGTAGTGTTAGATTAAAAAAATGGAAATTAGTTATTTAGCAGGGGGAAAGCAGTGAATGTTTCAAATAAGCATTAAAAATATAGTGCTCAAAACAGAACTCTTAATCTTTTGAGTCCTGTGTGGATATACTAATTTTGAGAACGTTCTTTCCCATTTTTCTGGCTTTAGAAGCAATATTATGCTCAAAATCTACCTTAATCACAATGGGGGCGGGTGTGGCTCAGTTGGTAGCGCGCCAAGCTCGTAATCTGTAGTTCCCAGGTTCGAGTCCCAGCTGGGTCAGCGTTGAGATTTATCTCCGCAAAATTCCCCGCCCTGCCCACGGTCAGTAGGGGACACCAATGGGCTTGGAAAGGCCGCCGTCCGTCGGATGGGACGTTAAGCCGTGGCCCCGTGTACGGGAGAGACATACCCTGTGCACGTTAAAGAACACGCTGGATGGCCTTGACGGGAGGCTACCATCTGTCTCCCAACAGCTGTTCCAGTGGGTCCCCTCCCCCAACCTTCTCTGAGCCTTCGGGGTCCATGTGACCTGGCCATTTAGCCCATGGTGTGCAAAAAATTGCCGCTCAAAGGTAAAACAACCGAACATTAATCACAAAATTTTGCATTGCTTGCAAACAGGTTGCCCTGAAATACAAATTGATTTGAAGAACAAAGTTTTTCTTTACTGTTTATGACTCTAATTTCTCTAAATATTGTGGCCTGTGTATTTCTTTGACCAAGACAGTTAGCATATCAAATTTAGATGTCATTGTAATCAATAGCAGCAAAACAATAATTTTGTGAATTGTGATTTTTCCAAAAATATATGTCTATCATCATACTAAGAACTTCCTGTGAAATTGCAATGATTAGTTTTGGCTTGGCTTTAAATTCGAGGATATATTTTATCAGCAGAACTTGTTTAAATGAAACGTAATGCAATCATTATTGATAAATTTTTGCAAGATAAGTAATTAGAAATTATACAGAGCTGTTTTTAATACAGTTATAATCAAGATTAAAAAAAAATAGATTGATGTGTTGAATGTAAACCATCTTCTGAATTCACCAAAAGGGCAGCTAAATAATTGGTGTGTTTTGTTTCTTGCAATTATTCACCAAATCGGATATCTAAGTTTGTGACATAAGCTTCTTTTTTTTATTTTTTTATTTTTTTTATTTGTAGAAACCTATCTAATGGTGCCGTCCCGTGGCCGAGTGGTTAGCACGCTTGGCTACTGATCTAAGGGACCTGGGTTCGAGCCCCGGAATTAGGCATGGATGTGTGTGTCGTTTTTCTGCTGAGGTCCTGCCATCCTCTCAGATCTCCTACTGTGGCATATAAACTGACAGGCTCCTGTCAGACCTCTGTGGCAAGCAGCTGCTTGAGGGGGTATTTATTATTATTTATTTTTATCTAATGGCATCAAATCCTAATGTCAGAAGAATCCAAGTCACTTTCTTATTACTCTGATGTTGAATTAATTCTAAATGAATTTAAAATATGCTGTAGTTACAAAAGCTATCATTTTGAAATTATATATTCTTCATGTAACAGTGTATAACTTTTCAGTATTTTTGTTCAGTTGGGTTGTTGTTTTACCTCTGAGCGGCATTTTTTTGCACACCATGGGCTAAATGGCCAGGTCACAAGGACCCCGAAGTCTCAGAGAGGGTTGGGGGAGGGGACCCACTGGAACAGCTGTTGGGAGACAGATGGTAGCATCCCGTCAAGGCCATCCAGCGTGTTCTTTAACGTGCACAGGGTATGGCTCTCCCTCACACGGGGCCACGGCTTAACGTCCCATCCGACGGACGGCGGCCTTTCCAAGCCCATCGGTGTCCCCTACTGACCGTGGGCAGGACGGGGAATTTTGCGGAGATAAATATCAACGCTGACCCAGCTGGGACTCGAACCTGGGAACTACAGATTACGAGCCTGGCGCGCTACCGACTGAGCCACCCCGCCCCTAACTTTTCAATATTTTTGTTCAGAAGTTATCTCTAAAGTAATCATCTTCATGAGAAAAAAAATGAAACTTTTAGTTCTTCGTGATGAGCTTGCTGTAGACTACTCTCTTTTCACTAAAGAAGTGATTGTTAAATAAACATGAACCTTTATAATTCAAAATCCTGGCTTTCTGTAGATAACCACTAAGATGAAACTTGGCATCAAAGAATTTCATAATTTTCAAATATGCATCAGTGCAGTTTTAAAAAGGGAGTTTAGTTTTAAAATTGAACACTATTGTACAGAATAGATGTACAGCTGATATTTGGAAGAAAAAAAAAACCGTTAATATTTTTTTTTATGTGTGGCAGTCATATAGTTTTAAAATGTTTTAGATTGAGTGACTTTTGGGGTGTCCAAATTTAAGTGTAGAATATACAGAGAACTGTAGGCATAATTTTTTCAGGGGGAGGGAGCAAAATCAGTGTTTTAAGATAGAAATATTTCAGTCAAGTCATTCATTAACGAGTACAATTGCGAAAACAGCAAACACGCATATATCATATCATAATACAACTAAGGATGCCTAAAAACAAGGGGCGGGAGTGGCTCGTAATCTGTAGTTCCCAGGTTCGAGTCCCAGCTGGGTCAGCGTTGAGATTTATCTCCGCAAAAATTCCCCGCCCTGCCCACGGTCAGTAGGGGACACCGATGGGCTTGGAAAGGCCGCCGTCCGTCGGATGGGACGTTAAGCCGTGGCCCCGTGTGCGGGAGAGCCATACCCTGTGCACGTTAAAGAACACGCTGGATGGCCTTGACGGGAGGCTACCATCTGTCTCCCAACAGCTGTTCCAGTGGGTCCGCTCCCCCAACCTTCTCTGAGCCTTTGGGGTCCATGTGACCTGGCCATTTAGCTCATGGTGTGCAAAAAAGTGCCGCTCAGAGGTAAAACAACCCAGCCTAAAAAGGAAAATTTATTATTTGAAATGCACGTAAATAAAAATCAATATTACATTTGTTAAGGAAAAAAAATTTTTTTTTTCATTTAATATTTCCAAGGTGTGTAGTGGTAATTGCCTCTCTCTTGTCCCCCCCCCCCCCCCCCACTGTTAAATGTAGGAAAGAGGCTTGAAAGAAGCTGTGCATTCCTTTTTGCTGTGCATTCCTTTTTGGATAGGATTATAATTTTGAAAGTGTTTATTTTTTGAACACAAAGTCTTTATTGTTGCAAAATTTAAATATTAATAACTTAAAAAACATTAATTTACTAAATTTTATAAATTTTTAAAATTTTATTTTTTAGAACATATATATATATAAAATTTTATTTTTTTTTTTTGCAGGTGGGAGCAACAGGTTTTACTGTGTTTATTGTTGATAAGTTGGGAAGAAGATTTTTGCTTCTTGTAGGATGTATTATGATGGCAACAAGTATTATGGTTTTAGGAATGCTGACTGTGATAAATCCTAGTCAGCATTCTTATGTGAAATGCCATGTCAGTCATAAAAGTACTTTTAGAAATAATATATCTCTGACAAATTACAATATTTCTCAGGAACATGACTTTTCAAGGAATCGTGAACTAATCCATGAACCTTCTGTGATAGATGGGTTAAAAAATAGGACTATATCATCATCTAGTAACCTGGACAATGCAGAAGTTACTTCAAATATATGTTATAATTGTGCAAATAAAAATTACTCAGCAAATTACAACAGCTCATCACAATATGGATTAGTAGAAACTGCCAATTTGGAAGCGGAGCCAACAACTAAAATCAGTGTTTGTGAAAACTGTTCAATGCTATATAGTGGTAACAATACAGAGTTTGAACAAATGAAGAAAAATGATACATGTAGTGGAAAGTCTGAGGTATCATTATCATTGAAACTAATTTCAGTGATATCTCTTATGACATTTGTTTGTGCTTATGGAATAAGTTATGGTCCTGGTAAGTAGAAATATTTATAACATCTGTTTTGATATGCAGTTAGTACAGTCAGTATTTTTGCTATACAGTATTTATTTGCTACAATAACAAAAACATTTAGAGTAATGCTAAAAATGAAGGTTGGGTTGTGTTGTTTTACCTCTGAGCGGCACTTTTTTGCACACCATGGGCTAAATGGCCAGGTCACATGGACCCCGAAGGCTCAGAGAAGGTTGGGAGAGGGGACCCACTGGAACAGCTGTTGGGAGACAGATGGTAGCCTCCCGTCAAGGCCATCCAGCGTGTTCTTTAACGTGCAAAGGGTATGGCTCTCCCGCACACGGGCCACGGCTTAACGTCCCATCCGACGGACGGCGGCCTTGGCAGGACTCGGATCCGGCGGACCTTTCCAGGACTCGGAGGGCGGGGAAGCTAAAAATGAAAATACAGCCTATCTATAGTAAGAAAGTATTAAGTATTTACGGATGTTTTTTTCCTAACCAGTTTAACTCTTCCAGGGTTGTTGTTGGGTTGGGTTGTTTTACCTCTGAGCGGCACTTTTTTCCACACCATGGGCTAAATGGCCAGGCCACAAGGACCCCGAAGGCTCAGAGAAGGTTGGGGGAGGGGACCCACTGGAACAGCTGTTGGGAGACAGATGGTAGCCTCCCGTCAAGGCCATCCAGCGTGTTCTTTAACGTGCACAAGGTATGGCTCTCCCGCACACGGGGCCACGGCTTAACGTCCCATCCGAAGGACGGCGGCCTTTCCAAGCCCATCGGTGTCCCCTACTGACCGTGGGCAGGGCGGGGAATTTGGCGGAGATAAATCTCAACGCTAACCCAGCTGGGACTCGAACCTGGGAACTACAGATTACGAGCCTGGCGCGCTACCGACTGAGCCATCCCCGCCCCAGGGTTTATGTTGATTATACACATTGACAGAATCTGAAATGAGGGCCGAAGACAGCTATACCATTTTTTTGAAAATGGAAATTTTAATTTGAAAATTTTCTTATATGCCTTATAAAAATGCATAATTCAAACTTGAAAAATTATATTTTTTTCCATTTGATGAATAGTTTGGCCTCTGGATGTAAATCAGTTTTTCAGATGTCATGATTTAATTCATTTAATAATTAAATTTTAATTAAATTTTTAAATGTTAAATCATGACTTTTTTTTAAACACTAAGTATTCTCCAATGGTGTGCTAGTGAGAATTACAATGTTAGGGGGTACAATGTGAGACATCCTAGTTGTCAGAGTTGTGTTGGGTTACCTCTGAGCGGCACTTTTTTGCACACCATGGGCTAAATGGCCAAGTCACATGGACCCCGAAGGCTCAGAGAAGGTTGGGGGAGGGGACCCACTGGAACAGCTGTTGAGAGACAGATGGTATACTCCCGTCAAGGCCATCCAGCGTGTTCTTTAACGTGCACAGGGTATGGCTCTCCCGCACACGGAGCCACAGCTTAACGTCCCATCCGACGGACGGCGGCCTTTCCAAGCCCATCGGTGTCCCCTACTGACCGTGGGCAGGGCGGGGAATTTTGCGGAGATAAAATCTCAACGCTGACCCAGCTGGGACTCGAACCTGGGAACTACAGATTACGAGCCTGGCGCGCTACCGACTGAGCCACCCCCGCCCCTGACATCCTAGTTGTCAGATACCCAAGTAAGTGAAGGTGTAGATGCATCCTAACCGGAATTTGTTAGATTGAGGTACAGGGTTGAGATTCAAGTTTTACACTTCCCTTTTTCTTAAGGTACGAAAACACTGAGTTATTTTTTTAATTTCTGAGTTGAAACTACTGTTCTGGAAAAATAAAAGCATGTAAACTAAAAAAAAAATTGTAATATAATGACATTATTCCAAAAAAATGTAATTAAATCCACATAAATCAGGAGCTGACTACTTTGAAATGAAATTTTACTTCCTTCCTCTGTTAACATGGGGGGGGGGGCTCAGTCGGTAGCGCGCCAGGCTCGTAATCTGTAGTTCCCAGGTTCGAGTCCCAGCTGGGTCAGCGTTGAGATTTATCTCCGCAAAATTCCCCGCCCTGCCCACGGTCAATAGGGGACACCGATGGGCTTGGCAAAGGCCGCCGTCCGTCGGATGGGACGTTAAGCCGTGTGCGGGAGAGCCATACCCTGTGCACGTTAAAGAACACGCTGGATGGCCTTGACAGGAGGCTACCATCTGTCCCCCAACAGCTGTTCCAGTGGGTCCCCTCCCCCAACCTTCTCTGAGCCTTCGGGGTCCATGTGACCTGGCCATTTAGCCCATGGTGTGCAAAAAAGTGCCACCCAGAGGTAAAACAACCCAACCTAAATCTGTTAACATGGAGGGCAGAAGTAGCTCAGTCAGTAGCATGCCAGGCCCATAATCTGCAATTCCAAGATTCGAGTCCTGCCTGGGCCAGTGTTGAGATTTATCTCTGCGAAATGCCCCATCCTGCCCTTGGTCGGCAGGGGACACAGATGGACTTAAAATGGCCTTACATCTATCGGATTTGATATTAAGCCATCACCCTTGTACACGTTAAAGAACACACTGGATAGCCTTGACGGGAAGTTACCATCTGTCTCCCAACAGCTGATTCCCCGCCCTGCCCACGGTCAATAGGGGGACACCGATGGGCTTGGAAAGGCCTCCGTCCGTCGGATGGGACGTTAAGCCATGGCCCCGTGTGCGGGAGAGCCATACCCTGTGCACGTTAAAGAACACGCTGGATGGCCTTGACGGGAGGCTACCATCTGTCTCCCAACAGCTGTTCCAGTGGGTCCCCTCCCCCAACCTTCTCTGAGCCTTCGGGGTCCATGTGACCTGGCCATTTAGCCCATGGTGTGCAAAAAAATGCCGCTCAGAGGTAAAACAACCCAACAGCTGTCCAGTGGGTCCCTGCCCTTGAACCTACTCTGAGCCCTGGCCATTTAGTTCACTGTGTGCAAAAAAGTGTTGCTCAGAGTAAAATCAACCTAACCCAAATCTGTTAATACGAAGATCAAAATTGCTTAACTTTAACCAAATACCTGTTTTGCTGATTTTAATCTATTTCCATATTATAATGTGTGGAATAAGCAAGAGTGAATAATGTCCTTTTATTACCACACATGCAGTTTTAAACAGTGAGACAACTTAATAGAATGTATGAAAAATAGTTAGGTCTGCTTCTGAAAAAAATTCATCGCCGCAACGGCGGGAATCGAACCCGCATCTCTCCAGATTCATGGCAGAGCGCGCTAACCATTGCACCACGCGTCGGACAACGAATATTTTCAGAATATGACCTTATAAATCTTCCTGAGACGTGACTGAGACAGCGCCATCTATACTCAAAGAGATGCAACTTTTTAGTCGTTGCATTTGATTATCAGATGTTAATGAAAAATCAGATGTTAATGAACTGAAAAAGTTGCATCTCCTTGAGTATAGATGGCGCTGTCTCAGTCACGTCTCAGGAAGATTTATAAGGTCATATTCTGAAAATATTCGTTGTCCGACGCGTGGTGCAATGGTTAGCGCGCTCTGGCATGAAACTGGAGAGATGCGGGTTCGATTCCCGCCGTTTCGGCGATGAATTTTTTTTCAGAATCTATTAATTAATGTTTCTTAACAGGGAATACTGTGCATTCACTTTGGATTGATTTTAGTTAAGTATGTATAGAAATTGTTAAACTGATCCTTGTATTCACAGGTATATATTGTATTCACCATATATGGGATTACTAGGCCAGGGAAGGTACTAAATTAATGAATTTTTAATCATGCAAACAAAGACTACAGAGACCCAACTACTATTGTTCAATGTTATAATTTAAACTTGAACAAGAGTTGCATATTCAAAAATTGTAATATGACATCTGCGGGCTAAAATAAGCAATTACATTATAAAAATTCTTGACTTTATATGCGTTATATATGTAAGTATGCATGCCAATTCTTTGTAGTGTAAGATCTTGGAAACTATTAGTGCTAGGACAATGATTTTTGGATCATTTCACAATTGCATAGACTGGATCAGTTTTAAGATTTTCAAAACAGGTTCACATATTCGAGCATAAAAATGTTTTTTTTTCTGGAAAAAATTAAGCCTATTTCTCCCAGATATTGCCTTTGGTAATGCACATTGACACAGTACTGGGCAGAGTTCCAACTGAAGTGTGTATTGCTTTAACCCTCTAGAAGTAGCGTTGGGTTGTTTTACCTCTGAGCGGCACTTTTTTGCACACAATGGGCTAAATGGCCAGGTCACATGAACCCCAAAGGCTCAGAGAAGGTTGGGGGGAGGGGATCCACTGGAACAGCTGTTGGGAGACAGATGGTAGCCTACCGTCAAGGCCATCCAGCGAGTTCTTTAACGTTGGGTTGTTTTACCTCTGAGCGGCACTTTTTTGCACACCATGGGCTAAATGGCCAGGTCACATGGACCTCGAAGGCTCAGAGAAGGTTGGGGGAGGGGACCCACTGGAACTGCTGTTGGGAGACAGATGGTAGCCTCCCGTCAAGGCCATCCAGCGTGTTCTTTAACGTGCACAAGGTATGGCTCTCCCACACACGGGGCCACGGCTTAACGTCCCATCCGACGGACGGCAGCCTTTCCAAGCCCATCGGTGTCCCCTACTGACCGTGGGCAGGGCGGGGAATTTTGCGGAGATAAATCTCAACGCTGACCCAGCTGGGACTCGAATCTGGGAACTACAGATTACGAGCCTGGCGCGCTACCGACTGAGCCACCCCCACCCCTCTCTAGAAGTAGCGTAGAATGATAAAAATAAAGAGGTGGCATCAGTTTTGTAGACCGATTATGCAAAAAATGTTCTCCAAAAGTTTATAATAAATAAATTTGAAATAAACAGTTTTTATGTTGTAAAATTATTAGAAAATATATTCTCAATCGATCTGACAAACTATATGCCACTTCTGGAGGCTGCCAAAAAGTGATTTCTTATGTAGCAAATTGTATCTCTTGATTTTTCCAAATTCTTGACTATCCACTCCCAAATTTTGCACTCGAGGTTTCCCCTTTATTACCCTGTACCGAGTGGTTAGCGCGCTTGGTTTCTGATCTACGGGACCTGGGTTCGAGCCCCGGGAAAGGCATGGATGTGTGTTGTTTTTCTGCTGAGGTCCTGCCATCCTCTCAGACCTTCTACTCTGGCATATAAACTGACAGGCTCCTGTCATACCTCTGTGGCAAGCAGCTGCTTGAGGGGGTATTATTAAAACACCTAAAAAAGAATAAAAGCAAACTCTATATAATCGTCATTATATTTGCGCTTTGTTGACGTCATCAGCCTGGTTTTACTTGAAGATTTGCTCTCGTTCTTTAATTCATAACTCGGTGTTTGTTTTAAATATTTGTCCATTCTATGGCTTGAAATAATCAAAAATTAATACCAAAATTTGGAAAAAGCTTGATAACTACTTACAAGATCCCAGTTGATAAAATCTGAAAGATTTTTATTAAAGCACGTCGATAACACAAGTCAAGTCAAAATGAAATCTTTCGAATTTGAAATGAAAAAATTTGAAAAAGTGTCAGTTTGAAAATCTCTCGCGGCACACAGTTTGCGAGACACTGCTATAAGCAAACCACAAATTTAAAACTGTTTCCCCTATTCCTTTTAGTTCACCACTTCAAATTTTCAGTTTTTGATCATTGAATTTGATGAACTGTACACTAGTATTTATTAATATTAATCATAATGAATTTAAAAGAGTGTGATCTCAGGACATGAGATATATTAGCCTTTGGAAGGAGCCAAACATTGTGCCATCTTTACCAATGATCAAATCTAGTTGGGTTGTTTTACCTCTGAGCAGCACTTTTTTTAACACACAATGGGCTAAATGGTCAGATTACAAATGCTCAGTTGGAGAAAGGGGACCCACTGAACAGCTGTTAAGAAACAGATAGTAATCTGCAATCAAGGCCATCCAACATTCTTTAACATGCACAAGGATTGGATTGGATTGTTTTACCTCTGAGCGGCACTTTTTTGCACACCATGGGCTAAATGGCCAGGCCACAAGGACCCTGAAGGCTCAGAGAAGGTTGGGGGAGGGGTCCCACTGGAACAGCTGCTGGGAGACAGATGGTAGCCTCCCGTCAAGGCCATCCAGCGTGTTCTTTAACGTGCACAGGGTATGGCTCTCCCGCATACGGGGCCACGGCTTAACGTCCCATCTGACGGACGGCGGCCTTTTCAAGCCCATCGGTGTCCCCTACTGACCGTGGGCATGGCGGGGAATTTTGCGGAGATAAATCTCAACGCTGACCCAGCTGGGACTCGAACCTGGGAACTACAGATTACGAGCCTGACGCGCTACCGACTGAGCAATCCCCGCCCCAAAGGTTGGGGAAGGGGACCCACTGGAACAGCTGTTAGGAGACAGATGGTAGCCTCCTGTCAAGGCCATCCAGCTTGTTCTTTAACGTGCACAGGGTATGGCTCTCCCGCACACGGGGCCACGGCTTAACGTCCCATCTGACGGACGGCGCCCTTTTCAAGCCCATCGGTGTCTCCTACTGACCGTGGGCAGGGCGGGGAAATTTTGCGGAGATAAATCTCAACGCTGACCCAGCTGGGACTCGAACCTGGGAACTACAGATTACGAGCCTGGCGCTCTACCGACTGAGCCACCACCGCCCCCATGCATAAGGAGTCATGGCTTAACATCCCATCCGACAGATGGCAGCCTATCCAAGCCCATTAGTGCTCCCTTCTCCCCAAGAGTGGGGTTGTGGAGATATCAACATTGGCACAGTTGGGATCAAATCCCAAATCCAGTTCTTCTAGCACCTACTACATCAACTCTGATGTTAATTAGAAATACTTAATTCTTTTTCACATAACTTTTCAGAGCTTGGAATGCAACTTTTTGCTGCAAAACAAATGCATCATTTCCTAAATATTTTGAGCAATGTATATTAATCTGGATTAGAGAAAAAGACTATCAAATATTGCTGTCTTCATTTTCTGACTGAAAAGTTTCCTCTACTATCTTCTCAGAAAACATTTCTAGCATGTGTTTACTGTAATAAAACCTGTTTATGGCAAAATATATAATGCAATAATATAAATTTCATCATTAGTTATGTCTTCTCTCTTCCGTAATTGGGGCGGGGGTGGCTCAGTCGGTAGCGCGCCAGGCTCGTAATCTGTAGTTTCCAGGTTCGAGTCCCTGCTCGGTCAGCGTTGAGATTTATCTCCGCAAAATTCCCGGCCCTGCCCACGGTCAGTAGGGGACACCGATGGGCTAGGAAAGGCCGCCGTCCGTCGGATGGGACGTTAAGCCGTGGCCCCGTGTACGGGAGAGACATACCTTGCGCACGTTAAAGAACACGCTGGATGGCCTTGACGGGAGGCTACCATCTGTCTCCCAACAGCTGTTCCAGTGGGTCCCCTCCCCCAACCTTCTCTGAGCCTTCGGGGTCCATGTGACCTGGCCATTTAGCCCATGGTGTGCAAAAAAGTGCCGCTCAGAGGTAAAACAACAATCTCTTCCGTAATTGTTTCAAATAATTTTTCCATATAGAAGCAACATATGTGCATGAAAAAGAGATCAAGTTTTTTAAACTAATCTTACAACTGTTTTTAAAATTGACCTAAAATTTCAACAAATTCCTGTTTCAAAAATACATAAATTTTATCCATTCTAGCTTGATGCGATTCAAGTCTACACTGGCTGCTTTTCAGTAGGGCCACAGGTAGTCAAGGGTTGGGTTGTTTTACCTCTGAGCGGCACTTTTTTGCACACCATGGGCTAAATGGCCAGGTCACATGGACCCCGAAGGCTCAGAGAAGGTTGGGGGAGGGGGCCCACTGGAACAGCTGTTGGAAGACAGATGGTAGCCTCCCGTCAAGGCCATCCAGCGTGTTCTTTAATGTTGGGTTGTTTTACCTCTGAGCGGCACTTTTTTCCACACCATGGACTAAATGGCCAGGTCACATGGACCCCGAAGGCTCAGAGAAGGTTGGGGGAGGGGACCCACTGGAACAGCTGTTGGGAGACAGATGGTAGCCTCTCGTCAAGGCCATCCAGCGTGTTCTTTAATGTTGGGTTGTTTTACCTCTGAGCGGCACTTTTTTCCACACCATGGGCTAAATGGCCAGGTCACATGGACCCCGAAGGCTCAGAGAAGGTTGGGGGAGGGGACCCACTGGAACAGCTGTTGGGAGACAGATGGTAGCCTCCCGTCAAGGCCATCCAGCGTGTTCTTTAATGTTGGGTTGTTTTACCTCTGAGCGGCATTTTTTTCCAGACCATGGGCTAAATGGCCAGGTCACATAGACCCCGAAGGCTCAGAGAAGGTCGGGGGAGGGGACCCACTGGAACAGCTGTTGGGAGACAGATGGTAGCCTCCCGTCAAGGCCATCCAGCGTGTTCTTTAACGTGCACGAATATGGCTCTCCCGCACACGGGGCCACGGCTTAACGTCCCATCCGACGGCCGGCGGCCTTTCCAAGCCCATCGGTGTCCCCTACTGACCGTGGGTAGGGCGGGGTAATTTTGCGGAGATAAATCTCAACGCTGACCCAGCTGGGACTCGAACCTGGGAACTACAGATTACGAGCCTGGCGCGCTTCCGACTGAGCCACCCCCACACAGGTAGTCAACTTAGCATGTCACTTTATCTGCAAAATTCATTTCGAGAACAGATAAAGTTGTAGTAAAAAGTACAAGAATTTGTACTTTACATTTTTTTGCTTTTTGCAAGAACAGAACTATTTTGCATGTATTAAACTATGTTTTGAAATGTCTGGGTTTTTTTTTGTAACAATAAACCCAATGTAATTATTTTTTACAGTATGAATAAAAATAAAGCAAATATGCTTAAATTTCAATTAGTAAACATAAATGTTGACACAAAAGTCAAGAAATCATTTTAAAAATAACTTAAAATTCTCTGTCATTGAGAAATAAAATTTTAAAGTTTATCCTTCAAACTGTTTGCATGTTAAAAACTTTTAACATGCAAATAGTTTGAAGGTTGAATTTAAAATTTTATCGTTCAATGACAGAGAATTTTAAGTTATTTTTAATTAATTTCTGAGCAAGGTCATTTTAATTGTGTATTTAAAACATAAATTTCCTGAAAAAATGATGCTTGAATTTGTTCCACTTTTGAAATCCTGATAAAATGCATATTTCTTAAGTAGTGTGCTTAAGTACACTACTTAATTTTTTAACTAACTACATTTCTTAAGTACAGTGTGCTTAAGTAGTGTGCTTTGTACACAAATAAAAATTATTAATAATATTGATGAAATATTCCTTTTTGTAATTTCAGTCACCTGGCTGGTGCTTAGCGAAATATTTCCAACTGCTTTAAGAGGCCGAGCAATTTCTGTGGCAACTTGTGTTAACTGGGGGGCAAACATTTTGGTCTCCCTTTCATTTCTGGATCTCCTGGGTAAGTTTTAGGTCAATAATTCTATTTTTATCCTTAAAATTCTCTGCTCTAGTTCACTTAGTTCAGACACTGTAGGGGGCGGGGGTGGCTCAGTCGGTAGCGCGCCAGGCTCGTAATCTGTAGTTCCCAGGTTCGAGTCCCAGCTGGGTCAGCGTTGAGATTTATCTCCGCAAAATTCCCCGCCCTGCCCACGGTCAGTAGGGGACACCGATGGGCTTGGAAAGGCCGCCATCCGTCGGATGGGACATTAAGCCGTGTGCGGGAGAGCCATACCCTGTGCACGTTAAAGAACACGCTGGATGGCCTTGACGGGAGGCTACCATCTGTCTCCCAACAGCTGTTCCAGTGGGTCCCCTCCCCCAACCTTCTCTGAGCCTTCGGGGTCCATGTGACCTGGCCAATTTCTAATTACTTATCTTGCAAAAATTTATCAATAATGATTGCATTATGTTTCATTTAAACAAGTTCTGCTGATAAAATATATCCTCGAATTTAAAGCCAAGCCAAAACAAATCATTGCAATTTCACAGGAAGTTCTTAGTATGACGACAGACATATATTTTTGGAAAAATCACAATTCACAAAATTATTGTTTTTGCTGCTATTGATTACAATGACATCTAAATTTGATATGCTAACTGTCTTGGTCAAAGAAATACACAGGCCACAATATTTAGAGAAATTAGAGTCATAAACAGTAAAGAAAAACTTTGTTCTTCAAATCAATTTGTATTTCAGGGCAACCTGTTTGCAAGCAATGCAAAAGTTTTGTGATTAAGGTTGGGTTGTTTTACCTCTGAGCGGCACTTTTTTTGCACACCATGGGCTAAATGGCCAGGTCACATGGACCCCGAAGGCTCAGAGAAGGTTGGGGGAGGGGACCCACTGGAACAGCTGTTGGGAGACAGATGGTAGCCTCCCGTCAAGGCCATCCAGCGTGTTCTTTAACGTGCACAGGGTATGGCTCTCCCGCACACGGAGACACGGCTTAACGTCCCATCCGACGGACGGCGGCCTTTCCAAGCCCATCGGTGTCCCCTACTGACCGTGGGCAGGGAATTTTGCAGAGATAAATCTCAACGCTGACCCAGCTTGGACTCGAACCTGGGAATTACAGATTACGAGCCTGGCGCCCTACCAACTGAGCCACCCTCGCCCCAAGTAAAAATGTGATTGAACACCATTTAGTAGGGATATCTATCATGCATTCAGTTTGAAAATTTTTGAGATAATTCACAGCTTAAAAATACTGAATGATTAAGATGGAAGTTTTACTCTGACATGTAGTGGGCTGTTTCTTAATAAGGATGCGTTTTTTTTTAATTTTCTGAGAATATTATTTATGGAATGCAACACTAGACCCCTCCCCCCCCATAAAAAAAATCTATATTGATATTAGTTTTTTTCATTACCAGTATACTGATAATTTAAAAATAAAATGTACAGTAGTTAAGGTAAAAACACAAGATTAATTCAAAGAATTTTGTGTAAAAAGAGAACTGCAAATGTGAGTTATGAAACATCGGCAGAATGTTAGTCATTGCAAATTTGTTGTGCTTGCATCCCAAATTTTACATTTGGAATAGAATTCTAAGTTTCAAAATTTGAACAAACTAAAATCTTACTAGAGGGTTGGGTTGTTTTACCTCTGAGCGGCACTTTTTTGCACACCATGGGCTAAATGGCCAGGCCACAAGGACTCCGAAGGCTCAGAGAAGGTTGGGGGAGGGGACCCACTGGAACAGCTGTTGGGAGACAGATGGTAGCCTCCCGTCATGGCCATCCAGCGTGTTCTTTAACGTGCACAAGGTATGGCTCTCCCGCACACGGGTTCACGGCTTAACGTCCCATCCGACGGACGGTGGCGTTTCCAAGCCCATCGGTGTCCCCTACTGACCGTGGGCAGGGCGGGGAATGTACTGGTAGTGCATTCCGAATTTGTTGATTTTTCCAAAATAAAGGCCTATGTTAGTACCTTTTTCTTTAAAGCACGACCTATACTGTGAAAGTGTTGTCGACTTTGTCTATTCCTATACTTTTTCTTACTTTTGGTGCGCATATTTCTAATTTCATCACTATAAAGCCAATCAATTTAGCATAGCCAAAAGCTGTATTAGTTTCAATTATACTGCTCATTCTAGAATTTTACTTTGAGAAAAGTATAGTGTGTTTTATCTGTCATTTTATATGCAGTTTTTATTGCTGAAAATTATCCTATTTATTTATTGAATTTTATTCTGGTTAAATACTATGCTGATTTTGATACTTTCAGAGGCTGTTGGTGTTGGAGAAACTTTTATTTTGTATGGATGTATATGCTTTGGGGCTGCTGCCTTTGTTTTCTTCTGCATACCAGAAACAAAAAATAAGAGTTTAGAAGAAATAACATGTCAGTTAAGGAAAGGGTGAGTTCTGTATATTTGGCATATATTATTTCTAAATAATGTTTTCATAATGTCAAAAATCAGTATTTGTAAGCAGTTTTTTTTTTTCATATATTTTGTAGCAGCTCAGCTGAATTGTTCCGATCATAGATATGGTTCCAACAGTCTTCATATACTTTATTGTAAAGCTTCAATTATGACGTGTTTTCCACCAGTGCAAAAAACTTTGGATAATTTGGAGGAAAGCATATACGAAGCTATTGGAATAGTTTAGCATGATCTGCTGAAAGTTATTGAGGAAAAAGAAAAAAAACAATGAATTTCAAATTTAAATTTTGTTTTTATATTCATGTAGCTTTTTACTATTTGTTAGTTTTTTTCACAATAACTTTTTAAAATTGGTTAAATTATTTGTAATAATTCTGCACAAACCAGACCTTAAAAGTTGGGTTGTTTTACCTCTGAGCGGCACTTTTTTTTGCACAACATGGGCTAAATGGCCAGGTCACAAGGACCCCGAAGACTCAAAGAAGGTTGGGGGAGGGAATCCTCTGGAACAGCTGTTGGGAGACAGATGGTAGCCTCCCGTCAAGGCCATCCAGTATGTTCTTTAACGTGCACAGGGGCCATGGCTCTCCTGCACACGGGGCCATGGCTTAACGTCCCATCCGATGCACGGCAGCCATTCCAAGCCCATCAGTGTCCCCTACTGAACTTGGGCAGGGCAGGAAAGATCTTAAAAGTTTTCCACTTAAAGTTCTTTTATAACACATGTGCCACATAAATCCTTTGAAGATTATTTCTTCGGTGCAAATATTATGCAGAAATTTAAATTTTGAGAAGTTGCATTTTTGCTAGTGCTATGTAGTATGAGATATAGGATATATCCAATGGTGTCATCAGAAGTTTCTCCATGGGGGAGGATCAAAAATCTTTGAAAGAATGCATTGCTAATATTTTTAGAGAATAATAAATCCTCCAGTTTTTCTTTTAAAAAAAAAATTTCCAGAGGGAGGATGGGAGTTCATATGTTCAAGTATGGTTAAATACACCAGCTTAATCAAGATTCAATGAAATCACATTTCCTAATGACATGCCCCCTGATTAACATTTAATTATTATTGCACTCCCACATCAAGACTGTCTTAAAATAAACTCAATAACACTGTTTTTTGATATATAATTGAGTAAAAGTTCAAGAGCTCTCGGAAGATTCCAATTTGACACTTTTATTTTTGTCATCTATTAATTGTCTATCCATAAAAAATTTACATATTAAAAAAAACATTTTTTTGAGTTATAACAATTTACAATATTATTGCAGATATATTTCTACATAAGACAAAAAGCACAAATCCTGCAAAGGTTTAAGAGTTGTGCTGTATTGTGTGGTTTTTGTTTAATGTAATTTAATTCTTTTTTAAATCAGAAAACTGTTAATATATGCCAAGTGGTTAACACGCTAGGCTACTGATCCAAGGGACCTGTGTTCGAGCCCTGGGTAGGGCATGGATGTTGTTTTTTTTTTCTGCTGAGGTCCTGTCATTCTCATAGACCTGCTCCTGTCAGACCTCTGTAGCAAGCAACTATTTGAGGGGATATTTTTTTTATTATAATCAGAGTTGAGTTTACTGCCAATGTCCTTAAATAGTCTGTCAGTACAATAAATAATTAAAAATGATTATTTTTCTTTCAACAGGTTTGTGCAAAAAAAAATTAAGCCATGTGCATCATCAGTCAGCAGAAACTATAATGTGTCAGAGACTAGAATTTAATTTCGAATCAGCCTTTATTTCCTTCAAAACCAAATTGTTGTAACAGATGTTTGCGTTCGCTTCCTGCCAAGTACTGGTCAACTTAAACGATGAATTACAATGATGGGATCATACATGACGTTGTGAGACGTCTGTTGCATGTGATTATTTGGAATTTTGTTTTATGATTTAGAAGACGAAAACGGAATAAAAAAGAACTTCGAACTTTGATTCGATACAAAATACTGCTGACTTACAGACAAGTGAAAATTAACCTGGAAAGTTGTGGGATGGAATGGAAATGTGTAGTGAAATTCTTTGCAGATGTAAATAAGTCACATGTAAAGCATACACAGAACAAAGTGCATAATCACATTTGGTAATTATTTTAGTGTTTATTGTTAACACTTATTGAGAAAACATTTTATGCATCTAATGATGAAGTAAAATATACAAAAAGCATTTTATGTACCGTATTAAATGTTTCCTATATATATATGTATAACTTTTAATTTTTAAAGTGTAAATACATGTATAATGTATATTATTGCAGACACCTAGACACTGTAACTAAACTGATTCAAAGTTTTGGAAGTAATAAAGTAAAAGTATTGATATGAATTAACTTTGGTTGCTTCAAATATAAATTTGATACTCATAGAGGATGAACAAAATGTTAATTTGCACTTAAAAACTTATGTATTTAATAGTTAGAGGTTACAAATTAATATTTTAAATTTGTCAGTCCGAATGGTTTACACTCTAAGTTTATTCAAGTAAAAACTGATTCACATTTGTCATGTGTTTTAGTAATGTTTTCCACCATTTATTATGAAAAAACTTGAAATAGCAGCTCTAATGTAAGCTATACATACAGAAATTTTGATTTGTTGCATATATTGTGTACATTTTTTTAAAGAAAAAATCATTTGACTTACATATATATATAAACATGTAATCTTAATAATATAAAAGGCTCTATAAGACAACAATGTGAAATTTTATTCCTTAAATGCCTATACTTCCAAGATGTGATTGCAGCAAACTGTTGAAGGCCACTTTAACTAGAGTGTTGACATACAGGAGTTTATCAAAATAATGGAAACACATACTGTTTGTGAACATTTTTATTAATAAGCTGTAGGGCCACCTCGGGCATTCAGAACAGATGCAATTCGAAGTGGAATAGTTGGTTGTTTGAGGTTTTATGGTGCAAGAGTAACGAGGGCTATATTGTACCACATGGAATAGACTTATACGTCATGCACATATGGTAATGGAATATGGGACCATTCTTCCTGTGAAATATGGCTCAACTGTGCCAGTGATGCTGGAGATGGAAAGTGGGATCTGAACTTGTGCTCCAGATATTCCTGCAAATGTTCAATAATATTGAGGTCTGGAGATTGAGGTGGCCAGGGTAGCTGCTGTATTTCATCCTCTGCAAACAACTTGGTATGTTTCGCACGCCTGCAACATCGGGTGCAGATGGTCCTCGAGAATGGATTCATATGTTGCGGATGTGACAAAACCCTGCAGAATAACTAATGGCCTAAGGAATGCCATGATATGGCACCCAGAGCATCAGGGATTCACCTCCATGCTTCACACTTGGAACCAAACAGTAGGGGGGGGGGGGGGTTATGCTTCTGCAGGTTTTTGCCAGATGTACACTCTGCCAGTGGTGGGAAAAATTTGTGTAGCATGATTCATCAGACCAGATTACATGCCAGTCTTTACGTGCTCGTTCTTTACAAAACACACAAACCTATTATGATGGAATCTGAACCTTAGGAAGGTAGCAGTATTTTTATTTCAAAATCCTTCCATTTTCACCCTACATTCCAAGGGATCAGGAGATGGAAGTAGATATTTGCTCCCCCTAATGGTCCTGCATCTCATAATCACCACCCAATTCTCTTCCAACTAATCGAGCCCAACACCTCTATTTCTGTAGGTAATAAAAATTACTGATTAAAACAATTTGTTCATGTTTCTTTGCAAAAAATATACTGTATGCCCCACACACATACAACATAAAATTATAGTCTCATTTTAAAGATAATTAAATTGATTTCTCACTTACTATAAGTTATTTCTTTAAAATAATGTTTAATCAGCTACTCTGGTATGTATTAACTCATATTTATGTGCGCATTTTTTTTTCGGGGGGGGGGGGGGGGGCAGAAATTCCCTGCTTAAAGGGGATTCACTTTAAATGTCATTTTTTCAGTCCCAATTTGCCAAGGATAATGAGAACTTCCTATACTTACAAGTCCAAACAGCTCTGTAAATTGTTTCATGGTATCTTCCTGAACAGTTTTGAATTAGCATCAGTTCAGTACATTATTAAGTACGTAGGCAGAGTTTGACTTTTCTATCTGATGATACAGATGCTACAGCTAGGATGTTAAACTTCAGTGAATTAAAAACCTTTGATTGTAAAAAAGAACCGTCCCATGGCTAGTGCTCGGCTACTAATCTAAGGGACCTGGGTTCGAGCCCCGGGTAAGGCATGGATGTATGTGTTGTTTTTCTACTGAGGTCCTGCCTCCTCTCAGACCTTCTACTATGGCATATAAACTGACAGGCTCCTGTCAGACCTCTGTGGCAAGCAGCTGCTTGAGGGGGGATTTACGATTTACTTTTTTTTTAATGAATCTATTTTTAGCTGTAAAAAAAAAACATGGTTTTGTACCATAATTTCAGAAAGAAATATAATATTTGTAACCATGGCCAAGTGGTTAGCGCGCTTGGCTACTGATCTAAGGGAGCTGGGTTCGAGCCCCGGATAAGGCATGGATGTATGTGTCGTTTTTCTGCTGAGGTCCTGCCATCCTCTCAGACCTTCTACTGTGGCATATAAACTGACAGGCTCCTGTAAGACCTCTGTGGCAAGCAGCTGCTTGAGGGGGGTATTTATTTATTTTTAGTTAAAGACTGTTCTTTGCACTGCAAACTTCTAAATAGTTTTTGGGTTGAGAATTTACTGTAAATGCTTTTAACAGATGGAGCAATCGTTTTCTAATATATGGGGTCAATAATAAAAATGAATAGACTTCAAAAGAGAATGTTTCCAAAACATTCCATAATTACTATGTTATCGTACTTGCAACTTTTTTGTGTTCCAGGAAAAAATTTAATCTGATGAAATGAAAACTTATCAAGAATTTGCTGAATTTGTATTTTGCAAAAACATACAATGATATACTTCAGCTATCGCATGCCAGTGTTTTACTAAGATGGCTTGCAATATTATTTTAAGAAATATATTTTATGGTGTTGAATACTTTAAAACTAATAATTATTGGTGTTGAATACTTTAAAACTAATAATTATTTGCATCTAAACTAAGATGTTTTGTCTTCCATTTTAAATGTAAGAATACAGCCTTTTCTAAGATTACACTCTCTAATGAGATTATCCATTTGAACAAACTGCCTTGGCATGTTAGAAACTAGGTCTCTGTCCAGATGGATTTCTTAAAAAAAAATCAAACTACACAATAAATTACAGACAAAATTTATTCATCTAGTACATTATTACATACATTTCTAGTTTACAAATATCTTCTGAAACCTAAAAATATGCTCAGTTTGCTGGTTGAACAAAGATCTGGAAAAGAAAGTTTTAGAGTAAAAAAAACTAAATTGCAATACATGTGTGAAAAAAAAACATTGCCAACAAATTAAAAATTAATTTATTACCATAAATACAAGGTGGTAAAGGAAATTCATAACTATGAGAATAATGATGTGCATATGGAACACTTATCTTAAATTAGGGGTGACAAAATATCTGATTATATATAGGTTGGGTTGTTTTACCTCTGAGTGGCACTTTTTTGCATACCATGGGCTAAATGGCCAGGCCACAAGGACCCCGAAGGCTCAGAGAAGGTTGGGGGAGGGGACTCACTGGAACAGCTGTTGGGAGACAGATGGTAGCCTCCCATCAAGGCCATCCAGCGTGTTCTTTAACGTGCACAGGGTATGGCTCTCCCGCACACGGGGCCACGGCTTAACGTTCCATCCGACGGACGGCGGCCTTTCCAAGCCCACCGGTGTCCCCTACTGACGTGGGCAGGGTGGGGAATTTTGCGGAGATAAATCTCAACGCTGACCTGATTATATATATATAAGAATATTGATGGAAGTCAAAATTTCAGTCTAATGGAGAACTTTATTTTCATTACATTTTCACATCACTTATTAATATAATTACTTTATAATATATCTAATGTATCAAAAAAGTATAAATGTGTAAGCACATAAAACTATTACATTGTAAAAGCTAGGATCTAACTTGTTCACATTTCTTATTTATATGTTATCCATAATGAAAACACATAGGTAGATCACTGTAACCTGTAACCTTTTCATTTTATTGTTGCCAATGCATGTTGAATGGTACTAGTTACACATTATAACTAAAAATCTTGTACATGCAAATCATAATGTGATTTTTCAATGAGATACTTGTTAATGTAATGTTAAAATTTAAATTTAACTTATACTGTTATCTTTTGAATTCAGTTTTTCACTACTTTATGTAACTCTTAACAAATGTACAAAAACAGTAAAAAAAAAATCGGAAATCCTGACAAAAATAAATTATGTGAATTACAGCTTATACTTTAAATTTCACCTGCACATTTCAATAGTTACAATCTTATGAAATAACATAAGCTTTCGTAGTCTAAATTGTAGAAAACAACCATCGTTTAGGTAGAATATACTCGAATGCATTAGTGGCTTATTCAATTTAAACATTGTGATGTCACTTTAAAGTTTGTCGCTAACTTTTTGCAATAAAAACCAGAATAGTGGATTCACTAGCAGATGCTAAGTAACAAATGGAACCTCCCATGTGCATTCTTTAATGTGCACATAGTGGGGTAATTGGGGGGTTGTCCTGGACACCACATCCAGAGGGTGGCAAAATAACCATTTAAAAAAAATTGAATTTTCATTTTGCAATTTTTCCCTTTCTTTGCTACTCTCAGTTCAGAGTTGGATTGGATTGTTTTACCTCTGAGTGGCACTTTTTTGCACACCATGGGCTAAATGGCCAGGCCACAAGGACCCCGAAGGCTCAGAGAAGGTTGGGGGAGGGGACCCACTGGAACAGCTGTTGGGAGACAGATGGCAGCCTCCCATCAAGGCCATCCAGCATGTTCTTTAAAGTGCACAGGGTATGTCTCTCCCGCACACGGGGCCACGGCTTAACGCCCCATCCGACGGACGGCGGCCTTTCCAAGCCCATCACACCGATGGGCTTGGAAATTGATGCCACCGATTGGCCCCTACTGACCATGGGCAGGGCGGGAAATTTTGCGGAGATAAATCTCAACGCTGACCCAGCTGGGACTCGAACCTGGGAACTACAGATTACGAGCCTGGTGCGCTACCGACTGAGCCACCCCCACCCCCCTCTCAGTTCAGAGGGCAGCAAACTGATGCAAATGGCATTTCTGGAGTAATAAAAAAATACAATTTTGCTCGATATGCATTAGCAGGGGGAGTAAGGAAGAAACAGTAACAGTCGCTTATCCCGGCAGCAAATTACTTAGTTATGGCACTGTGTGCACACAGTATGGTCTCTTTTGCACGCAGGGAACAGTGTACATTCATATATTACAGATTATTAAACTTTTGAAAAGTCTAATATTTATTGGATGGGGTTTATTAAATTGTTCAGCCTTTACATTTTCTTTTAGGTTAAATACTAGAAAACGGAAATGCAGTGCTTTATTTGAATAAGAACTCAGTTGGCAAATATCACAATTGTACTATGCTTTACATTAGACAATCCTGATCAATAAAATTATCCAGTCTTTACTGGATAATTTTTTTTGGGTTAAATATAAAAACATGATATGGAAATGCATTGTAGTGCTCTATTTGAATAAGATTTTTTTTTGCTTATCCTTGCAAGTTAGAAAATACTTGTCCTCAAAGACAGCTAAATAAATGTCTTTGAGAGATTTTTTTAAAATGGCAATTATTAATCTGTTGACAAACAATAAGAATACACACAATATGTGGGCAAATAACAATACACAGATCTGACAGAGAGTGTCTTTTGTACTGATGGTTTATTTGGATGTTTGGAGAATCCGAAGTGGTTTTATTACAAATTTACATATTCACTATATATTACAAGTAAAGCTTTTTAAATTCCATATATATTTCAAAACATTATGTAAAATCAATGCACAACTTAGCTTTTGCATTTAAGTGTACTTTCAAGAAACATAAAAGTTGTCCATTGCATAGTCCTTTGGACTGTTTTTAGAATGCTAATATTTATTCTGTTAAAAAAACATTTACGTTATTTACCTGTGTATTGTCCATGCATAATCTTTAGCATTTGATTGACAATTATAAATATTTATGTATTAACCATACTGAGTCCTTGCAAAGTGAATATTTTAAAGTCTAAAATGCACTATTTAACTCTGCATATACACTTGATTATGGAAAACAAACAACTGTTTATTACAAAATATCATTATTATATACAACTGTCACACTCATTATCCATGCAAAGTCATTTTTTTTTTGTCTTTTATTAGAGTTCATATATATATATATTCAGTTTCCAGCAAGTATTAACCAAAAACATTATTTCATTAATTGTAATAGTATCAATCCTAACCTAGATCCAGCCCTGATTCCATTTATTATACACAGACCAATTTTGGAGGATAAAATTTAATATGAATAAATTATACCATGCAGAATGTGCATGGTATGATATATACTTACATAATTTCCTTCTAAATGTTGTCTGGGTTGTCTAGTAGCATTAACTAAGCCATCTTTAGTAGCATAAGATACAAAACCATATTGTTTTGACATCCCTGTTTCTTTATTCTGTGAAAGAAATTTTTTTCTAAATACCTAACTATAGCAAATAGATATTTAATAATGCAATATATTTTTTGTTTTTTTCAATAAATAAGGACAGAGATAACCTAGAAGTATTATCTAGCTTGTCCTGGTTTCTCATAAAATATATAAACCAAAAATTACAGTAGAGATTCACAGTGCAGTAATTAAAATTAAATTGAAATCTTTAATTCTCTATGACACTGTTAAATGTTTTAAAGCACTTTTTAACAAATGTTCTATGCTATCAAAAGTTATTAAGGAGAAATTTACCTATTGCAGTGGATGGGTAGTAAGAGGAACTTCCGGGATGCTTGTCAAGTAACAAGTTTAAATCTTTGACATTCTGAAGATTAAACAAGCATCCTGGAAGTTTCTCTTACTACCCATCCACTGCAGTAGGTAAATTTCTCCTTAATAACTTTTGATAGCATAGGACATTTGTTGTGCTTAATAACATTTAACAGTGTCATAGAGAATTAAAGATTTCAATTTAATTTTATTATATATAAACCACTGTTGGCAAATAAAATGAAAAAACATTTTGTTATAGCCAAACATTTAATGTCATCTTTCATTATAGCAAAATTTAAATTTCCTTATAACATTATAGTGAAATATTTTTAGTACAAATACAAAATAATGAAATATATGTTATCATTTTTATCATATATGTATACAGCAGCAGCATCTGGCAGTTCAATCGATATACTTGTTAAAAAACACATCAAAAATAGGAAAAAAAAAAATTATCAATATTAATAACAATTATTAATATGGAAATAAATGCAGGTATGCAAATAGAATTGTTGCTAATAAATATTGAGATAAACTCAGATAAACTCGACGATTCAACATCCAGTAATAAATAGGCACTTTTATTCTCAAAAAGTGCTTATTTATTACTGGATGTTGAATCGTCAAGTTTATCTGAGTTTATCTCAATATTTATTATCTTTAGCATACTTGTAAGACATGCTTTCCATCTATTGGCATATAAAAAGCCGTTAGGGCTAAAAATTGCCTAAAAATAACGCCTATATGTGATATAGCATCATAGCATTAGAGGAGATCTTGATCGGCGGCTGGTAGCTCAGCGGTCCAGAGCACCTGACATGTTTTCAGGAGGTTGTGGGTTCGTATCCCACCCAGCTCTGACAATTTTTCCTCTAAAATTGAAATCAACATCAAAAAGTGCCAATTTATTACTAGAATTGTTGCAGTTGCTTTTTCTGGTACTGATTCTTAAAAATTGTGGTTTAAAAACAATAATGAAACAAAAATTGTAGTTAGGAGACACAGTTATGAATAAATAGGATATGATTCTATGTATTCTAATAATGTATGTAAGCCATACAATCGAAACTATTGGAGAGAGTTACACCAAATTTCAAGGAATTGTTCATAATTATGAAGGAACTGCTTAAAATTTTTTCTTTTGGTTCTTTAGTTATAAAAATTTATACTAAAATGAGTATTATTAATAAAAGTTTCTGAGCAGAAGTATATGTCATAATTCTTAGTATTATGAATTTTGTGCAGAGATTAATATTTTTAAAAAAGTGAAATTTTTGTTTGAAATATTAATGTCATAACACATAGTGGAGGAAAATAAAAAAAAGGAATTCCTTTGAAAAATACTAATATTCATCAAATCAAAATACAAAAATACTAATATTCAATCAAAATTACTAATATTCATCACTATAAGCAAAATGCCTTCTAATAATTTTAAATCCAAATTATTTTGTTAGAGAGAATCCATTTAAGTATCCACAAGTTCCTAAGTACACTGAATAGACACATTATTATATACACCCCAATAACAATATGCAAAGCCAGAAGTATTGCATCCAGTCACATGGGACACTGAAATTGGCAATGCCTATAAATAGAGCAGGTCTCTACGCATTGGAAACAAAGGCAGTGATGTGAGTTTGACTGTGGCCAATAGTAGGTGTGAGGAAGGAAGGTTGTTCAATCACTACAACTGCTAACTGTTGGGATTCCCATGTCAGACATTGTATGTGTATACCGAGACATAAATACGGCAAAACTTCCAATCAGCAGGAGAAATGTGGATGTAAATGTGCAATGGACTCTGGAGGTGAGTACAATGTCCTGCATCTTTACAAGAAATCACACAGCTACTGTGGAGCACATAACATCAGAATTGAATGAAGGTGCATCCACAAGCCTATGTACAAAGACTATCTGTCATATCATGGAAAAAATAGGCTAAGGCAGTCAACATCCACATTATTGTGCTCCCTATTGACTGCAGGGCATCAAATGATTAGGCTGCAGTTTGCAAAGGCCTATTGCATCTGGAGTAGGGTTTCTGAAAACTCGGGTTTTTAGGACTCGGCGAGTACGAGTCCCAAATTTTGAAAACTCGTCGAGTCCAGATCTAAATCTAAACTCAAATCAATAAGCAAAAACGTTTAATATTTTGGAGTTCAATAACAATTCTCATAGCTCAAGTCTTTGTAACAAAATAAAATTACTAAAATTTGTTAAAATTAGAATTATTTATTATATTGCAAGATTTTCAACTGAGATTTGTGGTCATGCCAAGAAATTATAAAGAAAATGTACTCAAATTTATTCATTAATCAATTCATTTATTTTCAAAAATTAAACTTTAAAACTAGATATAACTATTTGAACATTTATTTATTTCAATTTAATTGCTTTTTTTGGTCTTCGGGTAGAAATATTTGAGAAATACTAACGAATTAAGAGACTTGTCAGCAAGTCTCGATCTGATTGTAGTACAGAAGCTGCCACTTATTGAAAATGTTCTTTCATTAGAAGTTGAAGTTGGTTTTATGGAGGAAAGTGCATTGTACAGGTCATCAAGATTACTTGGCTGCAGTTTGCAAAGGCCTATTTGCATCTGGAGTAGGGTTTCTGAAAACTCGGGTTTTTAGGACTCGGCGAGTACGAGTCCCAAATTTTGAAAACTCGTCGAGTCCAGATCTAAATCTAAACTCAAATCAATAAGCAAAAACGTTTAATATTTTGGAGTTCAATAACAATTCTCATAGCTGAAGTCTTGCTATAAATCTCGGATTCTTTTGGAGTTGGAGGTTCAGCTGCGTTTTTCAAAATTAAATCAAGTTCTTCCTCCATTGTCAATTTTTTTTTATTTTAAACTATTATTAATTCTTGGTCTTGCGAAGCTTCCGTTGATTCATTATTATCTTCTTTTTGGTAAAGTCTTTTTAATAATTGTGTGGCTAAGTCTAAACCCTGTTTAGTAGGTACAAATTTTGGATCTTTAAGCGCTTTGAACAAATTCATTAAATCTATATTTACTCGCTCATCAATTCTCTTCTTCGTATTTTCTAATAATTCACATGCCAGTTTACTTTTACAGTTCGAAATTTTTCTTTTCATGTACTCCAATGTAATGCCAGCTGAATGCAAAGTCGTGTAGTTTCGGCTTAAAACTTCAATTGCCAATTTGGCAGGTTCAAGCGAATTCTGGAGATCTTTGAGCTCGTTAAAATCGATGTCATCAAGCATATGTGAACAGTTTAGATCTACTAAAGCTTCCTCGATGAATTTTTGTAAATTGGATCCAAATTTTGGATCTTTAAGCGCTTTGAACAAATTCATTAAATCTATATTTACTCGCTCATCAATTCTCTTCTTCGTATTTTCTAATAATTCACATGCCAGTTTACTTTTACAGTTCGAAATTTTTCTTTTCATGTACTCCAATGTAATGCCAGCTGAATGCAAAGTCGTGTAGTTTCGGCTTAAAACTTCAATTGCCAATTTGGCAGGTTCAAGCGAATTCTGGAGCTCTTTGAGCTCGTTAAAATCGATGTCATCAAGCATATGTGAACAGTTTAGATCTACTAAAGCTTCCTCGATGAATTTTTGTAAATTGGATCCAAATTTTGGATCTTTAAGCGCTTTGAACAAATTCATTAAATCTATATTTACTCGCTCATCAATTCTCTTCTTCGTATTTTCTAATAATTCACATGCCAGTTTACTTTTACAGTTCGAAATTTTTCTTTTCATGTACTCCAATGTAATGCCAGCTGAATGCAAAGTCGTATAGTTTCGGCTTAAAACTTCAATTGCCAATTTGGCAGGTTCAAGCGAATTCTGGAGATCTTTGAGCTCGTTAAAATTGATGTCATCAAGCATATGTGAACAGTTTAGATCTACTAAAGCTTCCTCGATGAATTTTTGTAGTTTCACAAACATGATTATCTATTATTATCTTGCTATCATATAAGTAAGAGAACTCCAACGAGTTTGACAATCTAAAACTAACTCAAGATTGTGGCCCAGTTTAGCTCACTCGGCTGTTTTGTGAACTCGTGGACTCGTCGAGTATTAGAGTTGAGTCCCGAATCCGAGTAACTACCCAAATACTCGACGAGTCCGAGTCGAGTTGAATCGAGTACAGAAACCCTAATCTGGAGTGTGGAGGACTAGAAACATGTCATCTGGTCTGATGAATCTTGTTTTCTGTTCTCACACCGATGGGAGGGTGCATGTGTCTTAAGTTGCCAAGTTGGGGTGTGATGCCCCCTCATTCATTTTTACTTTACCTTAACCAGTTTTGCTTAATTTATGTTATATTTATCATTTTGGGGATTTTTATTTCCTTTTTGGCATCACAGCGCTCGTTTCAAAGAGTTAGGAGTTGTGCATGCGCAACTCCGAACTTTCGACTGTCACCCGCTAAAGTGCGTGCACAAGGACACGCCCACTCTTGCGTCATAGCTTGCGCCGTTCATCAATTTATGCAAATGTCTTTCCTGGCGTGCAACATGACACATGCGGGCTTTGTACCTCTTGTTATAACCTGGTGACATGTTGTCACAGTAGCACAGAAGTTAATTGAGCACAGTTAGTGCAGTGTGTGTAGTCAGAGTTTTTGGACAGAGTTGAGAAATGATATAGTATCTTCTTTACTGAAGTTTTGGTGAGTGTTTTTGGAAATAAATTGTTTTGTTATTTAAACCTTTTTGAATCTTTACTAATTTTTTTCTCTTGAGCAATGTTAATTGTTTGATTAGAATTAATCTTTACATTTTATCAATCATTTAATATTTTTGAATTCTTACTCATTAACGCTCGCTGGTATTTCGAACCCTAATTAAACTTTATTTTTGGCAATTTGTCAATTATTGCCTGGCGCCCGACTCAACTATCCAGAGCATAAAAATAACTGAATCAAAGGGTCCAAACTTTAAAAGTATTTCATTTCTTTGGAGCGTTACAGGGGGCATACAGGCAGGTGGTGTAACAGTTTGGGGTGCATTTACATGGGCTTCATCAGGGGGCCCCCTCATACCCATAGAGACCTCTGTCACCGGTACAAGATATGTGAAGTCCTTGCCGATCATCTACACCTATTCATAATGATTCTCTTTCCACACCATGACACCATCTTTTAATACGACAACGCCACACTACATATATACCAATTGGCTCCAGGAGCATTCAAGTAGTTTACTACACCTCAAATGGCCCCCTTAATCTCCAGAGCTCAACCCCATTGAGAATTTATGGGAAGATCATGTTTGAGCCTGCCAATCCCCACCAGCAACTGCGGACGCTCTACAACAGGTAATCCTCACTTCCTAGGTGGCATATTGCCACCTAAGAAGTCCTTACTGAGTCCTTACCAAGACGTCTGGCTGCTGTTGTGAGGGCACAAGTTAGAACAACAAGTTATTACATTGGTGTACATAATAATATGCCCATTCAGTTTATATCTTATAAAGGAAAAATATGAAATACAATAGAAATCGGTTGTAATGAGCATGGAAATAACGAGATCACAGATCTAATGAGTAAAAAGCCATAATGAGTTTATTTTAATATAGCATTCCCACACTATTGCTCACTTTTATAACAAACGGACTACATGGATATAAATAAAATAAATAAATACCCCCTCAAGCAGCTGCTTGCCACAGAGGTCTGACAGTAGCCTGTCAGTTTATATGCCATAGTAGAAGGTCTGAGAGGATGGCAGGACCTCAGCAGAAAAACCGTACATATTTTGGTAACTATGGAAACATGAAGCATTCTTCATTGCTCGGATAATTGGAAATAGCCCTAATTCTTGGAATAGACAAAAATGAAATGGGTGATTTTGCATTTATGACCTAACCTTGTCCTTGGGAACTGCCCCCACTCTATCTACCTTTCCAATGTCTAGCCTCCGGCCCTGCTCCCCCACTTTACCCAAACACCGCCATGACTTTAAAATCAGTTAAAAACGAAACCTTCCGTCGGAAACATGTCTATTAACAAAAAAAAGTGTCTCTCGATTCGCAAAAAAGTCAAAATTATTCGTACATGGTGTGAAAAATGTTGAACGTATAAAAAATTTTCTTTGTCCTCTTCAACAGTGTCGACATTGTGGGTTCGGTTGTTTTACCTCTGAGCGGCACTTTTTTGCACACCATGGGCTAAATGGCCAGGTCACATGGACCCCGAAGGCTCAGAGAAGGTTGGGGGAGGGGACCCACTGGAACAGCTGTTGGAAGACAGATGGTAGCCTCCCGTCAAGGCCATCCAGCGTGTTCTTTAACGTGCACAGGGTATGGCTCTCCCGCACACGGGGCCACAGCTTAACGTCCCATCCGATGGACGGCGGCCTTTCCAAGCCCATCGGTGTCCCCTACTGACCGTGGGCAGGGTGGGGAATTTTGCGGAGATAAATCTCAACACTGACCCAGCTGGGACTCGAACCTGGGAACTACAGATTACGAGCCTGGCGCACTACCGACTGAGCCACCCCCGCCCACATTGATGAAGCATTGCTTCAATGGTTCATCAGAAATTTTAATTCATTATAAAAATTACAGACAAACAAATTGTGTTTACTATTAAGTGTGTTATAGTTTATTATAAGCATATTAATACAAATAATATGTAGGTATGTAATTATATTTTTTTTCTCCCTAATATTTCTTTTCTATTTTAAATCTAAAGATATTGAGAATTTAAAAAATATGAGATAGATTTAATTCATCACTGTTATAGTGAGTAATGGTTATAACGAGGAAATTTTGTTGATCCCCTGGTGCTCATTATAACCAAGTTCAATTGTATATCAACACAAAAGCAGTGAAAATAATGAAAAAACAAAATAATTTTTTCCATTATTTGTTACCATTTTATCATTATGAGTATTTTGAAATTTCATTAACATTATTCAAAAACCATTTCATTATATAACACGTAACATTTTCCAACACTGATATAAACACACAGGAACATGCCAGGTAAACTAATCATTAGACTAGATATGTCTTTGAATACCATATAGTTTACCCAGAGTTCTGTATTTTAAACATTAAATAAAAAGTTAATTCCATATTGTAAAATCTTAGTTTGCAAACATATATCACACAATATCTTAAATATACTATAATGATACTATATATATACTGCTCACAAAAATTGGGGGATATTTTATCGCTTCATATTCATTTTGAAATATCCCAATTTTTGTGAGCAGTGTACTTTTGTCTATGATACCAATCTCGTTTGACTTTTGCAAATTTTCTATAAATAATGTGTGTATATATATATTTTTTTTCAATGATAGTACTTACAAATAACACTACTGACTGTGTAACAGGCCCAAACTGAGAAAAGTATTCCTTCAGTTCCCCTGAAAAGCAAAATATGTATGTAAATATTGGATATTATTAACAGTGTTATAAAAAAAGTAAACTACACTTATTAAAAACTTCAAAGTATGAAAATATTTTACATATATTTTTTCATGTTAGTGAAGTGGAGCTCTTATATCACTAATGGTGAAGTGCAGTCTCTCAGACTGCTGTTTATATTGTGTAACAGCTGAAATATTTAAATCATGCTTATTTTTGTACAATAAGCTTCATTGAAACATTTTTTGAGATATATACACATTTAAAATAATAAAACCATCATACTGTAGTCATATCCTGGTAGAGCATGGGCATTGGCATATCTCTTGGTAGCTCTCCAATACATGCTGTGTATTGGGGAGCTACCAAACATCATTGTCTCAATGTTAGATTTATCTCTTTTTATCAACAGTTTTGGGCCACCTATAATTCCTCAAACTTCATACGTGGATTTACCATGTTGTGTTAAAAATTCAAGTCCCTATCTAGAATTGCTTCCCCCCATTTTGATACGTCTACTGAAAATTTTAACACATTTTTCCCTTCCTCCATTCTACCAACTACTTAACTACCCAAAATACTTGATTGCCCAGTACTATATTTTCCCTATGAATTTCCTCCATGCTACACTATGGTATGTTAAAATATTAAATCTATATTTCAAAACCAAACTTGGGACACTTTTATTTTTGCACTTTAACAGAAGTAGCTAGTTTGTAGATAAATTATGATTTTTAAACTAGTGTATGAACATGTAAAAAAAAAATTACAAACGTAACAATGTTACATGCTTTTATATTTTTGAACATTAATATTTTTTCATTGATAAATAAGACTAAGATGCATCTTATGGTACAGTACTGTGTGAATTAGTTGGGACAAGCAAAGGAATGCTTCTACTAAAGAGTCTAAACTTGTTCGTAACCTTCTGCTGCAAGTCTAAACTTGCGCATGCTGCTTCTGGGCCACAGATGCTTTTTGCTGTCCATCATCCCCATTGAAGGAATGATGGACAGCAAAAAGTACATAAGCGTTCTGGAGGCGAAAATGGTCCCAACACTGCAGAAGCTGTTTCCTAACGGTGATGGGGTATTTTAACAGGATCTGGCTCCATGCCACAATTCTAAACTTGTTAAGAACTTCTTTATCCAGCAAATATTTGAAGGTATTGGAGTGGCCAGGAAATTCACCCGACCTAAACCCCATTGAAAATTTGTGGGTCATTATTAAAGCGTGCATATCTAAGATGGATTGCACGACGAAAACCAAAATGATAGAAAGTGTCATGAAAGTGTGGGGCAGTAGTACAGATCACGGGTCTCAGCCGCCATTTTGTTTTTGACGCAACGTAACAAAACAGTTCTTTTAGTTGATTTCCACAACCCCCGAGACCCTAACCCAAACAGGGGTTTCTAGAAAAAAGATTGCTTTTTCGTTATCATAGTAATGAAAAACCCGAGTTTACGTCAAATGCAAAGTACCGTTACCATGGTAACGATAATTTGCGTTGTACAGAAACAACGTAACAAAAAAAAAAACCACGATTCCACTAAAATCATCCCACAAAACCACATATTCTTAAAAAAATTATGAAGAAAAAAACCATAAACAGAGGAACTACACTAAAGTTGTCTTCCCATATATTACAAATACCTGAAATACACTCCCCCTCTTTTCCCAATAATTAAAACACTCCACAAATATATTTCCACAAACTAAACTGATCAATCCAGTCACACATACAATAAATAGCCTAAATAAATCACCAGAATTAATGAAATCGAACACCAGTCTCAAAACCAAGATCATCATCGACAATGCATTGCCGACCGGCATTATAAAAATGCCCCCAAAACTAAATCTCATCGTCATAAAACATACCAAAAAGCAAAAAATCAGCAACAGTGCACCGTCGACCGAATTATAAAAAAAAGCACTCAAAACTATATAATGTCCTTGCAGACAATAAAAAACATGAAAATTGGCAACAGTGCACCGCCGACTGAATTATAAAAAAGCCCCAAAACTAAATAATGTCCTCCCAGAACACAAACCTAAAAACCTGAAAATCGGAAACAGTGTACCACCGACTGAATTATAAAAAAAGTCCCCGTAACCAAATAATCTCATCAGATACAACAACAAAAAAAATTCTTATAGCTCAAATAGCCCTCCCCTAAATTATTGATTACCTTCGTGACTCCATCAAAAACTATGTTTTTCCACACCGAAAATTCTACAATACCCATAATTTTTGCTGCGGCGGTGGCTCAGTTGGTAGTGCGCCAGGCTCGTAATCTGCAGTTCCCAGGTTCGAGTCCCAGATGGGTCAGCATTAAGATTTATCTCTGCAAAACTCCCCGCCATGTCCACAGTTAGCAGGGGATACCGATGGGCTTGGTAAAGGTCGTTGGATGGAACATTAAGCCGTGGCCCCATGTGCTGTTACCCTGTGCACGTTAAAGGACATACTGAATGGCCTTCACGGAAGGCTACCATCTGTCTCCCAACAACTATTCCAGTGGGTCCCCTCCCCCAACCTTCTCTGAGCCTTCAGGGTCCTTGTGACCTGGCCATTTCACTCATGGTGTGCAAAAAACTGCAGCTCAGAGGTAAAACCCAACCCATAATTTCTATATCAAAAAGCTGCCAAACACTTCCACATATTCACAATAAATCATATACGTAACTTTATAAGACTCCAAAATATAAAACAAAATTAATAAATCACCATAATACACTAATAATTGCCATACTACACATAACTATTAAAAAACACTCAATTCATTCCAAACTACAATAATGAAATACACATATATGAATACTACAATAATGAAATACACAATATGTTCGTTACTACTGCCATGTTCTAGTCCCATACAAAAAAACTTCCAATGTTCTTTCCACCATGCATACTCCCCCCCCCCCCCCACTACATTAGAATCCTGTGAAAACTCTATACGTTTCACCAAAAACTATTCTCCTAAAACCCTAACACCTCATAAAAACTCTCATTTTTTAAACTTAAACTAATAATCTTTTCCCATTTTCTTCCACTCACAACAAAACACATACTACTCCATCATACTAAACACAAAATTATTAATTCTATCTGGTAAACCACTCCTCCCTACCCCTTCAAATGCCCCTCACTCCAAACAACTTACAAAAACATTCCCCATACACACAGCAGTAAAAAGCTACCAAACTCTCACTTCCAAACGACGTGACCTTAACATTACAAAACAGTTCACTAACAATATCAACAACAACCCTCCTATTAAATAATTTCAATTTCCAAAATATCTTTAATAACTTATTTACCATATCTTAATGAATTTTCAAAAAAACAACATTTTAATTATTCTAGCTATCACTAAAAAACCCTTTAAATATACGATATATGCGCACTTACCTCTAACCATACAGGCATGTTATCCAAACGAATTAAAAAGCAAAAATGGCAAAAAAATCAAACGTAACTTCACACTCCCGTCAAATCACACATACGACATGTGACTTCACATTATTAGGCCACTCAAAAGAAACAAATCAAAGAGCCATAGGCCACCAACAACCATCAGTTACATCCTATCCTAAACACATTTAAAAGCAAATATATTTAACCTGTATATGCTCACCTGTGACCAGTCACAAAAATTATCCACTGAAGAATAACAAAATGCCTAAACATTCACATTAAATCTCACAAGTGACACTAGATTTCACATTTACCCACATGAAAAATAACCCACAGTTGCTCCAACATTAAGTTTCAATGTCATATGTTCTCTGAGGAGTGCCATTTCTTGGCTGAGGATGCAAATAGCCAACTGACCAAATATTCAAGTATACATTTGTGAATTCTTCATTTCATGTTAATCTACTAGCCATATTGTAAAAAAAAAAACCACCAAAAATATAAGGACACAGTTGGCAGTAGCATAACTAGAAGTAACTGGATGGGATAATCACCTCAGGCACTGCAATCCAGAGAGCAGCAAAATAGGCTTTAAGAAGCAATGTTTAGATTTTTTTTTTTCATTTTGCCCATTTGGAGATTTTGCAATTTCCCTCTGGTTAGCTGCCCCCAGTTCAAAGGGTTGTAAAACTGATGCACTGCAGTGCATTACATGGATATGGGGAAAGAGTAACAGTCACTTGCCCCAGGCAGAAAATTACCTAGTTATGCCACTGACAGTGAAAGTGAATCAGAAAAGTGTAGAATCAAAAAATTGTTCATAATCTCATTATGTCATTTTGGAAAATTCCCCAATGGTGTGTGCCTGATGAACTTCAACTTCAACTTAAAATTAAAGTGTCATGAATGTCAGGTGCTAGGGTCTTTATTTCTTAGCATAATAATTTTAAAACTGTTACTAATGATTCATTTCAAATGTGGAGGCAGAAAAATATACTCAGAGCTCAATGGTAAGTAAGATCATGTGAGATGACAAAAACTGTACAATCACTTGAGGGCACGAAAAAGATAAAAATCAGTTGTAAAAGGTGAAAAAAATTAAGATGGTACTGACATTAAGTGATTTGGGGTTTGAGATTATTCTAAACTGTTGTGTTTTGGACATCTAAACTCAATGGTCTGATTGGTTAAGTCCCAAGGACCCCAATGAGGTTGTTTGATGTTGGATTGTTTTACATCTGAGTGGCACTTCTTTTGTCATACAGTAAGCTAAATGGCTATCATAAGGACCTCGAGGGCTCAGAGAAGGTTGGGAGGAAGAGACTGACTGGACAGCTATTAGGAGACAGATGGCAGCCTTCCTTTAAGGTCATCTAGTTGTGATGCCCCATCATTCACTTTTACTTTACCTTAACCAGTTTTGCTTAATTTACGTTATATTTATCATTTTGGGGATTTTTATTTCCTTTTTGGCATCACAGCGCTCATTTCCAAGAGTTAGGAGTTGCGCATGCGCAACTCCAAACTTCCGACTGTCACCCACTAAAGCAAAGAGGGGGTGTGCACAAGGACACGCCCCCTCTTGCGCCATAGCTTGCGTCGCTCGTCAATTTATGCAAATGTCTTTCCCGGCGTGCAACATGACACGTGCAGCTCTGTAAGCCTCTTGTTAAAACCTGGTGACATGTTGTCACAGGGGAGTAGTTAGCCAGAGCACTGTAAGACAGTAGTTAGTCAGACAGAAGACAGTAAGTGGTAGTATGCACAGAGGAGCACAGTTAGTGCAGTGTGTATAGTCAGATTTGAGAAATTATGTATCTTCTTCATTGAAGTTGTGGTGAGTGATTTTTGGAAATAAATTTGTTTGTTATTTAAACCTTTTGAATCTTTACTAATTTTTTCTCTTGAGCAATGTTAATTGTTTTGGATTAGAAATTATGGCCCGTGTAGTGATTACGGTCCTCAGCCGATAGATGGCATTGCTCAAGTGGCGTGTGACGTCGAAGTGTAAAGTACGATGTTGATTTGTAAAGTATGACGTAAATCGTAGCTGTTGGTTGTTGTTGTTGTCCTATGGCTCTTTGATTTGTTTCTTTTGGGTGGGTAATGTGGAGTCACGTGTTATGTGTGTGATTTGACGAGAATGTGAAGTTACGTTTGGTTTTTTTCGCCATTTTTTCTGGACTTCTTTGGATAACATACCTATATGGTTAGAGGTAAGTTTGTGTGTATTATATATTTAATATGGGGAGGGGGGGGTGTTAAGTGATAGGTAGGATACGAATAATTAATATGTTCTAGCTTTTTTTTTTGAAAATTGGTTTGGATATGGTTTATAATTAGTTATTAAAGATATTTAGGGGCCCATGTAGTGGGGGAGTATGCAAGTTTTTGTGTGTGGGATTGAAAATGGCGATAGTAAAGAACACATGTATTTCGTTAGAATAGTTTGGGGGTGAATTGAATGTTTTTTTAGTAGTTACGTGTAGTATAGTAATTATTCATGTATTATAGTGATTTATTAATTTTGTTGTATATTTAGGAGTCTTTTAAATTTAGTTATATGATTTATCGTTAATATGTGGAAGCGTCTGGCGGCTTTTTGATGTAATAATTATGGGTATTGTAGAATTGTCGGTGTGTGAAAAAACGGCAGTTTTTGATGGAGTCAGGAAAGAATGAAAATTTTAGAGGTGGGGTGAGAGTGGCGGAGTCGGTAGCGCGCCAGGGTTGTAATCTGTAGTTCCAAGGTTCGAGTCCGAGCTATGTCAGCGTTTAGATTTATCTCGGCGTATTTTCAAACTCGGCTCATAGTAGGGGACACTGATGGGCTTGGAAAGGCCGCCGTCCGTCGGTTAGGATGTTAAGCCGTGGCCCTGTATGTGGGAGAGTTATACTCTGTGTACGTTAAAGAACACGTTGGATGGCCTTTACAGGAAGTTACTGTCTCCCAACAACTGTTCTAGTGGGTCCCGTACCTTCTGTGAGCCTTCGGGGTTCATGTGATCTCGCCATTTAGCCCATGGTGTGGGAAAAAAGTGGGGGCTCAGAGGTAAATGACAATGTAATTTAGGGGAGGGTTATTTGAGCTGTAAGATGTTTTTTTTTTGTCAGATTTTTGTATTGGGGCTTTTTTATATAATTCAGTCGGCGGTGCACTGTTTCCGATTCTCATGTTTTTTGGTTTGTGTTGTCTTGGAGGACATTATTTAATTTTTGGGCTTTTTTATAATTCGGTCGGCGGTGCACTGTTTCCGATTTTCATGTTTTTTGGTTTGTGTTGTCTTGGAGGACATTATTTAGTTTTGGGGCTTTTTTATAATTCGGTCGGAGGTGCACTGTTTCCGATTCTCATGTTTTTTGGTTTGTGTTGTCTTGGAGGACATTATTTAGTTTTGGGGCTTTTTTATAATTCGGTCGGCGGTGCACTGTTTCCGATTTTCATGTTTTTTGGTTTGTGTTGTCTTGGAGGACATTATTTAGTTTTGGGGCTTTTTTATAATTCGGTTGGCGGTGCACTGTTTCCGATTTTCATGTTTTTTGGTTTGTGTTGTCTTGGAGGACATTATTTAGTTTTGGGGCTTTTTTATAATTCGGTCGGCGGTGCACTGTTTCCGATTTTCATGTTTTTTGGTTTGTGTTGTCTTGGAGGACATTATTTAGTTTTGGGGCTTTTTTATAATTCGGTTGGCGGTGCACTGTTTCCGATTTTCATGTTTTTTGGTTTGTGTTGTCTTGGAGGACATTATTTAGTTTTGGGGCTTTTTTATAATTCGGTCGGCGGTGCACTGTTTCCGATTCTCATGTTTTTTGGTTTGTGTTGTCTTGGAGGATATTATTTAGTTTTGGGGCTTTTTTATAATTCGGTCGGCGGTGCACTGTTTCCGATTTTCATGTTTTTTGGTTTGTGCTGTCTTGGGGTACATTATTTAGTTTTGAGGCTTCTTTATAATTCGGTCGGCGGTGCACTGTTTCCGATTCTCATGTTTTTGGTTTGTGTTGTCTTGGAGGACATTATTTAGTTTTGGGGCTTTTTTATAATTCGGTCGGCAGTGCACTGTTTCCGATTTTCATGGTTTTCCGTTGTGTGTTGCCTTGGAGGACATTATTTAGTTTTGGGGCTTTTTTATAATTCGGTCGGCGGTGTATTGTGTTTTGAAAAGAGGGGAGGGGGAATGGTGGAAGTGGCTTACTGTATGTGGGAAGGCAATCGTTTTATTTTTTGTTGGATTTTGCACTTTTACGAGCTTTCATTCTGTAATTAACGGTTACGAGGTTTTTTTTGCATTAATTTAAATTTTTTTTTACGTTCGTTTAAAACGCTATTTTATGTTACTATGGTTACAGTGCGTTGCGTTTGACGTAAACTCGGGTTTTTCGTTACTATGGTAACGAAAAAAACAATCTTTTTTCTAGAAACCCCTGTTTGGGATAGGGTCTAGGGAGTTGTGGGAATCAACTAAAAGGACAGTTTTGTTACGTTGCGTCAAAAACAAAATGGCGGCTGAGGCCCGTGATCTGTACTACTGCCGAAATTATCTTTACATTTTGACAATCATTTAATATTTTTGAATTCTTACTCATTAATGCTCGCTGGTATTTTGAACCCTAATTTAACTTTATTTTTTTTTGGCAATTTGTCAATTATTCACTTTGCCTGGTGGCTGACTCAACTATCCGGAGCATAAAATAATTGGATCAGACAAAGGGTCCAAACTTTAAAAGTAATTCATTTCTTTGGAGTGTTACATAGTGTGTTCTTTAACACGACTCTCTTGCATATGGGGCCAGGGATTAACATCCCATCCAATGGACAGTACCCTTTCCAAGCCCATTGGTGTCTTCTTTCTCACCAAAGGCAGGGTGAGGGTTTAACAGAGATAAACTTCAACACTAGCCCAGGTGAGACTCGAGGCTGGAAACTGCAGATTACAAGCCTGACACACTACTGAGTGAGCACCACTCCCCCCCCCCCCCCAAAAAAAAAAATATATATATATATATCACAGGTAAAGTGACCAGATTTTAACATTGGTAAAGCGGGACACCATGAGCGGTCACCATTGGTAAGCGGAACACCATATTTTATTCTTAGTTTATAAATTAAATTAATTTGATTGTTATAAAGTAACTATATTTTAAAAATTATTTTAATTTTAATCCTATGTTTCTTTCTAAAAAATAACAATACTAACTTGTATTATTTTTCCTCTGAATTTGCCGTAACGTAAGTCGTAAGTGTCACTTACAAGGCCGGCGCTAGACTTTTTGCCGCCACTATAAAATATAAATAATACGAGTACTGTCTGCTAAATTCAAGAAAATTTATGTATTTATGAAATAAATAAGTAAATTACTTACCTAAATTATCTGAATTGCTGATTTGTTGACATCACTTGTTTAACTAGCACTAGCATGCAGTACGGTCATTGTTCATTAAGTCTAAACAATGGTGGTCGAATTCTAACAACTGATCAACAATGCGAACTTTGATAAGCAGTTCTCGATAATCAGTTCTCAACAATTATTTCTTATTATTAAAGTTTAACATTATAAAATTAACAAAAATAATATAAAACTCATATCCTGGCGAAATAGCCACATGGCCACCGAAAACCGTATATTCCCTTCCCGTTCTCCCGCCGTTCCCTAGCTTGTCGTGCATTCTTTCCAAAAATCGGGACTTTTTTAAAATGCCGCGGGACGCGGGACAAATTGTTAAAAAGCGGGACGTCTGGTCACCTTAATCACAGGGCTCTTGGTGTATGGCTGGTCATGTGCATATGCCTGGGATGGCTATTCTGAATATGGCGATCTGCTAATGGAGAACACAGGTGAATTTGGTGTGGTATTTGAGTGGATTATGAAAGTTAATTGGGGGATAGTGGTGTATATGTTCAGAAAGGGAAAAGTTGTGATTGTGCATAAATATTTTTTGATTATGTTGATCAAAGAGTTTTAGTTTAGAGGTATATTTGTGTGTTTTCACAATTGTTTTAGCACATTGAAATATTTACCCTCTGGCATGGGCAGTCGTAAGTCTCATGCCTGCAAGGGGTCATTTAAGGAAGTCTAAAGGATTTTCCTTGTATGGCATATAAAAAAATGGCCAAAAGAGAATTCCCTATTTTGTTTTCAAGGTCATGTGTGTTTTAAAGCAAATTAAAAGTTAGCTATTCATTAAAATATTTTTGATGGCCCAAATCAGTGTTCTTCAAACTGTTTCGTAGACCCCAGTGTACTGCAGAGCATTTCCGAGGGTTCGACAGAGAAATTAGCTTAATTCTTAGCACTGCTGAAGTATTTTCATCAGTGATATATACAAGTAATATTTTAATGATACACCCAAACTTAATTTTATAGCTAACGAAAATAAAAAAGGAAATAAATGTTAATAAACATGTTTCCCCGATTTACACACATACGCCAAAAAACAGCAGTATCAGTACTCCTTTCTAAATAATTACCAATAAAATTACTTGGAACTGCAAAAAAGTATATTTTTTTTTCAGGGCGGCTAAAAGTCTTCGGCCGGCGCTGGCTGAACATGAGATAAACTGATGCGACTGCTCCAGTAAAAAAATCTCCCTTGTAAAACGGCCTATAGCCATTACGCCTCCTTTAAATAATATTTCACTAATATTTCACTTATTTATATAGTGTTGACTTAATCCGTAATTATACTAAGAATAGCCATTTCTTTTTACGCACTTAGAGCCGTTAGGCAACTAGGCCAATACTTCGGTACAGGTGAATTGCAACAAGACTTAAAAGATAGAGAAAACTATGCTTGACCTTCTCACGCCACTATTGCATAATACTAACATAAAGAAAACGAAAATATAAAACTGATATTCTTTTCAACTTACTTTTACCAATAGTCCAAGGTAAATTTCTGACATATAAGCGATTAGCAACACGTGCGGCCATCTTTATCATGTACAATGTCGATTATTTAAATCGATTTACACAGCTCTACGAAAATTCGTTTTCTCTGACTTCTGAGAAGTAAGTTCAAACAAAGAGCTCTAAACGTTCATATATTCGAAATGGCCCAAAAAAATGACAAACTACCAACAATGATGAGAAAAAAAAGAGGATCCAGAAAAATTTGAAATTCGCATTTTGTTGTAGAAAGGGACAAGTTTCAATGTACAAATTTCTTTGAAATTCATATGGTTCATGCAAATAATTAATAAAGCAATTTTCATCTGGTTCCTCAATTATCATACGCACAGGGCCCTTCTAGGGAGAGCAAAAGGAGGGAAAATATATTGCATTCGAAATCCAGGCTCTTGCCCCCCTCCCTTCCCGTAATAAAATTTTCTGTCTCGATTGTGTTTCTTCGCCCCCTCCCTCGATTTTTTTTTCTAGATCCGTATATGACTGCACATTTTTATTAGCTTCTTATGCAGCAGAAAACTCTCACTCAAAGGTGAAAGAACCATAAGAAACGAGTGCAACTACAAAAAATTATATTTCACACTTCGAAGCTGGGTTTAAAAGCGAAGTTAAGCAACAGTAAATGTAGCTTGAAAGCGATAGTGTTTCTAAAAAAACAATGGGGTAGTTTTCAACACAATAATACGACTTAAATTTTATTAAAAATAATTCTAATTCGCAATGGCAAACGAATTATTTTGTGTGCTCGCAAGCCCTAAAAAACATTTCAAAAATCGCTACCCTAGAAGAACGTTTTACCATATAATACTATAATACTAATATATTCAAAATGAAGTTTGAATAAATAAGCAATAGAATCAAATATTTATTTATCTTGGGGCAGGAATAAAACATATAATTGACAAAAGGATACTCTAACCCAGCTTCAGTTCTTGGATCTGCAGTGTGGTAAAAAAATATTTAAGGGGTGTATTCTCTCGTATAATGAACCAAAGAATATGTAAGGTACATTTCTCAAAATTCAGCATTTATTTCACATTTATCAGCGCAAATGTAAGTAGGTAAAATCAGAGTGAATGAAGGAAGGGTGGTGCCTCTCCGTGAGGAAGCGTTTCTTGACTAGGCATTTTGACGTCACAGCGGGGAGATGAAGATAAACAAAATGCATAAGAAGCTTACGGAAAGATAGATTTCTGTTAGCAGAAAACGTACAAAATTACAATTTCAGTTATTTAATTGTTTGAGGTTATCTAGCTATCACGGAAATGTTTATTGTTATAGATATACACTCAGTAGCCACTTTATTAGGTACATTTCCATGCTATGTCAATAGTAACTGAGATACACAACTCGGGAACATCTTAAATAATCACTTTTTGGAAAAGTGTGACTGAAGACAGTTTAAAGATCTGAACTAGATCTTAAACAATATCCGTTCTCTATTTAGAGTTAAGGAAATTAGACTATTTAAGACAAATAATTCCAATTTAAGTAATTGTTCTCAAAAGTTAATAATCGATATAAGTAATAATAAATAAAAGTTAATATAGAAATTCTGTGGTAATTTTTATTGAATTACTATAGAATTTCCATTAGATGATATGAGAAATTATTATGATCTTGCTCTTAAAATTAAATTCGATCGAATTAAAACACCAGATCTTTATTTCAACTTATCATTTTATCAACCATGTTAATAATTATAATGAAAATAATGAAAATATTTTTTGCCGCCGTGAGTAGAGGATTAAATTTTTATCCCCGCCAAAAAATATTTAATGTCACTAGACATTACTAAGAATTTTTCTTGCACTTATTCAACGAAAAGTCTTCTTTTTTTCTCTCTTGTTTTAATTAACTGTGAAATTTTCATTCTGCTGCATCAATTTTTATTTATGTTAATTCCACTACTTTTGATTTGTTCATAATCTTATTTGTAAATAAGTAAAGTAAGTTTGTAAATAAATAAGTAAAGTAGAGATTTTCCCCTCAGCTTTATTTAGTGTTTAGTAGCAATTTGAAACTGTTGCTGTAATTTTCTAATGCGTAGACCATGACGCGTGGACATAAACTTTTATACCCATGAATCAGTACAGTATAAGCCAAGGTATTTAAATTACAAACTACCTGAGATAATGATATTTTATTACTGCGCACTGACGGAGTTTTGAGAACGATCGGTTTTTAAATCCAACAATCCTTTCGTTGTTTCCCGTGATAACAATCATCTGATAGGAGGAGAAGCAGTCATAGTAACAAGTCTCAGTGTTTTATGTAACAGGATTTTTTTAAATCTGGAATGGCATTATCATTTAATTTAGGCTTAACAAATAGTCCTAAGAGTTCGCTTCATAAATCTTACAGGAGATTAATCTTAACAGGCATCTGAAAAATGTTAACCACACATTTGCACACTGACACTGCTGTACCCACTTCATACTAATTTTTGCTTCCAATTCGGATGCATATGAAAAATTGTTTTTTTTATTCTTCGAAGGATTACTCATGTAGTTTGCTACTACAGAGTTCGGCATAATAAAAAGAAGCAAAAATTACCTGAAAGAATTCACAGAGAGAAAAATTCACCAAACGAAAAACAAAGTAAAACACGAAAGAACGTACGATTATTTACGTACGTTAGTTGAGCCATGGTTGAGCTCTCCCCACTGTGATGTCATGGGGCACGCCCTCTCAGTGACACTCAAATAACCTTGGTAAAACACAGAATATGTGGGAAAAACATAGCTGACATCATGGAGGAAGGAAGGAAGAGCAGACGTCCTAAACATTTAAAATTGATGCTAGAGCGACTGCATGGCAGTCATGTTGTTCTGTTCGAAACATGAGCTCTAGCTGTAGTAATAGAACGATTTCTGCTCTGTTAAAAGTTGAGAATTCTCGTTTTTTATAGTATGGCTTCCTCTTCATGCTGTGCAAATAGAAATTTATGCTGTACAACAAAAGGTTTATACTGTGCAAATCACAAATCAAAACAGATACCGGATGTTACATTTCACTAGTAAGAAACTACATTTCACTAACAAAAACACATATCTGTTAAGAAAAAATATATTTAACTGCTTTTCAAATTTTATTAAATTTAAAAAAAAATAACTCTTTTAAAAAATTTGCTTCTTTTATTTATATATTACTGAATTATGTATATATAATTTATGTGTTTGGCCTCCTCAGGAGAATATAAATATAAAGAAAAAATCATTCATGGTAAAAAAAAAATACTTCTCTGGTTCGAGTCCTAAATGTTCCAGCATTGAGATTCATATCTGCTGACCCTAAAGCTGCCCTCTGCCAGAAGGGGCACCAATGGGCTTGGAAGGGTTACCATCCATCAGATAAGACAATAAGCCATGGCCCCATGTACAGGAGAGCAAATACACTGTGCAGATTAGAGAACACACTGAATGGCCTTGAAACGAGGGTGTCAACTGTCTCCTAACAGTTATGCACTGGGTTCCTTTCTCCAACCTCTTCTGAGCCATTGGTGTCCTTGTGACCTGGTCATTTAGCTCATTGTAAGAAAAGGTGTTGCTCAGATGTAATACACTCTAATTGTTCTGCTTCATACGGGATCATGGCTCAACATCCCATACGATGGATGGCATTTTCAGGGTCGTCGATGTTCCTTTTCTCAATGAGAGCAGGTTGAATTTTAGAATAAATCTCAAAATTGGCACAGTTGGGACATACAAATAGATATTTGAGCAAGATCAAAATTGTTTTAAACAGTGAGTGTAATATTTGTTCAACATGTTCTTTTTAGTTTGTTTCCCCTGTTATAGGAAAGATCAGAGGAAACACATTTTGTTACATGCAATGCTAATGTGTTTTATATTCTGCCCCACCAAAGATTAAATTACATAAAATTACCTAGAAATTTAAAATACTACTGTTATGATTTCTAGATTATTGATTTTAATCTCATTAAATGCAAATTTTTTGCAGAATAAGAAAAAAATTTGTTAACGTAGGAAACAGCATGTTGCACTGTAATTTTGATATTTCAGTTCCACTACTGTATATTATCAGGTCCCAAATTAAATAAGGGGGGGAGGGGAGGGGGACCCACAAAAAAAGGTAAAAAGAGTGTGGTCAATAGAGTGGATTCCACTGCAGTTTAACATTTCTCGCTCTGTTTTGTCTTTAAAAAAATGGTGTTTAAAAAGTTTCTTGAAAAATTCATGAAATATGCATAAGTTTAAAATTTTTTGGTCTCTGTAACCTTAACCCTCTAGATCCGGCCCTGTACAATACATAATTATACGTTATTTGTTATGTACAGTTTATCAGTGTTAAAAAAAAACTCATTTCAACTATTATCTGGCTAAACATATCAATAAATTTTTACTAATGATGTAATCATTTCTTTTGTTGTTATTTCATTCATTCAAATTTATCTGTTTGTATTAAATGTTTGTGATAATTAAAGTAATAGTTATATAACAGAAAATATATATAGTACTCAGCTACAGCTATTCAATTAATTGCCGAAAAAATATCTTTATTGAATCGAAATAATGTAAATGCACTTTTCTGAAATATAGAATAGCAGAGGTAGTAAATATTGCAGTAGAAACGAGCAAAGTATGTAAAAATTAGGCTTGATTGTGGCAACATAAGGTTTGTTTTGGAAGCATCAACGTGGCCTCTCATTCTTACCTCCTTATATATATATACTCATCTTGCGTAAAGTTACTTCAAACACAGTGTTAGCTATATTTTTCAAAGTTGTTTGAAGCATTTATAAATAAATACAAAAAATGTACAAAATTATGTCTGAAATATTCATGTTACTAAAGAAATTCAAGCATTGTGATTGGTCAGTTGTATTAACCAGTCATGTTCCATCGACTATTAGCACGACAGTGTTATAGAGATTAGAGTACCATTCGAGCAGTGCGTTCGAGATCAATATTACTTAATGATGCCCATATCAGTTCAGCTGTTTTAGGGAATCTGAGGTAGTTGTCCCCAAACAACCAAAATTTCTAGAAAATATTCATGGTATCGAAGATGACACGTATGTCCATTTGTTACTGTAGATATTTTATTGATATGTTCTGGATATTGAGGTTGCGTGGGGCATTTCGTGGTCCAAAGTAAGTGAAATATATTTGGTTTTTCACTCTCTCTTATTTGCATGATTAATTTATGATGATTGACGTCTATTATCAGTTTTATTGCAAGAGCAGAAAAATAAAACGCTATTTGTACTTTTCAGTATAGAGGAAATACCAACCTTTCCTTTATCATCAGCAGTGAATGGTTCACAAAATTTCAAATTTCTTTATGAGAATCGTTGGTTATTTTCCTAAATGGTCAGATTTTTTAAATTTTTAAGCTTTTCTAATCATAACGATACTTATTTCTGATCACAGTTTACTCTCAGATCCGAATTTACGTTGCAGATATGGTGGAAAAATCACATTTTTCTAGTGATGATTACTGGCCGATGAATACGATGAGTGACCTTATCTGCATGCAAAGTAAATCTCGCCCTCCCAAAACGAAAAAAAAAAGAACACTTGTATTCCTTCACATATTGCTAATGATTTTCATCACAGCACATTGTTATTTCTGCAACGAATTGTTATGGACAGCCTCTCCTCCTGAAACGTTTCTATGAAAAGTGCTGCACTGGAGATTTTATGTCCCAAATATTTTAGAAAGTATAGGATGGATTTGAGGCATCTAAACAATCACTTCTTGGAAGAGTTCCATTTTGAAATTACGGGAATTGGAGAGAATTGTTTTTCACATCAGGATGAACTTAGTTTCAGAGTTCAGTTTAAAATTTCGGAAATAATTCACTGAAGTCATCTTTTTAATGACGCCAAGATTTCTATCTGAACTTTTAAATCGGCACCACACCCATTAACCTACTACTACCTTGAACATTAATCGGTCCTGCAAGACAGGATGACCTTCATGCCACTCCTACATTGCTTAGTTTGCACCTAAGGGAAGTTTCGCTTGAATGGTCTGCCCAGGTTTGTGGCACATGCAGGGTGGTTGAAAAGGTCGCTACCAAAGCTGCAGTTTATGTAAATTGTTTGAAATAGTGGTAATCATTCTCCCTTCCACCAGATGAAACCATAAGACTATTGAAAACTATCAGAGATACTGACTGCAGTGTGACAGGTACGAGGTGTCGTCAGTACAGCTTTGTTCACAGAGGAAGTGAAATGTCTTTTCCCAGGCACGAGAAGTTTTGCAAGAAATACCCAGCTGCAGCAGTCCAGAAATCGACGATAGCCAGATTAGTCAAACATTTCTAGGAAACGAAATCTTTTGTTCAGACCAAGAACTGGTTTTTAAGTCTAGGAACGGAAGAACCTGGATGAAGGAAAATGCATAGTCTATTGTCGATGGCTTTGGTCTTTTGTTGAAAAACAGGGAATACTTGGTTTTTTCAGTTTTTTCAGTGACAAAACAGGGAATACTTGGTTTTTGCAACTTGGTTTTTTCAGTGACAAAGCTTGATACCACCTAAGTGGTTATATGAATAGTCAAAAATAGGATTTTGTTTTCTGATGATACATGCTTTTCATGAACAGCCCTTAAACTCTCAAAAAGTCAGAGTGTGGTGTGTGGTATCACATCATAACATAATGCAACCCATTTTGTTTGAGACTATAGTTCTATTTGGTTGTTTTATATCTGAGTGGCACTGTTTTGCACACAATGGGCTAAATGGCCGTCACAAGAAAAGGTTGGTGGAGGAGACCCACTGGAACAGCTGTTGGAAGACAGATGGTAGATTCTCATTAAGGCCATCCAGCATGTTCTTTAATGTGTACAGGGTATGGCTGCCCCAGACGAAGTCATGGCTTAATGTCCCATCCGATGGACAGCTGCCTTTCCAAACCCATTGGTGTCCCATACTGACTGGGCATAATGGGGAGTTTGGGTGGAGATGAATGTCAATCCTGGCCTAGCTTTGACTAGAACCTGGGAAATGCAGATTACAAGTCTGGTGAGCTACCCTTGCCCCTGAGACAACAGTGAATAGTGTGGTATACCCTCCAGATCACTGGATTTACGATCTGAAGTTTTTTTTTCGTATGTGGAGTATCTCAAAAAAGTTTTACATCAAAATAATACATAATGAGAAGCACACACTGGATGAACTCAAAACAAACATTACAACAGTAATCGCAAATATTAGTCTTCAGGTGCTTCACAAGGTTGCATCAAATGCAATGAGCTCGCCCCTGCATGAACAAGGCTATTTTGAACATACTGTACACTGAAGAGCCAAAACATTATGACCAGCGCATCTTTATACAAATTGAAGCAATTGCAAGTAAATGACGAGGCATGTGAAGTTCATGAAAATGTATGAATAACACCTTATACTGAGCTCTGTTAATCAGTGTTATTCTTGTTCTTCAGATGGGAAAGGCAGCACACTTAAGTGAGTTTGGCAATGCCAAATTATAATGGCCAGATGACTGGGTCAAAGCATTTCCGAGATGGCAAGGTTTATGGGGTGCTCATCCCACAAGCCATGCCGTCTCATTTGCCTTCAAAAAGTGGTCCGAGGAAAAAACCATGAACCGCTGGCAAGTTGTGGGCTGACCAGGACTCATCAATGCTAGAGGTGAGCGAAGGCTATCCCGTATGGTATGAGCCAGCAGAAGGGATACTGTGGTGCATCTTGCCTGAAGATGAGTGAGGAAGACTTCCAAGTGTTGCCCTTGCCTCCAAATTCCCCAGACATCAATCCAGCATCTGTGTTTGCGTTGGAACAGCATATCCTATCTGTGGCAGCTCAACCACGTAACTTACAAGAGTTAAAGGACCTGTTGGCAATGAGCTAGTACCAAATACCACACCTTTAGAAATCTTGTAGCATCCATGGCATGCCGGGTAAGAGCTGTTTTCGGGGCACATGGAGGACCATCTTCGTATTAGGAGGTGGTCATGTTTTGGTTCTTCAGTGTATGTGGTAATGACATTTACATTCCTTTATTAGAAACGTGATTATCTTATGTTGTAACTGTTTATCATTACAGCTGTAGATCTGCTTCACTGCACTCCATCGTAGATTGTTTGCTTTCCTGTCCTCAAACCTCCTTTTTTTTTTTAACTTTACAACCTACTTCCTAAAAATTACATCTTTAAAATCTGTCTGGCATTACTTTATTCTTATGGGTTTGTTGCCTGAAAATAATTTTGCCAGATATAAATCCAAGGAACCAGTGCTTTGTTAGATAAGCTTATTTTTAACCGAAAAATGCGTTTATTGTGGGTTGCCCGACTTTTCGATCATGGATGTCAAATTCGTATACTACTAAGATATTTTTAAATTACTCTAGTGTATGGTATTTTGGTCAATATTTTTGTATCAATTGAAGTTAATTTTTGGATTGTTTTACCTCTGAAACACACAATGGGCTAATTGGCACTTTCGTGTACATTGGGCAAAATGGCCAGGTCACAAGGACCTGAAGGTTGAAATATTGGGGGAGGAGACCCACTGGGTTGGGTTGTTTTACCTCTGAGCGGCACTTTTTTGCACACCATGGGCTAAATGGCCAGGTCACATGGACCCCGAAGGCTCAGAGAAGGTTGGGGGAGGGGACCCACTGGAACAGCTGTTGGGAGACAGATGGTAGCCTCCCGTCAAGGCCATCCAGTGTTCTTTAACGTGCACAGGGTGTCTCTCCCGCACACGGGGCCACGGCTTAATGTCCCATCCGACGGACGGCGGCCTTTCCAAGCCCATTGGTGTCCCCTACTGACCGTGGGCAGGGCGGGGAATTTTGTGGAGATAAATCTCAACGCTGACCCAGCTGGGACTCGAACCTGGGAACTACAGATTACGAGCCTGGCGCGCTACCGACTGAGCCACCCCCGCCCCAGGAGACCCACTGGAACAGCTGTTGGGAGACAGATGGTAGCCTCCAATCAAGGCCATCCAGCGTGTTCTTTAGCGTGCACAGGGTATGACTCTTGCACATATGGCAGCTTTTCCAAGCCCATCGGTGTTCCCTACTGATCATGGTCAGCAGGGTGAGGAACTTCTCTTAGATCCATCTGCATTTTATTTTGCGAAAGCATTAAATTTTATTAGTTTTACCTTCTTAACTTTTTTGTTGTACATGATGAGTCATGTCTATTCTTTCAACATCGTAAATGCATCTATATTAAAATTTTATTTCTGTATTTTTTTTTCTAGTGTTGCCATTATGAACGAAAATAAACTACACTTTACGGCAATATAGTGTGATGTCTGAAAAAAAAAAAACAGAACAGGAAACCATTTTGTACCTTGGTGGTGGAGTCATATTACAACTGCTCCTCAAAATGTGAATAAAATCGTTAAAGATTTTTAATCAATATGTATTATAATGCTTAGTTGGGAAAAATAACCACGTGTATCCCTTATTCACAGAATATGCAAAGCAAACACCGTATAAAAGAAGTACTTTCATAGTTGCTCGATCATTTCAAACTAAAACAATGCTGTTAATCTGTAATAGCAGATTGTTTATGAAGCCTCAAAACTATGAAAGGCATTGGAAAATGGTTAAAAAGCTATATAGGTAGCCAGATTCTTTGGTATTAATTCAGTATCATCCTAAGGTTACAACCCCCTCAAGATAATTGCTATAGTGGGCTATATATATATATAGTTCCAAAGATACAAAAGAGCAACAGCATCATCTATGTCTTCATTATTGCAACAGGAGGGCAGATACCTCTCTCAACTATGATCAGAATTCACTAGATCGGCCTCCATGCTCATCAACTCATTGTATCCCTTTAACTTCCAGACAGGTCCACTTGAAACGATGGCATAACATAGTTTGACCCCAAGAATGGTTATGCCCTGTTTACAGACAAATTGCTATTTTCTATACAATCTGACAGCAGACATGTACTGCAAAAACAAAAATAGCACACCCTAGCCAAATAATATAACATATGCAATTTTATTTATAAGATAAAGGAATATACACATTAATTTACTTAATGATGTAAAACACTATAACATTGCACTACATCAAAATATTACAGAATAAACTTATGGGATTTACATTTTGTTAACCATTAACTACTTCGAAACTGATATAACCAAGTTAAATTTACATGAAATTTACAAACTTAATTCTCTCATCACATCTAAAATGATTTTGACTGAAAAACTGATGGATGAAAAAAAGTCTAGAAAAATTGCTTTTTATATATATTGGTGCTATAAAATATAAAGGGATTCTAACTTCTTTTAGCCTGCCCAAGGCATGTGCCAAATAAAGTTTTAGCTGAAAAATACACTTGTGAAAGAAAAAGCAGTGTTATACATGCTTCTATCAAATATATTGTACTTCTACACAGTGAGACTAGCATAATGTTTGTTGCTTACGAAGCTGAAAAGCCAACTTATATCACAGTACAATAATCAAGTACTGGTAAATATGCAGCATTATGCTTTTTTAAGGGACAGTAAAAAATAAATACACAATAACAAAAAAATCTGTTAAACCATCTATTATTACGACTAGATGTACCAGAGAAGTTCCCCTAAGAGAAGGAAAATCCTTATGCCGAAAAGAAGCTTTTTATATATATAAAATAAAAAACAAGATTACATATGCAAACAAACAGTTGTAAGTGACTGCTTAAACTCCATTAGATGTTGGTGTATAGGGAGGTGGGGCATACAATGGAGCATGTGGAGGCATTTTGGTAGCAGTGTCATAGTCTGGAGGAAGTAATGCCTAATATGAAAGGAAACAAAACATATATTTTGAACAGTTATTAATACACTTTAAAACATTAAAACACTTTTAAATATCAACTCAGTATGATCCAACTAGCAGCCTGTGATCATGTTTCAACCTGCATTATTATTATTTTAGCACAGAACATTATTTCTTTAATATGTGACATCTGAACATAATAATAGCTGTCCTGTGGTCAAGTGATTAGCACACTTTGTTACTGATCTAAGGGACCTGGGTTTGAGCCCCAGGTAAGGCATGTATGTGTGTGTTGTTTTTCTGCCGAGGTCCTGCCATCCCTCAGACCTTCTACTATGGCACATACACTGACAGGCTCCTGTCAGACCTCTGTGGCAAGCAGCTGCTTGAGGGGGAACATATTAAAAGTTGTAGTCTTTTGTTATTTAGATTGTTCATATCCTAAGAAAGCATGATTGTCTAATCACAGAGAGAAGATAATGTTAAGGAATGGTGGAGGGTAATTTTTTAATAAAAAAAAAAATCCTTTGAAAATAATTTTTATCTGTGATCGCATATTTTTTTTTGTAAGAGAAAAGGTTATGTGTAGAATAGCTCCAGTTCGGAGATTATCCAGCTTTCATGTTCAGTTTAAAAATTGTTCTCAGCCCTCAGTTAGGGAAGAGTTGGACCAAAGTGATGTGATACAAAATGTTCACGGTAATAAACTGATATTAAAGCAGTGGTTCTCAACTAATAATCTGCAACATTCATACTCAAAAAATGATTATCTGCTGCAAAGTTGAGAAAATTTACAGTAAAAATACTTAAATTCAAAACACAATTAACTCTGAAGAATGTATATTCACAGCAAATTTACTTTTAACTTTTTTCTTAGGTCTAGTATTTTTAATACATGGACAGTAGAATTGGGAAAAGCTTAGTGGCTACTGTGCATAATATTAATAATTCAGTGGCTAGCAAATATTTAGAGCCAATGCTCTGAAACAATATTGTAATTTTGAAATGCTTTTTGAAATAAATATATATTTTAAAAGCTGCATATTAGCAGTTCATATCTGTTTAGTATATGACACATAAAATATCATGTTCACTTGTGTAGAAGTGATGCATACTTGTAAAATTAAGTATTTACTTTAAAGCTTTGTGATTAAAATATTAATGCTGGAAATTCATATGCTACTATGTTGGAACAATATTAAATATGAAATGCATAATAAATTAAGAGCACATCAAAACTCAAAAGATCACAATACAGAATGCAAAACCTTAAAAGTAGAGATTAGTAAAATTGCATACAGTAGTGAAGCAACATGAATGTTCATGACTAATGTATCTCTCAAACCACTATTAAACGATTTGCAGATCAAATCGACAGTGGCTGTACATGTTACAAAACATTGCTTCAGCCAAATTCAACATCTCCTTCCCCCGAGATAACATTACATAATGCTTTGCTATACAACCAACGTTATATAACAATTTTTTGGTAATCTTCTCTTGGGTTGTTTTTACCTCTGAGAAGCATTTTTTTTTTTTGCATACGATGGGCTGAATGGTTAGGTCACAAGGACCCCAAGGGTTCAGAGAATGTTGGAGGAAGGGATCCACTGGACAGCTATTAGGAGACATGGTAACCTCCTGTTAAGGCCAGCCAGCGTATTCTTTTAACGTGCACAGAGTATGGCTCTTCTACATACAGAAGCACAGCTTAAAGTCCATTCGATGGAGAGTGGCCTTTCCAAGCCCATCGTTCCCCTACTGTATTTGGATTATTTAACTTTTAACAGTGTTACAGAGTTGTTTTATATCTGAAATTATTCCCAGTGTCATTGAATTAACTTTTTAATATTTTGAATTTTCTTTTATGTTCATTAACATAGTTCAAGTTTTTTCAGATATTTATAATCTGTTGTTTTTACCCCTTCAGTATAGAACTTTGAAGCTGATTTGATTATTACCATTATTAACTGGGGTTAAAGGCATTCTTTGCATGTTAGAACTTTTGTTTACATCATAAATGGCAAAAGTTAAATAGGTAAAAAAAAACTACTGAAAACATGTAATAGTAGGTAAAAGGTTAATTCTGTAATAGTAATCAAACCAGCTTCAAAGTGTGTTGTATACTGAACAATTTCAAAAAGCTGAAAGAGCCACTAATACTTTATCCTCCTTACCTCAGAATCAGCTTCAATATAAGTGTCAACAATCTGTGCGACTTGAAGGAGTTTCAAATATTTGTAGCACGACCACACAACACCCATGAAATAGGCCTAGACAAAAATTAATTTTTCAGTTGATAAAGTACTTATGGTAGCCTAAAATACAAAACCAATTACAACACATCTAAAAATGTAATATAAGGTACATAACATTTCTTGCAGAAAATTTTTTGGCATCATCTAAAGCAGTGGTTCTCAACCTTTTATGCTTCACATACCCCCTGGAAATGTGTAACTGGCGTACCCCTTGTATAGATAGATAAAACTAGTTATAGTATAACATTGGTTATTTTTACTTTGTTACTAGATCTAGTGACTTTTGAGTTCTCATGGCGTACTCCAAAAAATTTTACTATGTACCGCACATTGAGAACCCCTAATCTAAAATAAAAATAAATAAATACCCCCTCAAGCAGCTGCTTGCCACAGAGGTCTGACAGGGGCCTGCCAGTTTATATGCCACAGTAGAAGGTCCGAGAGGATGGCAGGACCTCAGCAGAAAAACGACATGAACATCCATGCCTTACCCGGGGTTCGAACCCAGGTCCAGTAGATCAGTAGTCAAGCGCGCTAACCACTCGGCCACGGGACACATGCTGGCAAATGCTTGGGAGGACTATTAAAAAAGTATTTTTTTTCCTTTCATTTTTGGCAGAACTGTGATAATATATATTTCTTTGTGCAAAGAACTGTACATATATATATAAAACTTCATTGAGTGAGATTATGACCAAATGGATAGCTTTTTCCCCCCCTCAGGTGTGAGGGACTGTTAGCAGACATGGTTTGGGTCTCAATTGCACGTGCTAAGACCTCATTGTATGAATGTTACCTTGGTGAGAATGGGGAATGTTCTTATGTAGAGAACAATACTTTGTGCATATTAATATACTGGAAAACCATTATAGGGGCTCAACAACTGTCTAGAAGGCAAACTCTTCAGGCCCAAATTCTGTACCAAATCTTGGGAACCTTGCAACTCTGTCAACTGACCAAGTGCCCAGCAAAAAGCATTGAGGGAAAACAACCAATTTCTACACTTCAATAAAATTGTACAGCCTCTTCCTTGTTACTAGTCACTGTTGCAACTCTTCCTGGATAAATATGAAGTGCATGAGATTTAAAATAATGTTCAGATAAAAGTATAAAGTGCATAGATTTAAGTAAAATTTAACAAAATCTTTTAAAACCCTGTAGAGTCATCTCATGGCTGAAAGGTTAACACGCTTGGCTACTGATCAAAGAAACCTGGGATCATGCCCTGGGTAAGGCATAGTATGCCTGGTATGCCTTTCTACTGAGATCCTGCCATTCTCACAGACTCACTAATATGGCATATTAAACTGGAAGGCTCCTGTCAGACCTCTGTGGCAAGCTTGAGGAGGTATTTATTTTTATTATTTTTATAAAACCCTGTAAGGGAGTGTTTACCGCAAAAAATACTATTTAGTGAAAAAAACTGTAACAGATAGAAACTCCAATCAATATATTCATGTTAGCAAAATGAAGTACTTATGCACTTAAATGTTATGTCAAGAAGGCAGGTTCAGGAAAAGTCAATAGTTCTTATGCAATAATTGCTGCTTTCAGAAGATGTCAAGAGGTTAGTTCAGAATTGAGAGTTTGCCAAGTGGAATCATTTGTGGAATTTATTTACTGATTTTTGCTAGTGAATAAATTCGTTTTGGTTGATAAAATTACAAAACTGCTGGTAAACACCAATATCACTGAAGATGTGATAGCCGATTTTTTTTAATTTGATTGGGTAGTATTTTATTATTATAAGAAATTATTTATAGTGTTATTGTAAATTATTTTAAACAATTTATATGTATAAAGTATATCTGAAAAGAAATTATCTGAATATCTTATAGTTTTTAAATTAAATACTAACTAGACAAAAGGGTATTAATGTAGGCAAAATATTTTGGATCTGATCAGAAATCCTTTGTCAAGAAACATTACTTTATTTAAGCAAATTCTTTATGTAAAAGAATGTCTATAGTTTGAAGATGTGGATCAATCTCATTTTAATATATAAAATCTTTATATAAGAAAGTCAAAGATGACCTTGATCTGCCACTTGGAACTATATTGCAGCAAAAATTAGTCATTTAATAAATGAAATATGTCAAAACAATATTAACATGTTATTCCAACAGACTTCACTCATGGAAATATAAATACTACAGTTTTGAAGTTTTTGGAGTGCTAATGCCTAATCTAACTGAAATGCTCTGTAAAACTGGAGAGTTAAAAAGCATATAAACAAAATTAAAAAATGATGCTATCAACATATTTTGCATAATACTTATTGTGTCTCTTGGATGACTAGTGCTGTCATTAAGTTCCAAGATATGGCTCTAGTTGTATTTAAACTTTGGATATACTTTTATATAAAGAATTTGTCTATAGAAATTAAAATTATGTTTGCCTGATATAGGTTCTCTGGTCATATCCAAAGCATTTGCATCATGTATTAATGTACCTTTTACCAGTTAATATTTAACTTAAATGTAAGAGAAGTATCACTAAGGTAATTTCTTTAAAATACTGAATGCACTACCCACATAAACTGGAAATATCAACTGCTACAATTGTCAAATATCATCTTCATCAGTACTGCAGCAAAACAACATTCTACATATTTATCATTGGAAAGAGTTTATTCATTTGATTAATATTCTAGAATTAATATTGAAGAAACATCCACAAATAACAGATGCCAAAGATCTAAAGAATAAAGTATTCTACTGGAATGGTTTATTTGCACAATTTTAATTCTGTGTATTAGATGCACAGAGAATATTATCAGTACTCTTCAACTATGCCCTTTGCCTGTCAGCAGGCTGCACAATATATTTTTTTGAGCCTGCAGTAAGAAAATTTTAACATGTAGAACACAATTGATGTGTTCAACATCACTTCAATTTTTGATCTTAACATAATGCCATGGGTTGCACAGAGAACAGTGGCAGGCCACATGCAGCCTGAGGGTTGTGTACCATGATATCAGCAAAAATATTTTTTATACTGCTAGTGCAATTGGGATGCTTTATGACTTGTTAAGGTGTTACAGAACTGATATTTATGAGATAGTTACATAGGTCCAAGGTAATGTATTAAGCAAACAAGCTCAATACTTTTTTAGCCTTAACCAAACATAGTTACAATCAGAGCACAATTTTGAATATCTTCCCAAACATATGCAAAACTATATGTAATGGAAAATATTCAATTCTTTATCAAGAAGTACTTCAACAGTAACTGCTTGATCATGTAATGTAAACATGCAAAATTTTGGTTAATATTTTTTACAGCAATACTTTACTGCCTACAAGCAATTAGAAAAACATGAAATTTTAGCTTATTACCTGAACTAAGGGTACATAATTTTTAAAACCTACCTTTAACATCATGCACACAACTACAGCCACCATAACTATTGCACACAGCCATTCAGGATCAAGATGAAGCAACTCTTTTTGAAATGGCATATCAGTTGCTTCTTCAAACATTCGTCGCACATCTGGAACATATGAAAAGTAGCCAACAGCCGTCAAGGCAGAAATAATGAAGTCAAACACCTGAAGACTGAAAAAAGGCATCAAATAATTGGGTCTTCCCTGAAAGAGAAAATGAATATCAATATATAAGTTGCAATTAAAAATAAAACATACACAAGAAATGCTATTTACAAACAATCTGCAAAAATAAATTGCATTTAAAAGACAAAATAATATTTTACAACATTGAAATCAGATAATTGTTTAATGTAATATGAAGCAGTTTACATCAAAATTTCAATATACTTAGAATAACAACAAATTTCATAACTACCAGCTATTAACAAATGGTAACTATAGTTTTATGTTTAGAACTTAAAATAATTTTGTTGAAAGGGGTGCACCCCCCCCCCCCCCCAAAAAAAAAAAAAAAAGGCTTTGTAAGTTTATTAACTTCTCAAGTCTCTGGAGTTGTCCTGTCAAAATAGCTTTAACATTATGAATGAAAACTGCCATGGTGGTGTATCATTCAATGAGATCCTGAAAAGTAATATAAACAACTAAGACCTTTCCCACTAGAATATATTTATAATTGAAATCACATATTTATTACAGTAGATATTTTAAAAGGACAAATGCAGTGGACAAAGTTGAAACTTAAAGCAGTGATTTCATTGAGAATCACTTTGATATATGGTTTCTGTTCAGGGTCAGTTCTAGATTTATCATAAATGTGTTTCTACAATGGGATGGGTAAGAGTAAGGCCTTTCACAGGCCCGGAAAGATCTGTACCACAAGGGAATCCACTGGAGAGCTGCTAGGAGATAAATGGAAGCCTCTTGTCCAGGCCATATAGTGTGTTCTTTAACGTACACAGGGTATGACTCTCCTGCAGACAGGACTGCAGTTTAATGCCTCTCATCCTACAGACAGAAGCCTTTCCAAACCCAACAATGACCCCTTTCTCCCCAAAGGAACACCGATACAGTTTGGACTCAAACCTGGGAACTGCAGATTATAGTCAAGGCCATCCCGTCAAGGCCATCCAGCGTGTTCTTTAACATGCACAGGGTATGACTCTCCCACACACGGGGCCACGGCTTAACGTCCCATCCGACGGACGGCGGCCTTTCCAAGCCCATCGGTGTCCCCTACTGACCGTGGGCAGGGCGGGGGAATTTTGCGGAGATAAATCTCAACACTGACCCAGCTGGGATTCGAACCTGGGAACTACAGATTACGAGCCTGGTGCGCTACCGATTGAGCCACCCCCGCCCCCAGCTATGTGCTTAATTTATATTTGATAGTAAAGTAAATTTATATTATCTTCAAGACAATCCACTTGCTACAGAGGTATGACTGGAGTCTGTGATTAAAATAAACCTTACAGACTATCTATGAAGATGGTGACACCTCAACAGAATGACAACATGCATGTCTTATTGGATATTTGAATCCAGGTCCCTTTACTCCACAATCAAACATGCAAAATCCTTGGCCATTATTAACATATTAAATACTGGCCATAATTTTATAAAACTTACATTAAAACTGACAACAATAAAAGAGTTCATATAACATGCCACTTCAAGCTGCCATATTTAACTAATGCTAGCATTTGATATATAATGCTACAGCATTTACTCAACATTGCAATGCTGTAGAATTATATATCACATGCTAATGAGTGCATGCCTAGCACCCTCAGTGCAGTAATAGTCTTGCTTGATGCCACCTAGAGTTTCCTTGGTATTAAATCTGTTAATCTTTATAATAAATTTATACATATTTATATCTTTGTACTTATTTATTAAAGTTTATTATTCACACTTTTTGCTAAAATATGCTCTTGATATCGATCTTTTCGATTTTTTGCATATTTGCCATTTAAGTTTTTACTTGCAGCTGCAATTTTTTTATGACAGTGATATTTATATTTAATATCACTGTCATATTATATATTATATTATTATATAATATGACAGTGATATTAGCTAAATATTATATTATTTGTAACAAATATAATATTTAGCCTTTCATGCAAAAATTGCAATTATGTAGAGGGGGAAAGGAAGAAATTATAGCTTGTAGGTAATGTCTATTACAACTTTTAGTTATATGGCTTCTACTGTTCAATTTAGTATAAAGCTGTATTTTCAAAAATGTTTGCTACTAGTTAATACCAGTGTCAGCTATTTTAAGATCACTCTTAATTAAAATATATTGGTTTTAGTCAAATATGTGGTGGGCATTATTGGGTTAATCATGTTGCCTATATGCAGAGTGTAATGCTCCAAAGATTATTAACTTTTAAAGTTGGACCTTTTGTCTGATCCAATTTATTCAAATTTCAGATAACTGTATCAGGCACCAGGCAATAATAACTTGCTAAATAAAGTTGAAATAGGGTTTGTTATGTATATAGCATTACTTATCAAGTAAGAATTCAAAAAGGATTGTCAAATTTAATTAAAGTTTAAATTTAATCAAAACTCAGCTAACATTGCTCAAGAAAAAAATAGCAAAAATTCAAAAGTTTCTAAAACAAAGTTTATTTCCAAAAAATTCAAAGACTCACCCAATTCAATACAAAAGTTGGAATACTCTCCTATCTACACCATCCTCCTATCTATACCACATACTTCTCACAATACTTCCGACTCCTACTAACTATACTGTCAATTCTACTATTCACAATCTCATTCTAACTCTGTGACCTAACGTCACTTAGTTATAACATGCCTACAAGTCTGGCACGTGTCTATTGCACCCTGGGAAAGGCATTTGCATAATATGATGATCGCATTAGCTATGACGAAAGAGGGGTCAAGTCCTACACGTGCACTTTAGCAGTTGACCTTCAGAAGGTCAGAGTTGCACATGCACAACTCCTACGGTTGGAAATGAGAATTGAGATCAGTCCAAAAAAATGAAATAATCCCCAAAATGATAAATATAATGTAAATAAAGTAAAACTGGTTAAGGAAAAGTAAAAGTGAATGGGTGGACTATCACAAGAGCTACTGATTATGAACAGTGATCAAATGTTCAAGGAAGGATGATAGGCCAAAAAAATTATACTGGGAGACTTTGATGAATAAAGTTTATTAGAATTGAGTTACAATGATCAAATGCAGCAATTGTTCCTCAGGACAGAAGTGTTTGGACCTTTGAAGCCTTTGACTGCTTGAGGAATTTCTATGAGTGAATATGTACATACTGTTCATTTAGTCACATCACAAGTGTTTCAGTATATCAGTGGAAGACAGATCATTTTGAGAATTTATACACAATTTTGTGTCATGCACTAAAACACATTAATAATTTAAAACATTTACCCTGACTGTTCCATACAGAAGCAGCAGAGTGATAACACCTGTGCAAAATGTTATAGCCAAGGCCACATGAACATCCTCTAAAAGAAAAATAAGTGTTTAAATATGATCTATTTATCAAAAGACAATTACTATACTAAATATTTATGTAACTAAATTTTTATTTCACAACTATTCAGTGGCTAGTTTAAATAAACACCAACAATATTTATAATTTGAAACTAACAAAAAGAAAAGCAAGTAGTTCCACTATTTTTTATTGTGCAACTGATTTTGTATTGAAATGCAGAAAGAAAAATTGTTAAGAGTAATTAAGAGGTCTTTAGCTTAAATACTTCATTATTACAAATGACTAGTAATTTTGAGATACACCTCTCCATGCTACTGGCATGTTTAAACGATTTCAAATTTTTATAGCTTTGCTAAATGCCTGCAATGCAGTAAATGACTAATATGCAGTGATATTTTTTTGTGTCAAATTTCAAATTAAAATGAGACTAAAATGACAAAGTAGCAAGACATATAAAACTCAACACTGAAGAGAACAGAAGTCTCCAAGCCATGAGAAGATAACGAGATCTTTCCTTTGGAAATGTGGTCACTGGTTAAACATTAGTAAACTGGTCACTGGACAATCTAGTCACTGGTTAAGCATTAGTGATGCATGAGTAAATTCTGGAACAAGAAAATATCTAGTGAACACAAGGAAGCTTGGCATGGTAACATTTATGTTAAAAAAAATGTAACATTTATTTTCTATACATTTTCAATTATTTCATTCACCAACAAAGAAGATTATTCATTTTGAGCCATTAAATGCATCACTTTTAAATTCAAACATATATTATAAGGAATTGAGAAACCACACAAATATATATATGGCATCAAAACCCTGTCCAGTGGCCACTGTGGGGCTTTTTCCACTATGACCAGAAGTAACTAAAAAAAAAAGGCAAATGGAATGCACACAAATATTAATTTGGATGTGTAGAGATGATTGGTGATGACTATTTTGTTTTAAAATCAACAGGTACTGAGAAAATGAATATTTCTTGATTCTGCAATGTGAAATATGAGACAAATAAAAGAATAGGTGTTTGAAATTCAATGAAAGCACTCTTGAACATTAAATTCAAAGTTAAAAAAGAAAAAATTGTCTTTAGCCAAGTGGGATACAAATCCACGATTCTCTTGTAACATGCATTATTAGAAGGTTGTGAGTTCATATTTTACCAAACTCAAGACAATTCCTCTAAGTCTGATGTTCAAGTGTGAAAATTTTCAAATGAATCAACACTGGATCTTTAATTGAAATCCAAAGTGAATGCACAGTATTCCCTGTCTCAGTCACGTCTCAAGAAGAAAAACTTAAAAGGTCATATTCTGAAAATATTCGTTGTCCGACGCGTGGTGCAATGGTAGCGCGCTCTGGCATGAATCTGGAGAGATGCGGGTTCGATTCCCGCTGTGGCGGCGATGAATTTTTTTCAGAATCTATTAAAACTGAAAAATTGTGAAAGAATACACATTTCTGCCAGAACTTTTAAGAATGTGCGATGAGCATGAATAAATGGGCAGATACATACATATGGAGTTTAGGCTTTACACTGATTCATAATGTTGAATATTAGGTGACATAACTATGGAGGGCATTCAAAAAGTAACAAGACTGGTTTCACTATGCCAAAAGCTGCAGGTGAATATCGGGCTGACATAAAGCACTCTTATATTTGTCCAGACATGTACTATACACTAAAATAGAGATGAAAAGCCAAATTGCACAATAGAAATACACATCCAGCCATAGACCAAAGAAAGTGAAAGTTCAGTCCAGTGCAGGAAAGGTCATGCACCTGATTTTTTATTTCTTTTGATAAAAAAGGTATTGTATGATTATGTCACTACATCAAATCTCAGGGGAGTACTATTCTAATGGTTAAAAGGTCTATTAATGAAAAAAAATTGGGAAAAGTGCCAAGGACAAAGGAAACTAGTTGGATTCTCCACCAAGACAAATGAAAAATTGGATATTGAGATGTCCCATCTGTCTTATTCACTGTGTTCTAGTTCCTTGTGACTTCCATCTATTCCTACTAGCAAAAACAAACTATATGGACAAAATTTTTGGAGTGATGAATCAATAACAAAAGAGTCCTGAGCATCCTAAGCAAAACTCCAAACCAGTTCCAGGACACATTTAAGGGATGGATCAAATGATGGAACTGATGTATTCAAGTATCATATATTCAATATGTTAAATATTTCAAGTTTCTATAGATAAATCCAACTAATTATTTCTTTTTTCATAATGGCTGAAGTCAGATTACTTTTTTGAATGCCCATTGTAATGAAGATGTTAAATGGCATCACTTTTAAACTATCTCGTTATCTAATCATCTAAGCAACTTCTTTCGTATACTGAGACTTGACTGACCACACCAAACGAAAGGGCAGTTTTCAGGATTTTTTTCAAGGTTATCATTTATTATAAAAGCACAAACATACTAGAATATGCATAAATGCACCTGTGTGAATTGAAGGCTTCAATAAACCTCTAGATGTGATGTATGAGTGGGGCTATTGAAAAAAAGTAAGCAGATGGATTAAACATTTCATGCTTAACTTGTATATAAGCTCAACTGTAAAGAGAAATGAAATTGGGTTGGATTGTTTTACCTCTGAGTGACAATTTTTTGCACACAGTGGGGTGCAAAAAAGGACCCTGAGAAGGTTGGGGGGGGGGGGGGACTCAACAGACAGCTCTTAGGAGACAAATGGCAGCCTCCTGTCAAGGCCATGCAGCATGTTATTTAATGTGAGGGTATGGCTCTCCCACACATGGGATTACAGCTTAACATTCCATCCAACAATCCAACAGATGACAGCCTTTTTCAAGCTCATTGGTGTCCCCTACTGACCAAGGGCAGAGCAGGGAGTTATGCAGAGATAAATCTCAACACTGACCCAGATGGGACTTGGAACTTGGATTATGAGCCTGGTAGGCCACCCCCCACCCAGAAACTGAATTGGTTTGGCCATGTTCTTCACATGCAGAACTATAGATTTATGAAAAGGAGGAGATCTAGAATGAGGTTGGTGGACAATATCAAACAGAATCTTGTAAGAACTGGTCTGCAGTAGCCAAATGCAAAAGCTTTTAGTTAGGATTGGAGAATTAATTAGAATTTAGTTAAACCTCTATAGCCTATGGCTTCTTGAATATTATGTATGTAATATTGGAGGACAGTTCACATTATAGAAATCTTCAGTTATTTTTGCCTTGGTTTTAAGCTACATTAATTGTCTATAAGTTAGAAAAAATTGCATTTCAGTTTTTTAAGAGACCTACAATTTGAGATAAAGCATATGAAGTTACAGAACTCCTGAAAATTCCGTCTTTTAATACAAATATGAAAATGGTATTTTTTTCTTCTTTCTTTCCAAAACCCATATTCAACAGTCACCTGATAAAGGCCATTTTTCCTGGAAAATGAAGGTGTCCACCCTACATATTTAATACTATAATAAAAGAGTAAGGAGGCTACACTTGTATATAAGCAGAAATGAAAATTGATATATATATACACGTCATATCAGAATAATATGACCACCTACTTAATAATGGGAATAACCACCCTTGGCCCGGATGACAGCAGTGACATGGCATGGACGCAATGAGGCCCTGGAAGGTTGACAGAGGCACATGTGCCCATTAGGACTCCAGCACAGCACGAAGGTTCTGGAGATGACGTAGTTGTGGGTCCGCACACTGAACCTGTTAATCCAAATGGTCCCACAAGTGCTCTATGGGATTGAAGTCAAGCGATTTCGCCAGTCAAGGGAAATGGAGACATCGCTGTTGTGTTCCTGGAACCAATCACACACCACCTTAGTGACATGGCAAGGTGCACTGTCCTGTTGGTAGACACCATCACCACCAGGGTAAACGTCCAACATGAAGAGATGCATGTGGTCAGCGAGGATGGACAGGTAGCCATTGGCATTCAGGGACCCATCCAGTGGTACCAGCAGTCCAAGGCAGACATGCACACTGCCACCGCCAGCTTTACTTGACCAACAAGTGTGTCCGGGTGTTGGTTCTCATGTGTCTGATGCCGTATCCGCAACCGCCCATCACTTCTGTGGAGTAGAAACCTCGATTCGTCAGAGAAGGCAACCTTTTTCCACTCTTCCACTGTCCAATGATGGTAGTCCCATGTGAACTGCAGTCGTTGCCAATGGACCTCGGTTAGCATGGGAATCTTTATGCAGCATCAACTCTAGACATCCATGCGTAATAGGGTTTGCTCTACTGTTATCAGGGACACATACTTGGTGCCCCAGCATTCATTTGAGTGGTCAATTGCTGCACTGTTGCACTTCGATTGCCCTTTACCAGTCAATGGGGGCGACGTTCTCCTCTGGGATCGATGGCCTTTGGGGCTCCACAGTCATGACGTCTGGAGGTACTAGGTGTGCCAGCGGTCCATTCTTGGTACACCTTTACTACAGCACCTCATGAACAGCCCACAAAGTCTGCTGTTTCAAGATGCTTCCACCCTTGGTGAGGTAATCAATGATCATTCCTTTTTGAATGTCTGTCAAATCAATACCTCTGCCCATTGTGCTCGCATTACACACTATGGCTCGTCTGTCCTGGCTGGCTGCTTATATCTCCATGTGGTCGACCTTGTCATGTGCACTTTGTGACACGCCTGGGTGGTTGGGTTGTTTTACCTCTAAGCGGCAGTTTTTTGCACACCATGGGGTAAATGGCCAGGTCACATGGACCCTGAAGGCTCAGAGAAGGTTGTGGGAGGGGGCCCACTGGAACAGCTGTTGGGAGACAGATAGTAGCCTCCTGTCAAGGCCATCCATGTTCTTTAATGTGCGCAGGGTATGGCTCTCCCACACACGAGGCCATGGCTTAACGTTCCATCCGATGGACGGCGGCCTTTCCAAGCCCATCGGTGTCCCCTACTGACCGTGGGCAGGACGTGAAATTTTGCGGAGATAAATCTCAACGCTGACCCAGCTGGGATTCGAACCTGGGAACTACAGGTTACGAACCTGGCAAGCTACTGACTGAGCCATCCGTGCCCCACAAGTCTGGGCGGGTACACTGTGATTCCGTGGGTGGTCATATTATTCTGATACGACTGTGTGTGTGTGTATATATATATAAATATCATTAAGTATTAAATACAAAGATACATACGAAGCTGCCATTTATCTCTTCCGAAAGCATAATTAGCTGCTGGTCCTGCACTAAGATCTGGCAACTGAGGGCTATAATACTCTGAGGAGAGAACACCCTTCACAGCCTGGGGTGTGGCAGTCCCAGAAGCAGTCCATGATGAAAATCTAGTTCGTACTTCAGGATGCACTAAAACACTGAAGAGCAAGGCTAAAGCCAGAATATGCAACACCTGAAACAATCAGAAATTTTATTATGACTACTTACACTAAAAAAGTAGATTAGTGCATGCAATTCTCATGAATTCATTGCTTTTAATTCTACTTACGAAACACCAAGATTTGAAATTAAATGAAAGTTGATATTTACATAGTTTCCAATTGTTTTTTCTAATAATAAACCTATCAATAAGAACAATGCTTTAGTGCTATTACAAGAAAAAAAAAAAAACAGTGGTCTCATTAGTCAAAATAACATTATTTACACCATAAGCAAGGGGCTCAGAACAGTGCACTTTTGCACACCACTCAAATTCCCAGTGAATTATTTTACATGTATCATATTCTACTAGTATGCACAATTAAAAGAACCTTCTTGCTCAGAAATTAATTAAAAATAACTTAAAATTCTCTGTCATCGAGCAATAAAATTTAAAATTTTATCCTTCAAATTATTTGCATATTATTTGAAGGATAAACTTTAAAATTTTATTGCTCAATGACAGAGAATTTTAAGTTACTTTTAATGTCTACTGTGCCATTCATCTTGAAATTACTCCCTTGAGCACACAACATTTTTTGAACTGTTAGAAGCATCTGCAACATGTATATTGTATTGGCAGCAGAACTCCTATCACATTTGAAATGTTTGAAAGTGTATGTTTCCAATCCAATGCATTTACTTTTATAACATACAATTACTCTTTATAAGACAAAAAATAAAATCACAAGCAGCTAAGTTTGAAAGAAGTGTGAGATTATGAAGAGGCATAGAAGGTATACTGCAAAACCTGATGTTGCTTCAGTTTTCGCATTCTTTTAAATTGCATCTCTGCAACGTATGATCATCAGGGTCAGATGGAAAGGGAGATATGGCCCTTCTTTCAGAATAATTACCAGAATAAAAACAAACAACAATGACAAAAAAATAAATAAAATAAACATCATATCACACATCTTGGAAGAGATATCTCTTAAAATATCAATAAAATGAAGGCAAAAAGTCTATAGCAGAATGGTTCAGTTTATTTGGTCATTTGACCCTTGGACAACCTGTAACCCCCCTCCAAAAAAAAAAAAGGGTTTGTTTTACCCCTGAGTGGCACTTTTTGTACACAATGGACTAAATGGCCAGGGCAGAAGGACTCAGAGAAGATTAGGGGGAGAGGACACACTGGGCAGCTGTTAGGAGAGATAGTAGCTCCCCTTAAGGCCATCTAATGTGTTTTTTAACCTGCATAGGGTATGACTCTCCTGCACATTGGGTCACAGCTTTATGTCCCATCTGACAGACAGCAGCCTTTCCAAGACCATCAGTGTCCCCTATTAACCAAGGGCAGGGTGGAGATAAATTTCAATACTGGTTCAGTTGGGACTCAAACCAGGGAACTGTAGATTATGAGCCTGGTGCACTACTAACTGAGCCACCCCCGTGGGAAGAGTTTCAATATGCCAAGGAAAAGAAACAAACAGAATAAGAATTTTGGAAATTCAGCACTTTATTGAAAACATTAAAAAAATTTAAATACCATATATATATACTTGTAGGTTGTATCAGTATTATGTTTTGATGGTACCTTCTCTGCCATATAAATTCTAAACTCTCAGATTTCCTTCACAGATTTATGTACATGAAATATGAAACATTCAATTTTTTTTTACAGTTAGTGGTTTCATAACATATTCTAATTTTTTTTAAGAACTATCTTGTTTCCAAATCAAAATAAATTTTTTGACACTAAGTTTTCAAAATTACTCTATTGCTAGCTAAGTAAATTACAACTTTCTAGCCATACATGTACATATATTTGCTAAAAATGTTAAAAACTATACACAAAAGATTTAAATAGTAATAGAAATATTTATAATAGAATAGAAAAAAAAATGGAACTTGAAAATGTTTTTTAAAAATTTCTTAAGCTATGAAGATTTGGGTTGTGTTGTTTTACCTCTGAGTAGCACTCCTTTGTACACAATGGGATAAATGGACAGATCACAAGGACCCTGAAGGTTCAGAAGAAGGTTGGAGGAGGGAGACCACTGGACAGCTGTTGGAAGCAGATGGCAGCCTCCCATCCAGCATCTTCTCTAATGTGTACAGGGTGTGGTTCTCTGAACACAGAGTCATGGCTAACATCCCATCTGATGGGTGATGGCATTCCAGGACCATCAGTATCCCCTACCAATTGTGGGCAGGGAGCTTTGTGGGGATAAATCTCAATGCTGGCCCAGCTGGGACTCTAACCTGGGAACTGCAGATTATGAGCCTGGTGCACTACTGACTGAGCCCCTCCCCACCATGAAGTAATATTAAAGTTAGTCTTTATTGTAAAATAATGTAAAAAAATTTCACCTAGTTTTCTTCATTTAAGAATTTCTGTTACTTTACTATGCAATATTAAATGCTTTTCATTTTGATATGTAGCATGACATATCAGTTTGCTAGTTACTTTTGGATAAGGTTTTTAAATTCACTTTCATTTTACTGAACACGTAAACAAACAGTTAGCTCTATAGACTCACTGTTTTCTTTTAAAGCTGGACACTAGAAGGGTTAATAAGTAGTCCTACTGCATTAAGACTGACATTAGTAATAACAGTTAATTCATAATCATACAGCAGGCAAATGTTCATCTTCCTTATTTGTCTTTTGAATTACAATGTGAGATCTCTCATAAATGCCAGATTGTTCTATCATTTTAGCTAAGATGGCAATAATTCACATATGCTTCGATATAATTACAAGCTTAATTCCTTTGTTGTGACATTTACAAATTCTATTTAAACCAAAGGTGAAACAAGTACATTCCTGCAGAAATTATTAAGATTCATCAAATATTTCAAGGAATAAGTTGTAATTTCTTAACAGAATTAGAATGATTTCTAATTAGTAAGTTATTGAACATTTGCACAGGTAATCCAAGTTATTCATGTCATAGAGATGTAAATGATTAAATACACACTTAAAAACACCAACATAAAATTACATACAATATAGATCAATTTTCTTTTATGCAAAAGTGCTGTACAAAATCAATGAAGATGAAAAATATTTGGCAAAAGTCCAATTTAACATTATTAGAGATGCACTTACAGTTCCAAATAGTAGAGAAAATGAAGAGCACATCCTTGGCGAACAAACATGATAGTATTATATATATACATTTTAATATATCACCATTTAATAAAATAAACATTTTAAAGGTTTGCATAATGATCATTTTAATATTAGACAATCATGATTTTTATAAAACAAGATATTTATTGTTAAATAAGTCCAGCTTCCATAACTCTTTAAATATTGAACATATATATTGTTGAAAATCAAAATTCAAATAGATTTGATTTTGATCTTTAAAAGTATATATACACTTCTTTTTCACTGATATTAGCACAGAAGTTGTTTGGACTGTTCATATAGTAATAATGCCTTTTAGATAAGCACAGACATCAGGAAAAATCATAACGTTCTTTGGTTTCATAGTTATCCTGAAGATATTATCATATGATCATTTCAAACAACTTCTGTACTAATATCAGTGAAAAAAGTATGTATTTAGATACTTTTAATATTGGACACTGAGCTATGATATTTATTTTCAGTCACATTTTTTCATTAAATGCATAACTGAGAAGTTATAGAGCTTTGAAGTGTAATTACCATTGACATGGGAATTCTTTAATATTTTGGTAGGACAGTTTTTGAAAAATGAATCTTCCAGATACTTCATACATTTTGGTTGGATTACATTTTCACAAAAATTAATATGCACTGATGTATTGAATAAATTTCTTCAAAAATCAGTGTCACACTTAAAATGAAATAGAACTAAATGAATAAACAATTATTCATTCAGTTAAAATTATTGAAAATTAAAAAATTAACTTTTGTCTCATTCTTGAAGTAAAACTTTCACTATGAATTAAACCAGTATATCATGTACTATTGAAGTTCAGAGAGTATTTCTATAGGATAGTACATTCCAAGAATCATATCTGCTACATGATTCAATTTTTGTCACTTATGAGAGCAAAATGCACTGAAGTTTTGATAACATAAAGTTGAATGTAACATATAATGAAAAACAAAAATGAGGAATTTAACTAGAGTCAAAAATGGCAAAGATTTAACCCTTACCATGCCAGATCTGAAAAAATGAATTGTACCTTGTGATTAGGCTTCTTTTTTCAATTGTGTTCAGTCAAGAAAAAAAGTGAACTTTAGAACTTTTTTTTTTAACCAAATAACTAATAAAAGAATTATGGCATGTTGTATGCCAAATTAATCAGCATTTCATTCTGGATTATATGAAAATATTTAACAAAAAAGACAATTAGTTTGATTTTAATAGGACTTTTATAAAGTCATATAGTAAAAAAAAATGTATCTGGCAATGCAAACAAAAAATTATTAAAACAAAATACACAAAAATAATTATAATGCATATCAATAGAACCTTTTGTTTGTGAATAAGGAAACAAATTTTTTCTTTTAAGGAAGAAATCACTCTCTTTTTGCAAAATTTTTTATGGTATTATACTTTGAAAAAAGTCCACACTTTTCACCAGATGTGATCAAGTCAACTTTAAAGTTTTTTTTTTAAATAACTAATTACTAGAAATAGGTCATGTTATATACCAAAGGAAAGAACAGTTAATTGGGGTTTCAAAAATTCCTCTCCCCCAAAAAAATTATAAGCATTTTTAAACAAAATTACAACATTTTACATTTTTTGCATTTTATATTCAGTGAAATAATCTAAAAAATTAATTTTTGCCATATTTTCTGAAGTATTTCATTATTTTAATATATATATAATTCATAATATTGCTATCATTACTTAAATATTTCGTTTATTTAATATTTTCAAAATTACGTATTGTGTCCTTGAACCAGGTCCCTTTGATCAGTAGCCAAGCTTGCTAACCATTTGGCCATGGGACGATTAGTGTAAGATTTAAAGAATGAAAAAGAAAATGCTTTTTCATTTCCACACTTCATAATAATAATTAAAAAACATAATTTTACCATGATTAAGTACACTACTGTGATTCTAAATAGCACTTAAATGTAACTTACCAAGTGCCATATTCCTAGTATTATTGTTCCTGTGCGAACATGACAACAGAAACAACAACGAAAATTGTCACTGCTGCCAATATCTGATTTTCTAAACATTGGCCTGATACTTGTGCAACTAAGCTTTATCTGAAAGGAAATAAAAAGATTATTAAGAAAACATTTTAGTTGATCACATGTCTTCAATAAATGTTGCAAATGCAGAAAGTATATGATGTAATATATATTTGATTTTTTAAAATTATTTTTAGCTAATTTCCCCCCCCCCCCCAAAAAAAAAAAGCTTATTACAATACACATAAATCTTTAGTGAGCTTAAAAAATATTATTACGATACAATGTTTCAAAATAACACATTTTCAGTTATTTTTTTTTGCTATTACAACAGAATGTCTAAAAATAACAAGTTTCAAAAAATTACAGTTAAATAACATTCCATATTGCACTTAGATTTGACATACAGCTCAGATATTACTCCTTTAATAATACCTATATAGAATTTTTTCTTCCATCACAATGTTTTATTTTGGATTCCCTCCTAAAAATATCTGGTTACATGATTTTGGTGGTGGCATCATGCCTTAAGTTCCATACACGATTGTGAGGAAAATGCTCACAGGTTTCCTTTCAATGCATGCCTAGGTGCCATTTACACACCTAACTAGAAATCAGCACAGCTCTATCGCTACCTTGTAATCTTGAAAACAATAGTAGAGTTCATTTCAATTAAGCTCGTTTTCATTAATTTGCAAGGTGGTGGAAGTATGTTTAAAAAACTGATTTCTTTTAATTGAAATCCAAAGTGAATGCACAGTATTCCCTGTTAAGAAACAATAATTAATAGATTCTGAAAAAAATTCAGCGCCGCCACGGCGGGAATCGAACTGCCGTGGCGGTGATGAATTTTTTTCAGAATCTATTAATTATTGTTTCTTAACAGGGAATACTGTGCATTCACTTTGGATTTCAATTATATATTTAACGCGGTAGCATTAGCGACCTTCTCATTAACATCTGATGATCAAATGCAACGACTGTAAACGTTGCGTCTCCTTGAGTATAGATGGCGCTGCCTCAGTCACGTCTCAAGAAGAAAAACTTAAAAAGGGTCAAATTCTGAAAATATTCGTTGTCCGACGCGTGGTGCAAATGGTTAGCGTGCTCTGGCATGAATCTGGAGAGATGCGGGTTCGATTCCCGCCGTGGCGGCGATGAATTTTTTTCAGAATCTATTAATGATTTCTTTTAATTATATACTTTGCTTTTGTGATGATGACTTTTTCTTTGCAAAGTAAAAGAAATAATTACCAACTTGAAGAGTTAATGAACAGTGGTGTATATACACTAACTGAAATTAATTTTTTACAATTGCTTTGAAATCATAAAAATTCCTAAAGGTTGCATCTGGATACTATTTTGCATAATCCTGGTCACTGCTGTATGTAGACCTTACTGCAGATCACTGAACAATTTAGGGGTGATCAACTCAGACCAAAAAGATGCCATTTAAATTTTTCACTTTGCATAAAATTTTTGCCTTTTTATCCATTAAATTATTTCCTATATGATACATAAAGGGCAAATAAGAATGCTACTAGCTTATAAAGGTTTCTCATATGAGGCTCACTAACACAGAAATCAGGTTCTCTGAACTACTTACAGTAGGAAGCAACACAAGAGACAAACGTATGCCCACTGGAAGAGTAGCTAACTCCCTAATCACCAAGGCTGGGGAAATCCACCCACCAACAGTGTGAATGAATTTCTGGTATGACCTGTTACTTTCAAAGCTAGGAAAAATTACAACAATAAAATATTTTACAGAATATCAACTTTCACCTTTGAATGTAGTTTCATTTTGTCACAAGTTTATTTTTCACACACACATAAGCAAAAAAAAATGTTTTATCTTCTTCCTTCTCACATATATAAACCTCCTAAAAATTCTCCCTTCTCACATAGGCATATGCCTTTGCTTATATTTGTGGTAAAAACTGCTGACTGGTATAATTTTTTAAAAATTTTCCTGCCCCTCTATTTACAATTCTAGTTAAGGCTCATTATCCCAATAAAGTTAATTTTACAAAGTGAAAATTATAAGACTGACAATTTATGAGTAACCAAGGAAGGAAATTGCAACTAAGGATGTAGAAATTCTCAGAAATTTTAAAGGGAAGCAACAATGAAAAATGGGAAAAATGGGATTTAATAAATGCTGAAATCAAGGCAGTTTATCAACAGAGTCCATATTTATCCAAATGTATATTCAAGTCCCAGCTGAAATACCTATTCTTTGCCCTGGATAAGAGTGCTTGCTCTCTCAATACATAGTGGTGACAGGACAAGCACTCTTTTGAAATACTACAAAAAACTACTTTTCAAATAATACACATTTTAAGCTAATGAACAAATCCATAATTCAAAAATGATGAACTGAAAAACCTAATCCAAGCTCAATTAGCCTAACCTAATATATGAATGAACAGTCTAACCTAATTGAGCCAAAACAAATGGGTGGAATTAATCAGTAGCATGTCTGGCTCATAACCAGATGTCCCAAGTCTCCACTCTGATTTTCTCTGCTAACCCCTGCTCTGTCCTCCATTAGATGTGAATTGTCTGTATGCTATAGTTATAACTATAATACTATGGCTGTGTGCAGAAGTCCCTGTGAATGTTAACATGCTGGATAGCCTTGATGGGAGGCTTCCACCTATATCTTAACAGCTGTCTAGTGGATGTTGTTGTTGTTTATGTTGTTTTACCTCTGAGCGGCACTTTTTGCACACCATGGGCTAAATGGCCAGGTCACATGGACCCCGAAGGCTCAGAGAAGGTTGGGGGAGGGGACCCACTGGAACGGCTGTTGGAAGACAGGTGGTAGCCTCCCGTCAAGGCCATCCAGCGTGTTCTTTAACGTGCACAGGGTATGGCTCTCCCGCACACGGGGCCACGGCTTAATGTCCCATCCGATGGACGGCAGCCTTTCCAAGCCCATCGGTGTCCCCTACTGACCATGGGCAGGGTGGGGAATTTTGCGGAGATAAATCTCAACGCTGACCCAGCTGGGACTCGAACCTGAGAACTACAGATTATGAGCCTGGCACGCTACCGACTGAGCCACCCCTGCCCCATGCTGTCTAGTGGATCTCCTCCTACCCAGCTCTCTGACTCTGAGTCAATGGGTCCTTGTGACTTGGGAGTTTAATAACATTGTGTGTCAAAAAAGGTCACTCAAAAGTAATCAAACATAAAGGAATGGAAGAGAAAAAATTAAAATGAAAACTGAACTTTTATTAATTTACTAAGTATTTGATCACTATTAAGTAATAAGATGAAGATGGGTGTAGAGGAAAAAATTGTCCTGAGCAGGGGGGCATTTTTATAATTTAGTCGACAGTGCACTGTTTCTGATTTTCATTTTTTCAGTTTGCGCTATCTGCAAGGACATTATTTAGTTTTGGGAACTTTTCCTAATTCAGTCAGCGGTACAGTTTCAAATTTTCATGTTTTTTGGTTTGTGTTGTCTGTGAGGACATTATTTAGTTTCGGGGCTTTTTTATAATTTGGTCGGCAGTGCATTGTTTCTGATTTTTATGCTTTTTGGTATGTGTTATCACCGATGAGATTATCTAGTTTTGGAGGCTTTTTTATAATGCTGGTCAGTCATGCATTGTCAATGATGTTCTTAGTTTTGAGATTGGTATTCGATTTAATTAATTCTGGTGATTTATTTAGTTAATTATTGTATGTGTGACTGGATTTATTAGTTTAATTTGTGGAAATATATTTGTGGAGTGTTTTAGCTATGTGGAAAAGAGAGGGGGGGGGGGGGATATTTCTGGAATTTGCAATATATGGTAAGGCAAATGTGTTGACATAGTTTGTTTATGGTTTTTTTTGCTGTGTTTTTGATAATTTTAATTTTTCTAGCAATTTGTGGTTGTGAGGGATGTTTTTTTAGTGGAATTGCAGTTTGGTTTGTTATGTTGTTTGTTTACAATGTAAATTACCATTACCATGGTAATGGTACTTTGCGTTTGACATACACTCGAGTTGTCATTACTATGGTAACGAAAAAACAGTCTTTTTTCCAGGAACCTCTGTTTGGGTTAGGGTCTGGGGGTTGTGAGAATAAACAAAAAGTACCGTTTTGTTACACTACATCAAAAAAAAAATGGCCACTGAGGATTGTGATGTGCACTAGTGATGTACATAATGATAAACGTAAAAATAAGGCTCAAATTCTGCAGACACTATTGACTGCTTTCAGTGATTTTCTGAAAACATGAGGTAACAAGATTATGAGTTTTTAATTCTGTACTTTACTGATTCATTTCCTCTGCAACTTTATTTTTTCAGTGGCATTTTATAATGCAGCCAACAAATTCATATGGAACAAGAAGTTATGACTCTATAATTAAATAGTTATAAAATTTGAAAATAAACTTATTAACATAAATGGTGCATATTCCACATCTTCACTGTTCTATACAACTGATAAAAATTACAAGCAAGCAGATTAATTTTTATAATTATTTTATAACTATTCAAAAGTATATGAAATGGGAATTTGTGACTATGATTACATATTTATAACATTTTGATATAATCTTATTAACAGGAACTGCATACATTTCACATCACCACTGTCCAAATGACAAATATGATGACTGTTACTAGCCAGCGTAAGCAGATTAATACACTTTTAAAATTATTTTATGATAAATATAAAAGTACAATTATGGATTCTCATTTCAAATGAATCTGTTGGCTGCATTATATATATAAAAACCACTGAAAGATATGTTACAGAATGAATAAATAAAGTATAGAATCATAAAATCGGCTCATAATCTTGTTAGTTATATTTCATGAAATTGCCGAAATCACCCAAAGGGGTCTATGGAACTTGGTCCTAAAACCAAAAAAAAAACACTTTAATAACACTAACATACAGAAGATGAACACATGCACAGATAACACATGAAGAGAAAGCTCTTTGGTGTAGTTAATGATAATTTGAAATTGCTGTTTGAGCATTACTAAAAACATGAAGTTGATCCTCTCTAGTACTATTTACTTTATGCCTCAGGCAGAAAATTGCTGAAATGTTAAAATGAAGAAAATATGGATGACACTTCAATAATGGAAGATATATTATCAGTAAGTGGTAAAATGAGCATCAGTCTAACATAGGTGTATGCATTTGTCTAATATGATTCTTCAAGGGGAAAAAATATTCAGAAATCAAATATATATGTTAAAAAATATGGCTTTCGTAAAAAAATTTCCGATATATAATACCCGAACTCGATTTCTTAGTAGGAAAATATACACACTTTTAATATATGCTACTGAAAGTGGGCGTTACGTGATAATGAAAATTTTGTTATCTCTGTGATGTCATTAACTGTATTTTACAACCTTTCACTAATATCAGTAAGTGTTAACCTAAAAAGGCGCACATTTAAACAAAATTATAATTAACAATTGCAGAGCTTATCGAAATATTGTAATATATATAGTTGGTCAAGAAAGAAAAACTTACACAAGGGAAAAGAATAATTAATATATTACAAAAACACTAATTCTTCTGAAAGAAAGATAAACACTCATTTATGTAACAGCCACAGGTTATATTAAAGATCGCGAACAAATAATATTCTTTACAGCTACACCACTTTCGTTCAAAGCTATATTGCTGCCAACTCATCAGCTATAAAATATCCTTATACGTATTTTAAAACTGTGGTCTTACCAACTTGGTCCCAAAATTGACCGGCTTTGAGCACTTGCCTTGAAAATAATCTTTCACAAAGGGGTCAGCAAAGAAAATCGTTTCGTTTTAATTTCTGACTTTAGGAACTTTAGACATTTAATAATAAAAACACAAACCTATTAGTGAAACTTTTAGCTCAAACTGGCGAATTTACCATGTTTACCAAAAACAAATTTTTTCCCTCCTCATTGTTCAATACCAATTCGTCTGCAACATACGATTCTGAGCGATTGACTGACTGCTGACGAATGACTAACAGGTTATCATGCTAATTCTATGATGCAGAAATGGTAGATCTCTGAAAATTCGCCTCTAGGGATAATCCGGATGGTAGATATGAGGAGAAATCCGAAATTGAACTCATACGTGTCCTTCAAGGTCAAATGGAGGTCATGTAGAGGTAATACTATGAAATACGAATGCTAGAAATGTGAAAAACACTATCTGGGAGTTTCAGGTTATATCATTGAGTTGGGGTTAGACATAGGAAACGTTAGGAAATTTCGGGTCTGGAGGGTGCTTGGAGATCAAAATTAGTGACCTCGAAAGTTCCTTTTATCTATCTGTGTTAGGTTCCCGGTGATATTTCGAGTGGTAGATCTCAGAAATGAAAATTTATAGATCTGATGGGTTTTTCAAGGTCAAAGATGAAATATATATCTGCCGATATCAGAGGGCTAAAAATGGTGCCTGGGGGGTATTTGGAGTTTTAGATCTCAGAAATTATGCAAAATTTTGGATTTCATTAGTTCTTTGAGGTCAAAGGTCCAATTGGATATACTAGTACTGGGGAGCTAAATATCGGTGAATACGGCTTGTTCGGGCAGAGAACTCAGAAATAAGAAAAATATTTTCAGATCCAGTGCCACATTCACGGTGAAATAAGAGGTCGAAATGACGGGCTAGAAAGCAAAACCCATTATTACAATAACCAGAAAATATCCATAGAATATCTAAGATGGCAAATCGATATCCATTTCCTGATCTTAGATATTCGGTGGCTATTATCTGGATATCGCGGTTGTGTGTGGAGGTGCCAAAGGTACCTATTGATTTCTAGTATTAAATATGCAGCACATTATCACCACTCAACTGTAATTAGAGCCCAAATATCGCTAATGTCAGTCGACAGGTGGTGGAGCTAGAGAAACTGTTCTGCCACAATGGTTCATTGTCATTTCTTCCATGGTCACTTTCGTTGAGGGAGAAATCTAATCATCATTGCCCATAGACCTTGTAGAAAACCCCCCACCTCTCTAGAAAATATTTTGCCTTTAGAGCTCAACAATACATCCCTTCCCATTTTACTGTTAAGAGCAACAACATTCTCATTAACAGAAGTTTTAAACGAACCCTTTTTTGACAAAATACACTAACGTATATACATGGGAGTCGTATAAACATTTTCGCAGGTGGAAAAATAAAATGGATTGAGAAAATGGAAGGGAAAAATAATCTGGGGGGTGGCAATTAAAAATCAAAAACAATGTTTCAAGATGAATATTTATTTATGTTTTTCAATTAAATTAGGTACGTTGTTACACAAACATCAGTCTTAACGTTGTTACACAAACATCAGTCGTGAATTATACCTGATGCAACAAAAAATTATTTTTGTAGAAGAAATTTTAATTAGAGAGAAAAAAATTTAAACTAAAAAATTTCCAAGAAAAGATTTCCCGTTTTTTTCCAAAGCACATAACCAAGGGGAACCTTTTCCCCAGAAAATTATAAATTATTGTTGAGAATGTCGAACTATGTGAAACTTTTTCAGCAGTTTCCCTTGGAAACAGACTTCTCGGCAACGAGATGGAATAGGATTGAGTGCGCAACCGGTTTGGAAAGCTGAGGCAACTTGAACGACCAGTGGTCATGTAAAGGGTCGGCAGTAAACCTAGAATACATAGACTGCTCGTATCACTGGTTTCAGCGCCACCAACACTGATTTCGGGAAACTTCGCATCCATGACACTTTAGGGCAACTCGCTGACAGTCGTGCTTCTGTTCCGTAGCTTTACGCTTGTTTTTGTGACTGTAATTTTGCAAGTATTTAGGTTTATAAAGTACTTTAAACGGTGAGAAAAATGCCGAATTCATGCTGTGCAATTAATTGCACCAATAAATACAGAAAATATAATGGAATTGCCTTTCATGGGTACGGAAACACAATTTATATTTACTAAAATTATAAAAATACCCCCTGAAGCAGCTGCTTGCCACAGAGGTCTGACAGGAGCCTGTCAGTTTATATGCCATAGTAGAAGATCTGAGAGGTTGGCAGGACCTCAGCAGAAAAACAACACGATACATGTGAAAAATCAATGTTCGTTCCATAGTAAATACACAGATTACCTGTGGTAGATATAGAATTCATCTGATAAAAATTTTACTGTCCCTGTCGCGTCAGCAATAGTTTTTTTTTTTCAGATTAATAATTGTTCAATGTTCGCTACTTTAAGAAAATATTCTTAGCACTTCGTTTAAATTTTTTTTTTTTGGATTTCCTTTGCGAAATTGAGAGCTGTGTAATAAATGGATACATCAGGAAGTTAAATTAAAATTGGACACCGAAAGAAAACACAAAAATTTGTTCTGTGCATTTTATACCAGACTGTTTTAGGTAACCATAAAATGGCATAATAGATCTGTAGATAGTTTGAGAAGGGATTTAAAAATGTAAAATTCATAATTTTTAGTACAATTTGAACATTCAGCATGAAATGAAACAATTGAAAATGAAATAATGTTGGTTTAATCAATGTCACATGCAATGTTCATTTCTCCTTTGATTACAGCAGGTGTGTCCAACCCGTGGCCCTGGACAGCTAGTAATGCGGCCCACAAAATCGTAAAGTTTACGTGTTTACACATAATCTTTCAACATGATTATGTAATTTTTAGCGAGTTTTTGATATCCCACTAGTTTTACGTTGCCCTTTTTTAATTTTATAATAAAAAACATAAGAAAATAAATGAAGTTTTATTATTCATAAACATTAAGTATATTATGCTGTCCTGTGGCCGAGTGGTTAGCACGCTTGGCTACTGATCGAAGGGACCTGGGTTCGAACCCCGGGTAAGGCATGGATGTATGTGTCGTTTTTCTGCTGAGGGCCTGCCATCCTCTCAGATCTTTCTACTATGGCATATAAACTGACAGGCTCCTGTCAGACCTCTGTGGCAAGCAGCTGCTTGAGGGGGTATTATTTATTATTATTATTAACTATATTATATATTCTATGTGCGGCCCAAAACAATTCATCTTCACTCAGTGTGGCCCAGGGAAGTCAAATCTTCATTCAATGTGGCCCAGGGAAGTCAAAAGGTTGGACTCGCATGGATTAGTCTTTAACCAATGTCATTTTAATTAACAGAAGCAATATGTATAAAGGTCCTCATAATCCTTGAGGCCACAGGATTGTGGAGTAAAACCCATAGTCCACAGAAATCTATTTTGATAAATTTTAACTCAGAAACTATTATATTATGATTAATGACCATTACATTTGCTGAAAGAATTCATAAAGAGAATGTTCTCATTCATTTAAATAGTAAAATGAAAATAATTTTTGGGGTTAATTAAGTTCAATGACAGAGAAAGTTTGTCTCTCCATATTCAATCTGACCATATATCCCACCCCCTGGTCAGCAAATCTTTATATAGATTACAATTTTAATTAACAGAAGCAATAAGTCTAAATTGAAGAAACGGGTTAAGAAACGTTTTTAACCCTTTGAGGCTACAGGATTTTGAAGTAAAAAAACCCATGTTGCACAGATATCTAGTTAGAAAAATTTTATTTCAAATACTTTTATATTCTGGTGTGATAATGGGAGAAATATTTTGCAAAACAATACAGGCATTTAAAACAATGACAATAAAAAAAACTCTTCTTTTGGATGAATTGGCTCAATGATATGTATAGTTCAACTTAACCCTCCCCCTTTTTAGTTGCAGAATCTTTATATAGAATATAAATAAAAAAGTTTACAGTAGCAGAGATTTTGAAGTACTGTAGTGGCAAAGATTTTGAAGTAGTGAAAGCTAAGGAGCATTATTTTATATTGTCACTGTCAGTAGGTATTATTAGAAAATTAAACATGAATTTGTTAGTGACATGATGATCCTGGGGAAAAAAGGTAAGGAGAATAGTGAAAAGAAATGACTCATTTTCTTTTCTAGGATTTATCTCTCTTTTTTACAATGTAAATGAGTAATAAATATATATAAAGTAATCGTTTAAAACCACTCGAATATGGTATTGCCAAGGGAGCAGCTTCTACCAATACTCAACTAATTGATTGTTCTCAGAACTATATAGAAGTAAAGATGCTTTTCAAAAATATTTAATATACGTTTTTTTTCTTATTTTGATTCTTAAAAAAAAAATAAAAAAAAAAACTGTGAAACAGCTGCTTGCCAGAGGTTTGATACATGCCTGTCAGTTCAATATGTTATAGAGATATTTCCATGTAATATTCAATATCTGAGAGTTTAATTTCAAAATAAAATATAATTTTCGAAAGAAAACGAAATTTTGACTATTTTGCATCAGGAATCTTCTTTTTTCTTCACATTTAACTACTTTTTAAGCCGTTTTTCGCATGATCCAATCATTACAAATACAGAATGATACCTAGTGTTTTAATTCTTTTCAGTTTTATTTTGAAGAAAATTTTTCAAATGATTTTAATTCATGAAACTGCTTTACGTTTTCTAACACACGTTTGGTAACTTATTTTCGTAATCTGTCACTATATATAATATGCTAATAAAAAAAATTGTTTATTCATTCTTTAGATTTTGCAGAGCGCTATTAGATGTCAACCTCAAAAGTATAACTTAAGAGAATTTCGCTAAGATTCACCTATTAGTTACTTAACAGAACACATAATTGTAATCAATAGATGTCACAGACCCAGATTGCCATCGGTGTAACTTTTTAGATTTGGGCACAGCGACGTTACCTCTGTCCTTACATTCTCACCCTCTCTCTGCCCCCCCAAATATCCTGTCATCTTATATGAAATCTCAAAACTTGTCAACTTGCTTTGAAATTCAAAACAGTTGTATTTCCATAATTTTATTTTATGCTCATATTTTATACCTGACACTAAAAACAGATTAAAAAGAAACTATAAAAATTTTTTCCGTATAGAATATCATTTAAGTTTTCCTTGGTTATCGTGCTTCGCTACTGATCTAAGGGACCTGGGTTCGAGCCCCGGATAAGGCATGGCTGTTTGTGACGTTTTTCTGCTGAGGGCCTGCCATCCTCACAGACCTTCTACTATCCCCCTCGAAGGGAACCACCTTGTCGTGGTGGGGGGGCTTGCGTGCCTTAATGAAGTCGAGGGCTATGCCGACCAGAGTTACTCATGTCGGACAGGCCGAGATGGAAAGGCCAGACTAAGAGTTCCCAAGTAAGGACTGAGACGGCTAGAAGTGAGTGAGTGAATAGAGATATGGTGGATGGCGGTGAGGAAAGTTGGGACCCCACAGGAGAACACCAAGGTGTGTGGTGGTCAGTTGGCAAGGCCAACAATGTTGTTACTTGAGTACAGCTGGAGGTGGGCTGTAAAAGAGGACAAGAGGATTGGAGAGAAGTGGTATGGAGTGAAGATAGCGAAGGAGAGTTGGAACAGTGCAGAGGGCAGCACAAAAGATTGGGTGTATGATTGGAATGGAGGTGTGAAATAAAGTTGATGAGACGGACGAAAAAGTTGAGAAAATTTTAATTACTGCAGTCAAGGTTCTTAGAATGACTGCAGTAATAGTTTAGGAAATGAAAAAGTGTGGAGGGTGAACACATTATAAAGGTAAAGGCGTACAGACGCCTGTGGCTATGAGGAGAGCCGATATTACAGGTCTGTTGTTAAAGGGGAGAGGTGGTCTGTGTCGAAAGGCACAGGTTCCTCTCCAACCCGTTTTTATTTTCTTTTTAGGTTCACTGGTCTCAAAATCAAATCATTTGTAGAGATTAGGCTGAGGTCGTTTCATTAACACGGGGGAGGATGGGAGTCCTGGTCCTTTGGACAGGGGACTCCCGTCCTCCCCCATTTTTACGCCTCTGATTTTTCCATTTCCGGGTGGAGGTTAGGATGGACTCTACCCGGAAAGCGCGCCTCAAGACGTCCCTGGGGTGTGGGCCTACTTCCTAGTTGGACTCAAGGGAGGAGACTGGCCGAGATTGTTCAAATTGAACAATTTATCTAATAGGGAAATGGTGGCCAGTGCATAGGTTTGGATTGAGCCCTGATGGGCGAGGTGGGGAGAATGTATCATGGTCGCCATGCCTATGAGTGGCCCACCTGTTTACCGTGGGTGGAGACCCGTAATGTGGAAAGGAGGGTCCTGGCAGTTGAGTGACAGGCAAGCTGGTATCCCAATACACTGTCCTTGGCCTCTGCTTCAATAAAACGGGAGGTCTGAGCTGGCACTCTCGGATCAATCGGTACGTGAGGCATCCCCTGTCCCGCCCCTTGACTGGGGTGGGTCAGGGGCGGTTGCGGTGTCAGCCGGGTGGAGGTGATTCTTGACGATAGGGGCTGGGTCCGGACCGGGACCCGGACTAGTACCGGGCCTCGGCCCGGATCATGCTCTGGTCCGAGGGGAGATCCGAAGTCTGGGTATAACCTGGGCGCATCTCTGAGGTACCTCGAGCGACGAATTTAACTCTGAGGCCTCCCCTTGTAGGACTCCGTTGTGGGTGGAGACCGTCTGGGTTGAAAATTTTTAAACCCACCATGAAGTCTAAAAAGGCAATGATGGTGACAGGAGATAGTGAGAAGAGGACAGGAAAACAAGACAGCAAGCCCAAGGAGGCTGCTGATCTTGAGGTTGTGGTGGAGGAAGTCCCGGAGACTCCCCCTCCCACCACAAACAGTATTAAAGAAGTAGAAGGGCCTCCAAAGGATGGAGAGGACCCAAGTCACGGCGGGGATGAAGGGTGCTTAGCCAAGGTGGTAGCCCCGGATAGGCAGAAAGAGCCCAGCAGTAAGGAGAAGGGCTCAGGAAGGCTGGCAAATGCGGCTGGCCTTCTGGAGGAGCTTGCGGTGGAGATGTTCCACCAAAGAGCTGATAGTGAGCTAAGGGACACAGTTATGGGTGTAGCTCGTAAGCTACACGCCATAGTCTGCGAGCAAGAACTAGAAATTGCAACCATGAGAGGACAAATCTTAGAGCGGGCTGCACATCCACCAGAGAGGAAGGAGAGGCCACCAACCTACGCAAAGGCAGTTGGTGGGCAGGGACAGGAAAGGGCGGTTCGGTGGTAGCTAAAAAGCCCACTCCCCCTGAAAAACGGCAGAGACATATCCTGCTGATCTTTTCTAAAGATAAAGAGAAGTCAGCATTAGAGGTAAGGGATAGTCTCAAAGGAAATATCAACCCCACAGACCTAAACCTGGGGGTCATGACCGTTAAGCCGATGAGGGCTAACGGAGTCATTGTGGAGTGCAGCTCAGAGAGTGACCGGGCTAGCCTAAAAAGTGCATTTGAAAGCTACGAGTCACTCAAGGGAATTTTAGAGGCCAAATCGGCCGTAAGGCTGAAGCCTAAAATCATGGTTTGCAGCGTGGATAAGGACATCCCTCGCGAGGACCTCCAGAGGGTCATACGCAGCCAGAATAGGCTGAATGATGAAGAAGGAGACATAACACCTATGTTCTCGATGAAAGCCCGAGTGGACAATACGGTCCACTGGGTTTTAGAGGCTAGTAGTGCCTCTCATAGAAAGTTACTAGAGGTAGGTAAGATTAACGTAGGCTGGTCAAGGTGCTGCGTAAAAGATTATATTAGAGTCCTGCGGTGCTACAAATGCTATGCATTTGGGCATAAGCAGAGCGAGTGTGAGCTAAAGACACAACGGGGTTCACAGTGTGCGGGTAAGCACTCATACAAGGAGTGCACGAAGCTCAAACCGAAGTGCATCGTATGCAATAAGGCAAATAAGGAGCACGGTGCCAAATATGATATTGGCCACAGTGCGATGGACGTGAAATGTCCGTCGTACTGTCGTGAGATAAAGTTGTTGCATAGACGCACCGACTATGGGAAGTAGGTTTCCTGGTGGTCCGTGGGCAAGTCTGAAATTTCTCCAGATTAATTTAAACGGGGCAAGGGCTGCTATGGCCCAACTCATCCAGGAGATAAAGGAAGAAGGAGTCGACATTGCTCTTGTGCAGGAGCCTTACTGCACAGAGAATGTCATTAAGGGGCTCCCTCTGACCAGTAGGCTATTTTGTATAAAAGGTACCAAGCCTAAAGCTGGAGTTGTCCTTCTGAACCCCAAGGTGAATGCCATTCTGGCATATCACACTGATACTATTGTAGTAGTGGAGATTGGCTATGGACGATTATTAGTACACGCCATCTCCATCTACTGTCCTCCAAATAACAACATTGAGGACTTATTAACCGAGTTGCAAAACGTCCTAACTCGTGTTAATTCTAAGAGCATTATAATAGGCAGGGACTTCAACGCGAAGCATCCCCTGTGGGGTTCAAACCGACAAGATGTCAGAGGTGATATGACTCTGGACTTTATCAACTCTGCTGATCTGTTATTACTAAATGATATAGATACGCCAGCTACTTTTAACGGCCCAAGAGGTCGCAGCTGGATAGACTTGACCCTAGTTACACCTAGGTTGAATCCTATGATCCGGAATTGGTGTGTCAGCGATAAGGTCAGTAACAGCGACCACAACTATATAGTGTTCCAGGTGGGTGGAACAACATCTCCCCCACAATATGCACGATGGTTTGCAGTGGGTAGAGCTCCTGACTGATGCAAGCTCTTACACTGTGTGTCACCGGAACTGGCGAAGATCGGCCAGAGTGTCTGCAATATTGGAGATTGCGAGTCACTAAATAACATCATTAGTGAGGTGACGAGGACTCTAAGTGCTGGTTGCGAGGCAACCTTCGGGTACAAGAAGCAGCCCAGAGCAGAAAGAAAATCAGTGCCCTGGTGGACACCCGAGCTCAGCATTACAAGGAAAAGGGTGAGAGCTCTTAGAAGGAGATTTCAAAGATGCAGGACTGGGGAGAGAAGTACCAGAGAGGAGGTGTACAGGAGGGAGCAGGCAAAATATAAGCTCGCAATACGTCAGGCGCAGCTGACCTCCTGGCAGAAATTCTGCAGTGATGTCTCTGCACAAAACCCTTTTACTTTACAGTATAAGCTAGCCACGGATAGGGATTTTAAACCCGTGGATATTGCATATGTTCGCAAGGAAGATGGATCCAAGACCTCTTCCTTTTGCGAAACTATCCAGGTGCTCTTGGACAATTTGTTTCCCACTGACGACGGGAGTTCTGATGATGCAGAACATCGGCTCCTAAGGGAAAATTGCAGGATTCCGCCGGACACGCCGGACGATGTTCCGTTTACGGAAGAGGAGGTGAGAGAGGTAATCAGAGAAATGGCCCGGGGCAAGACCCCGGGTAACGATGATCTGACAGTGGAAATTGTTTCTCAGGTGTTTAATGAACATAAAGAACTGTTCACCCAGCTCTTCAACAAATGCTTGAATCTGGGAGCCTTCCCAACCGCCTGGAAACAGGCTGACCTTGTCCTCTTAAACAAGGCAGGTAGGGATCCGGCTGACGCGAGATCATACAGACCGATATGTCTGCTGCCGGTGTTGGGAAAGGTGCTGGATAAACTCCTGACCAACAGGATGTACCACCACTGCCACAAGAACGGATTCCTGAATCCCAAGCAATTTGGGTTCAGGACGGACCAGTCCACCACCGCTGCTATCAAACAGGTGGTGGACATCGCTCAGGTAAATAAAGTGCACAAGTTGCACACCTCTCTCATTGCTTTGGATGTGACGGGCACGTTCGACAATGTCTGGTGGCCTGCGATTCTGACAAAATTGAAGGAGTGTTCCTGCCCTAGGAACATCTTCACGCTTGTGGCCAATTACCTCCAAGAGAGGGTGGTCACATACTCGCATGCTAGCGGAACAGCCTCAAAAAACTTGGAAAGAGGCTGCCCACAAGGGTCGTGCAGCGGACCATTCCTCTGGAACTTAGTCGCTGATACTGCTCTGGAGTTGACTATGCCCGAGGGAGTCTGGCTCCAGGCTTACGCGAACGACTTGCTGCTTGTCATATCAGCGTCCTCACGAGCAAATCTTGAGGTCGCTGGCAATGCAGCCATTAAAACACTAGAAGGTTGGTGTCATCGCAAAAAGCTTGGGTTCAGCGTTGCGAAGACAACTTCAATGACAATTGCAAAAGAGGGTGTCCTCAAGAAGAAGTATCCCATTTTCAAATTAAATGGCGCAAACATCCGCCACATGACGACTTTAAAATACTTGGGGATCACTCTGGATGAGAGGATGAGCTGGATCCCACACCTGCAGGACTTGAAAGCTAAATGCACCAACGTTATGTGTAAGCTGGGGTGTATGGCTCGCGTCTCATGGGGACTCAGAAGTGAGGTCCTCAAAGAAATCTATCTAAGGGGAACGGAGAGGATCCTGACATATGGTGCGGGTGCCTGGTGGCACCCGACGAACCACACCATAATGTGCAGAAAGCTGCTCGCCGCCCAAAGACCGGCTTTACTGCGAATCACCAGGGCTTATAGGACAACATCTACGGATGCCCTCCTGGTGCTCACAGGGATCCCTCCGCTATTTTTGACGGTCGGTAAAGAAGCAACCATATTCAGAGTCACGCAGGCTAAGGAGAAAGCAACATTCCTCGGAGTCCAGTATGACCCTGAGGAATATGAGACAAATACCGCTAAGTGGGATCTACATCCCACAAGGAGACTATGTGTGCCCTGGTCTATGGAGTTACCATCAGGTACAGATATTGAAATATACACCGACGGTTCCAAGAGCGAGGAGGGTGTGGGTATAGCCTTCACTGTCTTCAATCAAGGGGCCAAAGTGTATGATTTTCAGAGGAAGGTTTCAAATAATGGCTCAGCCTTCCAAGCAGAGCTGCTCGCTATCAGAGAGGCCCTTCACTGGGCCCTCAATGACGGCGGTCTAAACAACGACATAAGGCTGTACACGGACAGCCAGGCGGCTCTGCATGCACTTGAAGATGCAACCAACAGGCATCAGATAGTGAATGAGATCAAGTGCATCCTGGGTAGTCAGAGCATGCCCAGGGTATCCTTCTCCTGGATCAGGGCACATGTAGGGCATGAAGGAAATGAGCGGGCCGACCAACTGGCCCGTTCCGCAGGTAATAACACTCAACCTGTGATAGCGGTAAAGACTTCAAAAACTACCCTGAAGTCTATAATTGGCCAAGGTACCATTCAGGAGTGGCAGAGGCTCTGGGATACGACTGAGAATGGTCTTCAAACAAAGACATTCTTGAAAAGGGTCAGTCTATCCCTGATGTCCTCTGACCACTATTTGACGCAGGTCCTAACAGGACATGGGAGTTTCCCCAAATACCTGGAGAGGTTTAATATCTCTACCCACAGTTACTGCGGCTGTGGGGCTCCAGACGCAGATGTTGGGCACTATATCCTCAGGTGCCCATTCACAGAAGGGTTCGCTAACGAACTCCGGGACTCCCAAGCGATCAATGAGGTAGCAGGCGAACTGGTCTCAGTGTCCATTGAGAGTGCCCATGTCAGGGCACACTTGAGGGACATAGGCTGGCTTGTCTGCCAGCTCTGGGACTCTCTCCTTTGAGCCCCGTGGCTGCTGTCTCTCTTAGACTTATTTTCCTACCTTCTTCCCGGGCTGCACTCAGCACCCCCTTTAACACCACCCATACTCCATGTCCCTACTGGTCTCCCCTGAGACAAACTTCACCTTCTTTTTTTTTTCCAAGCCTCTAGTTGCTATGCACGTGTAGTGTCGTGAGACGGAGCACGTGCTTTCTCCATGGGGAGTGGGTCCTTCGGGACCCACTCCCCATTGCATATAAACTGACAGGCTCCTGTCAGACCTCTGTGGCAAGCAGCTGATTGAGGGGGTATTTATTTTTATTTTATTTATTTGTTCGGTGGAATATTTTAGCATTTGGGAAACCTTGTTGCAGTCTTGTTTTTCTTAGGACCACATCTTATTCTTTAACACACACCCCGTCCTCCCGAAAATAAATAATAAATTTTTCTCGGATGATTCTCCTCCAAAAAAAAGAAGAAAATAATAATTAAAGAAAATAATAATAATTCTCGAATCCTTCCCCCCTACCAAAACTAAATCATGGGTTTATTTAGGGATATCTGATATGTTTTAATATCTCCCATTTTTGCTTACTATTACAAAAATAACTGTTTTTTTTAAGCAAAAAGAGCATTTTTTCGCCACTCGTTTAACCGACACTTAGGTCAACGCTTTTGTTTTTAGTGATATAAAAAATTTGCTTTTAGTGATATAAAAAATTTTTTAGCGCGTTGGATAGGTATTGATGAATATTACATTTGTAGAATATCTCAAAAGCCTAATACACCCTCTAACGGTGGAAAATGGAAAACGTTTCAACAAAATTTCAAACGATCTGTTTGTGCCAAAAATTAAAAATTTTTTGTGGTACAATGCATATCGTATCTAGAAAAAAAAAATCGAGGGGGACCTCAAAAATCACAATCCAGTAGGAAAATGTAAATAATAATAATAATAATAATAATAAAAATTCCAATGAATTATAACATTTTCCCTTTCATTTTGCAGTTTTTTTTTAAATTCTTGAAAAATGCATGAAATATATATAAGTTTAACAATTTTTTTCCTCTGTTAATATTATTAGCATTCTGAAACGGGACACGGGTATGGCCCCCTTGCACCCCCACATCATGCCTTAGAGCCATGATGAGAGGAAGCTGTATGTGTCAAATTCGTTGATCATAGCTCTTACCGTTTAGGAAAAAATTCTCTTCTCTCTTTTATGTAGAAGGCCTTTTTTGTGGTAGAAGGTTGGGAGATGGAATTCTCATCGCTTACAGTAAGAATAAAGAGAAGCTATACCAAATTTGATTACACTTTAATGTTTAGGAGAAATTCCTTTTATTTTCATGTGTGAATAAGAAGGGGACGTTTTTGGGAAAAGGGTAGAAAGATGGAGAGATTTAATACTTATGTTTCTTTAACCTGCTAGGATTAGAAGCGTATATCAAACTCGATAATCATAGCTCTTAGTTTTTTTTGCCATAGCATTCCAGTTCCATAAATTTAAAATATTTAAAAGAAATCATTCCCCGTTTTTTTTTTTTTTTAAAAGAATGTCAGGGGATTTATTATTTGAGGACCACACTTTTTCGCTACTTTAAGTTGCGGTTTCAGGAAGTTGTATACTAAATTTGGTGGTCAAGCTGTTATCTTCTGGAAGTACATCCTATCATTTGATTTTTCATTTTTTTGGGGGAATGAATTTTTTTTTGTCTAACTCTTACATTTTTTAAGTTACCATTAGAGGAAGCTATACACTAAATTTGTCTGTTCTAATTCTTATTACCCTTTAGAAGCAGTTCCTATCACTTTTTAAGGGAGGGTGAGAAATTTTGTCAATCCTGAAAACAGAAACAGAAAAAACGAAAAAAAAAAAGACCCTCTCAGATATATAGTATATTCTTTTCCTGTCTGGTATTTAAAAATGGTTTAATGTCATTTACAAACAGGACAGGATCTAGATCCCCTCCTCCACGAAAAAAATAGACCCTCTCAGATATATAGTATATTCTTTTCCTGTCTGGTATTTAAAAATGGTGCCCCGGGTAAGGCATGGATGTTCGTGTTGTTTTCTGCTGAGGTCCTGCCATCCTCTCAGATCTTCTACTGTGGCATATAAACTGACAGGCTCCTGTCAGACCTCTGTGGCAAGCAGCTGCTTGAGGGGGTATTTTTTTTTTTTTTTTCTTAATGTCATTTACAAACAGGACAGGATCTAGATCCCCCCCCTCTCTTTTAGAATGCTATTAAGGGTAATAGAACAAAAAAATATGAATCTTAGTTAAATTCAATGGAGTTTTCAAGAAATGTTTTAAAGAACTGTTAAACGGAGGGTGAAATGTTATGCTGCATTGAAAATCCAGTCTCTTGCCCTCCCAATATTTTTCCTGATCCAGACCTGTTCACAAGTATAAAACTGTAAAATATTGGTTATTGAAAGAAAAAAAAAAGAATGTTTTTATAGCTTAAAATAGATCTTAAAATAGATAAAAATATGCTTAAAATTAGTAAAAAGCATTATAAAATAAAAAATATATATTCAGATGTTTAAAGTTAAGAAATATATCATCGTCTGTCATACCAAATACGACCATTCATGTTACAGAACAGAGCGTGACAGACAAGGGTTTAAAAGCACTGCATGACATTGGCAACTGCAAGATATGAATATTATTTCAATAATAGTAATCGGGGCAAGAATTTTTTTTAAATTTAAACCAAACACCAATTTCGAAAAAAAAAATTACAAAAGTATTTGTACAAGAAAGATACCAAAAAATTTTCTGCAAAATGCATATAGTGCTGTTGCTTTATAAAAATCAAATAAAGTTGGTAATAGTTTTAATATATCCTACATTATAAATTATATTCGTTGATGGAAGCAAGCCAACCACTTAAACTCGGAAATCAAAATTGTTCCCTTTGACTTCCACCAGATGGTGCTGGGTGCGAGCGGCGATGTAAAGCATGTAAAGGTCATCTAGTGAGTTATATGATAGGAAACTCGCGTAAATGTCATTGGTAAAGGTACCTTTTTCGAGCAGTTGCGCAGGCCTGTAGTCTACGTATCATTGTTGGCCAAGGAAAAGGGTAGTCACAAAACAAGGTGTTGTAAAGGGTGGCTTGCAACCACCTCCATGCTTAAACCAATGCTTGTAACACCTTGAACTTTGAGCCTTAGTAGCTACCCCAAATCTTGTGTACTTCTCTTGACTCATGACTTCCCTTTCGTGCCTTTGTTACCTACAAAGTTAAAACCAACACATTTTTGGACTAAAACTACATCTATTAAAATATCTCTATGTGGACACAAATATTTTCAATATGGATTTGTTAACAGCATTCCATCAGCTAGATATAAATCTGACGCTTCGGTAATTTTTGTGCATGTTTGTGTACATGGAGGTAGGAAGATAAGAGGAGCCCTAAACACTTGAAAATGATGCTACGGCGACTGCACGGCAGCCATGTTGTTCTATTCAAAACATTGATCAGTAGTATAGGTGAGTAACGAAGTGTTGCGCTATAAAAATTAAATTTTTTTCGACATTTGTATTATGGCAGCCTGTTCAGCTTACGGTTGCACGAATCGCCCTTCAAAAAAGATACCAGGAATTACCTTTCGTCGGTAAGTTTGTCATTTTTATAAAAGTTTAAATAATTATATAATGATACAAACAACTTCGTGTTGAAATTACGCCGCTATGAAATCGGCTTTATTTCGAGTTACAAACCTCGATTCTTCACCAGATTTTTTTTTACTTTCTTAGAATTGTATTCAGTGATAAGTGTCAAAATGTACTTCTTATACTAGCAACGGCAATATATTTATAAATAAGCACAAATTCAGGGGTGTAGCTACCTCTAAAAATGGGAGTGTTATCACACCAGAGAATTTTTGTTCCTTTTATAAGTTTGGAGGTGTGTTAGAAATTATAGAAATTTATTTCAAACTTAATTCTATGGTTTATTGTGCGATACTGTTTTTTTTTTCAAAATAAATTTCTTGAAAAGATGCTTTTTTTTTGCACTTTTTTTGCACATATTAGTATTAAAGGTATTTCCATTTCAATCTGGAATTGCAGAATATAGTCCTTTCAAATCCAATAGAGAAAATGGTCTGATTATTCATATTCTGAATAAGATTTATATTTAAATTGACTGTACTTTTATTTTAATGTAGTTTTGGATTTTTTTTATTTAAAACAGTTTATGAATAAGGCTTTTAAGGCGACAAATTTTTGAAGATTTAATAACAAATTCAGTAAAAATAGGCTTATGCATTTAAAATGAAAATTCAGTACACTCATAATTGTCATAATAGTGGGTGTCATAACGTATTAACATTTTTTTGGAGTTGAATCATTAATATTGTGAGAAATCACTGGAAAGCATTTTAATGTAGGGGTGTTATACATGATTTATCCATCAAAGCTTAAAGTGTTTTTAAAATGTACCATTTTGGCTCCTACACTATTGGCTTTATCTAGTTTTGTTAAGCATTTTTTTTTTGTGGAATGAGAATTTTTTAAACGTAAAACAGCTATTTTCTGAATCTTACAAATATGATTTTTTGCAGTTTAAATGCTGTTATTGCATGTAATGTTTAGTGTTTTATCCATAAAATGTTTTCTGCTATTATCAGTGCAGTATAAATAAACTTTCAAAATCTGGTAATTGTTTGTTATTGTCGTATTCAACGAAATACATAAATAGTTCTGCTATACAGTAATTCTGTATGGAAATATTCATTGCATTAAAAAAAGCAATATAAATTCCAAATAGCTTAAATGGGCTTTCTCTTAGTCGTAAAAAAATAATCTTCCCGTATATAACGCACAGTAAAACTGAGTATAGCACGTGAAAAGTAGGCTTGATGACAGCGGCTGACGGTTTGTTTTGAATGCAACAACATGCTACCGCCCTGCTGCGTCAGCATCATTTTCCTTGGACAGGGAAAGCGCGTTAGGGCGTGTTTGTGTATGTTAACACTTGGCCAGAAAGCTTCAGGAAAATGCAGACCAAAATAGGCCAGGTGTAAAAGTTGCCTGTTATGGCCTAATGCAATAATTGTTGTTCCGGGAACGTGTTTGAAGAAGTAAATTATACACTTTGGTTAGACCTCCCGAATTCTATCGCTACTTTAGGAATTTGCATGAATACACTCGAAGCAACTTGTGATGTCTAAAGACAATAATTTGTTATTTTAGTACGAAAGATTAAACATAACACCACAGTCGGTGCTGGTGTTCAGTTGCCTTCCCTCTTCCGAGTAATTCAAAAATAGGGATGGTGTGATTGACTGTAAAGAGTCTACCACATTTTGAATTACATTTAACGTTAAAGGCTAGAATCTAAAGTTTTAATTACCAACTTAGTAAACAAAAAAAAATGTTTAATTAATATGGGAAAAAATGGGGAAAATATATTTGAAATCTGGCTGAGATGATGATCAAATGATGTCATTTCGCTTACTAGCATCACAAGATGGTAACTATCGTATAAGAATTTGGTGACGTTTGCAAGAAATGTAATACGGATTTCAAAGAGATATTTTCCGCTTCCACTTAACGCAAAATAAATAATCGGTGTTTTCATATATTTAAAAATGCCAACTTAGTCCTAAGGTATCACAAAATAATGCGTGAAAGTGTCAATACAGGGGAAATGTTCATAACTCGTGCTTTGGAAAAGATCCTCAACGATCGTGAAATTAAACGTTCTCATCACACTCAACTACGGAAAGCTTGTGAAGTTGCTCTTGGTAAGGAGATTATTTTGAAGATTAAAATCAGCTTAAAAACATGTTGATAAGCTTTTGCATATTAATTTGTAAAATTTAATGCGTTTTAGGAATTTCAGCTTTTTTGCAAGATGCGGATATTACAGTGTTAATATTGTGGTAATTAGCAAGCATTTAATTAACCATGAAATGTAATCCGTGTAAATGTTTGCATCTACTGTAATAGTACCGATGAAAAATATTCAACGCAACACGTAATGAAAAATAAAGCGCTCGCTTATAAGGGGAAATGAACGGCAATAAAGAAGTTTAAAACGTGCTCTAGGGGCGTTGTTAGAAAAGCAGCTGTTCTTGGTTTCAACATTAATATACACTTATTGACCTTTTTCCCCAATCGAGATCACTATAAAATTGAAGTTCAAACAGATATCTACAAATATCACGAAAATTTGATTTTATAAAGTATATATTTTTTGAACGAATTTTTACAAATGACTACTTATATGAAAAAGAAAAAATTATTGCTAATGGTTTTGAATTTGAAGCCATGACCTCTAGGTACATGCCAGACTGCTCTAACCATCAGATAATAGTTTGTTTCCATAATGTGACCTTTATATCTTTTGCTGAATATGGTGGAATTTGCACCATCTATAATCTATAATCAGGAAATGCAACTTATTTTTCCAACTTGCTAATGTTTCTGCTGAGGTCCTGACATCCTCTCAGATCTCCTACTGTGGCATATAAACTGACAGGCTCCTGTCAGACCTCTGTGGCAAGCAGCTGCTTGAGGAGGTATTTATTTATTATTTTTATTTAATGAGGAAGTCGCACACTTAAGCATTATTAATGGAAAAAAAATCCATAGTAAATACACATTACTTATTGATATAGAATTCAATAAATACTTATGTGGCAAAAATTATTACCGATGGTGCAGAATTCAAACCCATGACTCTCTAGATGCATGCCAGAGTGCTCTACTTCACATTTCAGATTACTATTTTATTTGAATAATAGACCATACCTATTTGTTTACAGTAAGTGTGAAGAATAAATGAATAACTCTATAGCTTATGAAATATTACTGACAATATGTATAAAAGCATTTAAACAATTGTACTAACAGTTTGCATAAAAGAATGACATTAAGTGTGATTGTCAGAGCTATTAAGGTTACAGTGATTTATATTAAATTCATATTTAAATCTGAAGTCAAAAGTTACCTGATTTAGAGAAAGTAAATAAAATAACCAGTGACTTTAAGCATTGTTTGATTGTGCATTTCATATGCATTATCATATCATATATACATCTTTTCCAAGCACATCACCAATTTCTCTGTTCTTAATTCTAGGTGGGCTTTGTTTACATTTTTTGTGTGAAGAAAGTGTGGCAGTAGTGCACATCATAGTCCTCAGCTGCAATTTTTTTGATGCAACATAACAAAACTGTCCTTTTACTTGATTCCCACAACCCCCCAGACCCTAATCCACACAGAGGTTCCTAGTAAAAAGATTGTTTTTTTTCGTTACCATGGTAATGATAACATGAGTTTACATCAAATGCAAAGTACTGTTACTGTGGTAATGGTAATTTGCATTGTAAACATACGCAACAACAACAACAACAAAAAAAATCCATCTTACAGCTCTAATAACCTTCCCCTAAATTATTGATTAACTTTCCTGACTCAATCAAAAACTGCCATTTTTTTTCACACTGACAATTCTACAGTACCCATAATTTCTACATCAAAATGCCTCAAATACTTCCACATATTAACAATAAATCATATAAGTGACTTTAAAAGATTCCTAAATATATAACAAAATTAATAAATCATTATAATACACTAATAATTACTATATTACATGTAATTGCTAAAAATTGCTCAATTCATCCCAAACTGTTATAACGAAATACACATTTTCATTACTACTGCCATGTTCAGTCCCACATGAAAAAACTTTCAACATTCTTTCTCTCCAAGCATACTCCACCCCCCTACTATATTAGAATCCTCTGAAAACTCACTTTATACATTTCCCCAAAAAACTATCACCTAAAACCCTAACACTCCATAAAAACTCATTTTTGAAACTTAAATACCCCACATTATAAACTTTTGCCATTTTCTTCCACTCACAACAAAACACATACTACTAGACTTACTAAACACAAAAAAAAAAGTCCCAACTGGGTCAGCATTGAGATTTATCTCTGCAAAATTCCCCACCCTGCCCACGGTCAGTAGGTGGACACCGATGGGCTTGGAAAGGCTGCCGTCCATGGGATGGGACATTAAGCCGTTGCCCCATGTGTGGGAGAGTCATACTCTGTGCACATTAAAGAACCGTTGGATGGCCTTGATGGAAGGCTACCATCTGTCTCCCAACAGCTGTTCCAGTGGGTCCCCTCCCCCAACCTTCTCTGAGCCTTTGTGGTCCATTTGACCTGGCCATTTAGCCCATGGTGTGCAAAAAAGTGCCGCTCAGAGGTAAAACAACCCAACAAAAAAAAAAGATTTAAAATAATTCTATCTGGTTAACCACTCCTCCCTTTCCCTTCAAATACCCCTCCAAACAACTTACAAAATCATTCCCCTCTACACACAGCCATAAAAAGCTACCGAACTCCCACTTCCAAACGATGTGACCATAACATTACAAAACAGTTCACTAACACTTTCACCAATCCTCCTCCTAATATTAAATAATTTCAATTCCAAAATATCTTAAATAACTTATTATTTATCATATCTTAGTGAAATTTCAAAAAAAAAACAGGAACATATTAATTATTCCTATTCTGGCTATCATTAAAAATCCCTCATTAAATATATTATACACATGGACTTACCTCTAGCAACATAGGCATGTTATCCCAAGGAGTTATCAAGCAAAAATGATAAAAAAAAAATCAAACATAACTTCACATTCCCATCAAATCACATACATGACGTGACTTCACGTTACCCACCCAAAAGAAAAATCAAAGAACCATAGGCCACCAACAACCAACAGTTATGTTTCTATGTCATACTTAACACCTTGATGTCATATGCTTCTTGAACATTGCCATCTGTTGGCTGAGAACTGTGAATAACAAACTGACCAAAGTGTAAGCTATTCTTTATAAATATTTGCTGCCAGTTATATTTTTCATTGAAAGGTTTCAAATTATCATAGTTGCCTTACTGTGCTTAAGAATTCCAATGGAATTTGATAAAAATCTGCATAATTAATAAAGAAATGTTTAAGTTATTGCAGGAACTGTACTTTAAGATCATTTATGAATGATCTGTTGTAAAATTGGCAAATGAGATGTTAATAAAATCTTTGAATTGATTTACAAAACCAATATAATCAATATGATATAACACAGAAGCTTGACTCAGACAACATGAGGAAATTTACAACCTAAAGAAACAGTAGCTTAAATAAAGTAATATCCAAAGACTTTTATGAATTATTTAAATTTAGCAGACGTTTACAGTTGACTCACTGTCAAAAGTAAACTTACAGTTGACTTGATATTATTGATAATTTATAATTGACGTTCAGTTATATCTGAGGCAAGTGTGAAAAATTCCTTTGAAAGATGACTATAGGTCTAATATTTCACATGTCTAATATTAAGTTTTGTTATTGGGAATTTTCTTATGTAAAGTTAGCTTCAGCTAAGATAATTTTTTTTCAAACTGAAGAAAAAGAAAAGCACAAAAAGTACCAGCCTAAGTAAACATATTTCTTTTGGAATTTTAAAAGAAATAAAAGAATATGTATTCCTCAATATTTAACTAATAACACACATCAACAAAAATGTTTAGTTTATACATTATCATTTTAAAAACAGTTATAATATTTTTTGTGATTTTATGAAATACTGATTTCCTCAAAATAAAATAATGAACTTATTTTTTGTATGTCTAAAAAAAAATGCAGATTAATAATTGACTATATATAGTTAAAGAACAACATTCTATAACACAGGTAGAGTTCTTTTGATAATGCAGAACTAACAAGAGAATGTAATTAAATAAAAATATATATATTGAGTTCTTTTGGCATCAAACATATCTTGCAATATTTATTCACTAGCATTTAGAGCTGTTGAAAATAACCTTTTTTTGATCCAGATGGTAATTAAGAACTTTTCTGTTTTAAAGATCATCTTCAAAATAAATAAAATTGCATGTTTGGGATAGAATTGTATGAATAAATGAATAAATAAATAAATAAATAAATAAATAAATACCTCCTCAAGCTGCTGCTTGCCACAGAGTTTAATATGCCATAGAGAAGGTCTGCGTGGAAAGTGAGATAGCAGAAAAACAACACAAATATTCATGTCTTACCCAGACATTGAACCCAAGTCCTTTTAATCAGTAGGCAAGTGTGCTAACTACCCAGCCATGGAGTGGCATTATAGGAAAAATAGACCTAATAGTGTGAAGATTATAAATTTTTGAACTAATATTTTAGGAGCCAGTGTTGTATCATCTGATTTGTGATTTTTCTTTTCTGTTAATCCATTTCTTCCCAGTGTTGCGTGTATGCAACACTTGGGAAGAAATGGGTTAAGATAGCTATTATTGATACCCACTATGAATCTCGATACCAGCTAACATAATTATAACTCTCTGACCTGAAGATGACACAATAGTTAAATCAAAGATGTTGGTTGAAGAAATTTGCAATTTTCCATCCAGTTTTAAGACTTCTTTTCTCATAAAAACTTCTTCTGATATTGCAACCTCATTTATTATTTTCATTTCAAAGCTAGATTTGTTCAAATGGTTCCATTGATAATGATTTTACTATTTGATATTTGTTCAGAAACGTTTAAATAACTCTGCATTGGTGTTTATTTAACATTTGGAAATACAGGGGGTTACATCTCTGGTACTTTGTTTTATATCCATTGGGATAGTACAGCATGTTGGAGTTCCAGTGAGGTGAAATTAGAATTGTTTTACTCTCTGTATAGATATTTTACAATGTGTATTAAAATTAAAATTGTAATTTTACCATCTTGTTAATGGTATTCTTACAGTTTTCACATATTACAATCGCAGCCAAAGTGATCATTATAATTTGCACCTGTTGTAATTGCAAGTTTCTTATTTTAAGAACCTCCACATAGAATTGAAGTAGTCTGTTTTGGTTTCTCAGTTTTCTGTAAAAGTAGTACAGAAGTACTTTAAAAATGTACAGTGTCTGATCACCAACCTTTCCATAGATAAATTATAGGGTTGTGGATTGTATTCAGTAATGCAGGGGGCCATAACAATTTTGAAAGGAAAAAACCAAAACGACCAAGGATGAACTTGTCAAACACCAAATGTTTTCAATGATCCTCTTATCCAACATAAAGTAGTTTAATGGCAATTTTTTTTTTTCAGTTTAACTTTTTATTCTTACTAAGTAAGATCTCATTATATTTTATTTAAAAACTATATGAGTATTTTAAACATAGCTGTAGAAATATTGAAGATTCACATTGTTGTCTGGGCTATCTGAAAGCATAATTTATTTTGCATTGTACCCCAGAAAAATTATAACATAAAGAAATAAATATAAACACTTCAGAAAAAGTGACAGCTATTTTAAAAAGAGATGAAATTCAGTTGTTATATTATTGTGCAATGTCTTCATGCCTTTCTGTTATTATGAGATTTCTTCAAGTGTTCAATACAGAATAAATCCTGTAGGACTTTTTTTTTGGTTAAAAAGAAAATTCCATATGGGAGTTAATTATCGAGCAAAAAAAAATTTTTTTTAAATTTAGGTTGAAATTGGTAAAAAAAAATTATTATTTACTTACAATAACATATACATTGCCAATGTTTCTTCAGTGAGATTAGTTCTACACAAACTCTTTTGTCAAATTGTTTTAAATTCCAACATATTCATTTATAAATGATGTTTTTAAAGTTAATAAATATGTTCTTACTCTGATTTTTTTAAATATTTTGTTGTTATGTAGTATAACAACAAAATATTTAAAAAAATCAGAGTAAGAACATATTTATTAATTTTAAAAATCGCCCGTCCCATGGCCGAGTGGTTAGCGCGCTTGGCTGCTGATCTAAGGGACCTGGGTTCGAGCCCCGGATAAGGCATGGATGTTCGTATTGTTTTTCTGCTGAGGTCCTGCCATCCTCTCAGATCTTCGACTGTGGCATATAAACTGACAGGCTCCTGTCAGACCTCTGTGGCAAGCAGCTGCTTGAGGGGGTATTTATTTATTTTATTTTATGCAGTATATTAGGAAAGAATAAACTAATTTCTCTTACATTAATATAAAAATTTAATTTTTGTTTAATGAATGGTATTATCCCAATAATTCATTGTAGCGAGAACTACCTGTGTTAATCTAATGTAATGTGGGGGCCCTGCATCTTGCGTCAGTAATATGCATGTACTACCACATAACATAGAATAATTAATAATAATTCTTTCTCTACACCTCTGTAGTGTTGGCAAATGACAAATAAAAAAAAAAATCGACGATATGCTAATTAAATCTTTTTCTTTTTACAAGAAAAAAACACTGTTATGAAATGCATATTTTTTTAATGTTTTTTTAGTTTAACCAGAATTTTAAATCTCTTGCTTGGGGGTGAAAGTTGGGTGAAATTGGGTAAAAACCAAAAAAGTCATACCCTAAGAACAAATGTTTTAACAGTTATCCATTTATTCAAATATGATTGAGTTCCTTTATGAAATTCATTTATTGCTACCTAAATGTGAACTACATTGCCTTGCAATTTAAAGGACATTTATAGAAAAAAAGTTGTAAAGCAAATATCACTTGACCAATTGGCAAAAATGTTGAGAAGGAAGTGTCTGTAAATGTGTTGAATTAATATTGAAACTATAAAACTGGGTTCCATCGTCCTATCTCATAAAATACCACAGTGGCATTGAAGATCAAAAGCAGCATTCTAGTTGCTACAAATATTGAGGGCTAATGAGGTGTTTAAAACGGGTTTGTTCTCATAGCCATATGTGATGAGTTTTATACCAAATGAAAGCTTGCAACATAAGAATGCCATCTACTATATAGAGAAAGTTTCAGATCTCCCCTAGAAGAGGAAGATAAATATTTTACCATGGGGATGGGTTGGTGGGTGGAGCAGAGGGATGAATAGATTATTATGAATTTTATGAGTGAAAGTTTGCAATGTGGGGAATGCCATCTGCTACATACTTTAGAGAGTGTCAGACTTCCCCTAGAAGATGAGGATAAAATTTTTGCTATGGTGGATAGTGGGTGGATGTGACAAAAGAGTAGCGGGTAGATGGGACAAAACAATCGTAATGAGTTTTATGTCAAATGAAAGCTTGTGATGTGGGGAGTGCCATCTACTATATACTTTAGAGCAGTGTTTTGAAAGCGGAGAATCCCTATTTTAAGTTGCAAAATATGGTGGACCCCTGTGGAGGGGTCCACTGTATTTTAACCACTTAACCACCTCAAAAAGGAATTTCTTGCTGACCCCTTCAGATGTTGCCGTGGACCCCAGGGATCCACAGACCACATTTTGGGAACCACTGCTTTAGAGGGTTTTAGATATTCCCCACAAGTGGGGTACAGAAGTTTGGCTGAGGGGAGCAGCATGCAAATAAATCATGAGTTTTACGCCAATGAAAGTTTGCAACTTGGGGAATGCCATTTTTTATATATTTTAGAGTTTCAGACCAGAATAATGCCTGGCAAATCTGCTAGTATACAATATTATTAACCCTTAAAATATCATGTTATTTTTGAAGTGTTTTCAACTTGAAAAGTAAAGGACCATAGAACCTTATCATGAAGTATTAAAAACACCAGACCATGTTATTTTACAAAGCATAATTTGTTAGTTTTCATGTTTAGTTAAAAAAAACAAACATGTAAATTGATAATTCCTGTTGAGAGGAATAATAGTATGCAGTAAAGTTCTTTGGGAACTGTTTTTCTTTCCAGCACTTTAAGCAGTTTCTAGTCATCTGTCTCGATAACCTCTCAATAAAAAAAAATCACTGACTATGCCTTTTCCCAACACTTACACATGTAAAGATCATAGTTCAACTTTCAAGGCAGCATATATCTGACATAGCATCTATTATATATGAAGCACATATAACAACATTACTTATTCATATTCATTATTACTTATTCATTATTCACAGAAGAACTAATAATCTAGTCTTTGCAGCTTACAATAATTCAGATATAAATCTGCAATTATGATTCTAATAAAAATCTTGTTTCATTATGCATTTTTTTTCTATTTCATCTTAAACAAGTTTAAATAATTAAAATCATTTGAGCAAAAGACTAGTGAATGTTTACATTTTAAATTTGTTTTCTTATCTGGAATTTCATCATAAAAGAGGCTTCATTCTAGATTATTATCTTCTTCCAAAGAATTGTACAGGAATAAATTGCTATAATTTCTTTACATATTATTGTTATTAGTGTTAAAATCACACATGAATGCTTAGGGCAAATATATCACTGAGTTGTATTCTTGTTCAAATAATGCTTTCAGGGAGTTAATATAAAGTTTTATAGCAGGAAATGTGAAATTTTTTAATCTTGTTCTTTGTAAATTAATATATAGTAACACAATGTTATCTTTCTTTCAGAAGAAATAAAATATGAAACCAAGGAATCCAGGTATGTTTTTACTCTGCATTGTTTTAATGAGTTGTTTCTGAATGATTTTAATGATTTCATTTGAAAATGAAATGCAGTTTAAAATCATTCATAAATAACTGCATTTCATTTTCAAATTTAATAGGCAAAATTTAAAACAGTTCAGTCACATACCACTTAGATGAATAAGCTAAGCTAATACTATAAATCTTGCAATGTTACACATACTAAGTATCTAGAATAATATATGGATGGTGGAGCTTTGTAGAACTTCTTATGCAGTCCTCTTTTCATGGAAGAGACTATAAATGTAATATGTCACTGAAGGTATCTGTTAGGTAGAGATAACCTCAACAGAAAGATTACACACAGGAATCTAAGCTTTATTTGGAATCTGAATTCATTGCTTTCACTGCTAAGCATGCTAACTGGTTGACAAATTAAAAAAAAGAATTATTTTAATACTAGTTAAACCCATGTTAAAAGTTTGGTGCAAAATATGTCCATTGAGAACTCTTCCCATTGATAAGTTCATTCATAGCTTTCCACCATTAACGTACTATTCCAGTCACAATTAAATCCCACCAAAAGTTTTCCTCCAAATGTGTATGTCCACTGATAACTTCATTCACAGCTTTCCACATGTACTACTTACAATGTTCTACTCCATTCACAAAATAGTCGATGTCAGTGCCCTCAGAAATTTTAGACACTTTTTGAAGGTTGGGTTGTTTTACCTCTAAGTGGCACTTTTTTGCACACCATGGGCTAAATGGCCAGGTCACATGGACCCCGAAGGCTCAGGGAAGGTTGGGGGAGGGGACCCACTGGAACAGCTGTTGGGAGGCAGATGGTAGCCTCCTGTCAAGGCCGTCCAGTGTGTTTTATGAATGCTATAGAAGTCATCAAGTGTAGATGAAATTACTGCCAAAATTTTGCTGTCACATAGTTGACTAAAATGTTGCATGTTATTAAGGTACAGAGAAGAGTTTTTAAGGATTTTGATAAAGATACAGTATAATTATTAAATTGCTTTTGTATTACTTCATTTCAGCTTTATAGATTTGCAGGTAGGTTTTCTTAGTCATCAGTGTTATCATTTTAAGTTCTGTTACCAGATTAAGAGTCTATAGAAATTTTGAAATTCTAATTCCGGAATATGCATGTTGATTGAATTAGGGAAGTTAGATTTTGATTAAAATTTTTTTATTCATATAATATGGTTTTGCAAAACTATGAAGCATAGACTTATTCTACATGCAGTGATCTGAAAGTTCTCAGACTCGTGATAGAACAGGAGGAACCCACTCCTAACGTTTGCTATCATCTTTGAAGCAGTTCCCTTGGGCATATATATATACTTGTTTCTTCGATCTTTCCATTACCTGAAGCATGCTGCAAAGTCTTCGTTTGAGATGGCATTCAGTCTTCACATCACATTTTCTTTAATCGGAGGTTTCAGATCTCATTCCATTTTCGAAGGATCATCAGCTGTGGGAATAGGTAGAAGTGTGAATCATCTGCTCATTCGAAAAGTTCCCGAGACTGTTGTGAACGATTTTCTTTCAGCTCTTCTGTGAGACTTCTCAGAATGAATTTTGCTGACTTTTGCCACATCACCAAATCTTCTGTTAATATCTGATGGTGAGTACCCTACTCAATGGTGATGTTTTCTGCTATTTATTTAATCGTGAGATATTGATCCGCTCAGAATTCTCAAACTTAAACCACTATGTTGTCTGTATATGATGTGCATAGTCAGCTGGATCATGCATTGTCTTTAATGTTTTCTGGTCACTCCAAAACCTTGAAACCCATAGAAACACTGTTGCCAGACACAAAATTCATTGCCAAGTGCTGTTTTAATTATTTCATAAGTCCGCAACTTTTTATTAAGCTTTACACAAACTTTACTGCACACATATTGCTCCTTTAAATGAAGTTGACATGAGGGCAGTACTAAATGTGGATGAAATCAATGTCAATGCACAACTGAGTCATTGGAGGTGAGTAGCAACAAGTGAGCTTTATGAAGATGGTTCTTGCATAATGGAGCTATAGTTTTATGACCCTGTTCTCAACTCATTTCCGAATTATAGCACCAATCTGAGCACTTTTGGATCGCACCTTTTATATTTATTTCACTATTATTTGGAACTGAAGGAAATTTATTACTTGAGGGTTGATCCCAAAGGTAATGCAAAGTTCATTGTCACGAAGTTTTCTTTTCTGATAATTCACAAGTTCATAAATTCTTCCTTTAACATTATAACTTTTTTTTTATTGAGAAGGAAAACTTCAAGATGAAGAAGCACTTATTATTGTTTTGCATCAACACTCAAGGTGATTTCCTTCAGTCTCAAATGTAGTGAAATTTATATATATATAAGTGTATCTATTTGTATGAGCTAAGAATTTTAAGCCTAATAAATATTTTCTTGTAATAAAATGAGTGAAATATAAAACAAAAATGATACTTCAGTGTTTTATATGCACTAATGTTTATGGACTTGCACTAAAATGTTTAGATTGTTGATGGTGGAACTTTGTAAGAGACTAGTTTATCTTACAGTAGCCGTCCCATGGCTGAGTGGTTAGCGCGCTTGGCTACTGACCTAAGGGACCTGGGATCGAGCCCCGGGTAAGGCATGGATGTATGTGTCGTTTTTCTGCTGAGGCCCTGCCATCCTCTCAGATCTTTCTACTATGGCATATAAACTGACAGGCTCCTGTCAGACCTCTGTGGCAAGCAGCTGCTTGAGGGGGTATTTTTTTTATTTTGAGAACTCCTTACTCTGTGCATTTTTGTATTAGTTTCATTCCAGTCTGCATTTTTGTCAATATGAATTTGCTAATATGTTAAAGCACTGTTTTGAAAGCATTGTATTTCAATAGTATGTTGGCTGGCTTTTTTTTTGAGCAAGTTAAAAAGCATTATCAAAAAGCAGTAGTATTGTCAAATAATTTCTAAGCAGATATTTTATTTCTCACAGTACAGATATATATTTTTTCTAATTAGTGCACAGAACAACACTTCTTCAGCCTTGCCTCTTCCTAAAGCAAAAGCTGGGAATCTTGAAGCAGAAAAATACTTTCTGCCCTTTGAGTTGGCTTGTCAATCAAAATCACCCAGGATAGTAATTACAGCTCTTGACTGCATACAGGTAAGTAGTACATTTCGGAAATTTTATGTCTAAGTTTGGAGATTGTGTGTTTCCAAGGAAGGGTGTATTAAATTGCGAGTAGGAGCATGCATTGGGTACATTACTGTTGCACGTGAAGACCTTGGTGACTAGAAATGTCTACTTTTCAGTACTGTCAGTTTGATTTTATGGGTTTATAATTTTGTTATTATATTTGGAGCCGTATATGTAATTGCACTTTAAGATTTTGTATTTATGAATGAAGATTGTAATAATTTTTTTATAAACACCTTAATATATGCCATGTTGACTTAAGAGTGTAGATAATCAGTAGTCTTACAATAGGCGTAATACTAAGCCACAATTATGGTCATAAGTGTAGCAGGCTCAGAGATGGTAAATATCCAGCGACTTTGTAATGTCCATCATCATCTTTACACTTTTAATTTGCCATGTTTTTCAGTGTTTATAGATAATTTATTAATATTTGAAATTACAATGTGAATAAAGTATTTTTATTAGTAATGGATGCAGATATTTGTTGCTTGTAGTTTTGTAGGTTGATGAATTTTGTATCACTTTTAATTGATGGTCTGACCAACAGCAGTTGTAGCATCCTTGGATGTTTCAGCCTTCCAAATGCCAATAATATGACCTTTTGAACTCTCAATGTCTTTAATTGTTGACCTGAAAACAGACATTGAGTTGTTCCTGTTTTGTACTTTTTTTTTTACCTAGCTTCCATGCTATGTTCGATCATTGAGCATCTGTGGTAATATGCATTGCATCTTATATACATGTGCATGCAATGCTTTGACTAAATTCTGTTTGTAAAGAACACAGTGTTATATGTTGCAATGTTCTGGATATTGACTTTATTTTCATACCTAACATGCTCAGTAGTATTTAAAGAATTATGAGAATATTTTAATTTTGGTAGTAATAAACTGGAATTTAAAACCACCTTTTAAATATTTTAAAATTGTTTTGTCATTTTAGAATGTTAAAAGCTTTTTTTATTCATCAGACTTGTTACTGAAAATAAATTTGCATTAAGATCAAGAGAAATTTGTTTGATTTCATAGCTTTTATTTGTTCTAATTCCATTTTTTAATTTCTCTTATTTAGAAATTAATAGCCTATGGTCACTTGACAGGAAGTATCTCAGATCCAACAAATCCTTCCAAACTACTCATTGATCGTATAGTGGAAACTATTTGTAGTTGTTTTCATGGACCAACCACAGATGATGGAGTACAGCTTCAGATTATCAAAGTAAGCATTTGATCTTTCTACATACATTATCAAGAAATTTCACTTTTTTATATAACCTTTTCTGAAGAAATGCAATCTAACTAATTTTCTAGAATTATCCATAATTCTGCTTTCCATTTCATAAATTTTGCAAAAGGAACTAAACATTAAATAATTTTTATGAAACATAATATCAACCACTGTTTGATAACTTTTGAGCAGCTTCAAATTTCCTGCTAATTAGTTATTTCACAGTGGCTGTAAATACACTAGTGTGTTTTAGACTCAACACATGAGAAGCAGCAAAAATTCCCCCGCCCTGCCCACGGTCAGTAGGGGACACCGATGGGCTTGGAAAGGCCGCCGTCCGTCAGATGGGACGTTAAGCCGTGGCCCCGTGTGCGGGAGAGCCATACCCTGTGCACGTTAAAGAACATGCTGGATGGCCTTGACGGGAGACTACCATCTGTCTCCCAACAGCTGTTCCAGTGGGTCCCCTCCCCCAACCTTCTCTGAGCCTTCGGGGTCCATGTGACCTGGCCATTTAGCCCATGGTGTGCAAAAAAGTGTTGCTCAGAGGTAAAACAACCCAACCCATGAGAAGCAGATTAATAATTTTCTTTGTTGACATGGATGTCTACTGGGGGTGGGATGGGGCAAAGAAACACTTGCTCTACCCTGGAAAAAACCATTCAAAAAATTAATTTCTATTGATTTATATCAGGTTTATGAAAAATAAATTTCTTTTGCTTTAACTAATTTTTCTTATTAACATGAAAAACATTTTTACATGCATTTTTCAATAATTTCTCTAGTATTTCTTGCTTTGTCCCTTGTGCCATAAAACCCTGGGGTGGGATGGCTCAGTAGGTAGCGTGCTAGTCTTGTTATCTTCAGTTCCTAACTTCCAGTCTCACCTGGGTCGGCATTGTGATTTATCTCTACAAAACTCACTGCCTTGCGCTTGTGTCAATAGGGGATGCTGATGGGCTTGGAAAGGCCACTGTCCATCAGATGGACCATGGTCCTGTGTGTGGGTGAGCCATACCCTGTGCATGTTAAAGAGCACACTAGATGGCACTGATGGGGAGCTTCCATCTGTCTCCTAAAAGCTGTCCAGTGGGTCTTCTATCCCAACCTTCTCTGAGCTCCAGTGTCTTTGTAACCTGGGCATTTAGCCTATTGTGTGCAAAAAAAGTGCTGCTCAAAGGTAAAACAACTGAACCCAAGCCATAAAACCTCAACCAACCAACCAACTATGCATTATTGCTTAGTTGGTTGATTGGTGTTGCCAACTGCATTCATTAATGAGCAGCTTGACCTAAATATTTCTGTCTTCAAATATTCTTTTGTTTTTACTCTTACCCCCCCCCCCCAAGATTTTTAATAAATAAAGGTCTCATTCAATCTTTGTCTTCATCTTCACTCCCAAGATACTGCCTAGGCTATGAATAATGTTAGGAGTCAACAAGACAAGTTAACAGTACATTGATCAATATATTGTCTTGTTGACTCCTAACATTATTCATACCCTAGGCAGTATCTTGGGAGTGAAGATGAAGACAAAGATTGAATGAGGTCTTTATTTATATCAATATCAAGCAAATGCTTCATATTGGAAAGAATGTGTTTTTGCATTTTTCAAACAGAGTTTAATTAGCTAGTAACAAAGTACAGTGCAAAATGGTTAACATGAAAGTCAGGAGACTGATCTAAAATTTCATGTTAACAGTATATTGATCAATATAATGAAATTTTAGACCAGTCTCCTGACTTTCAACAGTAGGGGACACCGATGGGCTTGGAAAGGCCGCCGTCCGTCGGATGGGATGCTAAACCGTGGCCCCGTGTGCTGGAGAGCCGTACCCTGTGCACGTTAAAGAACACGCTGGATGGCCTTGACGGGAGGCTACCATCTGTCTCCCAACAGCTGTTCCAGTGGGTCCCCTCCCCCAACCTTCTCTGAGCCTTCGGGGTCCATGTGACCTGGCCATTTAACCCACGGTGTGCAAAAAAGTGCCACTCAGAGGTAAAACAATCCAACCTGACTTTCATGTTAACCATTTTGCACTATACTTTGTTACTAGCTAATTAAACTCTGTTTGAAAAATGCAAAAAAACATTCTTTCCAATATGAAGCATTTGCTTGATTTCCCTAAATATTATGTTTAAGTGTCTATTGAATATAACCTGTTTTACTTTAGAAAATATTTTCCCAAAAATTTCTAAAATACTAAATAAAATGTTTTAGTATATCATTTTGCTTGTCACATAGATCTGACAGGTGCTTGTCAGTAAGAAAGAAAAAAATGTAAATTTATAAAAACTTATGCTGCATATAAACGTTTTTGATTTTATATTTTATGTGTAAGGTAGAAAATATAGTCCTTATTATTAACTGGTGGGGGTGGCTCAGTCGGTAGCGTGCCAGGCTCGTAATCTGTAGTTCCCAGGTTCGAGTCCCACCTGAGTTAGCGTTGAAATTTATCTCCGCAAAATTTCCCCGCCTTGCCCACGGTCAGTAGGGGACACCGATGGGCTTGAAAAGGCCGCCGTCCGTCGGATGGGACGTTAAGCCGTGGCCCCGTGTGCGGGAGAGCCATACCCTGTGCACGTTAAAGAACACGCTGGATGGCCTTGACGGGAGGCTACCATCTGTCTCCCAACAGCTTGTTCCAGTGGGTCCCCTCCCCCAACCTTCTCTGAGCGTTCGGGGTCCATGTGACCTGGCCATTTAGCCCAAGGTGTGCAAAAAAGTGCTGCTCAGAGGTAAAACAACCCAACCCTTATTTTTAACCTTTTTTAAAAAAATTTATTGCTGAAAATTAATCTGATCAACAGTTGTTTTGTATTATGAATGGTAAGTTTGGAAGATGAATGATTGAGGTTGTTAACTTTTTAAAACTGTACCATATCTTAAAGCAACAATGTTTCTATTTTCCTTCAAATCTTGTTTTGTAGGCACTGTTAACAGTAGTAACATCCCAAGCATGTGAAGTTCATGAAGGCAGTGTATTGCAAGCTGTAAGAACATGCTACAATATTTATCTTGCAAGCAGAAATCTTATAAACCAAACTACAGCCAAGGCTACCTTGACACAAATGCTAAATGTTATATTTAGTAGAATGGAAGCACAAGCGGTAAGTAATATTTGGCAAATAAGTTTGATAGTTAGTGTGAAAACCAGTTAGCATCAAGTGGTGAAGACTGGTGCAAACTTTTTGTTATTCAGATTCTGCATAAAAGTGTTTATAGTAGAATTTTGTTTTAAACTGTTCTCTATGGAAGTGCATCCATAAGTAAACTACGATTATATCTTAGCACAATAATTGATTACACGTCTTACTTCTGGGCTTTACTGGTAATTTTTAATGTGGACTACACTTAAATTGCAATGGCAAAAAAATCCTGATAAATTAGAAAGACTCCATGAGACAAATAGTTTTACTCATCAGTTCAGATTGAGTGAAAGTTTAATATTTTAGGAAATGATCTTTATAGACTTTAAGAGTGGAAAGCAATGGGTGTTATACTTGTAGGATAGGCAAGAAGTTTTTTGGGAGAAACAGTGGTTGATTAATAGGTGCTATTGTGAAAAACACAACAATCAGAACATTGATAAGAAGCATTGACTGAGTTTGCAAATCTTATTTTATGCAGGGGTGGCAGTTCCATGAATCTGTTTATGCAATCAATATGCCACTTAGAGGAATCTCGCAGTGACTATTTTTTGATACCACCTAGAGGAATTTCTCAGTGATGAATTTTGATACATGGGAATAATCCTATGTTATTCTCTTGCTCTTTTTAGGCATGCACCATAAAATTTCAGTCAGAACTCATTGATTGTTTCAACTTTAGTCTGCTAATTCACACCAATGTTTGTAGGATGGATTACTGTTTCTTAGTGCAGTACCTGTTGTGGGAAACAACTAACAAATGGCTGCAGCAGAATCTCTTCTAAACAGTTTCAATATGCATTTTGTTAGGTTTTTATATTTAATTTTAATGTAGATATCTGGGCATTGTATAATTTTTCAAGAATTTCATATAATTTTATTTAAAAAATCTAAAAGCATAGCAAGAACAAATAAATTCTGAAATAGGGCATTAATTTTTTTAGATTAGAGTCAGAGTAATGCAATTCAATCTAAATTTGTTTAGCAAAAAGTTTAAACTTCTGGAAACTGCAAGTATTGGCCTTTAATAGATCACTAAAACTTTCTAAGGATTTTGAGATTTAAAAGGATACGAAGTATAAATTAGGATGAGTGTAAAGAAACTAGCTTAAGTTTATATTAAGGGAAAAATTCAAGGAAATTATAAAAAAATTCTCCAAGAGATGTATAATGTGGAATAATGCATGACATTTTTCTTATTAAGAACTCAAATGGACATGTACAGTAGTTGATGTTGACTTAATAAAATTAAAAAAAAACTGTCAGTATAGTTAATATAGTGTGATTAGATTAACTGCTGAAACAGTTTTGTACAACCTTCAATAAAAATATGAATTTTATTGGTGTAAATTTTAAGAGGCATTTTTTCTAATTTCATTTTGAAAATTACAACCTGTTTTTTGTTTACTGTAAATATAAATAGTGTAATAGTCTGCAGATTTTTTGTTATTATAATTAATTGTATCAGTGTTTGTATCAGTGTTTTTCTGTTTTTAGGCTGCAGAATCAAAACTTAAAGAAGATGGTGATAAAGATAGTAATGAAGGAAAGGATTCTAGATCACAGTCTCAATCTGAAGTATGTATTGCATTTATCATAATACACACACACAGAATGACATTTCTTTTTAACATTGATGGTTGTATATTTGCACTGATAATATATAACCATCATTTATGATGGATCCCCAGATGGGGGTTGGATCAGTCAGTAGTATGCCAGGCTCATAATCTGCAGCTCCCAGGTTTGAGTGCCACTTGGACTAGTGTTCAGATTCATCTCTGCTAAACCCCTATCCTCAGTGAGGAAGACAGTACTAATTGGCTTGGATAGGTCATCATCCTTTGGATGGGAAGTTGAGCAATGATCCCTTTTACAAGGGAGCTTGTACCCTGTGATTGTTAAGCAACACATTTGATGACCATCTGAGAGAGAGATCTGTCTCCTGACAGCTCTTCAGTGGATCCCTTCCCCAATCTTCTCTGAGTCATTATAGTCCTTGTGATCTGGCCATTATGTGATGCCCCCTCATTCACTTTTACTTTACCTTAACCAGTTTTCCTTAATTTGCATTATATTTATCATTTTGGGGATTTTAATTTTATTTTTGGCATCACAGCGCTCATTTCTGAGAGCACAGGAGTTGCGCATGCGCAACTCCGAACTTTTGATTGTCACCCACTAAAGCACGCATGTTCAAGGACACGCCCTCTCTTGCGTCATAGCTTGTGTGCTCGTCACTTTATGTAAATGTCTTTCCCGGCGTGCAACATGGCACACATGCGGGCCTTTTGTACAATGCATGATATAGCAGTGACATGTAGTAAGCAGAGTTAGAGACAGAGTGAGTTGTAGCAGAGGTGTATGTTGTCACAAAGTTGTTGTTAGTAGCAGTGAGATAGTGATTATATAGTCGACATTTTCATCAACTGTTGGTGAGTTGAAATAATTTTGGAAATAAATTTGTTGGTTATAGTAACTTTTGAATCTTTACTATTTTTTCTCTTGAGCAACGTTAGTTGATAATTTTTGATTATAATTTAAATTAGATTGACAATCATTTATTTTTGAATTCTTACTCGCTAAGTAACGCCTGCGGTAATTAATAAGAACCCTAATTTCAACTTATTTGGCAAATTGTTATTATTGCCTGGCACCCGATTAAGCTATCCGGAGCTTAAATAAATATTGGATCAGACAAAGGGTCCAAAACCATTAAAAGTATTGTAATTCTTTGGCCCGTTACAATTAGCCCATTGTTACAAAAAAGTGCTGCTCAGAGGTAAAACAACTTGTAACAACCCCAACCTTCTCTGATCTTTTGGGATCCTTGTAACCTAATGATGAGATCACACAATATACACACAGTATCGCATATTTTTATGAAGTTTCCATCTGTTCTATATTCTGAGGTTATGGTATCATTGCCTCATCCAGGGACAATTCTGGTGCATGCTCCTAGAGAGTTTTGAATTTTTCAACAAAATATTTGAAAACTGATATCAGTTTTTCAACATCTTTGTTTCATTATCCCAGTGTCTCGCAAACTGTGTGCCGCGAGAGATTTTCAAATTGACAAGATTTCATTTTGACTTGAGTTATCGACGTGCTTTAATATCGACGTGCTACTTCAACAAAGCGCAAATATAATGACGATTTTATAGAGTTTGCTTTTATTCTTTTTTAGGTGTGCCGCGGAAAAAAAAAATTCGATTCAGTGTGCCGCGGAAAAAAAAATTCGATTCAGTGTGCCGCAGAGTAAAAAAGTTTGGGAGACACTGCATTATCCAATTCAGCATTGCATTTTTAACATTTCACTATTATTATTTATAATATTTTATTTCCATGTTGTCACTGATTTCATAGAGTTACAACAAGCTGATGGTTATAAACTATTAATAATGATACATAAACGAAGAAATATATACTTTAAATGTAGCATGAAGTGCTTGATATTCCAGATTTACTTTTTTTGACTGTGACTAATTTTTTTTTCCAGAAACGTGTTTTAATTAGAGGGTTAACGCTTCAGTAATTGCTAAATATGTTTTTATTTTTACATGACCCATTAGAATTGTAACAGCTAAAATATTTCATCCACTGAAATAGCTGCTTGTTTTAGCAATTTTCAAGTCATATTTAGCTGTGTTTTGGCTGTTGTAGAAGTAAGAATGATCAGCAAAGCATTTGAAAAGTTCGTCAATAAAAGGATCAACTGTTTCAGGAATTCTTGTAGGATTATCAGGCATATTCACAAGACCTTTTTTACCTTCAAACTGTTCTAAATCTCTTGCAATCGTTTTGCCTAGGTGTCACAGTCACTCCCTGCCAAATTGTGTTTACATCATAGCAGACTTTGGGGGCGGGGGTGGCTCAGTCGGTAGCGCACCAGGCTCGTAATCTGTAGTTCCCAGGTTCGAGTCCCAGCTGGGTCAGTGTTGAGATTTATTTCCGCAAAAATTCCCCACCCTGCCCACGGTCAGTAGGGGACACCGATGGGCTTGGAAAGGCCGCCGTCCGTCGGATGGGACGTTAAGCCGTGACCTCGTGTGCGGGAGAGACATACCCTGTGCACGTTAAAGAACACACTGGATGGCCTTGACGGGAGGCTACCATCTGTCTCCCAACAGCTGTTCCAATGGATCCCCTCCCCCAACCTTCTCTGAGCCTTCGGGGTCTGTGTGACCTGGCCATTTAGCCCATGGTGTGCAAAAAAGTGTCGCTCAGAGGTAAAACAATCCAACCCATAGCAGACTCGGTTGCTTGAACTAATTAAAATTTGAGCCTCTTTTTGTCTCTTAGTTGACAGTGATTTTGATTCACCTATGTTACCATTACTTGCCTCTGTACAATCACTAGGCCTATCTGATAGTGTATCTGCTGATGAAACTTGTAGCAATTTCCACCTTGTGCAGTGCCTGCTTGTGGTCATGCCATGTTGTCACTGATTTCATACAGTTACAGAAAGCTGATGGTTATAAACTATTAATAATGGTGTGTAAAAGAAGAAAAATATGCTTTTAAATGTCCAAGCCTTCTATTTCATGTCACACTACTATGAAATTGTAAACAATAAACAGCAGTAAGAGCTTAACAACAGTCTGCATTAAATATAGATCTGCATAACCCATTGCCTATAAATGGCCATGAAACTATATAGAACTCTGTGATTAACTGCCAGTGTGTTAATACTAATATGAGTAATGAAAACTGATCATCTTTTTATTGGAAAAACTACACTAATGTAAGCTGTTTTTTCTTCTTAACTCACAGAATTTTGCATGTTCAATAGTCTTGGAAGGCATCCTAATACATTATTATGTTTTATGTAGTCTTAAAAATATTTTTTCTTTCAGGAAACATTGACTTTTAAATATATATAAAGATGTGGGATATGTAAGACATCGAGTATAAATAAATTGGTATAGTTTGAATTTACAAGGTGCAGCTACAGCTAAAAAATATATAAATGATTAGATTTGCTTTACTGAATGAAGGAAATTTGGTATGAGGAACTTGAACTGAAAATTGTACCCCTGACTCTCTTAGATTGAAGCGAAATAAGAAATTTTTGATTTACAAAATGACATTTTATGTATTGCTTTGCTGTAATAAATATTAAAACATACGAAGTAAATAAAGTTAGTAAATAAGGGGAGTAATATTTGTTAAATTTTCAATGTAATGTACAACATACTTTTTTTTTGTGAAATGAAACAGTTAAAAACTCAACTCTGTACATTCTGGAAAATTCCTGTTCAAATCATTATGTTGGTTTCATTTAACTTATTTATTGCATCTAGATAATAATTTTAGTTTGTTTATGGTTTGCCCTCAGATTATCAGGGAGTTACAGTTGGTAGTTCATCAAGCTTGCTCTCATATGCTTCCTAAAGCTGTGCAGTAGGTTGTTTTTTTTGAGGCAAAGATGTGCCAACAGGTTCTCAGGTTCAAGTTTGCACTGTATTGAGATTTCCTTTACTAACTGCACCTTTGCTTTTAATGAGAGAAGAGACACTAATGAAAAAGTCACCATCTATCATTGCAGGATAGCCCCATGCACAGGAGAGCCACTTTTGCATTCTGAAGAACATGCTGGATGGCCTTGATGAGAGACTTCCATATGTTTCTTAACAGCTGACCCCCCTCTAAGCCTTTGGGGTTCTTGTGACTTGCATTTAGCTTATTGCATGCACAAAAGTGCCTCTCAGTGGTATAAAAACAACCCCATTGAAACCTTTTCTAACCCAACTCTGATCTGTGAAAGCCTTGTTAACTGACTGGTTAGCCCCTTGTTCAGAAAAAATAAACAAACGTGCTTATAGGTTCTTAATCCTAGATAATAAGTTTTTAATAATTAGAAATATTGCTTTTATATAATTTCAGACTTGCAAGTGCAAAAGTACAAACTTGAATTGCATAATTTATAATGCATTTTTTTTTCAGTATATTTCTGGTGATATGGAAGTTGTTTATCAGATAACAGAAGATGTTGAAGCTTTGCACATTTCTGATGAATTTCAGCATGATGATTCACCACAGTTGGTGGCTGCATCTGTACTCCAGGATATTGTTAACATAGTAGTAGGAGGTAAAAATATATATGATTTTTCAATAAATATTTAGTTTACTGTTAGTACTTAATAGATAATTTATTGAGCAACCATTGAGAGTGAACTAATTTAATCAAATAAAAAGCTTTGTGGAAATATACTTTGTATTTGTAGTCTTGGCACTAGCTTGTTGTAAATCATAAGTATAAGTGCATGTAAAGAAATGAGATTGCTATTGTTTGCTAAAGGTTGGTAATAATCAAATTATTTAATTATACTGCTTATCAAAATTGAAGCACTTATGAAAAATATCAGCAATAAATCAAAAAAGTGTATTGCACATAAAGTTAAAATGTGACATATTTGAAAGATATAACATTCTATGTAAGATAATGTTGTTTTGGTTGGGGCAATAGCAGAGGGTTTATGGTTCAAGGGGAAGATTGCATATTTTTTGAACTCAAAAGTCAAATTTTGCCATTTCACCCCCCCCCCCAAAAAAAAATCATGCTTTTTAATTGTTATTTATTGTTGTAATATTTCATTTTTTAAAATTCTTTTATTAAAATTACAAAAAAAGGTAGTTTTTTTTGCTGTAGTTTTGTCAGCTGACCTTAATTTTGCTAACTCCAGTTTCTTTTGGAAGGGTAGCCTCCACCCCCAAAAAAGCCAAAAACAGCAATATTGTTATAATTTCTCTGTTGCCATTTCCAATTCGAATTCAACCAATAGAAACTGAATACTACCATTGCATGCTGCTGCAAAATGTTTTCTGTTTTCCAAAATATCTATATTTGTGATGTGTGTATTTGTATATATCTCAAAAAAGTAAATTTTGTTAAAGACAATTTAAAAGTAATGATAGTGAAACATTTAACATAAACATTCCGAACAAGCAGGCCCTGATCTAGAAAAAAAAAAAATCAAGGGTGTGTGGGCAAGAAACACAATTGAACTGAAAAAATTGTGTGTGTGTGTGTGTGGTGTGTGTGTGGTGAGGGGACAAGATACTTGATTTCCAATGCAGTATAACGTTTCCCCCTCTGTTTTATGGGCTTTTAAAAATTTTTATGAAAAAATGCATGAAATATGAATAAGTTTAATAATTTTTGCCTCTTTTACCCTTATTTATATTTTGAGGGAGGGGGGTGCATGAACCCCTTTCTCCCCTAGATCCGACCCTCAAGGAGTATAAGCACAGTTCATAATTGGCAGGGGTAGTTCAGTCGGTAGCATGCCAGGCTCACAATATGCAGTTCCTAGATGTTAGTCCTAGCAAGGCCAGCATTGACATTTATCTCTGCAAAACTTCCCGTCTTGTCCACAGTCAGTAGGAGACACTGATGGGGTTGGAAAGGCTGCTGTCCATTGAATGGGATGTTAAGCTGTGGCCCCATGTGTGAGTGAGCTATACCCTGTGCATGTTAAAGAACATGCTGGATGGACTGACAGAAGGCTACCATTTGTTTCCCAACAGCTGTCCAGAGGTCCCCTTTCCCAATCTTCTCCGAACCTTCAGGGTCCTTGTGACCTGGCCATTTAGCATATTGTGTGCAAAAAAGTACCGCTCAGAGGTAAAACAGCCCATCACGAAACAGTTAATAACATGCTAAACTTGTGATGTTTGCAATATCCAAATGTGTGAGATTCAGTTTTTTAGGTTGTCTGTTTGCATCCTTGGTAAAGGACACTGGGATTTGAAAAAGCTGCTACCCATTAGGTAAAATGTTAAGTTATGTGATCTTACACACAGTACAGCCATATCGTATTCATTAAAAGAACAAACTAAATAGCAGTAATGCTTTCATTTCCTAATAGTTAAGTGGCCTTTTTCCCCCATCACAGATCTGAATCTTGAGACTATTATGTACTGCGCATTTATCCCATTGTGCAGTGCAAGAGTAAAAAAAAAATTAACTTTCTTAAAAATATTTTATTTTTAGTGAAAAATTTGTTTTAGTTGAAACTTTACACATGGATGTCTGCTTACTGTGATATTGCTTACCATGACATTTGCATTACTATGATTTTTCTTTTGGAATGCATAAAAAAAACCCTATCAAATCTGCTTGACCATGATTTTCCAAGACATGCAAAAAACTATTTTTCAGTTCAAATGAGTGAAACCTCACTATGACAGAGCATTCAAGGCTTGTTTAGGAATTGACTTTCATATTCAGCCACATGTGTTTTTCTTGAATGAGATGACAAAACTCAAATAGTGGAAGATTGCTTCTTTCTTTAAGAGATCATGACTCTCTCCTCCCACTATCAGAAGAATGTCAAGAATCTGTTCCCTCCACATCAGTCATCCAAAAACTTTTTACTTCTCATTGAGTTACTGAACTATGATTCCACAGATGGTTTTTTTAAGGATATTTTAAGGAAAGGAAGCAGTTTTTTTATTTAATATTTTTGTTACTATAATTACAAAATCCTCATGCAGTAATGTGTACAGAAGTCCTACAAGAGTGTGTATTTTTCCTCTCCAGACATGTCTGTCCTGAACTACAGCTGCTGCTTTTGGCCACTGTAGACCAGTTCTAGTAAGGTCCTGTTTAACATTGTCTGCCCATTGCATCCTAGGTCTTCACTTTTTCCTGAAGCCTTTAAGAACATAATTCATAATCCTATTTGCCAATCTGCAGCTATGCATGTGGGTAACATGGCCAAACCAACACTGTCTCACTCTGCACAAAATGCTGCTCAAAGGAGATTGATGACTCCTTCTAACCTTATCGTTACTTATAAAGTCAAACCACCTAATGTCCAAGGTACTGAATGCAATGGATAGTTGTGTTTATAAGTGTTATTTTTTTTTGAGCAGGTTTCCAAAAAAGACATTTTTCATTTAAATTTTTTGTTAAAGTTTTCAAGTTTTTTTTTTTATTAAAGTGTAATTTACAGTTGTGCTTATTTTAACATACATATTTTCTTGAAAAATAAAAGGTCATGAACACATTTTTTTACCTATATTTTATTAAAACATTATCTGTATAACATTATAATAACAACATAAACAATTTACATAATTTTATAAAAAAAATAACTGGTCCCCTTTGCTAACCAACCATAAAATTTGCTTACCAAGATGCTTTTTTTAGTTCCAATTAATCACGGTAAGCTGACATCCACTGTACTCCATTGTAGTGTTATGTATAAATGTTTTATAATACATAATTGTATTAAAGGCCTTTTTTTTTGCATATTTTATAATTTTTGTCCCATATAGTTTTAACACACATGTAATTTTTCAGATGTTTTGGATTCAGGCTCAGGATCATTAAGTGAACAGTCATCAAGTCAGCCAGCAAGTCCTGGACTTGGTGTAGTGCAAGCTGGAGATTCCCTGTCTACCACTTTGCCTCGTATTCCATCTCAGGAAAGCTTGGAGACCAGTGAAGCAAATATAGAACCCGTCCATGCTCGTTTCTCTCATGTTCTTCAAAAAGATGCCTTCTTGGTATTTCGTTCCTTATGTAAACTTAGCATGAAACCACTGCCAGATGGACAGCCTGATCCAAAGTATGAATTATTCATTCATTACCCTGATATTTTATTCACACTAGTATTATTTTTATTTTGCATTAATTAGAAACCTGCCAGTAACTTTAAATTTGGAAACCTATATGATAGTAGCAAATGAATTAATTATATTACTTTCAAAGTCAGCGTGAAGAAATGGCAATTTTTTTTTGATGAAGGTAGCTGGTACCAAAGAAACTTCCAAGAAATTCAGATTTATTTTTGACCTTTCATGAATATGTTTTGACGCTTCTTCAGACACTGATTATTCAAGTAAATAAGAGGCAACAAATTATAGCAACAAGGGTTGGATTATTTTTCCTCTGAGCATCACTTTTTTGAAAATGGGCTAAATGGCCAGGTCACAAGGACCCTAGAGATTCGAGTTAAGTAGAGAGAGGGGACCCACTGGACATCTGTAAGGAGACATCTTGTCAAGGCCATCCAGTGTGTTAATATGCACAGGATGTGGCTCTTCTACACCTGAGACCATGCTTTGGGTCCCCATCCAACAGACAGTGGCCGTTCCACGTCGATTGGTGTTCCCTTTCTGACTAAGGAGGGGTGGAGGCTTAGCAGAAATAAATCTCGGTGCTGGCACAGTTGGGACTTGAACCCGGGAACTGCAGATTCCGAGCTCAGCAGGCTACTGATCTGAGCTGATTCTGCTCCTATAGCACCAAGGTGCTTAGTAATAAAAATGATAGTAGAGTTATTTCCTTTTATTCATTGAGTGGTGTGGCTTTAGGGCTCAGTAAAGTAATAATCACTTTATATCTAGTCTGAAAAGAAAAAGATGACGGTGTGTATTAATTTTAGTAAATGTTAAGATTTTTCTTGATAGAATTCAAATCCTCACTTAAAGGTTACACATACACTATGTTGGGTGAGTCCCAGCTGGGTCAGCGTTGCGATTTATCTCCGCAAAATTCCCCGCCCTGCCCCCGGTCAATAGGGGACACTGATGGGTTTGGAAAGGCCGCCGTCCGTCGGATGGGACGTTAAGCCGTGGCCCCGTGTGCGGGAGAGCCATACCCTGTGCACGTTAAAGAACACGCTGGATGGCCTTGACGGGAGGCTACCATCTGTCTCCCAACAGCTGTTCCAGTGGGTCCCCTCTCCCAACCTTCTCTGAGCCTTCGGGGTCCTTGTGGCCTGGCCATTTAGCCCATGGTGTGCAAAAAAGTGCCGCTCAGAAGTAAAACAATCCAATCCACTATGTTGGAAAAAAAAAAAGTGTCTGGACACGTCCATGTTATGTGAATGGAAAGCCATTTTCAAAGCTCCCTAACATTGAAAATAAACCTTTTACGCAAAAAAACGCAAAAATGCAAAAACTTGTTATTGGCGATAAATTGCAGATGCCATTCAAATCTCTTTAAATATATTTCCTGCAATATTCGTTTAATATTTAAAGAATGAATGGAAGCTGAAGCATTTATCTTCCACTTTTGACATTTGTGAAAAAATACTTCAATAGATAAAACGCAACTCTTGTAATCATTTGTTCACTAACATAAATTAAATATCTGAAGTTTTTATGACGATTTTTTAAGATTTCATCAATTTGGAGGCAATATGACAGTGTCAATTTTCAACAGTCTTTGATCAATATTTGAAGAGTCATTGAAACGGGACCATTTAACAGCAGACGACACTGTCACATTGCCTCCAAATTGATGAAATCTTAAAAATCTTCATGCAAACTTCAGATATTTAATTTATGAGTGAACAAATTGTTACAAGAGTTGTGTTTTATCTATTGAAGCATTTTTTCACAGTGTCAAAAGTTGAAGATAAATGCTTCAGCTTCCATTCATTCTTTAAATATTAAATGAATATTGCAGGAAATATATTTAGAGGGATTTGAGTGACATCTACAATTTATCGCCAATAACAGTTTTTGCATAAAATGTTTATTTTCAATGTTAGGGAGCGTTGAAAGTGGCTTTCCATTTACATAACATGGAAGTGTCCAGACACTTTTTTTTAAAACGTAGTGTGCATCTTGATTAAATAATAATAATTATTGTAATATAATGATATACTATTAGTTGTAAAATAAATTGTATTAAAATTTTCCATTGTTGGGTAATGTAGTATAATGTAAGAAGAATAAGTGTATTGCACTACAAACAGAAAACAAATGCATCCATAGATTTGTAGTTATTGTTTAACATTGAAAAATTATTGGATCATTGTTAGTAAACATTTGTTTTGCCTTATTTAACTCAACTACTGTGGGGCGGGGGTGGCTCAGTCGGTAGCGTGCCAGACTTGTAATCTGTAGTTCCCAGGTTCGAGTCCTAGCTGGGTCAGCGTTGAGATTTATCTCCGCAAAATTCCCCGCCCTGCCCACGGTCAGTAGGGGACACCGATGGGCTTGGAAAGGCCGCCGTCCGTCGGATGGGACGTTAAGCCGTGGTTCCGTGTGCGGGAGAGCCATACCCTGTGCACGTTAAAGAACATGCTGGATGGCCTTGATGGGAGGCTACCATCTGTCTCCCAACAGCTGTTCCAGTGGGTCCCCTCCCCCAACCTTCTCTGAGCCTTCGGGGTCCATGTGACCTGGCCATTTAGCCCATGGTGTGCAAAAAAGTGCCGCTCAGAGGTAAAACAACCCAACCCAACTCAACTACTGTTATGGAGTTGATGGATGGTTTTCAGCAATTTAGCATTACGGAATTTTGTATAATGTTGCCAGTTATAAGGGTGGTGGGGGTGTCTCAGTTGGTAGTGTGCCAAGCTCGCAATCTGTAGTTCCAAGGTTTGAGTCCTGGCTGGACCAGAGTTGAGATTTATCTTCACAAAACTCCCCATCCTGCCCACGGTCAGTAGAAGACACCAATGGGCTTGGAAAGACCGCATTTCTTTGAATGGGACGTTAAGCCATGGTCTTGTGTGGGAGAGCCATACCCTGTGCACGTTAAAGAACATGCCGGGTGGCCTTGACGGAAGGTTATCATCTGTCTCTCAACAGCTGTTCCCCTCTCCCAACCTTCTCTGAGCCTTTGGTATCCTTGTGACCTGGTCATTTAACCTATTGTGTGTAAAAATGTGCTACTCAGAGGTAAAATAACCCAACCCAAAGCCAGTTATAAGGTTAAGTTTTCAGTATCCTCATTGGCTTAGATGTATAGGAAGATATGTGCCTATTTCAGACACTACAGTTTTACTACAAAAGTGGTTTTGTGTTAATATTCACATTTTTGTTGGTGATATTCATTATAAATACCTATTTCATTTTGTGCTAAATTTTATGTTTTACTCATGACATATGAATCTTTATTTCTAGGTCACATGAGCTGCGATCAAAAATTCTCTCATTGCAATTGCTATTGTCCATTCTTCAGAATGCAGGACCAATATTTCGTTCTACCGATATGTTCATCAATGCTATCAAGCAGTATCTCTGCGTTGCTTTATCTAAAAATGGAGTATCATCGGTTCCTGAAGTATTTGAATTATCATTGGCTATATTTTTGGCTTTGCTTCAGAATTTCAAGACCCACTTAAAGATGCAGATTGAGGTTTGTAATTTTTTAAAAGTAATTACTATAGTATAACAGATAGACATTTGAGATATAATGTGTCAATTCTGTAAATTTCATGATTATATTTCAAAGCTATTTCTTAACCTTACTTTGGAAATCAGTGATAGACTTTTTTTTAAATAAAATTGATCCATTGAGCTTGATAGGAGTGCCTATGGTGCATTAATGTTGTTCCCATGTTTAAGAATGTTTTGAAATGTACTTTTTTTTTTGCAAGAAAGAGTTTTTTTCTTTAAAAAAGGATATTTGATTTTGATTGATGTGTACATGGAATTTTCCAATAAGGTATAATTTATTCTTTATCCTGTAGATTTCAGAGTGAATTTTCACTGTTAGAGAGTGCTGAAGGCTGAAAATAAAAGAAGCCTTCGTAGTGCCATTTAATGTAGAAAAAAGTTGGAAAATGCCAAAACTTAAAATTAAATGTTTAATTCTCTATGACACTGTTTATTTTAAAAGCACTACCATAAAATATCTATATTACCTAGTATCAACAGTTATCACTAAAATTATAGCATCTAAGTGGACATATGTCTTCCTTTATTACTGTTGATACTAGGTAGCATAGCTATTTTATGGAAGTGCTTTTAAAATAAACAGCATCATTGAGAATTAAACATATTAAATTTTAATTACTGCACTTTGAATCTCTACCTTAATTTTGTTATGCCAAAACTTTAAATGTATATTACAAAGACTCTACTTCTGCTCAAAATTTGTAATTTTGTTACTAAAGTGTGAGGTGGTCAAGAGATTTGAATTGGTAACAACAATTTGCTCCCCTGTTCCTCAGGAGTGGTGGTGGGAAAATGCAACTTTTTTAAAAAGATAAATGAAATATTCTTTTAGTGTTTTATAAGTACTAATAAAATATTAATATTTCCATTCTTCATATGAAATATTCTTTTAGTGTTTTATAAGCACTAATAAAATATTAATATTTCCATTTCTCATCATAAAATAGTCAAATTATTACCATTAAAGGGTGTTAAAGGGGGGGAAATACAAAAACTAATTCTCTTTGAAAATGCATCCCATATTTGCCAGATGTGATACGTTATTCTCCTGGTTTTCATTTTAAATACAAGCTGTATTCAAAACTAACCTTTTCAGACATATGAATAATCTTAAGGTGACTGACAATTTACCATTCAGAAAATTATACTTTTAATTTTATTAATATATTTGGTTAAGGAGATTATTATATACAGCAAATTTTCTTTATTTAGGTGTTCTTCAAGGAAATATTTCTAAATATATTAGAAACTGCCAGTAGCTCATTTGAGCATAAATGGATGGTAATTCAGGCTTTAACAAGGATATGTGCAGGTAGGTTTTTATCCAAAATTAAATACAAGTAAAAATGAAAAGTAAAAGAAAATGAAAATATTTGATTTGATTCCAGATGTATATAAGGGCCACTCCAAAAATAATGCCTCACAATTCTACAGCTTTGTTACTTGTACAGTATTATAGGTAGATCATCTAGAAAGATAATCCTATTTTTCTTCACAATTACTGTATTTACTGTACAAATATGTTGAATTCTGTATTTACAACAATATTTGTTCAATATTTAAAGAGGTATACAAGCCAGAATGTTTTTTTTAAAGGTCATTGTTGCAATTTTTAGGAGTAGCATGATAGTTTAAATAATTAATCTGAAAGTCAATTCAAAATGGTTAGAACAAAAGTAATAGCTGTTTATATTATACTTCTAAAACGTTTTCTAAATCTTTGAATATTTAAAGAGGTATACAAGCCAGAATGTTATTTTTTTAAAGGTCATTGTTGTATTATTTAGGAGTAGCATGTTAGTTGAAATAATTAATCTGAAAATCAATTCAAAATGGTTTAAACAAAAGTAAAAGCTGTTTATGTTAAACTTCTGAAATATAAGGTATATATTTAGCAGTTTATGTAATGATTATTTTTCAGTGATTTTTGTCAAATGAACTAAGTTATTAAATGTTTTATCTCCCATAATTCTTCAGATACAAATGAATATTGTTGAAAATCAAAATTTAGATAGATTTGATTAAGATCTTTATTGGTAACATTTTTTCATGAAATGTAAATTTAAGAAATTATCAGAACCTAAATCTGACTTCCAATTGTGATATAACATGAGTCTGTTTGTAATAAAGTAGCTACTAATTTATGTTTTTAAATATAATATTCATCTATTTGATGATTGTGTTTATATTTACATTGTAATTGATATCAAACATGGCCAGATTATACACTAACAACAGGGCTGCCAACTACTCCAATTTTTGGTTTTAAATCCGGAAATCCAATTTTGCCATTGAAAATCCGATTTTAGGGTTTTTTCAGTTTCACACTAAAGAAAATCTGCCTCAAAATTGTACGATACTTTTTTCTTTTTCCTAAAAGGAGAATATTAATGAAAGGGAAGAATTGTTTCTGATTTAGCTGTTTTATACTGTGCTAAAGGTGCAGCTGTGTCACCACTCTCTAATCTGTGCTTCCTTTGTGGGCTTGCCTGCGCACCAATCGGAGGAAATCTATAGACTCCAGCTGACCATCTCCAGACAGAACACATGGCAAAGTCCACACCTAAATTCTTTTACAGAGCTGAAGGTCATAGATTGTTTCTAAATGGATGTTTATTGAAGCTATATCAAACTCTCCCAGATATGGCCAACTAAGCACTTAATTGATTACTTAGGATCGGAAACTTCAGAGTGAAGGAAATAATATGGGTTTAGAGAACTTCCCTGATCTCTGGGCCATGATTGACAATGCAACTTGAATGAGTCTCATGCATTTCTATTGCTATCTGGGTTGGGATATTGGGTTGATAAGGATTTAAACTTTTCTTTCACCAGAGTTGAGGCACTTTTAATTATAATCAGTTATGCACTTTGTTCTCTACTGTTATGTTACTTATCTTCCTGTTGCATTTCACTTGTCATTTGTTGGCCAATGTCAGTTTTGTTTCACCATAGCTTCATAACCCAGCAGCTGATCACAAGAGGTATGTATTATAAGATATAATAAGAGGATTGTTTTACATCCGAGCTACTGAAAGTGCCGCTCAGAGGCTTTTAGTCGATTATTAATTAATGATATTTACATATTGATTGTTAATTATTAATAATTAGCTATTAGGTTAACTTTCATTAATATAAAAAAACGTATGGATGCAGTGATTTGGCTGCAGTAAGCCATTGTTTTCCCTGCTGCATGAGAAGCCGTGGCAGCTTGTCAAGGGGCGGGGGTGGCTCAGTCGGTAGCGCGCCAGGCTCGTAATCTGTAGTTCCCAGGTTCGAGTCCCAGCTGGGTCAGTATTGAGATTTATCTCCGCAAAATTTCCCCGCCCTGCCCACGGTCAGTAGGGGACACCGATGGGCTTGAAAAGGCCGCCGTCCGTCGGATGGGACGTTAAGCCGTGGCCCCGTGTGCGGGAGAGCCATACCCTGTGCACGTTAAAGAACACACTGGATGGCCTTGACGAGAGGCTACCATCTATCTCCCAACAGCTGTTCCAGTGGGTCTCCTCCCCCAACCTTCTCTGAGTTTTCGGGGTCCTTGTGGCCTGGCCATTTAGCCCATGGTGTGCAAAAAAGTGCCGCTCAGAGGTAAAACAATCCAATCCAAAAGCAGCTTGTCATGCAGCGATCAAGTACTTTAAAAAAAAAATTGCAATAACACTTGTTGTTATTCCCGATGTATTGTAATGCTAACTTTTGAAATATATTGGTTGATCTATTATTGATCAGGGGATGATGCCTACATATTGGATATTAATTATTAGCGATTAAGTTAATTTTCATTAGTATCAAAAACTCTTCTGATTCCATGGGATTATATCTGGGTAAAGTGTATGGATGTGGTTCAATTGGCTGTGGTGAGCACTGTTTCCTGTGCTGCATATGAAGCTTGCCTACTACCAATGTTCCAAGCATTGCGCAAAAGAAACCATTGGAAAAATAGGTGCAATAACTATTGTTATTCTCTCTGTATTGTAAACATTAACTTTCGCAATATGTCTATTGTTAATTGGGATGATGCCTACTACATATTGTTGATTATTAGCGATTACCATATTTTAACGTGTATAAGGAACCCCTTTTTGCCAAAAATTGGGTCCCCAAAATAAGGGGGTTTCTTATACATGGATAGTATTATAGATATTAACAAATTACTCAATTCCTTGAAACTCAAATCTTCATAACTTGCAACCGACCCCTGTTGGGTGTCGGCCTGAGGCTTGCGGTGGCAAGCCTCAGGCCGACACCCAACAGGTCACAATGTCCTATTGGAGGAGAAATGCACAATAATTAGTGAACTTGACAATTAGTGAAGTTTGCAGCTGGGTGAAGAAGTCATGGAATGGTGTGAAGAAAGAAGTGATTGTAAAGGCCTTTAAAAAGCGCAGCATAAGCAACAACATGGATGGTACTGAGGATGATGCAATTTACGATGAGAGTGACTCTGATGATGATAATGAATTAGTTGATGTAGCTGATTGTGATGTATCAGATGAGAGTGATGAGGAATTTTATGGTTTCTATGACGAATAAAAAATTTCTTTTTTTTATATCTTAAAATAAAAATATCTTTGATATAATAAATATAATCTTTGATGCTTGAGACTTGAATCTTTTATGCAAGATAAAAATATCTTTGATGAAAAATCAGTGAGTTCCTTATAACGAGGGTTCCTTATACACGTTAAAATATGGTAGGTAAATTTTGTTCATATGAAGAAGCACACAAGTCGAAATTGTAACTTTTAAAAATGCAAAAATGTGACAAAAAAGAACTGATTTCAGCTTATTGTCAAAATTCATAATCAGTTAATGGGATGATAAAATGATCATTGCTAAACTCAGATTATTTGAATGGGAAGGCTAATATGCTTTGTCCTGTAACAGAATGGAGCTCACAAGGTGGTGAGACGGTTTTTTGTGTTTTGTAAATGTACTAGAGGAAATAAATGCAACACTTGCAAGAAGTTATGCAAATGTGATGAAATTTAGGAAGGCGGTAGTATATGTAAATGCATGGAAATGATTATGTTTGCAGGGCAATTGAAATGATTGTGATTGGACAGGTGTGAGCTGACGTCACAGGTGCAGAGCAGTCAAACACAGATAAAGGCAACCAAATCTCCCTGGTTGACAAAACATTGTGGAAATTGTTCTAAACTGCTAAAGATACCCTTATGCAAATGTCAACAGCCATTTCAACAGTTAAGACTTTGAGCGTGGAAGAATCATCGGCCTTAGAGAGGCTGGTATCTTGGTGTGAGGTGCCATTATTCAGACATCTTGGTCAGAACTGGTCATCATAAGGGGATCTCTAACTGCCCAACGTTTGTTACCAACATTTTGTCTGCAAATTTCAGTACTTTTTAAATTTACACCGTTATGCTACATTATATGGGAATTAAATCCAAATGCATTAAAAAAATACATTTATATGAATAGCCCACCCACTTTTGATTAAATAAACTCATAACTTTTATTCACCTTAGAGGGTGAGACCTGAAAAAAAAAGACAATATGAAATATTTCAAGAGATAATCCAGTAAATTGTTTGATAAGATGAAAAGCTGTTATACTGTAAGTTACTCACTTTCATTACACACCTTAAGAAATTTGTTAACACTCATGGCGCCATCTAGTGAATGAATGCAGTAACCTGCAGGTGTATGTGCTTATTGTTATTAGTTACTAGTTATTAGTGATTAAAATATACACTACAGTAAAAAAAAATTGCAACACCTGGAAGGATTAATGACATTTTATTGAACCGCAGGCAGCTATTAGCATACACTGAGATGTGCGATTGATTACATTATCCAAAAAAATATGGAAAATTACCACTTTACCTATCCGGTAAAGTGGTATGATTAGTATGATGTTGAACCACCCCATGCAGCAATGCATCCATGAACATGTTGGGGGAAGGCTATTGCACAGCTCTGTAATGTCCTCCTGAGAGATAGAATGCCAAATAGTGTGAAGTGACTGTTCCATTTCAGTGATGGTGGTTGGCGACCTCTTGAATGTTGTTGGAGCTGTCGGCCCATCATGTCCCAGATGTGTTCAATAGGTGAAAGGTCTGGCGAGCATGATGGTCATGGTAGTACCTGAACGTTTTGCTCGTGTAGATACCACAGACTAATGCGGGCTGAGTGGGGATGGGCAGTAACTTGCTGGTAAAAAGTTCTGTGTTGCTGAACAAATGTAAATTTAAAAAGTAAGTACTGAAAGTTGCAGACAATTTATGATATTTAGTTAATGCATATTTAGTTAATACATTGTGTTGAATGGCAAATGGGACGATTTCATCTTTAGCAATATGCTTTGTTTAAAATGGTTGTCTCCGATGACATAACCTTTTCTATTAATAATGCAGATGGCAGTGCATTGGTTACGATATTTCATGTTTTTTACGCTTTGTTGTCTGGCATTATTTAGTTCAGGGAAACTTTTTTATACTGCAGATCGACGGTAAATTGTTTATGATAATTTGTATTTTTAGGCTTCTTTTCTCTGATGTAATTATTTAGTTTTGGGGCCTTTTTTTATACTGAGGATCTACTGCGAGTTGTTTACGATAATTTGTGTTTTTTTAAACTTGTTGTCTCTGATGAGATTAGTTCCTGAGGATTTTTTATACTGTGGATCGATATGCACTTGTTATAATAGCTGTCTCAGTGAGATTATTGATTTTTGCAAGTATTTTTAAATTATGGAATGAACGTTTTTGTTAGTGACAATAGGCTGTTGAAACAAGTAGCCTCAAATGGTACTGACCAACATTTGTCATATAATGATATGCACAGTTAGGAAAATATGCCTTAGATACTATTACTTCTGGAGGTTTTCTCAAATGGTACTGACCAACATTTGTCATATAATGATATGCACAGTTAGGAAAATATGCCTTAGATACTATTACTTCTGGAGGTTTTCTCAAATGGTACTGACCAACATTTGTCATATAATGATATGCACAGTTAGGAAAATATGCCTTAGATACTATTACTTCTGGAGGTTTTCTTTTTATTTACAAAACAATATTCTGTTCTTAGGAATAAGTGTTTTATGATTATATTCTTTACTTAGCTTATTCTTGTATGTCCTCTTCACTGCTAGTAATACGATTGTTTAAGTTATTATTTAAAGAACTTTCCAAGAAGTTTAATATTCTTTCTAATGTGATACTGAAACGCATTTGTCATTAGTTTAAATCACATATTTAGTAGCTTTTTTTTAAGGAAGTAATTTTGAGACACTTGGTATAATTCTGGAAGAATTAAAATTTTCCTTCGTCACTAGGAGTCCAGAAGTTGAGCATTCCGTTAAGACTTAGTGCATTATTGTGTTGCATTAAAAGAAATGGTGCCCGAGCACCCTAAACTGCAGAACTGCAGTGCTCTGATTTCCTCCAATTGTTCATTCTTCCAAATTGTACTTTTGGTTGTGCAAGGTTGGCAGCTCTGAAATAGCAGTCTGAATTTGTTACTTTTGTAGTGTTTTCGAATAGTTGAATTCTAGTTTTTAAAATGCAATTGAATCTTTAATATGTGCTTGAGTGATTATTAAAATGTTCATTTTGTTTTCAGATGCACAAAGTGTGGTAGATATTTATGTAAATTATGACTGTGATTTATCTGCTGCCAATATCTTTGAAAGGCTAGTAAATGATTTGTCAAAAATTGCTCAGGTAAGAATAGTCTACTCTTAATGGTATTCATATGATGGTGTTATAATGCAATGTCCTAAACCAGTGTTTTTTAACAGGTGATTTTTTTTTGGCTGATAGGGAACATGTAAGTTAAGTTGCATTGTATTGATGTTATTTATCTCTTTTGAAGGGTCTTTGTTTAGTTAAAGTGCAGATGCAGAGGCAAGAGCAAAAAATTGGAAGGCCCCTTCATTTTTCACACAGCTAATCTCCCACCCATAAATACTTCATGCATGTAATAATCCAATTTTAGTTATGAGAGTACAGCAGTTGGCAAAAGCCTTATGGCACAAAAAATCAGGAGCTAATATGGAAAGGGTCTTCAGTTATGGGCCCAATTCCACATGCATGAGAGCAAGAGTATGTAGTATGTGCTATGAGTGTATTTTGTGTGTTTGTGAGAGTAGAAGGTATAGAGAGCCCCTCATTGAAGGCTAATTTCACCATGCACTTATAACCCCCTTGAACCTTGAGAGTAGAAGGGTGCTCTTCAAGATATTTCAACATGAAGGGATTCCCCAACAAATGGTGAAAACACTGTTCTAAGCAATGCTTTATTGTATAACCATAGATTAACTGGTATTTGCAGTGAAATCTGCTGATCATTTGAGTGCAGTATTTCTTGCAACAAATCTTTTTTCCACTGTTTAAAGTTGGCCTCATTAATTCTCTATCGAAAAAGCGTTAATGGTTATGAATATGGGAAAATAATGAGAGCAGAAACAAAGTTTTGAGTTCTCCAAGTTGATTACTGAAAAGACAACCCTCTACACTAATGTGATTAAAGAAAAAGCCTCTGGTTTTTCTACTTTTAGCTTTGCTGGAATGAATTTTGAAAATTTTTGTAATTAATGGACAAAACAAGGGAAAATATCTGATTTTTAAATGATTTCTGAATAGCTATGTTTCGTTTTTGCTTCCATTGTAATATCTGAGTTTCACTATTTATTTATGATTTACAGTTTTTCGAGTTTGTTTTTACATTAACACAAGGTGTAATGGAGAAAACTGAAGAAGGAATTTTAAGTGTTTGGCTTGTCAGCTTTATATTGATTGTTAAGACCAGTTTATGATTTTGCCTGCACATTTGCTGAATATGAAAACAAAACAAAACAGATTCTCATTCCTTCTACATTGTATTATCTCTGATTAAAATTTATAATAATTTATCAGACTCAAATATATTATGTACAGATATTTTGTATTAGGTTTTTTTCTCCATCATCTTATAGTTAAAATTGCAAACCAGAAAAGTTTTGTTTTGAAGCCATTTAATATTTTTCATTAAGCATTTTTATTGCACAGTTTTTTTTTAAATTATAGGGCAGGCAAGCATTAGAACTAGGAGCAACAACTAATCAAGAGAAATCAATGAGAATAAAAGGATTGGAATGTTTAGTGTCTGTCTTAAAATGCATGGTTGAATGGAGTAAAGACTTGTATGTTAATCCTAATCAACAAGCAAATCTAGGTGAGTTCATTTGTATACTTTAAAATTTTCATAGTTTTCATTTTAATAATTGCATATTATAGCACTCATTTATTTCATAGTGATCAAATATACTGCTCGCAAAAATTAGGGGATATTTCAAAATGAATATGAAGCGATAAAATATCCCCCTAAGTTTTTGTGAGCAGTGTATTAATTTCTGAATATTTTTTCTGCCTGGGCCAGCATTGAGAGTTAGCTTCACAAAACTCCTTGCCCTCGGACAGTAGGAGACAATGATGGACTTGGAAAGGCCACCATTTATGAGATGGGACTTTAAGCCATGGCTCCGTTTGTGGGAGAGACATACCCTGTGTATGTTAAAGAACACACTGGGTGGGATTGATGGGAAGCTACCATCTACCTCTACCATAAGAGCTGTCCAGTGAGTCCCCTCCCCTAACTTTCTCTGAGATTTCATGGTCCTTGTGACCTGGCCATTTATCCATTGTGTACAAAAAAAAGTGCCACTCAGAGATAAAACAACCCAACCCTGAATATTTTTATACTTTCTATGACAACCAAATTTACAAAACCCTATAGTTCAGTTTTTGTTGAAGTATTTAAAGCAAAAAAAAAGCTTCTTTTAAATCTGATAAGTTGTTTAATTTATATTATTTTGTTAATTGTTTTTACCAGAATATTTAAATAGACAAATTAATATTTCAGATCAGGGTTTCCCAAACTTTATATAGCTGGGGAATGCTTTTCCCAGACCTTCTGTTTTGAAGCCCGAATATATATATAAACACATAGAAAAACAACGAAAAAAAAATCGCTTTTTTTCATCTTAAAACAGTAAGCCATTTATTTTGCATGCACTTTATAACTTTTAAATAACTAAGAGAAAATTCAAAATATGCAGTAGGAACCATTTTTATATTGCTCTGTTCATGATGTTGTGGGACATTAATATTATCATGTGATTATTTGTGTATTTTCTAAAGACCAGTACTGAGCTGTGGACCACACTTTGGAAGATGATGTTCTAAGTAATACCTTTGATTATATTTCAAGCATTCTTATATACTGAGCTATCAGATCATTTTTGCATCAAAACTCAATTTTTCCTGTTAACTCTCCACCTATTTTGAGATATATAGGGCTATTTATTTTTGGCTATGTTTACCTGGTTGCTGATGATGACAGATTCATGTTCTTTTCTATTGAATTATTTTGTTGTGGCACTAAATGAGTTCCCTTCCCAATTGATGTTAGTATCACCTATGGTACCATATGCCACAGGAATTTGCTACATAGCATTAGTTAAGGGAAAAAAATTTTCCCTTTCATTTACATGGAACATATTATTTAATGTTATGCTAAAGACAAGGTATTTAAACTTTCGAATGTTCTTTTTCTTCTCATATGCAGCTTTAGAAAGTGGTTTTTATTGCTTATGTCTAGAATTTTGTGGAATTTTTACTAATGAGGTAATGAATCAAAGAAAGTAAAATTTTTTAATTTACATGGCATCAAATCAAACATTTGAATAATTAAATCATAAACTAAAGCTCTTGCCAAATTTGATTAGAATTCTTAGATTATTAATGTTTCATATTTCTTTTTATTTTGTTGATCCTAAAGCAGTTTATTGGAGTGGAATATGATTTATATGCACACTGAATATCAAAACTTTTTTTAGGACCAGAAAGGCAAAAAGAAGCTCCAGAGGAAATTGATTCTGGAAAGGGGACCATTACCAGTTATGGCAGTACAAACTCATTGAGTTCAACTTCAAGTTCTAATATGGCAATTGCACCTGACAATCCTGAACAGTATGAAGTACTTAAGCAACAAAAAGAAATAAGGGAACAAGGAAATGACTTGTAAGCTAGTAGATTATCATTAATATCTAATAAAATAGTAAAATGTAATTGGAAAATTAGAAACTTTTAAAATATTGCAATATTTGTTGAGAATAAATCTGAATTGCAGCTTCTGCTTCTTTAACCCTTAAATTATAGTTCCCAGAGAACTTTGTTGAAAGAAATTTCCCTCCTAAAAGTTTTCAAAATTAAACATGAAAATTAACAAATTACATTGTGTTCAATAACATGACCAAGTTCTGTGAGTTACTTCAAGATAAAATTCTATGGCTCTTTAAATTTTTGTATTCAACAGAAATGAAATATAATCTGGCATTTTAAAGATTAAATAACTGACTTCTCACTTCTTAAATGTTTATATGTGAAAATTAAACATCTGTTTGTTTTATAGAATGATGTATATTCAAAACTATTAATGCTGTGTATTTAAATAATTAATGCAGTCTGTTAAAGATATTTTTTTAAACTAGAGTAAGAATTTTTTGTGTAAAGTATAATAATATCTGAATAAAAAAGATTTTGTGTTAGGGATTATGATTGGAGAAATTAAATCTAACTTATTGTGAACTCGTGTATGTGAATGTGTTTTGAAACTAAACACTGAAGATAATTTCTTGCTAGGTTTACCTTGCATTTCCTAAGAAGAAAATGTGTAAGAAATTGCTAATAGAAAGAGAAATAAATTTTGAAATGAAGCATAAAAATTTATTGCTTGTGCAAATATAAAATGTTCCAGATAATGCATGATAAAGCCAAACAGAACCACAGGAGGGATGTTATGAACATATTTGCATTCATAGTAATTATGCATAAAAACTAAATAGAATGTTGTTTATGGAGGCAGATGCATATAAATTCACAGTATTTTTCATTTTAACTTGTTTAGATTTTGGATCAAGTTTTGTAAAGCACAGTGCTAGTTTTGCTTCATTGCAGCACACTAAAATTAATCCATTTTAGTGACTAAAAGTTAATGAAATAAAAATATGAATGTTACTAATGTCTTGTGTGGAGGAGGAGTTAATTCTCTTGTGTGTGTAAGTGTGTGGAAGGCCCACAAGAAAAAATATGTATTTGAATGAGATAGGAGATAAAAAAAACAGTATTTGAAGTTGAAAAGATGCTAAAAGGTTAAAGTAGTTGTATTTAACCCTTTAACTCCCATAATGTTCCAAAATGACTGAAATTGACCACTGGTGACTCAACAGGAAGATGTATATGTCACTTAGGTGAAGGGATGGTTAGTTCCTCGGTGGTCTAGTGATTAAGATATCCCAGCATGCTTCTGGGAGACCTGGGTTTTAATCCCAGTCAGAATAATCAGTTTTTTTCAACTAAATTTTTCAAGTGTTCCTTTGTATACAGGACTTTTCCTGTGGTAATTTATTACTGAATAGTCTAAATAGTGCTATTCTTTTTTCTTTATTTCAAACAACCAACTAACTAAACTTTTTTTACTACCCTATATGCTTTTCTGAGATTCTTGAGCATTAGAGCATTAAGTAACTCTTACAAGAATGATGGGGAGTTGCACATTTCATCCATTCTCTGTAAGTTTCAAAACTGCCCTAATAGCATTGGACTTCACCCAGTAGAATATCCACTGATCTCAGCTATTTTTAATAATGCTTCACTCTTTTCTGATAACCAGAACCATGTTCTCTTTACAGATGAAGTAATATTTAATGTATAACTAAATACTGAACATTCATTCAGAGAGAACATTGAACTCAATAAATATTAGTGAAATATTCAGTGTTAGTTAATGACTTTATGGTGTGGACAGATCAACACCACCAAGGACTGCACAGATTCCATAATATTGCCCTTGATTTGGATTGATCAGGTCTGCAATCATGTTTTGAGAGACTTTAAATCCAAAATGTCTCTCTTAATGCATCTTATCTTTGTGTATCTTTAATTTTGTTCAATTAAGGGCTTTAAAACTTTTTTATTCATTAAAGTTTCAATTATCTAAATAAAGTTCTTTTTGAATGCATATATATATATCTTTCCTACAGCTACACCACTTGTATTTGTTATTCTATTGACTAGTTCTTTTTATTTGAATTATAGTTTTTAAAAATTTTTAATTTAAATTAATATAGTGTAGCTTTTGGATGCATTAAAATAAGATGCATTAAATATGTTAATATTAATTGAAAATGCATCTTTCTTGATCTGTGTCCTTAATCTTTATTGATTTTCACTGAAACATTTGTGGGGAAAAATGTGATAGGTAAAGTAAGTTCAGTAACAATAGGAAAATGATCTTATGGGCAAAAAATGAAGATGTCCTTTGCTCTAGGGAGCAGAATTTTTGGATCATATGGGGTGACATCAGTGTTAGAAGCCTAACTCATTGAACCTCATTTCAGAAGCTTCAGTGAGTTTGGGACTCTTTTTTTTTCATGAGTGGAATACACTTCTTACTAAATTGTTGGAAATGTGAGGAAGCATTGCTCTAAGGATTGATCACATCTTTTGAATACAAGTTTCTTGTTAAATTTTCCAGTGTTCTTAAAAAATATTTTTCAGATAGCCCACTTGCCAAGGGAGGTGTGAAGAAAGCATATCAGTATAATATGCTATAGAGAAGATATGTGAGAAAGATAAAACCACAGCATAAAGAAAATATACACCTAGAATTTGAACCCAACACAGTTTTCATTAGAAAGCATTTCAAATTATTTGTGACTGTAGTTTTCCAACACATTGACGTTTTATCTCTATATGTACAAATGACTATACAAAAACTAATCAAATTAGGTATTTTGATGAGGAAAAACCAAAGGCAGCTGATTTAGCAGCTTTCAACAACTCATAGCTAATTGGTAGAGTATCTAACATCAGGAGATCTTGGGTTCATATCCCATCCATCTCAAGACAATGTTTCCTCTATAATAGAACTTGTCATTCTCATAATTTGTAGTTCCCAGGTTCGAGTCCCAGCTGGGTCAGCATTGAGATTTATCTCTGCAAAACTCCCCGCCCTGCCCATGGCCAGTAGGGGGACACCGATGTGCTTGGAAAGGCCGCCGTCCGTCGGATGGGATGTTAAGCAGTGGTCCAGAGTGTGGGAGAGCCATACCCTGTTCACGTTAAAGAACATGCTGGATGGCTTGATGGGAGGTTACCATCTGTCTCCCAACAACCAACTGTTCCAGTGGGTCCCTTTCCCCAACCTTCTCTGAGCCTTCAGGGTCCATGTGACCTGACCATTTAGCCCATAGTGTGCAAAAAAGTACCGCTCAGAGGTAAAACAACCCAACCCTTGTCGTTCTCATACAGGTAGTGGTTACTTGTGTTTTCTTATCATTAATGTTAACATAAGATAATAACATTAATAATGTATACTTGCAACATTGATTAAGTGTGGTGGGCTATAACTAAATACCAATTTAGGTGATGATAAATGTGTTTTCTTTCTGATTCATGAAAAGCAAGGATGTTCTGCTGATTGGAGTCTTCACTTCCAATCAAATAAGTATTTTTGTTGACTTGTTCAAAGCTTATAATCATTAATAGGGAAAGAGTTGATCATTGATAGCTTAGCAGTAAACACATGTTTTCATGCCAGAAATTTGTAGCCACCTGGCTGAAGACAATTTTGTTCTTATAATGAAGGTTGATATAGCTGATGCATATTTATTTTTATTCTTATCTATATTCATTGAATGCTTTGTGCATTGAGCTTTTGCTTTTACTGATCTTTAAACTTTGATTTTATTGTATATATACACTCAGTGGTTATTGAATTATGACTACCTCTCTCCATGTTATGTCAGTGGAAGCTAACTGACCCAGTGTTGAGATTAATCTCTTCAAAACTCCCCTCAGTCTGTAGGGGACACTGATGGGCTTATAAAGGAACACCATCTGACATTAAGCCATGACCCAGTGTGTGGGAGAGCCATACCCTGTGCATATTAAAGAACACACTGGATGGCCATGATGGGAGGCTACCATCTATCTTCTAACAGCTATACAATGATTTCCTTTCCCCCAACTTTCTCTGAGCCCTTGAAGTCCTTGTGACCTGGCCATTTAGCCATTATTTGCAAAAAATGCCGTTCAGAGGTAAAATAACCCAATCCAACTTTGAAGTTCTGTAACTTCTGAAATAGCATTTTGTTTATTTCAGAAATTCTGTAACTTCTGAAATAAGCATTTTATGAGAATGTGGCTGAATATAAATTAAAGATCTTAATCAAGTCTGCAAATTTCGATTTTCAGCAATATTCATTCAGTTTTTAAAATCTTCTGGAAGTTTGAATATTTAACAGCAATGCCATACATTGGTATGTACCTCAGAAAGTTGTAATTTGAATAAGAAGCATTATTTGAAACCACTTAATACACATGTTAAAATTATTATTTAATATTTAATATATGCATATTTAAAAAGTTTGTGTAAATAATTCAGTATTTTAATGCATTTAGTCACATTTTTTGCTTTGTTGCTGTTAATATTCAAACTTTTATAACTCTTTAAATACAAAGTGAATATTGTTGGAAATCAAAATTTAAATACATTTCAAGAAGCCATTTTCGGTTGAAAAAAAGAGTTTTGCAATAAGTGGGACTCGAACCCATGTCTCCCAGTTGCATACAGGTATTTTGATCACTAAACAATTAACAGCTAGTTCATTTCACCACCAGTTGAACTAGCCATTGATAGTTTAGTTGGCAGAATACCCAATATCTAACTGGGAGAGGTGGTTTCAAGTTCCACTCATAAAACTCATTTTTACAACCAAATTATTTATTGAATTCTATGTCTACAGGTAATTTGTGTATTTACCATTGATTGATTCTTACATAGACTTGATGGCAATTTATAATTTATCTTCAGTCACATTTTTCTCATAAAATGCTTATATTGGAAGTCAGCTTCAAAGTTAGCTTCCACTGGTGGGTGGTGATCATATTTCAATGATCACTGAGTGTATTATCTTAATTTTGATATTAACTGAATCCAGTTTGGTAATAAAATTTAAAAATATGCTAAAATTTATCACAATGAATATGACTAAAGTGCTATTACTATTTTGTTTGCAGATTTAATCGTAAACCTAAAAAAGGGTTGGCTTTTCTTCAAGAGCATGGTATTTTAGGCACTTCCCCATGGGATATTGCAGAATTTTTTCATTCAGAAGATAGACTAGATAAGGTAAAATTGAAATACAGTGACATATTAAAGTATTTAAAAATTTTTTTATTGTGAGTTATAGCAATAAAAATTTAAACATAAAATTTTTTAATTTTTCAGACCCAGATAGGAGACTTTCTGGGTGAGAATGAAAAGTAAGTGTTTAATTTTTTTTGTTAAAAAAAAAGCTTGAAAGATTTACAATAAATTCAGATAATTTTATTGTTTTTATTTCTGTTTCATGGCAGAAAATTAAAACTTGTGCTAGGAGTTGATTATATGTAAATTTGTTATATAGACAATAAAAGATTCAATTGTAGCTTGATGTTATTCAAAGTGACCAACAGAATCTAGAATTTTTTTTTTATTATGAAGTGTATTCATGCAAGCAGTATGTATACATGCAGTGTATATGTAACAAATGCTAATAAAGCTGAATTTCAGTTTAAAATGCTAGTTATTTTCATGAAATACTTTTGTAGAAAAATTGTTGGGGGACAAGAACTTTCATCTTTTAATTACCTGCTAGGTATTCTAACCTTATGTGTATTTGCAATTGATTGATTCTTGCATTAATAACACTTTATTGTGAACGACTTCCTAATTAGAATCTTTTTCAGAGCAATATTAGATAAAGTTTCCTCTCCTGATCATAGATGGCACCGTGAGTGACAAGGTCAAGAAAATTTATGTCATATTAGTGGATAAATGATGGAGCCGATGCTAATTTAGTGGTTAGAATACCCAACATGTAACTAGGAGATATGAGTTTTGAGTTCCATGCATTGGCAAAACTCATTTTTAGTGGAAAAGTATTTGTGCTTTTTAGTGTAAATAAAATATGCATATTTTTAACTACTATAAATGTAAAATTTTATGTTGCTTTGATTTATTGATTTTTTTTAAAGCCAATATGTTTAGTCTTAAGTTTGCTTTAACATAGAACATGCTGAAATTGTAAAAAAAAAAAAAAAAATGTAATTTGGATGAAAAAGAAGCAGCAACAAAAGATTTTATTTTTATTATTTTTGCATAAGATGTTAATTATTAACACTTGTTTTTTTTTCAGAATAAACAGAGAAGTAATGTACAGCTATGTAGACCAGATGAATTTTGCTGGTAAAGATTTTGTATCTGCTCTCAGACTGTTTTTAGAAGGATTTCGTTTGCCTGGTGAAGCACAAAAGATTGATCGTCTTATGGAAAAGTTTGCTGCTCGTTACTGTGAAACAAATCCCAAGTAAGAACTTTTGAAGAAATTGTATGATAAAAGTAGTAGTAATTACAGTAGAGACATATAATATGGATCATTTACTGTGGTTTCAGATATATCCATTGCATAACATGCTCTCTAAATTTTATTTAAAGTTAATATTTGTTTAAAAGTTTTAAGTGTGAAATGTCAGATTGTAGATATGCTTTGTGAATTTTAATTCTTTTTGGTATGTAAAAGTTGTTAGAAGGATATAGAAATGCAAACAAAAAAAAGTTTGCTCTAATGGTTAGTATTATAAAATTGTAGCAAGAGATGATCACTACACACAGCAAGTAGTTGCACTCCCACCAATCTTGCAGCTGTGAAATGTGATCATCAGTCAGCAATTCTTGATCCAGTGAGAATAAAAGTTAAAGTCATACCTACATTACCATGCCAATTTATAATAAAATCAAAGTTAGATAAATTCAATTAAAAAGTTAAAGAATCAAATTTTTAAAATGAAAGCAATGCAATTTATTCATTTTATTAGTTAACAAATTTGCTAACTAAAGTTGGCAATGGCCATTTTGGTGAACTTAATATAGTGGTTATTTTCTATCTAATGCAAATGTTTCAGAATGAAACACATTCTGAATTGTCTTAACAGTCTGTTCATTAATATCAGTTAATGGACAAAAAATAGGGATTTTTTTTTATGATTTGAGGAAAGGCACAATGGTATACTAAATAAGTAGTTTTGGTTTAAGTAGTTCTTTTTGTCTTAAATTTTCTAAAATATAATTTTAAGTAAATTTTATGTTTGATTTTGTAAATGAATATGAATTTAATATTGTATTTTTTTATTGTTATTCAGCAATGGTCTTTTTGCCAGTGCAGATACAGCATATGTTCTTGCATATTCCATAATTATGCTGACAACAGATTTACATAGCCCACAGGTAAATATTTTTTCATGTATTTGTTCAGAGTTTGAGAAGTTATAAATTCATTCAAATTGTTTGTTGTTAGATCAATAAATATGAATTAATTTATGTATATTTGATTTTATTTGTGAATTTGAAGGATACTTTTGTGCTATGGATCCAGTGAGGTAAGCATGAAATCTGAGCCATCCAATTCCTTCTTTAAAAGGGCTGAGAAGAATAACCAATCAGTTGTTCATATCTCACTGAATGATAAGATTTACTGCCAATTAATGTAATTAATATAAGAGAGTGCAATTCAGCTGTATCATTGATCAAGCTTGGCAGAACTAAAGTCACACTATAAACTATTATATTTTATAGTCAGCCATGCCAGTATCATTGTTGATAAATTCAATGTTAATATCTCACAAGAAATTATTTTTTTGAACAAATAACATATTTGTAAGCATAGAAATTTGGCCAGTAGGTTGTGGATTTAGGTACTACTTGGGCCAGATATGAAATTTTCTCTGCTAAAAAGGGTTTTGTGCAAAACTCCTGGAAAGATTCATTATTCCCTCATTGTGAAAATCACTGCATTGTTTATAGTATAGGATTTTAAATTCATGGTATAGTGATGATATTAGGACAGCAAGGCAATTTTTTTTATATGGTAGTAAAGTTTTTATTTTTGATTTTAGAAAAATGAACTATTTCTAATTGAACTACTGTGTGCCTCTCTCCATCTGTATGTATTAAACTTCTTTTTGTTTTAAGAAATAAAAATTTTTTTGAGGATGGGTAGTTACTAGAGATGAGTTCGAGCCAAAATTTTCAAGCCTGAGCCTGAAATTATTGGGCCCAGACCTTAACTATTTTGATAATTAGTAATGCTTGTTAGAAGAAAAAAAAATTCTCTGATGCATTGCAAAACATATATAGAGAAATATATGCCATTAAACTATTTTTTAATTCTTTGTACTTTAGGTTATTACAAACTTTTAGAATAGGTATAATTTTATGGAACCAAATTAAAATGTTAATGTTCTTTGGAATGAAAAGTACTGGAAAAAATTCACAGAAACAGAATTTTCTAGTGACATTATAGTTAAGATCAATTCATTAAAGAGATAAAAATACCAAAAAAAAGTAATCAAAGGCTGAATAGTGCTCAGTTTTAATTCAAGACTGATTAAAAGGGCGAAATTATAATTAAAAAAATATTTATTTAGCTTTTTTCCTTTTTTTTTGCAATTGCAAGAAAATTAGAAATTTAAATTATGACTGAGCCTAGTCCAAAGTTGTCTGTGCTATTTTGACCCTGAGCATGGCAAAGTACAGGTCTTAACTCATCTCTAATAGGTACTAATAGAATATGATTCACATTTTTCATTTTTCCAATAGTTTGAATTTCCACTGTTAAAGGGCACTAAATTTGGAAAATTACCAAACTTTTTATCTTTGAAAATGAGCATTCCATATTCAAAATTAATTGTGACTTTTCAGTGAATTGATTGTACTTTTCAGTTAAAATGAAGAAATGTAGTTTTGTGGCCAATATAAGTTTCAAACCTCACAGTCATTGGTTCATTGTATACTGTTCTAATTTATAGCTATTGAATCTAATAACATTTTGCACTTTAGAATACATAAAATGCATTTATGAATAATATATTCAAGGAAAGCAAATTTTCTTGGTTCCATTTCTTATTAGGTGAAAAACAAAATGACTAAAGAGCAATATATACGAATGAATCGTGGGATTAATGATAGCAAAGATCTACCAGAGGAATACCTCTCACAGATTTATGATGAAATAGCAGGCAATGAAATTAAGATGAAATCTACTGCAATGAAGTATAGTGGAAAGCAAAGTAAGTTTTAAAGTTGGTGTGTAGTGTATAATTTTTTTTTCACATTATAATTGCAATTTATACGAACAAGAAATTTATAAATATATATTTGCACTTTAAATTCTCCCAGAAACTATATTTAGTCCACACATTGGAAAAACATCAATATCTTAAATTTTTGAGAACGTTTCTTGCATTGTTTCTTGATTTGAATTTTTGAAAGAATACTAAATACTAATATTTTTAAACCAGTGATGTAAGACTGATAAATGTAGAAAGAATAATTTAATATACCTTATGTAGAAGGGTAGTTTTTGTACATTTATATATATTGTAAATCAGTGGCATGGCCAAGATAGATGGGGTTAGAGGTTTCCCCATGGGGAAATTTTATTTTCAACAAATCAATAGTTAATCAATTTATATCTATGAAAACATTAACAAAATTCTTTTAACTTTTCCCTCACTCTTCTCCAAATCTTGCCTATCCCATTGCTCTAAATGAATTCGAATTGCATAGCAAAAATCTAATATAAATGTTTAGCTTGGACAAGTGGGCAGATACCAATTGGGAATGCATGTCTTTCTTCTTCAGTATGCTCATGTCCCCTTCCCCACCTTTCTCTGAACCTTTGGGGGTCCTTGTGACTTGGGTATTTACTATATTTTGTGCTCAAGAAATGCTGCTCAGAGGTAAAGCAACTAACCCTACCTATTGTAGACAGCAGTTTAGAACTTTGAATGGCTTTACAAGGCATCCACTTTGCTTCTGAGTTGTGTGCTATAAATTCTGTCCAGAGTTCTGTGAATGGAGATGTCAACAAAGAGAGCAGCAGTGGTACATGACTTTATGCTGCAAACTTCTTTGTGGCTGTAGCTAGTATTGGATACTTTGATCTTTTAAAGTTTGCCTTTATCAGTTTGTTGGTAGCATAGGCATTTTGTGTATTGATGCAATAATAATTTGGAAATGAAGTAGCCTGCATATTTTTCCAACCTGAGCCTTATCAATCATACATTGTGTACACTATGGAGATTTATTACTTCTTTCAACTTCCAATGCATCTAGCAATAGCAATTGATGGATAACATGCAATTCCCATAGATACTCTTATTATGAGTATGTATCACTTCTGTAAGCCCTTTATAATAGTTAGGGGAACCCCTTTTCCTCTGGAAAGTGTCCTTTGTTTCTTTTATCTGTAAATGTAATTTGTTGTATGTATCTGAATTTTCTTTCCTGCAGTGTTTTGAAATACACAAATATGTTCAGAATTTCTTTGGTAACATTTTGATGTTTTTGCACCCTCATTAATAGTTTGTTTTCATTATTGCATTTGGTGCTTTAATGTGAACATCAATGTTTTATCGAAATATGTAAATAAAGCAGGTATTGATAAATTTCTTGTCTGACTGTTAATTTACTGTGATATGCTATACAGACATTAGGAGTGAATTGGAAGTCAATAAATGCTATGCAAAATGAAAAACAATATTAACCCTTTTTACAAACACATTAAAGGAATTTTTTTCCCATATATTAATCAGGAAAAAAAGTTGCGTTATTGATAGTTACTGTTCAGCCTTAGTAAAAAAATGAATACAAATAGAAAGAAGTTATAATAATAATTTATCTGTATCAGTGATCGCCAGTATCTTGCTGACTAATTGGCTTATTAAAATTGCGAGAAGTATTCTATGACACTGTAGTATCTTAAAATAGATGTGACATTTAGTTAGTTTTATTACTTTCTATAAAAATTTCCTTAGTTTTGTGTGAGGTAATCTGGCAAATAAGCAAGTTTAATGTACTCTGGAGGATAGCTTAGTCCTTATTATTTTGAGTCCACATTGTTTTTGAGGCAGTCATTGTCTTAGTGTGAGAGTTCACAGTTGTGTTGGGATGGAGAAGTCCATTGGACATTTAGACAGAAGGATGACAAGATGTTGGTGAAACAGAGTTGTTGCACACTTTAACCATAGGATGTGTAGAAAGCCTGTAGATGTTTGCAACTTTTGAAGTAAAAGCAATTAATGTAAATTATTACATATGTTCTCTGTGTTTGCATTGTTGCTCATTGCATCATCAGGTGAACAGTTGTGTGACCTGTGTGGTGGCCACAGATGTGAAAGTGCTGTAGATAGTGTTTGTAGAAAATAATAAAACTTGCTAAATATCTCAGCTATTTTAAAGATGCTGTGGTGTCATAAAATACTTGTAGTTTTAAAACTGCATTGTGATTTAAACCATCTCTTTTGGCTTACTAAATATAATTGACCAAAATATTATATTTTCATATTCTGATGTTTTTGACTTGAGTGAAATGACCTGGTTAAAATCCCAGGTAAAGGCATTAAAATATCCTTATATGGGTTTTCCGAATCACAGATAAAGCAAATTAGATAAGACATAACAGTTATTCTCTGTAGTTAATTTTATTGACACACTTATGTCAGACATCTGTGGTGAGTAGTTAACTTCGTAGAAATTTATTTTTAATGTTTATGACATGGAAGAAATGAAAACGTGAAGCATAGTTTGGAGATTTTAAAATGTGATACATTGAACAGTTAAATCAAGCTTGGTTTATTTGCTTGCAAAAAATGCAATGCATTGAACAGTCAAGTCCAGCTTGGCTATATTGGCAAGACTTGGAATCATGCTCAGCTATTGGAAGAAGTAATTTTAGGATCTGTCCACTTATTCTAATTAGCTAATATTTCTTAATGCAATTTATCAGATGTATCAAATACATAAAGTCATTTTATATAAAAGTGTAATGAGAAAGCAAATATTCTGTTTTAAGATTTATTCTTGTTTTATATATATATATTTCTTTTTCAGCATTGGGAAGCGAGAAAAAACGACGTCTTCTGTATAATTTAGAAATGGAACAGATGGCTTCAACAGCTAAAGCACTGATGGAAAGTGTAAGCCATGTCCAAGCTCCATTTACATGTGCTAAACATTTGGAGCATGTGAGACCTATGTTCAAGGTAATTGCATTTTTTTTCTCTATGGTGTAATTTAATCTTTTGAAGCTTTTCTTTTTGGGTATTACACTAAACTACACTAATTTTAGGTCCAAGATACACTGCTTTGTAATGTAAAAGGGATTTCATAATATTTTGAAATAATTTAAAACCTTGTTGATAAAATGAAACCAAAATATGCTTAACTAGGTATGTAAAGTTAAATATGATGACCATGTGTAAATATGTAAATGTATTTCCACTCATATACAGATGCATGTCACGTTATCTTGATAAGTGCTTTCCAATCATTCTTGTGTCAGTCAACATTTGACTAGCATTCTGTTCACTGAAAGGTTGTTTTATGTTATACAATGGAACATGGACATTTACCAGAAAGTTTGAGATGGAGAGTGAGTGGACAAATTGAAGAACAATCACAATCAGTAGAGGTTACAACACAGTTCAGTGTGAGCCCTTCTCTAGTCAGGCTATAGCAATGGTTTTGAGAGACAATGCTTCCAGAAGAATCAAGGAGTTAAGGGCAACAGTAACAAATGAAGATAGATAGCTTTGATTTGAGCTTAAAGACAACCAAAAAACATTGATTTAACTGCATACTCACCTCCATAGGGTTACTGGAACTCTTGTTTCAGTTGTTTGGCACTGTTGCATATAATATTTTGTTCCCTAAGTTGGAAGTTCTGAATTAGGGGTATTGTTTTAAATTGCTTAGAAGTTGTTTATCAAATAGAAAACAAACTGTAAAACTATATAGTCAAAAGTAATGAATGAAGTCTAAAACATAATATTCTGCAGGGAACAGTCTCGGGGCTAATTCTTTTCTTACCTATTGAAAACACACAAGTTGATTAATAAATTAATACAAAAGCTTAAAATCTAATTCTTCAGTTTGCTTCTTAACAACTCAGTAGTGAATTCATTATAAATTATTTTTCTCTCTGTCAAATATACAGTGTCTACTACACATTCTTTAAAATATGCAATATTTTTTATTGGAAAATACTTGAGTGAATTATAACTTGCAAAATGTAATTGTTAATATTTAAAGTTAATAACTTTAAATATTAAAGTTATTAAAAATACTAGCATGTGAATGCTAATTAATTGAATATAGTGCTGGCATAGTTTTTGAAATTAATAAAAATTCAAGGTATAAAATTTCATTTATATTTTAAAACATGAATAGAACAGTTATTTTTTGAGTCATAAATAAAGTAGTGAGTTATAGCATCTGTTTTTAGATTTATTAAAATTAAACTTCTGAATTGCTTATTTTCAGATGGCATGGACTCCATTTTTAGCAGCATTTAGTGTAGGCCTTCAAGATTGCGATGATCCAGAAATAGCAGCCCTTTGTTTGGATGGGATTCGTTGTGCTATTAGAATAACATGTATTTTTCATATGACTGTAAGTAGTAATGACTAGCAGATTTGTTCTTTCTTTGGTTCTTACTAGGTTAATTGTAAATATAAAGAAACACAATTCTAAATGTTAACATAAAATATTAAATATTTCACAAAAATAATGAAAAAAAAATGATTTTTAGCGTGTGCATTGTTTGCTTTATTTGTCTCTTAATTAAACTCTGGTAAATGAATTAAATAAATCAGAAAATGATTATACAATAAGAGCAAACATTTTATTAATTGTTTTTGAAAAAATGTATTTTTCTCTTCTCTTAACAGTTAGAACGAGATGCATATGTACAAGCACTTGCCAGGTTTACTTTACTAACTGCTAATTCACCTATTACTGAAATGAAAGCCAAGAACATTGATACCATCAAAACTCTCATTACAGTAGCACATACTGATGGCAATTATCTTGGGAAGTCATGGCTTGAGGTATTTGTTGAACTTTATATGCTCAAAATACATTAAAACTTTAATGAAATAGGGATTAACCCTTAATTAACCCAAGCTCTAGAGCAGGGATCGGGAAACTTTTTTGGGTCAAAAGCCAAAACAGTAAAAAGGAAAGGTAAACCAACAAATTTTGAGAGCTGCAAATTTATAATCTCTCTTGGGTCAAGAGTCATAATAGGAAAAAATAAACCACAGATTATTTTATTAACAAAAATAAAACCATAACCTATAATTTTAAAGTAGGTTTCTTGAAGTGTATACAATAAAATTATTGAAAACAATTGTTAAAAAATCTGCCATTCATCATGGTGACTTTTAAGTTTGAGTCTTCTCGACCAATGTAATGAAATTTTGGGTGCATTTAGAGCATTTGAATTGCATCAGATGCTTTCGAACTATTGTTTGCCAATATGGTTTGGTGCTTGTTTATAATAAAAATCATTACAAAATTTTCAGAGTCGATGTTGAACCAAAAATAATCAAGAACCACTTTTTTAAGTACTCTGAGTTGCATGAGCTCCAGAACTACCGTTTCTCAACTCCTGCTATAGAGCATTTGTAATGCAAGCACACAGTAGTGTATATTGGATATCTTGATGAGATTGTAAAAGTGATATATTCTGTTGCTTAAAAAGCAAATATGTGTATCCAAAATATTATATATTTCTGATTGTAATGGAATTATGTTGCAGTAAAAGTCCAATGACCAAGTGGTTAGTGTGCTTGGCTGCTGATCAAACGGCCTGGGTTTGAGTTGGGAATGGGAACATGAATGCTTGTGTCCTTTTTTGCTGAGGTCTTGTCATCCTCACAGACCTTCTATTCTGGTGTATAAACTGACAGGCTCCTGCCAGATCTCTGTAGCAAGCAGCTGCTTGAGGGGGTATTTATTTTTATTATGATGTGGAAAGGTTTGAATTTCAAAACATGTCTGATGGACACTACCAGTCAAAGTTTAAAAGAGGAAATAATCAGTATGTATAATAGAGAACTGGAAGGCAGAGCATCACACGTTTTGCAGTTTGAATCTATGATGATTTATTGATATATAAATAAGTCATTGACATTGAGAATCAAATTGAAATTATATTATTTATATTGTTATTAATAGCATAAAATGCTGACTTCTTATGTGATATTTAAATATTTCTTGTTTGATATAATCTGGTTCTTTAGGCTGCACTGCAAAATTAAGGACACCTTAGATTTCAAGTTATGTGTGTTCCTATAATGTTGCAGAAACTATCATGTAATGACTAACCAATACATTTGTTTCATGTAAACAATAAATGTAGTATTTGTTTATTTTATTTAAAGTATGAGACATTATTAAACTTTAAATTGTTTTATTTAAAATGTTTGCTTATTAATGAATTTTTTCTTCAGATATTGAGATGTATATCACAATTGGAGCTAGCCCAACTAATTGGTACTGGTGTCAAACCACGTTATTTAAGTAGCAGTCAGGCACCACATGCTGATAGTGGAGGAGGACTGATGTTAGATCCTGTAGAATGTAAGTATTTTGGTTTTCATAAATTATACAGCATTTCATTGATTTGTCATCAGCAGTTTGTTTATATCTGTAGTAAAATGGGCTTATTTGCTGATATTTATTTTTCTTAATCCTAAGTTTTAGTTATAGGTTTGTGTTTGAAGCACTTTCAGTCATATCAAATGGCCTTAGAAAAATTCTGGTACAGAGACTTAATGATTTGAACAGTTAAATTATTATCTTCTCCAGTATATAAATAGAAGTAAGAATATATTGAAAATGACTAAAGGAAAGAACAGCAAAGCAATCATAGTAAAGGCTAGATTAAGTTTAAAAGAATGGGTCATATGATATGACTCTTTAAAGCAAACTATAGATTGAAGAAGATAGTGTAATTGTTCAGAGATTTTGCAGAGGAAGGCCATTTTATGTGGCTGGAATCGAATACATATTTATAAGTAAAGCTTAATACTTTTAATGCATAATATCTTGATTTCTAAATGCATGGTGTTATGTTGAAGGAGAAAAGACCACTTTTATTAGTAGAATAAAAAGCTTTAAAAAAGAGTTGATGTTCTGTTTGCATTTACTGAGGAGAGAAGGTAAAGTAACGAGGAAATAGTGGGTAATAATTATCAGTGCTTTAGTTATATTTTGAGAGCAGCTTGCATTCATGCATATTTTTTAATTGGCTGCTGCAAAACATAGTGCAGCTTGTTTATTATTAAATGCAGTACTTTATTTATAAAAGATAAATCTTTAACGGATGATTTTCCTGATGGTTGAGGATGGTGAAAGTGAAATAATCTGCTCTTGAAATTATTTGTTTGTGTGTGTGTGTGTATATGTGGAGTAACATTTTGGAATAAATAACTAATTATCCCACTCCCTTAAAATCTTTAAAATTCTAGGTGATATGGTAGAAAAATCTTTACAATTTATTCTGAAAAATGCAAAAGTTTAAATATATTTCAATAAAATATCTTAATTATGTATCTTTCTGCTTTGTGGCAGTGGCTAGAGGGGGACTTCACTTAGATCAAAAAAGGATTGCCATTCTGCAAGAATCTATGGGTGAAACCAGCTCCCAGAGTGTTGTTGTGGCTGTTGATAGGTAAGTGTCAATTTATATCTTATAAAAATGCAAAATGGAATAATATCTACCTAATGGAAAGCTAGAAATGAATATGTATAATGCGATAAAATTGCTTCAGTGATAATTGCAACTGACATTCAGTTTTTAATAATTAGGCAAGTGTGAAAAAATTTATAGTATACATAAATAAGAATATTATAATTTGTAAAAAATCTGAAATATAAATTAAATTTTTATAATGTAGAATTATTTATTTTAGGATATTTACTGGCTCTACAAGACTGGATGGTTACGCCATTGTAGACTTTGTTAAGGCGCTGTGTCAGATATCATTAGAAGAATTAGCTCATGCAACACATCCCAGAATGTTCAGCTTGCAAAAGATAGTTGAAATTTCTTACTACAATATGGGACGTATTAGGCTACAGTGGTCCCGTATCTGGGAAGTTCTTGGAGAACATTTTAATAAGGTTTGATAATTTTCTTACTTGATGCTTTCTTTTTCCTGTAATGATATTATGACTCAGTAGTTACAGTTAAGGAGTTCAGTAATTGTTATTTAAATATGCTCTTTTTATTCTTCACCAACTGTTAAGGGAAGTTGTATAAAACCAGCAACATTTTATTTGTGCAGTGTATATTATATTTATGTTCAGAGTATTATTTATAACCTGATTTTTCGGGGCGGGGTGACTCAGTCGGTAGCGTGCCAGGCTCGTAATCTGTAGTTCCCAGGTTCGAGTCCCAGCTGGGTCAGCGTTGAGATTTATCTCCGCAAAATTCCTTGCCCTGCCCACGGTCAGTAGGGGACACCGATGGGCTTGGAAAGGCCGCCGTCCGTCGGATGGGACGTTAAGCCATGGCCCCGTGTGTGGGAGAGCCATATCCTGTGCACGTTAAAGAACACGCTGGATGGCCTTGACGGAAGGCTACCATCTGTCTCCCAACAGCTGTTCCAGTGGGTCCCCTCCCCCAACCTTCTCTGAACCTTCGGGGTCCATGTGACCTGGCCATTTAGCCCATGGTATGCAAAAAAGTGCCACTCAGAGGTAAAACAACCCAATCCTGATTTTTCTGTAGTGCACCTCAAAGATATGCTCTAAATCCAGAAAAAGTAATAACTATAAATACTGAGCTAAAATTCCTTGAATCTCAAAATTTTTAAATCTACTTTTGTATAGGTAGGGTGTAGTCCTAGTGAAGATGTTGCATTCTTTGCTGTTGACTCTCTGCGACAGCTTTCCATGAAATTCATTGAGAAAGGAGAATTTGCTAATTACAGATTTCAGAAAGATTTTCTTAGGCCTTTTGAACACATAATGAAGAAAAACAGGCAAGTCAAATAATTATTTTCTTATAGGGTTTTTACTATTTTTTTAAAAAGTTTAACCATGCTTTTTTAAGTATTAAATTAGCACTTATGTAAGGAATGTATCTGACCATCAAATTTTGTAGTTTAACGCTTGCATGCCACTTCTGCCTGGACATTCTTATGTTTATAAAATGATAGTAATTTTTCTAAATATTGTCACATAATTTGAATGGTATAATTATTACCTGTGAGCAAATGGAAGGAAATATGTAATCTCCTTAGTTAGAAAGGAACTCCTAGAAAAATATGTTATTAGCACTTAAGATATTTAATTATTTACCAAATGAATTAAATCTTATGAAAATGAAATATTTTTATATAAAAAATTTGAAAAAGTGTCTTTTTTAGTGATAAATAATTTAGAATACACGTTTACTGTTTATAGATAACATAATTTTGGTGATTTTCATTTAAATGTGTGCTTCTATATCATACATATATTGTCTGCTTCTTATGATCCATATTGTTCTGTGCTAAATTGGCAATTTTTTTATACTGATCACTTATTATTTTTATTATATTACATACATTTATATATACATCCATTATTTTTATTTGAAAATTTGAATTTATTACTATTAATGTAATATACAGCATAGTCAAGTTTCTGCTTTTGGGTTATTTCAAATTTATTGTAAATTTTTGGCTGATGATGATAATTGTAAAACTTGAAACATCAACTGGAAACTTAAATAACTGGTAAATACCTGAAATAAACATGGCGAATTTTTGTACTGAGTTTAAATGGCCTTTTCTGTTTACTTAGATCACCCACAATCAGAGATATGGTTGTACGATGTGTAGCACAAATGGTCAACTCTCAAGCTGCAAACATCAAATCTGGGTGGAAAAATATCTTTAGTGTGTTTCATCTAGCTGCAGCAGATCAAGATGAAAGTATTGTAGAACTTGCATTTCAGACCACTGGGAAGATAATAAGTAAGTAATTAACTGTTCTTTGTATTCAGCATGACATTTCATATCAGTACTTTAAAACTGTTTAATTCTTTTTTTGCTTATTAGCCAAAATTTTTTTTATAGATAATTTTTCTGTGTAAAAGGAGAAACAAATACTTTATGTAGCTGTATATTCTTAATTTCTTTATGTCTTGATATAAAATAACAAGAATAAAGTCAGCAGAATTATTTTGTAAAGTTGTGGAATTTGTGATGTAGGTATGATATTTTTTCTCCCTTTTTTTCAGTCCAAATATATGAAAAATTCTTCCCTGCCCTTATTGATTCCTTCCAAGATTCTGTGAAGTGCCTATCAGAATTTGCTTGCAATGCCAGCTTTCCAGATACCAGTATGGAAGCTATTAGATTAATCCGTCACTGTGCCAAATATGCAGCAGAACAGCCTCAGGTATAATTTATTAAAGTTCTAATTTAATTTAAAAAATGAAAAATTTTAATGAACTTTTATATAAAAACTAGTGTAAGGCGATCAAAATTTGACAATCAAAAACTGAAGATTCAAAATGGTGAACTAAAAGGAATAAGGTATAGAGTAATTCCAAGTTTCAAAATTGTTTTTTATTATAAGTAGGAATAAACAAGCTATGATGTTTTAATACAATGGATTTCCTTTTTAAATTCTCCCAGGCCCAACCATTTACTTGTTCACTGTTTTTAACTATTATCATGTAAGAAGAATCCTTCGTCTAGGAGGGAATTTCAGTCTCAAAGTACCGTGACCATACAATTGCCAAAACTGTTTGGCTTTTGTATAAGTTTTTATTTTTTTCTCAAAAGAAATGTACTTTTTTAAAGTTTCTTGAATCAAATGTGAATAATTTCTTTTATTATATAATATTACCTATTTATGTTAGTTGCTTCAGGAAAAGGTTCTAAAGTTCCTTTATTTCATGATGAAAAATGCTTCAAAATTAACTTGGCTATCAAACTGAGTTCAATTTTGAAAACTTAGAGTTTTAACTCTTTCTACTCTCATTTTTCCATGTATTGGTTACATTTGACAATGGATCTAATAACCTCAAATAATTTATTTATGAAAAGTCCAATTGTATTTTGCTTATTCAGTCCCAACAGCTTCTTCTTCATTGACTTAACAGTGGACTCTATCTCTTTGTAAAGGGGGGATGGGGGTTGACTCAGCCAGCAACACACTAGGTTTATCTATAATAATAAAAGGTGTTTCTCTCTCTGTGTGTGTGTGGGAGCCACAACTCATTGGAAAATCATGGTAGATGCTTCAAATTTTCACAGAATGTTTCTGGTTGTGGTCCGAATTGCACTGCCAAATTTCAAGTGGAAAGTCCAAAAGGGAGGCTTGCTAGAAGCAAAAATATTTACCATATTATTCCTATGGGAAACAATAATCGCTGTGAAATTTATTGTTGCTATTAACTGCTCCCTAACTGTGAATGTGAGAGTCAAAATAACATTTAAATTGGCTGCCATTGCCAGTTTTCCCACATTTCCAAAGGCATTATGATTTTAAGGTGTCCCATTGCAGCTAGGGACCTGATTTTCTAACTCAACACAGAGTCAAGCAGTGGTGGTGGGCCGACCCATATTTGGGAATCACAGAATATCAAAATCTGTTGAAATAAAAATCTTGATAATTTGCCACATTTATCGAAGCCACAGGCTATGAAAGGGTGTGCTGAGTCAGCAGTGACCTTTGCAACACTAGGATTATTCTCTAGGATTTTTCTAATAGGGTTGAGTTGTTTTACCTCTGAGTGGAACATTTTTGCACAAAATGAGCTAAATGGCCAGGTCACAAGGACCCTGTGGGCTAAGAGAAGGTTGAGGGAAGGGAACCCGCTGGACATCTGTTAGGAGACAAGTGGTAGCCTCCTGTCATGGCCTTCATCTTGTTCTTTAACATGCTGAAGGCCATGACAGGACATAGGGTGTCTCTCCCACATATGGGGCAATGGCTTAATGTCCCTCCTGATGGATGGCACCTTCCAAGCCCATCAAGTGTCCCCTACTGACTGAAGATAGGGCAGGGAATTTTGGGGAGATATATCTCAACGTTGGGGATTTTTCTGATAACTTCTAGTGACCTCTTATACAGTATGGTTCAAAAACCTGTGGACAACTGTAAAACATAAATTTTCTGAATGATTAATTTTTTTGCATAAAGTAGCTTTTATGTGGTGATAATATTTTGCAGAGCAACCAAGGACTTTTTTTTTTATTCTTCATATTAGTAAATGTACACATTACAAATTTTGATGCATTTGACAAACTTGTCCAGACTTCTGAACTCTGCTATGTAAATATATTGAAGATTAAATACCAGAGTATTTTCATACATTCGGATTTGTCATTCAGTATTAGTACTATTTAAAATTATATCATTTAGTCTGTGTTATAAACAGTGTAACTTACTTGTTTGAAATTAACAGTAATAACTAATTTAGTAGAAATACTGATGATGAAACGTAAAATTTAGATGTTCAGGGAGCATAACATTGAAGACCAAAGTGTTCCAGAAGAAGACAGAGTTTGGGTTCGTGGTTGGTTCCCAATCCTATTTGAGTTGTCCTGTATTGTCAGTCGCTGTAAACTGGATGTTCGGACAAGGTTGGTGTTTTATTATACTTTTAACAGTAAAATGCTATCAAAATATATATTTTCGAATGTTTAATGTCCATTAAATTTGCAAATTAATATTGGGGGATAGTTAAAGAAATGATTGGAATGTGATAATAAAATCTTTTAAATTACTTAATATACTGTGTAATTGTATTAGTAACACATAGAATTTTCAACAAAAATAGCAAATTTTAACCCTTTTACCACTGGTTTGATGAATAGAATTAAATACGATAAATGATTGAGTTGAAAAATAAAAAAATTAATGGCACGTTACTATTTCTTAATTTTGTAAAAACCATAATTTTTCTGGTACAGCTAATGTAATGAATAAAAAACTATTGAGTTAATTAATGTTCTTTTCAACAAATAAATGTTAATTTTTAATCAAAGGCATGGAGTAATCATTTAATGATTTTATTCACTTACAGAGCATTGACAGTGATGTTTGAAATAGTGAAGACTTACGGATCTCAGTTTAGATCTCACTGGTGGGAAGATTTATTTCAAATAGTGTTTCGAATTTTTGATAATATGAAACTTCCAGAACTACAAACTGAGGTATTTTTGTTGTTGTTGTTGTTGTTATTATCTGGTTATGTAGAATCAGTACTATTACTATATTTACATTAAGTGCATTATTTTTAGATATTTGTAAAACAGTGCTACTGCATAAAATATAAAAACATTATGCATTCATAAAAGTGTATATTTGTTTTGAGACTTATTTCAGTACCAGCATCTTTTAAAGCCAGTGTTTTTTTTTAATCTGCTTTCAGCTTTATGACAACTAAGCATTTGATGGAATGGAAACTTGAACTATATTTCAAAAACTTCTCAATGATCACTAGACTTATCTGTCTTGACACTGTCTTTTGCTTGTTAATGGTTCTCTCTTTTTAATATTATGTCAAATTATGTTTTTGAATTTAAATTATTGTAATCTGTTTGCATTTATTTAAAGTTACGTTGGTACTACATTTTTAAGTTTTGTTCTCAATCTCTTATCACTATTCCATAATCTTTAGGGTACAATTTTTTAAGATGCTATTGCATTGGAAAGGTTCTTTTGAAAATTAATGAGTATATTCCTCTGTTACTTTATTTTTGCTTAAAATTTGCATTAATTGAATATTTGCATAAAATAACTGGAATTGGTTTAATTAAAATATAGCCTTTTGTTAAAATTGTTATAATTACCAGAATAATGCATAATTCATCCAAGTGTAAAGGTCAATTTGTTCATAATACTATATTTTATTATGAATATTGTAACTTATGTGAAATATGATGTACAGATTCTAGAAATGTTGAACAGTGAAAGAATTAAAATTTAATCTAAAACCTACCAATATTATATAACCTATTCTTAATAATAATAGTGATAATTTCTGAGTTCAGGGTATACTTGCATGAACTTTTACTTTTGGTGGTCCACTACTAAAATTAGCTTATTATTTTTCAGATTAAATTCTTTACAAAAATAAATATGTAATTACTTATTTATGTCACAGATTTTCATACCCTTATGTAATTATTTTATATTTATGCTAAATTCATATTAGTTTAGGTTTCCATATAGTCAGAAGTTTGATAGAAGTAAAATCTTATGACTTCTCGATGCTCTTAATAAATGTTTCTTAAAAAATATTGTTCATTATGATATGATGGTAGGAAAATCTTATGACTTGATTTAATTTAATACAATGGCATCCAGGAAGAGCTGCTGGAACAGATTACAGAGGTCGGTGAATGACCACTGATTATGAACTGTTTGCATGTAGAGTATTTTATCTTTGATTCATGAGATTGATGCATGTATGTGTAAGATAGCAGTTCACAGTTTCTTAGAAAAGAAACGTTTTGAGCATGTAAACTTTGAAATATATATATAGAGTGACCTTGGATGATATATCATAAACCAGAAAGCAGTATTGGGTAGGAAATTGAGTTGAAAACATAAAGATTTTAGGAATGCTTCATAACAGAGATATTGCATTAATGAAGTGAGACATAAAAACTCCCATTTGGTGACAAAATATATTTATTAACATCCATCTTGGATACACAATGATGAAGATCATAACAGAAGATTGAAGTGGTATATATTAGTGTGGATACATGCATTGGTATGATGAAATGAAATAGTTTGAATATACTTGCAAACCTTGGAATTTTCTTGACTCTGCTGCATCTTGTTATGCAATGGCACAAATCCTATACATTACCAACAGGGGGAATGTAGATGATTACATTTGAGCTCACCCCACAAGTAGAAATCATTAGGATACAGGCATGGTGATTGAGCAGTCATTCACAGGAGTCTCAGTGCTGCAATCAATCCATTGGCAACATCTTGAATCCATTGCCTTATGCCCATAGTGAAGGGTGCAGCATGCCATCATGCATGAATCATCATGCACCAGTGTATGGTGAAGAATACATCATTCACAACCCATCTAATTGTATTTAGAGGTACTCAGGACTTAGAGACACCAAGGCAATTGATTAATGAAGAACATCTGCAGATAAGATAGTAGCTTTGCAGGTCTGATAAAAAAATGAATATATACTTGTAAATAAAGAATAATCCATCCCCACATCCCCCCAATGATCTACCCCACATACTGATTGGTGTTCTGCAGATGTGGTTGGGTGAGAATTTGCCTCTGCCCACATGCACAGGTTGTGGTAATTCAGTAATACATTCCAAATGAAAGATGTTCCAATTGTCTTCAGTATTATTTGTGAAAACATGGAAGTCATAGGCACACTTGTATAATAACCACTACAGAAAGCAGATAATAGAAGTGTAACAAAGTCTGTACTTATTGGATGTAATTTTGATATAGTTGAAGCATTTTACATCTGAGATTTTTTGATACACCCAATTATGCTGCTGCTCTTCTGGTGCCATTGCTCATTGTGCATGATGTTTAAGATGTGAGAAACACTAATCTGAGAGTGTTGGTAGCCTCACTCTCAGATTCAGGCTTCCAGTTTCTTGTAACCAATGATCAACAGCTAGGATTGTTTGACATTAAGCACCTATTGATAAAGGTATCTTTTTTTCTGTATTGCTCTTAAGTTTGTGCACTGTTCTTTGAACATTCTTCCAACAATGGATGCATATTAGGTACTTATTATGTATGTACATTGCTGTTTGGCATCACAGCTGGCAGTGGTGAAGGAACCTGATATTTTATCAGACTTTTAAGGCAGCCATTTTGTTTATGCTAATTTTTTTTTGCCACAAGAACTTGCATGAAATCATGTCACTCTTCCTTATGGATTTTTTTGTATTCAGCCCAATGTCTCTTCACAAATAGTGTGAGATCCTTTCACATAGTATGGTACATTCCAGGCATTGACTGGGCTGTAACTGTATTATGAAGCATATCTCACCTCATGTTTATTAGCTCTTTCTGATTCATATCATATTTCATAACCACTTGCTAATTTATGGTAGATCTTTTCAATGTCTCTCTTTATATGGTTAAATAGCCAATTATATAGTATTATTTTTGAATATGTTTTAATTATCATGGTTACAATTTTATTTTGTTAGTTATAAGTAAAGCATATCTCTTAAAAATTAAAGTTTATATGTAGTCAGAAATGTAGCCTTGTATAAAAAGTAGAAAATGCAACGCTTGTCATAAAAAGCATTTAGTATTAAAAATTTATTGCAAAAATAAAAAAATTGTTAAAAATGAAATGTTTTTGAATACTTTTTATTAACCTTAAATTAAACTTTTGCATAGTGTTCAAATGCTGTGCTTAACAACCTCAAATTAAGAACCCCCCCCCCACGAAAAAAAAAAAAGCTTTAGGATTGCAGGCAAATAATTGCATGCTAATATTAGGTAAATGTAACATTAGAAAAGCTAATTATTTTTACATAATTGAAAATTTGTTGTTATGTACATGTGTATATTTTTTTGTGAAGTAGTTAAATTATTTAATTAGACATTAAGTAGGATTTTGCTTGAGAACTGTGATTTCAGTATTTGAAAGATTCTTCTAAATTATCAATCTGCCAACTATCATTTTTATTTTTTATGGAGATTAATCACTTTGAAATTTTGTAATAATTTAAATATAATATTAACTAAAATGGTATGTTGCTGGGAGTAACTCCAAATAAAGTGGGCACCTCAGAGGTTCTGAAATGAAATTTGAATTTTATAAAGGGTGCTCAAAACGTTCTTGACACATGTCTGTAGATTTGCACTTGTTTCTCCAAAGTTAATAAGCTATGACTTGTTTGAAACTTGTCTAAACTTGTCATTATGTTTTAAGGCCTTATAATTTCTTTCTTCGCTGGTGGCATGTAAATTTCAGTCTGTGAAATCTGTTTGTTACTATGGAGCCTACTAAAGGCAGGGAAAGATTTTACATTTTCATGAGGATGCAGATTGGGGATGATGTGAAAAAATTCTTGCTGATTTATCACGAGTACATGGGGATCATGCCAGTTGTTGTTTGGGTTGTTTTACCTCTGAGCGGCACTTTTTTGCACACCATGGGCTAAATGGCCAGGTCACATGGACTCCGAAGGCTCAGAGAAGGTTGGGGGATGGGACCCACTGGAACAGCTGTTGGGAGACAGATGGCAGCCTCCCGTCAAGGCCATCCAGCGTGTTCTTTAATGTGCACAGGGTATGGCTCTCCCGCACACGGGGCCATGGCTTAACGTCCCATCCGACGGACGGCGGCTTTTCCAAGCCCATCGGTGTCCCCTACTGACCGTGGGCAGGGCCGGGAATATCATGCCAGTTCCTATGGCACTGTTATGAGATGGATGCACAAATTCAGAGAAGGACAGCAGTGCTTTGAAGACTTCCCTCTTGCAGGAAGACTTAAGGAGGTTGAGAATCATTACTGCTGTTCATGAAATCATTAAGGAAAACCCACACATCACAGTTCAGGAAATAAGTTTAGATGTCAGTGTGTCGATTGATAGCATGAAAACAATTACTCTTCAGCATTTAAATTTGAGGAAGATCTGTGCTAAATGGGTCCCCACAAACTGACAGAATAACAAAAAAGGGCTAAAATAGACTCCTCCAAGGATATGGTGGCAATGTTCAAACCTAGTGGCCTCAAACAGTTAACAGATATTGTCACAGGTCAGGAGATATGGTTTTATTACTATACAACTCACAGAAAGATCAACAAATATGTTTGGTTGCAGAAGATGAACCATGTCCCCAAATCCTCTGACAAGACTTTCGCTCAAGGAAGAGGATGTTCAATTTTTTTGTTAAATTCCCAAAGAGTGGTAGCCATGGACACCTTACGAAAAAAATGACCATAAATGGCCAATATTATGCCAGAGAAGGATAGCAGAGCTTTGAAGACTTCCCTCTTGCAGGAAGACTGAAGGTTCTTAGAAATTGTTTTGCCTTTGGGGCAGCTGTGACTCAGTCGGTAGTAGGCCAGGGCCATACTATGTTTCCTGACAACTGGTAAACTTGTCTAAAGTTGCTTCCAAAGTCATGAGAGGTTGGATCAAACATTCTGGCCATCTCCATGATGATCTGCCGTGTCTACAAATGCCCAATGGCACTCCATCAGTCTGAGTCTTATAGCCAGGTCTTATAGTCCAGGCCTATAAGACTCGGACTTAGATTGCTATAAGACCTGGATTGATGGACTTCAGACACATTGAAACAATCTACTGTTCCAAAATTATGAATTAGATGTTCATTTTGAAGCAATCTAACTCCACAGACCTTGCTACTTCTAGTGACTGCCTCATTTGCATATGGGCTTTGAAAGGCCATCATCTAGATGGAATGATAAGACCTGGCTCTACATTCATTAATGAAAATCTGTCTCCTAACAACTGTCAAGTGGTCCCCTTCCCTAACCTCTGAGCCCTTGAATTCCCATAGAATATGAATCCTTGTGACCTGGCCATTTAGACCATTTTGTGAAAAAAAACAACAAAAAAACTTGGAAGTAATGTAAGGATCCAGTATTCACCTGAATAGGGCCCCCCCCCCCCCCCCCTATGACACAGCCTCCTGGCTGAACAAGAGCTTCAAGAGGTGAAGCAAAGAATCTCTGTAAAGTCAGGCTTTGGGGTGGATGATGCTCGGAGAGCTTCAGAGGAGTGTAGCAGCAAACTCAAGTGATTGGCTAATACTAACATATATCCCCTCATCCCTTTCCATCTAGGTCACATGAACTGACCGTGCAGTGTGGGAGTTAGGGAAAGTGAAGAGACTCAGCTAGGTGCTGTGACTCTGTGAGGATAGTCAAGCAGGGACCATTGATCTTTCATTTCTTTGAACAAAGGTCATCCTTCATTGGACTTGAGGTCCAGGAGTCTTACATTTGGTGGCTGGCTCATAGAATAGATAGTTCATGACCTAGGTGTGGTCTAGAAGAGGTTGTAATGAGTTGTCTAAATATGTTTGTAGAATAAAGATGTTTGAAATAGTAACCATTGTACCATAATGATTTCCTGCCACCAGTTATAGTCACCTGCAAGCATAGTGTACCCAAGACATGCTCCTACCCACAATCTTACATACCCTCATAATAGAGAAGATATCATAGGTAAAACAATCTGTTTACCATTTGGATAGTGATGGTGTACGTTACATTGAATTTCCGTGTTGATATTCACTGTTAACACCATTACTTACATATGTAGTTGCATTTTTTTTTATTACTTTAGGCCAATTTTATTTTCTGAGTGTTTTTGGGATATGTTGTTTAATTTTCATGACCATACCATTTTTGCACTATTCATTGACATGAGACTTTTATTAGTGAAAATAGTAGATCATATGTTGTATTGGATATTTGCAAACACTAAAACAATCTCTGTTTTGTTAAGTAATTAGTTGCTAAACAGTGGCTTTTTTATTATTAAACATGATAGCCATAAGTGTTTTTGTCACTTCACAAATATGCTTATTTAAAATGAAAATCTTACTGTATATTAATATCCATATTTCAGAAATCAGAGTGGATGACAACAACATGTAACCATGCACTGTATGCTGTAGTGGATGTATTTTCACAATATTATGATGTATTAGGAGACCTCATGCTAGATGACTTGTATGTACAGTTGCACTGGTGTGTCCAACAAGGTAAACATAATTGAAAAAAAAAAAGTATTAAGTAAGTGTAGAAAATTCATCCAGTTTCTGTGTAGTACAGCACTTGGTTCATAACCAGGAGATGTGGTGTTCAAATTTGGAGGAGGATGAGATAATTTTTTTCACCTGCCTAATGTTTTTTTAGTACTATTGTCAAATTAATTTCTACTATTGTGTGAATCATTTTAAGGTAATTCTTTAGTTAAGCTGTTTTTAAATTTGAAAAATATTTTTATTTTTTATTTGAATTGTAAAAAATAACACTTTTTTCTTAATGGTGTATTTAGATTATAATTAAAGCCTCTCAGGGTCATTGCTTTATTAAGGCCTTTAGACCTACTGTGTCTTCTAATGTATCTATATATACATTTAATTTTTGCATTTAAAAAATATATATATATTTGTAATAGTTTAATATCCATATGCTGAGGCCTGTCCAGGATTTTTGGATTATGAATGGGGATAAAAAAATGGTTTCTTTATTGTAAGTACATGAATTAAATGATTTTTAAAAGTTGTGTATTTGGGAATAACCCTATCCCTCAGCTATTCTATTTTATATGTATATAATATCAAGATTAATGTAAACCACAGCCAGATAAATCATATCAATAGATTTTGTGTTAAAGTGCATTGTATAAAATCAGTTCTCAGAAATTCAGTAACATTAAGTATGATAATCTCAGCCATCCTGTCTTTCAGTTTCTTCTATTATATTATTCAAAGCTCACATTTATGTAAAACACAGTGCAAGTTTAATGCAATCTGCATTTTGCAATTGAGATTTCAGTTTGATATATTTTTAAAATACCAGTTTTAACCTTTTATGGTTTTATGGTGTACTGTATGAGACATTTTATTTTCTATCTCTATTTGGAGTCACTATTTCTACTCTAAAGAAAAAAAGATTGAGTTTAAGGTAATGTTGTTAAAAACATAAAAGACTCATTATGACAAATGAAATGTACTTTTTGCATTGGAAAATTATTTGATAGTAAAAATTCCATGACTGTTGCAAGTACGTACACTTTAGGTTACAAAGAGTTGAATAAGTAAAGAGTGTATGAAACAATATGAAAAGATATTTTATCAAACATCAGTTAAATGTAAATTATGTTATGTATTTGTACGGCAGCATTGTATGTCATATTAAATTTTTAGGTACACCTTTAACTTTATTGGTTTACTGTTGTTTGGTTCAGTAAATGAATTTAGGATACATATTACATTCAAACACCCTTAACTTTTTTTATTGGTACTTTAGCACACAAAAGTAGACAAAATGATAAAGTTTAACAGATTGTTATACATTATTTTTTCATTTTCAGATAATGAACAGTTAGCACGATCGGGAACTAATTGCTTGGAAAATCTAGTCATTTCAAATGGCATGAAGTTTCCTAGGGAAACTTGGAATAAAACATGCCAGTGCATGTTAGAAATCTTTAATTCAACTCTTCCCACACTGTAAGTATCTTCTATGTATATAATGATATCTGTATCCATTTAGCACAAATTATCTACTGTGGAAAATATATTTATTGAATATTGATTTTTTTTTTGATAAAGTTGCAGTTTTGTAGTTTAGGGATTTAATTATCATTTTTACTTTCTACACTCATTTGCAAATTGTCATAATCTTAAGAAAAAACTTTTCCAGGTTATTAACGTGGAAACCATGTTTGAAGGAAAAAATTCCACCATCTCAAGTGGACAAGATATCAGTATCTGAAGAGACACAGAATTCAGTAAGAATGTTTATAATTTTACTATAAGTTATACAAAAATGCAGTTCATTACTTTGATATAAATTTTTTGTAAAGTTCAAATGCTTAAAAAATATAAAAGTCATTTAAAAATAATTTATTGAAATGAGACTCATAAGCAAATTATACTTGATAAATTGGTTTTTTAGTATTGATGACTGATAATAAGTTGCTCCCATTTAATCTTAATTGAGCATAATAGAAACAAATAATAAATGCTTTGCATGGACTATTTTTTGCAGCTGAGAATGCGTATATAAATACTATATAATATTTTAAATGTGACAACATTATATAATACCTGGTCTAGTACACTAACCATTAGTCCATAGTTTGTCTAGTATACTAACCACTAGCTTGTGGTTAGTGTACTGACTACTAAACCAGCAGGCACGTACCTGTGTATGTGTTTGTATGTTGTATGAGAAACCGAACTAGCCAAATAGAGCTAGGTTATTTCTGTCCTTTGTGTAGGGAAGTGCCTTCTATTTTAAAAAAAAAGTTTATATTTTTATTCATTCAGTTGTCAGGTTTTATTTCCACAGAATTGGAATTTTAATCCTATTGACTATTGGATTGATGGGACATTGATTATTACATAAATATTTAAATTTATTAGATACATATTTTAGCAGAGAGATTTCTCTTTAATACAGGGTTTACCAGAGATACAACCACAAATACATGTTTGGACCTTATTTTTATCAGAATTTAGAAATACTGTAAAAAATTTGGATCATCTAGCATATTAATAAAAGTTCAGGCTAAAAAAACTCAACTTTTATCAATATGCCAGACCCCAATTTTCTCATTTAAGCACCACTGAGTTAGTTAAAAAAAATCCCAACTTTTATCATTATGCCAAATTAATGGCAAGTGCGGTTACTAATGTAGTAAATAAAATTCAAAGTAAGGTATATAGCATTCTTGTAGTGCATAAAAGTAATTTGTGATATAAGAAATTAGAATGCAACAAATTATAAATTTAAAGTTGATAAATTACATCTATGATCACTCTTAGCAAAATAAATACTGCTATAAATATATAGCAAATGGAACCATAAAATGATCTCCCACAATTTATGGTTCTTAATGGGAAGTAACTCATATGTCTTTAAATAATTCTTATTAATTTTAATACTCATTTAATGATATTGATGCTGAAAGGCTGAAATCAGTAACATACATGATGATACTAGTGAGGAGAGGTAGGGTACAGATTCTATGACTGTTAATGGGCAAGGGTGGAAAAGTATATTCACCACTGATATTAAAGCATTGGAAATACAAATAGCACTGTTTTTATTAATGGAATTTTCAATTTTAATTACTTTGTAAACTTCATTTGTTTATTTTTTGAATAACTTTCTGAATTTTTTTTTGGAAATTACAAGAAAATGAAATAGTAAATAATTGTGGAATCCATAAAGTTCTTAGATGACAAGATGCAAATTCGATATTTTTGTAAGTGTTGATGTTTATTTCAATGTTCAAGATTTCTAGATGAACTTTAGCATTGAACACTGTAATAAAAATCAATACTTATAAAATAGAGAATTTGTCTTTTCATCTAATTATTCAATGGTGAGCAAAAAAAAAACCTTATTTTTTCCTGATTACACAAGTTCTTCATCGGATTTAATTTCCATTATGCAATTTTATTGTAAATTGTAAAGAAGAATGGTGTGCTGCCACATTTTTGGAACCTCACAAATGATACTTATTTTTTTTTTCAAGAAAATAATAGATATATGTATATGTCTATTAGTCTCTAATACCAATTATAAACAATGAAGTTTAATAACGTTTGTCACAGTGCCACATTAATTAATCCAAATCTATCACTACCCACTGCCCAAAAAAATCAAAATTGTGTATTGCTTAATATTGTGTTTTAAATGATTTAAGTTTTAATAAATGAACTATGGGAGCTTTATCTGAAGTAATAAATATATTCCAGATAACAGATGGCACTGCTACTGTTCCACCAAACTCTCCTGAAAGACTGGAAAGACAAGGAAGTCTTTCAGGAAGCAAAAAGATCATTGATGGTGTTCCGTCCCAAACTATAAGTGAGTGTTATATCTTATGTATTTTTAACCACTTGTGTTTTGTCTGTGTTTTACCCAAGCACAATTTTTTTGCTCCAAAATTGTTATGCCTGTTCCAGGCACATTAAAGTAAAGCTTCATGTGATTTTGTGAGATAGAACTTTTTTTAGCTCATTAAAAAAAACAACTTGAGCTAGTATTTTCACTTTGTCATCCATCTGCCTCTTTGTTCATCCATTCATCTATCTGTAGACATTCAATTTTGTTGTTTTTCCATACATATGCATGCACTCATATGTAGTTTTTGGAATTAAAATTCTAAGAAAACATAGAAGTGGTTAAATATTAGAAATTTCTTGAGTGTTTTTTTAATTTCTGTTATTTTGATTTGAGACATTTAGGACAGAGAAGAATCCTAGAAGCTACTCCTGTTTTTACAGGCCTTCTCATACAAGGCATGCCCTACTAAGACTGAAGCCACTGCTGACCACTGCTTCAGAGCTAACACAGCACACAAAATTTGCCTTGCTGGAACAGTGGCTAGCTCCCTAACCACTATACCAGTTAAGGCTTATTTCACTGTCTCATTTTTTTTGGTATTTATTGTATAATGTCTCAAAGAGTAAAACTAAAATATTATTGCCAATGATGAAATCGCATGCTCAATTTCTATTAACTTAAAGAAAGATAGGTAACTGAAAAATTTTGCCACCAATGATGTCACACCACAGATGTACAAGAAATGCATGTCTGCTTGTTTGTTCTATTCATTCATTCATTCATTCATTCATTCATTCATTCATTCATTCATTCACCCACCAGAATTATGGCTCTTATATAATAAGATACTTTAGGGAATCTCAAAGAATATTAAATAATATACAGTAATTTACAAAAAGAAATTTTGATAAAAATTTTATTTTAGATTAAACTTTTACTGATTTTTTAAATATAATAATTTTAAATATGATATTTGATGAAAACTGATTTCTGACATTCTTTTTTTTTAGAAAATGAAACCACAGATGAAAAACTTTTTTCTTCTTTGAAGATTAAATGCATTGTACAGCTTGAGTTGATACAGACCATAGATAACATTATTTTTTTCCCAGCTACAAGTAGAAAAGAAGATGCTGAAAATCTTGCTGCTGCACAAGTATGTTTTTCTTTAAGTGACTATCATAATTTATTTTGTCTCTACTATATTAGGCAGTTGTTGTGTATCTTCTCATAGTACATATCATGATTACTGTCACATATCCATTTGAAACAAGTATTTTGCATTTTGAGTTTGGATGAATCTTTTAATATTATATTTATAATAATTACATTATTTTATTAAAAAGGAAATAATCACCACTTTTCACAATCTATTGTGCAGAAAAAAGTCTATCACAAATTATAAAATGCTAGGAAATACACTGATTCTTTTAAATCTGCTTGCACACTAATTTTAAAACATGGCATTGTAGATCAGAGATTTTGCTGCCAGTTTTATTGTTTAAAATCTGGTACTCAAACCAAGTGCTCTGTTCAATCATATATGAAATTGTGTTCCAATTTTATAAATAATAGATAAGAAATGGATTATTAATTTTTGAAAACAATGTTCCAAGATATATGCTTTGTCCTCATGTTTAGCTGGAAACTGTTCTTGACCCATGGAAGGTAAAGAGTTAGACTACACTGATATTGCCCATATTTTCCTATTGCTTTTCACTAATCATTTCTCAGTTTGTGAAAACAGTTGTTTCACCATATATTCCCAATGCTAGGGCCAAGTGTAGTGAAATATGTGTCAAATGAAAGCTGCTGACATGGAGATGTCACAGGTTTTAAAAAATTTATTCCCATTCCAAAAAGGAGGAAAGGTGTAAATGATTGTTTTTCTGTATCTTCTGAATATGAGGGCCAAGCACAATGAGTTTATATCTTCAAATGAAAGCTTTTAATATTGAAAATGCCGTAGGCTCTCTCAAATTATGCGTCCTCTTCCTCCCCAAAAACGAGGGAGTGAAATATTAAACAGGAATCATTTGTAATAAGTCATGCCAAATGAAAGCTTAAAACATGTAGAGTAACTAGGAAGTATACAATTTTTTCATTTTGAACTAGGGGAAAGATGTGACTTTAGTAATGAATTCCCTGTGAAATTGCCACTAAAAGGCAAAAAGTAACATATTGTTACGACAGATGAACTAGCAACAGTGACTTCATGACTTGACGTGACTTGAACCCTCGTGTGTGCTTCTACGTGAGATTCAATTTAGCCAACGAATTGGAACTTAGAACAGTTCGGAAGAATGAAAATGGGAGAAATGTAATGCAGTAGTGCGTGGTATTGTGAAAGATGAAGAAGTTCATCTGAGTATTTATGCGTTAAGTGTGTTAAAGTTGTGAGATCTGGAAAGGACATTCAGATAGTTTGAGTCAGTGCACGTTAAATGAAAACAAGAAGAAGTATTTTTATTATGGTGTGTGCACAGTTGATTATTTTGTGTTGTTAGTAAGATAAACTTAGTGATCTATCACAAGATGAAGGATTGTTTATGCTGGAAGTGGAGGAATTCAAGAGATATGACAGAACTCTTGAATTGAACTCTTGAATAGACAGTGAAGAGGTAGTAATTTAGTAGAACAGACAGACTGGTCTTGTATGCTCTGTAGAAAAAGTGTTATTGATTTATGTAAAATAGTAGTTAGTTTGTTTATAAGTTATTTCATCCATACTATTGTAATTTGTTTGAAAATACACTATTCGAAACTCACGCTCAGTGCTTATCCATATTTAAATTCACAACAATATGCATAAAAAATTCAAGTTTTTAGCTTCGTATATGTTCTCTAAAAAGTGAAAAAAAATTACCATAATAAAAATTGGGTAGGTAATTTCATCACCTACCCAATTTTTATTAACTTCAAATGATGATAATGGCTCCAAAACTGGTTTCTCTTACCAGCTGAACAAAAATTGATGGCTATCTTTTTTTAAAGTTAATGCAAATTGAGTAGGAGATTTTGCATTGTTGGCATGTTTTATTTATTTTTTGCTTTTTAGGCACATATAGGAAGATAAAAAATAAAATACCCCCCCCCCCCCCCCCAAGCAGCTGCTTACCACAGAGATCTGACGGGAGCCTATTGTTTAATATGCCATAGAAAAAATCTGTGAGGAATGCGGGACCTCAGCAGAAAGACAACACAAATATTAATGCCTGATAGGTATTTTTTAATTTTTTCAATTGCCTCTATTTTAGAATTTTTTGTTCATGAATCCTATTTTAGTTATGTATTTTACACAACTAAATGATGATCATAGTCTCATAACATTTTAGTGTTCCATCATTAATTTTAGAATCCTTTCATTTTAATAGCTTTTATGAACCTTTTATTATACACCATACCATGCTAATGGTGTATTGTGTTTAATCATTAATTGTATTCCATGTTTAGTACCTATTATATTTTTTCAAGCTTTTGTTATTTACCACAAATACCTTAAAAATGTAAGTTATTCATTTTTTTAATTTCTAGATGAAAACAAAATATGTATTTTTTCTGTAAATTATTCAGTATTCTTTATGATACTTTACAGGCAGACATCAAACAGCCAGATGAATCTAGCAGGTACATTGACAGCCAGCAACAAGAAGAACAGGGCATGTATCCTTTTCTTAGCTCCCCTCAATTGTTGCAGTTAGTAGACTGCTTAATGGAATCACATCGATTTGCAAAGGCCTTCAATTCAAGTCACGAGCAACGAAATCTTCTTTGGAAAGCAGGTAAGCAGAGTTACATGAATGAACAGAGGCTGGGTTGGGTTGGGTTGTTTTACCTCTGAGCGGCACTTTTTTGCACACAATGGGCTAAATGGCCAGGTCACATGGACCTCGAAGGCTCAGAAAAGGTTGGGGGAGGGGACCCACTGGAACAGCTGTTGGGAGACAGATGGTAGCCTCCCGTCAAGGCCATCCAGCATGTTCTTTAACGTGCACAGGGTATGGCTCTCCCGCACACGGGGCCACGGCTTAACGTCCCATCCGACGGACGGCAGCCTTTCCAAGCCCATCAGTGTCCCCTACTGACCGTGGGCAGGGATGAACAGAGGCCTGCAGTGAGAAATATATTTACTAATATGTGTTGTTTTAAATTTTAAAGAATATTTTAAATATAAGCAATCAGATTACAAATAAATACTTCATAATCTCATTAAGACTGATTTTCCTAATTTGCTTGTCTGTACATAATTTTTCAGCCAATGTGTTATAGATCCATTGATAGAGATATTGACTGTGCAAAATATGTGCATATTAGTATTCTGAGTATATTCTTCAGAATTAACAAAAATGGGATTAAAAGGAGCAAAGAAGATTATGCACAAAATACATATAATCAAATATTATGCTTTTTTCAAAAGCAGCATCTTTTAAAGCTTTCAACATTTTTTTTTGGGTGGAGGGGGAAGTGGTTGACTCAGTAGAACACCAGGCTTGTAATCTGCTGTTCTGAGGTTTATCCAAACTGTGCTAACACCTGTTCTGCCCTCAGTGAAAAAGGGGACACCAATGAGCTTGGAAAGGCTGCTGTCCATTGGATGGAACATGAAGTTGTGAGCCAAAAAAAAAAGTTTTCCAGCTTTTTGAGGTTTAATTTATTACAATTTTATTTTTTTGTAGTCTACAACAGGTAAAAACTTAATTGTTGTTAAAACTAAGTGTATGTCAGGTGGAAAAACTATAAGAAAATAGATAATTAAAGTTAGTTCAGTCATTGCCATTTTGAGAAAAAAAAAACTTCAAGCAGCTGCATTGCCACAGAGGTCTGGCAGTAGTCTGTGAGTTTAATATGTGAGGAAGGTGAGATCCTAACAGCTTTACCAAGGTGAAACACATGGCAGGTATAAACATTTTAGCTAATTGTTCAGTTAAGTGAAATATGAAAAACCATTTTGTTTAATTATATGAAAATATATGCATTAGTAAAACAGATGCTCATTATATTTCATAATATATTTTAATAATTTAAAGTAATAAATAAATTTAAATAAAAATTAATATTGTACTGCAAACTCATTTTCTGGTGGAATACTTCTGAAACTAGGGCCAAAAATGCTTCTTACTGGGCAAGAGTATCATGGTTACAGAAGGCATTCAAAAAGTTCTTGATACTTGTCTGTAGATTTTCACTCGTTTCTCTGAAGTTAACAAGCTATGGCTTGTTTGAAAGCTTATCTAAACTTGTTATTACATGTTAAAAGCATTGACCATATCATCATTTCTCCCTTTTCTGACAGTGCATAAAGTTTGGTCTACAAAATCTGTGCATTGTTGCTATGGAGCTTATTAAAGATGGTGAAAGATTTTATATTTTCACAAGGATGCAGTTTGGGGACAATGTGAAAAAAAATCATTCCAATTTATCACAAGTATATACGGATCATGCCTGTTCATATGGCACTGTTATGGGGAATCGCAATTTCAAAGAAGGACGGCAGAGTTTTGAAGGTCTTCCTTGTTGTGCAGGAAGATTGAAGGAGGCCATGAATGAGAAATCATTGCTGCTGTTCATGAACTGTTATAAGGAAAACCCACGCATCACTGTTCAGGTAATAAGTTTAGATGTCAGTGTATCGATTGGAAGTGTGCAATAATTTTACATCAACGTTTAAAGTTCTAAAAGATATGTGTCAAATGGGTATCCCACAAACTGATAGAATAGCAAAAAAGGGCTAGAGTCAACTCATGCCAAGGAGATGCTGGCAATGTTTTAACCTAGTGGCCCCAAATGTTTAACAGACATTGTCACAGGTGATGAGATGTGGTTTTATTACTATATATCCCAGAAAGATTGACAACTATGTTTGGGTTGTAGAAGATGAACCACATCCCCAAATCCTCCAACAAGCCTTTCACTCAAAGAAGATGAACCACATCCCCAAATCCTCCTACAAGCCTTTCACTCAAAGAAGATGAACCACATCCCAAATCCTCCAACAAGCCTTTCACTCAAAGAAGATGTTCACAATTTTTTTCGGGGTGGGGGTGGCTCAGTCGGTAGCGCGCCAGGCTCGTAATCTGCAGTTCCCAGGTTCGAGTCCCAGCTGGGTCAGCGTTGAGATTTATCTCCGCAAAATTCCCCGCCCTGCCCACGGTCAGTAGGGGACACCAATGGGCTTGAAAAGGCTGCCGTCCGTCGCATGGGACGTTAAGCCGTGGCCCCGTGTGCAGGAGAGCCATACCCTGTGCACGTTAAAGAACACGCTGGATGGCCTTGACGGGAGGCTACCATCTGTCTCCCAACAGCTGTTCCAGTGGGTCCCCTCCCCCAACCTTCTCTGAGCCTTCGGGGTCCATGTGACCTGGCCATTTAGCCCATGGTGTGCAAAAAAGTGCCGCTCAGAGGTAAAACAACCCAACCCAACTCACAATTTTTTTCAATTTCGAAGGAGTGATGGCCATGGATACCTTAGCTGAAAAAATGACTCTAAATGGACAATTCTACACCAATGTCATTTTGCCCAAAAGGGTTAATGAGATGAAGGAGCAGCATGCAACAACAGGCATTTCAAGGGTTTTTCCTTCTTCATGATCTGTTCACAAAACTCAGCAAGTTATGACCTATCTGGAGCAGAAAAAAAGAAACAGCTACCCCATCCTGCATATTCACCCAATCTTGCACCATGTGATTTTTGGTTGTTTCCAAAATTTAAAAAGTACTTTGCTTTTTGTGAAGTTTTTTCCAAGGGTGCAAGAACTTGCAAAATGCATTCATTCAGAGTTGTGGAGTATTCCCCAATAACATTGCCACCAAGCATTCCAAAATTGATGTAGATATCTGCAACTTTGCATAGATGCTGGAGGGGGGAGTAAAAGTTTTGTTGAGGTAAGTGTGCCTTACACACCTTACTTTTGCCTGCAACTAAACATTTGTAAGTTGTAGAGAACTGTGGGAATTGTTGCATAAATTGCTTGAAAACTGCCATCAGAAAAAATACATTTGACTTAATACCTCTATAATTCATTATCACATGGGCACAATGAATATGTGATCTGAATATATTACATTTTTTCCAATCTGACATTTTAGGACAAGATTTTTTAATTAAGAGTAATAAATTGTTTTAAATATTAACAAAATAATTTGTTTTTGGTTTTACTAAAAGAAATCCGTTTTATTTATTCAGGTTTTCGTGGGAATGTTAAGCCAAATTTGTTAACTCAAGAATCCCACAGTTTAGCATGCTCTTTAAGGATACTGTTTCGAATGTATACTGATGAAGGTCGGCAAGAAGCTTGGTCACTGGTCCAGAAAAAACTAATATGGTATGTCAGTAACATATCTGTAAGATTCATTTAAATTGAAACTCATAAAAAATAATAGTGTAAAAATAATATCTGCTAAGTGTGTTTATTGATGCTTTACCCATGTTATTTATTACAAGCAATTTCAAAAGTGATTGATTTTATTACTGCCATTTATGGAAGTACTACTTTTCAATTTATTTTTAGATTATATTATAGATGTCATTTTTCCTTTTCCAATTGTTTAACGTTTGAAATTCTGAATTCATAATCTTAAAATATTATTTTTTATGAACATTGTGTATCTGAGAAAAGTGCTTTCAATTATCCCTATAAGTAATAGATGGCATTTTTATGTGAATACTATTGTGCTTGTCAACTTTTGGAGTCTCCTCTGTTTTGTGTAAAGGCTTATTTTGTAAAGAATGCAGGAAATTGACCTGTACTTCCAAAGATGATGGGAAGACCTAAAAAATAAAGAAAACAACAACAACAACAAAAAAACCTTTTACTAATTTGGAATGCATGTTTTCAATAATTAATATTTTTAATAATGGAAAGTGCTGTGTTTAATATAATTTTGAAAATGGGATAATTTTTGTTGTATGGTGTTTTAGGTACTCATTAACTCCTAACATTTCAGTTTTTTTGAAAAAAAAAAACTTATGTTCTTTGATATTTAATGCATTAGTATGATTTTTGTTGTCCTGAATGTGGCTCCTTTCATGAATCAAATTTATGTAAAATAGAATGAATGAAAAAATGAATTCATGAATAAAATTCATCAGATATAAATTTAACCTTTAGTATAATTCACAGTTCCTTTATTCTTATTTCCATATGGGGTCAGGGGTCAGGATTGGGTTGTTTTACCTCTGAGCAGCACTTGGGCACATAGTAAGATAAATAACAAGACTATAAGGACTTCAAGGGTTCAAGAGAAGATCCAGGAAGGGTAGTTATAGAACAGCTGTTAGGAGACAGATGGACGCCTCCCATCAAGGTCATACAGCATGTTCTTGAATGTTTACAGCTTATTGTTCTCTTGTACATGAGACTCATGGATTAATATTCCATCCAATGGATGACTGCCTTTTCAAGCCTATCAATGTCCCCATTCTCACCTAGGACAGGATGAGGGTTACCAGAGGTAAATCTCAGTGAGGCACAGTTGCGACTCAAACTTGGTGTACTACATACTGAACCCAATCTCTGTCTCCTGCGATCAGAGTGTTGTATAAATTTCTTTGTCTAAAGGAGTAATGTGTATATAGTTTAAAAGGTGGGCATTAGTACGTTATGGATTATGAAATTCATTATGACTTTAAAGGTAAACTTTAAAAATAATAACCCTTACTGTGCACTGAAATTTTTGGTAAAAAGCCATAAAATGAAAAGAGCACACCTTAACTACTTGTGATGACATTGATTATGAGCATTTACATAGCATAAGGTAAAAAAAAAGGGTTTTATCATATAACACTAAGTGAAGATTCTTTCTGAAAATCAAGCTGCCAAAATGGATTTGAAAGTAACACCACTGACAGCTTTAATATGGCAGAGACCAGGTATGTAGCAAAAGGTTATGGCAGAGGGCATTGATTAATTTTCTTTGCAGTCTAACAAAAATAAAGTCAAATATTTGAAATTTTTTTATATATCACCACCAATCACAGAAAATAGTTACAATTCTACCAAGTATTGTAAAGCTAAAATAATTGTTTTATGTAAACATTACTAGATAATGATCAAATTATATCCTCTGCAATATGTATTGTCCAGATGGTGAGTCCTGGATTATGGCTTGGTGGGGGGGAGACAATGCATGTTTTCTGACCCAAAAAGGAAAATTTTCGAACTCAGAAAATAAAATACTACTTAATCATATTTGTATGAGTGTTTTCTTTTCTGTAACAATTTTCTTTTTTTTTAGTTTTTAAGCAGAAATTTAATGAAATTTAAAGAATTATGGTAAAAAATTTGAGTTTTCACTCTGATTTTGCCAATTATTACTTCATTGTGATAGAGCCTCATCCCCGGTCTCCCAAAGCTATGCCTTTGGTGGAGAGAATTTATCTTGTTTCTAGTTCAGTTAGAGCTAAGGCCACAAACAAAAAGCAAGTTAAAATGCAAACAATTTTACTTCTCTTATAATTTAGAAGTATCTTCAGGTAATGTAAATACAAACTTGAAAAGAAAATCTTACTCTTCATGTTTCAGTGAATTTAGAATTTTTTTCCATTGTTTTGGAAAGAGTAGACCCTATTATTTGTAGGAATATTTCAATTTTGCTCCTATAGAAAGAACTATTTGGATTAAGAACTAGATATTCTTTAAATAGCAGATGGTTGCAATATTTCCCATTTAACTCTGCTTTTTTACCTTGGACATTTCAGTTTAAAATACAAAATTCATTTTGAAAGCATACATACACAATGAATATATGAAAATGTTGCCCAAAACATGTGTCATTAGTTGAGTGAAAAAACAAACAAACCACCTTTTCAAATTATTTTTTTATCTCTTCCACAAAGCTTTTAATAAAGAACTGGAAAGAAATTTTTAGTGATTGTCCCTATTTGTCTAGAAGTTTTGTAATCAAATATAAATGTACAATTAAAAAGTTATTGCTCAGAAATTAAAGTAACTTAGAGTTCTTTGTTGTTGAGCAATAAATTTTTAAGTTTATCCTTCAAACTATTTGCATATTAGGGGAAAACTCAGAAATATTTTGGAGCAAGGAGCAGGAGCTTCTGAGTTTTCTCCTAAAAACTTTTAATATGCAAATAGTTCAAAGGATAAATTAAAAATTTATTGTTCGATGACAGAGAACTCTTACTTTAATCAAAAAACATATAGTTGATATTATGCATAATATTCACTGATAATGACTGTTATGATTGAAAGGATTTTTGGAATTAATCGGTAAGAAAGGGTAATTTTCCAGTAATTTCATTATCAATATTTAGAAAGAGTTAAATTATTAATAATTCATTAATGGAACTGAGATTAAAATATTTCTTTTCAGTGTTTGTCGGGAAGCATTAGACTATTATCTAAGTCTTACAGCAGAAAATCATCGAGATGCATGGACTAGCCTACTGTTGCTGTTTCTAACTCGTGTAAACAAACTCGACGATGAAAGGGTAAGTGGTATTAAAATACAAAATACCAAAGTAGTAAAATTTTTTAAACAGAAAAATTCATAATATTCATGTAAAATCTCTGCACTACTCATCTGTCCTGGATCTTGAAAAAAATTAAGGGGAGGGGGCAAGAAACACAAGGAATAAAAAAAAGTGTAAAGATGTGGGGCAAGAAACTATTTGTAAATGCAATATAACATTTCTCCTCTGTTTTATGGGTTTTTGAAAAATGCATCAAATATAAATAAGTTAAATTTTTTGTCCCTTTTACCCTTACTTGCATTCTGAAGGGGGGAGGGGACATGGCCCCCTTGCCCACCCTGCTACTCATAAACACTTAAAGAACTAAAACATCATATAATATACATAAAAATATAGCTTACAAAATATTAGTAAAGCTAAGTTCTTAGCATAATTAGCAGGTGTTGAAAATTTTTTTTACATAACTTTAAATGTGTCCTACCCATGAAAAATTAATAGAATATTTTGTAAAATCAAATTGTGAATTAAAAAAAAATAACTGAATTGAAAATTACAAACCAAAAGAAAAAGAGCTGGGGAAGATAAATAAAATAACAAGCTCACTTTCCTCTGGTAAATAAATGCAAAGCTCACTTTCCTTTGGTAAACATGTAATGCTAGTTTTTAAAATGATAAAAATTATTGAGTTTTCTTCCTTCTTCCAAGGGGAAAATGACAAGTTAAAGTAAACTCTGGTCATCATACTCTTTCACCTGAATATCAAATTTCTAACATAGAATGCTTACAACATTGGTTTAATGTTTTGCTTTTGAACCTTTAATGTTGGAAATTCTAGCAAATGTAAATTTTTAAAATTGCTAATGGTAATATTTTAATAGTACATATCCAATCAAGATCTGTAAATGGTCACCAGGAATACACCGAAAGGAGAATTGTGTACCAATCCCTTGTGATGTTGCACAGAACTGGTCAAGCCTGGCACCTAAAGTCCAACTTCTCCTTCTCTTGGTGCAGATTGTTGGTACCTTTCAAAAGTGATATTCTCTTGTTGAAAGGAAACAGATGAGGGCTTCCAGATCAATGTGGCCTATTGATCTGGACTTCTATGACCACTTTTAATATTTTTTTACCCTGCTGAAGAGTGGTCAACCACACAGTCTCTTGGTGCTGACTATTTTTATCTACCAAATTGGATAATGGCTTTGAGCTTGATTATGAATCCTGAACTTGCTGTGCTGTTGGGCTTCTTTTGAGGGAAAAATCTACTGCAGTATCTTCTGTTTGTGAATTGACAGCTCCAAATGAGGGGCAGGGATGGCTCAATCAGTGTGTGCCAGGCTTATAATCTGCAGTTCCCAGGTTTGAGTTCCAGCTAGGTTAGTATTGAGATTTATTTCCACAAAACTCCCTGCCCTGTCCACGTCAGTAGGGGACACTGATGGGCTTTGAAAGGCTGCTGTATGTTGGATGGGACATTTAGCCGTGGTCCTGTGTGTGGGAGATCCACACCCTGTGCATGTTAAAGAACACACTGGATGGCCTTGATGGGAGGATACCATCTGTCTCCCAACAGCTGTTCCAGTGGTTTGGGGTGCTTGTGACCTGGCCATTTAGCCCATTGTATGCAAAAAAGTGCTGCTCAGAGATTCATGGAATATGATGATACTTCATAGAGATTATTCTGTTGATGTTCTCACACAGGAATTACAGCATTATAACCTAGATATTCTAAGCTTTTAAGAGATCAGATGGACATGTAAAGGTCATTTTTTTATTTTATTATTTATTTTTTTTAAAAAAGAGAAGAAGGTACTCCCCTATACATTAAATATAGGTAACTTAGAAGCTTCATATAGCTCTTCCTGGTTTCTCATACAACATACAAACACATGAGGACATGGCTGCTGGCTTAGTAGTCAGGTATGCTAACCACTACCAGGTAGGGTTTAGACATAGCAGAATATGATTGCATTAATGAATGTTTTCTTACAATTAAATTTTAAACTTGGATTAAAAACTGTTATTATGCCCCCACTGGAACTCTGACGAGGATGAAAAAGATAGGTTTTATGAACAACTTCAAGATATTTTGTATTCTGTGAAGAAAGGAGATATTACCATTGTGCTAAGTGACTTCAATTCTAAAGTTGATACTGACTCTGACCTTTGGGGATGGATGATAGGTCTTTTTGGCATTGGTAGTTGCAATGACAATGGAAAATGTCTCCTACAGGTAAGTAACCTTAGTGGTTTGAGCATAAGTAATATTTATTTCAAACACTGCAACATTTATAAATTCACTTGGGTTCCACCGGATGGGCTGCATAAAAAGATCAATTATATATTAATAGTAAATAGGTTAATTCTGTTAAGAATATGAGGTTACATAGGGGAGCCAAAATTGGGTCAAAAGTGTATTGCAACTGAAGCTTAAGAAGTATTGTGCTAAAGTAAAAAACTTTTAACAATGAAGCTCTGAAAGCCCAGATAAGTCAAAGCTTACCATGATAAATAACTTAATCATTATGACAATTATGGTTTGCTTACTACTGAAGTCAAGGAAGAATGGAGCCATTTTCAACAATCTTTTCTTGAAACTAGCAGTACTCTTTTAGGTAAAAAGGAGCAGAGGAGATAGTCATTAGAGTGAAAGGCACTGGAGCTTATTTCTGGAAATAAGAATTGCAGGAATAACCTGAATCAATATCTTATTAGTTCTAAGTTATACAAAAGTTATACAAAAGTTATAAAAAATTTAATAAATATGTAAATGATCAATTGCTGATTGGAATCTTTGACTTAATAACTTGGCTGACAAAGCAGAGAAACAGCACAACAGCAGTGAGCTGTACCTGATAGTTAATGTTTTATGTGGGAAGAAACAGACTGGCACACTGAGGGATAAACATGGTAATGCTATTGAAGATGAGGTTTGATTATGGCCAGGTGGGCTGAGTATTTCAGAGCTATTCTAAACAATATAGTTCTGCTCCCTGGAGTGGGGCTTGGCTCAGTCAGCATGCCATGCTCATAATCTGTAGTTCCCAGGTTCAAGTCATACCTGGGCCAGTGCTGAGATTATCTCCTTTAAACCCCCACCCTACCCTTGGTCAGAAAAGGGGCAACGATGAGCTTGGGATTGCTGCCATCCATCATATGGAGCATAAAACTGTAGCCCCCCCACATGCAGGAGAACCATACCATGTGCACATTAATTAATACATTGGATGGCCTTGACAAGAGGCCTCCATCTGTCTCCTAAAAAATGACCAGTGGTTCCCATCCTCAACCTTCTTTTTGAGGCCTTGGGATCCTTGTGACCTGGTCATTTAGCCCATCGTGTGCAAAAAAGTGCCACTTAGAGATAAAACAAGCCAGAGCTGTACTCCCATTATTTGTAATGAGGACAGATGCATTACTGGACAGTCACAACAGTTTTTCAGTAGGACAATGCATTAAACTCTGTTGTTTGGGATATCAGAGTAAACATCCCCAATGATATCCATTCCTAAACTCACAAAATTGGAAATTGCTTCTAGCATGATTCTGGCAAATTTTAACATTGATTGTGGATAATTAAAAAAAAAAAATCTGCTGGCTCAGTGAATTGTGATTTTTTTTTTTACTCAGAGGCAATGGATCTATGTTCATTGTACAGTCAGTACAGACTAGTGGTAGTAATAGTGTTATGGTGTGGCAGATGTTCTGTTTTAATGCTTTGGGTTCTCTAATGTTGTAATATCAGATGTGACAATGTAAGATGGGTATAGTGTATTTGAGCATTGTTGCTGATCAAGTATATCCTTTAATGTTAATGTTGTTCCCCAATGTTGATGGCATCTTTCAACAAAACAGTGTACCATGACATCTGGCTCATGTTGTACAGGAATGATTTGTAGAATATTTGGATGACTTCACCATGCTCACATGGCCAGCCAATTGCTTAGATCTCCATTTCCATCAAGCATTTGTGGGACATTATAGAAAGAGCAATCTGATGGGCTGATATACTAGTGGTCATTGGTATTCAGCTGTGGGGTGCTTTACGGTCAATTGGATGAATATATCTTCAGAGGTGTAACACATAACCTAATATCATTCATACCATGTTGTATTCAAGCAGTTATTCAATCCTGAGGAGGCCACACATAGTATTTGAGGAGTCAGTGCCAGATGCTAAGTTCATAGGGCACATGGAAAAAAAAAATCAGAAATGTACTTTTTTATAGTTTAAATACTGACTTTTGAAATTGAAAAAAAAATGCATATTTTTTTTACAGAAGAATTTAAAAACAATGGTATAAAAAAGTTATAGATTTATAAGTATTATCCATAAACATCTGTAAAACAACACTCATTGTATTAAAAACAGGATATACATTTTTTTCAAGTTAATTTTATTGTCTTTATGTTAACAAAATTATTAAGGACATCATCAAAATTTGTTTCTTGAAATAAATAATTTTTAATGGATAATAAATATGGATAAATAAAATGGATAAAGAATAAAACTGAGTTATGCACTTGATAATCAGATTTTTTATTTGTGAATTCTAAATGGTATTGTGTCGTACTTAACCATACTGCTTTTTGATTTGTAATATACTTTTGTGTTTTGCGCAATACATTTAATAATATTTTGAATATTTTTCTGTTTCAGTTTATAGCACATGCTGCTGTCTATTATCTGCCTCTCTGTGAAATGATGTGCCATGAAATGAAGTCAGAACTAAGGGCAGTTTTACGACGCTTCTTCTTACGTGTGGGTCCAGCTTTCAACATAATTCGCTACAGCAGCCAGTGAAAAGTTCATCAGCCATTTTAGAGTGGATTGTATAGGATATTTTTGATTTTTGTAGATATTTCAAATATCATGAACTGCTGCACTTGGTTTTCTAAAAGGATCACATCTTGTGGATGTGCTACAACCACTTGCTACAATTGTGAAAACAAAAAATTACCAGAAGAGCTTTGAAAGCTCCTTTTTACCATGTCTCACATTAGACGTTCAAGGGTGCGGGTACTATATGTAAATAAAGGAAAAGCAACGTAGTCATACCATCGCTACCAATCCTTTTTGCCTTTCAAAGCCTAGACAGTAGAAAAAAAATAAAAAAAAATACCATACATTATATTATGCACCAAGACACAGTGAATAAATGGCAGGAAAAACAATCTTTTGTTTTTAATCTGATTGAACATTTCATGCTGTGTTGAACTTTCTTATATGAGTACCAAACTTGACAGATTACAAAGGAAATGGTTTACAGAATAGGCTGGAACATTGGATGACTCTAATTGGCCTACATTTATTAGAGTTGGATCTAATAATTAAGTTAAGTAGCATTTATTTCATGGTACATATCTGCAGATCGGATGCAAGTAGATTAGGGTAGCTCAAAGTTTAGATATTGAGTCTAGTTGGACTTGCCAGCTAACTTCAAAAATAGAACAAATATAGAGGTTTATTTTTAATGCTTTTATGCAATGTTGTAATTAGCAGATCATTAGGTGCAATATGTTTCTGTAGTCTTGCCATTTGTGGTGTGTTAATTATCTGTACATGAGCCAATTGCGTGTTCTGCATTAAATTTTATATTTGGTTTAATTTTGTTTTAAATGGAAGCCTATTTTTAAATAAAGTAGCCCTTTATAACAACTTCCAGGAAAGGCAAGTTTTAACTTGATATTGCTGTACTTATCTTCATTAACATCACATTAAATCTGCTGGTGGCTGTTCAGCTGTGGCAGTTAAAAATTAAATCTCTAAGAAACCTGCAGGGCGCGTTCCAACCTTAAAGTAATATTAAAACATAATTTAAAAAAAAAAATTGGGTGCTATTTATTTGGATCTTAAATTAATTTTTTGTTGGCAAGCCTGCATGATGTATTCAACATTCCAGAAGTAATAGTTTTTTGTACCTGCATTTCAAGTAAAGACTGCATATTTGTCATCCAACGTATCCAAAGTGTAGACTGAGCCACTTGTTTGTCATGTCCAAAGTCACTGTCATTCAAGGTGTTTCAAAGACTGTTATTTGATTGTAAAAATAAAAAAAATATTTATGAACATGCAAGAGAATATAATAAAATGTTGAAATAAACTGAAATCATAATTCAGTTGAGCTTGTGCATATTGTTTACTTCATGTGCAGTATGATTCAGAAGTCTGGACAAGTTTGTTAAAATGTGTGAAAATTGGAATATATTGATATGTAAAGTGAAAATTGTGTTTAAGAACCGAAATACATTTAAAATATTAAGAGAAAGAAATGAAACTGATTACAAAGGTTTTATCAGTTGTCCACACTTTTAAGTCCTACTATACATTAAAACTCATTCGTCCACTCATTCGTCTGCTCCCTTCATTAGATGTCATTTGCAATACATGCAACTTGGAATATTTGGCTGAATAGATCTAAAATATCTGAATAGATATATCTAAATATTTGGCCGAATAGGTATAAAATCTAGAGAAAAACCGAAATGAGTTCTCAATATAGTGCAAGAGATGAAAAAATAAAAATAAATAAATACCCCCTCAAGCAGCTGCTTGCCACAGAGGTCTGACAGGAGCCTCTCAGTTTATATGCCATAGTAGAAGATCTGTGAGGATGGCAGGACCTCAGCAGAAAAATGACACACACACACACACGTCCATGCCTTACCCGGGGTTCGAACCCGGTCCCATTAGATCAATAGCCAAGCATGCTAACCACTCGGCCACGGGACAGCTGAAAGAGATGAAGTCTTCATGAAGTCTTCATCTAAATAATTATCATCTTTAAACCTTTTTGAGTGCTAGAAGAAACTATATTTTCCAAAGAACTTTGATAAAATACACCTCCCCCCCACAACAAAAATTGCCCTTTTAAATTAACCATGAAAATTAAATTATATTTTGTATGATAACATGATTAAGTGTGTTAGTTATTTACTTCAGAGTAAGGCCTCTATAGTACGGGGGCAGGGGTGGCTCAGTCGGTAGCGCGCCAGGCTCGAAATCTGTAGTTCCCAGGTTCGAGTCCCAGCTGGGTCAGCGTTGAGATTTATCTCCGCAAAATTCCCCGCCCTGCGCACGGTCAGTAGGGGACACCGATGGGCTTGGAAAGGCCGCCGTCCGTCTGATGGTACGTTAAGCCGTGGCCCCGTGTGCGGGGGAGAGACCCTGTGCACGTTAAAGAACACGCTGGATGGCCTTGACGGGAGGCTACCATCTGTCTCCCAACAGCTGTTCCAGTGGGTCCCCTCCCCCAACCTTCTCTGAGCCTTCGGGGTCCATGTGACCTGGCCATTTAGCCCATGGTGTGCAAAAAAGTGCCGCTCAGAGGTAAAACAACCCAACCCTCTATAGTTCGATAAAATTTTAGTTTTCATGTTGGAAACAGTTCAAAAATTAACCCAATGCTATTAAAGCCCATTCACTTAAGTAGAACAAGCTATTGAAGATAAACGATGCATGCATTTTAAATTCGTAAAATATTTTGATTATTCTTGCAAAGTTTTTATTATGTAAGTATTTTAAAGTACAATAGAAAGTTATAGATCAGGGATTCCCAAACTTTTTAGCATCACGCCCCTTCTTTTCATTTTTGAGAAACCCTTATGTTTCCATACTTCTCGTGCATCAAAAAGCATTTGCAATTCATGGTATGAAATTAAAAAAAAATTTAATGATAATTTTTGGCCTAAAAATTTTACATTCTCATTTTTCCCAGTTTGGGAACCTCTGCTATAAATAGTTTATATACTACTAATAACTAAAATTATGGTAACATCAAAGAATTGGAGTGACTGATTTTGGTGTTCAGGAATAAATTGCCAATTTATAATACAGGGTGTTTCTAAATAACCAATACGTAGAAAAATAATGTACATATTCATGAGAGTGATATTTTAATTGAAAGTATGGTTCAAATCGTTTTGAATATAATTAGTGAATTTCCACATGTGCACTCTTCATGATCCTGCATATGTCCAATCGGTATTCCACTTTTTACCATATGTACTGCAGCAGATCTCTTGTTAGTTGTTCAGATTCTGGCTTTCAAATGATTAAGGTCTCTAATTTTGTCCATGTAAACACAATTTTTTACAAATCATCACAAGAAACAATCAAGGGGTGTCAAATCAGGGCTCCCTGGTGGCCATAAAATTGAATCGCCTCTGCCAAGCCATCTGTCAGGAAATGTTGCACTAAGAACTTCCATAGCATCTCTTGAGAAATTTCGGGGCGGGGGTGGCTCAGTCGGTAGCGCGCCAGGCTCGTAATCTGTAGTTCCCAGGTTCGAGTCCCAGCTGGGTCAGCGTTGAGATTTATCTCCGCAAAATTCCCGCCCTGCCCACGGTCAGTAGGGGACACCGATGGGCTTGGAAAGGCTGCCGTCCGTCGGATGGGACGTTAAGTTGTAGCCCCGTGTGCTGGAGAGACACCCTGTGCACGTTAAAGAACACACTGGATGGCCTTGACGGGAGGCTACCATCTGTCTCCCAACAGCTGTTCCAGTGGGTCCCCTCTCCCAACCTTCTCTGAGCCTTCGGGGTTCATGTGACCTGGCCATTTAGCCCATGGTGTGAAAAAAGTGCCCCTCAGAGGTAAAACAACCCAACATTAAAGAACACGCTGGATGGCCTTGACGGGAGGCTACCATCTGTCTCCCAACAGCGCTTCCAGTGGGTCCCCTCCCCCAACCTTCTCTGAGCCTTCGGGGTCCATGTGACCTGGCCATTTAGCCCATGGTGTGCAAAAAAGTGCCGCTCAGAGGTAAAACAACCCAACCCTTTTGTGTATTTGGGAACGGTACTTCCTGAAACCCCCACCATTATTTGTTGGACACCCTGTATTAAATCTATGGAAACTTATCCTTGGACATTATCTATTAATTCAGTAAGGACAAATATTGAGGGATATCTGTATAAGCTTATTACAATGGTAAAATTTCAGTCTGTAGGTTATTGCCTGTAATTAATGCTTCTTTAGTTGAAAAATAATCTAAGTGATGTGTATTCTCTGGTCAGCATGTAAAATTGTGATGTTTCTATCAATTTGTTTATTTTAAAGCTCAAATTAGTGGAGATTTTTGATGGTGGCTGGTTAGTGGTCAGTTGCATTGACTTTGGTTAGTGATCAGAGCATTTGATGCTAATAGAAAATCGTGGATTTGTATTATAACTGGCTAATGAAAATTTACCAACCAAAAAAGTTATGCTTGGCTCTACAGTGATTGACCTGTGTAGGATATTTAAATATTTGGTTGTAATTGTTAAGGATAAATAAATATAGGATAATAATTAAGCTATTTAAATATTTATCTGTGATTTGTTAAGGTAAAAATTCTGTTTTTTTTTTTATCTCGTAAGCTTATAAACATTTTATACTAAAAGTTTTCATACAGTATTTTCAGACTATGTTTGGGTCTGTTTGAACTGTTTTGAATATAATTGTTTTATATTCAAAACATGAATATAAAATACATATATTCAAAACATGAATATAAAATACATATATTCAAAACATGAATATAAATATTTGAACAAATATATTATATATATAAATATTCAAAACATGAATTAAATATTTGAACTACGTTTGAGACTGTTTTGAATATAATTAATAATTGTTAATATTTAAGTGAAAAAGATAACAAATATCTTCTGTTTGAGAATATGATGTAGTCTTACTTTTAGGATATTGGCTGCTTTGCCTATTAGTGGCTCTTTGATGTTTCACAATAAAGTTGTTGCAATATCCTGGGATTGATATCAGTGGGAGGTGACCTTCAGTAACCTTTTGGAGGAATTGGAAGATTCCTATCAAACCACTTGAAATATTTTTTACACAGAGTTATTATTGGGTTGTTTTGCCTTTGAGTGATTTGTTTTGTACACAGTGGGATAAAGGGCCAGTTTACAAGGTCACCAAATGCCCAGAGCTAGAGATATCCACTGGGCAGCTTTTTGTTATAGACTGAATCTTCTGTTAAGCCATCCAGGGTGTTAATATGCACAAGGTATGATTTCCTGTTCTCTGAGTGGCGGGGGGTGGCTCAGTCGGTAGCGCGCCAGGCTCGTAATCTGTAGTTCCCAGGTTCGAGTCCCAGCTGGGTCAGCGTTGAGATTTATCTCCGCAAAATTCCCCGCCCTGCCCACGGTCAGTAGGGGACACCGATGGGCTTGGAAAGGCCGCCGTCCGTCGGATGGGACGTTAAGCCGTGGCACAGTGTGCGGGAGAGCCATACCCTGTGCACGTTAAAGAACACGCTGGATGGCCTAGACGGGAGGCTACCATCTGTCTCCCAACAACTATTCCAGTGGGTCCCCTCCCCCAACCTTCTCTGAGCCTTCGGGGTCCATGTGACCTTGCCATTTAGCCCATGGTGTGTAAAAAAGTGCCGCTCAGAGGTAAAACAGCAACAACCTGTTCTCTGATCTATAGTTTAATGTTCCATCAGATGGCAGGCCTGTCCAAGCTCATCTGCTCTCCCCTTTTCTCCCTTAAAGGTGGAGTGTAGTTAGTGTAGAAAATATCGTCGAAGGCACAATGGAGGGCTAAGCCTTGGAATATGGGATATGAATCCTGTGCACTTGTCATCTCAGAGCATTTAACTAAGGATTAACCTTTCATTGCTTTTGGATAAAAATGTTGGAAAGCATAATTCCTTAAGGGCCAGAAGCGTTAGGGGGTTTGGATGAAATTTGGTCTATACGACCCTTTTTCTTTGAATTTCTGTTCAGAACGAAATGCTCCTCAGTTTTGTACACGAGTCGCTTCTATTAGCTGCTTCAGGATGAGGTGTTAATGTTCCGTTGTTTTTCTGCTGAAAAAAACAAACCTGACTGTGTTAAAAATTTAAAACCTTAAGGGTTTAATTGTTTTACCTCTGAAAAATTCTTCTTTTGCACACAGTGGACTAAATGTCAGGTCACTAGGACCCCAAGGGCTCAGAGAAGGTTGGGGTAAGGGGACCCACTGGGCAGCTGTTAGGAGAAGATGATAGTCTTTGTCAAGGTCTTCAAATGTGTTCTTTAGTGTGTACAGGGTATGGCTCTCCTGCGCTTGGTGCCACAGCTTGTGTAAAGGTTCCATGCGATGATTCCTAGCCCATCAGTGTCCCGTTTCTGACCGAGAGTAGGGTAGGGGTTTAGTGTATGAACCCCTACCCTACTCTCGCTTTAATAAATTTCATTTGAGATAAAAATCTTATTAAAATCTCGTTTTTAAACAATATCCATTTAATATTTAAAGAGGTATTGAAGCTGGAACGTGTAATGGTAGACACCGCTTTCTGCTTTCGCACTACTTGAAGGAGGGGATTAGCTCAGCCAGTACATGGCAAGCTCGTAATCTGCAGTTGCCATGTTCGTCCGCTCGCCCCCCACTCTTCCGTCAGTGAAAAATGGACACTGATTGGTTTGGTAAGGCTACTTTCCTCAGATAGTACATTAAATGTAATCCCTTATGCAAGGGGGGGGGGGGGAGGGGAGCAGAGGTTGGCTCAGTCGGTAGTTTGTAATCTGCAGTTCTCAAGTTTGAGTCCAACCTGGGCCAGTGTTGAGATTTAACTCTGCTGGCCCTACTCTGCCCTCAGTCAGAAAGGGAACACTGATGGGGTTGGAAAGGCTGCCTTCTATCAAATGGAACATAAAGCCTAGTCCCGTGTGCGGGGGGAGCGGGGGTGGCTCAGTCAGCGCGCCAGGCTTAATCTGTAGTTCCCAGGTTCGAATCCCAGCTGGGTCAGCGTTGAGATTTATCTCCGCAAAATTCCCCGCTCTGCCCACGGTCAGTAGGGGACACCGATGGGCTTGGAAAGGCCGCCGTCCTTTGGATGGGACGTTAAGCCGTGGCTCCATGTGCGGGAGAGCCATACCCTGTGCACGTTAAAGAACACGCTGGATGGCCTTGACGGGAGGCTATCATCTGTCTACCAACAGCTGTTCCAGTGGATCCCCTCCCCCCAACCTTCTCTGAGCCTTCGGGGTCCATGTGACCTGGCCATTTAGCCCATGGTGTGCAAAAAAAGTGCCTCTCAGAGGTGAAACAATCCAACCCAAACCCAACCCGTGTGCTGGGCTGTGGTTGTTTTACCTCCGAGAGGCGCAATTTGCACACAATGGTATACAGGTGCCCACAATCAGTATGGGACACCAATGACACAAATGGCTAAATGGCCAGGTCACAAAGACCCCGAAGGCTCAGAGAAGGTTGGGGCAGGGTATCCACCGTTGGGTGACAGATGGTAAGCTCCCATCAAGGCCATCCAGCGTGTTCTTTAACATGCACATGGTATGGATCTTCCACACATGGCGACATGGCTTAACATCCTATCCGACGAATGGCAGCCTTTCCAAGCCTATTGGTGTCCCATACTGACCATGGGCACCTGTGTGCCAGATAGCTGTACCCTGTAAACATTAAATAATATGCTGGATGGCTTTGACAAGAGACTGTCATCTGTCTCCTAATAGCTCTCCAGTGGGTGCCTTTCCTTCAATCTTTTCTGAGTCCATTGGATCTCGTAATCTGGCCATTTAGCCCATGCGGCAAATGTTGCTAAGAAGTAAACCCGTGTGCAGGTCACTCCTACATTTTGCACTTTAAGGAATATACTGTATGGTCTTCACAGGATGCTGCCAAATGTATCCTGATAGCTGCCCAGTGGTACTCTTCCTCTAACCTTCTATGAGCTCTTGTGACTTTAACCTATTGTGGGCAAAAAGCGTGATGCTCAGATTTGAAACCCAACCTACGTAACAGTTTGTGATTTAATAATCTGTTTGGTGTAAAGGGTTAGCACAAAGACTCTGTAAAGATGAATACTTCTCAGTAGGGTTTCATCTTAGGGAGGTCATTATGCTTACTAGCAATTGCAACGTCCATGACGCTTGCCTGAGAATCCGGCCGTGGAAATATCCCCCCCCCCCCAACACTCGATATGAATTAATTCCAAAGAGATAATGATTTAAAAGCAAATTGTGTGGGATTTGATTTTGTTCCGTAAAGAAATAAGGTACTGGAAAGTATTCCACACTATTCTTTCAAAAATTTAATGCCTAAATTCTTACTTTAGCCGTCCAGTGGTCGAGTGGTTAGCGCGCTTGGCTACTGATCTACGGGACCTGGGTTCGAGCCTCGGGTAAGGCATGGCTGTTCGTGTTGTTTTCTGCTGAGGTCCTGCCATCCTCTCAGATCTTCTACTGTGGCATATAAACTGACAGGCTCCTGTCAGACCTGTGGCAAGCAGCTGCTTGAGGGGGTATTTATTTTTATTTATTTTAAATTCATACTTTAGCTCCTCTTTGGAAGATACGAATATTTTTCAATACACATATTTCAATTCAGGCTTAAGAAGCCCAGATAGCGTGGCATGCCAAGAAACTTTCAATGGAATTGAGGGTTAATATGTTTCGGTTAATGGGCTTTTTAGACGGGTTTCTGATTTTCGGGAACTTCCTTAGAAAAATATATGTTAATGAAATACTTAGTGGGAGGGGAGGTATGACCTTTCCCTCCTATTGATCCAATCCTGTACTTGTGCATATTTCACCATTTTAAAGAACTCGATTGACGGAAAAGTACATTTTTCCGACTCGATTCCGTCACTTGTCCTCCCCCCCCCCCCCCTCCGTTTTATTTTTTCCTAAATCCTAGCCTGATTCCCATCATCCAGGTTCGCCACTGATCAAACACAAACACACGACGTTGTGAAAAGCACATTTTTAATTAAAAAATTAACGAACTCGTAATGAAAAATAGGTGTATACATCTAAAAACCAAAATTAGACGGTATAATAGTTTGATTCTTTCTAGGGTTAGTTACGATAGAGAAACTTGGACGCTTGGTAAACAAGATAACAAGAAACTAGATGCTTGCGCAGTATCTTGGGCATTAGGTTGGTCAACTTTGTAAGTAATGAGGTTAGGCAAAGGAGTCGGCGACCTCCTCTGAGCAGTATATTGTGCAGAGAGCCTCCGTTGGTTTGGCCATGTTGCTCGTACAGATAATCATAGATTAGCAAATAAGGTTATGAAAAGTGTGCCTAAAGGCCTCAGAAAGAGGGGGTGACCTAGGATGCTGTGGGCAGACAGTGTCAAACAGGACCTAGTTAGAATTGGTGTGCAGTGGCCGGATGCAGCAGATGTAGCTCAGTGCAGATATACTAGGAGAACTAAATTGCAGTCTGGTTGGACCTCCTTAGCCCTCGCTGCTTGAGAAGGAGGAGGAGGAGGATGAATATTTCTTCCACATTTCTTAAAAAGTAAAAAGATTTGTTCGTTGACAACAATTGCCCAATGTGAAAAGATGCAACAACCTCCATTACACTGCAAGGAAAAGATTCAAATACACACAACATCGTCTGCACCTATCATTCGGAAGAAAAAGTTTTTAGCGTTAACTGAAGTGGGATTCGGTTGGTGGGAGAAGAATCGTTTACTCCTCCTCCCCAAATCAATTTTAAGAATATCCGAAATCTTTTTTGGTGCATAGGATGTTGATTCCACCCTCATAGTTCGGGGAAGTCTATTTTGAAAATCCTTTGGGGGTGGTTGACAATACCTAAACTAACACCGCCGGTCATATTTATGTAGATTGAGTTAGAAATTTGTCCGTGATGTATATAGCCGATAAATAATTCTGAAATAATCGTTTTCCCAACCATCTATGCTGATATCTGCAAGAATATGCAAGTTTATCTCCACACTTAATAAATCAATTGAGGAATAATTATTATCCTTTGGCCGACGCAATTTTTCTGTGCTGCATATGACACCAGTGTAATATTCATTCCGTATGAATTTAAAAGTGGATCTCTTGGATAATTCTGTTACACGAATCCAAACCACACACAGCATCCCCGCCCTGCCCACGGTCAGTAGGTGACACCGACGGGCTTGGTAAAGCCACCGTCCATCTGATGGGACGTTAAGCCGTGGTCCTGTGTGCGGGAGAGAGCCATAACCTGTGCACATTAAAGAACACTCTGGATGGCCTTGACGGGAGGCTACCATCTGTCTCCCAACAGCTATTCCAGTGGGTCCTCTCCCCCAACCTTCTCTGAGCCTTCGGGGTCCATGTGACCTGGCCATTTAGTCCATTGTGTGCAAAGAAGTGCCGCTCAGAGGTAAAACAACCCAACATTAAAGAACACGCTGGATGGCCTTGACGGGAGGCTACCATCTGTCTCCCAACAGCTATTCCAGTGGGTCCTCTCCCCCAACCTTCTCTGAGCCTTCGGGGTCCATGTGACCTGGCCATTTAGTCCATTGTGTGCAAAGAAGTGCCGCTCAGAGGTAAAACAACCCAACATTAAAGAACACGCTGGATGGCCTTGACGGGAGGCTACCATCTGTCTCCCAACAGCTATTCCAGTGGGTCCTCTCCCCCAACCTTCTCTGAGCCTTCGGGGTCCATGTGACCTGGCCATTTAGTCCATTGTGTGCAAAGAAGTGCCTCTCAGAGGTAAAACAACCCAACATTAAAGAACACGCTGGATGGCCTTGACGGGAGGCTACCATCTGTCTCCCAACAGCTATTCCAGTGGGTCCTCTCCCCCAACCTTCTCTGAGCCTTCGTGGTCCATGTGACCTGGCCATTTAGTCCATTGTGTGCAAAGAAGTGCCGCTCAGAGGTAAACCCAACATTAAAGAACACGCTGGATGGCCTTGACGGGAGGCTACCATCTGTCTCCCAACAGCTATTCCAGTGGGTCCTCTCCCCCAACCTTCTCTGAGCCTTCGGGGTCCATGTGACCTGGCCATTTAGCCCATTGTGTGCAAAAAAGTGCCGCTCAGAGGTAAAACAACCCAACATTAAAGAACACGCTGGATGGCCTTGACGGGAGGCTACCATCTGTCTCCCAACAGCTATTCCAGTGGGTCCCCTCCCCCAACCTTCTCTGAGCCTTCGGGGTCCATGCGACCTGGCCATTTAGCCCATTGTGTGCAAAAAAGTGCCGCTCAGAGGTAAAACAACCCAACTCTTTCCCCAAACTTTAACAGCTGTTCAGCGGATCCCCTCCCGCAAACTTAACAGCTGTCCCTGCACCAGCTGAGCCCTTGTGAGCTAGCCATTTAGATTATGGTATGCACAAAATTGCCCCTTAGTGGTAAAACAATCGAAGCATTATCTGCTAAAAGTTGAGAAATGAAGGTCTAGTCCGTTTTCATTAATTCGCTTAGCAAATATTTTCCAGCGAGTGTGTATGACGAACAACTTTTTTTATCTTTCCTCTCCAGGGGTGAATAACCTGAATTTCCTCATAATAAATGCGATAATGAAGTGCTTTTAAGTGACTCGCGCGTTCCACTCTATTTCTGGAGCCATTTATTTGATAGTTACAAGAGATAAAACTACAATGGGAGTAGGGATTTTCTCCCTACTTTAGAGAGTGATTGCTGTTTTAAAATCGTCATGTAGAGGACGCCGACTTTTGAACGTTGGAAGCAGACGAAAGATACGTCACAGAAATTCGATCATTATTAAAGGTATTTTAATAAAAGTGGGTTGGGTTGTTTTACCTTTGAGCGGCACTTTTTTGCACACCATGGGCTAAATGGCCAGGTCATAAGGACCCCGAAGGCTCAGAGAAGGTTGGGGGAGGTGACCCACTGGAACAGCTGTTGGGAGACAGATGGTAGCCTCCCATCAAGGCCATCCAGCGTGTTCTTTAATGTGCACAGGGTATGGCTCTCCTGCACAATGGCCAGGTCACAAGGATCCCAAAGGCTCAGAGAAGGTTGGGGAGGCGACCCACTGGAACAGCTGTTGGGAGACAGATGGTAGCCTCCCGTCAAGGCCATCCAGCATGTTCTTTAACGTGCACCAGGTATGGCTCTCCCGCACAATGACCAGGTCACAAGGACCCCGAAGGCTCAGAGAAGGTTGGGTGAGGGGACCCACTGGAACAGCTGTTGGGAGACAGATGGTAGCCTCCCCTGAAGGCCATCCAGCGTGTTCGTTAACGTGCACAGGGTATGGCTCTCCCGCACACGGGGCCACGGCTTAACGTCCCATCCGATTATCAGCGGGAATGTACATATATGGTTTTGACAGATATGATCTAGATTACATCACTATCAATACGTAAAGTGAAGGAGAAAATCATCAGGAACTACGACCTTTCCATTTTAAGGGATATATGAGTTATGCTTTTTTGCGTTTTATCAGACTAATATATATTATTTACATTTTCCATCTCCCATTGTTGCGAATTACTAGTGTTAAAAAGTGCAAAAATTCGGATGAAAAACCTCATTTTTCTTTGAGAAGAAGAAAAAAAAAGAGATGAAGCTGATCAGGATATCAGGAAATGTCGTTCCGGATACCGGTTACGGGTATACTCGTTTTAGACTTCCTTAATAATCAGTTATAAAATACATTTCTTTTACTAAAATAGGGCGGGAGTGGCTCAGTCGGTAGCGCGCCAGGATCATAATCTGTAGTTCCCATTTTCGGGTCTCAGCTGGGTCAGCGTTGAGATTTATCTCCGCAAAACTTCCCGCCCTGTCCAAGGTCAGTAGAGGACACCGATGGGAGGAGAGCCCATACCCTGTGCACGTTAAAGAACACGCTGGATGGCCTTGACGGGAGGCTACCATTTGTCTCCCAACAGCTGTTCCAGTGGGTCCCCTCCCCCAACCTTCTCTGAGCCTTCGAGGTCCTTGTGACTTGGCCATTGTGCAGGAGAGCCCATACCCTGTGCACGTTAAGGAACACGCTGGATGGCCTTGACGGGAGACTACCATCTGTCTTCCAACAGCTGTTCCAGTGAGTCCCCTCCCACAACCTTCTCTGAGCCCTCGGGGTCCTTGTGACCTGTCCATTATGTGCAAAAAAGGGCCGTTCAGAGGTAAAACAACTCAACCCGTCAAATCCATCCAGCGTGTTTGTTAACGTGCACAAACTCTCCCATATACGGAACCATGGATTTATTTCGCATGAGACGGACGGTTGGTTTTTCAAGCCCATCGGTGGCCCCTACTGATTGGGGATAACGCGGGGGAATTTTGCGGCGGCTTCAACAGAATCAGAGATCGAACGCTTCCTAGTCGATGTCTCCTATTTCCGGTAAGCATTTACTCCAGTAAATATTTCATTCGACTTCCGGTGTTTTATGTATCCGTCGGAGACTACACGGACCGGAATCTCCCAACGCAAAAGCTCAGACCATTTCCTCATTGCTCCTGGTAATCCATCTTTTGGGAAATGGAATTGGCAGACGATAAATCCGTCAGTGACAGATGATTTTCTTTCCCTCCCGTTTTGATCCCAAATCTGTTGCTTGGAAGCTTAACAAACAAAACGCGCTCTTTTTTTTCTCGGTAATTTCTTTCTTCTCCGTTTGGCCGTATGGCAAAGCGCGGGAAAAAAAATGCCAACAGAGACACGTGTCGTTTACCCGCGTTTTTTTTTCGTTCGAAATGAAAATTAATCGATTAAGATAATGATATTGTGTGTGTAGAGTAAATACTTGATTGAATGGGGAAATATTTGTCTTTTTAATATAGCAAGGTTGGGTTGTTTCAGCTTCCACTTTTATTTGCACACCATTGGCTAAATGGCCAGGTCACAAGGACCCCGAAGGCTCAGAAAAGGTTGGGGGAGGCTACCCACTGGAACAGCTGTTGGGAGACAGATGGTAACCTCCGGTCAAGGCCATGCAGCGTGTTCTTTAATGTTGGGTTGTTTTACCTCTGAGCGGCACTTTTTTGCACACCACGGGCTAATTAGCCAGGTCACAAGGACCACGAAGGCTCAGAGAAGGTTGGGGGAGGGGACCCACTGGAACAGCTGTTGAGAGACAGGTGGTAACCTCTCGTCAAGGCCATCCAGTGTGTTCTTTAACGTGCACAGGGTATGGCTCTCCCGCACAAGGACCCCGAAGGCTCAGATAAGGTTGGGGAGGGGACCCACTGGAACAGCTGTTGGAAGACAGATGATAGCCTCCCGTGAAGGCCATCCAGCGTATTTTTTAACGTGCACAGGGTATGGCTCTCCCGCACACGGAGACACGGCTTAACGTCCCATCCGACGGACGGCGGCCTTTCCAGGCCCATCGGTGTTCCCTACTGACCGTGGGCAGGGTGGGGAGTTTTGCGAAGATAAGTCTCAACGCTGACCCAGCTGGGACTCGAACCTGAGAACTGCAGATTACGAGCGTGGCGCGCTACCGACTGAGCCACCCCCGTTCCTCAATAGTATGTTAGAACCCTACGATATGTCAACGGTAAGCTAAGGTCAAATCTCTATAACTTGTAAAATAATATTTATTTTCTAAAAATTGTGATAGCTGATAAATATCTGAATGAATATCTCAATTTTCAACAATATTCGTTCGGTACTTAATGAGTCTTGGAAGTTTGAATATTTAGCGATAATAATGCAGCCACAAAAATTGACTTCAGTAGTTAATTAAAACTTAATAAGACGTATTGTATCAAAGTGTTTAATAATATAAGTTTGTATTTTACAGCTTCGTGTAAAAAATTCTTTCACTAGTCTTCAGTTTTGTATAAGTCTCTTAAGACTGGCATTAAAGAAATAAATATATATAAATAAATACCCCCTCAAGCAGCTGCTTGCCACAGAGGTCTGACAGGAGCCTGTCAGTTTATATGCCACAGTAGAAGATCTGAGAGGATGGCAGGACCTCGGCAGAAAAACGACACACACATCCATGCCTAGATCCGGGGTTCGAACCCAGGTCCCTTAGATCAGTAGCCAAGCGTGCTAACCACTCGGCCACGGGACGGCTAGACTGGCATTGCTGTTGTTAAATATCCAAACTTCCATAACTCATTAAATACTGAACGAATATTGTTGAAAATCGAGATATTCATTTATTTGATTGAGATAATTATCTGCAATCACATTTTCAAAGGAATTTTATTTATTTTTTCATTTTAGAAGTTATAGAACTACGAAGTTAATTTCCCATTGACATAAATAGGGTTGTAACTTATACCCACGAGGCGGGGGTGGCTCAGTCTGCAGTTCCCAGGTTCGAGTCTCAGCTGGGTCAGCGTTCAGATTTTTCTCCGCAAAATTCCCCGTCCTGCCCACTGTCAGTAGGGGATACCGATGGGCTTGGAAAGGCCGCCGTCCGTCGGATGGGACGTTAAACCGTAGCACCGTGTGAGGGAGAGCCATACCTTGTGTACGTTAAAGAACATGCTGGATGACCTTGACGGAAGGTACGATCTGTCTCCCAATAGCTGTTCCAGTGGGTCCCCTCCCCAAACCTCTGAGCCTTCGGGGTCCATGTGACCTGGCCATTTAGCCCATTGTGTATTGAAAAGTGCAACTCAGAGTTAAAACAACTCAACGTTAAAGAACACGCTGGATGGCCTTGACGGGAGGCTACCATCTGTCTCCCAACAGCTGTTCCAGTGGGTCTCCCGGCCCAACCTTCTCTCAGACTTCGTATCCTTGTGACCTGGCCGTTTAGTCCATTTAGTCCACGTTAAAGAACACGCTGGATGGCCTTGACGGGAGGCTACCATTTGTTTCCCAATAGCCGTTCCCTCCCCGAGCCTTCGGGGTCCTTGTGACCTGGCCATTTAGTGGTCCTCTCCCCGAGCCTTCGGGATCCTTGTGACCTGGCCATTTAGTCCATGGTGTGCAAAAAGTGCCTCTCAGAGGTAAAACAACCCAACTTATATCCATTGGTTTATTTTCATCAGTAATGACCTCTATGCTAAGAGAAAAACCAACAGAAGTATAAAATTTTGTGTTTTATGAATGGCAATATTGCGTTCAAATGGCAGAAGATATCGAAATGTAATCCGAGCGCGCCGAAAAATGATATAAACGAAAGAGCAATCGAAAGCTTCTTCAGAGCAACAGAGCGATATTTCTTCAAATTTGTCTGATATGTCAAAAACCAAATTTTTCCGTGAAGCCTGGATAACGAATGCGAAGAAATGTGACGTCATCCATCGGTGACGTTGCAGTGCAAACGAATATGTTGGCGCGTGATCGATACGCGTCTGCCAGCGGATTTGGCAGACGAGAGTTCTGTCTGATGGAAGTATTTGTTTTTGTTGTTGACGTTCGTAGCAAGCAATCAGTCAAAGGATTATGCCAGTTTTTGCGAAGACTCAGTCTTTGCAACATTTTGGTTGAGTTGTTTTACCCCTGAGCGGCACCTTTTTCCATACAATGGGCTAAATGGCTAGGTCACAAGGACCCCAAAGGCTCAGAGAAGGTTGGGGGAGGGGACCCACTGGAATAGCTGTTAGGAGACAGGTGGTAACCTCTCGTCAAGGCCATCCAGTGTGTTCTTTAACGTGCAAAGGGTATGGCTCTCCCGCACAAGGACCTCGAAGGCTCAGATAAGGTTGGGGAGGGGACCCACTGGAACAACTGTTGGGAGACAGATGATAGCCTCCCGTGAAGGCCATCCAGCGTGTTCTTTAACGTGCACAAGGTATGGCTCTCCCGCACACGGGGCCTTTGCTTAACAACCCATCCGACGGACGGCAGCCTTTACAAGCGCATCGGTGTCCCCTACTGACCGTGGGCAGGGCGAAATTCGAAAGGCTGCCTTCCGTCGGATGGGACATAAAGACGTGGCTCCGTGTGCGGGAGAGACATACTCTATGCACGTTAAAGGACACGCTGGATGGCCTTGACGGCAGCTACCATCTGTCTCCCAACCCCTCACCCAACCTTCTCTGAGACTTCGGGGTCCTTGTGACCTGGTCATTGTGCGGGAGAGCCATACCCTGTGCATGTTAAAGAACACACTGGATGGCCTTGACGGGAGGCTGCCTTCTGTCTCCCAACAGCCGTTGCAGTGTGTCACCTCACCCAACCTTCTCCGAACGTTCGGGGTACTTGTGACCTGGTCATTGTGCGGGAGAGCCATACCCTGTGCACGTTAAAGGACACGCTGGATGACCTTGACGGGAGGCTTCCATCTGTCTCCCAACAGCCGTTGCAGTGTGTCATCTCACCCAACCTTCTCTGAGCCTTCAGGGTCCTTGTGACCTGGTCATTGTGCGGGAGAGCCACACCCTGTGCACGTTAAAGGACACGCTGGATGACCTTGACGGGAGGCTGCCATCTGTCTTCCAACAGCCGTTGCAGTGTGTCACCACCCAACCTTCTCCGAACGTTCGGGGTACTTGTGACCTGGTCATTGTGCGGGAGAGCCATACCATGTGCACGTTAAAGGACACGCTGGATGGCCTTGACGGGAGGCTACCATCTGTCTCCCAACAACCGTTGCTGTGGGTCCCCTAACCCAACCTTCTCTGAGCCTTCGGTGTCCTTGTGCGGGAGAGCCATATCCTGTGCACGTTAAAGGACACGCTGGATGGCCTTGACGGGAGGATACCATCTGTCTCCCAACAACCGTTGCAGTGGGTCCCCTAACCCAACCTTCTCTGAGCCTTCGGGGTCCTTGTGCGGGAGAGCCATACCCTGTGCACGTTAAAGAACACGCTGGATGGCCTTGACGGGAGGCTACCATCTGTCTCCCAACAACCGTTGCAGTGGGTCCCCTCACTCAACCTTCTCTGAGCCTTCGGGGTCCTTGTGACCTGGTCATTGTGCGGGAAAGCCATACCCTGTGCACGTTAAAGGACATTCTGGATGGCTTTGACGAGAGGCTACCATCTGTCTCCTAACAACCATTGCAGTGGGTCCCCTCACCCAACCTTCTCTGAGCCTTCGGGGTCCTTGTGCGGGAGAGCCATACCCTGTGCATGATAAAGGACACGCTGGATGGCCTTGATGGAAGGCTACCATCTGTCTCCCAACAGCCGTTGCAGTGTGTCCCCTCACCCAACCTTCTCCGAGCCTTCGGGGTCCTTGTGACCTAATTGTGCGGGAGAGCCACACCCTGTGCACGTTGAAGAACACGCTGGATGGCCTTGACGGGAGGCTACCATCTGTCTCCCAACAGCCGTTGCAGTGTGTCCCCTCACCCAACCTTCTCTGAGCCTTCGGGGTCCTTGTGACCTGGTCATTGTGCGGGAGAACCATACCCTGTGCACGTTAAAGGACACGCTGGATGACCTTGACGGGAGGCTTCCATATCTCTCCTAACTGCTGTTCCATTTGGTCCCCTCCCCAACCTTCTCTGAGGTTTCGGGGTCCTTGTGACCTGGTCATTGTGCGGGAGAGCCCCACCCTGTGCACGTTAAAGAACACGCTGGATGGCCTTGACGGAAGGCTACCATCTGTCTCCGAACAGCTGTTAAAATGGGTCCTCAACCTTCTCTGTGCCTACAGAATCCTTGTGACCTGGCAATTTAACCCATTGTGTGAAAAAAAAAAGTGCGCTCAGAGGTAAAACAATCCGGCTCACTAACTCCAGTAACGAATCAATCTCTTGAATTGAGCTTCGTGATGTTATTGGTTGTTGAAAAGGCCCAAAATATTTAGTATCTATGGGGGGAATTGGGAGTGGGTAAAATTTTGCTCAGGGAATGAAATAATAATAAAAAAAAAATGCTGATTTCTTTTTTCATCATGTTTTGACCTCAGAGGGGTATCGATTTTGATCTAATCCATGAAAAGGAATTAATGTTTGAGGTTTCCTCACAATTGGTTTCGTTGACCGCATTGATTAAGGGTCTTGGTCGCATCGCTTTCTTTTCACGGTTTCCTTGGCAACCAGTTTTCATTTCGGTTTCGTCGAACAGATTATCAAAGAAGGATTCCTTAGAGGAACAGAAAAGAAAAAGCAAAAAACTAAACAGAAATATATTTTTTTTTGTCCTTGGAATGCAGTCTTTGATTTTTGGAATCTCGAGTTTTGCATGGAACGGGATTTCATTTGAAACAACTGTGGGTTGTTCTGTCTCTGAGCGGAGGGGTGGGGGCAGGTGGCTCAGTCGGTAGCGCGCCAGGATTGCAATCTGCAGTTCCCAGGTTCCAGTCCCAGCTGGACCAGCATTGAGATTTATCTCCGTAAAACTCCCATCCCTGAGGACACCGATGGTCTTGGAAAGGCCGCCGTCCGTCGGATGGGACGTTAAGCCTTGGTGCCTTGTGCCGGAGAGCCGTACCCTGTGCAAAAGAACACGCTGGATGGCCTTGACAGGAGGCTACCATCTGTCTCCCAACAGCTGTCCCAGTGGGTACCCTCCCAAAACTTTCTCTGAGCCTTGGGGGTCCTTGTGACCTGTCCATTGTGCAGGAAAGCCATACCCCGTGCACGTTAAAGAACACGCTGGATGGCCTTGATACGGGAGGCTACCATCTGTCTCCCAACAGCTGTTCCAGTGGATCTCCTCCCCCAACCTTCTCTGAGCCTTCGGGGTCCTTGTGACTTGGCCATTGTGCGGGAGAGCCATACCCTGTGCACGTTAAAGAACACGCTGGATGGCCTTAACGGGAGGCTACCATCTGTCTCCCAACAGCTGTTCCAGTGAGTCCCCTCCCCCAACCTTCTCTGAGCCTTCGGGGGCCTTGTGCGGGAGAGCCATACCCTGTGCACGTTAAAGAACACACTGGATGGCCTTGACGGGAGGCTACCATCTGTCTCCCAACAGCTGTTGCAGTGGGTCTCCTCCCCCAACCTTCTCTGAGCTTTCGGGCTCCTTGTGACCTGGCCATTTAGCCCATGGTGTGCAAAAAAGTGCTGCTCAGAGGTAAAACAACCCTACCCAACCGTACAAGCTGCAGCCTTAAAAGCGATAGAAAGATGACTTCCTGATCGCAATTCATAAGACGTCTCCATGATGAATGATGCCTCGCGCATTTCTCTCTTGTTGTTCTTCTTCTTTCTCTTTGAAACTTTCGACGCCGTTAAAATTCAGCTCGAAATTAGGAGAGCGAAGCGAAAGTTTTCCTGTCTCGGATGAAACCATCGATCTTCTCCAGAGAACACGACGTATCCTCTGGAATGAGGATTTGGTGCCCGTAACAACCAGAGCCCTCTTCGGTGGCATGTTCAGCGCGATTGAAAATCCCCAAGGTAACAGACGCTGGGGTTTGAACCAACGCCGCTCACAGATTATCGATCAGTTGACTTCGAGAAAGCGGTTGCCTGGCTTGCTCTTGTACAGTCGCTCGAAAAGGTGTACGAACACTATGGTTGATTACAGAATTCGGGGAAAAATATCTGGCAACGATTTTTTTTTAGAAATTAGTGATCTGGCAACCTTCGTGTACAGTCGCTCAAAAAAGTATCCGAACACTATGGTTGATTGAAAGAAATATCTGGCAACGATTTTCTTTAAAAATTAGTGATCTGGCAACTTTCGTGTACAGTCGCTCAAAAAAGTATCCGAACACTATGGTTGATTGCAGAATTCAGAAAAAAATATCTGGCAACGATTTTCTTTAAAAATTAGTGATCTGGCAACCTTCGTGTACAGTCGCTCAAAAAAGTATCCGAACACTATGGTTGATTGCAGAATTCAGAAAAAAATATCTGGCAACGATTTTCTTTAAAAATTAGTGATCTGGCAACTTTCGTGTACAGTCGCTCAAAAAAGTATCCGAACAATATGGTTGATTACAGAATTCAGAAAAAAATATCTGGCAACGATTTTCTTTAAAAATTAGTGATCTGGCAACCTTCGTGTACAGTCGCTCAAAAAAGTATCCGAACACTATGGTTGATTGCAGAATTCAAAAAAAATATCTGGCAACGACTTTTTTTTTTTTAGAAATTAGTGATCTGGCAACCTTCGTGTACAGTCGCTGAAAAAAGTATCTGAACACTATGGCTGATTACAGAATTCAGAAAAAAATATCTGCCAACGATAATTTTTTATAAATTAGGGATCTGGCAACCTTCGTGTCACGTGACACACACATATATATATGACGGATACTTTTTTGAACAATTGTACACGAAGGTTGCCAGATCACTAACTTCTAAAAAAATCGTTGCCAGATATTTTTTTCTGAATTGTATAATCAACCATACTGTTCGGATATTTTTTGAACGACTGTACACGTATCCGCCATTCCTAAAGATGGGAATGATTAATGTCAGTTTTCTGTTTCCCCTCTTTAAACACGTCAGTCTTGAAAGAATTTTACGGAGTCTTTTAAGACCTGTGGTAATGAATTATCAGCTTAGATCATTGAGTTTCCTTTATTTTCGATTTCTGCGAAAAGCCATTAGAAGCGAGGTCTGTTTAAGTTGTTTTTTAGAGTTGGGTTGGGTTGTTTTACCTCTGAGCGGCACTTTTTTGCACACAATGGTCTAAATGGCCAGGTCACAAGGACCCCGAAGGCTCAGAGAAGGTTGGGGAGGGGACCCACTGGAACAGCTGTTGGGAGACAGATGGTAGCCTCCCGTCAAGGCCATCCAGCGTGTTCTTTAACGTTGAGTTGTTTTAACTCTGAGTGGCACTTTTCAATACACAATGGGCCAAATGGGCAGGTCACAAGGACCCCGAAGGCTCAGAGAAGGTTGTGTGAGGGGATCCACTGGAACAGCTGTTCGGAGACAGATGGTAGCCTCCCGTCAAGGCCATCCAGCGTGTTCTTTAACGTGCACAGGGTATGGTTCTCCCTCACACGGGGCCACGGTTTAACGTCCCATCCGACGGACGGCGGCCTTTCCAAGCCCATCGGTGTCCCCTACTGACTGTGGGCAGGACAGGTAATTTTGTGGATATTAAGCTCAATGCTGACCCAGCTGGGACTCGAACCTGGGAACTGCAGATTAAGAACCTGGCGCGCTACCGACTGATGTTTTTTAGAGAGTTGGTGGAAGAGACAATGATGGGTTCAGGAGTAGAGCATCACGGGAGATGTTCTATGGAATGGAAATCGTGAAATATTTAGCTGGAAAAATTTAGTCTTGAAGTGAGTGGGATTCGAACCCGCGTCTCACAGTAACATGCCAGGCATGCTAACCACTACACCATCATTGGCTAACCTTTTCAAAAGCTAATGCGACTTATAGAATTTCCTGCATATTATTTGATTCACACGCGGCGACATCTATGTTGGGAAACGGGCAACCAAGCTTCCATCATGCGAAGTAGCTTGGTTGCCCATTGCTCGACATAGATGGCGCCACTGGAGAATCAAATGATATGTGGGGAAATTCTATAAGTCACATTACCTGAAAAAAAGGTTATCTACTGATATGGTTAGCATGCCTGGCATGTTATTGGGAGATGTGAGTTCGAATCCCACTCACTGCAAAAACTAAATTTTTTAAGCTAAATAATTCAGCCGTCGCATGGCCAAGTAGTTAGCACGCCTTGCTCGTGGCCAAAGGAATCATATTCTCTCGGACTCCGCCTCTTCCTTCCCCTCGTCCTCATCTTCATCTCCCTCGTTCTCATCTTCTTTCTCCCTCTCCTCATCTTCCTTCCCACGACCTCCTCCTCTTCTTTACCTTTCGTCCCCCTCTTTTCCCCCTTGCCCTCCCCTTTCTTCCTCCTTCTCCCTCTCTCGCCCTTCTCTTCCTTTCCCCTTGTCTCTTCGCCCTTCTCTTCCTTTCCCCTCACCCTCCCTTTTATTCCCCTCTCCCTCTTCTTCATCTCTCTCGTCCTCATCTTCTTTCCCCCTCTCCTCATCTTCCTTCCCACGTCCTCCTCCTCTTCTTTACCCTTAGTCACCCGCTTTTCCCCCTCGCCCTTCTCTTCCTTCCCCCTTCTCCTCTTCCTTTCCCCCTTCCTACTCTTTATCTACCTCGTCCTCATCTTCTTTCCCCTTCTTCTCCTCTTCCCCCATCATCTTCCTTCCCACCACCACCATTTCCTCCTCTTCTTCTTTATCCTTCGTCCCCCTATTTCTCCCCTCGCCTTCCCCTTTCTTCCTCTCTCGCCCTTCTCTTCCTTACCTCTTACCCTCATCTTTCTTCGCCCGTCCTACTCTATATCCCCCTCGTCCTCATCTTCTTTCCCACTTTCCTTATTTTCCTTCCCACCTCCCCCTCCTATTCTTTCCCCCCATCGTCCACCCCTTTCTTCCTCTGTCACCCTCCTCTTCCTTCCCCTTATCCTCCTCTTCCTTCCCCTTATCCTCATCTTCCTTCCCCTCGTCCTCATCTTCTTTCCCCAATCGTCCTCTTCCCCTTCTCATCTTCATTCTCACTTTCTCCTCCTCCTCTTTCCCCTCTTTCCCCCTCCTCTTCCTTCCCCCACCTCCTTCCCTCCACCGTAGTACACCCACGCAAAAGACCTTACATGAAATGTAATTAAGAAAAACGAAATTGATTTCTCGGCTACATCTCTTTATTCCTTCGCTTTTCCAAGAAACAGAGTATCGAAACGATCTTCCACGCAAAGAACAACCAATCCTAGCGCCGACGATTTTTTTCCAGAGGGAAAAAAAAAATCAAAACAAAAGCCTCCGGGTCAACTCCTTCTCTATACCAACCACAATTCCTTCGTGACCCAATTCTCAGTTTTAGCGAACGTCTTTCCATCGAAAAAAAAAAGAAAATAGGGAATCCTACACAACACAAAAAAGTGACAATACCTCTGATCTAAAACGAAAAACAGAATCCCACGTGATAGCATTATGTGCCTGTCAACGAATGACGTGTAGTCCCACCTTCCACGCGCAAACTCCTATCCTCCCCCCTTCTGTTTCCCTCCCTCCAAGTTATTGTTTATCGCTACCGTCGGCTGGTTTCCACACAGCTACTACACGTCCTCATGTTTCTATGGAGAACGTGAGAAAGGGACTCAGTTGCAGTTACGAATCGATCTTCGAACGAGTCTGGTGTTCGTCGCAAATGTCTCCCAGCGCGCGCCGTCCCCTCTTCGGCTGTTTCACCTATCGGGAATTCCACGCAGAGGAAAACCCGCGCTTCTAGGTGCGGTCGGTGAAATTACAGCTTTCGATAACGGAGACTTCTATTTTGCGGAGTGCTGTGAGTTGGAGTGCCCATGATGATTTTTCGGAATTGCGATCTTATATATATATGAAGAGTGTGTGATATCGAACTACTTCTTGTTCTACATCTAAAAGATCGCGCAATATATTATTCACCTGTGCTTACGGAATTTTAATCCTGTCATTAATTTTCTGATAACCAAAAAACAGGAGATAGTTTTATTTCAGTTTGGGGGGTCTTCTGTTGAGTTGGTGCAAAATGGTGACTTTATAGAAAATTTCACATATTTGAAGAATAAAATTTCAAATATTTGAGAAATAATATCGTTTGAAAAAAAATAACAATTTGAAGAATAATATTGTTGAAGAAATTTAACACTTTGAGGAATAATATTGTTTGAAGAAAGTTAACAATTTGAAGAATAATATTGTTGAAGAAAGTTAACACTGAGGAATAATAGTGTTGAAGAAGGTTAACACTTTGAAGAAAGTTAACAATTTGAAGAATAATATTGTTGAAGAAAGTTAACACTTTGAGGAATAATATTGTTTGAAGAAAGTTAACAATTTGGAGAATAATATTGTTGAAGAAAGTTAACACTGAGGAATAATATTGTTGAAGAAGGTTAACACTTCGAAGAAATTTAACACTTTGAAGAATAATATTGTTTGAAGAAAGTTAACACTTTGAAGAATAATATTGTTGAAGAAAGTTAACAATTTGAAGAATATATTGTTTGAAGAAAGTTAATAATTTGGAGAATAATATTGTTGAAGAAAGTTAACACTGAGGAATAATAGTGTTGAAGAAGGTTAACACTTTGAAGAAAGTTAACACTTTGAAGAATAATATTGTTTGAAGAAAGTTAACACTTTGAAGAATAATATTGCTGAAGAAAGTTAACAATTTAAAGAATAATATTGTTGAAGAAAGTTAACACACAGGAATAATATTGTTGAAGAAGGTTAACACTTCGAAAAAATTTAACAATTTGAAGAATAATATTGTTTGAAGAAAGTTAACACTTTGCAGAGTAATTTGTCAGTTAAAAAAATGAAGATTCAAGTCTTAGCGGTGTAATAAAACTCGCCTGATGAAGCTGTTTATGATGATTACGATGGGAAATTAATGATTTTACATAAAGTTCGTAAAGATGTTGTTCTCATTATAAGCATTGTTTGAAACATAGTGTTTTACGAATATTACCGTTGATAAAGATTGCATTTTGAGATTTTATCTGTAAAATAAATAACATTTTTTATGAAAGATCTGTTAATGATGATTATGATGATGAAAGTGATGATGAGAAACTAATTTTTTTACTGTAAGTTCAAGAAAATATTATTATAATTTTGTTTGAAATACAGTGTTTTAAAATCAGTTCGTTGATCAAGATGGTATTTTGAAGTTTTTAGCTGCGAAATAATAATACCTTTACGTCAGAGCTGTTGATGATGATAACGACAACGATGAGAAAATATTTTTTACTGTAAGTTGGTGAAGATATTATTATAATTATCACATATTTGTTCGAAATACAGTGCTGCTATGCGTTGTAACGAATATACAGGACAGGATGTTGCTATTGAGAATATGTTGTTGAAGGAGGTGAAATATTTAAAAAACAATACTGCTAGTGAAAGTTGTTGTAAGTAATTTTTATTCCTAAGAATATTGTTGTAAACTATTGTTTCGGAATAATGTTCTTTTTGAAAGTTGATTAAAAGAGTAAATTATATTTTTAATCACACTATTGTTGAAAATAGTAAAACAGCATTTTGTTTGTGAAAGATAATTAGACTTCCTAGCAGAAGTTTTTTTAGATAATTGAAACTATTTTTAAAAAGTATATTTGGAGAAGGTAGCAAATGAATATTGCTTATAAAACAATAAGTTCTTGAAGGAAGTTAACACTTTGAGGAATAATATTTTTTGAAGAAAGTTAACACTTTGAAGAATAATATTGTTGAAGAAAGTTAATACTGAGGAATAATATTGTTGAAGAAAGTTAACACTTTGAAGAATAATATTGTTGAAGAAAGTTAATACTGAGGAATAATATTGTTGAAGAAAGTTAACACTTTGAAAAATAATATTGTTGAAGAAAGTTAATACTGAGAAATAATATTGTTGAAGAAAGTTATCACTTTGAAAAATAATATTGTTGAAGAAAGTTAATACTGAGGAATAATATTGTTGAAGAAAGTTAACACTTTGAAGAATAATATTGTTGAAGAAAGTAAACTTTTTGAAAAATAATATTGTTGAAGAAAGTTAACACTTTGAGAAATAATATTGAAGAACGTTAAAACTGAGGAATAATATTGTTGAAGAAAGTTAACACTTTGAGGAATAATATTGTTGAAGAAAGTTAACACTTTGAAGAATAATATTGTTGAAGAAAGTTAATACTGAGGAATAATATTGTTGACGATATCGTAAATAACATTGTTTGGAAAACAACAATAATATCAAAAAATATAGATGATAAGAAAAATCATTGCCAAGAATTTTATTGGTGAAGATATCAAAAATCATTGTATTTTCAAAACAATATTCTTATAAAAACTTTTTGTTACTATTAGAAACATTTTTTAAGGGTGCCATTGTTGATGATATCAGAAAAAAAATTTTGTTTTAAAAGCAATATTTGTGTCGGAAGTTATTTGTAACAATGGAAGCCATTGTAGAAAGTAGGAGATGAAGAATTATTTGCTAACAAATATTTCTTTCACAAGATTACCGGAAGAGTGAAGACTTTTTTAAGAATATACTTTGTGATTGACAGCTTGAAAATGTTATTTGCAAAATAATATTCATTGTTAAAGATAATAAAATCATTCACGAGAATGTCATTGTTTAAAAGTATTAGCAAAAGAACCTAAAGTTTAATTTTGCAAACGTGTAAAATTATTGTTTTGTAAACCATATTAAACTGGATAGAGAAAAAAATATTTTTTGTGAATCTTACCCCCAAAAAATACAGAACTGGAAGAAAATATTTTTTTAAATTGTTACAACCTATTGCAGAAAGCGATTGAATTTTTAGCACAAGTTCTAACTCAAAAAAAAAGCGGAAATGAAAATTGTAACGCATTTCGATTGTTTCCGTTAATGAAGTGTAAAGAAATTTAAAAAAAAAACATCTAAAACCTCGTGCTAAAAATTAAGACTTTTTTTTGTTTATATTTCAAGGTATGTAAGGTGCAAATCAATATTTTTTGAAAGCAATTGAATTCTGTGCCTGTTTAAGTATTAAATATTAAAATCTGAATGATTATAAAAAAGAAATTATAAAGCTGGATTGGAATTATGGAATCAGAAGTTGCGAAAAACCGCAACATTTAGATGTTAGAATAAGAACTATATGGGAAAAATTATTGGAAATAATAAAAAAAATATAAAAAAAAATAACATAAAAAAATATTATTTGAAAATTTTAATGAAAATTTAACAGACTCTTATTGTATAAAATAATGTGATTTGTGAAAGAAACTTAAAACTCGACTACTAAGTACATTTTGGAGAAGGGTTCTCTCAAATGGAAGGTTGTTGTAAACTGTAGATTTAAATCCTTTAAAAAAATAGTGATTCGTGCGAATATTAATTCATTTTTTATTCGTTGAATATTATTAAGTGTTTGTAGTTCACATTGTTCTTCAGTCGTACATATCTGCAGCGAAAAAAACAACAACTAAAGAAAAAAAAAAACAACTAAAGAAAAAAAAAAAACAACTAAAGAAAAAAAAAAAAACAACAACAACTAAAGAAAAAAAAACAACAACTAAAGAAAAAAAAACAACTAAAGACTTCTCAGCGATGGGTTGTGCTGCCAGTAAGTCGTCGGAACCCACCAGGATTCTGGTTCAAGGCAGTGCCACTTCTCGTGTGGCTCCAATTCAAGAAGAAGTGGTGAGCATTTCTCGCGTGGGTCCAATTCAGGAAGAAGCGGCGATTGCCCAGTCCACGGGGGCCAGTGCTTCCGGGTCAGCGAGAGGTACCGAATTGGAACCCCCAGAGGTCAAGGTCACGGAGGAAGAAGATAGCGAACAAGAGAACAAACTTGAGGTAAAAACTTAAATTTGTCATTAGAGTTATTTATAAAGGATGTGACCGAGTATAGAATTGTCGGAGAGGTTTGAATTTTCCAAACAATGTCCGTCCCGTGACCGACAAAAAAAATTAGCCAAACAGTTGTCTTTGTTATAATTTTATTTTAGTCCTATATGTTCAACACTAAAAATAGATTTAAGAAACATCCTATAAAGTTTTATTTCATACGGGTTCGGTTGTTTTACCTCTGAGCGGCACTTTTTTGCACACCATGGGCTAAATGGCCAGGTCACATGGACCCCGAAGGCTCAGAGAAGGTTGGGGGAGGGGACCCACTGGAACAGCTGTTGGGAGACAGATGGTAGCCTCCCATCAAGGCCATCCAGTGTGTTCTTTAACGTGCACAGGGTATGTCTCTCCCGCACACGGAGTCACGGCTTAACGTACCATCCGACGGACGGCGGCCTTTCCAAGCCCATCGGTGTCCCCTAGTGACCGTGGGCAGGGCGGGGAATTTTGCGGAGATAAATCTCAACGCTGACCCAACTGGGACTCGAACCTGGGAACTACAGATTACCAGCCTGGCGCGCTACCGACTGAGCCACCCCCGCCCTTATTTCATATGGAATATCATTTTTAATCCTTGCCATCAGGTGGAACATTTTTTAATTGAGAAACCCCTCTCAAGTCTTATTCTGAGACCCATCTCCCTCGAAATTAAACTATCCCCACTAAACTAAATTATCTCCCCCAAATTAAATTATCCCCCTAAACTAAATTATCTCCCCCAAAATTAAATTATCCCCCGAAACTGAATTCTCCCCCCGAAAAACAAATTCTCTCCCCTAAACTAAATTATCTCTCCCAAAAATAAATTCTTCCCCTATGCTAAATTCTCTGCCCAAAAATTGAATTCTCCTCCTAAGCTAAATTCTCTCTCCCAAAAATAAATCCTCCCCTCGAAAAACCAAAATCTCTCCCCTAAACTAAATTTTCTCCCCCGAAATTAAATTCTCTCCCCGAGAAACTAAATTCTCCCTCCTAAACTAAATTATTCTCCCTAAACTAAATTCTTCCCTATAAACTAATTTCTCTCCCAAAACTAAATTCTTTCCCCGAAACGAAATTCTCTCCCCTGAAACTAAGTTCCCTCCCCAAAACCAAATTCTCTCTCCCCGGAGCTAATTTCTCTCCCCGCAACCAATTTATCTCCCCTGAAACTAAAGTCTCTTTCCGAAAACTAAATTCTCCCCAAGAAACTAAATTATTCCCCCTAAATTAAATTCTTATCCCTAACTAATTTCTCCCTCTAAACTAAATTCTCTCCCTCTAAACTAAATTATCTTAACCGAAGCTAAATTCTCTCCCCACCAAAACTAAATTTTCGAACCGCCCTCGAAACTAAATTAAATGAACCTTCCCCAATAATAAATTCTCGGACCTCCGCAAACTAAATCCTTAGTACTTGCGAGGGGATTAGCGGAGAAAATCTCACGATATGTAGAGTCGAGAATCGAACTTTGGATTTCTGTTGCCTTGTGGCCGAGTGGTTAGCGCGCTTGGCTACTGATCTACGGGACCTGGGTTCGAGTCCCGGGTAAGGCATGGATGTACGTGTCGTTTTTCTGCTGAGGTCCTGCCATCCTCACAGACCTTTACTCTGGCATATAAACTGACAGGCTCCTGTCAGACCTCTGTGGCAAGCAGCTGCTGAGGGGGTATTTAAATATTTATTTTACCTCTGAGAGGCCTTTTTTCCCACAAAATAGGCAAACTGACCAGGTCACAAGGACCCCAAGGGCTCAGAGAAAGTTGGAGGGAAGGGGACCCACTGAACAACGTAACAAGTAAATAAGGCGTTTCTTAACATGAAAATGGTGCGGGGGTGGCTCAGTCGGTAGCGTGTCAGGCTCGTAATCTGTAGTTCCCAGGTTCGAGTCCCAGCTGGGTCAGCGTTGAGATTTATCTCCGTAAAATTTCCCCGGCCTGCCCACGGTCAGTAGGGGACACCGATGGGCTTGGAAAGGCCGCCGGTGGGACAAACCGATGGGACGTTAAGCCGTGGCCCCGTGTGCGGGAGAGCCATACCCTGTGCATGTTAAAGAACACGCTGGATGGCCTTGACGGGAGGCTACCATCTGTCTCCCAACAGCTATTCCAGTGGGTCCCCTCCCCCAATCTTCTCTGAGCCTTCGGGGTCCATGTGACCTGGCCATTTAGCCCATTGTGTGCAAAAAAATTGACGATCAGAGGTGAAACAACCAACCCAACACCTCCTTTTAAATTGTAAAAGTTCCAACAAATAAATTCGGTATACAGCTTACTGTGAAGAATGCTCTCATCCTGGAGTTCACATGCATCCCCCTGTTACAAAAATTGATAGGGACGGGGGTGGCTCAGTCGGTAGCGCGCCAGGCTCCTAATCTGCGGTTCCCAGGTTCGAGTCCCAGCTGGGGCAGCGTTGAGATTTATCTCCGCAAAATTCCCCGCCCTGCCCACGGTCAGTAGCGGACACCGATGGGCTTGGAAAGGCCGCCGTCCGTCGGATGGAACGTTAAGCCGTCGCCCCGCGTGCGGGAGAGCCATACCCTGTGCACGTTAAAGAACACGCTGGATGGCCTTGACGGGAGGTTACCATCTGTCTCCCAACAGCTGTTCCAGTGGGTCCTCTCCCCCAATCTTCTCTGAGCCTTCGGGGTCCATGTGACCTGGCCATTTATCCCATGGTGTGCAAAAAAGTGCCGCTCAGAGGTAAAACAACCCAATCCAACTTAACATGAACTCGGAGTCACGGCTTACCATCCCATCGAAAGGACGGTGTCATTTTCAAGCCCATCCCATTGTCATAGAGGGCACGGTGGGAGTTAACGGAATCGAACCCGGGGCTACAGATTACGAGCCTGGCGAGCAAAGCTCAGCAAAGGGTAAATGAAACATAAGCGGTAAAAAAAAAACAACTAAAGGTCACGTGATCCTCTGTGACGCATTTCTCGGGGGTCACGCCGAAAGCTGTGAAAAATCGAGCCCACTTACTTTGGAGGCACGGGTTCGTCGCGTTAGACGAAGTTTCAGTAGCGTTTGTAACAGTGGCGGCTCGCGTATAGGTACTGTGGAACTGCAGCACCCCCAATTTCAACTTGATATTATCGATAACATTTATTATAATGAGTCATCCCTCAGTTTATGAAAAAGATACAAAAATCTTTGTATGGAACTGTGCGCTTCACAGTACTAACGGCGAGGTGTTTGACTGTTGTGCGCATGCGCACATAGAAAGCTACACGCGAGGCTGCAAGAGAGAGAGAGAGCACTGTCGTTCCCGCAGTGCCGACCCTGGCGTGCTGGTTGAAGGTAGTTTTTTTTTACTCCGCTTGTGTTGTGCTTAAAAACCGTGTACCATATTCTTGAATGTGATAAAGTGTAGAATTAGATTATTATCCTGCTTCCAGCTATTCTATTTGATTCATTTTTTTTTCTCGCAAATTAAAACAAGAAGAATGGATTTCATTTTTAAATGAATAGATTAAGCTTGAACTGTAACAATTTAGGTTAAAGTAAGTTAAAAATGTTTGATTTTGTTCTTTTAGGATTTTATCAAGTTTGTGAATAAATTTTCTTTTTATACATGTTTGTTCCATTTACACAATTTTAAAAGAAAGGCTAAAAATTTTCTGGAGCAGCAACCCCACTAATTTTAGCTACGAGCCGCCACTGGTTTGTAATAAATGTTTCTTTCTTTCCTGTGTGACAACTTTTGCTAGTAAAAATAAAAAAGTTGTATAGTTTTCTAAAGGATGAGGAACAGTAAGTAGGTCACGCAAATTTATTAAATGTAGCGGGCGAAGAATATTTTTAAACGCAGGATTCAATCTGGGGAAAATTTGCACGGAACTGCTGCTATTGTGGCAGGTGGCGCTGCTGTTCGCCATTAATGAGGGGCGCATTTTTTACTATGCAGTCGAACGCTTTACACTTTAATCCAACTTTGCTGGCGAGCCTATCAGCCTGCCGGAGAGCTACCGTCTAGACTACCGACTGACTGCTGGCGAGCCTATCAGCCTGCCGGAGAGCTACCGTCTAGACTACCGACTGACTGCTGGCGAGCTTCCACAAAGCTACCGACTGACTGCTGACGAGCTACCCACTGAATTATCGACCGATAGCTGGCGAGCTACCTACTGATCTACCGACTGACTGCTGGAGAGCTACCCACTGAATTATCGACTGATAGCTGGCGAGCTACCCACTGAATTATCGACTGATAGCTGGCGAGCTACCTACTGATCTACCGACTGACTGCTGGAGAGCTACCCACTGAATTATCGACCGATAGCTGGCGAGCTACCCTCTGAATTATCGACTGATAGCTGGCGAGCTACCTACTGATCACCGACTGACTGCTGGAGAGCTACCGCCTGAATTATCGACTGATAGCTAGAGAGCTACCCTCTGAATTATCGACTGATAGCTGGCGAGCTACCCACTGAATTATCAATTGATAGCTAGAGAGCTACCCACTGAATTATCGATTGATAGCTGGCGAGTTACCCACTGAATTATCGATTGATAGCTGGCGAGCTACCCACTGAATTATCGACTGATAGCTGGCGAGCTACCCACTGAATTATCGACTGATAGCTGGCGAGCTACCCTCTGAATTATCGTCTGATAGCTGGCGAGCTACCCACTGAATTATCGACTGATAGCTAAAGAGTTACCAACTGAATTATCGATTGATAGCTGACGAGCTATCCACTGAATTATCGATTGATAGCTGACGAGCTACCCACTGAATTATCGACTGATAGCTGGCGAGCTACTCACTGAATTATCGACTGATAGCTGGCGAGCTACCCTCTGAATTATCGTCTGATAGCTGGCGAGCTACCCACTGAATTATCGACTGATAGCTGGAGAGCTATCTACTGATCTACCGACTGACTGCTGGCGAGCTACCCACTGAATTTTCGACTGATAGCTGGCGAGCTACCCTCTGAATTATCGACTGATATGTAGAGAGCTACCCACTGAATTATCGACTGATAGCTGGCGAGCTACCCACCGAATTATCGACTGATAGCTGGAGAGCTACCCACTGAATTATCGATTGATAGCTGACGAGCTACCCACTGAATTATCGACTGATAGCTGGCGAGCTACCCTCTGAAATATCGTCTGATAGCTGGCGAGCTACCCACTGAATTATCGACTGATAGCTGGAGATCTATCCACCGAATTATCGAATGATAGTTGGAGAGCTACCCACTGAATTATCGACTGATAGCTGGCGAGTTACCCACTGAATTATCGACTGATAGCTGGCGAGCTACCCTCTGAATTATCGACTGATAGCTGGCGAGCTACCCACTGAATTATCGACTGATAGCTGGAGAGCTACCTACTGATCTACCGACTGACTGCTGGCGAGCTACCCACTGAATTATCGACTGATAGCTGGCGAGCTACCCTCTGAATTATCGACTGATAGGTAGAGAGCTACCCACTGAATTATCGACTGAAAGCTGGAGAGCTACCCACTGAATTATCGACTGATAGCTAAAGAGCTACCCACTGAATTATCGACTGATAGCTGGCGAGCTACCCACTGAATTATCGACTGATAGCTGGCGAGCTACCCTCTGAATTATCGACTGATAGCTGGCGAGCTACCCACTGAATTATCGACTGATAGCTGGAGAGCTACCTACTGATCTACCGACTGACTGCTGGCGAGCTACCCACTGAATTATCGACTGATAGCTGGCGAGCTACCCTCTGAATTATCGACTGATAGGTAGAGAGCTACCCACTGAATTATCGACTTATAGCTGGAGAGCTACCCACTGAATTATCGACTGATAGCTAAAGAGCTACCCACTGAATTATCGACTGATAGCTGGCGAGCTACCCACTGAATTATCGACTGATAGCTGGCGAGCTACCCTCTGAATTATCGACTGATAGCTGGCGAGCTACCCACTGAATTATCGACTGATAGCTGGAGAGCTACCTACTGATCTACCGACTGACTGCTGGCGAGCTACCCACTGAATTATCGACTGATAGCTGGCGAGCTACCCTCTGAATTATCGACTGATAGGTAGAGAGCTACCCACTGAATTATCGATTATCGACTGATAGGTAGAGAGCTACCCACTGAATTATCGACTGATAGCTGGAGAGCTACCCACTGAATTATCGACTGATAGCTAAAGAGCTACCCACTGAATTATCGACTGATAGCTGGCGAGCTACCCACTGAATTATCGACTGATAGCTGGAGAGCTATCCACTGAATTATCGACTGATAGCTGGAGAGCTACCCACTGAATTATCGACTGATAGCTGGCGAGTTATCCACTGAATTATCGACTGATAGCTAAAGAGCTACCCACTGAATTATCGATTGATAGCTGACGAGCTACCCACTGAATTATCGATTGATAGCTGACGAGCTACCTACTGAATTATCGACTGATAGCTGGCGAGCTACCCACTGAATTATCGACTGATAGCTGGCGAGCTACCCTCTGAATTATCGTCTGATAGCTGGCGAGCTACCCACTGAATTATCGACTGATAGCTGGAGAGCTACCCTCTGAATTATCGACTGATAGGTAGAGAGCTACCCACTGAATTATCGACTGATAGCTGGAGAGCTACCCACTGAATTATCGACTGATAGCTGGCGAGTTACCCACTGAATTTTCGGCTGATAGCTGGCGAGCTACCCACTGAATTATCGACTGATAGCTAGAGAGCTACCCACTGAATTATCGACTGATAGCTGGCGAGTTACCCACTGAATTATCGACTGATAGCTGGCGAGCTACCCACTGAATTATCGACTGATAGCTGGCGAGCTACCCACTGAATTATAGACTGATAGCTGACGAGCTACCCACTGAATTATCGACTGATAGCTGGCGAGCTACCCATTGAATTATCGACTGATAGCTGGCGAGCTACCCACTGAATTATCGACTGATAGCTGGCGAGCTACCCATTGAATTATCGACTGATAGCTGGCGAGCTACCCACTGAATTATCGACTGATAGCTGGCGAGCTACCCATTGAATTATCGACTGATAGCTGGCGAGCTACCCACTGAATTATCGACTGATAGCTGGCGAGCTACCCACTGAATTATCGACTGATAGCTGGCGAGCTACCCACTGAATTATCGACTGATAGCTGGCGAGCTACCCACTGAATTATCGACTGATAGCTGGCGAGCTACCTACTGAGCAACCAACTGATTGCTGAAGAATTTCCTTGGAACTGAGTACCGAATATAATATAAGAACCTAATCATTGGTAATCTTGATAATCCTACGATGAGAAATTTAAGGTTTGCCGTTATGTCCCTCGTGAGTGCACCAGTTTTTTTAGCCACTCTCTCTGAATTTGCAAGTTCCAGACCTAATTGTGTGACATCTACTCTAATAAATGGCACATTGCGTAGCTTCAGTCCTGTTTCCATTCGTCAAAGTAAATTAGAAGACGAAAAGTTTATTTTACAAGATTATGAGAAGATTAATTTTCGTTGAATGGCAACTCCACCGTCACCATAAACTGTTCGTACGTTACCTCTTAATCTGGGCGGGGGTGGCTCAGTCGGTAGCGCGCCAGGCTCGTAATCTGTGGTTCCCAGGTTCGAGTCCCAACTGGGTGAGCGTTGAGATTTATCTCCGCAAAATTCCCCGCCCTGCCCACGGTCAGTAGGGGACACCGATGGGCTTGGAAAGGCCGCCGTCCGTCGGATGGGACGTTAAGCCGTGGCACAGTGTGCGGGAGAGCCATACCCTGTGCACGTTAAAGAACACGCTGGATGGCCTTGACGGGAGGCTACCATCTGTCTCTCCTAACAGCTGTTCCAGTGGGTCCCCTCCCCCAACCTTCTCCGAGCCTTCGGGGTCCATGTAACCTGGCCATTTAGCCCATGGTGTGCAAAAAAGTGCCGTTCAGAGGTAAAACAACCCAACCCAACCTCTTAATCTTTCGATTTTGATAACGTACTGTGCAACATTAGAAATGTTAAAGCATGGTATTGATGGATTGGTTTACCTTTGAACGCACTTTTCTGTACATAATGGACTAAATAGCCAGGTCACAAGGATCCCGAAAAATCAGAGAAGGTTGGGGACCCACTGGACAGCTGTTGGAAGAGAGATGGTAGCCTCCCGTCAACGCCATCTAGTGTGTTCTGTAACGTGAACAGGGAATGGCTTTTCCTCAAACGGGATCACGGCTTCCAGACCCATCCGATGGACGGCGGCCTTTCCAAGCCCATCTGTGTCCCCTACTGACAGTGCGGAGAGCGGGGAATTTTACGGAGATAAATCTCAACGCTGACCCAGCTGGGACTCGAACCTGGAAACTACTGATAACGAGCCTGGCGCGCTACCGACTGAGCCACCCCACCGATTGAGTCATCCCTCTTTTAACCTCAAGGTATCCAAACACAATCAAGCAAAGAAATTTCTATACTCCGTTAACCATTTATAAAGGTCGAAGTGAAAAATCTAAAATGTCACGAAGATGACAATATTATAAAAAAAAAAAGAAAAAAAATTGTGCGCATGCGTTGGAAGATCACGCACATGTTCGTGATTTGTTCAAATATTTTTCCGATTCGCAGAGTCCTTGAATTTGATGCTACTGAATCCATTTAATGAGAACCATTTTCGTGTCTGGACATTCTTCCGAAGATCCGGAAACTTCTGACCGGCATTCGTCCCTTTTCTTTTCTTCGTGGTCACACGTGGGCACCTGCTCTGGAAAGAATCTGATTGATGGACATCCGGACGACGGAAGGAAGAGGGCCAGAGGAAGCGAAAACGAGGTCGGTCGACGTCACTATATCGATGTAGGGCGAGATATTTTAAGTAAGATGTCCATCAAAAGGTCTACTTTCACCATTAAAGGAAGCATTTCTTTTTTTCATTTTATTTCTGTGTCTTGTTCTCTAGATTGTTCCTCAAGGAGAGCAAGACTCAGTTGTAGGTTTAAGTTGTGTGTTTTTTCGAAGTGAAGGGCTTGTTCTCCGGTGAGTGAGTGTTCCTTTCTGAACGAGGGACTTGTTCACCGGTGAGTATGTGTATCTTTCGAAGTGAAGGGCTTGTTCTCCGGTGAGTGTGTGTTTCTTTCGAAATGAGGAGCTTGTTCTCCGGTGAGTGAGTGTTTCTTTCTGAACGAGGGACTTGTTCACCGGTGAGTGTGTGTATCTTTCGAAGTGAAGGGCTTGTTCTCCGGTGAGTGAGTGTTTCTTTCTGAACGAGGGACTTGTTCACCGGTGAGTGTGTGTATCTTTCGAAGTGAAGGGCTTGTTCTCCGGTGAGTGAGTGTTCCTTTCTGAACGAGGGACTTGTTCACCGGTGAGTATGTGTATCTTTCGAAGTGAAGGGCTTGTTCTCCGGTGAGTGAGTGTTTCTTTCTGAACGAGGGACTTGTTCACCGGTGAGTGTGTGTATCTTTCGAAGTGAAGGGCTTGTTCCCCAGTGAGTGAGTGTATCTTTCGAAGTGAAGGGCTTGTTCTCCGGTGAGTGTGTGTTTCTTTCGAAATGAGGAGCTTGTTCTCCGGTGAGTGAGTGTTTCTTTCTGAACGAGGGACTTGTTCACCGGTGAGTGTGTGTATCTTTCGAAGTGAAGGGCTTGTTCTCCGGTGAGTGAGTGTTTCTTTCTGAACGAGGGACTTGTTCACCGGTGAGTGAGTGTATCTTTCGAAGTGAAGCGCTTGTTCTCCGGTGAGTGAGTGTTTCTTTCTGAACGAGGGACTTGTTCACCGGTGAGTGAGTGTATCTTTCGAAGTGAAGGGCTTGTTCTCCGGTGAGTGAGTGTTTCTTTCTGAACGAGGGACTTGTTCACCGGTGAGTGTGTGTATCTTTCGAAGTGAAGGGCTTGTTCTCCGGTGAGTGAGTGTTCCTTTCTGAACGAGGGACTTGTTCACCGGTGAGTGTGTGTATCTTTCGAAGTGAAGGGCTTGTTCTCCGGTGAGTGAGTGTTCCTTTCTGAACGAGGGACTTGTTCACCGGTGAGTATGTGTATCTTTCGAAGTGAAGGGCTTGTTCTCCGGTGAGTGTGTGTTTCTTTCCAAATGAGGAGCTTGTTCTCCGGTGAGTGAGTGTTTCTTTCTGAACGAGGGACTTGTTCACCGGTGAGTGTGTATATCTTTCGAAGTGAAGGGCTTGTTCTCCGGTGAGTGAGTGTTTCTTTCTGAACGAGGGACTTGTTCACCGGTGAGTGTGTGTATCTTTCGAAGTGAAGGGCTTGTTCTCCGGTGAGTGAGTGTTCCTTTCTGAACGAGGGACTTGTTCACCGGTGAGTATGTGTATCTTTCGAAGTGAAGGGCTTGTTCTCCGGTGAGTGAGTGTTTCTTTCTGAACGAGGGACTTGTTCACCGGTGAGTGTGTGTATCTTTCGAAGTGAAGGGCTTGTTCCCCAGTGAGTGAGTGTATCTTTCGAAGTGAAGGGCTTGTTCTCCGGTGAGTGTGTGTTTCTTTCGAAGTGAAGGGCTTGTTCTCCGGTGAGTGAGTGTTTCTTTCTGAACGAGGGACTTGTTCACCGGTGAGTGTGTGTATCTTTCGAAGTGAAGGGCTTGTTCCCCAGTGAGTGAGTGTATCTTTCGAAGTGAAGGGCTTGTTCTCCGGTGAGTGTGTGTTTCTTTCGAAATGAGGAGCTTGTTCTCCGGTGAGTGAGTGTTTCTTTCTGAACGAGGGACTTGTTCACCGGTGAGTGTGTGTATCTTTCGAAGTGAAGGGCTTGTTCTCCGGTGAGTGAGTGTTTCTTTCTGAACGAGTGACTTGTTCACCGGTGAGTGTGTCTATCTTTCGAAGTGAAGGGCTTGTTCTCCGGTGAGTGAGTGTTTCTTTCTGAACGAGGGACTTGTTCACCGGTGAGTGTGTGTATCTTTCGAAGTGAAGGGCTTGTTCTCCGGTGAGTGAGTGTTTCTTTCTGAACGAGGGACTTGTTCACCGGTGAGTGAGTGTATCTTTCGAAGTGAAGGGCTTGTTCTCCGGTGAGTGTGTGTTTCTTTCGAAATGAGGAGCTTGTTCTCCGGTGAGTGAGTGTTTCTTTCTGAACGAGGGACTTGTTCACCGGTGAGTGTGTGTATCTTTCGAAGTGAAGGGCTTGTTCTCCGGTGAGTGAGTGTTTCTTTCTGAACGAGGGACTTGTTCACCGGTGAGTGTGTGTATCTTTCGAAGTGAAGGGCTTGTTCCCCAGTGAGTGAGTGTATCTTTCGAAGTGAAGGGCTTGTTCTCCGGTGAGTGTGTGTTTCTTTCGAAATGAGGAGCTTGTTCTCCGGTGAGTGAGTGTTTCTTTCTGAACGAGGGACTTGTTCACCGGTGAGTGTGTGTATCTTTCGAAGTGAAGGGCTTGTTCTCCGGTGAGTGAGTGTTTCTTTCTGAACGAGTGACTTGTTCACCGGTGAGTGTGTGTATCTTTCGAAGTGAAGGGCTTGTTCTCCGGTGAGTGAGTGTTTCTTTCTGAACGAGGGACTTGTTCACCGGTGAGTGTGTGTATCTTTCGAAGTGAAGGGCTTGTTCTCCGGTGAGTGAGTGTTTCTTTCTGAACGAGGGACTTGTTCACCGGCGAGTGTGTGTATCTTTCGAAGTGAAGGGCTTGTTCTCCGGTGAGTGAGTGTTTCTTTCTGAACGAGGGACTTGTTCACCGGTGAGTGAGTGTATCTTTCGAAGTGAAGGGCTTGTTCTCCGGTGAGTGTGTGTTTCTTTCGAAATGAGGAGCTTGTTCTCCGGTGAGTGAGTGTTTCTTTCTGAACGAGGGACTTGTTCACCGGTGAGTGTGTGTATCTTTCGAAGTGAAGGGCTTGTTCTCCGGTGAGTGAGTGTTTCTTTCTGAACGAGGGACTTGTTCACCGGTGAGTGTGTGTATCTTTCGAAGTGAAGGGCTTGTTCTCCGGTGAGTGAGTGTTCCTTTCTGAACGAGGGACTTGTTCACCGGTGAGTGTGTGTATCTTTCGAAGTGAAGGGCTTGTTCTCCGGTGAGTGAGTGTTTCTTTCTGAACGAGGGACTTGTTCACCGGTGAGTGTGTGTATCTTTCGAAGTGAAGGGCTTGTTCTCCGGTGAGTGAGTGTTTCTTTCTGAACGAGGGACTTGTTCACCGGTGAGTGTGTGTATCTTTCGAAGTGAAGGGCTTGTTCTCCGGTTAGTGAGTGTTTCTTTCTGAACGAGGGACTTGTTCACCGGTGAGTGTGTGTATCTTTCGAAGTGAAAGGCTTGTTCTCCGGTGAGTGAGTGTTCCTTTCTGAACGAGGGACTAGTTCACCAGTGAGTATGTGTATCTTTCGAAGTGAAGGGCTTGTTCTCCGGTGAGTGAGTGTTTCTTTCTGAACGAGGGACTTGTTCACCAGTGAGTGAGTGTATTTTTCGAAGTGAAGGGCTTGTTCTCGGTGAGTGAGTGTTTCTTTCTGAACGAGGGACTTGTTCACCAGTGAGTGAGTGTATTTTTCGAAGTGAAAAGCTTGTTCTCCGGTGAGTGTGTGTTTCTTTCTGAACGAGGGACTTGTTCACTGGTGAGTGTGTGTTTCTTTCGAGGTGAGAGGCTTGTTCTCCGGTGAGTGAGTGTATCTTTCTGAACGAGGGACTTGTTCACCGGTGAGTGTGTGTTTCTTTCGAAGTGAGGGGCTTGTTCCCCGGTGAGTGAGTGTATCTTTCGAAGTGAAGGGCTTGTTCTCCGGTGAATGAGTGTTTCTTTCTGAACGAGGGACTTGTTCACTGGTGAGTGTGTGTTTCTTTCGAAGTGAGAGACTTGTTCTCCGGTGAGTGAGTGTTTCTTTCTGAACGAGGGACTTGTTCACCAGTGAGTGTATTTTTCGAAGTGAAGGGCTTGTTCTCCGGTGAGTGTATGTTTCTTTCGAAATGAGGGGCTTGTTCTCCGGTGAGTGAGTGTTTCTTTCTGAACGAGGGACTTGTTCACCAGTGAGTGTGTGTTTCTTTCGAAGTGAAGGGCTTGTTCTCCGGTGAGCGAGTGTTTCTTTCTGAACGAGGGACTCGTTCACCGGTGAGTGTGTGTTTCTTTCGAAGTGAGGGGCTTGTTCTCCGGTGAGTGAGTGTTTCTTTCTGAACGAGAGACTTGTTCCCCGGTGAGTGAGTGTATCTTTCGAAGTGAAGGGCTTTGTTCTCCGGTGAGTGTTTGTTTCTTTCTGAACGAGGGACTTGTTCACCGGTGAGTGTGTGTTTCTTTCGAAGTGAAGGGCTTGTTCTCCGGCGAGTGTTTTTTTCGAGGTGAGGGACTTGTTCTCGGGTGAGTGTGTGTTTCTTACGAGGTGAGGGACTTGTTCTCCGGTGAGTGAGTGTATCTTTCGAAGTGAAGGGCTTGTTCTCCGGTGAGTGTGTGTTTCTTTTGGAATGAGGAGCTTGTTCTCCGGTGAGTGAGTGTTTCTTTCTGAACGAGGTACTTGTTCACCGGTGAGTGTGTGTTTCTTTCGAAGGGAGCGGCTTGTTCTCCGGTGAGTGAGTGTTTCTTTCTGAACGAGGGACTTGTTCACCGGTGAGTGTGTGTTTCTTTCGAGATAAGGGACTTCTCTGGTGAGTATGTGTTTCTTTCGAAGTGAGGGGTGTGTTCTTTTGAAGAGTGGGACTTGTTATCCAGTGAGTGTGTGTTTCTTTCGAAGCGAGGGGCTTGTTCTCCGGTGGGTGGGTGTTTTTTCGAGGTGAGGGACTTGTTATCCGGTGAGTGTGTGTTTCTTTCGAAGTGAGGGACTTGTTATCCAGTGAGTGTGTGTTTCTTTCGAAGCGAGGGGCTTGTTATCCGGTAAGTGTGTGTTTCTTTCGAAGCGAGGGGCTTGTTATCCGGTAAGTGTGTGTTTCTTTCGAAGTGAGGGACTTGTTGTCCAGTGAGTGTGTGTTTCTTTCGAAGTGTGGGACTTGTTATCCAGTGAGTGTGTGTTTCTTTCGAAGCGAGGGGCTTGTTATCCGGTAAGTGTGTGTTTCTTTCGAAGCGAGGGGCTTGTTATCCGGTAAGTGTGTGTTTCTTTCGAAGTGAGGGACTTGTTGTCCAGTGAGTGTGTGTTTCTTTCGAAGTGTGGGACTTGTTATCCAGTGAGTGTGTGTTTCTTTCGAAGCGAGGGGCTTGTTATCCGGTAAGTGTGTGTTTCTTTCGAAGCGAGGGGCTTGTTATCCGGTAAGTGTGTGTTTCTTTCGAAGTGTGGGACTTGTTGTCCAGTGAGTGTGTGTTTCTTTCGAAGTGAGGTTTTTTGTGATCCTTGTTATCCAGTGAGTGTGTGTTTCTTTCGAAGTGAGGTTTTCGAAATGAGGTTTTGTTCTCCACTGAGTGAGTGTGTGTAGGTTATGCATTGGATTGTTTGAAATAATGATGGTTTTTCATAATGAAATACAAAAACGTTTTTAGTTACTGGGTTGACCGACTTGTTTTACCTCTGAGTGGCACTTTTTTATCACAATGGGCTAAATGGCCAGATCACAAGGACCCCGAGGGCTTAGAGAAGGTTGGAGAAGGAGACCCACTGGACAAGCTATCGCGAAGACAAATGGTAGCCTTCCATTAAGGCCATGCAGCGTGTTGTTTATCGTGCACAAGGTATGGCTCTCCAGTACACGGGACCACGGAAAGGTCCCATACGACGGACGGTGGCCTTTCCAAGCCCATCGGTGGCCCCTACTGACCGTGGGCAAGGCGGGGAGTTTTTCGGAGATAAATCTCAACGCTGACCCAGCTGGGACTAGAAGCTGGGAACGAGCCTGGCGCGCTATCGACTGAGCCATCCTCCTCCCCTATGGCAGATAGGTAGCCAGAGTACAGCTTCGGGGAGAGTTCCAAGAGTAAGATTTGAGTACGTGTTTCCCAATTACTAAAACATCCCATTGGTCAGGAAAGGTAAAATTACATTCTATATGAGAATAAGATTTTATATATTTGTTTTAAAATCTATTTTTAGCATCGGACATATAATAGGGGCTAAAATAAAATTATACAGGGACAACTATTTCGGATTTCAAAGTAGGTGGATAAGGTTTGAGGTTTCGTAATAAGACGATGGGATTTCAGAGGTGGGGATCCGAACCCGATGTTTCCCCCCTTCCTGGGTACAGTCGTTCAAAAAAATATCCGAACACTATGGTTGATTAGAGAATTCAGAAAAAAAATATCTGGCAGCGATTTTTTTTAGAAATTAATGATCTGGCAACCTTTGTGTCACGTGACACGAAGGTTGCCAGATCAACCATAGTTCTGTAATCAACCATAGTGTTCGGATATTTCTTTGAGCGACTGTACATCTTATGAAGCTGGATGTTGTTTGGAGGAAGGCTAAAGATTTTTCATTAAAATGATGTTTTTTTTAAAATGGATTTGAAGGACATAGAATTAATGAAAATTCAAAAGTCCAAAGCCTCTGGACATTATAGATTTTTTTAAAAATTATACTTCAAGCAAATGCTTGCCGATGCAGGATATAGTTGTAATACGCCATACATAGGGTCGGTGAGGATTTGGGTTGTTTAAGCTCTGAGCGACACATTTTTGCACAGAATGGGCTAAATGGCCAGGTCACAAGGACCCCGAAAGCTCAGAAAGGGTTGGTTGAGGGGACCCACTGGAACAGCTGTTGGGAGACAGATGGTAGCCTCCCGTCAAGGCCATCCAGCGTGTTCTTTAACGTTGAGTTGTTTTAACTCTGAGTGGCACTTTTCAGTACAAAACGGGCTAAATGGCCAGGTCACAAGGACCCCGAAGGCTCAGAGAAGGTTGGGGGAGGAGACCCACTGGAACAGCTGTTGGAAGACAGATGGTAGCCTCCCGTCAAGGCCATCCAGCGTATTCTTTAACGTGCACAGGGTATGGCTTTCCCGCACACGGGGCCACGGCTTAACGTCCCATCCGACGGACGGCGGCCTTTCCAAGCCCATCGGTGTCCCCTACTGACCGTGGACAGGGCGGGGAATTTTGCGGAGATAAATCTCAACGCTGACCCAGCTGGGACTCGATCCTGGGGACTACAGATTACGAGCCTGGCGCGCTACCGACTGAGCCCCCCCCGCCCCCCCCATATATGCACAAGAACCAAAAATTGAGTAAGAGTTGTAACACATACCTTTTTATCTCCCAATAACTCTTATTTTCACAAGTACTACAATGAAATAAGCTGTGATTGCAAACATTCTATAACACTGATTATTTCTAATTTTTTTTGTCATTTTCAATCTGTGTTACATTTCTATTTTGGACTAAGAATAGAAAAGTACAATAGCAATAGCTGACGCGCCATTTCTTACAATACTTCGTACGAGTCATAAAATAGTTTCGGTAACTGTTCCTTCTTTTGTAAAAGGCGGCACGATTTCGCGGAACTCTCGGCCAATCAATATGCGTGGCAGCATGCCGCAGCGCGTGCGCTACCATGGCGACGAGAGGGACAATTGCGTCAGAAGACATATTTACTAATGAGCGTTGTTAGCCGACAGCTTTTCGGAACGTAAAAAACGATTTCGAAAGTAATTTTCGCTTGAAATGTTTTGTGCAATGATGACAAGTCTCTTTGCTCTATGTCTATTCTGCTGATGAAGAAGATGATGAATGACTGCATGAGGAACGATGTCAGAAAAGATATTTAAATTTTAAAAGACCTTAGTATTATTTCAGGTGTATAGGACAACCGTGGATGGGGGAAGGGGGGGGGGGGCTCAGTCCGTAGCGGGCCAGGCTCGTAATCTTCAGTTCACAGGTTTGAGTCCCAGCTGGGTCAGCGTTGAGATCTATCTCCGCAAAAATTCGCTCCGTGCCTACGGTCAATAGGGGACACCGATATGCTTTGAAAGACCGCCGTCCGTCGGATGGGACGTTAAGCCGTGGCCACGTGTGCGGGAGAGCCAAACCCTGTGCACGTTAAAGAACACGCTGGATGGCCTTGACGGGAGACTACCATCTGTATCCGAACAGCTGTTCCAGTGGGTTCCCCCCTACAACCTTCTCTTAGCCCTCAGGGTCCTTGTGACCTGGCCATTTAGCCCATGGTGTGCAAAAAAGTGCCGTTCAGAGGTAAAACAACCCAACGTTAAAGAACACGCTGGATGGCCTTGACGGGAGGCTACGATATGTCTCCCAACAGCTGTTCCAGTGGTTCCCCCCCTACAACCTTCTCTTAGCCCTCAGGGTCCTTGTGACCTGGCCATTTAGCCTATGGTGTGCAAAAAAAGTTCCGCTCAGAGGTAAAACAATCCAACGTTAAAGAACACGCTGGATGGCCTTGACGGGAGGCTACCATCTGTCTCCCAACAGCTGTTCCAGTGGGTCCCTCCCTACAACCTTCTCTTAGCCCTCAGGGTCCTTGTGACCTGGCCATTTAGCCTATGGTGTGCAAAAAAGTGCCGCTCAGAGGTAAAAACAACCCAACGTTAAAGAACACGCTGGATGGCCTTGACGGGAGGCTACCATCTGTCTCCCAACAGCTGTTCCAGTGGGTCCCTCCCTACAACCTTCTCTTAGCCCTCAGGGTCCTTGTGACCTGGCCATTTAGCCTATGGTGTGCAAAAAAAGTTCCGCTCAGAGGTAAAACAATCCAACGTTAAAGAACACGCTGGATGGCCTTGACGGGAGGCTACCATCTGTCTCCCAACAGCTGTTCCAGTGGGTCCCTCCCTACAACCTTCTCTTAGCCCTCAGGGTCCTTGTGACCTGGCCATTTAGCCCATGGTGTGCAAAAAAGTGCCGCTCAGAGGTAAAACAACTCAACGTTAAAGAACACGCTGGATGGCCTTGGCGGGAGGCTACCATCTGTCTCCCAACAGCTGTTCCAGTGGGTCCCTCCCTACAACCTTCTCTTAGCCCTCAGGGTCCTTGTGACCTGGCCATTTAGCCTATGGTGTGCAAAAAAAGTTCCGCTCAGAGGTAAAACAATCCAACGTTAAAGAACACGCTGGATGGCCTTGACGGGAGGCTACCATCTGTCTCCCAACAGCTGTTCCAGTGGGTCCCTCCCTACAACCTTCTCTTAGCCCTCAGGGTCCTTGTGACCTGGCCATTTAGCCCATGGTGTGCAAAAAAGTGCCGCTCAGAGGTAAAACAACTCAACGTTAAAGAACACGCTGGATGGCCTTGGCGGGAGGTTACCAGCTGTCTCCCAACAGCTGTTCCAGTGGGTTCCCCCCCTACAACTTCTCTTAGCCCTCAGGGTCCTTGTGACCTGGCCATTTAGCCTATGGTGTGCAAAAAAGTGCCGCTCAGAGGTAAAACAACACAACGTTAAAGAACACAAAGGATGGCCTTGACGGGAGGCTACCATCTGTCTCCCAACAGCTGTTCCAGTGGATTCCCCCCTACAACCTTCTCTTAGCCTTCAGGGTCCTTGTGACCTGGCCATTTAGCCTATGGTGTGCAAAAAAGTGCCGCTCAGAGGTAAAACAATCCAACGTTAAAGAACACGCTGGATGGCCTTGACGGGAGGCTACCATCTGTCTCCCAACAGCTGTTCCAGTGGGTCCCTCCCTACAACCTTCTCTTAGCCCTCAGGGTCCTTGTGACCTGGCCATTTAGCCTATGGTGTGCAAAAAAGTGCCGCTCAGAGGTAAAACAATCCAACGTTAAAGAACACGCTGGATGGCCTTGACGGGAGGCTACCATCTGTCTCCCGACAGCTGTTCCAGTGGGTCCCCCCCTACAACCATCTCTTAGCCCTCAGGGTCCTTGTGACCTGGCCATTTAGCCTATGGTGTGCAAAAAAGTGCCGCTCAGAGGTAAAACAATCCAACGTTAAAGAACACACTGGATGGCCTTGACGGGAGACTACCATCTGTCTCCCAACAGCTGTTCCAGTGGGTTCCCCCCCTACAACCTTCTCTTAGCTCTCAGGGTCCTTGTGAAGTTTGAATATTTAACAGTAATAATGCCAGTTACAAAAATTGACTTCAGAAGTTAATTAAAACTTAGTAATAAGTATTATATCAAAGTGTTTAATAAGTTTGTATTTTAGAACTTTGTGTAAAGAATTCTTTCACTATTCTCCAGTTTTGTATAAGTCTCTTAAGACTGACATTGCTGTTGTTAAATATTCAAACTTCCATAACTCATTAAATACTGAACGAACATTGTTGAAAATCGATACATTGATTTATTTGATTGAGATCTTTGTCTGCAATCAGATTTTTCGAAACAAAATCACTTATTTTAGAAGTTACAGAGCTTTGACGTTAGCTTCCCATTGACATAGCATAGGGTGATTCCTTAATTTATGGAAAGCAATGAATTTCTCCTTTTCTAAAACAACCTGAACCAATTGAAGCTAAAAAAATGACATGCAAATAAAAAAAACTTTAACATTATTATCCTTAATTGATGACATCGTGAAATAAATAAGTCTCCTCCAACATCTCTTTTAAAGCTGCTCGTGGAAATAATAATCATCATTATCATCGAAACAAGCCCCAAATTCATCTTCTTTTTATATTTTCTTTCCCCTCTTAATGATAAAATCGATTCGGCCATTTTTTCTTTCGTGCTGAGACATTAGCTTTCTCACTTCATTGGCTTAATGTGTTTGCTGAACAACTGTTTCCTTCTCTCTTTCTCTTCGCACCTGCAGCCTTCTTTCTTTTCTGCTACAACACAGAATTCGGGAAAGCTCTTTCCATCCTGTTTGCTCTTACTTTGCTCCAGAAATGCTCCACACAAAAAGTGTTTCTTCTTAAAGCATTTTCTTTAAAGATGAGAGATGCAGTTTTTGGAGAATCTCGCACAAGTAAGTGCTTGATTTTTTTTTTTGACTTCTTGTTATGTACAGTCGCTCAAAAAAGTATCCGAACACTATGGTTGATTTCAGAATTCAGAAAAAATGTCTGGCAAAAAAGTTTTTTTTTTCTTTTTTTTTTTTAGAAATTAATGATCTGGCAACCTTCGTGTACAGTACACACCAAAAAATATCCGAACACTATGGTTGATTACAGAAATCAGAAAAAATATCCGGCAACGATTTTTTTTTTTTTTTTTTTGGAAATTAGTGATCTGGCAACCTTCGGGTACAGTACACACCAAAAAATATCCGAATACTATGGTTGATTTCAGAATTCAGAAAAAATATCTGGCAACGATTTTTTTTTTAGAAACTAATGATCTGGCAACCTTCGTGTACGTACAGTCGCTTAAAAAGTATCCGAACATTATGGTTGATTACAAAATTCAGAAAAAATATCTGGCAGCGATTTTTTTTTTTTTAGAAATTAGTAATTTGTCAACCTTCGTGTACGTACAGTCGTTCAAAAAAGTATCCGAACGCTATGGTTGATTAGAGAATTCAGAAAAAATATCTGGCAACGATTTTTTTTTAGAAATTAGTGATCTGGCAATTGTTAGATCACTAATTTCTAAAAAAATCTTTGCCAGATATTTTTTCTGAATTCTGAAATCAACCATAGTGTTCGGATATTTTTTTGAGCGACTGTAGGCTTAGCAGTGCTTTGTTATTTATTATCGACATCAATCATTAAAAGGGATGGGGGTAGGATGGGGGTGGAGTCTGTAGAGTGCCAGGCTCGTATTCTGAAGTTTCCGGGTTCGAGTCCCAACTCTTCGAGAGTTGAGATTTTTCTCCTGTAAATTCTCAGCTTCTCCTGAAGGAAAAAAAAAGGGACATCTACCGAATCGGAGAGACCATCGCCGTCCATCGGATGGAATGTAAAGCCATGGGCTCAAAATAACCGAGATGACGAAAGGGCTCCCGAGAATGAAGAAGACTTCATAACGATTTCTCAGAATGAGAGTGACTCGTAAGGGATTCTGAAAATGAGTGAGACTTCTAACGATTCCCTAGAATGAGTTGCATTTCATAAGGATTCCCCAGAATGAGTGACTCATTATAAGTATTCCCCATAATGATGGAGAACTCATAAAGATTCTCCAGAATAAGCGAGACTTCGTAAGGATTCTCCAGAATGAGTAATACTTCGTAAAGATTCCCCAGAATAAGCGAGACTTCCTAAGAATTCTTCAGAATGAGCGAGGCCTTATAAGTATTCCCTAGAATGAGCTACACTTCGTAAGGTTTCCCCAGAATGAGTGACTCTTTGTAAGTATTCCCCATAATGATGGAGAACTCATAAGGATTATCCGGAATCAGCAAGACTTCGTAAGGATTCCCCAGAATAAGCGAGACTTGTAAAGAATTCTCCAGAATAAGAGAGACTTCATAATGATTCCCCAGAATGAGTGAGACTTCGTAAGGTTCTCCAGAATGAGCAAGGCATCGTAAGGATCTCCTGAATAAGCGAGAACTTTGTAAGAATTCTCCAAAATAACCGAGACTTTGTAACGATTCTGCAGAAAAAGCAAGACTTCGTAAGGATTATCCAGAATAAGCGAGACTTGTAAGAATTCTCCAGAATAAGAGAGAGTTTGTAATGATTCCCCAGAATGAGCGAGACTTCGTAAGGATTCTCCAGAATATGCGAGAACTTTGTAAGAATTCCCCAAAGTAACCGAGATTTTGTAAGAACTCTCCAGAATAAGCAAGACTTCGTAAGGATTCTCCAGAATAAGCAAGACTTCGTAAGGATTCTCCAGAATAAGCGAGACTTGTAAGAATTCTCCAGAATAAGAGAGAGTTTGTAATGATTCCCCAGAATGAGCGAGACTTCGTAAGGATTCTCCAGAATAAGCGAGACTTGCAAGAATTCTCCAGAATAAGAGAGAGTTTGTAATGATTCCCCAGAATGAGCGAGACTTCGTGAGGAATCTCCAGAATATGCGAGAACTTTGTAAGAATTCCCCAAAATAACCGAGACTTTATAAGAACTTTCGAGAATAAGCAAGACTTCGTAATGATTCCTCAGAATGAGAGAGACTTTGTAAGAACTCTCCAAAATAAGCGAGACTTCGTAAGGATTACCCAGAATGAGCAAGTCTTTGTAAAGATTCCCCAGAGTAAGCCAGATATATTACAAGGATTCTACAGAGTCTTTGTAGAAGTGTTGCCATTACCAGAAATATTGAGAGACACTCTGGTAAACTAATGCGAGCGCTTAAAATGATTCAAAATAAAGACATCTATATCGAAATAAAATTGAAAGAAGTCTAATGTTCCAAGTTATCAGCTTTGAATGAAGTTCTCATAAAATACTCTTTAACAGGAAGTTCGTTGTCTCCTAAAAATCGCAATTAGGATCTGGATGTCACAAACGCCCTACATTGAACATTGACAACTTGGTCATGTGACTAGACAATTAAGTCCAGCAGTCCTTAATTGTCTCTTATCACGCAATCGTAAACTCACTGCATTGACATGGGTCAGTCTCTTTATTGGTCAGGGGAGTGTTCCTCAGTGGAATTGAAATCAGGTCGTACAGTCGCTCAAAAAAGTATCCAAACACTATGGTTGATTACAGAATTCAGAAAAAATATCTGGCAACGATTTTTTTAGTGTCACGTGACACGAAGATTGCCAGATCACTATATTGTGACGTTCACAGGGCATGGACTAAATATTGCCAGATCAATCATAGTGTTCGGATACTTTTTTTGCATATTGGATCGTGTGAGCTCACAAAAACCTGGATCGTGTGGGGCAACTCATAGAAATATTGAGCGTGTGCAGTTACCGTTCACAGCAAACTGGAGCGTGTGCAGTAACTGCACACGCTCCAGTTTGCTGTGACTGGAGCGGTTGACGGTAACGGAGGTTGACGGTAACTGGAGCGTGTACAGTTGCTGTACACGTTCCAGATATTTTTTCTGAATTCTGTAATCAACCATAGTGTTCGGATACTTTTTTGAGCGACTGTACTTGTTTTTAAGGGCAGTGTTTCAATTTTTCAAAACACGCAACTAACTTTTTAAGGGAGAAGTGTTTAAATTTTTATTATTATTAAATCTTTATTATTATTTATTTTTTTAAGGCAGCCGTCTTTCGGATGGGAAGTCAAACCGAGCTGAGGTAGAGCCATAAACCTGTGCGCGTTGGTTTCGGTTGTTTTACCTCTGAGCGGCACTTTTTTTTGCGCACAATGGACTAAATGGCCAGGTCACAAGGACCCTGAAGGCTCAGAGAAGGTTGGAGGAGGGGATCCACTGGAACAATGTTGGGAGACAGATGGTAGCCTCCCGTCAAGGCCATCCAGTGTGTTCTTTAACGTTGGGTTGTGTTACCTCTGAGCGGCACTTTTTTTGCGCACAATGGACTAAATGGCCAGGTCACAAGGACCCTGAAGGCTCAGAGAAGGTTGGAGGAGGGGATCCACTGGAACAATGTTGGGAGACAGATGGTACAGTCGCTCAAAAAAATATCCAAACACTATGGTTGATTACAGAATTCAGAAAAAATATCTGGCAACGATTTTTTTTAATAGAAATTAGTGATCTGGCAACTTCGTGTCACGTGACACGAAGGTTGCCAGATCAGTAATTTCCAGATCACTAATTTGCCAGATCGCTAATTGCCAGATCACTAATTTCTAAAAAAAATTGATGCTAGATATTTTTTGCTGAATTCTGTAATCAACCGTAATGTTCGGATACTTTTTTGAGCGACTGTATGTGGTCATATTATTTTGATACTTGATCGTGTGGGCTCACTCACGGCAATATTGAGCGTGTGCAGTTACCGTTCACAGCGAACTGGAGCGTGTGCAGTTACTGCACACGCTCCAGTTTGCTGTGAACGGTAAGTGGAGCGTGTACAGTTGCTGTACACGCTCCAGATATTTTTCCTGAATTCTGTAATCACGTGACACGAAGGTTGCCAGATCACTCATTTCTAAAAAAAATCGTTGCCAGATATTTTTTCCCGAATTCTGTAATCAACCATAGTGTTCGGATACTTTTTTAAGCGACTGTGCATCCTTTCCAGAATGTTATCATTGGCCGGCAGCCGACACGACTCCACTAATGACCTTGAGACAACCACTTCTTAAATAGTAGGTGGTAAGCATGACTCATATAAGTTACAGATCTTATTCTGTCCCTTCTCGATATTTTATATATTCCTGATCTAAAGGACCTGGGTTCGAGTCCCGGGTAAGGCATGGATGTGTGTGTCGTTTTTCTGCTGAGGTCCTGCCATCCTCACAGACCTTCTACTATGGCATATAAACTGACAGGCTCCTGTCAGACCTCAATGGCAAGCAGCTGCTTGAGGGGGAATTTTTTTATTTATTTATTTTTTATATTATATAATTAGATATTTCATATTATATGATTTATATATCCCATCCGTGTCCCCTACTGACCTTGGGCAGGACGGGGAGTTTTGCGGAGATAAATCTCAACGCTGACACAGCTGGGACTCGAACCTAGGAACTGCAGATGACGAGCCTGGCCCCCTAGCGAGAGTTGCTCCTAACCCACCCTATTTGTCGGTTGGGTTGTTTTACCTCTGAGCGACACTTTTTTGCACACAATGGGCTAAATGGCCAGCATTATGGTTGATCACAGAATTCAGAAAAAATATCTGGTAACTTTTTTTTTTAGACTAACTAGCTCACTCAGACCCACTTTTTTTTCAGACTAACTAAATTAGAGAGAAGTAAACTACAGACCCATTACAGACACCCTACAGACCCAGCGATTTTTAGGAGACAACGAACTTCCTGTTAAAGAGATTTTTATGAGAACTTCATTCAAAGCAGATAACTTGGAACATTAGACTTCTTTCAATTTCATTTCGATATAGATGTCCTTATTTAGAATCAGCCGTCCCATGGCCGAGTGGTTAGCGCGCTTGGCTACTGATCTAAGGGATCTGGGTTCGAGTCCCGGGTAAGGCATGGATGTTTGTGTCGTTTTTCTGCTGAGGGCCTGCCATCCTCACAGACCTTCTACTGTGGCATATAAACTGACAGGCTCCTGTCAGACCTCTGTGGCAAGCAGCTGCTTGAGGGGGTATTTATTCTAAGCCGTCCCGTGGCCGAGTGGTTAGCACGCTTGGCTACTGATCTAAGGGACCTGGGTTCGAGCCCCGGATTAGGCATGGATGTGTGTGTCGTTTTTCTGCTGAGGTCCTGCCATCCTCTCAGATCTCCTACTGTGGCATATAAACTGACAGGCTCCTGTCAGACCTATGTGGCAAGCAGCTGCTTGAGGGGGTATTTATTTTATTTTATATTTAGAATAATTTTAAGCGCTCGCATTAGTTTACCAGAGTGTCTCTCAATACTGGTAACCCCCGAGACTACAGACGCAGTTAGTTTGTGTGTAGTTAACTGGTAACTTTTTCTGAAAATTCCCCCTCAAGCACATGGACCCCGAAGGCTCAGAGAAGGTTGGGGTGGGGGACCCACTGGAACAGCTGTTGGGAGACAGATGGTAGCCTCCCGTCAAGGCCATCCAGCGTGTTCTTTAACGTGCACAGGGTGTGGCTCTCCCGCACACGGGGCCACGGCTTAACGTCCCATCCGACGGACGGCGGCCTTTCCAAGCCCATCGGTGTCCCCTACTGACCATGGGCAGGGCGGGGAATTTTGCGGAGATAAATCTCAACGCTGACCCAGCTGGGACTCGAACCTGTGAACTACAGATTACGACCTGACGCGCTACCGACTGTGCCACCCCCGCCCCCTATTTGTCGGTAACAGAGTCTTCAATTCAGGGACTGTCATGTTTGTTTTACACTCGTAATCGCTACTCTTGGTACCAGGGTCGCTTTTCCCTCAAGTGCTGGGGCGGGGTGGCTCAGACGGTAGCGCGCCAGGCTCGTAATCTGTAGTTCCCAGGTTCGAGTCCCAGTTTGGTCAGCGTTGAGATTTATCTCCGCAAAATTCCCCGCCCTGCCCACGGTCAGTAGGGGACAACGATGGGCTTGGAAAGGCCGCCGTCCGTTGAATGGGACGTTAAGCCGTTGCCCCGTGTGAGGGAGAGCCACACCCTGTGCACGTTAAAGAACATGCTGGATGGCCTTAACGGGAGGCTACCATCTGTCTCCCAACAGCTGTTCCAATAGGTCCCCTCCCCCAATCTTCTCTGAGCCTTCGGGGTCCTTGTGACCTGGCCATTTAGCACATGGTGTGCAAAAAAGTGCCGCTCAGAGGTAAAACAACCCAACCCATTACAAAGAAAATGTTTATTTTACACTCGTAATCGCTACTCTTGGTACCAGGGTCGCTTTTCCCACAAGTGCTCTATAAAGTGCACGCACTTGATCTGGTGACCTTGAAAGGAGTGACATTTGCTCGAATTCAAGTCCTGGAAACATTCGGAATCCAAGAACATCGACGATTGTGACGTCACGAAAGACTCGCGTTTGCATCTGTTGCTAACCGAAAGCGACGAGGGCAACAGACACGTCAACAATCACAACACGACAATGTCACGTGTCACAAGACACGTGACATTGTCGGTGTCATTGCGTTACTTAATTATTCACTCGATATCAGTGAGTGAAGAAACAGAGCGAATGAAACGATCGTATTTTTGCGTTTAGAAGTAGAAGCATTAGCGAGAATTGTTTTTGTAAATGTTTGAATCCACGAATTGAGATTTGTCTTAAATGGTGAGGAAAGCATAATCTTTGAGAGACTGGATCATCTGATGTTGATCTTTGAGAGACTGGATCATCTGATGTTGATCTTGGAGAGACTGGATCATCTGATGTTGATCTTTGAGAGATTTGATCATCTGATGTTGATCTTGGAGAGACTGGATCATCTTTCCAAGATCATCTGATGATCTTGGAAAGATGATCCAGTTTCTCAAAGATAAACATCATATGATCTTTGAGAGACTGGATCATCAGATCGTATTTTTGCGTTTAGAAGTAGAAGCATTAGCGAGAATTGTTTTTGTAAATGTTTGAATCCACGAATTGAGATTTGTCTTAAATGGTGAGGAAAGCATAATCTTTGAGAGACTGGATCATCTGATGTTGATCTTTGAGAGACTGGATCATCTAATGTTGATCTTTGAGAGACTGGATCATCTGATGTTGATCTTGGAGAGACTGGATCATCTGATGTTGATCTTTGAGAGATTTGATCATCTGATGTTAATCTTGGAGAGACTGGATCATCTGATGTTGATCTTTGAGAGATTTGATCATCTGATGTTTATCTTTGAGAGACTGGATCATCTGCTGTTGACTTTTGAGAGATTGGATCATCTGATGTTGATCTTGGAAAGATGATCCAGTCTCTCAAAGATAAACATCAGATGATCTTTGAGAGACTGGATCATCTGATGTTGATCTTTGAGAGACTGGATCATCTGATGTTGATCTTGGAGAGATTGGATCATCTGATGTTTATCTTTGAGAGACTGGGTCATCTGATGTTTATCTTTGAGAGATTGGATCATCTGATGTTGATCTTTGAGAGACTGGATCATCTGCTGTTGACCTTTGAGAGATTGGATCATCTGATGTTGATCTTGGAAAGATAATCCAGTCTCTCAAAGATCAACATCATATGATACAGTCTCTCAAAGATAAACATCAGATGATCTTTGAGAGACTGGATCATCTGCTGTTGACCTTTGAGAGATTGGATCATCTGATGTTGATCTTGGAAAGATAATCCAGTCTCTCAAAGATCAACATCATATGATACAGTCTCTCAAAGATAAACATCAGATGATCTTTGAGAGACTGGATCATATGCTGTTGACCTTTGAGAGATTGGATCATCTGATGTTGATCTTGGAAAGATAATCCAGTCTTTCAAAGATCAACATCAGATGATACAGTTTCTCAAAGATAAACATCAGATGATACAGTCTCTCAAAGATCAACATCAGATGATACAGTCTCTCAAAGATAAACATCAGATGATATAGTCTCTCAAAGATCAACATCAGATGATCCAGTCTCTCAAAGATCATCTGATGTTTATCCTTGAGAGACTGTATCATCTGATATTGATCTTTGAGAGACTGGATCATTTTTTCAAGATCAACATCAGATGATCCAATCTCTCAAAAGTCAACAGCAGATGATCCAGTCTCTCAAAGATCAACATCAGATGAACCAATCTCTCAAAGATAAACATCAGATGACCCAGTCTGTCAAAGTCCAACATCAGATGATCTTAGAGAGAGTGGATCATCTGATGTTGATCTTTGAGAGACTGAATCATCTGAAGCTGATCTATCAGAGACTCGATTTCCATTTTAACAGTTCTCTCTCCATTTCAGAGATATTTACAAATATTCTTAAAAAATGCATTAAAAAATTTAACGTTTGAAGATTTTTACTTTTTTTCCCTTACCAGTATCCCAAAGGGTGGGGGGGGAAATGTTTTCCCGTGCCCCCCAGACCCGACCTTGGGGGGTAACAAACTTTAAAGCAGGGTAAGGCTGTATTTCGATCAATTGATCGAAACTTTATGATCGCAATACAGCCTTACCCTGCTTTAAAGCATCTATTACATCTTTATACAGCCTTTATTAAAAAACAAATCTCCGAAAATATAAATTTCCCGGTTTCCTTAAGAACTCTTTTCGATTTCCTCCGTAGGTTTGAAGGTGTGGTCTCTTCCTGAACGAGCACGCGTGCAAGCAACGCGTGACAAGCGTTTCCCGTCTTTTCTAGGAAGCCTTTCGTATCACGCTCAGGGTACTTTAGAGAGATGATGAATTGGTGGAAAAGAGGAAGTTTCCTGGATCGACTTCGATTCCAAGACATTCGTTAAAGACTCATTGTCAGCAGAAACAAAGAGGGCAGGTTGGGTTGGGTTGTTTTACCTCTGAGCGGCACTTTTTTGCACACCATGGGCTAAATGGCCAGGTCACATGGACCCCGAAGGCTCAGAGAAGGTTGGGGAGGGACCCACTGGAACAGCTGTTGGGAGACAGATGGTAGACTCCCGTCAAGGCCATCCAGTGTGTTCTTTAATGTTGGGTTGTTTTACCTCTGAGCGGCACTTTTTTGCACACCATGGGCTAAATGGCCAGGTCACAAGGACTCCGAAGGCTCAGAGAAGGTTGGGGAGGGACCCACTATAACAGCTGTTGGGAGACAGATAGTAGACTCCCGTCAAGGCCATCCAGTGTGTTCTTTAACATTGGGTTGTTTTACCTCTGAGCGGCACTTTTTTGCACACCATGGGCTAAATGGCCAGGTCACAAGGACCCCGAAGGCTCAGAGAAGGTTTGGGGTGGGACCCACTGGAACAGCTTTTGGGAGACAGATGGTAGACTCCCGTCAAGGCCATCCAGTGTGTTCTTTAATGTTGGGTTGTTTTACCTCTGAGCGGCACTTTTTTGCACACCATGGGCTAAATGGCCAGGTCACAAGGACCCCGAAGGCTCAGAGAAGGTTGGGGAGGGACCCACTGGAACAGCTGTTGGGAGACAGATGGTAGACTCCTGTCAAGGCCATCCAGTGTGTTCTTTAATGTTGGGTTGTTTTACCTCTGAGCGGCACTTTTTTGCACACCATGGGCTAAATGGCCAGGTCACAAGGACCCCGAAGGCTCAGAGAAGGTTGGGGAGGGACCCACTGGGACAGCTGTTGGGAGACAGATGGTAGACTCCCGTCAAGGCCATCCAGTGTGTTCTTTAACGTGCACAGGGTATGGCTCTCCCGCACACGGGGCCACGGATTAACGCCCCATCCGGCGGACGGCGGCTTTTCCAAGCCCATCGGTGTCCCCTACTGTCCGTGGGCAGGGCGGGGAATTTTGCGGAGATAAATCTCAACGCTGACCCAGCTGGGACTCGAACCTGAAAGAGGGCAGATATTGCAACTTCAAAAAATATTATGTGAGAACAAAATCACTGCAAAGAAGCAAATTTGAAGTCTGTTGTTAGCTAAGAGTTCTGTGTTCAATGATGATTGAATATTTTAATATTCAGTGTTTTATGGGGGGGGGGGGGGGGGTGACTCAGTCGGTAGCGCGCCAGGCTCATAATCTGTAGTTCCCAGGTTCGAGTCCCAGCTGAATCAGTGTTGCGACTTATCTTCGCAAAACTCCCCGCCCTGTCCACGGTCAGTAGGGAATACCGATGGGCTTGGAAAGGCCGCCGTCTGTCGGATGGGACGTTAAGCCGTACCCTGTGCACGTTAAAGAAAACGCTGGATGGCCTTGACGGGAGGCTACCATCTGTCTCCCAACAGCTGTTCCAGTGGGTCCCCTCTCCCAACCTTCTCTGAGCCTTCGGGGTCCATGTGACTTGGCCATTTAGCCCATGGTGTAGAAAAAAGTGCCTCTCAGAGGTAAAACAACCCAACCCAGGGTTTTATGGTTAGTTGTTTTATCTCTGAGCGACATTCTTTTGTAGAATATAGGATAAATTACCAGGTCACAAGGACCCCAAGGGCTCAGAGAAGAGGATCCACTGGATAGTTGCTAAGAAACAGATGGCAGCTTACCATAAAGGTCATCCATTTCTTTAATATGGACAAGGTATGGCTGTCTCGTGCACACGGATCACGGCTTAGCGTTCCATCGTACGGACGGCAATCTCTCCAAGTCCAGCGATGTCCCCTTTCTGACCGAGAGGAGGACGAGGAATTTTGCGGAGATAAATTTCAATATTGAAACAGTTCGGACTCGGGAATTACTGATTACGTGCCTGGCACTCTACTGACTGAGACGACCCCTTGTACCATGCTGACGACAGTTGGACATAAAATCTTTAGGATGAAACGCTGATGCTATGCTGATCTTTAGGATGATATCATGTGCTTTGTTAGGTGACACGCAGATGATGCGCTGATCTGTAGGACGACATGCTGATGATATGCTGATATTTAGGATGGTGTGCTGATGATATGCTGATATTTAGGATGGTGTGCTGATGATATGCTGATATTTAGGACGCTCTGCTGATGATATGCTGATATTAAAGATGGTGTGCTGATGATATGCTGATATTTAGGATGGTGTGCTGATGATATGCTGATATTTAGGATGGTGTGCTGATGATATGCTGATATTTAGGATGGTGTGCTGATGATATGCTGATATTTAGGATGGTGTGCTGATGATATGCTGATATTTAGGATGGTGTGCTGATCATATGCTGATATTTAGGATGGTGTGCTGATGATATGCTGATATTTAGGATGGTGTGCTGATGATATGCTAATGTTTAGGATGGTGTGCCGATGATATGCTGATATTTAGGACGGTGTGCTGATGATATGCTGATATTTAGGATAGTGTGCTGATAATATGCTGATATTTAGGATGGTGTGCTGATGATATGCTGATATTTAGGATGGTGTGCTGATGATATGCTAATGTTTAGGATGGTGTGCCGATGATATGCTGATATTTAGGACGGTGTGCTGATGATATGCTGATATTTAGGATAGTGTGCTGATGATATGCTGATATTTAGGATGGTGTGCTGATGATATGCTGATATTTAGGATGGTGTGCTGATCATATGCTGATATTTAGGACGCTCTGCTGGTGATATGCTGTTATTAAAGATGGTGTGCCGATGATATGCTGATATTTAGGATGGTGTACTGATGATATGCTAATGTTTAGGATGGTGTGTTGATGATATGCCGATATTTAGGATGGTGTGCTGATGATATGCTAATGTTTAGGATGGTGTGCCGATGATATGCTGATATTTAGGACGGTGTGCTGATGATATGCTGATATTTAGGATAGTGTGCTGATAATATGCTGATATTTAGGATGGTGTGCTGATGATATGCTGATATTTAGGATGGTGTGCTGATGATATGCTAATGTTTAGGATGGTGTGCCGATGATATGCTGATATTTAGGACGGTGTGCTGATGATATGCTGATATTTAGGATAGTGTGCTGATGATATGCTGATATTTAGGATAGTGTGCTGATGATATGCTGATATTTAGGATGGTGTGCTGATGATATGCTGATATTTAGGATAGTGTGCTGATGATATGCTGATATTTAGGATGGTGTGCTGATGATATGCTGATATTTAGGATGGTGTGCTGATGATATGCTGATATTGAAGATGGTGTGCTGATGATATGCTGATATTAAAGATGGTGTGCTGATGATATGCTAATGTTTAAAATATACTGATTTTTAGGATGATAAACTGATCTTTACAATAATACGTTGATATTTAGGATGATATGCTGTTGATATACTAATTTTCTGGTTGATCTTTAGATAATATGCTAATCACAATAAGGGCCTAATCTGGTGGTGGTGGTGGTGGTGGTGGTGGGGGTGGGTGGGTAAGGGTACTTTGGCTGCTCCTTTGTGAATGCTAGTAAAAGTAATGGAGGCAAAAAATTATTTAATTTTTGTAAGTGGTTATCGCGCTTGACTACTGATTTAAGGGACCTGGGTTCGAGCTCCGGGTAAGGCATGGATATGTGTGTGTTGTTTTTCTGCTGAGGTCCTGCCATCCTCACAGACCTTCTACTATGGCATATAAAGTGACAGGCTCCTGTCAGACCTCTGTGGCAAGCAGCTGCTTGAGGGGGTATTTACGTTTTTTCTTTTTCATTTTCCTACACTTTTTTTTTAAAACCTGTAAAACAGAGAGGAAAATGTTTATACTGCAATGGAATTCCATTTTGTGATCTCTCCCCCTCTTTATTTTATTGCGACTATTGAGTCACTTGTTTCCACCCCATTCCGAAAGTCATATAAATATACGAAACCATTTAGTAAATACTTTAAAAATCATATTTTCTACACTTTATTAAAGGAAAATTTAAATTATATCATAAAATTTTCAGGTGTTTCAGGTACTGGAATCCTACTGACTTATCTCAGTAGAAAATAACATTCAAACTTCAATAACTTCTTCAATATGATTTTTAATGAACAATATGTCTGAGGATAAATTAAAGATCTCAATCAAATCTATCTAAATCTCGATTTTAAACGATGTTTGTTTAATATTCAAAGAAATTTTGAAAGCTGGAATATTTAAAGGGGTACAGTCGCTCAAAAAAGTATCCGAACACTACGGTTGATTAAAGAATTCAAAAAAAAAAATATCTGGCAGCGTTTTTTTTTTTAGAAATTAGTGATCTGGCAACCTTCGTGTCACGTGATTACAGAATTCAGGAAGAATATCTGGAGCGTGTACAGCAACTGTACACGCTCCAGTTACCGTTCACAGCAAACTGGAGCGTGTGCAGTTACTGCACACGCTCCAGTTTGCTGTGAACGGTAACTGCACACGCTCAATATTTCCGTGAGTGAGCCCACACGATCTAGTATCAAAATAATATGACCACTTACAGTCGCCCAAAAAAGTATCCGAACACAATGGTTGATTAGAGAATTCAGAAAAAATATCTGGCAACGATTTTTTTTTAGAAATTAGTGATCTGGCAACATTCGTGTTAAGTGACACGAAGGTTGCCAGGTCACTAATTTCTAAAAAAAAAATCGTTGCCAGATATTTTTTCTGAATTCTGTCATCAACCACGGTGTTCGGATACTATTTTGAGCGACTGTACAAGCAACCTTCGTGTCACGTGACACGAATCTATATTTTGGTCTCCCGGAAGTCTCGAGATTTAGAAACAATATCATTCACGTTTCCTTCCTAATCAACAGTATTTTAGCTACGTAACTTGTTAGAATTTCGGGACACTTTACAGAGAAATAACGGGAACCTTTTTTTTAACTGTTTTGTAGGCATCTATGAACAGCAGAGTCTCTCAGTGGTCGACATCCTCGGGACAGAGCGCTCAGAGTCGAGATTCAGGAGTTTACGAGTTGGAAGATGAATATTCCCACGTGATCACAGAGCATTCTGACCCTGAGAAAGTGAGGAGTGTTGAGAATCAGTTTCGAGCCATCGATCATTTAGGTAAGTCAAGTTCAAGATCAGATAAAGTTAAATGCAAAATGTTCAGAGTTAGTTTTTGACTAAGCTTTTCGTCTTCCTTCGTTTCTGTTTCCAATATCTTGAGGGGCGCGGGGGTGGCTCAGTCGGTAGCGCGCCAGGGTCGTAATCTGTAGTTCCCAGGTTCGAGTCCCAGCTGGGTCAGTGTTGAGATTTATCTCCGCAAAATTCCCCGCCCTGCCCACGGTCAGTAGGGGACACCGATGGGCTTGGAAAGGCCGCCGTCCGTCGGATGGGACGTTAAGCCGTGACCTCGTGAGTGGGAGAGCCATACCCTGTGCACGTTAAAGAACACGCTGGATGGCCTTGACGGGAGTCTACCATCTGTCTCCCAACAGCTGTTCCAGTGGGTCCCCTCCCCCAACCTTCTCTGAGACTTCGGGGTCCTTGTGACCTGGCCATTTAGTCCATGGTGTGCAAAAAAGTGCCGCTCAGAGGTAAAACAACCCAACATTAAAGAACACGTTGGATGACCTTGACGGGAGGCTACCATCTGTCTCCCAACAGCTGTTCCAGTGGGTCCCCTCCCCCAATCTTCTGTGAGCCTTCGGGGTCCTTGTGACCTGGCCATTTAGCCCATTGTGTACTGAAAAGTGCCACTCAGAGTCAAAACAACTCAATGTTAAAGAACACGCTGGATGGCCTTGACAGGAGACTACCGTATGTCTCCCAACAGCTGTTCCAGTGGGTCCCCTCCCCCAACCTTCTCTGAGCCTTCGGGGTCCTTGTGATCTGGCCATTTAGCCCATTGTGTGCGAAAAAGTGACACTGAGAGGTAAAACAATCCAACCATCTGTCTCCCAACAGCTGTTCCAGTGGGTCCCCTCCCCCAACCTTCTCTGAGACTTCGGGGTCCTTGTGACCTGGCCATTTAGTCCATGGTGTGCAAAAAAGTGCCGCTCAGAGGTAAAACAACCCAACATTAAAGAACACGTTGGATGACCTTGACGGGAGGCTACCATCTGTCTCCCAACAGCTGTTCCAGTGGGTCCCCTCCCCCAATCTTCTGTGAGCCTTCGGGGTCCTTGTGACCTGGCCATTTAGCCCATTGTGTACTGAAAAGTGCCACTCAGAGTCAAAACAACTCAATGTTAAAGAACACGCTGGATGGCCTTGACAGGAGACTACCGTATGTCTCCCAACAGCTGTTCCAGTGGGTCCCCTCCCCCAACCTTCTCTGAGCCTTCGGGGTCCTTGTGATCTGGCCATTTAGCCCATTGTGTGCGAAAAAGTGACACTGAGAGGTAAAACAATCCAACCATCTGTCTCCCAACAGCTGTTCCAGTGGGTCCCCTCTCCCAACCTTCTCTGAGACTTCGGGGTCCTTGTGACCTGGCCATTTAGCCCATTGTGTGCAAAAAAAAGTGTCGCTCAGCGGTAAAACAACCAAACCCAATCCCCTCCTCCCTTACTCCCTAACCTTTATTTTTTTTAAATCTGGGTCTAGTGACAGATTCACAAAAGTTACCTATTTATTTACCTAGGAGATGAAAAGTATTAGTTGGGTTGTTTTACCTCTGAGCGGCATTTCTTTGGACATAATGGGCCAAATGACAGGTCACAAAGACCCCGAGGGCTCAGACAAGGTTGTGGGGAGAATACCCATTGAACTGCTATTAAGAGACAGATGGTAGCTCCCGTCAAGGTCATCCAGCGTGTTCTCTAACCTACACACAAGGTAGGACTCTCCCACATATGGTACCACGGATTAACGTCCCATCCAACGGACGGCGGCCTTTCCAAGCCGTCAGTGTTCCTACTGACCCAGGGCAGGGCGGGAATTTTGTGGAGATAAATCTCAACACTAGCCCAGGGCGACTCAAACTTGCAAACTGCAGATTATGCCTCAAAATTATATCCATGAAATGAAATGAAACAGAGGAAGACTTCATTGATGAGCAATTAACTATTTACAATTAACTAACGGTTACGTTAATTATTCATTCATGAGAATTCACAGAGTTCTCTTTCAGAATGGCTTTTCCGTTGTTTTTCCTGCAGAGCTTGTCGTGGAAGGGAAAGCTTGTCCTCGGAAGTTGAGTCCCAAGGACAAGGAAAGACTGGATAAAGAGCTGATTCTTCAGATGCTGCGAGAAGAGGGACTCATCGTCAGACCTGAGGCCAAGGCAGTCGGAGGAGTAAAGTAAGCCTCGATTTTAAGTAAAGTAAGCCGCTTTTTTTTTTGGTTTCAGTTGGTGAATTTTAACAAAGTTCTGTTTTGACATTACACACTCAGTCCAATGTAGGGTTAGATTGAATTGTTTTACCTCTGAGTCTGAAGTCTACTTACCTCTGAATTTGAAAGTTTACTTACCCCTGGGTCTGTAGTTTACTTCTCTCTGAGTCTGAAGTTTACCTACCTCTGAGTCTGAAGTCTACTTACCTCTGAGTTTGAAAGTTTACTTACCCCTGGGTCTGTAGTTTACTTCTCTCTGAGTCTGCAGTTTACCTACCTCTGAGTCTGAAGTCTACTTACCTCTGAATTTGAAAGTTTACTTACCCCTGGGTCTGTAGTTTACTTCTCTCTGAGTCTGCAGTTTACCTACCACTGAGTCTGAAGTCTACTTACCTCTGAATTTGAAAGTTTACTTACCCCTGGGTCTGTAGTTTACTTCTCTCTGAGTCTGAAGTTTACCTACCTCTGAGTCTGAAGTCTACTTACCTCTGAATTTGAAAGTTTACTTACCCCCGGGTCTGTAGTTTACTTCTCTCTGAGTCTGCAGTTTACCTACCTCTGAGTCTGAAGTCTACTTACCTTTGAATTTGAAAGTTTACTTACCCCTGGGTCTGTAGTTTACTTCTCTCTGAGTCTGAAGTTTACCTACCTCTGAGTCTGAAGTCTACTTACCTCTGAATTTGAAAGTTTGCTTACCCCTGGGTCTGTAGTTTACTTCTCTCTGAGTCTGCAGTTTACCTACCTCTGAGTCTGAAGTCTACTTACCTCTGAAATTGAAAGTTTACTTACCCCTGGGTCTGTAGTTTACTTCTCTCTGAGTCTGCAGTTTACCTACCTCTGAGTCTGAAGTCTACTTACCTCTGAAATTGAAAGTTTACTTACCCCTGGGTCTGTAGTTTACTTCTCTCTGAGTCTGTAGTTTACCTACCTCTGAGTTTGAAGTCTACTTACCTCTGAAATTGAAAGTTTACTTACCCCTGGGTCTGTAGTTTACTTCTCTCTGAGTCTGCAGTTTACCTACCTCTGAGTCTGAAGTCTACTTACCTCTGAAATTGAAAGTTTACTTACCCCTGGGTCTGTAGTTTACTTCTCTCTGAGTCTGCAGTTTACCTACCTCTGAGTCTGAAGTCTACTTACCTCTGAAATTGAAAGTTTACTTACCCCTGGGTCTGTAGTTTACTTCTCTCTGAGTCTGCAGTTTACCTACCTCTGAGTCTGAAGTCTACTTACCTCTGAAATTGAAAGTTTACTTACCCCTGGGTCTGTAGTTTACTTCTCTCTGAGTCTGTAGTTTACCTACCTCTGAGTTTGAAGTCTACTTACCTCTGAGTCTGAAGTCTACTTACCTCTGAATTTGAAAGTTTACTTACCCCTGGGTCTGTAATTTACTTCTCTCTGAGTCTGCAGTTTACCTATCTCTGAGTCTGAAGTCTACTTACCTTTGAATTTGAAAGCTTACTTACCCCTGGGTCTGTAGTTTACTTCTCTCTGAGTCTGCAGTTTACCTACCTCTGAGTCTGAAGTCTACTTACCTCTGAATTTGAAAGTTTACTTCTCTCTGGGTCTGAAGTGTACCTACCTCTGAGTCTGAAGTCTACTTACCTCTGAATTTGAAAGTTTACTTACCCCTGGGCCTGTAGTTTACTTCTCTCTGAGTCTGCAGTTTACCTACCTCTGAGTCTGAAGTCTACTTACCTTTGAATTTGAAAGTTTACTTACCCCTGGGTCTGTAGTTTACTTCTCTCTGAGTCTGCAGTTTACCTACGTCTGAGTCTGAAGTCTACTTACCTCTGAATTTGAAAGTTTACTTACCCCTGGGTCTGTAGTTTACTTCTCTCTGAGTCTGCAGTTTACCTATCTCTGAGTCTGAAGTCTACTTACCTCTGAATTTGAAAGTTTACTTACCCCTGGGTCTGCAGTTTACTTCTCTCTGAGTCTGCAGTTTACCTATCTCTGAGTCTGAAGTCTACTTACCTCTGAATTTGAAAGTTTACTTACCCCTGGGTCTGCAGTTTACTTCTCTCTGAGTCTGCAGTTTACCTATCTCTGAGTCTGAAGTCTACTTACCTCTGAATTTGAAAGTTTACTTACCCCTGGGTCTGCAGTTTACTTCTCTCTGAGTCTGCAGTTTACCTATCTCTGAGTCTGAAGTCTACTTACCTCTGAATTTGAAAGTTTACTTACCCCTGGGTCTGCAGTTTACTTCTCTCTGAGTCTGCAGTTTACCTATCTCTGAGTTTGAAATTTACCTACCTCTGAGTATGAAATTAATCTACCTCTCAGGGTCTGAAGTTTACCTACCTCTGAGTTTAAAGTTTACTTACCTCTGAGTTTGAAGTTTACCTACCTCTGGGTCTGCAGTTTACTTACCACGAGTGTGAAGTCTACCTACCTCTGAGTCCGAAAGTTTACTTACCTTTGAGTTTGAAGTTTACTTACCTCTAGGTCTTCAGTTTACTTATCTCTGAGCCTGAAGTTTACCAACCCCTGGGTCTTAAATTTACCTACCTCTGGGTCTGCAGTTTACTTGAGTAACTGTTTTACGAGTCTGAGTTTACGAGTCTGAAGTCTACTTACCTGTGAGTCTAAAATTTCCTTGCCTCCAAGTCCCTTCCACTTTTGAATCCACACTCTTCATCATGCAGTTGTCCATCATCCAAATTATTAATTCTTTTAAGCTCAATCATGCAGAGAAGTGGAACAATGTGGATTATTTCCCTTACAATTATCGGAAGAAAATTATTATCTGTTTTAAAAATAGGGATTTTAAAATCCTTAGAAACAATGCCTTTATCATAAAAATATTCTAAATTTCAGTCAGCCATGGGACAACAGAAACATTCCCAGCTCATAGCATTTCAGTAGTAATTAAATCAAACCTGGGGATTACGCAGTTATAATTTGGAGCGAGTCAAAGAAACTTCATAATGTGATGTAGGTCCAACATTAAAGCCAGTAATACATCTATCTTCATTACGAAAAATGGGAGTAGAACTACTCACATTGTTTAGAACATCACTGAAATGCTCAGCCCACCTAGCCATGACAGAATCCTCACCTTCTATAACCTTACCTTGTTTATCCTTCAATCCCTGTATACCTGTCCGTTTTCTACCACACAAAACATTAACTATCCGTGGTTGTGCTGCCTAGCTCACAAAGGCCCCGAAAGCTCAGAGAAGGTTGGGGGAGCGGAACCACTGGAACAACTGTTGGGAGACAGATGGTAGCCTCCCGTCAATGCCATCCAGTGTGTTCTTTAACGTGCATAGGGTGTGTCTCTCCCGCATAATGGCCAGGTCACAAGGAGCCCGAAGGCTCAGAGAACGTTGGAGGAGGAGACCCACTGGAACAGCTGTTAGGAGACAGATGGTAGACTCCCTTCAATGCCATCCAGTGTGTTCTTTAACGTGCACAGGGTATGGCTCTCCTGCACAATGTCCAGGTCACAAGGACTCCGAAGGCTCAGAGAAGGTTGGGGGAGGAGACCCACTGGAACAGCTGTTAGGAGACAGATGTTAGACTCCCTTCAATGCCATCCAGTGTGTTCTTTAACGTGCACAGGGTATGGCTCTCCTGCACAATGTCCAGGTCACAAGGACCCCGAAGGCTCAGAGAAGGTTGGGGGAGGGGACCCACTGGAACAACTGTTGGGAGATAGATGATAACCTCCCATCAAGACCATCCAGTGTGTTCTTTACAGTGCACAGGGTATGGCTCTCTTGCACAAGGAGGCACGGCTTAACGTCTCATCCGACGGACGGCGGCCTTTCCAAGACCATGCAGATTACGAGCCTGGCGCACTACCGACTGCGCCAGCCCCGCCCCAACCCAATGTGAAAGCCGCTAAGTTCGACATTATCATCATATCAATTGCAAAAATTCCTTAGATGTTAAAACTTGTGAAAAGATCGCTTATTGAAGTATATTTAGATTAAAAAAAATATAATGGTAGAAACAGAATACATGGTATTAATTCGACGTTCGTTTTATCGTTTCCTATTAGGTTCGAACTGGTGGCAGCTGATGCGGTTAATCCTTTCAACATCAGCGCTCCGATGTTGCGGCGTCTGCCACCTCTCCGTCTCAGGGAAAAGCAGAAGAAAAAAAAGAAGAAAGAGCTCACCTACGAAGAAATCCAGGAGAAGCTAGCAAAGGCGGAGGAAAGGAGAAAGGTAAGAGAGATGTACAGTCGCTCAAAAAAAAACTATCCGAACACTATGGTTGATTACAGAATTCAGAAAAATTATCTGGCAACGATTTTCTAAAACTCAGACCAGAAAAAATATCTGGCAACTAATTTCTAAAAAAAAAAAAAAAAAAAGAAAATCGTTGCCAGATATTTTTCGTGTACAGTCGCTCAGAAAAAATATCTGACAACGATTTTTTTTAGAAATTAGTGATCTGGCAACTTTCGTGTCACGTGACATGATGGTTGCCAGATCACTAATTTGTAGAAAAAATCGTTGCCAGATATTTTTTTCTGAATTCGGTAATCAACCATAATGTTCGGATATTTTTTAATATATATAATGCGTATGAATATATAATGCAATGAATATGGAGCGTGTGCAGTTACCGTTCACAGCAAACTGGAGCGTGTGCTAGTAACTGCACACGCTCCAGTTTGCTGTGAACGGTAACTGGAGCGTGTATAGTTGCTGTACACGCTCCAGATATTTTTTCTGAATTCTGTAATCACGTGACACGAAGGTTGCCAGATCACTAATTTCTAAAAAAATCGTTGCCAGATAGTTTTCCTGAATTCTGTAATCAACTATAGCGTTGGATACTTTTTTTGAGTATCCAACGCTATAGTTTTTCTGGTGTTGGGTTGTTTTACCTCTTAGCCGCCCTTTTTCCACACAATGGTCTAAATGTCCAAGTCACAAGTACCCCGAGGGCTCAGAGAAGGTTGTGGGGAGGTCATCTACAGAATAACTGTTGGGAAGAGACAGATGGTACCGTCCCGTTAACCCTGCCCATCCAGCGTGTTTCATGTGCATATAGTATGGCTCTACCGCATACGGACCATGGCTTAGCGTCCCATCCGACGGACGCCGGACTTTCCGAGTCCATTGGTGTCCTCTAGTGACCGAGGGCAGGGCGGAGAGTTTTGCGGACGAAAATCTCAACGCTGACCCAGGCGAACTCGAACCTGGGAAGTTCAGAGTACGAGCCTGGCGCGCTATAAACTGAGCCATCCCCGCCCCTGGGGTCCTTATGACTTGACCATTTAGTCCACTGTATGAGAAAAAAAATGGCACTCAGAGGTAAAACAACTCATCACCGAAAGCGTCAATCCTTTGGGAATATCGTAATCTGCAGTTCCCAGGTTCGAGTCCCAGCTGGGTCAGCGTTGAGACTTATCTGCGCAAAACTCCCCGCCCTGCCCACGGTCAGTAGGGGACACCGATGGAGCTTGGAAAGGCCGCCATCCGTCGGATGGGACGTTAAGCCGTGGCCCCGTGTGCGGGAGAGCCATACCCTGTGCACGTTAAAGAACACACTGGATGGCCTTGACAGGAGGCTACCATCTGTCTCCCAACAGCTGTACCAGTGGGTTCCCTCCACCAACCTTCTCTGAGCCTTCGGGGTCCTTGTGACCTGGCCATTTAACCCATGGTGTGCAAAAACTTCCGCTCAGAGGTAAAACAACCCAACTTTAAAGAAGACACTGGATGGCCTTGACGGGAGGCTACCATTTATCTCCCAACAGCTGTTCCAGTGGGTCCCCTCCCCCAACCTTCTCTGAGCCTTCGGGGTCTATGTGACCTAACCATTTAGCCCATGCTGTGCAAAAGAGTGCCGCTTAAAGGTAAAACAACCCAACATTAAGAAACACGCTGGATGGCCTTAACGGAAGGCTACCATCTATCTCCCAACAGCTGTTCGAGTGGGTCCCCTCCCCCAACCTTCTCTGAGCCTTCGGGATCCTTGTGACCTGGCTATTTAACCCATGGTGTGCAAAAAACTTCCGCTCAGAGGTAAAACAATCAACATTAAAGAACACACTGGATGGCCTTGACGGGAGGCTCCCATCTGTCTCCCAACAGCTGTTCCAGTGGGTCCCCTCCCCCAACCTTCTCTGAGCCTTCGGGGTCCATGTGACCTGGTCATTTAGCCCATGATGTGCAAAAAAGTGCCGCTTAGAGCTAAAACAACCCAACCCAACCTTGGGCATAAAGAACTTCAAAACTATTTTATTCTATAGCACATTAAAGGCCAAGGCCGTTCATACATTAACGCAGCAATCTTTTACAAAAGAGAAGCTTATGAGCACCTCGTCTCTTGTATTGAGAAACGCTTTATTACGAACTCTCTCTCTGAAAGAATTGTCAAGGAGACTTCCAAGGCCACAGCGCGTGACATCCTGTCTTTCGTTTTCATTATCTCTTTCGCTCATTCATCATCGTTAAAGATTTCCCCCTGTCTCAGGAGCAACGAAGTTAGGGACGACGGAAAGCAGATTAATTAAATCTGTCTGATGAGCTGGAAGAGGAGTTAAAAAAATTAAGATATTTAAAGAAAGACCATCAAGAATCGTTTCAATAAGGGACTGTAAGGTTAATCGTAAAAAGTATAAAGTTTTTCTGTATAATTATATCGTTAATTTATACAAAAAATGTAGGCGGGGATGGCTCAGTCGGTAGCGCGCCAGGCTCGTAATCTGTAGTTCCCAGGTTCGAGTCCCAGCTGTTAAAGAACACGCTGGATGGCCTTGATGGGAGGCTACCATCTGTCTCCCAACAGCTGTTCCAGTGGGTCTCCTCCCCCGACTTTCTCTGAGCCTTCGGGGTCCATGTGACCTGGCCATTTAGCCCATGGTGTGCAAAAAACTTCCGCTCAGAGGTAAAACAACCCAACATTAAAGAACACGCTGGATGGCCTTGACGGGAGGCTACCATCTGTCTCCCAACAGCTGTTCCAGTGGGTCGCCTCCCCCTACCTTCTCTGAGCCTTCGGGGTCCATGTGACCTGGCCATTTAGTCCATGGTATGCAAAAAAGTGCCGCTCAGAGGTAAAACAACCCAACCTATACAAAAAAAATGCAGTTTTCTTTACTCATAGTTGAAATATTCCAGACGAGATGATTTCTAATGATTGAAGGTAAGGCGAAGTCCCCTGAATTTTGAGGGTAAGGTTATTTTTTCAATGCTACAAGATATCATTTACTAAGAATCTTTTTCTAAGCATTATTGACCAGCATTTATGTATCATAATAATACTATATTCCTAGCATTCATTTATCATAATAGTACTATGTTTCCTAGAATTTATTGTATCGTAATAGTATTATTTTTCTCTGGAATTTATTGCATCACAATAGTACTATTAGACTAGCATTTATTGTATCATAACAGTACTATATTCCCTAGAATTTATTCTATCGTAATAGTATTATTTTCCCAAGAATTCTTTGCATCCCAATAGTACTATTAGACTAGCATTTATTACATCATAACAGTATTATATTCCCTAGAATTTATTATATCGAAATGGTACTATTTTCCTTGGAATTTATTGCATCACAATAGTACTATTAGACTAGCATTTATTGTGTCATAACAGTACTATATTCCCTAGAATTTATTCTATCGTAATAGTATTATTTTCCCTAGAATTCTTTGCATCCCAATAGTACTATTAGACTAGCATTTATTACATCATAACAGTATTATATTCCCTAGAATTTATTATATCGCAATGGTACTATTTTCCTTGGAATTTATTGCATCACAATAGTACTATTAGACTAGCATTTATTGTGTCATAACAGTACTATATTCCCTAGAATTTATTGTGTCGTAATAGTATTATTTTCCCTAGAATTCATTGCATCCCAATAGTACTATTAGACTAGCATTTATTACATCATAACAGTACTATATTCTCTAGAATTTATTATATCGCAATGGTATTATTTTCCTTGGAATTTATTGCATCCCAATAGTACTATTAGACTAGCATTTATTGTGTCATAACAGTACTATATTCCCTAGAATTTATTGTATCGTAATAGTATTATTTTCCCTAGAATTCATTGCATCCCAATAGTACTATTAGACTAGCATATATTACATCATAACAGCATTATATTCTCTAGAATTCATTATATCGCAATGGTATTATTTTCCTTGGAATTTATTGCATCCCAATAGTACTATTAGACTAGCATTTATTGTGTCATAACAGTACTATATTCTCTAGAATTTATTGTATCGTAATAGTATTATTTTCCCTAGAATTCATTGCATCCCAATAGTACTATTAGACTAGCATATATTACATCATAACAGTATTATATTCTCTAGAATTCATTATATCGCAATGGTATTATTTTCCTTGGAATTTATTGCATCCCAATAGTACTATTAGACTAGCATTTATTGTGTCATAACAGTACTATATTCTCTAGAATTTATTGTATCGTAATAGTATTATTTTCCCTAGAATTCATTGCATCCCAATAGTACTATTAGACTAGCATTTATTACATCATAACAGTATTATATTCTCTAGAATCCATTATATCGCAATGGTATTATTTTCCTTGGAATTTATTGCATCCCAATAGTACTATTAGACTAGCATTTATTGTGTCATAACAGCACTATATTTTCTAGAATTTATTGTTCCCTGGAATTCATTGCACCCTAAGAGTACTATTAGACTAGCATTTATTACATGATGCAAATTATTACAAGATAATAAATGCAAAATTCGAAGATCATCCCTAATTTTTCTCTTGTTTTCTTCAGCAACAAGAGGAAGAGAAGTTGACTAAATTGGCGGTCAAAGATCGCCTGGAGGTGGTTTCCACGGCAGTCGAACAACAGGCAGAAGAGAACAGACAGAAAATAGAAGAAAAAATGGAAGCTATGGCTCGGAGCAGGTGAGTAACAACTCTATGTTTGGATTTGCTTGGTTTACGTTTGATCAATGCTTTTGGGCGAAGGTTAGGCTTAAGGGATAGGTCACATTGACACCAAGAGTTCAGAATTGAGATTGGGTTGGGTTGTTTTATCTGTGAACGAAGTTTTTTGCACATAGTGAGCTAAATGGCCAGGTCACAAGTACCTCGTGGGCTCAGAGAAGATTGGGGGAGGGGTCCCATTGGACAGTTTTAGGAGACAGATAGTAGCCTCTCGTCAAGGCCATCCTTTGTGTTCTTTAACGTGTATAGGGTATGTCTCTTCCGTACACGGGCCACGGCTTAAGATCTCATCCGACAGATGACAGCATTTCCAAGCCTTTTGTTGTCCCCAATATTGTATTGGTGGGGAGGGCGGGGAGTTTTGGGAGAAGCTAAGGGGTGTGTAATAAAATCTTTTCTAAATGGAGGGAAGTGGGTGGCGTGATAAAATCTTTTGTAAGCTAAGGTCATCAAGCCACTTGAATATTTAATTTAATATTTAAAATTAGCCATAAATCAGTTTCACTGTAACCACCTTGTCCCCCCCCGATAGGGGACCACCTTGTCGTGGTGGGGGGGCCTAGGGCCCAGCAACCCGGCTGAGGAGGCATTGCCGGTCGGGATGATCCCTAGCTGGAGCAGGCCAGAGGATTTGCCGGCTGTAGTGGGCACCAGCTGGAGCATTCCAAGGTTTTGCCGGTTGGGGTGGCCCCCGGCTGGAGCATTGCTGAAGCCACCCGAGGTTGAAGACGCTGCTGGCCGGCTTGATTGCCGGTCGGGTGGTGACGGCGTTGGAGACCTCACCTCTCAGGAGACCTGTGTGGTCTGTTCGACGGCTCTGCCGAAAGGCACGAGCTGTCAAAAAAGTCTGGGTCTTACTAAGAGTCTCCACCCCGGGTGCCGATCGAGCTTGGATCTTTATATCCTTGCACATTTGCAAACCGGGGAATAGATTAAAGTTAGGTTTCTTCCGGTGGTTAGCTTTCCTTCTATAGGACTGCTGCCATGTGAGGCCGGGGTTGAGGTGCGCCTATAGGGCGTATTCCTTGCCCCCGGCTCTAGATAGTCATGGCTTTTCTTTAACCAGGTAGTGCTGTCAGGCGGAACCGGGAATTGCCGTGGTTGCACAAGATCGCAACATAGAGATCCATTGTAACCACCTTGTCGTGGTGGTGGTGGTGGTGGGGGGGGCCTAGGGCCCAGCAACCCGGTTGAAGGCTGTGCCGACCGGATTGGTGTTCCGGTTGGACATGGCTAAGGCCAACCGAGGTTGAAGATGCTGCTGGCCGGCTTGATTGCCGGTCGGATGGTGACGGCTTCGGAGACCTCACCTCTCAGGAGGCCTGTGTGGTCTGTTCGACGGCTCTGCCGAAAGGTCTGAACCCGCCTTGTAGGCACGAGCTGTCCAAAAAGTCTGGGTCTTACTAAGAGTCTCCACCCCGGACGCCGATCGAACTTGGATCTATATATCCTTGTTCATGGCTAACCGGGGAATAGATTAAAGCAAGGTTTCTTCCGGTGGTCAGCTTTCCTTCTATAGGACTGCTGCCATGTGAGGCTGGGGTTGAGGTGCGCCTATAGGGCGTATTCCTTGTCCCCGGCTCTAGATAAGCACGGCTTTTCATAACCAGGTAGTGCTGTACAAGCGGAACCGGGAATTGCCGTGGTTGCATAAGATCGCAACAAGAGATTCATTGTAACCCCCTGCGGCTCCGGGACTCTCTTCTTTGAGGTCAGGAGCTGCTTTCGCTCTCTTGCTTATTTTCCTACTTTCACCCGGGCTGCACTCAGCACCCCCTTTAACACCACCCATACTCCAAGTCCCTACAGGTCTCCTCTGAGACAAACCTCATCTTCTACTTCTAGGCTTCTCTTTTGCCAAGCACGTAGTGTCGTGAGACGGAGCACGTGCTTTCCCCATGGGGAGTGGGTCCTTCGGGACCCTGGGGCGGGGGTGGCTCAGTCGTTAGCGCACCAGACTCGTAATCTGTAGTTCGCAGGTTCGAGTCCCAGCTGGGTCATCGTTGAGATTTATCTCAGAAAAATTCCCAGCCCTGCCCACGGTCAGTAGGGGACACCGATGGGCTTGGAAAGGCCGCCGTCCGTCGGATGGGACGTTAAGCCGTGGTCCCGTGTGCAAGAGAGAGCCATACCCTGTGCACGTTAAAGAACACGCTGGATGGCCTTGACGGGAGGCTACCATCTGTCTCCCAACAGCTGTTCCAGTGGGTCCCCTCCCCCAACCTTCTCTGAGCCCATGGGGTCCTTGTGACCTGGCCATTTAGTCCATGGTGTGCAAAAAAGTGCCGCTCAGAGTTAAAACAACCCAACCCAAACCCTGGCTACAAAAGAGACTGGATAAAATTTTAAATATTTTTCAATTGAAATATTATAAATTCTAGAACTTGTTTATGTGTTTTCTAACCTCAACTGAAAAGTGCTCATTGTTTTTTCAGGGAACAACATCTTCGAGAAGTGCAAGACAGGTTAAAAGCGAGAGAAGAACATGCGAACAAAGTTAGGATGCGAAAGCAGTTGCTTTTGGAAGGATACACTTACACTCCTACTTCTCGTAATGAATGAAGAATTTGAAAGAAGGAACTGGAGAGTGTGTTCACACTTACACTCCTCCTTCTACCAATGAATGAAGATTTTCAAATGTACAAAGAACTTCAAGGAGAGTGCGTTAACACACACTCCACCTTGTAATGAATGAAGAATTTCGAGGAGAGTGTGTTCACGCTTACACTCCTCCTTCTACCAATGAATGAAGATTTTCAAATGAACAAAGAACTTCAAGGAGAGTGCGTTAACACACACTCCACCTTGTAATGAATGAAGAATTTCGAGGAGAGTGTGTTCACAATTAAACTCCTCCTTCTACCAATGAATGAAGATTTTCAAATGAACAAAGAACTTCAAGGAGAGTGCGTTAACACACACTCCACCTTGTAATGAATGAAGAATTTCGAGGAGAGTGTGTTCACAATTAAACTCCTCCTTCTACCAATGAATGAAGATTTTCAAATGAACAAAGAACTTCAAGGAGAGTGCGTTAACACACACTCCACCTTGTAATGAATGAAGAATTTCGAGGAGAGTGTGTTCACGCTTACACTCCTCCTTCTACCAATGAATGAAGATTTTCAAATGAACAAAGAACTTCAAGGAGAGTGCGTTAACACACACTCCACCTTGTAATGAATGAAGAATTTCGAGGAGAGTGTGTTCACAATTAAACTCCTCCTTCTACCAATGAATGAAGATTTTCAAATGAACAAAGAACTTCAAGGAGAGTGCGTTAACACACACTCCACCTTGTAATGAATGAAGAATTTCGAGGAGAGTGTGTTCACGCTTACACTCCTCCTTCTACCAATGAATGAAGATTTCCAAATGAATAAAGAACTTCAAGGAGTGTGTGTTAACACACACTCCACCTTGTAATGAATGAAGAATTTCGAGGAGAGTGTGTTCACGCTTACACTCCTCCTTCTACCAATGAATGAAGATTTTCAAATGAACAAAGAACTTCAAGGAGAGTGCGTTAACACACACTCCACCTTGTAATGAATGAAGAATTTCGAGGAGAGTGTGTTCACAATTAAACTCCTCCTTCTACCAATGAATGAAGATTATCAAATGAACAAAGAACTTCAAGGAGAGTGCGTTAACACACACTCCACCTTGTAATGAATGAAGAATTTCGAGGAGAGTGTGTTCACAATTAAACTCCTCCTTCTACCAATGAATGAAGATTTTCAAATGAACAAAGAACTTCAAGGAGAGTGCGTTAACACACACTCCACCTTGTAATGAATGAAGAATTTCGAGGAGAGTGTGTTCACGCTTACACTCCTCCTTCTACCAATGAATGAAGATTTTCAAATGAACAAAGAACTTCAAGGAGAGTGCGTTAACACACACTCCACCTTGTAATGAATGAAGAATTTCGAGGAGAGTGTGTTCACGCTTACACTCCTCCTTCTACCAATGAATGAAGATTTTCAAATGAACAAAGAGCTTCAAGGAGTGTGTGTTAACACACACTCCACCTTGTAATGAATGAAGAATTTCGAGGAGAGTGTGTTCACGCTTACACTCCTCCTTCTACCAATGAATGAAGATTTTCAAATGAGCAAAGAACTTCAAGGATTGTGTGTTAACACACACTCCACCTTGTAATGAATGAAGAATTTCGAGGAGAGTGTGTTCACGCTTACACTCCTCCTTCTACCAATGAATGAAGATTTTCAAATGAACAAAGAACTTCAAGGAGAGTGCGTTAACACACACTCCACCTTGTAATGAATGAAGAATTTCGAGGAGAGTGTGTTCACGCTTACACTCCTCCTTCTACCAATGAATGAAGATTTTCAAATGAACAAAGAGCTTCAAGGAGTGTGTGTTAACACACACTCCACCTTGTAATGAATGAAGAATTTCGAGGAGAGTGTGTTCACGCTTACACTCCTCCTTCTACCAATGAATAAAGATTTTCAAATGAACAAAGAACTTCAAGGAGAGTGTGTTAACACACACTCCACCTTGTAATGAATGAAGAATTTCGAGGAGAGTGTGTTCACGCTTACACTCCTCCTTCTACCAATGAATGAAGATTTTCAAATGAACAAAGAACTTCAAGGAGAGTGCGTTAACACACACTCCACCTTGTAATGAATGAAGAATTTCGAGGAGAGTGTGTTCACGCTTACACTCCTCCTTCTACCAATGAATGAAGATTTTCAAATGAACAAAGAGCTTCAAGGAGTGTGTGTTAACACACACTCCACCTTGTAATGAATGAAGAATTTCGAGGAGAGTGTGTTCACGCTTACACTCCTCCTTCTACCAATGAATGAAGATTTTCAAATGAACAAAGAACTTCAAGGATTGTGTGTTAACACACACTCCACCTTGTAATGAATGAAGAATTTCGAGGAGAGTGTGTTCACGCTTACACTCCTCCTTCTACCAATGAATGAAGATTTTCAAATGAACAAAGAACTTCAAGGAGAGTGCGTTAACACACACTCCACCTTGTAATGAATGAAGAATTTCGAGGAGAGTGTGTTCACGCTTACACTCCTCCTTCTACCAATGAATGAAGATTTTCAAATGAACAAAGAGCTTCAAGGATTGTGTGTTAACACACACTCCACCTTGTAATGAATGAAGAATTTCGAGGAGAGTGTGTTCACGCTTACACTCCTCCTTCTACCAATGAATGAAGATTTTCAAATGAACAAAGAACTTCAAGGAGAGTGCGTTAACACACACTCCACCTTGTAATGAATGAAGAATTTCGAGGAGAGTGTGTTCACGCTTACACTCCTCCTTCTACCAATGAATGAAGATTTTCAAATGAACAAAGAACTTCAAGGAGAGTGCGTTAACACACACTCCACCTTGTAATGAATGAAGAATTTCGAGGAGAGCGTGTTCACGCTTACACTCCTCCTTCTACCAATGAATGAAGATTTTCAAATGAACAAAGAACTTCAAGGAGAGTGCGTTAACACACACTCCACCTTGTAATGAATGAAGAATTTCGAGGAGAGTGTGTTCACGCTTACACTCCTCCTTCTACCAATGAATGAAGATTTTCAAATGAACAAAGAGCTTCAAGGATTGTGTGTTAACACACACTCCACCTTGTAATGAATGAAGAATTTCGAGGAGAGTGTGTTCACGCTTACACTCCTCCTTCTACCAATGAATGAAGATTTTCAAATGAATAAAGAACTTCAAGGAGTGTGTGTTAACACACACTCCACCTTGTAATGAATGAAGAATTTCGAGGAGAGTGTGTTCACGCTTACACTCCTCCTTCTACCAATGAATGAAGATTTTCAAATGAACAAAGAACTTCAAGGAGAGTGCGTTAACACACACTCCACCTTGTAATGAATGAAGAATTTCGAGGAGAGTGTGTTCACGCTTACACTCCTCCTTCTACCAATGAATGAAGATTTTCAAATGAACAAAGAACTTCAAGGAGAGTGCGTAAACACACACTCCACCTTGTAATGAATGAAGAATTTCGAGGAGAGCGTGTTCACGCTTACACTCCTCCTTCTACCAATGAATGAAGATTTTCAAATGAACAAAGAACTTCAAGGAGAGTGCGTTAACACACACTCCACCTTGTAATGAATGTAGAATTTCGAGGAGAGTGTGTTCACGCTTACACTCCTCCTTCTACCAATGAATGAAGATTATCAAATGAACAAAGAACTTCAAGGAGAGTGCGTTAACACACACTCCACCTTGTAATGAATGAAGAATTTCGAGGAGAGTGTGTTCACGCTTACACTCCTCCTTCTACCAATGAATGAAGATTTTCAAATGAACAAAGAACTTCAAGGAGAGTGCGTAAACACACACTCCACCTTGTAATGAATGTAGAATTTCGAGGAGAGTGTGTTCACGCTTACACTCCTCCTTCTACCAATGAATAAAGATTTTCAAATGAACAAAGAACTTCAAGGAGAGTGTGTTAACACACACTCCACCTTGTAATGAATGAAGAATTTCGAGGAGAGTGTGTTCACGCTTACACTCCTCCTTCTACCAATGAATGAAGATTTTCAAATGAACAAAGAACTTCAAGGAGAGTGCGTAAACACACACTCCACCTTGTAATGAATGAAGAATTTCGAGGAGAGCGTGTTCACGCTTACACTCCTCCTTCTACCAATGAATGAAGATTTTCAAATGAACAAAGAACTTCAAGGAGAGTGCGTTAACACACACTCCACCTTGTAATGAATGTAGAATTTCGAGGAGAGTGTGTTCACGCTTACACTCCTCCTTCTACCAATGAATAAAGATTTTCAAATGAACAAAGAACTTCAAGGAGAGTGTGTTAACACACACTCCACCTTGTAATGAATGAAGAATTTCGAGGAGAGTGTGTTCACGCTTACACTCCTCCTTCTACCAATGAATGAAGATTTTCAAATGAACAAAGAACTTCAAGGAGAGTGCGTTAACACACACTCCACCTTGTAATGAATGAAGAATTTCGAGGAGAGTGTGTTCACGCTTACACTCCTCCTTCTACCAATGAATGAAGATTTTCAAATGAACAAAGAACTTCAAGGAGAGTGCGTTAACACACACTCCACCTTGTAATGAATGAAGAATTTCGAGGAGAGTGTGTTCACGCTTACACTCCTCCTTCTACCAATGAATGAAGATTTTCAAATGAACAAAGAACTTCAAGGAGAGTGCGTTAACACACACTCCACCTTGTAATGAATGAAGAATTTCGAGGAGAGTGTGTTCACGCTTACACTCCTCCTTCTACCAATGAATGAAGATTTCCAAATGAATAAAGAACTTCAAGGAGTGTGTGTTAACACACACTCCACCTTGTAATGAATGAAGAATTTCGAGGAGAGTGTGTTCACATTTACATTCCTCCTTCTACCAATGAATGAAAATTTTCAAATGAACAAAGAACTTCAAGGAGAGTGCGTTAACACACACTCCACCTTGTAATGAATGAAGAATTTCGAGGAGAGTGTGTTCACGCTTACACTCCTCCTTCTACCAATGAATAAAGATTTTCAAATGAACAAAGAACTTCGAGGAGAGTGCGTTAACACACACTCCACCTTGTAATGAATGAAGAATTTCGAGGAGAGTGTGTTCACACTTACACTTCTCTTTCTACCAATGAATGAAGCTTTTCAAATGAACAAAGAATTTGAAGAGTGTGTTAGCACTTACACTTCTTCAGCAATGAATGAAGAATTTGAAAGGGAACAGAGAATTTCAAGGAGAGTGTGTTAATAATTAAACTCCTCCTTTTTCCAATGAATGAAGAATTTAAAGGAGAGTGTGTTCACACTTGAACTCTTCTTTATCGCAATGAATGAAGAATTTTAAGTGAACAGTGAACTTCAAGGAGACTGTGTTCCCATTTACCTCTTACGCTGTTCCTCCTCCCAATGAGAAAAGTATTTGAAATAAATAAATTAATTGAGGAAGAATGTGTTCAGCAGCTAATCGACTTGCTAAGGATGTTTGAAAGTTTGATCGAAAATACCCCCCACCAATAAAAAAAGAGAAAAAAAAGCCCTTGAATAAATTGTCACTATTCTTTCATAACAGACAAAGCAATGAATATCTCTGCATGTCGCATGAAATGTATTTTTTTCTAGACATTGAGAAGACTGTGAATTAGAAATGATCAAAATATGAGATGAACTGTTCGGAGAAACTCAAAGGAACTTACATAATTGTATTTCGAAGTCCCGTCTAGATTGTTCGTAAAAATAAAATGATAATTATTGATGTAAGTGATTAAATGCTGGTCTTTTGGGTTGTTTTACCTCTAAGCGGCACTTTTGTGCACACCGTGGGCTAAATTGCCAGGTCACAAGGACCCCGAAGGCTGAAAATGTTGGGGGAAGGGACCCACTGGAACAGCTGTTGGGAGATAGATGGTAGCCTCCCGTCAAGGCCATCCAGTGTGTTCTTTACAGAGCAAATGGTATGGATCTCTCGCACACGGGGCCACGGTTTAATGTCCCATCCGATGGAAGTCGACCCTTCCAAACCCCATCGGTGTCCCCTACTGACCGTAGGCAGGGCGGGGAGTTTTGCGGAAATAAGTCTCAACGCTGACCCAGCTGGGACTCGAACCTGGAAAATGCAGGTTACGAGCCTGGCGCGCTACCGACTGGGTCAAACCCCTACCTACATATTGGGTGATAAATTCTGTGAGGTAAAATGTAAAGGTTCTGTAAGGTCTGTAAGGTAATATTGGGTGATAAATTCTTTTGAAAAGGTAAAAATTTCTGAGTTATCACAGGCATCTACAGATTTTAATGATTTATTTTTAAATAAAATGAATAATAAATAAATACCCCACTCAAGCAGCTGCTTGCCACAGTAGTCTGACAGAAGCCTGTCAGTTTATAATGCCATAGTAGAAGGTCTGTGAGGATGGCAGGACGTCAGCAGAAAAACGACACATACATCCATGCCTTACCCTGGGCTCGAACCCAGGTCCTTTAGATCAGTAGCCAAGCGCGCTAACCATTCGGCACGGGACGGCACTACATAAAGGCATTATTATTTAAATGCGTCCTATTGCAGTTAGGAACCTGATTAATAATAATCCGGGGTTCAAACCCAGGTTGGGTTGGGTTGTTTTACCTCTGAACGGCACTTTTTTGCACACCATGGGCTAAATGGCCAGGTCACATGGACCCCGAAAGCTCAGAGAATGTTGGGGGAGGGGACCCACTGGAACAGCTGTTGGGAGACAGATGGTAGCCTCCCGTCAAGGCCATCCAGCGTGTTCTTTAACGTGCATAGGGTGTGGCTCTCCTGCACAATGGCCAGGTCACATGGACCCCGAAGGCTCAGAGAAGGTTGGGGGAGGGGACTCACTGAAACAGCTGTTGGGAGACAGATGGTAGCCTCCCGTCAAGGCCATCCAGCGTGTTCTTTAACGTGCACAGGGTATGGCTCTCCCGCACACGGGACCATGGCTTAACGTCCCATCCGACGGACGGCGGCCTATTTCAAGCCCATCGGTGTCCCCTACTGACCGTGGGCAGGACGTGGAATTTTGCGGAAATAAATCTCGACGCTGACCCAGCTTGGACTCGAACCTGGGAACTACAGATTACGAGCCTGGCGCGCTACCGACTGAGCCATCCCGTCCCCTCGAACCCAGGTCCCTTTGATCAGTAGCCAAGTGCGCTAACCATTCGGCCATGGGACGGCACTACATAAAGGCATTATTATTTAAAAGCGTCCTATTGCAGTTAGGGACATGATTAATAATAATACGAAATTCGGGACCTTTCGGACAAGTTCACATTTTTATGAAAATCCCCCCCCCCACCCGAAGTGGGACCTCCTTGTCGAGGTGGGGAGGGGGTTACGGTGCCTCTGAGAAGTTGGGTTCGGATCGCTGGTTCTCCGGGGTTCACGACTTTTGTAGTTTCTGGTGGAGGGGCATTGAACTACACGGAACGGTAAGAGAGCCTCTAGTTCCGGGATTCAAATTCAAATTCAAATTTATTTTCAATAAGTATTATCTATAATTATTTTGCATAAAAAATCCCACTAAGCCAAAGATTATCAGCGGGAATGTACATATATGTTTTACAGATATGATCTAGATTGCCTCAGTAGTACAAAAAATGAAGGAGAGAAAAAAGGAATAAACGAGAAAGAAAACCGACAAAATGATGAAAGTTTCCAAATAAAAACCTCACTTTTTTCATCAACCACTAAAATAATTTTTCTTTAACATCACAATTTTTTTTAAGTTAACTATTTCTCTAGGAAGCAAGTTAAATAGGTAGGGAATTTGATATTCTTTGGAATTTCGTCCGTAATTATTATAAAATTTGGGTTGTTTCAAAAAAAAAAACATAGCCTTTTTTCTACTGAACTTATTGTGGCAAATATTTTGTTTATAGGTATCATCAAAGAAGTTATTGATAACAGAAACAAACACATATAAACTTTCAATAGGTAAAATTTTGAACAAAATCCCTGAGAAACTAAGAACTGCAGCCCTGGTTGAGGGGCCGTGTTGAGTTTCTGCGGACCGTGTTGAGTTCCTGGTCCAGTGGATTCCGATGCTGTCTCTTGGATTCCGATGATTCTGTCCAGTGGATTCCGATGCTGTATCGGAGTCGGAATACTGTTCTCTGGGGGGCTTTGGCCTGTTCACAATGAAGAGGCCGAAGTTGAAGGCTCGCGACTGGGAGTGGTGACCCCGGTTGACGGGCTTATCGATGAAAAAGCCAAATTAAGAGTCCCCAATAGTCCCCAATAATTCTTTAGGCTTCCAAGTATAGGTTAATTATAAGACATGGTGGAGGATTTGAAGGTGCCTCTGTGAAACTGGGTGCCGGCTCGTCGGTGTTTCTGGCGTGCCTTGTTGCCTCGATGGAGGGCCTGGCCAAGGGTCTGCCGACTGGAACTAAAGTCCGGGTCCAGTGGACTTATTGGTTGGCCCCTGTGAAGTCATAGGTCGTCTTGGTGACGCGATGGAGAGGCTTTACTGAGGGCATGCCGACTGGAATGGATCCCCAGTCGAGTGGGCTCCTTTATCGCCCCAGCGAAATCTGGGGTGTCATGGAGTTGGGATGGAGTGGCCTTGTGGGGGCCTGCAGACCGGGATTGGAGTCCCCGGTCATGTGGGGCATTTGCTCTGCTGCAGCGAAGTCCGGTTCGAGGTATTGCTCGGTAGGCCGCCGGTTGGTGTCCCGGCGGAGAGGAAGAAATTGAAGGTCATACAGAACGGGACTGCAGCCCTATTAAGTGTGACTTATCGATGGGAGAGCCTGAAGACTCTCCATCATGTTCCCTTCCCCAAGCAGAAAGTTAGGAATCATATTATATTTTCTGGCTCTAAATTTAAAAGACACCATCTCATTTTTTGGCAAAGTATTTTGGACAAAATCCAGTGAGTGCTGGGGATATTCCTAGGCCATGAATTCAAAAATCCCAAAAGATCCCACTCTCACTGCATCTCAATGATTATTTCTACAGACAGGATAAAAATCCCAAGCAGTGTTTCTCTCTTCACGAGGTCTTCTCCCGCAGTAAGGTAGGTTCAATGTTGGGTTGGGTTGTTTTACCTCTGAGCGGCACTCTTTTTGAACACCATGGACTAAATGGCCAGGTCACATGGACCCCGAAGGCTCAGAGAAGGTTGGGGGAGGGGACTCACTGAAACAGCTGTTGGGAGACAGATGGTAGCCTCCCGTCAAGGCCATCCAGCGTGTTCTTTAACGTGCATAGGGTGTGGCTCTCCTGCACAATGGCCAGGTCAGAAGGACACCGAAGACTCGGAGAAGGTTGAGGGAAGGGACCCACTGGAAAGGCTGTTGGGAGACAGATGGTAGCCTCCCGTCAGGGCCATCCAGCATGTTCTTTAACGTGCGCAGGGTGTGACTCTCTCGCACAATGGCCAGGTCAGAAGGACCCCGAAGGATCGGAGAAGGTTGGGGGTGGGGACCCACTGGAACAGCTGTTGGGAGAGAGATGGTAGTCTTCTGTCAAGGCCATCCAGCGTGTTCTTTAACGTGCATAGGGTGTGGCTCTCCTGCACAATGGCCAGGTCAGAAGGACCCCGAAGGCTCGGAGAAGGTTGAGGGAGGGGACCCACTGGAAAGGCTGTTGGGAGACAGATGGTAGCCTCCCGTCAGGGCCATCCAGCATGTTCTTTAACGTGCGCAGGGTGTGGCTCTCTCGCACAATGGCCAGGTCAGAAGGACCCCGAAGGATCGGAGAAGGTTGGGGGTGGGGACCCACTGGAACAGCTGTTGGGAGAGAGATGGTAGTCTTCTGTCAAGGCCATCCAGCGTGTTCTTTAAAGTGCATAGGGTGTGGCTCTCCTGCACAATGGCCAGGTCAGAAGGACCCCGAAGGCTCGGAGAAGGTTGGGGGGAGGGAACCCACTGGAACAGCTGTTGGGAGACAGATGGTAGCCTCCCGTCAAGGTCATCCAACGTGTTCTTTAATGTGCACAGGGTATGGCTCTCCCGCACACAGGGCCACGGCTTAACGTTCCATCCGACGGACGGTGGGCTTTCCAAGCCCATCGGTGTCCCCTACTGACCGTGGGCAGGACGGGGAATTTTGCGGAGATAAATCTCAACGCTGACCCAGCTGGGACTCGAAACTGGGAACAACAGATTACGAGGCTGGCGCGCTACCGACTAAGCCACCCCCGCCCTACAGATTCAATGTAAGACAGCTTAGACAGTCAGGAACCTGGCTAGTCGATAGTGGTTTCAGTGACAATTCCCACAAGGTGATATGCAGTCTTAGTATTACCAAAGAACGTATAAGGAAAAGAAGTTCAGCTTTGACAAAGCGTAAGTGGCGACCTCAAGTGGTGTTTCGATTCGTATCGTGCAATTGTTTAAGCTGGGAAGCAAACAATAAGGGGCAAAGGAATTATGCATCAAAAAATTTATATTTTAAAAAAGGAAAAAAAGTAACTGCACTTTGTATTTGAAAAAAAAAACAATATCATGATTTTAATAAAGGTTTATTTTCTCCATTGGAATTATTTTTCGCTGAACCAACAATTATAAATTGGACGGATAGAGAAGATCTGAAATTAGCCTGAAGTTAATTTATAGAATAAATTATTACAATTAGAAGCTTTCTTGGTTGCATAGAAACAGAAAACAGAATTGATATTAATATACTCTGCAAGGATATCAATGGGAAATTATTACATAGGAAAAGCGAAGAGAATGGAAGTTGACAGTAACATGTAATTACAAAAGCGTTCGTCCCCTGTAATGTTCGTTGCACCTCTACGCCAAATGCACGATACTCGATTTTACATTATGCTCTATGGAAGCTTAACTTCTTCTCCCTCTACATTCTTTGGTATTGCGGTGCATCGTGATTGTTACGCATTATTACGTTATTACGTTGTTACCAAAATCTGTCGAAATGGAAACGAAATTTTTGGGTTGGGTTGCTTAACGAACTTCAAATTAAATTCTTATACGCTACTTCTAACCAAAGAATGTAGAGGGAGAGGAAGTTAAGCTTCCATAGAGATTAATGTAAAATCGAGTATCGTGCATTTGGCGTAGAGGTGAAACGAACATTACAGGGGGACGAACCCTTTTGTAATTCCATGTTACTGTCAACTTCCATTCTCTTCGCTTTTCCTATGTAATAATTTCCCATTGATATCCTTGCAGAGTATATTAATATCAATTCTGTTTCCTGTTTCTATGCAACCAAGAAAGCTTCTAATTGTAATAATTTATTCTATAAATTAACTTCAGACTCATTTCAAATCTTCTCTATCCGTTCAATTTATAATTGTTGGTTCAACGAAAAATAATTCCAATGGAGAAAATAAACCTTTATTAAAATCATGATATCATTTTTTCAAATACAAAGTGCAGTTACTTTTTTCCTTTTTTAAAATATAAATTTTTTGATGTATAATTCCTTTGCCCCTTATTGTTTGCTTCCCAGCTTAAACAAATGCACGATACGAATCGAAACACCACTTGAGGTCGCCACTTACGCTTTGTCAAAGCTGAACTTCTTTTCCTTATACGTTCTTTGTTCTAACGAAATACAATATTGTTTCAAATCATTATATAAAGTTGTGTTTTAAAATCTTACTGGTAGGCATCTTTTTTTTTTAAAAAAGACCGCAGATAATTTTAGATTATTCTATAATATTATTTTATAAAATTACTAAATGAATTTTTTTATATTAGAATTTTTGAAAAAAAAGTTAAACAGAAACAAATAATGGTGAGAAGTAGAATTGCAAAGCCAGATGTTCCCACGGTTGAAAATTAGTGGGAAAATGAAGATTGCGGCCGGCTGCTAAAGTCGGCGCTGCGAGCAGTGGTATTGACTAGTGATCATGTGTAGTAAGAGGTTGGAGAAGCGCCATATTTGTGATCTTTGATATAATGAATGTGTTTGGAAAGATCGATCATACTGCTTCTCTACTTCTTATATGGGAGGAAAGTAGCCTTAGTAGCTTTTTTCTCACTGGAAAAAAAATTAGTCATCTCCCGCCGTAAGAGGGTTACATCTGTTCGTCAGCAATAGAGGGCGCACCAGCAATAAACACGTCCTACAAATAGCTATGCCGTGCGTTACGGGGTTCATACAGTGACAAGAAGTGGGTGGTGCCACGTGTGTGTTAGTCGCTCCGTGAAACATGGGTTGCGCCAAAGATGTGAATGAGTGTCAAAAAGGTGTTATTGCGTATGGCCGAGCAAAAGGGCAGAGTGTACAGTCGCTCAAAAAAGTATCCGAACACTATGGTTGATGACAGAATTCAGAAAAAATATCTGGCAACGATTTTTTTCAGAAATCAGTGATCTGGCAACCTTCGTATCACGTGATTACAGAATTCAGGAAAAATATCTGGCGCGTGTACAGCAACTGTACACGCTCCAGTTACCGTTCACAGCAAACTGGAGCGTGTGCAGTTACTGCACACGCACCAGTTTGCGTGCTCAGGGCTCGAAGTGTATCGGATTGGCACAACAGCATTCTGAAGCCTTCTATCATCTCGAATGGTCCGCCAAATCCCCGGATTTGAATCCCATAGAAAACTTGCGGGACTATTTGGGGCAACGAGGGAAAAGCCACTCCCTGCCATTAGGCCAAAAAAAATAGTCACTCCAGAAAAAAATAGTCAAAAAAAAAAAAAAAAAAAAAAAAAAAATAGTCACTCCACAAAAAAAATAGTCAAAAAAAAAATAGTCACTCAATAGTTAAAAATAGTCACTCCCTGCCATTAGGCCAATCTGGCCGAACTAGGTCATTTGCTGCTGAAAGAGTGGATGAATATTGATGTGAACTATATCCGCAAACTGGTGGCATCCGTTTTTGACAGGATTTTGGCTGTTATTCGGTCTCAAGGAGGCATCACGCGCTATTAGCCGACATTCAGCAAGGAGTGACTATTTTTTGTCCGGTGAGCATATTTTGTTACTTTAAGAAATTTTAACTTAAATATATCCCTTATTCTTATCGTCACCGATCCTAAACATGGCGTCCAGGGACGCCATTTGCCAACCTTTGCCTATATAAGACAACTATGTCAGTGGTTCTCACCTTTTATGCTTCACGTACCCCCTGGAAATGTGTATGTAACTGGCGCACTACTTGTATAGATAGATAAAACTATAGTTATAGTATAACAATGGGAATAAAATAAAACATATATATCAGTGGTACTCAACCTTTTATGCTTCACGTACCCCCTGGAAATGTGTATGTAACTGGCGTACCCCTTGTATAGATAGATAAAACTATAGTTATAGTATAACAATGGGAATAAAATAAAACATATATATCAGTGGTTCTCAACCTTTTATGCTTCACGTACCCCCTGGAAATGTGTATGTAACTGGCGCACTACTTGTATAGATAGATAAAACTATAGTTATAGTATAACAATGAGAACAAAATAAAACATATATATCAGTGGTTCTCAACCTTTTATGCTTCACGTACCCCCTGGAAATGTGTATGTAACTGGCGCACTACTTGTATAGATAGATAAAACTATAGTTATAGTATAACAATGAGAATAAAATAAAACATATATATCAGTGGTTCTCAAACTTTTATGCTTCACGTACCCCCTGGAAATGTGTATGTAACTGGCGCACTACTTGTATAGATAGATAAAACTATAGTTATAGTATAACAATGAGAATAAAATAAAACATATATATCAGTGGTTCTCAAACTTTTATGCTTCACGTACCCCCTGGAAATGTGTATGTAACTGGCGCACTACTTGTATAGATAGATAAAACTATAGTTATAGTATAACAATGGGAATAAAATAAAACATATATATCAGTGGTTCTCAACCTTTTATGCTTCACGTACCCCCTGGAAATGTGTATGTAACTGGCGCACTACTTGTATAGATAGATAAAACTATAGTTATAGTATAACAATGGGAATAAAATAAAACACATATATCAGTGGTTCTCAACCTTTTATGCTTCACGTACCCCCTGGAAATGTGTATGTAACTGGCGCACTACTTGTATAGATAGATAAAACTATAGTTATAGTATAACAATGGGAATAAAATAAAACATATATATCAGTGGTTCTCAACCTTTTATGCTTCACGTACCCCCTGGAAATGTGTATGTAACTGGCGCACTACTTGTATAGATAGATAAAACTATAGTTATAGTATAACAATGAGAATAAAATAAAACATATATATCAGTGGTTCTCAACCTTTTATGCTTCACGTACCCCCTGGAAATGTGTATGTAACTGGCGCACTACTTGTATAGATAGATAAAACTATAGTTATAGTATAACAATGGGAATAAAATAAAACATATATATCAGTGGTTCTCAACCTTTTATGCTTCACGTACCCCCTGGAAATGTGTATGTAACTGGCGCACTACTTGTATAGATAGATAAAACTATAGTTATAGTATAACAATGAGAATAAAATAAAACATATATATCAGTGGTTCTCAACCTTTTATGCTTCACGTACCCCCTGGAAATGTGTATGTAACTGGCGCACTACTTGTATAGATAGATAAAACTATAGTTATAGTATAACAATGAGAATAAAATAAAACATATATATCAGTGGTTCTCAAACTTTTATGCTTCACGTACCCCCTGGAAATGTGTATGTAACTGGCGCACTACTTGTATAGATAGATAAAACTATAGTTATAGTATAACAATGAGAATAAAATAAAACATATATATCAGTGGTTCTCAAACTTTTATGCTTCACGTACCCCCTGGAAATGTGTATGTAACTGGCGCACTACTTGTATAGATAGATAAAACTATAGTTATAGTATAACAATGGGAATAAAATAAAACATATATATCAGTGGTTCTCAACCTTTTATGCTTCACGTACCCCCTGGAAATGTGTATGTAACTGGCGCACTACTTGTATAGATAGATAAAACTATAGTTATAGTATAACAATGGGAATAAAATAAAACACATATATCAGTGGTTCTCAACCTTTTATGCTTCACGTACCCCCTGGAAATGTGTATGTAACTGGCGCACTACTTGTATAGATAGATAAAACTATAGTTATAGTATAACAATGAGAATAAAATAAAACATATATATCAGTGGTTCTCAAACTTTTATGCTTCACGTACCCCCTGGAAATGTGTATGTAACTGGCGCACTACTTGTATAGATAGATAAAACTATAGTTATTGTATAACAATGGGAATAAAATAAAACATATATATCAGTGGTTCTCAACCTTTTATGCTTCACGTACCCCCTGGAAATTTGTATGTAATTAGCGTACCCCTTGTATAGATAGATAAAACTATAGTTATAGTATAACAATGGGAATGAAATAAAACATATATATCAGTGGTTCTCAAACTTTTATGCTTCACGTACCCCCTGAAAATTTGTATGTAACTGGCGCACTACTTGTATAGATAGATAAAACTATAGTTATAGTATAACAATGGGAATAAAATAAAACATATATATCAGTGGTTTTCAACCTTTTATGCTTCACGTACCCCCTGGAAATGTGTATGTAACTGGCGCACTACTTGTATAGATAGATAAAACTATAGTTATAGTATAACAATGGGAATAAAATAAAACATATATATCAGTGGTTCTCAACCTTTTATGCTTCACGTACCCCCTGGAAATGTGTATGTAACTGGCGCACTACTTGTATAGATAGATAAAACTATAGTTATAGTATAACAATGGGAATAAAATAAAACATATATATCAGTGGTTCTCAACCTTTTATGCTTCACGTACCCCCTGGAAATGTGTATGTAACTGGCGCACTACTTGTATAGATAGATAAAACTATAGTTATAGTATAACAATGGGAATAAAATAAAACATATATATCAGTGGTTCTCAACCTTTTATGCTTCACGTACCCCCTGGAAATGTGTATGTAACTGTGTATAGATAGATAAAACTATAGTTATAGAATAACAATGGGAATGAAATAAAACATATATATCAGTGGTTCTCAAACTTTTATGCTTCACGTACCCCCTGAAAATTTGTATGTAATTAGCGTACCCCTTGCATAGATAGATAAAACTATAGTTATAGTATAACAATGGGAATAAACTAAAACATATATATCAGTGGTTCTCAACCTTTTATGCTTCACGTAACCCCTGGAAATGTGTATGTAACTGGCGTACCCCTTATATAGATAGATAAAACTATAGTTATAGTATAACAATGGGAATAAAATAAAACATATATATCAGTGGTTCTCAACCTTTTATGCTTCACGTACCCCCTGGAAATGTGTATGTAACTGGCGCACTACTTGTATAGATAGATAAAACTATAGTTATAGTATAACAATGGGAATAAAATAAAACATACATATCAGTGGTTCTCAACCTTTTATGCTTCACGTATCCCCTGGAAATGTGTATGTAACTGGCGCACTACTTGTATAGATAGATAAAACTATAGTTATAGTATAACAATGGGAATAAAATAAAACATATATATCAGTGGTTCTCAACCTTTTATGCTTCACGTACCCCCTGGAAATGTGTATGTAACTGGCGCACTACTTGTATAGATAGATAAAAGTATAGTTATAGTATAACAATGGGAATAAAATAAAACATATATATCAGTGGTTCTCAACCTTTTATGCTTCACGTACCCCCTGGAAATGTGTATGTAACTGGCGCACTACTTGTATAGATAGATAAAACTATAGTTATAGTATAACAATGGGAATAAAATAAAACATATATATCAGTGGTTCTCAACCTTTTATGCTTCACGTACCCCCTGGAAATGTGTATGTAACTGGCGCACTACTTGTATAGATAGATAAAACTATAGTTATAGTATAACAATGAGAATAAAATAAAACATATATATCAGTGGTTCTCAAACTTTTATGCTTCACGTACCCCCTGGAAATGTGTATGTAACTGGCGCACTACTTGTATAGATAGATAAAACTATAGTTATTGTATAACAATGGGAATAAAATAAAACATATATATCAGTGGTTCTCAACCTTTTATGCTTCACGTACCCCCTGGAAATTTGTATGTAATTAGCGTACCCCTTGTATAGATAGATAAAACTATAGTTATAGTATAACAATGGGAATGAAATAAAACATATATATCAGTGGTTCTCAAACTTTTATGCTTCACGTACCCCCTGAAAATTTGTATGTAATTAACGTACCCTTGCATAGATAGATAAAACTATAGTTATAGTATAATAATGGGAATAAACTAAAACATATATATCAGTGGTTCTCAACCTTTTATGCTTCACGTAACCCCTGGAAATGTGTATGTAACTGGCGTACCCCTTATATAGATAGATAAAACTATAGTTATAGTATAGCAATGGGAATAAAACATATATATCAGTGGTTCTCAACCTTTTATGCTTCACGTACCCCCTGGAAATGTGTATGTAACTGGCGTACCCCTTGTATAGATAGATAAAACTATAGTTATAGTATAACAATGGGAATAAAATAAAACATATATATCAGTGGTTCTCAACCTTTTATGCTTCACGTACCCCCTGGAAATGTGTATGTAACTGGCGTACCCGTGGTATAGATAGATAAAACTATAGTTATAGTATAACAATGGGAATAAAATAAAACATATATATCAGTGGTTCTCAACCTTTTATGCTTCACGTACCCCCTGGAAATGTGCATGTAACTGGCGAACCCCTTGTATAGATAGATAAAACTATAGTTATAGTATAACAATGGGAATGAAATAAAACATATATATATATCAGTGGTTCTCAAACTTTTATGCTTCACGTACCCCCTGAAAATTTGTATGTAATTAGCGTACCCCTTGTATAGATAGATAAAACTATAGTTATAGTATAACAATGGGAATAAAATAAAACATATATATCGGTGGTTCTCAACCTTTTATGCTTCAGGTACCCCCTGGAAATTTGTATGTAATTAGCGTACCCCTTGTACAGATATATAAAACTATAGTTATAGTATAACAATGGGAATGAAATAAAACATATATATCAGTGGTTCTCAACGTTTTATGCTTCACGTACCCCCTGGAAGTTTGTATGTAATTAGCGTACCCCTTGTATAGATAGATAAAACTATAGTTATAGTATAACAATGGGAATAAAATAAAACATATATATCAGTGGTTCTCAACCTTTTATGCTTCACGTACCCCGTGGAAATTTGTATGTAATTAGCATACCCCTTGTATGGATAGATAAAACTACGGTTATAGTATAACAATGGGAATGAAATAAAACATATATATCAGTGGTTCTCAACCTTTTATGCTTCACGTACCCCCTGGAAATGTGCATGTAACTGGCGTACCCCTTGTATAGATAGAGAAAACTATAGTTATAGTATAACAATGGGAATAAAATAAAACATATATATCAGTGGTTCTGAACCTTTTATGCTTCACGTACCCCCTGGAAATGTGTATGTAACTGGCGTATCCCTTGTATAGATAGATAAAACTATAGTTATAGTATAACAATGGGAATAAAATAAAACATATATATATCAGTGGTTCTCAACCTTTTATGCTTCACGTACCCGATGGAAATGTGTATGTAACTGGCGTACCCCTTGTATAGATAGATAAAACTATAGTTATAGTATAACAATGGGAATAAAATAAAACTTATATATCAGTGGTTCTCAACCTTTTATGCTTCACGTACCCCCTGGAAATGTGTATGTAACTGGCGTACCCCTTGTATAGAGAGATAAAACTATAGTTATAGTGGAACAATGAGAATAAAATAAAACATATATATCAGTGGTTCTCAACCTTTTATGGTTCACGTACCCCCTGGAAATGTGTATGTAACTGGCGTACCCCTTGTATAGATAGATAAAACTACAGTTATAGTATAACAATGGCAAAAAAATAAAACATATATATCAGTGGTTCTCAACCTTTTATGCTTCACGTACCCTCTGGAAATGTGTATGTAACTGGCGTACCCCTTGCATAGATAGATAAAACTATAGTTATAGTATTACAATGGGAATAAAATAAAACATATATATCAGTGGTTCTCAACCTTTTATGCTTCACGTACCCCCTGGAAATGTGTATGTATCTGGCGTACCCCTTGTACAGATAGATAAAACTATAGTTATAGTATAACAATGGGAATAAAGTAAAACATATATATCGGTGGTTCTCAACCTTTTATGCTTCACGTACCCCATGGAAATGTGTATGTAACTGGCGTACCCCTTGTATAGATAGATAAAACTGTAGTTATAGTATAACAATGGCTATTTTTACTTTGTTACTAGATCTAGCGACTTTTGAGGTCTCATGGCGTACCCCAAAACATTTTACCGCGTACCCCACGTTGAGAACCCCTACACTATGGTATTGAGTGGTCCACCCCCCACACAACCGTAATCTCCAAAAAATATCTAAAAGATATCAAGGATGAGCAGTAGATATCCATTTGTCGTCTCAGATAACTTATGGATATTTTCTGGATAATGTAGTTGTATGGATCTGTACCATCTAGTTATACTTTGGGGAGGAGGTGGAGGAGGAAGAGGAGGAAGAGGAAGAGGAAGAAATGAGGAGGAAGAAGAGGAGGAAGAAGAAGAGGAGGAGGAGGTAGAGGAGGAGGAGGAAGAGGAAGAAGAGGAGGAGGAGGTAGAGGAGGAGGAGGAAGAGGAAGAAGAGGAGGAGGAGGAAGAGGAATAAAATGAGGAGGAGGAAGAAGAGGAGGAGGAGGAGAGAAAGAAAATGAGGAGGAGGAAGAAGAGGAGGAGGAGGAAGAGGAAGAAAATTAGGAGGAGGAAGAAGAGGAGGAGGAGAGAGAGAGGAAAAAAATGAGGAGGAGGAAGAAGAGGAGGAGGAGGAGGAGGAGGAGGAGGAAGAGGAAGAAAATGAGGAGGAGGAAGAAGAGGAGGAGGAGGGAGAGAAGGAGGAGGAGGAGGAGGAGTTCATAATGTTATCTACGATTCTAGGAGGCGCATAAATTTATTACCGTTTTAGAGGGATGGTGGATGTAATGGATATAATGAAGGCCTTGAGAGTTACTCTAATGACGTCATGAAAAGAGAATTTTTTTCATGTTGTTTTAAGTGTCGAAAAGTAAAAAAAAAGGACATTTAAAAAGCAGAATGAGTGGCAATAAAAAAGAAAGTGGTAAAAGTGTTTTGATGAAGTAACAAGATAAATGAAGAGTCCAATAATCCATTTCTGAGACACACATAACTTTATTTTTATCATCCATAGTAAAGTAACTTTCAAACCAACAATTTTTTTCAGGCACAGCAATAAGGTAACGCACCAACCAGACGGTAAAAAATGAAAATTGTGTGTAAACGTCGGGGAGGGGGGGGGGAGGAATTAGGGTGCTGTGGCTTTAGATTTGTTTTTTAGAACACGTAGACACAAAAAACTATCACAAATACACAGCGACATTAATGTTTCGTCTTTCGCTATGGAGGTTGGGAAGGAAACTAAAAAAAAAAAAAAAAGGAGGGAGGGGGGGGGGGGCGGGTGACACACTCTGTACAAGATGAATAGAGAAACAGATTCAGCAATTTCTGATAAAAAGAACATAGAGGTTCAACAGTGAGAACTTGTGGAAGGTCGTCTTCCGTAACACACACAAAAAACACAACAAGAATCAACAGTGGTAAACAATCCTGTACACGGTCCTTTTTTTTTTGCTATAGTTACTACAGAAAGATGGCCTCTCCCATACCACGCCGGGTTGATATCAGAGGCCATGCTTCCGAGACATCCACGGATATGGAGGGTTGGATTCTAAGTGAGTAGTTGCAAGGTGACCGCTGACCATGGTCGCGAAAACTTTTGCGGATTGTCGAAAAGGAGAAAAGGCCCAACACAAAGATTTTGCCACTATTGCTTGACGCAAAATTCGTCCGTCCTCTGTCTCCCGCTGCAAGTGCATCCTTGGACAGACCTTACTTACCGAAAAGGGATTGCTGCGAAAGAAAAAAAAAAGTAGAATTAAGTTGACGTCATTTTTGTTTAATATAGAGCAGCATTGAACTACTAGGAATTAGTTGTGCTTTCGGGATCTTTTGGTTTTTAAACCGTCAGTAGAGCTTGTGTTCTCTGGAAAATTCCCCGCCCTGCCACGGCCAGTAGGGGACACCGATGGGTTTGGAAATGACGCCGTCCGTCGGATGGGACGTTAAGCCGTGGGTAAGTGTGCGGGAGAAACATATCCTGTGCACGTAAAAGAACACACTGGATGGCCGTCAGTGTAGTTTGTGTTTGCAAAATTCCCCACCACAGTCAGTAGTAGTCCCCACAGTCAGTAGGGGACACCGATGGGTTTGAAAAGTCCGCCGTCCATAGGATGGGACGTTAAGCCGTGGCCCCATGTGCGGGAGAAACATACCCTGTGCACGTAAAAGAACACACTGGATGGATTTGACGGGAGGCTACCATCATCACATGTCATCACTTCACTCCTCCGTATGTGAAGTGATGACATGTGGCTTAGTTCATCACTTCACATACGGAGGAGTCCATCACATTCTGGCGCAGTCCAACAGGATTGGCGCGAGTTCATCACAGTTGAGTTGTTTTATCTGTGAGTGGTAAGGACCCATGTGCATGACCAATGTTCCTGCAAAAGGTTGGTTTGTTTTACCTCTGAGCGGCACTTTTTTGCACACCATGGGATAAATGGCCAGGTCATAAGGATCCCAAAGGCTCAGAGAAGGTTGGGGGAGGAGACCCACTGGAACAGCTGTTGGGAGACAGAAGGTAGCCTCCCGTCAAGGCCATCCAGCGTGTTCTTTAACTTGCATAGGGTATGGCTCTCCCGCACAATCGCCAGGTCACAAGGACCCCGAAGGCTCAGAGAAGGTTGGGGGAAGGGACCCACTGGAACATATGTTGGGAGATAAATGGTAGCCTCCCGTCAAGGCCATCCAGCGTGTTCTTTAACGTGCATAGGGTATGGCTCTCCCGCACAATCGCCAGGTCACAAGGACTCCGAAAGCTCAGAGAAGGTTGGGGGAAGGGACCCCCTGGAACAGCTGTTGGGAGATAAATGGTAGCCTCCCGTTAAGGCAATCCAGCGTGTTCTTTAACGTGCATAGGATATGGCTCTCCCGCACAATCGCCAGGTCACAAGGACCCCGAAGGCTCAGAGAAGGTTGGGGGAATGGACCCACTGGAAGGAACAGCTGTTGGGAGACAGATGGTAGCCTTCCGTCAAAGCCATCCAGCGTGTTCTTTAACGTGGGTGTGGCTGTCCCGCACAATGGCCAGGTCACAAGGACCCCGAAGGCTCAGAGAAGGTTGGGGGAAGGGACCCAGTTTAACAGCTGTTGGGAGACAAATGGTAGCCTCCCGTCAAGGCCATCCAGCGTGTTCTTTAACGTGCATAGGGTATGACTCTCCCACACATGGGGGCCACGGCTTAACGTCCCATCCGATGGACGGCGGCCTTTATAAGCCCATCGGTGTCCCCTACTCCAAAACAGTTGCCTTTGTATAATTTTATTTTAATCCCATAATTTATGTCCGACACTAAAAATGGATTTAAAAATGAAACAACTGCGACATCTCATTCGATATAGAATATCGTTTTAAACTTTCCCGCCTGATGGAATATTTTTTTTTTCCATTTAATTGGGAAATCCTACTCAAGTGCTATTCTCAAAATCCCCTCCCCTCCGAAACTGAATTCTCGGAATTCCCCCCAGTTTAAAAATTTGGACCTCCCTTTCCCCAGAAGAAAATCCTGGGTTCGTGCCTGGGTCGGAGTGACGGGTAAGAAATCAAGAGATTCTGAAGGCACTCATTGATGATAAAAAGAAGGGACAGCTAGGAACGCTGAAAAGGGATACTTCAGATGGCTTTTTTGTTCCCTTTGGTTACGCATTCGTTATTGGGAATATATTTGTTAGGCGAGCTGCCCTTCCGTTTTCAGAGTCCTATGCTGCTCTTCATAGGCTCGTTTGCTCATGACTGGTAAGGATGACAAACAAACAGACACCCAAAGAAATAGAGAGACAAACAGACATACAGACGAACAAGCAGACAGACAGATAAGGTAAATAGACAAACAGCGAGACATACAGACGAACAAACATACAGACAGATAAGAGAAATAAACAGAGGCATACAGACGAACAAAATGACAGGCACACAAAGAAATAGAGAGACAGAACACAAATAAACAAACAGAGAGACATACAGACGAACAAAGAGACAGACAGACAGACAGACGAACAAACAGACAGACAGAAGAATAAACACCCCGAGAGACAAACAAACAGACAAATGAACAAACCAACAGACAGATGTACGATCAAAGACAAACAAATAGACAGACAAACAAACAGATAGACAGATAGACAAAAAAAATAGGCAGACAGACGAACAAGCAGAGAGACAGAGAGACAAACAGACAGATGAACAAACTAACAGACAGATGTAAGATCAAAGACAAACAAATAGACAGATAAACAAACAGATAGACAGATAGACAAACAAATAGGCAGACAGACGAACAAGCAGAGAGACAAACAGAGAGATGAACAAACAGATATAGAGAAGAACAAAGAGGCAGAGGAATAAATAGATAGACAAACAGACCTACAAACAGACAGGCAAACAGGGAAGCAGACAGACAGACATACAAACAGACAGACACACAGACAGACAGACAAACAAACAAATAGATAGACATTAACAAACAGACAGAGATACGAAGTTACAGACGAACAAAGAGACAGATAGACAAGCAGACAGATGACGAAATATACAGACAGATAGATAGACATTGAGACTAAGACAGACAGAGAGACAAACTTTCGAAAATATGTAATAGATTTATTTTTGAAAACCAGTTAAAAATGGTCCGTTATGAGCAACGCTCTATGGTAATCCATATATTAGGATTTCAATTATCAAAGAAGAAGAAGAGGAAGATGAGGAATGAAAGATGCTCTCTTACCACTCCCGATCCGATTTGTTGCAAGAGACTAGAGGCTGAGCCTGCGGGACTAGGTCCACGACTATTACACGTGGCGGGAACACCACTGCTGGCATACAATGCGGCTGCTGAATACCTCCTCATATTGGAGCGACCTGAACTGAGGAATTCCATCCCCAGATTAGGAGTGACCTGAGGTGAGACAGATATCTGAAAGATAATAGCACGAGAGATCCTTATTAACATACTGGGAAATATTTGAATTGAATTGAATAAGTTTATTTCACCCAAACATACATATATTGGTAGATAAAACACAGACAAGTTCACAGGTGAAAAAGGAGAATATAATAAGCGGTAGCTTTTGAATAAATGTTCCCTGAAATACACTTAAATTTAAAACATTACAGGTGACCTTAATTTATACATTTATTTGAGCACATGAATTTTTGTGGTCTGACTCTATCATTGACTTGATAATAAGTGTAGTTTATATTTATATTTAAAAGTTCTATATTGTTCCATTGCAGCAGTATCCTCTGGTATCTCGTCATTCCAAATCTTAATGCCAATGTACCGTATTGATCTCTGGCCTATAGATTTCTTATAAAGGGGCAACATGATCTTGTTCTTAAGTCGAGTATCATAACTGAAAGTCTTCGTTCTTTCTAAGCAGCAGTAAAGTTCCGAGTACATCTTTCTATATTTTCTTAAACAGAAAATCTGTTCATTTAGGGTTAGTTTTTTTTTTATCAGCGAGTTACATTTTTAGAGTACAGTCGCTCAAAAAAGTATCCGAACACTATGGTTGATTGCAGAATTCAGAAAAAATATCTAGCCACGATTTTTTTAGAAATTAGTGATCTGGCAACCTTAATGTCACGTGATTACAGAATTCAGGAAAAATATCTGGAGCGTGTACAGCAACTGTATACGCTCCAGTTACCGTTCACAGCAAACTGGAGCGTGTGCAGTTACTGCACACGCTCCAGTTTGCTGTGAACGGTAACTGCACACGCTCAATATTTCCGTGAGTGAGCCCACATGATCTAGTATCAAAATAATATGACCACCTACAGTCGCTCAAAAAAGTATCCGAACACTAGGGTTGATTAGAGAATTCAGAAAAAATATCCAGCGACGATTTTTTTAGAAATTAGTGATCTGGCAACCTACGTGTCGCGAAGATTGCCAGATCACTAATTTCTAAAAAAAATCGTGAAACTGAATCGGGTGAAATTGAAAAAAAAACATAAAAACTGCAGATAAATTTTCTACCTGGGATATATTTATATTTTTACTCAATAGATGGCAGCACGAGAAAAACTAGGAGAAAGAGCATGAATTAACTTGCGGATGTGAATCATTAATCGGCATTGTCACTAACCTTTGGGGTCGAAGAGAATTGAAACCTCATATCCTGCGGACCAACGCTTGAATGACGTCTCATCTGTAGACCGCCTGGGGTGTACGAACCATCGGGACTGGAAGGAGCTATCAGGATTCTCGGAGGCTGGATTGTGTTGTCTGAGTGACGCCTTCCGGGAAGTGTTGCCTGTACCCGCAGTAGGTTGGAGTCTGGAGAGGAAGCCTCTGAAAAAGAGAAGGAAAGATGCTGATCACAACAAGTTACTATAGCAACAGTGGATAATCGCTTCTGCAAAAGAGAAAAGATGCGCGGGAGGAAAGTATACGGTTGTTATGACAACAGCGGATAATCGCTTATGCAAAAGAGATGGAGAGAGAGAAAAAAGATGCTGGTGAAAGGGAGTTGCTATAGCAACCGCGGATAATTATGCAAAAGAGAAGAAAAAAGATGCTGATTAAGACGATTTGCTATAGCAACAGTGGATAATCCCTTCTGCAAAAGAGAAAAGATGCGGAGAGGAAATATACTGTTGTTATGACAACAGCGGATAATCGCTTATGCAAAACAGAAGAAAAAAGATATTGATGAAGACAAGTTGGCATAGCAACGGCGGATAATCGTTTTGCAAAAGATAAAAAATGTGACTAGGAAAATATACGGTTTCTATGGCAACAGTGGATAATGACATGCAAAAGAGAAGAAAAAAGATTCTAGTAAAGAGGAGTTGCTATAGCAACAGTGGATAATCGCTTATGCAAAAGAGAAGAAAAAAGATGCTTATCAAGACGAGTTGCTATAGCAACAGGATTGCGTGGGGAAAAATATAGGTTTGCTGTGACAACAGCGGATAATCGCTTATGCAAAGAAAAGAAAAGATGATGATCACGATGAGTTGCTATAGCAACAGTGGATAACTGTTTCTGAAAAAGAGGAAAGATGCGTGGAGGAAAATATAGGATTGCTATGAGACTGAGTGGTTAGCGCACTTGGCTACTGATCTAAGGGACCTGGGTTCGAGTCCCGGGTAAGGCATGGACGTTTGTGATGTTTTTCTGCTGAGGTCCCGCCATCCTCTCAGACCTTACACTGTGCCGTATTAACTGACAGGCTCCTGTCAGACTTCTGTGGCAAGCAGTTGCTTGAGGGGGTATTATTTTTATTATGGCAACAGCAGATAATCGTTGAGGAAAGGAGAAGAAAAAGGATGTTGATCATGACGAGTTGCTATAGAAACAGTATATAATCGCTTCTGTATTAGAAGAAAGATGCGGGGAGTAAAATATACTGTTGCTATGACAATTATGGATAATCACTTTTGTAAAAGAGAAAGGATGTGGGGGAGGATATTATACTGTTGCTATGGAAACAGTGGATAATTGCTTATAAAATAATAAAATAAATTCCCCTTCAAGCAGCTGCTTGCCACAGAGGTCTGACAGGAGCGTGTCAGTTTATATGCCACAGTAGAAGATCTGAGAGGATGGCAGGACCTCAGCAGAAAACAACACGAACATCCATGCCTTACCCGGAGGCTTGAACCCAGGTCCCTTAGATCAGTAGCCAAGCGCGCTAACCACTCGGCCATGTGACAGCCTAATTGCTTATACAAAAGAGAAAATACAAAAGAGAAAATAAGATGCTGATTAAGACGAGTTGCTATAGTAACAGTGGATAATTGCTTCTGAAAGAGACAAAATATGGGAGGATAAAAATATATGGTTGCTATGGCAACAACGAATAATTGCTTATACAAAAGAGAATAGATGGTGCTATTGAAATTCGTCGCTACGGCAAAGTGGATAATGATTTTCAGTAGATAAAGGAAGAGGATGCGGATGAAAACAAGTTGCATGGCAATGGCGGTTAATCGGCGCTGGATAAGGAAAAAGATGCGGATTAAAATGAATTACTAAGGCAACAGGGGATAATCGCTTCAACAAAGGAAGGGGGTGATGTGAGGTTGAAAGCGGGTCACTATGGCAACAGTGGAGAATCGCTTCTTCAAAAGAAAATAAAAGATGCGGATAGAAATTGGTTGCTGTGACAACGATGGATAATCGCTTCCGGTTGCTATGACTGTTGTTTTGAGTTGCTATGACTTTGAATTGAATTGAGTTGCTATGACCTTGAATTGAGTTGCCATGACTTTGAATTGAATTGGTTGCTGTGACAACGATGGATAATGGCTTCCGGTAAAGGTTTGGGTTGGGTTGTTATACCTCTGAGCGGCACTTTTTTGCCCAAAATGGACTAAATGGCCAGGTCACAAGGACCCCAAAGGCTCAGAGAAGGTTGAGGGAGGGGACCCACTGGAACAGCTGTGGGAGACAGACGGTAGCCTCCCGTCAATGCCATCCAGCGTATTCTTTAACGTGAACAATATATGGTTCTCACGAACACGGGGCAACGGCTTAACGTCCCATCCGACGGACGGCGGCCTTTCCAAGCCCATCGATCCGGTAAAGGAAAAAATGCGAATCGGAGCGAGTTGATATGGAAACAGGGGTTAAATAGCTTCTTTAAAAGAAAAAGATGAAAGTGAATAAATACTTCTGCGCAAGAAAAAATGTGAATGAAAATGAGTTTCTATGGCAAGGACGGTTTATCGTTTCTAGACGTAAAACTGATGTGGATCAAAATATGTTACTATGGCAATAACTGATAAAGGCTTTTGCAAAAGGGCAAAAAATATGTAAAATTAAATGGAGTTGTTATGGTAACGACGATTATCGTTTTCAGAAAAGAAGACAGACAAAAAAAAAAGACTTGCTATGACCTTGAATTGAATTACTCTGACTTTGAATTGAATTGAGTTGCCATGACTTTGAATTGAGTTGCTATGACTTTGAATTGAATTGAGTTGCTATGACTTTGAATTGAATTGAGTTGCCATGACTTTGAATTGAATTACTCTGACTTTGAATTGAATTACTCTGACTTTGAATTGAATTACTCTGACTTTGAATTGAATTACTCTGACTTTGAATTGAATTGAGTTGCTATGACTTTGAATTGAATTGAGTTGCCATGACTTTGAATTGAATTGAGTTGCTATGACTTTGAATTGAATTGAGTTGCCATGACTTTGAATTGAATTACTCTGACTTTGAATTGAATTGAGTTGCCATGACTTTGAATTGAATTACTCTGACTTTGAATTGAATTACTCTGACTTTGAATTGAATTGAGTTGCCATGACTTTGAATTGAGTTGCTATGACTTTGAATTGAATTGAGTTGCTATGACTTTGAATTGAATTGAGTTGCCATGACTTTGAATTGAATTACTCTGACTTTGAATTGAATTGAGTTGCTATGACTTTGAATTGAATTGCTATGACTTTGAATTGAATTGAGTTGCTATGACTTTGAATTGAATTGAGTTGCCATGACTTTGAATTGAATTACTCTGACTTTGAATTGAATTGAGTTGCTATGACTTTGAATTGAATTGAGTTGCCATGACTTTGAATTGAGTTGCTATGACTTTGAATTGAATTGAGTTGCTATGACTTTGAATTGAATTGAGTTGCCATGACTTTGAATTGAATTACTCTGACTTTGAATTGAATTGAGTTGCTATGACTTTGAATTGAATTGCTATGACTTTGAATTGAATTGAGTTGCCATGACTTTGAATTGAATTACTCTGACTTTGAATTGAATTACTCTGACTTTGAATCGAATTACTCTGACTTTGAATTGAATTGAGTTGCTATGACTTTGAATTGAACTGAGTTGCCATGACTTTGAAATAAATTGGTTGCCATGACTTTGAATTGAATTGAGTTGCTATGACTTTGAATTGAATTGCTATGACTTTGAATTGAATTGAGTTGCTATGACTTTGAACTGAATTGAGTTGCCATGACTTTGAAATGAATTGAGTTGCCACGACTTTGAATTGAATTCAGTTGCTATGACTTTGAATTGAATTGAGTTGCTATGACTTTGAATTGAATTGAATTGCTATGACTTTGAATTGAATTGAGTTGCTATGACCTTAAATTGAGTTGCTATGACTTTGAATTGAGTTGCTATGACCTTGAATTGAATTGTTTTTTCGTTTGCAGATGACACCGTCTTAATTTACTATGATAAAACTAATGAAGAATTATTAAGCAATATTGCTGTATATTTAAGAACACTTCAAATTTGGTTCCAAAAAAATTATTTATAAACGTAAACAAAACGAAATATATGCATTTTAATATTCTTAGGGGAAAGTGTAGAGATCTTGGAGATTTATTCTATCATATGAGTGATTGTAAAGATATAAGATTAAAAATTATTTATATAGATATAAGATTTACCCTTGCATAAAAAAAAATAAATACCCCCTCAAGCAGCTGCTTGCCACAGAGGTCTGACAGGAGCCTGTCAGTTTATATGCCACAGTAGGAGATCTGAGAGGATGGCAGGACCTCAGCAGAAAAACGACACGAGATAGATAAAACTATAGTTATAGTATAACAATGGGAATAAAATAAAACATATACAGGGTGAATCTGAAAAAGTGGGCAAAACTTTACGGGGTGGTAGAACGCAGCTATACGAGCAATATTCGTCATAGTAGAATGTATGGTCGGAACGCAAGCGGTGAGAAGTTAAAAGGTAGTTTTCCACTGTCACATTTAAAGAATGAACACAAGAAGGAGAGGAAATACTTCAGAAAACATTTTATTAACAGGAATGTAATTGAGGTACATGCTCAAAGAAATTGCTCAAAAGAGCATATCCGCCATTTCGTGGTTAGTATAATCAGCCATCCTCTCGGCAATCCACGGGTAGAAATGCCGTTGGGTGCGAGGACCTTTTATACCATTTCCAACGCCACCTAGCGGCTCGCCGTTTGCGTTCCGCCCATACATTCTATGACGAATATTGCTCGTATAGCTGCGTTCTACCACCCCGTAAAGTTTTGCCCACTTTTTCAGATTCACCCTGTATATATATACACATTGAATTTTGCATTCATAAATTACATATATCGATAAACACAAAAAAAAATACATAAACGATTTAACAAATCTTATAAAATTATAAACATTTTACTAGGTAATCTGGGAAATGGTTGCGCTTTTTTACACTTGCCCAGTTTATCAATGGTTTGGGCCAACTTAGCGACTTTTCAGCTCTCACGGCGTACCCCAAAAAATTTTCCCGCATACCCCACGTTGAGATCCCCTAGAGTAGGCAATTCTGATTTGGGGAGGAGAATCTTCATGTTGTTTAAATCAATTGCAGCAATTGCAAAAATATCTAGTAAAGTTTATGACATTTAAAAGAAAGTACGACTCGTCTGAGCGAAGTTTCAAAAAAACTTGAAATACTCTAAAATAAATTCATCAAATGGCTTTCGCAAAGCATATATTTCTTAATAAGCACAAATTTGATGTAGTGGTTAAGAAATATTTTACAAGAACGGTAGTGGCTCAAGACTTTTGTATCCCAAAACCAAACAAAGGTTGGGTTGTTTTACCTCTGAGCGGCACTTTTTTGCACACCATGGGCTAAATGGCCAGGTCACATGGACCCCGAAGGCTCAGAGAAGGTTGGGGGAGGGGACCCACTGGAACAGCTGTTGGGAGACAGATGGTAGTCTCCCGCCAAGGCCATCCAGCGTGTTCTTTAACGTTGGGTTGTTTTACCTCTGAGCGGCACTTTTTTTGCACACCATGGGCTAAATGGCCAGGTCACATTGACCCCGAATGCTCAGAGAAGGTTGGGGGAGGGGACCCACTGGAACAGCTGTTGGGAGACAGATGGTAGCCTCCCGTCAAGGCCATCCAGCGTGTTCTTTAACGTTGGGTTGTTTTACCTCTGAGCGGCACTTTTTTTGCACACCATGGGCTAAATGGCCAGGTCACATGGACCCCGAATGCTCAGAGAAGGTTGGGGGAGGGGACCCACTGGAACAGCTGTTGGGAGACAGATGGTAGCCTCCAGTCAAGGCCATCCAGCGTGTTCTTTAACGTGCACAGGGTATGGCTCTCCCGCACACGGGGCCACGGCTTAACGTCCCATCCGACGGACGGCGGCCTTTCCAAGGCCATCGGTTTCCCCTACTGACCGTGGGCAGGGCGGGGAATCGACCCCAGCTGGGTCAGCTTTGAGATAAAGCTCAAAGCTGACCCAGCTGGGACTCGAACCTGAGAACTACAGATTACGAGCTTGGCGCAGCTACCTACTGAGCCACCCCCGCCCCACCATACAAAGAGTTATTCAAAATTATAACGGATATAGTGGTTTAAAATTATTCAATTCACTGCCAGATAATCAGAAAATTATAAATAATAAAATACATTTCTCTAAAGAACTAAAAAAAATGCTTCTTGAACGCTGGAGATTGCGACTGATGCTTTATTTATTGTATTAACTGAATGCATTGAAATGATATATGAGTAGTAGGAGATAATTTTATATATTACAAAGGCTGAAATTTCTATTTTTCTATTTACATAATTTTATATTGATACACTCAGAACTGCAGGACATACACAGTTGTATTAGAATAATATGACCACCAACCATACATATACTATGGTACAGTCGCTCAAAAAATATCCGAACACTACGGTTGATTACAGAATTCAGAAAAAATATCTGGCAACGATTTCGTTTTAGAAATTAGTGATCTGGCAACCTTCGTGTCACGTGATTACAGAATTCAGGAAAAATATCTGGAGCGTGTACAGCAACTGTACACGCTCCAGTTACCGTTCACAGCAAACTGGAGCGTGTGCAGTTACTGCACACGCTCCAGTTTGCTGTGAATGGTAACTGCAAACGCTCAATATTTCCGTGAGTGAGCCCACACGATCTGGTATCAAAATAATATGACCACCTACAGTCACTCAAAAAAGTATCCGAACACTACGGTTGATTAAAGAATTCAAAAAAAAAATATCTGGCAACGATTTTGTTTTAGAAATTAGCGATCTGGCAACCTTCGTGTCACGTGACACAAAGATTGCCAGATCACTAATTTCTAAAACAAAATCGTTGCCAGATATTTCTTCTAAATTCTGTAATCAAATATAGTGTTCGGATATTTTTTTGAGCGACTGTACCTGCTCTCTAATAATGAGAGAAAAGCAATTGGAATGAAATGAAATTTTTTTAATGTTGAGATTTTATTTATTTTTTGGACAATTTTTTTTAATGTTGAGATTTTATTTATTTTTTGGACAATTTTTTTTTAATGTTGAGATTTTATTTATTTTTTGGACAATTTTTTTTAATGTTGAGATTTTATTTATTTTTTGGAGAATTTTTTTTTAATGTTGAGATTTTTTTTTTTTGGACTGTTAACCCTCCCCCACCTTGCCGTCCCGTGGCTGAGTGGTTAGCGCGCTTGCTACTAATCTAAGGGACCTGGGTTCGAGCCCCGGATTACGGCGTGGATGTTCGTATTGTTTTCTGCTGAGGTCCTGCCATCCTCTCAGATCTTCTACTGCTGCATATAAACTGACAGGCTCCTGTCAGACCTCTGTGGCAAGCAGCTGCTTGAGGGGGTATTTATTTATTATATTATATAACCCCCCCCCCCCCCCAAAAAAAAAAGGAACGAGCATTGGTTTCACGGTGTCGTTTGTCCGTCCATTCGTCGATAATCCTTTCAAAAAAAAAAAACGAAAAAAGTGTGTGTGGATCAAAAGCAGTTTGGTCCGGTAGCAGTGGAGGACAATCTTTTCTTCAAAAGAGAGAAGAAGATGCGGATTAAAATCGGTTGCCGTGGCAACAGTGGATAATCGCTTTTGTAAAAGAGAAACGATGCGAATCAAAACCGAGTTGCTATGGCAATAACGGATCATACCACCTGCTAAAGAAAAAAATGAGAGTGAATTTAAAAAATGGATGAAGCAACACGTCTGCTCAAGAACAATATGTGGGACAATATGAGTTACCATGGAAACGGTGGTCTGTACATTTTCAACGTTTTGGGGCGGTGGTGGCTCAGTCGGTAGCGCGCCAGGCTCATAATCTGCAGTTCCCAGGTTCGAGTCTCAGCCGGGTCACCGTTGAGATTTATCTCCGCAAAATTCCCCGCCCTGCCCACGGTCAGTAGGGGACACCGATGAGCTTGGAATGGCCGCCGTCCGTCGGATGGGACGTTAGATCGTGATCACGTGTGCGTGAGAGCCATACCCTGTGCACGTTAAAGAACACGCTGGATGGCCTTGACGGGAGGCTACCATCTGCCTCCCAACAGGCGTTCCAGTGGGTCCCCTCCCCCAACTTTCTATGAGTCTTCGGGTTCCTTGTGACCATTGTGCGGGAGAGCCATACCCTGTGCACGTTAAAGAACACTCTGGATGGCCTTAACTTGAGGCTACCATCTGTCTCCCAAAAGCTGTTCCAGTGGGTCCCCTCCCCCAACCTTCTCTGAGTCTTCGGGGTCGTTGTGATCTGGCCATTGTGCAGGATAGCCATACCCTGTGCACGTTAAAGAACACGCTGGATGGCCTTGACGGGAGGCTACCATCTGTCTCCCAACATATGTTCCAGTGGGTCCCCTCCCCTAACCTTCTCTGAGCCTTCGGGGTCCTTGTGACCTGGCCATTTAGCCCATGGTGTGCAAAAAAGTGCCACTCGGAGGTAGAAAAACCCAACCCAACCGAAGAAAACTCGAGTGTTGCAGAAAAACTTTCATTTAGTTTATCTGATCGACCCAACGGCTAAGTCTTATTCGCTGTTATCTGTGCCGTGAGGACAGACGGCCGCTTAGAAATCATCTGATCAAGTGCACCGGAGTATCGTCCTTCATCCGAGAATTGCGTGGATGGAAGAGCGAGAGATCCTACAAGAGGACACTGTTCCTCTGACAATCCTTTGCTCTCAGAAATGTGCTGACTCATCTTAGGGAGAAAAAACTGACAGTAAATCGTTCTCTAAGTACTGGTTTAACTGGAGAGAGATATATAAATAAAGAAATCACAATGATTCTTAGAGGCTGGGGAACTTTTTCTCCATCCCGATCTATAATCAACGATGGAAAATGATGCAGTCAATGGGAAAGATGATTTTCTTCCATCGCTTTTAACACTCGAGAGTCTGAAAAGGACATGTGATGAAATAAATTCTTTTGGAGAGCGTCTCGCGACATATGTTATTTTTTTAATTTTTTTCCTTTCGGCTTTTCGTTTTCTTGTCTCACAGCGGATTTTTTTCTTCTTCTCAATTTCTGTTTTTGTCTTATGACGCATCTGCCTAAATCGTTCCGAAAACGAGGCTTCAAGAAGATTGAGGTTTCCGATGAAGATGAACGTAAAAAATAATCGCGAAAAGAGATCAGCGATGATGACACCCGCGATTTCTCTTTTTTTTTGAGGAGAGCTTTCTTTGAAAGAATATAAAAAAAGGATTGCGAGAGACTGAGACGATAATAAAATGTAGTTTCTGATTCCTTCTGCGAAAAACAAGTTATTTGAAATGATGGTTTTGAAAAAGATGAAGAATTGTAATAAGTTGGAATTATATTTTTTTATAGGGATTGTGAAACCGGAAGCAAACCTGATCTCAGATTTAATCTCTGGGAAACAGCACTCTGATCTCGGATTTAGTCTCTGGGAAACACCACTCTGATCAGAGATTTAGTCTCTGGGAAACACCACTCTGATCCCAGATTTAGTCTCTGGGAAACAATATTCTGATCCCAGATTTAGTCTCTGGGAAACACCACTCTGATCTCGGATTTAGTCTCTGGGAAACACCACTCTGATCTCGGATTTAGTGTCTGGGAAACACCACTCTGATCCCAGATTTTGTCTCTGGGAAACACCACTCTGATCCCAGATTTTGTCTCTGGGAAACACCACTCTGATCCCAGATTTTGTCTCTGGGAAACACCACTCTGATCTCGGATTTAGTCTCTGGGAAACAGCACTCTGATCTCGGATTTAGTCTCTGGGAAACACCACTCTGAGCTCAGATTTAGTCTCTTGAAAACACCACTCTGATCCCAGATTTAGTCTCTGGGAAACATCATTCTGATCCCAGATTTTGTCTCTGGGAAAAACCACTCTGATCTCGGATTTAGTCTCTGGGAAACACCACTCTGATCCCAGATTTTGTCTCTGGGAAACACCACTCTGATCCCAGATTTTGCCTCTGGGAAACACCACTGTGATCTCAGATTTAGTCTCTGGGAAACACCACTCTGATCCCAGATTTTGTCTCTGGGAAACACCACTCTGATCCCAGATTTTGCCTCTGGGAAACACCACTGTGATCTCAGATTTAGTCTCTGGGAAACACCACTCTGATCTCGGATTTAGTCTCTGGGAAACACCACTCTGATCTCGGATTTAGTGTCTGGGAAACACCACTCTGATCTCGGATTTAGTCTCTGAGAAACATCACCCTGATCCCAGATTTTGTCTCTGGGAAACACCACTCTGATCCCAGATTTTGTCTTTGGGAAACACCACTCTGATCTCGGATTTAGTCTCTGGGAAACAGCACTCTGATCTCGGATTTAGTCTGTGGGAAACACAACTCTGATCTCAGATTTAGTCTCTGGGAAACATCACTCTGATCTCGGATTTAGTCTCTGGGAAACACCACTCTGATCCCAGATTTTGTCTCTGGGAATCACCACTCTGATCTCGGATTTAGTCTCTGGGAAACTGCACTCTGATCTCGGATTTAGTCTCTGGGAAACACCACTCTGATCTCAGATTTAGTCTCTGGAAAACACCACTCTGATCCCAGATTTAGTCTCTGGGAAACACCATTCTGATCCCAGATTTTGTCTCTGGGAAACACCACTCTGATCTCGGATTTACTCTCTGGGAAACAGCACTCTGATCTCGGATTTAGTCTCTGGGAAACACCACTCTGATCTCGGATTTAGTCTCTGGGAAACACCACTCTGATCCCAGATTTTGTCTCTGGGAAACACCACTCTGATCTCAGATTTAGTCTCTGGGAAACACCACTCTGATCTCGGATTTAGTCTCTGGGAAACACCACTCTGATCTCGGATTTAGTATCTGGGAAACACCACTCTGATCCCAGATTTTGTCTCTGGGAAACACCACTGTGATCTCAGATTTTCGGATTTATTCTCTGGGAAAAGAGACTAAATCCAGAGACTAAATCTCTGTGAACACCACTGTGATCTCAGATTTAGTCTCTGGGAAACACCACTCTGATCCCAGATTTTGTCTCTGGGAAACACCACTCAGATCTCAGATTTAGTCTCTTTGAAACGGCACTCTGATCTCGGATTTAGTCTCTGGGAAACACCACTCTGATCTCTGATTTAGTCTCTGGAAAACACCACTCTGATCTCGGATTTAGTCTCTGGGAAACACCACTTTGATCTCAGATTTTGTCTCTGGGAAACACCACTCTGATCCCAGATTTAGTCTCTGGGAAACACCACTCTGATCCCAGATTTTGTCTCTGGGAAACACCACTCTGATTTCGGATTTTGTCTCTGGGAAACACCACTCTGATCTCAGATTTAGTCTCTGGGAAATACCACTCTGATCTCGGATTTAGTCTCTGGGAATCACCACTCTGATCTCGGATTTAGTCTCTGGGAAACACCACTCTGATCTCAGATTTAGTCTGTGGGAAACAGCACTCTGATCTCGGATTTAGTCTCTGGGAAACACCACTCTGATCCCAGATTTAGTCTCTGGGAAACACCACTCTGATCCCAGATTTTGTCTCTGGGAAACACCACTCTGATTTCGGATTCAGTCTCTGGGAAACACCACTCTGATCCCAGATTTAGTCTCTGGGAAATACCACTCTGATCTCGGATTTAGTCTCTGGGAATCACCACTCTGATCTCGGATTTTGTCTCTGGGAAACACCACTCTGATCTCAGATTTAGTCTCTGGGAAACACCACTCTGATCTCGGATTTAGTCTCTGGGAATCACCACTCTGATCTCGGATTTTGTCTCTGGGAAACACCACTCTGATCTCAGATTTAGTCTCTGGGAAATACCACTCTGATCTCAGATTTAGTCTCTGGGAATCACCACTCTGATCTCGGATTTAGTCTCTGGGAAACACCACTCTGATCTCGGATTTTGTCTCTGGGAAACACCACTCTGATCCCAGATTTAGTCTCTGGGAAACACCACTGTGATCTCAGATTTAGTCTCTGGGAAAGAGCACTCTGATCTCGGATTTAGTCTGTGGGAAACACCACTCTGATCTCAGATTTGGTCTCTAGGAAACACCACTCTGATCCCAGATTTTGTCTCTGGGAAACACCACTGTGATCTCAGATTTAGTCTCTGGGAAACAGCACTCTGATCTCGGATTTAGGCTGTGGGAAACACCACTCTGCTCTCAGATTTGGTCTCTAGGAAACACCACTCTGATCCCAGATTTGGTCTCTGGGAAACACCACTCTGATCTCAGATTTAGTCTCCGGGAAACACCACTCTGATCTCGGATTTAGTCTCTGGGAAACACCACTCTGATCTCTGATTTAGTCTCTGGAAAACACCACTCTGATCTCGGATTTAGTCTCTGGGAAACACCACTTTGATCTCAGATTTAGTCTCTGGGAAACACCACTCTGATCCCAGATTTAGTCTCTGTGAAACACCACTCTGATCCCAGATTTAGTCTCTGGGAAACACCACTCTGATCCCAGATTTTGTCTCTGGGAAACACCACTCTGATCTCAGATTTTAGTCTCTGGGAAACAGCACTCTGATCTCGGATTTAGTCTCTGGGAAACACCACTCTGATCTCTGATTCAGTCTCTGGGAAACACAACTCTGATCGCAGATTTAGTCTCTGGGAAATACCACTCTGATCTCGGATTTAGTCTCTGGGAATCACCACTCTGATCTCGGATTTAGTCTCTGGGAAACACCACTCTGATCTCGGATTTTGTCTCTGGGAAACACCACTTTGATCCCAGATTTGATCTCTGGGAAACACCACTGTGATCTCAGATTTAGTCTCTGGGAAACAGCACTCTGATCTTGGATTTAGTCTGTGGGAAACACCACTCTGATCTCAGATTTGGTCTCTAGGAAACACCACTCTGATCCCAGATTTTGTCTCTGGGAAACACCACTCTGATCTCAGATTTAGTCTCTGGGAAACACCACTCTGATCTCGGATATAGTCTCTGGGAAACACCACTCTGATCTCTGATTTAGTCTCTGGAAAACACCACTCTGATCTCGGATTTAGTCTCTGGGAAACACCACTTTGATCTCAGATTTAGTCTCTGGGAAACACCACTCTGATCCCAGATTTAGTCTCTGGGAAACACCACTCTGATCCCAGATTTAGTCTCTGGGAAACACCACTCTGATCCCAGATTTTGTCTCTGGGAAACACCACTCTGATCTCAGATTTTAGTCTCTGGGAAACAGCACTCTGATCTCGGATTTAGTCTCTGGGAAACACCACTCTGATCTCTGATTTAGTCTCTGGAAAACACCACTCTGATCTCGGATTTAGTCTCTGGGAAACACCACTTTGATCTCAGATTTAGTCTCTGGGAAACACCACTCTGATCTCAGATTTAGTCTCTGGGAAACACCACTCTGATCCCAGATTTAGTCTCTGGGAAACACCACTCTGATCCCAGATTTTGTCTCTGGGAAACACCACTCTGATCTCAGATTTTAGTCTCTGGGAAACAGCACTCTGATCTCGGATTTAGTCTCGGGGGAACACCACTCTGATCTCTGATTTAGTCTCTGGAAAACACCACTCTGATCTCGGATTTAGTCTCTGGGAAACACCACTTTGATCTCAGATTTAGTCTCTGGGAAACACCATTCTGATCCCAGATTTAGTCTCTGGGAAACACCACTCTGATCCCAGATTTTGTCTCTGGGAAACACCACTCTGATTTCGGATTCAGTCTCTTGGAAACACAACTCTGATCTCAGATTTAGTCTCTGGGAAATACCACTCTGATCTCGGATTTAGTCTCTGGGAATCACCACTCTGATCTCGGATTTAGTCTCTGGGAAACACCACTCTGATCTCAGATTTTAGTCTCTGGGAAACACCACTCTGATCCCAGATTTTGTCTCTGGGAAACACCACTCTGATTTCGGATTCAGTCTCTGGGAAACACAACTCTGATCTCAGATTTAGTCTCTGGGAAATACCACTCTGATCTCGGATTTAGTCTCTGGGAATCACCACTCTGATCTCGGATTTAGTCTCTGGGAAACACCACTCTGATCTCGGATTTAGTCTCTGGGAAACACCACTCTGATCTCGGACTTAGTCTCTGGGAAACACCACTCTGATCTCGGATTTAGTCTCTGGGAAACACCACTCTGATCTCGGATTTAGTCTCTGGGAATCACCACTCTGATCCCAGATTTTGTTTCTGGGAAACACCACTCTGATTTCGGATTCAGTCTCTGGGAAACACCACTCTGATCTCAGATTTAGTCTCTGGGAAACACCACTCTGATCTCGGATTTAGTCTCTGGGAAACACCACTCTGATCTCGGATTTAGTCTCTGGGAAACACCACTCTGATCTCGGATTTAGTCTCTGGGAAACACCACTCTGATCTCGGATTTAGTCTCTGGGAAACACCACTCTGATCTCGGATTTAGTCTCTGGGAAACACCACTCTGATCCCAGATTTTGTTTCTGGGAAACACCACTCTGATTTCGGATTCAGTCTCTGGGAAACACCACTCTGATCTCAGATTTAGTCTCTGGGAAATACCACTCTGATCTCGGATTTAGTCTCCGGGAATCACTAGTCTGATCTCGGATTTAGTCTCTGGGAAACACCATTCTGATCGTGTCACGTGACCCGATCAGACGTTTTTTTTCCTCTGAATTCTGTAATCAACCATAGTGTTCGGATACTTTTTTGAGCGACTGTACAACCGAAACATTCGTTAAATGTTTTCTCATTTCTATATTTTAGTGAACTATAAGGATGTAAATTAAAACTACTTAAGGATTTGAAAAACATGCGAATTGGAATATTTCATTAGTACCCATCCAAAGAAAAAAGAGTTTTCCAATAATCTCTGGAAAGAAAACAGTTGCATTTCCCACGCGCCCTGGGCGTAAGGGGTCAATTCATTGTTGCCAATGGAATCTTCATTCCCCCGCGAAAATTTTAAAATTCTAGCATAATACAAGGTTTGCTATATTATTTTCAAATTTGGGAATTTTTCGATTTTTTTTTTCACAGTTAGAGGGCGCAGTTACAGCTTTGGAAATATGCGAAAATGCGAATCGTAATAACTCATGAATATGTAGCCAACCCAGAAATATTTTTTAACCACCCCCTGGGTCTAAGGAGTCAACTAATTGTTAGCAATGGAAACTTTGTGACCTTAGCATTTCACCACCAAAGTTTCGAATTTCTAGCATCGTTTGCAACATTCGTACATACATCGTTTGCAACATTCGTTTGATTGTTTCGGAATTTTTTTTCCACCGATAGAGGGCTCAGTTGCATCTTTTGTTGTATTCCGGAAGTGGGAATCAAATCATATTTCGTCAATCTAACTCAGAAAGAAGTTTTAATTTATCTCTAAAACAGATTGGATTGGGTTGTTTTGCCTCTGAGCGGCACTTTTTTGCACACCATGGGCTAAATGGCCAGGTCACAAAGACCCCGAAGGCTCAGAGAACTTTGGGGGAGGGGACCCACTGGAACAGCTGTTGGGAGACAAATGGTAGTCTCCCATCAAGGCTATCCAGCGTGTTCTTTAACGTACACAGGGTAATGGCTCTCCTGCACAATGGCCAGGTCATAAGGATCCCGAAGAAGGCTCAGAGACGGTTGGGGGAGGGGACCCACTGAAACAGCTGTTAGGAGACAGATGGTAGCCTTCCGTCAAGGCAATCCAATGTGTTCTTTAACATGCAGAGGGTATGGCTCTCCTGCACAATGGGCAGGTCACAAGGACCCCGAAGGCTCAGAGAATGTTCGGGGAGGGAACCCACTGGAACAGCTGTTGGGAGACAGATGGTAGTCTCCCGTCAAGGCCATCCAGCGTGTTCTTTAATGTGCATAGGGTAATGGCTCTCCTGAACAATGGCCAGGTCACAAGGACCCCGAAGGTTCAGAGACGGTTGGGGGAGGGGACCGACTGAAACAGCTGTTAGGAGACAGATGGTAGCCTTCCGCCAAGGTAATCCAATGTGTTCTTTAACGTGCACAGGGTATGGCTCCCCCTCACACGGAGTCAGGGCTTAACGTCCCATCCGACGGACGGCGGCCTTTCCAAGCCCATCGGTGTCCCCTACTGACCGTGGTCAGGGCAGGGCATTTTGTGGAGATAAATCTCAACGCTGACCCAGCTGGGACTTGAACCTGGGAACTACAGATTACGAGCCTGGCGCTCTATCGACTGAGCCATCCCCGCCCTTCCTCTAAAACAGAAAAGAGTTCGATATCTACAGACAAGGCAAACGACAGTTAAACCCCATTAACTTCATTCCTATTTTTGAAAACGAGATAAATGGGGGGGGGGATGTGATACCGAAGAAACGAAATTCGTGTATCAATAATCCAGCCCCACTTCTTCCGTGATTTGTGAATTAAATGCTTTTAATGCGCACTTTACCCAAAGGAGTGGGCCGGGCGTGGGGCTCAGTAGGCTGCGCACCAGGCTCGTAAACTACAGTTCCAGGTTCGAGTACTAGGTGGGTAAACATTGAGACTTTTCTCCGCAAAACTCCCCGCCCTGCCCAAGGTCAGTAGGGGACACCGATGGGCTTGGAAATGCCGCCGTCCGTCGGATGGGACGTTAAATCATGGTCCCTGTACGGGAGAGTCATACCTTGTGCACATTAAACCAACAGGCTGGATGGTCTTGACGGGATGCTACCATCTGTCAAACTGCTGTTCCACTGGGTCCCTTCCCCAACCTTCTCTGAGCCTTCGGGGTCCTTGTGATCTGGCCATTTAGCCCATTGTGTGCAAAAAAGGGCTGCTCAGAAGTAAAAACGAAACAACCCCTTTTCCAACATTCTCCGAGCCCTTGGGGATCCTTGTGACCTGACCATTTATCCCATTTTGTGGATAAAAGTGCCGCTCAGAAGTAAAACAACCCAACAGTTAACCAGTGGGTCTCCTCCCCCAACCTTCTCTGAGTCATCGGGGTCCTTGTGACCTGCCCATTGTGCCGGAGAGCCATACCCTGTGCACGTTAAAGAACACACTGGATGGCCTTGAGGGGATGCTACCATCTGTCAAACAGCTGTTCCAGTGGGTCCCCTCCCCCCAACATTCTCTGAGCCATTGGGGTCTTTGTGACCTGTCCATTTAGCCCATGGTGTCCATAAAAGTGCCGCTCATAGGTAAAATAACCCACCAGTTATCCAGTGGGTCCCTTTCCCCCAACATATACCGAGCCTCTGGGGGTCCTTGTGACTTGGCCATTTATCCCATTGTGTGGATAAAAGTGCCGCTCAGAGGTAAAACAATCTAACAGTTATCCAGTGGGTCTCCTCCCACAACCTTCTCTGAGCCATCGGGGTCCTTGTGACCTGGCCATTTGTGCCCGTTGTGTGCAAAAAAAGCACAGCTCAGAGGTAAAAGAACCCACTAACTCAAAAGAGTTTTATCTTAAGTAAGAAGCGCCACCTACCAGATCCTCCTCCGCCATTGGCCGAGGATCGCCGTGCCACGTCGTCCACCGAAATCGACTGTCGTCGGGATTCCAGTCGAAGAGTCGGAGGTCGATGAGGATAGCTGGACGACTGTTCCGATGGGGTGGTGAAAGTGTTCGGAAGGCTGCGAGGAAGAAAAAGAAATACATGAAAAAAAATATTGCATATTTCTTTAACGAAACGTGCGTTTTTTTTTATCCATTAGAAGTATAAGAAGATTTTGTGCAATAAGCCAATAAGGGATCTTTATCTCAAACACCGAGTTTGGACTTTTCTGTAAAGCAATGGCGTTGCATGATTGGCAATGGGGGAGACTATGAGTCTGCGCAGTTAAAGCTTCGACAGTTCTCTACTCTCGTAGATAAATGCTCGATGAGAACTGTTGTAGCATTGACTGAACAGTATCATTGTCTTCCCAATTGCCAATCGTGCAGAGGAGCAATTCAAGAGACTATGAGTCTGCGCAGTTGCAACTTTGACATTTCTCTAACAGCTTGGGAGAGATGGATGTTGTTCGTAAAATGGGGATCGGGGATGATTCAGTCGATAGAGCGCCAGGTGAGTAATCTGCAATTCGCGGGTTCGAGTCTCAGTCCTCAAAACTCTCCTTCCTGTCCACGGTCAGTAGGAGGATGGGCTTGAAAAGGACGCCATCTGTCGTATGGGACGATAAGCCGTCCCCCCGTGTACGTTAAAGAACACGCTGGATGGCCTGGACGAGAGGCTACCATCTGTCTCCTAACAGCTATTCCAGTGGATCCCCTCCCCCAACCTTCTCTGAGCCTTCGGGGTCCATGTGACCTGGTAATTTAGTCCATGGTGTGCAAAAAAGTGCCACTCAGAGGTAAAACAACCCAACCGGAGAGCCATACCCTGTGCACTTTAAAGATCACGCTGGATGGCATTGACGGGAGACTACCATCTGTCTCCCAACAGCTGTTCCAGTGGATCCCCTCCCCCAACCTTCTCTGAGCCTTCGGGGTCCATGTGACCTGGCCATTTAGCCCATGGTGTTGAGAAAAGTGCTGCTCAGAGATAAAACAACCCAACCTTAAATAACACGCTGGATGGCCTTGACGGGAGGCTACCATCTGTCTCCCAACAGTTATTCCAGTGGATCCCCTCCTCCAACCTACTCTGAGCCTTCGGGGTCCATGTGACCTGGCCATTTAGCCCATGCTGTGCAAAAAAAGTGCCGCTCAGGGGTAAAACAACCCAACGTTAAAGAACACACTGGATAGCCTTGACGGGAGGCTACTATCTGTCTCACAACAGTTATTCCAGTGGATCCCCTCCCCCAACCTTCTCTGAGCCTTCGGGGTCCATGTGACCTGGCCATTTAGCCCATGGTGTGCAGAAAAGTGCCGCTCAGAGGTAAAACAACCCAACCCAACCGGAGAGCCATACCCTGTGCACTTTAAAGAACACGCTGGATGGCATTGACGGGAGGCTAACATCTGTCTCCCAACAGTTATTCCAGTGGATCCCCTCCCCCAACCTTCTCTGAGCCTTCGGGGTCCATGTGACCTGGCCATTTAGCCCATGGTGTGCAAAAAAGTGCCGCTCAGGGGTAAAACAACCCAACGTTAAAGAACACACTGGATAGCCTTGACGGGAGGCTACCATCTGTCTCCCAACAGTTATTACAGTGGATCCCCTCCCCCAACCTTCTCTGAGCCTTCGGGGTCCATGTGACCTGGCCATTTAGCTCATGGTGTGCAAAAAAAGTGCCGATCAGGGGTAAAACAACCCAACCCATAAAATCATTGTCTGTAAAATCATCGCTTTACTGCGTATTAATTTCAACATTTTCCTCTCAAAAAAAAAAAACATTTTTTCACCCCTACTAGAATAATTCCTGTAGATTGAGATAACCATAGATACTTAAAAAAAAAACCAGAAAGAAAAAAAGTTTTCTTCTATCCTGAGCCTTAACTTGTTTTCCATTTACCTCCCATCTATTGATGCTTCACCACATTACACGGAGGCTTAACGTCATCCTTCTCTAATCGTGATGCTGTGGGGGAGATCATCATCACGACGGGCGAAAGAGAGCAACGAAAAGATGAGGAGTACTGGAGATGCTGAGCGACGGAAGAGGATGTGGAAATCATCTCTCGGGGCAGTTTTCCTCACTTCAATCAGCTCGTTAGGACTGAAGGAAACTTTCACAAATTGGATCTTGCAAGATGAAAGATTTGGTTCCCTTCCAATGGGCACAACCTCCAGGCCATTCTAAAGACCAAGAACATCTCTCCAAATCACTGATAAACTAGTTTGGCATTTTTTCTTCTTCTTGATTCACGTCGTTTTTGATCCAGTAAACTGCTGAGCGATCTTTTTATTCGTTCCAAGGAGTTTTGATGGATCCTCCTCATCCGTGGAGTAGAAGAGGTGAGCGAATTCAGATTTTTTTGCTCCATTTATTGCGATAAGTAAAGCTTGATAATAAAAAAACCCCACGAATTATTCAGATTGGAAAAGCTGAGGCTATGTACACTCTTTAACGAAAAAAATGTGATTATATGGCAAAAAATATAGACTACAGGGATGAGAATGTTCTTGAATCTTCAAGAACATTCTCATCCCTATTGTCTTCGAGGATCTTCTTGCTATTTTTTTCCCTATTTTTTTTCCTTGTTGTCATCCCAGGATCTTCTTGCTATTTTTTTTCTGAGTTTTTTCTTTTGGAACGGGATTGGCTCCGTCGGTAACCAGACTTAACAGTTTCGAGTGCCAAATATGTCTTTTTTTTTTATTTACAGCGTATAGGATGGGTTGGGTTGTTTTACCTCTGAGCGGCACTTTTTTGCACACCATGGGCTAAATGGCCAGGTCACATAGACCCCGAAGGCTCAGAGAAGGTTGGAAGACGGGACTCATTGGAACAACTGTTGGGAGACAGATGGTAGCCTCCTGTCAAGGCCATCCAGCGTGTTCTTTAATGTTCGGTTGTTTTACCTCTGAGCGGCACTTTTTTGCCCACCATATGCTAAATGGCCAGGTCACATGGACCCCAAAGGCTCAGAGAAGGTTGGAAGACGGGACTCATTGGAACAACTGTTGGGAGACAGATGGTAGCCTCCTGTCAAGGCCATCCAGCGTGTTCTTTAATATTGGGTTGTTTTAAGTCTGAGCTGTACTTTTTGCACACCATGGCTAAATGGCCAGGTCACATGGACCCCGAAGGCTCAGAGAAGATTGGGGGAGGGGACGCCACTGGAACAACTGTTGGGAGACAGATGGTAGCCTCCTGTCAAGGCCATCCAGCGTGTTCTTTAACGTTGGGTTGTTTTACCCACGAGCGGTACTTTTTTCACACCATGGGCTAAATGGCCAGGTCACATGGACCCCGAAGGCTCAGAGAAGATTGGGGGAGGGGACCCCACTGGAACAACTGTTGGGAGACAGATGGTAGCCTCCTGTCAAGGCCATCCAGCGTGTTCTTTAATGTTGGGTTGTTTTAAGTCTGAGCTGTACTTTTTGCACACCATGGGCTAAATGACCAGGTCACATGGACCCCGAAGGCTCAGATAAGGTTGGGGGAGGGGACCCACTGGAACAACTGTTGGGAGACAGATGGTAGCCTTCCGTCAAGACCATCCAGCGTATTCTTTAACGTGCACAGGGTATGGCTCTCCCATACACGGAGCCACGGCTTAACGTTCCATCCGACGGACGGCGGCCTTTCCAAGCCCATCGGTGTTCCCTACTGACCGTGGGCAGGGCGGGGAATTTTGCGGAGATAAATCTCAACGTTGACCCAGCTGGGACTCGAACCTGGGAACTACAGATTACGAGCCTGGCGCGCTACCGACTGAGCCACCCCCGCCTCCTTTCTCTCTAGTTAAAATGCAAACTCCAAGAGAGGATTCAGAGACTTACTTTTCAGTCTACAAATATTTTTCCACTTAGAAAGCGAGATTCAAGAAAGTTCTTCAGATCATTAAGGTGAAGAAAAAGTCTCTACTTAAAATACAAATTCAAAGAAAAAAAACATTCCTCAGTTTAAATGAAATTCAAGATTTAAGAAGTATTTTCAGACCTTTATAATTCAACCAAGAAACGTATCCAGTATAACAAAAATAAAGTTTGAAGAAGGATTCTCCAGGACTTACATTTCAGTGGAGGAAAGTTTCTCCAGTTTGAGCTTGTTCCTCTGATTCCTAGCCACGTGATCCAACATCTCTCTCAACAACTCGACAAGGCTCGTGAACTGGGAAAAGGAAGAAATCCAATCAGTGAATGAAACACTTCTGCAGGTGTAACAGACAGTTCATAAACTTTTTAAAATGGTTTCGTTGCTGATTAATAAAACTTGCTAATTAGTAATTCTTTGCTCATAGTCAAACGTTTCAAATTCGTTTTCTACTCTATTAATGTTGTATTAGTTAAAAAAGTTTATTGGTAAAATTTTGATAAAATTGCTAAAACGATGGTTGAGAGTTGTTGTGTTGGGTTGTTTTTACCTCTGAGCGGCACTTTTTTGCACACCATGGGCTAAATGGCCAGGTCACATGGACCCCGAAGGCTCAGAGAAGGTTGGGGGAGGGGACCCATTGGAACAGCTGTTGGGAGATAGATGGTAGCCTCCCGTCAAGACCATCCAGCGTGTTCTTTAACGTGCACAGGGTATGTCTCTCCCGCACAATGGCCAGGTCACAAGGACCCCGAAGGCTCAGAGAAGGTTGGGGGAGGGGACCCACTGGAACAGCTATTGGGAGACAGATGGTAGCTTCCCGTCAAAGCCATCCAGCGTGTCCTTTAACTTGCACAGGGTATGGCTCTCCCGCACACGGGACCACGGCTTAACGTCCCATCCGACGGACGTCGGCCTTTCCAAGCCCATCAGTGTCCCCCTACTGACGCGGGCAGGGCGGGGAAGTTTGCGGAGATAAATCTCAACGCTGACCCATCTGGGACTCTAACCTGGGAACTACAGATTACGAGCTGGCGCGCTACCGACTGAGCCACCCCCGCCCCCTGTTCTGATGAGTACCTAAGAGAGGAAGGGATAGAATAATTGGAGATTCTGATGATATTATACTTCTGAAGAAGAAACCTTTCGATCAACATTTTGGCGGGAGCAGTTTAATAAGATACGGAAAACAGTTTGAGGGGTGTTCATGTCATTTAACAGTTCTGGAACAGTTTATGTGTTCCGTGTTTTAAATGTCATTCGTATTATCCGACAAGTCTTCAGTTTAGGTAGGATAATCTGAGTTTTACTGCAAAGAAATGAACTTTAGATACCTAAATTAAGAATTGGGTTGGGTTGTTTTACCTCTGAGCGGCACTTTTTTGCACACCATGGGCTAAATGGTCAGGTCACATGGACTCCGAAGGCTCAGAGAACGTTGGGGGAAGGGACCCACTGGAATAGCTGTTGGGAGACAGATGGTAGCCTCCCGTCAAGGCCATCCAGCGTGTTCTTTAACGTGCACAGGGTATGGCTCTCCCGCACACGGGGCCACGGCTTAACGTCCCATCCGACGGACGACGGCCTTTCCAAGCTCATCGGTGTCCCCTACTGACCGTGGGCAGGGCGGGGAATTTTGCGGAGATAAATCTCAACGCTGACTCAGCTAGGACTCGAACCTGGGAACTACAGATTACGAGCCTGGCGCGCTACCGACTGAGCCCCCCCCGCCCCCCCCCCCCTAAATTAAGAGAGGAAAAGTCTTCATCAAAGTCCTTACCTGATCCAGCTTGAGTCCAGGGCTGACAACCACAGGAATGAGCACTGGCATCACCTTGGTAGCAAGCAGGTTGACCGTCAGTCCATATTTCTTGTCACCCAACATGTGCTTGTAGATCCCTTAGGTGCGAAAGAAAAACACTTGATCATTATCTGAAAGGATTCAGTAATCGGAAACATTTCTGATTAGTAATATGTACACTTTTCCTTACTCTATCCTGAAATTTCCTTGCTTTATCATGAACTTTTCCTTAACCTCTTCAGAACATTTTCTCATTATGTTCTGAAATTTCTTACTCTATTCTGAGCTTTTCCTTATCCCATCCCCAACTTTTCCTTACTCTATCCTGAAATTTCATTGCTTTATCATGAACTTTTCCTTAATCTCTTCAGAACATTTTCTCATTATGTTCCGAAATTTCTTACTCTATTCTGAGCTTTTCCTTATCCCATCCCCAACTTTTCCTTACTCTATCCTGAAATTTCCTTGCTTTATCATGAACTTTTCCTTAACCTCTTCAGAACATTTTCTCATTATGTTCTGAAATTTCTTACTCTATTCTGAGCTTTTCCTTATCCCATCCCCAACTTTTCCTTACTCTATCCTGAAATTTCATTGCTTTATCATGAATTTTCCTTAATCTCTTCAGAACATTTTCTCATTATGTTCCGAAATTTCTTACTCTATTCTGAGCTTTTCCTTATCCCATCCCCAACTTTTCCTTACTCTATCCTGAAATTTCATTGCTTTATCATGAACTTTTCCTTAATCTCTTCAGAACATTTTCTCATTATGTTCCGAAATTTCTTACTCTATTCTGAGCTTTTCCTTATCCCATCCCCAACTTTTCCTTACTCTATCCTGAAATTTCATTGCTTTATCATGAACTTTTCCTTAATCTCTTCAGAACATTTTCTCATTATGTTCCGAAATTTCTTACTCTATTCTGAGCTTTTTCTTATCCCATCCCCAACTTTTCCTTACTCTATCCTGAAATTTCATTGCTTTATCATGAACTTTTCCTTAATCTCTTCAGAACATTTTCTCATTATGTTCCGAAATTTCTTACTCTATTCTGAGCTTTTCCTTATCCCATCCCCAACTTTTCCTTACTCTATCCTGAAATTTCATTGCTTTATCATGAACTTTTCCTTAATCTCTTCAGAACATTTTCTCATTATGTTCCGAAATTTCTTACTCTATTCTGAGCTTTTCCTTATCCCATCCCCAACTTTTCCTTACTCTATCCTGAAATTTCATTGCTTTATCATGAACTTTTCCTTAATCTCTTCAGAACATTTTCTCATTATGTTCCGAAATTTCTTACTCTATTCTGAGCTTTTCCTTATCCCATCCCCAACTTTTCCCTACTCTATCCTGAAATTTCATTGCTTTATCATGAACTTTTCCTTAACCTCTTCAGAACATTTTCTCATTATGTTCTGAAATTTCTTACTCTATTCTGAGCTTTTCCTTATCCCATCCCCAACTTTTCCTTACTCTATCCTGAAATTTCATTGCTTTATCATGAACTTTTCCTTAATCTCTTCAGAACATTTTCTCATTATGTTCCGAAATTTCTTACTCTATTCTGAGCTTTTCCTTATCCCATCCCCAACTTTTCCCTACTCTATCCTGAAATTTCATTGCTTTATCATGAACTTTTCCTTAACCTCTTCAGAACATTTTCTCATTATGTTCTGAAATTTCTTACTCTATTCTGAGCTTTTCCTTATCCCATCCCCAACTTTTCCTTACTCTATCCTGAAATTTCATTGCTTTATCATGAACTTTTCCTTAATCTCTTCAGAACATTTTCTCATTATGTTCCGAAATTTCTTACTCTATTCTGAGCTTTTCCTTATCCCATCCCCAACTTTTCCCTACTCTATCCTGAAGTTTCATTGCTTTATCATGAACTTTTCCTTAACCTCTTCAGAACATTTTCTCATTATGTTCTGAAATTTCTTACTCTATTCTGAGCTTTTCCTTATCCCATCCCCAACTTTTCCTTACTCTATCCTGAAATTTCATTGCTTTATCATGAACTTTTCCTTAATCTCTTCAGAACATTTTCTCATTATGTTCCGAAATTTCTTACTCTATTCTGAGCTTTTCCTTATCCCATCCCCAACTTTTCCCTACTCTATCCTGAAATTTCATTGCTTTATCATGAACTTTTCCTTAACCTCTTCAGAACATTTTCTCATTATGTTCTGAAATTTCTTACTCTATTCTGAGCTTTTCCTTATCCCATCCCCAACTTTTCCTTACTCTATCCTGAAATTTCATTGCTTTATCATGAACTTTTCCTTAATCTCTTCAGAACATTTTCTCATTATGTTCCGAAATTTCTTACTCTATTCTGAGCTTTTCCTTATCCCATCCCCAACTTTTCCCTACTCTATCCTGAAATTTCATTGCTTTATCATGAACTTTTCCTTAACCTCTTCAGAACATTTTCTCATTATGTTCTGAAATTTCTTACTCTATTCTGAGCTTTTCCTTATCCCATCCCCAACTTTTCCTTACTCTATCCTGAAATTTCATTGCTTTATCATGAACTTTTCCTTAATCTCTTCAGAACATTTTCTCATTATGTTCTGAAATTTCTTACTCTATTCTGAGATTTCCTTATCCCATCCCCAACTTTTCCTTACTCTATCCTGAAATTTCATTGCTTTATCATAAACTTTTCCTTAATCTCTTCAGAACATTTTTTCACTACGTTCTGAAATTTCTTACTGTATCCTGAACTTTTGCTTAATCTCTTCTGACGTTTCCATACTCTCTATTCTGAACCTTTCCTTACCCCATCCCCAACGTTTCCTTACTCTATCCTGAAATTTCATTGCTTTATCATGAACTTTTCCTTAATCTCTTCAGAACATTTTCTCATTATGTTCTGAAATTTCTTACTCTATTCTGAGCTTTTCCTTATCCCATCCCGAACTTTTCCTTACTCTATCCTGAAATTTCATTGCTTTATCATGAACTTTTCCTTAATCTCTTCAGAACATTTTTTCACTACGTTCTGAAATTTCTTACTGTATCCTGAACTTTTGCTTAATCTCTTCTGAACGTTTCCATACTCTCTATTCTGAACCTTTCCTTACCCCAACCCCAACGTTTCCTTACTCTATCCTGAAATTTCCTTGCTTTATCATGAACTTTTCCTTAATCTCTTCAGAATATTTTCTCACTACGTTCTGAAATTTCTTACTGTATCCTGAACTTTTGCTTAATCTCTTCTGACGTTTCCATACTCTCTATTCTGAACCTTTCCTTACCCCATAGCCAACGTTTCCTTACTCTATCCTGAAATTTCATTGCTTTATCATGAACTATTCCTTAATCTCTTCAGAACATTTTCTCATTATGTTCTGAAATTTGTTACTCTATTCTGAGCTTTTCCTTATCCCATCCCCAACTTTTCCTTACTCTATCCTGAAATTTCATTGCTTTATCATGACCTTTTCCTTAATCTCTTCAGAACATTTTCTCATTATGTTCTGAAATTTCTTACTCTATTCTGAGCTTTTCCTTATCCCATCCCCAACTTTTCCTTACTCTATCCTGAAATTTCATTGCTTTATCATAAACTTTTCCTTAATCTCTTCAGAACATTTTTTCACTACTTTCTGAAATTTCTTACTGTATCCTGAACTTTTGCTTAATCTCTTCTGACGTTTCCATACTCTCTATTCTGAACCTTTCCTTACCCCATCCCCAACGTTTCCTTGCTCTATCCTGAAATTTCATTGCTTTATCATGAACTTTTCCTTAATCTCTTCAGAACCTTTTCTCATTATGTTCTGAAATTTCTTACTCTATTCTGAGCTTTTCCTTATCCCATACCCAACTTTTCCTTACTCTATCCTGAAATTTCATTGCTTTATCATGAACTTTTCCTTAATCTCTTCAGAACATTTTCTCACTACGTTCTGAAATTTCTTACTGTATCCTGAACTTTTGCTTAATCTCTTCTGAACGTTTCCATACTCTCTATTCTGAACCTTTCCTTACCCCATCCCCAACGTTTCCTTACTCTATCCTGAAATTTCATTGCTTTATCATGAACTTTTCCTTAATCTCTTCAGAACATTTCTTCATTATGTTCTGAAATTTCTTACTCTATTCTGAGCTTTTCCTTATCCCATCCCCAACTTTTCCTCACTCTATCCTGAAATTTCCTTGCTTTATCGTGAACTTTTCCTTAATATCTTCAGAACAATTTCTTACTATGTTCTTACCCCATCCGCAACATTTTCAAAAGGTTCTTACAATTTCTTACTATTTCTTACTCTATCCTGAACCTTTTCTTAATCTCTTCTGAACGTTTCTTTACTCTAATCTGAGCTTTTCCTTACCCCATCCGCAACATTTCCTTACTCTCCCCTGAAATTTCCCTGCTTTATCATGAACTTTTCCATAATCTCTTCAGAACATTTTCTCACTACGTTCTGAAATTTCCTCACTCTATCCTGAATTTTTCCTTAATCTCTTCTGAACTTTTCCATACTCTATTCTGAACGTTTCTTTACTCTATTCTGAACCTTTCCTTACCCCATCCGCAATATTTCCTTACTCTATCCTGAAATTTCCCTGCTTTATCATGAACTTTTCCATAATCTCTTCAGAACATTTCCTTACTCTTGTCTAAAATTTACTCTATCCTGAACAATTTTTTTACCCTATCATTAACTTTTCCTTACTCTATGCTGAACCTTTTCTTACACTATACCGAACTTTTCCTTACCATACTAAGCTTTGACATAACCTTAAAATTTTTTTTCCCTATTATCATGAGCCCTTTTTGACTCCGTGCTTTTTCCTGATCTGACTGAAGTTTCCTTTATCTAAAAATAAGAATTTCTTTACTCTAATCTAAAAATTTCTTACCAATATTAAGCGCTCTTTCCTACTCCTTTACCATAACCTGATTTGTTCTTAATCTTACAGAAGACTTTCCTTTATCATATTGAGAAAATTTTCTTACCCAACTACGAGATTTTTTTAAATTCTATTTTATGCTTTCCCATATCATACATTTAATTTTTTTTAACTTGTAAGATTTTCCTTATTTTGAAAAATTTCCTACCCTAATACGAGCTCTTTCCCACTTTAGTGCTTTTCCTTAATCTATATATTGAAGTCTTCTTTATTTATAGACAACCTTTCTTTAATCTGGAAATTTTCGTACCCTACCGGGGCGGGGATGGCTCAGTCGGTAGCGCGCCAGGCTCGTAATCTGTAGTTCCCAGGTTCTAGTCCCAGCTGGGTCAGCGTTGAGATTTATCTCCGCAAAATTCCCCGCCCTGCCCACGGTCAGTAGGGGACAGCGATGGGCTTGGAAAGGCCGCCGTCCGTCGGATGGGACGTTAAGCCGTGGCCTCGTGTGCGGGAGAGCCATACCCTGTGCACGTTAAAGAACACGCTGGATGGCCTTGATGGGAGGCTACGATTTGTCTCCCAACAGCTGTTCCAGTGGGTCTCCTCCCCCAACCATCTCTGAGCCTTCGGGGTCCTTGTGACCTGGCCATTGTGCAGGAGAGCCATACCCTGTGCAAAGAACACACTGGATAGCTTTGAAGGAAGGCTACCATCTGTGTCCCAACAGCTGTTCCAGTGGGTTTCCTTCCCCAACCTTCTCTGAGCCTTCGGGGGCCTTGTGACCTGGCCATTGTGCAGGAGAACAATACCCTGTGCAAAGAACACACTGGATAGCCTTGACGGGAGGCTACCATCTGTCTCCCAACAGCTGTTCCAATGGGTCCCTTCCCGCAACTTTCTCTGAGCCTTCGGGGTCCATGTGACCTGGTCATTTAGCCCATGGTGTGCAAAAAATTGCCGCTCAGAGGTAAAACAACCCAAACAACTCAACCATCAACTCTCAGCCCTTGATGTAGAATACATTGACGGATCAAACGGGAGGATTCCGTCTCTCAACAGCTATCCATTCCGAACGTTTCATTCTGAACATGGATCTGAACATGGGTCTGCTTCCCTTAATCTACAATGAGTCCTTTTCGTCCATGACACAGAACACACTGGACGGTACATAGAACTCTCTGAACAACTGTCCACTAATTCCCTTTCTCTTAGACAACTCTGAGCCTCTTGGGGTCCTTGTGACCTGACCATTTCGCTCATTACGTTCACAAAAGTGCCCCTCAGAGCAAAAGTGCCCCTCAGACTCGGTGCGGGGGTGGCTCAGTCGGTAGCGCACCAGGCTCGCAATCTGTAGTTCCCAGGTTCGAGTCCCAGCTGGGTCAGCGTTGAGATTTATCTCCGCAAAATTCCCCGCCCTGCCCACGGTCAGTAGGAAGACACCGATGGGCTTGGAAAGGCCGCCGTCCGTCGGATGGGACGTTAAGCCGTGTCTCCGTGTGCGGGTGAGCCATACCCTGTGTGCGGGAGAGCCATACAATGCACGTTAAAGAACACGCTGGATGGTCTTGACGGGAGGCTACCATCTGTCTCCCAACAGCTCTTCCAGTGGGTCCCCTCTCCCAACCTACTCTGAGCCTTCGGGGTCTATGTGACCTGGCCATTTAGCCCATGGTGTGCAAAAAAATGGCGCTCAGAGGTAAACCAACCCAACCCAACCCCTCAGACTCGCAAAAATGCCCATCAAATAACCGAACTTTGCGTCAAATATTCAAGAAACCGATATTGTGAAAGTAATGACAAGGAAAAAGTCGGGAGAAGTTTATATTTGAGGGCAACTTTACGACCACGGAGGAACAAAGGTAAGTATTTTTTTCAATCGAGTACTTAACAGATATGTGGAAGGATTGTGAGTTGGGCACTTAAATTCGATTTTATGATGTAAGAGAAGAGGCTAAAATATTTCCCCAGAGGTCAGAGTCATGTATTACGATCTGCTGCCAAGTTGTAACTTGTCAGAATTGATTCCAGTAAAAGCCGTAATATGATAGCATCACTTATAATAGCACCTGTGGGTGATTTTTTTCATAATTCTCGAAGACGTAGAGTGTTTCTCTAGCGTCGCAGAGGGTATTTACAGTATTTAGGTCTGAATATATTTTCGGAATAATCGTTTTATTCTTTTTTTCGCTATTTAGGGGAAAAAAAAGGTTCAGCAGAAATGGGGATGATATGGGTTGGGTTGTTTTACCTCTGAGCGGCACTTTTTTTGCACACCATGGGCTAAATGGCCAGGTCACATGGACCCCGAAGGCTCAGTGAAGGTTGGAAGAGGGGACTCACTGGAACAGCTGTTGGGAGACAGATGGTAGCCTCCTGTCAAGGCCATCCAGTGTGTTCTTTAACGTTGGTTGTTTTACCCCTGAGTGACACTTTTTTGCACACCATGGGCTAAATGGCCTGGTCACATGGACCCCGAAGGCTCAGTGAAGGTTGGAAGAGAGGACCCACTGGAACAGCTGTTGGAAGAAGATGGTAGCCTCCTGTCAAGGCCATCCAGTGTGTTCTTTAACGTTGGGTTGTTTTACCTCTGAGCGGCACTTTTTTGCACACCATGGACTAAATGGCCAGGTCATATGGACCCCGAAGGCTCAGTGAAGGTTGGAAGAGGGGACCTACTGGAACAGCTGTTGGGAGACAGATGGTAGCTACCCGTCAACGCCATCCAGAATGTTCTTTAACGTGCACAGGGTATGGCTCTCCCGCACACGGGGCCACGGCTTAACGTCCCATCCGACGGACGGCGGACTTTCCAAGCTCATCGGTGTCCCCTACTGACCGTGGGCAAGGCGGGGAATTTTGCGGAGATAAATCTCAACGCTGACCCAGCTGAGATTCGAACCTGGGAACTACAGATTACGAGCCTGGCGTGCTACCGACTGAGCCACCCCCGCCCCGCTTTACCTAAGGCATGAACTTTCAGTTTGTGTGGTTGCATTCTATTCTACTTTATCGAATATCTTTATTGGGGTGAGGAATTTAAATCAAACTTATCAGGATTCATTTCTGTACATAAGAGAAGTCGTAAAATTAATTAGAATTATTCTACTGGGAGAACTATATTATATAATAAATAAAATATATTGCCACTAAGCAAATTATATCTGTATTTTTCAACCATGTTTTAGCATAAAAATTAAGACTTAATTCCCAATTGAAATCTTAATTTTAACTTCAGACTTTTGGGTCGACAATTGAGTTAATAGACAAAACATAAAGGAAATTTTTCGTTGCATGTTTTAGTTCATTGTGCATAAACTTTTAAGAAGAATTTGAGCACACATTTTTTGAAGTTGGAAAATATTAAATGTGAAGTAATGAGAGAGAATTTTTTTTAACAATATTTGCATAGTATGTGTTTTTTATTTTTTTCACTTTCGTATTCTACTTATTTTCTTTGATAAACTTAAATAATTTTTATAACCGTGAAGAGCTGGAAAGCTCTTTGGTTGTTCACACATGACTTGTCGGTGGTGGTCGAGTGGTTAGCGCGCTTGGCTATTGATCAAAGGATTGGGTTGTTTTACCTCTGAGCGGCACTTTTTTGCACACCATGGGCTAAATGGGCAGGTCACAAGGACCCCGAAGGCTCAGAGAAGGTTGAGGGAGGGGACCCACTGGGACAGCTGTTGGGAGACAGATGGTAGCCTCCCATCAAGGCCATTCAGCGTGTTTTTAATGTTGGGTTGTTTTAACTGTGAGCGGCAATTTTTTTCGCACAATGGGCTAAATGGCCAGGTCACAAGGACCCCGAAGGCTCAGAGAAGGTTGGGGGAGGAGACCCACTGGAACAGTTGTTGGGAGACAGATGGTAGCCTCCCATCAAGGAAATCCAGCGTGTTTTTAATGTTGGGTTGTTTTACCTGTGAGCGGCACTTTTTTTCACACAATGGGCTAAATGGCCAGGTCACAAGGACCCCGAAGGCTCAGAGAAGGTTGGGGGAGGAGACCCACTGGAACAGCTGTTGGGAGAAAGATGGAATCCTCCTGTCAAGGCCATCCAGCGTGTTTATAATGTTGGGTTGTTTTACCTCTGAGCGGAACTTTTTTTTCACACAATGGGCTAAATGGCCAGGTCACATGGACCCCGAAGGCTCAGAGAAGGCTGGGGGAGGAGACACACTGGAGCAGCTGTTGGGAGACAGATGGTAGCCTCCCGTCAAGACCATCCAGTGTGTACTTTAACGTGCACAGAATATGGCTCTCCCGCACACGGGGCCACGGCTTAACCGTCCATCCGACGGACGACGGCATTTTCCAAGCTCCAGACTCATCTTTTCCAAGCTACTGACGTGGGCAGGGCGGGGAGTTTTGCGGAGATAAATCTCAACGCTGACCCAGCTGGGACTCGAATCTTGGAACTACAGATTACGAGCCTGGCGCGCTACCGACTGAGCCACCCCGGCCCCTATTGATCAAAGGAACCTGGTTGAGGTATGGATGTTTGTGCTGTCTTTCTGCTGAAGTTTTATCTTCCTCAGAGACCTTCTACTCTGGCGTATTAAACTGACTGGCTCCTGTCAGACCTCTGTGTCAAGCAGCTCCTTGAGGGTTGGGTTGTTTTACCTCTGAGCGGCACTTTTTTGCACACCATGGGCTAAATGGCCAGGTCACAAGGACCCCGAAGGCTCAGAGAAGGTTGAGGGAGGAGATCCACTGGAACAGTTGTTGGGAGACAGATGGTAGCCTCCCGTCGAGGCCATCCAGCGTGTTCTTTAACGTGCACAGGTTATAGCTCTCATGCATACGGACCACGGCTTAACGTCCCATCCGACGGACGGCGGCCTTTCCAAGCTCACCGGTGTCCCCTACTGACCGTGGGTAGGGCGGGTAATTTTGCGGAGATAAATCTCAACGCTGACCCAGCTGGTACTCGAACCTGGGAACTACAGATTACGAGCCTGGCGCGCTACCGACTAAGTCACCACCGCCCCAACAGCAGAAAGGAAGTGTGTGTGTGTGTCAAAAAAGTGGATTTCCACTGCAGTATAACATTGTCCCATCCGTTTTAGAGGTACAGTCGCTCAAAAAGGTATCCGAACAACATGGTTGATTACAGAATTCAAAAAACAATATCTGGTAAGGATTTTTTTTTAGAAATTAGTGATCTGGCAACCCTTGTGTCACGTGACACAAAGGTTGCCAGATCACTAATTTCTTAAAAAAAATCGTTGCCAGATATTTTTTCTGAATTCTGTAATTAACCATGGTGTTCGGATACTTTTTTGAGCGACTGTCGGGTTCGAGTCCCGGGTAAGGCATGGATGTTAGTGTTGTTTTTCTGCTGAGGTCCTGCCATCCTCTCAGACCTTCTAGTGTGGCATATAAACTGACAGGCTCCTGTCAGACCTCTGTGGCAAGCAGCTGCTTGAGGGGGGTATTTACTTATTTATTTATGTAAAAAATGTCTTCAAAAGTGTGTAAAAAAAACCTAGTATAATAACTTTCCCTATTATCTTCATTAGAGTTCTTAAAGGAAAGAGGCGATGACTTCTAGACAGACGGGGCAGGGGTGGCTCAGTCGGTAGCGCGCCAGGCTCGTAATCTGTAGTTCCCAGGTTCGAGTCCCAGCTGGGTCAGCGTTGAGATTTATCTCAGCAAAATTCTCCGCCCTGCCCACGGTCAGTAGGGGACACCGATGGGTTTGGAAAGGCTGCCATCCGTCGGATGGGACGTTAAGCCGTGGCCCCGTGTGCGGGAATGCCATACCCTGTGCACGTTAAAGAACACGCTGGATGGCCTTGACGGGAGGCTACCATCTGTCTCCCAACAACTGTTCCAGTGGGTCCCCTCTCTCAACCTTCTCTGAGCCTTCGGGGTCCATGTGACCTGGCCATTTAGCCCATGGTGTGCAAAAAAGTGCCGCTCAGAGGTAAAACAACCCAACCCAACTCTAGACAGATTGTTGGTTGTATTCGTGTATTTTATTCACCTGTTAATAAATTTGAATATGAGCAAAAACTAGCATAACAAGTTACAGCTAAGGTTTTGATCACTTACTTACAACCGGCATGAGAATTGCCGGATCTTGCAACTTGGCTTTCCCCAGCATAGGAAGCACCTCATCCAGGATGTTGGTTTTCTCCAGTTTGTCGATTATCCTCTCCACACACGTCAGAGCGATCGCCTGCACCTGGAGAAAGGAATCTTCCTGTTGGAGTGACGTCATGAATGGATGATGAAGAGGAAGAGGTGGGAGAAGATGGTGCGCAGAAGAGACAGAAAGAAGAAGGGTAGAGGAAACGGGGAAGAAAAACAAGAAAAATGGTCCAGTAAGAGAATAAAAGGCACAGGGCAATAACAGGCAAGGTCAAAAGTGCAAGAAGTGTTTTTTTTTTTTAATTTTTTTTAGCAAGAAGAATTATAATAGATATAAGCAAGATCTGAGTTACGTAGGTTTAGTCACATTAAAAGAATTGGATTACAACACCAAACGTAGAAACACATTATGAAGCTAACATCTAAGTAGCATGGAGTGGCAACTGGAGAGATTTTTTGAGGCTGGGCAGTTAAAGTTTGGACAGTTCTTCTTGATTGACAGGTTATTCATTAAAAGTCCGGATCTGGAAAAAGATTTGGGAATGGGGGAGGGGGGGGGGAGCAAGTGACGCAATCGAGAAAGAAAAATTAAAGTGGGAGCGGGAAATTTTATTTACATTGCAATATAATATTTTCCCTGTTTCCGAGATTTTTAAAAATTTATTGTAAAGTGCTTGAACCTTTGCTAGCATTGTCTGGGGGGGGGGGGGGGGGGGGGGGGGGGGGGGGGGGGGCATTTAGTTCTCCAGTTGAACTCCGGTCCTGCAATTAAAAGTTAGCAGAGACAAAGTTTTCTGTTTTAAAGGTGAAAGTGTGTGTGAGATGGTGGAGAAAAATTCTTATCTCAGTTGTTACTACTCTAGGCTAAGTGCAGTCGTTCAAAAAATATCCGAACACTACGGTTGATTACAGAATTCAGAAAAAATATCTGGCAACGATTTTTTTTAGAAATTAGTGATCTGGCAATCTTCGTGTCACGTGACAATCAACAGTAGTGTTCGGATATTTTTTTGAGCGACTGTACGTAGTGTTGGGAGGTTGGAGTCCCAGTTATTCCTACGTTGAGATGATCTTTGTCGATCACATGTGCTCTTGGTGAGAAAGATGACACTGGTGAGCTTGAAAAGGCGCCATCTGTTGGATGAGATGTTAAAGTGATGATCCATTGTGCTTATGTGTGAGCAGCAATTTCGTGTACACAATGGGCTAAATGGCCAGAATCCCCCTTCCCCCCTTCCGACCTGTTGGTTCGAGCCCAAGTCGGGTATTTTTTTTAGAGAACTTCAAAGAACATGCTCGATCACCTGGACGGGAGGCAATCATGTGTCTCCTAATTGCCGTTCAGGCATGGATGTTTGTATCATTTTCCTGCTGAGGTCTCTTCATCCTCAAAGACCTTCTACTGTTGTATATTAAACTGACATGCTCCTGTCTCTCAAGCAACAGCTTGAGAGATTTTTATTTTAATTATTTAGTGACTCAGAGAAGATTAGAGAAGGACTGCACTGCACTTTAGGAGTGAGATGCAAGGCCATCTAGTGTGATCTTTAACGTGAGCAGTATACACAGTCGTATCAGAAAAAATATGACCACCTACCATAGTATATGTATGGTAGGTGGTCATATTATTCTGATACGACTGTGTATAGCTCTCCCGAACACTTTTCCAAGTTCACCAGTTTCCCTTTTCTCACTGAGAGCAAAATGGAAGAAGGGGAGGCAATTGGGGCGGGGGTGGCTCAGTCGATAGCGCGCCAGGCTCGTAATCTGTACTTCTCAGGTTCGAGTCCCGCTGAATCAGCGTTGAGATTTATCTCCGCAAAATTTTCCCGCTCTGACCACAGTCAGTAGGGGACACCGATGGGCTTGGAAAGGTCGCCGTCCGTCGGATGGGACGTTTAGTCGTTGTTCCGTGTGCGGGAGAGCCATACCCTGTGTACTTTAAAGAAGTGCCGCTCAGAGATAAAACAACCCAACATTAAAGAACACGCTGGATGGCCTTGGCGGGAGGCTACCATCTGTCTCCCAACAGCCATTCGAGTGGGTGCCCTCCCTTAACCTTCTTTGAGCCCTCGGGGTCCTTGTGACCTGGCCATTTAGCCCATGGTGTACAAAAAAGTGCCGCTCAGAGGTAAAACAACCCAACATTAAACAACACGCTGGATGGCCTTGACGGGAAGCTACCATCTGTCTCCCAACAACTGTTCCAGTGGGTCCTCTCCCCCAACCTTCTCTGAGACTTCGGGGTCCTTGTGACCTGGCCATTTAGCCCATGGTGTGCAAAAAAGTGCCGCTCAGAGGTAAAACAACCCAACATAAGAAGGGAAGTAATTTCTTAACACAGACACAGTTAGGACTCGATCCTTGAAGCTGCAGATAACGAGCCTGGTGTGATACAGATTTAATTATATTTCCAGGTTAAGGATGTAATGGCCCTGGGTTCGAGTCTCAAGTATGCCAATGCTGAGATTTATATCTGTTAACTTCAGTTCTGGTCGGAACGAGAAAGAAGACATTGGTCACCTTAGAAGGACTGCCATCTGTCAGATAGAAGTCCTTCCAAGTTAAGCCGTGGACCCGTGTCGTCCACGGCTTAACTGCGTAATCTGCAATTACAAGATTAGAGTCTTAACTCTGCCAGTATTGAGATTTACTCTCTCTGATCCTTCCATTTGTGAGAAATGGGATGCCGTTGGGTTGGAAAGATTGCTCTCTGTGGGAGGGGACGTTTAGTCATGGACCTGGATGCAGGAGAACCATACCATGAGCACTTTAAAGAATAGATGGCTTTCACGGGAACATCCACTAATTCTTTTTATGTGCGCGTGCCAAAAATTTACAAATAATATTTATTGAGTTGCTGACGTGCCGGGCAGTTTTTAATAGAGGTAGATTCATCAGTCATTCTATCTCTTAAACTGTCTTTTATAAAATTCATTTCGGAAAATAATTACTCACAAGCATATGTAGAGGAGAAAATTGATAATATAGCCGTCGCTAGTTTTTTTTAGACAACTAAAGGTTTCGGGAATGGTATTTAAAGTTCTCACTATTTCCTCATCAGCATTCTTTTTATATTCGCCCAATAATCGATTATTTCCAAGTCATTTCTCAAATCGACAAACTTTTGTTTTCTGGGGGCGGGGGTGGCTCAGTCGGTAGCGCGCCAGGCTCGTAATCTGTAGTTCCCAGGTTCGAGTCCCAGCTGGGTCAGCGTTGAGATTTATCTCCGGAAAATTCCCCGTCCTGCCCACGGTCAGTAGGGGCACCGATGGGCTTGGAAAGACCGCCGTCCGTCGGATGGGACGTTAAGCCATGGCCCCGTATGCGGGAGAGTCATACCCTGTGCACGTTAAAGAACACGCTGGATGGCCTTGACGGGAGGCTAACATCTGTCTCCCAACAGCTGTTACAGTGAGTCCCCTCCCCCAACCTTCTCTGAGACTTCGGGGTCCTTGTGACCTGGCCTTTTAACCCATGGTGTGTAAAAAAGTGCCGCTCAGAGGTAAAACAACCCAACCCAACTTTTGTTTCCATAAAAAACAGGATTGAAAATCGATGAATTGCATTTCTATATCCTCCAAATTCCGCCACTGAAAAGTCTCCAAATTGAGTTTATCTGCTGATGTTGTGTCCGAATGTAAAATAAATTTTGATGTTTCTGCAAATTGCCTGAACTGTAGAAATCCTGAAGAAAATTCGTTGATTATCGACTGAATTAACTGTAGAAAACGCTTTTCAATTTAACTTGATCTGGATTTTCATGAGATTCTAGGTCTGCAAAGATTTTGGAAAATATTCGAAGGTGTTGGAAATAACGTAACGATTGAAAATTTGCAATTTAGCTTCGAATGCTTTGATTAAATCAAACCCGACAATAACTGTCTTGTTAACACATTGCAGTTCAATAAAAAAAACATTAATTTGGAAAGCCATTCGACGTCCAATAATTGATTATATGTTTCAACGATTTTCTCATAATGTAAAAAAAATAAGTTCATCTAAACACTCAACGAATCTTTGAAGAACTTGTCTACGACTTAACCGTCGGACGTTGTTGTACATAACCATTGTACACTGATTTTACTTCATTTAATAATTGTAGAAATTTTCTTTTATTTAAAGCGCGTGCAAATAAAAAAATTGACCAATTTTGTTACAAGGTTCATAACATCTTCCAGTGATTTGAAAGTGGCTTTTTGGATTGGGTTGTTTTACCTCTGAGCGGCACTTTTTTGCACACCGTGGGCTAAATGGTCAGGTCACATGGACCCCGAAGGCTCAGAGAAGGTTGGGGGAGGGGACCCACTGGAACAGCTGTTGGAAGACAGATGGTAGCCTCCCGTCAAGGCCATCCAACGTATTCTTTAACGTGCACAGGGTATGGCTCTCCCGCACACGGGACCACGGCTTAACGTCCCATCCGACTGACGGCGGCCTTTCCAAGCCCATCGGTGTCCCCTACTGACCGAGGGCAGGGCGGGGAATTTTGCGGAGATAAATTTCAACGCTGACCCAGCTGGGACTCGAACCTGGGAACTACAGATTACGAGCCTGGCGCGCTACCGACTGAGCCACCCCCGCCCCTTATAGCTTCAAGGCAAGGTCATCCAGCGTGTTCTTTAACGTGCACAGGGTATGGCTCTCCGCACATGGGGCCACGGCTTAACGTCCCATCCGACTGACGGCGGCCTTTCCAAGCCCATCGGTGTCCCCTACTGACCGTGGGCAGGGCGGGGAATTTTGCGGAGATAAATCTCAACGCTGACCAGCTGGGACTCTTGAAACTGGGAACTACAGATTACGAGTCTGGCGCGCTACCGACTGAGCCACCCCCGCCCCTTATAGCTTCAAGGCAAGGCCATCCAGCGTGATCTTTAATTTGCACAGGGTATGGCTCTCCCGCTCACGGAGCCACGGTTTACCGTCCCATCCGACGGACGGCGGCTTTTCCAAGCCCATCAGTGTCCCCTACTGACCGTGGGCAGGGCGGGGAATTTTGCGGAGATAAATCTCAACTCTGACCCAGCTGGGACTCTTGAAACTGGCCTTTGCACATAAAACCTGCAGATGTATAATGCAATGAAAACCCAGAACTGAATGTCCAATATGTTCGGTAAATAAATTGACAAAACCATTTTCCTTTCGTCATACTGCGAGCACCATCCATAATGCGATGAAAACCCAGAACCCAGAACCCAGTGGTGTCGACTGACACGGAGAAAAATCGTATTTGTTTCTTTCGTGTAAAACAAAATTTTACTTGTACATATTGTAAGAATTTAAAAAAAATTGCATAATTTATAACCGCATAAAATGATATCACCTGTAAGTCGTTCACGTGCCAGCCAAATTTTCGAACGTGCCACCTCTGGCACGCGTGCCATAGTTTCGCCACCACTGGTCTAGTGGATCCCTTCCCAAATCTTCTCTGATCCCTTGGAGTCTTTATCATGTCGCCATTTAATCCATTGAGTACAAAAGGTGCCTCTCAGCCAAACCTTGTTCAAGAGAGTCATACTTGGATAGGATTGTTTAGTTCTTTTCATACAAGGGCGCCGGATGATCTTGAAGGAAGGCTGCCATTTGTCAGCTGTCAACTTGATCCTTTTCTCCAGGACTGTGGTAGCTCAGTCGGTAGCGCGCCAGACTCTTAATCAGCAGTTACCAGGTTCGAGTCCCAGTTAGGTCAGTGTTGAGATCTTCGCAAAACTCCCCAATTTGCCTGCGGTCAGCAGGAGACACCGTGGGCTTGGAAAGCCCGCCGTCCGTCGGATGGGACGGTAAACCGTGGCTCCGTGAACAGGAGAGCCATACCCTGTGCACGTTAAAGAACACGCTGGATGGCCTTGCCTTGAAGCTATTATCTGTCTCCCAACAGTTGTTCCAGTGGGTCTCGTCCCCCAACCTTCTCAGAGCTTTCAGAGTCCTTGTGACCTGGTCATTTAGCCCATCGTATGCAAAATAACGCCGCCCAGCGGTAAAATAATCCAACAAATTCTCTTTCACCCTCCATACATGTAACAGAAAATTAAAAAAAAAAAGATTCATTTGCTGAATTTTTGCCTAGATTAAAGTATCACATTAGTTTCGAGACCTCTTATCGTGGAGCAAATCTGGCTAAATTTATCTCATTCTTTGCCTGTCTAGCTTGAATTTGCTGAACACCAAATTCTTAAGTTTCCATTCGCTACAAGTTTAACAGTTAAAATAGTTGTAAGGCTAAATAAGAGAGAAGTTTACTTGTAATCCGTAGTTCTTTCTTCTTTCCGGTGTAGGAATTTAAATTACAAAGATGGCCGAAGTAGCTTCAGAGAGAAAACACGACCACGGTTACGGTTAAGACCGGCAACTAATCTTCGTTAAATAACCTTCTCGTTGCGCTCCATTTAGTCAGTAGATGTGGCCAAGGCATGCGTTTAACGTTGAGAAAACGTTCACGTACACGGTAAAATGTGTTTCCTCGAAGGCATTTAAACAAACACATAAAAAAAGAAACGTTTATGTCGCCTGAAAGAGACACTTTAATAAATAGATCGCCTCTGGAAAACTCTTCAAGTCTCAGAAGAAGAAAAAAGCGAATTTCAAATTTTGCGAACTTCTTCCTGATCGCTGTAATAATTTTTTTTGCAGACAGTTACGGATTTGCAAATGTGAGTCATTTTGTCTGCTGCTGTTAGCAGCTGTTTCTGGAAAAGTGATCTGCGTTTGGGACTTTTTTTTTTTCAAGTTGTATGTCAGAGGAAAACTTTTGTGGTTTGTTGTTAATAGTTATTTTTGCATTGAGGAAAGTTTGCTGGAATTTAGTAAATGTGATTTTTTTTTTTTATGTGTATATGTTTTATTTCTCATTGGATATATGCAGGCCTGGATTTGGGAAAAAAAGTTGGGGGGGGGGGGGGAGGGGGATGGGCCGCAATCGAGCGAGAAAAAAGTAAGAAAAAAAAAGGGGTGGGGTTAAAAAAGTAAAGGGGAGCACGTGTAACAATTTTTTTTGACTCCGTTATTGTTACTAGAATTCTCGGAATTCTAGGGGGAAGGGCGTTTTGGGCTGGGTTGTTTTACCTTTTAGCGGCGCTTATTTACACACCATGAGCTAAATGGTCAAGTCACAAGGACCCCAAGAAGAGAAGAGACCAAAGAAGGTTGGGGGAGGGGATAAACTGGTACAGCTGTTGGGAGACAGATGGTAGCCACCCGTCAAGGCCATCCAGCGTGTTCTTTAACGTGCACAGGATATGGCTCTCCCACACACGGAACCACGGCTTAACGTCCCATCCGACTGACGGAGGCTTTTCCAAGCCCATCGGTGTCCCCTACTGACCGTGGGCAGGGCGGGGAATTTTGCGGAGATAAATCTCAACGCTGATCCAGCTGGGACTCGAACCTGGGAACTACAGATTACGAGCCTGGCGCGCTACCGACTGAGCCACCCCCGCCCCACTGCTGGAGGGCTTCCCTTATTAAATTCATCAGCAATATTAAACCATTAATTAAAACTCAAAATAGAATAATTAGATGCATTGTAAGGAAAAGAAGATATGATAGTGTTAGACAATTTTATGGTGAATTGCATATATTACCTTTAAGAAAATTATACATATACCCTATCATTATATATCTTAAAAAGATTCATCTCCGCAAATTTTCTCGCCTGTCCACTGTCAGTAGGGGACACCGTTGGACTTGGGAAGCCCGCCGTCCGTCGGATGGGACTTTAATCCGTGTCCCCGTGTGCTGGAGAGCCAGAATCTGTGCAGGTTAAAGAATACGCTGGATGGTCTTGAGCTCCCATCTGTCTCCCAACTGCTGTTCCAGTTCTCTCTCAACCTTCTCTGAGACTTCGGGGTCTTTGTGACCTGGCCATTTAGTCCATGGTTATTTAGACCCATGTGCTTATTATTAGCCCATAGCCATTTAGACCATGGTGCCAAAAAGTGCCGCTCAGAGGTAAAACAACCCAACCTCTGTGGCAAGCAGTTGCTTGAGGGGGGATTTTTTTATTTTTATTTATTAAAAGCTAGGGTTTTAATACTGAAGTTATGACAGCAGGAATCTTTAACAGGCTACAAAAAAATGACAAAAATATTTAATTAAAACAGATTGACAGATCAGAAATCCTAGTGGACTTAGAGTCCAGTCGCTAAAAAATTATATATATATATTTTTAGTCGCTAAAAAATTATATATATATATTTTTTAGCGAATGGACTCTAGTAGAGTACAGTTGCTAAAAAATATTTAGAGTAAAGTCGCTGATAAAAAAGTATAATAATAAAAAATATATAAGGTTGTAGGGTATGTTTTATTCCGCACATTGAGCCACTGCTTAACGTCCCATCCGACGGACGGCGGCCTTTCTAAGCCCATAGGTATGCTCTACTGACCGCTGGGCAGGGAGTTCTGTGGAGATAAATCTCAACTCTGAGACCAAGTGGGACTCGAACCTGTAGATTTCGAACCTGGTGCGCTACCGACTGAGCCACACTGACCCTTTCGATTGGGATAACATACAATTATTTCTATTTTTCTCTCCAGTACAGTCGCTCAAAAAAGTATCGAAACACTAGGGTTGATTACAGAATTCAGAAAAAATATCTGGCAACGATTTTTTTTTAGAAATCAGTGATCTGGCAACCTTCGTGTCACGTGAAGGTTGCCATATTACTAATTTCTAAAAAAAATCGTTGCCAGATATTTTTTCTGAATTTTGTAATCAATCCTAGTATTCGGATACTTTTTTAATATATATAATGCATATGAATATATAATGCAATGAATATTGAGCGTGTGCAGTTACCGTTCACAGCAAACTGGAGCGTGTGCGGTTAATGTTCACAGCACATTGGATTGTGTGAGCTCACAAAGACCTGGATCGTGTGGGCTCACTCATAGAAATATTGAGCGTGTGCAGTTACCGTTCACAGCAAACTGGAGCGTGTGCACACGCTCCAGTTTGTTGTGAACGGTAACTGGAGCATGTACAGTTGCTGTACACGCTCCAGATATTTTTCCTGAATTCTGTAATCACGTGACACGAAGGTTGCCAGATCACTAATTGGATGGTGTGTGCTCACAAAGATCTGGATCGTATGGGCTCACTCACGGAAATATTGAGCGTGTGCAGTTACCGTTCAGAGCAAACTGGAGCAGATATTTTTTCTGAATTCCGTAATCAACCCTAGTGTTCGGATACTTTTTTGAGCGACTGTACCTGTAGTTCCCTAGTCTACTGAATCTTGCTTTACAAGTTTTCACTTAAATGGAACTTCCCGCACCGAGTTTTGTGTCATATCTGGAATCGAGTTCTACGTTTCAGTGTTGTTGTTGTTTTACCTCTGAGCGGAACTTTTTTGCACACCATGGGCTAAATGGCCAGGTCACATGGACCCCGAAGGCTCAGAGAAGGTTGGGGGAGGGGACCCACTGGAACAGCTGTTGGGAGACAGATGGTAGCATCCCGTCAAGGCCATCCAGCGTGTTCTCTAACGTTGGATTGTTTTACCTCTGAGCGGCACTTTTTTCACACCATGGGCTAAATGGCCAGGTCACATGGACCAAGAAGGCTTAAAGAAGGTTAAGGGAGGGGACCCACTGGAACAGCTGTTGGAAGACAAATGGTAGCCTTCCGTCAAAGTTATCCAGCGTGTTCTTTAATGTGCACAGGGTATGGCTCTCTCCCACACACGGGGCCACGGCTTAACGTCCCATCCGACGGACGGCGTCCTTTTCCCAGCCTATCGGTGTCCCCTACTGACCGTGGGCAGGGCGGGGAATTTGGCGGAGATAAATCTCAACGCTGACCCAGCTGGGACTCGAACCTGGGAACTACAGATTACGAGCCCGGCGCGCTACCTACTGAGCCACCCCCGCCCCTACGTTTCAGTGAATAGCTTTGTTACGTGTTCTGTATTCTGGCCTTCTCAGTTTGCTTTTCTACAGTTAGTGGAAACGAAACGTCCCGGTTGTTAGCTTACCTTGACTCCTGAGTTATTGTCGAACACCTGCTTCGTTCTTGGGAGCACCATTTTCCTGACAGCTTGCTCCTCCAGAATATCTGATATCTGCGTCACAGCTTGGAGAGCTGCACACTGCAAAGGAAAAGAAGGGTCATTTAAAATCTGAAAGATCAGTGGAATATCGTTTGGGTAAAGTAAGAGTTATAGTCATAAACATATGGAATAAGAGTTGGGTTGTTTACCTCTGAGCGGCACTTTTTTCACACCATGGGCTAAATGGCCAGGTCACATGGACCCCGAAGGCTTAGAGAAGGTTAAGGGAGGGGACCCACTGGAACAGCTGTTGGGAGACAGATGGTAGCTTCCCGTCAAGGCCATCCAGCGTGTTCGTTTATGTTGGGTTGTTTTACCTCTGAGCGGCACTTTTTTATACATGATGGGCTAAATGGCCAGGTCACATGGACCCCGAAGGCTCAGAGAAGGTTGGGGGAGGGGACCCACTGGAACAGCTGTTGGGAGACAGATGGTAGCATCCCGTCAAGGCCATCCAGCGTGTTCTTTAACGTTGGGTTGTTTTACCCACGAGCGGTACTTTTTTCACACCATGGGCTAAATGGCCAGGTCACATGGACCCCGAAGGCTCAGAGAAGGTTGGGGGAGGGGACCCACTGGAACAGCTGTTGGGAGACAGATGGTAGCATCCCGTCAAGGCCATCCAGCGTGTTCTTTAACGTTGGATTGTTTTACCTCTGAGCGGCACTTTTTTCACACCATGGGCTAAATGGCCAGGTCACATGGACCCCGAAGGCTTAGAGAAGATTAAGGGAGGGGACCCACTGGAACAGCTGTTGGGAGACAGATGGTAGCCTCCCGTCAAGGCCATCCAGCGTGTTTTTTAACGTTGGATTGTTTTACCTCTGAGCGGCACTTTTTTCACACCATGGGCTAAATGGCCAGGTCACGTGGACCAAGAAGGCTTAAAGAAGGTTAAGGGAGGGGACCCACTGGAACAGCTGTTGGAAGACAAATGGTAGCCTTCCATCAAAGTTATCCAGCGTGTTCTTTAATGTTGGGTTGTTTTACCTCTGAGTGGCACTTTTTTGCACACAATGGGCTAAATAGCCAGGTCACAAGGACCCCGAAAGCTCAGAGAAGGTTGGGGAAGGGGGACCCACTGGAATAGCTATTGGGAGACAGATGGTAGCCTCCCGTCAAGGTCATTCAGCATGTTTTTTAACATGCACAAGGTATGGCTCTCCCTTACACGGGACAACGGCTTAACGTCCCATCCGACGGACGGCGGCCTTTCCAAGCCCATCGGTGTCACTTACTGACCGTAGATAGGGCGGGGGAGTTTCGCGGAGATAAATCTCAACGCTGATTCAGCTGGGATTCGAACCTGGGAGCTGCAGATTACGAGCCAGGCCCTCTACCAATTGAGCCACCCCCGGCCCCTTTGCTCGTAATGAGTTAAATATCCAGGTGACAAGGATTCCGAGGTTTCAGAGAATGTTGGAGGGAGGGAACCCAGTGGACTTCTGTTAGGAGACAGATGGTAGTCTCCCGTCGCTATCCAGTGTGTTTTTAACGTGCACAGGGAATGACTCTCCCGCACAAGGAGCCACGGCTAAATGACGCATCCGATGGACGGTTGCCTTTCCAAGCCCATCGGTGTCCCCTACTGACCGTGGGAAAGGCGGAGATAAATCTCATCGCTGCTCCAGATTTGACTCGAACCTGGAGGCTGCAAATTGCGAGCTGGCGTGATTATAGACTGAACACCACCCCTCCATAGGAGCGGGGGTGGCTCAGTTAGTAGCGCGCCAGGTTCCTAATCTGTAGTTCCCAGGTTCGAGTCCCAGTTGGGTCAGCGTTGAGACTTATCTCTGCAAAACTCCCCGCCTTGCCCACGGTCAGTAGAGGACACCGAGGTGCTTGGAGAGACAGCCGTCCGTCGGATGGTACGTTAAGCCGTTGTCCCGTGTGATTGAGAGCCATACTCTGTGCATGTTAAAGAACACGCTGGATGGCCTTGACGGGAGACTATCATCTGTCTCCCAACAGCTTTTCCAGTGGGTCTCCTCCCCCAACCTTCTCTGAGCCTTCGGGGTCCTTGTGACCTGGCCATTTAGCTCATGGTGTGCAAATAAGTGCCGCTCAGAGGTAAAACAACCCAACCCAACCCAACAGCTGTTCCAAGGGTCCCCTTCCCCCAACCTTCTCTGAGCCTTCGGGGTCCTTGTGACCTGTCCATTTAGCCCATGGTGTGAAAAAAAGTGCCGCTCAGAGGTTAATCAACCCAACCCAACCCAACAGCTGTTCCAGTGGGTACCCTCTCCTAACCTTCTCTGAGCCTTCGGGATCCTTGTGACCTGGCTATTTAGCCATGGTGTGCAAAAAAGTGCCGCTCAGAGGTAAAACAACCCAACAGCTGTTCCAGTGGGGACCCTCCCCCAACCTTCTCTGAGCCTTCGGGGTCCTTGTGACCTGGCCATTTAGCCCATGTTGTGCAAAAAAGTGCCGCTCAGAGGTAAATCAACCCAACCCAACCCAACAGCTGTTCCAGTGAGTACCCTCCCCCAACTTTCTATGAGCCTTTGGTGTCCTTGTGACCTGGCCATTTAGCCCATGGTGTGCAAAAAAGTGCCGCTCAGAGGTAAATCAACCCAACCCAACCCAACAGCTGTTCCAGTGGGTACCCTCTCCTAACCTTCTCTGAGCCTTCGGGATCCTTGTGACCTGGCCATTTAGCCCATGTTGTGCAAAAAAGTGCCGCTCAGAGGTAAATCAACCCAACCCAACCCAACAGCTGTTCCAGTGAGTACCCTCCCCCAACCTTCTATGAGCCTTCGGGGTCCTTGTGACCTGGCCATTTAGCCCATGGTGTGCAAAAAAGTGCCGCTCAGAGGTAAATCAACCCAACCCAACCCAACAGCTGTTCCAGTGGGTACCCTCTCCTAACCTTCTCTGAGACTTCGGGATCCTTGTGACCTGGCCATTTAGCCCATGTTGTGCAAAAAAGTGCCGCTCAGAGGTAAATCAACCCAACCCAACCCAACAGCTGTTCCAGTGAGTACCCTCCCCCAACCTTCTATGAGCCTTCGGGGTCCTTGTGACCTGGCCATTTAGCCCATGGTGTGCAAAAAAGTGCCGCTCAGAGGTAAATCAACCCAACCCAACCCAACAGCTGTTCCAGTGGGTACCCTCTCCCAACCTTCTCTGAGACTTCCGGGTCCTTGTGACCTGGCCATTTAGCCCATGGTGTGCAAAAAAGTGCCGCTCAGAGGTAAATCAACCTAACCCAACCCAACAGCTGTTCCAGTGGGTACCCTCCCCCAACCTTCTCCGAGCCTTCGGGGTAATTGTGACCTGGCCATTTAGCCCATGGTGTGCAAAAAAAGTGCCGCTCAGAGGTAAAACAACCCAACAACCGCCCCCTCCATGAAGACAAGACGGAAACTTGTAATCTAGATACATTTGTAAACAGAATTTAAAAAACGAAAAAAAAAAGAGAGTAATTGATGGGAAGCTTTTAAGGGATCAGCATCCACGGAGAAGTGATGAAGATTTGGCGTGCGTGTAAAACGAATAAAAAAAAGCAGCAAGAAGAACTGAGATATTACAGTGTATTGAAATTAATAGAAGTACTCGCTGGATATGGAAACGGCCAATTACATAAACCACGAAGCGAAGAAGAAGAGATTAGAATGTAGAAGAGAAACAACTTTATCTCATTTAGGAAAGGAGTTGACAGAGAGAGACGAAGGCCTAGAAACCAGACTTTTGTAGTTTAGCTCCTAATTACGACTTGAAAGCATCGCCACGTGCTCTCCTGTTTAGTGAAGCTGTTGGAGTGACTTAAGTTGATGCTGTTCCACGAGCTCGGATTGTTTTTTTTTTTGTTTCCGTTACATTTTCCTAGTTCATTTGTTTCCAATCATCTTCAGAGCAATTGCAGAGGAGAAGATGGAGACGAGGTTCAGGATAAGGAAGCAATTTCGCCTCCTCAATTGGGGTTTAATTGCTTTCCATTTTTTAATTTCCTTTTGCAGTTATTTATGATATCGTGGCGCGTGTTTGTTTAGCTCCGTTACAGCCAGAGCATTTAAAGGAAAAATGAGAATGGTTAAAATAAGTTGTTGTGTCAAAATATTAGCTGATTTCTACGTTCTCTCAGTGGAAACTCTATATGTCTATAATATGCAATTAATGCAAATATGTTGGGTTGTTGGGTTGTTTTACTTCAGAGCGGCACTTTTTTTGCACACCATGGGCTAAATGGCTAGGTCACATTGACCCCGAAGGCTCAGAGAAGGTTGGGGGAGGGGACCCACTGGAACAGCTGTTGGGAGACAGATGGTAGCCTCCCGTCAAGGCCATCCAGCGTATTCTTTAATGAGCACAGGGTATGGCTCTCTTGCACAATGGCCAGGTCACAAGGACCCCGAAGGCTCAGAGAAGGTTGGGGGAGGGGACCCACTGGAACAGCTGTTGGGAGACAGATGGTAGCCTCCCGTCAAGGCCATCCAGCGTGTTCTTTAATGAGCACAGGGTATGGCTCTCTTGCACAATGGCCAGGTCACAAGGACCCCGAAGGCTCAGAGAAGGTTGGGGGAGGGGACCCACTGGAACAGCTGTTGGGAGATAGATGGTAGCCTCTCGTCAAGGCCATCCAGTGTGTTCTTTAACGTGCACAGGGTATGGCTCTCCCGCACACGGGGCACGGCTTAACTTCCCATCCGACGGACGGCGGCCTTTCCAAGCCCATCAGTGTCCCCTACTGACTGTGGGCAGGGCGGGGAGTTTTGCGGAGATAAATTTCAACGCTGTCCCAGCTGGGACTCGAACCTGGGAACTACAGATTACGATCCTGACGCGCTACCGACTGAGCCATTCCCGCCCCCCCACTAAGTAATTACACAATAACTAAGCCATGTCTTCTTTTTCACTTACTTGGATTTGAGGCGTTGTTGATTCAAACGCGCTGTACAGCATAGGGAGGACGTCAGCCTTGATATCACTTTTCGGAGTTTTCTTCATGATGATGTCCAAGTTCTCCAATAACGTCACTGTCGCCTGTGAAAGAGACAGAAAGGAGATGATGATGATGATGATGATGATGTTGCCTCATTTCATGTTGACACTAATATCTGAACAGACCTGGCGAATGATCAATATCAATAAATGATTTACACTTTATTTCCGACATGTACAGTCGTTGAAAAAAATATCCGAACACTATGGTCGATTACAGAATTCAGGAAAAAAATATCTGGCAACGATTTTTTTTTAGAAATTAGTGATCTGGCAACCTTCTCTGTGTTTTTGTACAGTCGCTCCAAAAAAGTATCCGAACACTATGGTCGATTGCAGAATTTAGGAAAAAAGTCTGGCAACGATTTTGTTTTTAGAAATTAGTGATCTGGCAACCTTTCGTGTCACGTGACACGAAAAGTTGCCAGATCACTAAATTCTAACAATGGAATAAGCTAGTGTCTTTCAGAATCAATGAATAAACTTGTGTCTTTCAGAAGCAATGGGATAAATAGCGTCTTTGAGAAACAATAAAATAAACTAGTGCCCTTTAGAAACAATGGAATAAACTAGTGCCCTTCAGAAACAATGGAATAAGCTAGTGCCCTTCAGAAACAATGGAATAAGCTAGTGCCCTTCAGAAACAATGGAATAAGCTAGTGTCTTTCGGAATCGATGAATAAACTATTGTCCTTCAGAAGCAATGGCATAAATAGCGTCTTTCAGAAACAATGGAATAAACTAGTGCCTTTCAGAAACAATGGAATAAACTAGTGCCTTTCAGAAACAATGGAATAAACTAGTGCCTTTCAGAAACAATGGAATAACCTAGTGTCCTTCAGAAACAATGGCATAAATAGCGTCTATCAGAAACAATGGAATAAACTAGTGCCTTTCAGAAACAGTGGAATAAACTAGTGTCCTTCAGAAACAATGGCATAAATAGCGTCTATCAGAAACAATGGAATAAACTAGTGCCTTTCAGAAACAATGGAATAAACTAGTGTCCTTCAGAAACAATGGCATAAATAGCGTCTATCAGAAACAATGGAATAAACTAGTGCCTTTCAGAAACAATGGAATAAACTAGTGTCCTTCATAAACAATGGCATAAATAGCGTCTATCAGAAACAATGGAATAAACTAGTGCCTTTCAGAAACAACGGAATACACTAGTGTCCTTCAGAAACATATAATGGGATAAGCTAGTATCCTTCAGAAGCAATGGCATAAATAGCGTCTTTTAAAAACAATGTAATAAACTAGTGCTCTTCAGAAACAATGAAAAAAGCTAGTGTCATTCAGAAACAATGAATAAATTAGTATCTTTCATAAGCAATGGAATAAACTTATGCGCTTCAGAAACAATGAAATAACCTAGTGTCTTTCAGAAACAATGAAATAACCTAGTGTCTTTCAGAAACAATGAAATAACCTAGTGTCTTTCAGAAACAATGAAATAACCTAGTGTCTTTCAGAAACAATGAAATAACCTAGTGTCTTTCAGAAACAATGAAATCAATGAAATAACCTAGTGTCTTTCAGAAACAATGAAATCAATGAAATAACCTAGTGTCTTTCAGAAACAATGAAATAACCTAGTGTCTTTCAGAAACAATGAAATAACCTAGTGTCTTTCAGAAACAATGAAATCAATGAAATAACCTAGTGTCTTTCAAAAACAATGAAATAACCTAGTGTCTTTCAGAAACAATGAAATAACCTAGTGTCTTTTAGAAACAATGGAATAAAGTAGCGCCATTGAGGAACAAGAGACCAAGCTGTCTACTCTCAGAAAGAAATGTTCAAGCCAGTATTCTTTTCACCACTTCTGCACACGACACACGAGGAACGCATATTCTCCTGCAAGAAATCAAACCATCAAGAGTTTAGATATCTCCTGTCTTTGCCACTAGCCACAGTTATGCGCAGGATAACAGAGTGAACGATATTTTAAGTCTAATATCTTTTCCCTAATTAAATCAACTGCTGAATACGCGAGCGGCTTGTGCAAACGGGAACGCCAACATCTCTTCGGTAAAGGAACACGGAGATTAGTCGGATAACTGACTCTAAATAAACTCCGAATTTGTATCCCACAGAAGCAACAGAGGTATTGCGTTAAGAATCTTGAGTGCTTTGCTACCAAATCTTACGTGGGTCGTTACAAGCGACCTGCTTTCAAGGTCTTAGATTAAGCTTGCCTGTACATCATGCAGATGAACCCTGCATCCATTTGCCCTATTCGGTTCGCAAGCTATGAGATGTTGCGCTTGTATCGTGAGATTGTGAGGCAAGATCAGAAACGTTTATGTGGAAATGGAAGGGTGAGGAAGGTAGATGTGAAGTGGAGTTGGGTTGTTTTACCTCTGAGAGGCACTTTTTTTGCACACCATGGGCTAAATGGCCAGGTCACATGGACCCCGAAGGCTCAGAGAAGGTTGGAGGAGAGGACCCACTGGAACAGCTGTTGGGAGACAGATGGTAGCCTCCCGTCAAGGCCATCCAGCGTGTTCTTTAACGTTGGGTTGTTTTTCCTCTGAGCGGCACTTTTTTTGCACACCATGGGCTAAAGGGCCAGGTCACATGCACCCCGAAGGCTCAGAGAAAGTTGGGGGAAGGGACCCACTGGAACAGCTGTTGGGAGACAGATGGTAGCCTCCCGTCAAGGCCATCCAGTGTGTTCTTTAACGTTGGGTTGTTTTACCTCTGAGCGGCACTTTTTTGCACACCATGGGCTAAATGGCCAGGTCACATGGACCCCGAAGACTCAGAGAAGGTTGGGGGGAGGGGATCCAGTGGAACATCTGTTGGGAAGCAGATGGTAGCCTCCCGTCCAGCGAATTCTTTAACGTGCACAGGGTATGGCTCTCCCGCACACGGGGGCCACGGCTTAACGTGTCATCCGATGGACGGTGGCCTTTCCAAGCCCATCGGTGTCCCCTACTGACCGTGGGCAGGGCGGGGAGTTTTGCAGAGATAAATCTCAACGTTGACCCATCTGGGACTCGAACCTGGGAACTACAGATTACGAGCCTGGCGCTCTACTGACTGAGCCACCCCTGCCCCTCTGAAGTGGAGAAGAAGGTAAGGTTTAAAATGGTAAAGAAGGTAAGATTTCAAATAGTAAAGAAGGTAAGTAGGAAATTGTCAAGGAGACTGATGTCTGAGGTGGTAAGGAAGATAAGTCTGAAATCTTAGGGAAGGTAAATATGAAACAGGTGCCGAAGTTAAGTCTAGAAAAGGACAAGGAACGTAAATTGGAAAAGGAAAGTAAAGGTAAGTCTGAAATGGTAACGAAAGTGAGGATGAAGTGGTAAGGAAGGTAAGCATGAAAAAAAAAAATGATACGGAAGGTAAGCATGAAAAAAAAAATGATACGGAAGGTAAGTGAAAAATGGTAGGAAAGACAAGTCTGGGAATGGTAAGGAAGGCGAAGTCTGAAATGGTAAGGAAGGTAAGGCTGAAAAAAGTAAGACAAACCCGAAATGGAAAAGAAGTCTGAAATGAAAAAATGGGGCGGGAGTGGCTCAGTCGGTAGCGCGCCAGGCTCGTAATCTGCAGTTCCCAGGTTCGAGTCCCAGCTGGGTCAGCGTTGAGATTTATCTCCGCAAAATTCCCCGCCCTGCCCACGGTCAGTAGGGGACACCGATGAGCTTGGAAAGGCCGCCGTCCGTCGGATGGGACGTTAAGCCGTGGCTCCGTGTGCGGGAGAGCCATACCCTGTACACGTTAAAGAACACGCTGGATGGCCTTGACGGGAGGCTACCATCTGTCTCCCAACAGTTGTTATAGTGTGTCCCCTCCCCCAACCTTCTCTGAGCCTTCGGGGTCCATGTGACCTGGCCATTTACCCATGGTGTGCAAAAAAAGTGCCGCTCAGAGGTAAAACAACCCAACCCTGATATGATAAGAAAGGTAAGTTTGAAAATGGTAAGGAAATAATAAATATATTTTTTAAGTATGTGATTCTAATTTCGGAAACTAGAAGGACACTTATCGTCTATAGCGAATATGAGATGCCAGTTTTCGAAGAGAATGCTATTTTGTTTGTATACCCAAAATTTCACCCTCTAAAACTGGTATTTCGAATTTTGATTGGAAGAATGCAAACAGTAATAGTCTATTAATATTAATACACTGCCTTATCATAATATTAGATAATTTTCATGTTTTGCAATGAGAATCTGAATTCGAAGATCTATTACTTTTAAAATATGAAATTCTTGACAAAATCGGACTGAAAGTAAATTAGAGATCAAACGGAAATGAATTTAAATCTCTATTTTGAAAAATATTTATTCTCCATTTAATGAGTTATCGTAGCTAGAATATCTCATAATAGCGATGGGTCATAAGAAGTTAACTCAGATATTAATTAGAACTTAAATAAATAAGTATTGTTTCAAATCATTTAGTAAAATAAATACATACATATTTTAGAAGTTTGAATAATGATTTTTTCAATTACAACTGCCAATGATTTTATAAAAGACATTTTTGGTAATTATTCTAGATTCCATAGCTCTTCGTATTAATATCAATGTAGAATATAGAGTGACTGTGATTATTTGGATCGGAATCAATATAGAGAATCAGTGAACATAGCCACTTCGTATAAAAATCGATGTAGAATATATAGTGAGTGTGGCTATTTTGTATCGGAAACAATATAGAGAGGACAGTGAACATGAACACTTCGTATCAAAATCGATGTAGAATATATAGTGAGTGTGGCTATTTTTATAGGATCAATATAGAGAGGAGAATGAACATGAACACTTCGTATCAAAATCGATGTAGAATATATAGTAAGTGTGGCTATTTTGTATCGGAATCAGTATAGAGAGGACAGTGAACATGAACACTTCGTATCAAAATCGATGTAGAATATAAAGTGAGTGTGGCTATTTTGCATCGGAATCAATATAGAGAGGAGAGTGAACATGAACACTTCGTATCAAAATCGATGTAGAATATATAGTGAGTGTGGCTATTTTTATAGGATCAATATAGAGAGGAGAGTGAACATGAACACTTCGTATCAAAATCGATGTAGAATATATAGTGAGTGTGGCTATTTTTATAGGATCAATATAGAGAGGAGAGTGAACATGAACACTTCGTATCAAAATCGATGTAGAATATATAGTGAGTGTGGCTATTTTGTATCGGAATCAATATAGAGAATCAGTGAACATAGCCACTTCGTATCAAAATCGATGTAGAATATATAGTGAGTGTGGCTATTTTGTATCGGAATCAATATAGAGAGGACAGTGAACATGAACACTTCGTATCAAAATCGATGTAGAATATATAGTGAGTGTGGCTATTTTTATAGGATCAATATAGAGAGGAGAGTGAACACGAACACTTCGTATCAAAATCGATGTAGAATATATAGTGAGTGTGGCTATTTTGTATCGGAATCAATATAGAGAATCAGTGAACATAGCCACTTGGTATCAAAATCTATGTAGAATATATAGTGAGTGTGGCTATTTTGTATCGGAATCAATATAGAGAGGACAGTGAACATGAACACTTCATATCAAAATCGATGTAGAATATATTGTGAGTGTGGATATTTTGTATTGGAATCAATATAGAGAATCAGTGAACATAGCCACTTCGTATCAAAATCGATGTAGAATATATAGTGAGTTTGGCTATTTTGTATCGGAATCAATATAGAGTATCAGTGAACATAGCCACTTCGTATCAGAATCGATGTAGAAAACACTCTGAACGTATTTAATGATTTCGTATAGATATAAAAATCGAACTGATTGTGGCGACTTCATATTAAAATCGATATAGAAAAGATAATGAATACATTCAATGACTTTGCATGGAAATCAATATCAAAATGTGGTGACTTTGCATCGCAATCGAGATAAGACAACGAATGTATCGTATTGGTATCAAGACATCTACGTATTGTAAAAATTCAAGTGGTTGTAACAGTTTCTTTGGAGCGTGTTGAAATAATTGACTAGATATATATAAAACCAGAGGTTTATTCACAAAAAAAAGCAATTGAGAAAAAAATATAGTTTGAAACTCAATTTAAACTATCCCTTACAATACAATCGTATGTGATATCAATTATAGTGTAGTAAGAAATGGAGGCTGAAGATGGATGGAAAGGAAGGGTCGTAAGAGATAGGGATGCGGAAACAGATAGAAAAAAGCATCCTCTATCTAATTAAACTATCGCTGATCCAATTATTATTCGCTTGGGAGGATCTCCGTTCGTAATGTGGTTATTTCGAATATTGATTCGTGCGAATCAACTGCTGAGCTTCTTCAAACAGCAGATGATGAGGGGGGGGGGGTCGAAGAAGTGGAAAGTGCAAATGATGTGACAGAATGTACAGTCGCTCAAAATAGCATCCGAACAATATGATTGATTACAGAATTCAGAAAAAATATCTGGCAACGATTTTTTTTTAGAAATTAGTGATCTGGCAACCTTCGTGTACAGTACACACCAGAAAAAGTATCCGAACACCATGGTTGGTTACAGAATTCAGAAAAAATATCTGGCAACGATTTTTTTTAGAAATTAGTGATCTGGCAGCCTTCGTGTACAGTGCACACCAAAAAAGTATCCGAACACATGGTTGATTACAGAATTCAGAAAAAATATCTGGCAACGTTTTTTTTTAGAAATTAGTGATCTGGCAGCCTTCGTGTACAGTCACACCAAAAAAGTATTCGAACACATGGTTGATTACATAATTCAGAAAAAATTCAGAAAAATTAAAAAAAAAAATACGGAAAAATATCTGGCAATGTTTTTTTTTAGAATTAGTGATCTGGCAACCTTTGTGTACAGTACACACCAAAAAAGTGTCCGAACACTATTGTCGATTACAGAATTCAGAAAAAATATCTGGCAACGATTTTTTTTAGAAATTAGTGAACTGGCAAAACAGAGTGCAGATAATCAATTTAAATCTAAAATCTCTCATGGGAAAAACACAAGGTTACAATCCAAAAATTATTTCCAACTTCCAAAAATATTAAACAATTACGGGAAATGTATAAGGGCGTATACAATACCTTACGTGTTCAATCAATTGCCAAGGGAAATTATTTTATTAAACAATTTTAAAGAAATCAAAAATAAGACTAAAAATTTTCTTCTAGGCACTAAATTTTAAATAAAAATTTGAACCACCAAAATGGAGCTTCCACTGAAATTCACATAACTCGATGACATTGTTTTAAACTATATCTTATGGGTTGGGTTGTGGGTTGTTTTACCTCTGAGCGGCACTTTTTCGCACACCATGGGCTAAATGGCCAGGTTACATGGACCCCGAAGGCTCAGAGAAGGTTGGGGGAGGGGACCCACTGGAACAGCTGTTGGGAGACAGATGGTAGCCTCCCGTCAAGGCCATCCAGCGTGTTCTTTAACGTGCACAGGGTATGGCTCTCCCGCACACGGCGAAACGGCTTAACGTCCCATCCGACGGACGGCGGCCTTTCCAAGCCCATCGGTGTCCCCTACTGACCGTGGGCAGGGCGGGGAATTTTGCGGAGATAAATCTCAACGCTGACCCAGCTGGGACTCGAACCTGGAAACTACCGATTACGAACCTGGCGCGCTACCGACTGAGCCACCCCCGCCCCACTATATCTTATGTATTTTCATGTAACGTTATTATTCTTCTCTCCTGCAGATAAGCAGATGCTTTACGGGTCATTTGTTTAAACTTTTGTATAACTAACATGAATATGAATGAAGATTATTATTATTATTAAAAACGTGACCATAAAAGCGGCATCTTTGTTATAAAATCCTATAAGGGCATAAGGAACAAGCCATAAAGGTTGGGTTGTTTTACCTCTGAGCGGCACTTTTTTGCACACCATGGGCTAAATGGCCAGGTCACAAGGACCCCGAAGGCTCAGAGAAGGTTGGGGGAGGGGATCCACTGGAACAGCTGTTAGGAAACAGATGGTAGCCTCCCGTCAAAGCCATCCACCGTGTTCTTTAACGTGCACAGGGTATAGCTCTCCCGCGCAATGGCCAGGTCACAAGGACCACTGAAGGATCAGAGAATGTTGGGGGAGGGCACCCACTGGAACAGCTGTTGGGAGACAGATGGTAGCCTCCCGTCAAGGCCATCCAGCGTGTTCTTTAACGTGAACAGGGTATGGCTCTCCCGCTCACGGGGCCACGGCTTAACGTCCCATCCGACGGACGGCGGCCTTTCCAAGCCCATCGGTGTCCCCTACTGACCGTGGGCAGGGCGGGAAATTTTGCGGAGATAAATCTCAACGCTGACCCAACTGGGACTCGAACCTGGGAACTACAGATTACGAGCCTGGCGCACTACCGAGTGAGCCACCCCCGCTGCACAAGCCATAAGGCTTAGAGGGGTAATCTATGTATATAACCATACTAAGGCTTAATAAAGATATTATTATTATTATTATTATTATTATTATTATTATTATTATTATTATTATTATTATTATTAAAAAAATGTAACTTCTAGGAATGTTTTCAATAGGAATATTTTTTCAGAATTAAATTCAAATGGAGATTTTTAAAAAAACGCCGTTTGAACCGTATTAGATCACAATAAATCGCGTAAAAAGAGAATCGGAATTTTTTTCTAAACCGTGTTAAATAAAATCGTGTAAAAAAAATCCGTGTAGAAAGAGAATTGCGTGTATTTCATTTCCTGTATAATTTCATTTTCTTAAAGTGTCAGCTGACTTTTGTTTAATGAATTCTTCCTCAGTCGAAGGTTAACAGCAACAACAACAACAACAACAAAAGCAATGATAGCAGCAACAACAACGACAAAGGTAGCAGGAGAAACAGCAACAAACAACAAAAGCAGCAGAAATAACAACAGCAATAGATAACAAGCGCAGCAGAAATAACAACAGCAACAAAAGCAGCAGTAGGAACAACAACAATAGTAGCAGTAGAAACAATAACAGCATCAAACAACAAAAGCAGCAGTAGAAATAACAACAACAACAGCAACAAATAACAACATCAGCATCAAAGCAGCAGCGCAACAACAGATCAACAAAAGCAGCAGTAACAGCAGTAACACCAATACGAAAATAATACAGCAAAATCATAATCAGCAGCGCAGCAACAACAATAGCAGCAGTAGGAACAACAAGAAGAGCAGCAGCACAACAGCAATTCCCCCCACACCAGCACAACAACAATAAAAGCAGCAATAGAAATAACAACAACAATGAAAGCAGCAATAGAAACAAGAATAACAACAACAAAATCACAATCAGCAGCGCAGCAACAACAATAGCAGCAGTAGGAACAACAAGAAGAGCAGCAGCACAACAGCAACACCCCCCCCCCCCACCAGCACAACAACAATAAAAGCAGCAATAGAAATAACAACAACAATAAAAGCAGCAATAGAAACAAGAATAACAACAACAAAATCATAATCAGCAGCGCAGCAACAACAATAGCAGCAGTAGGAACAACAAGAAGAGCAGCAGCACAACAGCAACACCCCCCCACACCAGCACAACAACAATAAAAGCAGCAATAGAAATAACAACAACAATGAAAGCAGCAATAGAAACAAGAATAACAACAACAAAATCACAATCAGCAGCGCAGCAACAACAATAGCAGCAGTAGGAACAACAAGAAGAGCAGCAGCACAACAGCAACACCCCCCCACACCAGCACAACAACAATAAAAGCAGCAATAGAAATAACAACAACAATAAAAGCAGCAATAGAAACAAGAATAACAACAACAAAATCATAATCAGCAGCGCAGCAACAACAATAGCAGCAGTAGGAACAACAAGAAGAGCAGCAGCACAACAGCAACACCCCCCCCCCCCCACCAGCACAACAACAATAAAAGCAGCAATAGAAATAACAACAACAATAAAAGCAGCAATAGAAACAAGAATAACAACAACAAAATCATAATCAGCAGCGCAGCAACAACAATAGCAGCAGTAGGAACAACAAGAAGAGCAGCAGCACAACAGCAACACCCCCCCCCCCCCACCAGCACAACAACAATAAAAGCAGCAATAGAAATAACAACAACAATAAAAGCAGCAATAGAAACAAGAATAACAACAACAAAATCATAATCAGCAGCGCAGCAACAACAATAGCAGCAGTAGGAACAACAAGAAGAGCAGCAGCACAACAGCAACACCCCCCACCAGCACAACAACAACAATAAAAGCAGCAATAGAAATAACAACAACAATAAAAGCAGAAATAGAAGCAAGAATAACAACAACAAAATCAGCAATAGAAACAACAATAGAAACCGCCAAAAGCAGCAGTAAAAACAAAACAACAACAATAAAAGCAGCAATAGAAACAACAATAGAAGCAAAACAGCAGAACAATAGAATCAGAAACAGCAGCAGAAAAAGAAGCAGAAACAACAAAAAGAACAGCAGCAGCATCAGAAACAAGAACATCCCACAAAACCTTCCACTTAAAAATTCTCTCTCCTCGCTGCAAATATTTCACGAAAAATATTGACTCTGAAAGGGACAAAACAATCCAAATCCAGACAAACAGAAGAATTACCCCACTTTACGGAATGATCAACAGAGAGACAGAGAGAGCAGATCCTTAGCGACTGGAAAAGTTTAATGAGGAGCCTTCCCGCGCAGCTTCCTCTCCAACACTTCTACTCACTCAATCTACTAAATGCATCCCCTGTTCCCCTTAAGCCACGAGTTCAGAGTGTCTGGGGGATGCGGAGATCTTGAAGGTGGCGGAAGGAGCTCGAGCAGAAGAGAAATCATTAACCTCATCCAACATTCTCGTTAATGATTCATTAACGGTGCCTTCGATTGAAGGGTTTCTCGAGGTGGAAATTATTTGAGGGGGGGGGGGAAGAGGGGAGGGGGGAAATTGACAGTTTATTAACGAACGTTGCGTAGTTGAAATAATTCGGGAAGATATAACTTCGGGAAGAAAGTCTTCGTGTGATTCGGATTGGGGGTGGCAGGTGGAATTTAATGATAAAGGAGGAGGAAGAGGGATGGGGATGCGGAGGAAAAGTTGTCTGCTGTGTTACTCTCATTAAATGATGTAGACTGTCGAGTAGTTGCCACATGTAGGAGGAATATTAATGGTTATGCGGTAATACAGAAATTGTGTCTCGAATATGTTGGGTTGAATGAACTGTGCGTATTTGAGGTTGAAGTGTGAGTTCATTTTGTAAAGTGAAGTGCTGTTAAATATCGGATCATTTCATTGGTGTGTACACTCTGTGGTTCGAAGTATTTCACTTACGCCGATGGTGTGTTTGAATTGGATTCCCAAAATCGAGCAGCGTTTTTTTTTTCAAATTGGATTGAGGCCGGTTTGAAACTGGATTTATTATATGGAAGGATTGAGGATTTCTTTTGGGATTTTCTTGTGGGAACATATTTTGCTTAAGAAAAGGATTTAGATCAATGTGTATCACGTTGTGAAGATGTGTGTGTGTGGTGTTGGTTCTTCGTGAGGTTGTACCACATTGTGAAGAAGTGTACACGGAGTTTCGTGCGTTGTACCACGTTGCAAAGAAGTGTACATGGAGTTTCGTGCCGTTGTGCTGTGTTGCGAAGAAGTGTACACGGAGTTTCGTGCCGTTGTGCTGTGTTGCGAAGAAGTGTACATGGAGTTTCGTGCCGTTGTGCTGTGTTGCGAAGAAGTGTACATGGAGTTTCGTGCCGTTGTACCGTGTTGCGAAGAAGTGTACACGGAGTTTCGTGCCGTTGTACCGTGTTGCGAAGAAGTGTACACGGAGTTTCGTGCCATTGTACCGTGTTGCGAAGAAGTGTACATGGAGTTTCGTGCCGTTGTACCACATTGCGAAGAAGTGTACACGGAGTTTCGTGCCGTTGTATCACGTTTCGAAGAAGTGTACACGGAGTTTCGTGCCGTTGTACCACATTGTGAAGAAGAGTACACGGAGTTTCGTGCGGTTGTACCACGTTGCGAAGAAGTGTAGATGGAGTTTCGTGCCGTTGTACCACATTGTGAAGAAGTGTACACGGAGTTTCGTGCGTTGTACCGTGTTGCGAAGAAGTGTACATGGAGTTTCGTGCCGTTGTACCACGTTGCGAAGAAGTGTACATGGAGTTTCGTGCCGTTGTACCACATAGCGAAGAAGTGTACACGGAGTTTCGTGCCGTTGTACCACGTTGCGAAGAAGTGTACACAGAGTTTCGTGCCGTTGCACCACGTTGCGAAGAAGTGTACACGGAGTTTCGTGCCGTTGTACCACATTGTGAAGAAGTGTACACGGAGTTTCGTGCGGTTGTACCACGTTGCGAAGAAGTGTACACGGAGTTTCGTGCCGTTGTACCACATTGTGAAGAAGTGTACACGGAGTTTCGTGCGTTGTACCATGTTGCGAAGAAGTGTACACGGAGTTTCGTGCCGTTGTACCACGTTGCGAAGAAGTGTAATGGAGTTTCACGCCGTTGTACCACATTGCGAAGAATTGTACACGGAGTTTCGTGCCGTTGTACCACGTTGCGAAGAAGTGTACACGGAGTTTCGTGCGGTTGTACCACGTTGCGAAGAAGTGTACACGGAGTTTCGTGCCGTTGTACCACATTGTGAAGAAGTGTACACGGAGTTTCGTGCCGTTGTACCACGTTGCGAAGAAGTGTACACGGAGTTTCGTGCGGTTGTACCACGTTGCGAAGAAGTGTACACGGAGTTTCGTGCCGTTGTACCACGTTGCGAAGAAGTGTAGATGGAGTTTCGTGCCGTTGTATCACATTGTGAACAAGTGTGTGTGGAGATGGTTCTTCGTGCGGTTGTACCACGTTGTACAGAAGTGCGTGTATTTGGGGGGGGGGGAAGAGAGAGGTGGCTGCCTCAGCCAGAAGCGCACCAGGCTCGTAATCTGCAGTTCTCAGAATCGAGTCACAAATGTGAGAGTATTGAGATTTATCTCCGTTAAATCTCACCTTGTCCTTGGCTGAAAAAGAGGACTCCTATGAGATGAGTTGGATAGGCTGACTGTCGGGTGGGACGTTAGCCGTGATCCAGTGTGTATGATTCGGTTAGTTTACTTCTGAGCTGCACTTTTGCGCACACAATGGACTAAATGTCCCGATTACAAGGACCTCAAGGGATTAGAGAGATCACAAGGATCCCAGGGACTCAGAGAAATCACAAAGACCTCAAAAGGGCTCCGAGGAATCACAAGTATCTGAAGGGCTCAGAGGATCACAAGGACTTCAAGATCTCAGCAGAATCACAAGGATCTCAAGGGATAAGAGTGACCTCAAGGACCCAGGAGCTCGGAGGGATTACAAAGACCTCAGAAGGGCTCAGAGGAATCACAAGTATCTGAAGGGCTCAGAGGATCACAAGGACTTCAAGATCTCAGCAGAATCACAAGGATCTCAAGGGATAAGAGTGACCTCAAGGACCTCAGGAGCTCGGAGGGATTACAAAGACCTCAGAAGGGCTCAGAGGAATCACAAGGATCTGAAGGGCTCAGAGGATCACAAGGACTTCAAGATCTCAGCAGAATCACAAGGATCTCAAGGGATAAGAGTGACCTCAAGGACCTCAGGAGCTCGGAGGGATTACAAAGACCTCAGAAGGGCTCAGAGGAATCACAAGGATCTGAGGGGCCCAGAGGGATCGTAAAGACCTCAAGGACTCAGAGGGATCACAAGGACCTCAAGAGCTTAGTGGGATCACAAGGACCTCAAGGGATTAGAGGGATCAGAAGGACCTCAAGGGCTTAGTGGGATCACAAGAACCTCAAGGGCCTAGTGGGATCAGAAGGACCTCAAGGGCTTAGAGTGATCACAAGGGCCTCAAGAGCTTACTGGGATCACAAGGACCTCAAGGGCTTAGAGGGATCACAAGGACTTCAAGGTCTCGACGAATCACAAGGACATGAAGGGTTCAGAAGGATCATAAGAACCTCACGGGCTCGGAGGGATCACAAGGACCTGAAGGACTCAGAGAAATCACAAAGACCCCAAGGGGACCAACTGGACAGCAATTAGGAGACAAATTAAAACCTCTCATCAAGGTCATCCAGCGTGTGTTTTAACGGACACAATCTGCAGGAGAGCTACAATTAAAGATCACACTGGATACCATTGACGGGAGGCTTCCATCTATTCAGTGTGTCCTTCCCTTGACCTTCTATGAGCCCTTGGGGTCCTTGTGACTGGCCCTTTAGCAACTCAACAGAAGTATGTCTACAGTGATCCTGCTAAATCATTAGAAGATTTCCACGTTTTGCCAATGGAGAAGAAATTAGAAATTCAATATCTTGAAGAATAAATTTTTTTAATAAGGTTACTGAAGGTAAAATTAAAGATTATGCATAGCATATCCAAATATGCAATTTTATATTTAAAGAACGCATCTGAAGTCAGATGAAATATTTCATTAACAGCAGACCCACTCTCTCGAAAAAAGTTCGTCAAAATTGTAGAAGTTATTGAAGGGACTTTAATCTATAGTTCCGTCAAACCGTTTACTCAAGTCCAATCACTTTAGTGGGGCGGGGGTAGCTCAGTCGGTAGCGCGCCAGGCTCGTAAGCTGTAGTTCCTAGGTTCGAGTCCCAGCTAGGTCAGCGTTGAGATTAATCTCCGCAAAATTCCCCGCCTTGCCCACGGTCAGTAGGGGACACCGATGGGCTTGGAAAGGCAGCCGTCCGTCGGATGGGACGTTAAGCCGTGGCCCCGTGTGATACCCTGTGCACGTTAAAGCCATACCCTGTGCACGTTAAAGAACACGCAGGATGGCCTTGACGGGAGACTACCATCTGTCTCTCAACAGCTGTTCCAGTGGGTCTCCTCCCCCAACCTTCTCTGAGCCTTCGGGGTCCATGTGACCTGGCCATTTAGCCCATGGTGTGCAAAAAAGTGCCGCTCAGAGGTAAAACAACCCAATCCAGTGATTGATAACTTTTACTGTTAAATATTTCATGTCAAAACTTTTGCTGTTAATTCTTTCGAATAATTTAGAATTTTTACTGTTAAATATTCCGTGGCAAAACATTGCCGTGATATATTCTGTGACAAAAAGTTCGGTTTTAAATATTCACTGATCAAATTTTTGCTGTTAAATATTCCGTGTCAAATTGTTTACTGTTAAATATTACGTGTCAAAAGTGTTGCTCTTAAATAACCCTTGACAAAACATTTGCTGTTAAAAATTTCTTAACAAAACGGAATGTTTGAATTTTCCAATCGAAATATTCCGTGACAAATGTTTGTTATTAAATATTCTGAATCAACTAGTTTATTGTTAAATATCCCGTATCAAAACTGTTGCTCTTAAATAACCCTTGACAAAACATTTGCTGTTAAACATTTCCTACCAAAAAGGAATGTTTGAATTATCCAATCGAAATATTCCGTGACAAATGTTTGTTATTAAATATTCTGAATCAACTAGTTTATTGTTAAATATTCCGTGTCAAAACTGTTGGTTTTAAATAACCCTTGACAAAACAAAAACATTTGCTGTTAAACATTTCCTACCAAAACGGAATGTTTGAATTTTTCAATCGAATATTTCGTGAGAAATGTTTGTCATTAAATATTCTGAATCAACTAGTTTATTGTTAAATATTCCGTGTCAAAACTGTTGCTCTTAAATAACCCTTGACAAAACATTTGCTGTTAAACATTTCCTACCAAAACGGAATGTTTGAATTTTCCAATCGAAATATTCCATGAAAAATGTTTGTTATTAAATATTCTGAATCAACTAGTTTATTGTTAAATATTCCGTGTCAAAACTGTTGCTCTTAAATAACCCATGACAAAACATTTGCTTTTAAACATTTCCTACCAAAACGAAATGTTTGAATTTTCCAATCGAAATATTCCGTGACAAATATTTGTTATTAAATATTCTGAATCAACTAGTTTATTGTTAAATATTCCGTGTCAAAACTGTTGGTTTTAAATAACCCTTGACAAAACATTTGCTGTTAAACATTTCTTACCAAAACGGAATGTTTGAATTTCCAATCGAAATATTCCGTGACAAATGTTTGTTATTAAATATTTTGAATCAACTAGTTTATTGTTAAATATTCCGTGTCAAAACTGTTACTCTTAAATAACCCTTGACAAAACATTTGCTGTTAAAAATTTCTGAACAAAACGGAATGTTTGAATTTTCCAATCGAAATATTCCGTGACAAATGTTTGTTATTAAATATTCTGAATCAACTAGTTTATTGTTAAATATCCCGTATCAAAACTGTTGCTCTTAAATAACCCTTGACAAAACATTTGCTGTTAAACATTTCCTACCAAAACGGAATGTTTGAATTTTCCAATCGAAATATTCCATGAAAAATGTTTGTTATTAAATATTCTGAATCAACTAGTTTATTGTTAAATATTCCGTGTCAAAACTGTTGCTCTTAAATAACCCATGACAAAACATTTGCTTTTAAACATTTCCTACCAAAACGAAATGTTTGAATTTTCCAATCGAAATATTCCGTGACAAATATTTGTTATTAAATATTCTGAATCAACTAGTTTATTGTTAAATATTCCGTGTCAAAACTGTTGGTTTTAAATAACCCTTGACAAAACATTTGCTGTTAAACATTTCTTACCAAAACGGAATGTTTGAATTTCCAATCGAAATATTCCGTGACAAATGTTTGTTATTAAATATTTTGAATCAACTAGTTTATTGTTAAATATTCCGTGTCAAAACTGTTACTCTTAAATAACCCTTGACAAAACATTTGCTGTTAAAAATTTCTGAACAAAACGGAATGTTTGAATTTTCCAATCGAAATATTCCGTGACAAATGTTTGTTATTAAATATTCTGAATCAACTAGTTTATTGTTAAATATTCCGTGTCAAAACTGTTGGTTTTAAATAACCCTTGACAAAACAAAAACATTTGCTGTTAAACATTTCCTACCAAAACGGAATGTTCGAATTTTCCAATCGAAATATTCCGTGAGAAATGTTTATCATTAAATATTCTGAATCAACTAGTTTATTGTTAAATATTCCGTGTCAAAACTGTTGTTTTTAAATAACCCTTGACAAAACATTTGCTGTTAAACTTTTCCTACCAAAACGGAATGTTTGAATTTTCCAATCGAAATATTCCGTGACAAATGTTTGTTATTAAATATTTTGAATCAACTAGTTTATTGTTAAATATTCCGTACCAAATTATTTACCCTTAAATATTCCGTGACAAAATGTTTGCTAGTAAAACATTTGCTAATCTGTATGAAAACGTTTGCTAAATATCTGTAAGAAAACTTCTGTTAAGCATTCCGTACCGAAATGTTTGCTTTTAAGGATATTAAACTGTAATAATACACTATTAAGACTATTTGCTCTTTTTTTTTTAAATTAAAAAGTTCTTTTTCTCATACCCTTCTGAGAAAAAGGGACAGATATTGCTGTCAGGGTAATATCTGTTCACACTCTCCCACAAAAATTCCAAATTTCTGCCATAAATAACTCTCTTGCAATATTCGTTAAATTTTCGTCTTTTCCATATTTACTCTTCTCTAACGATGTAAATTAAAATTCCTAAGGGTTTGAAAAATGCGAATTATAAATCGCAACAAAAAATAACTTCGCAGTTATCTTTTAGAACAAAACAAAACAAACAACAACAAAAAGTACTGTCTTTGAAATAACATCGTATTCTTCATGAAAACGAAGCTGCTTTAAAATGAAAACATTATCCTTGATAAAAAAAATCTGCTTTCAAATGTAAACCTTTTCCTTGAAAACCTGCCTTCTTCCAAATGACAACTATAGTCTCGAAAACCAACCTTCTTTGAAATGACAACTACATCCCTGAAAACCAACCGTCTTTCAAATGATATCCTTGAAAACCAACCGTCTTTCAAATGATATCCATGAAAACCAATCCTCTTTCAAATGATATCCCTGAAAACAAATCCTATTTCAAATGATATCCTTGAAACCAACATTCTTTCAAATGATATCCTTGAAAAACCAACATTCTTTCAAATGATATCCTTGAAAAACCAACATTCTTTCAAATGATATCCTTGAAAACCAACAGTCTTTCAAATGATATCCTTGAAAACCAAACTTCTTTCAAATGATATCCTTGAAAACCAACATTCGTTCAAATGATATCCTTGAAAACCAACAGTCTTTCAAATGATATCCTTGAAAACCAAACTTCTTTCAAATGATATCCTTGAAAACCAACATTCTTTCAAATGATATCCTTGAAAAACCAACATTCTTTCAAATGATATCCTTGAAAACCAACATTCTTTCAAATGATATCCTTGAAAAACCAACATTCTTTCAAATGATATCCTTGAAAACCAAACTTCTTTCAAATGATATCCTTGAAAACCAACAGTCTTTCAAATGATATCCTTGAAAACCAAACTTCTTTCAAATGATATCCTTGAAAACCAACATTCGTTCAAATGATATCCTTGAAAACCGACAGTCTTTCAAATGATATCCTTGAAAACCAACATTCGTTCAAATGATATCCTTGAAAACCAACATTCTTTCAAAAGAGAACCACATTCTTCAAGAAAAACCAAAATTATTTCAAATTATAACCCTATTCTACATGAAAATGACACTGCTTTCAAGACGGTAGAGGAACTGAACTTTTCTCAATGCTTGAGTATTAAATTAAAAGAATGAAAAAAAAAATATAAAGAATCTTTTTACCTGTACAGACTTGGGCATGCTGAAGACAGTTCTGAACACTGGTAAGATCTCCTTCTGGTATTCTTCTACTGTGCTCTCCTCAATCATAAAGAGCAAGGGCTGCAAAGCAGCAGCCAGCACCTCTGGAGATTGCAGTTCTGTTTTTAGTGATGGGAGGACATGCTGGAACCATAGTTTCTGTAAAAAATAATTGAGAAAGATATCAGAATTACAAGACTTTATAAGGTCATTTTTTCAACATTGGGGGAAAATATAATATAATTTTACATTTTAATCTAATGACGTAAACGATTAATTAACTCGGAACGTGTTTTTGCTTCAGAAAAGTACAGTCGCTCAAAAAAATATCCGAACACTATGGTCGATTACAGAATTCAGAAAAAATATTTGGCAACGATTTTTTTTTTTTAGAAATTAGTGATCTGGCACCTTCGTGTACAGTCGTTCAAAAAATATCCGAACACTATGGTTGATTTCAGAATTCAGGAAAAATATCTGGCAACGATTTTTTTTTAGAAATTAGTGATCTGGCGACCTTCGTGTCACGTGACACGAAGGTTGCCAGATCAATAATTTCTAAAAAAAAATCGTTGCAGATATTTTTCTGAATTCTGTAGCACGAAGGTTTCCAGATCACTAATTTCTAAAAAAAAATCGTTGCCAGATATTTTTTCTGAATTCTGTAATCAACCGTGGTGTTCGAATATTTTTTTGAGCGACTGTAAATATTTATATACCAGAATTCAAAAGGGCTCCTCGAGATTTCTTTTTTGAAATCTTCTGCAAAATGGGATTTGATCCCTGATCCCTGATTACCTGCCACATCCAAAATTTCGTAATGTTTCTGAGATCAAAAACCCGACCCCCCCACCAAAGAAAAGGGACGCAAAGTTGCACGTTTCTAGAACCCGTAGATCAAAGTCTGACCTTTACATGCCCTCTATTTGACCTTGAAGGATACATCAGAGGTCAAATTTCGGATTTTTGTCGAGCTCTATACGATCCGGATCATTCCCAGATGCAGAAGTTTAGAGCTCTGCCATTTGTGCGTCATAATTAGAATTAGAGTAATCCACTATCATCAGTCATTCACTCAGTAACTCATTCATAATCGGGGGGCGGGGGTGGCTCAGTCGGTAGCGCGCCAGACTCGTAATCTGTAGTTCCCAGGTTCGAGTCCCAGCTGGGTCAGCGTTGAGATTTATCTCCGCAAAATTTCCCCGCCCTGCCCACGGTCAATAGGGGACACCGATGGACTTGAAAAGGCCGCCGTGCGTCGGATGGGACGTTAAGCTGTGGCCACGTGTGTGGGAGAGACATACCCTGTGCACGTTAAAGAACACGCTGGATGGCCTTGACGGGAGGCTACCATCTGTCTTCCAACAGCTGTTCCAGTGGGTCCCCTCCCCCAACCTTCTCTGAGCCTTCGGGGTCCATGTGACCTGGCCATTTAGCCCATGGTGTGCAAAAAAGTGCCTCTCAGAGGTAAAACAACCCAACCCAACTGTATCAGGGGTACGCCTGTTACATACACATTTTCAGGGGGTACGTGAAGCATAAAAGATTGAGAACCACGGCACTATTGCAACGTAAACCTTTTTGGCCGTCTCATTGAAAAATGTTTTGACCACGATTATCTGAGATCGAATTGCAATCGATTATTTAAAACTTTTTACCCTCTTTTTTAAAGAAACTTTTTGACCGTTTAATTGAAAAATCTTTTTGACTGCAGTCGTCTGAGATCATATTGCATTTAACAATTATGTAATAATTTGTTGCATTTTAATTAACTCTTTGAAAATTTTTACCGTGTTATTAAAAAGATTTTTTGACCGCAGCTATCTGGAATTGCATTGCAATTAATTATTAAAAATTTTTATCGTCTCATTAAAAAAAAATCTGTTTGATGATCTCATTAAAAAACATTTTTGACTGTCTTACTGAAAAGTTTTTTTAACAGTTTCGTTGAAAAAAACACACTTTTTGACGGTATCCATGTGATATCTCATTACGATTAATTATTAAAAATTTTTTTCGTCTCATTAAAAAAAATCTGTTTGATGATCTCATTAAAAAACATTTTTGAGTGTCTTACTGAAAAGTTTTTTTAACAGTTTCGTTGAAAAAAACACACTTTTTGACGGTATCCATGTGATATCTCATTACGATTAATTATTAAAAATTTTTTTCGTCTCATTAAAAAAAATCTGTTTGATGATCTCATTAAAAAACATTTTTGAGTGTCTTACTGAAAAGTTTTTTTAACAGTTTCGTTGAAAAAAACACACTTTTTGACGGTATCCATGTGATATCTCATTACGATTAATTATTAAAAATTTTTATCGTCTCATTAAAAAAAATCTGTTTGATGATCTCATTAAAAAACATTTTTGAGTGTCTTACTGAAAAGTTTTTTTAACAGTTTCGTTGAAAAAAACACACTTTTTGACGGTATCCATGTGATATCTCATTACGATTAATTATTAAAAATTTTTTTCGTCTCATTAAAAAAAATCTGTTTGATGATCTCATTAAAAAACATTTTTGAGTGTCTTACTGAAAAGTTTTTTTAACAGTTTCGTTGAAAAAAACACTTTTTGACGGTATCCATGTGATATCTCATTACGATTAATTATTAAAAATTTTTTTCGTCTCATTAAAAAAAATCTGTTTGATGATCTCATTAAAAAACATTTTTGAGTGTCTTACTGAAAAGTTTTTTTAACAGTTTCGTTGAAAAAAACACACTTTTTGACGGTATCCATGTGATATCTCATTACGATTAATTATTAAAAATTTTTTTCGTCTCATTAAAAAAAATCTGTTTGATGATCTCATTAAAAAACATTTTTGAGTGTCTTACTGAAAAGTTTTTTTAACAGTTTCGTTGAAAAAAACACACTTTTTGACGGTATCCATGTGATATCTCATTACGATTAATTATTAAAATTTTTTTCGTCTCATTAAAAAAAATCTGTTTGATGATCTCATTAAAAAACATTTTTGAGTGTCTTACTGAAAAGTTTTTTTAACAGTTTCGTTGAAAAAAACACACTTTTTGACGGTATCCATGTGATATCTCATTACGATTAATTATTAAAAATTTTTTTCGTCTCATTAAAAAAAATCTGTTTGATGATCTCATTAAAAAACATTTTTGACTGTCTTACTGAAAAGTTTTTTTAACAGTTTCGTTGAAAAAAACACACTTTTTGACGGTATCCATGTGATATCTCATTACGATTAATTATTAAAAACTTTTTATCGTCTCATTAAAAAATTTAACGTCTCATAAAAAATATTTAACCGTCTGATTAAAAAGTTTTTTCACCCTCTCATTAAAAAGAAAACTTTTTGATCGCAGCTATCTGAGACCGCTCTACAATTAACTATTTAAAAAAATAACCCAATACTCCCGACTCATTCTAAACCCGAAGGAAAAGACTTCATTCTCCTCAATCAATATTTATTCAAGATGGAACTCTCACAGCAGCATTTTATCTGGATGTGGGAAAACATCTTCCGTTTCCTTTTAAACGCTGAGTCGGGGAAGTGATCACACTTCTCCCTTGGTGTTTGAATTGAAATCGAAGCCGCCACCAACCGACCAATACAATCAACGATCCGGTGCGTCGAGTTGAATCATCACTTGCAGAGAAAAATGGCTTCGGGAATGGTTTTGTTGTGCTCAACTTTCAATTCTTCCTCGCCTCCTCCGCACAGCTAGTGCGAACGACTTCAATGGGCTCGCAAAATAAGACCTGGCTGCCCCTTAGCCGTTTTAAAGCTTCCCGGCACTTGCAATACAAGCACACCGCGAGAGCCCACAGAAGCCTGCCCGACAACAGCATGAAAGGCAAGAAACTAGCCATAGACTCAATAGACTTGCTTAGAGGAAAGATACGGATGGAGTTTCTAGAGCAACGAAACTAGGGACTTCGGCGAAGGTTTGAAATTGCAATGGGATGTTGTTGCAGTTAAGGATCTCAAACCTTTTTACTGCAAAGCAGTTTTCGTCGGGTGTAAACTGATGTTTTCATTCCTAGGGTTTTTTTTTTATGCAGGAAGATGGGCAGTTTTATATCCGAGAAGCACTTTTTTTTTGGGGGGGGGATGGGGGGGTGGCTCAGTCGGTAGCGCGCCAGGCTCGGAATCTGTAGTTCCCAGGTTCGAGTCCCAGCTGGGTCAGCGTTGAGATTTTTCTCCGAAAAACTCCCTGCCCACGGTCAGTAGGGGACACTGATGGGCTTGGAAAGGCCGCCGTTCGTCGGATGGGACGTTAAGCCGTGGCCCCATGTGCGGGAGAGCCATGCCTTGTGCACGTTAAAGAACATGATGAATGGCCTTGACGGGAGGCTACCATCTGTCTCCCAACAGTTGTTCCAGTGGGTCCCCTCCCCAAATATTCTCTGAGCCTTAGGGGGTCCTTGTGACCCAGCCATTTAGCCCATGGTGTGCAAAAAAAGTGCCACTTAGAGGTAAAACAACCCAACCCAATCACTTTCAATCCGGTGCTTTTTAGGATATATAATGATATCGTATACATATATAATTTTCTTAAAGGTAATATATGCAATTCACCATAAAAGTGTCTAACACTAACATATCTTCTTTTCCTTACAATGCATCTAATTATTCTATTTTGAGTTTTAATTAATGGTTTAATATTGCTGAGATATACTCCACCCCAAGAAAGTAATCCATATGTTAAATGAGATTTAACTCATGCATTATAAATTAGTTTTAGAAGTGTAATATTTACAAAATATCTGATTTAAAATAATTGTGGTAGTATGTCAAATAGAGGGCCTTGTTTGTTTATTTACCTTCTAGTGTCGCTGATGTGAGGCAAATATTTATAATTTTTCGTTGAAACCTTTTCTCTAGGGGGAGGTGGTGGAGATGGCTCAGTTGGCAGCGCGCCAGGCTCGTAATCTACAGTTCCCAGGTTCGAGTTGGGTTGGGTTGTTTTAACTCTGAGTGGCACTTTTTTGCACACCATGGGCTAAATGGCTGGGTCACAAGGACTCCCTAAGGCTCAGAGAAGGTTGGGGGAGGGGACCCACTGGAACAACTCTTGGGAGACAAATGGTAGCCTCCCGTCAAGGCCATTCATCGTTTTCTTTAACGTGCACAAGGTATGGCTCTCCCGCACACGGGGCCACGGCTTAACGTCCCATCCGACAGACGGCGGCCTTTCCAAGCCCATCGGTGTCCCCTACAGGGAGAGAACGTTTTGCGGAGAAAAATCTCAACGCTGACCCAGCTGGAACTCGAACCTGGGAACAACAGATTACGAGCCTGGTGCGCTACCGACTGAGCCACCTTCGCCCCCCGATCGACTGTTTCAGAGATGAGTTAACGTGAACTAGCGGAAACGCAGGAAGAGTGAAAAGTTTGCTTACCTTGGGGATGCTGAGTAAAGCACCTTGCAAGTTGTGGTAGAAGTGAGACTTATGCGTCGAATCTTTCATCTGGATGACATCGAGGTACTGAAGAGCGTGCACTGCAGGCTCCATGAAGTATTTGATCTGAGGAAAGGAAGAGGATTGCTGTTAGAGTCACGTGATGCTATCCATTTCGATATATCCTATAGGAGGAAGCCATGACATTCAATCTCACTAAATCCACCCCTCTCCCACATCCCCATTCCCCACCGATACTCTTCCCCCTATATCGATCATTGTTCCCTTCGCGATACGAGCATTGCAAATGATGACTTACCATGGAGAAATTCTGTGCGTTTGGCCTCCGTCTTGGGTCTACCTGAAGAAGACTTTGAAGTGGTTCCTGGAGATGGTGAGGCATCCTCTCCAGCAAATCATTCAGGTTGTTCTCTAGCTAGGGACGAAACCAGTGTGAATAGCCATATATTTGAATCATTTCATAGAAGTATTCATTGATTAAACAAGAAAAAAATTTTAAAAAATATTAAAGATGAAATATGAACTAATCGAAAAATATTGCCCCTTGAAATGTGTGTACATTTCACATTTTTGAGCTCAAGGACTTTTCTGTATAATTAATTATTCTGTTCAAAGTTTTTGTAACGTACTAAGATGACTGCCTAATCTTGAGTTCCAGGTCTTTAGCATATAAGATGACTGCTTATTCTTGAGTTCCAGCTCTTTACTGTATAAGATGACTGCCTATTCTTGAGTTCTAGTTCTTTACTGTATAAGATGACTGCGTATTATTAAGTTCCAGCTCTTTACTGTATAAGATGACTGCCTATTTTTGAGTTCCAACTCTTTAGTGTATAAGATGACTGCCTATTCTTGAGTTCTAGGTCTTTACTGTATAAGATGACTGCCTATTCTTGAGTTCCAGCTCTTTATTGTATCAGATGACTGCGTATTATTAAGTTCCAGTTCTTTACTGTATAAGATGACTGCGTATTATTAAGTTCCAGCTCTTTGCTGTATAAGATGACTGCCTATTCTTGAGTTCCAGCTCTTTAGTGTATAAGATGACTGCGTATTATTAAGTTCCAGCTCTTTACTGTATAAGATGACTGCCTATTTTTGAGTTCCAACTCTTTAGTGTATAAGATGACTGCCTATTCTTGAGTTCTAGTTCTTTACTGTATAAGATGACTGCCTATTCTTGAGTTCCAGCTCTTTATTGTATCAGATGACTGCGTATTATTAAGTTCCAGTTCTTTACTGTATAAGATGACTGCGTCTTATTAAGTTCCAGTTCTTTACTGTATAAGATGACTGCGTATTATTAAGTTCCAGCTCTTTGCTGTATAAGATGACTGCCTATTCTTGAGTTCTAGTTCTTTACTGTATAAGATGACTGCCTATTCTTGAGTTCCAGCTCTTTATTGTATAAGATGACTGCGTATTATTAAGTTCCAATTTTTTAACGTATAAGATGATTGCGTATTATTAAGTTCCAGCTCTTTGCTGTATAAGATGACTGCCTATTCTTGAGTTCCAGCTCTTTAGTGTATAAGATGACTGCGTATTATTAAGTTCCAGCTCTTTGCTGTATAAGATAACTGCGTATTATTAAGTTCCAGCTCTTTGCTGTATAAGATAACTGCGTATTATTAAGTTCCAGCTCTTTGCTGTATAAGATAACTGCGTATTATTAAGTTCCAGCTCTTTGCTGTATAAGATGACTGCCTATTCTTGAGTTCTAGTTCTTTACTGTATAAGATGACTGCCTATTCTTGAGTTCCAGCTCTTTGCCGTATAAATACCCATTCTTGAATTCCGGATCTCTGCAGTACAAGATCATTACCTATTCGTGAATTCCTGGAGATTTCCGTATACGATCACTACCTACTTTTTAGTTTCAGTCTGAGGATTTGGTAATATAACACGATAACTACCGGCTCTTGAGTGGCAGGACTTTGCTATAAAAGATCACTGCTTATTTTTGGATTTAAAGTTTTTGCAATATGTTAAGATTCACTGAAAACCCCTGAGTTGCAACATTGCTGTATAAGGTAAAAGAACCCAACCCAAAATCCCTTTATGTCAACATAGCGAAAAAACATCCATACCTAACAGAGTGAAAGATACAGTAGCTCCAAAAAGTATCCGAACACTATGGTTAATTACAGAATTCAGAAAAAATATCTGGCAACGATTTTTTTTTAGAAATTAGTGATCTGGCAAGCTTCGTGTCACGTGTCACCTAATGTCCGACCCCGCCTTCTAGTGGTGCAGGCCGTTAGTACCTTTCAAAAGAGATATTCTCTTTTGGAAGCAACGGAAGGGGAGGGCTGCCAGTTCAGTATGGCCTACTGATCTGGTCATCTATGGCCACCTTTTTCTTTTTTTCCAACCCTGCTGAGGAGTGGTCAACTTCACAGGGTCCTGGTGCTGACCATTTATACTTACTAGACTGGACTTGTTTATGGATTTGAGCTTGATTATTGATCCTGGACTTGCTGCATTGGTGGGCCCCTGTTGAGGGAGAGTCTGCCGCTGTGTTTTCTGTTTGCTTCTGGGTTGCCAGCTCTAAGTGAACAGAGGCATGGGATACCTTATATCAGCTGGTGGATAATCCTAATCAGAGGCCATCGCAGGTACCTGAACCTTACTTAGCTAGTAGGGCATCGTCAAGCCTAAACTGGAGTAATGCGTCTTAGGCAGGGCATGTGGCTCTTGAAAAAGTCCACTTGAAAAGGTGGTGCCTGAAGTTTCTACCAGCATCGGTGACTTCAGCCTTTAGCGGAGGAGGAACAGGTCTTTACCCCATGCCTGCGATCCTTTAAGCAGCATATTGTGCAGAGAGAGACTCCGCGAATAGGGTTATGAACAGTGTGCCTAGAGGCCTCAGAAGGAGTGGGAGAGCTAGGATGCGGTGGGCAGACAATGTCAAACAAGACCTTGTTAGAATTGGTGTGCAGTGGCTGGATGCAACAGATGTAGCTCAGGAAAGATATGCTTGGAGAATTAAATTGCACGATCTGGTTGGACCTCCGTAGCCCATGACTGCTTGAGGATGATGATGATGATGAACCGTAACTTATTGGGTTGGGTTGTTTTACCTCTGAGCGGCACTTTTTTGCACACAATGGGCTAAATGGCCAGGTCACATGACCCCGAAGGCTCAGAGAAGGTTGGGGGAGGGGACCCACTGGAATAGCTGTTGGGAGATGAGACAGATGATAGCCTCCCGTCAAGGCCATTGAGAGAGACAGATGGTAGCCTCCCGTCAAGGCCATCCAGCGTGTTCTTTAACGTGCACAGGGTATGGCTCTCCCGCACACGGGGCACACGGCTTAACGTCCCATCCGATGGACGGCTGCCTTTCCAAGCCCATCGGTGTCCCCTACTGACCGTAGGCAGGGAATTTTGCGGAGATAAATCTCAACGCTGACCCAGCTGGGACTCGAACCTGGGAACTACAGATTACGAGCCTGACGCGCTACCAACTGAGCCCCCTCCCGCCCCCCCTAACTTATTGCACTGTCGGTTTTTTGACGTCACAAAATTAAAATTAATTAATTCTCGTAGTTATCTGATAAAACACATCGTTTATTATTGCCAAAAAAATCGAAAAATCTTGTTTATTTTTTCTTCAAGTGATCGTTCAATCATAAAATAGAGATCACTTGAATTCGTGCATTAACAAATATTCTTCACGGAAAGATTTGATATTTATTTCTGAATTATTTATTTGTTCTGTTGCAGCATTTGGGTTTTTTTTTGGATGAACATTTTCCGCCTGAAAAGAATTTTTCTTTAAAAAAAAATTCCTTTTCCGTTTTTTTCTCTCATTTTCGCAGCTTTTTCGCACGAGTTGACAGAGCTCCTTTAATTTGTTTACCTCCTCGAAGAACGCGAAATTAAATCTTTTTTAAAACTTTCAGAAGTATTTCTACTTAACCGAAGAAATACGATTAAATATTATGGTTTTTTTTAGAATCTAATTATTGTAATTAGTTTAAATAAATTACTCAAACGTCTTTACAAGAAGTTAAAAAAAACAGGAATTAAAGATAAAATCCAGTGATTGTAAGACATAGAAAAAAATAAGATTTAGTTGTTGTTGTTTTACCTCTGAGCTGCACTTTTTTGCACACCATGGGCTAAATGGTCAGGTCACAAGAACCCCGAAAGGCTCAGAGAAGGTTGGGGACCCATTGGAACTGCTGTTGGGAGACAGATGGTAGCCTCCAGTCAAGGCCATCCAGTGTGTCCTTTAACGTACACAGGGTATGGCTCTTCCGTACATGGGGAAACTGCTTAACGTCCCATCCGACGGACGGCGGCCTTTCCAAGCCCATCGGTGTCACATACTGACCGTGGGCAGGACGGGGTTGGGTTGTTTTACTCTGAGTGGCACTTTTTCGCACACCATGGGCTAAATGGCCAGGTCACGTGGACCCCGAAGGCTCAGAGAAGGTTGGGGGAGGGGACCCACTGGAACAGCTGTTGGGAGACAGATGGTAGCCTCCCGTCAAGGCCATCCAGCGTGTTCTTTAACGTGCACAGGGTATGGCTCTCCCGCACACGGGGCCACAGACTTAACGTCCCATCCGACGGACGGTGGCCTTTCCAAGCCCATCGGTGTCACCTACTAACCGTGGGCAGGGCGGGGAATTTTGCGGAGATAAATCTCCAGGAGCTGGGACTCGAACCTGGGAACTATAGATTATGAGCCTGGCGCGCTACCGACTGAGCCACTCCCGCCCCTGTACAAATAAGGAAAATGCGAAATGTGCAGTGGGAAACAATTGTTACTTTCCTCGTCTGTAAATGTTGCTCGATAATAAGAGGATCATGAGATTATTTGTACATTTTCTAAAGACCGGTATGCGGCGGGGGTGGCTCAGTCGGTAGCGCGCCAGGCTTGTAATTTGCAGTTCCCAGGTTCGAGTCCCAGCTGGGTCAGCGTTGGGATTTATCTCCGCAAAATTCCCCGCCCTGCCCAAGGTCAGTAGGGGACACTGATGGGCTTGTAAAGGCCTCCGTCGGATGGGACATTGAGCCGTGGCCCCGTGTGCGGGAAGCCATACCCTGTGCATGTTATAGAACACACTGGACGACTTGTTGCAAGGCTACTATCTACTGATAGCTGTTCCCAACAGCTATCAGTAGATAGTAGCCTTGCAACAGCAACAACCCAACAGCTGTTCCAGTGGGTCCTCTCCTCCAACCTTCTCTGAGCCCTCGGGGTCCATGTGACCTGGTCATTTAGCCCGTGGTGTGCAAAAGAAGTGCCGCTCAGAGGTGAAACAACCCAACCCAACGTAAGATCTATAGTAAGCCGTCAGTCACACTTGGGAAAATGAGGGGTTGGTGTCAGTAAGAGAACAGATATCAAGATCTATCCTTTTACTGTGTTTCTACCCCTTACTAGAGAAATGTTGATTTTTAAGTAATTTAATTTATTATTATAAGTATATATATATTATTAATTTAAGCTATTTTTACTGTTCCTGTTTTTACGTTTTTTTTAAGCATACGGCAAAAGGTTTGCTTACTTTGGAAATTAATAAAACTAATATGGTTTCGACGCTCTACGTTGTTATTTAGAGTCAGCGTTATTGTGCGGTTATTTCATCCTTTGTACAACGTTTATGTGAGCGTTTAAAATTTTTCCTTTTTTGTAATTTCGAGAGGAACTCGAGAGCACTTTAGTTTATTAAGCCCCAGGCGGCAAGTCTAATTAAATCGGGGAGGTTCAGAACTTTTGGGAACGAAAAATGCAGTCACCTTAAACACAAAATCAATTACGAAACGTAGAACATTCAAAAACATTGCTTTTCGTTCCGTCTGAGCAGTACTTTTTTTGCACAACAGGGAAAAATTGCCAGGTCACAAGGACCCCGAAGGCTTAGAGAAGGTTGGTAGAGAAGACCCACTGGAACAGCTGTTGGGAGACAGATGGTAGCGTTTCGTCAAGGCCATCCAATGTGTTCTTTAACGTGCACAGGGTATGGCTCTCTCGCACAATGACCAGGTCACAAGGACCCCGAAGACTCAGAGAAGGTTGGGGAGTGGACCCACTGGAACAGCTGTTGGGAGACAGATGGTAGCCTCCCGTCAAGGCCATCCAATGTGTTCTTTAACGTGCATAGGGTACGGATCTCCCGAACAATGGCCAGGTCACAAAGACTCCGGAGGCTCAGAGAAGGTTGGGGGAAGGGACCCACTGGAACAGCTGTTGGGAGACAGATGGTAGCCTCCCGTCAAGGCCATCCAGCGTGTTCTTTAACGTGCACAGGGTATGGCTCTCCCGCACACGGGGCCACAGTTTAACGTCCCATCCGATGGACGGCGGCCTTTTCAAGCCCATCGGTGTCACCTACTGACCGTGGGCAGGGCGGGGAATTTTTCGGAGATAAATCTCAACGCTGACCCAGCTGGGACTCGAACCTGGGAACTATAGATTACGAGCCTGGCGCGCTACCGACTGAGCCCCTCCCCCCGCCAAATTGCCAAGGACACAGAAACGCGAATTTCTGAACGTTGCTGTAACAATTTCCGATATCTGTTGATATATTTTGGTCTAGAGAAAGTTAAAAAGTAATTTTGTGAAACCAGTTGGCTTAACATTCAACAATGTTTATTAAAATCTTCACGAAAATAACTCTCAGAGTAGTTATAATTGATCGAATTTCATGCCACATTCAAAAGAAAACCGAAGTTCTTCAACTTTTTGGGCTGTTGTGGCTCAGTCGGTAGCGCGCCAGGCTCGTAATCTGTAGTTCCCAGGTTCGAGTCCCAGCTGGGTCAGCGTTGAGATTTATCTCCGCAAAATTACCAGCCCTGCCCACGGTCAGTAGGCGACACCGATGGGCTTGGAAAGGCCGCCGTCCGTCGGATGGGACGTTAAGCCACAGCCCCGTGTGCGGGAGATGGCCATACCCTGTGCACGTTAAAGAACACACTGGATGGCCTTGACGGGAGGCTACCATCTGTCTCCCAACAGCTGTTCCAGTGGGTCCCCTCCCCCAACCTTCTCTGAGCCTTCAGGTTCCTTGTGACCTGGCCATTGTGCAGGAGAGCCATTACCCTGTGCACGTTAAAGAACACACTGGATGGCCTTGACGGGAGGCTACCATCTGTCTCCCAACAGCTGTTCCAGTGGGTCCCCTCTCCCAACCTTCTCTGAGCCTTCAGGTTCCTTGTGACCTGGCCATTGTGCAGGAGAGCCATTACCCTGTGCACGTTAAAGAACACACTGGATGGCCTTGACGGGAGGCTACCATCTGTCTCCCAACAGCTGTTCCAGTGGGTCCCCTCCCCCAACCTTCTCTGAGCCTTCAGGGTCCTTGTGACCTGTCCATTGTGCAGGAGAGCCATTACCCTGTGCACGTTAAAGAACACACTGGATGGCCTTGACGGGAGGCTACCATCTGTCTCCCAACAGCTGTTCCAGTGGGTTCCCTCTCCCAACCTTCTCTGAGACTTCGGGGTCCTTGTGACCTGACCATTTAGCCCATGGTGTGCAAAAAAGTGCCGTTCAGAAGTAAAAAAACCCACACAAGAGAGAAAAAAAAAAAGGCAGGAATTGCTGAAAAACAAATCATAAAAAGATTCCTTGCATCTCTAGTGGCGGAAATCGAAAAGGAAACAAAATGGAAGAAATATTTTGCAAATTCCATTCCTTCCAATCGATTATCGATAATCCACAAAAAGAATTCCCCGCATCCCGGATCGTCGGGATGTGAAAGTAAGAAAGGAATTTCGTTTTCACCTTCAGGGTATTTTGTTTGTTACTTTTGAGTTTTATGAAAATAGATGCTAACGACAATTGGAATTTTACAGGCGAGAGAAATTTTTGTTACAAAGATGTCGATAAGATTAAAATTCATTCTTTAATCTATATTTTTGTCTTTAAAGAATTGATTCCTTCTGACGTCACGTCTCTTATCTCTCTTGCTTTTGCTTTTTGATCGTTATTTGTCGGTTTGTCAGTTTCTGTGTTTGTCAAAACAGTTGTTCGACATATCTTCTGAACACGAGGACGAAATTTAATGTCATTTGTCAAATGATAGCTTGTGTGTGTGTGGGGGGGGGGGGGAGGGGCTTCCGAACAGAGGTCAAAGTTTAATGTCATTTCTCAAATTAAAACTTGTGTGTGTGTGTGTGTGGGGGGGCTTCCTGACAGAGGACGAAATTTAATGTCATTTGTCAAATTAATGCTTGTGTGTGGGGGGGGGGGGGAGGAGGAGGGGAGTGGGCTTCCGGTCAGAGAACGAAATTTGATGTTATTTGTCAAATGAAAGCTTGTGTGTGTGGGGGATGGGCTTCCTGACAGAGGACGAAATTTAATGTCATTTGTCAAATTAATGCTTGTGTGTGGGGGGGGGAGGAGGAGGGGAGTGGGCTTCCGGTCAGAGAACGAAATTTGATGTTATTTGTCAAATTAAAGCATATGTGTGTGTGTGTGTGGGGGGGGGGTCGGTATCACTAGCTTTATAAACTTTACCCTCCCTGTTTCTCCGTCCTTAAAAAGGAGAAATATGAAAAAGTTTGCTCCGCTATATCTTCGGAACGCGAGAGCCGAAACTAAGGGAATATGACGTCAAATAAAAGTTTGTGACGTAGGAAGTGACACAGGTTATGAGGATTTCCCCCTTCATGATTTCTTTCTCCAATAAAAGGGGGAAAACATCTGAAGGATTTTTCTACGATATCTTTCAAACGCGAAGTTCCAAAGCAAGAAATTATATTTTAAATCAGTAGTTCTCAACCTTCTATGCTGCACGTACCACCTGGAAATGTGTCATGTTGGTTTTTTTACCTCCGAGCGGCACTTTTTTACACACCATGGGCTAAATGGCCAGGTCACAAGGACCCCGAAGGCTCAGAGAAGGTTGGGGGAGGAGACCCACTGGAACAGCTTTTGGGAGACAGATGGTATCCTCCCGTCAAGCCCATCCAGCGTATTCTTTACCTGGGTTGTTTTACCTCTGAGCGGCACTTTTCTGCACACCATGGCTAAATGGCCAGATCACATGGACCCCGAAGACTCAGAGAAGGTTGGGGGAGGGGACCCACTGGAACAGCTGTTTGGAGACAGATGGTAGCCTCCCGACAAGGCCATCCAGCGTGTTCTTTAACGTTGGGTTGTTTTACCTCTGAGCGGCACTTTTTTGCACAACATGGGCTAAATGACCAGGTCACAAGGACCCCGAAGGCTCAGAGAAGGTTGGGGGAGGAGACCCACTGGAACAGCTGTTAGAAGACAGATGGTAACATCCCGTCAAGGCCATCCAGAGTGTTCTTTAACGTTGGGTTGTTTTGCTTCTGAGCGGCACTTTTTTGCACACCATGGTCTAAATGGCCAGGTCACAAGGACCCCGAAGGCTCAGAGAAGGTTTGGGGGAGGGGACCCACTGGAACAACTGTTGGAAGACAGATGGTAGCCTCCCGTCAAGGCCATCCAGAGTGTTCTTTAACGTTGGGTTGTTTTACCTCTGAGCGGCACTTTTTTGCACTCCATGGTGTAAATGGCCAGGTCACAAGGACCCCGAAGGCTCGGAGAAGGTTAGGTGAGGGGACCCACTGGAACAGCTGTTGGGAGACAGATGGTGGCCTCCCGTCAAGGCCATCCAGCGTGTTCTTTAACGTTGGGTTGTTTTACCTCTGAGAGGCACTTTTTTGCACACCATGGGCTAAATGGCCAGGTCACATGGACCCCGAAAGGTCCACTCACAGAAGGTTGGGGGAGGGGACCCACTGGAATAGCTGTTGGGAGACAGATGGTAGCCTCCCGTCAAGGCCATCCAGCGTGTTCTTTAACGTTGGGTTGTTTTACCTCTGAGCGGCACTTTTTTGCACACCATGGGCTAAATGGCCAGGTCACATGGACCCCGAAAGGTCCACTCACAGAAGGTTGGGGGAGGGGACCCACTGGAACAGCTGTTGGGAGACAGATGGTAGCCTCCCGTCAAGGCCATCCAGCGTGTTCTTTAACGTTGGGTTGTTTTACCTCTGAGCGGCACTTTTTTGCACACCATGGGTTAAATGGCCAGGTCACATGGACCCCGAAAGGTCCACTCACAGAAGGTTGGGGGAGGGGACCCACTGGAACAGCTGTTGGGAGACAGATGATAGCCTCCCGTCAAGGCCATCCAGCGTGTTCTTTAACGTTGGGTTGTTTTACCTCTGAGCGGCACTTTTTTGCACACCATGGGCTAAATTGCCAGGTCACATGGACCCCGAAAGGTCCACTCACAGAAGGTTGGGGGAGGGGACCCACTGGAACAGCTGTTGGGAGACAGATGGTAGCTTCCCGTCAAGGCCATCCAGCGTGTTCTTTAACGTTGGATCGTTTTACCTCTGAGTGGCAATTTTTTGCACACCATAGGCTAAATGGCCAGGTCACATGGACCCCGAAAGGTCTACTCACAGAAGGCTGGGGGAGGGGACCCACTGGAACAGCTGTTGGGAGACAGATGGTAGCCTCCCGTCAAGGCCATCCAGAGTGTTCTTTAACATTGGGTTGTTTACCTCTGAGCGGCATTTTTTTGCACACCATGGGCTAAATGGCCAGGTCACAAGGACCCCGAAGGCTCAGAGATGGTTGGGGGAGGAGACCCACTGGAACAGCTGTTGGGAGACAGATGGTAGCCTCCCATCAAGGCCATCCAGCGTGTTCTTTAACGTGCACAGGGTATGGCTCTTCCGCACACGAAGCCACGGCTTAACGTCCCATCCGAAGGACGGCGGCCTTTCCAACCCCATAGGTGTCCCCTACTGACCGTGGGCAGGGCGGGGAGTTTTGCGCGATTACTATTGCGACCGTCGAGAGAGAGGATAGAGAGAGAAGATGTAAAAATAGAGAGAAGATGAAGAAATAGTTGCGTACCATTTCGAGTTGCTTGAGATAAGTAGCACAACTGAGATTGGCCTCAATGATCGAATGGCCTCCATTGAACACGGAACAGATCAGCAAACCCAGAGAGAACATGTCGCTGAGGGGGCTGCACTTGGAGTGGGTCTGTATCTCAGGAGCTGTGAAATCCAAGTCCGGCTGTCCCATCTTCGGTAGCTTTGAGGTGAACGCTTGGCAAGGAACCGGCTTCTGTGGAAGAAAAAAAAATAATTACTGATGGGGGCAAATATGAGATTGCGCAGTTCACAGTTTGATTCTCTTCACTCCTTTTTGGGAGTCACAGAGCCTTTTGTTTCATGTCACTTACCTCCAATTCTTTTTCTTGGTGTGACACATACCCCTATCTGTTTTTTGATGTGACATCTCCCCAATTCTGTTTCTTTAGTGTGACACATCTTCCATTCCGTTTTTTAATGTGACGTATCTTCCATTCCGTTATTTTATGTTCCGTATCTTCCATTCCGTTTTTTAATGCGACGTATCTGCTATTCAGTTTTTTAATGTGACACATCTTACATTCCGTTTTTTAATGTAACACGTCTTCCATTGCGTTTTTTAATGTGACGTATCGGGTATTCCGTTTTTTAATGTTAGACATCTTGCATTCCATTTCTAATGTGACACATCTTCCATTACGTTTTTTAATGTGGCATATGTGCTATTCCGTTTTTTTTAATGTGATATATCTTCCATTCCGTTTTTAATGCGACGTATCTGCTATTCCGTTTTTTAATGTGACACATCTTCCATTCCGTTTTTTAATGAGACACATCTTCCATTCCGTTTTTTAATGTGACACATCTTTCATTCCTTTTTTAATGCGACGTATCTGCTATTCCGATTTTTAATGTGACACATCTTCCATTCCGTTTTTTAATGTGACGTATCTGGTATTCCGTTTTTTTAATGTGACATATCTTCCATTCCATTTTTTAATGCGGCATATGTGCTATTCCGTTTTTTAATATGACACATCTTCCATTCCGTTTTTTAATGTGACATATCCGCTATTCCGTTTTTTAATGTGACGTATCTGCTATTCCGTTTTTCAATGCGACACATCTTCCATTCCGTTTTTTAATGTGACATATTTGCTATTCAATATTTTAATGTGACATAACTTCCATTCCGTTTTTTAATGTGAAATATCTGCTATTCCGTTTTTTAATGAGACACATCTTCCATTCCGTTTTTTAATGTGACATATCTGCTATTCGATTTTTTAATGTGACATATCTTCCATTCCGTTTTTTAATGTGACACGTCTTCCATTCCATTTTCCACCCCCACTCCAATTCTCAGCGACCCATCCCCCACTCCAATTCCAAGCGACCCATCCCCCACTCCAATTCTCAGCGACCCATCCCCACTCCAATTCTCAGCGACCCATCCCCCACTCCAATTCTCAGCGACCCATCCCCCACTCCAATTCTCAGCGACCCATCCCCCACTCCAATTCTCAGCGACCCATCCCCCACTCCAATTCTCAGCGATCCATCCCCCACTCCAAATCTCAGCGACCCATCCCCCACTCCAATTCTCAGCGACCCATCCCCCACTCCAATTCTCAGCGACCCATCCCCACTCCAATTCTCAGCGACCCATCCCCCACTCCAATTCTCAGCGACCCATCCCCCACTCCAATTCTCAGCGACCCATCCCCACTCCCTTTCTCAGCGACCCATCCCCACTCCAATTCTCAGCGACCCATCCCCACTCCAATTCTCAGCGACCCATCCCCACTCCAATTCGGGGTGGGGGTGGCTCAGTCGGTAGCGCGCCAGGCTCGTAATCTGTAGTTCCCAGGTTCGAGTCCCAGCTGCGTCAGCGTTGAGATTTATCTCCGAAAAATTCCCCGCCTTGCCCACGGTCAGTAGGGGACACTGATGGACTTGGAAAGGCCGCCGTCCGTCGGATGGGACGTTAAGCCGTGGCCCCGTGTGCGGGTGAGCCATACCCTGTGCACGTTAAAGAACACGCTGGATGGCCTTGACGGGAGGCTACCATCTGTCTCCCAACAGCTGTTCCAGTGGGTTCCCTCCCCCAACCTTCTCTGAGCCTTCGGGGTCCATGTGACCTGGCCATTTAGCCCATGGTGTGCAAAAAAGTGCCGCTCAGAGGTAAAACAACCCAACCCAACCAAATTCTCAGCGACCCATCCCCCACTCCCCAATTCGTCGCTGAATTGGGTGAGTGAATCTCATCAAAACACAAACCTCAACTTGTCACAGACCAGAACGATCCATCGTGAGATTATCACTCGAGATCTTTACGTAGATGACGTAGGAACTGTCGCAACGATAGACAGAGAGATCAAACAGAACGTCGGAAATCACGTGATGATCAACGCTATTATATTATCAAAAGGTTTAACTGTTCGCCTGAGTTTCAAAGAGACAATGGCGCGGCTTCAAAATGCCCTGCGGCCTGTCACGTGTCGGCTATGTGTCTCTAACACCTCAGTGATGTGTTCGTGGCAACCTGTGGCGCCGAAGGTTGACCTACATCATCATATGCTCACACTGGTGACCAAATTGAGCTGCTGTTAGTGACGGATAGCCGCAGGGGATGCATTAGATACGATCATGAGGACGTGGTCAGGATATGTGTTGATAATCAGAGAGTGGCTGGAGGAAAGGATTGGGAAAGGAGTCATCAACCGATGCAATACATTGCGGCAATCATAGGAGAGGTGTAGATTGTGTCCTTTACTGTGGTTTGCGATATTATGCAGTTTGTTAAGAGTACCTCTTTGAGGGGAGGTTGGCTCAGTCGATATCGCGCCCGGCTCGTAATCTGTAGTTCCCAGGTTCGAGTCTCAGTTGGGTCAGCGTTGAGATTTAACTCCGCAAAACTTCCCCCTCTGCCCACGGTCAGTAGGGGACACCGATGGGCTTGGGAAGGCCGTCGTCCGTCGGATGGGACGTTAAGTCGTGGCACCGTGTGAGGGACAGACATACCCTATGTACGTTAAAGAACACGCTGGATGGCCTTGACGGGAGGCTACCATCTGTCTCCCAACAGCTGTTCCAGTGGGTTCCCTCCCCCAACCTTCTCTGAATCTTCGGGGTCCTTGTGACCTGGCCATTTAGCCCATGGTGTACAAAAAAGTGCCACTCAGAGGGAAAACAACCCAACATTAAAGAACACGCTGGATGGCCTTGACGGGAGGCTACCATCTGTCTCCCAACAGCTGTTCTAGTGGGTCCCTTCTCCCAACCTTCTGTGAGCTTTCAGGATCCTTGTGACCTGGTCATTTAGCCCATGGTGTGCAAAAAAGTGCCGCTCAGAGGTAAAACAACCCAACGTTAAAGAACACGCTGGATGGCCTTGACGGGAGGCTACCATCTGTCTCCCAACAGCTGTTCCAGTGGGTCCCCTCCCCCAACCTTCTCTGAGCCTTCGGGGTCCTTGTGACCTGGCCATTTAGCCCATTGTGTACTGAAAAGTGCCACTCAGAGTTAAAACAACTCAACGTTAAAGAACACGCTGGATGGCCTTGACGGGAGGCTACCATCTGTCTCCCAACAGCTGTTCCAGTTGGTCCCCTCCCCCAACCTTCTCTGAGCCTTCGGGGTCCTTGTGACCTGGCCATTTAGCCCATTGTGTACTGAAAAGTGCCACTCAGAGTTAAAACAACTCAACGTTAAAGAACACGCTGGATGGCCTTGACGGGAGGCTACCATCTGTCTCCCATCAGAGCTGTTCGAGTGGGTCTCCTCCCCCAACCTTCTCTGAGCCTTCGGGGTCCTTTTGACCTGGTCATTTAGCCCATGGTGTGCAAAAAAGTGCCGCTCAGAGGTAAAACAACCCAACGTTAAAGAACACGCTGGATGGCCTTGACGGGAGGCTACCATCTGTCTCCAATCAGCTGTTCCAGTGGGTCTCCTCCCCCAACCTTCTCTGAGCTTTCAGGGTCCTTGTGACCTGGTAATGTAGCCCATGGTGTGCAAAAATGTGCCGCTCAGAGGTAAAACAACCCAACATTAAAGAACACGCTGGATGGTCTTGACGGGAGGCTACCATCTGTCTCCCAACAACTGTTCCAGTGGGTCTCCTCCCCCAACCTTCTCTGAGCCTTCGGGGCCCTTGTGACCTGGCCATTTAGCCCATGGTGTGCAAAAAAGTACCGCTCAGAGGTAAAACAACCCAACGTTAAAGAACACACTGGATGGCCTTGACGGGAGGCTACCAGCTGTCTCCCATCAGCTGTTCCAGTGGGTCTCCTCCCCCAACCTTCTGTGAGCTTTCAGGGTCCTTGTGACCTGGTCATTTAGCCCATGGTGTGCAAAAATGTGCCGCTCAGAGGTAAAACAGCCCAACATTAAAGAACACGCTGGATGGTCTTGACGGGAGGCTACCATCTGTCTCCCAACAGCTGTTCCAGTGGGTCTCCTCCCCCAACCTTCTCTGAGCCTTCGGGGCCCTTGTGACCTGGCCATTTAGCCGATTGTGTGCAAAAAATCCCGCTCAGAGATAAAACTCCCGAACCAGCCCCGTGCTGTGGCATCTCCTGTTTTATAAAATAGTATTCCTCTTAATACACATAGCAGCCTGTATCTTTAATAAAATTCATTCATCCCAAAACGAGCTTGGCGATACGATATGTAATTTCAATAACGTCCGTCTTGTTGAAAAGACACATTTGCCTCACGCAATTCAAATTCCAACCAGCATTATCCAGAACATTCCAGCGGCGAAATAAACTTGGAATTGAAACTTAGTAGTCGGAGAGATATCAAAGGACTGGAGGCAATCTCTGTAGGATTTCAGTTGATCCCTTCTGATCTGATGCAGTAGGAGTGGAAATACCTGAGAACGCTTTCAAAGTGTGCTCCAACATTGCTTTCGGCTCTCTCTGTCCAAACACAAAGGAACTGTGTTTAAGTTCCTTGAAGTTCCTTCTGAGCAGTATTAGGAACATTAGTAGACATAATATCTTGCCAGAATTAGGTTGTAAAGCTTGAAGCTTGTGTCCAATACGTTTATTATGGTGATTAGAGGAAGACAGAGCCATCATTGAACTCTATCATCAGTCAACTTTGCATATGTGACGTCATGGTGAGGAATAGTGTGTCGCTTATGACGCGGATACTCATGGACGCATTACTGTCTATTACGCGCATGGATATTTCCTGATGTCAGGACTACTTTGATTTATTGGTGGGCTGAATTCTGACGTTGTATTGGCTGAAGCTCAATTAGAGAGAGAGCAGGTTTAAATTAGTTGGGTTCACCATGGAAGGTGTTTCTGTACACCCAGTGGGCATTGGATTATGACCACTCATCTAAAGGTTATTTCCGAAAAATTCCCCGCCCTGCCCACGGTCAGTAAGGGACACCGATGGGATTGGAAAGGCCATCGTCCGTAGGATGGGACGTTAAGCCGTGGCCCCATGTGTGGGAGAGTCATACCCTGTGCACGTTAAAGAACACGCTGGATGGCCTTGACGGGAGGTTACCATCTGTCTCCCAACAGCTGTTCCAGTGGGTCCCCTCCTCCAACTTTCTCTGAGCCTTCGGGGTCCATGTGACCTGACCATTTAGCCCATGGTGTGCAAAAAAGTGCCGCTCAGAGGTAAAACAACCCAACATTAAAGAACACGCTGGATGGCCTTGACGGGAGGCTACCATCTGTCTCCCAACAGCTGTTCCAGTGGGTCCCCTCCCCCAACCTTCTCTGAGCCTTCGGGGTCCATGTGACCTGGTTATTTAGTCCATGGTATGCAAAAAAGCGCCGCTCAGAGGTAAAATAATCCAACGTTAAAGAACACGCTGGATGGCGTTGACGGGAGGCTACCATCTGTCTCCCAACAGCTGTTCCAGTGGGTCCCCTCCTCCAACCTTCTCTGAGCCTTCGGGGTCCTGATGACCTGGCCATTTAGACCATGGTGTGCAAAATAGTGCCGCTCAGAGTTGAAACAACCCAACGTTAAAGAACACGGTGGATGGCCTTGACAGGAGGCTACCATCTGTCTCCCAACAGCTGTTCCAGTGGGTCTCCTCCTCCAACCTTCTCTGAGCCTTCGGGGTTCTTGAGACCTGGCCATTTAGCCGATGGTGTGCGAAAAAGTGCCGCTCAGAGGTAAAACAACAACCACCCACTCTCTCAAATAGGGGGTGGGGGTGGTTCAGTCGGTAGCGCTCCTGGCTCGTAATTTGCAGTTCCCATGTTCGAGTCCCAACTGGGTCAGCGTTGAAATTTTTCTCCGAAAAATTCCCCGCCCTGCCCACGGTCAGTAGGGGACACCAATGGCTCTTGGAAAGGCCGCCGTCCGTCGGATGGGACGTTAAGCCGTGGCCCCGTGTGCAGGAGAGCCATACCCTGTGCACGTTAAAGAACACGCTGGATGGCCTTGACGGGAGGCTACCATTTGTCTCCCAACAGCTGTTCCAGTGGGTCCCCTCCCCCAACTTTCTCTGAGCCTTCAGGGTCCTTGTGACCTGGCCATTTAGCCCATGGTGTGCAAAAAAAGTGCCACTCAGAGGTAAAACAACCCAACGTTAAAGAACACACTGCATGGCTTGACAGGAGGCCACCATCTGTCTCCCAACAGCTGTTCCAGTGGGTCCTCTCCCCCAACCTTCTCTGAGCCTTCAGGGTCACTTGTGACCTGGCCATTTAGCCCATGGTGTGCAAAAAAGTGCTGCTCAGAGGTAAAACAACCGAACCCAACCCTTAACGTGCACACGGTTCACAGCTGAATGTCACATCGGACGACGTCGGCCTTTCCAAGCCAACGGTGTCCATTTTGAGTGAGGCGAACTCCATCAAGACTTGGACAATGCGGTGTTCGAAACGTCAGCTGACGACCAATTACTTACTTACTGCTGATGACAGTATTAGACAGAAGATAATTGAAGTTACGATTCTTGCTTTCATATATCAAATATTTTTATAAATAGGCATGCTCCAATTTTGCCCTAAATTATGATAAATGAACACTCTCCAAATTTGTCCTAATAACGGATTCACATGATCCAATTTTGACCTAATTATGATAGATGCACACACTCTACTACTGACCTAAATTATGATAAAAAGTCACTTCTAATTTCGTCCCTAAATTATGTTACTGTACATATTCCAATTTTGCCCTGAATTATGATAAAAGAACACGCTCCAATATTGCCCTAGATTTTGATAAATGCACACGTTCTAGTTTTGCCCAAGATTATGATAAAAGCACACACTTCAATTTTGCTCTAAATTATGATAAATACACATGTTCCAAGATTCCCCTATGCTATGAGAGAATCCAAGGCTCCAATATTTTCCTAGGTTATGAAAGAATCCCAAGCTCCAAGATTTTCTTACGTTATGAGAGAATCCCAGGTTCCAAGATTCCCCTACGTCGTGAGAGAATCCCAGGCTCCAAGATTCCCCTATGTCACGAGAGAATCCCAGGCTATAAAATTCCTCTATGTCATGAGAGAATCCCAGGCTCCAAGATTCCACTATGTCATGAGAGAATCCAAGGTTCCAAGATTTCCCTACGTTATGAAAGAATCCCAGTCTCCAAGATTCCCCTATGTTATGAGAGAATCCTAGTCTCCAAGATTCCTCTATGTTATGAGAGAATCCCAGTCTCCAAGATTCCCCTACGTCATGAGAGAATCTCACTTTCCAAGATTCCCCTACGTCATGAGAGAATCCCAGGCTCCAAGATTCCCGTATGTAATGAGAGAATTTCAGGCTCCAAGATTCCCCTATATCATAAGAGAATCCCAGTCTCGAAGATTCCCCTATGTCATAAGCGAATCCCAGTCTCCAAGATTCCCCTATTTCATGAGAGAATCGCAGTTTCCAAGATTCCCCTATGTCACGAGAGAATCCTAGGCTATAAAATTCCCCTTCGTTGCGAGAGAATCCCAGTCTCCAAGATTCCCCTGTGTCATGAGAGAATCCCAGTCTCCAAGATTCCCCTATGTCACGAGAGAATCCCAGTCTCCAAGATTCCCCTATGTCATAAGAGAACTCCAGTCTCTAAAATTCCCCTATGTCATGAGAGAACTCAGGCAAATAACGATAAAGGGCAAACCAGAGCAACATTTTATTGATGCTATTATTCCTTTTCAAAGTAATTAGCATTCTATCTCTTTGTTCTATTTGCGAGAAGGAAAAATCCAAAAGAAGAAACATTAATCTTTTTCATTCTAACTTCCGATAAACATCAATCCAATATTAAAGAGAAAAAGAACTGGAAAATTCTTCGAAGTCAGCGACGCATGAGAATCTTCTTCTCGAAAGTGCTTTTCTTTCGGCGACAAAACATCGAAAGTGAAACAAGAACAAAAACCCCAAACAGGAGAAAAAATTCCCCGAATGGCACGTCTAAGCTGTCTAAAGAAGATGAAAAGCGAAATTGAAGGATCTCTTTTTGAAAACTTTGTTTAATTTGAAGGAAACATTTCAAGTATTTAATTCGCATTCCCGTCTTATTGAGCAACGGAGATGCGAAGCGACGAATTGATTTCCTCCCAAGAAAAATTTATAACGGCAGAGTGTAGTTATGAAGGTAGAATGCGATAAAAAACAGGACAAAACATACATTAAAAAAATTTTATTTTATGTATAAGGATAATTTGAAACCTATTCTGAGATGAAATGCGATATATTATTTCGTAACTGATTTCAGATGAGTGTTCTTAGAGTTTTAATATGTCCGAAAGGAAATTATTGCTTCATTCCTAAATATTATTGGATAATTTATTTGAAATTAAGTCGTTTAATTCAAGAAAAAAGCACCGCTATGTTTGTGGGGATGGAGGGAGGCTGAATGGAGCTGATTTAAGTCAACACACATTTTGACATATTAGGGTTGTTTGGGTTGGGTTGTTTTACCTCTGATCGGTACTTTTTTGCACACCATGGACTAAATGGCCAGGTCACAAGGACTCCGAAGGCTCAGAGAAGGTTGGGAGAGGGGACCCATTGGAACAGCTATTGGGAGACAGATGATAGCCTCCCGTCAAGGCCATCCAGTGTGTTCTTTAATGTTGGGTTGTTTTACCTCTGAACGGTACTTTTTTGCACACCATGGGCTAAATGGCCAGGTCACAAGGAACCCGAAGGCTCAGAGAAGGTTGGGAGAGGGGACCCATTTGGACAGCTGTTGGGAGACAGATGGTAGCCTCCCGTCAAGGCCATCCAGAGTGTTCTTTATTGTTGGGTCGTTTTACCTCTGAGCTGCACTTTTTTGAACACCATGGGCTAAATGGTCAGGTAACAAGAATCCCGAAGGCTCAGAGAAGGTTGGGAGAGGGGACCCATTGGAACAGCTGTTGGGAGACAGATGGTAGCCTCCCGTCAAGGCCATCCAGTGTGTTTTTAACGTTGGGTTGTTTTACCTCTGAGTGGCACTTTTTTGCACACCATGGGCTAAATGGCCAGGTCACAAGGACCCCGAAGGCTCAGAGAAGGTTTGGAGAGGGGACCGATTTGAACAGCTGTTGGGAGACAGATGATAGGCTCCCATCCAACGCGTTCTTTAACGTGCAAAGGGTATGGCTCTCTCGCACACGGAGCCACGGCTTAACGTCCCATCCGACGGACGGCGGTCTTTCCAAGCCTATCGGTGTCACCTACTGACCGTAGGCAGGTAGTTTTGCGCAGATAAGTCCCAACGCTGACCGGGTTAGGATTCGAACCTGATCTGGCAACCTTCGTGTACTGTACAAGTAGGTTGCCAGATCACTAATTTCTAAAACAAAATCGTTGCCAGATATACTTTTTTTGAATTTCGTAATCAACCATAGTGTTCGGATACTTTTTTTTTGGGCGACTGTACCCTCTTTCCCTATTCTTCACACCACAAATAACAAAGGAAAAAATCACCCCCTCCCCCGAAACAATACCTCGCCTCCCCCTCCTCCGTTTACCTGCAAAAAAAAAAGAAAACTTTAACCCCTCAAACACCGATTTTCCACACATCTAACATTAAGCGAATTTGAATGAAAAAGAAAATACAATTTCATCCCCGCTCTCATCCCAAAACAAAAATCGAGCAGATTTCTTAAAACGTCCATTCCTCCACTCCTCTCCCCCCCCTCCCTAGTTGAGAAACGACCCCCTTCTACCATTCTTCTGCGATTCCATTCTTCTATTCATTCTTCTACCGTTCCTCTGCCAGAAGAATAAAAAAATTCCTCCACCAGGATCGTTCTGATTCGATCTCTCTTGCGCCATCCTCATCTTGGTCTTCCCTCCTCCATCACCGTTCTTCCAGCATCTGGCAGACCAGATTTTAGATTGTGTGTTGAGTGACTCTATACATTTTGCTCTCCATTTTCTTCCCTCCTCATTTTGTGCCATCTATTTATTTCCAAGAAGGACTGCTAACGTAGCGTAGAGTTTTTCAAACGCATCGAAAATGATGGTGACAGGTGTATTTTAAAAAAGAAGGAAAATGGCTTGATTGCGCGCAGGATTTATTTTCTTTTGCCATTCGTTCCGTTCCCGTTTTCATCTTTCTCTCTTCTAGCTGTTCCTTCACTCTATCTCTGTCCCTTTCTTTCACTGTCATCGGAGATGGGTTGAGTTGTTTTACCTCTGAGCGGCACTTTTTTGCACACCATGGGCAGGTCACAAGGACGCCGAAGGCTCAGAGAAGGTTGGAGGAGAGGACCCACTGGAACAGCTGTTGGGAGACAGATGGTAGTCTCCCGTCAAGGCCATCCAGCGTGTTCTTTATTGTGCAGAGAGTATGGCTCTCCCGCACAATGGCCAAGTCACAAGGACTCCGAAGGCTCAGAGAAGGTTGGGGGAGGGGACCCGCTGGAACAGCTGTTGGGAGACAGATGGTAGCCTCCCTTCAAAGCCATCCAGTGTGTTCTTTAACGTGCACAGGGTATGGCTCTCCTGCACAATGGCCAGGTCACAAGGACCCCGAAGGTTCAGAGAAGGTTGGGGGAGGGGACCCGCTGGAACAGCTGTTGGGAGACAGATGGTAGCCTCCCTTCAAAGCCATCCAGTGTGTTCTTTAACGTGCACAGGGTATGGCTCTCCTGCACAATGGCCAGGTCACAAGGACCCCGAAGGTTCAGAGAAGGTTGGGGAAGGGGACCCACGGGAACAGCTGTTGAGAGACAGATGGTAGCCACCCGTCAAGGACATCCATCCTGTTCTTTCATGTGCACAGGGTATGGTTCTACCGCATACGGTGCCACGGCTTAACGTCCCATCCGACGGACGGCGGCCTTTCCAAGCCCATCGGTGTCCCCTACGGACCGTGGGCAGAGCGGGGAGTTTTGCGGAGATAAATCTCAACGCTGAACCAGCTGGGACTCGAACCTGGGAACTGCAGATTACGAGCCTGGCGCGCTACCGACTGAGCCACCCCGCCACCATCGGAGATGTTGATAAGAATCTTGTGGTCGTGTTCAGCGGAATGCAGCAGACATGACAAGAAGCACAATGAGAAAACTTAAAATATCGACCACACAAGCACTTAGCTGCCACTTTATTAGTCACAGTTACTTGTTATTTTTCAGGGGTGAGGATTGGCTCAGTCGGTAGCGCGTCAGGTTCGTAATCTGTAGTTCCCAGATTCGAGTCCCACCTGAGCCTGCTTTCAGATTTATCTCCGCAAACCTCTCCACCTTCAGCTCGGTCAGTGGGGGGACAACGACGGGTTAAAAAAAATCGCCGTCCGTTTGATGGGACGTTAAGCCGTGAACCCGTGTATCGGAGAGCCATACCCTGCGCACGTTAAAGAACACGCTGGATGACCTTGATGGGAGGCTGCGACATGTCTTCCAACAATGGGTCCCCTTCTCCCAACCTTCTCTGAGCCCTCGGGATCATTGTGACCTGGCCATACATACACTCATTGTGTGCAAAAAAGTGCCGCTCAGAGGTAAAAGAACCCAACCAACTCACGATGATATGGACTTGACGGAAGGTCTACCTGGTTCCTTCCACCATCCTTCAGTGAACCCTTGGGGTCCTGATGACCTGGTCATTTAGCCCATTGTGTGCAAAAAAAAGTGCCGCTCAGAGGTAAAACAAACCAACCCACGATGGACTTGACGAAAGGTTTCCATCTGTCTCCCAACAGCTGCCCAGTGGGTTCCCTCCCCTAACCTTCTGCGAGCCCTTAGGGATCCTTGTAACCTTACCATTTAGCCCATTGTGTGTAAAAAAGTGTCGCTCAGAGGTAAAACAACCCAACCCACGATGGATGGACTTTACTGGAGGTTTCCATCCGTCTCCCAACAGCTGTCCAGTGGGTTCCCTCCCTCAACCTTCTGCGTGCCCTTGGGGGTCCTTGTGACTTTACCATTTAGCCCATTGTGTGTAAAAAAAGTGTCGCTCAGAGGTAAAACAACCCAACCCACGATGGATGGACTTTACGGGAGGTTTCCATCTGTCTCCCAACAGTTGTCCAGTGGGTTCCCTCCCACAACCTTCTGCGTGCCCTTGGGGGTCCTTGTGACCTTACCATTTAGCCCACTGTGTGTAAAAAAAGTGTCGCTCAGAGGTAAAACAAACCAACCCACGATGGACTTGACGGAAGGTTTCCATCTGTCTCCGAATAGCTGTCAAGTCGGTTCCCTTCCCTAAACTTCTGCGAGCTTTTGGGGTCCTGGTGACGTGGCCATTTAGCCCATTGTGTGCAAAAAAGTGCCGCTCAGAAGTAAAACAACCCAACCAACCCACTATGGATGGACTTGACGGGAGGTTTCCATCTGTGTCCCAACAGCTCTCCAGTGGGTTCCCTCCCTCAACCTTCTGCGTGCCCTTGGGGGTCCTTGTGACCTTACCATTTAGCCCATTGTGTGTAAAATTGTGTCTCTCAGAGGTAAAATCAACCCAACATTACACAACGCCATTGGGATCTTTGTGACTTGGACAATCACACCATTATTATTCTCAAGAGTAATGCTCAGAAACAAACGCCCACATAAAAAAATCACGAAGTTAAAGAAAATCGAATTCAATAATCATTAAACTCAACTAGATATCAGAAACAATAGCATCTCATTCTTTATCAACGGATCTATCCAACCCACTTTTAACATCACTTTTACCGAATATGATCATTATTAACGGTGCTTTACTAAATCGCCTGATTTTCCTCCAAACAGCAGTCAACGTTCCCTATACACCGACGACGTTTATTCTAGTTAAAAATAAATTATCCTCAATCACCAATTCTTTTCTTAACGGCGCCTAGAAATGGGATTTCGGCGAGATACTAATCTTAGAGTGCGGCCATACTAAAAGCGGCTTCAGACGTTTTAGCGTCATGAACGTTTCAAAGGATTCCGGCGTCTTTCAAAGAGAATATTTAACAGAGGTCGTCGCAAAGCTTTGGGTTGTTTTACCTCTGAGCGGCACTTTTTTGCACACCATGGGCTAAATAGCCAGGTCACATGGACCCCGAAGGCTCAGTGAAGGTTGGAAGAGGGGTCCCACTGGAACAGCTGTTGGGAGACAGATGGTAGCCTCCCGTCAAGGCCATCCAGCGTGTTCTTAAACGTGCACAGGATATGGCTCTCCCGCACACGGGGCTACGGCTTAACTTCCCATCTGACGGACAGCGGCCTTTCCAAGCCCATCGGTGTCCCCTACTGACCGTGGGCAGGGCGGGGAATTTTGCGGAGATAAATCACAACGCTGACCCAGCTGGGACTCGAACCTGGGAACTACAGATTACGAGCCTGGCGCGCTACCGACTGAGCCATCCCCGCCCCACGTCGCAAAGCGAAATTGAAGCGTGTGTAGTTACTGAACTGTTTCCAGTTCTAAAATGAACCATTAACCAAAATATAGATGGTTTGTTTTACCACTGAGAGGAACTTTTTTTGAACATAATGGACTAAATGGCCAGGTCACATGGACCCAGAAGGCTCAGAATAGGTTAGGGGAGGAGACGCACTGGAACTGCTGTTGGGAGACAGATGGTAGGCTCCCGTCAAGGCCATCCAGCGTGTTCTTTAACGTTGGGTTGTTTTACTTCTGAGCTGCACTTTTTTGCACATTATGGGCTAAATGGCCAGGTCACAAGGACTCCGAAGGCTCAGAGTAGGTTTCGGGAGGAGACCCACTGGAACTGCTGTTGGAAGACAGATGGTAGGCTCCCGTCAAGGCCATCCAGCGTGTTCTTTAACGTTGGGTTGTTTTACTTCTGAGTGGCACTTTTTTGCACACAGTGGACTAAATGGTCAGGTCACATGGACCCGAAGGCTCAGAGTAGGTTTGGGGAGGAGACCCACTGGAACGGCTGTTGGGAGACAGATGGTATCCTCCCGTCAAGGCCATCCAGCTTGTTCTTTAACGTGCACAGGGTATGACTCTCCCGTTCACGGCGCCACGGCTTAACGCCCCATCCGACGGACGGCTGCATTTCCATGGCCATCGGTGTCCATTACTGACCGTAGGCATGGCGGGGAATTTTGCGGAGATAAACTTCAACGCTGACCCAGCTGGGACTCGAACCTGGGAACTACAGATTACGAGTTTGGCGCGCTACCGACTGAGCCACCCCGCCCCAGAAAGTTGGGGGAGAGGACCCACTGGACAACTGTTAGGAGACAGATAGAAGCTTGTCTTCAAGGTCATCCAGCTTGTTCTTTAACGGACAGAAGGCTTAGCTCTCCCACACAAGGAGCCACGGCTTAACGTTCAATCCGACGGACGGCGGCCTTTCTTAGTCCATCGGAGTCCCCTGCTGACCGAAAACAGGGTTGGGGGATTTTATGGAGATAAATATGAACGCTGACCCAGACGGGACTCGAACCATGGAACTATAGATTGCAATCCTGGCGCGCTACCGACTCAGTCATCCTTGCCCCTCAGAGGTGGGTATACTCTGAACTGGAGCGGGTGCATTATGTAGACACGCTCCAGTTTTCTGGAGGTTCAAACTCAGTGGGTACCGTGCCAGTTTCGTAAAGAGTAGTTCCCAGGTGGGTCACCATTTTGATATATTTCTTGCTAATCCCCACATCATCCTCGGTGAGAAAGAGGACACCGATGTGATTTGGAAAGACCGCTGTCCGTCGGATGGGACATTAAGCCGTGGCCCCTTGTGCGGGAGAGCAAAATCCGTCCATCCCACGATGGACGGATTTGACAGGATGTTTCCATGTCTCCCAACAGCTGTTCAGAGGTTTCCCTCCCCCAACCTTCTGTGAGCCCTGGGGGTCCTGGTAACCTGGTCATTTAGCTCATTGTGTGCAAAAAAGTGTCGCTCAGAGATAAAACAACCCAACCAACCTACGATGGATGGACTTGACGGGAGGTTTCCATTAGTCTCCCAATAGCTGACCAGAGGTTTTCCTCCCCCAACCTTCTGTGAGCCCTTGGGGTCCTGGTGACCTGGCCATTTAGCCCATTGTGTGTAAAAAAGTATCGCTCAGAGGTGAAACAACCCAACCAACCCACGATGTAGGGACTTGACGGGAGGTTTCCATTAGTCTACCAATATCTGACTAGAGGTTTCCCTCCCCCAACCTTCTGTGAGCCCTTGGGGTCCTGGTGACAATGGCTATTTAGCCCATTGTGTGCAAAAAAGTATCGCTCAGAGGTGAAACAACCCAACCAACCCAAGATGGATGGGTTGGGTTGTTTTACCTCTGAGCGGCACTTTTTTGCACACCATGAGCTAAATGGCCAGGTCACATGGACCCCGAAGGCTCAGAGAAGGTTGGGGGAGGGGACCCACTGGAACAGCTGTTGAGAGACAGATGGTAGCCTCCCGTCAAGGCTATCCAGCGCGTTCTTTAACGTGCACAGGGTATGGCTCTCCCGCACACGGGGCCACGGCTTAACGTTCCATCCTACGGACGGCGGCCTTTCCAAGCCCATCGGTGTCCCCTACTGACCGTGGGCAGGGCGGGGAATTTTGCGGAGATAAATCTCAACGCTGACCCAGCTGGGACTCGAACCTGGGAACTACAGATTACGAGCCTGGCGCGCTACCGACTGAGCCCTTGGGGTCCTGGTGACCTGGCCATTTAGCCCATTGTGTGCAAAAAAGTATCGCTCAGAGGTGAAACAACCCAACCAACCCACGATGGATGGACTTGACGAGAGGTTTCCATTAGTCTCCCAATAGCTGACCAGAGGTTTCCCTCCCTCAACCTTCTGTGAGCCCTTGGGGTCCTGGTGACCTGGCCATTTAGCCCATTGTGTGCAAAAAAGTATCGCTCAGAGGTGAAACAACCCAACCAACCCACGATGGATGAACTTGACTGGAGGTTTCCATTAGTCTACCAATATCTGACCAGAGGTTTCCCTCCCTCAACCTTCTGTGAGCCCTTGGGATCCTGGTGACCTGGCCATTTAGCCCATTGTGTGCAAAAAATTTGCCGTTCTAAGTAAAAAACAACCGAAAATCTAGTTTGCTGGAAAACCACCTCGACTGCTGGTAATGACGTTAAAGATTGAAGAAAAAGTTTGAAAAATGTAGGTAACGCCAAATGGATATCCACGTGACCGCCGAGGCATATCGAGGGACAATAACTTACATCGGGTTGCCATGGTGATAAGAACAAAAAGTGCCTTTGGGCGAAGAAAACGGTTTCCGAGAATGGGCCATGGATTTTCGAGCACATAATGAAACGAGCTCAGAATGGTGTTTGAAGATTAATGGTTTGATTAACCTGGAACGGAAGCTTTTTAATCCTCGATTTTTATCACATTTTTTTTTCTGAAATGAGCCTAGGAATTGGTTTGTGTCTCTAGTTTCAAGTTTTCTTTCTTTATTTTTTTCTTTTTTTCCAAAAAAAAAAAAGAACACTAGGAGAATAAAATATCGTGTCTGACGAATAATGGGATGCTGATTTTCGAATACATCTAATCTTTTTTTATTTCCCGCTTTTTGTCGTCTAATAGCGAAAATCAGCACGAATGGATGATTTGGGAAAAAGATATTTTAGGAACCAAATGGCTGGCGGACAATTGTGACGTCATCAGTGCCTGAAATTGTTCTTTTCCCTGTGGTTCCGCAGCTATTTCAGCGATCGGGTCCAAATTTTTTGGGGTGGTCCCAATTAGTTTTAGCCCTCTTGGGGTGGGGCGGGGGTGGCTCAGTCGGTAGCGCGCCAGGCTCGTAATCTGTAGTTTCCAGGTTCGAGTCCCAGCTGGGTCAGCGTTGAGATTTATCTCCGCAAAATTCCCCGCCTTGCCTACGGTCAGTAGGGGACACCGATGGGCTTGGAAAGGCCGCCGTTCGTCGGATGGGACGTTAAGCCGTAGCCCCGTGTGCGGGAGAGCCATACACCGTGCACGTTAAAGAACACGCTGGATGGCCTTGACGGGAGGCTACCACCTGTCTCCCAACAGTTGTTCCAGTGGGTCTCCTCACCCAACCTTCTCTGAGCCTTCGGGGTCAATGTGACCTGGCCATTTAGCCCATGGTGTGCAAAAAAGTGCCGATCAGAGGTGAAACAATCCAAGTGGACGGGAGGTTACCATCTGTCTCACAACAGCTCTTCCAGTGGGTCCCCTCCCCCAACCTTCTCTGAGCCTTCGGGGTCCATGTGACATGGCCATTTAGCCCATGGTGTACAAAAAAGTGCCGCTCAGAGGTAAAACAACCCATCCCAACCCTCTTGGGGTAACAGATGGGGTTCCTAGCCGAAGGGAATCGGAAGTGATCCCTTGAAAAGTGCTCGAAACTTCCGCTGCCATCGCTTACCTTGTGAATGGGGTAGTACATTATGAGCAGTACGTTAAAGTTGGAGGGTTGTGAGATGGGAATGTTTGTCAAAGGAGATACGTTTGGCGCCAAAGTTTTCGCGGGTTGGGTTGTTTTACCTCTGAGTGGCACTTTTTTTGCACACAATAGGCTAAATATCCAAATCACATTCGGGGCGCGAGTGACTCAGTCGGTAGCGCGCCAAGCTCGTAATTCGTAGTTCCAAGGTTCGAGTCCCAAGTGTTGATATTTATGTTATACCTCTTGACAATATGGTGATAGCATGCTGCTGGTAATCTGAAGTTGCTCAGGGCTAGTGGATAATCATTATGCTTGACGTATAGAGAAACTGAATAATCTAAATCAACTTCCAACATGTACCTTTTATTCGAATCATCAGCAACTGCTGTAATATCTAGATTTTACAGCAGTTGCTGTAAAATCTTTATTTAACAGCAACTGCTGTAATATCTAGATTTTACAGCAGTTGCTGTAAAATCTTTATTTAACAGCAACTGCTGTAATATCTAGATTTTACAGCAGTTGCTATAAAATCTTTATTTAGCAGCAACTGCTGTAATATCTAGATTTTACAGCAGTTGTTGTAAAATCTTTATTTAGCAGCAACTGCTGTAATATCTAGATTTTACAGCAGTTGCTGTAAAATCTTTATTTAACAGCAACTGCTGTAATATCTATATTACAGCAGTTGCTGTAAAATCTTTATTTAACAGCAACTGCTGTAATATCTAGATTTTACAGCAGTTGCTGTAAAATCTTTATTTAACAGCAACTGCTGTAATATCTAGATTTTACAGAAGGTGCTGTAAAATCTTTATTTAACAGCAACTGCTGTAATATCTAGATTTTACAGAAGTTGCTGTAAAATCTTTATTTAACAGCAACTGCTGTAATTTATTAAGCTTCTTAAATAATTATATTAAGATCTTGTAATTATTCAAACAAATCTTCTTTATTAAGTCATCGGAAATCGCTTTGAGGGAGACATTGTGACATTGCCCATCCAGAAAGATTGTTGGCATCATAATACATAATGTAAGGGTAACTGAGGATCAGAAGTATCGAAATACTTGTTGTTTACCGTGCTAAATCGATTGCATATCACTGAAATTCCTCTTCGTATGCCTTTTTCCAGGAAAAGGTACATTATAGGGTGTGTTATCAAGTCTAGATTAATATTTGTCACCTTCAGGCATGCTTGCTAAGCTAATCCAGGAGCTGTGTAAACATGACAGGGATCAATTTCATAGTATCTGATACATAGTTTTCTGAAATTCTCAAACACATCGACTAAGAGGAGTACGTCGGTTTTCAGGTACAAGTCGTAACGTACCTTCCTTGACGTCACATCCGTTGTTTTTCCCAAATTGGATGTTTGCCTTAATAGCTGCAAAGAAGGAGAAAGCGCCTTCCTTGACGTCACATCCGTTGTTTTTCCCACATTGGATGTTTGCCTTAATAGCTACAAAGAAGAAGAAAGCGCCTTCCTTGACGTCACATCCGTTGTTTTTCCCACATTGAATGTTTGCCTTAAAAGCTGCAAAGAAGAAGAAAGCTTCTAATCTGATGACAATTCGTTGCTTTTTCAACATTGGAAGTTTGCTTTAAAAACTTTAAAAACGAAGAAAACTCATTCCTTGACGTCATATCCGTTGTTTTTCCCACATTGGATGTTTGCCTTAATAGCTACAAAGAAGTAGAAAGCGCCTTCCTTGACGTCACATCCGTTATTTTTCCCACATTGGATGTTTGCCTTAAAAGCTGCAAAGAAGGAGAAAGCTTCTACTCTGATGTCAATTCGTTGCTTTTTCAACATTGAAGTTTGCTTTAAAAGCTTGAAAAACGAAGAAAACTCATTCCTTGACGTCACATCCGTTGTTTTTTCCACATTGGATGTTTGCCTTAAAAGCTGCAAAGAAGAAGAAAGCGCCTTCCTTGACGTCATATCCGAAGAAGAAAGGTTCTACTCTGATGTCAATTTGTTGTTTTTTCAACATTGGAAGTTTGCTTTAAAAGCTTGAAAAACGAAGAAAACTCATTCCTTGACGTCACATCCGTTGTTTTTTCCACATTGAATGTTTGCCTTAATAGCTGCAAAGAAGAAGAAAGCGCCTTCCTTGACGTCACATCCGAAGAAGAAAGCTTCTACTCTGATGTCAATTCGTTGCTTTTTCAACATTGGAAGTTTGCTTTAAAAGCTTGAAAAACGAAGAAAACTCATTCCTTGACATCACATCCGTTGTTTTTTCCACATTGGATGTTTGCCTTAACAGCTGCAAAGAAGAAGAAAGTGCCTTCCTTGACGTCACATCCGAAGAAGAAAGCTTCTACTCTGATGTCAATTCGTTGTTTTTTCAACATTGGAAGTTTGCTTTAAAAGCTTGAAAAACGAAGAAAACTCATTCCTTGACGTCACATCCGTTGTTTTTCCCCACATTGGATGTTTGCCTTAATAGCTACAAAGAAGTAGAAAGCGCCTTCCTTGACGTCATATCCGTTGTTTTTCCCACATTGGATGTTTGTCTTAAGAGCTGCAAAGAAGAAGAAAGCGCTTTCCTTGACGTCACATCCGTTGTTTTTCCCACATTGGATGTTTGCCTTAATAGCTACAAAGAAGTAGAAAGCGCCTTCCTTGACGTCACATGCGTTGTTTTTCCCACATTGGATGTTTGTCTTAAAAGCTGCAAAGAAGAAGAAAACGCTTTCCTTGACGTCACATCCGTTGTTTTTCCCACATTGGATGTTTGCCTTAATAGCTACAAAGAAGTAAAAAGCGCCTTCCTTGACGTCACATCCGTTGTTTTTTCCCACATTGGATGTTTGCCTTAAAAGCTGCAAAGAAGAAGAAAGCGCCTTCCTTGACGTCACATCCGTTGTTTTTCCCACATTGGATGTTTGCCTTAAAAGCTGCAAAGAAGAAGAAAGCTTCTACTCTGATGTCAATTCGTTGCTTTTTCAACATTGGAAGTTTGCTTTAAAAGCTTGAAAAATGAAGAAAACTCATTCCTTGACGTCACATCCGTTGTTTTTTCCACATTGGATGTTTGTCTTAATAGCTGCAAAGAAGAAGAAAGCGCCTTCCTTGACGTCACATCCGAAGAAGAAAGCTTCTACTCTGATGTCAATTCGTTGCTTTTTCAACATTGGAAGTTTGCTTTAAAAGTTTGAAAAACGAAGAAAACTCATTCCTTGACGTCACATCCGTTGTTTTTTCCACATTGGATGTTTGCCTTAATAGCTGCAAAGAAGAAGAAAGCTCCTTCCTTGACGTCACATCCGTTGTTTTCCCCACATTGGATGTTTGCCTTAAAAGCTGCAAAGAATAAGAAAGCTTCTACTCTGATGTCAATTCGTTGCTTTTTCAACATTGGAAGTTTGTTTTAAAAGCTTGAAAAACGAAGAAAACTCATTCCTTGACGTCACATCCGTTGTTTTTTCCACATTGGATGTTTGCCTTAATAGCTGCAAAGAAGAAGAAAGCGCCTTCCTTGATGTCATATCCGAAGAAGAAAGCTTCTACTCTGATGTCAATTCGTTGTTTTTTCAACATTGGAAGTTTGCTTTAAAAGCTTGAAAAACGAAGAAAACTCATTCCTTGAAGTCACATCCGTTGTTTTTCCCCACATTGGATGTTTGCCTTAATAGCTACAAAGAAGAAGAAAGCGCCTTCCTTGACGTCACATCCGTTGTTTTTCCGACATTGGATGTTTGCCTTAAAAGCTGCAAAGAAGAAGAAAGCTTCTACTCTGATATCAATTCATTGTATTTTCAACATTGGAAGTTTGCTTTAAAAGCTTGAAAACCGAAGAAAACTCATTCCTTGACGTCACATCCGTTGTTTTTCCCACATTGGATGTTTGCCTTAAAAGCTGCAAAGAAGAAGAAAGCGCCTTCCTTGACGTCACATCCGTAGTTTTTCCCACATTTAATGTTTGCCTTAAAAGCAACAAAGAAGAAGAAAGCGCCTTCCTTGACGTCACATCCATTGTTTTTTCCCACATTGGATGTTTGCCTTAAACGCTACAAAGAAGAAGAAAGCGCCTTCCTTGACGTCACATCCGTTGTTTTTCCCACATTGGATGTTTGCCTTAAAAGCTACAAAGAAGAAGAAAGCTTCTACTCTGATATCAATTCATTGTATTTTCAACATTGGAAGTTTGCTTTAAAAGCTTGAAAACCGAAGAAAACTCATTCCTTGACGTCACATCCGTTGTTTTTCCCACATTGGATGTTTGCCTTAAAAGCTGCAAAGAAGAAGAAAGCGCCTTCCTTGACGTCACATCCGTAGTTTTTCCTACATTGGATGTTTGCCTTAAAAGCTACAAAGAAGAAGAAAGCGCCTTCCTTGACGTCACATCCGTTGTTTTTTCCCACATTGGGTGTTTGCCTTAAAAGCTACAAAGAAGAAGAAAGCACCTTCCTTGACGTCACATCCGTTGTTTTTCCCCACATTGGATGTTTGCCTTAAAAGCTGCAAAGAAGGAGAAAGCTTCTACTCTGATGTCAATTCGTTGCTTTTTCAACATTGAAGTTTGCTTTAAAAGCTTGAAAAACGAAGAAAACTCATTCCTTGACGTCACATCCGTTGTTTTTTCCACATTGGATGTTTGCCTTAAAAGCTGCAAAGAAGAAGAAAGCGCCTTCCTTGACGTCATATCCGAAGAAGAAAGGTTCTACTCTGATGTCAATTTGTTGTCTTTTCAACATTGGAAGTTTGCTTTAAAAGCTTGAAAAACGAAGAAAACTCATTCCTTGACGTCACATCCGTTGTTTTTTCCACATTGAATGTTTGCCTTAATAGCTGCAAAGAAGAAGAAAGCGCCTTCCTTGACGTCACATCCGAAGAAGAAAGCTTCTACTCTGATGTCAATTCGTTGCTTTTTCAACATTGGAAGTTTGCTTTAAAAGCTTGAAAAACGAAGAAAACTCATTCCTTGACATCACATCCGTTGTTTTTTCCACATTGGATGTTTGCCTTAATAGCTGCAAAGAAGAAGAAAGTGCCTTCCTTGATGTCACATCCGAAGAAGAAAGCTTCTACTCTGATGTCAATTCGTTGTTTTTTCAACATTGGAAGTTTGCTTTAAAAGCTTGAAAAACGAAGAAAACTCATTCCTTGACGTCACATCCGTTGTTTTTCCCCCACATTGGATGTTTGCCTTAATAGCTACAAAGAAGTAGAAAGCGCCTTCCTTGACGTCACATCCGTTGTTTTTCCCACATTGGATGTTTGTCTTAAGAGCTGCAAAGAAGAAGAAAGCGCTTTCCTTGACGTCACATCCGTTGTTTTTCCCACATTGGATGTTTGCCTTAATAGCTACAAAGGAGTAAAAAGCGCCTTCCTTGACGTCACATGCGTTGTTTTTCCCACATTGGATGTTTGCCTTAAAAGCTGCAAAGAAGAAGAAAGCGCCTTCCTTGACGTCACATCCGTTGTTTTTCCCACATTGGATGTTTGCCTTAAAAGCTGCAAAGAAGAAGAAAGCTTCTACTCTGATGTCAATTCGTTGCTTTTTCAACATTGGAAGTTTGCTTTAAAAGCTTGAAAAACGAAGAAAACTCATTCCTTGACGTCACATCCGTTGTTTTTTCCACATTGGATGTTTGTCTTAATAGCTGCAAAGAAGAAGAAAGCGCCTTCCTTGACGTCACATCCGAAGAAGAAAGCTTCTACTCTGATGTCAATTCGTTGCTTTTTCAACATTGGAAGTTTGCTTTAAAAGTTTGAAAAACGAAGAAAACTCATTCCTTGACGTCACATCCGTTGTTTTTTCCACATTGGATGTTTGCCTTAATAGCTGCAAAGAAGAAGAAAGCTCCTTCCTTGACGTCACATCCGTTGTTTTCCCCACATTGGATGTTTGCCTTAAAAGCTGCAAAGAATAAGAAAGCTTCTACTCTGATGTCAATTCGTTGCTTTTTTAACATTGGAAGTTTGCTTTAAAAGCTTGAAAAACGAAGAAAACTCATTCCTTGACGTCACATCCGTTGTTTTTTCCACATTGGATGTTTGCCTTAATAGCTGCAAAGAAGAAGAAAGCGCCTTCCTTGATGTCATATCCGAAGAAGAAAGCTTCTACTCTGATGTCAATTCGTTGTTTTTTCAACATTGGAAGTTTGCTTTAAAAGCTTGAAAAACGAAGAAAACTCATTCCTTGAAGTCACATCCGTTGTTTTTCCCCACATTGGATGTTTGCCTTAATAGCTACAAAGAAGTAGAAAGCGCCTTCCTTGACGTCACATCCGTTGTTTTTCCCACATTGGATGTTTGCCTTAAAAGCTGCAAAGAAGAAGAAATCTTCTACTCTGATATCAATTCATTGTATTTTCAACATTGGAAGTTTGCTTTAAAAGCTTGAAAACCGAAGAAAACTCATTCCTTGACGTCACATCCGTTGTTTTTCCCACATTGGATGTTTGCCTTAAAAGCTGCAAAGAAGAAGAAAGCGCCTTCCTTGACGTCACATCCGTAGTTTTTCCCACATTTAATGTTTGCCTTAAAAGCTACAAAGAAGAAGAAAGCGCCTTCCTTGACGTCACATCCATTGTTTTTTCCCACATTGGATGTTTGCCTTAAACGCTACAAAGAAGAAGAAAGCGCCTTCCTTGACGTCACATCCGTTGTTTTTCCCACATTGGATGTTTGCCTTAAAAGCTACAAAGAAGAAGAAAGCTTCTACTCTGATATCAATTCATTGTATTTTCAACATTGGAAGTTTGCTTTAAAAGCTTGAAAACCGAAGAAAACTCATTCCTTGACGTCACATCCGTTGTTTTTCCCACATTGGATGTTTGCCTTAAAAGCTGCAAAGAAGAAGAAAGCGCCTTCCTTGACGTCACATCCGTAGTTTTTCCTACATTGGATGTTTGCCTTAAAAGCTACAAAGAAGAAGAAAGCGCCTTCCTTGACGTCACATCCGTTGTTTTTTCCCACATTGGATGTTTGCCTTAAAAGCTACAAAGAAGAAGAAAGCACCTTCCTTGACGTCACATCCGTTGTTTTTTCCCACATTGGATGTTTGCCTTAAAAGCTACAAAGAAGAAGAAAGCGCCTTCCTTGACGTCACATCCGTTGTTTTTCCCACATTGGATGTCTGCCTTAAAAGATGCAAAGAAGAAGAAAGCGCCTTCCTTGACGTCACATCCGTTGCTTTTCCCACATTGGATGTTTGCCTTGAAAGCTACAAAGAAGAAGAAAGCGCCTTCCTTGACGTCACATCCGTTGCTTTTCCCACATTGGATGTCTGCCTTAAAAGCTACAAAGAAGAAGAAAGCGCCTTCCTTGACGTCACATCCGTTGCTTTTCCCACATTGGATGTTTGCCTTAAAAGCTGCAAAGAAGAAGAAAGCGCCTTCCTTGACGTCACATCCGTTGTTTTTCCCACATTGGATGTTTGCCTTAAAAGCTGCAAAGAAGAAGAAAGCGCCTTCCTTGACGTCATATCCGTTGTTTTTCCCACATTGGATGTTTGCCTTAAAAGCTACAAAGAAGAAGAAAGCGTCTTCCTGACGTCACATCCGTTGCTTTTTCTACATTGGTTGTCTGCCTTAAAAGCTACAAAGAAGAAGAAAGCGCCTTCCTTGACGTCACACCCGTTGTTTTTCCAACATTGGATGTTTGCCTTAAAAGCTGCAAAGAAGAAGAAAGCGCCTTCCTTGACGTCACATCCGTTGTTTTTCCCACATTCAATGTTTCCCTTAAAAGCTGCAAAGAAGAAGAAAGCTTCTACTCTGATGTCAATTCGTTGCTTTTTCAACATTGGAAGTTTGCTTTAAAAGCTTGAAAAACGAAGAAAACTCATTCCTTGACGTCACATCCGTTGCTTTTCCCACATTGGATGTTTGCCTTAAAAGCTGCAAAGAAAAAGAAAGCGCCTTCCTTGACGTCACATCCGTTACTTTTTCTACATTGGATGTCTGCCTTAAAAGCTACAAAGAAGAAGAAACGCCTTCCTTGACGTCACACCCGTTGTTTTTCCAACATTGGATGTTTGCCTTAAAAGCTGCAAAGAAGAAGAAAGCGCCTTCCTTGACGTCACATCCGTTGTTTTTCCCCCATTGGATGTTTGTCTTAAAAGCTGCAAAGAAGAAGAAAGCGCCTTCCTTGACGTCATATCCGTTGTTTTTCCCACATTGGATGTTTGCCTTAAAAGCTACAAAGAAGAAGAAAGCGCCTTCCTTGACGTCACATCCGTTATTTTTCCCACATTGGATATTTGGCTTAAAAGCTGCAAAGAAAAAGAAAGCGCCTTCCCTGACGTCACATCCGTTGCTTTTTCTACATTGGATGTCAGCCTTAAAAGCTGCAAAGAAGAAGAAAGCGCCTTCCTTGACGTCACATCCGTTGTTTTTCCCACATTGGATGTTTGCCTTAAAAGCTGCAAAGAAGAAGGAAGCGCCTTCCTTGACGTCACATCCGTTGTTTTTCCCGCATTCGATGTTTGCCTTAAAAGCTGCAAAGAAGAAGAAAGCTTCTACTCTGATGTCAATTCGTTGCTTTTTCAACATTGGAAGTTTGTTTTAAAAGCTTGAAAAACGAAGAAAACTCATTCCTTGACGTCACATCCGTTGCTTTTCCCACATTGGATGTTTGCCTTAAAAGCTGCAAAGAAAAAGAAAGCGCCTTCCTTGACGTCACATCCGTTGCTTTTTCCCACATTGGATGTTTGCCTTAAAAGCTACAAAAAAGAAGAAAGCTTCTACTCTGATGTCCCTGCAATTTCACCAAGGGATCCCTGCTTTAAGAATTAGAAAGAGTAATAAAGCCACTTACCATGATGTCACTTTCGTTGCATTTCTCGGCGAATTCGAGTCCGGCCAGTTTCCACGTGCCCCGCTTGTTAATTATCACTGACTGCGGACACAGGTTCCGATGAATGAGCTTGCATGAGTAGTGCAGGAAGCAGAGAGCTTCGGTCAACTGGAAATGATGGAAACAACGTCAGTGCTCGTCACTTTTAAGTTTGGACATGAGATGAAAATTAAAGTAGATGAATGAGACATCACCTATGACGACTATAGGGAGGCTCGTTTGGGTTGGGTTGTTTTACCTCTGAGCGGCACTTTTTTGCACACCATGGGCTAAATGGCCAGGTCACATGGACCCCGAAGGCTCAGAGAAGGTTGGGGGAGGGGACCCACTGGAACAGCTGTTGGGAGACAGATGGTAGCCTCCCGTCAAGGCCATCCAGCGTGTTCTTTAACGTGCATAGGGTATGGCTCTCCCGCACACGGGGCCACGGCTTAACGTCCCATCAGACGGACGGCGGCCTTTCCAAGCCCATCGGTGTCCCCTACTGACCGTGGGCAGGGCGGGGAATTTTGCGGAGATAAATCTCAACGCTGACCCAGCTGGGACTCGAACCTGGGAACTACAGATTACGAGCCTGGCGCGCTACCGACTGAGCCACCCCCGCCCTAGGGGCGCGTTTGCAATGCAGTTTTTCATTTTGCACATTTCTCATCCCTCGAATCATGTGCTTATTGGTGTGCATTGCTTTACCTCTGAGTGGTACTTTTTTTCACACAATGGTCTAAGTGTCCAGGTCATAAGGACCAAAAGGGATCAGAGAAGTATGCGGGATGGCGATCCACGTGACAGCCGCTAGGAGAAAGATGGCAAACTCGTGTTGATTACCACGGCTTAACGTTACATCAGACGGACAGCCGCCTTTCAAAGACCAACGGTGTTCCCTACTGATTGTAGGCAGGAATAAACCATTGCGGAGATAAGTCTCAAAGCTGACCCAGCTGGGACTAGAATCTGGGAAATGCAGATTACTGAGCCATTCCCGCTCCTGGGGGAGGAGATCTACTGGGACAGTATATTTTTCGTATACCATGGGCTAAATGACAAGTCACATGGACCCCGCAGGCTTAGAGTTGAGCAACTTGAGCAGGCTCAGTGGGTAGCGCGCCAGGCTCGTAATCTGTAGTTCCCAGGTTCGAGTCCCAGCTGGGTCAGCGTTGAGATTTATCTCCGCAAAATTCCCCGCCCTGCCCACGGTCAGTAGGGGACACCGATGGGCTTGGAAAGGCCGCTGTTCTTCGGATGGGACGTTAAGCCGTGACCCCGTGTGCGAGAGAGCCATACACTGTGCACGTTAAAGAACACGCTGGATGGCCTTGACGGGAGGCTACCATCTGTCTCCCAGCAGCTGTTCCAGTGGGTTCCCTTCCCTAACCATCTCTGAGCCTTCAGGGTCCATGTGACCTGGTCATTTAGCCCATGGTGTGCAAAACAGTGCCGTTCAGAGGTAAAACAACCAAAATCTGAGCCTTCGGGGATCCTTGTGACCTGGCCATTTAGCCCATTGTGTGCAAAAAAGTGCCGTTCAGAGGTAAAACAACCCCAACCCTTGTGAATTTGTCATTTAGCCCATTTTCTACAAAAGGTTTTTGAGCGACTGTACACGAAGGTTGCCAGATCACAAATTTCTAAAACATCGTTGCCTGATATTTTCTCTGAATTCTGAATGAACCATAGTGTTCGGATTCTTTTTTGAGCGACTGTACACGAAGGTTGCCAGATCACAAATTTCTAAAACATCGTTGTCTGATATTTTTTTTTGAATTCTGAATCAACCATAGTGTTCGGATACTTTTTTGAGCGACTTACACAGTCGTATCAGAATAATATGTCCACCTATCATACATATACTATGGTAGGTGGTCATATTATTCTGATACGACAGTGTATATTGTTCAAAATCGAAATGTAAGCAGCTTAATTGACATCTCATATTTATCTTCAGTGATATGTTTTCATAAAAATTCATCTAACCAATTTCGGAGGCTCCAATTTGGGTATCCATTGACTTGAGATGAGGAGATTGTTTTTTCATTTTGCTCTCTATTGTCTGTTAGGTTGGGTTGTTTTACCTCTGAGCGGCACTTTTTTGCACACCATGGGCTAAATGGCCAAGTCACATGGATCCCGAAGGCTCAGAGAAGGTTGGGGGAGGGGACCCACTGGAACAGCTGTTGGGAGACAGATGGTAGCCTCCCGTCAAGGCCATCCAGCGTGTTCTTTAACGTGCACAGGGTATGGCTCTCCCGCACACGGGGCCACGGCTTAACGTCCCATCCGACGGACGGCGGCCTTTCCAAGCCCATCGGTGTCCCCTACTGACCATGGGCAGGGCGGGGAATTTTGAGGAGAGAAATCTCAATGCTGATCCAGCTGGGACTCGAACCTGGGAACTACAGATTACGAGCCTGGCGCGCTACCGACTGAGCCACCCCCGCCCATTTGTGTGTTAGGTTGATGGGAATTGAAAGCATCAGCTTTTGAAGATCGAAAAATATAAACGAAACCCAGTCAAGAGAAAGAGATAAGGACCAATCGCTCACTTTTCGTATCGCAAAAACAAAACAAAGAAACTGATGGGTTCAGTTTGTCATCTCAGCTAATTACCCCTGGAGTCGATTTGTCTGCTCGCCGATCCCAGCGCATCTTCAGCAGACACACGTCTGTTTGCTGAAGGGTTTTTCCGTGTCATCCTCCCATTATCTGGGATGAAAAAAGAGGCTTTGTCTCTGCCCATGAGCAAGATGACAACAATGAGAGTGACATCATGATCATTTCCATTAGCGCTCGTTGTCTTCCAAACAATGCAAGGGAGCTCTCCATCCTCATCTGCTTCTTGTGCTCCTTATCTTCATCCTCTCTTATGAAGTTCTGTTGCGTCCCTAAATGAAGCTTGATGCTTCATTTACGTCATTTAGACGTCACATCCACGAGAGAGAGGTTGCGGAAGGAGCCGGAGGGAGAGTAATAGGGGGGGGGATAAATGCTTCATTAAGACGTCATATTCACGAGGGACAGGATGGAAAGAAGTGTGTGTGTGTGTGGGGGGGGGAGGTTGAGTAAAAGTTCCGAGCGGAAGGAGTGGGGAATTAGGAGAGGGTGGGTTTGGATAAGTGCTTCATCTGCCTCGTTTACACGTCAGGTCCACAAGGGAAAGTTTTGTTAAGAAGGTGGAGATGGCGAGCCCTTTCTGGATGGGGGAGAGAAGGGGGAAAAGAGGGGGAGCGGAAAGTAAAATTGAGAGGAAGAGGAGAGAGAGAAGGAGGAAGGAAGGGAAGGGTAAAGAAAAGGGAAAAGGAGGTAAATTAGGGGGAGTGAGAGTGAAAAAAAGGATAGGGGAAGGAAGTGGAAGTGAATTCAGAGAGAGAGAGATAGGAAGAGAGATGGAAAGTTAGAGGTAGGGAGGGATGGATGGATGGAGGGATGAAGGGAGGGAGGGAAATTGAGAGGAGGGGGAGGGGCAGAGAAAATGAGAGAGAGAGAGAAGGAAAGTGAAAGAGATGGAGAGAGAAAAAAAAGAGGAAGAGGAGAAAGGAGGAGGAAGGAGGGAGTGGGGGAAGTGAGAGAGAAAGGAGGGAGAAAGAGAGAGAAAAGAGAAGAGATTGGAAGCTGAGGGGAGGGGTGGAAAGAAGATGAGACAAAAAACAAAGTATAAGACTTAATCCAAGAAGAGACAGTGATTTGTTCAGATCTTCTAGATCTCCTTTTTTGTCTGACAATAAATTACAGATGCTAACGACATTATCCTGAGTGTGGTCCTCTGTTGCTCTTTGTTTTCGTCATCATCATCATCATCATCGTGAACGAGGGATGAAAGAAAGAGGGAGGGATTAACAGAGATGCCTGACATCAGCTCGTGAGAGAGACAAAGGGAGGAGCAAGAGGAACGACGCTTTGTGGGAGAAGCAAATATTTGAGCTTAAAGACGAAATCTGTTTCGGCTAAGAGAGATGTCACCAAACTCGTCTCTTTATCTATTTGTTCTTTTCAATTTTTTTTTTCTTTTTCTCTATGTATTTTCTCACTTTATCCGAAACAGAAGTTTTCTTATTTGTTCAAAGAGGACAATTACTAATCTTCGTTGGAAGAAAGGAGAATTTTTCGGTGTTGTGTGTCGTTTTCTTATCTCAGGCCAGAAAGCGAGCTTGTTTGATAAGTTCAGAGTTTCTTTCAGGAGATGTAAGGGTGATCTCACAGATCCTTTTCTCGAATGAACAATATGCTTGTTACCTTAAGCTTAGAGCAAATTAACACGGGTAAGTGAAGGTAAATTGGTAAATTAGATGGAAGTGTAAATGGTTTCAGATTTTTGTTTTGCTATGGATCGGTTGGTTTGTTAGTCTGGTTCTCAGGTTGGTTTTGTTTTGGATCGGTTGGTTTATTATTCAGGTTCTGAGGTTGGTTTTGTTTTGGATCGGTTGGTTTATTAGTCAGGTTCTGAGGTTGGTTTTGTTTTGGATCGGTTGGTTTATTATTCAGGTTCTGAGGTTGGTTTTGTTTTGGATCGCTTGGTTTATTAGTCAGGTTTTGAGGTTGGTTTTGTTTTGGATCGGTTGGTTTATTAGTCAGGTTCTGAGGTTGGTTTATTATTCAGGTTCTGAGGTTGGTTTTGTTTTAGATCGGTTGGTTTATTAGTCAGGTTCTGAGGTTGGTTTTGTTTTGGATCGGTTGGTTTATTAGTCAGGTTCTGACATTGGTTTTGTTTCGGATCGGTTGGTTTATTATTCAGGTTCTGAGGTTGGTTTTGTTTTGGATCGGTTGGTTTATTAGTCAGGTTCTGAGGTTGGTTTTGTTTTGGATCGGTTGGTTTATTATTCAGGTTCTGAGGTTGGTTTTCTTTTGGATCGGTTGGTTTATTAGTCAGGTTTTGAGGTTGGTTTTCTTTTGGATCGGTTGGTTTATTAGTCAGGTTCTGAGGTTGGTTTATTATTCAGGTTCTGAGGTTGGTTTTGTTTTAGATCGGTTGGTTTATTAGTCAGGTTCTGAGGTTGGTTTTGTTTTGGATCGGTTGGTTTATTAGTCAGGTTCTGACATTGGTTTTGTTTCGGATCGGTTGGTTTATTATTCAGGTTCTGACATTGGTTTTGTTTCGGATCGGTTGGTTTATTATTCAGGTTCTGAGGTTGGTTTTGTTTTGGATCGGTTGGTTTATTAGTCAGGTTCTGAGGTTGGTTTTGTTTCGGATCGGTTGGTTTATTATTCAGGTTCTGAGGTTGGTTTTGTTTTGGATCGGTTGGTTTATTAGTCAGGTCGTGAGGTTGGTTTTGTTTTGGATCGGTTGGTTTATTATTCAGGTTCTGAGGTTGGTTTTGTTTTGGATCGGTTGGTTTATTAGTCAGGTTCTGAGGTTGGTTTTGTTTCGGATCGGTTGGTTTATTATTCAGGTTCTGAGGTTGGTTTTGTTTTGGATCGGTTGGTTTATTAGTCAGGTCGTGAGGTTGGTTTTGTTTTGGATCGGTTGGTTTATTATTCAGGTTCTGAGGTTGGTTTTGTTTTGGATCGGTTGGTTTTGTTTTAGATCGGTTGGTTTATTAGTCAGGTTCTGAGGTTGGTTTTGTTTTAGATCGGTTGGTTTATTATTCAGGTTCTGAGGTTGGTTTTGTTTTGGATCGGTTGTTTTTTTTCGTGACAGGATCATTTTCCACTCTGAAGTTTGTGCTGGAAAAAATTGCAATTGTGACAAAATTGAGGGGGTTGAATGCTATAAATATTTGGGTATTCTTATTGACAGAAAGATGTCCTGGAAAATACAAATATCTGATGTTGTTAAAAAGATTAACTGCATTATACCTAAAATTTATTATATCCGGAAATTCGTAAATTTATCTTTATTAAAAATTATTTACTTTTCTTGGATTAAATCTTATTTGCTCTATGGTTTATTATCGTGGGGTGGAGTCTATTTGACAACAATCAAACCGTTACACTATGTGCAGAATCACATAATTAGATGCATGATGAAACTAAGAAAATTTGTAAGCGTTGCAAAGGTATACAATGAATTAGGTATTTTAGGTACTGAAATACATAAGGATGAATTTTAATATTCAAACTTTACGGACATTTGAAAAGAATACTCGACTGTCAAAAAACCTTTCCTTACTTGATTTAAGTGTGAACAAAACTATTGTTGAAAAACATTATGTCTATTTGGCGCCTAAGTTTTTTAACTGCTTACCAGAGTACATCAAAGGAATAAGAAATGATAACTTTTTCTATAAGGAATTAAGAAAATGGATTTTGAATGTGGTAAATATTGAGACTATGTTTTACAAATAAAAGAGATTTAAATGTAATAAAATTTCATTTGATGCTGAGTTGCCCTTAAGGTGCTCAACTGAACCACTTACTAACGCACAGTTCAATATAGATTTCTATATTTTTTTCTGTTTTTCTACCCAGTCAAGTCTTTTTATTTTTTTTATTTCATTTATTTTTTATGATAATTTTCAAACTTATAAATTAGTTAAATATTTACTTAGATTTTTTTATCAAGCTAGCCAAGTGTGAGGAAATGTGAAACTGAAGCATGTTGCCTTTTAATTTCATTACAACATAACCGTTAAATTTCTTCCGCAAGCGAGTTTTTACTCTCGTGGAAGACTCAAAATTTTTTCTCAGACTTGTACTGAAAAACGTAGGTAAAATTATAAAACACTAATGAAATATAATATTAAAATTTTCCATATATATGGTATGAATAAATATATGATTTTTATTGTACAAACTATTTATAAAGAAGAATATATATTAGAAAATGTAATACTTTAAAATTGTGTATCTGAGAAATACAACATTATATATATTTCATTATAACTTCAGTTCTAAGGTAAAAAACATGTAAATGTAAAGTACTGCATATTCTGAGAATAAATTATTTATCTATCTATCTATTATCCAGGTTCTGAGGTTGGTTTTGTTTTCGATCGGTTGGTTTATTAGTCAGGTTCTGACATTGGTTTTGTTTTGGATCGCTTGGTTTATTAGTCAGGTTCTGAGGTTGGTTTTGTTTTGGATCGGTTGGTTTATTATTCAGGTTCTGAGGTTGGTTTTGCTTTGAATCGGTTGGTTTATTAGTCAGGTTCTGACATTGGTTTTGTTTTGGATCGCTTGGTTTATTAGTCAGGTTCTGAGGTTGGTTTTGTTTTGGATCGGTTGGTTTATTATTCAGGGTCTGACATTGGTTTTGTTTTGGATCGGTTGGTTTATTATTCAGGTTCTGAGGTTGGTTTTGTTTTGGATCGGTTGGTTTATTATTCAGGTTCTGAGGTTGGTTTTGTTTTGGATCGGTTGGTTTATTAGTCAGGTTCTGACATTGGTTTTGTTTTGGATCGCTTGGTTTATTATTCAGGTTCTGAGGTTGGTTTTGTTTTGGATCGTTTGGTTTATTAGTCAGGTTCTGACATTGGTTTTGTTTTGGATCGGTTGGTTTATTAGTCAGGTTCTGACATTGGTTTTGTTTTGGATCGGTTGGTTTATTATTCAGGTTCTGAGGTTGGTTTTGTTTTGGATCGGTTGGTTTATTATTCGGGTTCTGACATTGGTTTTCTTTTGGATCGGTTGGTTTATTAGTCAGGTTCTGAGGTTGGTTTTGTTTTGGATCGGTTGGTTTATTAGTCAGGTCCTGAGGTTGGTTTTGTTTTAGATTGCTTGATTTATTATTCAGGTTCTGAGGTTGGTTTTGTTTTGGATCGGTTGGTTTATTAGTCAGGGTCTGAGGTTGGTTTTGTTTTGGATTGGGTGATTTATTTTTCAGGTTCTGAGGTTGGTTTTGTTTTGGATCGGTTGGTTTATTATTCGGGTTCTGACATTGGTTTTCTTTTGGATCGGTTGGTTTATTAGTCAGGTTCTGAGGTTGGTTTTGTTTTAGATTGGTTGATTTATTATTCGGGTTCTGAGGTTGGTTTTGTTTTGGATCGGTTGGTTTATTAGTCAGGGTCTGAGGTTGGTTTTGTTTTGGATTGGGTGATTTATTTTTCAGGTTCTGAGGTTGGTTTTGTTTTGGATTGGGTGATTTATTTTTCAGGTTCTGAGGTTGGTTTTGTTTTGGATCGGTTGGTTTATTATCTAACAGTTATCAAGTTGGTCGATTTATTACCTCACAGTTATGCAGTTGATCCATCTATTTCCTAACAGTTATCCAGTTGGTCCATCTATTTTCTAGCAGTTGTTCAGTTGGTCCATCTATTTCCTAGCATTTATCCAGTTGGTCCATTTATTTCCTAACAGTTATCCAGTCGGTCCATTTATTTCCGAACAGTTATCCAGTCGGTCCATTTATTTCCGAACAGTTAACCAGTTGGTCCATCTATTTCGTAACAGTTATCCAGTTGGTCCATCGATTTCCTAACAGTTATCCAGTTGGTCCATCTATTTCCTAACAGTTTTCCAGTTGGTCCATATATTTCCTAACAGTTATCCAGTTGGTCAATCTATTTCCTAAAAGTTATCCAGTCGGTTCATCTATTTCCTAACAGTTATCCAGTTGGTCCATCTTTTTCGTAACAGTTATCGAGTTGGTCCATCTATTTCCTAACAGTTACCCAGTTGGTCCATCTATTTTCTAACAGTAATCAAGTCGGTTCATCTATTTTCTAACAGTTATCCAGTTGGTCCATCTATTTTCTAACAGTTATACAGTCGGTTCATCTATTTCCTAACAGTTATCCAGTCGGTCCATTTATTTCCGAACAGTTATCCAGTCGGTCCATTTATTTCCGAACAGTTATCCAGTTGGTCCATCTATTTCGTAACATTTATCCAGTTGGTCCATCGATTTCCTAACAGTTATGCAGTTGGTCCATCTATTTCCTAACAGTTATCCAGTTGGTCCATCTATTTCCTAACAGTTATCCAGTTGGTCCATCTATTTCCTAACAGTTATCCAGTTGGTCAATCTATTTCCTAACAGTTATCCAGTCGGTCCATTTATTTCCGAACAGTTATCCAGTTGGTCCATCTATTTCGTAACAGTTATCCAGTTGGTCCATCTATTTTATAACAGTTATCCAGTTGGTCCATCTATTTCCTAACAGTTATCCAGTTGGTCCATCTATTTCCTAACAGTTATCCAGTTGGTCAATCTATTTCCTAACAGTTATCCAGTCGGTTCATCTATTTCCTAACAGTTACCCAGTTGGTCCATCTATTTTCTAACAGTTATACAGTCGGTTCATCTATTTCCTAACAGTTATCCAGTCGGTCCATCGATTTCCTAACAGTTATCCAGTTGGTCCATCTTTTTCCTAACAGTTATCCAGTTGGTCCATCTATTTCCTAACAGTTATCCAGTTGGTCCATCTATTTCGTAACAGTTATCCAGTTGGTCCATCTATTACCTAAAAGTTATCCAGTTGGTCCATCTATTTTCTAACAGTTATCCAGTCGGTTCATCTATTTCCTAACAGTTATCCAGTTGGTCCATCTATTTCCTAACAGTTATCCAGTTGGTCCATCTATTTTCTAACAGTTATCCAGTTGGTCCATCTGTTTTCTAGCAGTTGTTCAGTCGGTTCATCTATTTCCTAACAGTTATCCAGTTGGTCCACCTATTTCCTAATAGTTATCCAGTTGGTCCACCTATTTCCTAAAAGATATCCAGTTGGTCCATCTATTTTCTAACAGTTATCCAGTCAGCTCATCTATTTCCTAACAGTTATCCAGTTGGTCCATCTATTTTCTAACAGTTATACAGTCGGTCCATCTATTTCCTAACAGTTATCCAGTTGGTTCATGTATTTCATAAAAGTTATCCAGTTGGTCCATCTATTTCCTAATAGTTATCCAGTTGGTCCATCTATTTCCTAAAAGTTATCCAGTTGGTCCATCTATATCCTAACAGTTATCTAGTTGGTCCATCTATTTCCTAACAGTTATCCAGTTGGTCCATCTATTTCCTAACAGTTATCCAGTTGGTCCATCTATTTCCCAACAGTTATCCAGTTGGTCCATTTATTTCCTAACAGTTATCGAGTTGGTCCATCTATTTCCTAACAGTTATCCAGTTGGTCCATCTATTTCCTAACAGTAATCCAGTTGGTCCATCTATTTCCTAACAGTAATCCAGTTGGTCCATCTATTTCCTAACAGTTATCCAGTTGGTGCATCTATTTTCTAACTGTTATCCAGTTGGTCCATCTATTTCCTAAAAGATATGCAGTTGGTCCATCTATTTCCTAACAGTTATCCAGTTGGTCCATCTATTTCCTAACAGTTATCTAGTTGGTCCATCTATTTCCTAACAGTTATCCAGTTGGTCCGTCTATTTCCTAACAGTTATCCAGTTGGTCCATCTATTTCCTAACAGTTATCCAGTTGGTCCATCTATTTCCTAACAGTTATGCAGTTGGTCCATCTATTTCGCAACAGTTGTTCAGTTGGTCCTTTCATCCCAATCTTTTCTGAACATTCGGGATCCTTTTGACATGGATATTTGCCCCATTGTGAACAAAAAAAGGACCGCTCTGTGGCAAAACAAACCATCTGTCTTATTTCTTATTTTTTTCTTCTTTCTTATTGTTATCCATCTGAATATCTCAAATATATTTAATACAGATTAATCGCTGATTAAGTTAGAGCATTTTCAAATAAAGCTGTTTTCTCATAACGTTAGATCCCAATTTTTTTCGCTTTGTCGCTATCTTCAAATTATAACATTAACGAAGAACATGAAAAAAACGAATATCTCTCCAATAAATCTCTCTCTAAATTCAAATTTATTGAAACAAAATACGCTAACTTTTTGTTAATTCGTTAACGTCTATTGCGATATGATCCTTAACTATCTCAATTAATTTAATCCACTCCACGCCTTCTTAACATTAAGGAATTATCTTCGGAAACATTCTCTAAATTAAGACACATTCATCCAAAAGTCTCTGCTGAATTAACTGCAAATACAGATATGACAAGAGAATAGAAAAAAATGCCTCAATTTCAGTCCTAAACGACAATAACTCTTCCAGATAATTTAATAAGAATCTACAGTTGCTCAAAAAAATATCCGAACACTATGGTTGATTGCAGAATTCAGAAGAAAATATCTGGCAATGATTTTTTTGGGAATTAGTGATCTGGCAACCTTCGTGTACAGTCGCTCAAAAAAGTATCCGAACACTATGGCTGATTACAGAATTCAGAAGAAAATATCTGGCAACGGTTTTTTTTTTAGAAATTAGTGATCGGGTAACCTTCGTGTACAGTCGCTCAAAAAAGTATCCGAACACTATGGTTGATTACAGAATTCAGAAAAAATATCTGGCAACGATTTTTTTTTTAGAAATTAGTGATCGGGTAACCTTCGTGTACAGTCGCTCAAAAAAGTATTCGAGCACTATGGCTGATAAGAGAATTCAGAAAAAAATATCTGGCAACGATTTTTTTTAGAAATTAGTGATCCTTCGTGTACAGTCGCTCAAAAAAGTATCCGAACACTATGGTTGATTACGGGAATTCAGAAAAAATATCTGGTAACGAATTTTTTTTTTTTAGAAGTTAGTGAGTTGCTACGATTTTTTTTTTAGAAATTAATTATCTGGCAGCCTTCGTGTACCGTCGTTCAGAAAAAAAAATATTCGAACACTATGGTTGATTGCAGAATTCAGAAAAATATCTGGCAAAGGTTTTTTTAGAAATTAGTGATCTGGCAACCTTCGTGACACGAGGACGACTTCGTTCACGAGACACAAAGGTTGCCAGATCACTAATTTCTAAAAAAAAAAAATCGTTGCCAGATATTTTTTCTGAATTCTGTAATCTACCATATTGTTCGGATTTTTTTTTTAGTGACTGTACATTAAGATCGTGGTGTATATTTCATTCCAGAATTAAAACTGACTTAACATTTCGGATTTCCTGGTTCATCTAATATATTTAAAGATATTTTTTCTCTTACTACGTTTATTGAATTAGTGAAAGCGTATATTGTCTTTTTCGTAATGAAATCATGATGCAAATCCTGTTTCTTAGCAAGGTTGTGAGAGTCTATAAAGTACGTTGGCGATTTGCAAATAGACAGCTGAATTATAGCTAAAATAACAAAAGTTACAGACACCAGGTGGCGTCAAACGTTCTTTACGTAGGAGATGTGTTTTTTTTTCGAAGTTCTTTTTTATATTCATAGGATTATCAGAAAGGAGAGGGGGCGGGGGTGGCTCAGTCGGTAGCGCGCCAGGCTCGTAATCTGTAGTTCCCAGGTTCGAGTCCCAGCTGGGTCAGCGTTGAGATTTATCTCCGCAAAATTCCCCGCCCTGCCCACGGTCAGTAGGGGACACCGATGGGTTTGGAAAGGCCGCCGTCCGTCGGATGGGACGTTAAGCCGTGGCCCGTGTGTGGGAGAGCCATACCCTGTGCACGTGAAAAAACACGCTGGATGGCCTTGACGGGAGGCTACCATCTGTCTCCCAACAGCTGTTCCAGTGGGTCCCCTCCCCCAACCTTCTCTGAGCCTTCGGGGTCCATGTGACCTGGCCATTTAGCCCATGGTGTGCAAAAAAGTGCCGCTCAGAGGTAAAACAACCCAAACAACCCAACAGAAAGGAGAGTGAAGAATATTGAATTCTTGTTTTCAAAGAGGAGGAAGTTTTTTTTATAATATTCCCGTTTTACTTTCTAATATTTAAAACTAGGACTGATATATTTTACGAAATAGCAATAATTTATTAGTATTTCACACACTTAGTACCTACTTAAGTACGTAAATATAACCTACACACATGGGGTGGCTCAGTCGGTAGCGCGCCAGGCTAGTAATCTGTAGATCCCAGGTTCGAGTGTTAGCTGGGTCAGCGTTGAGATTTATCTCCGCAAAATTAATGCCGATGGGCATGGAAAGGCACTCGTTCGTCGGATGGGACGTTAAGCCGTGGCGCCGTGTGCGGGAGAGCCATAACCTGGGCACGTTAAAGAACACACTGGATGGCCTTGACGGGAGGCTACCATCTGTCTCTCAACAGCTGTTCCAATGGGTCCTCTCCCCCAACCTTCTATGAGCCTTCGGGGTCCTTGTGACCTGGCCATTTAGCCCATGGTGTACAAAAAAGTGCCGCTCAGAGGTAAAACAACCCAACGTTAAAGAACACACTGGATGGCCTTGACGCGAGGTTACCATCTGTCTCCCAACAGCTGTTCCAGTGGGTCACCTCCCGCAATCTTCTCTGAGCCTTCGGGGTCCTTGTGACCTGGCCATTTAGCCCATGGTGTGCAAAAACGTTCCGCTCAGAGGTAAAACAACCAACATTAAAGAACACACTGGATGGCCTTGACGCGAGGCTACCATCTGTCTCCCAACAGCTGTTCCAGTGGGTCACCTCCCGCAATCTTCTCTGAGCCTTCGGGGTCCTTGTGACCTGTCCATTTAGCCCATGGTGTGCAAAAAAGTGCCGCTCAGAGGTAAAACAACCCAACGTTAAAGAACACACTGGATGGCCTTGACGCGAGGCTACCATCTGTCTCCCAACAGCTGTTCCAGTGGGTCACCTCCCGCAATCTTCTCTGAGCCTTCGGGGTCCTTGTGACCTGTCCATTTAGCCCATGGTGTGCAAAAAAGTGCCGCTCAGAGGCAAAACAACCCAACTGTGTGCACGTTAAAGAACACGCTGGATGGCCTTGACGGGAGGTTACCATCTGTCTCCCAACAGCTGTTCCAGTGGGTCCCCTCCCGCAACCTTCTCTGAGCCTTCGGGGTCCTTGTGACCTGGCCATTTAGCCCATGGTGTGCAAAAACGTTCCGCTCAGAGGTAAAACAACCAACCCCCACTCACCTAGTACCTATGCACTTTTTTCGATATATCACACACTTAGTATATCTATTTATAAACTTAGTGTAACGATATATAACATTCTTTACTAACTATATATATATAAAACACTTAATATCATAAACTTAGTACCTGTATAGTATCTAACAGTACTTCACACACACTTAGCATCGATATATTTAGTAACTATATATATATCGCACACTTAGTAGTACTTTACACACCTTAGTACTAAAACCATACTGGTTCCTCAAAATTAAGGTTGGGTTGAGTTGTTTTACCTCTGAGCGGCACTTTTTTGCACACCATGGGCTAAATGGCCAAGTCACATGGACCCCGAAAGCTCAGAGAAGGTTGGGGGAGGGGACCCACTGGAACAGCTGTTGGGAGACAGATGGTAGTCTCCCGTCAAGGCCATCCAGCATGTTCTTTAACGTGCACAGGGTATGGCTTTCCCACACACGGGGACACGGCTTAACGTCCCATCCGAAGGACGGCGTCCTTTCCAAGCCTATCGGTGTCCCCTACTGACCGTGGGCAGGGCGGGGAATTTTGGAATAATTAGAGAGGGCAGAAGTAGAAGTTAAAGGGCACAAGAAGTCGGAGTTAGAGGACACAGAGGTCAAAGTTAGAAGGCACAGAAGTCAAAGTTAGAGAGTGCAGAAATCGGAAAAAAAAAACCTTCATTCTCTTCGAAAAGGAGCCTCTGAATATGCTCTAGAAACGACATGCCATTCTCCTATTTACGAAAACGAATTATAAAATGAAAGCACACACATCCACAAACAAGAACCACAGATGAAATAATTGCACCTTACCTGCAGCAGCCCATATTTGATCTCGATGTCGAGGAATGTGTATTCCTTAACCGCTGGAGGTAGATTCTGGGGCAGTCTCTCTTCCAGACAGCCCAGGACATTGGCCAGACTTCCCAGCACAGGTTCAGTTGCAAATGCCAGAGTTTCACTGAGAAGAAGAACAAGAAAAATGAAATATCAATAAGTGATCGTTGTAGCCTAGAATAACAAAATATAAAAAATATAAAGAGTAATTGATGATCTGGTGACTCGTCGTGGTCTAGAACAGTTCCTCTCAAAGTTCTGGCCTTCGAGTTGGGTTGTTTTACCTCTGAGCGGCGCTTTTTTGCACACCATGGGCTAAATGGCCAGGTCACAAGGACCCCGAAGGCTCAGAGAAGGTTGGGGGAGGGGACCCACTGGAACAGCTGTTGGGAAACAGATGGTAGCCTCCCGTCAAGGCTATCCAGCGTGTTCTTTAACGTGCACAGGGTGTGACTCTCCCGCAGAATGGCCAGTTCACAAGAACCCCTAAGACTCAGAGGAGGTTGGGGGAGGGGACCCACTGGAACAGCTGTTGGAAGACAGATGGAAGCCTCCCGTCAAGGCCATCCAGAGTGTTCTTTAACGTGCACAGGGTATGGCAGTGCACAGGGTATCTCCCGCAGGATGGCCAGTTCACAAGGACCCCTAAGACTCAGAGAAGGTTGGGGGAAGGGACCCACTGGAACAGCTGTTGGCAGACACATGGTAGCCTCCCGTCAAGGCCATACAGCGTGTTCTTTAATGTGCACAGGGTATGGCTCTCCCGCACAACGGGCAACGGCTTAAAGTCCCATCCGACGGACGGCGGCCTTTACAAGCCCATCGGCATTAATTTTGCGGAGATAAATCTCAACGCTGACCCAACTGGGACTCGAACCTGGAAACTGATTACGAGCCTGGCGCGCTACCGACTGAGCCACCCCCGCCCCGCCTTCGAGTAATCAGTTCCCTGTTAGTCACGAATTGACAGGAAAATAATTCAATTTTTAGAAGCAAAACATTGACATGATCTTTTGTATTTTTTGTTTCATCTTTACTGAATGTAATATTTGATTTAAATATTTTCAAATGAAAAAAGAATATAATTTTTGAATTAAATATTTTTAAATAATAGACCAATTCCGGGGAGCGGGGGTGGCTCAGTCGGTAGCGCGCCAGGCTCGTAATCTGTAGTTCTCAGGTTCGAGTCCCAGCTGGGTCAGCGTTGAGATTTATCTCCGCAAAATTCCCCGCCCTGCCCACGGCCAGTAGGGGACACCGATGGGCTTGGAAAGGCCGCCGTCCGTCGGATGGGAAGTTAAGCCGTGGCCCGTGTGCGGGAGAGAGCCATACCCTGTGCACGTTAAAGAACACGCTGGATGGCCTTGACGGGAGGCTACCATCTGTCTCCCAACAGCTGTTCCAGTGGGTCCCCTCCCCCAACCTTCTCTGAGCCTTCGGGGTCCATGTGACCTGGCCATTTAGCCCATGGTGTGCAAAAAAGTGCCGCTCAGAGGTAAAACAACCCAACCTAGACCAATTCCTTAAGTTGGCCACCGAACAATTGTCTCTAGGAAACTGGCAACATGTTTCCAGTCCGTCAGATAAGAAAGTTTGAGAAGGACTGTTCTGGAAAAACTAGGAATGAAATATCATTTGTCATGTTTTATATTTTTATTTTATCGGTTGGAATATTAAATATAAAACTTAATGAATGATTTTATGACTCATCATTGCCCAGAAAACAAAAATAAAACATATAAATGATCCAATGACTCATCATGGTAAAATAATAATAATAATAATAATAATAATAAATGATATAATGACTCATCGTGGTAAAATAATAATAATAATAAATTATATAATGACTCATCATGGGGGGCGGGGTTGGCTCAGTCGGTAGCGCGCCAGGCTCGTAATCTGTAGTTCTCAGGTTCGAGTCCCAGCTGGGTGAGCGTTGAGATTTATCTCCGCAAAATTTCCCCGTTCTGCTCACGGTCAGTAGGGGACACCGATTGGCTTGAAAAGGCCGCCGTCCGTCGGATGGGACGTTAAGCCGTGGCACCGTGTGCGGGAGAGCCATACCCTGTGCACTTTAAAGAACACGCTGGATGGCCTTGACGGGAGGCTACCATCTGTCTCCCAACAGCTGTTCCAGTGGGTCCTCTCCCCCAACCTTCTCTGAGCCTTCGGGGTCCATGTGACCTGTCCATTTAGCCCATGGTGTGCAAAAAAGTGCCGCTCAGAGGTAAAACAACCCAACCGACTCATCATGGTCTGGAAAACAAAAATGAAACATAACAATTCATCTGGTGACTTATCATGGTGAATAAAACAAAACTGAGGCATAATAAATGATCTGGTAACTCATCATAATATATACAAGAAAAAATGAAACACAATAAATGATGTGGTTACTTATCATGGTCTGTAAACCAAAAAAAGAAACATAATAATGAGCTGGTGACTCATTATGGTCTTTAAAGCAAAAAATGAAATATAATAAATAACTATAAAACAAAAAATGAGACATAAATGATCTGGTGACTCATCATGATCTATAAAACAAAAAATGAGACATAAATGATCTGTTACTTGTCATGGTGTAAAAAACAAATATGAAGGATAATAAATGATCTGGTGACTCATCATGGTCTGCAAAACAAAAACTGAAACATAATTATTGATCTGATGACTAATTATGGTCTGTAAAAAATGGAACATAATAAGTGATCTGGTAACTCATTATGGTCTGTAAAACAAAAAATGAAATATAATAAATGTCCTGTTGATTTATCATGGTCTATAAAACAAAACTGAAACATAATAATTGTCCTGATGATTTATCATGGTCTATAAAACAAAACTGAAACATAATAATTGTCCTGATGATTTATCATGGTCTATAAAACAAAAAAGGAAACCTAATAAATGATCTGGTGACTCATCATGGTCTATAAAACAAAAAATGAAACACGATTAATGATCTGGTGACTCATCATGGTCTATAAAACAAAACTGAAACATAATAATTGTCCTGATGATTTATCATGGTCTATAAAACAAAAAAGGAAACCTAATAAATGATCTGGTGACTCATCATGGTCTATAAAACAAAAAATGAAACACGATTAATGATCTGGTGACTCATCATGGTCTATAAAACAAAACTGAAACATAATAATTGTTCTGATGATTTATCATGGTCTATACAACAAAAAAGGAAACATAATAAATGATCTGGTGACTCATCATGGTCTATAAAACAAAAAATGAAATATAATTAATGATCTGGTGACTCATCATGGTCTATAAAACAAAACTGAAACATAATAATTGTCCTGATGATTTATCATGGTCTATAAAACAAAAAAGGAAACATAATAAATGATCTGGTGACTCGTCATGGTCTATAAAAAAAATGAAATATAATTAATGATCTGGTGACTCATCATGGTCTATAAAACAAAACTGAATCATAATAATTGTCCTGATGATTTATCATGGTCTATAAAACAAAACTGAAACATAATAATTGTCCTGATGATTTATCATGGTCTATAAAACAAAAAAGGAAACCTAATAAATGATCTGGTGACTCATCATGGTCTATAAAACAAAAAATGAAGCATAATTAATGATCTGGTGACTCATCATGGTCTATAAAACAAAACTGAAACATAATAATTGTCCTGATGATTTATCATGGTCTATAAAACAAAAAAGGAAAGATAATAAATGATCTGGTGACTCATCATGGTCTATAAAACAAAAAATGAAATATAATTAATCATCTGGTGACTCATCATGGTCTATAAAACAAAACTGAAACATAATAATTGTCCTGATGATTTATCATGGTCTATAAAACAAAAAAGGAAACATAATAAATGATCTGGTGACTCATCATGGTCTATAAAAAATATGAAATATAATTAATGATCTGGTGACTCATCATGGTCTATAAAACAAAACTGAAACATAATAATTGTCCTGATGATTTATCATGGTCTATAAAACAAAAAAGGAAACATAATAAATGATCTGGTGACTCATCATGGTCTATAAAACAAAAAATGAAATATAATTAATGATCTGGTGACTCATCATGGTCTATAAAACAAAACTGAAACATAATAATTGTCCTGATGATTTATCATGGTCTATAAAACAAAAAAGGAAACATAATAAATGATCTGGTGACTCGTCATGGTCTATAAAAAAAAATGAAATATAATTAATGATCTGGTGACTCATCATGGTCTATAAAACAAAACTGAATCATAATAATTGTCCTGATGATTTATCATGGTCTATAAAACAAAAAAGGAAACATAATAAATGATCTGGTGACTCATCATGGTCTATAAAACAAAACTGAAACATAATAATTGTTCTGATGATTTATCATGGTCTATAAAACAAAAAAGGAAACGTAATAAATGATCTGGTGACTCATCATGGTCTATAAAACAAAAAATGAAATATCATTAATGATCTGGTGACTCATCATGGTCTATAAAACAAAACTGAATCATAATAATTATCCTGATGATTTATCATGGTCTATAAAACAAAAAAGGAAACATAATAAATGATCTGGTGACTCATCATGGTCTATAAAAAAAAATGAAATATAATAAATGATCTGGTGACTCATCATGGTCTATAAAACAAAACTGAAACATAATAATTGTCCTGATGATTTATCATGGTCTATAAAACAAAACTGAAAGATAATAATTGTCCTGATGATTTATCATGGTCTATAAAACAAAAAAGGAAACGTAATAAATGATCTGGTGACTCATCATGGTCTATAAAAAAAAATGAAATATAATTAATGATCTGGTGACTCATCATGGTCTATAAAACAAAACTGAAACATAATAATTGTCCTGATGATTTATCATGGTCTATAAAACAAAAAAGGAAACATAATAAATGATCTGGTGACTCATCATGGTCTATAAAACAAAAAATGAAATATAATTAATGATCTGGTGACTCATCATGATCTATAAAACAAAACTGAAACATAATAATTTTCCTGATGATTTATCATGGTCTATAAAACAAAAAAGGAAACATAATAAATGATCTGGTGACTCATCATGGTCTATAAAAAAAATAAAATATAATTAATGATCTGGTGACTCATCATGGTCTATAAAACAAAACTGAAACATAATAATTGTCCTGATGATTTATCATAGTCTATAAAACAAAACTGAAAGATAATAATTGTCCTGATGATTTATCATGGTCTATAAAACAAAAAAGGAAACCTAATAAATGATCTGGTGACTCATCATGGTCTATAAAACAAAAAATGAAACATAATTAATGATCTGGTGACTCATCATGGTCTATAAAACAAAACTGAAACATAATAATTGTCCTGGTGATTTATCATGGTCTATAAAACAAAAAAGGAAACGTAATAAATGATTTGGTGACTTATCATGGTCTGTAAAAACAAAAAAAAAATTATATATAACAAATGATATGGCGACTCATCATGGTCTATAGAATAAAAATGAAACATAATAATTGTCCTGTAATTTATCATGCTATATATAAAAAAAATAACAAATGATTTGGTGACTTATCAGGGTCTGCAAAACAAAAAATGAAATATAATAAATGATCTGGTGTCTCATCATGGTCTATAAAACAAAACCGAAACAAATCAATTAATCTGATGACTTATCATGGTCTTTAAAACAAAAACTGAACCATAATAATTGATCTAGTGACTTATTATGGTTTGTAAAAAATGAAATATAATAAATGATATGGCGACTCATCATAGTCTATAAAACAAAACTGAAACATAATAATTGATCTGGTGAATTATCATGGTCTCTATATATATATAAAATGATCTGGTGACTCATCATGGTCTATAAAACAGAAAATGAAACATAATTAATGATTTGGTGACTTATCATGGTCTAAAAAAAATAATGAAATATAACAAATGATATGGCGACTCATCATGGTCTATAAAATAAAACTGAAACATAATAATTGATCTGGTGACTTATCATGGTCTATTAAAAATAATAATAAATGATCTGATGAATTATCATGGTCTATAAAACAAAAATATATTGCATAAATAAAAACTTGTGCATTATCACCATTTTTAAATATGTAAAAGATTGATTCAACAGCAATATCCCCTCAAAATGTCATGATGATAATTTTTTTTCAGTTATACTATTTAGAAATATTCCCTAAAATTTCCCATTGAATAATATTAGAACACAAATTTCGACTGTTAATTATTTACCAAATATCCAATATGTTCCCACCATTTTCATATATGTTATGGACTTATACACCAGCAATTAATATTTGAAATTTTAGTACAATTATATTTTTTTTCCATATTCAATAATACCATTTAGAGAAATTCTTTCTATATTTTCCTTTCAAATAACATTAATTACGTTAATTCAATTGCCAATTATTTGCCAAATATGCAATATATTCCCACTGTTTTCCAATATATTATGGCCATATATAAAAGCAATATATTCTTCATGTATCACGAAAATCGACAGATATTTACACAAGTTATTAATCTAACAGGTTTATTGTTCCATTTAGCAACAGTGTGTCTCGTGCTTCAAAAATAATATCGAATATCTGGAATCCGAAACAACCTTTACATATTACCCCGTAACCGTAAACCGTAGAAAGTTCTGAAATTAATTAAGATGTATCGAAAGTTTTAACACTGGATCGATTTGTCAAAAAATAACCTAGAAAGCTAAACCGCATGATAAGGAATATAAACAAAACTCTTTCTAGGAACTCAAATAAAGTTTTATTTTTCTCTAATGTTAGCCCTCAAACTAAACTCTTAAACATCGTTATAATCATTAGATTCATCGATTAGCAACACAAAGTTAATTACACAGTTGAGGTAGGATTAATGCGTTTAATTTCTTGTTTTCCTCAGCAAATTGCCCTTCGTTAAGTTGATTGGTGGGAAACCAATTTACAATCAACCGAATCAATTTTTATTGAACGCTCTGCTGATTACTGGGAGGAGCAAAATGAATTTGGGGGAAAATCGATCTTCGCTTCAGGGAGGAGACAAGAGGAGAAAGAGAAAAAATATGGTGCTAAGAGGAAGCGAAGCTGGAGGGATTTTCTGCATCTTCAAACTTTATGAAGAGGCATTGTGTGACGCTGGTGGATTATAATAATAGTGATTTATTTCATGCAGGGGGGGGGGGGGTTACATTAAAGCCAAGGTACAGTCGCTCAAAAAATATATGTTATGGTAGAGGAAAAGAAGACTTACTTTCACTCATCTATGCTATAGTAGAGGAAAGGAAAGTTTACTCTGACTCCTCTATGTTTTGGTAGAGGAAAAAAGGAGACTTACTTTGACTTCTTTATGCTATGATAGAGAAAAGAAGACTGACTCCTCTATGATAGAGGAAATAGAAGACTTACTCTGACTCCTCTATGGGATGGTAGAGGAAAAGAAGACTTATATTGACTGCTCTATGCTATGGTTAGAGGAAAAGAAGACTCAAGAAGACTTACTTTGACTCCTCTATGGGATGGTAGAGGAAAAGTAGACTTACATTGACTGCTCTATGCTATGATAGAGGAAAAGAAGACTCAAGAAGACTTACTTTGACTCTTCTGTGGGATGGTAGAGGAAAAGTAGACTTACATTGACTGCTCTATGCTATGGTAGAGGAAAAAGAAGACTTACTTTGACTCCTCTATGTGATGGTAGAGGAAAAGAAGACTTACATTGACTGCTCTATGCTATGATAGAGGAAAAAGAAGACTTACTTTGACTCCTCTATGTGATGGTAGAGGAAAAGAAGACTTACATTGACTGCTCTATGCTATGATAGAGGAAAAAGAAGACTTAATTTGACTCCTCTATGGGATGGTAGAGGATAGAGAAGACTTACTTTGACTCCTCTATGGGATGGTAGAGGATAGAGAAGACTTACTTTGACTCATCTATGGGATGGTAGAGGAAAAGAAGACTTACATTGACTGCTCTATGCTATGATAGAGGAAAAAGAAGAGTTACTTTGACTCCTCTATGGGATGGTAGAGGATAGAGAAGACTTACTTTGACTCCTCTATGGGATGGTAGAGGATAGAGAAGACTTACTTTGACTCCTCTATGGGATGGTAGAGGAAAAGAAGACTTATATTGACTGCTCTATGCTATGATAGAGGAAAAAGAAGACTTACTTTGACTCCTCTATGGAATGGTAGAGGATAGAGACTCATCATGGGATGACTCGTCTATGGGATGGTAGAGGATAGAGAAGACTAACTTTGACTCCTCTATGAGATGGTAGAGGAAAAGAAGACTTACATTGACTGCTCTATGCTATGATAGAGGAAAAAGAATACTTACTTTGACTCCTCTATAGGATGGTAGAGGATAGAGAAGACTTATTCTGACTCCTCTATGGGATGGTAGAGGATAGAGAAGACTTACTTTGACTCCTCTATGGGATGGTAGAGGAAAAGAAGACTTACATTGACTGCTCTATGCTATGATAGAGGAAAAAGAAGACTTACTTTGACTCTTCTATGGGATGGTAGAGGATAGAGAAGACTTACTTTGACTCCTCTATGGGATGGTAGAGGATAGAAAAGACTTACTTTGACTCCTCTATGGGATGGTAGAGGAAAAGAAGACTTATATTGACTGCTCTATGCTATGATAGAGGAAAAAGAAGACTTACTTTGACTCCTCTATGGAATGGTAGAGGATAGAGAAGAGTTACTTTGACTCGTCTATGGGATGGTAGAGGATAGAGAAGACTAACTTTGACTCCTCTATGGGATGGTAGAGGAAAAGAAGACTTACATTGACTGCTCTATGCTATGATAGAGGAAAAAGAATACTTACTTTGACTCCTCTATGGGATGGTAGAGGATAGAGAAGACTTAATTTGACTCCTCTATGGGATGGTAGAGGATAGAGAAGACTTACTTTGACTCCTCTATGGGATGGTAGAGGAAACGAAGACTTACATTGACTGCTCTATGCTATGATAGAGGAAAAAGAATACTTACTTTGACTCCTCTATAGGATGGTAGAGGATAGAGAAGACTTACTTTGACTCCTCTATGGGATGGTAGAGGATAGAGAAGACTTACTTTGACTCCTCTATGGGATGGTAGAGGAAAAGAAGACTTACATTGACTGCTCTATGCTATGATAGAGGAAAAAGAAGACTTACTTTGACTCCTCTATGGGATGGTAGAGGATAGAGAAGACTTACTTTGACTCCTCTATGGGATGGTAGAGGATAGAGAAGACTTATTTTGACTCCTCTATGGGATGGTAGAGGAAACGAAGACTTACATTGACTGCTCTATGCTATGATAGAGGAAAAAGAAGACTTACTTTGACTCCTCTATGGGATGGTAGAGGAAAAAGAAGACTTACTTTGACTCCTCTATGGGATGGTAGAGGATAGAGAAGACTTACTTTGACTCCTCTATGGGATGGTAGAGGAAAAGAAGACTTACATTGACTGCTCTATGCTATGATAGAGGAAAAAGAAGAGTTACTTTGACTCCTCTATGGGATGGTAGAGGATAGAGAAGACTTACTTTGACTCCTCTATGGGATGGTAGAGGATAGAGAAGACTTACTTTGACTCCTCTATGGGATGGTAGAGGAAAAGAAGACTTACATTGACTGCTCTATGCTATGATAGAGGAAAAAGAAGACTTACTTTGACTCCTCTATGGGATGGTAGAGGATAGAGAAGACTTACTTTGACTCGTCTATGGGATGGTAGAGGATAGAGAAGACTTACTTTGACTCCTCTATGGGATGGTAGAGGATAGAGAAGACTAACTTTGACTCCTCTATGGGATGGTAGAGGAAAAGAAGACTTACATTGACTGCTCTATGCTATGATAGAGGAAAAAGAAGACTTACTTTGACTCCTCTATGGGATGGTAGAGGATAGAGAAGACTTATTTTGACTCCTCTATGGGATGGTAGAGGATAGAGAAGACTTACTTTGACTCCTCTATGGGATGGTAGAGGAAAAGAAGACTATTGACTGCTCTATGCTATGATAGAGGAAAAAGAAGACTTACTTTGACTCCTCTATGGGATGGTAGAGGATAGAGAAGACTTACTTTGACTCCTCTATGGGATGGTAGAGGATAGAGAAGACTTATTTTGACTCCTCTATGGGATGGTAGAGGAAAAGAAGACTTACATTGACTGCTCTATGCTATGATAGAGGAAAAAGAAGAGTTACTTTGACTCCTCTATGGGATGGTAGAGGATAGAGAAGACTTACTTTGACTCCTCTATGGGATGGTAGAGGATAGAGAAGACTTACTTTGACTCCTCTATGGGATGGTAGAGGAAAAGAAGACTTACATTGACTGCTCTATGCTATGATAGAGGAAAAAGAAGACTTACTTTGACTCCTCTATGGGATGGTAGAGGATAGAGAAGACTTACTTTGACTCCTCTATGGGATGGTAGAGGATAGAGAAGACTAACTTTGACTCCTCTATGGGATGGTAGAGGAAAAGAAGACTTACATTGACTGCTCTATGCTATGATAGAGGAAAAAGAAGACTTACTTTGACTCCTCTATGGGATGGTAGAGGATAGAGAAGACTTATTTTGACTCCTCTATGGGATGGTAGAGGATAGAGAAGACTTACTTTGACTCCTCTATGGGATGGTAGAGGAAAAGAAGACTATTGACTGCTCTATGCTATGATAGAGGAAAAAGAAGACTTACTTTGACTCCTCTATGGGATGGTAGAGGATAGAGAAGACTTACTTTGACTCCTCTATGGGATGGTAGAGGATAGAGAAGACTTACTTTGACTCCTCTATGGGATGGTAGAGGAAAAGAAGACTTACATTGACTGCTCTATGCTATGATAGAGGAAAAAGAAGAGTTACTTTGACTCCTCTATGGGATGGTAGAGGATAGAGAAGACTTACTTTGACTCCTCTATGGGATGGTAGAGGATAGAGAAGATTTACTTTGACTCCTCTATGGGATGGTATAGGAAAAGAAGACTTACATTGACTGCTCTATGCTAGGATAGAGGAAAAAGAAGACTTACTTTGACTCCTCTATGGGATGATAGAGAGTGAGCAGTTTCGGATGTTTGAGCCTATCGAGCTGCCTGACGCTAAACCGAAGGATTTCAGTTATCGTTTCCTTTCTTTTCGGCTTATGAAGTTTCTCTGCCACCCGCTTCTCGAAATAGAAAACTGATGCCTCCTGGAAATTAGAAAAATATTGATTTCAAACTTTAAAATGAAGTTGCAAGAAAAAATTTAAAAGTTTGAAGATATTCACGGACTTTTTTTTATTTCTCGAATTAGAATGGCTTAGTCGATAAGTGAAAGTAGTTAGTAGGCTTATTTTTTATGCAAAAAAAAAAATGAACTTTTCCTAAAATGACTCCGAGATGTGTTTTGCTTAGAAATATTTCGTCGTATTAGATTAAGTTCAATACGTAAATAAATTTATAGTCTTGCTTATTTTTATGGTTTGGTGCTTGTTTGATAACTTTTTCTTTTAATCTTAATCTTAATCCTTCCCTCAGTAGAGCGGATGTGGCTCAGTCGGTAGTGCACGAGGCTCGTAATCTGCAACTGGGTCAGCGTTGAGATTTATCTCCGCAAAATCCCCCTCCCTGCCCACTGTCAGTAGGAAACATCGATGGGCTTGGAAAGGCCGCCGTCCGTCGGATGGGATGTTAAGCCGTGGCCCCGTGTATGGGAGAGCCATACCTTGTGCACGTTAAAGAAGACACTCAATGGCTTTGACGGGAGACTACCATCTCTCTCTCAACAGCTGTTCCAGTGGTCCCCTACTCCAACTTTTCTGAGACCCCGGGGTCCTTGTGACTTAGCCATTTAGCCCATTGTGGGCAAAAAAATGCCGCTCAGAGGTAAAGCAACCCAACTTTCCCTCTGTGAGAAAGGGGACGCCTTTGGGATTGGAGATATCGCCATCCATCGGATGGGACGTAAAGCCGCGAGCCCTGTACAGGAGAGTCCCATCAAGTAGTCGTTAAACAACACTCTGGATGGTCTTGGTGGGAAACTTTCAGCTTTTCTGAGAATCATCTTCCCCCAATCTTCTCTGAGTTATTGAAGTTCTTGTTTGCTGGCCATTTAGAACATTATGAGCAAAAAAGTGAAGTCAGAGGTAAAATAACCCACGCAACTCTTTACGAAGAACTGTACGGTCTTCGAGGTCAACCATTTTTTTTTATCAATAATCCTTTTTTAATACAGTCAAAAGTTAAGTTAGCCATCTTTATTGCAATGAATATGATCTTTGTTAAGGTTCATATCGTCTTACTCAGAGTGGTGACATCTTTACCACGTATGAAACTATCCGTACCAAGAATCCGACACAGTTAATAGTTTCCAACTGAATCATTATCCGTTTCATTACACTTTAAGCACTTGGAAGCTGAAGCATCTTTTCCTCGTTATCTGAAACACACTTCTCCATCACTCTACGGGGAGAAGCACATCCACATCCTCATCACGAACTCTCTTAACTCATTTCCCCCCCTTTCTATCATCCAGTTTACGAGGTGTGAAGGGATGCGAACTGTTGACGTCACCATCTGCACCATCACAAGATTCGTAATGACGTTAGCAGGGTGGTCTTTTTCGTCGGGTTTTTTTTGGCTCCATCAACGAATAGATCGGAGGCTAACTCAATATCTCAAAAGAAAAGAAGAGCAGCAGGAGAGAGAGTGTGTCGGGCGATCAAGGTAAAAGGATGTAGAAGACAAATCACCATCCTCTTACGTCACAATAGGACATACCGATGTTTCTAAGGAACAAGCGTGTCAGAGGTGGTTGTTGTAGGGACGGAGATGGGCAGGTAGGGCGATGAATAGTGCACTGCGGGAAGAAAAAGATGAGCAAAGAAGAGAAAAGAAAGAGAGAGGGAAGAGCATGGAGGAATGACAGAAAAGTGGAGAAAGAGAAATGATGATGAGAGAAAAGAAGTCAGTGATGGAGAACAGTAAGGGAGAACGATGAGAAGTTGGGAAGGATAAAAACATGAAATGAAGAGAGGAGGAAAAAATATGCAGAAGGAATAAAGAAGAGAGAAGGAAAAAAATGCAGAAAGGGATAAAGAAGAAAGAAGGAAAAAATATGTAGAAAGGGAGAAAGAAGAGAGAAGGAAAAAATATGCAGAAAAGGATAAAGAAGAAAGAAGGAAAAATATGCAGAAAGGGAGAAAGAAGAGAGAAGGAAAAAACATGCAGAAAGGGATAAAGAAGAGAGAAGGAAAAAACATGCAGAAAGTGATATAAAAGAGAGAAAGAAAAATATGCAGAAAGGAATAAAGAAGAGAGAAGGAAAAAATATGCAGAAAGGGATAAAGAAGAGAGAAGGGAAAAATATACAGAAAGGGATAAAGAAGAGAGAAAGAAAAAATATGCAGAAAGGGATAAAGAAGAGAGAAGGAAAAATATGCAGAAAGGGATAAAGAAGAGAGAAGGAAAAAACATGCAGAAAGTGATATAAAAGAGAGAAAGAAAAATATGCAGAAAGGAATAAAGAAGAGAGAAGGAAAAAATATGCAGAAAGGGATAAAGAAGAGAGAAGGGAAAAATATACAGAAAGGGATAAAGAAGAGAGAAAGAAAAAATATGCAGAAAGGGATAAAGAAGAGAGAAGGAAAAATATGCAGAAAGGGATAAAGAAGAGAGAAAGAAAAAATATGCAGAAAGGGATAAAGAAGAGAGAAGGAAAAAATATGCAGAAAGGAATAAAGAAGAGAGAAGGAAAAAATATGCAGAAAGGAATAAAGAAGAGAGAAGGAAAAAATATGCAGAAAGGAATAAAGCAGAGCGAAGGAAAAAATATACAGAAAGGGATAAAGAAGAGAGAAGGAAAAATATGGAGAAAGGGATTAGAAAGGAGAGCAAAGAAAGAGTTAAGAGAGGGAAGGAGAATAGTACAGGCTATTGATAAAAAGAGGGGAGAAATCGAAAAATTGTCAGTAGTACAGAAAAGGAGACAGAAAAAGAAAAGGGATTGTAAAAAGCATGAAGAGCGATTGAAATGGAAGATAGAAAGAATATGACAAGGAAAATGAAGAGAGAAATGGAAAAGAGTACAAAAAAGGGATAGAAAGAGGTGAATGAGAGAAAAATCGTGAAAAGAGTGGAATGGGAAAAAGAAAGAAGAGTGGGATGGATAAAGAAGGATGAGTGGAATGGTTGAAAAGAAAGAAGGGTAGAATGGGAAAAAGAAAGAAGAGTGGGGATGGGGTAAAAAGGAAGAAGAATGGAATGGGAAAAAGAAAGAAGAGTAAAGATAGGATGAAAAGGAAGAAGAACGGAATAGGAAAAGGAAAAAAGAGTGGGGATGGGAGGAGAAGGAAGAAGAATGGAATAGGAAAAAGAAAGAAGAGTGGAATGTGAAAAAGACAGAAATGTGGGAAAAGAAAATTAAAAAGAATGGGATGGGGAAAAAGAAAGGAGAGTGGGATGGCTGGATGACTTTTTAAGTAAGCATGAAGAGCGATTGGCAGCGGAAGGTAGAAAGAATGTGATGGGCAAAATGGAGAAAGGAATGAAAGAAAGGATGGAGATCGAAAGAACATGACGTGCGAAATGAGAGCAATAGAAAATGGCATGGGAGGAGGAAATGAGTAAAAGAACGAGAAGAGTTAAAAAAAACGTTAAAAGAGGTGAAAAAAGGAGCAAAAATACAGGGATGAAGATTAGTATAGAAAAAAGTAGACACTGGTCAGCGAGAGAAAAAAAAAAGAGAGGAATGGAAAAGACTATGGAAAATCGAAAAATATCGACAGAGAGGAACAAAAATACGAAAAGACGATCATAAAGGATAGAGAGTTGGAAAAAAGTAGAGAAAAGCGACAGTAAGCAGAGAGTGGAACAGAAAGAAAATATCAGCAGAAAAGGCAAAGAGGAATGGAAAACAATGTGGGGGAAGAAAGAAAACTATTAGAAAAAGAGAAAAGAGGATAAAAACGAAATATAAAAACGATAGAGGGGAAAACAGAAAGGAAAACAGAAACAGAAAGGTATGGAGAAGAGTATTGAAGAAAGATATTATGGAGATTTAAAAAAATGAGCAAAAAGTAGAACAGTATGGAAAAGAGAAGGAAGAAACAATAGGAAGGGGTAAGCGGGGAAAAAAAGATGAGCAAAAATAAGATACCGTTTGCATCGGCGAGCCGTTGTCCGTCCTTTCTTTGAACCATTCCCATGGCAACGGTAACTGACGGAACTCGCGGCATCCACAGCCAATTAATCTCGAGTTCTGCGGTCAGAAGTGAAAAAAGAGGAAGAGAAAACGCGAGTTAGCAGCTGTGGGTCACTCCTCCTCCTCCTCCTCCTCAATCCTTTTTTGCTCCCTCTCGTCACATTCCTAATGGCCCACTCTTAACTGCGGAAAATGACGGGATCTTAATTTCCTTTCGAGGAGAAGAGTGCATGTGCCCAGGCTAAACGGAAGAAGGAGGAGGAGGAGGAGGAGGCAGAGCTTCTCAGTAGGACTCTCGGCAGCTGCGGGATGTAAGAGCTGATGAAGTGGAGGAAACAATCGTCGTTACTGGAATAGAATTCTGATGAACCAGCCGGCGTTTGATTCTGGGACTTGCGCAAGTTAGTTATTCAAGTTAGCTATTCTTATTATTATTTTTGCGGCACATTTTTGCACACAGTGGGTTAAACGGCCAGGTCACAAGGACCCCGAAGGCTCAGAGAAGATTGGGGGAGGAGACCCACTGGAACAGCTGTCAGGAGACAGATGGTAGCCTACCGTCAAACCTACCAGCGTGTTCTTTAACGTGCAGAAGGTACGGGGTGTGTTGTTTTACCTCTGAACGGCACTTTTTTCGCACACAATGGGTTAAATGGCCAGGTCACAAGGACCCTGAAGGCCCAGAATCAGGTTGAAAGAGGGGACCCACTGGAACAACTGTTGGGAGACAGATGGTAGCCTCCCGTCAAATATATCCAGCGTATTCTTTAACGTGCAGAAGGTATGGGTTGGGTTGTGTTACCTCTGAACGGCACTTTTTTGCACACAATGGGTTAAACGGCCAGGTCACAAGGACCCCGAAGTCTCAGAGAAGGTTGGGGGAGGAGTCCCACTGGAATAACTGTTAGGAGACAGATGGTAGCCTCCCGTCAAAGCTATCTAGCGTGTTCTTTAACGTGCAGAAGGTATGGGTTGGGTTGTTTTACCTCTGAACGGCACTTTTTTCGCACACACTGGGTTAAATGGCCAGGTCACAAGGACCCCGAAAGCTCAGAGAAGGTTGGGGGAGGGACCCACTGGAACAGCTGTTGGGAGACAGATGGTAGCCTCCCGTCAAAGCTATCCAGCGTGTTCTTCAACGTGCAGAAGCTATGGGTTGGGTTGTTTTACCTCTGAACGGCACTTTTTTGCACACAGTGGGTTAAACGGCCAGGTCACAAGGACCCCGAAGGCTCAGAGAAGGTTGGGGGAGGAGTCCCACTGGAATAACTGTTAGGAGACAGATGGTAGCTTCCCGTCAAAGCTATCTAGCGTGTTCTTTAACGTGCAGAAGGTATGGGTTGGGTTGTTTTACCTCTGAACGGCACTTTTTTCGCACACATTGGGTTAAATGGCCAGGTCACAAGGACCCCGAAAGCTCAGAGAAGGTTGGGGGAGGGACCCACTGGAACAGCTGTTGGGAGACAGATGGTAGCCTCCCGTCAAGGCCATCCAGCGTGTTCTTTAACGTGCACAGGGTATGGCTCTCCCACACACTGGGCCACGGCTTAACGTCCCATCCGACGGACGGCGGCCTTTCTAAACCCATCGTTGTCCCATACTGACCGTGGGCAAGGCGGGGAAATTTTGCGGAGATAAATCTCAACGCTGACCCAGCTGGGACTCGAACCTGGGAACTACAGATTACGAGCCTGGTGCGCTATCCACTCAACGACTTCCGCAATAACAAGAGGTAAGCTGCAGCGAATAGGGCAAGAATGTGGAATACCTGTTGGAGATATTAAGGATGAAATATTCCACGTGGAAATCGAATTAAAATACTTTCTCGAGCATATACCTATTTTTTACCTGCATTTTGGTTTTCGAAACTCTGCAATTATTTTTAGGACACCGCGTATCATTATCATTATCAATAATTATTAAATTTCTTTAAAAAAATCTAGGTATGAATTGTAATTAAATATTAATTATGCCAAGTGTCGATTTAGTCACTTTCAGAACGAGTGTTGCCACTTCGAAAGATAGAATATCACCCATTAAATATTGATCCTAGAAGACGTTCACTTTGCTATCCAGAAAAATATAACATCCAGAAATATATAACTATCCAGAAAAATATATACAGTCGCTCAAAAAAATATCCGAACATTCTAATTGATTACAGAATTCAGGAAAAAAATATCTGGTAACGATTTTTTTTTTGGAAATTAGTGATCTGGCAACCTTCGTGTCACGTGACACGAAGGTTGCCAGATCACTAATCTCTAAAAAATTCGTTGACAGATATTTTTTTCTGAATTCTGTAATCAACCTTAGTGTTCGGATATTTTTTAATATATATAATGCGTATGAATATATAATGCAATGAATATGGAGCGTGTGCAGTTACCGTTCACATCAAACTGGAGCGGTTGCGGTTAATGTTCACAGCAAATTGGATCGTGTGAACTCACAAAGACCTGGATCGTGTGGGCTCACTCACGGAAATATTGAGCGTGTGCAGTTACCGTTCACAGCAAACTGGAGCGTGTGCAGCTACCGTTCACAGCAAACTGGAGCGTGTACAGTTGCTGTACACGCTCCAGATATTTTTCCTGAATTCTGTAATCACGTATCACGAAGATTGCCAGATCACTAATTTCTAAAAACAATCGTTGCCAGATATTTTTTCTGAATTCTGTAATCAACCATAGTGTTCGATATTTTTTTTGAGCGACTGTACAGAATAAAATACCCCAGACTAGTTTTGCACGGAATTGTTTCAGAGTATTAAAAAAAAATTCCGTGCTTTTAAAGATTCCTATGCCTTGTCTTTTTGAAATTCCAAAGTTGCGCAAATCGAGTCGAAGAATTAAATGTGTTTTGCAGAAAGTTCAAAAGCATCAGATTGGATGTTAGATGGGAAAGAAGCGTTTCATCTCTTGAGATTCTAAGAACTACAATTGAATATTTAATAGCGTTGAACGCGATTTCGGACCCAGAATAAGCATCGTGTTTGCTTTAGAGAGAAACATTAATTAATGCTAATTAGAATACAATCTTAACTACCGACAATGGATGCACCAAAAGTCAGATGCAATTGCATGCTTAAGTCTCTATTTTTCGGGTTGGGTTGTTTTACCTCTGAGCGGCACTTTTTTGCACACCATGGGCTAAATGGCCAGGTCACATGGACCCCGAAGGCTCAGAGAAGGTTGGGGGAGGGGACTCACTGGAATAACTGTTGGGAGACAGATGGTAGCCTCCCGTCAAGGCCATCCAGCGTGTTCTTTAACGTTGGGTTGTTTTACCCCTGAGCGGCACTTTTTTGCACACCATGGGCTAAATGGCCAGGTCACATGGACCCCGAAGGCTCAGAGAAGGTTGGGGGAGGGGACCCACTGGAACAGCTATTGGGAGACAGATGGTAGCCTCCCGTCAAGGCCATCCAGCGTGTTCTTTAACGTTGGGTTGTTTTACCTCTGAGCGGCACTTTTTTGCACACCATGGGCTAAATGGCCAGGTCACATGGACCCTGAAGGCTCAGAGAAGGTTGGGGGAGGGGACTCACTGGAACAACTGTTGGGAGACAGATGGTAGCCTCCCGTCAAGGCCATCCAGCGTGTTCTTTAACGTGCCCAAGGTATGGCTCTCCCGGCTAACGGCCACGGCTTAACGTCCCATCCGACGGACGGCGGCTTTTCCAAGCCCTTCGGTGTCCCCTACTGACCGTGGGCAGGGCGGGAATTTTGCGGAGATAAATCTCAACGCTGACCCAGCTGGGACTCGAACCTGGGAACTACAGATTACGAGCCTGGCGCGCTATCGACTGAGCCACCCCCGCCCCCTATTTTTCGGTATCAAGGGAAAAAGCGAAAAAAAAATCTTAGCTACAAAAATCGGACAGAAATTTTTCGCTTCTCCGAAGAATATTCTATCAGAAAAAATTTTACGACATTCTTTACACGATTATTTATACTTAATATACCGTTTTTTCCCCCTTAAATATTCATCTGTTTACTTGTTGATGTTTAAAGATTTTAACAAATATTAATATTGCGAAACGTAAGACGCTTGTTTTAATGTTGTAATTCCAAATCCCAAACGTCAAGGATTATGTAAAAAACAAACTTTCTAAATAAATGTCATAGTTGAATTTATCCTTTAGGTTCAGAAATGGTTCTTTTTTTAATCACACTATCAATGTCGTCGTAATCTACACTATCGTAGTCACACTTTCAAGGGATGTCGTAATCTACACTGTGAAAGACAAAAAAAAGTTCAGTTCAAAAAACAATTTTGAATAATTTATTTTAGATTTTGTTTGATGAATAATTTCCTGGGATTATTTTAATAACTTATTCCCATACTCGTTTACAGAAACATTACACACATGAATTTTCATCAAATTTGGATGGAAACTGCAGAAGGAAATAATATAAAAAAAATAAACGATTAAAAATAAAAAAATAACAAAAATACACATCTGACAGAAACATTCAATTAACAAGTATCTCTGTGTAATCTAGAAGTTACAGAACAACTCTTACAGATTACAAAAACAAAATTCTACTGTAAAACGAAAATCATTGGCAATGGAAAAAAACCCCTAAGAAATCACATTAAAAGCGTCTTCAATATCATCAGTGTTTATAAATAAAAAAATAAATACCCCCTCAAGCAGCTACTTGCCACAGAGTTCTGACAGGAGCCTGTCAGTTTATATGCCACAGTAGGAGATCTGAGAGGATGGCAGGACCTCAGCAGAAAAACGACACACACATCCATGCCTAATCCGGGGCTCGAACCTAGGTCCCTTAGATCTGGGTTCGAGCGTGCTACCACTCGGCCACGGGACCGGTAGTACCAAATAAAAAAAATTTTTTTTCTTAAAATTACATTCAATTTATTCTTCTTTTATACTATTAAGTAAAGGATTATATAATTTTTGATGCAATAAAATATGCTTATGTATGATTTCAGTCTTTGATTTCACAACATGAACATGTTTGTAGAACATCTGGTATCGTATGGGATGAACCATGTTTTGATTCAATTGTTGTTTTTATGTAGAAACAAAAGACTTCTATATAAATATAACTTTCTCAAGGGTAATATATCATTGCTTATGTAATGATAATTTACATCGCTAATATTGCTATTTGAAACTAGTTTTACAATTTTATTTTGCAATTTCACTAGAGGGAGTAGGTTTGATATGTAAATATCACCCCCCCCCCCAACAAATGATTACATAGCTTAAAATTGAATGAACCCAAGCGAAATAAACTAAAATTAACAACTTGTTACGGGTTGGGTTGTGTTGGGTTGTTTTACCTCTGAGCGGCACTTTTTTGCACACCATGGGCTAAATGGCCAGGTCACATGGACCCCGAAGGCTCAGAGAAGGATGGGGGAGGGGACCCACTGGAACAGCTGTTGGGAGACAGATGGTAGCCTCCCGTCAAGGCCATTCAGCATTTTCTTTAATGTTGGGTTGTTTTACCTCTGAGCGGCACTTTTTTGCACACCATGGGCTAAATGGCCAGGTCACATGGACCCCGAAGGCACAGAGAAGGTTGGGTGAGGGGACTCACTGGAACAGCTGTTGGGAGACAGATGGTAGCCTCCCGTCAAGGCCATCCAGCGTGTTCTTTAACGTGCACAGGGTATGGCTCTCCCACACACGGGGCCACGGCTTAACGTCCCATCCGACGGACGGCGGCCTTTCTTTTTTTCATCGTTGTCCCATACTGACCGTGAGCAGGGCGGGGAAATTTTGCGGAGATAAATCTCAACGCTGACCCAGCTGGGACTCGAACCTGGGAACTACAGATTACGAGCCTGGCGCGCTATCGACTGAGCCACCCCCGCCCCCTATTTTTCGGTATCAAGGGAAAAAGCGAAAGAAAAATCTTAGCTACAAAAATCGGACAGAAATTTTTCGCTTCTCCGAAAAATATTCTATCAGAAAAAATTTTACGACATTCTTTACACGATTATTTATACTTAATATACCGTTTTTTCCCCTTTAAATATTCATCTGTTTACTTGTTGATGTTTAAAGATTTTAACAAATATTAATATTGCCAAACGTAAGACGCTTGTTTTAATGTTGTAATTCCAAATCCCAAACGTCAAGGATTATGTAAAAAACAAACTTTCTAAATAAATGTCATAGTTGAATTTATCCTTTAGGTTCAGAAATCGTTCTTTTTTTAATCACACTATCAATGTCGTCGTAATCTACACTATCGTAGTCACACTTTCAAGGGATGTCGTAATCTACACTGTGAAAGACAAAAAAAAGTTCAGTTCAAAAAACAATTTTGAATAATTTATTTTAGATTTTGTTTGATGAATAATTTCTTGGGATTATTTTAATAACTTATTCCCATACTCGTTTACAGAAACATTACACACATGAATTTTCATCAAATTCGGATGGAAACTGCAGAAGGAAATAATATAAAAAAAAATAAACGATTAAAAATAAAAAAATAACAAAAATACACATCTGACAGAAACATTCAATTAACAAGTATCTCTGTGTAATCTAGAAGTTACAGAACAACTCTTACAGATTACAAAATTCTACTGTAAACGAAAATCATTGGCAATGGAAAAAAAAACCCTAAGAAATCACATTAAAAGCGTCTTCAATATCATCAGTATTTATAAATAAAAAATAAATACCCCCTCAAGCAGCTGCTTGCCACAGAGTTCTGACAGGAGCCTGTCAGTTTATATGCCACAGTAGGAGATCTGAGAGGATGGCAGGACCTCAGCAGAAAAACGACACACACATCCATGCCTAATCCGGGGCTCGAACCCAGGTCCCTTAGATCTGGGTTCGAGCGTGCTACCACTCGGCCACGGGACCGGTAGTACCAAATAAAAAAAATTTTTTTTCTTAAAATTACATTCAATTTATTCTTCTTTTATACTATTAAGTAAAGGATTATATAATTTTTGATGCAATAAAATATGCTTATGTATGATTTCAGTCTTTGATTTCACAACATGAACATGTTTGTAGAACATCTGGTATCGTATGGGATGAACCATTTTTTGATCCAATTGTTGTTTTTATGTAGAAACAAAAGACTTCTATATAAATATAACTTTCTCAAGGGTAATATATCATTGCTTATGTAATGATAATTTACATCGCTAATATTGCTATTTGAAACTAGTTTTACAATTTTATTTTGCAATTTCACTAGAGGGAGTAGGTTTGATATGTAATCTCCCCCCCCCCCCCCAACAAGTGATTACATAGTTTAAAATTGAATGAACCCAAACGAAATAAACTAAAATTAACAACTTGTTACGGGTTGGGTTGTGTTGGGTTGTTTTACCTCTGAGCGGCACTTTTTTGCACACCATGGGCTAAATGGGCAGGTCACATGGACCCCGAAGGCTCAGAGAAGGATGGGGGAGGGGACCCACTGGAACAGCTGTTGGGAGACAGATGGTAGCCTCCCGTAAAGGTCATCCAGCATTTTTTTTAATGTTGGGTTGTTTTACCTCTGAGCGGCACTTTTTTGCACACCATGGGCTAAATGGCCAGGTCACATGGACCCCGAAGGCTCAGAGAAGGTTGGGGGAAGGGACTCACTGGAACAGCTGTTGGGAGACGGATGGTAGCCTCTCGTCAAGGCCATCCAGCGTGTTCTTTAACGTTGGGTTGTTTTACCTCTGAGCGGTACTTTTTTTGCACACCATGGGCTAAATGGCCAGGTCACATGGACCCCGAAAGGTCCACTCAGAGAAGGTTGGGGGAGGGGACTCACTGGAACAGCTGTTGGGAGACAGATGGTAGCCTCCCGTCAAGGCCATCCAGCATTTTCTTTAATGTTGGGTTGTTTTACCTCTGAGCGGCACTTTTTTGCACACCATGGGCTAAATGGGCAGGTCACATGGACCCCGAAGGCTCAGAGAAGGATGGGGGAGGGGACCCACTGGAACAGCTGTTGGGAGACAGATGGTAGCCTCCCGTCAAGGCCATCCAGCATTTTCTTTAATGTTGGGTTGTTTTACCTCTGAGCGGCACTTTTTTGCACACCATGGGCTAAATGGCCAGGTCACATGGACCCCGAAGGCTCAGAGAAGGTTGGGGGAAGGGACTCACTGGAACAGCTGTTGGGAGACAGATGGTAGCCTCCCGTCAAGGCCATCCAGCATTTTCTTTAATGTTGGGTTGTTTTACCTCTGAGCGGCACTTTTTTGCACACCATGGGCTAAATTGCCAGGTCACATGGACCCCGAAGGCACAGAGAAGGTTGGGGGAGGGGACTCACTGGAACAGCTGTTGGGAGACAGATGGTAGCCTCCCGTCAAGGCCATCCAGCGTGTTCTTTAACGTGCACAGGGTATGGCTCTCCCGCACACGGGGCCACCGCTTAACGTCCTATCAAACGGACGGCGGCCTTTCCAAGCCCTTCGGTGTCCCCTACTGACCGTGTGCGTGGCGAGGAATTTTGCGGACAACTTATTACGAGAACGTGATTTAAGATAACATAAATAAAATAAATAACTACCCCCTCAAGCAGCTGCTTGCCACAGAGGTCTGACAGGAGCCTGTCAGTTTATATGCCACAGTAGGAGATATAAAATAAATCTTATTTTTTTTTACACATTGTATCTACATGTTTCTTCCATTTTAAATTTTGTTCAATATAAATGCCTAGATATTTTAGGGGCGGGGGTGGCACAGTCGGTAGCGCGCCAGGCTCGTAATCTGTAATTCACAGGTTCGAGTCCCAGCTGGGTCAACGTCGAGATTTATCTCCGCAAAATTTCCCGCCCTGCCCACGGTCAATAAGGGACACCGATGGGCTTGGAAACGCCGCCGTCCGTCGGATGGGACGTTAAGCCGTGGCCCCGTGTGCGGGAGAGCCATGCCCTGTGCACGTTAAAGAACACGCTGGATGGCCTTGACGGGAGGCTACCATCTGTCTCCCAACAGCTGTTCCAGTGGGTCCCCTCCCCCAACCTTCTCTGAGCCTTCGGGGTCCATGTGACCTGGCCATTTAGCCCATGATGTGCAAAAAAGTGCCGCTCAGAGGTAAAACAACCCAACGTTAAAGAACACGCTGGATGGCCTTGACGGGAGGCTACCATCTGTATCCCAACAGCTGTTCCAGTGGGTCCCCTCCCCCTAACTTCTCTGAGCCTTCGGGGTCCTTGTGACCTGGCCATTTAGCCCATGGTGTGCAAAAAAGTTCCGCTCAGAGGTAAAACAACCCAACCCAAGCCTAGATATTTCATACATTCTACCTGTTTAATAGTATTTCATACACATCCATTTACCAAATTACAACCAGAATTATGGTATTCTATGACAATCTCTTTACTTATATTCATTAAGCCGAAATAGAAAAAAATTAGTTTCATCCACCTTTATTTCCAGTTTAGTGTTACTAAACCAGTTTCTTATGCTTTTTAAGTCATTGTTAATCTTAAACAATAACTCACTATTAGTTTCAGTCGAGTACAGTCGCTCAAAAAAGTATCCGAACACTATGCTTGATTACAGAATTCAGAAAAAATATCTGGCAACGATTATTTTTAGAAATTAGTGACACGAAGGTTGCCAGATCACTAATTTCTAAAAGAAAAATCGTTGCCAGATATTTCTTCTGAATTCTGCAATCAAACGTAGTGTTCGGATACTTTTTGAGCGACTGTACAGAACCGGCCAGGTCTAGCACCTAATGTCCGACCCCGCCTTCTCGTGGTGCAGGCTGTTAGTACCTTTCAAAAGAGATATTCTCTTTTGGAAGGGAACGGAAGGGGAGGGCTGCCAGTTCAGTATGGCCTACTGATCTGGTCATCTATGGCCACTTTTTTTCCTTTTTTCAACGCTGCTGAGGAGTGGTCAACTTCACAGGGTCCTGGTGCTGATCATTAATACCCACTGGACTGGATTGCACTCCATAGCCCATGGTTGCATGAGGATTTTGTTTGTAGGTATTTGCACCACACAAGTGCTTACCTGTGTTTGCAGTCGATAGCGCGCTAGTTTCGTAATCTGTAGTTCCCAGGTTCGAGTCCCAGCTGGGTCAGCATTGAGATTTATCTCCGCAAAATTTCCGCCCTGCCCACGGTCAGTAAGGGATACCGGTGGGCTTGGAAAGGCCGCCGTCCATCGGATGGGACGTTAAGCCGTGGCCCCGTGTGCGGGATAGAGCCATACACTGTGCACGTTAAAGAACAGGCTGGATTGGATGGCTTTGACGAGAGGCTACCATCTGTCTCCCAACAGCTGTTCCAGTGGGTCCCCTCCCCCAACCTTCTCCGAGCCTTCGGGGTCCTTGTGACCTGGCCATTTAGCCCATGGTGTGCAAAAAAGTGTCGCTCAGAGGTAAAACAACCGAACCCGACTCTGAGCCTTCGGGGTCCTTGTGACCTGGTCATTTAGATCATTGTGTGCAATAAAAGTGCCGCTCAGAGGTAAAAGAACCGAACCCAACTCTGAGCCTTCGGGGTCCTTGTGACCTGGCCATTTAGCTCATTGTGGGCAAAAACGTGCCGCACAGAGGTAAAACAACCGAACCTTACTAGTAATCAGACACCATTGCTAGATTCGCTCAAATCAAACACAAACTTGTTTTCATTTAGTTGCAACCTTAAGATTTATTCCCCACTCGCTTATTTACTTCAACAGGAAAGGAGACGAGAGCTGGTTTAATGGAAACCCACGTGTAATAAGAAAAGGATTCTCAGACACTGATACGACATTGGAGGAGAAGGAATCGGAAAGGGAGCCTTTCGAAGGAGAAATTGGAAGATACCAGAAAGAAATCAAAAGGCTTTCTCGTCACAATAAATGACCAACAAACCAGGAAAAGCAGAGAACGAAGGAAAAGAAAAATCGTTTGTTTTGAAGATGGAGGAATTATTCTGCCGAGTTTAGTTTCAATTCCACACAAACGAAAGGGTTGGGTTGTTTTACCTCTGAGCGGTACTTTTTTGCACACCATGGGCTAAATGGCCAGGTCACAAGGACCCCGAAGGCTCAGAGAAGGTTGGGGGGAGGGGACCCATTGGAACAGCTGTTGGGAGACAGATGGTAGCCTCCCGTCAAGGCCATACAGCGTGTTCTTTAACGTTGGGTTGTTTTACCTCTGAGCGGCACTTTTTTGCATACCATGGGCTAAATGGCCAGGTCACAAGGACCCCGAAGGATCAGAGAAGGTTGGGGGGAGGGGACCCATTGGAACAGCTGTTGGGAGACAGATGGTAGCCTCCCGTCAAGCCATACAGCGTGTTCTTTAACGTTGGGTTGTTTTACCTCTGAGCGGTACTTTTTTGCACACCATGGGCTAAATGGCCAGGTCACAAGGACCCCGAAGGATCAGAGAAGGTTGGGGGGAGGGGACCCATTGGAACAGCTGTTGGGAGACAGATGGTAGCCTCCCGTCAAGGCCATACAGCGTGTTCTTTAACGTTGGGTTGTTTTACCTCTGAGCGGCACTTTTTTGCATACCATGGGCTAAATGGCCAGGTCACAAGGACCCCGAAGGATCAGAGAAGGTTGGGGGGAGGGGACCCATTGGAACAGCTGTTGGGAGACAGATGGTAGCCTCCCGTCAAGGCCATACAGCGTGTTCTTTAACGTTGGGTTGTTTTACCTCTGAGCGGTACTTTTTTGCACACCATGGGCTAAATGGCCAGGTCACAAGGACCCCGAAGGCTCAGAGAAGGTTGGGGGGAGGGGACCCATTGGAACAGCTGTTGGGAGACAGATGGTAGCCTCCCGTCAAGGCCATACAGCGTGTTCTTTAACGTTGGGTTGTTTTACCTCTGAGCGGTACTTTTTTGCACACCATGGGCTAAATGGCCAGGTCACAAGGACCCCGAAGGATCAGAGAAGGTTGGGGGGAGGGGACCCATTGGAACAGCTGTTGGGAGACAGATGGTAGCCTCCCGTCAAGGCCATCCAGCGTGTTCTTTAACGTTGGCTTGTTTTACCTCTGAGCGGTACTTTTTTGCATACCATGGGCTAAATGGCCAGGTCACAAGGACCCCGAAGGCTCAGAGAAGGTTGGGGGAGGGGACCCACTGGAACAGTTGTTGGGAGACAGATGGTAGCCTTTCGTCAAGGCTATCCAGTGTGTTCTTTGCACAGGGTATGGCTCTCCTGCACAATGGCCAGGTCACAAGGACCCCGAAGGTTCAGAGAAGGTTGGGGGGAGGGGACCCATTGGAACAACTGTTGGGAGACAGATGGTAGCCTCCCGTCAAGGCCATACAGCGTGTTCTTTAACGTTGGGTTGTTTTACCTCTTAGTGGCACTTTTTTTGCACACCATGGGCTAAATGGCCAGGTCACAAGGACCCCGAAGGCTCAGAGAAGGTTGGGGGAGGGGGACCTACTGAAACAGCTGTTGGGAGACAGATGGTAGCCTCGCGTCAAGGCCATCCAGCGTGTTCTTTAACGTTGGGTTGTTTTACCTCTTAGTGGCACTTTTTTTGCACATCATGGGTTAAATGGCCAGGTCACAAGGACCCCGAAGGCTCAGAGAAGGTTGGGGGTGGGGATCCACTGGAATAACTGTTGGGAGACAGATGGTAGCCTCCCGTCAAGGCCATCCAGCGTGTTCTTTAACGTTGGGTTGTTTTACCTCTTAGTGGCACTTTTTTTGCACATCATGGGCTAAATGGCCAGGTCACAAGGACCCCGAAGGCTCAGAGAAGGTTGGGGGAGGGGGACCTACTGAAACAGCTTTTGGGAGACAGATGATACCCTCCCGTCAAGGCCATCCAGCGTGTTCTTTAACAAATTAAATAAGAAAGGTGGAAAAATTATTAAAAATAAATAAAAATTTGGAAAATTATAAAAAAGAATTAGGAAGGTGAGAAAATTATTTGGAAGAATTGCGAAGGTCAGAAACCCATGAGGAAGAGTAGGAAGAAATAGGAAGGGGAGAAAATAAGTGGGAGGAAAAATGGTGGAAAAATAAATAGAAGAATTAAAAAGGGAAAAATCAGTGGGAAGGCATTTGAAAGTGGGAAAATATGGAAGAAGCGGTCTGAAGCTGAGAAAATAAGCAAAGGGGGAAGGCGGGAAAAATAAATAAGAAGAATTTGAAAAGTTGGGAAAACCTGAAATCTGGCAACCTTCGTGTCACGTGACAGAAAGGTCTAAAACTAATTTCTAATTTTTAAAAAAAAATCGTTGCCAGATTTTTTCTCCTAAATTCTGAAATCAACCATAGTGTTTGGATATTTTTTTGAGCGACTGTACATTATTTACAGGTTATGAGGGAAAAGAAGCCACCATATAAATAATTTGGGGACTACACTGCAACTACCAAAGGGGATCGTGGTAAAAATCAACGTGACACAAGAAATTACCCGAGATATTTTGCAGATATTGAGGAAGTCCTGAGTGATATCCTTGCTGCTTCTGGATTGGGTTGGGTTGTTTTACCTCTGAGCGGCACTTTTTTTTTCAACCATGTGCTAAAAATCAGGTCACAAGGACCCCAAAGGCTCAGAGAAGTTTGGGGGAGGGGACCCACTGGAACATCTGATGGGAGACAGATGGTAAAACCTGAAACCCGTCAAGAAAACCTGAAATCCCCCTGCCCCCCGTCAAGGTCATCCAGCCTGTTCTTTAACGTGCGCAGGGTATGGCTCTACCGGCTTAACGTCCCATCCGACGGACGGCGGCCTTTCCAAGCCCATCGGTGTCCCCTACTGACCGCGGGTAGGGCGGGGAATTTTGCGGAGATAAATCTCAACGCTGACCCAGCTGGGACTCGAACCTGGGAACTACAGATTACGAGCCTGGCGCGCTACCGACTGAGCCACTCTCGCCCCAACTGCTTCTGGATTGAGAATCATTTTCGCAAAACTCGCACGCTGCCACCTGTCAGAAAGGACACACCGATGGTTCCTAGAGAGGCCTCCGTCCGTCGGATGAGAACTAAAGCCTTCGACCCTTGTGCAGCAATGCCATACCTTGTGCACGTTAAAGAACACACTGGACAGCCTTGACAGGGGGCGGGGGGGGGCTCAGTCGGTAGCGCGCCATTCTCGTAATCTGTAGTTCCCACGTTCGAGTCCCAGATGGGTCAGCGTTGAGATTTATCTCCGCAAAATTCCCCGCCCTACCCACGGTCAGTAGGGGACACCGATGGGCTTGGAAAGGCCGCCGTCCGTCGGATGGGACGTTAAGCCGTGGCCCCGTGTGCGGGAGAGCCATACCCTGCGCACGTTAAAGAACACGCTGGATGGCCTTGACGGGAGGCTACTATCTGTCTCCCAACAGCTGTTCCAGTGGGTCTCCTCCCCCAACCTTCTCTGAGACTTCGGGGTCCATGTGACCTAGCCATTTAGCCCATGGTGTGCAAAAAAGTGCCGCTCAGAGGTAAAACAACCCAACGTTAAAGAACACGCTGGATGGCCTTGACGGGAGGTTACCATCTGTCTCCCAACAGCTGTTCCAGTGGGTCTCCTCCCCCAACCTTCTCTGAGCCTTCGGGGTCCATGTGACCTGGCCATTTAGCCCATGGTGTGCAAAAAAGTGCCGCTCAGAAGTAAAACAACCCAACGTTAAAGAACACGCTGGATGGCCTTGACGGGAGGCTACCATCTGTCTCCCAACAGCTGTTCCAGTGGGTCCCCTCCCCCAACCTTCTCTGAAGCCTTCGGGGTCCTTCTGACCTGGCCATTTAGCCCATGGTGTGCAAAAAAGTGCCGCTCAGTGGTAAAACAACCCAACGTTAAAGAACACGCTCGATGGCCTTGACGGGAGGCTACCATCTGTCTCCCAACAGCTGTTCCAGTGGGTCCCCTCCCCCAACCTTCTCTGAGGCCTTCGGGGTCCTTCTGACCTGGCCATTTAGCCCATGGTGTGCAAAAAAGTGCCGCTCAGAGGTAAAACAACCCAACGTTAAAGAACACGCTCGATGGCCTTGACGGGAGGCTACCATCTGTCTCCCAACAGCTTTTCCAGTGGGTCCCCTCCCCCAACCTTCTCTGATTCCTTCGGGGTCCTTCTGACCTGGCCATTTAGCCCATGGTGTGCAAAAAAGTGCCGCTCAGAGGTAAAACAACCAACGTTAAAGAACACGCTGGATGGCCTTGACGGGAGGCTACCATCTGTCTCCCAACAGCTGTTCCAGTGGGTCCCCTCCCCCAACCTTCTCTGAGGCCTTCGGGGTCCTTCTGACCTGGCCATTTAGCCCATGGTGTGCAAAAAAGTGCCGCTCAGAGGTAAAACAACCAACGTTAAAGAACACGCTCGATGGCCTTGACGGGAGGCTACCATCTGTCTCCCAACAGCTGTTCCAGTGGGTCCCCTCCCCCAACCTTCTCTGATTCCTTCGGGGTCCTTCTGACCTGGCCATTTAGCCCATGGTGTGCAAAAAAGTGCCGCTCAGAGGTAAAACAACCCAACGTTAAAGAACACGCTGGATGGCCTTGACGGGAGGCTACCATCTGTCTCCCAACAGCTGTTCCAGTGGGTCCCCTCCCCCAACCTTCTCTGAGGCCTTCGGGGTCCTTCTGACCTGGCCATTTAGCCCATGGTGTGCAAAAAAGTGCCGCTCAGAGGTAAAACAACCCAACGTTAAAGAACACGCTCGATGGCCTTGACGGGAGGCTACCATCTGTCTCCCAACAGCTGTTCCAGTGGGTCCCCTCCCCCAACCTTCTCTGAGCCTTCGGGGTCCTTCTGACCTGGCCATTTAGCCCATGGTGTGCAAAAAAGTGCCGCTCAGAGGTAAAACAACCAACGTTAAAGAACACGCTCGATGGCCTTGACGGGAGGCTACCATCTGTCTCCCAACAGCTGTTCCAGTGGGTCCCCTCCCCCAACCTTCTCTGATTCCTTCGGGGTCCTTCTGACCTGGCCATTTAGCCCATGGTGTGCAAAAAAGTGCCGCTCAGAGGTAAAACAACCCAACGTTAAAGAACACGCTGGATGGCCTTGACGGGAGGCTACCATCTGTCTCCCAACAGCTGTTCCAGTGGGTCCCCTCCCCCAACCTTCTCTGAGGCCTTCGGGGTCCTTCTGACCTGGCCATTTAGCCCATGGTGTGCAAAAAAGTGCCGCTCAGAGGTAAAACAACCCAACGTTAAAGAACACGCTCGATGGCCTTGACGGGAGGCTACCATCTGTCTCCCAACAGCTGTTCCAGTGGGTCCCCTCCCCCAACCTTCTCTGAGCCTTCGGGGTCCTTCTGACCTGGCCATTTAGCCCATGGTGTGCAAAAAAGTGCTGCTCAGAGGTAAAACAACCCAACCCAAACCTTGACAGGGGCTTCTATTTGTCTCATGTGTGTCCTCTTCCCTGTCCTGTGTGTCCTCTTCTCCCAACCGTCTCTGAGCTATTTGGGGTCCTAGTGACCTGGTAAATTTATTCCATTGTTCGTCGAAAAGTTTTGCTCAGAGGTAAAATTGGTCACCGCAGTCCTGCATCCTGCACACTGAGCCACGACTTAACGTACAGTCGCTCAAAAAAGTATCCGAACACTATGATTGATTACGAAATTCAGAAAAAATATTTGGCAACGATTTTTTTTAGAAATTAGTGATCTGGCAACCTTCGTGTACAGTCGCTCAAAAAAGTATCCGAACACTATGGTTGATTACAAAATTCAGAAAAAATATTTGGCAACGATTTTTTTCAGAAATTAGTGATCTGGCAACCTTCGTGTACAGTCGCTCAAAAAAGTATCCGAACACTATGGTTGATTACAAAATTCAGAAAAAATATTTGGCAACGATTTTTTTCAGAAATTAGTGATCTGGCAACCTTCGTGTACAGTCGCTCAAAAAAGTATCCGAACACTATGGTTGATTACAAAATTCAGAAAAAATATTTGGCAACGATTTTTTTCAGAAATTAGTGATCTGGCAACCTTCGTGTACAGTCGCTCAAAAAAGTATCCGAACACTATGGTTGATTACAAAATTCAGAAAAAATATTTGGCAACGATTTTTTTCAGAAATTAGTGATCTGGCAACCTTCGTGTACAGTCGCTCAAAAAAGTATCCGAACACTATGGTTGATTACAAAATTCAGAAAAAATATTTGGCAACGATTTTTTTCAGAAATTAGTGATCTGGCAACCTTCGTGTACAGTCGCTCAAAAAAGTATCCGAACACTATGGTTGATTACAAAATTCAGAAAAAATATTTGGCAACGATTTTTTTCAGAAATTAGTGATCTGGCAACCTTCGTGTACAGTCGCTCAAAAAAGTATCCGAACACTATGGTTGATTACAAAATTCAGAAAAAATATTTGGCAACGATTTTTTTCAGAAATTAGTGATCTGGCAACCTTCGTGTACAGTCGCTCAAAAAAGTATCCGAACACTATGGTTGATTACAAAATTCAGAAAAAATATTTGGCAACGATTTTTTTCAGAAATTAGTGATCTGGCAACCTTCGTGTACAGTCGCTCAAAAAAGTATCCGAACACTATGGTTGATTACAAAATTCAGAAAAAATATTTGGCAACGATTTTTTTCAGAAATTAGTGATCTGGCAACCTTCGTGTACAGTCGCTCAAAAAAGTATCCGAACACTATGGTTGATTAAAAATTCAGAAAAAATATTTGGGAACGATTTTTTTTGGAAATTAGTGATCTGGCAACCTTCGTGTACAGTCGCTCAAAAAAGTATCCGAACACTATGGTTGATTACGAAATTCAGAAAAAATATTTGGCAACGATTTTTTTGGAAATTAGTGATCTGGCAACCTTCGTGTACAGTCGCTCAAAAAAGTATCCGAATACTATGGTTGATTGCAAAATTCAGAAAAAATATTTGGCAACGATTTTTTTTAGAAATTAGTGATCTGGCAACCTTCGTGTACAGTCGCTCAAAAAAGTATCCGAACACTATGGTTGATTACAAAATTCAGAAAAAATATTTGGCAACGATTTTTTTCAGAAATTAGTGATCTGGCAACCTTCGTGTACAGTCTCTCAAAAAAGTATCCGAACACTATGGTTGATTACGAAATTCAGAAAAAATATTTGGCAACGATTTTTTTTAGAAATTAGTGATCTGGCAACCTTCGTGTACAGTCGCTCAAAAAAGTATCCGAACACTATGGTTGATTAAAAATTCAGAAAAAATATTTGGCAACGATTTTTTTTAGAAATTAGTGATCTGGCAACCTTCGTGTACAGTCGCTCAAAAAAGTATCCGAACACTATGGTTGATTACGAAATTCAGAAAAAATATTTGGCAACGATTTTTTTTAGAAATTAGTGATCTGGCAACCTTCGTGTACAGTTGCTCAAAAAAGTATCCGAACACTATGGTTGATTACAAAATTCAGAAAAAATATTTGGCAACGATTTTTTTCAGAAATTAGTGATCTGGCAACCTTCGTGTACAGTCGCTCAAAAAAGTATCCGAACACTATGGTTGATTACAAAATTCAGAAAAAATATTTGGCAACGATTTTTTTAGAAATTAGTGATCTGGCAACCTTCGTGTACAGTCGCTCAAAAAAGTATCCGAACACTATGGTTGATTACAAAATTCAGAAAAAATATTTGGCAACGATTTTTTTTAGAAATTAGTGATCTGGCAACCTTCGTGTACAGTCGCTCAAAAAAGTATCCGAACACTATGGTTGATTACAAAATTCAGAAAAAATATTTGGCAACGATTTTTTTTAGAAATTAGTGATCTGGCAACCTTCGTGTACAGTCGCTCAAAAAAGTATCCGAACACTATGGTTGATTACAAAATTCAGGAAAAATATTTGGCAACGATTCCCAACCACTGGAACAGCTGTTGGGAGACAGTTTGTAACCTCCTGTCAAGGCAATCAAGTGTGTTCTTTAACCTTCACAGGGTATGACTCTCCCGCACACGGGATTAGGGCTTAATGTCCTATGCGACGGACGCCTGCCTTTCCTTTAGTGACCGTGGGCAGGGAGTTTTACGGAAATAAATCTCACTCCTGTTCCAGCTGGGACTCGAACCTGGGAACCGTAGATTACAAACCTTGCACGGTACCGAACTGAGTCAACCCCCTCTGCTCTATAGATGGAACAGCTTCAAAATGGTTGATGCACAGATAAAAAAAAAGACATTAAGGAAAAATAGCGTAACATTTTTGGTAGAATGAATGTGGGAGTCATTTATGTAGATTTACGACTGGGAACAACAGAGTAAAAAAGAGAAAAAAAACTCGAATCAGAGATACCAGAAACGAAGTTTTAGCTCAACTAACATCGACACAACATGCGTGCGACTGAAAATGTAGTTACGAACAGAAATCAAACAACAATCTAGCCAAAACGGTGAGCAAATCGATGATTGATGCCGCAAGCAACAGGTCATCGAATCCGTCCATTCGCATGATCATCATTTTTATCAGGCGACACATTGAAATTCAACTTACCCTGGCTCTTGATTCTAACTCTTTAGCACTCTGCGCAGACTCCAACACATCAGTTCTACCAAATTGTCCGCTCAGCATACGTGCAACTCAGAAGGTGCGATTTTTTCCAGGGTTTCCTGCAAGGCCCGCTGTTACGAAAGCACGTTGCAGCTGCAACAGGCTGCCCCGACGATGCTCCTGAAAGCTGGGATGATATAAAACTGACGAAGATGCTGTGAGTTGCCTGCCTAACCATCAAAGCTGATCTAATCACAGATATAGGATTTGGAAATCGCACGTCGACATGGATGCTGACGGAAAGCTGTCTATATTTAGGCACAGAAGGGTTAATTAGGTCTGAGGGAGGACGGTGAGGACCAGATTTAACGTTGATCACTAAAGTCCATATACAGACTTATGCCATCACGACTCACTCTCCTCCAGGTTCGTGCTGGAGGTAGCAATCGCTGGAGAAGATGTCGTCTCCTGGTTGCTAGGCAACCCCTTGCTGCTGCGCGTGGAGATAGGCATAGGGAGCATGAGGAAGAGGAGAAGAAGATGCTGTGTCACGCGACGAGGGATGGGAGGAAGATGTGAGGACAGAAACGCGTGGGGATGGGAAGAAATATGAAAAAGAAAAAAGAAAGTTGAGAACTGTCGAAGGATTCTTTTGAAGGGAGGTTATGGCTGGAAAAGTACAGTCTTTCAAAAAAGTATCGAACACTACGGTTGATCACAGAATTCAGAAAAAATATTTGGCAACGATTTTTTAAGAAATTAGTGATCTGGCAACCTTCGTGTCACGTGACACGTGACACGAAGGTTGCCAGATCACTAATTTCTAAAAAAATCGTTGCCAAATATTTTTTCTGAATTCTGTGATCAACCGTAGTGTTCGGATACTTTTTTGAACGACTGTACATATATGGACACTACGCCATATTGGATTGCGGCCAATGACAAATATTAGGGGGGGGGGGAGAAAGGTAAAAGAAATGTGTTGGATTTATTCGAATCTCTATTTTTTTTTCTGCTGAAGAGGAATGTTTTAGCAGCAGATATGATTGTGTGGTCTCGAGATCGTGCAGTCGTTCAAAAAAGTATCCGAACACTATGGTTGATTTTACAGAATTCGGAAAAAATATCTGGCAAACTTCGTGTCACGTGACAGGAAAGTTGCCAAATCACTAATTTCTATAAAAAAATCGTTGCCAGATATTGGAGCTGGATCCATTTAAAGGATAACTTGTAGCTGGATCCCTTTAAAAGATAACATGGAGCTGGAACTCTTTTGGGAGCTGGTCCTGACATCCTTCAGCAACTTTGGGGGTCTGCCAACATTTTAGCTGCTGGCATTCACCCATCTAGTGGCTGGATCTGGCACCCTTGGGATGTAGAAGCATTTAACAAACAACTTCTGCCTGGAACTGTTTCAGCTGGAGACAATATCCGTCAGCAAGTCAGCAATATCCGTCAGCAGACTGTCACGTAGTGACAGTCCTCCAAGTGACTGAAGGATGCCAGAAGGAGTTCCAAAAAGAGTTCCAGCCCCAGGTAATCTATCAAAAGATCTAGATTCGAAGGGTGCCAGATCCAGCTATTAAAGATGAAGAACCCAGCAGATAGAATGGTACGAGGCCCCAGCTTCTAAGAGAGTGACAGTTGGGTTGTTGTTAGGTTGTTTTACCTCTGAGCGGCACTTTTTTGCACACAATGGGCTAAATGGCCAGGTCACATGGACCCCGAAGGCTCAGAGAAGGTTGGGGGAGGGGACCCACTGGAATAGCTGTTGGGAGACAGATGGTAGCCTCCCATCAAGGCCATCTAGTGTGTTCTTTAACTTGCACAGGGTATGGCTCTCCCGCACACGGGGCCACGGCCTAACGTCCCATCCGACGGACGGTGGCATTCCCAAGCCCATCGGTGTCCCCTACTGACCGTGGGCAGAGCGGGGAATTTTGCGGAGATAAATCTGAACGCTGACTCAGCTGGCACTCGAATCTGGGAACTACAGATTACGAGCCTGACGAGCTACCGACTGAGCCACCCCCGCCCCCAGATAGTGACAGACCCCCAAGTGACTGAAAGATGCCAGAACGAGCTGTTAAAAGAGTGCCAAACCCATTATTTCTGTCAAAGTGTTCTAAATTCCAAGAGTGCTAACTCCTGATACTACGTATGCGAAACCCAGCTGCTAAAATGTTGACATTCCCTCAAATAATTGCAGGATGCCAGATCTATTTTCAGAGTTCCAGGCCCAACGTGTCTGTTAAAGAGTTCTAAGATTCCAAAGGTATCAGCGTTGGTTACTACATGTTCGAAACCCAAGTGCTGAAAAACCTAGAAATACCTCCAAGTAACTAAATCATGCCAGAGCCAGTTGCCTAAAAGAATTCTAGACCCAACTTGTCTGTCATCGTGTTCTAGATCCCAAGAGCGCCAGTTCCTGCTACTATATGCGTACAACCGAGCTGTTAAAACGTTGACAGATTCCCAAATGGCTGAAGGAAGCCAGATCCAGCTGTTAAAAAGGTTTCAGGCCCAATTTTCTGTTAAAAGTTTCTAGATCCCAAATGTTCTAGCTCCAGCCACTACATGTGCGAAATCCAGCTGCTTAAAATTGATAGACCCAACAAGTGGCTGAAATATGTCAGATCCAGCTGCTAAAATGGTTCCAGGCCCAAATTTTCTGTTAAAAGTTTCTAGATCCCAAATGTTTCAGCTCTAGCCACTACATGATCAAGCTTACCATGATAGGTTACTTAGTCATTATGACAGTCATGGTTTGCTTAATACTGAAGTTGAGGAAGAAAGGGGCCATTTTAAACAGGCTTTTTTGGAAACTAACAGTACTCTTTTAGGGAAAAAGGAGCAGAGGAGGCAGAATTATTTAAGTGATAAGGCACTTGAGCTTATTTCAGAAAGAAGGAACTGCAGGAATGTCCTTAATCAGTACCCTACTAGTCCTAATAGAAAGCATTACAAAGAACTTAATAAACGTGTAAAGGATCAGTTAGCTACTGATAAGAATCTTTGGCTTGATGGCCCAGCTGACAAAGCTGAGGAAGCAGTTAGACAGCACAACAGCAGAGAGCTCTACCAGATAGTTAATGTTTTGTGTGGTAGAAAACGAACAGGTATACAGGGATTGAAGGATAAACGAGGTAAGGTTATAGAAGGTGAGGATTCTGTTATGGCTAGGTGGGCTGAGCATTTCAGTGATATTCTAAACAATGTGGTTAATTCTACTCCCATTGTTTCCAATGATGATAGATGCATTGTTGGCTTTAATGTTGGCCCTATAACACAATCTGAAGTTAGTTTGGCTATTTCTAAACTTAAACTACATAAATCCCCAGGGGTGGATGAAATTACTACGGAAATGCTTAGAGCTGGGAATGTTTCAGTTGCCACTTGGATGACTGAAATTTTGAATAACGTTTATGATAAAGGCATGGTTCCTAAGGATTTTACAGAGCTATTATTATCCCTATTTTCAAAAAAGGTGATCGCAGTTCTTGTGATAACTATAGGGGTATCAGCCTACTCTCTGTTCCAGGTAAAGTTCTTTCCATGATTGTGCTTAATAGAATTAAGAATCTGGTTGACAATCAATTGCGTGATGAGCAATGTGGATTCAGAAGTGGTAGGGGATGTGTGGATCAGATATTTTCACTTAGGCAGATTCTTGAGAAATGTTTAGAGTTTCAGAAACCTTTGGTTGCTAGCTTTGTTGATTTCAAAAAGGCTTTCGACTCTGTTGATCGTCATAATTTGTGGTTGATTGTGAGATCATATGGTATACCAGACAAGTTAGTTAACATAATGAAAGCTCTCTATCATAACACTGAGTCATGTGTGAGAGTTGGTAAGTCTTGTAGCAATTGGTTTAGCATTACTTCTGGTGTTCGACAAGGGTGCATTTTGTCTCCTTTTCTCTTTAGTTTGGTTGTTGATTATGTTATGCGAAATTCAGTTCAAGGGAAAGCTTTTGGCCTTAAATGGGCTGGAGATACGAAAATTTCTGATTTAGATTATGCTGATGATTTAGCACTTTTGGCAAATGATGTTGATGAGATGAACTCTTTCATTCGAGCTGTTGCTGAGACTGGTAGTAGAGTAGATTTGGTTATAAACAGAGAGAAAACTAAAGTGATGAAAATTGGTCAGGCAGGCTGTGATTCAGTTAATCTGAATGGTTGCAGTGTTGAGCAGGTGTCACAGTTTAATTACCTTGGAAGCTACGTAACAGACACTGGTGATGTGCGGCATGAGATTAACAGACGAATAGGTATTGCTGCCTGGACTTTTAAGAATCTATGGAGATTGTGGAGAAATAGGCGTATACACCTAAAGACTAAAATTAGACTGTATAATAGTTTGGTTCTTTCTAGGGTTAGTTATGGTAGTGAAACTTGGACGCTGTGTAAACAAGATAACAGGAAACTAGATGCTTTTGATTCTAGATGCTTACGCAGTATCTTGGGTATTAGGTGGTTTAACTTTGTAACTAATGATGAGGTTAGGCAAAGGAGTTTGCAACCTCCTTTAAGCAGCATATTGTGCAGAGAGAGACTCCGTTGGTTTGGCCATGTTGCCCGTATGGATAATTATAGATTGGCGAATAGGGTTATGAACAGTGTGCCTAAAGGCCTCAGAAAGAAGGGGAGACCTAGGATGCGGTGGGCAGACAATGTCAAACAGGACCTTGTTAGAATTGGTGTACAGTGGCCGGATGCAGCAGATGTAGCTCAGGACAGATATGCTTGGAGAATTAAACTGCGCGGTCTGGTTGGACCTCCGTAGCCCATGGCTGCTTGAGGATGATGAGGATAACTGGGTCTTTCAGAGCTTCAGTATTAAAGGTAAATGTTTTAACCCTAGCACAACACTTTTTAAGTTTAAGTTGCAAGACACTTTTAAGAAGGTAATGGTCAGATCCAATTTCAGCTCCCCTATATGCCCTGGTATTTCTAACAGAACTAGCCCATTTGCTGTTAATTAATATATAATCAATCATATTCCTATGCAGCTCATCAGGTGAAACCCATGTGTATTTATGTATGTCGCGGTGTTTGTAATATATGTTAGTTATTCTGAAACCATTGAGTTTACTTACCTGTAGGAGACGTTGCCCATTGCCATTGCAGCTACCAATACCAAAAGGGCCTATTACTCCTCCCCAAAGGTCAGAGTCGGTACCAACTTTGGCATTGAAGTCACCAAGAACTCCTTTCTTGACAGAATTCAAAATATCCTGAAGTTGTCCGTAAAACCTATCCTTCTCATCCTCATCAGAATCCTCAGTGGGGGCATAACAGCAGATAACATTCAAGTCTTTAATGCTTGTCTGAAATTTTGCTGTAAGAAACCTTTCATTAATGCACTCATATCCTAGAAGAGCAATCACTAGCATGTCTGCTGAGCAGCAGACCCACGCCTTGGTGATGCTTTCCATCCTCCCTCCCTGTAAAGAGAAATTTAAAGTTATTTTTAAGTATCTCACCTTTACCTGTCCATCTGGTCTCTTGCAAGCCTAGAATATCTAGGTTATAGCGCTGGAATTCCTGCATGAGGACATCAAGAGAATAATCCCTATGTAATGTCCTGACGTTCCACGTTCCTGCAGAGAGAAAATGATTAGTAGGATTTTTAAAGAAATTAGGTTTATTGAGATTGGTAGGGCCAACAATATCAAACAGCCCCCTGATCGCAGGCATGGGACAAAGACCTGTTCCTCCTCCGCTAAAGGCTGAAGTCACCGATGCTGGTAGGAACTTCAGGCACCACCTTTTCAAGTGGACTTTTTCAAGAGCCATATGGCCTGCCTGAGACACATTACTCCAGTTTTGGCTGAAATATGTCAGATCCAGCTGCTAAAATGGTTCCAGGCCCAATTTTCTCTTAAAAGTTTCTAGATCCGAAATATTTCAGCTCTAGCCACTACATGTGCGAAATCCAGCTGCTTAAAATTGATAGACCCAACAAGTGGCTGAAATATGTCAGATCCAGCTGCAAAAATGGTTCCAGGCCCAAATTTGCTGTTAAAAGTTTCTAGATCCCAAATGTTTCAGCTCTAGCCACTACATGTGCGAAATCCAGCTGCTTAAAATTGATAGACCCAACAAGTGGATGAAATATGTCAGATCCAGCTGCTAAAATGGTTCCAGGCCCAATTTTCTCTTAAAAGTTTCTAGATCCGAAATGTTTCAGCTCTAGCCACTACATGTGCGAAATCCAGCTGCTTAAAATTGATAGACCCAACATCATCATCATCATCAGCATCATCATGATCATCCTCAAGCAGCCATGGGCTACGGAGGTACAACCAGACTGCGCAGTTTAATTCTCCAAGCATATCTGTCCTGAGCTACATCTGCTGCATCTGGCCACTGTAGACCAATTCAAACAAGGCCCTGTTTGACATTGTCTGCCCACCGCATCCTAGGTCTCCCCCTCCTTCTGAGGCCTCTAGGCACACTGTTCATAACCCTATTCGCCAATCTATAATTATCCATACGGGCAACATGGCCAAACCAGCGGAGTCTCTCTCTGCACAATATGCTGCTTAAAGGAGGTTGCAGACTCCTTTGCCTAACCTCATCATTAGTTACAAAGTTAAACCACCTAATACCCAAGATACTGCGTAAGCATCTAGAATCAAAAGCATCTAGTTTCCTGTTATCTTGTTTACACAGCGTCCAAGTTTCACTACCATAACTAACCCTAGAAAGAACCAAACTATTATACAGTCTAATTTTAGTCTTTAGGTGTATACGCCTATTTCTCCACAATCTCCATAGATTCTTAAAAGTCCAGGCAGCAATACCTATTCTTCTGTTAATCTCATGCCGCACATCACCAGTATCAGTTACGTAGCTCCCAAGGTAATTAAACTGTGACACCTGCTCAAGACTGCAACCATTCAGATTAACTGAATCACAACCTGCCTGACCAATTTTCATCACTTTAGTTTTCTCTCTGTTTATAACCAAACCTACTCTACTACCAGTCTCATCAACAGCTCGAATGAGAGAATTCATCTCATCATCATTTGCCAAAAGGGCTAAATCATCAGCATAATCTAAATCAGAAATTTTCGTATCTCCAGCCCATTTAAGGCCAAAATCTTTCCCTTGAAGTGAATTTCGCATAACATAATCAACAACCAAACTAAAGAGAAAAGGAGACAAAATGCACCCTTGTCGAACACCAGAAGTAATGCTAAACCAATTGCTACAAGACTTACCAACTCTCACACATGACTCAGTGTTATTATAGAGAGCTTTCATTATGTTAACTAACTTGTCTGGTATACCATATGATCTCACAATCAACCACAAATTATGACGATCAACAGAGTCGAAAGCCTTTTTGAAATCAACAAAGCTAGCAACTAAAGGTTTCTGAAACTCTAAACATTTCTCAAGAATCTGCCTCAGTGAAAATATCTGATCTACACATCCCCTACCACTTCTGAATCCACATTGCTCATCACGCAATTGCCTGTCAACCAGATTCTTAATTCTATTAAGCACAATCATGGAAAGAACTTTACCTGGAACAGAGAGTAGGCTGATACCCCTATAGTTATCACAAGAACTGCGATCACCTTTTTTGAAAATAGGGATAATAATAGCTCTGGTAAAATCTTTAGGAACCATGCCTTTATCATAAAAGTTATTCAAAATTTCAGTCATCCAAATGGTAACTGAAACATTCCCAGCTCTAAGCATTTCCGTAGTAATTTCATCCACCCCTGGGGATTTATGAAGTTTAAGTTTAGAAATAGCCAAACTAACTTCAGATTGTGTTATAGGGCCAACATTAAAGCCAACAATGCATCTATCATCATTACAAACAATAGGAGTAGAATTAACCACATTGTTTAGAACATCACTGAAATGCTCAGCCCACCTAGCCATGACAGATTCTTCACCTTCTACAACCTTACCTTGTTTATCCTTCAATCCCTGTATACCTGTTCGTTTTCTACCACACAAAACATTAACTATCTGATACAGCTCTCTGCTGTTGTGCTGTCTAACTGCTTCCTCAGCTTTGTCAGCCAGGCCATCAAGCCAAAGATTCTTATCAGTAGCTAACTGATCCTTTACACGTTTATTAAGTTCTTTGTAATGCTTTCTCTTAGGACTAGTAGGGTACTGATTAAGGACATTCCTGCAGTTCCTTCTTTCTGAAATAAGCTCAAGTGCCTTATCACTTAAATAATTCTGTCTCCTCTGCTCCTTTTTCCCTAAAAGAGTACTGTTAGTTTCCAAAAAAGTCTGTTTAAAATGGCCCCATTCTTCCTCAACTTCAGTATTAAGCAAACCATGACTGTCATAATGACTAAGTAACCTATCATGGTAAGCTTTAGCTATAACTGGATCATTCAGAGCTTGAGTATTAAAGGTAAATTTTTTTACCCTAGCAGAACACTTTTTAAGTTTAAGTTGCAAGACACTTTTAACAAGGTAATGGTCAGATCCAATTTCAGCTCCCCTATATGCCCTGGTATTTCTAACAGAACTAGCCCATTTGCTGTTAATTAATATATAATCAATCATATTCCTATGCAGCCCATCAGGTGAAACCCATGTGTATTTATGTATGTCGCGGTGTTTATAATGTGTGTTAGTTATTCTGAAACCATTGAGTTTACTTACCTGTAGGAGACGTTGCCCATTGCCATTGCAGCTACCAATACCAAAAGGGCCTATTACTCCTCCCCAAAGGTCAGAATCGGTACCAACTTTGGCATTGAAGTCACCAAGAAGAAGGGTAATATCTCCTTTCTTGACAGAATTCAAAATATCCTGATCCGTAAAACCTATCCTTCTCATCCTCATCAGAATCCTCAGTGGGGGAATAACAGCAGATAACATTCAAGTCTTTAATGCTTGTCTGAAATTTTGCTGTAAGAAACCTTTCATTAATGCACTCATATCCTAGAAGAGCAATCACTAGCATGTCTGCTGAGCAGCAGCCCACGCCTTGGTGATGCTTTCCATCCTCCCTCCCTGTAAAGAGAAATTTAAAGTTATTTTTAAGTATCTCATCTTTACCTGTCCATCTGGTCTCTTGCAAGCCTAGAATATCTAGGTTGTAGCGCTGGAATTCCTGCATGAGGACATCAAGAGAATAATCTCTATGTAATGTCCTCACGTTCCACGTTCCTGCAGAGAGAAAATGATTAGTAGGATTTTTAAAGAAATTAGGTTTATTGAGATCGGTAGGGCCAACAATATCAAACAGCCCCCTGATCGCAGGCATGGGGCAAAGACCTGTTCCTCCTCCGCTAAAGGCTGAAGTCACCGATGCTGGTAGGAACTTCAGGCACCACCTTTTGAAGTGGACTTTTTCAAGAGCCACATGGCCTGCCTGAGACGCATTACTCCAGTTTAGGCTTGACGATGCCCAACTAGCTAAGTAAGGTTCAGGTACCTGCGATGGCCTCTGATTAGGATTATCCATCAGCTGATATAAAGTATCCCATGCCTCTGTTCACTTAGAGCTGGCAACCCAGAAGCAAACAGAAAACACAGCAGCAGACTCTACCTCAACAGAGGCCCACCAGTGCAGCAAGTCCAGGATCCATAATCAAGCTCAAATCCATAAACAAGTCCAGTCTAGTAGGTATAAATAGTCAGCACCAGGACCCTGTGAAGTTGACCACTCCTCAGCAGGGTTTGAAAAAAAAGAAAAAAGTGGCCATAGATGACCAGATCAGTAGGCCATACTGAACTGGCAGCCCTCCCCTTCCGTTCCCTTCCAAAAGAGAATATCTCTTTTGAAAGGTACTAACAGCCTGCACCACGAGAAGGCGGGGTCGGACATTAGGTGCTAGACCTGGCCGGTTCTGTGCATCATCACTAGGGATTGGTACACAGCTCTCCTTCCAGTTTACGCCTAGCTACCTATTTACAGGCCTAGACCCAACAAGTGGCTGAAATATGTCAGATCCAGCTGCTAAAATGGTTCCAGGCCCAAATTTTCTGTTAAAAGTTTCTAGATCCCAAATGTTTCAGCTCTAGCCACTACATGGGCGAAATCCAGCTGCTTAAAATTGATAGACCCAACAAGTGGCTGAAATATGTCAGATCCAGCTGCTAAAATGGTTCCAGGCCCAATTTTCTCTTAAAAGTTTCTAGATCCGAAATGTTGCAGCTCTAGCCACTACATGTGCGAAATCCAGCTGCTTAAAATTGACAGACCCAACAAGTGGCTGAAATATGTCAGATCCAGCTGCTAAAATGGTTCCAGGCCCAAATTTTCTGTTAAAAGTTTCTAGATCCCAAATGTTCCAGTTCTAGCCAGTACACGTGCGAAATCCAGCTGCTTAAAATTGATCGACCCAACAAGTGGCTGAAATATGTCAGATCCAGTTGCTAAAATGGTTCCAGGCTCAATTTTCTCTTAAAAGTTTCTAGATCTGAAATGTTTCAGCTCTGGCCACTACATGTGCGAAATCCAGCTGCTTAAAATTGATAGACCCAACAAGTGGCTGAAATATGTCAGATCCAGCTGCTAAAAGGGTTCCAGGCCCAAATTTTCTGTTAAAAGTTTCTAGATCCCAAATGTTCCAGTTCTAGCCAGTACATGTGAGAGATCCAGCTGCTTAAAATTGAAACACCCTACAAGTGGCTGAAATATGTCAGATCCAGTTGCTAAAATGGTTCCAGGCTCAATTTTCTCTTAAAAGTTTCTAGATCCGAAATGTTTCAGCTCTAGCCACTACATGTGCGAAATCCAGCTGCTTAAAATTGATAGACCCAACAAGTGGCTGAAATATGTCAGATCCAGCTGCTAAAATGGTTCCAGGCCCAATTTTCTCTTAAAAGTTTCTAGATCCGAAATGTTTCAACTCTAGCCACTACATGTGCGAAATCCAGCTGCTTAAAATTGATAGACCCAACAAGTGGCTGAAATATGTCAGATCCAGCTGCTAAAAGGGTTCCAGGCCCAAATTTTCTGTTAAAAGTTTCTAGATCCCAAATGTTCCAGTTCTAGCCAGTACATGTGCGAGATCCAGCTGCTTAAAATTGATAGACCCTACAAGTGGCTGAAATATGTCAGATCCAGCTGCTAAAATGGTTCCAGGCCCAAATTTTCTGTTAAAAGTTTCTAGATCCCAAATGTTTCAGCTCTAGCCACTACATGTGCGAAATCCAGCTGCTTAAAATTGATAGACCCAACAAGTGGCTGAAATATGTCAGATCCAGCTGCTAAAATGGTTCCAGGCCCAAATTTTCTGTTAAAAGTTTCTAGATCCCAAATGTTCCAGTTCTAGCCAGTACATGTGCGAGATCCAGCTGCTTAAAATTGATAGACCCTACAAGTGGCTGAAATATGTCAGATCCAGCTGCTAAAATGGTTCCAGGCCCAAATTTTCTGTTAAAAGTTTCTAGATCCCAAATGTTTCAGCTCTAGCTACTACATGTGCGAAATCCAGCTGCTTAAAATTGATAGACCCAACAAGTGGCTGAAATATGTCAGATCCAGCTGCTAAAATGGTTCCAGGCCCAAATTTTCTGTTAAAAGTTTCTAGATCCCAAATGTTTCAGCTCTAGCCACTACATGTGCGAAATCCAGCTGCTTAAAATTGATAGACCCAACAAGTGGCTGAAATATGTCAGATCCAGCTGCTAAAATGGTTCCAGGCCCAATTTTCTCTTAAAAGTTTCTAGATCCGAAATGTTTCAACTCTAGCCACTACATGTGCGAAATCCAGCTGCTTAAAATTGATAGACCCAACAAGTGGCTGAAATATGTCAGATCCAGCTGCTAAAAGGGTTCCAGGCCCAAAATTTCTGTTAAAAGTTTCTAGATCCCAAATGTTCCAGTTCTAGCCAGTTCATGTGCGAGATCCAGCTGCTTAAAATTGATAGACCCAACAAGTGGCTGAAATATGTCAGATCCAGCTGCTAAAATGGTTCCAGGCCCAAATTTTCTCTTAAAAGTTTCTAGATCCCAAATGTTTCAGCTCTAGCCATTACATGTGCGAAATCCAGCTGATTAAAATTGATAGACCCAACAAGTGGCTGAAATATGTCAGATCCAGCTGCTAAAATGGTTCCAGGCTCAATTTTCTCTTAAAAGTTTCTAGATCCGAAATGTTTCAGCTCTGGCCACTACATGTGCGAAATCCAGCTGGTTAAAATTGATAGACCCAACAAGTGGCTGAAATATATCAGATCCAGCTGCTAAAATGGTTCCAGGCTCAATTTTCTCTTAAAAGTTTCTAGATCCGAAATGTTTCAGCTCTGGCCACTACATGTGCGAAATCCAGCTGGTTAAAATTGATAGACCCAACAAGTGGCTGAAATATATCAGATCCAGCTGCTAAAAGGGTTCCAGGCCCAAATTTTCTGTTAAAAGTTTCTAGATCCCAAATGTTCCAGTTCTAGCCAGTACATGTGCGAGATCCAGCTGCGTAAAATTCATAGACCCAACAAGTGGCTGAAATATGTCAAATCCAGCTGCTAAAATTGTTCCTGGCTCAAATTTTCTGTTAAAAGTTTCTAGATCCCAAATGTTCCAGTTCTAGCCAGTACATGTGCGAGATCCAGCTGCTTAAAATTGATAGACCCAACAAGTGGCTGAAATATGTCAGATCCAGCTGCTAAAATGGTTCCAGGCCCAAATTTTTTGTTAAAAGGTTCTAGATCCCAAATGTTCCAGTTCTAGCCAGTACATGTGCGAGATCCAGCTGCGTAAAATTGATAGACCCAACAAGTGGCTGAAATATATCAAATCCAGCTGCTAAAATTGTTCCTGGCTCAAATTTTCTGTTAAAAGTTTCTAGATCCCAAATGTTCCAGTTCTAGCCAGTACATGTGCGAGATCCAGCTGCTTAAAATTGATAGACCCAACAAGTGGCTGAAATATGTTAGATCCAGCTGCTAAAATTGTTCCTGGCTCAAATTTTCTGTTAAAAGTTTGTAGATCCCAAATGTTCCAGTTCTAGCCAGTACATGTGCGAGATCCAGCTGCTTAAAATTGATAGACCCAACAAGTGGCTGAAATATGTCAAATCCAGCTTCTAAAATTGTTCCTGGCTCAAATTTTCTGTTAAAAGTTTCTAGATCCCAAATGTTCCAGTTCTAGCCAGTACATGTGCGAGATCCAGCTGCTTAAAATTGATAGACCCAACAAGTGGCTGAAATATTTCAGATGCAGCTGCTAAAATGGTTCCAGGCCCAAATTTTCTGTTAAAAGTTTGTAGATCCCAAATGTTCCAGTTCTAGCCAGTACATGTGCGAGATCCAGCTGCGTAAAATTGATAGACCCAACAAGTGACTGAAATATGTCAAATCCAGCTGCTAAAATTGTTCCTGGCTCAAATTTTCTATTAAAAGTTTCTAGATCCCAAATGTTCCAGTTCTAGCCAGTACATGTGCGAGATCCAGCTGCTTAAAATTGATAGACCCAACAAGTGGCTGAAATATTTCAGATGCAGCTGCTAAAAGGGTTCCAGGCCCAAATTTTCTGTTAAAAGTTTGTAGATCCCAAATGTTCCAGTTCTAGCCAGTACATGTGCGAAATCCAGCTGCTTAAAATTGATAGACCAACAAGTGGCTGAAATATGTCAGATCCAGCTGCTAAAATGGTTCCAGGCCCAAATTTTCTGTTAAAAGTTTTTAGATCCCAAATGTTCCAGCTCCAACCACTACATGTGCGAAATCCAGCTGCTTAAAATTGATAGACCAACAAGTGGCTGAAGGATGCGAGATTCAGCAGCTAAAATAGTTTTAGTCCGAAGTTATCTGTTATAGAGTTCTAGATCCCAGTTTTCCAGCCCCTACCACAACGGGTGCGAAACCCAGGAAGTAAGAACTAGACAGACCCCCCAATTGTCTGAACGATGTCACATCCATCTGCTAACAGAATACCAGACCCAACATTTCTGTCAAAGTGTTCCACATCCGAAGGATCCCAGCTCCTGCCAGTTCACGTACGCAACCCAGCTGCTTAAAGGTTGACAGACCACCCAAGTGGCTGTGGGATGCCAGCTCCATCTGCTACTAGAAGAGTTTCAGGCCCCAGATGCTGAAAGACACAACAGATCGAAGTGTCCGTGCTGACCTCTACAGTCTCTCAGCACTGTCGACATCCTGAAATCAATGAATCACTAGCGCGAGTCTCAATGAGGGGCAAATGAAAACTCACAAATTGCTAACGGATATCGGGACAAGTCTCGTGATGAGAATCAATATGACTCTCCAAAAAAAATGTTTATTAATTGCTACGGGTTCCAGACAGGAAAATGAAAACACTCTCTTGCCATCTGAATTGAAAATCGTATTCTTAGCTCAATAACTTCTTTATTACGATTTTAAATGAAAAATATGTCTGAAGATAAATTAAAGATTTCAATCATATCTATCTAAATCTCTAATTTAGACAATATTTGTTGAGTTGGGTTGTTTTACCTCTGAGCGGCACTTTTTTGCACACCATGGGCTAAATGACCAGGTCACAAGGACCCTGAAAGCTCAGAGAAGGTTGGGTGAGGGGACCCACTGGAACAGCGGTTGGGAGACAGATGGTAGCCTCCTGTCAAGGCCATCCAGCGTGTTCTTTAACGTTGGGTTGTTTTACCTCTGAGCGGCACTGTTTTGCACATCATGGACTAAATGATCAGGTCACAAGGACCCTGAAAACTCAGAGAAGGTTGGGTGAGGGGATCCACTGGAACAGCTGTTGGGAGACAGATGGTAGCCTCCCGTCAAGGTCATCCAGTGTGTTCTTTAACGTTGGGTTGTTTGACCTCTGAGCGGCACTTTTTTGCACACCATGGTCTAAATGACCAGGTCACAAGGATCCTGAAAGCTCAGAGAATGTTGGGTGAGGGGACCCACTGGAACAGCTGTTGGGAGACAGATGGTAGCCTCCCGTCAAGGCCATCCAGTGTGTTCTTTAACGTGCACAGGGTATGGCTCTCCCGTACACGGGGCCATGGCTTAATGTCCCATCCGACGGACGGCGGCATTTCCAAGTCCATCGGTGTCCCCTACTGACAGTGGGGTTTTGCGGAGATAAATCTCAACGCTGACCCAGCTGGGACTCGAACCTGGGAACTTCAGATTACGAGCCTGACGCGCTACCAACTGAACCACCCTCGCCCCCAAAAAATATGACGCTCAGAGGTAAAACATATTAAATGACCGAAACATCAACTTAGACTAACTGAAATTTAATTACCTCTATTTTAAAGACTGCCATTGTGTTAATTCCCCGCCCTGCCCACGGTCAGTAGGGGACAGGCCGCGTCCGTAGTCACGTGTGCCCCGTGTGCGGGAGAGCCGTACCCTGTGCACGTTAAAGAACACGCTGGATGGCCTTGACGGGAGGCTACCATCTGTCTCCCAACAGCTGTTCCAGTGGGTCACCTCCCCCAACCTTCTCTGAGCCTTCGGGGTCCATGTGACCTGGCCATTTAGCCCATGGTGTGCAAAAAAGTGCCGCTCAGAGGTAAAACAACCCAACCCAACCGGAGAGCCATACCCTGTGCACTTTAAAGAACACGCTGGATGGCATTGACGGGAGGCTACCATCTGTCTCCCAGCAGCTGTTCCAGTGGGTCACTCCCCAACCTTCTCTGAGCCTTCGGGGTCCATGTGACCTGGCCATTTAGCCCATGGTGTGCAAAAAGTGCCGCTCAGAGGTAAAACAACCCAACAACCCAAGCCATTGTGTTAAGACTTTTTCTTTAAAAGTTGACAACAGAATCGTCAACTTAAACACCAACTTTAAACTCCTTTATTCAATAACATTGGAATTTGATTTCCGGCTTAACTTTGTAAACTTTTCCCACTTAAACTTCAATGTTTAACTTAAGTTTGAACATTCCAGATGGAATGCTTGACCACAATCCTTAAGCGGAAGTGAAAAGAAACGCTGCACTTAAAGATTACAACCATCTCTCACCTAATCCAAAGAGGACACGATCTCCTACTTAAGTGAACTCAGCGAGTCTTGGAAATAGCAAGACAAGAGTCAGACCATTTCCCGTGCAATATTTAACCGACTGTAAACAGCATCAAAAGCCTGGGATGCAGAAAGAGCAAGCCAACTGTGAGTCTCGCCCGCTGTTAACCAGTCTTTCGTATAACAGGTGATTTGCATTTCTACGAGGAGAGGCGAGAACTTGTGTGGTTGACTCAGATAATTATCCTCTCCGGGTCATTGAATGGATGGGGCTGGTCCCCTTCGCATGTCGTCCACGTTAGCGTTGTCACTTCCGAAGCATAAGGAAGTGACGAAGCTGAATCTGATTACACACTCCTCTGTCACTTCCCCCACCTCTCCCATCCGGAGGAGGAAGCGGCGGATGATAGATGCTAAGTGATTCTCCTCTTCCCCTCTAATCCTCTGATTGCACTAATCACTTACGTATTCAGTCTCTCTTTAGTCATGGGAGGCTGTGATGGGTGAATCCGTGTTTTAAAGGGCGTATTATTAGCTTTGTCGCCGAGTTGTGCTGTTGGCGCTGTTAAACATTAGCTACTCTCCTGCCTTTGATTCGTTTTGTTCGTCACCATCTGATGATGGTGGTGATGTAAACTTCTTTATTTAGTGAAACCGAAGTCAGACTTGTGGTTTAAATGTAATTTTCACACTCGAATGCTGGTGGTAAAAATATTTTAAGTCATGGTGTTACTACTGTTGGAGATAGACAAGTTTAGAAGGTGGTGTTCCTGTTGGTGGAGATAGACAAGTTTAGAAGGTGGTGTTGCTTTTGGTGGAGATAGACAAGTTTAGAAGGTGGTGTTCCTGTTGGTGGAGATAGACAAGTTTAGAAGGTGGTGTTGCTTTTGGTGGAGATAGACAAGTTTAGAAGGTGGTGTTCCTGTTGGTGGAGATAGACAAGTTTAGAGGTGGTGTTGCTTTTGGTGGAGATAGACAAATTTAGAAGGTGGTGTTGCTTTTGGTGGAGATAGACAAGTTTAGATGGTGGTGTTGTTTGGTGGAGATAGACAAATTTAGAAGGTGGTGTTCCTCCTGTTGGAGATAGACACGTTTAGATGATGGTGTTTCCGTTGGTGGAGATAGGCAAGTTTAGAAGGTGGTGTTCCTGTTGGTGGAGATAGGCAAGTTGAAAAGGTGGTGTTTCTGTTGGTGGGGATAGACAAGTTTAGAAGGTGGCGTTCCTGTTGGTGGAGATAAGCAAGTTTAGAAGGTGGTGTTCCTGTTGGTGGAGATAGGCAAGTTGAAAAGGTGGTGTTCCTCTTGGTGGAGATAGGCAAGTTTAGAAGGTGGTGTTTCTGTTGGTGGGGATAGACACGTTTAGATGGTGGTGTTTCTGTTGGTGGGGATAGAAATGTTTTGGTGATGGTGTTGCTTTTGGTGGAGATATAAATGTTTAAGTCATGGTGTTGCTACTGTTGGAGATAGACAAGTTTAGAAGGTGGTGTTCCTGTTGGTGGAGATAGGCAAGTTTAGAAGGTGGTGTTGCTGTTGGTGGAGATAGGCAAGTTTAAAAGGTGGTGTTCCTGTTGGTGGAAATAGGCAAGTTTAGAAGGTGGTGTTCCTGTTGGTGGAGATAGGCAAGTTTAAAAGGTGGTGTTCCTGTTGGTGGAGATAGACAAGTTTAGAAGGTGGTGTTTCTGTTGGTGGGGATAGACACGTTTAGATGGTGGTGTTTCTGTTGGTGGGGATAGAAATGTTTTGGTGATGGTGTTGCTTTTGGTGGAGATATAAATGTTTAAGTCATGGTGTTGCTACTGTTGGAGATAGACAAGTTTAGAAGGTGGTGTTCCTGTTGGTAGAGATAGGCAAGTTTAGAAGATGGTGTTGCTGTTGGTGGAGATAGGCAAGTTTAAAAGGTGGTGTTCCTGTTGGTGGAAATAGGCAAGTTTAGAAGCTGGTGTTCCTGTTGGTGGAGATAGGCAAGTTTAGAAGCTGGTGTTCCTATTGGTGGAGATAGGCAAGTTTAGAAGCTGGTGTTCCTGTTGGTGGAGATAGGCAAGTTTAGAAGGTGGTGTTCCTGTTGGTGGAGATAGGCAAGTTTAAAAGGTAGTGTTTCTGTTGGTGGGGATAGACACGTTTAGATGGTGGTGTTTCTGTTGGTGGGATAGAAATGTTTTGGTGATGGTGTTGCTTTTGGTGGAGATATAAATGTTTTGGTGGTGATGTTGTTTCTGGTGGAGATAAAAGTGTTTAAGTGGTGGTGTTGTTCTTGGTGGAGAGAAAAAATATTTATGTTCTGGTGTTGCTGTTGGAAGAGAGAGGTTTTGTTGTTGTTGTTGGTATTGATGAAAATGTTTAGTTGGACGGTGTTGCTGTTGATGGTAACAAAAATGTTTAGTTCGTGGCTTTATTGATGGTTGGGACAAAATATTTTGCCAGTGGTGTTGCTGTTGGAAGAGACAAAAATATTTATGCTGTGTCGTTGATGTTGGTGGAGAGGAAAAGGTTTAGGAGGTGGTGTTGGTGTTGGTGAGCTCATTGCCCTCTCAATAGCCCCTTATGGCCCTCTCAATAGCCTCTCATGACCCTTTCAGTAGCCTCTCATGATCCTCTCAGTAAACTCTCACGACCCTCTCAGTATCCTCTCACGAGCCTCTCAGTAGCCCCTCACGACCCTCTCAATAGCCTCTCGTGAACCTCTCAGTAGCCTCTCCTGGCCCTCTCAGTTGCCTCTCATGACCCTCTCAGTAGCCTCTCATGGCCCTCTCAGTTGCCTCTCATGACCCTCTCAGTAGCCTCTCATGGCCCTCTCAGTAGCCTCTCAATGCCTTCTAAGTAACCTCTCATGGTAACCTCTAAGTAGCCTCTCACGACCCTCTCATGACCCTCACAGTAGCCTCTCACGACCCTCTCATGACCCTCTCAGTAGCCTCTCACGAGCCTCTCAGTAGCTTCTCAGGAGCCTCTAAGTAGCCTCTCACGAGCCTCTCAGTAGCTTCTCACAACCCTCTCAGTAGCCTCTCGTGACCCTCTCAGTAGCCTCTCATGGCCCTCTCAATAGCCCCTCATGGCCCTCTCAATAGCCTCTCATGACCCTTTCAGCATCCTCTCATGATCCTCTCAGTAGCCTCTCACGACCCTCTCAGTATCCTCTCAGTAGCATCTCAGTAGCCTCTCATGACTCTCTCAGTAGCCTCTCATGGCCCTCTCAGTAGCCTCTCAATGCCTTCTAAGTAACCTCTCATGGTAACCTCTAAGTAGCCTCTCACGACCCTCTCATGACCCTCACAGTAGCCTCTCACGACCCTCTCATGACCCTCTCAGTAGCCTCTCACGAGCCTCTCAGTAGCTTCTCAGGAGCCTCTAAGTAGCCTCTCACGAGCCTCTCAGTAGCTTCTCACAACCCTCTCAGTAGCCTCTCGTGACCCTCTCAGTAGCCTCTCATGGCCCTCTCAATAGCCCCTCATGGCCCTCTCAATAGCCTCTCATGACCCTTTCAGCATCCTCTCATGATCCTCTCAGTAGCCTCTCACGACCCTCTCAGTATCCTCTCAGTAGCATCTCAGTAGCCTCTCATGACTCTCTCAGTAGCCTCTCATGGCCCTCTCAGTAGCCCTTCATGGCCCTCTCAATAGCCTCTCATGATCCTCTCAGTAGCCTCTCACGACCCTCTCAGTAGCCTCTCATGACCCTCTCAGTTGCCTCTCATGGCCCTCTCAGTTGCCTCTCATGGCCCTCTCAGTAGCCTCTCACGACCCTCTCAGTAGCCTCTCACGACCCTCTCAGTAGCCTCTCATGATCCTCTCAGTAGCCTCTCATGACCCTCTCAGTAGCCTCTCATGGCCCTCTCAGTAGCCTCTCGTGACCCTCTCAGTAGCCTCTCATGGCCCTCTCAGTAGCCTCTCACGACCCTCTCATGATCTTCTCAGTATCCTCCATGATCCTCTCAGTGGCCTCTCATGACCCTCTCACGACCTTCTCATGACCCTCTCAGTAGCCTCTCATGGCCCTCTCAATAGCCCCTCATGACCCTTTCAGTAGCCTCTCATGATCCTCTCAGTAGCCTCTCACGACCCTCTCAGTAGCCCCTCACGACCCTCTCAGTATCCTCTCATGACCCTCTCAGTTGCCTCTCATGGCCCTCTCAGTAGCCTCTCATGGCCCTCTCAGTAGCCTCTCGTGACCCTCTCAGTAGCCTCTCGTGGCCCTCTCAGTAGTCTCTCATGACCCTCTCAATAGCCTCTCATGACCCTCTCAGTAGCCTCTCATGAATCTCTCAGTATCCTCTCATGATCCTCTCAGTAGCCTCTCACGATCCTCTCAGTATCCTCTCACGAGCCTCTCAGTATCCTCTCATGATCCTCTCAGTGGCCTCTCATGACCCTCTCAGTAGCCTTTCACGACCCTCTCATGATCCTCTCAGTATCCTCTCAGGATCCTCTCAGTAGCCTCTCACGACCCTCTCAGGATCCTCTCAGTAGCCTCTCACGACCCTCTCAGTATCCTCTCATGACCCTCTCAATAGCCTCTCATGGCCCTCTCAATAGCCTCTCATGGCCCTCTCAATAGCCTCTCATGATCTTCTCAGTAGCCTCTCACGACCCTCTCAGTAGCCTCTCATGGCCCTCTCAGTAGCCTCTCATGGCCCTCTCAGTAGCCTCTCGTGACCCTCTCAGTAGCCTCTCGTGGCCCTCTCAGTAGTCTCTCATGACCCTCTCAATAGCCTCTCATGACCCTCTCAGTAGCCTCTCATGACCCTCTCAGTAGCCTCTCATGACCCTCTCAGTTGCCTCTCATGGCCCTCTCAGTAGCCTCTCATGACCCTCTCAGTAGCCTCTCGTGACCCTCTCAGTAGCCTCTCATGGCCCTCTCAGTAGCCTCTCACGACCCTCTCATGATCCTCTCAGTATCCTCCATGATCCTCTCAGTGGCCTCTCATGACCCTCTCACGACCCTCTCATGACCCTCTCAGTAGCCTCTCATGGCCCTCTCAATAGCCCCTCATGACCCTTTCAGTAGCCTCTCACGACCCTCTCAGTAGCCTCTCATGAATCTCTCAGTATCCTCTCATGATCCTCTCAGTAGCCTCTCACGACCCTCTCAGTATCCTCTCATGACCCTCTCAATAGCCTCTCACGACCCTCTCAGTATCCTCTCATGACCCTCTCAATAGCCTCTCATGGCCCTCTCAATAGCCTCTCATGACCCTTTCAGTAGCCTCTCATGACCCTCTCAGTAGCCTTTCACGACCCTCTCATGATCCTCCCAGTATCCTCTCAGGATCCTCTCAGTAGCCTCTCACGACCCTCTCAGTATCCTCTCATGACCCTCTCAATAGCCTCTCATGACCCTCTCAATAACCTCTCATGACCCTTTCAATAGCCTCTCATGGCCCTCTCAATAGCCTGACCCTTTCAGTAGCCTCTCATGATCCTCTCAGTAGCCTCTCATGACCATTTCAGTAGCCTCTCATGAGCCTCTCAGTAGCCTCTCATGACCCTCTTAGTAGCCTCTCACGACCCTCTCATGATCCTCTCAGTATCCTCCATGATCCTCTCAGTGGCCTCTCATGACCCTCTCACGACCCTCTCATGACCCTCTCAGTAGCCTCTCATGGCCCTCTCAATAGCCCCTCATGACCCTTTCAGTAGCCTTTCACGACCCTCTCAGTAGCCTCTCATGAATCTCTCAGTATCCTCTCATGATCCTCTCAGTAGCCTCTCACGATCCTCTCAGTATCCTCTCACGAGTCTCTCAGTATCCTCTCATGATCCTCTCAGTGGCCTCTCATGACCCTCTCAGTAGCCTTTCACGACCCTCTCACGATCCTCTCAGTATCCTCTCAGGATCCTCTCAGTAGCCTCTCACGACCCTCTCAGTATCCTCTCATGACCCTCTCAATAGCCTCTCATGACCCTCTCAATAACCTCTCATGACCCTTTCAATAGCCTCTCATGGCCCTCTCAATAGCCTGACCCTTTCAGTAGCCTCTCATGATCCTCTCAGTAGCCTCTCATGACCATTTCAGTAGCCTCTCATGAGCCTCTCAGTAGCCTCTCATGACCCTCTCAGTAGCCTCTCACGACCCTCTCATGATCCTCTCAGTATCCTCCATGATCCTCTCAGTGGCCTCTCATGACCCTCTCACGACCCTCTCATGACTCTCTCAGTAGCCTCTCATGGCCCTCTCAATAGCCCCTCATGACCCTTTCAGTAGCCTCTCATGGTCCTCTCAGTAGCCCCTCATGACCCTTTCAGTAGCCTCTCATGGTCCTCTCAGTAGCCTCTCACGACCCTCTCAGTATCCTCTCATGACCCTCTCAGTAGCCCCTCACGACCCTCTCAGTATCCTCTCATGACCCTCTCAGTAGCCCCTCATGGCCCTCTCAATAGCCTCTCATGACCCTTTCAGTAGCCTCTCATGATCCTCTCAGTAGCCTCTCACGACCCTTTCAGTAGCCTCTCATGAGCCTCTCAGTAGCCTCTCATGACCATCTCAGTAGCCTCTCACGACCCTCTCAGTATCCTCTGATGAGCCTCTCAGTAGCCTCTCATGACCATCTCAGTAGCCTCTCACGACCCTCTTATGACCTCTCAGTAGCCTCTCACGGCCCTATTGAGCATCTGTGGGAAGAATTCGAGCTTGAAACCCACCACTGACAACTCTCGTGATTGTGGCTCATGATTCTAGGACGGACGGCTCTCCTGGAATCATGGGCCACAATACCTCCCGAACCTTTCCCACTCCTCGTAGAGTCCATGCCAAGTCCATGCCTCGTAGAGTCCATGCCACGACGTGTTGCTACTGTTGGAGTTCGCACGATCCTTTCAGTGTATATCAGGCAAGAGAATTTGAATAACATAAATAATAAAAAGAATTAATTGTCAAAGCTTTTAAGATTTTTTTGATTTCATTCTTATTCTTTCTGAAAAACGTCACCTCACTTTAAGGGGGGGGGGGGTCAAAACCTTCCTCTTCCCCTGGATACGTCAATGTCTCATATTTTTGCGTACTACAGGGGATTGGTGACCTCATTGGTTCCGATGATGGTGAAGAAATCAAATTTTCTTTTTTCAATTTTTTAATTCAGTTCAATAGAGATATTATTATTATTCAACAATTACACGTTGAAACGGACAAGTTGGGTTGTTTTACCTCTGAGCGGCACTTTTTTGCACACCATAGAGTAAATGGCCAGGTCACATGGACCCCGAAGGCTCAGAGAAGGTTGGGGGAGGGGACCCACTGGAACAGCTGTTGGGAGACAGATGGTAGCCTCCCGTCAAGGTCATTCAACGTGTTCTTTAATGTTGGGTTGTTTTACCTCTGAGCGGCAATTTTTTGCACACCATGGGCTAAATGGCCAGGTACAAGGACCCCGAAGGCTCAGAGAAGGTTGGAAGAGGGGAACCATTGGAACAGCTGTTGGGAGACTGATGGTAGCCTCCCGTCAAGGCCATCCAGCGTGTTCTTTAACGTGCACAGGGTATGGCTCTCCGGCACAGGGGGCCACGGCTTAACGTCCCATCCGACGGACGGCGGCCTTTCCAAGCCCATCGGTGTCCCCTACTGACCGAGGGCAGGGCGGGGAATATTTGCGGAGATAAATCTCAACGCTGACCCAGCTGGGACTCGAACCTGGGAACTGCAGATTACGAGCCTGGCGCGCTACCGACTGAGCCACCCCCGCACCTCAAACGGACAAGTTTATACACTTGCGGCAAGAATGCTCAGTGGGTAGCGCGCCAGACTCGTAATCTACAGTTCCCAGGTTCGAGTCCCACTTGGGTCAGCGTTCAGATTTATCTCCCCAAAACTCTCCGCTTTGCCCTTCAAGGGCTCAGAGAAGGTCAGTAGAGGACACCGACGGGCTTGTAAAGTACGTCGTCCGTTGGGTGGGATATTAAGCCGTGACCCCGTGTACTGGAGAGCCATACCCTGTGCAAGTTAAAGATCGTGCTGAATATCCTTGACGGGTGGCTACCATCTGTTTCCCTACAGCTATTCCAGTGGGTCCCCTCCCCCAACCTTCTCTGAGCCTTCGGAGTCCTTGTGACTTGGTCATTGTGCGGGAGAGCTCTGAACGTTAAAGAACACCCTGGATGGCCTTGACGGGAGGCTACCATCTGTCTCCCAACCGCTATTCCAGTGGGTCCCCTCCCCCAGCCTTCTCTGAGCCTTCGGGGTTTTTGTGACCTGGCCATTGTGCAGGAGAGCCATTACCCTGTGCACGTTAAAGAACACGCTGAATGGCCTTGACGGAAGGATACCATCTGTCTCCCAAAAGCTATTCCAGTGGGTCCCCTCCCCCAACCTTCTCTGAGCCTTCGGAGTCCTTGTGATTTGGCATTTAGCCTATGATGTGCAAAAATGTGCTGCTTAGAGGTAAAACAACAACTCAACAAGTTTATACAGCGCCCCCTTTCGTAGTCAGACTGCAGCCACATTTTCAGAATATTGTCCTTGATGATTAATCTTGGCGGTTGTTGAGATATAATTTTGGGTTGGGTTGTTTTACATCTGAGCGGCACTTTTTTGCACACCATGGACTTAATGGCCAGGTCACATGGACCCCGAAGGCTCAGAGAATGTTGAAGGTGGAGACCCACTGGACGGCTCTTAGGAGACAGATGATAGCCTCCCGTCAAGGCCATCCAGCGTGTTCTTTAACGTTGGGTTGTTTTACCTCTGAGCGGCACTTTTTTGCACACCATGGACTAAATGGCCAGGTCACATGGACCCCGAAGGTTCAGAGACGGTTGGGGGAGGAGACCCACTGGAACAGATGTTGGGAGACAGATGGTAGCCTCCCGTCAAGGTCATCCAGAGTGTTCTTTAATGTTGGGAGACAGATGGTAGCCTCCAGTCGAGGTCATCCAGAGTGTTCTTTAATGTTGGGAGACAGATGGTAGCCTCCCGTCAAGGTCATCCAGAGTGTTCTTTAATGTTGGGTTGTTTTAAGTCTGAGCTGTACTTTCTGTACACCATGGACTAAATGACCAGGTCACATGGACCCCGAAGGTTCAGAGAAGGTTGGGGGAGGAGACCCACTGGAACAGATGTTGGGAGACAGATGGTAGCCTCCCGTCAAGGTCATCCAGATTGTTCTTTAATGTTGGGAGACAGATGGTAGCCTCCCGTCAAGGTCATCCAGAGTGTTCTTTAATGTTGGGAGACAGATGGTAGCCTCCCGTCAAGGTCATCCAGAGTGTTCTTTAATGTTGGGTTGTTTTAAGTCTGAGCTGTACTTTCTGCACACCATGGACTAAATGACCAGGTCACATGGACCCCGAAGGTTCAGAGAAGGTTGAAGGTGGAGACCCACTGGACAGCTCTTAGGAGACAGATGGTAGCCTCCCGTCAAGGCCATACAGCGTGTTCTTTAACGTATACAGAGTTGGGTTGTTTTACCTCTGAGCGGCATTTTTTTGCACACCATGGGCTAAATGGCCAGGTCACAAAGACCCCGAAGGTTCAGAGAAGGTTGGGGGAGGAGACGCACTGGAACAGCTGTTGGGAGACAGATGGTAGCCTCTCGTCAAGGCCATCCAGCGTGTTCTTTAACGTGCCCAGGGTATGGCTCTCCCGCACACGGACACATGGCTTAACGTCCCATCCGACGGACGACTGCCTTTCGAAGCCCATCGGTGTCCCCTACTGATCGTGGGCAGGGCGGGGAGTTTTGCGGAGATAAATCTCAACACTGACCCAGCTGGGACTTGAAGCTGGGAACTGCCGATTACGAGCCTGGCGCGCGCTACCGACTGAGCCACCCCCGTCCCAGATATAATTAATAAATGCCATAAAGTCCAAGTAGTAAATAAGTTGAATCCTAGAAGTCTTCATAATATCAAATTGTAAAAGTGAGTAAACAGCATAAAATCTTCAATATAAGATTCATTTATTATTATATACCTGTCCCGACAGGTATACAGGGATTGAAGGATAAACAAGGTAAGGTTATAGAAGGTGAGGATTCTGTCATGGCTAGATGGGGTGAGCATTTCAGTGATATTCTAAACAATGCGGTTAGTTCTATTCCCATTGTTTGCAATGATGATAGATGCATTGGTGGCTTTAATGTTGGCCCTATAACACAATCTGAAGTTATTTTGTCTGTTTCTAAACTTAAACTTCATAAATCTCCAGGTGTAGATGAAATTACTACGGAAATGCTTAGAGCTGGGAATGTTTCGGTTACCACTTGGATGACTGAAATTCTGAATATCTTTTATGATAAAGGCATGGTTCCTAAGGATTTTACCAGAGCTATTATTATCCCTATTTTCAAAAAAGGTGATCGCAGTTCTTGTGATAACTATAGGGGTATCAGCCTACTCTCTGTTCCAGGTAAAATGTTTTCCATGATTGTACTTAATAGAATTAAGAATCTGGTTGACAGGCAATTGCGTGATGAGCAATGTGGATTCAGAAGTGGTAGGGGATGTGTGGATCAGATATTTTCACTTAGGCAGATTCTTGAGAAATGTTTAGAGTTTCAGAAACCTTTGGTTGCTAGCTTTGTTGATTTCAAAAAGGCTTTCGACTCTGTTGATCGTCATAATTTGTGGTTGATTGTGAGATCGTATGGTATACCAGACAAGTTAGTTAACATAATGAAAGCTCTCTATAATAACACTGAGTCATGTGTGAGAGTTGGTAAGTCTTGTAGCAATTGGTTTAGCATTACTTCTGGTGTTCGACAAGGGTGCATTTTGTCTCCTTTTCTCTTTAGTTTGGTTGTTGATTATGTTATGCGAAATTCACTTCAAGGGAAAGATTTTGGCCTTAAATGGGCTGGAGATACGAAAATTTCTGATTTAGATTATGCTGATGATTTAGCCCTTTTGGCAAATGATGTCGATGAGATGAACTCTTTCATTCGAGCTGTTGATGAGACTGGTAGTACAGTAGGTTTGGTTATAAACAGAGAGAAAACTAAAGTGATGAAAATTGGTCAGGCAGGTTGTGATTCAGTTAATCTGAATGGTTGCAGTCTTGAGCAGGTGTCACAGTTTAATTATCTTGGGAGCTGTGTAACTGATACTGGTGATGTGCGGCATGAGATTAACAGACGAATAGGGATTGCTGGCCGGGACGTTTAAGAATCTATGGAGATTGTGGAGAAATAGGCCTATACACCTAAAGACTAAAATTAGAGTGTATAATAGTTTGGTTCTTTCTAGGGTTAGTTATGGTAGTGAAACTTGGACGCTGTGTAAACAAGATAACAGGAAACTAGATGCTTTTGATTCCAGATGCTTACGCAGTATCTTGGGCATTAGGTGGTTCAACTTTGTAACTAATGATGAGGTTAGGCAAAGGAGTTGGCAACCTCCTTTAAGCAGCATATTTTGCAGAGAGAGACTCCGTTGGTTTGGCCATGTTGCCCGTATGGATAATTATAGATTGGCGAATAGGGTTACGAACAGTGGGCCTAAAGGCTTCAAAAGAGGGTGAGACCTAGGATGCGGTGGGCAGACAATGTCAAACAGGACCTTGTTAGAATTGGTGTGCAGTGGCCAGATGCAGTAGATGTAGCTCAGGATAGACTTGCTTGGAGAACTAAATTGCACGGTCTGGTTGGACCTCCGTAGCACATGGCTGTTAATATTTTACGTACGATATTAGATTATTTACTTGCGATACATAAATATCAGGGGCGGGGGTGGCTCAGTCGGTAGCGCGCCAGGCTCGTAATCTGTAGTTCCCAGGTTCGAGTTCCAGCTGGGTCAGCGTTGAGATTTATCTGCGCAAAATTCCCCGCTCTGCCCACGGTCAGTAGGTTACAACGATAGGCTTGGAAAGGCCGCCGTCCGTCGGATGGGACGTTAAGCCGTGGCCCCGTGTGCGGGAGAGCCATAACCCTGTGCACGTTAAAGAACACGCTGGATGGCCTTGACGGGAGGCTACCATCTGCCTCCCAACAGCTGTTCCAGTGGGTCCCCTGCCCCAACCTTCTCTGAGCCTTCGGGGTCCATGTGACCTGGCCATTTAGCCCATGGTGTGCAAAAAAGTGCCGTTCAAAGGTAAAACAACCCAACCCAACCCATAAATATCATCTTTATTCCTGGTGATAGGCCATTAGCTTTGCTTCTAAAATGTAAATGATTTTTTTTGTAAAAGCTATGTGAGATAATAAAATAAAAAAAAACAACCCTCTAACTAAAAGAAAATAGTGCAAACATTAAAACCGAATCTTATTCTAGAACTCCGCGTGATCATACTCGCTCCAAGCGTTTGCTGGTGTTTCGCTCTCTGAGTTCAATTCGCGCGACTTTTTCCAACCAATTTAAAGATCTCCCACTTCAACATCTATCAGCAAGATTCAATAAGGCGTCGGTTTAAACCTCCATGCACTATTTCACAGACTCTAAACAAAATTCTTGTAATTGCTTCTATTTTTCTTCTCATTTTCTTACCTAGCAGCTATCAGGTCGATGTTTTCCAAGATTAAAACATTAAACGGCAGGGAGCATGCTCGAGCGTCTGCAGAGCGCAATTTTTGACGTCCTTTCCCATGCGGCCGGCGAATCAATATCCGTTTATTCAACATCACACACACACATCCTTTTTTCCTGTTAACGGATGATCGAGCAAGGAAGAAAAAGGGCAGAGACTTTTGTGTATCATTCCAGAATTGCTTTGCATTCAATTTTTCTTTACTTTTCTCACTGCCTGCTCCATAATGCAAACTATTTAAACACATCTGTCCTCTCTCTCTTCTCTCTGCTGCCTCCAATGATCTCCGGATGCCGAAAGAAGAAGAGGATGGAGAAGGAGGGATGCTATCATGCTCTTGGTGCTCCTGCATATTTCTCCCCCTCATCCAACTGCGCGTGCCATTAACAAAAGCAAATCAATACAGAAAAGAAAAAAGTCTCCGACGAAAATGAAGTCGCTCTTTCGCTCAGAGATCCCCCCCCACAAATTCCCCCACCCCCCGTCTTACATCAACATCCAGGTACCATTTTGCACCTGGATAATCGGCAATAGTTTATGGCGGTGTTGCCTGTGTGTTTGCGTGTGCAAATCGAGGCACGCATGCGCGGAAGGGACTGACGATGAGTGAAATGGACCGACACTACAGCTGACGTCAGCACATGCGCGTGCTTAATGATCGGATTAGTGTGCCGAAGCTTTTCGTTTGCTCTATCTGGCACGTGAAGGGATTGTCAGCTCAGAGAGACGGGAAAGAAAAAGTGTAAAGCATCCTCATTTTCACCTTTTCCCCAGATTTCTCCATTTTTCTCTTCGTATTGTTTTTCTTCTTCTGATGCGGCCAGAATCATTTGCGCAAATCGCATTGTTCACTTTGCAAAAGAACGGACATTACCCTGGGAGCAAAAAAGAAAAAAAATGTTTCCGTGGATGTAGATTGAGGATTTGGAAATAAAGAGACTATATTTCGTACAGTCGCACCAAAAAATATCCGAACACTAGTATGGTTGATTACAGAATTCAGAAAAAATATCTGGGAATGATGTGTTACCCACTGGAACAGCTGTTGGGAGACAGAAGGTTTGTTGTTTTACCTCTGAGTGGCACATTTTTGCACACCATGGGCTAAATGGCCAGGTCACAAGGACCTCAAAGGCTCAGAGAAGGTTGAGGGAGGAGACCCACTGGAACGGCTGTTGGGAGACAGAAGGTTTATTATTTTACCTCTGAGTGGCACTGTTTTGCACACCATGTGCTAAATAGCCAGGTCACAAGGACCCCGGAGGCTCAGAGAAGGTTGGGGGAAGGAACCCACTGGAACAGCTGTTGGGAGACAGAAGGTTTGTTATTTTACCTCTGAGTGGCACTGTTTTGCACACCATGTGCTAAATAGCCAGGTCACAAGGACCCCGGAGGCTCAAAGAAGGTTGGGGGAAGGGACCCACTGGAAGAGCTGTTGGGAGACAGAAGGTTTGTTATTTTACCTCTGAGTGGCACTGTTTTGCACACCATGTGCTAAATAGCCAGGTCACAAGGACCCCGGAGGCTCAGAAAAGGTTGGGGAAGGGACCCACTGGAACAGCTGTTGGGAGACAGATGGTAGTCTCCCGTCAAGGCCATCCACGGTGTTCTTTAACGTGCACAGGGTATGGCTCTCCCGCACAATGGCCAGGTCACAAAGACCCCGAAAGCTCAGAGAAGGTTGGGGGAGGGGACCCACTTGAACAGCTGTTGGTGACAGATGGTAGCCTCCCCTCAAGGCCATCCAGCGTGTTCTTTAACGTGCACAAGGTATGGCTCTCCCACACACGAGGCCACGGCTTAACGTCCCATCCGACGGACGGCGGCCTTTCCAAGCCCATCGGTGTCCCCTACTGACCGTGGGCAGGGCGGAGAATTTTCCGGAGATAAATCTCAACGCTGACCCAGCTGGGACTCGAACCTGAGAACTGCAGATTACGAGCCTGGCGCGCTACCGACTGAGCCACCCCCGCCCCACCACTAAAAAGGCAAGATATAATGAATATTTATCAACTATCAAGCTGTTTTTTTAAGTAACAGGATAAAGAAGAGTGCAGAGGAAAAAACATTGTCTTGAGGCGTGTGAGATCCGAACCCACGACCTCCTTATGACATGTGAGGTGCTGTGACCATTAAGGTACCGGCCGCTGGTTAATATATCCTCCACTGTTGATGTTACACTCTAAACCATCTGGTCAATCAGCGTGTTTTGACGATATTTAGTGGTTCTATTTATTCAGAGTCATTTCGGTTTTGTGCACACGACCAGGCCACGTGGATCAAGAGAGTTTTTCATCTACACCCATCCAGATTCGAGTCAGCAGGGAGTCAACAGTGAGTCGTCAGGAGTGAGACGTGTCTCCGCAAGACTCTCCGCACTGACCACGGTCAATAGGGAACACCAATGCGTTTGGAAAAATCGCCATCTGTCTGATGATACGTTAAGCCGTGGCTACCCTGTCGCGAAAAAGAACACGCTGGACGGCATTGACGGGAGGCTTTCCTATGTCTCCTAACAGCTGTCCAGTGGGTCCCCACCCTCAACGTTCCCTGAGTCTTCGGGGTCCTCGTGACCTGCTCATTTAGCCCATTGTGTTGAAAAAAGTCCCTCTCAAAAGTAAAACAACCTAGTTTCGAGTTGCGCTTGGCCAGGTTGAGATTTATCTCCGCAAAACTCGCTGCCCTGACAACGGTCAGTATATAAATATAAATATCTATATCGTTCTGCATCGCAACCTATTTAGCATTCCTTTTTCACGGAATCTTCACTCCTATAACGAAAAATCTTCATCGCGACCTATTTAACACTCCTGTTACACGGAATCTTTACTCCTTTAAAAATAGAGTCTGCATCGCAAACTATTTAACACTCCTATTCACGGAATCTTTCCTCCTATAATAAAGAGTCGGCATCGCAAACTATTTAGAACTTCTATTTCACGGAATCTTCACTCGTATATTACAGAGTCTTCATCGCGATCTATTTAACACTCCTATTTCACGGAATCTTTCCCCCTATAATAAAGAATCTGCATCGCAACCTATTTAGCATTCCTTTTTCACGGAATCTTCACTCCTATAATGAAAAATCTTCATCGCGACCTATTTAACACTCCTGTTACACGGAATCTTTACTCATTTAAAAATAGAGTCTGCATCGCAAACTATTTAACACTCCTATTCACGGAATCTTTCCTCCTATAATAAAGAGTCGGCATCGCAAACTATTTAGAACTTCTATTTCACGGAATCTTCACTCGTATATTACAGAGTCTTCATCGCGACCTATTTAACACTCCTATTTCACGGAATCTTTCCCCCTATAATAAAGAATCTGCATCGCAACCTATTTAGCATTCCTTTTTCACGGAATCTTCACTCCTATAATGAAAAATCTTCATCGTGACCTATTTAACACTCCTGTTACACGGAATCTTTACTCATTTAAAAATAGAGTCTGCATCGCAAACTATTTAACACTCCTATTCACGGAATCTTTCCTCCTATAATAAAGAGTCGGCATCGCAAACTATTTAGAACTTCTATTTCACGGAATCTTCACTCGTATATTACAGAGTCTTCATCGCGACCTATTTAACACTCCTATTTCACGGAATCTTTCCCCCTATAATAAAGAATCTGCATCGCAACCTATTTAGCATTCCTTTTTCACGGAATCTTCACTCCTATAATGAAAAATCTTCATCGTGACCTATTTAACACTCCTGTTACACGGAATCTTTACTCATTTAAAAATAGAGTCTGCATCGCAAACTATTTAACACTCCTATTCACGGAATCTTTCCTCCTATAATAAAGAGTCGGCATCGCAAACTATTTAGAACTTCTATTTCACGGAATCTTCACTCGTATATTACAGAGTCTTCATCGCGATCTATTTAACACTCCTATTTCACGGAATCTTTCCCCCTATAATAAAGAATCTGCATCGCAACCAATTTAGCATTCCTTTTTCACGGAATCTTCACTCCTATAATGAAAAATCTTCATCGCGACCTATTTAACACTCCTGTTACACGGAATCTTTACTCATTTAAAAATAGAATCTGCATCGCAAACTATTTAACACTCCTATTCACGGAATCTCTCCTCCTATAATAAAGAGTCGGCATCGCAAACTATTTAGAACTTCTATTTCACGGAATCTTCACTCGTATATTACAGAGTCTTCATCGCGATCTATTTAACACTCCTATTTCACGGAATCTTCCCCCCTATAATAAAGAATCTGCATCGCAACCTATTTAGCATTCCTTTTTCACGGAATCTTCACTCCTATAATGAAAAATCTTCATCGCGACCTATTTAACACTCCTGTTACACGGAATCTTTACTCCTTTAAAAATAGAGTCTGCATCGCAAACTATTTAACACTCCTATTCACGGAATCTTTCCTCCTATAATAAAGAGTCGGCATCGCAAACTATTTAGAACTTCTATTTCACGGAATCTTCACTCGTATATTACAGAGTCTTCATCGCGATCTATTTAACACTCCTATTTCACGGAATCTTTCCCCCTATAATAAAGAATCTGCATCGCAACCTATTTAGCATTCCTTTTTCACGGAATCTTCACTCCTATAATGAAAAATCTTCATCGCGACCTATTTAACACTCCTGTTACACGGAATCTTTACTCCTTTAAAAATAGAGTCTGCATCGCAAACTATTTAACACTCCTATTCACGGAATCTTTCCTCCTATAATAAAGAGTCGGCATCGCAAACTATTTAGAACTTCTATTTCACGGAATCTTCACTCGTATATTACAGAGTCTTCATCGCGATCTATTTAACACTCCTATTTCATGGAATCTTTCCCCCTATAATAAAGAATTTGCATCGCAACCTATTTAGCATTCCTTTTTCACGGAATCTTCACTCCTATAATGAAAAATCTTCATCGCGACCTATTTAACACTCCTGTTACACGGAATCTTTACTCCTTTAAAAATAGAGTCTGCATCGCAAACTATTTAACACTCCTATTCACGGAATCTTTCCTCCTATAATAAAGAGACGGCATCGCAAACTATTTAGAACTTCTATTTCACGGAATCTTCACTCGTATATTACAGAGTCTTCATCGCGATCTATTTAACACTCCTATTTCACGGAATCTTTCCCCCTATAATAAAGAATCTTCATTGTGACCTATTTAACACTCCTGTCCCACGGAATCTTTACTCCTATAATAAAGAATTTGCATCGCAACCTATTTAACACACCTATTTCACGGAATCTTTCCCCCTGTAATAATGAATCTGCATCGCAATCTATTTAGCACTCCTGTTCCACGGAATCTTTACTCCTATAACAAAAGAGTCTGCATCGCAAGATGTTTTAGTTGAGAATAAGACTAAAGATACGAAGAATATTTTGAATTTTTCACGAACCAGTAGTCGCCTAGATTACAAGAGAATAATCCAAGTCTCATTATAATCGTCATTTACATTAACTGCATTTTCTTTCTGCGCATGCCATTCTTTTTCCACACATTGTCTCATATCTCATCCCCCACCCCCCCTGCGAACGTTCAAAGCTTTGGCGTGCGTTGGAGCGACTTAATTGGCAAGCTCAGAATGGAGCAAAAAAGATTGAAATAGATCCAATTAATTGTCTTTGCGTGTGTTCCCTGAAATAATGACAACCTCTCCTTCAAGGAAGTTGATTTCTTTATCCTCTTGTCTTTATTATCATTCCAGTGTCTTGTTGTCTCACGGAGAGAGAGATAGAAGAAGTCATTTTTTTTTAAAGAATAGAACTTTCCGAATATCACAAAGGTAATTACAGATCTGGGAGAACACAGGTTTGATCGCTGTGCGAAATGAAATGTTTTGTTCGAGGAAGATGATATGACGAGTGTTTTTTTTTCAGTTTAGGACGTGACCTTGACTTAGGAAAAACGAATGCTCATGAAAAAAATTATTGGTGATGTTTCTCGAGGGTTGGGTTGTTTTACCTATGAGCGGCTCTTTTGTGCACACCATGGGCTAAATGGCCAGGTCACAAGGACTCCGAAGGCTCAGAGAAGGTTGGGAGAGGGAACCCACTGGAACAGCTGTTGGGAGACAGATGGTAGTCTCTCGTCAAGGCCATCCAACGTGTTCTCTAACGTGCACAGGGTATGGCTCTCCCGCACACGGGACCACGGTTTAACGTCCCATCCGACGGATGGCGGCCTTTCCAAGCCCATCGGTGTCCCCTACTGACCGTTGGCAGGGTGGGGAATTTTGCGGAGATAAATCTCAACGCTGACCCAGCTGGGACTCGAACCTGGGAATTACAGATTACGAGCCTGGCGCGCTACCGACTGAGTCATCCCCGCCCCGAACATCGTCTGTGTCATACCGTCAAACATGTTTTCAAATTTACGTAAATTTCATTTAAAAATACGAGACGAAGCTTGTTCTCATAGATTCTTTAATATTAATTAAGTTCCCAGAAGAACTTCGACTGTCCACTTCAAATTCTGATATTCGAGCCCCAACTGAATAAATTACTTTTTCTCTTACTAAATGTCATTAAGTGTGTTCTAATGCCGAACCAATATTATCAATTCATCCAAAAGCTTTAAAAAAATTTAAAAAACTCTTTTCCTACGATTTCGTCGGTGTTGAATATTTTGCCCACTTGTAAAACGTTGGTGTGTATTGACAGAGCTCTTAATGGGATGCAGTTTAATCAACGTAACACGACTAAAATGCTACTTATTGCCTGGAGAACACGATCTCTAATACGAAAACTGCAGTAAGAGGAGAGTTGATGATAATCTTTCTTGATGAGTGTACAAGATTCCTGTCGTATTAAGAACAGGGGAGATTGACCAATTCAGAGGCGGGAGGAGACCGTTGTCGGTAGCATGCCAGTCTCGTAATTTGTAGTTCCCAGGTTCGAGTCCCAGCTGGGTCAACGCTGATTTATCTCCGCAAAACTCACCGCCGATGGGCTTGAAAAAGGCCACCGTTCGTCGGATAGGACGTCAAGCCGTGTCCTCGTGTGATGAAGAGCCACACCCTGTGCACGTTAAAGAACACGCTGGATGGCCTTGACGGGAGGCTACCATCTGTCTCCTAATAGCTGTTCCAGTGGGTCCACTCCCCCAACCATCTCTGAGCCTTTGGAGTCCTTGTGACCTGGCCATTTAGCCCATTGTGTCCAAAAAAGTGCCGCTCAGAGGTAAAACAACCCAACGTTAAAGAAAACGCTGGATGGCCTTGACGGGAGGTTACCATCTGTCTCCTAACATCTGTTCCAGTGGGTCCCATTCCCCAACCTTCTCTGAGCCTTTGGGGTCCTTGTAACCTGGCCATTTAGTCCATGGTGTGCACAAAAGAGCCGCTCAGAGATAAAACAACCCAACTGAACCCTGTGCACGTTAAAGAACACGCTGGGTGGCCTTGACGGGAGGCTACCATCTGTCTCCTAACATCTGTTCCAGTGGGTCCCCTCCCCCAACTTTCTCTGAGCCTTTGGGGTCCTTGTAACCTGGCCATTTATCCCATGGTGTGCACAAAAGAGCCGCTCAGAGATAAAACAACGTTAGAAGTGAAACAACCCAAACCAATTTTAATTAGTCTAATTAAGATTGGAAGCGTCAGAGGGAAAACAACCCAAACCAATTTTAAGTAGTCTAATTAAGATTAGAATAATCAGAGATAAAACAACCCAAACCAATTTAAGTAGTCTAATTAAGATTAGAATAATCAGAGGTAAAACAACCCAAACCAATTTTAATTAGTCTAATTAAGATTGGAAGCGTCAGAGGGAAAACAACCCAAACCAATTTTAAGTAGTCTAATTAAGATTAGAATAATCAGAGATAAAACAACCCAAACCAATTTTAATTAGTCTAATTAAGATTGGAATAATCAGAGATAAAACAACCCAAACCAATTTTAAGTAGTCTAATTAAGATTAGAATAATCAGAGATAAAACAACCCAAACCAATTTTAATTAGTCTAATTAAGATTAGAATAATCAGAGGTAAAACAACCCAAATCAATTTTAATTAGTCTAATTAAGATTGGAAGCGTCAGAGGGAAAACAACCCAAACCAATTTTAAGTAGTCTAATTAAGATTAGAATAATCAGAGATAAAACAACCCAAACCAATTTTAAGTAGTCTAATTAAGATTAGAATAATCAGAGATAAAACAACCCAAACCAATTTTAAGTAGTCTAATTAAGATTAGAATAATCAGAGGTAAAACAACCCAAACCAATTTTAATTAGTCTAATTAAGATTGGAAGCGTCAGAGGTAAAGCAACCAAACCAATTTTAATTAGTCTAATTAAGATTGGAATAAGCAGAGGTAAAACAACCCAAACCAATTTTAATTAGTCTAATTAAGATTGGAAGCCTCAGAGTTAAAACAACCAAACCAATTTTAATTAGTCTAATTAAGTTTGGACGTGTCAGAGGTAAAACAGCCCTAACCAATTTTAATTAGTCTAATTAAGATTGGAAGCGTCAGAGGTAAAACAACCAAACCAATTTTAATTAGTCTAATTAAGATTAGAAGCGTCAGATGTAAAACAAACCAACCAAATTTTAATTAGTCTAATTAAAATTAGAACAGTCAGAGGTAAAACAACCCAAACAAATTTGAATTAGTCTAATTAAGATTGGAAACGTCAGAGGTAAAACAAACCAACCCAATTTTAATTAGTCTAATTAAAATTAGAAATGCCAGAGATAAAAAACCCAACCCAATTTCAACTAGTCTAATTAAATTGGAAGTGTCACAGGTTAAAAAACCCAATCCAATTTTAATTAGTCTAATTAATATTAGTAGTGTCAGAGGTAAAACAACACAACGCAATTTAAGATTGGAAGCGTTAGAAGTAAAACAACCCAAACAAATTTTAATTAGTCTAATTAAGATTGGAAGCGTCAGAGGTAAAACAACCCACCCAAATTTAATTAGTCCAATTAAGATTGGAAGCGTGAGAGGTAAAACAACTAAAATCAATTTTAATTAGTCTAATTAAGATTGGAAACGTCGGAGGTAAAACAATCCAACCAATTTTAATTAGTCTAATTAAGATTAGAAGTGTCAGAGGTAAAACCACACAAACCACTTTTAATTAGTCTAAGATTGAAAGCGTCAGAGGTAAAACAACCCAACCCAATTTTAATTAGTCTAATTAAGGTTGGAAGGGTCAGAGGGAAAACAACCCAAACCAATTTCAATCAGTCTAATTAAGATTGGAAGCGTCAGAGGTAAAACAACCCACCCAAATTTAATTAGTCCAATTAAGATTGGAAGCGTGAGAGGTAAAACAACTAAAATCAATTTTAATTAGTCTAATTAAGATTGGAAACGTCGGAGGTAAAACAATCCAACCAATTTTAATTAGTCTAATTAAGATTAGAAGTGTCAGAGGTAAAACCACACAAACCACTTTTAATTAGTCTAAGATTGAAAGCGTCAGAGGTAAAACAACCCAACCCAATTTTAATTAGTCTAATTAAGGTTGGAAGGGTCAGAGGGAAAACAACCCAAACCAATTTCAATCAGTCTAATTAAGATTGGAAGCGTCAGAGGTAAAACAACCCAAACCAATTTTAATTAGTCTAATTAAGATTGGAAGCGTCAGAGGCAAAAAAAAACCTTACCAATTTTAATTAGTCTAATTAAGATTAGAAGCGTCAGATGAAAAACAACCCAACCCAATTTTAATTAGTCTAATTAAGATTGGAAGTGACAGAGATAAAACAATTCAAGTTTAATTCATCTAATTACTACTGGAATTGTCAGTCAGAGGTAAAACAACACTACCCGAAGATAATTAGTCGAAGAAAAATTGGAAATGCTAGACACAACCCAATTTTAAATTGGTATAATTAAGATTGGAAGTCTCAATCAAAGGAAAGACAACCAAACTCAACTTTAATTAATCTAATTAAGATTAGAAGTTCTCAATCAAAGACAATTCTAATCTTAATTAGACTAATTTAAATTGGGTTGGGTTGTTTTACTTCTAACGCTTTCAATCTTAATTAGGTTAATTAAAATTGGGTTGGGTTGTTTCACCTCTGGAGTTAATTAAAATTAGGTTGGGTTGTTCAAAGGTTAAACAACCCAATCCAACTATAATTAGTCTAAATGAGATTGATAATGTCAGAGGTAAAACAGTCGAACCAATTAATGTAATTAAAATTGGAAGTGTCAGAGAGGTAAAACAACTTAAACCAACTTTATTTAGACTAATTAGGATTGTAAGTACCAGTCTGAGGTAACACAAACTGATACCCAACACAACCCAACTTTAATTAGTCTAAATGAGATTAATAATGTCAGAGGTAAAAAACCCAATTTCAATTAATGTAATTAAAAATGGAAGTGCCAGAGAGGTAAAACAACTTAACCCAACTTTATTTAGTAGTTAGGATTGAAAGCATCAGTCTGAGGAAAAACAACCCAACCCAACTTTAATTAGTCTAAATGAGATTGATAATGTCAGAAGTAAAACAGCCCAACTTCAATTAATGTAATTAAAATTGGAAATGTCACAGAGGTAAAACAACTTAACCCAACATTTTTGAGACTAATTAGGATTGAAAGTAGTGTCCGAGGTAATATAACCCAACCCAACTTTAATTAGTCTAAATGAGATTGATAATGTCAGAAGCAAAACAGCCCAACTTCAATTAATGTAATTAAAATTCGAAGTGTCACAGAGGTAAAACAACTTAACCCAACATTTTTTAGACTAATTAGGACTGAAAGTATCAGTCTGAGGTAATACAACCCAACCCAACTTTAATTAGTCTAAATGAGATTGATAATGTCAGAAGTAAAACAGCCCAACTTCAATTAATGTAATAAAAATTGGAAGTGTCAGAGAGGTAAAACACCTTAACCCATCTATATTTAGAGTAATTAGGATTGAAAGTATCAGTCTGAGGTTAAACAACCCAACCCAACTTTAATTAGTCTAAATGAGATTGATAATGTCAGAAGTAAAACAGCCCAACTTCAATTAATGTAATTAAATTGGAAGTGTCAGAGAGGTAAAACAACTTAACCCGACTTTATTTAGACTAATTAGGATTGAAAGTATCAGTCTGAGGTAAAACAACCCAACCCAACTTTAATTAGTCTAAATAAGATTGATAATGTCAGAAGTAAAACAGCTCAACTTCAATTAATGTAATTAAATTGGAAGTGTCAGAGAGGTAAAACTACTTAACCCGACTTTATTTAGACTAATTAGGATTGAAAGTATCAGTCTGAGGTAAAACAACCCAACCCAACTTTAATTAGTCTAAATGAGATTGATAATGTCAGAAGTAAAACTGCCCAACTTCAATTAATGTAATTAAAATTGGAAGTGTCAGAGAGGTAAAACAACTTAGCCCAACTTTATTTAGACTAATTAGGATTGAAAGTATCAGTCTGAGGTAAAACAACCCAACCCAACTTTAATTAGTCTAAATGAGATTGATAATGTCAGAAGTAAAACTGCCCAACTTCAATTAATGTAATTAAAATTGGAAGTGTCAGAGAGGTAAAACAACTTAACCCAACTCTATTTAGACTAATTAGGATTGAAAGTATGAGTCTGAGGTAACACAACTTAACCCAACTTTAATTAGTCTAAATGAGATTGATAATGTCAAAGGTAAAACAGCTCAACTTCAATTAATGTAATTAAATATGGAAGTGTCAGAGAAGTAAAACAACTTAACCCAACTTTATTTAGACTAATTAGGATTGAAAGTATTAGTCTGAGGTAAAACAACCCAACCCAACTTTAATTAGTCTAAATGAGATTGATAATGTCAGAAGTAAAACTGCCCAACTTCAATTAATGTAATTAAATTGGAAGTGTCAGAGAGGTAAAACAACTTAAACCAACTCTATTTAGACTAATTAGGATTGAAAGTATGAGTCTGAGGTAACACAACCTAACCCAACTTTAATTAGTCTAAATGAGATTGATAATGTCAGAGGTATAACAGCCCAACTTCAATTAATGTAATTAAAATTGGAAGTGACAGAGAGGTAAAACAACTTAACCCAACTTTATTTAGACTTATTAGGTTTGAAAGTATCAGTCTGAGGTAAAACAATCCAACCCAACTTTAATTAATCTAATTAAGGTTGTAAGTCTCGATCAAAAGTAAAACAACCCAACCCAATTAGGACTGGAAGTGTCATTCAAAAGAAAAACAACACAAAAGAACTTTAATTACAATAAATAAGATTGGCAATGTCAGTCAGCGGTAAAAACAATTAAACCAAACTTCAATTACTGGAAAAAAAAAATAAAGATGCCAATCAGAAGTAAGGCAACTGAATGCAACACCAAACAAACACAAAATCCACTCAGACGTCAATTCTGACATCTATACTACAAAGTTCTGCTTTAATAAAGAAAAAAATAATACCCAATAACATCGTAGTTTGCGTTCATGATGCACGAAAACTTCATTAAGCAAATTTTAAACTCCTTCGACTTTTTATTTTCTAGAGAACGTTCAAAACGTGAAAAAAATAAATAAATAAAACTACATCGCTTCTTGAAAACCAGAAGAGCAGTTTTAAAAGTCTGCAGGTATTGGATCATTAGTGCCAGCGGGTTCCCTCATTAGAGACATCGTTTAACCGAGTCGATCAATCATGTTATTACTCACACTTGGAAGAAATCTTTCTCCGACTTGAAGTGCTCTAGTCATTATCAGAGTTACGATATAAAAGCTTGCTCAACACTGTCTCCGGCACTATTGCTCCTATGCAGAAGGGGTGGGGGTGGCTCAGTCGGTAGCGCGCCAGGCTCGTAATGTGTAGTTCCTAGGTTCGAGTCCCAGCTGGGTCAGCGTTGAGATTTATCTCCGCAAAAATTCCCCGCCCTGCCCACGGTCAGTAGGGGACACCGATGGGCTTGGAAATGCCGCCGTCCGTCGGATGGGACGTTAAGCCGTGGCCTCGTGTGCGGGAGAGCCATACCTTGTGCAGGTTAAAGAACACGCTGGATGGCCTTGACGGGAGGCTACCATCTGTCTCCCAACAGCTGTTGCAGTGGGTCCCCTCCCCCAACCTTCTCTGAGCCTTCGGGGTCCTTGTGGCCTGGCCATTTAGCCCATGGTGTGCAAAAAAGTGCCGCTCAGAGGTAAAACAACCCAACATTAAAGAACACGCTGGATGGCCTTGACGGGAGGCTACCCTCTGTCTCCCAACAGCTGTTGCAGTGGGTCCCCTCCCCCAACCTTCTCTGATCCTTTGGGGTCCATGTGACTTGGCCATTTAGCCCATGGTGTGCAAAAAAGTGCCGCTCAGAGGTAAAACAACCCAACCTATGCAGAAGCCTCTCTCTCTTTTTTGAAAAAAAAAAAGGCTTTTTAGAAGTGGATGTTGTTTAGCAAGTTGACCTGTTTTTCTTGTAGGAGTGATACGTGGGTGTCTTTATCCTAAGACCTACTTCAACTGTGAGAAGAACAGATCCAGAAATCTCCCCTCCTCCACCTGTGATTCTAAATACAGCCGTTGAAAAAATCGATAAGTCTACTGAAATTTAGACGTTTCTAGTTGGAATCAGACAGTAGAGGTTGTTGTGTTCTTGTTTTTCTTGGTCTGCTTCTTGGAAGGAAGTATGTTTTTTTTTTAAAAAGAAATTTCGTTTAATCATAGAATTTTTAGTTCTTCCTGGAGGAAACGAGCTCGTGTACAGTCGCTCAAAAAAGTATACGAACAGTATGGTTGATTACAGAATTCAGAAAAAATATCTGGCAACGATTTGTTTTTGGAAATTAGTGATCTGGCAACCCGTCGTGTCACGTGACACGAAGGTTGCCAGATCACTAATTCCTAAAATTATTTTCACGTTCAGTATATAGATACTGATCTAGATACGGAACGTGAAGATTCGAATTAAAAAAGATCAAGTTTCAAGAGAGGAGGTTGTAAATCTTAATACTGAACGTGAAGATTCGAATTAAAAAAGATCAAGTTTCAAGAGAGGAGGTTGTAAATCTTAATACTGAACGTGAAGATTCGAATTAAAAAAGATCAAGTTTCAAGAGAGGAGGTTGTAAATCTTAATACTGAACGTGAAGATTCGAATTAAAAAAGATCAAGTTTCAAGAGAGGAGGTTGTAAATCTTAATACTGAACGTGAAGATTCGAATTAAAAAAGATCAAGTTTCAAGAGAGCAGGTTGTAAATCTTAATACTGAACGTGAAGATTCGAATTAAAAAATGTAGATCAAGTTTCAAGAGATAAAGTTACAAATCTAAATACTGAAGATGAAGATGTAGATATTGAACGTGAAGATTCGGATACAAAAGATGGAGATCTAGATATTGAAAAATTTAAATTCGTGTCTAGAAGTCGAGGAGATCATACACAGAAGAGAATAATCCGGATACAAACGATGAATATTCAGATTTAAAATAAGATGAAGCTCCGAAAAGCGGAGGTGAGTTGGGTTGGGTTGTTTTACCTCTGAGCGGCACTTTTTTGCACACCATGGGCTAAATGGCCAGGTCACATGGACCCCGAAGGCTCATAGAAGGTTGGAGGAGGGGACCCACTGGAACAACTGTTGGGAGACAGATGGTAGCCTCCCGTCAAGGCCATCCAGCGTGTTCTTTAACGTGCACAGGGTATGGGCTCTCCCGCACACGGGGCCACGGCTTAATGTCCCATCCGACGGACGGTGGTCTTTCCAAGCCCATCGGTGTCCCCTACTGACCGTGGGCAGGGCGGGGAATTTTTGCAGAGATAAATCTCAACGCTGACTCAGCTGGGACTCGAACCTGGGAACTACATATTACGATCCTGGCGCGCTACCGACTGAGCCACCCCCGCCCCCGCCCCCGCCCCGCGGAGGTGAAGTTCCAGATCCTCCAGAAGATGTGAATAGAGATTCGACTTAAGAAAATGAAGATCAAATTTCAAAAGATGAAGCTGAGGATCCAGATACCGAAGGTGAAGATTTGGATAGAGAAGATTCAGAAGTTGAAATATTAAGATTCAAATCTAGAAACAGGATCCAGATTGAGACACAGACTGCAAAGATCCATTTATGAAAGATGAAATAAAGATCCAATTTCTTCAGATGAATAATCAGATTCCGATGAAACTACCAAAAGATGGGAATCAAAATACAAGAGAGGAAGTTCCAGACACAAAAGGAGCGGGAGTGGCTCAGTCGGTAGCGCGCCAGGCTCGTAATCTGTAGTTCCTAGGTTCGAGTCCCAGCTGGGTCAGCGTTGAGATTTATCTCCGCAAAATTCCCCGCCCTGCCGACAATCAGTAGGGGGCACCGATGGGATTGGAAAGGCCACCGTCCGTCGGATGGGACGTTAAGCCGTGGCTCCGTGTGCCGGAGAGCCATCATACCCTGTGCACGTTAAAGAACACGCTGGATGGCCTTGACGGGAGGCTACCATCTGTCTCCCAACAGCTGTTCCAGTGGGTCCCCTCCCCCAACCTTCTCTGAGCCTTCGGGGTCCATGTGACCTGGCCATTTAGCCCATGGTGTGCAAAAAAGTGCCGCTCAGAGGTAAAACAACCCAACGTTAAAGAACACACTGGATGGCCTTGACGGGTGGCTACCATCTGTCTCCCAACAGCTGTTCCAGTGGGTCCCCTCCCCCAACCTTCTCTGAGCCTTCGGGGTCCATGTGACCTGGCCATTTAGCCCATGGTGTGCAAAAAAGTGCCGCTCAGAGGTAAAACAACCCAACCCAGACACAAAACGATGAATGCGCAAATCCCAAAAGAGGCAGTTCATATTTCACATCACTTCACATGTTTTCCTTTTTCCCGTTGATTCCCCGCATCCCTCTTTGAGATTCTCCCCATCCTCCACCAGCTGACGATGCTCTTTAACAACAAAGAGGAAGAGGAAAAAAAGAGTTGGAAACTGACGCTATATGACGAGCACTTTCTCCTAGCCATCCTCTACTTCATTTATGACCCAGATCGGTTATAAAATAATTTTACGACCACCGGAGATGGTCCATGTGCGATGGAAACCAATCCCTCAGTAGCACAATAAATAAAATTGGATCACTAAAGAGAAGTTGAGGTCCACATAAAAGGGATGGGAGAAGCACGAGAAGAGAGGATGATCGACGGCGTCATCTGTCGTATTCTTCTTTCTTTGTGGAAAGGATATTCAAGCTGTACACCCTGTTGGTCTTTTTTCTGCACTGTTTTTTTTTGGTGGTTGTTTTCTAAATCTCTATTTTCTTTTGAAACGACAATGTGTTTTTTTTTGCTAGTGGTATTGGTTTTATTACAATTTCTTTTCGTGATAGATTCCAAGTTTTGGATGGTTGATGAGAAACAATTCACCATTTCGATACAACAGTTTAGTGCCTCTTGAACCTTTTGGCACTGGAGAATCTTTACGAAGTCTCGCGCATTCTGCGGACCCAGTTCCTCAAAATGTTGTTATTCGTTTTCATTAAAAGATATTTATATTGTAAAAAATTGTTTAAGTCAGGGCAAAAGAATAATTTTCCTAGAACTAATGACAATAAAACTAAGATTAGTGTTTTTTTTTGTGTTACTGAGACGAATCTAGTTAAGCCGCGGATTTCTTAGACACAACTCACGGACTCTATAGGCAAAACTCACGGACTCTAGAGGTACAACTCACGGACTCTAGAGGCACAACTCATGGACTCTAGAGGCACAACTCACGGACTCTTGAGACACCTCTCAGGGACTCTAAAGGCAAAACTCACGGACTCTAGAAGTACAACTCACGGACTCTAGAGGCACAAATCACGAACTCTAGAGGCACAACTCACGGACTCTTGAGGCACCACTCAGGGAGTCTTGAGGCCCAACTCACGGACTCTAGAGGTACAACTCACGGACTCTTGAGGCACCTCTCAGGGACTCTAAAGGCAAAACTCACAGACTCTAGAGGTACAACTCACGGACTCTTGAGGCACCTCTCAGGGACTCTAAAGGCAAAACTCACGGACTCTAGAGGTACAACTCACGGACTCTTGAGGCACCTCTCAGGGACTCCATAGGCAAAATTCACGGACTCTAGAGGCACAACTCACGGACTCTTGAGGCACCTCTCAGGGACTCTAAAGGCAAAACTCACGGACTCTAGAGGTACAACTCACGGACTCTAGAGGCACAAATCACGGACTCTAGAGGCACCTCTCACGGACTCTTGAGGCACCTCTCACGGACACTAAAGGTAAAACTCACGGACTCTTGAGGCACCTCTCAGGGATTCTATAGGCAAGACTCACGGACTCTAGAGGTACAACTCACGGACTAGAGGCACATCTCACGGACTCTAGAGGTACAACTCACGGACTCTAGAGGCACAACTCACGGACTCTTGAGGCACCTCTCAGGGCCTCTATAGGCAAAACTCACGGACTCTAGAGGCACAACTCACGGACTCTTGAGGCACCTCTCAGGGACTCTATAGGCAAAACTCACAGACTCTAGAGGTACAACTCACGGACTCTAGAGGCACAACTCACGGACTCTTGAGGCACCTCTCAGGGCCTCTATAGGCAAAACTCACGGACTCTAGAGGCACAACTCACGGACTCTTGAGGCACCTCTCAGGGACTCTATAGGCAAAACTCACAGACTCTAGAGGTACAACTCACGGACTCTAGAGGCACAACTCACGGACTCTTGAGGCACCTCTCAGGGACTCTATAGGCAAAACTCACGGACTCTAGAGGTACAACTCACGGACTCTAGAGGCACAACTCACGGACTCTTGAGGCATAACTCACGGACTGCAGAGGCAAAACTCACGGACTTTAGAGGTCAACTCAGAGACTTTGAGGCACAACTCACGGACTCTTGAGGCACAAATCACGGACTCTAGAAGCACAAGTCACGGACTCTTGAGTCATAACTCATGGACTCTTTAGTCATAACTCACAGACCTCCGGTTGAGGAACACTCGTCATTGTGTTTTACGTACGATATATTTGTAATTCTCATCTACATTCTTGCAGATATGCTATTATTAGTTTTGCTGGTTTAGTGGCAGTTTCATTATTGATTTAACCACTGCTTCAATATCAGTTGAATCTCAGCTTTATTATCAATTCTATATCAGTTTCATCATCAATTCCAACCCAGCTTCATTGTCGTTTCAATCCCAGTTTGTTCATCGATTCAATCCCGGCTTCATTATCAGTTCAACAGCAGATTCATGATCAATTCAATCCCAAATTTGTTATCGTTTCAGTTTCATCATCGATTCAATCCTAGCGTCTTCATCAGCCCAATCTCAGCTTCATGATCAATTCAGTCGCAACTCCACTATCAATTAATTAGGTGTCAGATTTACCATCGATTCCAGCTTCATTATCGGTTCAGTCTAAGTTTTATTATAGTTTCAATTACAACTTCATCATCAGTTAAATCTAAGCATCATCATCAGTTAAATCTAAGCATCATCATCAGTTAAGTCTAAGCGTCATCATTAGTTAAATCTAAGCATCACCATCAGTTAAGTCTAAGAATCACCATCAGTTAAATATAATCATCATCATTTAAGTCTAAGCATCATCATTATTTAAGTCTAAGCATCATCATCATTTAAATCTAAGCATCATCATCAGTTAAATCTAAGCATCATCATCACCATCAGTTAAATCCAAACATCATCATCAGTTAAATCTAAGCATCATCATCAGGTAAATCTAATCAGCATCATCATTTAAGTCTAAACATAATCATCATATAAGTCTAAGCATCACCATAAATTAAATCTAAACATCATCATCATCATTTAAGTCTAAGCATCATGATCAGTTAATTCTAAGCATCATCATCAGTTAAGTCTAAGCATCATAATCAATTAATTCTAAGCATCATCATCATTTAAGTCTAAGCATCATGATCAGTTAATTCTAAGCATCATCATCAGTTAAGTCTAAGCATCATAATCAATTAATTCTAAGCATCATCATCATTTAAGCTTCATCTTCGGTTCAATGTTTGCATCGTTAACCATTCATTCCCTGTTGAGGTTTGATCCGACCGTAGCTTCTATTTTATCTCCCCATCTTCTCATCAACTCCTCATCAATTCCTCTCGTCCAGCATCCGAAATCATTGATTCCACACTCGACAAAGGCAACCATTTCGTTTTTCGAAACGATATCAACACTTCTTTTTTCATCTGAGATAAACCTCTCTAGTAAAAGTGCTAAATTTCTTTAATGTATAAATAAATTAATCATTCTGGCAATCAGTTGGAAACGAAGTGAACAAACGAGATTTTAAACTAATCTTAAGGTGTCGTAAATGATAATGTACAGTGGCTCAAAAAAGTATCCGAACACTAGGGTTGATTACAGAATTCAGAAAAAATATCTGACAGCGATTTTTTTTTAGAAATTAGTGATCTGGCAACCTTCGTGTCACGTGACACGAAGGTTGCCAGATCACTACTTTCTGAAAAAAAAATCGTTGCTAGATATTTTTTTTGAATTCTGTAATCAACGATGGTGTTTGGATATTTTTTGGTGTGTACTATACACGAAGGTTGCCACATCACTAATTCCTAAAAAAAATCGTTGCCAGATTTGTTTTTTGAATTCTGTAATCAACGATGGTGTTTGGATATTTTTTGATGTGTACTGTACACGAAGGTTGCCAGATCACTAATTTCTAAAAGAAATCGTTGCAGATATTTTTTTTCTGAATTCTGTGGTCAACGATGTTGTTTGGATATTTTTTTGGTGTGAACTGTACACGAAGGTTGCCAGATCAATAATTTCCAAAAAAAATCGTTGCCAGATATTTTTTCTGAATTCTGCAATGAACGATGGTGTTTGGATATTTTTTGGCGTGTACTGTACACGAAGGTTGCCAGATCACTATTTAGTAAAAAAATCGTTGCCAGATATTTTTTTGAATTCTGTAATCAACGATGGTGTTTGGATATTTTTTGGTGTGAACTGTACACGAAGGTTGCCAGATCACTAATTTCTAAAAAAAATCGTTGCCAGATACTTTTTTCTGAATTCTGTAATGAACGATGGTGTTTGGATATTTTTGGCGTGTACTGTACACGAAGGTTGCCAGATCACTAATTCGTAAAAAAATCGTTGCCAGATATATTTTTTGAATTCTGTAATTAACGATGGTGTTTGGATATTTTTTGGTGTGAACTGTACACGAAGGTTGCCAGATCACTAATTTCTAAAAAAAATCGTTGCCAGATATTTTTTCTGAATTCTGTAATGAACGATGGTGTTTGGATATTTTTTGGCGTGTACTGTACACGAAGGTTGCCAGATCACTAATTCCTAAAAAAAAATCGTTGCCAGATATTTTTTAATTCTGTAATCAACGATGGTGTTTGGATATTTTTTGGTGTGTACTGTACACGAAGATTGCCAGATCACTAATTTCTAAAAGAAATCGTTGCCAGATATTTTTTCTGAAATCTGTAATCAACGATGTTGTTTGGATATTTTTTGGTGTGTACTGTACACGAAGGTTGCCAGAACACTAATTTCTAAAAAAAAATCGTTGCCAGATATTTTTTCTGAATTCTGTAATCAACGATGGTGTTTGGATATTTTTTGGTGTGAACTGTACACAAGGGTTGCCAGATCACTAATTCCTAAAAAAAAGAAATCTTGCCAGATATTTTTTTTTTGAATTCTGCAATCTACGATGGTGTTTGGATATTTTTTGGTGTGTACTGTACACAAAGGTTGTCAGATCACTAATTTCTAAAAGAAATCGGATAAAAGAAATGGATTTTTTCTGAATTCTCTAATCCAACCATGGTGTTCGGATATTTTTTCGAGCGACTGTAAACATTCCTTAATAGGACATGGCAAAAAAAAACACTTCTGAATTATGTAACAACGCAAATATAGATTTTGTCAAAAAATAAATAAATATTGTTTCTTCATAATGTTTTCCTAAACATTATTGAATAAACACAGAAAATTTTAATCAGCGGACAAAACATTTTCTTCTTTTTTCTCGTCTCAAATTTCTCTTCAACCGTTTTATTTATGTTCATTAATGTTTTTTCTTGCTTCAAATGTTTCTTACAAAGATTTAATTAATCCTCAAAAAATGCGATTACTTTTTTTTAAAATATTTTTTGTCGTAAGCTATAATTTAATAAAATATCGATAAAGGGCCAAACAGATTTAGAGCATAATTAATTTACTTTTTTTTAAAGTTCTTGTGCGGTTGCAATTTTTTTTTTTGCTTTCCAAGACACGCATCCAGTTTAAGGAATACTGAAGTAATTATTTGAACTTAAAGTTTAATGATGATTATTAATAACCGTTTAATTATGATGACTTTTGAATAACTGAGAAAGTTGCGTTTTTTTATTTCAATGCTTCGAAGATATCTGGAGTTTGTGAATTTGGGTTATTTAATCTCTGAGGACACTTTTCGTTCGCACTTTGAGCTAAACGGACAGATGGTCAGCGGGCCCAGGCTACTCACTGGACAGCTCCAAGGAGACAGATGGTCAGTAGGTCCAGGCTACTCACTGGACAGCTCCAAGGAGACGGATGGTCAGCGGGCCCAGGCTATTCACTGGACAGCTCGAAGGAGACGGATGGTCAGTAGGTCCAGGCTCTTCACTGAACAGCTCCAAGGAGACGGATGGTCAGTAGGTCCAGGCTACGCACTGGACAGCTCCAAGGAGACGGATGGTCATTTGGTCCAGGCTACTCACTGGACAGCTCCAAGGAGACGAATCGTCAGTGGGTCCAGGCTACTCACTGGACAGCTCCAAGGAGACGGATCGTCAGTGGGTCCAGGCTACTCACTGGACAGCTCCAAGGAGACGGATGGTCAGTAGGTCCAGGCTACTCACTGGACAGCTCCAAGGAGACGGATGGTCAGCGGGCCCAGGCTACTCACTGGACAGCTCCAAGGAGACGGATCGTCAGTGGGTCCAGGCTACGCACTGGACAGCTCCAAGGAGATGGATGGTCAGTAGGTCCAGGCTATTAACTGGACAGCTCCAAGGAGACGGATGGTCAGTAGGTCCAGGCTACTCACTGGACAGCTCCAAGGAGATGGATGGTCATTAGGTCCAGGCTACTCACTGGACAGCTCCAAGGAGACGGATGATCAGCGGAACCAGGCTACTCACTGGACAGCTCCAAGGAGATGGATGGTCAGCGGACCCAGGGTACTCACTAGACAGCTCTAAGAAGACAGATGGCCAGTATGTCTGAACGACCCATCCGACGTCCCTCGGATGGGACGTTAAGCCGTGGCTCCGTGTGCGGGAGATCCGTACCCTGTGCACGTTAAAGACCATGCTGGATGGCCTTGACAGGATGCTACCATCTGTCTCCCAACAGCTGTTCCAGTGGGTCCCCTCCCCAACCTTCTCTGAGCCTTCGGGGTTCATGTGACCTGGCCATCAGAGGAAAAACAACCAAACCCTGTTTTAATTATCTATGCTTTACCATAATTTATTCTCATCCGAAATCTTATGCAAGATTCGTCCAATATACCCAATATGCATTTGATTTTGGTCCACAAATAAAGGATTGTGAGAAATCTTTGTCCAGTAAATAAGAAAAGGTCTGAATTTTTTTCAGGGCAGACATAATTCATCTTTTAATCGATAGATGGCAGTACAGGTACATTCATGCGTAGTTCATTTGAAAACGACTTTGAAAAAATATCGTCGTTTATATATGATAGATATACATCATCAATTATCGTTGAATAATTAATTCGCTAGACAATCTGATTGCTGGAATATTTTAAGAAGAGCCTATAGCGAAAGATCTACAAGTTTCGTGATGTAATTTAAAATGGAGGTAATTCGACGGGATTATGAAAAGATGAAGCAGTCGTGTGATACAGTCGGTCAAAAAAGTATCCGAACACTATGGTTGATTACAGAATTCGGAAAAAATATCTGGCAACGATTTTTTTTAGAAATTAGTGATCTGGCAACCTTCGTGTACAGTCGCTCAAAAAAGTATCCGTACCCTATGGTTGATTACAGAATTCGGAAAAAATATCTGGCAATGATTTTTTTTTTATAAATTAGTGATCTGGCAACCTTCGTGTACAGTCCCTCAAAAAAGTATCCGAACACTATGGTTGATTACAGAATTCGGGAAAAATATCTGGCAATGATTTTTTTTTTATAAATTAGTGATTTGGCAACCTTCGTGTACAGTCGCTCAAAAAAGTATCCGAACATTATGGTTGATTACAGAATTCGGGAAAAATATCTGGCAACGATTTTTTTTATAAATTAGTGATCTGACAACCTTCGTGTACAGTCGCTCAAAAAGTATCCGAACACTATGGTTGATTACAGAATTCGGTAAAAATATCTGGCAACGATATTTTTTTTGGAAATTAGTGATCTGGCAACCTTCGTGTTCAGTCGCTCAAAAAAGTATCCGAACACTATGGTTAATTACAGAATTCGGGAAAAATATCTGGCAACTTTTTTTTATAAATTAGTGATCTGGCAACCTCGTGTACAGTCGCTCAAAAAAGTATCCGTACACTATGGTTGATTACAGAATTCGGAAAAGATATCTGGGAACGATTTTTTTTTTATAAATTAGTGATCTGGCAACCTTCGTGTACAGTCGCTCAAAAAAGTATCCGAACACTATGGTTGATTACAGAATTCGGGAAAAATATCTGGCAATGATTTTTTTATAAATTAGTGATCTGGCAACCTTCGTGTCACGTGACACAGTGGAATGATATAATTGATGAAGATACGAGCACAGAATTAGTAATCTCAGGAAATATTAAGTAAAATTGATGAAATTCGGGAAAATTCTTGTTGTGTTTTTAAAACAAATTAATAGTTTTAAAAGTAAGAGAATAAGGAAATAATGGATTACTGATGACATTACTTTAGCAAATAAAAATAGATATAAATTATGGAAAAGATATATAGATGATGCTAATAATAAACACAATTATGAGTTATATAAAATGGAAAGAAATAGGGTAAACATCATTATAAGGAACTAAAAACGCATATTTTATTCAAATAAATTAGCAATTAATAAAGGTAATAATAGTAGAATGTTGGAATTAATTAATGATATTATTGATGATAAAAAAAAGGATTTCAATTGACGAAAATGTTGAAAAACACTTTATTAGAGAAATGTTCAAAAAAAAAATTCTAAATAATTTTGTTAAATTTTTTGTAACAACTATTAGTGAGATGCAAACAGAATTTGCGACGATGAATACCAGGTGAGATAAGGTTTACGAATTATGTTACATAAATAAGAATTCTATGCATTTTCCACTAGCTAGTAACTTCGATGTTGCCAATATTATAGATCACTTCAAATATAACACATCTCCTGGATTTGACAATATTATATCAAAATACATAAAGGAAAGTAAATGCAATTTTGTTCATGTAACAACAATTCTTATAAATAAAATATTTGAAAACTCGCAAATCGCAATAGCTATGAAAATTGGAATTATTCGTCCGGTATATAAAAGTAGATCAAAATGAATTTTAATAATTATAGACCAATCACTCTATTAACAATTTTTGATTAGATAATGAAAAAATATGTTGGTGATCGCTTGCACAATTTTTTGAATAAAATAAATTTTCTGTCAAGTCAGCAATTTGGGTTCCGTAAAGGTATGGGAACGCAAAGTCTTTTGGAAGATCTTATTAATAATATAAACATTAATTTAAATATAGGAAATAAATAAATTATGTGTATTTATGGACTTAAATAAAGCATTTGATTCAGTTGACATTGATATCTTGCTACAGAAATTATATTTACTTGGTATAAGAGGGAATATTTTTGAATGGTTTAAACGCTACTTATTACATAGAGAAATAGTTATGAAAATAAATGATATTTTTAGCGATAAATTTCAGATCAATTTTGGAGTTCCACAAGGATTTATTCTCGGCCCTATGCTATTCCAAATATACATAAATGATTTAGCTAATATTAATTTCGATAGCAAATTATATATGTATGCTGATGATACAGTGCTAATCAACTTCCACTCTGATTTAGAATACGCTATTTGCAATCTACAAAGTGATTTCAATAAAGCAGTTAAATGGTTTGCTCTTAACAAACTGAGTGTAAACGAGAAAAAAATTAAATTTATGTGTATTGGTTCTCAACAACCTACACTTAATAGAAGAATTACTAAGCATTGAATAAGTTGTACTAGGCTGGATGGTTTATTACCTGGTATATGTAATTGTTCTAAAATAGAAGAAGTAAATGAAATAATTTACCTAGGCTTGAAAATGAATTCGAAAATGAAATGGAATAAACATATTGATTGGATGTGTTCAAGACTACGATTTGTAGCATTTAAAATTAGGAAACTTAACATATTTGTTGATACACAGATAACTATTCTAATATATAAAGCACTTCTTGAATCTATAATTAGATATGGAATAACAGTATTTGGGACAGCCTATAAGATAGAATTAAATAAAATTAAAAGAATACAAATTAGTCTGCTAAAAGGATTGTGTAATTGAGAAGTTAAAAATTTCCTTACAACAAAAGATGATATGTTTAGTTTGTCCAAAATTTTACCTATTGAAAGCTTATATGTGTTAATTTTTGTTATCAATAATTTCTTTGATAATACCTATAAGCAAAATATTTGCCACAATAAGTTTACTAGAAAAATGGCTGAGGGTGATGTTAAAGAAAAATTATTTCAGTGATTGATGAAAAAGTGATGTTTTTATTCGGAATCATTTATTATTTTAATGGTTTTCTTTTTCATTTATTTTTTTTTCTCCATCATTTTACGTATGATACTGATGTAATCTAGATTAGATCTGCCAAAACCATATATAAACAGTCGCTCAAAAAAGTATCCGAACACTATGGTTGATTGCAGAATTCAGAAAAAATATCTGGCAACGATGTCACGCGACACGAAGGTTGCCAGATCACTAATTTCTTAAAAAAAAATCGTTGCCAGATATTTTTTCTGAATTCTGCAATCAATCATAGTGTTCGGATACTTTTTTGAGCGACTGTACAATCCCTCTGATAAACTTCGACTAAGTCGGATTTTTTATGTAAAACAATTATAGATGATACTTATTGAAATAAATTTGAATTTGAATTTGAAAAAATGAATTACGTGAATAAAGTGCATTTAAAAAAAAAAAAATATTAATCTAGTTTATTTCACTCTCCCCCTCTCCCTTTTTGCCTGCTCGATAGAATTTCTTGGTCCTCTCTTTGTTTTGCTGCTAGATCCAGGCCTTGGGGGCGGGTCTCAGTCGGTAGCGCGCCAGGCTCGTAATCTGCAGTTCCCAGGTTCGAGTCCCAGCTGGGTCAGCGTTGAGATTTATTTCCTCAAAACTCCCCGCCCTACCCACAGTCAATAGGGGACACCGATAGTCATCGGATGGGACGTTAAGCCGTGGCCCGTGTGATGGAGACTTCCACGTTAAAGAACACGCTGGATGGCCTAGACGGGAAGCTACCATCTGTCTCCCAACAGCTGTGCCAATGGGTACCCTTCTCCAATATTCTCTGAGCCTTCGGGGCACTTGTGCTCTGGCCATTTAGCCCATAGTGTGAAAAAAAGTGCTGCTCAGAGGTAAAACAATCGAGACCTGATATAAAGCAGAATCAAATGCAAGATGGGTAAAGAAGGCTGATCGGACTAACGTCGGATGGGGAATCATGTTTAGAACGCGATGGGCAAGAGCATCCGGACCAGAGGGATAGGACTCACCTGAATTTCACGGAGCACAATATTCTAAGCGCAAGGCGAGTGGGAACGGACTAAAAAAGTCCGCGAATCGTGGCCAACGAAAGAGGAAAAAGGCTCTGGCAAGGACTGGAGCTTGTTGGCGCGAATTTTACGGCAAAACAGAGCGGTTGCAATTCATCAGCTGCGAGAGATGACCGTTAAGAGTATTTCAAAATCTAAAGTCTAAAAAAAGAATATTCTGAACTCTTAAAATCATGAAAAAACAGCTTTCAAAAATGACCCAAGAACCTATGGATTCAATGTTAATAACTTCGACTGAAATAAGTTATCGACGAGATTGGCAGGAAATGGACCCAAAAAATATCGGCATGTTCTATTCTGCTTCGAGTCCGATTCAGTGGTGAAAATAATTCGTCGAGGCAGTGCACATCTCCACAATGTAAAAGACAAAATTCGATTCTGATTCAAAACTCACCGCAAACAAACAAAGCAACTGCAAAAAAAAAGAAAAGAAAAATCCTACTTCTTTATGGAAAAAAAATTAAACAAAACAATAGCAAAAAAGACCTCTCTTTATGAAAAAACAAACAAACAAACAAGCAAAACAACTGAAAAAAGAAGATGAAGAAAAAAAACTATTCTTCTTTATGAAAAAAACAAACAACGAAAAACTCCTTTATCGAAGAAAAAACAAATGAAAAAAAAAAGAAAAAGAACTATTCTCTTTATGAAAAAAAAAAGAAAAAAAGGAAAAAAAAACGAAAAATTTCTTTATGGAAGAAAGAACAACTAAAAAAAGAGAAAGAACACCTCTTCTTTATGAAAAAAATCACGAAAAACTCCTTTATGGAAGAAAAAAACAAACAAAACAACTGCGGGAAGAGAAACGAAAAACTCATCCCCTTTATGGAAGAAAAAACAAACAAAACAACAAAAAAAAAACGCGAAAAAACTCGTGTTTATGGAAGAAAAAAACAAACAAAACAACTGTGGGAAAAAAAGAAAAACGAAAAACTCCTCTTCTTTATGGAAGAAAAAACAAACAAAACAACAAAAAAAAAAACGCGAAAAAACTCGTGTTTATGGAAGAAAAAACAAACAAAACAACCGTGGGAAAAAAAGAAAAACGAAAAACTCCTCTTCTTTATGGAAGAAAAAAAAACAACTAAAAACACGAAAAAACTCTTCTTTAGGAAGAAAAAACAAACGAAACAACTCCAAAAAAGCGAACATAAACAGTTGCTAAATAAAAAAACTAGATTATGAGACGCAACAAGTACAAGTGACTCTTTCAGCTGTTGGCAAGATGCCACAAGAGCTGGAAGAGGATGAAAGGCCTCTCCCGTCTCTTGAAGCTCCATAAAGAGATGGATGGAACGATGGAGATCCTCCGTGATGATCTGATATCGACCAATCGGGAGAACATGAGTCCAGTGATGGGCCATAAGAGTGAAGATCCGATGCAGATGGGATGTTGCGATGGAAAGAGATTTCCTTCGTAGCGACGGGGAACGACTTCATCGGGTACGGCAACACGTAAGGGCATTTTGTTACAGGAACGATAATGGGATATGAAAATCGAAGTTCTGGCTGACCGAAGACGGCGTGAGATGTCTGATTTTACTGGATAATGCAGAAAAGGTGGCAAGATAAAAATGGAAACTTGATTGGCTTTTTGCTATTCCGATCAGTAAAAAGGCTGGAAAGGAAAACCTCTATAAACGATAAGAAAAAAATTCCAATAAGTTAAAAAATGGTATAAAATAGGATAAACAGTAAATTCTTTATGAATGAATTTTAAAAGTCCTATTTTTTCGTTTTCTCATCTTTATAGAAGATGGATAGAAGTTTTCCTTAATGGAAGATAAAAGACCTCCACATTTTCTCTAGTCCTTTGTGGAAAATAAAATGCCTTCATTCCTCACTTCTCTTCTTTACTGAAAACGGATAGAAGTCCTTCTTTCCCTACTTCTCTTCTTTACTGAAAACGGATAGAAGTCCTTCTTTCCCTACTTCTCTTCTTTACTGAAAACGGATAGATGTCCTTCTTTCCCTACTTCTTTTCTTTACTGAAAACGGATAGAAGTCGTTTCTTTCCTTATTTCTCTTCTTTACTGAAAACGGATAGAAGTCCTTCTTTCCTTATTTCTCTTCTTTACTGAAAACGGATAGAAGTCCTTCTTTCTCTATTTCTCTTCTTTACTGAAAACGGATAGAAGTCCTTCTTTCCCTACTTCTCTTCTTTACTGAAAACGGATAGAAGTCCTTCTTTCCCTTATCCTCTTCTTTATGGAAGATAAAAGACTTTCACACTCTTCTCTATTCCTTTGTGGAAGGCAAAAGGTCTTTATTCCCCTCTTCTCTTCCTTACTGAAGACGGATAGAAGTCTTTCTCTCCCTTCTTTTCATCTTTATGGGAGGTAAAAGACTTTCACTCCCTTCTCTACTTCTTGTTATAGATAAAGCGCCTTCGTTCCCATCTCCTCTTCTTTATTGCAAATTGGTAAAAGTCCTTCGTTCCCATCTCCTCTTCTTTATGGGTTGGGTTGTTTTACCTCTGAGCGGCACCTTTTTTCACACCATTGGTTAAATGGCCAGGTTGCACACTTAATGGACCCCGAAGACTCAGAGAAGGTTGGGGGAAGAGACCCACTGGAACAGCTGTTGGAAGACAGATGATAGCCTCCCGTCAAGGCCATCCAGTGTGTTCTTTAACGTGCACAGCGTATGGCTCTTCCGCACACGGGGCTTAACGTCCCATGCGACGGACAGCAACCTTTCCAAACCCATCTGTGTCACCTACTGACCGTGGGTAGGACGGGGAATTTTGCGGAGATAAATATCAACGCTGACCCAGCTGGGACTCGAACCTTGGAGCTACAGATTATGAGCCTGGCGCGCTACCGACTGAGACACCCCCGACCCTCTTCTTTATTGGAGATAAAAGGCATTCACTTCCTTCTCTACTTCCTTGTTAAAGATAAAGCCCAAGGGAAAACCTCCGTTAAGTAAATTACAACTAGTACCAAGGAAAAACCTCCCTTAAGTAAATTACAACTAGTACCAAGGAAAAACCTCCCTTAAGTGAGCCACAACTAGTAATAAGAAAAAACTCCCTTAAGTGAACCACAACTAGTACAAAAGAAAAATATCCCTTAAGTGAGCCACAACTAGCACCAAAGTAAAACCTCCCTTAAGTGAACCACAACTAGTACCAAGGAAAAACCTCCCTTAAGTGAGCCACAACTAGTAATAAGAAAAACTCCCTTAAGTGAATCACAACTAGTACAAAAGAAAATATCCCTTAAGTGAGCCACAACTAGCACCAAAGGAAAACCTCCTTAAGTGAACCACAACTAGTATCAAGGAAAAACCTCCCTTAAGTGAGCCACAACTAGTAATAAGAAAAACTCCCTTAAGTGAACCACAACTAGTACAAAAGAAAATATCCCTTAAGTGAGCCACAACTAGCACCAGAGTAAAACCTCCCTTAAGTGAACCACAACTAGTAAAAAGGAAAATCGTCCCTTAAGTGAACCACAACTAGTAAAAAAGAAAAATTCTCTCTTAAGTGAACCACAAATAGTACGAAGGTAAAACCTCCTTTAATTGAATCACAACTAGTAAAAAGGAAAATCGTCCCTTAAGTGAACCACAACTAGTAAAAAAGAAAAATCCTCTCTTAAGTGAACCACAACTAGTACCAAGATAAAACCTCCTTTAATTGAACCACAACTAGTAAAAAGGAAAATCGTCCCTTAAGTGAACCACAACTAGTAAAAAAGAAAAATCCTCCCTTAAGTGAACCACAACTAGTACGAAGGTAAAACCTCCTTTAATTGAATCACAACTAGTAAAAAGGAAAATCGTCCCTTAAGTGAACCACAACTAGTAAAAAAGAAAAATCCTCTCTTAAGTGAACCACAACTAGTACCAATATAAAACCTCCTTTAATTGAACCACAACTAGTAAAAAGGAAAATCGTCCCTTAAGTGAACCACAACTAGTAAAAAAGAAAAATCTTCCCTTAAGTGAACCACAACTAGTACGAAGGTAAAACCTCCTTTAATTGAATCACAACTAGTAAAAAGGAAAATCGTCCCTTAAGTGAACCACAACTAGTAAAAAAGAAAAATCCTCTCTTAAGTGAACCACAACTAGTACCAAGATAAAACCTCCTTTAATTGAACCACAACTAGCAAAAAGAAAAATCGTCCCTTAAGTGAACCACAACTAGTAAAAAAGAAAAATCCTCTCTGAAGTGAACCACAACTAGTACGAAGGTAAAACCTCCTTTAATTGAATCACAACTAGTAAAAAGGAAAATCGTCCCTTAAGTGAACCACAACTAGTAAAAAGGAAAATCGTCCCTTAAGTGAACCACAACTAGTAAAAAAGAAAAATACTCTCTTAAGTGAACCACAACTAGTACCAAGATAAAACCTCCTTTAATTAAACCACAACTAGTAAAAAGGAAAATCGTCCCTTAAGTGAACCACAACTAGTAAAAAAGAAAAATCCTCTCTGAAGTGAACCACAACTAGTACGAAGGTAAAACCTTCCTTAAGTGAACCACAACTAGTAAAAAGGAAAATCGTCCCTTAAGTGAACCACAACTAGTAAAAAAGAAAAATCTTCTCTTAAGTGAACCACAACTAGTACGAAGGTAAAACCTCCTTTAATTGAATCACAACTAGTAAAAAGGAAAATCGTCCCTTAAGTGAACCACAACTAGTAAAAAGGAAAATCGTCCCTTAAGTGAACCACAACTAGTAAAAAAGAAAAATACTCTCTTAAGTGAACCACAACTAGTACCAAGATAAAACCTCCTTTAATTAAACCACAACTAGTAAAAAGGAAAATCGTCCCTTAAGTGAACCACAACTAGTAAAAAGGAAAATCGTCCCTTAAGTGAACCACAACTAGTAAAAAAGAAAAATACTCTCTTAAGTGAACCACAACTAGTACCAAGATAAAACCTCCTTTAATTAAACCACAACTAGTAAAAAGGAAAATCGTCCCTTAAGTGAACCACAACTAGTAAAAAAGAAAAATCCTCTCTGAAGTGAACCACAACTAGTACGAAGGTAAAACCTTCCTTAAGTGAACCACAACTAGTAAAAAGGAAAATCGTCCCTTAAGTGAACCACAACTAGTAAAAAAGAAAAATCTTCTCTTAAGTGAACCACAACTAGTACGAAGGTAAAACCTCCTTTAATTGAATCACAACTAGTAAAAAGGAAAATCGTCCCTTAAGTGAACTACAACTAGTAAAAAACAAAATCTTCTCTTAAGTGAACCACAACTAGCACCAAGGTAAAAGCTCCTTTAATTGAAACACAACTAGTAAAAAAGGAAATCTTCTCTTAAGTGAACCACAACTAGTACGAAGGTAAAACCTCCTTTAATTGAATCACAACTAGTAAAAAGGAAAATCGTCCGTTAAGTGAACCACAACTAGTAAAAAACAAAATCCTCTCTTAAGTGAACCACAACTAGCACCAAAGTAAAACCTCCTTTAATCGAACCACAACTAGTAAGAAGAAAAAAACCTCCCTTAAGTTATCCACTGTTCTATTGCGATATGTGAAATACTGTCATAATATTTTATGCATATACTAATGTCATAACACTTTTTATGAATATTTTATGTATTTATGTATGAATGTTTCTTATATTCACGCTTTGTGAGGTGGCGATGATGATGAAGTAATATATCTACCTATATCTATTAATCAACTAAAATAACAAGAAAAATCTTCCCTAGTGACTCCAAAAGGATAAAAAATAACACGCTCCCCTAGCAAAGCACGTGTCTAACGCCACACTACACTTAGAATACCACTATACACAAACACTATTCTTTATCCACCACATTTCTTGAGTACCAATCTTTCTAATTTTTTTTAGACATGCAACATACAAAAAACAGCCATCAGTTAGGAGTTAGAGAATGCCAGAGAAAACAGGAAAAGACCAGACAGTGACAAATTCATCTGTAGGATCGCTAACGACGCTGTCAGTGGTGAACAGGCTTGGTGGGGGAATTCTCACATGCCATGGCAATGCATGTGAGCCAACAATAGAGCCGCCGTTGCGTGTAATGTAGGAGCCGGTGAGCTGCCACATTGTGCGGCGTCGCTTCCCGTCCTGCTTCGCGGTGCAGTAATGACTGAGGATGGAGACTTTTAATAATTGAAACAACCTTTCCTGGTGTGTAAAGGATGAGGTATTGTTCGTGGAAACAGGCGATGCCTTCGCTATCTTTAAACAACGGTTAGCGGACGAAATGGCTTTCTGGAAGACGAATTTTTTGATGATAATGTGGAAACTTGCGGTTCTTGTCTAGCTCTTACATTGTTTGTTAAGCATGACCTTTTTATTTCGTTTGTTTTCTAATCACGTTACTTTTTTTCGTTCATGTTACAGGTTTTCTTTCTTCACGTTTAATATTTTTGTTCACATTACAGCTTTTCTTTCTTCACGTTTCATTTTTCTTTTCATGTTACAGGTTTTCTTTCTTCACCTTTTTTTTGTCGTTCACGTTACAGGTTTTTTTTCAATTCCCATTAAAGTTTTTTGGTATATGTTGAATTTTTTGTGTTCAAGTTAAGTTTTTTTTATATTCACGTTACGAGTTTTCTTTGCTCACGTTTCATTTTTTTTATTCACGCATCATTGTTTTATTCAGCTTTCATTTTTTATTCACGTTTAGGTTTTGTTTGTTTCACGTTACAGGTTTTCTTTCTTCACGTTTCTTTTTTTGTTTACGCTACATGTTTTTTTTCTTCGCGTTTCTTTTTTTGTTCACGTTACAGGTTTCCTTTCTTCAAGTTTCTTTTTTGTTCACGTTACAGGTTTTCTTACTTCACGTTTCTTTTTTTGTTTACGTTACATGTTTTTTCTTAACGTTTCTTTTTTTGTTCACGTTATAGGTTTCTTTTCTTCAGGTTTCTTTTTTTGTTCACGTTACAGGTTTTCCTTCTTCACGTTTCTTTCTTTTGTTCACGTTACAGGTTTTCTTTCTTCACATTTCTTTTTTGTTTACGTTACATGTTTCCTTTCTTCAAGTTTCTTTTTTGTTCACGTTACAGGTTTTCTTACTTCACGTTTCTTTTTTGTTTACGTTACATGTTTTTTTCTTAACGTTTCTTTTTTTTGTTCACGTTATAGGTTTCTTTTCTTCAGGTTTCTTTTTTGTTCACGTTACAGGTTTTCCTTCTTCACGTTTCTTTCTTTTGTTCACGTTACAGGTTTTCTTTCTTCACATTTCTTTTTTGTTTACGTTACATGTTTCCTTTCTTCAAGTTTCTTTTTTGTTCACGTTACAGGTTTTCTTTCTTCACGTTTCTTTTTTGTTTACGTTACATGTTTTCTTTCTTCACGTTTCTTTTTTGTTTACGTTACAGGTTTTCTTTCTTCACGTTTCTTTTTTGTTTACGTTACAGGTTTTCTTTCTTCACGTTTCGTTTTTGTTTACGTTACAGGTTTTCCTTCTTCACGTTTCTTTTTTTGTTCACGTTACAGGTTTTCTTTCTTCACGTTTCTTTTTCGTTTACGTTACATGTTTCCTTTCTTCAAGTTTCTTTTTTTGTTCACGTTACAGGTTTTTTCTTCCCGTTTCTTTTTTGTTTACGTTACATGTTTTTTCTTAACGTTTCTTTTTTTGTTCACGTTATAGGTTTCTTTTCTTCAAGTTTTTTTTTGTTCACGTTACAGGTTTTCCTTCTTCACGTTTCTTTTTTTGTTCACGTTACAGGTTTTCTTTCTTCACGTTTCTTTTTTGTTTACGTTACATGTTTCCTTTCTTCAAGTTTCTTTTTTTGTTCACGTTAGAGGTTTTCTTTCTTCACGTTTCTTTTTTGTTCACGTTACAGGTTTTCTTTCTTCACGTTTCTTTTTTGTTTACGTTACATGTTTCCTTTTTCAAGTTTCTTTTTTTGTTTACGTTATAGGTTTTCTTTCTTCACGTTTCATTTTTTGTTCACGTTACAGGTTTTCTTTCTTCACGTTTCTTTTTTGTTTACGTTACATATTTCCTTTCTTCAAGTTTCATTTTTTGTTCACGTTGTATGTTTTTTTCTTCAGGTTTTATTTTTTTGTTCACATTACAAGTTTTCTTTCTTCACGTTACTTTTTTCGTTCATGTTACGTGTTTTTTTTTTTAAATCCCATTAAAGTTTTTTGTACATATTGAATTGTTTTCGTTCACGTTAAGTTTTTCATATTCATGTTAGGAGTTTTCTTTGCTCACTTCGCATTTTTTTAAAATTCACGTTTCAGTTTTCTTTATTCATGTTACAGGTTTTCTTTGCAAATCTTTATTTTTTCCCCACCTTAATGGTTTTCTTATATTCACGTTCCGCTTATTTTGTTAACATCAATGGTTTTCTTTGCTCACGTGTCTTATTTTTTATTTAGGATACGTGTTTTCTTTGATCATGTTTTTTTCCACATTAATGGTTTCCTTTATTGACGTTGCGTTTTTTTCTTCATGCCAATGGTTTTCTTTGTTCAGGTTTCTTTTCTTGTTCACCTTAATTGTTTTCTCTGTTAACGTCGCGTTTCCTTTTTCACGTTTGGCACTATTTTTTTCTCTCTACGGGTTTCGTTGTTCACCTTTCGTTTCTTTTCTCCGCGTTACGGGTTTTCGTTGCTGACATTCGGTTTATTTTTTTTTAGCAAATAGTTCAATTTTTTCTCAAGTCAAAGTACGAAATATAAAAGAAAATACCATAACTTCGTCGGCATAAACTCACATATAAACAACTAACTCAATTGCTATAAAAAAAATACCCTCTCAAGCAGCTGCTTGCCACAGAGGTCTGACAGGAGCCTGTCAGTTTATATGCCACAGTAGGAGATCTGAGAGGATGGCAGGACCTCAGCAGAAAAACGACACACACATCCATGCCTAATCCGGGGCTCGAACCCAGGTCCCTTAGATCACTAGCCAAGCGTGCTAACAACAAGCTGCAGAAAAACCCGAATAAATTACAAGTCTCATTATTCCAACTGCAAAATCAAAAAGGAAACAAACAGTTCATTTTCATCGAGTGTAAAAATTCAAAACGGAAACTTTTTTTTCATTTACTGCAACTGCAAAAATTTTAAAGCAAAAAAATTCTTCCAGTTCATTTACTCCGAGCTCATTATTTCAAAAACTAGTTAATATACTCCGAGCTCATTATTCCAAAAACCAGTTCATTTACCCCGAGCTCATTATTCCAAAAACCAGTTCATTTACTCCGAGCTCATTATTTCAAAAACTAGTTAATTTACTCCGAACTCAATATTTAAAAAAACAGTTCATTCACTCCGAGCTCATTATTCCAAAAACAAGTTCATTTACTCCGAGCTCATTATTCCAAAAAACAGCTCATTTACTCCGAGCTCATTATTCCAAAAACAGTTCATTTACTCCGAGCTCATTATTCCAAAAACAGTTCATTTACTCCGAGCTCATTATTCCAAAAAACAGTTCATTTACTCCGAGCTCATTATTCCAAAAATCAGTTCATTCATTCCGAACTCAATATTTAAAAAACCAGTTCATTCACTCCGAGCTCATTATTCCAAAAACCAGTTCATTTACTCCGAGCCAATTATTCCAAAAACAAGTTCATTTACTCCGAGCTCATTATTCCAAAAAACAGTTCATTTACTCCGAGCTCATTATTACAAAAACAGTTCATTTACTCCGAGCTCATTATTCCAAAAAACAGTTCATTTACTCCGAGCTCATTATTACAAAAACAGTTCATTTACTCCGAGCTCATTATTCCAAAAAACAGTTCATTTACTCCGAGCTCATTATTCCAAAGAACAGTTCATTTACTCCGAGTTCATTATTTCAAAAATCAGTTCATTCATTCCGAACTCAATATTTAAAAAACCCAGTTCATTCACTCCGAGCTCATTATTCCAAAAACCAGTTCATTTACTCCGAGCTCATTATTACAAAAACAGTTCATTTACTCCGAGCTCATTATTCCAAAAAACAGTTCATTTACTCCGAGCTCATTATTACAAAAACAGTTCATTTACTCCGAGCTCATTATTCCAAAAAACAGTTCATTTACTCCGAGCTCATTATTCCAAAGAACAGTTCATTTACTCCGAGTTCATTATTTCAAAAATCAGTTCATTCATTCCGAACACAATATTTAAAAAACCTAGTTCATTCACTCCGAGCTCATTATTCCAAAAACCAGTTCATTTACTCCGAGCTCATTATTACAAAAACAGTTCATTTACTCCGAGCTCATTATTCCAAAAAACAGTTCATTTACTCCGAGCTCATTATTACAAAAACAGTTCATTTACTCCGAGCTCATTATTCCAAAAAACAGTTCATTTACTCCGAGCTCATTATTACAAAAACAGTTCATTTACTCCGAGCTCATTATTCCAAAAAACAGTTCATTTACTCCGAGCTCATTATTCCAAAGAACAGTTCATTTACTCCGAGTTCATTATTTCAAAAATCAGTTCATTCATTCCGAACTCAATATTTAAAAAACCCAGTTCATTCACTCCGAGCTCATTATTCCAAAAACCAGTTCATTTACTCCGAGCTCATTATTACAAAAACAGTTCATTTACTCCGAGCTCATTATTCCAAAAAACAGTTCATTTACTCCGAGCTCATTATTACAAAAACAGTTCATTTACTCCGAGCTCATTATTCCAAAAAACAGTTCATTTACTCCGAGCTCATTATTCCAAAGAACAGTTCATTTACTCCGAGTTCATTATTTCAAAAATCAGTTCATTCATTCCGAACTCAATATTTAAAAAACCAGTTCATTCACTCCGAGCTCATTATTCCAAAAATCAGTTCATTTACCTCCGAGCTCGTTATTCCAAAAACCAGTTCATTTACTCCGAGTTCATTATTTCAAAAATCAGTTCATTCATTCCGAACTCAATATTTAAAAAACCAGTTCATTCACTCCGAGCTCATTATTCCAAAAACCAGTTCATGTACTCCGAGCTAATTATTCCAAAAACAAGTTCATTTACTCCGAGCTCATTATTCCAAAAAACAGTTCATTTACTCCGAGCTCATTATTCCAAAATCAGTTCATTTACTCCGAGCTCATTATTCCAAAGAACAGTTCATTTACTCCGAGTTCATTATTTCAAAAATCAGTTCATTCATTCCGAACTCAATATTTAAAAAACCAGTTCATTCACTCCGAGCTCATTATTCCAAAAACAGTTCATTTACCTCCGAGCTCATTATTCCAAAAACCAGTTCATTTACTCCGAGCTAATTATTCCAAAAACCAGTTCATTTACTGGAGCTTATTATTCCAAAAACCAGTTCATTTACTCCGAGTTCATTATTCCAAAAACCAGTTCGTTTACTCCGAGCTCATTATTCCAAAAACCAGTTCATTTACTGCGAGCTCATTATTCCAAAAACCAGTTCATTCATTCCGAACACATTATTCCAAAAACCAGTTCATTTACTCCGAGTTCATTATTCCAAAAACAAGTTCATTTACTCCGAGCTGATTATTAAAAAAGCCAGTTCATTCACTCCGAACTAGTTATTCCAAAAACCAGTTCCTTTACTCCGCGTTCATTATTTCAAAAATCAGTTTATTCATTCCGAACTCAGTATTTAAAAAACCAGTTCATTCACTCCGAGCTCATTATTCCAAAAACCAGTTCATTTACCTCCGAGCTCATTATTCCAAAAACCAGTTCCTTTACTCGGAGTTCATTATTTCAAAAATCAGTTCATTCATTCCAAACTCAATATTTAAAAAAAATAGTTCATTCACTCCGAGTTAATTATTCCAAAAACCAGTCATCTACCTCCGAGCTCATTATTCCAAAAACCAGTTCCTTTACTCGGAGTTCATTATTTCAAAAATCAGTTAATTCATTCCAAACTCAATATTTAAAAAAATAGTTCATTCACTCCGAGCTAATTATTCCAAAAACCAGTTCATTCACTCCGAACTCATTATTCCAAAAACCAGTTCATTTACTGCGAGCTCATTATTCCAAAAACCAGTTCATTTACTCCGAACTCATTATTCCAAAAACCAGTTCATTCATTCCAAACACATTATTCCAAAGACCAATTCATTTAATCCGAGTTCATTATTCCAAAAACCAGTTCATTTACTCCGAGTGTACAAATTGTAAGGCAAACCCCAAGTTCTATTTCACTAAACGCAAAAATTATAAATCGAACATGCTATTTACACCAAGCGCAAAAAATATCAGGTCCCCATCGAGTTCAGTTATCAAAACTCGAAAAATTCCTACGTGAACAACAACAACAACTTCAGTCTCTAAAACTTCAAAAATTCCCATATCAACAAACAGCTCATTTACACCAGATGGGAAAATTAAAACGCGAACAACCAGTCCGTGTACACCAAGGGCAGAAATTGTAACTTGATATCCAGTCTATTTACACCAATTTCAGAAATTACCAAGTAAACAAGTGTGAAAATTTTAAAGTAGACAAGTGGTAAAAGTTAACTTCAATGGTAAAAATTATAAACTCTACAACAAGTTCAGTTATTAAAACTCGGAAATTCCCAACTGAACAGCAATACATTCAATAGATACACCTATAAAAAAAAGCCCCGTCGAGCAACAATAATTTTAAAGAGTTACACCTAAAAAAATTCCCAAGTGAACAACATTAATTTCAATAGCTCCACCTATAATAAAAAAAAATTCCCAAGTGAACAACAATGATTTCAATAGCTCCACCTATAAAAATTCCGAAAGGAATAGCAATAATTTCGATAGCCCCACCTACAAAAATTCTGAAGGGAACAGAATAATTGCAATAGCTCCACCTACAAATATTCCCAAGTGAACAAAAAAATTTCAATAGCTCCACCTATAATAAAAAAAAATCCGAAGTGAACAGCAATGATTTCAATAGCTCCACCTACAAAAATACCCAGGCGAGCAAAAATAATTTTAATAGTCCACCTACAAAAAAATTCCCAAATGAACAACAATAATTTCAATAGTTCCATCTAAAAAAATTCCGAAGGGATTTGCAATAATTTCAATAGTCCACCTACCATAAAATTAATTTCCGAGTGAACAACAATAATTTCAATATCTCCACCTACAAAAAATTCCTAAGTGGACAACAATAATTTCAATAGCTCCACCTACAAAAATCCGAAGGAAACAGCAACAATTTCAACAGCTCCACCTGCAAAAAAATTCCCAAGTGGACAGCAACAATTTCAATAGCTCCACCTGTAATAATTTCCAAGTGAACAACAATAATTTCAATAGCTCCGCCTACAAAAATTCAGAAGGGAGCAGCAAATTTCAATTAGTCCACCTGCAATAATTCCCAAGTAAACAAATAACTCATTTACGCCAAGTATAAATATCATAAATTAAACAATCACTCCATTTACATCCAGTTTAAAAATTATAAAGTCAGCAACAAATTCAATTATTCAAATCCAAAAAATTCCCAAGAATTCAACAAGTTCCCTTTAACTCCAAAAGCCAAAAATTTCCACTACATTAATTGACATTTACGTCTATCAGTTTCTGCAAGCATATAACATTTTCAAGTCATCAAGGAACACTTGACGAGTATTTAATTCAGGAATTAGATCCCTAAGCTTCAAGCTTGGGGGAATTCGGTTGGTAGTTGAACAAGTTAACCTTTACTGACAACTGTAAATGCCGGATTAATTGCGAACTTGGCTGCCTTTGGGTATTTTGCCAGCGACTGCCACGTCGGGAGAGCAAACGCGTGGCCACGAGAGTGAGCAAGACGGAGTAAAGAGATCAATAATCTCGTAACTCCTGAAGCATTTCGCAGTCGCGAGCCCACGAGATGCTAGCCGAGTCCGTACTCAATAGCCGAACCTCTCTTTCTGTCTATTTATGTGAGAGGTAATTACCTTTAGCTGATTGCACAGCGAGGGCTTGTTCGTCTTTCGTATTTGAACAACGGAGCGTCCTTCTATATCTAAGTGACAATGGACCGTCGCTATTTCCATGACAACAGAATGATGCAGAGGAGGGAAGAGGAGGAAGCTCAAGAGCAACCGTGTTCGCTCCCGAGTCACTTAGTGAGGTAGCACGTGAGGAACGTGTTGAGGCGGTGACGTCTTTCAACTAAGGAGAAGTTTTGTTTGGGATTTGGAGTCTAAGTGTTTGGAGTTTTGAGTTGGTAATAAGTGGTTGGAGTAAACTACAATGGATTGTATTATGAAAGCGAAAATAAGTTTTGTTCCTAAGTTTTTGGGTGAGATCTCAAGTGGGATAAGTTTCTGAGAAGTTCAGAAAAGAATATTGAAAATAAGGAGATACGAGAGCTTGATTATACATATATCAAGTATTAAAGCACTTAAAACTAAATTTCCATTACGAAACTTAGAAATTACCTGATGTTATCAAATTATCTACGTTTATATAAAAAATTATTTTAACAGATCTCTTCACTCGTGGGTTGAGTTGTTTTACCTCTGAGCAGCACTTTTTTACACACATGAGCTAAATGGCCAAGTCACATGGACCCCGAAGGCTCAGAAAAGGTTGGGGGAGGGGACCCACAGGAACAGCTGTTGGGAGACAGGTAGTAGCTGTAATGATCTTCGTCACTCAGGATCTTGTCTGATTGTGACAGATGTGATGTCCTCCTGGTTCGGATACTTCCCGACTGAGTCAGATGCGATGTCCCCCTAGTTCGGATCCTGCCCGACTGAATCAGATGTGATGTCCTCCCGGTTAGGATCCTCCTTCGACTGAACCAGATGTGACGCCCCCTAGTTCGGATCCTGCCCGACTGAGCCAGATGTGATGTCCTCCCCGGTTCGGATCCTTCCCGACTGAGTCAGATGCGATGTCCTCCTAGTTCGGATCCTTCCCGACTGAGCCAGATGTGATGTCCTCCTAGTTCGGATCCTTCCCGACTGAGTCAGATGTGATGTCCTCCTAGTTCGGATCCTTCCCGACTGAGTCAGATGTGTTGTCCTCCCCGGTTCGGATCCCTCCCGACTGAGTCAGATGTGACGACTTGCCTTCTCCGATCTATAGAGACTGAGCCAGATGTGATCTCCTCCTAGTTCGGATCCTTCCCGACTGAGTCAGATGTGTTGTCCTCCCCGGTTCGGATCCCTCCCGACTGAGTCAGATGTGACGACTTGCCTTCTCCGATCTATAGAGACTGAGCCAGATGTGATGTACTCCCTATTCGGTATTCGATGGGACTGGTCGAAATATCGTGGCCGCCGGAAGACGATGAAATTGCAACTTAATAAACTTCACCCACACTTCGGTGAAAAGACAGGATATCGTGTTTTTAGGCCTGTGGCACTGCACGCCTTTGAAGAGACTGATGTTGAATGATGAATAACAGTAGTCCACCAATTAATTGCACGAGAGTTGGATAGGGACGACACAGTTTATTTATAGTTTATACACTCCTCCATCTTCCTCTCCTCAAGTGCTGGGGATGCGCTGGATCAAGTGTCAAGTGCTGTGCACTCATCAAGTGCTGGGAATGCGCTGGGGATGCGCTCAAGTGCTGCTGAAGTGCTGGGGATCCTCCATCTTCCTCTCCTCAAGTGTTGGGGATGCGTTCCATCAAGTTCTGGGGATGCGCTCAACTCCGTGGACCTTTGTTGCCCTGCTGCTGCAAACATTAATAATGAGGTGGAGAATCGTACACTCTGCAAGTTCTCACTTTACAGACCTCAAATTCGGCGAAATGATAATCATCTTTTGCCTACACTGTGGTTCCTCTGAATCCACAAAACTATTATCAGATTCTCCAAGAATCTCGATTCCATGTTGGAATCATACCCTCCTTTCAAGGGTTACTTCGAGTAAGGGGCAGCGTCCTTCTGACGCTAGGGGCGGGGGTGGCTCAGTCACCCCCGCCCCTAGCGCGCCAGGCTCGCCAGGCTCGTAATCTGTAGTTCCCAGGTTCGCGCCAGGCTCGTAATCTGGTAGCGCTCGTAATCTGCAGGCTCGTAATCTGTAGTTCCCAGGTTCGAGTCCCAGTTGTGTCAGCGTTGAGATTTATCTCCGCAAAATTCCCCGCCCTTCCCACGGTCAGTAGAGGACACCGATGCGCTTGGAAAGGCCGCCGTCCGTCGGATGGGACGTTAAGCCGTGGCCCCGTGTGCGGGAGAGCCATACCCTGTGCATGTTAAAGAACATGCTGGATGGCCTTAACGGGAGGCTACCATCTGTCTCCCAACAGCGGTTCCAGTGGGTCCCCTCCCCAACCTTCTCTGAGCCTTCGGGGTCCATGTGACCTGGCCATTTAGCCCATGTTGTGCAAAAAACTGCCGCTCAGAGGTAAAACAACTCAACCCACTCAATACATAAAAATATATAGAATAATAAAAAGTACAATAAAAAAACATCAAGAAATAAATATAATAAATTATAGGAACACGGCAGTAGCCTCCCGTCAAGGCCATCCAGTGTGTTCTTAACGTGTATGGCTTTCCCGCACACTGAGCCACGACTCAATGTCCAAGTGACGGACGGCGACCTTTTCAAGCCCATCTGACCATAGGCAGGGAGTTTTGCGGAGATAAATCTCAACGCTGAACAAGATGGGATTCGAACCTGGGAAGTCGCAGATTACGAGTCTGGCGCGCTACCGACTGAGCCACCCCAATTCACTCGTGAAACAGCTATATAGAAACACTATACCTATTTGACAACTAGGTTTTTTTAATGCTTTTCCTCAAGATTTTAAAATAATAAATAATAAGAAGCATTTTTCGAAAGAATTAAGATTAGGGTTGTTAAAAAATGAGAACACAAAATAAATTATTAAGAAAAAAAAACACTTTTCGCAATTTAGTTTTATCTAACTTTGACCTTTCGCTATTTTTTTCATGAAGAAATATCGATTTCAACTGCTCGTTTATTGGGTCTAAATTGTGCCTTTTCCAAAAATTTACGTGTTTTAAAATTATTATTTATTTATTTTGTAAAATATATGAACATTCAAAAAACTGTTATCGACCTGGAAACTCTAAATTGCATTAACTATTTTTTTACTAATGTTGGTGGTAAAAAATTTAAATCGATATCTGTAAAATGATTGCAATGACAATAATTCATCCATTCCAGGATGTTGGGTTGGGATGTTTTACCTCTGAGTGGCACTTTTTTGCACACCATGGGTTAAATGGCCAGGTCACAAGGACCCCGAAGGCTCAGAGAAGGTTGGGGGAGGGGACCCACTGGAACAGCTGTTGTGAGACAGATGGTAGCCTCCCGTCAAGGCCATCCAATGTGTTCTTTAATGTTTGGTTGTTTTACCTCTGAGCGGCACTTTTTTGCACACCATGGACTAAATGGCCAGGTCACATGGACCCCGAACGCTCAGAGAAGGTTGGGGGAGAGGACCCACTGGAACAGCTGTTAGGAGACAGATGGTAGTCTCCCGTCAAGGCCATCCAGCGTGTTCTTTAATGTTGGGTTGTTTTACCTCTGAGCGGAACTTTTTTGCACACCATGGACTAAATGGCCAGATCACATGGACCCCGAAGGCTCAGAGAAGGTTGGGGGAGAGGACCCACTGGAACAGCTGTTAGGAGACAGATGGTAGTCTCCCGTCAAGGCCATCCAGCGTGTTCTTTAATGTTTGGTTGTTTAACTCTGAGCGGCACTTTTTTGCACACCATGGGCTAAATGGCCAGGTCACAAGGACCCCGAAGGCTCAGAGAAGGTTTGGGGAGGGGACCCACTGGAACAGCTGTTAGGAGACAGATGGTAGTCTCCCGTCAAGGCCATCCAGCGTGTTCTTTAACGTTGGGGTGTTTTACCTCTGAGCGACACTTTTTTGCACACCATGGTCTAAATGGCCAGGTCACATGGACCCCGAAGGCTCAGAAAAAGGTTGGGGGGGGGATCCACTGGAACAGCTGTTAAGAGACAGATGGTAGTCTCCCGTCAAGGCCATCCAGCGTGTTCTTTAATGTTTGGTTGTTTTACCTCTGAGCGGCACTTTTTTGCACACCATGGGCTAAATGGCCAGGTCACAAGGACCCCGAAGGCTCAGAGAAGGTTTGGGGAGGGGACCCACTGGAACAGCTGTTAGGAGACAGATGGTAGTCTCCCGTCAAGGCCATCCAGCGTGTTCTTTAACGTTGGGGTGTTTTACCTCTGAGCGACACTTTTTTGCACACCATGGTCTAAATGGCCAGGTCACATGGACCCCGAAGGCTCAGAAAAAGGTTGGGGGGGGGGGATCCACTGGAACAGCTGTTAAGAGACAGATGGTAGCCTCCCATCAAGGCCATCTAGTGTGTTCTTTAACGTGCTCAGTGTATGACTCTCATGCACACGGCGCCACGGCTTAACGTCCCATCCGACGGACGGCGGCCTTTCCAAGCCCATCGGTGTTCCCCCCAGTATGTTACTTAAGATGGAATTAAAATGATATAAATGTTAATAATTGAAAGTTATAAGTATTCGCTGTACCTTTTATGAACTAAATTCCTTTTATGAACTAAATTCCTTTTATGAACTAAATTCCTTTTATGAACTCAATTCTGGAAGGATACAGACAGATCGGTTTGGGTTGTTTTATATCTGACACTGTTTTGAACCCAATGGGTTAAATGAAGGAGTCACAAGGACCCCAAAGGGTTTAAAACTGTTAAAGGAAGGCAATCCACTGGATCACTGTTAGCAGAGTGAGGGATACCTCTAGTCAAGGCTATCCAGTGTGTTCTTTAACGTGCACAGGGTACAGTCGCTCAAAAAAATAACCGAACACTATGGTTGATGACAGAATTCAGAAAAAATCTGGCAACGATTTTTTTAGAATTTTGATATTTAGATTTTTGGGCGTGTCAGTGGGTAGGGCTTGGGAGCGATTAGTCTGAGGGGAAGGACGGTTAGTAAGGGAGGTGTTTAAGAAAGGAAAAAAATATATGGATATGTTTAATGTCTTCTGCCTTCCAATTGCTATACGTCTCTTTTTTTAAGATCTGCCTCACCTTCTCCTCTCGCATTTCCATCACCATCCACTCTGCCTGCTCACACTCCTCATCTTCCTCATCTTCATCCACAAACTCCTCCTTCTTCCTCTCCTCCTCAACCCAATTCTTCTACTTCAGTTTTGGAAGATTTGCCTCACCTTCTACTCTTGCATTTCCATCACCTTCTTCTCCATCACCTTCTTCTCCATCACCATCCACTCTCCCTGCTCACACTCCTCATCTTCCTCATCTTCATCCACAAACTCCTCCTTCTTCCTCTCCTCCTCAACCCAATTCTTCTACGTTTAGTTTTGCAAGATTTGCCTCACCTTCTACTCTTGCATTTCCATCACCTTCTTCTCCATCACCATCCACTCTCCCTGCTCACACTCCTCATCTTCCTCATCTTCCTCATCTTCATCTACAAACTTTTCATCCTCCCCAACCTAATTCGTAAGTCGCCATCCTATCGTTGCACCTGAGATTTGTCTTACACCTGTCATTGTCTAAGTCCAGGAAACTTTGCTCTTCCTCAGACAGTTTTGCGTTCCTTTTGATTTCCATTTCCCTCGGAAGTGGCGACAGAGCAAACAGAAGCAATCACCATCTCTGGGAGGAGACAAACACGTCTCGCGCGCACGGACTAAAGAGACGGAATGATAAATAAAAAGAAGCATGAATAGGAAAAGGGAAAGGCAAAGGAGAAGACGAAAGAATCTTCCGACGCATCTTGGTCTCTCTCTCGTGCTGTCTTGTTCCTGTGTAAGCGTCACGCGCCAGAGAGATGCTGATGCAATATCCGGTTCTCGCGCTGCTCGAATTCGTCGCTTCGAGGATGCCAAAACAAACAAACAAACAAATAAATTAGATCTGGGTTAAAAATAAAAAAAAGCAACCCAAAAAAATCGTGTATTTTTTTTTTATTTGATTATTTTTTTTCGATGATGGACAATTTTTTCTTTTAGAAGGAGTGCTTTGATTGTTTAGGGAGTTTTTTTCTTTAAACGAGCGAATGTTTTCACTTTATTGTCTCCTTATCCGCCGTAGACTTTTTTTTTCATTTTCAGAGAAAAATAAAATGTTTTTGATCAGAGGATTTTTGGATAAAAATTGAGGAATTATTAAGATTCGCTTTAACCAATGTTCTCCGAGATCTATTTTCCAAATCAAATTAAAATTTGAAAAATTGTAGAAACGTGTGCGAAAGATAAAACAACACCCCCCTCCCCCCCTCAAAAAAAAGATTTTAAGTGTTTTTCTTTTCCGTTTGTGATTTTTTTTTCGGCGGGAAATTTTTTCCCATTCATCTTTGTTTTAATTATAAATGACTCTTTCTTTTTTTGTTTAAAGAAAAAAGGTTTCTTTAAAATAATTTCAAATTATTTTATGAATCTTTTTCTGGTTTTAGCGATAAATTCAAATTTTTTTCGACTGGATAGAAACTGATGAAATATTACAATTCACAACTTTCGAATATCAAAATGGATATTTTTTTGTATCCAAGTGGAATTTAAATTAGGGAAAGTGCCAAAAATTTGTAGCAGATACAAAACAGAATTAGTGATCTGGCAACCTTCGTGTCACGTGACACGAAGGTTGCCAGATCATAATTTCTAAAAAAAAATCGTTGCCAGATATTTTTTTTCTGAATTCTGTAATCAACCGTAGTGTTCGGATATATTTTTGAGC